>CM069131.1:48837727-51698160 GCA_035221665.1 Okamejei kenojei | reverse complement strand
ATCAATGTCAGAAAAATGAAATTACACAATAAGCAAGGTAAGTATGTACTTTGCTTACTTTGTCTTGCAGTACATGTTGAATTGTCCCGGGCAAGCGTGTATTCTGTATTATCCAAAACTCACGGAATCCACAATAATAGATAAGGACACAAAATACAGATAATTACCATAAACACATATGCCAAGTTGCAATTTTAGGAAATCAAACCAGGCAGATCCTTCCGATTGAACAGCAGACCTTGTAGTGGATAGGTGGGTTGGTATAACCAAGAAAATGGAAAATAATTGAATTATAGGCTTAAATTATATCTCTGGATGCAATCCAAACAAGTTAATATTTCTCAATAGAGTCATGCACATTACAGCTCTCAGTGGTTAATATGCAATGGAACTATCTAATGCCAGACAACGAAATGTGTATTAATGGTAAATGACTTTAGCCCAGTGCATTGCAACATCGTTCTCATGCATAGAGTTAATCTGGATTGTCGTGTCGACAAAGAGATATGATTTGTAAATTAAATTTTGTTATATTTAGATAGCTGGATTAGAAGAGGCCATGCATACAGAGATGAATAGTAGAGGAGAGGAATACACATATTGAGAGTGAAGAAACTTCAAAGAAATTGAAAAACCAGGATAGTAATTTTAAAACCCCAGTATATATCTAACTAGGAATGACACTATATATTAGTGATGTTTTATCATAACATGGAACACAATTAGTACATGGTACAGCAAATTTTTAAATGACTTCAAGTTGCTCCTAGACAGAACAATAGCAATCATATACAAGAGTTTACAATGTCATCCAGTTATTAAAAACCTTTGCAGCTGTTTTAATCCTTTAGCCGAAAATTCCCTCTATAAGCAATTCCAAATAATAAAATTGTTCAAATGTCACATATAATCACTGAGTATTTCATCACATATTAGTTTGAAGCACAGGTCATTCACCTTGTGTAATCATTGTCTAAGCCCTATGAAGACGTTTACGATGTAAAAAAATAAAAAAGCCTCAACATTATTTGACATTGCATTTTTTATGATTCAATAAACTTCATTTGTCCTTGAACATAAGGTTCAACCCCTTCTCAAAATAAAGACCCAAGCCTTTGTTATCCTTATCACTTATGCCTGAAGCTCTCCTACTGAACCAATAACCCCAAAATATTGTATCCAAGATTTCACAAGGGAGGTTACATAAACCATACAGGTGATATAATAACTTGGCATGTAATTTGAAATGATAAATGCCCAAGGTAAACATCAATTCAATTGCCATGGTGGATGAAAATACACATTAACCAAACCAATAGGGATTAAAAAACATGTGTACTACTGCTCATTGTACCAGAATGTGTTCGTATGTAACTAATAACAAAACATTTAAACCATCTTCCACTCTTTAATTGATACAATTATTGCATTGCACAAAACCTGAATACTTGGTCCAGATCATCAACAACTTTATTTTCTAGTGTTGCACATCCATTAAATGCAGATGGAAGGCAATTAAATGACTGCTGGAAGAACACTAACAATATTTACTATCCCAGAATGGCCAAATAATGAAAAAGGGAAGGTGGCGCATCCGAGGATACCGAGGGACATCAGGGATAGTATCAAAGAAAAAGTATGTAGCTTACAAATTAGCCATAAAAAAGCAGCCAACCAGGGGAACTGGGAGAAAACAGAGACAAACAGAGGAGACTAAGGGCTTAATTAGTAAAGGGGAGAATGGAGAATATAAATACACCTGTCATGAAACCAAAAAACTGACTGCAAAAGTTTTTTTATCTGATATGTGACGCGCAAAAATTAGTTAAAACACATGTAGAGTCCCTTGCTGTCCGAAAGAAACAGGATGAAATGATCATTGGGAACATGGACTATGGCCAGACCGAATTGAAAAAACTTACATTGGTTACTATCTTCACTAAGGAAACATAAATAATTTGCCTAAATAGCAGGGGATCGCGGGTCAAATGAATGGAGGAAATGAGTAGAAAACCATGTTAGCCGGGCAAAGTGGTGTTGGAAAATTGAATGTGAATAAAAAGCCTAAAAATCGCCCAGGCCAGATATTCAGGCATCCCAGGTACTAAAGGAAGTAGCGCCCAGAAATAGCAGATGCCTTGGTATATAAAAATTCAAACACATTAGATATCTGGAGAAGTACTTGAGTATTGAGGGTTACTAATGTAACCCCCACTTTTTTAAAAAGGGAGGTGAGAGAGAAAACGGGGAAATTACAGACTCAGTTTAGTCTAACATCGGTAGTTGGTAAACTGCTAAGTCAATTATAATATGATGTGGATAGCAGCGCAATTTGGAAATAGGATGAAATCATTGTACCAAAGTCAGCAAGGAAATACGAAGGGTAAATCATTCTGACAAATCTTATTGAAATAATTTTTAGAGTGATGTAACTAGTAGAGTGGATAATGTAGAAGCCAGTGGAATTTTTGTATCTGGACTATTCAGAAGCTATTCGACAAGGTACCCCCACAAGAGATTGGAATACAAACATAAAGCACACTGGTATTGGTGGTTCAGTATTGATGTGGATAGAGAAATTGCAGGCAGACTAGGAAGCAAAAAGTAGTTATCGAACGGGTCCTTTTCAGATGGCAGACAGACTAGTTGTGGGTGCCGCAAGGCCAAGTATGCTGGACCCCAGCTATATACAATATACATTAAATGATTGGACGAGGTGGAATTAAATTGCAGTACCTCTCGAAGTTTTCGGATGACACGAAGCTGGGTGGCAGTGATAGCTGAGTAGTGATGAATTCAATGAGGCTTGCAGGATGACCATGATATGACTGGTTGCGTGGCACAAGCATGGCAGAAGCAGAATAAAGTGGATAAATGAGAGGTAAATCCACTTGTGCAAAAACAGAAGGAAGAGCTATTATTTAATGGTGACCCATAAGGAAAAGGGTATATGCAGCGAGACCTGGTGTTATGGCACACCAGTCCATTAGAAAGTAGCATGCCGGTTCAGCATGCTGTGATAAAGTGAATGGTATATGAATGGCCAATCAAAGCAAAAGGATAAGAGTATCACGAGCAGTTAGGTTCTACAGCAGTTGATAACAGGTGTCATGGTAGTAAGCCCACACCAGGAGTAATATTGCGTACATTTTATTTGTCACCTAATCTGAGAAAGACATTCTTGTCCCAATAGAGGGAGAACAGAGAGGGTTCACCAACGAAACATGGGATGGCAGGACTATCCCAAATTAAGAAATGACTGATGACTTGGCAATGAACTCACAGGGAATTTAGAAGATATGAGGGGTGATCTCATTTGAGACTTACAAAATTCTTAAGGTGTTAGTACATCAAAAGCAGGAAGATTGTTCGCGGTTGGGAAGTCCAGGACAAGGGGTCACAGTTTAAGGATAAGGGGGATGTTTCTTTTAGGACCGAGATGAGAAAATCGTTTTTCAACAGAGAGTGGTGAATCTGTGAATTTCTCTGCCACAGAGGTAGTTGAGGCCAATTCGTTGGCCATATTTATGAGGGAGTTGGATTGTGGCCTTGTGGCTGAAAGTGATTCCAGGGGGTATGGATGAGGAAGGCAGGTACAGGATCTGAGTTGGATGATCAGCATGTATATTGAATGGCGGTGCAGGCTCGAAGGGCCGAATGCCGGCTCCTGCACTAATTTCTATGTTTATGTTTAACTGAACAGTCCAAAGAAGGCAATACTCAAAAAACACATTCTTAGAAAATTTTTACTATTTTATTTTCTCTCTGCCTAATTTAATTAGTATGAACTAAGCTTCGGAAAATATAAAAACTGAAAACTTATTGAAAACACAATTTACAGGTCTCATAAAGGATATTTGATCCTTTAAATGTGTAGGTGCATTATTTTCATTGGATAACCATACCAATATTTAAATACCTGGCCAATAGTATATTGCAAGTTTCCTGATTCAGGAGTTATAGTTCTAAAAACTGACCCTGCCTGCCATTCTCGGAAGTTCTTTGGACAGTGATGCTAGTATCTTGCTGAGTGATTAAATTTTACACCTCTGTACACGTGACAATACAACTAAACTGAAAATGAACTCTATTCCGCTCTTTTCACTGTAAGTTTCACTGAGGTTTCCCCTCATCATTCTAAACTCAGTGAGGACAGGCCCAATGATATAAATGTAATATACATTAACCAAACATTCTGGGATAAATCTTGTTAACCTCCTCTGGAACCCTCTCCAAAAACAGCGCATCTTCGTCGATACTCTGATATGCGGCCAAAATTGCTCACCACACTCCAAAGCTGTCCGAACAGTGCCTGATAAAGCTTCGCATTACATCCCTGTTTTTATATTCTAGCCTCTTGAAATAAATGCTTGCATGTATTTGCTTCCTTATTACCCATTTTCACTTGGCAAATTAACTTTTTGGGAAATCTGACCCAGCATTTCCAAGTTTCCTTGAACTTC
This sequence comes from Okamejei kenojei, assembly GCA_035221665.1. Taxonomy (NCBI): domain Eukaryota; kingdom Metazoa; phylum Chordata; class Chondrichthyes; order Rajiformes; family Rajidae; genus Okamejei; species Okamejei kenojei. The sequence continues at coordinate 51,693,697 of CM069131.1, read as the reverse complement.
AAGATTTCTGAATTCTCTCCCCATTTAGAAAATAGTTCTACATTTTATTCCTGTACCAAAATGCGATGATCCACACTTTTTGCTACGCTGCATTCCATTGCCACTTCCTTGACTCATCTCTCCAAACTGTCCAAGTCTTTCTGCGAGTCTCTGGCTCTCCGTACATTAACCTGCCCCTCCTCCTATCTTCAGGATCGTCTGAAACGCTTCCAAATTCCCTCATTGACCAATGAATATACAGCTTAAACGTGAAGGTAGCAGCCCTCAGCAAAACCCTTGCGGACATTTACTAGTCACTGGCAGCCATCTAGGAAAATAGCCCCTTTATTGCACTCTTTGCCTTTTGTCATCCAGCCAGTGTATCTTGTTCCATACTATCTTGCTATCCACATACAAAGGTATCTTCACAGGCATTTCTCTCCAATAGATATAATGTTTACGTTGTCCCGCAGTGCCCAGGATTGTGATGAGTCTTGTATCATTACATAGCCTCAGAGCATTTGTCAAGTTGCTGATGTTTGGGATTGGGCGGGCTCCCCAGTCAGGTAAATAACAAACTACAGGAGAAAACACAGTGGGTCAAGGAAAATGGTCAGACGAAGTTTCGGGCTTGGGTCTCTTCAGAATGATGTTGTAGAGGGGTAGATAGCTGGATGTGAGAGATGAGGGGATGGGGTTGTTGGGAAGAGTTGTCAGTTGATAGACTAACACTCATCTTTGCCCCATCAATTCTCCTCGCCTCATTTCTACCTGCTTTCTCCTCTACTCAAAATATTTCACTCAATTAGCTGCTGCCTGGACCCATAGAATTCTTCTTGAATTATTTTATTTTACACAACATTCCCAGATCTTCAGGGACTACCGTGTTTCCATTGGGCGTAATTAGCTTAGCATTGTCTTGCTATTTGCAACTCAGGCCGCCTAGACAGTTTCCCACATGTTATTAAAGCAAGGTTGTAATCGTAGGGGAGCAATTTGGCGCAGCATGATTTGTGAAAATGTCTTCGTCCTCATTTTTGCTGATTTCATGTCGTTTGCTGTAAAGTGCCTTCGCGCAGCCCATGCCTTGTTACACTGGATCGAATCAAATGGGCTCAGTATGGAATGGAGGGATCTCGGAGGGAAGCTAAGATGGATTATCCACAGGGGGGGGGGCGGAGTACTTGGCATAAAATAGCGCAAATCTTCAGCTTTGGTTTGAGTATTCGAACTAGGGCCCATCACTCTAAATGAGCACGCCTCCTGTTAGTTGCTTAATTGTCAACTGCCAGTCACAGACATTAGAGAGTCCGCAGAATAGGCCCCCTTCAGCCCACATTAACTTACAAACCTGCATGTCTTTGTATGTGGAGGAATCCGAGCACCCAGATATCCCACATGGCCCCGAATAACATGCAAACCACACAGACCACCCAAGGACAGAGTTTTACCCTGGTCTCGGCGTTGTGAGCCGTAGCACTACCCATCTGCACCACTGTGCTATCCTATTAAGCTAATGTTTTATAAACACAAATAAATAATTTTAAAATTATATAAAATATCTGTATATAAGATTTCCCATGGCATGAAGAACTCGAAAATTTAACACAATGCCAGAAAAGAGACTGAAACATTGTTCGAAGTTTTTAATACACAATGATAAGTCTTGAATAAACTCAAGAAAATTGTATTACCATTCTTGATCTGCAGTTACAGTAGATGTTACAGTAATGGATATCTGATACGTGAGTTTTAGCCGCATTAAAATAATTGCAGATTAAGAAAGCTTATTAGACAACATGAATAAGGAAGGACTAAGAGTTTGGCATGGGGTGAAGTCTTTACCGGCATCATTCCACACTGAATATACCGCTCGTGGGAGGAGCTCAAGCTATTCCAAATCCATTGCAAAATCAGTATCAAGGACTAAATGATAATTTGCTTTTCCAGATTGAATAATAGACAATTTAAAAACACCAATAATACTGTTGTTGAAAACTTATGTTAGCAGGTTGTTATTGCACATTTGAAAATGATTTTATTTTGCTGCACTTGAGGAAACAGTTTACACTGTTAATAATTAACTCTATTCAATCAGAAAACTAAAAACTATAGCAAAATTGTTCAAAATCTGCCACAACTCTAGCGTACACTGAAGACACTCTTTCCTAATGTCGTGGTTAGTTTTCATAAAAAAGTCAGATTTGTCAAGTGCATCCTCGTAATAGCTAATATTGCTGGGTAAAAGTTTACCGCAATGCTTATTGATCATCTGCAGTACCGGAAATGTGGAAATTTGATAGTGAGACTCCAACAGCTCCACAGATTATAAATATGCAAGGCTAGTTAGTAATTCACCAATACAGTGGTAATAAAGGTGAATGCAGTAATAAAGCATCATTGCCAAACTTCTCAGGATGTCCCCATGTCCTACCTCACCTCACTTCCACTTTCTCTCCCCCCCCCCCTTCCTTCACAACAATCAATTGAAGAAGGGTTCTGACCCAAACACATCATCAACCCAGGTTCCCCCAGATGCTGTCCAGACCTCCTGAGTTACTCCAGCACTTTGTGTCTTCTTTGTTCCCAGTGGTTAGTTGGATTTCACGATATCAGTGTTTACACTGCAACAAGAATCCAGAAAAGAGAAGTGAAATGAACAAGGGGGTAATCTAAAAGTAGAACAAGGAACAACAGCTGTGTTTACACAAAATGGAGGAGACATGTGAATCAGAGAACATGATATCATTTCAGGTCGAGTTAATTTATCTGTGTTGCTGACACAGAATAATACTGGAAGTAACTCAACAAATCTCTTTGCCTTCTTTGAATAGTCCCAGGGTTTGTTTAACTTTTTTTGAAAGCAGATAAAAGCCATAGTTAATATATCTCCTCAGCCATCACTCTCTTAGCCATGCCCAGGAGATTTTAGCCTAGATTATGTGCTCAACTCTGGTCCCTGAAGAAGGCTTCAAATGTGTTTTCTAGCCCACTGATCACACACAAGTCACAGATAAATCCACTTGAATCATATACGCTGCGACTTACTTGTCATTTCAGAATTTGGATGAACATCTAATGAAGTACCCTTTGCAGAAAGGAAAATAATATTCATGCTGATCGTAACTGTTAGAAAACCCAATTCAAGCTTCAGATTTTAAAAAAATTGTCGACTAGGGCAGTACAGTGGCAGTGGTAGAGTTGCTGCCTTACAGTGCCAACCCGAGTGCGATCATCACTATGGGTGCTTGTCCGTACAGAGTTTGTACAGTCTCCCCGTGACCCACGTGATATTATTCTGCGATCTTCAGTTTCCTGACGCACTCCAAAGACGGACAGGTTTGTAGGTTAATTGGCTTGGTATAAATGTAAAATTGTCCCTAGTGTGTGTAGGGTAGTGTTAATGTGCAGGGATCGCTGATCGGTGCAGAATCGGTGGGCCGAAGGGCCTGTTTCCACTCTGTATCTCTGAGCTATAAAAAAGACTATTGAAAGAACTGTTCTTGAAATACACATAAACCATACCAAGAGACAATAGTATTTGTCGAAAGATAATATAAGGAAAGCCAAAGAACTGCTTGAGTCAGTTCATTCCAATGAAGATTATTGCCTTCCCAATGAGACTGAAAGCATTGTAGAAGGTGATTTGGTCAAAATCTCACCAACAAAAACAATTTATATAGGACAGTTAATTTTTAAGATTATCTTCATTATTACTTTGGGGGAAAAAAATTGTGCTCTTAAGGACTTGAATTTCCAGAACAACTTTCCTGCGCCGCTCAATATATCCCAAAGCATTTATAGCCAGTGTGGTTCTTTGGAATTGTAGTCTCAGCCTTTATTTAGCAGGCAGAGCAGTCAATATCCAGATGGCAAAGTCACAAAAACAATGATGTGATAACCAACAAATAACACTCTGGAAACTAAGTTTCTAAGAGATAAATACCGGGCGATACAACAGAGAGGACTTTGCAGTGCTTCTTTGAAGTAATACATCTGCGTGTGTAGCAATCACTGGGTACTGCATTGGGGTATCAGAAGAGCTCGGTGTGAATGTTTAGTTTAGTTTAGTGTCACATGTACTAAGGCACAGTGAAAAGCTTTGTTACGTGCTATCCCAGTCAGCAGAAAGACTATCACGATCACAGTCGAGACTTCCACAGTGTACAGATACAGGATGAAGGACACAACATTTAATGCAAGATAAATTCTGATCATTCCAATTAAAGATAATTCAATGTTCTCCAATGAGGTAGATGGGAGATCAGGACCACATTCTAGTTGCCTGATAACAGCTAGGTTGGGACTGTCCTTGAATTTACTTTGTGTGATGGTCTGGACTGTGTCCACAATTTCTCATGGTCTTGGTTGGAGCTGTTCCCAAACCATGCTCTGATGCATCCTGATAAAATGCTTTCTTCTGTAGAAGCTGGTGAGAGTTGTTGGGGAAATGCTGAACCACCCAAGCCTTAGCCCACTCCTATATCATGTATAAGGAAGCACTAAATTATTAGATTTTGAAGGAAGCCCATCCCAATGATCGAAACTGAGTAACACAGCAAATACCCTGACCTCTCTTCCATCAGATTGATTTCATAAGTTCCAGGAGCAGAATTAGGCCATTCGACCCATCTATGTTGTCTTTCAATCATGGCTGATCTGTTTTTCACCCTCAACCCCATTCTCTTTTGCCCCATAACCCATGACACCTTTACTAACAAAGTCACTGCCAATCTCCACCTTAGAATTATCCATTGATTTAGCCTCCACAGGCGTCTGCAGCAATAAATTCCACAGATTGACCACCCTCTGACTAAAGAAGGCGAAGACTGACAGATTCTTCATTAGTAAGGGTAGTTGGGGGTTATGGGGCGAAGGCAGGAGAATGGGGTTGAGAGCGAAAGATTGATCAGCCATGATTAAATGGCAGAGTAGACTTGATGGGCCGAATGTCCTAATTCTGCTTCTATAACTTATGATCCCCTTCTTATCTCCATTCTAAAGGTACTTCCTTTTATTCTGAGGGTATGGCTTCTGGTCCTAGACTCTCCCACTAGTGTAAACATCCTCTGCACATCCACTATCCAGGTATTTTATTGACTTCTCCATACTGTGGTGTCAGAGATGACGCTGGGTTCAGCAGTGACCACATCGACACTTGCAATAGGATGAACTCGCATGATTTATTTTATTTGCAGTGGTAAGAAAGTGCTGGACTGCATGGGGCCACTGTCCCTCGCTATCAGGATGCACATGCAGTGACGGTGATGACCTTGGAGCTGACACCTGGTCTTTGAAGGAGGAGGCTTCATCCTGCTGTTCACCCTTGTCTCGAGGGAAGGCATTGGCACAGGTTTATTCTGGCGATCTTAGGTTTATCCTGGCCGCTCAGTTTTGGGCTTGAAGAGGCAGCACTGGCAGTCTCTGGATTATTCTGGCAGCCCAGCCTTTGCCTCTGTGTGTGGGTGCAGTCCCTCGTTGTGCCTGGGCAGGAAGAGGCACTGGTATCTCAGGCTTGCCCTGGTCTCTCAGTAGAGGTGGCTGTCTAGGGCATCTTTTCAACAGTCCAGTCTTGACAACACAGTGGCGCTGGTGGTCTCGGGCTTGTCCAAGGGCTCAGTCTTCCTCGAATCTACAACAGGGGAACACATAGCTGAAGGCACCCCATTTTGTCTCCCTTCCTCTCTTTCTCTCTTTCTCTTTTCTTTTCTCTTTTCTCTCATCTAGCTTGAATGCCTGGGTTTTATCAAGCTGACACGGTTCAGCTTATTGGACCCTGCCGTTCCCAGTGATGCTGGGGATTGGCCTCTTCTGGCCTGTCAGCCAGGGATAGGGATCAGAGTGGCATCCAAGGGAGGAGGTGCTGTCAAATACTCAACATAATCTTTTTGATTCTGCGAAAGAGATTGATATAAGAGTTGGCATAATGCTATCTGAATGGAATGTATCATGAGATCCAATAAATAATTCAAAAATAAAGTTAATTGGACAAATACTTGAAAGGGTATAGATTAACTGGTAAACCCCAGAGAGCTAGCACAAAATGGACTGAATATCTCTTCCTCTGTTGAGCATTCTCTAACTCGAGCGGGACAGTGTGTTGGTTCTAAGTTTAAAGGAAAGCATTTTAAAAACTCAAACGCAAGCTGCCATGAACTGCCCATAATTGTAGTCAAGAGATTTTTTTTTTTTTTTTTTTAATATTTCAAAATATACTTTATTCGAATGATAAATATATACAATACATTAACCTTGCGGAAAATCCATCCGACATTTTCGGAGGCTGTACAATAGATCAGTACAGTTTAGACATTTCTTTCCTCCAAATTTCCACAAATCAGTCCCCCACTCGTGCCACAGTGGCGTGGGATACCTTCCCTTATATTGAGGGGCGTCTCCACCATACCGTACCCCCCATGTCCAGCAGCGGAAGGGCGTTAGACTGTGGCCCTCCCCCACCGAGCCTTGGCGTCAAGAGATGGGCATATGATCTGCTTTCAAGACTAGGGGTAATTACCAAAAGCTCTTTGAGAAGAATATTTGTTTCCACATAAGACACAAATCTTTACACCATGGAGACTGGGTTCACAGTTCACAAGTTATAGGAGGAGAATTAGGCTATTTGGCCCATCAAGTCTACTCAGCCATTCATGGCTGATCTCTGCCTACTAATTCAATTTTCCTGCCTTCTCCCCATAATCCTTGGCACATTCTATTCAAGAATGTGTCTATCTCTCCCACAGCCCTCTTTGTCAATGAGTTCCACATATTAACTACCCTCTAACTAAGAGGTTCCTCCTCACCTTGCTAAAAGAGTGTCCTTTAATTTTGAGGCTTTGACCTCTGGTCTAGACCATCCCACCAGTGGAAACATCTATTCTATCTATGCCTTTCATTATTCTGTAAGTTTCAATGAGGTCCCCCCTCAACCTTCTAAACTGGTTTCCAGATATCAGAAAGCACAGCACATGTATGGGAGATAGGGTTAGATACTTTTAGCAAAATCTGGCGGTCAGGAATGTTTTTCTACAAGGTATTAGGCCAATTATCAATGCAGCCATAAACGTCCACAATCCCTGATCTCTATTTCTGCAGATCATTGACACCATCCCTCTTCCCTCGGTTTCCCTTCTCATAACCTCCAACTGCCCAAAAATCCTCACATTTCTCTTTGATTTTCAACTCTGCCCAGCTCCTTCCCCGATCTTCTACTTATCTGGCATCTTGTTGCCTCCTGTACCCCTCAATTTGTCAATAGTCCTTTGCTCATCTTATCTCCAATATCTCATTCATCTGATCCCCATCCAACCCTCTCTCCCTCCCTATACCCCAGTCCGCCAATCATCCATTCCCAACCCGAGCCAAATCTGGTTCCACGCCTAATACCTCTCCCTCATCTGTTAATTATATCCTTCCTAACTCCCCAATCAATCAGTTGTCAGAGCTTCATCTGATCTCATTAACCTGCTAATGATTAATTCCCTGCCAGTCCTTCAACCAGAAGGCTTGTGTAACACATTTTAACAACTTGCCCCAAGGCTCATTTTGTAATATTTCTGGTTAACCTCGCTGAAATTCCTCCACCAAACCCTACACCTTGTCTCTATGTTACTTGTAAGTACTCTGCTTATGGTGCTAATGACTTCCACCAATTTATAAAATACGTTGAGACCCTTTTAAAAGGTGTGGCATTACAGGTAGATAGGGTGGTCAAAAAGGCTTTTGGCACTATGGCCCTCATCATGGAAAAATAGAAAATAGGTGCAGGAGTAGGCCATTTGCCCCTTCGAGCCAGCACTGCCATTCATTGTGATCATGGCTGATCATCCAAAATCAGTTCCTGCCTTTTGCCCATCATCCCTTGATTCCCTTAGCACTAAGAGCTAAATCTAACTCTCTCTTGAAAACATCCAGTGAATTGGCCTCCACTGCCTTCTGTGGCAAAGAATTCCACAGATTTACAACTCTCTGGGTGATTTTTTTTTCTCATCTCAGTCCTAAATGGCATACCCCTTATTCTTAAACTGTGACCCCTGGTGCTGGACTCCCCCAACATCAGGAACATTTTTCCTGCATCTAGTCTGTCCAATCCCTTAAGAATTTCATGTTTCTATAAGATATCCTCTCATCTTTCTAAATTCCAGTGAATATAAGCCCAGTCGATCCATTGTTTTATCATATGTCAGTCCCGCCATCCTGGGAACTAACTTGGTGAACCTATGCTGCACTCCCTTAATAGCAATAATGTCCTTCCTCAAATTAGGAGACCAAAACTGCACACAGTACTTATGATGTGGACTCACCAGGGCCCTGTATAACTGCAATAGGATCGTCTTGCACCTATAACTCAAATCCTCTCGCTAAGAAGCCCAACATGCCATTTGGTTTGAGGAATGCTTCACAGCCTGCTGTACCTACATGTAGATAGGGTGGTAAAGACAGCCTTAAATCAGAGATTGAATCACTTGGACTTTGAGTGTACAATTTTGGTCGCCTAGTTACACAACCCAGAGTCAAGAATTGCCACCGGGTTCCCAGCTTACTTTAACAGTTAGGTCCTATGAGGTCTTTAAAATGATGAAAGGGAAAAAAAAAAAAAAAATTTAGACCCCCAGAGTGACGTGGAGATGTTTCAACAAGGATTCGTTGTTTCAGTACTTAAATCGTTGTGAAGGGAATGGAGGGTATGGTCGAGGTACAAGGGGAAAACACATTTCTCCTGCTGTAATTGATATGTATTGTGTCAGTTTTGCACCATGTTATGGGTAAGATGTTGCCGTTTCAGCGAGACCACATTTAAGGATTTTTGGTCAGATTTAATTTATGTTCTCTTTATCTTGTTCTTTAAGTTGAATTGAAGTATAATTTGTCAAATTGGCTGCAATGCCGTCAATGTTTCAAAGGGTGTTTTCTGCTTTAGTACAGATAATCATCGCTGTCAGGTCGACTGAAGTGGCTTTTGATGGAATGCTGCATGCACAGTAAAATATGGCACCCCATCATGTTTATTATCTGACAGCTTTTATGTGTAACATTGCGCAATTTGATCAAAATTTACCTGGTGCGAGCTTGAAAGATATCAGAAAATGAAAATGACGCCTCTTGAGCATGTCTGTGATTGTATTTATTATCCCTCCTGTTCTATAATTCACAGGCTGTCTGTTTGCGATATGTGGTTTGATCAAGATTGTATGACATCAAAGTGATTAGAGAGCAGGATTGTGGGGGAATTACTTCCCTCTCAGTTGCACATTTTGAGCCACAAGAACACTAGTCCATTATAGTTGTACTCTGAGGGAATATCTCAGGAGCTTAACAGCTGCCGGCTGTAAAATCATAGAAGACTATTTCTGGTAGAAGACAGTTAAGAATACAAATGCCCTTTGCAATGGAACGAAAATGGCGAATTTTAGAACCCTCAGCAGGTTAGTTCTGATGAATCAACATCAACCTGAGGTTTTAGCAATCATACTCTCACTCTCCCTCTCCCTCTCCCCCTGGGTAAAAAGCGGTGTATTCACTCTATCTCTTCCTCTCATGATTTTATGCACCTCAGTAAGATCTAGGGTTGCCAACTTCCTCACTCCCAAATAAGGGACAAAAGATCAAAATAAGGGACAAATTCCTGACGGCAATTCGTTGACCGACTCGGCCGTGGCTGGGTGAATGATGAGTTGGCCCGGTTGCTGGACTGCACACAAGCCCAACCGGCGGGTCAGCTGAGGAACTTTGACCCGGGCGACGTCACGCGCACAAAGTCTGGCACCCCATCCAACTCATGAACCGATGATCGGCCATGAGAAGGAGGAGCTGTGGTCCGAAGATCGGACAGCTGATTGGGCTGCCGACCAACGGGGCCACGGGCGAGGCTCTGCTGTTGCACTCCATGGGCTGCACTACGTCGGGACGGGTGAGGCGAGGCCCGTCTCGGCACTCTGACCCGACAGTCTGCTCGACCCGAGTGCTAGCAGTCAAATAAGGGACAAGGGCGGTCCCGTGTGGGACAAACAAATTTAGTCCAATATACAGGATATCCTGGCTAATACGGGACAGTTGGCCACCCTAGTAAGATCACCCCTCAGCCTCCTGCACACCAAGGATTAAAGAGAATGCTGCCTGACCCGCTGAGTTACTCCAGCATTTTGTGCCTATCTTTGGTATAAACCAACATCTGCAGATCCTTCCAACACATAAAGTCATAGGCTCCCCAACCTGTCCCTATAGCTCAGGCCTTCTAGTTGTGCAACATCTACGCTTATATTTTAGATTTCTCCATCTGCACCTTTCCTATGCTTTTCCACTACAATAATAATAGTTAGATTAAATGAGAACTTACCAGTTTGAAGTTTGATCTTAATTTTATGAGGAGTTACGATGAGGGATTACGTGAAGAAGCCCCGCCAGAGCGCCTGCACGTCATACTTCAAAGCAGCGGCGTGAAATTACAGTAACTACAGTCAAAGTGATATAGTAAGACTCAGAAGACTAGAACTACCAGATGATCTTTGCGATTATGGGGGTCGGGAGCGGAGGGCACGTAATCCCTCATCGTAACTCCTCATGAAATAAAGATCAAACTTCAAACTGATAAGTTCTCATTTAATCTTACTATTTTACTTCGGGGTCACATGAGTGTCTACGTGAAGATTTCAAAGCTCTGTGATTTCATGCCGTAGATACAGTTCCCTACGACACACTCCCTTGGTTGACACAGGAAAAACAAATAATGTATTGAACATTGTTTAAAGTATACAATGAACGTCTTAAACAATAAAAGAACAGTAATAACCCCTCTTTCACAGGGGAATTACAAAGGAGAACTCAAACAGAACCCAAAACAGCATGTCCAAATCTTTGCATTGCGAGGACAGGTTTAACATAAATCGTGAAAAAGGTTCCTTCACTGGACCATCCTGTGGTGAGGATTTGGTCTAATGGCACATCCTGCGCCTTTGCTGTGTACGTTGACGCCGCCCTGGTGGAGTAATTTAAACACATCAGTGTCTACTCCAGCAAAATGCAAACCTGTTTCGGCCATCTAGAAATAGTTTGTACTGACACCTTTGTATGAGGTTTTATATGGCTGATGAGCATCGCTGTTTCAGAGCCTCTGAGACTCTTGATGACCGTGATATATTGGCTCGGGTGCATAACTACACATAGTCTTAGACCAATGGATATATTTTAAGCTTATTTTGGTTCCAGCCTGCTCTGTTTGATTAGATCATATACATAAAACGTAATATTATCTACAGAAGAATGCATGCTGTCCAGTCGTAACTTTTGCAATATCTGGACCCATTGTGCTGCAACTAGCATCATGAACATGACCACTTTGAGCGTTAACTTCTGGAAAGGCAGAAATGTAATTGGAGCCCATTGCCAAAGCAGTGTGAGAAGTATACCCACATCCCAGACTTCCGAATATCTAGGTCTGGGAGGGTTTTGTTCAAATATCTCTTATGAATCGGGCCACCAATAGATGAGATCTGACAGAGTGTTGTCCGGACTCTTGCCCTAAATAGGAGGACAAAGCACTTCGAGCACTATAAATGGCACTATAGGTTAACTGCTCGTCAAACATGCAATGTAGCAAGGAACTCCAATACATCCAGTATGCCTGCAACATGATAAGATATATTTGACTGTAAACAGAACATCTCCCATTTCTTAATATGAAATACATATCGTTTTTTAGTACTATCTCTCCAGGCCACCGTAATCACATCAACGATCCTATTCGATAGTCCGAGTCCGTGGAACAGTCTCATCAGAAGATACAAATCAACAGATTAATACGATCATGTAAAGGGGAACTCTCCTCCTGTCCCAAGGTGAACCAACAAGTTGCTGTAATTGTGGATAGTCATGAATGGCTGTGTCATCAGTCTCACTGTGTGGACCAGTTAGGAACTACCAAACGCCTAAGCGTAGCTGTGCTCTATTTTGGTGAGACATTGACTAATGAGGCAGAATGGGGAAAAGCGTAAGAACGTACGTCCCCAACGTAGCGAGACTGCCCCTGGATCTGGTTCCCATGAGACGTATTTAGGTAACTGGTGATTTAACCCAGATGCAACAGATCTATGTCCGGCAATCTATACTGGCTGACAATCATTTTGAAACTTTTGGATTCATCATCCATTCTGTGTTGTTATTGAATTTACGTGACCTGGTGTCTGCCACTTTCACATTATCTCTACCTGGTAGATAGATATCTGAGACCCAGATGTTTCTCGTAATGCACCAGTGCCAGATGAGGTTAGCCAGATTGTCACAGAATAATGACCTAATTCCACCCATGTGATTGATATGCAACAGCTGTGGTCAATCTGAAGCTGCACATGCAAATCATGCATTGTTGAGCAGAATGCTTTAGGCCATAGAATGCACCCAGCAATTCGTCATAGTTTATCCCAACCTCCGCAGGATTAATGCCTCTTTCACATTCCATCTGCCACCACAGCTAGACTCGATATCAGTGGCTCCTCTTCCCGAAGCGCTCACATCAGTTTGTAAACTAAAGGTTATTGAGTCAGAATGTCTCTAGTACATCGCGAGACATTAATTACAGTTTTGGCCGTAGGCAAAGTACTGACATGTTAATTAAATCAATGATGAACCCTAAATAGTCAATCATTCTTAATAGTACTAATTTGGATTTAATTAGATGGGTGAGGAACCTAACCTCTCAACAGGTGTTTGGTAGCTGAATATTATGCATCTTTCAGATCTATGGTTGACATATAACACCCTTTTGATACCAGTTGCAATACTGAAATTTTTCATTTTAAACTGTTTATACTGGACCTAAGAGTTCAGTCTGGTTAGGCCCAGAATGACTCGACACTCACCATCGTTCTTTTGGCTGGGGAATATTGGACACAAATTGTTGAGGCTGATATGCCGTCCTTTCAATTATCCATTTTTTGGAATAAAATACCAATTTCATCATTCACCTGTAGAGTTAGTGGTATTGAAAACCCAATACCCGACTAGCTGTATTTTGTACGGGTGGATGTACTTCCGAGATACCTTATTCAAGACCTCCGGATACAGTCCAGTATGAATAGATCTGATGTTTATGCAGCACCGTGTATCATAGAACAATTGCTACCTACATCCGACCGGTGACTGATCTCTAGAGGATATATCCTGGATTTTCAATTACCCCTTCCTGTTCTGAAAGGGTATGGTTTTTGAGGTGGCATCCTGGTCTCAGGATGAGTTTTGATGAGGCCAATTGTTTTTGCCTCATTGTCCAGGTCTTTCCCTGGATATTAGAGGATCTGCGCAAGGCTGTGAACCGTGGGTTGAGCATAGGCTGGATGGTTATTCGTGAATAATTAATTCTAAAAAATGGGCATTATACAACAGGGTCCATATCCTGCTGTGTTTGATAGTGGTGCCCTTGTACCAATTGCTCAAACACCATTGTTCCTGCTCGAACCAGTTTTTTAGGACTTCTGCAGCCTTAACTCATGCGCCCTCATGATGCGCTCCTTTAGAGGGATGCACAGTTAACAGGTGTTTGATATGTCTTGCGAAGTTTCCTCCATTATGGAGTCCTGGAACTGGTGAGAGGCCATATAATTAAATTGCTGGCCAGATTATCATCCATGGCTTCACCAGTTCCCGCCGGTATGGCAAATTGCTGGCCATATCCGGCACACCCGGAGCATAGCTCATGTGCTTTGGTGTATGCACATAAGCAGTGACACCAAACTTCAGGGTCAGATTCATACTGCCCTGGCTTCTCCCGGTTCCTGCTCACGGGAGGTAACATGCAGCCCTAAGCAAGGTCACATGCAGACACGTAGGCATATTACAGCTCTTTTGCTTAACGGACAACCTCTGCTAGAGGTTGCTGCTGGGGACACTGGGGTATAAACCCCGGCTGGAACACCTCCTGGTTGTTATCATTTTGGCTTTGAGGTGTTCCACGTTGTCCAGACGTCCCCAATGTTCATTTTCTGGAAGGGAAAGGTATTTCTGGCCTCACTCATCAGAATTGACAGGCCTGGACAATTTACTCTTGGCCTGCCTCCCGACAGGAGTGGCCACAGTGCTTTAAAGCATCGGAGTTGGAGCTTTAAAGCACCAGCACTGGAGAGGCTGGTGAAGAAACACATCTGCGCCTTCCTCCCTCGCAACATGGACCTGTTACAATTTGCATACCGTCCGAACAGATCCACGGACGATGCTGTCTCCCAGGTTTTGCACACCGCTCTCTCCCATCTTGAGAGCCAGAAGGGGGGCTACGTGAGGATGCTGTTCATAGACTTCAGTTCAGCCTTCAACACAGACTGCCCGCGAAGCTACTGGATTTAGGGCTCAACACCCCCCTGTGTGCCTGGGCCCTGGACTTTCTCACCGCCAGGTCCCAGGTAATCAAGATGGTAGGGAATACATCGAAGTCCCTCACCCTGAGCACAGGATCCCCCCAGGGTTGCGTCCTCAGCCCCCTATTGTACTCCCTGTACACACATAACTGTGTGGCTAGGTTCAGCTCCAACTCGATAATCAAGTTTGCTGATGACACTGTGGTGGTGGACCTGATCTCAGACAACGATGAGAAGGCCTACCGGGAGGAGGTGGCTGATCTGGCACTCTGGTGTCAGGACAACAGCCTCCTCTTGAACATCAAAAAAACGAAGGAGCTGATCGTGGACTTTAGGAGGGCACATCATCCGAGGACGTACACACCATTGAGGATAAATGGGGATACTGTGGATAGGGTGAGCTGTTTTAAATCCCTGGGAGTCCACATCTCTGAGGATATGACATGGACATCACACGCTGCAGCACTGGTGAGTAAGGCAAGGCAGCGCCTTTACCACCTCAGGCAATTGAGGAAATTCAGAGTGTCTCCGAGGATCCTCCAGTGCTTCTACTCTGCGGCTGTGGAAAGCATCTTGTCCGGAAATATTACAATCTGGTTTGGGAATTGCTCTGCCCAGGACAGGAATGCTCTGCAGAGAGTAGTGCATTCGGCCGAACGCACTATGGGAACTTCACTCGCCCCTCTGCAGGAACTATACATCAGGAGGTGCAACTCCAGAGCCAATAAGATAATGGGAGATCCCTTCCACCCCAGCAACGGACTGTTCCAGCTGCTACAGTCAGGCAAACGCCTCCGTTGCCATGCTGTGAGAATGGAGAGGATGAGAAGGAGTTTCTTCCCAGAGGCCATTCGGACTGTAAACTCCTATCTCACCAGGGACTAACTCTACTAACTTACTGTACCACAATATCGCCCACAACATTTAATATGAAAAAGAACATATGATTCTGTATGTAGTTTGTTGGTTGTTTGTTTGTTTTTTGCACAAAGTCCGCGAGCATTGCCACTTTTCATTTCACAGCACATCCCATATGTGTATGTGACGAATAAACTTGACTTGACTTGACTTGACTTGAGTTGCTGCTGCTGGCTGAACTGCCGGTGGCTCTAAAGTCGGCATCTCAAAAGCCGTCGGCAACCGCTGACCCCAGCTACGAGTTCATCAAGAGGAATTTCCCCTACTATTGAGAAAGAAGCAAGGCTGGCAGAACTCCATCCGCCACAACCTCAGCCTTAATAAATTGTTTTGTCAGAGTGCTTCGACATTATGCTGACCCTGGCAAGGGTAATTACTGGATGCTGGACCTGTCCAGCGACGACGTGTTCATCGGCGGGACGACCGGCAAAATTTGCCGGCGGTCGGTCACGTCTCCAAGCAAATTTTTCAAGAGGGGACTTCGCCTTTCGAAGTCTGGACTGGGCTCCTTGCACCATCCGCACAACACCTCCAGCACCGTCTCCAGTTTTTTGAACCAGTTATAGCTCGGGAGTTTGGAAATAATTCTGCATAGAATGTGTATCATTTTCTTACATTTGTACAGCTGTCTAAGTGAAATAAATCCCTTGGCGAGCATAGAATAATGCTCAGTGGTTGCGGATCCGGGGTGGAGCAGATGGCTAGCGGGGATATCTCTCACCCGTTGTACAGTGAACCCTTGCTCCGTCAGCTTGCTGTCGGGGCAAGCCGGCTACTTCTTCCCATCCTTGCATCACACGCAGGCGGTGTGGCAGCAGAACGGACCCGGGATGCCTTCTCTCCGACCCCTGTCCACCTTCCCATGCGGACTGGCCGCAGGTAGGCCTTACTTTATAGGCGACATACTCGCCTTATTTTCATTATTTTAATTTTTTCCCTTTAGGAAAGTGTCCCTGCTGGCTCCTGTAACCAGCCTTACAGGGACCTAGTAAACCGCAGCAAGTTTAAAACACTTACCTGCGGGTGTTTTACTTACCGCTGGTGGAGCTGCACTCTCCAGCCTGTCGGTGCGCCAAACGCATCAGCTCACGTGACTCCGAAGTAAAATTAGCATGGGTGTAATGCCTTTAAAACAAAAGCTATAATGCAGAAATATATGCACAACATTGTACAAGTAAAATAACATGTTTAATCTTTCCCCTCTCACCGTAAACTTATGGCCTTTAGTTTTCAGATTCCTCCAGCCTTGGTTATTTACTTTATGCTTCTTAAGATTTTATAAACTTCTGTAAGGTTCCTAGACTTCAGGGTAAGGAGTCCAACCAGCCTCTCCCAAACCACCCAGACCCAATAACAGACACCTTTTTTATGTATCCTTTCCACTTTAATGACATCCTTTCAATAGCAGAGCTATCTATGCTGCGCTCAGTGCTTGGCACAGTCTCCAACCCCACTACCATCGTTATGCAGTTTGCTGGATTAATTAGCCACTCCAAGTGGATAATGTGCGGGTGATAGAATCTGGGGGTGTTGATGTGAATCCAGATTCAGGGACAGTTTCTTCCCGGCTGTTGTTCAGGCAACTGAACCATCCTACCAACAAACAGCAAAAGAGCAGACCAGAGCTACTATCTACCTTATTGGAGATCCTCGGAGTATCTTTGATCAGACTTTACTGGACATTATCTTACACTAAATGATACTCTCGTTATTCCCTGTATCATGTATCATGAACACTGTGGACGGCTCAATTGTAATCATATATTGTCTTGTATATCATATATTGTCTCGGACCTTAAATGGGAGGCCACCATTGACTCCACAGTCAAAAAGGCCCAATAGAGGACGTACTTCCTGCGGCAGCTGAGAAAACACAATCTGCTACAGGCAATGATGGTCCATTTCTATACGGCCATCATGGAGTCTGTTCTCACCTTCTCCATCATGATCTGGTTTGGCTCAGCCACCAATCACAACATCTGGAGGCTGCAGCGCATCATTCGATCAACCGAGAAGGTTGTTGGCTGCAACCTACCCCCATTGACGAACTGTACTTTGCAAGGGCCAGGAAGCGAGCGGGTAAGATTATCTCTGACCCCTCTCACTCTGGCCACAAACCCCTTGAAGCACTTCCCTCTGGGAGGCGACTTCGGACTGTCAAAGCCGCTACAGCCAGACATAAACACAGCTTTTCTCCACGATCTGTAGCTCTACTCAACAGCAAAAAGTTTGTAGCCTTCTTTTGCTCTGGTATTTTATTTTATTCTTCACATGTTTAAATTACAATGTTTTATTTTTAATTATCTACTGTATATCGTGTTGTTATCCTTGCGAGCAAAGCACCAAGGTAAATTCTTTGTATGCATACGTACTTGGCTAATAAAAATTGATTACATTCACTAACTGTTTGGCACGTAACAAAAGCTTTTCATTGTACCTCAATACATGTGACAATAAACTATACTAAACTAAACTGAATGTGGGGAGAATAAAATTATATTAATGTAAATGGGTGCTTGATGGTCAGAAAGCAGTCAGTGGGCCAACGAGTCTGTTTTCATGGCACTAAGATAATGACTCAAGCCCAAACTAGAGAAGTAGGATTACTCTGAATAGGACTTTTTCAGTTGCCATTTTGATGGTGAAGCTCGCTGACAGAGATATTTATGCTCCTGTAATTCAGTTGTGCGGGTTTAAACCTCGGCTACAGTTTCCAACAGATGGAGTTTGTTGCATTAATTTGAGCAGCAGCTCGTATTGTTACAGAATGAAATGTTCTGTTTCACTGCACCTTCTGTTGGTTTGCTCTCTCCCCCCAGCTGCCTGAACACTTATCCTCAAAGGACTCTATTTTTGTCTCATGCCTCACTGCCCCACATGAACAAAAATTCTCTCTTGCTCCTTGCTCGTCGTGAAATTGTGCAAGTGTACAGTTTGGGAATTTTAATAGGGTGCTGAAAGAGATCTCCTTGGCAGTTCTTGACGGTTGCTACTGCACATACCTTAATTAATGTCAATACTCTAAATAATTGCATGGAGTGTCAAGCAGTCTTGTGGTCTCAACATGGAGGCTCGTGTGGCAATGGTTCAGGATTGACCTTGGTCTCAAA
Source organism: Okamejei kenojei (assembly GCA_035221665.1). NCBI lineage: Eukaryota > Metazoa > Chordata > Chondrichthyes > Rajiformes > Rajidae > Okamejei > Okamejei kenojei. The sequence continues at coordinate 51,675,348 of CM069131.1, read as the reverse complement.
AACTGTGGAGATGATTCTTCCACCATAGAACCAGCCTTCCTGTAGGATGAGTCCGACTGTCCAATGCATCCTTCAATCAGCTGCAAAGGGCATTGGAATGTCGAGGCTGTATAATGGCAGGCCCTTGTTTCTTGTTGAATGCAGTACTTGTATTGGTACTCATATAAGCCCGTCTTTGTATAGGAGGACAGAGCAAGGAAGGTGCACAGCTTACATTATTTTTTTCTTCACTGTGGAATATAACCGCATTGATATACCAGCAGAGCCATAAGTGGTTGTTGACTATACAAGATACAAGTTGACTGTGCAAAATAAAAGACGGGCATTTATAATTATTGAAATTTAGCTGCATAATATTTACATGACAATAGTGACTGCCCTTCAAAGTAACTCACTGTGCATGGGCATGCCTTGAAATGCATTAAACAACGTGATCAGCCCAAGGGGATGGGGCCATCAATGGAAGGGTCAACAGTTGATGTTCATCCTCGAGTAATCTTCCTTACCCGTTAATGTAAAAACACAAACTGCTGGTCATGCAGCATCTGCAGAAAGGGAAACAGCATTAGCTTGGAGGATGTGGAATCAATATGGGTGGAGCTGCAAAACACTAAGGGGCAGAAAACGCTAGTGGGTGTTGTGTACAGGCCACTTAACAGTAGTAGTGGAGTTGGGGATGGCATCAAACAGGAAATTAGAAATGCGTGCAACGAAGGTAAAATCGTTATAATGGGTGACTTCAATCTACATATAGATTGGGTGAATCAAATTGGCAGGGGTGCTGAGGAAGAGGATTTCTTGGAATGTATGCGGGATAGTTTTCTAAACCAACATGTAGAGGAACCAACGAGAGAGCAGGCTATTCTAGACTGGGTATTGAATAATGAGGAAGGGTTAGTTAGCAGCTTTGTTGTACGTGGCCCCTTGGGCAAGAGTGACCATAATATGGTTGAGTTCTTCATTAGGATGGAGAGTAAAATTGTTAATTCAGAAACACGGGTCCTGAATTTAAAGAAAGGTAACTTTGTGGGTATGAGACGTGAATTGGCCAAGATGGACTGGCAATTGATTCTTGAAGGGTTGATAGTGGATATGCAATGGAAGGCATTTAAAGACTGCATGGATGAACTACAACAATTGTTCATCCCAGTATGGCAAAAGAATAAATCAGGGAAGATAGCGCATCCGTGGATAACAAAGGAAATCAGGGGTAGTATCAAAGCAAAAGATGAAGCGTACAAATTAGCCAGAAAAAGCAGCCTACCAGGGGACTGGGAAAAATTCAGAGACCAACAGAGGACGACAAAGGGCTTAATTAGGAAAGGGAAAATGGAGTATGAAAGAAAACTGGCAGGAAACATAAAAACGGACTGCAAAAGTTTTTATCGATATGTGAAGCACAAAAGATTAGTTAAAACAAATGTAGGTCCTTTGCAGTCAGAAACAGGTGAATTGATCATGGGGAACAAGGGCATGGCAGACCAATTGAATCACTACTTTGGTTCTGTCTTCACTAAGGAAGACATAAATAATTTGCCGGAAATAGCAGGGGATCGCGGGTCAAATGATTTGGAGGAACTGAGTGAAATCCAGGTTAGCTGGAAAGTGGTGTTAGGTAAATTGAATGGATTAAAGGCCGATAAATCCCCAGGGCCAGATAGGCTGCATCCCAGGGTACTTAAGGAAGTAGCCCCAGAAATAGCAGATGCCTTAGTGATAATTTTTCAAAACCCTTTAGACTCTGGAGTAGTTCCTGAGGATTGGCGGGTAGCTAATGTAACCCGACTTTTTAAAAAGGGAAGGAGAGAGAAAACGGGGAATTACAGACCAGTTAGTCTAACATCGGTAGTGGGGAAACTGCTAGAGTCAGTTATTAAAGATGGGATAGCAGCGCATTTGGGAAGTGGTGAAATCATTGGACAAAGTCAGCATGGATTTACGAAAGGTAAATCATGTCTGACGAATCTTATTGAATTTTTTGAGGATGTAACTAGTAGAGTGGATAAGGGAGAAGCAGTGGATGTGTTATATCAGGACTTTCAGAAGGCTTTCGACAAAGTCCCACACAAGAGATTGGTATACAAACTTAAAGCACACGGTATTGGTGGTTCAGTATTGATATGGATAGAGAAATGGCTGGCAGACAGGAAGCAAAGAGTAGGAGTGGACGGGTCCTTTTCAGGATGGCAGGCAGTGACTAGTGGGGTGTCGCAAGGCTCAGTGCTGGGATCCCAGCTATTTACAATATACATTAATGATTTGGACGAGGGAATTAAATGCAACATCTCGAAGTTTGCGGATGACACGAAGCTGGGGGGCAGTGTTAGATGTGAGGAGGATGCTAGGAGGCTGCAGGATGACTTGGATAGACTGGGTGAGTGGGCAAATGCATGGCAGATGCAGTATAATGTGGATAAATGTGAGGTTATCCACTTTGTTGGCAAAAAAAGGAAAGTAGACTATTATTTGAATGGTGACCGATTAGGAAAAGGGGAGATGCAACGAGATCTGGGTGTCATGGTACACCAGTCATTGAAAGTAGGCATGCAGGTGCAGCAGGCTGTGAAGAAAGCGAATGGTATTGTTCATAGCAATGTTGGCATTCATAGCAAAAGGATTTGAGTACAAGAGCCGGGAGGTTCTACTGCAGTTGTACAGGGTCTTGGTGAGGCCACACCTGGAGTATTGCGTACAGTTTTGGTCTCCTAATCTGCGGAAAGACATTCTTGCCATAGAGGGAATACAGAGAAGGTTCACCAGACTGATTCCTGGGATGGCAGGACTTCCATATGAAGAAAGACTGGATAGACTGGGCTTGTACTCGCTGGGATTTAGAAGATTGAGGGGTGATCTCATAGAGACTTACAAAATTCTTAAGGGGTTGGACAGGCTAGATGCAGGAAGATTGTTCCCGATGTTGGGGAAGTCCAAGACAAGGGGTCACAGTTTAAGGATAAGGGGGGAGTCTTTTAGGACCGAGATGAAAAAATCATTTTTCACACAGAGAGTGGTGAATCTGTGAAATTCTCTGCCACAGAAGGTAGTTGAGGCCAGTTTGTTGGCCATATTTAAGAGGGAGTTGGATGTGGCCCTTGTGGCTGAAGGGATCAGGGGGTATGGAGAGAAGGCAGGTACAGGATACTGAGTTGGATGATCGCCATGGAGAAAATCAATAATCCTGTAGTCGTAGGCACAGTTGTAATGGGGTCACCATGTAGTTATCGGTAGTCGTAGGTAGTTTTAATTAATCACCTTTGCTGACCGGGCATTTTCATTAGCTCATTGGGGAAAAAGAACGTGCGCACGAGTTTTCAGAACCAAGCATAGCTGACCGGTAATGTTAAATGCCTGCCACAGTTCACAGCTGTGTATCTCTGGCTTACTAAATGTTGTCTGGCTTCTTAAAAGTGTCTCCACTCCTTCTCCCCCCTCTTCTCACCCCCCTCTTCTCCCCCCCCTCTTCTCCCCCCCTCTTCTGCCCCCCTCTTCTGCCCCCCTCTTCTCCCCCCTCTTCTCCCCCCCCTCTTCTCCCCCCCTCTTCTCCCCCTCTTCTCCCCCCCTCTTCTCCCCCCCTCTTCTCCCCCCCTCTTCTCCCCCCTCTTCTCCCCCCCTTCTCCCCCCCCTTCTCCCCCTTCCCACCCCTTTAAAAGGACTCGCCGTACACTGGTTCCTATGACGATATAAATGGCAAACGTGCTGAGAAACACGCCAAGAACATGCTAAGGAATGGCACAAGCATTTCTAATTCCTCAAGAATGTGACTTCATGTTGAAAAGCAGGTGATATCAGATGTATCATCCATTACAAATCCCTCCCAACATGACAAGAGCTATGGTGTGATAGGAAGAGATAATGGGAGGTGGAAGATTTGCTGATGAGAATCAAGAGGAGAAGACTATTCAAAGGGATTGAGCAAGTAGATTGAAGTCAAACATAGCAAGACTAAGTACTGGCTTCAATAAAAACAAATGTTGGGAGGAATTTGTAGTGGATGATAAATCCGATATCACCTGTTTTTCAACATGAAGTCACAGAGTTCTTGAGCAATTGGAAATGCTTGTGCCATGTCCTTAGCATGTTCTTGGCATGTTTAAGCCATGCTCTTAGCACATTCTCCCTTTATATCATCTTGGAACCAGACCTTTAAGAGCCTCTTGTCGACAATTAGCAGTAACCTTAAAATGATATCCTCAATTACTCTAATCACCCACCACACTCCCCTCTGCCGTAAATATTGTGTTGAGAAAATATCGTTTCAGTTGGATAATTCTCTACCAATGTTCCAACTGATTCTAAGTTTCCACACAAGTTCTGCTGATGTCGAGCGATCAAGGGTGTTTATTTATCCAAGAATGCTCGTACCCACCTATAAGGAGGAAAGTGTGACAAAGCATTTGGAAATTCAGACCCAAGATAATGTATTAAATTGGGAAACAAAGCTATTTTTGCCTAAGCCTTAGCTTTCAAAGTCTTAAGATTTTTGTTTTCAATCTTGCTATCTCTTTGTGTAATTGGGTGTCTTGGAATAGATTGTTGGTAGCAAAAACAGGAAGTCTAAAACAAGTGCTAATAGTTGACAAAAGGCTTGTTACTCAATAGAGCAAAGCAAACTGACGTTGGCAGTCATGAAGGGGGCTCGTAGAACTGCTGAAACCAAGACGAAAATGGAAAAGAAAATACAAAGTAAAGGCCACTCCATACAATCGACATCCCACGCTTCCTCTCATCAGATTAACAAGAGGGAAATAGCGATAATCTGCAACTCTTGACAATTGACTGGAGTTTATCAACTCTTCCTGGAACATCACCCCCAGTATCATTTCGGGTATGGCCCAGATTTCTTGGAGTCATCTTTTCCATCCACGAAAGCCCATCACAGACTGCAAGACTAAACGAGGACAGTTATGAGGAGTGGTTACAAAGCCAAAGTTTGCAGTCTCTTGAACCCAAATGTAGGTATAATCTATCGGTGGTTTTTTACCAGTATACACAATCAATGAACATACCAGTTATGCTGTTGGGAAACAAAATAATGATGTTTTACTTTTTAGAGGTGCTGATGTGGAGAAGGCAGGAGAATGAGGTTAGGAGGGATGGAGATAGATCAGTCATGATTGAATGACAGAGGAGACTTGATGGGCTGATTTGCCTAATTCTGCTCCTATCTCTTATGATACACTCTACTGCTGTGCGCCATCACAGAAAAAGCACTGATCTATTTTATTATTGATTAATAGAAAGATACAGCATGGAAACAGGCCCTTCATCTCAATGATTCCACATGCACCATTGATCATTCATTCACAGGAGTTCTATGTTATCACCCTTTGTCATCCACTCCCTACACACCAGGGGCAATTAACAGAGGTCAATTCATCTACAAACCCGCACATTTTGGGGATGTTGGAGGAAACTGGAGCACCCCGAGGCAATCCCTGCAGATAACGTGCAAACTCCACACAGGCAACACCCGATGACAGGATTGAATACAGATCTCTACCAGCTGTGCCATTGTGCTGCCCTAATGTTTAATATAATTTGGGGATTCGATGAAAGAAATTGAAATTGATCCTTCTGGCAAGGGTAGTTTAGAAATGGCGGTTTAAAACCCTTAATTTATTGCATTTATTGTGAGTGGTCAAAATTCACCGTCTGGATCAATGACATTGGTTGCAGCATCAAGCACGATACAGTATAAGGTAACAGGTACTTTATTGAAATTCAGAGGCAGAGAATAATGTATAACCACTGCCATCTGATGCCTTTAGCACCACTAACCCGGGTGACCATAGTTCATTAGTTCAAATTTGTAAATCTGGAACTTTATCTCCTCATTAAAATCTTTGGTGATCCAATTGAAGCCTGCAGAATAGCAGGGATGAGTTAGATATGGTGTTTAGTAACAAAGAACTGCAGGTGCTGGTTTATACCAAAGATAGACATAAAGTGCTGGAGTAACTCAGCAGGCCAGGCAGCATCTCTGGAGAAAAAGATGATGTTTCCCTTGTTTGGAATCAAAGATTATCTCAGAATAAAGGCTTGGCCTTTAAAGACTGAGATAAGAAACATCTTAACCCAGAATCTTTAGAATTCTGTGCGATCATAATCGCTGATTATATTGCAGATGGAGATTGATGTATTTTTGGATATTAAGGGAGTCGAGGGATATGGGATTAGTTCAGATAAGTGGCACTGAGGCAAAAGATCAGCTATGATCTATACTGAATGGCACAAATTGTACATGAGACTGAATGGTTGTGATCCATTTTAAGCAATAACAACCTTCCCAATCAATAACCTTTTGGTCAGCACATCTCTCACTCAACATGAACTGTACATTGCATAAGAAGGAACTGCAGATGCTGGTTTAAACCAAAGATAGACACAAAAAGCTGGAGTAACTCAGCGGGACAGGCAGCATCTCTGGTGAGAAGGAATGGGTGACGTTTTGGGTCGAGAACTCTACATTGTTAGTTGTATAGCCTACAGCTAACGCTATCCTCAATACATTGATGCAGAGTTTTCAGTAAAGGTTTTTGCGTTTTCAATAAAGATTCTGTGTTTTCGATAATGATTCTGTTTTTAAAAAGTTACTGCATTGAAAGATGTTGATTGGGAGCTGTTAATTTTCTATCCTGAAATAAAATTTAGGGCGGCACAGTGGCGTATCGGTTGAGTTGCTGCATTACAGCGCCAGAGACCCAGGTTCGATCCTGACTACGGATGCTGTCTGTACAGAGTTTGTACATTCTCCATGCGACCACGTAGGTTTTCTCCAGGTGCTCCGGTTTCCACAGACACTCCAAAGACATACAGATTTGCAGGCTGATTGGCTTTGGTAAAATGGTTAATTGTCCCCAGTGTGCAGGGTGATCGCTGGTCGGCGCGGACGTGATGGGTCGAAGTGCCTGTTTCCATGCTGTATCTCTAAAGTCTTAATCAATTTCATCAGGCAAAAATAACATGGGAGTTCTGTAAGGCAGTCAGCTAATGGAATATAAAATGATAGCTGCATATGAAAAGGTCAGCTGGTCCTTTGAGTCCCATACCTGATCTCCAGAAGAGAATGTAGCTATTCCCACTAATCCATCCATTTTCTGCAGCCATGCACTTTTTCCATTTTCAAACAATTTTGAAATAAATTATTGACTCTGCTTCCAAGACCCTGCCAGGGAATGTATCCCGGCTGCTAATCTCCTGTTGCGTAAAACCATTTTTCCTCCTGCTGCCTTTGCTTCTTTTGCAAATCATCTTAAATCTGCATCCTCTCAATCTTGACCCTTCCACCAATGGCAACACTTTCTTCCAGTGCCAGGGACTGTTGGGAGTTGTTTTGAACTTTCTCCCACTTATCCATTACTGTACAGAGACTCCACTTTGGTAAATGTTATACTCATCAAGTGACATCGATAATCACAAACGAAATTTTGGTTTTCCTCTCGGAATTTGGGAAAGATTCCATGTATTCCCATTTGGAAGTTTGTCCTGTGTTCAGCAATAATGCAAATTACTTATCCTTAACATTCAGTGTAAGTAAATAGCCAAGTGGTGGTGTGTTATAGTGTTCGCCAACCGTAATGTAGATTTGAGCTTGCAGTGAGCTTCCTAATGACAGCTCGAAGGATGATCCGATTTCACTGTGCTAAAGGACTGGTGTAATGGAAGTGCTGGCTTTCTCAAGTTTTCAATATTTTCCCTTCTTCCCACAGTGTACACAACCATGGTACATCTGCTGAACAGATTGAAACATGAAGTATGTATGCCCTGATTTGGACCCCTGGTGATGTTAATACACTAGAGGTTTATTTATATGTTGAAGAGAGTTTACACATCCCTAATGGATGGTGAATGACTGAGGAATACAGCACTCATAAGTAATAGCTTTGTGACGCCAGCAGTTTATTTTCCAAGAACCACCAGTTCCTTGCACATATTTCAGTGGGTGTTCATCCCTGCCAAATTATTATTGTTGGATTTATGCTGTTTTCGGGTATTTCTTTTTGATATGTTCCAACTTTGCGAAACACTGGTTAAGCTGGACTTCGAGTATTGTGTGAACTACCACACGATAGGAAGGATGTGATTATTCTGGAGAGAGCACAATGGAAATTCACCAGCATGCTGCCTGGATTGGACAAATTTTGTTAAGGGAAGGGATGGCAGGGGTATTAAAAATGATAATGTATAGATAGGTTTAAGGTGAGAAGAAGAAGTTTTAAATGGGACCCGTGGGGTCGGTTTTTACAAGGAAAGTGGTTGATATTTGGTGAAATTTGAAACATTTAAACAGACACTTAAATTGGCAAGGCATGGAAGAAGACTGTCCTGGTGGAAGATGGGATTAGTATGGATGGGGCAAAAAGGGCACCATTAATGTGATGAGGTCTTACTGTGTTTACATGACTCGTTGACTCTAGATTGGATAGAGTGTATTTGTTTTCCCTGGATTGAAGTATGCTGATAGAGGTATATAAAATTGTAAGAGACATAGATGAGGGGTGGTCTAGAAGAGGTGTATATGATCATGAGGGGAATAGATAGAGTAAATGAACAAAGTAATTTATGCAGAGTAGCAGAATCGAGAGCCAAGGTACATAGGTTTAAGGTGAGCGAGGGTGGTGGGCAGATGGAACAAGTGCTGGATGAGATAATTGAGGCAGGTATGACAGCAATGTTTAAAATACATTTGGACAGGTATATGGATAGAAAAGGTTTCAAACGTTATGAGCCAAATACAGGCAGGTGGGACTAGTGTAGATAGGGGCATCTTGGTCAGCATGGGCAAGTTGGGCTGATGGGCCTGAGTCCATGCTGTATGACTCTATAACTCTAAGAAGCCATACCTTTAAATTAAGAGGAAAGAGAATATAAGGAGAAAGCTTTTTTCACACGAGAATGCTTGATTTCTGAATGTGCAGCTTCTCAAGGTGGTGGTGGAGGCAGATACAATCACTACATTTATGAGACATTTAGGCAGGCACTTAAATAACCAAAGCATATAGACCTAATGCAGAAAGATGGGATGCAAATGGGGGAGGAGATCTTAAGATCATAAGTGATAGGAGCAGAATTAGGCCATTCGGCTCATCAAAACTACTCCGCCATTCATTCATGGCTAATCTATCTCTCCCTCCTAACCCCATTCTTCTGCCTTCTCCCCAGAACCTCTGACACCCGTACTAATCAAGAATCTATCTCTCTGCCTTAAATATATCCACTGACTTGGCCACCACAACCTTCTGTGGCAAAGAATTCCACTGATTCACCACCCTCTGACTAAAGAAGTTCCTCCTCATCTCCTTCCTAAAAGAATTCTGAGTCTATGACCCCTAGTCCTAGACTCTCCCTCTCCACATCCATTCTATCCATGCCTTTCATTATTCTGCATGTTACATTTCCATTTCTGTGTTGTGAACACTGATTCTATAACCTATTGTTCAGCATGTGAAAAAAGCATTTTCTGATTGATTGCAAGACTTCCTATCTCTGTTGCAGTGGACATCATCATAGCCACTAATGGCTGAGTTTCAGCAATTGTGCATGACAAGCCTGTTTATGTGAAAGCATGTGTAGCAGGAATAGATCCCTGGAGCTTGTACTGCGATTCATAAAGACCATGGCTGATCCTCTGCCTCATATGGTTTCACTCTGAGTCTCATACCCTCTGACTCTCTGAAATGGGGCCAATCTGAAGAAGGGTCCCAACCTGAAGCATTGGCTGTCCATTCTTTGTTTTTAATTTTTTTAATTAGAAGTACATAATAAAAACAATTTTTGTGGTAGTCATACATTATTAATATTGTCAATATTATCAATTATTTAATACTTCTACTCTTTTTTTAATTTGTTATATAGATAGAAAATGATAGAGAGAGAGAGAGAGAGAGAGAGAAAACAAAAAAAAAACAGAAGGTATAATAAAAAAGAATGGAATAATTAACTAATAATACATCATTGGAGATATGTTCGTAAATTATAAAATATAACTCTTCATCTAATCCTTAATTCGGGTTTCAGTCAGGTTCTCGTGCCAAACCAGTTTGCCCCTTCAAATAGTCAATAAATGGAGACCATGTTCTGATAAAAAGTTCTTGTTTGTCCATTAAGACAAATCTTATTCTTTCCAAATGTAGGGTCTCCGACATTTCCATAATCCACATTTTGATTGTGGGGGTTATAGGACCTATCCAAAATTTTAATATTAATTTTTTCCCAATTATTATACTCTAGTTGATAAAGTTTCTTTGGCTTGTAGTAAATATTTGATTTTGTTCTAATATTCCTAATATTATTAGTTTTGAGTTGGGGTCCAATTGGGTGTTGACAACTTCCGAAATTATCTTTAAAATTTCCGTCCAAAAATTATTAATTTTTATACAATTTACAAATGTATGCGTTAGGTTAGCCTCTAAGTGCTGACATTTTTCACAGATAGGAGATATACTTGGGAAGATTCTATTTAATTTCATTTTTGAATAATGTAATCTATGTAATACTTTAAATTGTATTAAGGAATGTCTAGCATTTAACGAACAGTGATGTATATGTTGTAAGCTTTCGTCCCAAATATCTTGCATTAATGGTTGGCCTAGTTAATTTTCCCTTGATTACCTACATATTTCTGTCGTAGGTGCCTCACTGTCGAAAAAGATATTATAGATATAAGATATAAATTTTTTCTGTATTAGGGTGTTTATTCAAACATTCATCAATAATATCTGGATCTCTATTTCTATAGTCCTGTGTATTTGATTTAGCATAATCTCTAAGTTGTAGATATCTGAAATAGTCATTTGAATGAAGTCCATAAATTTGTTGTAACTCCTGAAATGCAAGGAACGTGCCTTTCCTATAGAGATGACCCATCTTTTTAATTCCGTGATTTTTCCATTGTAGAAAACCTTTATCCAACATTGAAGGTTTAAATGCAGGGTTGTTTACAATGGGAAGAAGTAGTGATAGATTATCCAATTTTAAAGACTTTTTTAATTGTTTCCAAATTTGTATACCACTGTATATTTTAGGGTTTTCACTATAGGTTTTTTTGCTTAATTTAGTGGTAGCAAACAAAATCGAACCAATTTCAAAGGGTAAACAGTCTTCCAATCTGTTTGCTGGTCCAATTCTTCCAACCAGAAGTTCATATTTTTAATGTTAACTGCCCAGAAATAGAGCATGAGATTCGGTAGAGCCAAACCTCCATTTATTTTTGATTTACATAAATGCTTTTTATTTATTTTGTGATTCTTATGATCCCAGATCAAATTAGTGACTATAGAGTCTACCTTTTAAAAAAAAAGTTTTTGGAAGATATATCGGGATTGATTTAAAAAGGTACAATAATTGCGGAAGAAAAATCATTTTTACCAAATTCTACCAAACATTGGGATAGGTAATGTTTTCCAATATTGAATATTCTTTTGAAATTTGTTCAATAAAGGTAATAAGTTTAGTTTAAATAAAGAGGTATATGTCTTTGTTACATAAATTCCAAGATATTTAAATTTTTCATTAACTATTTTGAAGGGAGATTGTTGTAATATATGTGGATTGATTTCCATTATTGGCATAATTTCACTTTTATTCCAGTTAATTCTGTATCCCAAGAACAAGCCAAATTGAGTTATTAAATTTAATAGGTTTGGGATACTAAATTCAGGTTTTGTATTGTAGATTAATACATCGTCTGCATATAAAGAAATTTTATTCTCAGTGTCTTTAGTATTATACCCGTATATTTCAGGATGGGACCTAACACTTTCTGCTAGTGGCTCTATTACGAGTGCGAATAGTAATAGCTGTCCATTCTCACCATAGATTCTGCCTGACCCATGAGGTTACAGCGGCTCTTTGTATTTTAATCAAGATTCGGGCATCTGCCGTTTTAGTTTTATTTCGTTTATTGTCACCTGTACTGAGGTTCAATGAAAAGCTTTTGTTGTGTGAGTTACTTGTGTCTCTCTTATTCCTTTAGTTGTGGTCAAAGGTAGCGGGTATCTTCCCCTTTGCTCTATCTATAGTACTTGAGTTTGACTTGATTGTATTTATGTATCGTATTATCCGATCCATTTGGATAGTAGGCAAAAAACAAGCTTTTCACTGTACTTCTGTGCACGTGACAATAATAAACCTAAACCTGACCTCTGCTTTGAATGTAGCTGGTCCATCACCTATACATGTTTTCCAGAGATGCTGCCTAACACGCTGACTTAGCATATGCACTTTGTGTCTCTTTTTTTTTGGCTGCTTTAAATGTCTTCACTGGTGGAACAACCACAGGACTTCGAGGAGAAAAAATCAAAACATTTTGAATCCCCGGCATAAAGAAATATTGTTTCCTCTCAGGCTGAAATGGTTGACCTCTTTTCCTGAGTCCATACCCGCAAGTAGTCCAACCTGTGGAAACAGCATCTCCACTCAATAAATCCCTCTCAGATTCTTGTAAGGCTGAATGACATTGCCTCTTATTTTCTTTCCAACTTCACTTTGGTGCTTAAAATAGCTGAAGTATTAGCTCAGTCTAGGGTGAACTGTGGCTCACCATAAAATTGCATGAGAAAATGATGTGTCATGTAGATTTCAGTAATGGTTAGAATGCAATTAATTTGTTAGCCATTCGCTGTTCTACAAGGAGCTACAAAATGATTGGCCAGTTAATGTGCTTTGACAGTAACAGTTAAAATAGACAAACAAGCATAAAGATCAAGAAACCATCTATTATTTTGATTGTTGGCATTTCTGACAATGTAGAACTTATTCTATAACATACTTGAGAATGAGATGTTGGCAGTTTAGGCTCAAAGCACTTAATTCAAAACCGAACTGCGCACACAGGGAAAATAAATTGATAAAGAATAAAACAGCATTTACAAGCTCAAGATGCCCCAAAGAATTGTTGCAGCTTATTAACTGCTGAGGGTTGATGCTGCTGTAATGGCAGCCAATCAGTGAACACACAACTAGGTCCTGCAAAAGACACTGCAGAGTGGCACAGCAGTAGAGTTGCTGTCTCAGTGCTAAAGAGCCGGGTTCGATCCTCACTACAGTTGCTGTCTGTACATAGTTAGTACATTCTCCCTGTGTCCGCGTGGGTTTTCTCTGGTTCCCTCCTACAGTCCAAAGATGTAAAGGAGAGAAAAACGGAGTCAACCTTTCAGACGGAAATGCTTCAGTGAAGGGTCTTCAATATAGAACATTGGTTATTTTTTTTTCCTCTGCTAGGATGTTGATGTGGGTATCGGTTCAAGTCAGAAACCTTTCACTGAAAGGTTTCCACCTGAAATGTCCTATCCTTGTCCTCCAATGCTGCCTTTATATTCTAGGCAAGATTCGAACATCTGCAGTTCCTTGTATCTCTGTCTTAATCTTAAAAGAGTTAGGATCTCTTCCACAATCCCAGCAATGGTTAAAATCTCTGACAGCTGTACCTAATCGCTCTCTCTTTTGATTTGTGAGATAAAATATCCCTGTACTGGAGAATGGACTACATCCCCCCTCGATCTGATGCGTGGATGTCATCATCTATCTATATACTAAAAGTCTCATCTTGTCTGTGTGTGTGTTCGTGTATGTCTGTATGTTTTGTATCTTCCTCAAAACGCTATGGGCTAGCGCTTAAGTTTTAACATATTCGTACTCACATTTTTCCCATCCACGCTGCGATCCGGTTCACTTAAGATTTCATCCTATATTTCACATTATTGATGAATAAAGTTTAAAAAAAGCCATAAACCGCTTCTCACAGAAAACCTTTTTCTGGGAGCTTCCAGTGATAATGCCACAATGCCACTGACAGTGCACCAATCACAATGGGCTCTCACGCTGCTGAGTGCGACAATGACATCACGATGGAACATTGCCAGTGGTAACCGCAGCAGAAGGTGAGGTTGCCAAAGGCAGGCTCTATCAGAGGGGGGCAACGAGTGCCATTTGGCATGGGCCTCATGCCTGTCTGCTTCAAAGGGATCTTGGTTTGGGGGCCTCTAAAATTGAGGGGTCTCTGCTTGATCTTGGTTTGGGGGCCTCTAAAATTGAAATTGGCCTGTGCCTCAGTTCATCAATGTGAGGGCCTGGCCTAAGCTGCCATCGAGGGAGAGAGTGAGTGGGAGAGAGCAAGAGAGAGGGAGGGAGAGAGAGAGCGAGAGAGGGAGGTGGAGAGGAAGAGGGATAGGGGGGAGAGAGAGAGAGTGCCCACAATCCTACCCCACATGTCCAGGCCGTGCTGCCCACCCCCGCACCCCCTCTCCCACCGCTCAACCCTCTACACCCCCCACCCCTTCCCCGCTCCCCTCGGCCCATCTCCCCATCCTTCTGCCTTGACATTATGCTGATCCTGCTGGCATCTATATAATTAAAAGTCTCATCTTGACCACTTCCTATCTGCGCTGTATATTGATTTTAGAAAAAACACTACCCTGTATTGCTGTGATATTTGGCCATCTTACTCACAGTCCGCCTCCGCTGAGCCAGCCCCGAGAATTTTTCCCATCGATAAAAATAAAAAAGTTATGAGTGTTTAAAGAACCTTGAGATCAGCTGATTGGTCCTCTCGCCTGTCAATCACCGCGATGTACATAACGCCCCTTCCTGGGGGGGGCAGGACTATAAAACCCCAGATGCATGGACATGACTCAGTCACTGCAAGATCACGAGGGAGAGGCCACAACTGTCATTCTACGCTGTGAATCAACTGACTGTGAGTCAGCAATGTACTTGCAATAAATGATTTGTCAGCCCTTAATGACAATGCCATGAGTTGTTCGGCCTGCTGCCCTGCCTGTGCTTGAAAGTGTAATGCTTAATTGGAAATAAAATGAAATTAAATAATAATGCCATGAGTTGTTTGGCCTGCTGCCCTGCCTGTGCTTGAAACTGCAATGCTTATTTAGGTCCGACTGTGTTTGGAAGGAATAAATGCTTTATTAGGTCCGACTGTGTTTTGAAGGAATAAATGTTTTATTAAATCCAACTGTGTTTGGAAGGAATAAATGCTTTATTAGGTCCGACTGTATTTGGAAGGAATAAATGCTGTATTAGATCCCAGGAGTATCAATGTAAAATTATACCTAATCACCTATGTCCACACATGGATGATTTGATAGTGAAGAGGGCACAAAGTACATTGGAGGGGGTCCAGAGGAGGTTTACGAGAATGATACAAGGAATAATTGGGTGAATGTATGATGAGCATCTGATGGCACTGGGCCTGCATTCACTTATAACCATATAACCATATAACAATTACAGCACGGAAACAGGCCCTCTCGACCCTTCCAGTCCGTGCCGACCATTTGTTTTCCCCTAGTCCCATCTACCTGCACTCAGACCATACCCCTCCATTCCCTTCATGTCCATATACCTATCCACTTTACTCTTAAATGTTAAAATCAATCCTGCCTCCACCACTTCTGCTGGAAGCTCATTCCACACAGCCACCACCCTCTGAGTAAAGAAGTTCCCCCTCACGTTACCCCGAAACTGACTTGTTTAGGATGAGACGGGAACCTCATTGAAACTTAATAGAGTGGATGCAGAGAGAATTTTTCTAGATGGGATGGACCAGAGGACATAGTCTCAGAATAAAAGGATCTGTACGGAATTTGACCTTTCTCCCTGGGCAGTGTTTCCACTTTGAAGGAAATTAACTGAAATTCAGGAAATTCTGTTTGTCTTCGGGTAATTTTAGGGAAGTGAAATAATTTCAGGAAATCTCCACCTCCGGCTCATGGGATGATTTGGGGAAAGAAAAATATTTTCGACTATCCACGCCTGCGCAGTTGGGGGAGGCCGGTGATGCGGTAGGGACACAAAATGCCGCCATCTCCCCGCGCGTGCGCAGTGGGCCCGGGCGGGATCAGATCACCATCATTTTCACTACATACAATCAAACATCACCTTGACGTCTCGTGTCTCATCTGAGTGGTGGAATATTATATTGGGGGAGGGGGAGCCTGTTTGTTTTTTATCAGGGGTGTCAAACTACAAGTGAAGGAGTCCAATCCGGCCCGCGGGATAATTTGGGAAAAAAAAAGGAGTGCTCGCTTCTCCAGGCCCAGGGCTGTGGTGTCTACCCGCCCGGTCCATCTCCTGCATCCGCCACATCGAGGGAGCGGGTCTGCTGCCGGCGGACCAGGGAGGCCGTTCTCCCGTTGCTGGGCGGGAGTGGGAACGACTGACAGTGAACCCAGTCTTGGCAGTGGCCGTGACCCGACACCAGAGAGAGGGAGGGGAGGGAGGGGGATGGGAGAGAAGGAGGGGAGGGGATGAGAGGGGGAGAGAGAGATGGGGAAAGGAGGAGGAAAGGGGGAGAGGGAAAGGGGGAGAGGGAGCACCATCACAACCCAGTAGTTTAGTTTGAGGCTAATTAGAGGCTGTATGGTAACTCACATTTCACTGTGCCTTAATTGGTGCATGTGACAAATAAATAATTTGATGAATTGATTGATTGTTGTATTGAGTTCATTGTGACACTGTGTTCCAGGCACACACTGCGCTGAACACACAATATGCATACCAGGCAGGCTAGGCTACATCATACAGTATATGTGCGCAGTGCATAATGCCTTGCTTAATACTGTACAAGTGAGTAACAGAAGCAGGTAGCTACGGTGTAGCTACATAAATCTGTTTTGCCTTGTTTTTCTTTGTGTTGTTAACGTGTGCCCGCGAAAGAAAAACAACAACAAATATCACGCAGGAAGCATTCTTCAAATTTTCAGGAAATACCATCAAATTCCAGGAAATTTGGGATTCTATTTCAGGAAAAAAATATATAATGATCACCATTCATTAGTTCCTTAACTTAGGTCACACAACCCTGTCACAGGGGTGGCTTCCAACAGTAAGGCAAAACTCTGTGAGAAACACATTAAAAAACACTGTTTACTCTCTGGTATCAACGTACCAAATATTTAGGTAGAAGCTAAGGTATATGTTGCACTTTCAACTGCTGAGTTGTTAATTCCGTACACTTTTATCTTTCATGATAAATATAAATTCATCATTTACTTTGAACCAGAACCATTCGGAGAAGTTTTTTTCCATCTGAAAGTAATAGGATTGTCACTGTATATTTCTTATTTCTAATAAATAATGCATAAACCATGACGTTTCATCTTATTTCCAGGAAAATTAAGGAATTACGCTTTGGACCGAGTATTTCACATGGGTCAAGTTTAATAGGAAATGCAAGTGTGCCTTTAGAAATGTTGACTCCTGTGGGGAGCACAAATGAAGGCTAGGGAGAGGTAGCCTGGACCAAAGCACTGAATGCAGGGCAACCAGCTTTATACTTAAATTATTGACTCACTGAGCTTTTCAAAAGAAAAACAGATCAATTGCTAAATGAACCGTCCAAGGACAAAGATTTAAGTGCAACCTTTGTATCCCACTGAGGTTTTGTCAGTGAAACCTTAATGTTATTCCAAAGCCGTTTCTCAGCACTCTTCAATGAATGGTATTTAGTTTACATTTGAATTATATAATAACAGCACCAGAGTATTGCTCCAGAGTATCACAATGGACATCCTTTTAACTGTGAGGTCAAATGAAATATCCACTCTCTAAATATTAAGTTCCAACAAGAGAGAAGTTGGAAGTTGATTGAACACATCTAAAGAATGAGGTTACTGGTGGGTAAGACCATGAGGGATCTACATGTAAATGCTGACCTTGCCAGTAATATCCAAATCCCGCAAAAGAATGAATAAATACCAAAAATCACTCAAACCTATACCTCAATTCAACTGGACCTGGTCTCCACTGGCATAAGAATCCAATCTACATGTTAATTCCTTGCATCTCTGAAGGCAATTCAGTTAGATTATAGAATTTGGGTAAGAAGGGATGTGGCTCATTTTTTAAATCAAAACCTTGGGTTATTCCAGTTTCCCACATCTTCGCTGGTAGCCTTTCAAGTCAAGTGTTGAAGGTTTCAGGCACAATCACAGTTCAGGTAAAGTTTCAGAACCACACTCCTCAATGGGTGAAATAATTGTTCAATCTATTTCCTTCTTATCCCTGCACCTTAGCTTAAGTTTTCTTAAATGATTCCCTTTATTTTGTATCTGTGCACTGTGGATAGCTCGATTGCAATCATGTATAATTTTTCCGCTGACTGGTTAGCATGCAACAAAAAAGCTTTTCACTGTTTCTCGATACGTGGCAATAAACCAAACACAACTAAAGTTTACCCCTTGTATCCCTCTCCCAGTTAGTGACATTTGAGGGAGAAGCAGATTCTATTTAAACATATCTAGTGTTCTCTTGTATCTTTCATTTCAAAACCAACAGCCTTCTACCCCAATGGATCAGAAAAAGTAGAAGGGAAAACAAAGGGAATTTAATGGGGATAAAACTGCACCCTGATGACAGTTCTGGCATCCACAGCCAATTTGAGCTTTTGTAATTCATTTGACAAGAATAATTGGTTTAAATCAAAGTTCGAAACAACAGCACCATAGCTCTGTAGCAGCCATGTCACATCAGTGACAGAACATAATATATGTTCAGAGGATCGGTTTTATTCCAAGAACTTAACATTTGCTCCGCAGCCTGCCTTCCTTTGAAAAGGATGACAGCTGTGTTGGATAATTAGCTTCTTAATGAAAACAAAAAGGTTCTTTTATCAGCCGACTATAAAATGAATTAGTGTTAGACCCCACACTGTGTCAATTTTATGCACAGTGCTATCATGCTCGGCAATTTTGGGCAGCTTTATAACGCATGAATTACATCTGCTGCTGCAATGTTTTTGGAGCTTAAACGTTTTGGTGTAATAGCTCTCAGCATGTTTGGCAGAGACTTGTGTCCTTCTGGGACTGCTGACAATCCCTGAAAGAAATCAGGAGAATAATGATGGGAAGGTCACAGCGTTGGACACTGTGACTCCGTTAAATGAATAATCACTGTGGAAAAGTCATGCATAAAGGCCGGGAAGAAAGAAAGCAATCCTCTCCTTAACAGCGTTAATGTACAGAGTGAAGACACAAAATGCTGGAGTAACTCAACAGATCAGACAGCATCCATGGAGAACATGAATTGGTGATGTTTTGGGTCAGGACCATTCTTCCGACTCGTGAAGAAGGACCCGACCCGAAACGTGAGTCTGAAGAACGGTCCCAATCCGAAACGTCACCTATCCATGTTCTCCAGGGATGCTGATTTACTCCAGCATTTTGTGTCTTTCCTTGCTTACACCGGCATTTTCAGTTCCTTCTTTCTACATACTGTACAGAGAGATTTGGGGTTCTCTGAAAGTAGCAACACAAGAAGATAGAGTGATGTAGAAGGCATATGGTATGCTTGCTTTCATCGGTTGGGCATCGAGTATAAGAGTCAGGAAGTCATGTTGCAGCTTTGTAGTTGGTATTTAAGAGGCTTTAGGATCGGCACATGGATATGCAGGGAATAGAGGAATATGTGGTTTGTGTGGGCAGGTAAAATTTGGTCTTGGCATCAGGTGCAGAAGTTTAAAAACACACACCTCCAGATTCAGGGTTAGTTTCTTCCGAGCTGTTATCAGGCAACCATCTGCTCACCAACTGGAGAACAGTCCTAGTGGAAACCTTTGACCTATCTTTAATCCGACTTTACTGAACTTTATCTTGCACTAAACATTATACACTTCATCCTGTATCTGTATACTGTGGATGGCTTGATTGTAATTCTTGTATAGTCTGACTGGATAGCATGAAAACTAAAGCTTTTCACTGTACCTTGGTAGACATGACAATAAGGGCAGCTCGGTGGCATAGCGGTAGAACTACTGCCTTAGAGCGCCAGAGACAGGGGTTCGATCGTGTCTACGGGTGTTTGTCTGTATGGAATTTGTACATTTTCCCGTGACCTGCGTGCGTTTTCTCCAAGATCTTCAGTTTCCTCCTACAATCCAAAGACGGTTAATTGTTAATTAACGGTTAATTGTTAATTATAGGTTAATTGACTTGGTATCATTGTAAATTGTCCCTAATGTGTGTAGAATAGTGTTAGTATGCGGGGATCGCTGGTCAGTGTGGGCTGAAGGGCCTTTCACGCTGCATTTCTAAACCAAACTAAACTAAATAATAATAAAAAAATAAACTGAAGTTTGGCCCAGACATTGTTGGCTGAAGGGTCTATTCTTCACTATACTATGCGATGTTCTAAAGACTAGAGCTTTAGAACATTTTTTGGGAGGTTTTTATTAAGTAAGCTTAACATTGTCAATTGCAATACTTAAGTATGACGTGCCCTTCAATGCCACGCCCTTCAGAGGTGAATCAGCAACATGTACTAATATTTAAATTGGAAAACCTTTGGAGGAGCTTGTGTCATGGATCTATATTCCGCAAAAAAGCATCTATGCACATGCCTTCAACGTGCGCGATGATTATTCAATGAGGTCAAAGGCTGTTGTCATTCGAGTCTCCACAGCTACGTGTGCTTTGACGTGTATAAACATAAATAACAAATGGAAACATCCTGATCTCTGTTCTCAGGAAATGATGCGTGGTGTGGTTATGTAGCAGAAGTTGAATCATGCCCACATTCCTGTGGGGTAGAGTCCTGGAGTGTCACCTTTCCACAGGATTATGTCAAACTTACACATACGTTTCATAACAAGGAAAGCATGGTTGGGAAAAGTAACAATGTAGTCCTTGGAATACTGCTACGACGCCTGCAGACACAACATTTCTACTTTTCCGTGGCTCACCCTGTATTGCGTGGACAAGTTTGATTCATAAAAACATATAAACATAGAAAATAGGTGCAGGTTCAGCACTTCGAGCCAGCACCACCATTCAATATGATCATGGCTGATCATCCAAAATCAGTACCCCCGTTCCTGCTTTTTCCCCATGTCCCTTGATTCCGTTAGCCCTTAGAGCTAAATCTCTCTCTTGAAAACATCCAGTGAATTGGGCTCCACTACCTTCTGTGGCAGAGAATTCCACAGATTCACAACTCTGTTGAAAAGGTGTTTCCTCATCTCAGTCCTAAATGGCCTACCCCTTATTCTTAAACTGTGACTCCTGGTTCTGGACTCCCCAAACATGGGGAACATTTTTCCTGCATCTAGCCTGTCCAATCCCTTAAGAATTGTATATGCTTCTATAAACCTCCCTCTCATCCTTCTAAATTCCAGTGAATACAAGCCTAGTCAACCCATTCTTTCATCATGTCCGTCCCGCTTTCCCAGGAATTAACCAGGTGAACTTTCGCTGTACTCCCTTCAATAGCAAGAATGTCCTTCCACAAATTAGGAGACCAAAACTGCACACAATACTCCAGGTGTGGTCTCACCAGGGCCCTGTACAACTGCACTAGGACCTCCTTGCTACTAAACTCAAATCCTCTCGCAATGAAACCATATAACCATATAACCATATAATAATTACAGCACGGAAACAGGCCCTCTCGGCCCTTCCAGTCCGTGCCGACCATTTGTTTTCCCCTAGTCCCATCTACCTGCACTCAGACCATACCCCTCCATTCCCTTCCCGTCCATATACCTATCCACTTTACTTTTAAATGTTAAAATCGATCCTACCTCCACCACTTCTGCTGGAAGCTCATTCCACACAGCCACCACCCTCTGAGTAAAGAAATTCCCCCTCACATTACCCCTAAACTTGTCCCTTAAAGGCCAACATGCCATTAGCATTTCCTCTGTCATGCTCATAAAGTTATACAGGGTGGAAACACTGACAACATTCCCCATCTACACCAGTCCCACCTGCCTGTGTTCCCTCTCAACCTAGAATAGACATAAAGTGCTGCACTGAAGAAGGGTCTAGACACAAAATGTTACCTATCTTTCTTCTCCAGAGATGCTGCCTGACCAGTTGAATTACTTCAGCATTTTATGTCTATCTTTGGTATAAACCAGCATCTGTAGTTCTTTGTTTCTACAGTTTCCTCCAAACCTATCCCATCCATGTACCTGTCCAAATGCTATTGCAACTTCCTCTGCTTTCAAGTGTAGGCATTTGCTTTTGATTAATAAAGTGGCTTCAATGTATAGGAAGGAACTGCAAATGCTGGTTTAAACCCAAGATAAACACAAGTGGAGTAACTCAGTGGGACAGACAGCATCTCTGGAGAGAAGGAATGGGTGATGTTTCGGGTCGAGACCCTTCTTCAGGCTGTTGTCAGGGGACAGGGAGGCACGTAGATAAGGAAGCATAAGGTGTGAAAACAGGACAAAGGGAAGGGAGATCTAGGAAAATGTAGAATAGATCATTGTTAGTTGGGAGAAGGTAACTGTAGATTGATGTTACATGTTAACCAATCACACACCAGCCAGCATCTCTAACTCCACCCCACTGTAATACTTATACTAACACTATTTCTCAGCACCGACAGTTTGAGCAGCCGGGATGTGTTGATAACTAACCATCCTTCATGCTGTTAAGTTTTAGTACTGATTAAAGATGTGTTTGAATCATGTACTGAGTCTGGAAGTCATTTACAGTAACAAAGCAAACAGATAAAATGTAGTCGGAGACAGTAAGACTGGTTGGAGAACTGGGAAAGTGGATGGATGGAGAAAGAGGGAAAGTAAAGGTTGCTTGATGTTGGAGAAGTCAATGTTCATACCGCTGGGGTGTAAGCTACCCAAGCGAAATATGAGGTGCTGTTCCTCCAATTTGCCCTGGGCCTCACTCTGACAATGGAGGAGGCCCAGGACAGAAAGGTCAGCGTTGGAATGGGAGGGGGAGTTAAAGTGTTTAGCAACCGGGAGATCAGGTAGGTTTAGGCAGACTGAGCGGATGCATTCAGCGAAACCTGCGCTTGGCCCTGCCGATATACAGGAGTTGACACCTGGAACAGCTCATACAGTAGATGAGGTTGGAGACAGTGCAAATGAACCTCTGCCTCACCTGGAAAGACTGGTGGAGTCCTTCAATGATCGGCCTTTTCTGGGTAGGTGTCCGTAAACTATTAGCACTGGTGTTGCTCAGTGCCACTTCTGAGGAGAGGAGTCTGTGCCAGGATTGCTGAAACTTCAAAACACACCAATGCCCAGATGCCTGGCAGAAACCAGCTCAGTGCTATGACCTGGCAGGGGCACCAGCAGAATGGGCAGCGCAACCTTTCTCTCCTCTACATTTTGCCGACCTGCAGAAAAACATGTTCCTGGAGCACTGGAGCAAAGAGTGGAAAATTGGTTTAGGAATCCCGTGGTGATAGAGGACAGTGCCTCCCCATTATTTGCAAGCAAAGCTTTACGAGCCAAGTGAAGGTCATTAGAAGTTAATTGCACTGCAGGTGACCGCTGACAGCATTTAGATACAGAGCGAGTGAAACACTCCCTGCAACTTGTCACGTCTTTTCTTCGTACCATTAAACTTTCTTTGCCTTTCTCTCTTTGAGTTCCAGTACCTTGAGTTGTCTAAGTGATTGTTCAGGAAACAATTCCAACAATTGATGCATTTTATGAAGTCAGAGAGGCTGAGGCATACAAAGCAGATGGCAGGGCACAAAGGAAGGTCAATGAACAGACAGACCTTGGGGTCAAAGTCCAAAGTTCCCATAAAGTGACAACACAGATCGAAAATGTGATATGGCATAAGAGATAGGAGCAGAATTAGGCCATTTGGCCCATCAAATTTGCTCTGCCATTCCATCATGGCTGATCTACCTTTCCCCTCAACCCCATTCTCCTGATTTTCTCCCCATAACCTTTGATGGCCATACTAATCAAAGGACAAAGGACAAAAGACATTCATTGTCACATACACCAATTGGTATAGTGAAATTTGACATGCCATGCAGCACACAGATAAAGATAAGACAGAACACTAAAGAATTAACAATGAACATGAAAACATTCCCCCACAATGGTTCCCACTGAGGGAAGGCACAAAGTCCAGTCCCATCCCCATGTCCACCCATAGTCGGGCCTATTGAGGCCTCCGCAGTCGGCTCTTTGGCGGCCCGATGTTTTAGACCTTCTCGCCGGGCGATGGTGCTCCGGCGTCGGGAGAGTCCTCACAGTGGCTTGGGACACCTGGAACGGCCGCTTCCTTACCGGAGTCCGTGGTTTCTGAAGCCGACAAGGCCGCGCTGGATGGAGCTCCACAACTGGTGACCTCGCCGAGAGATCCCAGGCTCCCGATGTTAAAGTTCAGCACTGCCGCCCGCAGTTGGCCGCTCCACAGTCCCGCAGCTCCGCGATGTTCACCTGCGGTCTCAGCATTCCGGAGCTCCAGTGCGGCGACCCAGGCAAGGTATCGCCCGCTCCGCTCCACGATGGTGCTCCAGCGCTGCGCCGCCTCCGAAGCTGAGGTTCTGGGCGGTCCCCTCAGGAAACGCCGCTCCAGGCCCGCTGGTAGGCCGCGAGGACGGGTCGAAGTTGCAGCCCAGAGAAAAGCTGCCTCTCCGACCAGGTAGAGACCAGGAAAAGCAGTTTCCCCCTCCCCCCCCCCCCCCCCCCCCACCTCCCACCCCCCCCACATAAAAAAGAATAGACTCCAAAACAAAACACTAAAACTCACTAAAAATAAAAGAAATAAGTTAAAAAACGGACAGCTGCAGGCTGGGCAGCCATACCATCTGGACGGCGCCCCCTATCACTGACGGCGCTCCCTATCAAGAATCTCCGCTTTAAAAAGTACCCGATGCCTTGGCCTCAACAGACATCTGTGGCAATGAATTCACCACCCTCTGGCTAAAGCCCTATATGAAATATATCCTTCAACTGTGGGCGCACGGTGGCGCAGCGGTGGAGTTGCTGCCTTACAGCGCCAGAGACCCCAGTTCGATCCTGACTGCAGGTGCTATCCGTATGGAGTTTGTATGTCCTCTCCGTGACCTGCGTGGGTTTTCACCGGGTGCTCCGTTTTCCTCCCACACTCCAAAGACATACAGGGTTGTAGGCTCATCCACTTGGTAAAATTGTAAGTAGTTCTTCGTGTGTAGGATAGTGCTCGTGTACGGGGATCGTTGGTCATGGGCCCAAGCGCCTGTTCCCGTGCTGTACCTCTAAACATAACTAAACTCTGGTGGCTATACTTTAGGAAGAGGTGATGGCAATGGAGAGAGTGATGTGGGGAGAGATTGGATTGGCTGGAATTGTTTTCTCTGTAAAGCAATAATTTAATCAAATATAATTTTCTTTCCATAAACCCATGTTGACTGCTCAATCCTATTATTCTTTACAAAGTGTTCTGTTATTATATCCTTCATAATGGATTCCTGACTTCCTCTAAAATTGATAGAGGCGAAATGGCCAATGGTTCTGTTTTCTCATTCTCTCCCTTTTTTCGAACAAAGGGAGATGGAATTGTTGCAGGAATTATTTTAGTCCCAAGTCATCACTGCAGGACATGAAACAGTCCATGCACACCTGCAGAATGGTCTAGACAACATCCTGGCAATGACTGATATGTAAAGGGCCTGTCCCACTTGGGCATCATTTGCGAGTCATTTTCGCGACATCATTTATGCGTCACGACACACGACGCGCGCATGGCATGCTTACACACGCATGGCACCTGTTGACGTAGGCAGTGATGTGCGTCGCGCGTGGCGCCCCAGGATTTTGTGATTCACAAAATATTCGCGCGCCACCTGCATGACGCGCAAATGACGCCAAAGTGGGACAGACCCTTAACTAGTAACATTTGCACCACAAAAGTTCCAGACAATGATTATCTCTGATAAGAGATTATCTAACACCCTACCCTTGACATTCAAGAGCATTAACATTGTTAGGTACTCAACCATCCACATACTTGGTGTCATTCATGACCAGAAATTAAACTGAACTTGCCACGTAAATACTCTACTTGCAAGAGAATAGCAGAGGCTGGGTATTTTGTGGCACGGTGGCGCAGCGGTGGAACTGCATCAGAGTCCCGGGTTTGATTCTGACTATGGGTGCTGTCAGTGTGGAGTTTGCACGTTCTCCCTGTGACCGCATAGGTTTTCTCTGGATCCTCCAGTTTCCTCCAACATTGCAAGGCGTGCAGGTTTGTGGGTTCATTGGCTTCTGTAAATCCCCCCTGGTATGTCGGAAGAGGTTGAGAATGTGGGATAACTTTGAACTAGTGCACAGATGATTGATGGTCGGTGTGGACTCGGTGAGTCAAAGGGCCTGTTTCCACGGCGTAGCTCTCTCACGCTCTAAACTAGCTATGTAAATACTGTGCCTGCAAGAGAAAGTCACAGGCATGGTATCTGGCAATATGTGACTGATCTCCTGACATCCCAGATTACCATCTATCAGGTTTGATGAAATATTTCTACTTGCCAAGGGCAGTGGAGCCAAATCAATTTCAGAAAAGCTCAACACTAACCAGAACAAAGGAGTCTCCTTTTGCTTTGCCACCCCATTAACCACCCTAATCATTTGTTCCCTCTCGCACTCTTGGCCAGACTCGCTCTTGTTGGAAAAGATCATGTTCAGGTACGTGTGGTGCAAATATTTATCTCTGATTATCAGCCCATGTCTGAATGTTGCTTTGGTTTTTCTGCATTAAGGTCCATTAAAAATAGATTGATTGAAGAACACAGCATGCAAACAAGCCCTGCAGCACAGTAAATCCACACCAACTATTGATTATCTTGTTCACAGTAGCTCAAAGTTATCCCACTTTTGCATCAACTCCCTACACACAAAGGGAAAATTTAGTATGGCCAATTCATGCGCAAACTGGAATGTGAAGCCAAGACTACAATCAGCAAGGTCATGATTTATTAAATGTGGACAAGTCCTGAGAGTCCAAGTGGCTCACTCCTTCTAAATCCTCCTTCTGTTCTGTATTCATGCTTACCATATTCTGTTGTGCTGAAGCAAAGCAAAAATGTCATTGTCTACACATGACAATAAATTCTCTTGAATCTTGAAATCATCTGATCTTCTGAGGAGCTGCAAATGGAATTGAACAGAGTGTAATCATCTTCATTTCTGACTATATGATGGAAGGGAGATCACTGGTGAAGCAGCTGCAGATATTCGGGCGTAGAACACTACCTTGGGAAAGCCCTGCAGTGATGTCCTGGGAAGAGAGATTATCCCCAAACAAATTGAGAACCAGAGGACATATGTTTCAGGTGAGGGGAGGAAAGATTTAATAGGAACCTGAGGGTAGTTTTTTTACACTGAGGGTAGTGGGCGTTTGGTACAAGCTGCTGGCAGAGGTAATTGAGGCAGGTACTATCGCAAGGTTTAAGAAACATTTGGACAGGTACATGGATAGGATAGGATTAGAGAGATATGGGCAGACGGGTTGGACTAGTGTAGATGGGACATGTTGGTCGGTGTGGGCCAGTTGGCCCAAAGGGCCTGTTTCCACACTGTATGATTCTATGACTCTATGACACTAAATGCAACCAACAACTTTGTGTGAGATGCAACTCAAATCTGTTTGGTTTCCCTCTGATGTCCATATACGTTGATGCTACATCAAATGTTGCCTTGAAGTTACCTCGCCTTATCTTTTGAATTCTGCTTACTAATCTGCTTACCCCGCCATTTCACAGTTAAATGGCAGGACCCTGGGAAGTGTTGTAATGCAGAGGGATCTAGGAGTGCAGGTACATAGTTCCCTGAAAGTGGCGTCACAGGTAGATAGGGTTGTCATGAAGGCTCGCGATACATTGGCTTTCGTCAGTCAGGGTATTGAGTATAGCAGTCAGGATTTATGTTGAAGTTGTACAACTTGTACAACCGCCTTTACTATATTCAGTGCTTTTAGCTGCTTCTTGGCATTAAGTGCAGGAGATCGAATTTACCTGAAGAGCCGCTTCTGTTATTGCACACTTTGGCCATTAATCTTAATATCAATCTTGGTTCCTGGCTAATGATTTCTTTAAATAGCTAAAACAAGGCTTCCTTCATTGCAGAGGAGATGGTACTAAGTTGCAGCAAATTACTGAGAGCCAAATAACTAACTGAATAGGAAATATGTTTTAGAATTCTTTAATTGGACGTGCTTGAGGATCAGAGGAATAAGGAAACAGGCATAAGCTATTAACCCTGAAGCCTGTTCATTTTGAATTTTAAATTGAATACATTTTCTCTGTGCTATCATTTCAAGTTATATCTATCAGCAATTCCCTCTTTTGTTTTCAAAATCATCACTTATTTTCCTCTGCCGCTAGGCAGATGTTGGAGATGTAATACCCAACACGTACCATCAACAGAAATAGCAGCAGCTGTTAACCTTGCCTTGTAACTCGCTGATAAAGGTGGCCGTGCAGACAGCGAATGCCAGGGAACAGTGGAAGAATAAAAATGTGAGGGAGCAGAACTGCAGATCCGTCTAAAAATAGCTTTGGCACCAGCAGTGACGCTGCTGGGGTTTTTGCTTGTCTGCATCATTAGACTGGACCATCTGCTTTCATCTTTCTCTCTCTCTCTCGCCCGCCCAGCAACTTCCTGCATGTCAGACGCAGAGACCCACCCCTGCACTTGCAGGGTAAACACAGAGGGGATAGCACGCGATGACGTCACTTGTTTTTTTTTTGCAAAGGGAGAGCCCTGCTTCCAGATTACCCTGCAGCAGTGTTGATCTTGGCCTTTGTTTCTCTGTGCATTCCTTCCCAAAGGCATAATCGGCTCTTTGGTCAACTGTGCTGGCTCAGATCTGCTCTGTACCTTTACATAACTTGCTTCCCTCCCTCCCACCACCCCCTCCCGCCCCACCCCGACTCTCAGTGTGAAGAATGGTCTTGACCCAAAATTACATCGATCCCTTTTCCCTAGAAATGCTGCCTTACCCGTTGAGTTACTCAAGCATTCTGTGTCTATCTTCCCAAAGACATGTTCTCCTGCCAATCCAATGAGGTAGTTCCCGATGAATGTGAGCTTGCAACTTTGTGACCAAACACTGCTGTTGTTCTACTTTAATTGGTACCTGGTCTAGGTGGAGGTGTTCGCTTTAGACTTTTCTTTAGCCTTTAGAGATACAGCACCGAAACAGGCCCATCGGCCCACACCTACATCATTAACCTACATCACTGTGAGGAAAGATAGCTGGGTATCAGTAAAAAAACCAAGATGCGCTGTGCTAAAACTGACGAGCAGGTGAACTAATCCTTGTCAAAACAAGGAACCGCCGATGCTGGTTGATACACAAAAGGACACAAAGTGCTCAAATAACTCAGCAGGGCAGGCAACATCTCTGGAGAACATGAATAGTTTACTTTTCGGGTTGTGACACTTCTTCAGACTGATTGTAGGGGGGGTGGTGAAGAAGGTTAGAAGAGGGGAGAGGCAGCACAAAGCATGGAAGGTAATAGGTGGATAGCTTTTTTTGTCTATCTTTGGTTAAAAACTAACATCTAGTTCCTTCCTACATATTATGATGGAATTGTGTGTGA
This sequence comes from Okamejei kenojei, assembly GCA_035221665.1. NCBI lineage: Eukaryota > Metazoa > Chordata > Chondrichthyes > Rajiformes > Rajidae > Okamejei > Okamejei kenojei. The sequence goes on along the minus strand of CM069131.1, from coordinate 51,646,038 downwards.
GTTCACCTGTAGTGGCATGTTTCTGATGTGAGCCAACGGATGCGATAGTCATCAGACTCTGTCTAATTATTCCTTTACTTCATTTCTTGAGATAGTGGATTCATAGAGGGGTGGTGTCTTCTTAGTCATAGGTAGCCAGAGTGTATTAAAAGGTCACATATGAGTCTAGAATTAAACAATCAGGATTCTGTTTATTTATTGCAGATCCAACAAATCTCAGTCTAATTTCATCTGCTGACTCAGTCCAAAATGTGGATCAGCAATAACAAATGTAGTTGGAATAACACTGACTACCAAAACAGTGTAAGATACTCCCACTTTGCATGCGTACAAAACTTTAACCTTTTAACAAAACACTTTTCACAAATTTAGGATGTCTAAAAACAGGTTACAGCCAATAAAGTACTTGTGAGGTTTAATTTGTGTTGTAGTGATCCAAATGTGACAAGAAATCAAGCTCTCAATGGGTGATCAACGGTCGACACGTACTTGTTGTGCTGAAGGGTCTGATTCCATACTGTATCTTTCAATCAATTCGATTGATGACTGGATAATTTAATTTTAGAGATACAGTGTGGAAAATGGCCCTTTCACCAACGGAGTCCACGCCAACCAACAATCACCCACACACCAGCTCTGTCCTACACATTGGGGACTATTTACAGAAGCCAATTTACCTATAAACCTGCACGTCCATGGGTTGTGAGAGGTAATTAGAGCACCTGGAGAAAACATGCAATCACAGAAAGAACATACAAACTCCATACAGCCAGCACCCATGGTCAGGATTGAACCCGGGTCTCTGGCGCTGTAAGGCAACAACTCAGTGTTGCCCTTGACAATCTACTTTGCCATGTTAAGTCAAGAATGAATATTGAGTAGGATACTTGGGACAATTCCCCTGATCTACACTGAGTTTTATTCATGAGAATGTTCTCAACCAGTTAAAAGAATGAAAGGAACCTCAGTTTAAAACTGCATCTGTAAAACATAGCTCACCTTTATCTGAAGAACATGAAGAACAGTTATTAGACAGAACTGCCAATATCTGCCCCCTATATCAGGCTAGCACAATGGCTCAGCTAGTACAGCTGCGAACGCACAGTGCGAGGGACCCGGATATGATCCTGACATCGGGTGCTGTCTGTGTGAAGTTTGCATGTTCTCCCTGTAACCTTGTGGGTTTTTTGTGGGTGCACCAGTTTCTTCCCACATTCCAAAGAATTGTATGTTTGTAAGTTCATTTGTCTCTGTAAATTGCTCCTCGTGTGTAGGGGGTGGATGCAAAAGTGGGATCACTTAGGATTAGGGGAGGTACAATGGCCCAGTGGTAATGTTGCTGCCTCACAACGCCAGAGAGCTGGGTTCTCCTCATGGCCGCGGGGTTTTCTCCGGGTGCTCCAATTTCCCCACACATTCTAAAGATGTGCAGTTTGTAGGTTAGTTGGCTTCTGTAAATAGTATACAGGTAATCATTGCTTAGTACAAATTCGACGAGTGGAAGAGCCTGTTTGCATGCTGTATCTCCAAACTAAACTAAACAAGTGTGAACGGGTGATTGATGGTCAATGTTGACTCAGCAGACTGAAGGGCCTGTTTCCATGCTGTACCTTCCAATCAATTCAATCAATCAAACCTATAGTACCATTTATAATACTGCATAGTAGTTTCTGTAAGTACTTTATTTTGTAAATCCAAAGAAACAACAACCAAGGCCTTTCCCTTCCCCACTGAATGTGAACATTCATAGTCCCTGCCAGCAACCAACATCTGTGCTTGCTGTGATATTGCCAAAAGGTTTTCAATATAAGTGCTGCCTTCAGTGAGATTAGATCTCAGCATGGATTTGGAAGTGAAGGAAGAGTGTTGCTTTGCTCATGGCTGTGGTTCTGAGGGGTATGGCCACAAGAGCTGCCTGCTGCTACACGGATACCTGCATGATGCACTGAGTGCAAGCTAATGATTGCCCCACAGCCAAGGGACATCCCTGCGGCAGATGAGTTCTTCCACAGGTCCAGCTGCAAACGCAAACACAACAGTCACAGGTCAGGTTACCAGCTGCTGTCTCAAGCATCCTATTGCACCAGAGAATACTCATTAAGGCATTTCTAGACCCAATGTTGCAGCTCTGTTTTCATGGCAGAGCTAAATCTCAAACCATTGTGCAATGCTGATAAATAATATGAGGTAAGTTTTGAGTTGAATTTGAGTTAAGTTTAGTTTATTGTCACATGTACCGAGGTAGAGTGAAAAGCTTTTGTTGCATATTAACCAGTCAGCGGAAAGACAATACATGATTATAATCGAGCCATCCACAATGTACAGAAACATGATAGAGGGAATAACTTGAATAACGATTACTGCAAGATAATGTCCAGTAAAGTGCAATCAAAAATAGTCCGAGGGTCTCCAATGACGGTGCATATGGTATCCATGAGTATGATGGTGGTTCAGAACCAGAAAACTGTTGGACTTGGAGAAACAAAGAATTGCATATGCTGGTTATTACACAAAAGGACACAATGTGCTCGGGTAATTCTGCAACTCAGGCAGCATCTCCAGCGAACATGGATAGGTGACGTTTCGGATCGAGACCCTTCTTCTGAAGAAACATCACCTATTCATGTTCTCCAGGAATGCTGCCTGACCTGCTGAGTTATTCCAGCACATTGCATCCAACTGTTGGATTTGTATCGTGCTTTTCCTTTATATAGTTTCTATCACTCAATATTCACTCCAACCAAAATGTTTAAAAGCCTCTTGTTAAGTCGGACTGTCAAAAACTGTAGTAATGCTGTTTGATGAATTAGAATGGAATTTTCGGCAAACCAAATTCCATTGTTTTTACAGACAGGGGAATGGATTGGGTTTATTTTAAACTTTCTTGAAAGTAATTGATTTAATTTGATATGTAGAACCAAGCAGAGGCTGCTGCCAAATGGAAACATTCCCAGTGAAAATCCAAACAATCGGGGAGACTGTGCACACTGAATGGAGGCTTTGGGCAGGAGATGAAGCACCTCAGTGACTGTGAAGGATTACAGTAAACCACGTGGGGCGTGACACGTATTTGACGTGACACTTTTAAAGCTTCAAAAGTGCAGCCAAAGGCAACTGGGACACCGACAGAAGTGCGCAACTGCTGGGAACTCTGATAAGATCTCCCCAGTGATAAGAGAAAGATTTTGCCAACAGACTGAATCACAAATCTTCTCTCTAATCTAAGCATTAAGGAGAATTTGAAGAGAGCAGGGGCAGAAATTCCGGGGGGGGGGGGGGGGGTCAGGGGACGCACGTCCCCTCCATGTTTTGAGGTGGGGGACGACCCCCCCCCCCCATGTTTTGTAATCCGTATTTTAAAACGGTGAATAAAAAAATCTATTAAATCTCCGCTTTCCGCGAGACAGTGGTGGTGGGACTGATGATCGAGGGCGCCGATTGGATGAGAGAGACGTCGGTCAGCAGGCAGTTGGGGGGGGGGGGGGGGGGGGGGGGGGGGGACCATGGTGATTCAGCGCGATCATTGGAGGAAGGAGGTGTTGGTCAGAGGTGGAAGTAGGGGGTGGGACTGAGGATAGAGCGCGGTGATTGGAGGAGGGAGATGTCCGAGGCGATCGAGGCTACCGATGTTGAAGCCCCTGCGACCGGGCCGATTGAAGCCCCATGATTCGGAGTAGACGAAACTGCTGTTGTTGGAGTTCGGAGTCGGTCACCAACCAGGTCAGCTCCTGATGTTACCATCACAGGCTGAAGCCTCGCGTGTGCACGCATGCGCGCGGCCGCCAATAAATCGTGTCCCCCCCATGTTTTGAAAGCAATTTCCATGCCTGCACGAGAGTACATAAAAGGAAAATGGGTAACTAGGGAGAGAGTGGGACCCCTCAGGAATCAAAGCATTCAATTTCTGTGTGGAGCCACATGAAATGGGCAAGGTCCTCAATGAGTATTTCTCCTCTGTTTTTACCATGGAGGACTGAGGAACTTGGGGCAGTCAATGGAATCAGTAATACGGTCAAAGAGATGCTGAAGGTCCTGACACATATGAAGGTAGACCAGTCTCTCAGGCTGGATCAGATATATCGAAAGGCACTGTGGGAAGCTAGAGAGGAAATTGTGAATATCCTAGCTGAAATTTACGAGTTGTAGTTAAATACAGGAGAGATGCCAGAAGTCTGGAGGGTGGCAAGTGTTGTACCTCTATTAAAGTAGGGTTGCAGGTAAAAGGCTGTCAACTATAGGCAGCGAGCTTAACATCTGCAGTTGGAAAGTTACCAGAGAATATTCTGAGGGATAGGATATACATGCATTTAGATAGACAAGGGCTGATTAGGGAGATTAGGTAACATTTTCACACAAAGGGTGGTGGGTGCACGGAACGAGCTGCCGGAGGAGGTAGTTGAGGCAGGTACTATTGCAACATTTAAGAAACATTTAGACATGTACATGGATAGGACAGATTAGAGGGATATGGGCCAAACTAGTCCAGGTGTAGATGAGACATGTAAGCCACTGTGGGCAAGTTTCCACTCTGTATGACTATATGACTCTATGACATGAGAGATGAGTCCCCTGCTCTTCTTCCAAATAATGATGGGGGATCTGTGCGAAGATAGAGGAACAATTACAGCCAGAGGGCTTCTATTGTTCTTACCTGCTCCTGACCAAATAACTGCTAATGAAACACTCTATATTCTACATTGAGTAGTTATGTATGTCAAGGGGAGGCACACAGTGAAAGAAGTGACCCAAGCAAATTGTTGAACTGTGAACTAGTCACTTAAATACCTGGCTTTAATAATTATATCACGTAATTTGGTGCACACAAAGTTTGATTACATCTTCTCTCGATCTTTCTCCACTGTCCAACAGCTGCCAATATAACTTTTATTGAAACACCTTGCATTGTCACAGATTCTTTCTCAGAGGCCATTTTCTCTTTATTCCCCATTGTCACATTTCTTTGCACATCTTTGCTTCTTTTTCCTCTTTCTACAAGTCCAACATTCTCTCTGTGTTTACTTTCTATTTAATTGAAAGATGACTGCCTTTCAACTGAGTTATGTGGTGATTCATTTCAGATATGAAATACATTCATTCACAGGGCAGCATCTGGACTGTTAGATCCAGCTGGGTGGCACCTCCCAAAAGGAACAGGTGCCATTTATTGCCTGAGACTGAGTGGTGACTGATAAGCATTCAAGCTCATGACATACCACAGGCACCCAAGTAGAATCTTCCCAGAGAATACCCTCTTTCCATTTACTCCACATCTCAATATTCCCCTCAACTCTTATAGCAACTTAACTTATATCACCCGTCAAGTTGCATAAAAAATTGTTAATGATTATTTTTGATGCTAACTATATAATCTCCCTTCTGTAAAACTACAGAATGCTTGTTACTTTAAAAAGCTACTGTATCTGCACAGCAAATGGTCAATGGGATTGGAAAGGGATCGTGGGAAGATTCCTGGTGACTTCCTGTAAGTGAGGAGACATAACAAACTTTCGATCTCAAGAATCATTCCAATGTCTTCATTCATCAAAACACTATCTGCAGTTCTAATAGATCAGTAAATTAAACATGTGCAGCGGTTTGTTTCTGTTTATATATTCCCAATGAGAGTCAGCAAGCACATGGAAGTTATAGCACACACACCCCAATGCAGGTGTTTTCACAAAGAAGAACAATCCAGATTTGACAAACTCTAGACCACCCTAAGTCTCTTCCCCTCAAAGTAGTTGCATGTCCATACCTCACATCAAATCTGTGCAAGTGAAGCTTGTAGTCTCAAATGTCTGATGGTCGGACTGCTGCAAGCATCCCTGCATTGAAACAACTCTTCCAAACACTTTAACATCCTTTCTTACTCACATGCTTATGTGGCTTCCCCTTAAGTCCATTCTGTTTAAAGTAAAATGCTGGCGATCCAACACCTGGCTGACTCATTGATCCAGAGTATGAGCTGGGAATTTGGACTGGGAATGAGTGAGTGAGCAGTCAGGGCTGAATGTCCATAATGTCCATAATGTGGCCAGGGCCAGGGTCATGACTGTGGGGCCGTGTCTGGAGCTGAGGCGTCAATCTGAAATATACAAGACGAAACTCGCGAGCTCAAACTCAGCAGGTTCCGGATACTCCTGCTCTGAAACTCATCAGGTTTATTTAAAATGTCACAAAGTGCTGGAGTAACGCAACAGGTTAGGCAGCATCCCTGAAGAACATGGCTAGTTCCAGCTCTGGACCCTTCTTCAGACTGAGTTACTCCAGCACTTTGTGCCTTTTTTGACTGAGTTACTCCAGCACTTTGTATTTTTTATAGTTTAGTTTAGCTTAGTTTATTTTCACGTGTACCGTAGTACAGAAAAGCTTTTTTATTGCGTGCTATCCAGTCAGTGGAAAGAATGAAATGAATTAATGAATGAATGAATACGTTTATTGGCCAAGTATGCACACATGCAAGGAATTTGCCTTGGTGTTCCGCTTGCAAGTAACAACACAACATACAGTAACAATTAAGAATGACACATAAAACATTAAACATTAATAATAAAACATTATAGGTTTAAGTCATTAAGACTGTTCATGATTACAATCCAGCCATCCACAGGATAAAGGGAATAATGTTTAGTGCAAGATAAAGTCCTGTAAAGTCCGTGCTCCAGCACTTGGTATCTTTTATTGTAAACCAGCATCTGCAGTTCCTTGTTCCTCAATTTAAGTTTGCATACTACACCAATGCAGTGTGCAAGAAACAAACTCCAGGAGGGAGATAGATAGCCCAGTAACATGATGCTAAGGCAACAACCTCCTCTTCAATGTCAGTAAAATAGTAAGATTAAATGAGAACTTTCCAGTTTGAAGTTTGATCTTTATTTTATGAGGAGTTACGTTGGTGATTATGTGAAGAAGCCCCGCCAGTCCACATGCACGTCAATCTTCAAAGCAGCGGTATGAAATCACAGGTAACAGTAATTGAAGTAACATAGTAAGATCAGCAACTTGAGAACTACCAGATGACGTTTGTGAGAGAGGGTTGGGAGTGGAGGGCACATAATCACCAACGTAACTCCTCATAAAATAAAGATCAAACTTCGAACTGGTAAGTTCTCATTTAATCTTACTATTTTACTTTGGAGTCACGTGAGTGATTCCATGAAGAGTTCAAAGCTCTGTGATTTCATGCAGCAGATTCAAATCCCGGTGTCTCACTGCATCGATTGACTCGGGATGAGTGAATTCACCATGACATTGATTAATGGTTTACGTTAATAAAGAAAATCAATAGTAACCCCTGTATCTCAGGGGAGGCTAAAGTGGATGCAAAACAGAATGGGTAAATAGCCCGGGTCAGCAATCTGCCTATGGTAAAAAAAAATTGAAAATCAATTCAGTTGACCATCCTGCGGTCGCGAGGATATGGTCGATGGAAACGTCCATTGCCCTTGCCGCTGACGTTGATGCCGCCCCGGTGGAATGAGATGTAAAATTGTCAGTGTTAATACCTGCATAAACCAGAAACTGCTTCAGCCACCTTGAAATAGTCTGAACCGACCTTTTCTTGTGTGGTTGATTATCGCTATAAACAATGCTGATTCCACACCTATTAGGGTTCTGGTGGCCTTGATATAATATAGCAAGCCTGCCCTCACAAATAGACGTGAGTCCGTGGGGTTTGCCGAAATATGATCTTAAATCCTGCCATCCATGGTCTGCTCTGCTTGTGTAGATCAGAAATGTAAAACGTAATGGCATCTGCAGCCATTTCCATCCTATCTAGCTGTAGCTTTTGCAATGTCTGCCCTCATTGTGCTGATACTCGTTCCATGACTAAGGATGTAACTGGAGCCCCCTGGTGAAGTATTGTTAACACACTGTCAATATCCAATACTGCATATACTTGTAGTTGGAGAACTTGTGTTAAAGATATCATTTACAAACTCGATATCTGAGGTTGAAACCCGACAGAGTGGGTCCCGTTTGCTGCAGCTAATATCATGGGCAGGCAGGTTGGGCACAGTTAGTGGCCCTATAACTGAATTATTTTCAAATACCATTTAAGAATGAGCTGGAAGACGTCAGTGATCTGTACCATATTAAATGTAACGTTAACATTAAACAAACCGCTTCCGATCTCCTCAATAGGAAATGTACTGCTTTTTTGGTGCTATCCCTGCACTCTGCAGTGAGCACATCCATGGATTGATGTGCCAACCTGAGCTGTAAGGCAGTCCATTCAGAATGTTTAAGTCAATAATTGTTTTATTATGCAGAGGCTGGTTTCCTGAACCACAGTTTGAACCGGCAAAGTTTTCGTTTTTTAGAATAACCGTATACGGTGCCTGATGGAAGCAGGAAGCATGGCTGCATAGCCAGTCAGACAGTATGAAAACTAAAGTGAGATTTTGCTGACTTTGTTAAAGACCCGACTGATGAGGCAAAATGGAGGAAGACATAAAAGAACATTCCACCTTCTTGTAGTGAGACTGTATCTCTCCCCCCAGTTATGCCACATATTTTTGCAATCAGCGAATAAGCATGTCGATATTCGGTGTTCCATTGAACCATACTTTCATAATACTTTGTGATCCAATACCTAGTCTGCGTTGTCATCAATCTGAACTTGATGATACACCAGTGGCTAAGGAGATAAGGTAAATTATTACAGGATACTTTTACTTGATTGCCATGTGACTAACATATGCCACCACCGTAGTGTATCAACTTGAAGTTGAGCATGTAGATTATGTATATTCACTCAATAGCCCTTTACCCATGGGGTGCATCTAGTGTATGTAGTTAGTTGATACCAACAACTGAAGAATTGGCAACTCATGCAAATCTCCTCCACCTCCAAACTAGAGATGATATTTGTAATTTCCCACCTTAGAGCACTTAGCATCAGTTTGTAAATAACTGAAATTCGACTGACCAAACTACTGGAGCAATGCTGAATAATGTTTGTTCTTCATTGTGACTTAGGTAGCTTCAGCTGGTAATAGCATAAGCTTGTTAACATTGATCTACATGACATTTGAGAGGTTGCTACTTTGCATGATGTCAGTTCCCGACTTGCACAGCTACTATATTGCCAATTACTCTTGATGAATAGAAGTCAGCTTTATAACAGGTTTCTATTAACTCCAATCTCTTGCCACAGGGGCGGAGTCATAGGCTAATTAATAGTTAAAGGTAAATCCCAATGACCAACAAGTCTATTTAGTAACAACTTAAAGTTAACTGGATGGATGAGCCCAATTTCTCAAATATAGTTTGAGGCTGAAACAGATGATTTTAACAAAATACAGCGTTAGAATATCATCCAGACAAGACATAAGAAGTGTTTTTTAATTCTGAGTCCAAACACCGATTTTATTAATTAGTTAAATAACCTGGGTAAATAGTTTATCCTATTTTGCAATGTTTTACTATTATTAGTACAGTTATCATTAGTAACTATTTAGTAATTTACTATTATTAGTACAGTTATTATTAGTAACAGTTATTACAGCCTTTTGATAATTTCCAACGTCTCCGATGATCTCTGTGACGGGAACTGCATAGAATGGATCTTTGAGACCCTTATGAATCCGTTGTTAGTCAGTAAAGAAGTTTCCTATTCGGAAAGTTCATATGCGAGTTAACCGACATTCTCCATTTTTCATAATGAACAGGCCACTCCTGCCATAATTCCATGGGTGCTTCGCACGATAACTCTGCCCCGATTTCCGAGCCTGTCTTAAAAGACAATCCTGGCCATAATACTGAGCCTCCCTCATAAATTTTGTCCAAAGGCAACTCTGACCATTATACTGAGCCTGCCTAAACGACAATTCTGGCCCTAATTCCAAACTTGCTTGGAATGCTAGTATTGTGCAGTTTTACATGGTTAAATGCCTCTAAGCAGATGCTTTTATCATTTGTGTGTTGTACAAACAAGTGTAAATATTACCAACTTGTGAGTGGTCCACTTACCCATGTTTCAGAAGTGCCAGACCCACCTTGTTGAGTAGGACTGGTAGGGTGCGTGGAACATCTGCCCAGCTGTCATGCTGCCACCAGCTTCAGTGAACCGCTTACTGCCGATGAACGCCTGGGGTGCGTTCTGGAACGATGAACCTTTGCCCGCCGTTGGCCTTGCTTAATCAAACAGCTTTTGCTTCGTCCACCAAGTTTTTCCTGTTGAATAGGCCTTACCTGAATAGAAGATTCAGCGGCTGACTCTCATATCCCCCTGTTAGCGCTGTTCACTGCCGGCACGCATGTGCTCCAGTATGTTCCACCGACATCTTTAGCATCTGGAGTCAGTTACATCTGACCTTTCGCACTCCCCTCCTCAGAGAGGGCGATTCATAGGCAGCCCTAAACAGGTTCTGCCGAAGGCCCCTGAGGATACCTGAGCTGATACGGCCCCCAATGGACCTATACCAGGATGGAACATTCTGTTGGGATGGCAAACTTTGTTGTCAGGAATGGTACCTCTGACACGTGCCCTTCATCCCTTGGGGTATGTTCCACAGCTATACCCTCAGACTCGACGTCAGAATTACACTGACCCGGCATGCTCTCCTCCTCCAAGAGGGAGACATAAAGCAGCCCTGTCCCAGGCGCTGCTGGCGCGGGCTCTCCTACAACATGCCGGCGCTGTCACACTGGCGCGGGCTCTCCCGTAAGCCGGCACTGTGACAGATTCGGTATCAGCAGTACACTGACCCGTCATGGTCCCCCCTCCAACAGGGAGACATTAAGCAGCCCTGTCCCAGGTGCTGCTGGCGCGGCCTGTCCCATAGGCCCGCGCTGTTACTGATCCGGTGTCTGAGGTGTACTGACCCGGCATGGTGTCCTTCTCCAAGCGGGGACATTAATTTTGGAGCTTCACCTGTGAAGAGTTAAAATGACAACAGCATCCATGCAAATACACACTTATTACCAGAGGGGAACCTTTGCAGCCCGAGTCCTATTTATCGGTGATTTCACCCCACACCTGGGGACCACCGTGTCTGTGAGCCGCTGACCGCACTGTCAGCGACTCTGGTGGTGATACCGCATTCCTGCTTGATTTGCCCCACCACGGGCATCACAGCAGGCTGGAAGCCACTGACCGCCTTGTCAGTGGCTGGAATCACGAACCCGACATCTACCGACTATCCGCTTCCGCAGTCGGAACCGGGATCACCCCACCGCCATAGCCGGTTCACTCGCCGGCCTTCGCCATAAATCTAGCAGCAAACCTGTGTGAAGAGAGGTTCCTGCTCGAACAGCAAACCCTGGTAAGTAATACAAAACTTACCTTCTAGGTTCAAACTTACCGCCAGCAGGAGCGATGCCCTGCCAGTCCGGTGCTTCGCCATGCGAACAACGATATGACGCACATGCGGACTGGCGGGGCTTCTTCACGGAATCACTCACGTGACTCCGAAGTTAAATAAAAGAGCTGGTGATCAACCTCAGGACGTTGGGTGGGGTATACTCACTATGTCAATGGTACGGTAGGGGAGGAGGCTGAAATCTTTAATCCTGCTGAGTTACTCAAGTACTCTGTGTCCATTTTTGTAAACCAGTATCCGCAAGCTCTTGTTTCTACATTCTTACTTAAAAAATTATTATACTACTTCATAATACGTGAAAAGAAAGTGCATGGTAATAAATGGAAGAAACATCCAATAATCCAGAAAATCTGCAAGTTCAATTCCACCAAACACTGAGGGTGCCGGATTGTCGAGATCCCTGCAAGAACAAGTTTCATTTTCTGACCATGAAGAGGCATTCCTGGAATTTCATGTGGGATTATTTAGTTTAGAGACACAGTGTGGAAACAAACCCTTCGGACTATCTTTGACCGGACTTTACTGGACTTTATCTTGTACTAAATGTTCTTCGTGTTATTCTCTTGATCATGCATCTGTACACTGTGGATGGCTCAATTGTAATCATGTATTGTCTTTCTGCTAATTGATTAGCACGCAAAACAAAAGCTTTTCACTGTACCTTGGTACATGTGACAATAAACTAAACTCAAACTGAAACTCGCCGCTAGTTCCATGTTACCCCACCTTCAAATCCTGCACACCAGAGGCAATTTACAGAAGCCAATTAATGTACAAACACACACGTCTTTGGGACGTGCGAGGAAACCGGAGCACCCGAAGGAAACCCATGTGGTCACAGGGAGAACGTACAAACTCCGCAGAGACAGAGCATCTGTGGTCAAGATTGAACCCAGGTCTCTAGCGTAGTGAGGCAGCTGTGCTACTATGTCAGATTCTGAATGACTATCTGATTTTTAGGGACCCGAGTTCTGGTCTTATCATCGACAATCCCATTAAGCCATTTTGCAATCTCCAAACTATGATTCAATTATACTTTATTGATACATGTACCTAGGAACAGTGAAATTCTTTGTTTTTGCATACAATACACCAAGTATGCAAAAGTACATGTATCTGGTGCCGACAAAGTTACAAAAGTACTCATTAGCGTCCTGATGGATCCTCTTTATTTTTAATGCCCCCTTCCCCCCCACCCCCCACTCCCCCCCACCCCCCCCCCCCCCCCCAGCCAGGTCCCTCTTTGTTCTCGGTGGCCTGACTGCATCTCCCTGGGTTATTTTTAACATATCCCTGTGGGAGCAGTCACCAGTGGGAGATAAACAGCTGTAATCGCTTCAATTCAGCACCTGGACCTGAAAATGGACTATAATTTAACTCTCACAAATCATTTAGTTACAGTGCGAGACACACACATTGCTGAGCAGCAGAATTCAGCTGTGGAGCAGTTCTTTTGAGAGAGGCGCAATGAGATGAATGGGCTGGGAGCACCACTTGCGTCCTCTCCCCACCGACCTCATCTGCTCCATTAACCCACACACTAACATTTAAACCATTTGAGAAAGTTCCCAGCGAGGCGTTAGTCAGTGGTGTGACTGTGTAGGTTCACTGAAGTGTGACCCCGTGTCTGAAGATCAGCAGGTGAGAGGAATTTGCCCTGTTCTTCATGTGGAGTGAAGGCAGTTACCAGTTTCTTCTTGTGTGATTTGAGGTTTTAACAAGAATTCAGCTGGAGTGTTTGATTGATTCAGGGATTGAGATTAAAGTAGAACAAACCACAGTAGCCCACTGAGAAATGGTGTTAAAATAAAAAAAAGCAATACCAGGTTGGCTGAAACTCCGTTAATGCAGCACACTTTGGGCTTTGGTGGTACTGGATTAACACATTTTCCAGACTTTTGGATGTTATTCTATTAATATCCCAACATCCATGTAATTATTTTTTTTCCAGTGTCGCACAGAGGAAGAAGCTGCCACAGATAGTTGTGGAGGCCCAAGTAATTGGTATTTTTAAATTGGAAATTGACAAGTTCTTGATTAATAAGGGTGTCATAGTGTACAGGGTGAAGGCAGGAGAATAGGGTTGAGAGGAAAAGATAGATCAGCCATGATTGACTGGTGGAATAGACTCAATGGGCCGATTGGCCTAATCCTGCTCCTATGACATATGACTAAGGATACATTTTCCAGAAAACCCAGTTGGTTTAAATGAGTGTTGGAAATGGGTGACCAGATGAATATAAAGGGAGCACAAAATCAAAGTCCAGTGAGTTTAAAGGAAGCACAGGAAACAGGCCCCTAGGATTTTCGAAGGGGCGGGAAAACAAGCCTTGCTGAGTTTATTGGGACAGAATGAGACTGCATTGTAACTTTCCAAACTGTGAATCTGAGGTGTTCATTGTCACATATGGCTGTGGATGCCAAGTCATTATGTATTTTTAAAGCAAAGGTTGACAGATTCTTGATTGATAAGGGTGTCAATGGTTAGGGGAAGAAGGTAGGAGAATGGGATTGAGAGAGAAAGATAGATCAACCATGATTGAATGGAGGAGTAGACTCAATGGGCTGGATGGCCTAATTCTGCTCAGTGGGTCGGGCAGCATCTCAGGAGAAAAGGAATAAGTGACGTTTAGGGGTGAGACCCTTCTTCAGACTGAGAGGCAGGGGAGGGATATGAAAAAGTATATGGAACAAATCAATGAAAGATATGTAAAATGACAGATCAAAGCCAGCAAAGATAATCAAGCAAAAGTGGAGCCCACAATGGACCATTGTTGGCTGTATGGAAGGTGATAACGAGTGATACAAACAGTGAAACTCAGTAGGACATAAGTAAAACTAGTATGACGGCTAGAGTGGGGTGGGGGGGGGGGGGGGGAACAGAGAGGGAAATGCAATGGTTACTTGAAGTTAAAGAAATCAATGCAAAAGAGTCATCAACTCTACCTAAGCCTCCCATGTCTTTGCTTTTTGGTCTTAGGTCACTTCTCAGTCTCCAAACACTGCATAGAAAACAACCCACGTTTGTCCAACCTTTAACACTCACTAATCCATGAAACATCCTGCTGAACCTCTTCCACAACTTCTTCAAAGCATCCACATTTTTCCTGTAATATGGTGACCAGACTGCATCCAAATGTGGCCTAACCTAAATGTTATACAGCTGCCACATGATTTATTGTGTTGATGAGTTGCAGCTGAGTATAAAAGTCAAGTATGCTGTATGCCTTCTTTACCTGTTGCTACTTTCTGGGAACTTACACTCCAATATCCTTCCGTACATCAAAGCTCCCAAGGGTCCTGGTATTTACTGTACCTACCTCTTACATTTGACCTCCCAAAGAGCAACACTTCACACTTGTCTGGGTTAAACTTCATCTGCCCACATTTCCAACTTGATCTATATCCTGCTGCATTTTTTATATAACCTACCTCTCTGTTCACAACTTTGTCATCTTTATTGCCGTCTGGAAAATTATAAATCAGCCCACCTACATTTTCAACCAAATCATTTATATATTTCACAAATGATATAGGTCCAAGCATTGATCCTGCCGGAACACAACTGGTCACAGACCCTCCAGTTAGAATAACACTCTTCCACCAGTATTCTCTGATTTCTATGACCAAGTCAATTTTGAATCCAATCTAAGGATCCTCTGTGCCTTAATCATCTGGATCAGCCTACCATGAAGAACTATCTGAATGATGATCACCATGATGATCAGTCTGAAGAAGGGTCTCGACCAGAAATGTCGCCCATTCCTTTTCTTCAGAGATACTGCCTCACCCGCTGAGTTACTCCAACATTTTGTGTCTACCTACCATGCCTTTGCTTTGCTAAATGTAAACTTTATAAGACAACTTCCCCTGCACAAAACCATGCTGACTATCCCTAATAAGTCTATGCTTTTGGGATGTGAGAGATCCTTTCCCTAAGATTCTTCTCCAATAATTTTCCTATTGGTGGCGTAACGCTCACCAGCCTATAATTTCCTGCTCTTTCTATATGATTCTACTTGAACAAAGAAACTGAATTGGCTATTCTCCAGTACTCTGGAACCTCGCATGTGACTAAAGAAGGATACTCATAATGTCAGCACTCGAGCCATCTCTTGCCTCTTTCTTTAGCCTGGGATAAATCCCTTCAGGCCCTCGAGACTTATCCATCTTAATGTTCTTCAATTGACAAACACCTGCTCCGTCCTGACATTAACACGCCCAAGAATATTTGCATACATCTCCCTATTCTCACTATCTTCCATGTCCTCCTCCTTGGACATAACCAATGTGAAGCACTCATTTATCTCGACCACTTCCTCTGACTCCAGGTATAAATTCCCCCCTTTGTCCTTGGGTGTTCCTACCCTCTCCCTAAATATCCTTTTGTTTTAATGGATGCATAAATTACCTTGACTGTATTAAATTCCAGAGGATTGTAGTCTCAGTTATTGAATACATTCAAAACAGATATCAATTGATTTGGTACTTTAAAGGTATCAAGGAAAACGGAGATAGCCTAGAAGAATGGTACTAAGTTAGAATATTATGAATGATCATAATGAATGATTGAGGAGGCTTAAATAGTCAATTCCTGTTTCTATTTCTCTTATGTTCTTCTGAACTGCCAGAATTTCACAGTGACTGAGGAGGAGGTCCTTAAACAATATGTACTACCTATCCATGCATTGATAAGGCAGGAGGTACAGTGCCTTCCATAATGTTTGGGACAAAGACCCCATCATTTATTTATTTGCCTCCGTACTCCACTATTTGAGATTTGTAATAGAAAAAAATCACATGTGGCTAAAGTGCACATTGTCAGATTTTATTAAAGGCCATTTTTATACATTTTGGTTTCACCATGTAGAAATTACAGCTGTGTTTACACATAGTCCCCCCATTTCAGGGCACCATAATGTTTGGGACACATGGCTTCACAGGTGTTTCTAATTGCTCAGGTGTGTTTAAATGCCTCCTTAATGCAGGTATAAGAGAGCTCTCAGCACCTAGTCTTTCCCCCAATCTTTACATCACCCTTGGAAACTTTTATTGCTGTTTATCAACATGAGGACCAAATTTGTGGCAATGAAAGTCAAAGAAACCATTATGAGATTGAGAAACAAGAATAAAACTGTTAGAGACATCAGCCAAACCTTAGGCTTACAAAAATTAACTGGAACATCATTAAGAAGAAAGAGAGCACTAGTGAGCTTAATAATCGCAAAGGGACTGGCAGGCCAAGGATGACCTCCACAGCTGATGACAGAATAATTCTCTCTATAATAAAGAAAAATTCCCCAAACACCTGTCCGACAGATCAGAAACACTCTTCAGGAGTCAGGTGTGGATTTGTCAATGTCCACTGTCCGCAGAAAACGTCACGAACAGAAATACAGAGGCTACATTGCAAGATGCAAACCACTGGTTAGCCCCAACAATACGATGGCCAGGTTAGTTTGCCATGAAGATCTTAAATGAGCAACCACAGTTCTGGAAAAAGGTCTTGTGGACAGATGAGATGAAGATTAACTTATATCAGAGTGAAGGCAAGAGCAAAGTATGGAGGAGAGAAGGAACTGCCCAAGATTCAAAGCATGCCACCTCATCTGTGAAACATGGTGGTGGAGATGTTATAGCCTGGGCATGTATGGCTGCTGAAGGTACTGGCTCACTTATATTCATTGATTATACAACTGTTGATGGTAGTAGCATGATTAATCCTGAAGTGTATGGACACATCCTATCTGCTCAAGTTCAAACAATGCCTCAAAACTCATTGGCCGGTGGTTCATTCCACAGCAAGACAATGATCCCAAACATACTACTAAAGCAACAAAAGAGTTTTTCAAAGCTAAAAAATTGTCAATTCTTGAGTGGCCAAGTCAATCACCCGATCTGAACCCAATTGAGCATGCCATTTATCTGCTGAAGAGAAAACTGAAGCCCCCAAAACAAGCATAAGCTAAAGATGGATGCAATACAGGCCTGGCAAAGCATCACCAGAGAAGACACCTAGCAACTGGTGATGTCCATGAATCACAGACTTCAAAGCAGTCATTGCATGCAAAGGATATGCAACTAAATAATAAACATGACTACTTTCATTTACATGACATTGCTGTGTCCAAAACATTATAGTGCCCTGAAACGAGGGGGAATATGTATAAACACTGCTGTAATTTCTACATGGTGAAACCATAATGTATAAAAATGCCCTTTATTAAAATCTGACAATGTGCACTTTAACCACATGTGATTTTTTTCTATTACAAATCTGAAATTGTGGAGTACAGAGGCAAATAAATAAATGATGGGTCTTTGTCCAAAACATTATGCAGGGCAATCTTAAACAATATGTAATGCCTATCCATGCATTGAAAAGGCTGGAGTTACCTGTTAGACATCAATGTTTCAGGACCTCCGTTGGTGCATAGTGTGCACAGAGGCATTACCAGGCATTATGGCACTACTTATGTTTAATTTTGCCTTTAAGATTTTAATCTTAATCTTGAAGTCAAAGAATGGCATGGGCCAATTTCTATTCCCACCTTTAGGAAAACAGACGTTCTATATGAAGGTCCGCCAGAATAATATTAAAGGATGGAAGGGTCCCAACCTGAAACGTTGCCTGTCCATTCCCTCCCCAGATGCTGCCTGAAGTGCTGAGTTCTTCCAGCACTTTGTGTTCTGCTCAAGCATCTGCAATCTTTTGTCTCTTGACATTTAAGGTCTCTCTGTATGTTGCTGCTGGCTTTGTTTGAATGACACACTCTGGTCATCTTAGGTAAGTACAGCTTTCGGCTCACTAAGCAATGGGTCTCAGACGCCAGTTCAAGTTAAACAGGCATGATTTCCTTTGGGCTCCTGCAGAGGCAGGTGGAAGGCTGGATGGGGATTTGCTCAAATTAATATCAAACACCCATCTCAGGGACGTTAATAATAAGATTAATGGAGGTGGAAGGACAGCATTGCTCGCAATCGTGTCAGCTTCCTGACAGAGCAGTTTAACACTTGCAATCACTCAAACTTTGGCTTCAGGCATGAAACTAAAGGAGACATCAGGGTCATTTGCATGATGAGGAAGTTATCTTGTTTGAATGGGGATTACCTCACTGCTTCGCCGACTGGAATTCAATCTTAACCTTGTGTGCTGGCCATGTATTCTCAGAATGACTGCACTGGTTTCCTCTGGGTGCTCTGCTTTCCTCCCCTTCCTGAAGGCATGCTGGTAAATTAATTGGATGGTGTAAATTAATCCCTGCCGTGGCAAAAATAAAGGGAAATTGATGTACATGTGTGAGGGAGTGTCAGTTGCTGGGACGCAGGGAAGAGGGGGAATGGGAGTGATTGGATTGCTCTCCTGGGATCTGGCAAGGTTCCAATGGGCAAAATATGTTGATATGAGACTTTTGGATCAGGTTTATTATTGTCGTGTGTACTACGAAGTTTTGTTTTGCATGCTTTCCCATCAAAACAGATAATACTATACAGTAATACAATTAAGCTAAACTCAAAGTACAATAGATAGAATAAAGGAATGACACAGTCCGCAGAATATAGTTCTCAGCAATATGATGGCAAATTATGAGGGCACAGTGTAATAAGAAGGCCTTGGATCTTCTGAGGGCTACAGCATTGATAGATTTACAAACAATTTCACTGTATTTAGAACCAGAACATTCACACCAAGTGGACTAATTCAGGGCTTGTATTACACATGAAAATGGAACAGTATGGCACAAGAGCAGGTTTAGGTTTTGGTTTTTATTGTCATGTCTACTGAGGTACAGTGAAAAGCTTTGCTTTGCATGCTTTCCAATCAAATCAGACAACACCATACATAAATACAATTAAGCTAAACTCATAGTACAATAGGTAGAACAAAGAGAAAGATATAAAGAGCAGAATATAGTTCTCAGCATTGGAGCGCATCAGTTCCATAGACAATGTCTCATGTATCTGCAGGGAGTAGAACGATTAGCTGAGATGGGAAAGGTTATTGATTCTGTTGACCAAGGCCACTGGAAGTGCAAATGTAGTAATTGGTGGGAGTCTGGTCCGTGTGATGGATTGGAAAATGACAGTAGGGGATAGAATGTCATCCTTGCTTTGAATATGTAGTGTAGTTATTAACAGTGCACTGAATCCAACTTCGGAAATCTCATTGTGAAATAAGAAGTGACGCAAAATAATGTACTCTGCCATTTGTTAAACTTAAGAAAACTAAGGTTAATTAACATTTAGGGTGGCACAGCAGTACAGCAGTAGAGTTGCTGCCTTGCATCGCCAGAGACTTGGGTATGGTGCTATGGAGTTTATATGTTCTCCCTGTGACCACATGGGTTTTCTCCGGGTGCTCCAGTTTTCACCCACACTTCAAAGACGTACGGGTTTGTGGGTTTAAAGGCTTCTGTAAATTTATAAATTGTCCCTAGTGTAGAGGATAGTGCTAACGTATGGGATGATCACTGGTCGGCACAGACGGTGGGCAGTAGGGTCTGTTTCTGTGCTGTATCTCTAAAGTCTAAAGTCTGTTCGCCGCTGTGAGCAGCAGATAAGTCTGTTCAATGAAATTTATGTCACTTTGGCGGTGCCAGAAACGTGGCAACTCTTGTGTACTGCCTTGGTGAGGTCTGCTGTATGATTTTACTGGGTTGTATGCAAGGCAAAGCATTTCACTGTACCTAGGTACATGTGACAATAAAGTATAATTGCATCATTGCAATCTTTCACACCAGGTATTTCCCCAATATTTTTTCCTCGCTTCAGGCAATGGGTTGCCCCGAGTTGATTTGATTTGAAATGAGATTCGAACGGTAACGTTGTCTTGGAATTGGTTACAGGTTTGCAAAAAAAAAGCTGCCAGGACTGATGTGCTAAAAACACATCCCTCTGACTTCAGCCAGAGTGACTACACCTACCTGACCACATTGCCACACCAGCAGGGAGTGGACTCAATTTGCTAAAGTGACAGCTAAGCGATACACATTACAAATAATTGTTGGAGCAAAGGCATTAGTTTAACTCCATTGAATAGTGTCAAGAATGAAGGTGCTTTGTTCCTTTAGACGATGATGTCATGTCAACGTCCTTCTATTGAATTATAGGTTGTGTGAAATTCACTGCCACCCCTCATTATATATTGAATTTCTGAACCTAAACAGATTTGTACTGCTATTTAAATAGTGACAGAAATGTCGGACTTTTTATAACTTAGAATTTAGTTTAGTTTAGAGAACAGCGCGGAAACAGACCCTTCGGCCCACCGAGTCCGCACTGACCAGTGATCAATCCATACACTAGCACTATCCTACATACTAGGGAGAATTTACAAATTTACAGAAGCAAATTAACCTCTAAACTAGGACGTCTTTGGAGTGTGGGAGGAAACCGGAGCACCTGGAGAAAACACACATGGGTCACACGGAGAACGTACAAACTCCGTACAGACAGGATTGAACCTGGGTTACTGGTGCTCCAAGGCAGCAAACCTACCACTGCACCACCGTGCCACCCTCAGAATTCACAGGAGAGATAAACACCAGGTGAATGGTGGAGTAAACTTGATGGGCCATAAGGTCTAATTTTACTCATATCACTTATGAAGTTATGAACAATATCAAAGACTTGTTCCACATCATTGATTCCTTCTTTTCCCAACTCCCATCCAGCAGGATATACGGAATATTGAAAGTCCATACCATTTGACTCAGGAACACCTTCTCCCCTTCTGACTTCAGGCTTCTGAAACAGCTCCTCGATAAGCTAGGGTACTGCCTGATTCACCTCTACCCCATTGCTGTCATTGGAGTTTGTTTATGTGCTACAATGCTGAGAACGATAATCTACACTTTATATTCTCCCCTTTGTTCTATCTATTGTACTTGAGTTAGATTTGATTGTATCAATGTATAGTATTATCTGATCTGTTTGGATGACATGCATGCACCTGGGTAGACGTGACAATGATAAACCTAAACCTGTTCCTGTGTGAATATTTGATATTCATGTGGAATACAAACCCTGGGATAGCCACTTAGTGTGAACTTGACTGTGGGCCACAGTGACGGATGATCCGGCGGGCTGCCCACGGTTATGTGTGGCAGTAGGTCAACCTCGCTGCCACCAAGAAGGCCCCAGCGGGCCACCGCCTGCAGGGTGGGATATTCAGAAGCCGCCAAGCTCCGCCCGGAAGACCGAGAGTGGAGGAGGAGGTAGCCGCTGGCGACAACGGACGCAAGGAGTGGGCCGGTAGGAGAGGGACTGGGGTATTGCATTCAGCACCTTCAAGGTCAGCTGCAGGAGGCACATCGGGACACAGAGACGTTCGGGCGAGGAGAGGGACGTCGATTCATGGGCCGAGTCAGTCGAGGATGACGGTGAAGGCCCTGCAGCAGCCTGGAGCTTACCTGGATCAGGAGTTGCTCCAGTACATCATGCACATTGACCATACTTTTGACTTTAGTAAATGGTGCCAAAATATGGAGACTTGAGCATGTGAGATCTATGCAAAAGAATTTCACTGTGCAGTGCACACGTGACAGTAAAGAACCATTGTTCTCTTTCTAACTACAGTGACATTCCTCGTAAACCTGTCATTGCTGTAGCCCTCATAGAGGATCCAGGTCCGCTTCATTACACCATGCTTTGATCATTTGCAGCCATAGTGCTGAAATGCAGCAGCTCCTGACCAGTTGAATTAAAATCTTCCTGTTAAATTATTTAAGTGGTTCATTTGGCAAGACAGATGTTCAATGTGAGAAGCATTTCACCAGGACACAACTTTTTTTTCAGTCTGCATTGCGTTTTTTTTTCATCTTAGAGGCCCAGGTTACTACCATTTCTGGGCACACACCCTCTTCCATCTGTTGGAAGTAAACAAGGGGAGAGAATAATCATAACCAAGAGGAACTAAGGTCAATTTCTGGTTGTGGCAGAGAGGGAATGCTGGAAAACATGACCGACAACAAACTGACAGTGAAGATGTGGGAAAAGGGCATTTGTCAGTCATTCAAGTGACAATGTGCAGCAAGGTGAGGCAACACAAGAGAGGGAACTTCTGGCTGTAATTCCTTCTCTCCTCAGACATCGTTCCATTCCACATCTCTCCTGAACTACTGCGGAGAGGAAAACTCGGACGCGGGAGGGAGGGAGGGAAGATCAGAAACGTAACTATTCCTGGGTAATTCTTAACCAGATTGACAACATTTTCACTTGCTGCAAAGTTTGTAAGTTAATTAGTTGTTATAAAAACACCCCTTAATGCGTAGAGGGTGGTGGAGAAAGTGAGATAACATAGAACTTGTTTGAACAGGAGATTACTGATCAGTGTGCACAGTAGGCTGAAAGGCCTGTTTCCATACTGTATCTCTAAAGTAAACAGAACTAAACTAAAGGCACATTAAATGCAACAACAGCAAAAACATATAGAATATATACAATTCTAAATAAATTTTACTTCGGAGTCACGTGAGTGACTTCGTGAAGACCCCGCCAGCACGCATGCGTGACATATCGTCGTTCGCATTTGCTATCGACCAGCTGGGGGGGAGTGCGCTCTCTCCACAGCTCCTTCAAAAAGAACCGGCACAGGTAAGTGTACCAACCTTAAGCTGGTTTGCAGGTAGGATTTTTCTGTTTCTACTGCAGGGAAAGATTACCAGCTACAGGAATGGGTCCTCAACGACACCTTGGACAAATTCAAGCCGCTGGAGAATTGCGTTAACCTGAATGTCCCCATGGTCAATGCTCAAATTTGGGGGAATTTGAGTAATACCACTAGAGGTCAGGACGCCCGCCTCCAGAAAGTCCTCAAACTTCTATCAACGGGTATCACGGCGTATGCCAGGACCCTCGATGGGGAGAACGTGACTAGTGACCAGCAGGATGCACTGACTTTACTCTGCAATGCCTAGCTCAAAATAAACTGTTCGGGGAAGACCTGCCGAAAAAGATCAAAGAGATGGAAGAGGAGGCCAAAGCCGTCGGCCTTATGAAGCCACCTTCCTCAAGGGCATATGCCTATCAGAAACCGCCGTATCCCTCTTGGAAACCTCGTCCACCGGATAGGACACCTCGGACTCATCCACCGCCAGTACCCCAACAGCAGACCTCTTTTTTAGGGCAAGGCCCTCCGAGGCCTGCCTGGAAAATGCGGCCTCCGCCACAACAAGCCACACAACGTCCCTCCAAACCATCATACCCCAGAACCCCCATTGACCATGGGGGTAAGGGGGTCTGGATTACTAGGAAAGTAGCAATGGTACCTTCACACGTAGGGGGACGGTTGCGGGCATTCCATGGTGCATGGATGCAATAACTACCGATTCTTTTATTTTACAAAGTGTTCAGGAGTTGCGATGAGGGATTTTGTGCCCTCCGCTCCCAACCCTCTATCATAAGGTCAACTGGTATGTTCTACTTTATTAATCTTACTATCTCCTTCCATGATGTGTTCTGTGATTCCACACCACTGCTTTGAAGAATGTCGCGCAGGTGTGCTGGCGGGGTCTTCACGAAATCCCTCATCGCAACTCCTCATAAAATAAAGATCAAACTTCAAACTTGGTAGGGTCTCGTTTAATCTTACTATTAAACTTTTATAGTGCGCAAGCCAAAGTACATAAAGAAACCATAGTAATGCAAGCTTGCTTGTTTGGAGCTGAGGTAGTGATCGGGGTTGAGCAGGTTGATTCAAGAACCTGATAGTTGATGGAGGAAGCTGTTCTAGAACCTGCCACCTGCTGTTGAGAGTCCTGTCACATGGGCCTTCAAGATGTCCAGAACCCACACAGTCTCTTCCAAGACAGCTAAGAATTGGTTTTCTGATCAATCACATCCAACAACTGTGTATCGAGTGAGCATTCGTATTCTCAAGTGGACTGAGATACAATGATACACTTTTGTATGCATGCTAACCGATCAAAGCAGATAATACTGTACATGAAAACAATCAAACCACACACCAAGTACTAGCAATGTACAAAATTTTGAGATTTAAAAAATCAAGTCTGTAATTTATCCCATCAGATAAAGCATAAACAGAAGTTTAATTTGACACTTAATTCACTTTCATATTTTCAGTATTAAATAATTTATGGCCATTTTCATACTCAGAAATTAGTATCTTGTTCCCTATTGCTTTTCCATTGACTCAACACAAAAGCTGTGATCAAGGACAGTCAAAAGCCCATAACTTTCTTAAAAATTAAGAGAACTGAATTAAATTTTCAGTTATTATAGATTGAAGCATTCTGAAACAAATGTGAAACGATCTTACTTAGATGATCTGAAATTAAAGCATATAATTAGTTAGTTACCGAGTTGTAGATAATTACAAAATTCAGTTACTAGATCTAAACATCTATCCATTTCTTAAGAAAAGGTTAACATTTTTAAAACGCCTAATTGTCCAAATAACATTCACACAAGAATTCATGATATAACATGATTTTTAAATCTCATTGTCATGAATTTATAGGCCAAATTGAAGGAATTTAGTGTTTCATTCCCGTAAATTAACAGCCATTTAAATCAACTTGCGAGTGGGTTTTTGTGGAAACGCGATCGTTTGGAACGTTGCGGTTTGCGGTGAATTTAACCCCCAGTCGGCAGGAAAAACAACTGCCGGTTCGTTTTTTTTGTTGTTGTCACTTTTCGCAACATGAAATTTCGATTAAAGGCTTCCTAAGAAGCACGTTTTTATGTAAAAATAAACTGTGTACCTTTTGTCCCCAACGTGAGATCCGTCCCGTTGTCGGCGTTCACGGCTTTACAAGATGATTTTTAATTTACTCCTGCTAATACATTATCCACGTAGTTTAAGAATACCTCCATAAAACAAATGTCGGAGCGATTTCTCTTCAGCAACAAAATCCCCTGAGATTAATCGATTTGAATGGTCTGGAGTAAACGCCATTTTAAACCGCCCCCCTATCAAAGACGCCAAAGTCGCATACACGGGCAGTGGCAGAACTGCAGCGCCGCTAAGGTAAGTTTTGTAACATACCTACAAGTACAACAGGTTTATCTGCATTATAGAGAAACAATTAGAAGTCAATTGTCCACAATCGGGGCAGGTTGGAAGATCAGAACTATACCCTAGGTTATGGAAAGACCCAGAGGTCTGATAACAGAGGGTAAAAAGCTGTTCCTGAGTGTTGTAGTGTGTGCTTTCCAACTTTTGTATCGTCTGCCTGACAGGATGAGGAGTAGAGCAAATAACTAGGGTGAGAATGGTCTTTAATTATATAGATTGCTTTCCTAAAGGGCCTGTCCCACCAGCAAGGGGACTCCATGCGGTGATGCGCGACCTAACATGGTCGCTTGTGCCATCCGGCCTCGTGGGGCCGGTCCCACTTTGATCACCGGAGCCGTATAGAGTTGTGCGGAGCTGGTCCCGACATCGAGCGGGGCTCAGAAAAAACTGACTGTTCAAAATTCCACACGGCTACGGCCTGTCGGCCCGCAGCCGACACGACGCATTACTCACCGCCTCACGTCGTGCCTCCGTGTCCCTCTCTATATGTGCCTCCGTGACCCTCTCTGTGTGCCTCCGTGGCCCTCTCTATATGTGCCTCCGTGACCCTCTCTCTGTGTGCCTCCGTGACCCTCTCTCTGTGTGCCTCCATGCCCCTCTCTGTCCTTGCGAACTTACCGCGGACTTCGCTCCAACTTCGCTCTAACTTCGCGCCACATCGCTCCACTCACCTGACCTCCGCGCGGCCCCCGCTGCCGGTTTGGTCGCGCTCGCCACATGCAGGCGCATGCTGGTGGGACCGGCCCTGTACGGGGATCACCCGACCTCCGCGCGGCCCCCCGTTTCCAGTTTGGTCACGCTCACCACATGGAGTCGCATGCTGGTGGGACAGGCCCTTGAGGCAGTGTGAAGTGTAGCTAAATTCAGAGGTGAGGAGTCTGGTCTGTGTGATGCACTGGGCTACATTCACAATACTCTGCAATTTCTTGCTATCTTGGGCAGAGCTTTTCCCAAACCAAGCTGTGATGCAACCTGAGAGCATGCTTTCTACGGTGCATCTGTAGAAGTTGGAATTTATTTTGTCTCCTGAGGAAGTTAGGGCATTAGTATGGTCTTTTGGCAATCGCTTCAATGCGATTAGTCCAGGACAGATCATTGTCCTGAGTTATAACAATGTTAAAGGTGAATTACAGTGAGGGGGCTTGACTGTCAGATGAGCAAGTATTATTTGGGATAAACATCAGTTGCTGCATGTTGAGTTACCTCATCATAAAGTTATGAGGCTTCATCATTTTTTCACAGAGATGATGTCCCTTTAACTCTGCATCAACCACACAAATTACCATCCTGGGTTACAGTCTTGGTTTGCAGAGCCTGTGTACATTTAAATGCTAATTATGGATTATTTATCATATTTACTGTTGAGGGATTGCCAAGAAGATGGATAGCCAAGATGATCAGTGGAGTGAAGCGCAACCATTAGATCCATAGTGCTAATGCCAACTCTTTGAAAGAACATTCCAATCAATCTTGCTCTTTCCCCTTGGCCCTGCAGTTTTGGTTTTCAGTTTCAATTTCCTTTTGAAAGTTCATGTGGTATATTCTTCCACCACCCTCTCAGGCAGTGTATCCTGGCTCATGATACAATTTGCATGCGGAAAAAAAATGTCATCTCTGGTTCCTTTTACAAATGTATTACAAATGGCACTCTTCTGCTTACAACCAATATCTAGCAAAGACATAAAGTGCTGGAGTAACTCAGTGGGTCAGACAGCATCCGTGGGGAACATGGATCGGTAATGCTTTCTGGTCAGATCCTTTTAAAGCCCAGTAACTGCTGTGAAAACTCAATGGATGAGCAAGTTAAGTTTATCTTGGGTGCTCATCTACAGTGAGGGGGAAATGCAATTTGATGAAACAGCTGGTAATTCTACTGCTTCTCAGCTCCAGAGAGCTGGGTTTGATTCTGACCTATATGGAATTTGTACATTTTTAACCATGACTGTGTGGATTTTCCCCCAGAGCTCTGCTTTCCCTCCGTATGCCAAAGGTGTTTAGTTGTTAAATAAACTGGACACTGTTAGTTCTCCCAAATAAGTGGGTAATAAGACAATCCATGGGGGAGTACACTTTAGTTTAGAGATGTAACATGGAAACAAGCCCATTGACCCACCAGTTCCACGCCGACCAACGATTACTCTTACACTTGGGCAAATTTTACAGAAGCCAATTAACCTACAAACCTGCATGCCCATGGAATGTGGGTGGAAACCGGAGCACCTGGAGAAACCCCACACGGTCACAAGGAGAACATACAAACTCCATATTGACAGCATCCGGATTCAGGAATGATCCCAGGTCTCTGGCGCTGCAAGGCAGCAACTCTAACCGCTGCAGCACTGTGCCATCTCTTGTGTGAGAGAATAGGGTACAGAGTAATAATTGGGGGAATGGGATTGGATTAGATTCAATGGGCTGGATAGCCTCCTTGTAAGAAAATATGTGAACTACAAAAAATACCATTCTCTGCCTAAATAAGACTCTTGTATTTCTGGAGTCTAATTGTCATTTTTACCTGAAAATGTCCTTTAATAAACCAAGCTGTAAATATTTGAATGATCTCCTGCCTGTACTATTGCCCGGTATTGAACTTATCACTGAGGACAATGACTTGCACTGGACAAAAGGGAGAAGGCCATTGACATGAGCTCAAGTCCTGAATATTGTTGCCGCTGCTTTCTTCCAATGGAGACGTTACATTTAAGTTTTCTCTCCCACATGTAATTTAGAACTCTTACTGCGCCAAGTGAAGAAGGCACCCGAGCTATCCTGAATTTCTTGGGTTATTTTTACCCTTTGCACACAGTAGTGCAAGAGTTAGAGTTGCTGCCTCACAGCACCAGAGAGCCGGGTTCAATCCTGACCTCGTTTGCTGTCTGTGTGGAATGTGTACCTTCTCCCTGTGAATGCGTCCTCCTGTTTCCTCCCACACCCTAAAGACGTGCATGTTTCGAAGTTAATTGGCCTCTGTAAATTACCCCTAGTGTATGGGTGAGTAGATTCGGAGTGCCCAGAAGAAACCCACGTGGTCACTGGGAGTATGTGCGAAGTGCACATAGACAGAACCCAAGTTCGGGATTGAACATAGTTCTCTGGCACCGTGAGGCAGCAGCTCCACCAGTTGTGCCACTGTGTCACCTTATTTTACTCATAATCTAGCTGTTCAAATTTCTGATTTAGAAAATAATCCAATTTACGTATCCCAGCTGGAATTGTTTAGTTTAGTTTATTGCCACGTGTAGTGAGGTACAGTGAAAAGCTTTTTATGTTGCTTGCTATGCAGTCAGCAGAAATGTTATAAATGATTACAATCAATCCGTCCACAGTGTGCAGATACTGGACAAAGGGAATAATGTTTAGTGCAAGTTAAAGTCTGGTAAAGTCCAATTAATGATAGTCCGAAGGTCCCAATGAGGTGGATGATAGGTCAGGACCGTTCTTTAGTTGGTGATGGGATGGTTCAGTTGCCTGAAAATAGCAGCATTGTGTTATGTCATCTCATTAGCTGGGTCCATTGGATCACTGGTTCATTGAGGTGATCCCAACACTGCCCTACTGAGCATTTCCTGGTTTTGCATCCTTATTTGGCATTGCACTGCTTCCTGCACATTTTTCTAAAATTGTCATTTCAAGGGTCTATCTATGGCACAACTGGCAAACGTAGTGACAGTCAGTAACGTCACAGCATTGTAGTAGATTGAACCACAGTGGTCTGAGTCAGGCAACTGGAATTGAGTCTGGTGATTCAGCAGTAAGGATGATGTAATTATTTGGTAAAAGCACAGAATTCTGCCGCTTCATCCAGAAAGCGTAAACAAATCTAAAGTAAATAAGTTTCAAATATAATGTTTATGAGAATATCCAGCTGCTATTCAAGTGCTGAATGCTCTTGGATTTGGTGATCACAGGTGATATCAACAATAGATCGTTGCCATTCAGTTCACCATGATAGAATGATACACTTGATCTAGTCAAATGATACACAAGAACAACTTAAGCTCACATTTTAAGATTAAACATCAGCCTGCTAGGAGAAGAGGGAATGGCTGGGGTGAAAGATGGGGCTCCTAAAGGAGTGTGTTAGGAACCTGGAGCAGCAGCTCGATGACCTCCGTCTGGTCAGGGAGAGTGAGGAGGTCATAGAGAGGAGTTACAGGGAGGTAGTCTCTCCAAAACCACAGGACGCAGACAAGTGGGTCACGGTTAGGAGAGGCAAGGACCAGAGGCGGGCGCTAGAGAGTACACAAGTGGCTGAACACCTTGGAAATAAGTACTTCTGTTTGAGTGCTGTTCGGGGGGACAGCCTACCTGGGGGTAGCAACAGCGACCTGGCCTGCGGTCAGACACCGGCCCTGTTGCTCAGAAGGGTAAGGAAAATAAGAGGAGGGCATTAGTAATAGGGGACTCTATAGTTAGGGGGTCAGATTGGCGATTCTGTGGACGCAGTCTGGAGACCCGGATGGTAGTTTGCCTCCCTGGTGCCAGGGTCCAGGATGTGTCTGAACATGTCCAAGATATCCTGAAAAGGGAGGGAGAGGAGCCTGAGGTCGTGGTACATATTGGTACCAATGACATAGGTAAAAAAAGAGAAGAGATCCTGAAAGGAGAATTTAGGGAGTTAGAAAGAGAGTTAAGGAAAAGAACCGCAAACATAACAATCTCAGGATTACTTCCTGTGCCACACGACATTGAGAGTAGGATTGGAGCAAGGTGGAGGATAAATGCCTGGCTGAAGGACTGGTGCAGAGGGCAGGGATTCAAGTTTCTCTTTTGGGGAAGGAGTGACCTGTATAAAAACGACGGGTTGCACTTGAACCCGAAGGGACCAGTATCCTGGCAGGGAAATTTGCAAAGGCTACCGGGGGGACTTTAAACTAGAACGGTTGGGGGGAGGGACTCAAATGGAGAAAGTCAGTAGACAGGGTTTGAGGCAGGAGGCAGAGAAGGGAAGCACTCAGACCCAACATGTAGGGGGGAAAGAAGAAAAAAATAATAAACAGAGAATAAGAGGTGGTGGGTTTCCAGGGCAAAAATCAAAAGGGACCACTTGTCAACATAATTGTATAAGGAGTAAGAGTGTTTTAAAAACAAGCCCGAAGGCTTTGTGTCTCAATGCAAGGAGCATTCGTAATAAGGTGGATGAGTTGAATGTGCAGATAGCTATTAATGACTATGCTATAGTTGGGATCACGGAGGCGTGGCTCCAGCGGGACCAAGGCTGGGAGCTGAACATCCAGGGATATTCAATATTCAGGAGGGCTAGACAGAAAGGAAAGGGTGGGGTAGCGTTGCTGGTGAGAGAGGAGATTAATGCAATAGAAAGGAAGGACATTAGCTTGGAGGATGTGGAATCGATATGGGTAGAGCTGCGAAACTCTAAGGGGCAGAAAACGCTAGTGGGAGTTGTGTACAGGCCACCTAACAGGAGTTGGGGATGGCATCAAACAGGAAATTAGAGATGCGTGCAACAAGGGTAAAACAGATATAATGGGTGACTTCAATCTACATATAGATTGGGTGAATCAAATGGGCAGGGGTGCTGAGGAAGAGGATTTCTTGGAATGTATGCGGGATAGTTTTCTAAACCAACATGTAGAGGAACCAACGAGAGAGCAGGCTATTCTAGACTGGGTATTGAGTAATGAGGAAGGGTTAGTTAGCAGTCCTGTTGTGCGGGGCCCCTTGGGCAAGAGTGACCATAATATGGTTGAGTTCTTGATTAGGATGGAGAGTGACATAATTAAGTCAGAAACTAGGGTTCTGAACTTAAACAAAGGTAACTTTGAAGGTATGAGAAGTGAATTGGCCAAGATAGACTGGCAAGTGATTCTTACAGGGTTGACGGTGGATGTGCAATGTAAGGTATTTAAAGACTGCATGGATGAACTACAACAATTGTTCATCCCAGTTTGGCAAAAGAATAAACCAGGGCAGGTAGTGCATCCATGGATAACAAGGGAAATCAGGGATAGTATAAAAACAAAAGATGAAGCATACAAATTAGCTAGAAAAAGCAGTCTATCAGAGGAATGGGAGAAATTCAGAGTTCAGCAAAGGGCTTAATTAGGAAAGGGAAAATAGATTATGAAAGAAAACTGGCAGGGAACATAAAAACTGACTGCAAATGTTTTTTATAGATATGTGAAGAGAAAGATTAGTTAAAACAAATGTAGGTCCCTTGCAGTCAGAAATAGGTGAATTGATCATGGGGAACAAGGACATGGCAGACTAATTGAATAACTACTTTGGTTCTGACTTCAGTAAGGAAGACATAAATAATCTGCCGGAAATAGCAGGGGACCGGGGGTCGAATAAGGTGGAGGAACTGAGTGAAATCCAGGTTAGCCGGGAAGTGGTGTTGGGTAAATTGAATGGATTAAAGGCCGACAAATCCCCAGGACCAGATAGTCTGCATCCCAGAGTACTCAAGGAAGTAGCCACAGAAATAGTGGATGCATTAGAGATAATTCTTCAAAACTCCTTAGATTCTGGAGTAGTCCCTGAGGATTGGAGGGTAGCTAATGTAACCCCACTTTTTAAAAAAGGAGGGAGAGAGAAAACGGGGAATTATAGACCAGTTAGTCTAACATCAATGGTGGGGAAACTGCTAGAGTCAGTTATTAAAGATGGGAGAGCAGTACATTTGGAAAGTGGTGAAATCATTGGACAAAGTCAGCATGGATTTACGAAAGGTAAATCATGTCTGGCGAATCTAATAGAATTTTTCGAGGATGTAACTAGCAGAGTGGATAAGGGAGAACCAGTGGATGTGTTATATCTAGACTTTCAGAAGGCTTTCGACAAGGTCCCACAGTGCTGGACCTCCTGTTAGGAAATGAGGCAGATCAGGTGACGGAGGTATGCGTTGGTGAGCACTTCGGGACCAGTGATCACAATACCATTAGTTTCAATATAATTATGGAGAGAGTCAGAACTGGACCTAGGGTGGAGATTTTTGATTGGAGAAAGGCTAACTTTGAGGGAATGCGTAAGGATTTTAAAGGAGTGAATTGGGACACTTTGTTTCATGGGAAGGATGTAGAAGAGAAATGGAGGACATTTAAAGGGAAAATTGTAAGAGTACAGAATCTTTATGTCCCTGTTAGGTTGAAAGGAAATAGTAAAAATTGGAAAGAGCCATGGTTTTCAAGGGAAATTGGACACTTGTTACGAAAAAAGAGAGATATCTACAATAATTATAGGAGGTATGGAGTAACTGAGATGCTAGAGGAGTATAAAGAATGTAAAAAGAATCTTAAGAAAGAAATTAGGAAGGCTAAAAGAAGATATGAGGTTGCTTTGGCAAGAAAGGTGAAAGTAAATCCAAAGGGTTTTCTACAGCTATATTAATAGCAAAAGGATAACGAGGGATAAAATTGGACCATTAGAGAACCAGAATGGACAGCTATCTGCAGAGCCAAAAGAGATGGGGGAGATATTGAACAATTTCTTTTCTTCGGTATTCACCAAGGAGAAGGATATTGAACTCGGTGAGTTAAGGGGAAAAAGTAGAGTAGCTATGGAAACTATGAGATTCAAAGAGGAGGAAGTACTGACACTTTTGAAAAATATAAAAGTGGATAAGTCTCCAGGTCCTGACAGGATATTCCCTAGGACATTGAGGGAAGTTAGTATAGAAATAGCAGGAGCTATGACAGAAATATTTCAAATGTCAGTAGAAACGGGAATAGTGCCGGAGGATTGGCGTACTGCGCATGTTGTTCCATTGTTTAAAAAGGGTTCAAAGAATAAACCTAGCAATTATAGACCTATTAGTTTGACGTCAGTGGTGGGCAAATTAATGGAAAGGATACTTAGAGATAATATATATAAGCATCTGGATAAACAGGGTCTGATCAGGAACAGTCAACATGGATTTGTGCCTGGAAGGTCATGTTTGACAAACCTTCTTGAATTTTTTGAAGCGGTAACTAGGGAAATTGATGAGGGTAAAGCAGTGGATGTTGTCTATATGGATTTCAGTAAGGCCTTTGACAAGGTTCCCCATGGAAGGTTGGTTAATAAGGTTCAATCTTTGGGTGTTAATGGCGGAGTAGCAAGATGGATTCAACAGTGGCTGGATGGGAGATGTCAGAGAGTAATGGTGGATGGCTGTTTGTCAAGTTGGAAGCCGGTGACCAGTGGGGTGCCTCAGGGATCTGTGTTGGGTCCACTGTTGTTTGTCATGTACATCAATGATCTGGATGATGGGGTGGAAAATTGGATAAGTAAGTATGCAGATGATACTAAGATAGGTGGTGTTGTGGATAATGAAGTAGATTTTCAAAGTCTACAGAGAGATTTGGGCCATTTGGAAAAGTGGGCTGAAAGATGGCAGATGGAGTTTAATGCTGATAAGTGTGAAGTGCTACATCTTGGCAGGACAAATCAAAATAGGACGTACATGGTAAATGGTAGGGAATTGAGGAATGCTGTGGAACAGAGGGATCTAGGAATAACTGTGCATAGTTCCCTGAAGTTGGAATCGCATGTAGATAGAGTGGTAAAGAAAGCCTTTGGTGTGCTGGCCTTTATAAATCAGAGCATTTAATATAGGAGTAGGGAAGTAATGTTAAAATTGTACAAGGAATTGGTAAGACCAATTCTGGAGTATGGTGTACAATTTTGGTCGCCTAGTTATAGGAAGGATGTCAACAAAATAGAGAGAGTACAGAGGAGATTTACTGGAATGTTGCCAGGGTTCCAGCAACTATGTTACAGAGAAAGGTTGAACAAGTTAGGTCTTTATTCTTTGGAGCGCAGAAGGTAAAGGGGGGGACTTGATTGAGGTCTTTAAAATGATGAAAGGGATAGACAGAGTTGACGTGGATACGTTTTTTCCCATTGAGGGTAGGGAAGATTCAAACAAGAGGGCATGACATGAGAATTAAGGGACAGAGGTTTCGGGGTAACGTGAGGGGGAACTTCTTTACTCAGAGGGTGGTGGCTGTGTGGAATCAGCTTCCAGCAGAAGTGGTGGAGGCAGGATCGATTTTAACATTTAAAGAGTAAAGTGGATAGGTATATGGACGTGAAGGGAATGGAGGGGTATGGTCTGAGTGCAGGTAGATGGGACTAGGGGAAAACAAATGGTCGGCACGGACTGGAAGGGCCGAGAGGGCCTGTTTCCGTGCTGTAATTGTTATATGGTTATATGGTGTTAAGAGATTAGTATATAAACTAAAAGCCCACGGTATTGGGGGTTCAGTGTTGATGTGGATGGAGAACTGGCTGGCAGACAGGAAGCAAAGGGTAGGAGTAAACGGGTCCTTTTCAGAATGGCAGGCAGTGACTAGTGGGGTACCGCAAGGCTCAGTGCTGGGACCCCAGCTATTTACAATATATATTAATGATTTGGACGAGGGAATTGAATGCAACATCTCCAAGTTTGCGGATGACACTAAGCTGGGAGGTAGTGTTAGGTGTGAGGAGGATGCTAGGAGGTTGCAAGGTGACTTGGATAGGCTGGGTGAGTTGGCAGATGCAGTATAATGTGGATAAATGTGAGGTAATCCACTTTGGTGGCAAAAACAGGAGGGTAGACTATTATCTTAATGGTGGCAAATTAGGAAAAGGGGAGATGCAACGAGACCTGGGTGTTATGGTACACCAGTCATTGAAAGTAGGCATGCAGGTGACTCTTGTTCATATCCGTCTATTCCATTCCCAGATGCTGCCTGACCCACTGATTTCCTCTCTCATCTTGTGTTTTGCTCAAGTCATTCTCTGAGCTTTTTCAAATAGTTTTGGATCAAATCAGACATGGAACGAATGACATGTAATTAGGTTTGCAATAGGTTTGAATTGGTCACACTTATAATTGAGTATTAATTTTATAACAGGGGATATTCTATACCAAAGTAGAGGAATCAAGAACCAAGGAACATAAGGTTTAAGATGAGAGGGGAAAGATTTAATAGGAACCTGATGGGCAATGTTTTCACACAGAGGGTGGTGGGTATGTACCTGCAGGTAGGTACTATAACATCATTTAAAAGTTATTTGGACGTACATGGATAGGAAAGGTTTAGAGGGATATGGGCTGGTAGGCCGAGTGTAGATGGGGCATCATGGACGGCGTTGAGTCGAATGGCCTGTTTCCATGCTGTATGACTATGATTTTACGAGTTTTTTACCTCCAATTATTCGTTTTCTTTTCTCTCAAATGAGGTAAAAAAAGAAAGTATTTCTTTTTTTACCTCATTTTCTCTTTCCATCTTGTTCTTTCTCTATTTTTTCTCACTTTCCCTTTTCTTGTTCTTGAATAACACAGGCTATTTGCCATTGAATGAGCATTTGTTTAATTCCAGCCTTGGCTTACAATTAAGCATCTCCATGAATATTAATTTGTGTCACCAGGACTTGTGTATGTTTACTACGGATCGGGGTTGCTGGAATTTTATCTGTTGCCTAAATAGTGCCCAATAGCAAGTGGGGTTACCTCGTATATATGCAGAAATTCTCTTTCAGCGAGAGATAGCAGTTTAATTAAACATCATCCTTACTGTTGCAGCTAGCTGTTGGTTTACCTGGTCTGCTCACCTGCGGTAACAATGCAATGACCAGTATCATCCACTGGGAGGCAGGAAATCCCATCAAACCTAGGAACCAACGAACGAAAAATACATTATAAGCAGGGTTACAATAAATGCTTATTTTCCTTACAGATTCATAATGGGAGCAATGATTATTCATTTGAAGAATATAAGATTTAAATAATATTCATTGAATATTAATGAAATAATGTGTTGATATCAACCTCTTTGACATACATATTTTTGAAGCAATCAGGCTGAGAGATTTATCAAGTAACTGCCTACAATACTGATAACATTACCTACAATCTTGCCGGAGCCCTACCCATGTTTATAGAAATATTTTGATGAGGGCACAAGTTTAAATACAATGCCATCAAAAGTTCTGGGACACTTTGATCTTTCAGGAGTATAGAGCAGTATAGCGCTGCTGTCTATAGTTTCAGCAATCCAGGTTTCAGTGATAGGAGAATCAAGGGACACATGTAAGAGGATGGGTTACAGGAAAATAAGGAGGGGATTGAGTTTGCTCCAAAAGCCAGCACGGAATTGATGGGCCACATGGCCTCCTCCTGTTTTGAATATAAATGGTGAAATTATCTGCATATACTGCTGGAATTATACGTTGTTTCTGACAAGAGTAGGGACGTGAACTAACAAAACCAAGGAACTGATTGTGGACTTTGGAAGAGGTAGGATGGGGACCCACAATCCCGTTTATATCAATGGGTCGATGTTTGAAAGGGTCAAGAGCTTCAAATTCCTGGGCGTGCACTTCTCTGAAGATTTCTTCTGGTCCAAGAACACTGATGCAATCATAAAGAAAGCACATCAGTGCCTCTACTTCCTGAAAAATTACGGAGAGTCTGTATGTCAAGGAGGCCTCTCTCTAACCTCTACAGGCGCACAGTAGAGAGCATGCTGACCGGTTGCATCGTGGCTTGGTTCGGCAACTTGAGCGCCCAGGAACAGAAAAGACTACAAAAAGTAGTAAACACTGCCCAGTCCATCATCGGCTCTGACCTCCCTACCATCGAGTGGATCTATCGCAGTCGCTGCCTCAAAAAGGCTGGCAGCGTCATCAATGACACACGCCATCCTGGCCATACACTCATCTCCCCGCTACCTTCAGGTAGAAGGTACAGGAGCCTAAAGACTGCAACGTCCAGGTTCAGAAACATCTTCTTCCCCACAGCCATCAGGCTATTGAACTCAACTCAAACAAAACTCTGAACATTAATAGCCCATTCTCCGTTTATTTGCACTTTATCTGTTTTATTTATTCATGTGTATATATATTTATACAATGGTATATGGACACACTGATCTGTTCTGTATTCATGCCTTCTATAGTCTGTTGTGCTGAAGCAAATTTAGAATTTAATTGTCCTATCTGGGACACGACAATAAACTCTCTTGAATCTTGAATCTTGAAAAGCTAAACCAGCAACTAGCACTGAAGTTGATGATAAGACAAGGAACTGTTAATGCTGGTTTACAAAAAATACTCTAGTTGGAGTCAGTTGCAGGCCAGGAAACTTCTTTGGAGGACATGGATAGGTAACATTTCAGTTTGGGAGGAACTGGAAATGAGATAGGGGAAGTGATAAGTGGACAAAGGTGAGGGTTGGTTTTGTTTGGCAGATGGTTGGTCAAAGGCCAGAGAAGAAAGACAAAGAGTGTGAGATAAGAACAAAAGAGGTGCGAATTGAAAGTGCCAAAAGCCAGAAGCCAGAGTACAGGAGGAAGGGGACCATGGAGACGGAAGGAGAGAGATATGTGAATTGAGGTGTGGTACAGAGAAGGAGGGGATAAAAGAAGGGGGAGAGAAGAACAGGGGTGGGGGGTTGTTTGTTGGTTAGATACCAAACATTGGAGAATACAGTCTTCAAAGCATTAAGGGCCTGTCCCACTTAGGCAACTTTTTAGGCGAGTGTAGGAAACTCAGCGCTCGCCACATGGTCGCCACATGTTCGCTGGTGGTCTCTAGTGAGTCTCCTTCATGGTCGCGAGGGGTTCCCACATTCTGGGAGCTAGTCGCGGCCTCGGTATGGTCGCCGAACAATTTTCAACATGTTGACATTTTTTCTGCGACCAAAAAACATAAGCAGGAGTTTTCAGAACCAAGGATAACCGACCGGCTGCTTAAAAGTGTCTCCACTACTTCTCCATCCTTTCTCCTCCCTTCTCCCCTCTTCTCCCCTCCCCTCCCCCATCTCTTTTAAAGGACGTACCGTACACTGTGCTAGCCGTCTTAACCTGCCTGTTCATCGTGGTGTGTGTCTGTATCACCTTGGCTTTGCACCGTGTGAATTTCAGACAGCGCTCCCCCTAATTGCCTTGGCCCCCGCCTTTGCGATGTGTGTGTGTGTGTGTGTGTGTGTGTTCCACTCTGGATTTTTCAGGCGAGTGCTGCGAACTTGACAGTCGCTGGCAGTCCGCTGAAAAATCGCCTAAGTGGGACAGACCCCTTAGACTGTAAGCTACTCACACAGAGGATTTGAGTCCAGCATAACTGAATGGCAGGGTAGGTTTCAGGGGACTGGTTTCCTACACTTGTCCCTATTTACTGTGTTTTCATGGTTTTGTCGGAACCAAATACAATCTTCAGAGGGTTAGTTATTCAGTGTCTTTATCAACACCTCCACATCACCTGTGGATATTACTGGCGAGGCCACCATTCAATGCCTGTCTGCTATTTTAATTTTAGTTTTCGAGATGGAGCATGGAAACAGGCCTTTCGGCCCTCCGGCTCCGTGCCGATCAGCAATCATGCGTACACTAGTTGTATGCTACACACTGCGGACAATTTACAGAAGCCAATTGATCTACAAACTTACACATCTTTGGAATGTGGCTGGAAACCGGAGCGCCCAGGAAAAAACCTCGTGGTCACAGAGGGAACATACAAACTCCATACAGACAGCACCTGAGGTCAGGACCGAACCCGGGTCTCTGGCCCTGTGAGGCAGCAACTCTACCGCTGCGCCACTGTGCCGTCTTAATTGCCCTGGGGAAGATGGTGGTGACCTGCCTGTTGTCGCTGCTGCAGTCAGTGCGATGGAGAAACTCCAGGTCCTGGGAGGGAGTTCCAGGATTGACTCCCAGCAGCAGCAAAGTATTCGTAATATATTTCCATCAGAATGGTGTGTGACTTGAAGGAAAATGCACAGCTGGTGGTGTTTCAGTGTGACTGAGTGGGTGAGCTCATGGTTTTGGAAAGGTTATCCTGAAGAAGCTTTAGCAATTAGCTGCAGTGCTTTTTGTAAATGATGCACACTGCAGCCATGATGTGGAGGTTGTGAATGTTCTTGGTGACGGATAGCATGCTGATTGCCCTGGATGGAGCCAAATTTCATGTGTATAGAAACCTTTGTTCTGAACTTTCATAGTTCTGAGAGTTATTTACTGATAAAAGCTGATCCTCTTGAATCCAGGATTCTTCCTTTTGCCTTACTCTGATGTATTTAATGAAAAACATAATTCAACAGCACAAAATCTGATCGTTGCCTTATGAGATGCTGAGACATTATTAAAATAGGTGGATCTGTCTTATGTCTCTCTTGGTACCTAGATAAACATTGTTATCACAGCAAAGAGAGTCTATCATCATTTTACAATCAACCTGATGATACTTTCAAATTATGTTAAAATAAATTATTATTATTATATGAATAATATGAAGATGGAAAACTTACTTCATTATACCCAAATTGATAAAGTACATACCATATATTTGCCAGATAAAATTGCAATCAGTTACTACCAAGCTATTGTAATTTTGTTTACCACTGCAATGATAAAAGAATTACAACCAGCTTTAATTACTTTATGGGATTTGGATGGTTACTGGCAGCGCTAACATTTATTGCAATCCCTAATTACCCCTGAGAAGATAGTGGTGATCTGCCTTCTTGAACCACTGCAGTAAGTCTGGGGAACTTGGCCAATGATAATCGTGAGCAAGTTCCAAGATTAAGCAGAGCAATGATAAAGAAATGGTGTCAGAATGGAGTAAGACTTGGAGGGGCACCTGCAGATGCTGATGTTTCCATGAATCTGCAGCTCTTTGTCTTTCTTGTTGATGGAGGTCATGAGTTTGGGAAATGTTGTCCAACTGGCTGGGCGAGTAACTGCAGTGCACTTTGTAGATGCACATGCTGTTGTCCCATTACACTGATGGTGATGGATGCATTGCTTACACATGGTGGTGCCGGGCTGAAGTATTAGAGATGCAGTCTTTCAGGCTGTTGGAGATTCATCAGCCACAAGAACAGAATTAGGCTATTCTGCCCATGGAGTCTACTCAGCTATTCAATCATGGCTGATCCATCTTTCCCTCGCAGCCCCATTCTCCTCCCAGTAACCTTTGACACCCTTACTAAACAAAAACCTGTCAATCTCCACTTTAAAATCACCCAATGACTTGGCCATCACACTAGCTGGTGCAAATGGCTCTGTTTAGTTTAATTTAGATACAGCATCGAATAATAATTTAGCTCATGGAAGGACTGTTCAGAAGCCTGAGAACAGAGGGGAAGAAGATGTTCCAGAGTCTGGTGGTGCGCACTTTCAAGCGTCCGTACCTGCTGCCAAATGGGAGCAGGGAGAAGAAGGAATGATTGGGATGAGATACGGTTTTGATTATGTGGGCTGCTTCTCTGAGAGCGGGAAGTGTAGATGGAGTCAATGGTGGGAAGTCTGGTCTGTGTGATGGGCTGGGCTACATCAGCAACTCTCTACAATTTCTTACTGTCTTGGGCAGAGCAATTCCCAAATCAAGCTGTGAAACAACCTGACAGTACGCATTCCCCAATGACTCTTACTAATTTCTACAGGAGTACCGTAGGAAGACTTCTTTCTGGATGCACGACAGCTTGGAATGACAATAGCTCTGCTCAAGACCACAAGAAATAGCAGAGAATCGTGAAATCAGCCCAGTCCATCTCGCAAACTAGCCTCTCACCCATTGACTCCATCTGCACCTCACATTTATTTGGCAAAGCAGCTAACATAATCAAGGACCTCTCCCCTCCTCCCCAGATTATTCTCATTTCACCCATCGGGCAGAAGATACCAAAGTTTGAAAGCACATACCCCGCAGATTCAAGAACAGATTCTTCCCCTTTGTTACCAAGCTCTTCAACAGGCCTCGCTAAGGGAGAATTCCTCATCTTCCAACCTATTACATTGTGAGCCTTACACTTTTTTGATCTGCACTTTCTCTATAGCTGAACTCTATATTAAGCATTGATTTTTTTTATTTCCCCTTCACAACCTTGATGGTATGAAGTATCTGGCATGCAAAACAAACCTTTTAACTGTATCTCAGTACACGTGACAATAATAAACTAATATCAACACTGACAACTACAGTATTCTAGAAACTTGTTGGAAACAGACTTCATTCCAATTTATTGGTTTATTCTTCCTTGTCCTCTCCAACAGAGGCTCTCTCCATTATCCTGGGCCAATTGGACCACGTAATGAGTTGTGGACCAGATCAACATTGTATATAGAATAGAGCCCAGATGTTCCTTTGAATTATTATTGATAAGAGCTGTATTTTTTTTTTGTCAAAACATGGGGATGTAATCAAGCATTGCAGAGACTGGAGGCAGATTCTGTTTAGTTACTTCCCTCTTTACAGCCAACCACAATGGTGACTTGCTCACTGCTGTTTGTGTCATCGTAAACACACTCTCCAAACACGGGAAAGATGTTCATAAACACAATGATGCGGTTCCACATAAGAGCATGGGTATTCCTTCCCCATCATGGTGTGACGTGCTGATGTAAATGTGGCGAAGAACAAAGATTTAATAGATGGGTGTAGAAAATGTAGCTATTTAAATCAGTAGCGTCATCAAGCCCGGGATCCTGACTGAATATATTTGCATTCCAATAGCTCCCATTTGGCCCCACTAGGACTGTATCCTTGTTGGACAATGGATTGGAAAATAGGGCAGAATCTAGTTCTGCTGGGATACCGCTCTATCTTTTTTCCTGGGAACCCATGAAGCAATATGAGGGACTGTGGGCAGATTTTCTTCTTTTCTTTTTTTTTCGTTGACTTTTGTTTATTGTCACGTGTACCGATGTCAGTGAAAAGAATTTTTGGTGCATGCTATCCAGTCAGTGGAAAGACCATACATAATTACAATTGAGCCATCTAGAGTGTCCAGATACAGGATAAAAGGAATAACGTTTAGTGCAAGATAAAGTTCCGTAACGTTGGATTAACGATAGTCCAAGGGTCTCCAATGAGATAGATGGTAGGTCAGAACTGCTCTCTAGTTGTGGATAAGACGGTTCAGTTGCCTGATAACAGTTGGGAAGAAACTGCCCCAGAATCTGGAGGTATGCTTTTTCACATTTCTGTATTGCTTGCTGGATGAGAGAGGGTGATGAAGGATTAGACTAGTATGCAGATCGGCCATGGCCTGCAGTAGCATGGAAAAGCGGTGGAACACATAGACAGCCTCTCTGTTCTAAGCCGAACCCTACTTCACTGATGCAGTGACACTGCCAGAACACAATAAGTCTCGTTATGGTTAAGAGCTTGATACTTGAAAGTTAGAAGAATCCACGGGGGAAATAATTTCTTGATTGGCTGAGGCAAAGAGGAATTTCTTCTTTTTGCACACTATGAACCTCTTTACATCTGTACGCACGAGACTCGTGAGTGCTGAGTTATTATGCACATTTAGGACCAAGACAGATAGACTACAGGGGAGTAGAGGGTTATGGAGAACAGGCAGAAAAGTAAAACTCAAATCAACATCAGATCCATCACAGGTATATTGAATGGTGGAGCAGCCTCAAGGAGCCAATACTCCTGCCCTTGCTCTTTTTTTTTAACCTTCCTATTTAAGGACAAGTCTCACCCTGGCCACTCTCTCTTCTTCCCTCTCCCATCAGGTAAGGGGTATAGAAGTGTGAAAACAGACACCTCCAGATTGAGGCACAGTGTCTTCCCAGCTGTTATCAGGCAAGGCAACTGAGCCATCATATCAACAAATAGAGAGTGATCATGAGCTACTATCTACCTCGTTGGAGACGCTCAGATTATCGTTAATATGACTTTACTGGACTTTATTTTGCACTAAACATTATTCCTTTTATCATGCATCTGCATCAGAAGATGGTTCAATTGTAATCACGGAATGTGTTTCCACTGACTGGTTAGCACGCAACAAAAGCTTTTCATTGTATCTCAGTACCAGTGACAATAAACTAAATTAAATGTTATGCAGAGCAGGCTGACACGGTCGACAACACCATTCTGTGCAGCCAAAGACAGACGTGGCTTCAATTAAACAGCATTGTCTATTAAACAGCATTGAGAAGGCTCCAGTTTATTGCAGACAATGAAGGGTGGGACATATCACCACTGTGGCCTCTTCTGAGGTTAGTTGAATAGTCTGTTGCCAACACCGCAGAATCCACCGGTCGCTCGCGTGCATTCCGTTCTTGGCACCTCTTATTGGACCTTCTTTCAAGTTCAACCCAGTTGTTTTCTGCGCCCTTTGTTTGTTCTGGTTGGGCAAAACATGTTGGTTTTGTTGCAGATGTTCACATCCTGAAAAATGAATAAATAACAAAAAAATAGAATTGTATTTGTAACCACATCCACTTCTCTGCATGTGGTACGTATGAGGATGGAAGTTGTGGGTAAGATGAGTGATCAGTACACTATGAGAACATTTTTAAATAATAGACACACCACTGATTCACAGCCAAAGCCTTGGTTTCTCCATCACTGAGATGATGAGGTTATAGTCCAGGGCCCTACAGAGTGAAACATGATGATGATATCTTCGGCTTTGTTTCAGAACAAAACGCCCCAATCTCAAGCATATCATGCATCATTCCCTTTGCCATCCCTTCTTGCGGTTGCCTACACTCAACTTGACCAACACAAGAAATCCATGCTTCAACCATTTGCCTGATATCAATCTGTGGGACACTATGGGACACAAGCCAACCCAACCCTCAATGTCAAGGTCAAGGTCCCAGCTCTATGAACAAGTCGGGTCTTCCACTTGTAAGAGATGACTATTGTTTGAAGGGGGCACAGCACAGAACAAGATCTACCTACGAAACAGTAAAATAAAACAGAAAATGCTGAAAACAGTCAGTAGAAAGATTGAGATTAGTTTATCATAAGTCATTGGAGCAGAATTAGGCCATTCGGCCCATCAACTCTGCTCCACCATTTGATCATGGCTGATCCATTTTTCCCTCCCAACCCCATTCTTCTGCCTTTTCTCTGTAACCTTTGACACGTAATCAAGTACCTATCAATCTTCACTTTAAAAATACCCAATGTTTTGGCCTCCACCACAGCCTGTGGCAATGAATTTCACAGGTTCACCACCCTCTGGCTGAAGAAATGTCTCCTCATCTTTTACGCAGAGTTAATGCTTTGCATCACCAGAGACCCGTAGTCAGGGTTTGATCCTGAATATGGGTGCTGCTGTTTGTACGGAGATTGTGTGTTCTCCCTATGACTGTGTGGGTGTTTTCCGGCTCCGGTTTCCTCCCACATTCC
Organism: Okamejei kenojei; assembly: GCA_035221665.1. NCBI lineage: Eukaryota > Metazoa > Chordata > Chondrichthyes > Rajiformes > Rajidae > Okamejei > Okamejei kenojei. Next base: position 51,601,581 of record CM069131.1, on the reverse strand, counting down.
AAAGGTGTGCAGGTTTGTTGGTTAAATGGCTTCTATAAATTGTCCCTCGTGTGTAGGATAGAACTAGTGAATGGGTGATCATCGGTTGGCATGGACTCAGTGGGCTGAAGGGCCCATTTCCACAATGTACCACAACACTAAATTAAACTGAACTATTCTGAAGCTGTGCCCTCTGGTCCTAGACACTCCCACTACTGGAAACACCCTCTCCTCATCCACTTTATCAAGGTCTTTCATAATTCTGTAGATATCAATGAGATCCCACCTTACCCTTCTGAGGTTTATTATATCCATCATGATGCAATGAAATTCCTTCTTCAGAGTAAACAGTAAACAAAGTAATGATCAATATGACAATAAATACATTGATGATTAAGAAACAGCAGAATAATTGTAGTGTAAGATCCACATAATGCAAAAGAAGATTAAAGTATAGGTTAAGCACAAATTTTCCGACAACTGATGGTCCGCCCATCCCTATAAAACCCCAAATTACCAGTTGAAATTTCCCAAAGCCACCACAAATGGTATTGTGAGTGGCGAGCGCTCTTTCCCGTCATGTCCCTCCATCATGTATTAATTAACTATGTTCTGTCTTCTCTCCTAACTGTTTCGCAAGGACAATACAGTAAACCCTCATCTATAACAGATGTTGGATATAGCAGACAGACCTGCAAGCCATCCCCGGCTTGCACTGTCTCCCTGGCCGTTTAGAGTCCCGGTTTCCGATGCCCCTCCCGACTCGCAAGGTGCACCAGCGAGCACCGCTTCACCCACCAAACGGATATGAAACGCAGGAGTAATTCAACGGGTCAGGATCTCTGGGGAACATGAACAGGTGACGTCGGGATCCTTCCTCAGACCAATTTGGTTGAGTTATTCCAGCACTTTGTGTTTCAGTGCCCCCTCAGTCACCGTGGGGCTCCCTCTCCTCTCACCAGCTGTCGCTTCCAAATTGGAGTATGTCGCTGACTCCGGGAGAGAAGGAGAGGCGACAGTGGTGGGTGGAGGAGGGGGGGGGGGGGGGGGGGGGGGGGGGGGGGAGGGAGGCAGTGTCACGAAGGTCAGAAGTCATGGCTCCTCCCCCCCCCCCGACTATGGAGATAGTGTGAGCCGGGGATGGGTCAACAGGTCATTCCATTTCCATTCAGCTTACATTTTATATTTGTTTTATTAAAGTTTCTGGCACTCCATGGTGCTTGAGAGACACTCAAGCACCATGGAGAGGGGTGTCTCTAGTGGACCAAGTGTGTATTCTCATTTCATTATCACGTGACCTCAGTTAGTCATGAAAAATGGATAATCCAGTAAATCTCTGGAACAGATGATGGCGGAAAATCGGTGTTCAACCTGCACAATAATGCAATAACGAAAGAGATAAAGTTAAGAATATGAGAATGTGGCAGTAGCTCCAGGAATGGGGAATGAAAGAGGTGTCTGTTTTAAGAACGTGATGGCAGCCAGGTAGAAGCTGTTCATAAGTCGCGATGTTTGAGATTTCAAGATTCAGCATTATCCCCCAGAAAGTAGAAGGGAGTAAAGGGAATGGCTGGGGTAGCAGGCATTTAATTATACATCCAGCCTTTCTGATACAACGCACCATGAAGATGGACTAGATGGAAGCAGGTGGACAGCACAATGGTGCAGCAGTAGAGCTGCTGCCTTACAGTGCCAGAGACCCGGGTTTGATCCTGACTACGGATGCTGTCTGCACGGAGTTTGCACTTTCTTCGTGTGACCGCGTGGATTTTCTCCGGATGCTCCTGTTTCCTCCCACACTCCAAAGACGTGCAGGTTTTTAGAACAATTGGTTACGGTGAAGATTGTCCCTAGTGTGCAGGATAGTGCGAGTGTATGGGGATCGCTGGTCAGCATAGACTCTGTGGGCCGAAGGGCCTGTTTCTGCTCTGTATCTCTTAACTAAACCAAACTAAAAGTTATGAGCATGTGATGGACTGGGCTGTGTTCACCACTCTCTGCAGATTCAGGCAATCAAGAGCAGGTCAGTTGCCATACCAGGCCAAGATTCATCCCATCAGAATACTTACTGTAATGCATCTGTGGAAGTTCTTCGACTTGCCAAATCTTCTGGCAATCTTCTGTGGATGAGGTCAGGAGGGGCCCGCGGGCGCAGTCGACGCTCCGGCGTGGGTCTCTTGGCACCCCTCGGCATAACTCGGGATCGCCCACAGCTGGAGCGTCGATTGCGCCCGCGGGCCCCTCCTGACCTCATCCAGGCCACTACAACAGCATATATATTTTCTTAGGTATTTGAGAAGATTTTTCAAGTCCCCCTGTGCCGACTCACAGCCTGGGTGCCACCGACCTCACAGCAAGAGCCGCCCATCCCTTTTGGACGTCTGCCCTCACGGTCTGCCTGTAGGTTTACGAGTCAGGCTGCCGCGTTTTGTCTGCTTGCTCGTTTTCCTGCCTCTGGTTCTGGGGGGGTGGGGGGGGTCCTGTAGCAGCACCTAGTGGTTAGGCCACTCTTGCTCTGCGAATCCTCAGCAGTCACGGGAAGGTGTCACAGGCTATAGGGGTGTGCCCTAGTATATAAGAACCGACCTTCCCTCTCTCGCCCTCTTTCTCTTCCTCTTCCTCTTCCTCTCTCTTCATGAGAGTGTCCTGTCACCTCAGCAGGAGCTCAACCGAGCCCACGAGGCAACAGTCTCTCAGACTATTATGTTAGAGTGCTAAACGTGCATATATATCTAACCTACAATGCCTGAATAAAGAATCCATTTATTCACAATGTTTGTGCCTCTACACTGTAATGCTTTCATGATCACTGCACCACCATGAAGGGACCAAGTTAGTTTGTTGCTGTGGATGGCGAGTCACTTGAAGCTGTTGACTATCTCTACTGCAGCTCCATTTCTTAGACCAACAACAAATCTTTCATCTTGCATATTTTAAGGGCTGACACCATGAAACGTAGTTCTCAATCTCTTTCCCATACTACGACTCATTGTTAGACTTGTTAGAGATACAGAGCGGGCACAGACCCTTTGGCCCACCGAGACCACACCGACCAATGATCATCCCATAGGTATGAATACAAAACTTACCTTGAGTGGCGCTGCAGTTCTGCCACTGCACGTTTGCGCGACTTTGGCGCCTTTGAGAGAGGGACGGGTTTAAAATGCGGTTTTCCCCAGACTATTCAAATCGATTTTGAACAGGGTGTTTAGTTGCTGAAGAGAAATCACTCCGACATTTGTTCTATGAAGTTATTTTTAAACTATGCTGGTTAATTTATTAGCATGAGTAAATTGAAAATCATCTTGTAAAGCTGTGAACGCCGACAACGGGACGGATCTCACGTAGGGGACAAGGCAAGGTACACCGTTTATTTTTTCATATAAACGTGCTTCTTAGGATGCCTTTAATCAAAATTTTATGTTGCGAAAAGGTGACTTAGAAAAGATACAAATGGGGTTTAAATTCACCGCAACCGCTAACGTTCCAATCGATCGCGTTCCATAAAATCCCACTCGCAAGATGATTAAAATGCACATTAATTTACGGGAATTAAACATTAAATTCCTTCCATTTGGCCTATAAATTCATGTCAATGAGATTTAAAAATCATGTTATATTGTGAATTCTTGTGTGAATGTTATTTGGACACTTAGGCTATTTAAAAATGTTAACCTTTCTTAAGAAATGGATAGATATTTAGATCTCGTAATTGATTTTTTGTAATTAGCTACAATTGGGTAACTGACTAATTTAATTTCAGGTCATCCAAGTAAGATTGCTTCATATTTGTTTCAGAATACTTCAATCTATAATAACTGAAAATTTCTTTCAGCTCTCTTAATTTTTAAGAAAGTTAACTGTCCTCGATCACGGCTTTTGTGTTAAGTCAATGGAAAGCAATAGGGAACAAGATGCTAATTTCCGAGTATGAAAACGGCCATAACATTTTTAATACTGAAGATATGAAAGTGAATTAGGTGCCAAATTTAACTTATTTTTATCCTTTATCTGATGGCATAAATTGCAGACTTGATTTTTATAAATCTCAAAATTTTGTAACATTTGCTACATCCCATATGCTAAAATTATCTAGCACACCAGGGACAATTTACACTCTTATCAAAGCCAATGAACCCAAAACGGATATGTCTTTGGAACGTGGGATGAAACCAGAGCACCCGATGGAAACCCACGTGAACACAGGTAGAAGGTACAAACTCCATACAGACAGCACCCATAGTCAGGCTCAAACCCAGGTCTCTGGCTCTCTAGAAACAGAGAAGCATAGAAAATAGGTGCAGGAGTAGGCCATTTGGCTCTTTGAGCCAGCACTGCCATTCAATATGATCATGGCTGATCATCCAAAATCAGTACCCCGTTCCTGCTTTCTCTCCATATCCCTTGATTCCGTTTGCCCTAAGAGGGTTATAAAGACTTAGATGGGATATCTTGGTCGGCATGAACGGTTTGGGCCGAAGGGCCTGATTTTGTGTGTGTGACTATAACTTGAGTGAGTGGTCTGCTACTTTTCAGATAACACATCATCCACCATTCCACTGTATATATGACCACAGATCTCCCGTGTATTGCTTCTCAGCACTTTATAATTATGAGAAAACATGCCTTTGTGTTTTGGTTTCACACTTTGTGCATTTCCCTATCAGGTTTTGGTTATACTTAGTTGTACATAAACTGTAATCAAAATATAATAGCTATATTAAGTGTTGTGCATAATAGTAGACTTATGTCAGATACTTTTTAAAGGAACTTCAAAACACAGAATGGAAAATACAATAATTTAAATGTAATGGAAAACAGAGCCGAGGACCATAAAATCCCATGTATATGTCGCACCTGTGTAGAAGTCTTCGTCTTTATTGGTGATTTCAGTTTCAGAAAAATATATTACTTTTAAAAATCTCAACTGGTTCTCTATTTGCATGCCTGAGAGATGCAAATGGTATACTGTGCACAGTATGGAAAAACCTGTCACTCTCTTTGCAAGAGTTAAAATCTAGGAAATCAAAACAGTAAACTTGCAATATTTACCTCATAGCACCAGAGTCATGGGTTAAATCCTCACCTCGGGTACAGTGCTCTCCCTGCATGCTCTCCCTGTGACTGCATGGGTTTCCTCCGGGTGCTCTGGTTTCCTCCAGCATCCCAAAGGCGTGCGGGTTTGTAGGTTAATTGGGCGCTGTATATTCTGCCAAGTGTGCAGAGAGTGGATGTGAAAGCGGGATAACATAGAATTTGTGTGTTCGGGTGATCAATGGTTGGTGTGGACTTGGTGGGCCGAAGAGTTTGTTTCCATGCGGTATCTCTAAACTAAATTAAACTAAACCCGAAGGCATAGTTTTAAGGTGAGAGGAGCAAAGTTCACAGGAGATGCAAGGGGTTAAATATCATACAGTGTTACTCCACATAACACCAGATAATTCAAAGGAAATTTTCCCTTATGGAATTCAGAAAACACTTCCAAAAAATTGAGATATAAGATAAAAAATTGTTCTTTAAGATTTTGAGTTAAAAAAACATAACATCAAATGTATGCAAAGAATATGGACAGGCACATGGTTAGGAAAGGCTTGGAGGGATGTCGACCAAATACAGACAGGTGGGACTAGTGTTGGTAGGGGAACCTTGGGCAAGCTGGGCCGAAGGCCTGGTACCGTACTGTAATAATAATAATAATAATAATAATAATAACTTTATTACGGACTCAAGGTCCAGACAAGGGGCAACATTACATTAAAAATGCATTGCATCTCAAATATCATAAATATATATAAAATCATGGTAAATCAGATAAAAACATCATAATTTATATATTTTTAAAAAAACCCACAATACTTAAGTTAAAAATCCAGAGTAAAAAATGATCAATGTCATACAACGAGACCAGATCTCTAACTGGAATAGTTTATCAAGGTCAACAATCACAGCCAGCCAGTTCAGAGTGGAGGGCAATCAGAATCAGACCGATGAAGGATGCCGACCTGAAACGTCACCTCTCCATGTCCTCTCAAGATGCTGCCTGACCCGCTGAGTTACTCCAGCACTTTGTGTTCCATGCAAGATTCCAGCATGTGCAGTTCATTTGTGTCACTGGGACCTCCATGTCTGACAGCATTGTGGGAACACCTTCATCAGAAGGAGCATTTGGTCAAGATGTTTTCTCATCGCTTTCATCTCAATGGCAGTTAAGTATGGGCATTAGATATTGGTCCTGTCAGTGTCATGCAGGTGAAAAAAATGAATAAATAAATAAAAGCAATTTTACTTCAGAGTCATGTGAGTGATTCCGTGAAGAAGCCCCGCCAGTCCGTATGCCCGTCATTACGTCATTCGCATGGCGACGCACGGGACTGGCAGGCGCATCGCTCCTGCCAGAGGTAAGTTTAAACCTGCAGGTAAGTTTCTATTTTTATCCAGGTTGTGTTTTTTTTCTTGCAGGAATCTCTTTATAAGCGTTTTCCTGCTGGATGTCGGGGCGAAGTTTGGACGGACCGTGGGAGAACCGGTTGGGCCGTGGGGAATTGATACCCCGGTCAGCACCGCGGAAGCGCGGGTAACCGGCGGCCGTCAGGGTTCGCTACCGCAGTGACCGCTGTGGTTCCCGTGGAGGGGGTGAATCCAGCAGCGGTATTGCCACCAGAGTCGCTGGCAGTGTGTCATCAGCTACAGACCGCTGTGGTTCCTGTGGAAGGGGTGAATCCAGCAGCGGTATCGTCACCAGAGTCGCTGACAGTGTGTCAGCAGCTTCCGGACTGCTGTGTTTCCCGTGGAGGAGATAAATCCAGAGCAGTGTCGCCACCAGAGTCGCTGACAGTGCGGTCAATGTGTCTGAGACCGATGGTGTGCCCATGAAAAAAGGCAAATCCAACAACAAGTCGGTCAGGCCTATGGACTCGGGGAGTCAGGCCAGGAGGGTTCCCCTCCTTCAATGGGTAGTGTCTTCGGACGTTTGGCCCACATGGAGCACCTCATGGAGAGGTGGCTCCACAATGATACGCTCCAAAGGAGGGAGCTATCAGCCCGGGTCTCCTCGGGAATCCAGCAGCAGCACCTGTTTCAGGGCTGTCCAGAAAAGATGCTCCAGCAAGAGGAGCTTTATGTGCGCGGGTCTCCTCAGAGGCCCGTGGCAGCAGCACCTGTAGAAGGTCTGCATGATGTCTCCCTCTTGGAGGAGGTGAGCACATGGAGTCAGTTTTGTTCTGACTCCGAGATCATAGGTATAGCTGATGAGCATACCACGAGGCAGGGGCCTGCCGCAGCACCTGTTCAGGGCTGCCTACGAATCTCCCTCTCTGTGGAGGGGAGTGCGAGTGTCAGTGGGTCAAAGTCTAAAATATGTCAGTGGAACGTACTGGACCACTTGCGTATTTATTCAAGAGAATCCTCGCAAACGAAGGTGGCAGGATACCCAGAAGGGGCCAGAGTTCCCCTCATGCTATAAGTGCCGGGAATGAACAGCGCTATCAGGGGTGACATTAAAGACCAACCGCCGAATCTTCTCTTAAGGTAAAACCTGAATGAGGAAGCAAAAGCTGTCGGACCAATCAAGGTACCAACGACGAGCAAAGCTTCATCATTACGGCGACAACACACCCCACACCTCCATTGGCAGCAAGCAGTTCACTGAAGTTGGTGGAGGCATGAAAGCTGGGCACAGGTCTTCAAGCCGAGGCCCAAGTCGGTCTCAGGAAAATATGGGACCATCTACATGTTGGTAATATTTACACTTGTTTTTTTACAAATGATAATGATAACATGTGTTTAGTTTATATGTTGTATGAAAGTAGAATTCCCTTGGTAAGGATAGAATGGGCCCTAGTGGCCTTACAACACACAAATGGTTGTGGCATCTACCCATGTAAACTGCACATTACTAGGGTCCCAAGCACGGAATTGCGGCCAGAATTGTCTTTCGAGGCAGGCTCAGAGTTATGGCCAGAGTTGTCATTCGAGGCATGCTCAGTATTATGGCCAGGATTGGTTTGCGAAACAAGCTGGGAAATCGGGCCAAAGTTGTTGCTAGAGCAGATACGGAATTGGCGTGGCCTGTTCATTGTGAAAGATGCAGAATGACGTTTAACTCGCATGTGCAGTATAATTTTTTCCGAATAGGAAACTTTGCATCTGATTTCCATAGGATCTTCCCATTTGCAGGGATCACCAGACACATTCGAAATTTATCTGGATAGGGCAATGATAAAAAACATTGCAAAATGGGTTAACTTCAGTTCCTAGGTTATTTACCGATGCTTGAACTTGTCAGAGTTCAAAAACATTTGTTATGTCTTGTCTGGAGAATATTCTAATGCTGTATGTTGGTAAAATCAACTGTTTCAGCCTCAAACTATATTTAAGAAAAATTAAGGTGATACCAACTGGACTTGTGACCATTGGGATTTACCTTTAACTATTAATTAGCCTGTGACTCCGCCCTGGGGTAAGAGATTTGAATTAATAGGAGCCTGTAACAATCTTGCTGTGATAAGCAGCCTTCTATTCATCAATTGTAATTGGCAATATAGTAGCTGTGCAAGTGGGGGAGCATACATCGTGCAAAGTAGTAATCTCTCAAGTCCCATGTAGGTCTTTGTGACAGACCTAATGCTATTACCAGCTGAAGCTACCAAGGTCATAATGGTGGACGAACAGTATTCAGCATTGCCCAGTAATCTGGTTAGTAAAATTTTAGTTATATTATAAACTGATGGGGCTCTAAGGTGAAGAATTATGAATACCATCTCTAGTTCGGAGGCAGAGGAGGTTTGCATGAGAACAATGATTCAGTTATTGGTATCAACTACCTATAGACACTATGTGCATTCTATAGGTTAAAGGGTTTTGTGTGAATATGCATAATCTGCATGCTCAACGTTGAGTTGATACACTATGGTAGTGGCATATGTTAGTCACATGGGAGCAACCAAGTCAGAATATCCTGTAATAATTTACCTAATCTCATTTTGTGTTGGAGTATCATCGCAATGGAACACCGAAACTTGATAAGTTTGTTTCCAGGCTCATTTACCGGTTGCAAAATATGTGGCATAACAGGGGCGAAAGATTCATTCTTGCTACAAGGAGAAGGAAGTTATTTTTGTCTCCCTTCATTTTGCATCATCAGTTGGGTCTTGCAATAAAGTCAGCAAGATCCCACTTTAGGTTGTCGTTCTGTCTGACTGGCCTAAGCAGCCATGCTTCCCGCTTTTGTCTGGAATAATAATACAACCTTTTACGGTTATTCTAAATGTAAAACTTTACTGGTTCAGCCTGTGGCTCGGGAAACCAGCCTTTGGATGATAAAATCAATTTATTGACATAGATTCTGAGTAGACTGCTCCTGCAGCTCGGTTTGTCAGACCGATCCATGTATGTACTCACTGCAGAATGCAGGGATAGCACCAAAAAAGAAAAGCATCACATTTCCACTTCAGGAGATGGGAAGCGTTTTATTTGAATGCTAATGTTACATCTAATACGGCACAGGTAACTAACGTCTTCGAGTTTGTTTCAAATGGATCTTTGACAATAAATTAAGTCATAGGACCATTCACTGTGCCAACGTGTCTTCCCATCATATTTGCTGCAGCAAACGGGACCCACTCTATCGGGTTTCACCCTCTGATACCGATTTTATAAAGGATATCTTTCACACAAGTTTTCCCAGGAGAAGCACAGGGCAGTATGGGATATTGACAAGCATTAACACCATTTCACCAGGGGGCTCCAGCTACATCCTTAGCTTTGGCTCAGCTCTCATAACGTAGTTATCCTCATGGCGCTGATCAGCACAACGGGTTCAGTCACTACATGTTGTGACTGGACAGGATGGTTACATCTGCAAATAATATTATATTTTAATGTTTAGCTAAGCAGAGCAGACGTGAGGTCTCAAACTAGTTTCATGACATGCCCCATGGACCTTTTGGTTATGTATGGTCACACATATACAACAATACATCAAGGTCACCAAGAGCCTTAGAGGCTCTGAACTAGCCATGTTTGTTAATTACAAAAACTTTATAAGAAGGTATTGGTTCAGACCATCTCCAGGTGATTAAAACGGGTTTTGGCTCATGCAGGAGTAGATACTGATATTTTTCAAATCTCACTCCACCAGGACTGCTACAGCATCAGCAGCAAAGGTTATGTACGTTCCTGCTGGACCACATCCTAGCGGCTGCAGGATGGTCGAACGGACGAACCTTCTGAACATTTCATAATAACCTATTGCCAGACCAGGGCTATTTGCCAACTCTATTTTAGATTCAGTGGTTAAGTTTACTCCCGGATGAGAGGAGTTACTATTATTATTATTTATTCATTATGAATGTTTCCCTCATCTGTCAATTAAGGCAGTTGTGGCTGTGTGGACTCGATCTCACGGCTTGAAATCACAGAGCTTTGAAATCTTCACGGATTCACTCACGTGACTCCGAAGTAAAATAGTAAGATTAAATGAGAACTTACCAGTTTGAAGTTTGATCTTTATTTTATGAGGAGTTACGATGAGCGATTACGTGCACTCGGCTCCCAACCCTCGTATTATAAAGATCATCTGATAGTTCTAGTCATCTCTAATCTTACTATTTTAGTTCAACTACTATTATCTGTGATCTCACACCGCTGCTTTGAAGATTGACGCGCATGCGGACTGGCGGGGCTTCTTCATGTAATCGCTCATCGTAACTCCTCATAAAATAAAGATCAAACTTCAAACTGGTAGGTTCTCATTTAATCTTACTATTATATTGCAGGATATTTCAGTCAGAAGCATTTGAATAAACAAGTAGTTTTCCCTTATTTATTATGGTTGCAATTATATCTGGCCAAGTAATCTCAGTATCAGAAAACAAACGGAGGACAAGCCCTCATAATCTCTTCATTGAACATGGTGTTTGCAACAGGTTTTCTTGTTGATACGAGAACTGAAATAGCCTGTTGGCCCTAATATCTGAGTTTGGTTCATTGGTTTAGTTTATTATTGTACAGAGGTACAGTGAAAAGCTTTGTTGTTGCATGCTTTCCATTCAGCGAAAAGACTATATATAATTAATCACGCCATCCACATGTACAGATACAGGATAAAGAGTATAACGTTTAATGGAAGATAAAGTCCAATAAGGTTGATTAAAGAGAGTAAAGATGTGTGTGTCATGTTTATGTTTATGTAAGGATTCTTCAGTTATGATGGATAAAATACATTTTAAATCGCACGTTTGCCTGAGATATGGCACCTTGGTTGGCATGGACACTTTGGCCCAAAGGGCCTGTTTCCATGCTGTACATGACTCCATGACTCCAAGTCCCAACAGTGGAACATGAACACAGGGATGAAAGTCACGAGGAAAGAGGTGGAAAATGCTCGGGTAAATTATTGTAGTGATTGTGCAAAGAGGAGGACAATGTAAGGTGGGACATCACAGGACAGAGAGGCAGAAGTGGCACAGTGGCAGAGCTAGCAGCAGTTCCAGAAACCCAGGTTCAGTCCTGACCTTGGGTGCTGTCTGTGTGAAAGTTGTACACCCTCCCTATGACCACGTAGCTTTCTGATGATTTCCAGTTTTCCTTCCCATCCCAAAGACATGTGGGTTGGTACGCTAATTGCCCCATGTACTGTAGATGAGTGATGGAATCTAAGGAGAACAGATAGAAATGTGGGGAAGATGTCACAGAGAAAATTAGTTTGAGTGAATGTAAAATCACAGTCATAGAGTCATACAGCATGGAAACAGACCCTTTGGCCCAACTTGCCCACACTGACCAACATGTCACATCTACACTAGTTCCACCTGCCTGAATTTGGTCCATATTCCTCTAAACCTATCCAATCCATGTACTTGTCTAAATGTTTCTTAAACTTTGCCTCGGCCAACTCCTCCGGCAGCTCGTTCCGTACACCCACCACCCTGAAAAAATATGTACAGGTACATGAATGGGACTCAATGGGAGGAAATAGTTCCCTTCTATGTCGTAAAAAAAGGGAAATTATATGTATTTTATATTGCATACGAGAACTCTATAAGGTGACTTGGTGGCACAGCAGTAGAGTTGCTGCCTTGCAGCGCTTGTAGCGTTGGAGACCCGGGTTTGATTCCGACTACAGGTGCTATTCCATACAGAGTTTGTACGTTCTCCCTGTGACAACGTGGGTTTCCTCCGAGATCTTCGGCTTCCTCCCACACTTCAAAGACATACAGGTTTGTAGATTAATTGGCTTTGGTATAAGTGTAAATTGTCCCCTGTGTGTGTAGGGTAGTGTTAATGTCCTACACACTGGTCCGTGCAGACTTAGTGGGCCAAAGTGCCTGTTTCTGTGCCGTATCACTAAACTAACAAACTCACATTTAAATATTTCCTCTTAATTTTGCAAAATATCTCACAAGCCCCGAAATAAGTTATGAAACAAGCTGGTGATATAAAGCTTGGCAGTGAAGGTACGTTTTAATCAGTTTAAGGAGGAACAGGGAGATATGATTAAGGAGAGAACCTCTGAGTGCCTAAGTTGCTGAAAGCATTTAGGGTAAAGCCAGAGGAAGTGGAGAATATTAGTGTCGGAGATCGGAGGGATGGTATGCACAGACGGAGAGCAAAACAGTGGAGAAAAATCAAGGAAGGCAGTGGATGTAATAACACGGAACTGCAGATACAGGTTCATACCAGAGATAGACACAAAATGCTGGAGTAACTCAGCAGCAGGTCGGGCAACATCCCTGAAGAACATGGATAGGTGTCTCCATATAGAGTCTGAAGAAGGGTTCCAAACCGAAACGTCACCTATCCATGTTTTCCAGGGATGCTGTCTGACCCACTGAGTTATTCCAACATTTTGGGTCTGTATTTGGTGATAGAGCAGGTGGATCATTGAGATAAAACCCAATCCTTGAGAAAAAGAGATTGGAAACCTGAGGTAGAGAGGTGTAGAGCACAGCAGTAAGCCAAAGCCTGAGAAAGGTAAGGATGGAAAGATCTCCAGGGATGGTGAAAGAATTCAGACCACCCAGAGATTGCTACATCTTTGTTTGACTCTGGCATCAATGTACTGACCTTTCCTTTTAATTTCTTTTTACAAAACAAAAAGTGAGTCACACATTGTGACCTTTGGAAAGTATATCGCTATAAAACAGTGAACTGACCAGCTCTGCCCCTGCATAGCTTTGGCCAAACTTCTGTTTCCTTTAAGCCAGCTCTATTTATTTTCATGCATAATATTTATGGTAAAATATTTACACTGCTTAAATCATGTTTATGCCTTAACAAATTATTGCACATATTGTTTTTTTTCACAGTATTTCAGGAATATATCTGCTTGTTCCATTGCAATCTGTATTTATACAAATGGATAAATGGTACTAACATGTTTTTACACACAATGCCATGAACTCCCATTGAGATTCAGCTTCATATTAGATTCTGAAACATGTTAGAAGCCATACCTACCTCTTCAAACAATAAACCAAGGATTGTTGTCCTGTTCGAGGAATACTCCAGGCTGTTTACATGACATTATATAATCAAGGTTTCTGGGAAAAGTTAATAACTTTGTATATTCTGCACTTTCTCCTCTGGAATCTCGCTTCGGACCTGGCTTGGAGTTGACGGGCTGAAAATTCCTTCTCTCTGCCCTCTCCTGGGATACCTCAGTGAAAAGAGTTTGGACAAGGTTGTCTCTTGGAGAAGTCTCTGAAGCAATATAATGGAGATATTGGAATGCGGTGTGATGGTGGTTGCAAGGCGCCGATGCGTGAAGGCTGACAATGCAAAATAAGCTATTCCGCCCACGCCAGATCATACTAACATTCACCCTCCAATTTGCCAAACACTTCCAATGCCTTTCCCTTTATCCACTTCTGATCTATCTTAAATATTGGCATAGTTTCTGCTCTAACCCCTAACCATTCCTGATTTTTTGGGGTAAGGAGCTTTTTTTCTTAGAATCATATACGATCGTCCCGCCTGTCTGCATCTCTGTCTCTTCCAAAATTCTGCACCTCATTCCAGACTTCTCAGGTCCTGGCAGTTACAATGCTCTCTGTACACTAATTCTAGAGTAATCCCATTTTATTTTCTCCACATTCCGATCAATTCCCACAGTTTTGACCATTCAACCACACTCTAGAGGTAATTTAAAACAGCCAATTAACCTTCCTACCCTCATGTCTTTGGAATGTGGATGGAAACCAGTGTACCCAGAGGAACCACATGTGGGCACAAGGAGAACATGCAATCTCTACTAATTTCCCAATTGTTCCTTGATTTTAAAAGCATCCATTCTATCTCACCAGTAAGATAACAGAAATGGTTATGTCTTTGCGCGCGCGCATATGTGAGTGTTATGCCTGGCAAAGATCTGCCTCACACCTCCAAGAACTTGGGTTTTCAATGCTTTCATATTGGTTTCCATGGGATACTTCACTTTCATCCCATATCCCCAAAATATGATGGTAGGTTAAATTCCTTAAAGAATGAGGGAGGGAGTAGGACTGAGTGGATTGCTCTAAGAGCTAGCATGGATGCAATGGACCTAATATTCGTGGAGAAGTGCAAGTTAAACTCTTCTATCACTAGAGCTGTTTGGCTACAATGCGAGAAGTTTGCTCCTCATTTATTAAAGCCAATGTGGGTGGACTTGTTCAAAGATTTAGAAAAGTGATCCATTGAAATACCATTTTGAGATCATAAAATTCACGATCAAATAACATTAAAAAATTTATGAAACATTTTCATGGCAAAGACCAACAATGTAATTAGTCAATGTGAAATAAAAATTGTAATAAAACAATTATAAGCAGCATTAATAAGCTCGCAAAAAAAAATATTATGCAGATTAATTGTGGTTTTATTAAGATTTAGTATCGCATTCTGATGGTTCAAGTATCTAAGGAGCCCTCTGCTTTTGCTCATTTGGTGGCACTCTTGCTTCAGGGTGTAGGAGCTCCATCCTGGATATCCGTGCTATGGTATCCTTTTTCGAGGGAGAACCCTCCCGACCGGACTCGTCCGAATCTATCGGCCGTACAGACTTTCTGGTGACCTTACGCCCCTCCGACGCAGCCACGGTGCCCTCAGACACCAAGTCTGTAGTCGCTGGTCTTGCTATTAGTGACTCGGTAGATGAACTAGGCGGCCGCCCGCTACCCGCACTCCCGCGGTCTTTAGTTACTTTTGCAACGACTCGCCTTGTTCTCAATGCTTTCTCCATGCTTGGTCTTGTCCTCCTGTAACAAGATTTAACAAACGCAGAAACGACCTCCAACAAGTTTGACACTTGCCAGAGGCTTTTTAAACTTACCGCTGGAGAAGCGCTGCTCCTCCCAGCCGGTCGCTGCGCCATGCGTCAGGCGTAATGATGCGCATGGGGACTGGCGGGGTTCTTCACGGAATCACTCACGTGACTCCGAAGTAAAATTGGTCTTTCTTAACCTTTTTATTCAATGCCTTCTTTATCCTGCAAACTCGCCTTTCTGTTGTTTTCCCCCCAATGGCTGGGTGGTAAGAGGCAGTGAAATGGTGCTTTCTTCTATTGCTTTGCTTGAGGCACTCAAATTGGAAAGATGCAATCTGCACCTTATCACTAACACCTTCTTCAGGGAATCCATGGGTGGCAAAGACAAAATTTAACTCCTACACTATGTTCTGTGGTAGCACGCAACTCCAAATGCTTTGCATCTTATCACTTGAAATGGCTATCGATTGATTTAAGAGTGTAAGAAGGAACTGCGGGACAGGCAGCATCTCTGGAGAGAAGGAATAGGTGACGTTTCGGGTCAAGACCCTTCTTCAGAATGGTTAGGGATAAGGGAAACGAGAGATATAGACGGTGATGTGGAGAGATAAAGAACAATGAATGAAAGATATGCAAAAAAGTAACGAAGATAAAGGAAACGGGGCATTGTTAGCTGTTTGTAGGGTGAAAATGAAAAGCTAGTGCGACTTGGGTTGGGGAGGGATAGAGTGAGAGGGAATGCTGGGGCTGCCTGAAATGAGAGAAATCAATATTTATCCCACTGGGCTGTAAGCTGCCCTAGTGAAATATGAGATGCTGTTTCACCAATTTGCATTTAGCCTCACTCTGACAATGGAGTAGACCGAGGTGAGAAATGTCTATGTAGGTATGGGAAGGAGAATTAAAGTGTCCAGCAACTGTGATGTGGGTTGAGCGAAGGTGTTCAGCGAAATGATCGCCCAGTGTACGTTTGGTTTCGCCGATGTATAAAAGTCCACATCTTGAACAACAGATACAGTAGATGAGGTTGGAGGAGGTGCAAGTGAACCTATGCCTAACCTGAAAGGAAGGTCGGGATCCCTGGAAAGAGTCGAGGAAAGTGGTATAGCGACAGGTGTTGCATCTTCTGCAGTTGCAAGGGAAGGTACCTGGGGAGGGGTGTTTTGGATGGGAAGGGATGAGTTAAGCAGGGAGTTGCAGAGGGAACGGTCTCTGCCAGGCACGGAAATCGTTATCAAAACATGGTGCGGACACAATTTCTTGGCGGCTGCACGCACGTGCGCACACGCACGCACGCGCATGCGCACACACGCAAGGCTTCGGCCGTGGGCTCTGTGGACGGTAACATCGGAAGCTGACCTGGCTGGTGACCGACTCCGAACTCCAGCAACAGCAGCTGCGTGACGTCCCGAATCGCGGGGCTTAAATCAGCCCGTTCGCGGGCCTATCATCGGCTGATGGGGGCTTCAACATCGGGAGTCTCAATCGCCTCAATGTAGCAGTTTGACTTTAAGCCGCGCCGGGCGTTGAAAGGCCTCGCAAATGGGCTGATTCAGCCCTTAGAAAGCATCTGATAAAGTCCGGATTACAAAATATGGGGGGATTGTCCCCCACCTCTCAAAGCATAGGGGGGACATGTCCCTCCTGTCCCCCCAGGATTTCCGCCCATGGTCTCTGCGGAAGGCAGAAAGGGGTGGAGATGGGAAAATGTGGATCATGGTGGCATCCCGAGGATTATGTGTTGTACGCGATGACTGATGGGGTGGAAGGGAAGGATTAGGGAGACTGTCTCTGTTGCGACTAGGGGAAGGGGGAGCTGTGGTGTACTGAGGAGACACAAGTGAGGGCCTCATCTATGATGGGAATGGGGAACACCCATTCCCTCAAGAATGAGGACGTCTCGGATGTTCTGGTATGGAACACCTCATCTTGGGCGCAGATGTGGCGTTAATGGAGGAGTATAGAATAGAGTCTTTGCGGGAAGCAGGGTGGAAAGAAGAGTAAGCGAGGTAGTTGTGGAAGTCACTGAGTTTGTAATAGACGTCAGTCAATAGTCTATTTCCTGTGATGGAGACTGTCAGATCAAGAAAGGGGAGGGAGGTGTCGGAGATGGTCCAAGTAAATTTGAGTGCAGGATGAAAATTGGTGGCGAAGTTGATGAAGTCCATGAGTGCTGCATGGGTGCAGGAGGTAGCACCGATGCAGTCATCAATGTAACGGAGATTGATTTCAGGGATAGGGCCAGTGTATGCCTGGAACAGGGATTGTTCAACGTACCCTACAAAGAGGCAGGCATAGCTGGGGCCCATGCGGGTGCCCATAGCTACGCCTTGGACTTGGAGAAAGTGGGAAGAGTCAAAGGAGAAGTTGTTGAGGGTGAGGACCAGGCGGAGTAGAGTGTTAGTAGAGGGGAAACTGGATGGTTCTGCGGTTGAGGAAGAAACGGAGGGCTTTAAGGCTTTCCTGGTGGGGGTTGGAGGTGTAGAGTGACTGAAAGTCCATAGTAAAGATGAGGGATGTGGAGGCTCGGAATGCAGGTCATTAAAGAGATGAAGGGCATGTGAGGGATCTTGGACATAGGTCAGGAGAGATTGGACCAGGGGGGATAGGATGGAGTCGAGGTACATGGAAATCATTTCCGTGGGACAGGAGCAGGCAAAACAATGGTTCTGCCAGGGCAGTTGTGTTTGTGGATTTTGGGGAGAAGGTGTGCGGGGCTGGGAAATGATAAGGTTGGAAGCTGTGGAAGGCAGAAAGCCAGAAGTGATGAAATCAGTAATGGTGTTTGAGATTAAGGATTGGAGCTCATCTGTGGGATCATGGGTCCTAGGATAAGTAGGAGGAGGTGTCTGAGAGTTGTCACCTGTCCTCAGCCCAGTAGAGGTCAGCGCGCCAGACCACCACCCTTGTCGGCGGGTTTGACTATAATGTCAGGGTTGCGGCAGAGTGAGCGGGGGGCTGTACGTCCAAAGGGGGTGAGGTTGGAGTAGGGAAGGGGAGTGGAAAAGTTGAGACAGCACCTTGTCAGTCATCGACAAAGGTCAGCGACTGGTCCATACCGCCCGCGTCTATCACACCACTGGCCGGGGGGAGAAGGGAGGGTAGGGGGAAGCTTGAGCTTGCGTTTGTAAAATGGTGGCAGTGAATCCAAGCTGCTGTGATTGCCTCAGAGGGTTTCTACGTCATGTCCGTTCGACGACAGATTGTTTTGTGGCTTAAAATCTGACACACCCTGCTGATTGCTAAAGCCCTTAAAGGTCGAGGATGACTTGCTTCCTCTCCAGTTCTGTAGGCTGTCAGGTTTCATTCATAGATCGTAAGACACAACGTGGGAATAGGCTCTTCGGACAACAGAGTCCACGCCGATTCACACCAGTTCAGTTTAGTTCAGTTTATTATTGTCACGTGCACCAAGGTATAGTGAAGAGTTTTTTAACGTGTGCTATCCAGTCAGTGAAAAGACTATACACGATTACAATCAAGCTGTATGTTATTCCACCTTTGCATCACTTCTCCCCCCCCCCACCCCATGCTAGGGTCAATTTAGAGGGCCAATTAACCTGCAAATCTGCATGTCTTTCGGATGTGGGAGGTAATTGGACCACTCAGTTAAAACCCAGGTAGGTACAGGGAGAACATGCAAACTCCACACAGGCAGTACCCAGGGATAGGATTGAACCTGGGTCGCTGGCGCTGTGAGGCAGCAGCTGTGCTAGCTGCGCCACTGTGCCCCCGGGTGTTTGATGAGGCATTCCCAGACTCTGCACAGCTGGGACAGGGAGACCATCCTGGGGCAGCTGGGTGGGTCTTGTGCTCCTTGCTCTGATTTCAGCATCATCTCCGCGTTGAATTCAGGGAACAGCATAAATCTCAGTTGCAATTTGTTGAATAATAAGGCAACATTTCTCAGCCTTGCTTTACTTTCATTTTACTTTTGAGATACAGTGCCCTTCAGCCCACCTAGTCTGCACCGACCAATGAACACCCCATACACTAGCACTATCCTACACACTAGGGGCAAATTCACAATATTACTGAAGCCAATTAACCTACGAAACTCTATGTCTTTGGAGTGTGGGAGGAAACCATAGCACCCGGAGAAAACCCACACGGTCACATAGAGAACGTACAAACTCCGTACCGACAGCACCCGTAATCAGGATTGAACCCGGGTCTCTGGCGCTGTAAGGCAGCAACTCTACCGCTGCACCTCTGTGCCACACATTCTTACATGATCCTAATAGATTTAACGACTATGCAGCCCCAGAATCACAACAGGACCATAAAATGCCGCAGGTCTTAATGCAGGTCTTGCTGTTTGGCTCCTAGTTAAGTTCATACTGAAGTGTAGTCACAGAGGATAAAAAAATGCTGAAATTAATTACAGACCGTGTTGAGTGCCAGATTAATTCACTTATGATCTTATTATCCCAACCCAATGACCTCAGCACCAATATTGGGAAAGGGCAAGCTGGAGCATCACACTTGCAGATTCCCATCCAAGTCGCATTACTATTCCCTTTTCCTTGCTGGTTCTAAACACTGGCACTTGCAGCCCATAAACATCACGGGAACACCGTCACCTAAACAATTGCTGTCTGTGTGTAGTTTGCACATTCTCCCTACGAATTTGTGGGTTTCCTCCGGGTGCTCCGGTTCCCGTCCACATCCCAAAGACGTACAGATGTGGTTAATTGGCTTCTATAAATTGCCCTTAGTGTGCAGGGAGTGGATGAGAAAGTGGGATAATATAGAATTCCTAAGTTCATAATTTATAGGCGCAGAATTACTATAGGCCATTCAGCCCATCAAGTCTACCCCGCCATTCAATCATGACTGATCTATCGTTCCCTCACAGCCCCATTCTCCTCCCTTCTCCTCTTGACCCCTGACACCCTTACTAATCAAGAATCTATCAATCTCCACCTTTCTAAATATCCATCGGCGTGGTCAATTGAATTAGTGTAAATGGGTGATCAGTGGTCAGCATGGACAAGGTCCGCCGAAAGTCTTGTCTCCAATGCTGCATCTCCACACTAAACTAAATTAAAATTTGTGAAAGCAGTTCAGGTCACTTTCTGAAGGACAGTTAATGATGGTCAATAAAGACTGGCCTGGCTGATGATGGCCGCCTTTCAAAAAAATACAACAAAAAATCCCCACACATGTCCTAAAAATAAAATGGTAAATATTTTTGTTGAAGTGTATTAACATGGCATTTGGTAAGCATAACATTCCAGCTGAATGTCAACTGTAGATGAGGATGCTGTGCACTTGAGATTAATCGATAAACTGTTTGTACAAAGGGAACAGTGTGACAGACACGTGTGGGAGTGAAGGTGAGAGTGTATCCATCTTCGATCTATTCATGTACAAAACTTTGCAAAATGTCGACTACAAAGGGCACTTTTAATTTATTATCTCATCCTTGTGATTGCTGGGGAAAATCTAAAAACGCACCCACAAACAGACCACACTTTTGATTACTGAACAGCCTTTAAATCTTATCCTCATCTGCAAAGGGCTCATTCTTTCATCAGGATCCGTGAATTTAGGTGGGTGCACTTGGGCAGCACAGCAGCGCAGGTGGTAGACCAACTGCCTCATAGCACTAGAGACCCGGGTTCAATCCTGACCTCGTCAGGTGCTGCCTGTGTGGAGTTTATATGTTCTCCCTGTGGGGTTCCTCTAGGTTCTCCAAGTTCCTCCCACATACAAAAACGACATGTAGGTTTGTAAGTTATTTGGCCATGGCAAATTGTGCAGGGAGTGGATGAGAATGTGAGGGAACATAAACCTTTAGAAGGTTATTCTTCTGACTGGATGTGCCATCAAAAGTGAAGGGGTCTGTGTAGAGTCAGTGGGCCGAAGGGCCTGTTTCCGTGCTGTAAACCAGTGGTTCTTAACCTGGGGTTCGTGTCCCCCTATGGGGGTCGTTTATGGCTTTGCCGGGGGTCATGAAGGGGACACAAATAACAAATTGTTGAGCCCATGTTTAGGAACCTAACAAAGGTACATACCACATACACCATTTTGTTTGTGTATGCGCGTACTGGTGCCAAAAGGGTTAAGAACCAATGCTGTAAGCTAAAATTAACCTTGCCCAACAGTTCACAAACAGTCATACAAATGCATTTTAAACTGCCACTCTAGAAGACTTATTCTCTCTGTTATTTTAAGCAGTACTTAACATCTCTCGGCATAAGCAACTGCTATGGTTTACTTCGAATTTTAAATGTCAGTGCATGTCATTTTCTTCTCCCTGATGCATGCACAGAATATTCATTACTCATCAATATTTGTTTATGCACCAATTTTTTAATGAGCTAAAATAGAGTTGGGTCTATTGAAGAGCATTAAGGTGGATGTCTCCAGGGCCCAATGGGATCTATCCCAGGTTATTGTGGGAGGCCAGGGAGGAGATTGCTGGTGCCTTGAAGATATTTTTATCTACTCTAACCACAATCGAGGACTGGAGTAGCCAATGTTTTTCCTCTACATAAGAAGGGGGGGGGGGGAAATAATCCAGTAATTTATAGGCTGGTGATCTACATCATTGGCAGGATAGCAATTGGAGAGAATTCTTAGCAATAGGATTTACTCTCATTTTGAAGAGAATAGGCTAATTAGGGACAGTCAGCATGTCTTTGTACAGGTAGGTCTTGTCTTAAGGGCCTGTCCCACTATATGAGTTTATCCAAGAGCTCTCCACGGTAAGCTCGTGAAGTTTTTCAACATGTCCACGAGAGCCCCGAGTACCTACGAGCAGCTATTACCACAATTCTCCGAGTTTGAATCGGGGGAAACTCGGGAGAACTTTTGATTTACCTCGTACAGTGGGACAGGCCCTTAACAAACTTGATTAAGTTTTTTGAGGAAGTGACAAAAGTGATTGATAGACAATAGACAATAGGCCATTTTGCCCTTCAAGCCAGCACCGTTATTCAATGTGAATATGGCTGATCATCGACAACCAGCACCCGTTCCTGCCCCGATGAGGGTCGGCCAGTGAATGTTATCTGCATGAATTTTCGTATTTGATATGGTCCCTTGTGATAGGCTGATCCAGAAGATTAAGATCCACTGGATCCACGATGACTTGGTAGTTTGGTTTCGGAACTGATTTATCCACAGAAGACTGAGTGTAATGGTGGAAGGGTATTCTTCTGACTGGAGCTTTGTGAGTAGTGGTGTTCCACAGGGTTCAGTATGGAATATATACAAATGGCATAGGTGAAAATGTACAGTGCATTCAGAAAATATTCAGACCCCTTCACTTTCTGCACATTTTGTTACGTTACAGCCTTATTCGAAAATGGATGACATTCTTTTTTTTTATCATCAATCTACACACAATACCTCATAATATAAAAGAAAAAACAGGTGTTTAGACATTTTCGCCAAGTAATTAAAAATAAATAACTGAAATATCACATTCACATAAGTATTCAGACCCTTTGCTATGACACTCAAAATTGAGCTTTGGTGCATCCTGTTTCCATTGATTAGCCTTGAGATGTTTCTACAATTTGATTGGAGTCCACAAGTGTTGAATTAAATTGATTGTACATGATTTGGAAAGGCACACACCTGTCTATATAAGGTCCCGCAGTTGACAATACATGTCAGAGCACAAACCAAGCCAAGAAGACGAAGGAACTGTCCGTAGACCTCCGAGACAGGATTGTGTCGAGACACAAGATCTGGGGAAGGGTATAAAAACATTTCTGCAGCATTGCAGGTCCCGAAGAGCACAGTGGCCTCCGTCATTCTTAAATGGAAGAACTTTGAAACCACCAGGACTCTTCATAGAGCTGGCCGCCCAGCCAAACTAAGCAATCAGGGGTGAAGGGCCTTGGTCAGGGAGGTGACCAAGAACCCCATGGTCACTCTGACAGAGCACCAGTTCCTCTGTGGAGATGGGAGAAACTTTCAGAAGTACAACTATATCTGCAGCACTCATTCAATCAGGCCTTCCGGACGGAAGCCACTCCTCAGTAAAAGGCACATGACAGCCCACTTGGAGTTTGCCAAATGGCACCTCAACAAGATTCTCTGGTCCGATGAAACCAAGATTGAACTCTTTAGCCTGAATGCCAAGTGTCACGTCTGGAAGAAACTGCTCATCATCTGGCCAATACCATATCTATGGTGACGCATGGTGGTGGCAGCATCATGCTGTGGGGATGTTTTTCAGCAGTAGGAACTGGGAGACTAGTCAGGATCAAGGGAAAGATGAACGGAGTAAAGTACAGAGAGATCCTTGATGAAAACCGGCTCCAGAGCTTTCAGCACCTCAGACTGGGGCGGAGGTTCACCTTCCAACAGGACAAGGACCTTAAGCACACATCCAAGGCAACGCAGGAGTGACTTTGTGACAAGTCTGTCAATGTCCTTGATGGGCCCAGCCAGAGCCCGGACTTGAATATCTCTCGATGGTCCTGAAAATAGCTGTACATTGAAGCTCCTCTTCCAAACTGACAGAGCTTGAGAGGATCTGCGGAGAGGAAAAGGAGAAATTACCCAAATACGGGTGTGCCAAGCTTGTAGCGTCATACCCAAGAAGACTTGAGGCTGTAATCGCTGCCAAAGGTGCCTCAACAAAGTACTGAGTAAAGGGTCTGTATACATGTAAATGTGATATTTTGGTTATTTATTTTTAATTACTTTGCAAAAATTTCTAAACAACTGTTTTCACTTTTTTATTATGGGATATTGTGTATATGTTAGAATAAGGCTGTAACATAACAAATTGTGGAAAAAGTGAAGGAGTCTGAATACTTTCTGAATGCACTATGGATGAGTTGGTTAGTTTGCAAACAATACAAAAATGGTGGAATCCTCGACAGTGAAGACGCTTGTGAAAAGATACTGCAGCATATAGATCCGTTGCAAATATGGGCAGAGAAATAAAGGGGGGAACTTAATCCGGGCAATTATGAGGTGTTACAGTTTGGGAGATTAAATGTATGGGAAAAATATATCATATGACATAGAAGCCTTCTCCCTATAACCTCTGACACCCTTACTATTCAGGAACCTATCAATCTCTGCTTTAAAATACCAAGTGACTTGGTCTCCATAGCTATCTATGGCAATTCATTCCATAGATTCGCCACCCCTGGCTAAGGAAATTCCTCCTCATCTCCATTCTAAAGGTATGTCCTTTCCACCCTCCCTCTGTTGCTTCCATCCATTAACACAATATTCCCTGGGATCATTCTTGTAAATCCCCTCTGGACGCTCTCCAATGCCAGAACATCCTTCCTCTAATACGGGGCCCAAAACTGCTCCTGTATGTACTGGAGTGATCAGACGCTCAACACTAGATTTGTTGAAGTGCTATAAATATACAATAACATGTACCACGATGCCTACTTATTTCCCTCACGTAACAGTTAAGACATTCAGGTCTGCTTAAATGCAATGGATATGACGAAGGGACCCGACCTGGAATGTTATCCATCCATTTCCTCCACTGATGTTGCCTGACGCACTAAGTTAGTCTAGCATTTTGTGTTTTGCATTGATTACCCTTCCTTTACCAAGCCAGTATCAGAGGGCATAAGGTTTGCGTCACATAAAGCCGGTCTGGGTGAGAATGGCAGATTTCCTTCTCTGAAAGGCATTAGTGAACCAGACGAGCTTTTACAACTCAGTAATTTTCACGAGCAATGTGTTTGATATTTCCAATTAATTTAATAATTTGCACAGCTGCTATGTGGGATTCAAACTCATGTACTCCAGATCAAGAAGCCAGGCCATTGGATACCAGGTGACCATGCATTGCATCCTTGTACCCTTCTTTAAGTATCCAAAAGCCAATGGCTTTCGAGTTTCTGAATGCCAATGCTGCAAAAAGAAGCCTTGTCCTTTGGTGCTACTGATGACGATCTAATTATAAGGTTTCTAGGCGTAAAATTTAAAACCAGCTCTTACCATAACCTTAACATGGCCTGGCAACACCCAATGAAGTGAAGTAGTGTAGCTTGCCTCATATGATTCTTTGAAGTCAAGCCCGCTTTATTTTGTATTAGTTCCTATTTCTTTGTATGAGTAACTAATTTCTACACTGAAAACAACATGTACAGGCAGATACAATGCAGGTATAATTTATGGTTGGCTCAGTTATGTGAGATGACTTCAAGATTATTAAGAAGTTAACTCTTTGCAGATATTTACTCTTTAGCTATCTTTACACTGAGTATTGGGAGCTGCTCAAGATCTCATACCAGGCACCAACCATTAACCTGAACTAGCCTCAGTCTGAAGAAGGGCCTCGACCCAAAACGTCACCTATCCATGTTTTTCGGGGATGCTGCCTGACCCACTGAGTTACTCCAACACCTTTTGTCTTTCCTTGGTAAACTGGCATCTGCAGTTCCTACGTAGAAATAAGGAGCTGCAGATGTTGGTTAATACACAAAAAAGACGCAAATCTATTTACACTGATTACATCTGGGTTTGTTTTTTTAAGGTCATTTTAATTATTTAAGTCATGGGTTGTGTTTTTTTTGGTACTTGTTTAATTCAGGGGTTGTTTATTTTGGCATGTTTACAACAGATCTCCTGACGAAACAATAAGTGGATGCAGGATTGCTTTTTTGGGTGATTGTCTGGGTTGGCAAATATCCGGCCTTACCCCGACACACTAGATTATGAACTCAAATTTTAAAAAAACGCTTAAGGAGGAACTGCAGATGTTGGAAAATTGAAGGTAGACAAAAATGCTGGAGAAACTCAGCGGGTGAGGCAGAATCTATGGAGCAAAGGAAATGGGCAATGTTTTGGGTCGAAGCGTTGCCTATTTCCTTCGCTCCATAGATGCTGCCTCACCTGCTGAGTTTCTCCAGCATTTTTGTCTACCTTCAAAAAACCGCATTGCCTAACCATCTTCAACACATACAATACACCTTTTGGGGAAACTACATATTGTGGATCAACGTTCCACATTAGTCAGAGGGTAAATATAATCAAAGCACCTTCCATTATGGACCAGTCCCATCTATGTTGATGGCAGGTAGTAGTGTACTGTGCTATGTGGAAAGAACCACTTCAACCATGTTAGGCAGGATCTCAGGTCTACTTTTCCCTTCTTTGACTTAGAATCAACTATTGAGTTTAGAGGCTGGAATTATATTATTGTGTAATGGGCGGTTCATGGTTGAAGGCCCTGTTACTGTGCGGTATCTCTCTCTGATCCATTGGCAAAATTTATGGACCTGACGTGCAGAAACTGCCATGGTGGGTTCTGAACTCCCAATACCTAGAACCATCAACAGTAGCCTGCTTTGCTGAATAGTTCTCATTTATCGATCAAATAATGAGCCTCAATGGAGTGTGGATGCCAGGAACTGCTGATGCAATTTTTTTTTTTAAAGACACAAAGTGATGGAGTAACTCAACAGGTCAGGCCGCCTCTCTGGAGAACATGGACAGGTGATGTTTCAGGTCAGAACCGTTCTTCAGAATGATTGTTGTCGGGTGGAGAAAGCTTGAAGAGAGGTAGGAGTGAGACAAAGTCTGGCAAGTGAGAGGTAGATACAGGTGAGAGTGTTTTTTAATTGGAAGATATGTGGACAAAGCCCAGTGATTAAGAGACAAATAGTGTGAGATAAGGAGTTACAGATAGAAAAGGTGTGAAATAGTAAGATTAAACGAGAACTTACCAAGTTCGAAGGTTGATCTTTATTTTATGAGGAGTCGCGGTGAGGGATTTCGTGAAGACCACGCCAGCACGCATGCGCGACATCCTTCAAAGCAGCGGTGTGGAATCACAGAACGCCCCATGACGTAGAACATACCAGTTGACCTTAAGATAGAGGGTTGGGAGCGGAGTGCACGAAATCCCTCACCGCAACTCCTCATAAAATAAAGATCAACCTTCGAACTTGGTAAGTTCTCGTTTAATCTTACTACTTTATTTTGGAGTCACGTGAGTGACTTCGTGAAAATTTCAAAGCTCTGTGATTTCACGCCCTGGACAACGTCCATGCTATCACACTGCCGCAATACTGATGGAGGAAGGTAGTTAATGCATTCCAGACTGAACAGGCTGAAACATAATGCACAGTTATTAACACAAATAATAACAAAGCAAAAGACCCCTAATTCGGGGACAAATCATTCACGGAGCGGCTCCCAGCACGGCTTCAGCGAACGTTGCGGGGGCGACCAGCGGCTTATTGTAGAACCCCTGGAAGGTAGCTGCACTGGCCCAGCCCGCGGTGGCGAGGATTTGGTCCATGGGCACCTCCATGGCCCTCGCCGCTGATGTGGATGCAGCCCTGGTAGAGTGAGATTTAAAAATGTTAATATCTACTCCTGCTGCACCCAACACCGCCCTGAGCCACCTTGTGATAGTCTGCAGTCACCCGGTGATGTGGAGATTTGTGGCTGATGAGGAGCCCTGCTCCATCTTCAGGATGGTTCGTGTTGTTCTGATGTTGTGGCGGAGATGGGTGGCTATGCAGAGGGTGGCATCAGTGGGGTACGCCCGGAATTCCAACTGCAGCCCAAGAGACCCAGGTCTGTGCTGCTTCAGCAGGTCCCCTACAAAGAAAGTGACCTTAGCAGGGGTGGAGACCATGCTATCCAGCCACAGCTGCTGTAAGGCCTAGACTCGTTGAACTGTAGTCAGTGCCATCAGCATCACCACTTTGAGGGTGAGCTTATTGAGTGGTAACTCTGTCATAGGGGACCAGCTCCTCAGTAGGGTCAGTACTATCCCTACGTCCCAGGTGATGTTGTATCTGGGTCGTGGAGGGTTGGTGTTGAATACACCCCTCATGAATTTGGACACCAGGTGGTATGAACCTACACCTATGTCCAGGTATGAGGACAGTGCACTCCTGGCACTGTTGATGGCACTGTAGCTGAGGCCCTCATCGTAATGAAGGCCCGCTAGGAATTCCAGGACATCAGGGATCGTGGCCGAGTTGTAGGTCGTGTTGGTACGGGAGCAGAAGGCCTCCCACTTCCTTAACTGGGTGAGGTACTGCCTCCTGGTTGGTGCTCGGCACGACGCTGAGATGAGGTCCATGGCTCTGGGTGATATGCCGGCCTTGATAAGCAGCCTCTTTAGAACCTGCAAGCCAACAGGTGTAGGTGACCATGGCACGGGTGACTTTCCCCCATAATGGGGTTGGTAATCAATTTGGGGTTTTATCAATTTGAACCCACGGACGTTTCAAGATTTGGAGGACCACCATGGCTGTGTAGGCCAGTCGGGTATAATCAAAATGCCTGTAGCAGAATCCAGTTGAATTTTCTGCAATACCCAACTGATGAGGCAGAATGGGGGAAATACGTAGCAAAACCATTTTCCCCCAATAGAGAGAAAAAGCATCCATAGCTACTGCCCCAGGGTCTGGTTCCCAAGACACATACGTTGGTATCTGATGGTTCAACCTGGACGCAAAAAAGGTCTATATCTGGTGTGCCAAAGTTAGCTATAATTTCAGCAAGAATTTGGGGGTTCAACATCCAATCGATGTTATCATTGAACACTCGTGACCTGGTGTCCGCCACTGTGTTGAGCTTCCCTGGTAGATAGGTCGCTGTTATCCAAATATTTCTCTCAATGCACCAGTGCCAGATTGCGTTTGCCAATTCGTCACAAGATAATGACCTGATACCATCCATATGATTTATATAAGCCACCACCGTGGTGTTATCTTTTAGGAGGCGGACATGTAAATGCTGTAAGTTAGTGCAGTATGCCTGCAGCCCATGGAAAGCCCCTAACATCTCCAGATGGTCTATCCCTTGTGTCTGGAGGAGGGTAGACTCGTGAGGGTCCCATCTGCCATCACAACTGGACGAGGTGTCAGTTGCACCACAGCCTTGCGCGCTTGCGTCAGTCTGTAGCACGACTGATGGGTTGCTAACAATGATGGTGGTGTCACACTCACTAATATTGTCAATCCACCATTGTAGCTCAGCCTTAATTGGCGGCCATATTGGTCTGTCAAAGTGCCCAGCATTTGCTTTTAATGCTGAGATCTTTGCTCTTTGTAAGTTTTGGTAATGTAATGGTCCGAATTGCGCAGCTGAGAATGTAGCTACCAAGTTCCCAATTACCTTGGCTGTCTGTCTGATAGTCGGTACCCTGGTGCAAGCAAGGCTGTTGCATGCTTCTTGAATGTCTGAAGCTTTGTTGGTCGGGATGATGATCATCATTCGGTTTGTGTCAATGGTGAAGCCCAGGTAGTCCATAACTTGAGACGGGGTAGTTTGGATAGTAGGAACTTCCTGTGAGATTCTATGATGGGGACTGTATAGTATGCATCTTTTAAATCGATGCAAGCCATAAAGTACCCCTGGTAAAGCAGCTGCTTAGCTGTTTCAAAGGTTTCCATTTTGAAATGGGTATATTGTACAAAAGTGTTCAACTGGGTTAGGTCTATGATAATCCGACACCCACCATCTTTTTTGGTTTTTGTAAAGATGTTGGACACAAACTCAAGGGGTTCGTGTGTCGTTTGACCTATCACCCCTTTGGCTGCTAGCCGTAGAATTTCCGCATGTCCCTCCTTTATCTTGTTTTGAGAGAGCGTAAATGTGCGTGGAGGTTCTTGCTGTGTAGGTGGAAGTTTCCCATTAATAAATTCTATGACATAACCGTGAACACTTTGTAGAATAAACGTGTCTGTGGTTATTGCATCCCAAGCACCACAAAATGCCCGCAACCGTCCCCCTACTTGTGAGGTTATAATTGTTACTTTCTTAGACGAACCAGACCCCCTTACCTCCATGGGCAACGGCGGGTCTTGGTGTATGCCGTTTTGGGGGGACGTCGTGCTGCTTGTCGTGGCTGTGGCCGCATCTTCCATGCGGGCCTCTGCAGGCCTTGCCCTAAAAAAGGCCTCTGCTGTTGGGGGACTGGAGGCGGATAGCTCCTTGGTGTCCTATCCGGCTGGCGAGGATTCCAGGTAGGGTACGGTTGTTGTCGCTGGTACGGGAGTACTTTAGCCGGTGTCGGTGTCATAAGGCCAACGGTCTTGGCCTCCTCGTCTATTTCTTTGACCTGTTTCGGCAGATCTTCCCCGAACAGCTGATGAGGTGGTGGAGTGGTGGAGGGACGGCACAACCCTGCAAATTTTGGGGTGAGAGTGAGCCGGATGGAACTCTTACAAAGACAGTTTATTTCAAACTGCGTATTGCAGAGAAGTGCCAGGGCATCCTGCTGCGCACTGGTCACGTTATCCCCATCGAGGGTCTTGGCATATGCTGTAATGCCCATCGACAGGAGTTTTAGGATGCGCTGGAGGCGTACGTCCTGCATCTTGGTGGTGGTACTCAAATTCCCCCAGACTTGGGCATTGACCGTGGGGACACTTATGTAGATGCAGTTTTCGGGTGGCTTGAACTTGGCCATGGTTTCATTGACCATCTGACCCTGAAGCTGGTGTGTGGTCAGATAATTAAAGGTTCCCACCAGTTTGGTGTGCAGCTGCCCCCCGGTGTGGGCAGCTGTGCAAATTTCCCCACGACGTCCAGCAGGTCCGCACCTTGCTCTGGATCTGCGGCCTCCGGCATCCCTGGTTCTTCATCGAAGTCAGCGTCCTGGCAACTTCTGGCACTGCTGGCTGGAGAAGACGAGATGCTGGGCGGTCTCCTGGCATGGCTTGTGGAGGCCCGAGACTCCCGTTCATCCCGGTCCATGTCCCGCTGGAGTAGTTGCTCCACCAAAAGCTCCAACCTTGCAATGCGACCGTCCCCGCTACTCGCGGCGGACAAGCTGACTTCCCCAGGCTCTGCAATTTCTCTGGGGCTTCCACCAGCGGACCACACCTCCATAAGGTGCAGACTAGGGTCCGGTGGTAGGTCGTCATGGACAACTGGTCCTGCAGGCCCATACGACTCCAGCACGGACATACCGCTAGTCGGCCTTCGAATGGACCGTGGCGGCCCCCTGCCTGGTAGGAAGGCAGTGGAGATGAGCCGGCCCCCGGTACCTGGCTCCCTGAAGTCCGTGCAGGCTTACCTCCACTTCTGACATATATCTCCGTGGAGGTGCATGGTCGGCAGCTGCCAGAGTTAAGCTGGTCGACTACTGCCACCGGCGCCCTTGACCGCAGCCTGACACGGCGTTGTGTTGGCAGCTCCTGCTCCTGCAGGGCTGCTCGACGTAGCAGTAGCTCTGCCGGCCTGCCATATGGCAGATATCCTCGGCAGCTGTACGTGGCGTGCTGCGGCTGCGGGGCTCCCCTGTAGCGCAGTCGGTACCCGGCTTTGCCTTCATGGATCCTGAGCAACACGGGGTGATGCTGCTGTCGGTGTGCGAGGCACGTTGCCAAGTGGGGTGGAGGGGTGTTTGTAGGTTGGTCACCTAAAATTGGAGAATTCAATGTTGATATAATTAGATTCTAAAGAACCCAAGCGGAACATGTGGTGCTGTTCCTCCAGTTTTGCGTGTGGTCTCACTCTTGCAATGGAGGAGAGCCAGGACAGAAAGGTCAGTACGGGAATGGGAAGGGGAGTTTAAACTATTGGCAAATAGGAGATCCAGCAGTCCTTGGCTGGCCGAGCACTAGTGTGCGACAAGATAGGTGCGCAGTCTATGCTCAATCTAACCAACATAAAGAAGGCTACATCGGGATTACCAAATGCAGTAGCTGAGGTTAGAGAGGATGCATGTAAACCTCTGTCTCATCTGGAACGACTGCTTGGTTCCCTGGATGTGAGGGAGGAGGTCAAGCGACAGGTGTGACATCTCCTGGGTTGCACTGGAAAGAACCTGGGGAGGGGGTGGTTTGGGTGGGATGGGATAAGAGGTCCAAGGAGTTGTGGATGGGCTGGTCCCTGCAGAAAGCGGAACGGGGTGGCGATGGGAAGATGTGACGGGGGGTGGGATCATGTTGAAGGTGACAGAAATGTCAGAGAATGATGTGTTGGATGTGGAGGCTGCTGGGCTGAAAGGTGAGGACCAGGGATCCTTCTTCCATTTGCGGGAAAGGGGAATAAGAGTAGAACTATGGGACACAGAGGAGGCACAGATCTATCTACAACACCAGAGAGTAAACCACATTTACTAAAGAATCTCGGATGTCCTGGAATGGAAAGCTTCATGTTGGGAGCAGATGCGGGAGTAGAGGATGGTGTCTTTACGAGAAGAGGGTGGGTAAGGGTAGTCAAAAGGTCATGTGATAGGAGTAGAATTGGGCCATTCGGCCCATCAAGCCTACTTGGCCATTCAATCATGGCTGATCTATCTCTCCCTCCTAACCCCATTCTCCTGCCTTCTCACCATAACCCCATGCAACCATACTAATCAAGAATCTCTCTATCTCTGCCTTAAAAAATATCCGTTGACTGGCCTCCACAGCCTTCTGAGGCTAAGAATTCCACAGATTCTCCGCCCTCTGATTAAAGAAATTCCTCCTCATCTCTTTCCTAAAGGAAAGTCCTTTAATTCTGAGGCTATGACCTCTAGTCCTAGACTATCTCGCTGGTGAAAAAATCCTCTCCACACCCACTCTATCCAAGTCTTTCACTATTCGATACGTTTCAATGAAGTCCCCCCTCATTCTTCTAAATTCCAGCGAGTACAGGCCCAGTGGCGTCAAACGCTCATCATCTGTTAATCCATTCATTTCTGGTATCACTCTTGTAAACCTCCTCTGGATCCTCCCCAGAGCCAGCACTTCCTTCCTCAGATACAGTGCCCAAAATTACTCACAATACTCTAAATGTGGCATTACCAGCACCTTATAGAGCCTCAGCATTACATATCTGTGGGTAATGCTGAGGCACTATAAGGCGCCATCTATAACCCTCCATTGATGAACTGTACACTGCAAGGGCCAGGAAGCGAGCGGGCAAGATCATCTCTGACCCCTCCCACCCTGGCCAGAAACTCTTTGAATCACTTCCCTCTGGAAGGCGACTCCGGACTGTCAAAGCTGCCACAGCCAGCCATAAAAACAGTTTTTTATCCACGAGTAGTTGCTCTACTCAACAGCCAAAAATCTGTAGCCTCCCTTTGATCTGGTATTTTGTTGGTTCACATGCTTGATCAATGGTGTTTTATCATTAATGTTTTATTATTATAAATGTTTAGTGTTTTCTGAGTCATTCGTAACTGTCACTGTATGTCATGTTGCTTGTGGGCGGAGCACCAATGCAAATTCCTTGTATGTGAATACTTGGCCAATAAACTTACTTACTTACTTACTTAGATTACTGTGGTAGTTGGTGTGTTTATAGTTAATGACAGTATGCTCAATAGATGTAAATGTAAAGGTGAGTGATAGTGATTGTTCATTCATGGGAGGTGGCAGATCTGACCCTTGAGATCCCTGCAAAGAAACGTCCAACAAGGATTTTGAGATGGTGAACAGGTGCAGCCTTGCCCAGCTAACCTTTCCTCCCTCGCCCCAGGCATTACGATTAACTGCTTCACATGAAGTCTTACAACTCAATGTAGAGTACAGATGCTCCCTGATTTACCATGCTTCGACTTGCGATATCTCGACTTTACAATCGGCAATCGCTTGGCATCGGCAGCGAGTCGCACGTCACTTCCGGTCACGTGATCGCATTGTATTAAATGTGTTTTCCACTTGCGATATTTTCGATTTACGATAGGTTTATCAGAACGTAACCCCATCGTAGGTCGAGGAGCAGCTGTAGTTTCAGTTTGAATCTCAGCAGTGGTATATAAGATACTGGGAGAACTTATGAACCGCTATCGGAGGGCCAAGCATTTGGGGAAAGGATTTGCGGGGAAATTGAATGTGGCAAGTAGCATTTTTAACCCATACCAAATTGCAGTGATGTAGCTGTGTTGCAGCCAAGCCAGGACTTAAAGATAGGCCAGGCGGTATGTAAGGCCCTTAATACTGGCCGAGGGCCGACCAAGCGTTCATTTTCTTCACAACTGTTACCAGGATGATGTCATTGTTTCCCTGAGGAAAAGCTGAGCAATTATGAAATTGTCTCGATCCTGCTACATGACTCACGAATTCTTACCATAGTACAACGCATATCTGGCACCGTGCCCCGTGCACTGAGCTGGTGAATTGCCTGCTGCACTGTGATAATGGGTTTATATCTACTAAACCACAAGGGGGAGTCTCACTATCACAATCTCTGTTAAGGAATTGTTCCTTCACCAGTTCTGTGTGGTCTCCACAATTCTGATCTGATATAATAATGAAAGCTGTCTTGAGGTACTTGCTGAGTTCCAAAAGCCAGCGGAGTTGAGGGAAATGTAGGGAGAATAAAAATGGAATTAGTGCACGATTAATGTAAATGGGTGCTTGATGGTTAAGTTTAGTTTAGTTTAGAGATACAGCATGGAAACGGGCTCTTCAACCCACCAAGTCCACGCGACCAGCTAGCACCAGTACACTAGTTCTCTCGTATACACTAGGGACAATTTACAGAAGCCAATTAGCCTACAAACCTGCACGTCTGGGAGGAAGCCGGTTCAGTGGTAGTTTCTCAAGTACTTTCTCTTGGTTAAGCTTCTTCACTGTAATTGGCCTCAGAAATTTCATTCAGTCAGTTAACTTGTGAAAATCATGAGTATCCATTACTAATGCAAAAATACCAAGCAAAGAAAATCAATGACAGCTAAAGAAAAGTAAAAACAATATTTGTTTTTATTGCAAGCTGCTTTTATATTGGAAACAAGCTCACCCAAAGCGGTAGAGTTGCTGCCTTACAGCACCAGACATCCGTGTTTGATCCTGACAACAGGTGCTACTGAACGTCCAAAGTTTGTTCATTCTGCCTGTGACTTCGTGGGATTTCTCCGGGTGCTCCGGTTTCCTCCCACACTCCAAAGACGTACAGGTTTGTAGGTTTAAGAAAGACTTGCAGATGCTGGAAAATCGAAGGTAGACAAAAGTGCTGGAGAAACTCAGCGGGTGAGGCAGCATCTATGGAGCGAAGCCTGAAGAAGGGTTTCGACCCGAAACGTTGCCTATTTCCTTCGCTCCATAGATGCTGCCTCACCCGCTGAGTCTCTCCAGCACTTTTGTCTACCTTCAGGTTTGTAGGTTAATTGGCTTCAGTAAATTGTTTCGCATGCGTAGGATGGAACTAATGCACTGGTGATCACTGGTCACGTGGACTTGATAGGCCAAATAAGTTGTTTCCATGCTGTAATTCTAAACTATACTAATCTAAACCATCAAGCAAGCATTTATGCTAATCATGCACTAATTCAATTTTAATTCTCCCTACACTTCGATCAACTCCCACCATATTCTAACCTAGACTAAAGGCAAGATATAATGACTAAATGTTGCAGCTTACCGACCCAATGGGCTTTGGGATGTGGAAGGAACGTCAAAAGTGTTAAATTTTCAGATGCACCAGGGCTGGAACAATGAAATTCTTACTTACTGCAGCTTTACAGGAACTATTAATGCAATGACTCAAAAAGTTAATATACAATAAATTATCAGTTTCGTTGGAAGCCAGACAACAAAATGATAGCGCAAGCCAAAGTATGCAGAGTAACCATAGTTGTGCAAAGTTCGTAGTAGTTTGGTGCTGACATGGTGTTGTGGTCAGAGTTGTGAAGCAAGATTCAACTGATGGTTGATGGAAATAAGCTGTTCTTGAACTGGGAGGAGACGGTTCTCAGGCTCCTGTGACTTCTTCAGAATGGCAGCGGTGAGATGATAGCGTGGCCGGGGTTGTTTGGGTCTTTGATGATATTAGCTGCCTTCTTGAAGCAACACGTATGCAGATCCCTTCAATGGTTGGGAAGTCAATACCCGTGATGGACCCGGGCAACGTGCACAACTTTATGCAACCTCTTTGTACTTGAGCATTTGAATCATTGAAACAAGCTGTGAAACTGGAGCTCCCGGAGAAAACTCATGCAGGGACAAGGAAGAACATGCAAATTCCACACTGGTAACCCAAGTCACTGAGGAACAGTTTCAAAAAGGATTTCAGGGGGGCAAAAAGGGGACAGGAGATACCTCTGTCAGATAATATTAAGGATAATCCCAAATGATTGTATAAGCACATAAAGGGAAAAGGGGGTAACCAGAAAGAGAATGGGACCCCTCAGGAATCAACGGGGTCAACTTGTGTGGAGCCACAGGGGACGTGTGGTGTGAGGCAGCAGCTCTCTAGTTGTACAATCTGAATAAAAGATAGAAGTGTATTGATGGTATAGAAACATAGAAATTAGGTGCAGGAGTAGGCCATTCGGCCCTTTGAGCCTGCACCGCCATTCAATATGATCATGGCAGATCATCCAACTCAGTATCCCGTACCTGCCTTCTCTCTATACCCTCTGATCCTCTTAGCCACAAGGGCCACATCCAACTCCCTCTTAAATATAGCCAATGAACTGGCCTCAACTACCCTCTGTGGCAGAGAGTTCCAGAGACTCACCACTCTCTCTGTGAAAAAAGTATTTCTCATCTCGGTCTTAAAGGATTTCCCCCTTATCCTTAAGCTGTGACCGCTTGTCCTGGACTTCCCCAACATCGGGAACAATCTTCCTGCATCTAGCCTGTCCAACCCCTTAAGAATTTTGTAAGTTTCTATAAGATCCCCTCTCAATCTCCTAAATTCTAGAGAGTATAAACCGAGTCTATCCAGTCTTTCTTCATAAGACAGTCCTGACATCCCAGGAATCAGTCTGGTGAACCTTCTCTGCACTCCCTCTATGGCAATAATGTCCTTCCTCAGATTTGGAGACCAAAACTGTACGCAATACTCCAGGTGTGGTCTCACCAAGACCCTGTACAACTGAAGTAGAACCTCCCTGCTCCTATACTCAAATCCTTTTGCTATGAAAGCTAACATACCATTCGCTTTCGTAACTGCCTGCTGCACCTGCATGCCTACTTTCAATGACTGGTGTACCATGACACCCAGGTCTCGCTGCATCTCCCCTTTTCCTAATCGGCCACCATTTAGATAATAGTCTGCTTTCCTGTTTTTGCCACCAAAGTGGATAACCTCACATTTATCCACATTATACTGCATCTGCCAAACATTTGCCCACTCACCCAGCCTATCCAAGTCACCTTGCAGTCTCCTAGCATCCTCCTCACAGCTAACACTGCCCGCCAGCTTAGTGTCATCCGCAAACTTGGAGATATTGCCTTCAATTCCCTCATCCAGATCATTAATATATATTGTAAATAGCTGGGGTCCCAGCACTGAGCCCTGCGGTGTCCCACTAGTCACTGCCTGCCATTGTGAAAAGGACCCATTTACTCCTACTCTTTGCTTCCTGTTTGCCAGCCAGTTCTCTATCCACATCAATACTGAACCCCCAATGCCGTATGCTTTAAGTTTGTATACTAATCTCTTATGTGGGACCTTGTCGAAAGCCTTCTGGAAGTCCAGATATACCACATCCACTGGTTCTCCCTTATCTACGCTACTAGTTACATCCTCGAAAAATTCCACAAGATTCGTCAGACATGATTTACCTTTCATAAATCCATGCTGACTTTGTCCAATGATTTCACCACTTTCCAAATGTGCTGCTATCCCATCTTTAATAACTGACTCTAGCAGTTTCCCCACTACCGATGTTAGACTAACTGGTCTGTAATTCCCCGTTTTCTCTCTCCCTCCCTTCTTAAAAAGAGGGGTAACGTTTGCTACCCGCCAATCCTCAGGAACTACTCCAGAATCTAAAGAGTTTTGAAAGATTATCACTAATGCATCCACTATTTCCTGAGCTACTTCCTTAAGTACTCTGGGATGCAGCCTATCTGGCCCTGGGGATTTATCGGCCTTTAATCTATTCAATTTACCCAACACCACTTCCCGACTAACCTGGATTTCACTCAATTCCTCCTTTGACCCGCGGTCCCCTGCTATTCCCGGAAGATTATTTATGTCTTCCTTAGTGAAGACGGAACTAAAGTAGTTATTCAATTGGTCCGCCATATCCTTGTTCCACATGATCAACTCGCCTGTTTCTGACTGCAAGGGACCTACATTTGTTTTAACTAATCTCTTTCTCTTCACATATCTATAAAAACTTTTGCAGTCAGTTTTTATGTTCCCTGCCGGTTTTCTTTCATAATCTATTTTTCCTTTCCTAATTAAGCCCTTTGTCCTCCTCTGCTGGTCTCTGAATTTCTCCCAGTCCTCTGGTATGCTGCTTTTTCTGGCTACCTTGTACGTATCATCCTTTGCTTTGATACTATCCCTGATTTCCCTTGTTATCCATGGATGCACTACCTTCCCCGATTTATTCTTTTGCCAAACTGGGATGAACAATTTTTGTAGTTCATCCATGCAGTCTTTAAATGTCTTCCATTGTATATCCACCGTCAATCCTTTTAGGGACTTCAGTACTTCTTGTACTTTTCACCTTGCTACCTATTGCTCCTACCCTCATTTTCACACCCACCTGCCTCTCTGCCCTAGTACCCATCCCCCTTTTGACATATCTTACTCCCAAATTACTTTGTATTAAAGTAATTTGGGAGTAAGTGCTGATACATAGCACTACAAGCTGCTGATACATAGCAGTCAAAAGCAGTCGCTGAGACTGAACATTTGCGAATTTCTTTGACATGCACAAACATTGCAAATCATGAATAAAAAACAAAAATAATATTGGAAGGAATTAGAAGTATTAATTAGAAAAACACAAAAACACAGGCAGCATGCTTAAAAAAACAATTAAGTACCGTTAAATGGAATTAATTCAAATTGAAAGTCTACTTAGCATTCTGGCAACAGCTGTTTCTGCCCATTGGTTTCAAGGGGCCACTGTACTTACACCAGGTTTCAACTGGCACAGGTTCAGTGAGCAGATTTCCCAGCCTGAGAACTGTCAAGTGTGTGGGAGTTTGCAAATGTTCCTCTGGGGAGGAGTTGGGCTTCGGGAATTCAGCTAAGTCCCGGCAGATGCACCAAGTTCTAGATGCAGCACAGTGCAATTATCCCTGGAGTGTAGGATATAACTTGTGTACGGGATGATTGTTGGTCGGTACGGATTCGGTTGTTGGGCCGAGGGCCTGTTTTCCCGCTGTATCTCTGAACTAAACTTAAAAACAACCCCATTATTTTGGGATATAGTTTATGAGTAATTTGTGAAATGCTATGTGATAACTGTAGCCTACTGGTGAGGAGAGGTGCACCTTGACCTTTTCTTCCCTTAGTGATTAATAATGTGTAATCCTCCATCCCTCCTAGAACATCTCAATGGCCATTGTAGATATTAATTAGCCAACAACAAACCTTTTTACTGTATTCATAAGACTGAGGATGGCAAAGAGGACAGTGGACTTTTTCACATCCTTGAATTCCTGACTTTGATGTCGACCTTCAGTGTAAATTAAATGAACCAGTTCAAGTGATTTACACAGCTCCACCCTGGTCACAAACCCTGTTCGAGTGAGATACCTTTCAGTGACAGGGACCCAAATCATATTTGCCATTTTCCCTGAATCTTTGTCAGATAGGATAGTCAGAATAGTTTTTACAAAGTGGAAAACTTCAAAGTCTAGAGGCATGGCTTTAAGCTCAGAGGGAGAGAGTTTAAAGGGAATGTGTCAGGCAAGTTTTGTACACACAGAATGGTGGGGGCGTGGAGCATGCTGCCAGAGGTGATGGCAGAAACAAAGAGGTTTGGGGCATTTAAGAGGCTTTGGATAGGGACATGGATAAGTAGGGAATGGAGAGATATGGAACCCATTCAGACAGAGGAGATTAACTTGGCGCAAGGGTCTGCACAAGTATTGTGGGCCGAAGGACCAGTTACTGTGCTAGACTGTTCTATGTTCTTCACAATAGGCAACTAGTAAAGGAAAAAGCTTCCACTAATAAAACACAGTGGGAATTTATCTTCTTTTGGTTCTGGTCTGTGAATAAGAAGTTATGAAAGAGGTTCTGCTCTGTGAGGACAATGGCATGAAAGTACGATCGTCATTGTAAAACAGGAAGGGAATGCATAGGAAAGTGTTTTTCAGTTTTTGCACCAGGTGCTGATAGGATATGAAGCACCAAGCCATGAACCAAGAGAAAAGCTTTGATAGCTTCACATAGCAAAGCCTCAATGTCCTGCATTGCATAGGAAGGCACTGCAGATTCTATTTTACACTGAATATAGACACAAAATGCTGGAGTAAATGTTAGAAGGCACTGGGCCTTTACTCGCTGGAGTTTAGAAGGATATGGGGGGGGGGGGACCTCATTAAAACTTACTGAATAGTGAAAAGCCTGGATAGAGTGGATGTGGAGAGGATGTTTCCACTGGTGGGAGAGTATAGGACCAGAGGTCATACCCTCAGAATTAAAAGACATTCCTTTGGAAAAGAGATGAGGAAGAATTTATTTAGTCAGAGGGTGGTGAATCTGTGGAAGGCCAAGTCAATGGATATTTTT
The DNA here is from genome assembly GCA_035221665.1 of Okamejei kenojei. Lineage (NCBI taxonomy): Eukaryota > Metazoa > Chordata > Chondrichthyes > Rajiformes > Rajidae > Okamejei > Okamejei kenojei. The sequence continues at coordinate 51,561,023 of CM069131.1, read as the reverse complement.
AAGGAGGAGATTGACAGCTTTCTGATGAGTATGGGTGTCAGGGGCTAGAGGGAGAAGGCAGGACAATGGGGTTGAGAGGGAAAGATAGATCAGCCATGATTGAATGGTGTAGAGTTGATGGGCCGAATGGCATAATTATGCAGGTCAGGCAGCATCTCTGGAGAAAAGGACTAGATGACATTTCGGGTCAAGACCGTTATTCATACTGAGAGTCAGGGGAGAGGGAAACTAGAGGTTTGACAAGGCTCAGAACAAATCAGCGCCAGCACCGATGACGAGGGAAAGGTGGAGCCCACAATAATTCATTGTTGGCTGTGGAAGAGGTGATAAGAAAGGGATATATGGATGTGAACAGTGAAACTAGCAGTACGACTAGGATGTGAGATGGAGAGAGTGGGAATGCAAGGGTCATCGAGTGCTATCCAGGCCGATCATAACATACATGAGTATTAAAGGTGGTGCAAAAGAGAAAAATGCAGATAGAAAAAAAGGGCGAGAACTACAACAAAGCAGATTGGAACATTAGGAATACATCCTTAGCATATGAGGACTATTCAAGAGCCCGATAACAGCAGGATAGAATCTGTTCTTGTATCTGATGGTAGATGCTTTCAAGCCTTTGTATCCTCTGTCTGATGGGAGAAGGGAAAAGAGATACTGACTGAGTGTGAGCGGTCCTTGATAATTGTCACTTTCTCCAGGCAATGTGAGGTGCAGATGAAGTTGATGAGGGGGCTGGGGAGGGAGGTAAGCTGGTTTGTATGATGGACTGGGCTGCATCCACAGCTCTCTGCAGTTTCTGTACGGCCTGCATTCATCATACAATCTATTTTGTGCCGGCCCTGTCATTCATCAAGGTCATGACTGATCTTCAGCCGCAGATAATTTTACTGCCTTAACGCCTTATCCCTCGATTCCCTTAGAGATCAGAAATCTATTGATCTTTGTTCTGAATGAACTCAACCCCTGAGTTTCAATGGCCCTGAAATTGAGAAGTTCAAGATTCCCTCCTCTTTGAACAGAGAAATTTATCTGCAGTTCAAGGACTACTCTTTTTGTGGCGACTGCAACCCTTAATTATGGACTCCACAGCCAGGGGACATATCTTCCCTGCATCCAAGCCTATCAAACACTATTAATACATTGCAAGTTTCAATAAGATCTTACAGTGGGCCGCGTCAGTGAGGGGAGGGAAGCTGAATACAGAGCTGTAATCAATGAGTGGTGTGGGCTGAATGACCTGCAGCTCAACACCAACAAGACTAAGGAGATTATGGTGGACTTTAGGAGGAGAGGAACCCCCCTGTCCCGTCTCCATCAATGTGTAGTTACCAGGGAGTACAATTACCTTGGAGTGTACCTGTACAGTAAACTGGACTGGTCCAGGAAAGCTGAGGACCTGTGCAAGAAGGGGCAGAGCCAGCTGTACTTTTTGAGAAGGCTCCGCTTCGCTGCCATGTGCTGGGGCAGCAGGGCAAAGGCCGTGAACAGCAATCGGATTAACAAGCTCATTGAGAAGGCTGGCTCTATCCTGGGGGCGAAGTTGGATTAATGGGAGGTGGTATTGGCGGGGAGGATGCTCCTTAAACTACGGAGCATCCTGAACAATACAACTCACCCCCTCCATGACACACTGGTCAACCTGAGGAGTACCTTCAGCAATAGACTGCAGGACAGAACGTCACAGAAGATCCTTCTTCCCTGTGGCTATCAAACTTTACAACTCCTCCCCCTTCTGTCGTGGGGTACACTGTGACTGACTGAGACCTCCCTCACCCATCTCCAATCTTTGCACATACCCAATTCTTTGCACTCATCACATTCATTTTATGTTTCATGTATTTTGTGTTTTTATGACTGTTGGCAGATCAATTTCCCTCCTGGGATAAATAAAGTTCTATCGTATTGTATTCTATCATTTAGAACCAGGAGTCATGGTCTCAACATAAGGAATTAGCCATTTGGGATTGAGATGAGAAAAAATATCTTCACACAATGGTGAATCTTTGGAATTCTGCCCTGAAGTGGACTGCGTCGACTCGGTCACGGCAAATATTGATACATTTCTGAATATTATGGGAATAAAGGGACAGGAACCAAGTACTAGGAAGTGGCACCAAGACCAAAATAAGCCATAATTTTACTGAATAGCTTATTCATGTTTCTATTTCATGAGTTCTTATCTTCACTAGTCCAGGCCGCTGAATATCAATCCATTAATTGAATCTCACAGGTACCAAAACCTCTGAAATGCATTCAGATATTGAATGCTGGGGTTGTAAACAATATAGAGAGAATTAAAAGAAATGTCTTATTTATTTTAGCTTATTTGTTCAGGAGGCCTGAAGGTGTCTCTCTTAGAACATCTCTCTGACTTTTCACTCGTTCCAAAGTTTTAACCTGAAACGCCCTACCCAGAATTGATCTCCCATTTCCTGGTGCATTAACAGATGATCACAATTCACCTCCCACAAGTTTGAGCCTGCACTCTTTGTCCTCCCAACAACGAGTAAATTGAAAATATGTTGTGGAATGCCAATTCCTCTGTGGTTTATTGCTACATAATCTGTGACGTTATTCCCAGTCCATCTGGCAGCTCAATGACCAAATCTTTACATCAGCTCAAGATGCAGTTTAAATTTAGAACTGAACATCATGATGGCCTCTAACGGATGCTTCACTAATGTAGATGGTTTATATATGCAACCAATAACATAGTTACCTCAGTACCATTAACCCCGCCTAGTTAACATCAATCATAACGCCTTCCCCTTCCTGGGTACAGTTTAGTAGAAGAATGTAGCCAGTGCTTGAGGATGTATGTAATACCCTGTGCTATCATCAAAAGATGTTGCACACTTTAAGAGTTTGTGAATTGCCTATTTACAACTGATATGGGAATATAGTGCCTATACTGGGATGCTGTTTCACAATAAACAATAAACATGTAAGTACAACATCTATTAAGAATTTAGGGTGGCACAACGGTGCAGCTGGTAGAGTTGTTGCCTCACAGCGCCTCGATCCTGACCTGGGGTGCCTCACACTCCTGTGTGGAGTTTGCGACCAGGTGGGTTTCCCCCGGGTGCTCTGGTTTCCCCCCACATCCCGAAGAAGTGCGGGTTTGGAGGTTAATTGGTCTCTCTAAATTGCCGCTAATGTGTAGGGAGTGGATGAGAAAGTGGGATAACATATAATTAGTATAGTTGGTGTGGATCCATAAACTAAACTAAACTAAACCATGGGTCTCCAAGAGTCAACTCACCCTCATAGGCCATTACCAAATAATGTAACCCCCTATTGTTTCTTCTAGTTTTTGGTAAATTTTAGTATATTCACATTCAGGCTATTTTTAACCTGACATTGGATATTATCAGTCTCCTTTTATCACCAACTTTTGGGCTACTTTTCACACAGAGGGTGGTGAGTATTGAATGAATTGTCAGGGGAAGTAGTGAGAGAAAGGTACAATAACAACATTTAAAAGACAATTGGACAGGCACATGGACAAGAAAGGTTTAGGAGGATATGGGCCAAATGCGAGCAGGTGGGACGAGTATAGATGGGGCATCTTGGTCAGTATGGACGAGTTGGGCTGAAGGTCCTGATTCTGTGTTGTATGACTCTGACTCTATGACGCTTATCTAAAATAAAAACAGAAAGTGCCGAAAATATTCAGCATCTGTGGGAAGAGAAACAGAGTTAAAGTTTAACGTCAAAGACGGTTTGTCTGAAAAGCAAAATAGAGGAATATGTTCATTGTATATTTTTAAATATTGACTTTAATGATGCCATTCATTGGCCACGATCAAATTTGGCTGAAATCTCCCATCATTACTTTAAAAACTGAGATCTGAGCATCCACATGTGCTACGTTTAAGAAAGAACTACGGATGCTAGAAAAATCGATGGTAGATAAAAATGCTGTCGAAACTCAGCGGGTGAGGCAGCATCTATGGAGCGAAGGAATGGGTGACATTTCAGATCGAGACCCTTCTTAAGACTAGTGGGGGGGTGGGGTGGGAAGAAGAAAGGAAGAGGTGGAGACAGTAGGCTGTGGGGGAGCTGGAAAGGAGAGGGGAAGGAGGGAGAATGCAAGGGCTACCTGAAATTGGAGAAGTCAATGTTCATACCGCTGGGGTGTAAACTACCCAAACAAAATATGAGGTGCTGCTCCTCCAATTTGTGATGGGACTCACACTGGCCATGGAGGAGTCCCAGGACATAAAGGTCGGATTCGGAATGGGAGGGGGAGTTGAAGTGCTGAGTTATCGGGAGATCAAGTTTGTTAATGCAAACTGAGCGGAGATGTTGGGCGAAGCGATCGCCAAGCCTGCGCTTGGTCTCACGGATGTAGAGCAGTTGACACCTAGAACAGCGGATGCAATAGATGAGGTTGGAGGAGGTGCAGGTGAACCTCTGCCTCACCCGGAAAGACTGCTTCGGTCCTTGGATGGAGTCGAGGGGGGTGGTACAGCGACAAGTATAGAATTTCTTGCGGTTGCAAGGGAAAGTACCAGGGGAGGGGGTGGTTTGGGTGGGAAGGGACGAATTGACCAGGGAGTTATGGAGGGAGCAGTCTCTGCCGAAAGCCGAAACAGGAGGAGATGGGAAGATGTGGCCAGTGGTGGGATTCCATTGGAGGTGGCGAAAATGTCGGAGGATTATCTGTTATATGTGATGGCTGGTAGGGTGGAAGGTGAGAATAAGGGGGACTCTGTCCTTGTTACTAGTGGGGGGATGGGGAGTGAGAGAAGAGCTACGGGATGTAGAGGAGACCCTAGTGAGATCCTCATCTATAGTTGAAGAGGGGAACCTCCGATCCCTAAAGAATGAGGACATCTCCGATGCCCTGGTTTGGAACATCTCATCCTGGGTGTAGATGCGGCATAGACGGAGGAATTGGGAGTAGGGGATAGAGTCCTTACAGGAAGCAGGGTGGGAAGAAATGTAGTCCAGATAGCCATGGGTTTCTTCTTCTCACCCCCCCCCCCCCACCCCCACATCAGTCTGAAAAAGCGTCTCGACCCAAAACGTCACTCTTTCCTTCGCTCTATAGATGCTGCCTCACCCACTGAGTTTCTCCTGTATTTTTATCTACCATCCACATGGCCTATGGATCTTTGACACATGAATTGCTTTAAGGAGCATGAATAATACAAAGGATAATCAATGCCTTAATTTGGCTCCTCTGTCCTTGCTGTACTTTACTTTACTTCAGACTTCAAAGATACAGCGTGGAAACAGGCTCTTCAGCCCACCGAGTTCACGCTAACCATCGATCACCCCATACATTAGCAGTGAACAAACTAGGGACAATTTACAGAAGCCAATTAACCTACAAACCTGTACATCTTTGGGATGTGGGAGGAAACCGGAGCGCCGGAGAAAACCCACACTGCCACAGGGAAAACATGCTAACTCCATACAGACAACACTTATACTCAGGATCGAATCTTGGTCTCTGGTGCTGTAAGGCAGCAACTTTGCCATTGTGCCTGTGACGCCCTCAAGCCAAACTTTAAGCCAATAAACACTAGTCTTAATGTGCAAACCAGCAGTGTGTGTAACCAGGCCATTAAGTAATGAGCCACATAGTCACTGAATGGAATGAGGAGAACTGGGAATATGCAAAAAAAATCTGAACTTGGGTTGTCAGGAGTTACAGGATGCTGGAATTCTGAGCAGAAAACATGTTGAAAGCAACATCTTGACCAAGGAAGTGGTCAAAGTTTCAGATCGAGACCCTGCATCAGAAAAGCTGTAAAATTGAAGAAAGTTGCAAAGATAATATTGAGGATTTCAATATGATGACAATTATAAATGATTCCATTCAATCTTTAGTAATCATAATTCCCAATGGACTATTCAAAAATATTGTTAATGTATGGGACAAACATAGATAGGATAGGTTTAGAGGGATATGGGCCAAACACATGCAGGTGGGACGAGTCTAGATGGGACCCCTTGGTCAGCAAGGTAATGCCTGACCCGCTGAGTTCATTTGCAGGATTTGGATTCCACTAAAAAGATCAGCATCTATTGTCTATCCTTTGGGAAGGTGGCGGTGAATTTGCTTCTTGAATGGTTGGACTTCATAGTGAGGATACTCAACAATGTTGTTAGACAACGTGGTCTTGGATTTAGACTCAGTTGATGAAGGTCTCATGAAACCTAAGTCAAGCTTGTTGAAGAGCTTCTTGGAGGGTGGAAAGATGTAGCAATTTAAGTGAAATTCTGGAGCTGAGGAATTTGACAGCTGACCAAAGTTTCAAGTGGTTCAGAGAAATTACAGGAATATGAATGGTAAAGTTGTGAAAGATATGGAAATAGAGATGATAATATTAAAATCCTGTGATGCTTTAGTGAAGGATTGGCAAGATTCAGGGGAAATAATGTGAACAGATGTTAATGATTATTGATGCATTTTCTCCAGAGATTCTGCCCAAACGCCTCATGACAACGTCATGGGAAGACACTTATTAGGGACTTTTTCTTTGGCCATTAATCATCTGCCATACTTTTTCTCTGGCAGCCACGAGAAAAAGAAGAGTAAGAGAGATATTAACAAATCATTCACTAATGAAACCTTCCCTCGCCGCTAAGCTGCTGTGAGAATTAACAAGTAAAGGGCATGTCTTCTAAAGTGTTAACACAGCTCTGTAGCAGAATGATGCACAGATCCTAAGTCCCCACTCCATTCTCACTGGACCATTGGAAATAAAATTACAGGTAGGGCACTGCGAAGCCCGATACTAGTCTAGTAAAGATAAAGAAAGCCAATAATATAAAGGAAGACTATTACATGTTTGTCATAGGGTCTTACCTATATGTCTTACCCATATTACTTTGTCATAGGGGTCTGACAGCATGGAAACAGGTCCTTCAGATCAATTTGCCCACATGGACCAACATGTCCCGTTTGCACTAGTCTGGTCCCACATGCCTGCATTTGCCCCATATCCCTCCAAACCTATCCAATCCATATACCTGTCCAAATGTTTCTTAAACATTGTGATAGTACCTGCCTCAACTACCTCCTCCAGCACTCATTCCATACACCCACTACGCTTTGTGTAAAAACGTTACCCCTCAAGTTCCTATTAAATCTTTCCTCCCTCACCTTAAACCTATGTCCCCTGGCTCTTGATGCCCTTACTCTAGGCAAGAAACTCTGTGTTTACCCAATCTATTCCTCTTGTGATTTTGTACATTGTGCTGCATTTCAAAACATGAGGACTTCCCCTGCAGCTTGTTTATAACAAAGTGTTGGAGTGGCACTCAGGCCCTTACTCCCTTGTTAGCATTAAACAAAAATAAAAAGGTGTATGGTCAGACCTCCATGAAACCTTGTAGTCATAGTCCTTGCGTGCAAATTCCAAAAATAAAAAATAATTGCATCTAAGCTTCACCTGTTTAAAGATTGGATGCAAAACTTTCACATAATATCAGACTGGGAATTAGTCACAGGAAAGAGTGGGAGAGAAGGATAGAGGAGCGAAGGAGCACTCCCTACTTTGACAGCTGCAGATTGTGGGCCTGCATCAATCATAATGATAAGATGCTGAATATATGTGCAAGGACTGAAGAGGCAAGGAACGAGATGGCACTCATGCAATGGTGCACCAAAATATGTGCTTTGAACTATTGAAGATGCAGCCTTTCCCAGTAGATTAATGCCCACCGCCTCAGCCAATTCGACTGCTGATTCTATTAATCCTTCCATTAATGAAATGAGTTAAACAAACATCACCGATGGTACAATGTGTTTTCAATAAAGCTAAAATCGATGTTGTTATTTGCTGAACTGGCCTATAAGTTACCTCTAAGAGACGGTAACTCCTTTTCTCAAATGAGTCCCAGACCATACCTTTAAAAATATTCCTTTTGGAAAGAATCGTCGGAAGTTGAGGGGAGACCCAATAGAAATATATAAAATTATGAGAGGCATAGTTAGTGTAGACAGTCAGAACCTTTTTCCCAGGGTGACAATATTAGGGACAAGAGGACATAACTTTAAGGTGGGAGGGGCAACGCTTAAAGGAGTTGTGGGGGGGCAAGTGTTGTACACAGAGGATGGTGAGTGCCTGGAATGCACAGTTGGGGGTAGGCAAATACAATAGTGATGTTTAAGAGGCTTTTGTATAAACACATGGATGTGCAGGGGATGGAGGGATATGGATTATGAGCAGGCGGATGTGATCGGTCTGCCAAGGCCGTCTGGATCTCCCATTGAGTGAGACCATGTGCAAACTAGAGGAACAGCACCTCATATTAGATTTGAACAGCTTACAGCCTAATGGTACAACATTAAATTCAGCAATTTTAGGTAACCAACCTCCAATCCCATGCCCTTGACCCCATTGTTCCTCCCTCCCCCCATCCTGCACCTATTTTCCCCTGTGCCCCACCTAGATATTCACCCATAACTCCTCTCCACCTTCAATTCCACCTACATTGCATCCTCTGGCTTCACAATTTGCAATGCTTCTATTCTTATCTCACACCTTTAGTCTTTTCATCTCGGGCCTTTGTCCAACTATCTGCCCATTAAAATAACCTCCCACCTTTATCTCCCTATTCACTCACCAAGCTTTGTCCTGCCTTTGTTATCCCAATTTCACATCCTCTCCCTACACACTGGAGGCAATTTTACAGAGGCCAATTAACCTACAAACCCACACGTCTTTGGGATGTGGGAGGAAACTGGAGCACCCGTAGGAAACCCACGCAGTCGCAGGGAGAACATGCACACTCCACGCACACAGCACCCGAGGTCAGGATCGAAGTATGAGGTAGCAGCTCTAAGAGCTGATCCAGTGTGCCACCCTGAGACAAGATTATTTGGTATTGTGGTGTTGACGGCTGAGCTGTAGTCAATGATTAACAGTGTGACAGACGTGCTCTTACTGTCAAAGTGATCTTGGGCTGTATGTAGTACAAAAGAGATGGTGTCCTTTGTAAACCCATTCTTCCTGTACACAAATAGTAAGGGGCCTGGTCTGAATGAAGGTAAATATTACACTGCAGGATCCTTCTTCCTGTAACTGATAGCATCTTTATTGTACCATACCATCTCATGTTCAAAAATAACTAATTGTACCCAAGTGGTTATTCAAATAATGACATTAAAAAAAAAAAGTTCCAGAGTAGTTTGATCATTAGTCCCCAAGAATGATAGATTGACTTTGCAGAAGGTAAATTACAATTGTTTTGGAATCAGAGCAGGCCCCAAAAAAGGGTTAATGGGGACAGATTTCATGGTCATAAATTTCCTGGAATTTTTATTATTGACCTATGAGCTATGCAAGGATATTTGGAAGAACAAGGGATTCACCAGAACAGAAACAGAAAGTTATACTCTCTAGTGAGATCCAGAATGAGTGTGTATTATCTTAAAAATAGGAGCTAGGCTGTTAGGAACATTTTATCTTTTTTACCTGTCCAGTCAGATCAGTAACATTGCTGATTTAACCCATTACGTTGGCCACTGTCTTTCTGTGTCAGCTTAATTTCACCTGTGGCTTCACTGCTCTCAGAGTGCAAACCCACAACAGTAAACAACATTCCTGTACCATAGCAACTGACCATAACAGCCTAGCTCTTTACCTGAATGTCGCACCGGGACTCTGAAAGACGATTTTAGTTTCTGAATGTTCTCTTCAGTTGGTTGTCGAGGGTAACTACACGGCAGGGGCTGCGGAGCGTTTTTGAAAGTGGGGGGGGGGGGGCGAGCGATCACTGATCACCGGCCTCGTATATGTGTGTGTGTGTTTGTATGGGGGGGATGCCCCGTCCTCTGGGGTGCAGAGGTCAGCATCCAGCGGAACTTTTGTCCGATCAAACCCTCCCTATAATATCACCCAGATACACATCACTCCAGTAGACACAAAATGCTGGAGTAACTCAGCGCGACAGGCAGTATCTCTGGAGAGAAGCCAGCTTGTGACGTTTCAGGTTTAGACCCTACCTGTAAGGTGAGTTATTCCAGCATTTTGCGTTTCTTTCCTGCACATGTCAGTCTAGCCCACTTTGGTCTTTAGACTACAGGGGGGCAATTAGAGGGGTAATTGTTTCACACAAAGGGTGGTGGGTGTATGGAACAAGCTGCCAGAGGAGGTAGTTGAGGGAGGGACTATCTCAACATTTAAGAAACAGTTAGACAGATGCATGGATAGTACAGCTTTGGAGGGATATGGACCAAACGCAGGCAGGTGGGATTACTGTAGCTGGGACATGTTGGCCGGTGTGGGAAGGTTGGGCCTAAGGGCTTATTTCCACGCTGTATCACTCAATGACACTATGACTCTATTAAGACCCAGAACGTCTGCCAGTCTCACTATGTGATGACAGCAAAAGCAATAGCTTTTATGAACATTAGATCTGCAAAATCTAAGCCCATGGATAACCATCGAACAAGTGATGAAACCTAGTCGTGGAAATCCTTGAAACAAGGAAATGCAAATGTTGGTATAAAAAGAAACAAAGTGCTAGAGTACCTCAATCGGTCAAGCAGCATCTCTGGAGAACATGGATAGGTGATGTTTTGGATCAGGACCCTTCTCCTTGGAAGAAGGGTCCCGGCCAGAAACGTCACCTATCAGTGTTCCCAGAGATGCTGTCTAACCCGCTGAGTTACTCCAGCACTTTGTGTCTTTCTTTGGTGTAAAATCCTTTCCTCAAAACGGCAGCCAACATCATCAAAGACGCACACCATCCTGGCCACACAGTCATCTCACCACTGCCATCGGGAATGAGCCTGAGAACTGGAGCCTGAGAACTGTAACGTCCAGGTTCAGGAACAGCTTCTTCCCTACAGCCATCAGGCTATTAAACATTACAACCTCATAAGCTCTGAACTACAATAGACTATTATTATTATTATTATTATTATTATTATTATTATTATTATTATTATTATTGCACTGTTATTGTTTGTACTTTTTTTTAATGAGTTTTTGTTATATTATTTATTATGATTACATAGTCTGTTGTGCTGCAGCAAGTAAGAATTTCATTGTTCTATCTGGGACATATAGAAACATAGAAACATAGAAATTAGGTGCAGGAGCAGGCCATTCGGCCCTTCGAGCCTGCACCGCCATTCAATATGATCATGGCTGATCATCCAACTCAATATCCTGTACCTGCCTTCTCTCCATACCCCCTGATCCCTTCAGCCACAAGGACCACATCCTACTCCCTCTTAAATATGGCCAACGAACTGGCCTCAACTACCTTATGTGGCAGAGAATTCCACAGATTCACCACTCTCTGTGTGAAAAACGATTTTCTCGTCTCGGTCCTAAAGGACTTCCCCCTTATCCTTAAACTGTGACCCCTTGTCCTGGACTTCCCCAACATCGGGAACAATCTTCCTGCATCTAGCCTGTCCAACCCCTTAAGAATTTTGTAAGTCTCTATGAGATCACCCCTCAATCTTCTAAATTCCAGCGAGTACAAGCCGAGTCTATCCAGTCTTTCTTCATATGGAAGTCGTGCCATCCCAGGAATCAGTCTGGTGAACCTTCTCTGTACTCCCTCTATGGCAAGAATGTCTTTCCTCAGATTAGGAGACCAAAACTGTACGCAATACTCCAGGTGTGGCCTCACCAAGACCCTGTACAACTGCAGTAGAACCTCCCTGCTCTTGTACTCAAATCCTTTTGCTAGGAACATATGACAATATGACAGTAAAACACTCTTGACTCTTGACTTGCTTGAACTGTTCTGTAAATATCCCTTCTCATCCAATCACACTTTATTAAAGTGGCACAGCTTTGGTAGAGCTGCTGCCTCACAACACCAGAGACCCAGGTTTGATCCTGACCTTGGGTGCTGTCGATGTGGAGGTTGCACATTCTTCCGGTGACCACGTGGATTTTCTCCGGGAAGTCCGGTTTCCTCCCACATCCCAAAGACGTGCGGTTTAATTGGTCTCTGTAAAATTGCCCCTTGTGTGCAGGGAGTGCAAGAGAAAGTGTGATAATATATAACTAGTGTGAACTGGTGATCGATGGTCGGTGTGGACTCGGTGTGCCAAAGGTCCTGTTTCCATGGTGTGTCTCTAAACTTAACTAAACTAAACTGAGCTGAATGTTGCTACTGGCTGTTGAGGACTTCCAATGCACCCATGAAGCTTCCAGTGCACAATGGGAAATAAACATGACAAAGACTCATCTAATTCTGCTAATCACTGTGTGAGTGTAGTCCCCTTTCCTAACGCAGCTATCAGCCGCCATTTCAAGGAAATCCTTGCTGTCTAACAACAAAGATGCTGGTGAGTTGGCTAGGCACCCAATCCCGTATATGCATTCTCATGGACACAGCCCAGAAATCCAAATATGCACTGGTAATTAGCAGTGAAAGCCATATTCCTTGAACAAAATATATTTATGTTAAGATATCATAAATAAACGTAAAAACATATGTAAAAACAAACGTTATTTTAATATCCATTTGAATTTGAAGTATTTATCAGAGGGAATAACAAGGCATGTACATTGAATTGGGTTTTAATGGTGAGAGAGTTTGTTGAACTGTAATTATGACTTGAGATTTCATTAATAGCTCACTAATACCTTTTGTTTAGTTATTGTCATATATTCCAGGATGCAATCAAATTCCTTGTTGGTATGAAGCTCATAGAGTACACAGTGTACGTGATAATTATAGATACAATAATAAGTACAGAGACAAAAGCTAAACAGCAGAATGGCGGAAAGATTATAGCGTAAGCTGAAGTAGTGCAAAAGAACATCCTGAAGTGCAATAACAGAACAACTGAAGGAGGTGGAGCTGAGAGTCAGACTATGTGATAGTACCTCAGGGAAGGGAGTGTGAAAGATATGGCATAATATGAGGGGGTTAATGAGAATAGGGAGAATAAAATGTAGGTTTAGTGCAGTTGGGTGATCGATAGTCAGCGTGGACTTGTTGGGCCGAAGGAACTGTTTCTGTGATTTATGACTGAATCTGAACTAATCCCATTTTTTTTCCTCTTGTATCATCAACATACCCCCAATTCTTCTGCCACCTACCTACAATAAGGCTAATTAACAGTAACTGATTAACCACATGTCTTTGGGATGTGGTAGGAAAATAGAGCATGTAGGGAGAGTCACAGGGAGAAAGTAAAAACTCCATGCTGGTCAGGATAAGATCTGGGTCGTTGGAACAGTGAGGCATTTGTTGTGCCAATGTGAATGTAAGCCAAGCCTCAACCTGGTTGACCGCCACTTTAACACCTCTTCCCATTCCCACACTGACCTTTCTGTCCTGGGCCTCTTCTATTGCCAGAGTGAGGCTGCATGCATCTCATATTCCACTTGGGTAGCTTACAACCCAACAGCGTGAACATTGAATTCACCTATTTTAGGTGACAACAGCCCCCTCCTCTCTCCCTTCTGTCCCCACACCCCACCTTTCTTTACGTCCTCCCTCACTCCCCTATGCCTCACCTGGACTCACATCTATTTCTCTCCTCCGCCTTGCCTTCCACCTCCATTCCTTCCCCTAACTCCACGATTTACAACTCCTCAATCCTTTTGTCACACCTTCTGTCTTTTCATCTCTGGCCTTTGTCCAACCATCAGCTTATCAAAAACCCACCTCCCCTGTATCAACCTATTACCTGCCAGGTTTTGTCCTACCCCTCCTCTCCAGCTTTACCGCCAGAGCCCCTCCCCCCACCCCCCACCCCACCTCAATCAGTCTGTAAGTAGGTCCCAATTCAAAATGGCACATATCTATGTTCTCCAGATGCTGCCTGACCTGCTGAGTTACTCCAGCACTTCATGTCCTTTTTTTTAAACCAGCGTTTCCTGTACTTTGTTTCGACAAGCATCCACGTGTTATTTTCCTTGGAAATTAGGCACTCTTTATTTTTGTCTTAAAAAAACCATCATGTTATGCAAAAGAGTCAGATAACTGATTGATCCTGAATATATTCTCAGTGATATTTGCGTAATTCCTTGCCTGAGGTGCTGTATGTTACATACTTGGGCAATACTCTTCTACAGACATAAGCAAATCTCAGCTTTCCCATTTTGCTTTTATTGTTCAGAAGGTGGGGGGAATGTTGGATGCTCTTTAAGAACTTAGAAGCAGAGTTTTTGGATACAGATTCCTATTCATATTTAAAGTTGGGCTACATTATGCTTAAAGCAACAAAATAGTTCCACATCACTGACAGCCACACCTGGCTTCCATTGGAAGTGATCAGAAGCCTGGGATGAATCTATACCAACAGTCTATGACTCATGGGCATTGCAGGGAAATCCTGCATTTTGCCAGTTGAGGACATTTGGATTCCAAGCAGTCAAACATGGACATAACTTGAGCAGTGGGATCGGTCACTGTTCCAAATTCAAAAGGCCATCTGGACTACATCTACACTTCACACTGACCAGTCTCACTCCCTCTTATCCCATCTCCCATTTGGCACGAGGTACAGAAGTTTTAAAGTGGACACCTCCAGAGTCAGTGCCAGTTTCTTCCCAGCTGTTATCAGGCAACTGAATGGTTCTCTCATCAGCTAGAGCGCTGTCCTGACCTACTTTCCTCTTCATTGTAGACCTTCAAACTATCTTTAATTGGACTTTATTGGACTTTATCTTGCATTGAATAATTAACCCTTCGTCTTGTATCTCTACTTGTCATCAAGTATAGTATTTTCATAGCACCTAACAAAAAAAGTTTTTCACTGTACCTCGGTACATATGACAATAATAAACTAAACTAAATTAAACCTTTATAAGGCCAATTTAGAGGGCATGGAATCACAGATCGCAGACCCTAAATTATAAGATTTGAGTGGAACTATTGTTTTATTTAGAGTAGTTATTTGCAAAGAGTAGGAGTAAACGGGTCCTTTTCACAATGGCAGGCAGTAACTAGTGGGGTACCGCAGGGCTCAGTGCTGGGACCCCAGCTATTTACAATATATATTAATGATCTGGATGAGGGAATTGAAGGCAATATCTCCAAGTTTGCGGATGACACTAAGCTGGGGGGCAGTGTTCGCTGTGAGGAGGATGCTAGGAGGCTGCAAGGTGACTTGGATAGGCTGGGTGAGTGGGCAAATGTTTGGCAGATGCAGTATAATGTGGATAAATGTGAGGTTATCCACTTTGGTGGCAAAAACAGGAAAGCAGACTATTATTTAAATGGTGGCCGATTAGGAAAAGGGGGAGATGCAGCGAGACCTGGGTGTCATGGTACACCAGTCATTGAAAGTAGGCATGCAGGTGCAGCAGGCAGTGAAAAAAGCGAATGGTATGTTAGCTTTCATAGCAAAAGGATTTGAGTACAGGAGCAGGGAGGTTCTACTTCAGTTGTACAGGGTCTTGGTGAGACCACACCTGGAGTATTGCGTGCAGTTTTGGTCTCCAAATCTGAGGAAGGACATTATTGCCATAGAGGGAGTGCAGAGAAGGTTCACCAGACTGATTCCTGGGATGTCAGGACTGTCTTATGAAGAAAGACTGGATAGACTCGGTTTATACTCTCTGGAATTTAGGAGATTAAGAGGGGATCTTATAGAAACTTACAAAATTCTTAAGGGGTTGGACAGGCTAGATGCAGGAAGATTGTTCCCGATGTTGGGGAAGTCCAGGACAAGGGGTCACAGCTTAAGGATAAGGGGGAAATCCTTTAAGACCGAGATGAGAAAGACTTTTTTCACACAGAGAGTGGTGAGTCTCTGGAACTCTCTGCCACAGAGGGTAGTTGAGGCCAGTTCATTGGCTATATTTAAGAGTGAGTTGGATGTGGCCCTTGTGGCTAAGGGGATCAGAGGGTATGGAGAGAAGGCAGGTACGGGATACTGAGTTGGATGATCAGCCATGATCATATTGAATGGCGGTGCAGGCTCGAAGGGCTGAATGGCCTACTCCTGCACCTAATTTCTATGTTTCTATGTTTCTATTTAATGCTTAACTAAATGCTGTATATGAAGTACCAAATTTTGAAAGAATGGTAGAAAATAAGAGTAGCAAATGGTTAGTTTTCTTCAGTTCAGTTGAGAGATACAGCATGGAAACAGACACTTTGGCACATCGAGTCCACACCAACCATTGATCACACTCTCACACCAGTTCTATATAATTCTGCTTTCTCATCCAGTCCCTACATACTAGGGGCAATTTACAGAGGCTAATTAACCTACAAACCCGTGCCCGTCTTTGGGACAGGGGAGGAAACTGGAGCATTCGGAGAAAGCCCACATAGTCACAGCGAGAGCGTGCAGACTCCACACAATCAGCAGTCGAAGTCAGGATCAAGCGCGGGTCTCTGGCACTGTGAGGGAGTAGTTTTACCAGCCGTGCCACAGTGTATCCATGCAGGAGGTGAACCACGGTTGGTCATTTGGCTCCATTCAGTATAATAGATGATCTGATCTTGGCCTCAGCTCCACTTTCCTGCCTGGCATAGATGGCCCTTGAATCATCCATAGTCCAAAGCTGTCTCAATGTCTGTTCATGTCATGGACTACATCTCAGGAACAATTCAACATCAATGATAACAACTGACGTTCGCATACCACCACAGCATCCTAAACTGTTACCATTGTGAAACATAACTTGACCTAGCGCTGCATGTCTACAACGTTAGGTTTGAAGGAGCACAAGGAAAAGAGATAGAGAGGCTCATGGAGACAAATCAAAAGCTCAGATGAAGGCACCTTTGCCACTGCTGGAATGATTAAAAGTGGAGGTAATCCAGAGTCATAGTCATACAGTTAGTGGTATTGCTGACCTATAGCCCCAGCTGCTCAAGTTCAATACTGATCCCCTGATGCTGTCTGTGTGGAGTTTGCAAGATCACCTTGTAACTGTGTGGATTTCTTCCCAAATTCTAAGGTTAGGCAGCCATTGCCTTGTTGTACATGAAATTTGAACCTAGTTAAAGATAGACACACAATGCTGGTGTAACTCAGCGGGTCAGGCAGCATCTCTGGTGAAAATAGATAGGTAACATTTCAGGTTGGGACCCTTCTGCAGATGTTGCCTTGTCGTACATAAAATTTGTACCTAGATAAAGATAGATGCACAATGCTGGTGTAGCTCTGAGAGTCAGGCAGCATCCCTGAAGAAAATGGAAAGGTAACATTTCAATCAGTCTGAAGAAGCATCCTGACCCAAAATGTCACCTGTCCGTTTTCTCCAGAGATGCTGCCTGACCTATTGAGTTACTCCAGCATTGTGTGTCTATCTTTGGTATAACCCAGCATCTGCAGTTCTTTTTTATTACATTGAACCTAGCTAAGTTTGGCACCACAGTGGCATTGCTGGAAGAGCTCCTGTCTCACAACACCAGAGTCCCAGGGACCAGTGGAGTTCACATGTCATCACATGGCTTTTATCAGGGCACATTATATTCTTCCCACAACACAAAGATCTGTTGGTTGATAAGTTAATTGGTGAACGGCATAGTTTTAGCTTTAGATATATATGCATGGAAACAGGCTCCATGGTCCACTGAGTCCATACTGATAATCGATCACCCATTCACACTAGTTCTAACTTATACCACTTTCGTATCCACCCCCTACACACTGCAGGCAATTAACCTGCAAACCCGCATGTCTTTGGGATGTGGGAGGAAACTGGAGTTCCCAGAGGAATGCCGCATGGTCACAGGGCGAACGTGCAAACTCCACACAGACAGCACCTGATGTCAGGATCGAACCCAGATCTCCATTGCTGTAGTCCGTGGCTCTACCAACGGCATCACTGTACTGCCCTCTATAATCTGGAAGGAGTAAATGAAAATGTGGGAGAGTAAAATCTAATAGAGTAACATTAGTGTGCGTGCGTGGTTGATGTTTGATATGGATTAAGGGATCAAGGATCCTGCTTGGGTGCTGTATCTCTCCTTGTACCCATAACCGATGGGTTTGCAAGTTGATTGGCCACCGCAAACTGTCCTTCATGTGTAGGTGAGTGGTAGAATCTGACAAAAGTTGATGGGAACATGTGAAAAGTAGAAAATGGGATAAGTGTAGGATTGATGTAAATGAATGCTGCATGAATGACTCAATTTCTCTGTGACTCTTTGACTCAAGTGATCAGACCAGATCCAGATTAATAACAATGAATCAAAGATTTTTCATTGATTATGGGTTAATAAATCTTGGTGGTCCCGAGGTTGGAGGAGGTCACAGCAAAAGGAATTGGCGAGCTCTTAAAGGGGTGGGTTTGAAGTTACATTCCAATCTGGATTGAATGAGTTTGTTAATTTTATTAGAAACAAATGGAAGACTGCTTAAATGAATAAACCTGCAGAACAAGCAAAAACGATGCTTTTATTAGGGAATTAGGCATTCCCAGAAACTGCCTGGATTACAGGGTGTGAGCTATAAGGGCGGCACAGTAGCGCAGCTGTAGAGTTGATGCCTTTTGGTGCCAGAAACCAGCGTTCGATCCTGACCTCAGGTGCTGTCTGTATGGAGGGTGCACATTCTTCCTATGACCGTGTGGGTTTTCTTTGAGTGCTCCAGTTTCCTCCCACATCCCAAAGACGAGCAGGTTGGTAGGTTAATTTGCTTCTGCAAAAAAAAAATGTCACTAATGTGTAGGATAGAACTAGTGTACGGGTGATCTCTGATGAGCACATCCTTGATGGGCCAAACAGCCTGTTTCCACACTGTATCTCTAAGCTAAACAAAATCAAACTAAAGAGAGTTTGGACAAACTTGGATTGCTTTCTCTGGAATGTTGAAGGTTGAGGGGAAATCTTCTTCCTAGGATAGAAATCGGATACACTCTCTTATACAGTTTAAAAACTACATAGACTATATTATTCAAAATCTAAATTACATAACATTTTTCCAAAAGTTATGTAATAAATGTCAACCTATATGTGATAAATGTCAACATTTAGAAGCCAACTTGTCACACTCATTTACAAACCGTATAAAAATTACAAAATTCTGGATAGAAATATTTAGGATAATTTCAAATGTTGTTAATATAATTTTGACACCTGATTCAAAGTTAATAATACTAGGAATACTGGAAACAGACCAATTAATAACAATGAATCAAAGATTTTTTATTGATTATGGGTTAATAATTGGGAAAAAAATAATATTCAAATTTTGGAAAGGCCCTACATCCCCTACAATCAAAATGTGGAATACAGAAATGTCGGAGACTCTTCATCTGGGGAGATTGAGGCTAGTCCTAATGGACAGGTTAGATCTCTTCAGAGGGATATGGTCTCCATATATTGAATATTTGCAGAGTCATAACAGCTCGGTACGAGGGCTTGACTGAGGCCTGAATATTAGAATGGATGAAGAAATATATATAATAAATCATGCCTATATCTCCAAAGACGGATTAATGATTAACACTCCATTCGCTTTCATATTTTCTTCATTACTTATCTCTATCTTTTCCTACTTTATAAAAAAAATTTAAAAAGCGTATAGTCTTAAATTTTAATATTAATAATAATATCAATATTATTAATATCATGAAAGTATATAATGATGTATTTTCATCTATGTAAAACATTGTAATTTTCATAAATATGTTTCTATAATAAATAATATTTAACAAAAAGAAATTGTAATATATGGGGGCACAGCTTTAAAGTGGGGGAACAAAGTCTCAAGGAGATATGTGGGTACATTTTTTATACAGAGAATGATGGATGCCTGGAAAATGGTGTCAGAAGTAGTGATGGAGGCAGAGGCGTGAGTGGCTTTTAAGTGGCTTTTAGATAGTTACAAAGATGTACAAGGAATGGCGGGATATGGATGACGTACAGGCAGAAGAGATTAGTTTCATTTGGCATCACGTTTGGCACGGACATTGTGGGCCGAAGGGCCGTTTCCCATGCTGTACTATTCGATGTTTTTTGTTCTAATCCTTTGATGTTGGTTTGGTAAAATGCAATACCAAATAATTCTGGTTTTAGGCACCTTTCTGCCTTGATGCTATTGTTGATATTTAAAGTTTGAAATGTACTCCTATCTGGTGAGATCTTATCTTAAGGGCACATTTTTCTCCTGAATAGGGGTTTATTGAAAACACTCCTTAAAGAAAACAAGCATGACTGATATCACAGATGGGAGATGCTATGTTGCTTCACAGCATCTCTTGTGCTTTTGTCCATAACATCAGAGGGGAGGTTCATTGTGGGTGGTATTTTGTGACCTGCAAGTATGATAAGGCGAAGCATAAACTGTATCTCTGTATTGGAATCACCACTGGGTAACTTATGAAGTATAAACTTAGCAGATTTGCAAATTTAAAATCAATTGAATTGTGTGAGAAATCACAGTGGAATGCATGTCGGAAAGGGCTGGAGTTTAGCATGGTAGAATACCTTGAGATGGAAGAAAAAGCTAGAATCAGTACTGAAGACTATAAAATGTGGAATTCCCTGCCACAGAGGGCAGTGGAGGCCAAATCACTGGTTGGATTTAAGAGAGAGTTAGATAGAGCTCTAGCGGCTAGTGGAATCAAGGGATATGGGGAGAAGGCAGGCACGGGTTATTGATTGGGGACGATCAGCCATGATCACAATGAATGACGGTGCTGACTCGGAGGGCCGAATGGCCTCCTCCTGCACCTATTGTCTATGTTTCTATGTAAAACTACAAAGTTGTCCTAAAAATCCATTTATTTCAATAAAAAAGGACTCAAAAGTTCTGGAGGAACCCAGCGTATCAGGCAGCATCTCTAGAGAACATGGATAGGTGACATTTTGGATTGGGACCCTTCTTCAGTTTGAAGAAGGATCCTGACCCAAAACATCACCTATCCATGTTCCTCGGATATGCTACCTGATCCGTTGGGATACTCCAGAACTTTGTGTCCTTTTGGTCCTGTAGCTACATTTATTTCAAAAATCTCCTTCAGGGAAAGACATTGGTTGCCTTTATCTGGTGTGGTTTGCATGTGACCCACCCCCAAAGCCCACTATAACACGTGTAGGAAGCAATTGTAGATGCTGGTTTATACCAAAGATAGACACAAAATGTTGGAGTAACTCAGCGTGCCACGCGGCATCTCTGGAGAAAAGCAATAGGTGACATTTCAGATCTGAAGAAGGATTCCGACCTGAAGTGTCACCTATTCCTTTTCTCCACAGATGCAGCATGCCCCTTGAGTTACTTAATAGTTTGTGTTTACCCACTGTAACACAGTTGGCTTTTAACTGATCTCAGTACAACAGCCAGATCAGAAGAATGAATGATTATCGGAAACAGCTGAAAAAAACTAGCAACAAGAAATAAAGGTACAGTCTGATCTGGCGAACTTCTTTCCATGGTGTTCTGCTCGCTGCATAGTGGTGCAGCAGTAGAGTTGCTGCCTTACAGCGCCAGAGATCCGGCTTCAATCCTGACTACGGGTGCTGTCTGTACGGTGTTTGTACGTTCTCCCCATGACCGTGTGGGCTTTATCCAGATACTCTAATTCCTCCCACACTCCAAAGACGTACAGGTTTGTAGGTTAATTGGCTTTGGTAAAAATTGTAAATTGTCCCTAGTGTGTAGGATAGTGCTAGTGTATTGCTGGTTGGTGCGGACTTAGTGGGCCGAAGGGCCTGTTTCTGCACTGTAACCTAAACTAAAAAAGCTATAATACTTCCATACTGCCTTGTCCCCCTCCTCCTCCTGCCCCCACTCTCTTCACAACCCCCCCTCTCCCTCCACACGCTCACCCCCTCTCCCACCATGGTGGCACCGGTTCTTTTTCAATACCTTGCACAAAATGTGTTAGCTCCTGATTATTTTCTTTTCTGCAGGTTTTATTTTCCCGAGTGACCTGAGCCTCCTTTGATAAGCAGCAGATGGAGTGGCAGGGAGTTGCTACACCTGGCGAAATACTGCTGGTTTCATGGGGCGTGAGGACAATGGCAATACTCTTCCCCCACCCCCCCCCCCCCACCTCCACACCCAAGGAGTCGATCTTTATCAGGGTGGGGAAAGATAGCCTCAAGTTACATTCATGGTGTCGTGAATGTTAAAGCCACCCACACATGCTTGGAGAATGCCTCCAACTCATCAACATGAGTTTCGAAGAAAGAGAATAGTTGCCTGTGAGGTGCTTGTCCTAACATGCTTGCTGCATCCTGTACTAAGGGCTAAATGTTATATTTCACGTTGGTACCATCTCTTCTCTTAAAGAGACAGTACAATCAACGAATAAACCCTCAATACTTTGTAATAATTGATTGACCGATTCAAATATACAGCATGGAAACAGGCCCTTTGACACACCAAGCCCATGCCAACCATCGATCACCCGTTCAAGCTAGGTCTCTGTTACCCCACTTTTGCATCCCCTTCTGACACGCTAGGGGAAATTCACAGAGGCCAATTGCCTAAAATTAATTTTCAAGGCAGCCATGATGAAATTTTAATTCATATCTTTAGATCAATGGTGCAGGTGTCTTTATGCAGGTCCAGTAATATGACTGCTATGGTACTGTACCCTTGTAAACCCATTAAGAACCAGAGAATACCTTGGGAGAGGCAGAAAATCCTTAAAGTTCCTCTTCCCTAAGGCAAAGGTTATTCTTTTAGTCATTATCACAGGATTATTTATCTACTGAACAGCAACGTACCTCTTTTTGCTTTGCCTATTTTCTCCCGATGCCCATAGATTTGACCAAGAATCAATAGTTTTATCAGAGAGAGTACCTTTCTCTTTAAGAGGAATGATGATACCAAACAAGGGCAGCACGGTGGCGCAGCGGTAGAGTTGCTGCCTTACTGCGCTTGCAGCGCCAGCGACCTGGGATCGATCCTGACAGTGGGTGCTGCCTGTACGGAGTTTGTACGTTCTCCCTGTGACCCCGTGCGTTTTCTCCGAGATCTTCGGTTTCCTCCCACACTCCAAAGACTTACTGGTATGTAGGTTAATTGGCATGGTGTATGTGTGAAAATTGTCCCTAGCGTTAATGTGCGGGGATCGCTGGTCGGTGCTGACTCGGTGGGCTGAAAGGTTTGTTTCCGCACTGTATCTCTAAACTAAACTAAACTTCAGTCTGAAGAAGGGTTTTGACCCGAAACGTTGCCTATTTCCTTCGCTCCATAGATGCTGCCTCACCCGCTGAGTTTCTCCAGCATTTTTGTCTACCTTAAACAAAATTATGTGTAGGAAAGAACTGCAGATGTTGGGTTTATTCCAAATATAGACATAAAGTGATGGAGTATCTCAGCAGGTCAGAGAGCATCTCTGGAGAGAAAGGATGGGCACACGGATAGAATAGGTTTAGAAGGATATGGGCTAAACGCAGGCAGGTGGGACTAGCGTAGATAGGCATGTTGGTCAGTATGGGCAAATTGGGCCGAAAAGCCTGTTTCCACACTGTATTCATACAATGAGCAGAGTATAGCTTGTAATAATGGTCTACAAGCAACTGTCATTCCAAATTGCCTTTTGATTTTTCTATCTCTCTTCCTGTAACCCAATTCTGTTCCCCTTCCAAGGGAGCAGAAAGAACAACAACCCCAATCTCACGCTCTCCAACCTCATAATATCATTAAAATTCCTTTCATGAGGACGGGATCTATTTTTATGGTCATCACATTACAATTTCCAATCACTCAATTCCTTCTATCCTTCATTGACATGGGAAAGACTACCTTAAGAGCCCAGTTGTAGAACAATATATTGGATAAATGGAAAATGTAATTTTTTGATTTCTGACAAGATGCCTACAACGCAGGAGAATTACTTTTAGTGTGGCTGATGTTATCTGGGTGGAAAAATGCTTCAGCCTCAGTATCTCAAGGTTTGAAAGCCCATATCACTTCTCTCAATGCAGACAGATAGATATCAGCAAAGAGTAAATAAAGATATATCATCAAAACATCGGAAGCCTGCTTAGAAACCGGTCAATACAGCACATGAAACAGGAGCTAACCAACAAGTGAAACCTCATTTCATAAAACATAGCAGTCCCAATGACTATTCTGATTGAGAAGTCACGTTTATAGGCTTGAGTGTTTATGATAAACAGTTTACAGTCAGTTTTACACACATATCATATTTCCCGATTATTTTAATTTAGTGCTAATTATTAAATGATCATGAATTTCAGAATATAGTGATTATTACCAAATACCACTTTTGGTTAGAATTCTCAAACGAGCCAACAAATTAGGTGCAGGAAGAGGTTCTTCAAGCCAGCCCCACCATTTAACAAGATGACGCCTAATCATGGCTGACCTGAGTATAACCTCAGCTTGTATATTGAGCCTCCATATGCCTCTATCATAAATATACTCAAAATATACTGCTTCTGCTGCCCTTTAAGGAAAATTGTTCAAAAAACTTACAACCCCTGTGAGAAAACTTTAAGTCATCCCCATCTCCTCATTTTGAAACAGTTATTCCTAGTCTAAATTTTTCCACAACAGGAAACATTCCCTCCACATCCACCTAGTTCAGTCCCCTCAGGATCATACGTTTCAATGAAGTCCCCCTCATTCTAAACATCAATGGATACAAGCCAAGCCTGTCCAATCTTTCCTCATCAGACAATCTATCCATCCTGGTAAGACATCAATTACTTCTTCGTTGTTCTCCGCCTGCCAGGTTCCACAACTGGGAAGGTAAAGATATGTTCCTTTTAAAACATTATTGATGCGGTGATTAATTTTGCCTCTTTATCTTTCTCTCCTCGCCCTCAAAAGACCAGAGAAGCAGTGCAGCAAATGCTTACCAGATTGATGCCTAGGTAGAGGGATGGTCCACCTTTAGATGAATGAAGTGCAACCTCTTTGCTCGGAGGAATATAATTATTTTAAAGGCCTGACTCCTAGAGTATATCGAGGGCTGGGATGATAAATCTTTGGACAGTAAGGGAATTAAGGTTGTGGGAATTGAGTCAAATGAACAGATCAACTGTGATGTGTTAAAGAAGGACCTGCAGATGCTGGAAAATCGTGGGTACACAAAATGCTGGAGAAACTCAGCGGGTGCAGCAGCATCTATGGAGCATAGGAGATAGGCAACGTTTCGGGCCGAAACCCTTCTTCAGACTTCTTTAGATCAACTGTGATCATATTTAGTGGTGGAGCAGGACTGTGTGAACTTCTGCCCCTTTTTTAGTTGTGCCTCACACAGATTCTTATAACTTTTTTCCGCTCTCACCTTAATATACAGACTGTCCTCAATAAACATCTCCATTGACTGCCTAAAATTTCCTGGTCTTCATTTCTTTCTCCACTGTAAAAGCAGAGGGGAAGTGGATACACCATGGGTACACAAAAGGCTGGAGAAACTCAGCGGGTGCAGCAGCATCTAAGGAGCGAAGGAGATAGGCGACGTTTCGGGTCGAGACCCTTCTTCAGACTGGTCAGGGAACAGGGAACCGAGAGATATAGACGGTGATGTGGAGAGATAAAGAACAATGAATGAAAGATATGCAAAAAAGTATCGATGATAAAGGGAACAAGCCATCGTAAGCTGTTTGTGGTGTCAATATGAGAAGCTGGTGCGACTAGGGTGGGGGAGGGAGATAGAGATAGAGGGAATGCCAGGGCCCGAGGGCTGAGGGAGAGGTGGGAAGGGGAGAAGACAGCAAGGGTTAACAGAATTGAGAAAATTCAATGTTCAAGCCCAAAGGATGCAGACTCCCCAAGCGGAATATGAGGTGCTGTTCCTCCAACTTGCAGTGTTGCTCACTCTGGCCGTGGAGGAGGCCCAGGACCGAGAGGTCGGATACGGAATGGGAGGGGGAGTTGAAGTGCTGAGCCACCGGGAGGTTGGGTTGGTTAATGCGGACCGAGCGGAGGTGTTCGGGGAAACGATCGCCAAGCCTCCGCTTGGTCTCACCGATATAGATCATCTGGCATCTGGAGCAGTAGATGAGATTGGAGGAGGTGCAGGTGAACCTCTGTCGGACCTGGAAGGACTGCTTGGGTCCCTGAAAGGAGTGGAAGGGGGAGGTGAAGGGACAAGTGTAGCATTTCTTGCGGTTGCAAGGGAAAGTGCCCGGGGAAGGGGTAGAGTGGGAGGGAAGGGAAGAATTGACAAGGGAGTTGCAGAGGGAGTGGTCTTTGCGGAAGGCAGACGGGTGGGAGATGGGAAGATGTGGCGAGTGGAGGGGTCGCGTTGGAGGTGGCGAAACTGGCGGAGGACTATGTGTTGTATTTGCCGGCTGGTGGGGTGAAAGGTGAGGGCCAGGGGGACTTTGCCCTGTTTGTGAATGGGGGAATGGGGAGAGAGGGCAGTGTTGCGGGGTATGGAGGAGACCCTGGTGCGAGCCTCATCTATAGTGGGGGAGGGGAATCCCCGTTCTCTGAAGAATGAGGCCATTTGCGATGACCTGGTGTGGAACACCTCATCCTGGGAGCAGATGCGGCGTAGACGGAGGAATTGGGAATAGGGGATGGAGTCCTTACAGGAAGCAGGGTGGGAGGAAGAGAGTCCAGGTAGCTGTGGGAGTCAGTTGGTTTGTAGTGAATGTCGGTCAGGAGTGTATCACCTTCAATAGAGATGGTGAGATCAAGGAATGGTAGGGAAATGTCGGAAATGGTCCATGTGTATTTGAGTGCCGGATGGAAGTTGGTGGTGAAATGGATGAAGTCAGTCAGTTGTGTGTGGGTGCAGGAGGTGACACCAAAGCAGTCGTCGATGTAACGGAGGTAGAGGTCGGGGATGGGGCCCTGGTACGCCGAGAACAAGGATTGTTCGACGTACCCAACAAAGAGGCAAGCGTAGCTGGGGCCCATGCGTGTGCCCATAGCTACGCCTTGTGTTTGGAGGAAATGGGAGGAGTCAAAAGAGAAGTTATTGAGGGTAAGGACCAACTCCGCTAGGCGGAGGAGGGTGTCAGTGGACGGGTATGGGTTGCTCCTCTGGTCGAGGAAGAACCGGAGGGCTTTGAGACCGTCCTGATGGGGGATGGAGGTGTAGAGTGACTGGACGTCCATGGTAAAGATGAGAGGATGGGGGCCTGGAGAATGGAATGCGCGGAGCCGACGGAGAGTGTCTGAGGTGTCTTGAACATAGGTGAGGAGGGATTTAACAAAGGGGGATAGGATGGCGTCAAGGTATGTGGAAATGTTTTCGGTGGGGCACGAACAGGCAGAGACAATGGATCTGCCAGGGCAGTCGGGTTTGTGGATTTTGGGGAGAAGGTAAAATCGGGCCGTGCAGGGCTGGGAAACGATGAGGTTGGAGGCTCGGGGGGGTAGGGAGCCGGAGCTGACGAAGTCGGTTATGGTGCTCGAGATGGTGGCCTGGTGTTCGTCAGTGGGTCATTGTCCAGGGGTAAGTAGGAGGAGGTGTCCGAGAGTTGGCGCGCGGCCTCCGCTTTGTAGAGATCGACGTGCCAGACTACCACGGCACCTCCCTTGTCGGCGGGTTTGATAACCCAGTCTGGGTTGTTACGGAGTGAGTCGATGGCAGTACGTTTGGGGGTGGAGAGATTGGAGTGAGACAGGGGAGTGGAGAAGTCGAGGCGGTTGATGTCCCGACGGCAGTTCTGGATAAATAGTTCTAGAGCCGGAAGGCTACGAGGAGGGGGTCCAAGTGGAGGGGTTACGTTGCAGATGGGAAAAGGGATCATCAGTGGGGGGCGAGGACTTCTTCCCATGGAAGAACGCCGTGAGGCGGAGGCGACGGTAGAAGAGCTCCAAGTCATGGTGGGCGCGGAACTCATTGAGGTGGGGACGGAGGGGGACAAAGGTAAGACCTCTGCTGAGGACAGACCGTTCAGTGTCGGAGAGGGGAGGTCCGGGGGTATGGTGAACACGCGGCAAGGATGGGGGTTGTGGCCGGAGGAAGGCAGGTGAGTGCACTAACTGCTCCTCAAGGTATGGATACACCATGGATCATTTACAGTCTCCTATGAATCCACTAAACAGAAGATTTTTGGATATGCGAGGAAACCCATGGTGCCACAGGTAGAATGTGAAAACTCCACACTTCGATGTTAGGATTAAACCTGGCTCCAAGAAAACTCCAAGATCAGGATTAAATTTAGGTGCTGGCGCTGTGTACACTGAAATAATGGACCAAAGTTACAGTTAGATTTTACTATTGATGGACAATTCTGGGAAAATGTACAGGGTACAATGTACAGGGTTGGGTATCACATTATGTCAAAAAAAAAACAATATGGAAATAACAATATGAGTGGCACAGTGGCACAGCTGCTGCATCACAGCGCTGGAGATCCTGACCTGGGGTGCTGTCTGTGTGGAGTTTATATGTTCTCTGTGTGACTGCGTGGGTTTTCTTCGGGTTCTCCAGTTTCCTCCCGCAATACAAAGGTCTGCAGGTTTGCAGGTTAATTGGCTTTTGTAAATTAACCCTAGTGTGCAGGATGCAAAAGTAGGATAACGTATAACCAGTGTAGAGGAGATCACTGGTCGATGTGGACACAGAGCTGAAGCGCTTGTTTCTGCACTGTATCTCCAGACCAAACTAAACTAAATATGTAATATGCCAATTTTATACCAGAGATAAGATTTTAACTATAAGCAATAACTTGAAAAATGAGTATTGTTTACATTGGAACAAAAAAGGCTAAATTGTAGGGGATACGAAGAGTTTTGGCAGAATGTGTAGGTTGAGATTATTTCCTGATTAATGTCAAATGGTCATTGTAAAAAACAACCTATAAAATGTTTTCCTCAATGAAATTCATATGCTGGTTTTCTCACGAAGCTAGGCTTAACCTTTTGCTCTGGCAGAGTGAAAGATGGCCAAGATGTTGTTGAGATATTCCAGGGCAGAAGTTTGGATTGCTTCCTTCAATTTTTAAATTGGTCCTGTCTGATTTTTGGGAACAGAATACATGTTATTGATTTAAAGGAAGGTAAGGGTTCTGTTGCACAGTCTCTCAATGCATTGAATACACAATGCAAATTTCTAATGGTTAAAATAAAATTGAACTCATCAATGTTGCCAGAGTGCATGACATCAAGTCAGGTCAAGTCATATGCACAAGTATAGTGAGTTACAAATATAATGAAAAACTTGCAGCAGTGTCACACGCACATAGACTCAGACAACACACAAAACACAAATTGTGTATTATCCTGATTCTGTACACAGTGGGTGACTCGATTGTAATCATGGATTGCATGCCACATAATGCATCTCACTGTACCTCGGCACACGTGACAATAAACTAAACTAAACTTAACAAAATTAAACATGTCATACATAAATAATACATAAATTATATGTACATTTTACAAGAGAGTGAGAATGTAGGCTGTGCAATAACAAGACATTAGTGCAAATTCAATTCTAAATAAGTCCATGATAATGTTCTTCTGCTGGAGAATAGGGTTGTGCAGGTCGGTTCAAGAACCTGATGATTGTAGGAAAGTAATTGTTCCTTGAACCTGGTGGTGTGGGACTTCAGGCTCCTGTATGCCCTGTCTGATGGTGGAATTGGGAAAAGAGCTCATAGACACAGCCTCTTGAGGCAGCGCCTCAAGTAGATTCTGCTAATGACGGGAATGGTTGAGTCCACCACTCGCTGTAGTCTCTTGCGTTAATGTTAACGTTGGGTCACAGTGAAAAAAAGCATCGCTGCGCTTTGGGATAAGATAAGTTATGAGGGGAATTATCTGGACAACGTGTTAAAAATGTATCCAAGCAAATTATAACAGATTACAGAATGCGAAGGAGTTGGATAAATTGATTAGCTTCCATTTTTATGTGCCAGGCACCTTGCATGATCTCATCTTGCACTATTGAAAATGTTCAATCAGGATGCAAAGCACAATGAAAAAAATAGTTCAGGATGAGGATCAATAGACATAACAATCTGAAGGTATAAGATGCAGGTTAGTAGCTGACATGGTAGGTTAAGGAATATTATAATTGTATAGGTGCAAGTATTGTTTTTATGGGTTGTTCACGTGTTCTCTAGATGTCACCCAGATAAATGTGGATTTATGTGGAAATGTGGATGCACATTTAATCCATATGATTTACGAATGTCATGTTAATTTGATGTCCCATAAAGAGATTAATTGCATGATTTGCAAGTTGTTTCTCAACCATTGATCTTTTGGACTTTGTGTGCAGTTTGACCTGATGCTGCCCTACTCCACCCCACCACTCTGCCTTCTACCACAACACCTCTCCAGTATTAATGTGCTTTTGGAGGTAAAGGTACATGACTGGCAGAGAAATCATTCCATTCAAGTTTTTCTCCACTATTATAGAATCTACTGGCATCGCCCACCAAGGTGGCACAATAGCACAGCTGGGGGAACAGCAGCCCCACAGCGCCAGAGACCCAGGTTCAATCCTGACCTCGGGTGCTGTCTGTGTGGGGTTAGCATGTTCTTCCCATGATCCAGTGGGTTTCCTCTGGGTGCTCTGATTTCCTCCCACATCCCAAAGACGTGGGTTTGTAGGTTAATTGACCCCTGTAAATTGCTCCTAGTGTGTAGGTAGTTGAAGAGAAAGTGGGATAACATAGAACTAAAATAAATGGGTGATCAATCCCTGGCATGGACATGGTGGGCAGAAGGGCCTGTTTCCATGCTTTATCTTGAAACTAAACTAAACTAAAATCTCCATCATTGGAGGAACAATGTGCCTGATGTCAACAGCACTCTCCAGCCAGACTCAGTCCTTTATTGCCAGTGGCTGACCTAGGTTGGTTCTAGGCTGACGCATTATCTAGAAGCCAAACTGATGTTGAAAGCAAATGACTGGTGCTATGAATCATTGAGTAGATAGTCATCCCCCTTCCCATGGGTGCCCTCCAGTGGAAAGGGGCTCTAGATGTTGGACAGGTGGGTTAGTGGATGTAAACACCGAGCCATTCGTGTTCCCTTGCGCCATGATTCATAGTTTGTGGGTTTCACTGTATGAATCGAGATTGATTTTGTCCAATGTCATCAGTTTATATCACTCAGTATCTGCTTCCTACACATTTGTCAACATAATTCACCATCAAAAAAACATCTGCAAAGGCGGTACAACTAAGGTTCAGCAAGGGGTAACCATTATGTTAAGCTTTTGAGGACATTTTATGTTGGATGATCTAACTGAGGTTTTTAAAATGCTGAAAGGATTAATATTCATCAGAGTTAACTCAGTGAGGAGACTCAGGAAATCCTCGCTTATTACAGCTTACTTATTCACCCCTTGAGTCAATGTAACATTAAAGGGGGAATTCTTCACAGAAACTAGTTTTGAAAGCAGAAATAGTTTGCATCATGACTCACTGGGAACAGAAAAATAAATTAAAGTAATTGATGACTGTTTTAAACAAAAAGGCCCGCGATTGTGATCTTTTCGTAAGTACACAGGTTCAGAGAAATCATCCTGACTGTCCAAATGAAAGAATGTATATTTGTTTAAAATAGAAGATTGGCAAAGGAAGATAGGCTTTAATGTAGCTGAGACATACTCAGTCACCACTGACATACCTGAAATTTAACCCTTTGATAACAAACGTTTCTCTGGAAATGAATTCATTGCTGGGAAGCGGTTCCCTAACCAGAGGAGGTAGTTGAGACAGGTACTATTGCAACGTTTAAGAAACATTTGGGCAGGTACATGAATAGGACAGGTTTAGAGGGATATGTGCCAAACGCAGATAGATAGGACTTGGGGTCGATGGGACATGTTGGGCAAGTTGGGGCGAAGGGCCTGTTTCCACACTGTAAGATTTTATGACTCTATGATGTTAAATTAACACTGAGTGGCATCATAAGAACACTTTGCAATACATTGAAGCAAAATGTTTTGGCCCTGTGTAACTTATTTATATAGTTAGAGGGTTCCGAATTCTGGCACACTGCCTGTAAGACAATCTGTTGGAAGGAATTCACAGATGCAGTACATAAGCAGCCTGGGACTTGGGTTTGACGTTATCAGGACCCAAACTCAGCTTTTCACCAAAGGTTAAAAGCAGATCTTAAAAAGTCAAAGAAGACTGTATAATCGCTGTTTGATCTACTTATGAATGGGTTCTATATAAGGAGGGAAACCGCCCCCAACGTATTTCGCCTAGCTCTCTACAAGTTGTCACTTGAAGCAGTATCTACCAGGGTAATGGAATTTAATCTCAGGGAGGCCTCATTTTCAACCTATTACGCTTTTACTCTCTCCATCCATCGCAATATCCTTTGCATTTTCTCAAAGATACCGATGTTTGAAGTCACAATTTCGCAACATCTGCTGGCAAACAGTATCACCGATAACCAAGTGTGTGTCACTGTCTAATGTTTAGATTTTAGACCTTTAGAGATACGGTGTGAAAACAGGCCCTTCGGCCCACCGAGTCCGTGTGAATCAGTAATCACCCCGTACAATAGCACTACCCTACACACGAGGGACAATTTACAATTTCTAGAAGCCAATTAACCTACAAACGTACACACCTGTGGGAGGAAACCATAGCACCCAGAGAAAACCCACATGGTCAAAGGGAGGATGTACAAACTCCGTACAGACAGCACCTGTAGTCAGGATCAATCCCAGGTTTTTGGCACTGTAAACAGCAACTCTATTGCTGCGCTACTGTGTTCTTTGGGATTGGAGGTCGAAACATTATTTGATTCTAGGGAAGACCAGAGTCATGGTTCATAGTTCATGGAGTCATCTGACTGGTCAGAAACTGAATTCCTTGAGTATTAACTTAAATCCAAACCCATGGGGTCATCATGAATTACCAGAGTCATAGCCTCTAACACTTAATCAAACCTGGGGGAATCCCTACACTGCGTGTCTCCAAGTTAGTGCACAAGCCTCATTGATATCAAAGGATTTAAGCTGGCTTGCCCTCTGCTTGCTGCATAGTGGACAATAGGTTAGAAAATTGCCATGGAAGTTGGCATGGCTGCAGTGAAAATCAAATATTTGAAGAGATTTCTGTGGTGCTGAGGGCACGATTTTCATTCTTTGTACAGGGATTATAAAACCGCCAAGTTCAAGTACATTGCACAGTAACTGTGGTTGTAACTGAGCAGCACTGGCAACAATTGGAAGAGTTGAATGTGACCACATCACTTGTATGGGTCCCTGACGTCTCGCTCATCCAGTAACACCAATTGTTTCAAACCCACCCATCACTGGCTCTGAAAATATTTTGACAAGTATCTCCCCAGAGATCCTTCCCTGTTTTAAATAAAGAGTGGACAGTCTCAACTAAGGGCTGAGTTCTCTCTTTTAATGACTAAAAACTGTTCCCCATTGAATCCTGTTCGTATCATGTCTGTATTGCAGTCTTGTCCTTTATGCATCTATACCCACAAGCAGACTAAGATCAGCACTTCCAAATAAAATTCCGTCATCAAAGTTATTTTACATCATGGTTACCATAGTAAAGGTCTTTAAAATGCAACGTTCCAACAGTCTCGTTGAAGTTTGTATATATTCAGCTTCCACGAACATGGATTGTCCTTCAAATAGTCAACATCTTGACATTAGAAGTCAGCTTAAAGCACATTTTCATTTTGTGTATACCATTGAGGGCAATACCTCTTCAGTGTAGGGCTGCCAGTTTTCAATGGAACTTTATTGTCACATGTACCTAAGTATAGTGAAATTCTTTATTTGCTTACAGTTCAGTGACAATCCTTACATTGACACCTCACGTTGTCTCGGCAAGGCCAGCAGCATAATCAAGGACGAGTCACACCCTGGTCACTCACTCTACTCCCCTCTCCCATCGGGCAAAAAGTATAGAAGTGTGAAAATGCGCACCACCAGATTCAGGGACAGTATCTTCCCAGCTGTTATCAGGCAAATGAACCATCCTACCGCAACCAGAGAGCAGTGCTGAACTACTATCTACCTCATCGGGGGCCCTCAGTCTATCTTTGATCGGAACTTTACTGGCTTTACCTTGCACTAAACGTTATTCCCTTGTCATGTATTGTACACTGTGAATGGCTCGATTGTAATCGATTGTATTGTTTTCCCGCTGGCTGGTTAGCACACAACAAAAGCTTTTCACTGGACCTTGGTAGATGTGACAACAAACTAAACTGACTGAACTGAATCTACTATATATTAGGCACATTCAATAATCTTTTATTGTCATTTGTTTAAAAACGGAACAATAAAATTTTTATTTGCAGCAGTACCACA
The DNA here is from genome assembly GCA_035221665.1 of Okamejei kenojei. Lineage (NCBI taxonomy): Eukaryota > Metazoa > Chordata > Chondrichthyes > Rajiformes > Rajidae > Okamejei > Okamejei kenojei. Next base: position 51,526,971 of record CM069131.1, on the reverse strand, counting down.
AAAATGTAAAAAAATGTTGTTGTAAAACCAAAATAAACTACAAATAAAAATTCAGTATATACATATATATATAAAATACAAACAAATAAACTAACAACATTGATGCAAAGTCAAAAAGAATGCCCCCCAAGTCTATGTAGTTTGGAGCTTATTTTGAGGATGTAGCCTGATGGGTGTATTGGAAGAAGCTGGATGTTACAGTTTTCAGGCTCCTATACCTTCTACCCATTCAAGAGCCTTCAAGAGCTTTCTACCTTCAAGAGCCCTATCTAGCTCTTTCTTGAAAGTATCCCTAAGTATAAGAGTGTAAGATAGTAGACCACACTGTCAATACACAAGAGTCATCACGTGTTAGGCACCATTCTGTACTGTTCAAGTCTGAAATTTTAAAAAAATGTTAAAGAGTTTTAACTAGGCCATAAAGGCCTGTTGTCTAGGTGACCGCACTGGGTTGGAGTTACAGGGGTTAGCCAAGAGCATCGCGTCATAGGTGACTCAACTTCAGTGGAGAGGAGCAAAAAAGAGGAAGAGAATAATAAAGATGGGGATTTTCCAAAGTTAGAGGGGACAGATTAATGTTGAGGTTTATTATTGTCACGTGTATTGTGATATAGTGAAAAGCTTTAGATTGTGTGCTAGCCAATCAAATTTGATAGGACTGTACATGAATAATCAAACCACATACATGTACAACAGGTAGAGCAAAGAGAAAAATATGATAGTGCATAATAGACTGGAATTTCTCAGCCTTGTAGCTCCAGAGATAGAGTCCAATGTCCGCGATGTGGTTGATTGAAAAATTGGAGCTGTACCCTAGCTCATGGAAGGACTGGTCAGAAGTTTGATAACAGAAGGAGAGATGTTGTTCCTGAGTCTGGTGGTACCCATTTTCAAGTCTCTGTATCAATAGACAATAGGTGCAGGAGTAGGCCATTCGGCCCTTCGAGCCAGCAACGCCATACAATGTGATCATGGCTGATCATCCCCAATCAGTACCCCGTTCCTGCCCTCTCCCCATATCCGCTGACTCTGCTATCTTTAAGAGCCCTATCTAGCTCTTTCTTGAAAGTATCCCGAGAACAGGCCTCCACTGCCCTCTGAGGCAGAGAATTCCACAGACTCAGAACTCTCTGTGAGAAAAAGTGTTTCCACGTCTCTGTTCTAAATGGCTCACCCCTTATTCTTAAACAGTGGCCCCCTGGTTCTGGACTCCCCCAACATCGGGAACATGTTTCCTGCCTCTAGCGTGTCCAAACCATTAATAATCTTATATGTTTCAATAAGATCCACTCTCATGCTTCTAAACTCCAGAGTATACAAGCCCAGCCGCTCCATTCTCTCAGCATATGACAGTCCCGCCATCCCGGGAATTAACGGTGTAAACCTACGCTGCACTCCCTCAATAGCAAGAAAGTCCTTTCTCAAATTAGGGGACCAAAACTGCACACAATACCCCAGGTGTGGTCTCACTAGGGCTCTGTACAACTGCAGAAGGACCTCTTTGCTCCTATACTCAACTCCTCTTGTTATAAAGGCCAATATGCCATTCGCTTTCTTCACTTCCTGCTGTACGTGTATGCTTACTTTCGTAGAGTGATGAACAAGGACCGCCAGATCCCATTGTACTTCCCCTTTTCCCAACTTGACACCATTTAGATAGTAATCTGCCTTCCTGTTTGTGCTACCAAAGTGGATAACCTCACATTTATCCACATTAAACTGCATCTGCCATGCACCTGCCCACTCACCCAACCTGTCCAAGTCACCCTGAATTCTCATAGCATCCTTCTCACAGTTCATCGTCTGCCCGATGGGAGCTGATATGAGAAGGAATGACCAGGGTGGGAAAGGTCCTTGATTATGTTGGCTCCTTTCCTGAGACAGCCTGAAATGTAGCTGGAGTCAATGGAGGGGAGTCTGGTCTGGACAGACAGGTGTTCTGTGGTTGTGGCACAGGATGGTATGTTATCTACCTGATTCCAGGGTAAAGGATGTCACAGAACAACCTCAGAGAAGCCTGAAGACGGAGAGACAACAAACTGGAGGCAGAAATTAAGAATCTTGGAAGAAATTCAAAGAGCAGAAAAGTTAGTAATCTTCAGTTTACCACAACTGCCACGTGGTACTGAGAATGGTTGAGTTGATTTGAGTTTAGATTAATGTCACGAATTCTGAGGTACAGTGAAAAACGTTGGTTGCATGCTAACCAGTCAGCGGAAAGACAATATATAATTACAATCAAGCCAGCCACAGTGTACAGATAAAGGGACTAACTTGAATAACATTTAGTGCAAGATATAGTCCAGTAAAGTCCGATCAAGATAGGAAGACAGAGATGGAAGAATGGCTGGGTGGGTCCAAGGGCCTGTTTCTGTGCTAAATGACTCCATGACTCTGTAACCATTACAGGCACATGGTTGTAAGCACGTCAAGACTGTGAACTGAATCTTTGATGGCTATTAAACATTTCAGAAGGGAAGGCAAATAGGAAAATGAGGTGGGCTAGTTCTATTGAAACAGGATGAGCTCATTGCAGTGGTGAGAAACAATGTTGGCTCAAGAGCTCAGAATGTACAGTCAGTCTGGACAGACATAAAGAGAATGGCTGAATGTAATGCAGGGGAATTAATGGGAAATAGAGAAATGTAAGGCGTTCCAAGAATTATTCTGAATCACAGTTGGACATTCCTATAATAATAGAAGATAATCAAGAGCTATGAGAAGGAATATCAAACGATCTCTATCACAAGAGAAAGAAACTAGGCAAACCAATGGTAAAGACTGGGAGGTCCTCTGGACCTGATGTGCTTAAAGGATGTGGCTGTAGTGATAGTGGATATATTATCTACAATCTTGCCAAATTCATCAGGTTCTGAGGAGCCTAGGGAATTTTTGGAAAACTGGAAATGTTACATCCAATATTCAAGGAAGAAGGGAGAGAGGACAAGAAACTATCGGGCCATTAGCCTGAATCTGTCATTGGAAAATACTGGAATCCATTGTTAAATAGGTAAGTGGAGGGCAGTTTCAAAATATCATGAAATGTTATTTTAAAAAAAACAAGCAGAATCAAAATGGTTTATGAGAAGGAAATTATGCTGATACATTTTATGGAGTTATCATTGTCACATGTAGTGAGCTACAGTGAAAAGCTTATGTTCATATGCTATTCAACAACATCAAATCATAGTAAGCATGAGTACAATCAAGCCATACACAAGTACAACAGGTAGTGCAAAGAGAAAAATACCAGAGTACAGAATATAAGGGGGGGGGGGGCATTCAGTAGTCTAATAACAATGGGGAAAAGCCGCTCCTGAATCTGGTAGAAGGTGCTTTCAAGCATTTGTATCTTCTGCCAGGCAGGAGAAGGGAGTGACCGGAGCAAAAAGGGTCCTTACACAGCCTTGTAAAGTGTTGATGTTCTCCGAGAATGCAACAAACTTGGTTAAAGAAGAACCAATGAACGTCATGAAATTGAATTTCTAGAAGTGGTTCAATCAGATACTACATAAAATGTTACAGGAGCACACGGGGTGGTTGTAATATATTGGACGAGGATTGCTAAGAATGGAGAAACAGAATTGAATGAACTGAGCCATTTTCGGATTAGCAAATAGTAACAGGTTGTGTGCCATAGGGATCTGTATCATGGTCTTAGTTTGTTACCAATCCATGATGGGACCAAATAACGATCAGGAATGGGTAGGAATGAGCAGGTTTGGGGACACAAAATGCAGCAAAGTGTGACGTTAGCAGAATTGACAGGAAGAATTAGAAGCAAATTACTTTTTTGAGTGGAGTGAGACTACAACATTATAGCACAAAGAGATCTGGAAGTCCTAGTTACTGAAGTTCAAAAACATTAACTCATGGGTGCAGCAGATAATTCAAAAGGCTAATTGGAATGCTGCCTTTTATTGCAAAGGCTTTGCAATATAAAGTTTTTGATGCAACTTTTAGGAGTGCTGGACAACTTCAGCACTGTACATAGTTTTAATCTCTAGAGTTAAGGAAGGACGTGCTTGCATTGGAAGCAATTGAGAGATTAGGTCCAAGGATAAAGTTGTTAATCCACAAAGAAGCATGAAGTGGCTTGGTTAAAATAATGAGAAATGACATTATTGAACCATGTAAGATTCTGAAGGATAAATCAAAACCACAGACCCTTTCTTAAAAATGGGAAGAAGAGAAAAGTAGTGAAAAGTTGCAGAGATGGTTGTGGGATGGAAATGTGGAGGGGTGGGCAGGGATGTGCAGAAGAAAGATAATATTTCCAAGAGGGTAGGCAAGGTCTATAGGGTTATTGTCTGCCATCAGATGGTGATTACACTTCTTTGTCTGGCTTAACTTAAAAAAGGTGTCCTTCCCTAAAAATGATATAGTAATGTTGAAGGCAGAACAAAGGAGATTCACCAGGCTAACCTGGGATGAGAGGCTTGTCCTACCAAGAATAACTAATAGTTTGAACTAGCATTGAGTAGAATTTAAAAGAACAAAGGGTGTTCTTATTCAAGACTTTTCCCAGGATGGAAAACTCAAATACTAGAGGGCGTAGCTTTAAGGTAAAAGGGGCAAAGTTCAAAGGAGCTGTGCAGGGCAAGTTTTTCTCACATAGGTTGATGAGTGCCTGGTGCACACTGCCAGGGGTGATGGTTGAGTCAGATACAATAGTGACAATTAAGAGACTTTTGGATAGGCACATGGATGTGCAGGGAATGGAGGGATATGGATTATGTGCAGGCACAAAAGAGTTGATCTCGGCATCATGTTCAGCACAGGCATTGTAGGCAGAGAGACATGTTCCTGTGCTGTACTCTATCTTCTATTTTCTATGGAGATGGATAAATATTTGATAGATTGAGGAATGGAGAAATACCACAGAAGTGGAGTTGTGGCCGGCCTAGATCAGCCGTGATCATATTAAATAGTGCGACTGACTTGAAGGGCTTAATGGCCAACTCCTGCTCCTATGTTGTCTTGTGTTCTTGTATACTAATGGCGAGAGAAAAACTGAGCCAATATCATAGATTGATGACTTATGGCAGCAATGACCATGACCAGGAGACGAGGAGGCATTTCTTTCATCAGAGGGTCGTGAATCTATGGAATTAATAGATGGTTGGCTCCACAGTTGGCTGTGGAGGTATTTTTAAGGTGTAGATTAACAGATTCTTCATTAGGGCATCAAGGATTATGGTGAGAAGACAGGAGAATAGGGTTGAGAGGGAAAGATAGATCAGCCATAATTGAATGACGGAGTAGACTCGATTGGCCAAATGGCCTAATGCTGCTCCTGTAAACTTGTGAACTTATGAACTTATGCCCAGTTCCGACACATAAAGAGAAGGTGAGTTACCATGTTGTAGAATTCAGTTCCTGGAGGATACAATGTGCCAGGGAGAAGATGAAGTGTTCTTCCTCAAGCTTGCTTCAAGCCTTATTGTGGCAATGCGGGAGACCATGGACAGAGAGGTCGGAGTGGGATGGGGAATTAAAGTAGCGAGCAACAGGAAACCCAAGATTGCTCTTGCACATCTGAGGGGTCTTGCAGAGTGGATGTTGAGAAGATGAGTTCTATAGCAGAGGCACGCAGAAAATAGTGGGCATAGTTTCAGAATAAGGAGAAATTGTTTCAGTCAGAGAATCATGAATCGTCGGGACTTCTCCATCCCAGAATATATCTGTAGAGGAGGAATCTTAGTGACATAGGGTTACATAACATGGGAACCGGCTCATTGGCTAACTTGTCCATGCTGACTAAGTTGGTACACTGGGCTAGTCCCATTTACCTGCACTAAGTCCCTTTTCCTCTAAACCCTTCCTATACATACATCGGTCTAAATTTCATTGGGAATTAGAATCCAATAGGAAAATCATTTAGTATAGAGAATGTAGAGATTGACAGACATTTAATTCAAAAGAGAATCAAGGGGAATAAGGAGAGTGGGACTGTCATGAGATCAGTCATGAGATTACAATATAGTGGAGGGGCCCCCTGACCTAATTTTGTTCCTGTTCCTCATAACCTGGTGTTCCTCTACGTCAAAGAGTCATACAGCGTGGAAACAGGACCTTTAGCCCAACTTGCCCGCGCCGACCAACATGCCCCATCTGCACTAATCTCACCTGCCTGCGTTTGGCCCATATCCCCCAAAATCTATCCTATCCATGTGCCTGCCTGTCCAAATGCTTTTTCAAATGCGGTGATAGTAATGTTTTGATATAATTACCCATTTCTTGAAGAGGCAATATAACTTTAATAACTGAAACTGGAGTTCTACTAATATAAAAATGGCCACAAAGTGCTGGAGTAACTCAGCGGGTCAGGCAGCATCTCTGGACACGTGGATAGGTGACGTTTTGGGTCAGTACTCTTCTTCAGACAAATAATCCATTTACAGATAGTCAGAGTCATAGAGAGATACAGCGTGGAAACCAGCCATTTTGCCCTTTGAGTCCATGCAGACCATCAGCCACCCATTTTACCCTTTTACATTAATCCACTTTTATTCTCCCCACATTCTCTTCAACTCTCATACACACTGGGGTTAATCCACACCGGCCACTTTAAACTTTGACGTGGACTCGCTGGGCCAAAGGGCCAATTTCTTTGCTGTACCTCTAAACTAAACTAAACCAGCCATTTAATAGCATAAATAAGGAATTACAAATACTGGTTTGCAAAACAAAGACACAAAGTGCTGTAGTACTTTAGAGGGTCAGACAACATCTATGGTGCCTGACCCTCTAGGTGTTGTTTCTGTTTGGTTCTGACCCTTTGATTTAGGGAGATTGTTTGCCACCTATCCATGTTCTGCGGAGAAGCTACCTAACCCTCTGAGTTACTCCAGCACTTTATATCACATTTTCAGCTATTGATTAGGCCATATTTCACCAAATATTTATTCTTATAGATGAAATAATGCTGAGGACTTAATAATGGCGCATGTTTAACGTCACTTATTTATGGTTAAAGGGGGCATATTTTCTGTTTATAATATACCAAGAATCTTATGCACTTTCAATCACACTTTTAATGGAGGTCCTATAGCGCCAAACAGTGGCATGAAGCTGAAATTACAACATGAAATAGGGATGGGCAAAAAGCATAAAGAACAAGCCCTGAATTTTAACTCAAACCAATATTTCAGAACAAATTCATTCCCCGTAATAAAATGAAGAAATAAAAAGTACAGCTACTTTTGCATCTTTCCCTAAAGTTCTATTTTACTGTCCAATTATATAAACGTATGATGATATTATGATTTTCGATCTGTTACTTTTATTCCATTCAGTAAGCTACTTTCTTGTATTATTATTATTATCCATTATTGAGATACAATTAAACTGCAGGAAGTTTTTTATAATCTTAAATTTAAGTTTATCATAGCAATGAAGCCAAAGGAAACTCGAGGAGCTTAAAATCTGGCATGAACTGGCAGCATATCCAATATAATCTGTAATAATGATTTACTATGCTGTATATCCAATATAACCCGTAGAAATTCTTTATTTGCCTGCCTTACCTTTAGATTTTGTGGTGCTAAACATCTAATTTAATAAAATGTGAAATGGTTGATGGCTTGCTAACAGGGATTTTCCCATCAGCCACAAGTGTGGCCTGTAAAATCCTCTACTATTGGAAGCCAACTAGTTGATGAATTAGCCCACCCAATAGCACTGCCAAGTTTAAGGAACTGCCATGTTGGAAACATTATGGGCCCATCTACACCCTCGGTTATTATTGATCCTTCTATCAGTGCTTGAAAGATAACTGTCATCCATCTCATAAAATATCATTGGATATTCAATGCCACATTGGTATTATTTTATACTGGTTTTATACTGGTATTATTTTATAATGCCAACTTGCTGAGTGTCCAGAGCAAACCTTGGTTGTTTGAAAGGCACCAAGAGTGCTCGGTCTGTGCTACATTAACATGTGAGATCCAGTCTGATGGGCTGAATGTACTTTCTATTCTATTTCTAAAAAATTGAGGTTAGTGTGGAGAGCAGCATAATAACCTCATTCAATTTCATTGAAGAAAGTCATATGGATAACTTTGTTTTGGGGATAGTAAAGAGAAAAATTCAATAAGAACTTCAGGGACAGGTTTTTCACACAGAGGGTGTGGGCATATAGAACGAGCTGCCAGAGGAGATTGTTGAGGCAGGTATTATGACAAAATGTAAAATACATTTGGACAGGTACATGGGCAGGAACGGTTTAGAGGAATATGGGCGAAAAATGGGCGTGGGACTAGTTTGGACATCTTGGTTGGCATGGCCAAGTTGGGATGAACGGCTCGTTTCCAGGCTTTATGACTATATTGTTCGTACAATCATAGAGTCGCAGGGTGATACAGTGTGGAAACAGGCCCTTCGGCCCAACTTGCCCACACCGACCAACGTATCCAACCTACACTAGTCCCACCTGCCTGCGTTAGGTCCATATCCCTCCAAACCTGTCTAACTGTTTCTTAAATGTCGGGATAGTCCCTGTCTCAATTACCTCCTCTGACAGCTTGTTCCATACACCCACCACCATTTGTGTGAAAAATATACCCCTCGGATTCCTATTAAATTTTTTTCCCTTCACCTTAAATCTATGTCCTCTGGTCCTCAATTCACCTACTCTGGGCAAGAGACTCTGTGCATCTACCCGATTATTCCTCTCATGATTTTATACACCTCTATAAGATCACCCTTGTGTTGTTGTTTGTGTTGAGGAACAAAATGGGATGGGTTGATGCTGATATCAAGCAGTAAATTTATACTATTGCTCCAGCACTGCCAGGCATGGTAGTGGAAGCAGAAAGGATAGGGGCATTTGAGAGGCTTTTAGATAGGCAGGTAGATATGTGCATATATGGATAAGCACAGAGGTATGTATTACGTGCCGGAAGAGGAGATTCATTTAATTTGGCATCATGTTCGGCACGAACATTGTGATCTGAAGGGCCTATTCTGTGCCGTAGTGTTCCATAGTGTATGTTTTATTCTCCTAACAGCAGGTTAGGCAATATAGCCAGAGAAAAATGGGTGATGTTTCGGGTCTGGACCATTCTTCAGACTCAGTTCTTCCTTCGATGAGCACAGAATTTCCCTCTTAAAAGCAAAGAGTAATACTGCAGCAACACAACTCACAAATGCATTCAAACCATGCTAAAATGCTGACAAATGCAGAAAGTAAGCAGTCTATAGAACATCTGGATCTGGAGTTATATTCAATCCGTTCTGATTATTTTTATCCCATTGTTGCCATGCTGATGCTCACTGGTTTGCATGTTAGCCCTCTCTGTTGATTGCTACAAACCATCATTGTCAGTTTCAACTCCATGTAAGAGGGTGGTATGTAACTTGCTAAATTCTGAACAAAATGGACAAAGCCTTTATTTAGCACTAACCTTAGCATATATACGTGTAACTTGCGTCTGAATGTACAAATGAGGAGCAGCTAATCTATCTCCAGTTACTTCTTAAATATTTTTTGAGTACTTTCCTCCAACCAGCCCCTAAAAACCTGCTCTGCCATTCTGTAGAATCACAGCCAATCTGATTGTAACCTCAATTCAGAATTCCTGCCATCCTGGTATCCTTTCACCCCCAGCTTGTCACAAAACCTTCGACTATAGCCTTAAAAATATTCAAATACTTTGTTTCCACTGGCATCCTTTGAAGAAGGAAGTACCAAAGACTCCTAACTGACAGAGTGAAGAAAAAAACTATGTCTCTGAAGAAGCAGTCTGAAGAAGGGTCTCAATCCAAAACGTCACCTATCCTTGTCCTGCAGAGATGCTGCCTGACCCGCAGAAGTACTTCAGCACTGTGTTCTTTTCTGTAATAACCAGCATCTGCAGCTTTTAATCTCAACATCTTTGCATCTCTATCTGTTATGTTGCGGTTTAAGTTGGAATTTCATTGTTCCATTTCGGTTCACATGACAATAAAACATTCTTGATTCAAATGAAATAGGTAAGCTTAATTTTTAAACAGTGACCTCTTAGATTTAGATTCTCCCTCAAGAAGAAATAACCTCTCAGGCTTTTATATTTCAATCAATCCTCCAAAGCATGATGTATCTAAACTTTCCTCACAAAACAACCCGTCCATGCGAGGTTTCTGAAGAGTAAACCTTCTTTGAACTGCTTCCAGTGCATTTACATCCTTCCTCAAATTAAGAGACCAGTTCCATACACATTATTCCAGATGTGGTCTCACCAATGCCCTACATACCTGAAGCAGAACCTTCCTTATTTTGTTTTCCATTCCCCTTTGCAATAAACAATGTAACATTGAGTTAGCTTTCCCAATTAGTTGCTGAATCTGCCAGCTACCCTTTTTGAATCATATACCAGCACATCCAGATTCCTCTTCATCTTAGAGCTCTACAATTCCTCACGATGTAGAGAATATTTTTCTTTCTTACTTTTACCACCAAAATGCATGATTGGCATTTTGCTACATTTTGAAGATTATCACTCATTTAGTCCATCATTGGGCAGTGGGCAGGTGCTATAGACCTGCACGGGAAGGTAGACGCTCCCGCCCCCGCGAGTCTTGGGCAGATGGGGCTCGTCAGCCTGGGAAGGCAGTTCATCTAGGAGAGGGAAAACTCTGATTTAAAACCTCCACTGCATTGTGGCCATATCCAGTCATGGACAAGGCTCCAGAAGTAAACCTCAAGAAAATCCGGAGTCTGAGCCCCTATGTTCGTCGTTGTCTACAACCTCGTTCTGGCAGCTCCTGCGACGGCGCTGGTGCCAAACTGTAACGGCCCTGCTGTTCCTTCGGATCGCTCAGCGATGTGGAGAGGGGGTCGTGCTGCATGGGCAACAGCCTGTCCTCCATATGACATCGCCCAGGCTTGCATCCGACCAGGATGCATCACCCCAGGTCAGTCATGACCGAGAGGGGCCTACTACTAGTCCATCTATGTCCCTTTGTAGCCTCATATCCTCTTCATAACATACTTTCCCAGCGGTCTTCAATTAATTTAGCAACCATATATTGGGTATCTTCACTCAAATAATTTACATAAATTGTAAAATGTGGAGGTCCCTCACCATTCCCAAACAATCTACATATTGCCAACCTAAAGAAGAGCCATTTCTGTCCACTAATCTTCTAGCCATGCCAACATTACCTCCTACTTAGGGAATTTTTACTTTGCTGAATAGCCTTTGATGTGGCACCTTATCAAACGCCTTCTGGAAAATGAGGTAAAGTATGCTCATCATGTTCAATTATGTTACAGGAAGAAGGGAAATAAGAAAACTGCTAGACATAGCAATAATTTCTGTACAATGAGTTAAATTATGACATTGGGAGGAAAAAGACCCTAGTGAATTATCCAAAACATTCCCCACTATCCAAATGTGGTTAATTGAGAATCCAGATGTGGCTAATTGCATTTCTAACTCGGAATAATATACAGCATTGTTGGGCACATGATCTCAGTTGAATCCATGGAAAATGTTTTAAACTGCCGTGAAGGAACATAAATTCTCAATCTGCATATCAGTTGTGCAATCAAACAAACTACACTCTTAGGATGAGTCCAGATTGTAAGTTTGGAAGGGTATACTGGCTTCTGAATGAATGAGATCTGCCTGGTTCTCCCCTTAATTCCCGTGTTAGTATTTTGATAAGACGCAACTACTTCCTATTCACTTGCTTACATCGCCTGCCCACAGGAGATACTTGTAGCAGATTCCTTACGGATCTAACTCTTCCTTAAGGATCTTTTCACTAAAGGTCAATGGAGGATGGTGAAAGAATGGACAATGGGGAAAGGAAATATTATTTGCATGTATATCTTTAAAATGGAAACGGTAGGTGACTAAAGCATATCAAGCTAAGGAATTCTGAAAAGGTCTCAACCCGAAACATCACCCATTCCTTGACTCCAGAGATGCTGCCTGTCCTGCTGAGTTACTCCAGCTTTTTTGTGTCTACCTTTAAACCAGCATCTGCAGTTACTTCTTACACATAAGGAATATGTTAATAGTGCTCCCCTAGCTTTAACATTGGGATGTGGGAGGAAACTGGAGCACCTAGAGGAAACTCACACAGTCATTCATACCTAACACACTAGGGGCAATTTCTCAGAGGCCAATTTTACCTGCAAACCTGCATGTCTTTGAGATATGGGAGGAAATTAGAGTACTCGGAGGAAACCCACGCAGTAACAGGGTGAACAAGGAAGCTCTACACAGGCAGCACCGAAGGTCAGGGTTAAACCGTGGTCTCTGACGCTGATAGGTAGCTGCAGTACCAAATGAAACAGGGATTGTGGTGATATGGAGAAATAGAAAGGCAGGTGGGGCTCATTGGCTGGAATTTAATTCAGAGGAATGTGAGGTGTTGCATTTTGGGAAAACTAACAGAGGCAGGAACTATGGGGACTGTTGTAGAACAGAGGGATTTAGGAGTGCAGGTACATAGTTTATCAAGAGTGGTCAAAAAGTATTTTGGCACATTGGCCTTCATTAGTCAGAGTATAGAAGTTGGGAGGTTGGGCCATGTTGCAGTTATAGAAGGTATGTGAGTCTGCATTTATACTATTATGTTCAGTTCTGTGCACCATGTTATAGGAAAGATGTTATCAATCTGTAAAGGGTGCAGGGAAGGTTTATGAGGATGCTGCCAGGACTCGAGGGCCTGAGCTATAGGGTGAGGTTGCACAGGCTAGGACTCTTTGGAGCGCAGTTAGATGAGGAGTAATCTTATAGAGGTGTACAACATCATGAGAAGAATAGATCGGGTAGATGCACAGAGTAGGGGAATCGAGAACCAGAGGACCTTGGTTTAAGGTGAGGGGAAAAGATTTAATAGGAACCCGAGGGATAACTTTTTCATACAGAGGGTGGTGGGAGTATGGAACGAGCTGCCACAGGAGTTAGTTGAGGCAGGTACTAACACAATGTTTAACAAACACTTTGACAGGTACATGGAGAGGACAGATTAAGAGGGATATGGGCCAAATGCAGGCAGGTGGGACTAATGTCGACGGGATATGTTGGTTGGTGGAGGCAAATTGGTCGGAAGGACCTGTTTCCACGCTGTATGATTCTATGACTAAGGAGCAGCCACTGGAAGGACCAAAAAGCATGCTGGAAATAATTACCCGGTGTGCTTATTGGGGAGGGTGTGGGGGGAAATGCCCATTTGCTTCCTAAATGGACCTAAGAGGAGCGTGGAAAAGATATTTGATAGCGTGATCTGCCTGGACTCGGAAAGGAGTGGGAAGGAGAGTTTATCAAAAGTCGCTCATTTTCCTGTTTTACTACGTGTATCTCATGCTATCTTTACAAGCAAAACAAAACAAAACAAAATAAGCAACAGCTGGAATATGGGCCTCATGTAAGATAAATTGAAGGCACAACACCCCCCTCCCTGGAATAGAAATAAGACCCCCCCCCCCCCCCTCTCACAAACCAACCAAATATGTGGGGTTGAACACAAACACTGGCGCAAGTGTCAGTCCTACCGAGGCTTTACTCTAAGGGAGGGGCAATACGTGTGGGCCGTTTAAACAGCAAGACTTGGGAGGGGAAAAAAAAACTTCACTCATTCTGCTGCCGGCTGCAGAGCAAGTTACAGAGGCAGTCCGGCTTCGGGACCAAGGAGCAGGAGACTGCGGGAAGAGGACTGGGAGATCATAGTCGAGCAGCCCGGGACAACACAGCACGATCGCCAAAGCCGCGTCCCTCACCCACCCACCCTCACCTTCGCGGGGATTTTATTCCGACTCCGGTATAACTTTTAAAGAAACGCAGAACTCGCACCACAACAAAAAGAAAAAAAAAAACAACAAAATAACCAGAAGAGAAATGTCCAATGTGAAACCGAAGCAGAGGGGTAAAGGAAAAGGCAGAGGGGAAAAGAACAGAAACGGACCGAGACGCAAGGAAGATGATTTGCCAGGTAAAAAGTTTTATTCAGTTTTAAATTAAAAATAAACTTTGGGGAAAGTTTTCCCGTGGAGCTCAATTCCGAGCTGTCATTGAGAACACGCCAGCGCTAGCGATTTCTGTAAGTGTGGGACCCTCTCTCACCGATCCTTCATCCGAAGTATTTCTCCAGAATGATTATTTAGTGTTTTGCCTTGGACTATTCTCCCACAGCCTGCCTGCCTGCCTCCTCACCCTGGAGTCTGGACTGCAGTGGACTTTTTTCCTCTTTCGATTTATTTATTGTTTTCTCGTTTAAATCTGATCGTTTCATTCTGCCCAGAGAGAGAGAGAGAGAGAGAGAGAGGTGGCCGGGCTTGAACTCCTGCCGGTAGGTGCCGAGATGCACCTGGGTCCAATGTCGGTGCAGCCCCCCTGTGGAGTGTTACATTGAGTCGCTCGTACCTGGAAATGTGCCTCTGTGCGGGCTGGCAGCGCCGCTGGACGCTCCGTCAGCTCCCTCTGCTGGCCACCTCGCCCTGTCCTGTCCTGCACTGACCCGGCACTGGCAGCTCTTCCCCTCTCCCCACCTTGCACCTGGCTCCGGCCGGCCCCCTGCTAGGTGCGGGCATTCGCTTTTGCTTGCCTTCCGTGCACTTCCCAAGGAGAAGCAGCGACTAAATCACTTTAGCCTGGGGTTTTCTTTTGTCAGACGCCGAGACCAGCGCAGTGGCAGGTAAACGATGTCTTAACCAAAGCGTTGGGGAAAGTCCAGGACAAGGGGTCACAGTTTAAGGATAAGGGGGAAGTCTTTTAGGACCGAGATGAGAAAATCGTTTTTCACACAGAGAGTGGTGAATCTGTGGAATTCTCTGCCACAGAAGGTAGTTGAGGCCAGTTCGTTGGCCATATTTAAGAGGGAGTTGGATGTGGCCCTTGTGGCTGAAGGGATCAGAGGGTATGGAGAGAAGGCAGGTACAGGATATTGAGTTGGATGATCAGCCATGATCATATTGAATGGTGGTGCAGGCTCGAAGGGCCGAATGGCCTGCTCCTGCACCTAATTTCTATGTTTTTATGTTAAGGGAGTTTGGGGAGCGAGCGCAGGCAGAGAGTGTTGCAGCGTGGAATCAGGCCGTTCGGCTCAAATTGCCCACACCGACCAATATGCCCCATCTACACTAGTCCCACCTGCCTGCGTTTGGACCATATCCCTCTAAACCTGTCCTATCTATGTACCTGTCCAATTGTTTCATAAACATTGTGATTGTACCTGCCTCAACATCCTCCTCTGCAAGCTCGTTCCATACAACCACCACCCTTTTTGTGAAAAAGTTACTCCTCAGATTCCTGTTAAATTTTCCCCCCTCACCTTAAACCTATGTCCTCTGCTTCTCGATTCCTCTACTCTCGGCAAAAAGACTCTGCGTTTACACAATCTATTCCTCTCATGATATTGTACACCTTTGTAAGATTACACCTCATCCATCTATGCTCCAAGAAATAGAGTCCCAACCTCTTCAAACTCTCCCTAGAGCTCAGACCCTCGAGCCTGGCCATTGTCAATCTGTGCTCCCCAAATTTTGCTGCGAGTGTACAGATTTCAACAATAAAAAGATGCGGACAACAAGGTACAGAGAGCTGGAGGGGAGAACAAAGAGGAAAATGGGACTCGGGAGATTGGTGTGCCAGACAGGCGGTCGGCTGGATAGGACTATTGGTGTCCCCTTTTTTACTTTCCTGTTTCCTGACCTATTTACCTGTTCTGAACAGACAGGACTTCCTGACTAGAGCCTTCAAAGAGGGAAAGAGCTCAATAGCTACTTGATGCAGAACTAATCACGGGGAGAAAGACAAGGATGGGGAAAGCATGGTAACGTGGCACATTTCAAGAGCCAGCGTGCGCCCAACAGGCTGAATGGTCTCGTTTCATGATTCCTATTAGTTGTGAAAAGACTGATAGTCGTACAGCGCTCATCCTTCAGCCCAACTTGTCCATGCCGACCATGATGCCTATCTCTTAATGTCGTTTAGTTTATTGTCACGTGTACCGAGGTGTGATGAAAAGCTTTTAGTGTTGCGTTGCAAAGAGACTATACATGATTACAATCAAGTCACCCACAGTGTACATATACAGGATAAAGGGAATAACGTTTAGTGCAAGGTAAAGTCCAGTAAAATCCAACTAAAGATAGTATGCGAGTCTCCAATAAGGTAGAAGATTTATGGAGTGAAGGTCTGAAGAAGGGTTTCGACCCGAAACATTGCCCATTTCCTTCACTCCATAGATGCTGCCTCACCCGCTGAGTTTCTCCAGCATTTTTGTCTACCTTTGATTTTCCAGCATCTGCAGTTCCTTCTTAAACAAGGTAGAAGATTTGCCTGCATTAGAACACTATCCCGCTACTTTCCTTTCCAAGTATCTGTCCAGTTGAGTTACAAAGTAATGGTAGCTTTTGAAGTAGACTTAGAAAGAAAATAAGTGTGTGTGAGTTGAAGAATTCAGTGGATGGCTCTGTTTCCAACTTTTATTCATCCTGCCACACTTAAGATGTGAACCTGTAAGCCTCACAGGATGGATTTAATACCTTATCAGGGCTGACTTTTCCTTGTTAGCGGGAGGGGCTGAAATTATTACCAATGTTTTAAAAACTGCTGAAAAGTATCCCAATTCCTGGCAACTGGTTTAGCTGTCACATTATGGGCTAATGTGGAGTTGCTCTTCCCCAGTTCCGTAATAATAATCCGCGAGCTGTGTTTCAAAGACTCCCATAATACTACCCGGGGTACAGACTGTAATGACATTATGGTCAAGTTAATCTTTTCAGTCTCTCCTGCTGCAGATTACCACTGGCAGGGCACTGGTATCAGTTTAAGGCTTTTGCTTGTGGCCATTGTTCAAATTAAGAAATTAGCAGTTCAGAATTTATACATTGCTTTCTCAAACCCTTTGGCATAATGTCGACTACTAATTTGGACACAGCAGGGATGTAACAATGGCCACATGAAACTAATCGGATAGCTGTTGGTTGCGGGATACATATTGTCCAGGTTCAATAAGAAGAGGTCCCCTGTCTCTCTTTAAATAGTGTGACAAGATATTTTTGATTCAACCGAAAGTTTCAAAATTAAATCTGTTATTTTAATACAAAAGCATGACTGAACATAGATATATCAGAATAGAAAAGTGTGGTAGATAACAGGCAAGCAATAAGGAGGCCAACCCACTAGTGGAAGAACTTCATCATTCCACACCATGTAACAAGCTATTTCTAATTAACAGCACAAATGATATACAATGGAAGGAATCTCAGACTGTTAAATTCACATACAACTGCTCCATACACTTAATTTAGATCTACAGATTATGTTTATTTAAAATATTTGACATCTGCATAAATGTTTCAGGCTTATGAATGTGGAAGTCGTGTGTAAAAGCTGTTCATTCACAAAATCACAGATGAGAATATCAACCCTTGAAATTGAGCAACATTTCAAACTAATTTTATTTTGTGCATGAGCAGCATTATAGATACAAGCTGTCATTAAATCTGTAGAGGTTGTTTGGTGTAATGTCTCAATGAGGAAACAAAATAATTTTCTGACGGTGGATTCCATAATTTAAAGTATAAAATAACTTGGAGATGGTTCAAAGTGATTTGCTGTGCCGGTGTCCGTGGTCTGTTGTTTAAAGGTGTTCTTTCAATTAAATGACTTGCCTGTTATTATTGGCTGAGATTGTTCCGCAGAGTCAATCATTCCTCGCCAAAATCATTCTGAATAAACAGGGGTCACACACTCGTTAAATACAGTTAATTAAGTTGAAAGAGTTTGTAACCATTCAACGGATTATGAAATAAAACGGTCCATTGTAAATGCATTCTTTTAAAATGATACGATCTTTAGTAAAACACAAGCTTCTGCAGTAACTCAGCGGTGGAGTAACTCAACATCTACGGTGGGAATGGTAGACGATGTTTCTTGTCGGGACAAGAATTATTCATTATTAATCAAACTTGATAATCATAGTGATATCTGTTGCATTTTTTATTGAATATTAAATGGTTTCATTTTTCAGCCATTAGCTTTTCAATCATTTGCCTTTCCAAACAGTCGATTTATTTTAATTCTGTGATTGGGAATGAGTCAGAATGAGAGTTTGGGGGTTATTGTGCTTTGAAGAGTGAAGAGTGCAAAAGAGTGGAAACAAAACGTTGGATGGTAAAAACTTGACTAAGTTGCTTCCTAAAAGAGTTGGCATGGGCAAGATGAGCCAAAAAGCCACCTCTCTGTTGAACAATTCTGTTGCTCAATGAGCTACAAGGAACTTCCTGCTGTCTTAGAATTCTGAACCCTTATTGTCACTGGGTCAGGATAAAGACAAATGTTTAAATTATTTTGCCATTTCTGTAGATAAATAGTTATAACTAATCATAGAAACATAGAAAATAGGTGCAGGAGAAGGCCATTCATTGGGATCATGGCTGATCATTAACCATTAACCTCCCTAAGTAGAATAACTTGTTATTCTACAAAATAAGTTGTTTGGGGGGGTTTGCTTCCATCATGATGTTAATGTAGCACAAAAAAAAAAATGCTATGCTGAACACGTGTGAGATTTGGGGCAACTACAGGAATCCAACATATGTGTGATTCTGTACAGAACATTTGGAACAAGCTGGTAGAGCTATTCCTTCACCGCTCCAGAGGCCTGGGTTCAATCCTGACCACCGGTGCTCTCAGTGTGGGGTATGCACAGTTCCCCAAGGATGTTTTGGTTTCTTCATGATCCCAAAGACATGATGGTTGGAGAGTTAATTGGCCACCACAGGGTTCCCCTAGAGTATAGTTAAGTGATAGAAAGGGGCTATTTTGACGAGGATGAAGGGAGGATAGATTGAAGGCGAAACTAGTGGGGATGATCTGTGAGTCAGCATAGACTGAATGGGCCAAATGGCCTCATGTTTGAAAGAAATATGGAAATATGAAATGTGGGAAGAAAAATAGAATCCATCACTCTACTTTTCCACTTTGAAGCCCTCTTTGGTTGGTTCACAGACTTAGTTAATTAAAAACAATTCATTTTCAGATATGATCCTGCAAGCTTTGATCTAACCTATGGATGGATATTTAGTTTGGTTTATTGTCACGTGTACTGCGGTACAGTGAAAAACTTTAGTTACAGGTTAACCAGTCAGCCGAAAGATAATACATGATTACAATCGAACCATCCCCAATGTTCAAAAACATGATAAAGGGAATAACATTTAGTGCAAGATAAAGTCTGATTAAAGTAAATCCAAGGGTCTCTATTGAGGTAGATAATAGCTCGGGACCGCTCTCTAGTTGTTGATATCATGGTTCAGTTACCTGATAACAGATGGGGAGAAGAAACTGTCGCTGATTCTGGGGGGGGGGGGGGGTTCACACTTCTGTACATCTTGCCTGATGGGAAAGGGGAGATGAGGGAGTGACCGGGGCAAGACTCATCCTGATGCTGGTGGCCTAGTGTAAACGGAGTCAATGGAAGGGATGTTGGTTTGTGTGATGGTTTGGGCTGTGTCCACAATTCTCTGCAATGTCTTGTGGTCTTGGGCTGAGCACTGGTCTTGGGGAGGGTGTGTGTTGCTGTGGTAGGATTTGAACCAGGGAAATCTCTCCCCATTTGTGCATGTGTTTGTCACTTTATGTAATTTGTGATGATTGGGGTAGGCGCGACTGGAAGTGGGGCAATAAGGCCATGGGTGAATGTGAATATTAGGTGAAAGCAACTCTTCCCTAAGGCAGGGAGCAACATGAAATCTGTTGGTGTGAAAGAACCTTGTAGTTTCCAATAGTATTTAAGATGCTGAAGTGCCTGTAACTGGATCCACACCAAGGTATGATGCCTCTAACCTTAAACGATGCCACCCAGTCATTATATTCCACAGTTATGCAACAGCAGTGTCGACAATGGCAATGATGATGCGTTAATCATTCATCCACTATGCAATTACATCTGGTTTAACTGCTACTAATTCCTTCTGCACTGAACACTAAGAGATTTCCTGCCGCACTGTAGTTTTGGCCTGATTGCTCAATAGTCGTTAGGCTGTTGGTAGCAACAGCACTCTGCCTGTGCACTTGTAAAGGTGTTCTAATCGGCCTGTCTGAAGCCTAATATGATCTGATCCTTTGCTGCTTAAGTAACCTGTAGCCTTGACACTGTGGTATTATTGCAGGGACTTGTGTCTCATCGTATAATAAGGCCATTAATAGTCAGGATAAATGATTCCTTGAACACAACAGCATCTAATGGGAGTGGCACAGTGGCGCAGCGGTAGAGTTGCTGCCTTGCAGTACCAGTGACCCGGGTTCGATCCTGACCACAGGTGCTGTCTGTACGGAGTTTGCACGTTCTCCCTGTGATCATGTGGATTTCCTCCAGGTGCTCCAGTCTCCTCCCACATTCCAAAGATGTACAAGTTTGTAGGTTAATTGGCTTCAGTAAAAAAAATTGGGAAATTGTCCCTAGTGCATAGGATAGTGCTAGTGTACGGGTGATTGCTGGTTGGCACGCACTTGGTGGGCTGAAGGGCCTGTTTCCATGCTGTATGTATAAAGTAAAGTTTAAAAGAGCCTTCCATCGAGAACATGAAAATCTCTTGTCTAATTGAGGTTTCCCTATTTCTCAGAGCTTCTAATACTGGGATTCTGTACTTGAACCTTTCTGCTCTGTTCCTAGATGTCACAGTGATGCAGCACTTAGCATTAATAGAGAGAGACCCCCATTGCATGGTCTGTTAGCACCAATGCAGCACCAGTATGGTGCAAAACAACCACAGCCACAGAAAAATTAGAAGAATATATGACGTGTTTGGTCCCAATTTCCTGACACTAACAATGTGCGTAAACAAGAAAGTGATTTTTTTAATCTTGGTTTTTGTAATCTCCTCCAGCTCTATAATCCTCTGAGACCTCTACATTCCTGGCCCCTTTCTGAATCCTGACCTCATCTCTCTATCTCTTGAACCTGTGGCTACAAAGTTATGAAGGTCTTGGTTGAATTCCCTTCTTAGACCACCAACTATCAGTTTCCCACATTAATACACAAATGAAACTACCTGTCCAGATAAATATAGTCAAGATGCTTGGAACATTACATTGTGGCATCAGCTGATAGACAAACCACTTATGGTCGAACCCTCGTCAGTGGTTATGAGGACTGTCACATGACATCATGGGTTAAGGGGAGTGTCCTGCTACATAAACATATCTCACCTTGAGATCACCCGAGTCAACAGGTAGCTGAGCTCGAGACAACACCCTCGCGCAGCTGCAGCAGCAATGACAATTATGTTAGTGGACCAAACTTGCATGTAACACCTGAACAGAGCAATTGTTTATTCACCACGTTTGGTGCCGCTACAACATGCTGTTTGAATTTTGTTTATTTTTTGATATTGGTTTATTATTGTCACCTGTACTGAGATATATTGAAGAACTGTGTGCTATCAGCTAAATCATGGGTACATCAGGTAGTGCAAAGGGAAAAGAAACGGAGTGCAGAAAATAGTATTACAGCTTGAGAGGAAGGGCAGTTAAAAAAAAGTGCAAGGCCGCAATGAGGTAGATTGGAAGATCAGTAATTTATCTTAAGCATGTAAAAGATCTGGTCAAAAGCCAAACAGCGGGAAAGAAGCTGTTCTTGTATCTGGTGTTACATGCTTTCAAGTTTTTGTATCTTCTGCCTGACAGGAGAAGGGAGAAGAGAGAAGTGGAGACTGAGTTGATGGGTGGGGGAGGTTGGTTTGCATGATTCCTTGGGCTGTATTCACAACTCTCTCTACAATTTATTGTAGTCTCAGGCAGAGCAATTGCCATACCAAGATGTGATGCGCCAAGATACGATGCATTCTGTGGTGTATCTGTATAAATTGGTACGAGTCATTGGAAGCATGCTGAATTTTCTTAGGCTTCTGAAGAAGTAGAGGTGTTGATGTGCTCTCTTGGCCGCTGTGCCGATGTGGTTGGATCAGGACAAATTCTTGGTGATATTTTCGGCTCAGAACCTGAAGCTCGAACTCTGAGTTGACCACGAGGTGTTGCTTTCCTACAGTATATTTTATTTATGTCATTTTATTTATAAAGGATAAAGAGCAGCACAGTGGCATAGCGGTAAAGCTGCTGCCTTACAGCGCCAGAGAACCGGGCTCAATCCTGACTATGGGTGCTGTCCATGTGGAGTTTGTACGTTTTCCCCGTGACTGCATGGGTTTTCTCCAGGTTTTCCGATTTCCTCCCACACTCTAAGGACATACAGATTTTTTTCTTAATTGGCTTAGGTAAAACTGTAAACTGTCCCTAGTGTGTAGGATAGTGCTAGTGTACAAGGTGATCGCTGGTCAGCACCGACTTGGTGGGCCGAAGGGCCTGTTTCCCCACTGCAATTTTAAATGTAAAGTAAAGAATGGCACACCATCCTTCCTATTCTCTACTGCTGGTGCAAAGTGCTTGCAGTTTGTACCATCTACAAAATGCCTGTTTCTGCACTGCATCTCTAAAGTTTAAAGTCTAAAAGGCTATTATTTTTAAAATTAACAATGTTTTCTGTTGATCCATTTCATTCACTTCTTGAGTTGCAGTCTGAAACAGAACTGACATGCTCCCCCTTGGTCTATGTCATAGCGTGGCTGTGTGACATCCAATAATCCCTCTTCTATGTGTTAGTTGGAATATTAACTCATTATCACCACAACGCCACAGGACACGCTATGATCATTTTGGAATCAAACGTTTCTTTGATCGGCCAGTGAATTAAGAAAATTTTTAATGGCTCGAGAATTTGCTAGTTGTTCTCCTCTGGAAAGACACCAAATGCTGGAATAACACAGCTGGGTTCGAGGGAACATGGATCCATTTTCTCCAGAGATGCTGCCTGACCCTTTGAGTCACTCCAGCATTTTGTCTTTCGTTGGTAAATCCTGTTTCTACAGAGTTCTCCTCTGGATCTGAACGAGCTCAGAGGTTAAACCATTTTCATCTAGGAGTACCGCTGTAATTGAAATATCTACAAGCAATCCTTGTTGTCTGAATGTATACAATTTTTGACTGTTCCTAGTGGATTTAGATCCACCATGCATCTCTAATTTGGAGTTTATTGATATTAAATCAACAGTTTAATGGGAAGCCTTAAGGATTATTGTGGTATAAATTTGAATTATATACTTGGAAGGGTATTCATTTAATGTCTGTGCTGGAGTTAATAGATTGTGTAGCACAGATTTGAAAGGCAACTGTGATGGAGAAATATGTGCTGCAGAATTGCCATTATTGACTAAAATTCCAAAAAGAAATTGTTTCACAGAACTAAATAATTTCACAGTGTTTTGTAATTTGCCGAGCAAAGGCTTTTGTAAAGAAATGCATGGGGTCAGCGTGGATTGACCATATTGTTGATACATTTGTTATCGGGCATGTTATACAACAAGATTAACAACAATTTGTCAATGCTTAAACTCCAGCAGCAACGGCAACCACTGGAGTTTAGTTTAGTTTATAGATACAGTGTAGAAACAGGGCCTTATACCCACCGAGTCTGTGCTGACCAATGATTACTTTCACACTAGTTCTATCCTACACACTAGGGGAAATTTACTGAAGCCAATTAACCTACAAACAGGCACATCTTTGGAATACGGTAGGAAACTAGAGCACCCGGAGAAAACCCACATGGTCAGGGAGAATGTACAAACTCCGTACAGACAGCACCTATAGTAAGAATCGAACCCGGGTCCCTGGTGCTGTAAGACAGCAACTCTACTGCTGGGCCACTCCGTGCTGAAGTGCAAACGTACTGTGTCCTGCAGACAAAGTTAAGATTCAGCAGCTTTTTTTAAAACAATTTGAGCTTTTTTTTAGGAATTGATTTTATACCGAAGCTTATTCATTGGCTTCTTTCACTCTGAAGTTTGTGTAGAGCTACACTGAATGTACTGCACAGAGCCAGGTTTTTCAAATCGACTAAGCTAATGTTTAGATTCCTCACAAGATTCCTCCCATTACCTTTGACTCGTCTTGATCCTTTGATATCATTTTCTATTCTGAGCTCTCTCAAGCACTTGTTTCATTTTCAAAATCACTTTCCTATTTCCCCGAAACACTTCCTATAATAATGGGTTTACATTCCACCAATTTTCTCCTCCTGATGGCACTCACAAGATACAATTCCAGATATCGGAAAGATAGACGCAAAATGCTTGAGTAACTCAGCGGGTCAGGCAACATCTCTGGAGAAAAGGAAGAGATGACGTTTTGGGTTGAGACCCTTCTTCAAAGTTGGGGAATGGGAAACTGAATAGGTACAGGATACAACCCTCCCCACCCAGATATTGGGAACATATTGTAGTACTTTAATTAAGAGACTATGCCCATCATCTGTCTAGATGTTAAATGAGAAGTACTTCATAACCAAAATTGATGTTGACCTAATGTACAGTTCATTTAATGGAAATCAGTGCCTGGGGTTGAAGTTATCTTGGCTACACAAGCACAAACATTTGCCTAGATAAGATCGGGAACTGGAAGCAATTGGTGTGTAAAGGTTTACTCTGCAAGATAGATGAAAGAGTTGGGAATTGCATCTCTGGAAGGATGCAGAATTCCTGGGTTGCAGGGCTGGGATATGGGGTAGCTGTGGAGTCGCACAGCATGGAAACGGGCCCTCTGGTGCAAATAGGACAGGAGTGCAGATCTTTGGATGAACGCAGGTTTGCATAGGGTAGAATAATGGAGCCCAGGGTAGAGTGCATTGGGATGGTTCAGGTGAGTCTGAAGAAGGCCCAAAATGTCACCTATTCCTTTTCTCCAGAGATGCTGCCTGACTCGCTGAGTTACTCCAGCATTTTGTGACTATCACAGGTGTGGAGGAGGCTTTCCGCAGATGATAAGGTTAGGCGGTGCAGTCAGTTGACATCACAGAGGAGATAAGGGATCAAAGTCAAGGATGCAGTTTATGCCAGTACTGAGATAAGGGTGCAGACTAAATGTGTTCAACATATCCGATATATGAGGGTCTTAATGATGGACAAGGTATGAATGTTAGAAGATTAGCTCAGGGTCAAATGGTCAGCAAAGTAACAGTGTCTGGTTAGTGAGGAAAGTGTCTGGCAGCAGTGTGTGGAACGTAGTGATTCTGTTCAATGAAATACCGTAAAACTATCCTGAATAGATTGGCTTCCTGTCTTTTTAATCCATGTCACCAGTTCAGTTCAATCCTCCTCTTATTGCAAGGGCTTAATTACTCTGACCAGAATAGTCCAGCTTCTCTGTAAAAAGAATGATGGTGAAATAAATACCATTTATTGACTTCCACTGCATGGCAGAGTCAGAGTAAGCTCTGCAAATAAACTAAAGCTTGTAACCTTCCCGCAGAATGATTGTGTGACCTGCTCCATTAGTGTCATTAGTTATTCAATGAATTGCCTCCAGCCTGATGAGAAGGGATTGAAGAGCTGGGTTTGTTTCCCTTCAGGTGAAGGAGGATGGGGGGAGGGTTGATTGACGTAGACATAATTGACGTAGACAAAATGATGAGGGGTGATACTAGTTAGATAGCTGGAAATGCATGGTAGAAGGGGTCAAAAACTAGGTGACATAAGTTTACGGCAAGGGAAGTAGGAGGTATCTGAGGAAGAATTTTCTTTACCAGGGTGCGATTGGATTCTGGAACACTGACTCAGTGGGCAATTAAGGCAGATACGTTGTAGGCTGAAGGGCCTGTTCCTGTGCTTTTTTAGGTTCTATAATACTCCCTCAACATTTCAAAGTATATAGACAGGGAATTGAATTTAAAGGCATAATGGGCAAATGTATCTAAATTGGATTAGTATAAATGGGTGGCTGTTTGTGGGCACGGATGTGGTGGTCCTGTTTTAGTGCTCCATGACTCTTGCGACCCATGCATCCAGCCAGCTCGTTTCAGCCGTTGAGCCATTACGTTTGGTCTTGGCAGCCCATGTGTAGCGGGGAATGGGTGGGTGGTGTGGCTGGAGAGTCGTATGAGAGCTCCCTCGTCTGAGGAACTGCCCGTGTGTGTGTGGACTTTTACCCTCAGCTGCCCAATGAAAGAAACTGAAGCAACTCAGTTGCTGGGTTATACAGCCAGTCCCTGGAGACGATGCGACTCTGTCCTGTTGGGCTACTCAACTGGAGATGTAGTGCTTTCAGGTCCTGCATTTGAAGAACATTCAGCTCTTCAAACAAACATAGAAATGAAAAACCACAGGTTACAGAATCAGCTCTTCCATTTATGTTTGTGTCCAAATGTTCTGTTCTTTGCAGAGCCAATTCCACAGCTCAACGGGCCTTCTGAAATAGCAACACATGAGGGAAGGGGAACTTTATCTTGCTAACCTAGTTCTTTGACAACGCCTTTTGTAATTGTGTCATTACTGAATCTGTACACTTGCATCGCCCAGAAGGATTTAAATGGTAATTACACAGGGGAGCACAGACATTCAATAGATATTTATCAGTCTGAAGACATGAGGGGAATTGATAGGGTAAAGGCACAGTCTTTTACCGAGGGTAGGGTAACCAAGAATCAGAGGACATGGGTGCAAGGTGAGGGAGGAGAGATTTAATAGAAACCCGAGGGACAACTTTTTCAGTCAGATGGTGGTGGGAATATGGAATGAGCTGCCTGTGCAAGTAATTGAGGCATGTACCATAGCAACAGTTAAAAAGTAAATGTTTAGGAAAGGTTTAGAAGGATGTGGACCAAATGTGGGGAAATGGGATTCACTTAGATGGGGTATCCCGTACGGCATGGACGAGTTGGGCCGAAGGGCCTGTTGCCTTGCTCTATGACTCTATGACTATCCTGACTGTCAACAAGCAATAACTGTGATGATTTGAGAATGAGACCTGAAATCGCACAGTATCCGGGCAGTTTATTTGTTGTGGGCAGTGACTGGAAGCAGCAGCAGCCAATTCTGTTTCTGGCTGTGCTTTTTAGAGAAGATGGGCAGCACAGTGGTGCAGCGGTGGAGTTGCTACCGTGGACCACCAGGGACCCGGGTTCAATCCTGACTGCGGGTGGCGTCTGTACCGAGTTAGTACATTCTCCTCCATGCCCACGTGGGTTTTCCCCATGTGTTCTGGTTTCCACCTACACCCCAAAGACGTGTAGGTTAATTGGCTTTGGTAAAGATTGTAAATTGTCCCTGGTGTGTAGAATAGCGCTAGTGTATGGCGCAATAACATAGAACTTGTGTGACTCGGTGGGCCGCAGTCTCTGTTTCCACACTGTATCTCTAAACTAAACTAAAGGTG
Organism: Okamejei kenojei; assembly: GCA_035221665.1. NCBI lineage: Eukaryota > Metazoa > Chordata > Chondrichthyes > Rajiformes > Rajidae > Okamejei > Okamejei kenojei. The sequence goes on along the minus strand of CM069131.1, from coordinate 51,499,759 downwards.
AAGTGCACATGAAAGGGATGCTTCTTTGCAACAAACCGTGAACCAGCAAAGTGCGTGAATGAAACACGTCATGGAATGATTTTCCCCCAAGCTGAGCGCATGCAATCAGAACCAACCAGAATTGTTTTTTGTATGGTGTTATATTTTACTTATCATGCTTTCCAATTATTTTTTTTAAATCTGCCTTGAATATAAAACCGCATTCCTCTCCAGAAAGCACATAGTTTTGCCTGTGAGGCTTTATAGGTCAAATTTGTGCTATTACTTGAAACACTGGTTAATGCAATTTTATGAAATACTATCCTTCGTACATGTTCTGGCATGGTCGTCTGCGATATGTTGTAAATATTTCCTCTGTTATTTGTCCCCATGAGAAACCTTTTTGTCAATTTTTATTACAAGCTGCCAGGGCAAGCTTCTCAAACTGCATTATATTCTCCCATCTGTGGCAGCGCTGTTGTGCCTTAGATTTGCATTTCTGGACATGTGGGCTGAGGTTGTAGAGAATTTCCTAATTCCAAATCTGCACCCCAATTTCTTCTCTCTAACAACAAACCATGAAGTATAACAACACACAAGGCACAATATTGGCTGGTAGATGGGGTTGTAATCTGAGTTTTCAATGTTTACTTGTAGCTTAGTTTATTATTGTCACGTGCCTCCCTTTTCACGTATAGTGAAAATTTTTTTTTGTTGTGAGCTGTCCAGTCAGCGAAATAGACTATACATGATTAATCAATCAAGCCTTCCACAGTGTAATAGATAAAGGGTAATATACATTTAGCCCAAGATAAAGTCCAATTAAAGATAGTCCAAGGGTCTCCAATAAGGTAGATGGGAGGTCAGGACTGCTCTCTAGTTGGTGAGAGGATGATTCAGGATTCTTGATAACAGCTGGGAAGAAACTGTCCGTGAATCTGGAGGTGTGCGTTTTCACAAGTCTGTACTTCTTGCCTGATAGGAGAGGAGGGAGTGAGTATGGGTGGGGGAGAGTCTAGACAAGGGTTGAGGACGGCGGGCAGGGAAGGGGGGGTGGGTGGTGGGGGTGGGGGTGTGCGGGGGTGATGGTTGTTCGGTGTACATTGGGATGGGGTGGCTACGTGCCGGTTTACGGATTGTCTGGACTGTTGTCCACAACCGAGGAAATGGTTGACGGGGGGGGGGGGGGCGGAGGGGCGTTACCCATCTAGGATGAGACTCAGGGGGAGAAATGAGGATCGTTTGGATGGGTACCTGAGGCTGGGTGTCCCTAAAATAGTATACTGTTTCAACTTTAATTATCGGGGTCGGTTTTTTGAAACCCTCTGTTGTGACTGGCCGTCATTTGGGTGGGGGTTTTTTGTATATAGGTAGTCTTTGGTTGGAGTTGTAGTGATTTTAAACTTTTTATATTAATAGTTATAAGCGTTGGGGCACGCGTTAAGGCTTGATTTCTTCTATCGCAGGCTAGGTCACTTGTTAGATTAAGCCAGATTCACTTGTTTCCTGATGGGGCTGATGGGGGTGGGGAATTTGAGGTGGATGAGAGGTGGGTTTATGTATTGTTGTGGATATGAGGGGTGTGATGAGGCAGCTTTTTAGGAATGTTTCCATGGGGTGGGAAGGTAGGAGGTTGGGAGTGGTGGGGGTTGGGGATAGGGGGAGAGGGGGAGGGGGGGGGGGAAGAGGGGGGAGGGGGGGGGAAGTGATATTGAAATTTGTATGGATTGGGTGGGTGGGGTGGGGAAGGGGTGTGTGGGAAAGTTGGGGGGGTGGTTGGGGTGGAGTTTGGGGGGATAACATATAAATAATTGAAAGGAGATTTAAAACAAATCCTCCCTAAACTATTATCAACCTTCCAAATACACACATCATCTACCTAAACACCACTAATACTCATATTATAACCCCCAAGAAATAACTTTACTCTTCCCAAATATTCTTTAGCATCTCACAAGATATATATCATTTCGCCTCGCAATCCCAATCCTACTTGATCATTGTCACAGACACCAGTTGTTTCTACTCTCACTTTAAAAATATCTCTTTTCCCGCTCATATTTATATCGCGCATAATCCTAGCCAACTACTTTTGCTAGCGAAGACAGAATTATAGATTATATATAGCATTAATTTTTATTCCCATTATACATAATATTAAACATATAATTTTCAACGTTCTTCACCTTCTCCTTAATCATAAATCTACATCCAACTCACAATAAAAACTCTATCAAATCTAAATTTATGCAAGGATTTCATCAGTCGGTAATCACGACCAATATGCCATGCTGCCTCTTTTAAAGTCTTCTTATACTCATATTCTTTTTAAGTTTTCCCATATAGCTCTTTTTTATAATAATCTTGGATTTAATCCACAACACTCTTTCTACAAAAAAATCATTATCTGACCTATTGATCGACATAATTCCTATATATATATTTATGTTCGTGGCATTTTGTGGCAGAAAATAATTGTGTAGCATGAATGTCTCTGACCCTTTATATCAATCCGTCAATTTATCATTTTTGTCTCGAACATCTCATTTAGTTTGCCGAATTTTAAGCTCCTAATATATGTTATACATGGAGTTCATTTAAATACGGATTAGTTTCTGAGATTGACTTGACAGCGAAAAGTTATGTCTATACTAGTTTTACTCGCTTGATTGTAATGACTTAAGCTTTCTCTCCTTTATATTCTAGTGTGTGAATGCGATCATGCTTGGGATAGTTTTAGGCGCTAGAAACACTATAACTCATATATAATAAATACTAATCTTTATAAAATAACACATTATTCCATAATATCACTCTCCATTTCACCAATAATATATAACTTTATTTCTTATATAATCTTCAATCATATATATATCTTTTATAATAAAATCACACTACATAATTCTCAATAAACTAATACTTCCACTTATCACTCATACAATCACACCCAATTTTATCCACCTTAAATAACTTTCTATTACCTCTATCCCCTAAAACATTCTTAATTCATAATAACTCTTTTCATCAATAAATTTATCTAATATATATCCATTAAAAACTATATTAAATTTCATTTATATTCTTATAAACATTATTTCCTCTTTTCTCCTATCTACCTACTTTAATTCTATACAATTATCTCTACTAAAATACTTCTCTATAAATACCTTTCTTATTACAAACAAAACCCAACAAACACACCCCCACCACCCCCAACCCCAACCCACCACAACACACCAAAAACAAAAAACAAACACAAAAACCAACCACCACCCCACACACCCACCCCAAAAAAACACAACACCAAAAACCCATACAACTAAAAACAACCAAACACAAAAAACACAAAACACCAAAAAAAAAAAACAACACCACCCCCCCCCACACAACCAAAACAACACACCCAACCACCCACCACCCCACAACCCAACCCCCCCCCAACCCACCACACACAAAACCAAAAACAAAAAAACAAAAAACACCACAACCCATCAAACAAACAAAAAACCAACAAACACCAACACTACTAAACACACACCAAACAAAAACAAACAAACACCAACAAAAACAACCAAAAACAAAACCAACAACCACAACAAACCACACAAACCAACACAAAAAAAAAAACAACAAAACACCCAACACACCACCACAACAACCACAACCCACACCAACACCACCACCACACAAACCAACACACCACAAACACACCAAAAAACAACACCAACCAACACCCAAAAACCAACACCACACCCCACCCAACACCCAAACAAAACACCAAAACAAAACAAAAACAAAAACACCAACACACCCCCAACACCACCAAAAAAAAAACAAAACCCCCACAACACCCAAACCAAAAAAAAAAAAACACACAAACCAAAAAAAAATATATAAATCACCACACCACAAAAACAACCCCCCCAAAAAACCCCAACCCAAACTACACAAAAAAACAAACCCCCACCAAAACACAACACCAATCCCCTAAAACCATAAACACCACCCCCAACAACAAACACACAAAAACACCACACAACAAAACAACCTACACCCAAACAAAACTATCCAAACAAACTATTTATTAAAATTCTAAAAATAACAAAAAAAACCAATTTACCCAAATCACATAAATCACAAATCCAACTATCCCTTCCAAATCCTACCCAATAAAATCCACCAAATCCTAACTCCAATTCTATAATTCAACACATCATATACTCTATATACCAAAACTCCACATCACTTCCCCAATATCACCAATCATCACCTCATATCATCAAATACAAATATAATAAAACACAACTAATCAATCTCAAATACAAACCAAAAAAATAAAAAAAATATAATAAAAAACAACACCTAATTCTACCCAACCTCAACATCACAAATATACAACACACACAAATCAACTAACAAATCATACAACACACTCACCATACTCTATCCCTATTAAACCCTTCACCACAATCACCCAACAACAACCCCATATACCAATCAATATTATTCTACTCCCCATACTCCCCATACACCACTACACTCTATTTCCCTTCAAATCCATACCAACCAAACTAACATTATATAATACCCCCAACCCAACCAAACACACATCATAACATACCAATCAAAAACCCCAATATCACTACATCCAAACCAACAACCTAATATTACTATCCCTCCCCAATACAATCCCTTACACTCATACACCCACAACCATCACCCACAACCCAAATTACATCAACACACATTATCTTTCTCAATATTAACTATCACACTAATAAATACATACACACATTACCTATCACCCACTCAAACCATATAATTCTCACCTCAAAACCTCTCTCTCTCCTACTATACTAATCAATACCACACTAATACCCCTAACTCTATCCTATACTCCCAATCTAACTATCCAATTCCATAAAAATAAAACTCAACCCTCAAATTCCTTTTCCATCTATCTTACTCTCATCCACACAACTCACATCAAATACTAACATACTACTAAATTATTTACCTATCTACTCCATCACATCCACTAATCCATACATCAACATAAACTATTCTATCATCTCACTCACAATACATTCACATATCTCACACAATAACACACACCCACTCCAACCCACTCAATCCCAAAACACCCAATAACCAACATTATCTATCCTCTATCATCCCCAACCTAATACCCACACATACACTCACCAATCACTCTCATCTCATATTCCAATTCTACACATTTCCTATACCCCATTACAACACATATAATCCCCCCCAATATAAACTCTATTCTCAATCTTTTATCATACTCATTCTACGAAATTTATATTCAAATTTTCTAATTCCCTTTTTATCGATCATACTTAAGATGCATTGGCTATTCAGCTCGCAGCTTTTATATAAACGAAAACCAACTAATAAATTATTGCCTCGCTAGCTCTTCCTAATAAACTCCAAACTCCTACCGTCCCTGTGACATCAACTTAACTCCCTCTCACCCAATTCCAATCTCCACTATTTTTTTCAATCCTCTTACATCCATACTTTAGTCTTTTACTCATCAAAACTACAATAATTATTCCCTCCCACCTCTTTTTTTAACATTTTACTGATATTTGATCTTCTCGCTTTGACTATTTATCTTTCTACATTCTGTTAACACTTTTCACTTTATCCATCTAATCTTCCTACAAGCCTCTGGCCTGTCACTAGCATTTCACTTATCCTTATATCTCTCCCTCTACTCTTAGATCGCACCAATCCAATGCACCTTAATCATTAACCCACCCCCTAACCCATTCATAAATAAACTCACTTTCTCATTTTTCTGATAATCTATTCACACTAATTTCACTTTTATCTTCTCCATCAAAATCCTACCTCTATATCCTCACCCCTGTCCTATATTCTCTCTTCGTCTCCACCCCTTGATCTCTTGACCCGTCTGACTGAAGAGGTCCTCGGCCCGAAACGTCTGTCCTTACTCTCTCTTCGCCTCCATAATCAGATAGACTTCTTGGACACTGGGCAGTCAACACCGTCAACTATGGGACCAAACGACATTTGTTTTAAATGGGCTCGTGGTCCCACCAACCCCACTTGGAGAACCTTGCTCTTTTAATCGCAAAGGCAGAAGATTTTGATCCAGAGACTCACAATGACACCAGGCTCTCTCTATGTTGACTCCACAATTACAGCACTTCCCCTAAATAGATTCTCACAGAGGCTTTGATGATAGATCAGGCTGGTAACTTAAATTCTGCCATCAAAGCAGTCAGGTTTTTTTTCCATCAAAAGAACTGCAATTGAGAAGAGACAAGGTGTAATTGTCTTTCAAAACCACGAAGGGTCCAAAGTCTCCAGTGCTTCGATTCCCTAGGTTGATGTGGGCTGCTCACTGAGTTGGAACAAGTTGACAAGCTCTCCCGTCTTGAGGTGTGACAAACCTGAATGAAAAGTATCCCTGGGGACATACCGTAATATCAAGTATTGTGCTTATTACAGTAGCCATAATGAAGGATGATATAACAAGTGCATGATGGCTTTTGATTACAGACGTACTTTGCCTCCTTGACACTGCTCAGCTATCAGCTCAACTTTGCTGAATGTCAATCGATTCCAGAGCTTGCTGCTGTCAGGTCTTCCTACCTCTCAGCAGCTGTGGTCCAGATTTACGATGGGTTTATTGGAACGTAACCCCATTGTAGGTCGAGGAGCAGCTGTATTCTGCAATTCAATCACGGCTGATCTATCTTTCCCTCTCAATCCCATTCTCCTGCCTTCTCCCCATAACCCTTGACACCCTTAATAATCAAGAATCTGTCAAATTCCACCTTAAAAATACCTTAAAGATCTGGAGAGAGGGAGGGGCAAATGGAACGAGTCACGCAGACAGCGCAGATTTGATGAGCTGGTTGGACTTGCAAACTGAAATGAGTGCTTAGGTAAAACAGTGGCCAGTGACCTTAAACAAATTGTCAATCTCCACCTTAAAGATTATGGAATCTTGCGTAGAACACAACATGCAGGAATAACTCTGTGGTTCAGGCAACATCTCTGGAGGACCTGGACAGGCGATGTTTTGGGTAAGTCTAAAGAAGGGTCCTGTCCCGAAATAGTGCCTGTCCATGTACTCCAGAGGTGCTGTCTGACTTGCTGAGTTACTCCCGTGATATATTTCTCTATCCCTTCCAGGTCTGAACTCCTTCAGACAGGGGAGAGCTCCACAATACACTCAACCTTTGGAGTGGCATTTGGCAGTGTGAGACATATGCCTTGTTTAAGTGAGATGACCCTGTGAGAGGTCTAGAGGGGTATCTCACAAGGGTGCAGAATTGAAGTTACCAAAATCACCGACCTTCATCTCATTAGCTTGGACATAACTCTGAGTTTTCCTGCCTGAGATAGAAGATAGTGCATCTCCCGGCCGGTTCCTAACTTGGTGCGATTTGTTCTCAAGCCTAGTGCCATCTGGATTCAATCGGCATTTGTCATTATCAACAAAAACTAGCTCATCATTTATTTAAGGTTTAGAGACATTATGACAATGTCAGGAGGACTGTTTATTGATCTCCACTGAGATGCATCAACTCATTGGCACTTATTCCTTTTTCCACATTATCTTGCTGTGACTCCCCCCTCCAGTTTCTTCCTGATGGAGAGGTTTTGTCTCCCTACTGGAGCACAGTTATCAGGATGCACTTCTTCCGAGTTCTGGCGTTGGTTATCAACATGCCGTTCAAAAGTGGAGGTTTTGGAAAAGTGGAACCAATGCAAAAGCCTGTTCTCAGTTATTAGTCTTCAGCCTTTTATACCCGTCAGGCAAACAGTTCCCTTTCTCGTTCTTCTTCATAAGTACACTCCACTCCTTAAAATGCCAAAAGCGAATATGAGGTGCTTCCTTGTAATAAGTTGGTTGATGTGAGGTGCTCCATGGATCTCATAACTTCAGTCACATTTTGGATCATCAAGAGCCTTAAAGTAGCCGGTCACATTGTCCATGGTCCCTTACTGAGGGATTTTTTTCAGTTTGTTTCCATCACCAGTGAAAAGAAGAACAAACTAAAGTATCATTGAGCATTTGAAAAGTTTTATCAAACTGTGCGATGTTGACAAATAGCTGCGACTGCAGCACAGTGATGCAGCGGTAGAGTTGCTGCCTTACTGCGCCAGAGGCCAGGGTTCGATCCTGACTATGGGTGCTGTCTGTACGGTATTTGTATGTTCTCTTCGTGACCGCGTGAGTTTTGCTCGGGTGTTCCGGTTTCCTCCCACGCTCCAAAGACCTACAGGTTTGTAGTTAATTGACTTCGGTAAAAATTGTTAATTGGCCCTAGTGTGTAGGATAGTGCTAGTATACAGGGATTGCTGGTCAGCAGAGACTCAGTGGGCAACAGGGCCTGTTTCTGCGCTGTATCTCAAAACTAAAAATAAACAAAAACATTACTGTGGCTGGTTTAAAGAAGTTTCAATAAATGAATGGTTTTCATTTTAAGTGATAGATTAGATTGGTGGCCTTGGGTTTTCTCAAGTCATTGAGCCTGCAGCCCAGGTCTATTCAGCAGGTCAAGTGGCCCTTGAGAAATGCATTTAAATTAAGTCTTCCAATTGTGGAAGCAAAACAGGAACACACAGCATCTCTTGGACAGGTTGGTATCTGGCACAGGTCAAAGGGCACAGAACACAGCTGGTAAAATTAACAAAAACTTTGTTCATCATCACCAGGGAAAGGACAAGTGAAAAGAGTTAAGCAACCTAGTATCAACATGCACGCAGTAGGACATTATTTAAAACAAAATCATTTTGCAGGACGTGGACAGTGCTGGCAAGGTCAGCTTGTATTATCCTTTCTTAATGCAATTTCAGAGTCAAATACTTGCTACCAGTCAGTAGTAATAAAAAGGAACTGCAGATGCTGGTTTATCCCAAAGTTAGACACAAAATGCTGAAGTAACTGAGTGGCTCAGGCAGCATCTCTGGAAAAGTGGAATGGATGATGATTCAGTTCAGGACTCTTCTTCATTCGCACTTAGGCCTAACTGGGTGACAATGTGAGCATTTTTTCCTCTGAAGAACATTGATGAATCAGATTGATTTTTACCCAAGCCCAGTCGTGTCGTGGTGGTCATTGCTCAGACAAGCTGTTAGCAATTCCAGATAATTAACTGACTTTACGCTCCAAAACTGGCATGGAGGCATTTCTGCTGTCAGGATCTCTGGCATCTAGGTTACTGGTCAAGCACCTTGTCTGCTAGCGTCATAGAGTCATACAACATGGAAACGGGCTCTTTGCCTAATTTTATCCTGGAGCAGTGTTCTCCTTATGAATAGCCTGGAGTTATTACCCCCTTCCACGTGCCAAAATATTATGCTAAGGCACCATTATTTCGATCAGCTCACTCTACCTCTGTGTAATCCCAGGTATTCTAAAGCCCCCTGTTTTCTGTCTTTAATATTTCTTCCCCGCAGTACAGTATTTTCCATTAATGGAGTGTGTGCAACCAGTGATGGAATGGGACCTGGACTGGTCCAGCTGCTCACATTTAGTTTAGTTTATTGTTACATGTACCAAGGTTCAGTGAAGAGCTTTTGTTGCGTGCTAACCAGACACCAGAAAGACAATATATGCTTACGATCGAGCTAACCACAGGTACGGATGCATGATAAAGAGAATAACGTATAGTGCAAGATAAAGTCAGATTGAAGATACTCAGAGGGTCTTCAAGTAGGTAGATAGTAGCTCAGGACCACTCTCGGGTTGTTGATAGAAAGGTTCAATGGTCTGATAACAGCTGGGAAGAAACTGTCCCTGAATCTGGAGGTGTGCATTTTCACATTTCTATATCTCCTGCCTGATTGGAGAGGGGGATGAGGGAGTGACCGTGTTGAAAGTCGTCCTTGATTATGCGGATGCCTTTGCCGAGGTAGTGTGAGGTGTAGATGGAGTTAATGGAAGGGAGGTTGATTTGTGTGATAGTCTGGGCTGCGTCCACAATTCTCTGCAATTTCTTGCGGTCTTGGAAGACTGTTCCCAAACCGTGCTGTGATGCATCCCGATGCTCACTCTGTTTATGTTGCATGTCTGAACTAATTTAAACTAAACTAAATACATGCACAGCGTTGTACTGCAGCTTTTTTTTAACGTCTGGCTTTCACAATCGACTACCAATAAATGAAAGAGATGACGCGTCTCTTGAAATATGGTAGCATATCTGCACGTTTGCTTGCAGCCACTTTGTACCAACTGACAGCTGTGGCTGCACACAAATTATTGCCAGTTTACCTTGTCTTGGAAACGATGTACTGAAGGGGTCAAAACACAGTTTGATTATAAGCAGAAGTGCCTCACTGAGTGTTAATCTCTGTCAACGTTCCTTTATATTTTTGCTTGGTGACAGTTTGCAGCTATAATCAATGACCCCGGTCCATAGCCGAGAGCCAAGCACTTGTCTGAGTCTCATAGACAAGGTCAGCAGACTTCCTCGTGTAGAATGAATGGGCGGAAAACGTGGCCCGCTGTACACAATTGCAAATAGTTCCCCAAATTATTTACCTTGGCAAAAGCGGTCATTCATCCCTGTTACACCGAGAGGCTTATCTGTGGTTCAAAATGGTATCCGGCCACGTGTCTGAATGTCCACTGTTTCTCTTGGCCCTGAGAGAAGGGTCTGATGATGACCGGCAGTTGAGAGGCAAAATGAAGACATTTTCAATTGTCTTTAGTTTGCAAATACCCTGCTCTCATGCCATCCAGCATCAGCAAGCGCTGCACTAATAATATTGACAACTGTGCAATTGCTCTTTTATGACCAAAGTGTTTTGCAAACATTATTAACCTCAAAGATTTGAATGTTTTTTTAATCCTCTCACAGAATGTGGATGCCAGTGTAAATTGTCCACCCTAAATTGCCCATGAACTGAAAAGTGTGCCAATCGGATTAAGAATGAGTCAAGAGTGTTTGATTGTCATATGTCCCCAACAGACCAATGAAATGCTTACTTGCAGCAGCACACCAGTATATGTAAACATAGTATTCTGAAAATAATATATTCAATGAAAAACTATATACATATATAATATACACTCACACACACATGACATATACATGCACATATGTATGTACATCTACACATATAAATATATATGTGTGTATATATTTTATATACATGTACACACAACAAAACAAATAAACAATAATAGTGTCAAGAGACAAAACCAATGCCCCACATCTATGTAGTTCTAGCTTATTTGGAGGTTGTAGTATTTAATAGCCTTTTGGCTGTAGGGAAGAAGCTGTTCTTGAACTGGGACGTTAGTTTTCAAACCCCATTGTTATGAGCCTGGAGTCACAAGTGAGCCACACTAAGTGATGTTGGCACACTTTCTTTCTCTAGGACACTTCTGAACGGGACCGGCAGCATCTCTGGAGTGAAGCAATGGGTGGCGTTTTGTGTCGAGACTCTTTTTCAGTCTGAAAACAAGGGTCTTGACCCGAAATGTCATCCATTGCTTCTCCCCAGAGATGCTGCCGGTCCCACTGAGTTACTCCTGCATTTTATGTCTATCTTCAATTTTCTTGGCCCCGCTCTGGGAGTAGGAGTGGGGGAGGATCCGGACCGCTACGGCCGTGAGCCCCAGGCTGAGTTTGACGATTGTTTGCCTGCTTCTGCTGCTGTTGCAGGTGAGACGTTGCGTCACGCCAGGGTCTTGGGCCTGTCCCACTTTGGCCGTCAGTTCCACGACAGGCCGTTGGCGCGCGAAGATTTCGTTCACTGCAAGAACTTCGGAGCCCCGCGCGATGTCGGGACCGGCCCCGCACAACTCCATACGTCTCCGCGCTTCTAAGTGGGACCGGCCCCGCATGGCCATACGGTGCCCGTACGCCTCAAGCGACCACAAGGTTGTGTAATTTGTGAGCCAAGGACACGCAAGTGGGACAGGCCCTTTAACTCACTATCTGGGTGTTGAAAGGTTAATTATTTTTTAGTGTTTGTTTTCTTGACCTTATCAAAGGGATGTCCTTGTTGAGGAGCAGAAACATTTCAAGGGTGTTTTACCCAGTTGTGTAAATTCACTGACTCTGTACCCCTTAACGATGCTTATTAACAATGGAGAAAATACCTGATGGTTTTCTGATCAAACTCTCAGCATCTTTGCCATCATGGCCTCCCATTCTCCTCTCCTGGGAAATAACTATTGTTGACACAGAGAGTTACAAGACACTGCAGATTTTGCAATATTGAGCAAAAAACAAAGTGATGGAGGAATTCAGCGGGTCAGGTAGCATCTGTGGAAGGGAATGGACAGGCAACATTTTTGGTCGGGATCCTTGCTCACACTGAAACAGGGTAATTATTATTGTATTCTTTAGTTTAATGGCTTGGGAGGTACCTGACAGCATTGGGACTTAAAGTTGCAAGGTACACTAATGTCACTGAGTATGGCATTTCTCTGGGATGCTTGCTAAGTTTTTCATCTTTTTGCCCACTATTTTCAGTGCAATTCCCTTAATGTAAGGAGCTGTGTGCATGCGTTGACTTTGCAGTGAAATCATTTGAACTTCTTGTACCCTCGGGTCACTCCACAACCCGTTAATTACTTCCGTGGTGCACTGGCTGCTGTAGGGAGAGCTGGCAGCCAATGAATGCACCACACAATCCCACCCAATGGTTAGGTGGCAAGACTTTTACTGGTCTCAAAAGATGATGTGGACCAGAGTTTTTTCAGCAGCTCCATATTGAGCTTTGAGCTTAAGGCACAGAGCCGGCCACAATTGTATTTGATGCTACAACAGATTAAAGGGCTTGCAGAAGTTACTTCAACTAAATAGTGGACCACTTAACCTCCACCAGAGCAGGTGGATGGGGATCACCTAACATTGCATTAAAATGACATTGCTTCCACCTATGCATCATTCCTCTGAAATCCTGGCTTGGATTTTCAAGCCTTGGCACAATCCTTAAGCTCATGATCTAACTCTGAGCTGAGAGTGATGCCTTGAATCTGTAATACATGGTACTTTAATGCAGGCAGCTCTGCAATAGCGCAAAAACTATTTGTGTGCTCCAAAGGAACCTCGCATTATAGAAAATCACGATATAAAACCAATTGTGGCAATGGGGAAAAAGGGGTTTTGGGGCCCAATATTATGTTTCCTACAGGATTTTCGAAAATAATGGCGTTTTAAGTGCGAGTAATTACTGGAAGCTAAAACTACCAGGTTGTACTGTCCATTATTTAATGGAGCATCATTGCACAAGTGTCAATAGAAGCGATCACCTGTCAATTTCAATGGCCGCATGCAGTGAAACTGACAGACTGTGTTCTTAAGAAACAATGGTGTCTGATTACTCTGAGGAGGTTACTAGGAAAGAGGTTTTTCTTCCAACACTTTTTTTTTTTTTTTTCCAGATGGCCTTTCTCTGCCTGTCAATTTCCAAAATAACTTTTAACTGGTTCTCTAGTTTCCCATAGAAATCGCATTATAACCAATCTAGCCCATGCAATACACTGTTCCTTAATTTATCGACAATGTTCCATCCCATTCGAATGTGGAAACACATTATAGAAGAACTATTTGTACAATAGTTTCGTTTTTTTTAAATCTGCAATCGCTAATGAAAGAGGCTTCATTTATTGCAAAGATTGATTATCTTGCACTAAATGTTATTCCCTTTATCCGGTATCTGTACACTGTGGGTGGCTTGATGTTAATCCTGTATAGACTTTCTGCTGACTGGATAGTGCATAACAAAAAACTTTTCACTGTACCTCTGTACACATGACAGTGAATTAAACTAGACTAAACTAAACCCCCTAGAGCTGGAACTTAAATCTCTGCAGACTGGATGTACTTTCACTCCCCTACCAGTGGGACACTGCCCTACATTACCTTGATGGCAACCTCATGTTTACACCAAGGATTCTGAACTCCACAATGAGTGAAAATAGTGAGATTAAATGAGGACTTACCAGTTCGAAGTTTGATCTGTATTTTATGAGGAGTTACGATGAGGGATTACGTGAAGACCCCGTCCAGCACGCATGCGCGACATGTTTCAAAGCAGCGGTGTGGATTCACAGAGAAACACAACAATTGAAATAAATATAGTAAAGAAAAAATAAGAACTTAATTACCAGTTGATCTGTATAATAGAGGGTGGGAGTGGAGGGCACGTAATCCCTCATCGTAACTCCTCATAAAATACAGATCAAACTTCAAACTGGTAAGTTCTCATTTAATCTCACTATTTTATTTCGGAGTCACGTGAGTGACTACGTGAAGACTTCAAAACTCTGTGATTCCGAACCGTGTACCAGCTCATGCTTCACTCACTGTCTGAAGACCTTAGAGGGAGGAAGTATGTTATCACAATCAACAAACAAGGTTTATTAATGACAACAAAAAACAGAGAGCTCCCCCAGGCTTAAATTAAATATTATCTGCAGACTCTAAAATTCTGTCTGCAAATGTAGCAGGTTCCGCCAACGGCTTATTATAAAACCTTTGGAAAGTTCTTTCCGAGGACCATCCTGCTCTGGCCAGAATATGGTCCATAGGCATGTCCATTCGCCTAGCCGCCGACGTAGATGCAGCCCTGGTGGAGTGAGATTTGTAAACATTAGTATTGACTCCCGTGGACTTAAGCACCTGCTTGAGCCACCTTGAAATGGTTTGGTTTGTCACCTGACCATGAGGCTTCTTGTGGCTTATCCATAAGGCTTTTTCTCTCCCTCTTAAGTTGTATGTTGTGTCTATGTAATTGGCGAGATGGGTCTTGGCACACAGCCGTGGGTCAGATGAATATGCCTGGAACTGCATGACTGGAGGCGTGGTACCTGGTCTAGTTTGTTTGACCAGTCCCTGAATATGGAATGTGAAACAGTCCAATGACTCTGTCATTGCTGTCCAGCCTCAGAAGGTGGATGGACTGTACCCTTTGAGCTGACACTAGTGCAATGAGCATGACTGATTTCAGAGTAAGTTGTTCCAGAGTGAGTGACCTGGGTGGTGGCCATCCCCTAAGGTACGTCAGCACAACGCTGACATCCCAGATCTGAGTGTACCTTGGTCTGGGGGAATTAGTGTTAAAAATGCCCCTCATGATTTTGACCACCAGTGGATGGGACCCCAAAGCCAATTGTCCTGCTGCTGGAACCAAATAAGCTGACAACGCACTTCTGGCTGTATTGATGGCTGAGTCCTTCCCGATGTAATCCAACCAGGAACTCCACAACACTGGTGGCTGTAGCTGTAGTGTAGGTAGTTCCTGTTTTGGAGCAATACCGTTCCCATTTTCTTATGGTGGTCAGGTATTGTCTCCTGGTAGACTCCCGGTGGGATGCGGTCATCATGTTGATAGCGTCCTCAGACAGTCCCAGGCCCAAAAGAGCTTTTTAGAATCTGCAAACCAGGAGATTGACTCACATGGCACGGGTGACTAATGCCTGACACTGGGTGGATTAATAATTCTGGACTGCTGGGGAATTCCAACGGTGTTTCGACAGCCATGTCGAGGGCCACTGGGAACCATGGCTGTGTAGGCCAGTTGGGTATTATCAAGATTCCTGAAGCGGAATCCAATTGAATCTTGCGTAATACCCGACTGATGAGGCAGAAGGGAGGAAAAGCATAGAGGAACATTTTCCCCCAATGCAGCGTGAATACATCAACTGCTGCTGCCTCAGGGTCTGGTTCCCAAGCGACCTGGTGATTCAGCCTGGATGCAAATAGATCGATATCTGGTGTGCCATATTGCTTTGTAATTTCAGAAAATACTTTGGGATTTAACATCCATTCGATGTTATCGTTAAATTTGTGTGACCTGGTGTCTGCCACTGTATTCTGCTTACCTGGTAGGTAAGTTGCTGATAACCAAATATGTCTTTTGACACACCATTGCCAGATTAGGTTGACCAAATTGTCACACGATATCGACTTTACACCACCCATGTGGTTGATATAAGCCACCACCGTGGTATTATCTAATTGCAACCGGACATGTGCATGATGCGTATTAGATGAATATGCTTTTAAACCATAAAACGCACCCAACATTTCTAAGTAGTTGATACCCCGTGTCTGTAGGCAAGATGATTCAGAATTAGTCCATCTGCCCCCAGTGCTGGATTGCATGTTAGTTGCTCCCCAGCCCAAAGCACTGGCATCCGTTTGAATGGTTAATACTGGGTTGGTGATTATTATGGGACTGGAACTGAGCCTAACATTCCTTGTCCACCATTGTAACTCTGGAATGGATTCAGCAGTTAAATTCATAACTCGGTCAAAGTGACCTGAGTTTTGCTTTAGTGCGTGCACTTTTGCTCTTTGCAAATTTTGATAGTGCAAAGGCCCAAATTGTACAGCTGGAAAAGCTGCTACCATTTTACCAATAACTCTAGCTACCTGCCGTATGGTTGGCTGATGTTTATCCATTAGTTCGTTGCATGATAGTGCCAATTCTGATGCTTTCCCCTTCGGCAGAGTTACAATCATGCGAACAGTATCAATCATAAATCCAAGATAGTCCATGGTAGTGGACGGTGTAAAATTGGATTTATCTGGATGTATGTCGCGCATGCGTGCTGGACGGGATCTTCACGTAGTCACTCACGTGACTCCGAAATAAAATCTGCTTCATTATGCATGGTGCAATTATTTCAATTATCTTTTAATTTTCGTTTATAATTCTATGTGTAGAAAGTGAATGTTAATGTGGCACTTGGCAACTAACAAACGACTGCAATTTCTTATATGACCCTTTGTCCAAGCATGACTCTGAATAATCTTTGTTAATTTTGTGGTACATTTTGCATGCTGATGTAACCCCTGATTTCAAAAGGGTTCCTGCTCTCATGTTAACTTTGCTCATCTGATGCATCTTCAGCAGCTGAGAAGGTGGGGTGAGATAGACAGGTCAGAGATAATATTGTTGATAGAATTGGACCAAATGGATTGATGGGTGAAGATAGGAGATATATATATAGTCCAGAACCATGCATATTGCCTTCATCCCAACTCGCAGCCAAGATTATCCATCATAGTCTATCATCTACTGGTTCCATAATGCAATATGTTTGAAGGTATAGAAGATAGTGGACAATATGTGTGTGCATACACGCACACGCACATCTTCACCTGAAAGCTATGTCCTCGAGTCCTTGACAATTCCACCCTGGAGAAAAAAGGTTCTGACTGTCTATCCCGTAGTCAGACTATTCCTGCTTCAGGGGGAAGAAAATACAAGCACTGTCATAATAGATACAAGGAACTGCCGATGGTGGTTTACAAACTAAGATACAAAGTACTGGAGTAATTTAGCAGATTAGGCAGCATCTCTGGAAAACATGGAATGGTGACATTTCGGTTGTGGTGCGGGGGGGGGGGGGGGGTGTTAGAAATCTGGAAGAGAGGAGCATCGAAGCAAAACATGGTGAGTTATAGGTGTATACAGATGACGTTTGTTTTTGATAGGCTGACGGTTGGACAAAGGCTATCAGAGCACTTTCTGTATCCAGTGATGAAAAGCCAAAAGGTGCAAGATAAGGATAGTAGAGGTATGAATTGTGCAGCCAGAGAAAGGAATATAGGTAGAATTAGTCACATTTCAATAGTTCATTCAAAGGATTGCATGTCTGAGAATACAACAATCTCTACTGTACTGGAACTGTACTGTTTTCCAGAAATATGTGTTTAATTTCGGTTGTGGGGTATTTTTTGAAGACTGCCTCAGAGCAAAAAATGGAAAAATAAGGGAATTGTTTCAATGTTCTGGACAAAAAAATGCACAAGTACAAGAAAGCTGGAAAAGCCGAGGGAGAGAGTCAATAAGAGGACTGGTATCAGAACATTTTAAGAAGTAGAAACTAGGTAGATATTCCTATTTGGAATGATTAGGCAGAGGAGCAAAGCAAAATCTTTTGCTTTTACAGAAATACGTATGGACACGTATATTTATAATGTTTAAGAACTTAAAAGTACCCAAGGCACTTCAAAGGAATATTATCTTAGAATTTGATACCATTTAATTTATCATTGACGGTGGACAAAATTGGGTCAAGGAAGTAGATTTTAAAATGTGTTAAAATAGGAAATAGGGTGAGATGGGTGGAATGTTTTTTTGAGAGAATTCCAGAGTTTGGTGGCTTGGCTTGGCAATAAATACATGGCTGCCAATACTAATGCAATTAAAAGTGGGGATTATTATGAAGCAAGGACTGAAGGAATGCCAAGATTGCAGATGGTTACTGGGCTAGATGATGCTTTGGAGATGGAACCATCAGAGGGAAGGGAGAGGTAACTGAAGTGGACACTCAAATTTAAATGGACTCTAATGCCAAAGTAGACACTAATGCCTTGGAGAGAAAACCAGAAAGAGCATTTGGGATTATGTCTGGATGTTCACAGAGCACTTTCTGTATCCTCGGATTTAATTCACCCTGATGGTACTGCTGGACTCGAGCCATTTTGAACACTTTCCAAGATGTCTGATCTTTTTAAAGAAAAAATCTGAAATGTGTTATTTGAACATTTTTGGAACAATTGCATTTAAATGAGCTGTATCCTTCAGTGCCGTTTGTTTGACCCGATCATTAATGAAGTAATGAGGAGTGTTCAAGATATTATTGCACAGATGTTGCAGGAGCTCGTGGCAGCTGCGACAATAATGAGGATGATGCATATAATTGGCTTCCAGGTGTCTTTATAATCAAAAGTAATTAATGAAAGTTGTGCTTTGCCTCTTGGAAGCTTCTAAACATTGACTTCATAGAATCTCAGACAAATGTGATTTGCTGCAATCTTCTTCGAAAATGCTTTTATTTTGGTCTTTTCGTGGCGGAGCTCCAAAAACAATGTCTATTCATATTGTCTTTTATAAATTATTAATGTTCAAATTTAAAAAGATCTATGTAAAAAATGCATAGGATGCAAAGGACAAATAGAACACAAACTGACCAGCCACCACCCTGTACACCAATACCATCCTACCACATGCTAGGGCCAATTTACAATTTATCGAAGCCAATTAACCTACAAAACTGTACGTCTATGGAATGTGGGAGGAAACGGGATCACCTGGGGAAAGCCCCACAGCTCACAGGGAGAATGTACAGACAGCACCCGCAGTCAGGATCGAACCGGATCAATGAGCCAAGGTTAATTGCAGGTGTAAGGCTGCAACTCTACTGCTGCACCATTGTGCATTATTTTCTGCCTGTAAATCTGGCATCGTATTTTCTGAACTCCGTATATTTCCCTTTTTCTCCACCCATTGTACTTGCATTTGATCCGGTTGTATTTATGTATAGTATAATCTCATTAGATTGGATAGAATGCAAAAACAAATCTTATCACTGTACTTCAGTACATGTAACAATTGTAAACCTAAAGCTGATAAATGAAAGCTTATCTAAATATGGGTGGTCACCCAATTAAGAGGAGCAGAGCCAGCTAGCTGTGCTATTTATGGTTGGCATAAAACTGTGGAGCCAGATAGAAAGTGCCTTGTTTAGCACCCTCTGAGTGTCTCCAGACTTGATGGTGAGTCCAGGGCTGGATCCCAGCATATTATGGACCAATGTATATTTCCAATTGTGTCGTCATTAATGGGAATCCATGTGTTTGACAGTTCCTGCCTTGCACAATGTCACGTGAAGTGCCGATAAAAGGAACCGCAACTAATGTGTCATGTCCTTATAAATGTGTTATCTTGAAGCATCTTAAAAGCAATGCAAACCCTTGTCTCTCCGTTCCTTTGATCTTTTTATATTCTTTCCATGCATTCCAAGCCTGTCTTGACATTTGGACTTTAGTGAGAGTGAAGTTGGTTTGAACAGGAGCGAAAATGTGTGTGTCGACAAATTAGACCTCTGATGAAATCGGTGTAAAGGAAGATAAGATGGGGTATAAAACATGCAGGCAATTCACTAGGTGCATTCAAACCCTGGTGTTCCAGGGCAAATTGAAACCCCATGGTTGATGCTGAGATTCCCTAATCAATGGATATGAAAAAACTTTCTTCAAACAACAAGAAATTCAGATACTCTAATTTAGTTTAGAGATACAGCATGGAAACAGGCCCTTTGGCCCACTAGGTCGGTGCAAACCAGCGGTCCACGCAAACTAACATTGTCCTACACACACTAGGGACAATTTACAAGCCAATTAACCTACAAACCTGTGCCAGGAGAAAACCCACGCAGGTCACGGGAAGAACATACAAACTCTGTACAGATAGCACCCGTAGTCAGGATCGAACCGGGGCTCGGTTACTGCAAGGCAGCAACTCTACCGCTGTGCCACTGTGCCGCCCCAAATCTGGGTAATCTGGAGCAAAATTCTAACTGCTGGAGGAAGTGATGCTGAGTTTCAACCCAGAAATCAACATCCCTCTGCCTTCACAGATACTGCCTGACCCACAGAGTTTCTCCAGCGGTTTGTTTTTTTGCATCCTATAATCTGGTTTGCCTATTGATGTCAAGTGAAAAGACACTGCGAGAGGGAATATCCATGAGCTACGCAGCCTTAACCATTGGTTGTGTAAGACTTCAGTCAGTTGAATATCATGTCTGTGAAAATTGAGACCCTTGTTTCATGTTAGCTGTGATTTAAAAAAGATATATTTTTGAGACTGCTGGCTAAGTGGTAATCTTCTTTTCTCCTGCAGCTTCAGCTCCAAAGATAAAGCCACTGAAGAGTGATGTGGTGGTGAATGAGGGGAAGAAGCTCCAATTGAGATGTGAAGCAATTTCAGGATATTCTCAGCTCACCTTCAAATGGTACAAGGATGGGAAAGAGCTGATTGTCGATAAGAAGTCCAAAGAAATCAGGATCAAAAAAAAGAAAAGGTATGAATTTGTGATGTTGCAGGGATTCCTGTCAGTATACGAGGCATTTCGACAGACTTGGCTTTTTTTGACTGGTTACTTTGAACAATCTTCTCAGAATCTAAATTCTCCGTGCTACACTTTATCTCCCGTTGATGCAGAGCTGTGGAGATTATGATCCTAAGTAATAACCTGCAAGATAACAGTATACATGTCACAGTGACAAACTGAACTCCGTGAACATGCTTACTAGAAATGCCACACGGTATAATAGTTACTGGAGTCGTATCCTGTGACATTAACCACTCACTGATCTAGGGATATGCATATTAGCCCCTTTGTAATAGCTGTGCAACTTAAATTAAAGGAAAAAAAATTATTAAACCCCAACCAAAAATGTAGTTCTGGAAACAGTAACAATGAAACTAGTGGATTGTTGGAAAACCAATCTGCCTCAGTAACCCTAACCAAAATAAATACACACAATGCTGGAGTAACTCATCAGTTCAGGCAGCATCTCTGGAGAACATGGATAGGTGACTTTTTGGGTTGGGACCCTTCTTCAGACTGATTGTAATGGGGAAGTTGAGAGAGAAGAGGGGTAGGACAAAGCGTTCAGGAAGCAGTGAGCAATGGTCTCACAGAACTCCAGTCAGAGGAGAACTTCTTTAAAGTAGACATACCTTGAAGAGACTTCGCAGTGGAGCAGACGAAATTTAGAAACAAGGAACTGCAGTTTATTTTACAAATTTGGGATGGATTAAGGCTCTTAAAGCTTTGAATGGTAACTTTGAATAATAGCATGCACTTCTGAATGAATAATAATTCTACACAAAAAAAATGCTCTAGTTGCAAATATCCACTGTATAACACCATGACCAAGAACCCAACAATGAGAACTGCTTATATTTTTCTAGCACCCAGATGACAGTGACAAATACAAAGGTATTTCACAGGAATGCAATCAGCCAAAATTTCACGTATAGGCTAATCGGGCAGTCAACCAAATGCTTGGATAGACTTAAAGCAATTTTAAAAAGAGTGATCCATGCTCATCCATCATCTAATTCCTTTCTATCAATTTTATTTAAACAGTGGTGATTTAAAATCCAGCCTTATTGTACTCCCAGCTTCACATGCTGCTGCTGGGGCTAGATGCATAAATGCAACATTTATCAACCTTCCCCAGAGCATTGCTTTTCCTCTGAACCAAAGAATAACTTGTCCATGTACTTTCTTCTTGATCCTTAAAACAACCCATTTAAGTGGAAAATAAAACCCTGGACGTTTTTTGCAGGCTTTATTGTTGACTAAGTGAGGGACTGTCTGTGCCTCATTCTTTGGCCCACCAAGTACACGCCGACCAGAGGCCCCTACACACTAACACTATCCTACACACACTAGGGACAATTTACAATTTTACCAAACCCAATGAGCCTACAAACCTGTACGTCTTTGGAGTGTGGGGGGAAACTGGAGCACCCGGAGAAAGGTCACAGGGGGAGCGTACAAACTCTGTACAGACAGCGCCCGTAGTCAGGATCAAACCTGGCTCTCTGGCGCTGTGAGGCAGCAACTCTACAGCTGCGCCACCATGCTGCCCTGCTTTTCTGACTGCCAGAGGAAGAACTAAATAGATTATTAGCTAAGATCAGAGGATACTAAAGACTTGATCATGTTGAATGGACAGGAGTCGCAGATATACAAGACCAAATAAGAATGGTAAAAGAACATTAGGTGCTTTTTTTCCCTGGTAGTTTTGTGGATCGTAATTACTTTAGATTAGTTTATATTTAATTTGAGATCACTAAATGACATTAAATTCCACATGCGGATTTGAACTTGTGTCTTTGTGTTCCTAATCTGGTAATGTGAACTTTGTAGCACCATTCAGCAGAAAGCAGGCAGTTTAATTTTTTTTTTTTTTAATTTTGGAAAAATGCTCCTATACCAACAATAAATATGTGGATTTCAACTATGTTTGAAACTACACCTGGAAGATATGAGACTCCACCTGGCAGGAAAATCAGATCGCTTTTATAGGACGTGGCCTGCATTTATAGACTTACTACAAGGATAAGGTGCAATAGTATTTAAAAAGGCACCGGCGGCAGGTCTTGGTAAAGGGGGATGAAAAATTATCAAGTTGGTAAATTCCTTTTGCGTGATGTTTATAATAAAGCAACTGTCTTTTCCTTTTTTCTTTCTCTTTCTTCTTTTCTAGGGTCTATTTCTTAATTTCCTTTTTCTAATTCCTCGACTAAGGGTTCTCTCTTCTTTCCCTTCATCACGTTTCTTCACGCTCACAATTCTCTCTCACTTTCTCTTTTCTCTATTTCTATCCTTTTTTAATAGCTCTAAAAAACGAAGGGGTACAATAAATGTAATAATATATACGGGACGTGCATTCATGTAATTTACTGTATTTCTAATAAATAAAAATAAAATAATTTTTAAAAAAAAGAAAGCAGGCAGTTAGTTTTATCTTGAGTGAGTCCAGTTTAGTTTAGAGATACAGCTCCCTTCAGCCCACCGTGTCTGCACCGACCAGTGAACCCGCACACTAATGTTATCCTGCACACAGTGGGGCCAATTTACAATTTTACCAAGCCCCAATTAGTATGTCTCTGGAATGTGGATGGAAAAATGGAGATCCTGGAGAAAACCCACGCTGGTCACGGGGAGAGTGTACAAACTGCGTACAACGCCCCACCACCACCACCCGTGTGGGTATGAAGAGACTGGGATTCAACTACAAGGCACATTGGAGATGCTTGGCTTCCAGTTGGCAGTGGAATGGAATGATTAATACTGGGTTAATACTGATGAGTGGACAATGGTTCCTAACCTCAACTATATCTTTATCACCTGGCAAACTGATTCTATTGCAAATCGCTCCTTTTAGCAATCCTATGGAAATGATTGGACAGGGAGACATATTTTAAGGGATATCATATATGAAGCCAGGGAGGCCGAGATATTTGAGGAAGGAATTCCAGGACTTGGGTTGTAGGTTGACTGTCAATGATGAGATGGAGTAGGGGTTGCATAATCTGTCAGTTCTTGTAGTGTTGAGGTGATGAAAAGGTTTAAAGAATGGGTGGCACAGTGGTGCAGCGGAAGAGTTGCTGCCTTACAACGGCAATGATCCAGGTTCGATCCCGATTACGGGTGCTGTCTGTATGGAGTTTGTACCTTCTCCCTGTGACCGTGTGGGTTGTCTCCGGGTGTTCCGCTATCCTCGAACACTCCAAAGACATACAGGTTTGTAGGTTAATTGCCTTTGGTAAAATTGTAAATTGTCCGTAGTGTGTAAGATAGTGCTAATGTACGGGGTGATCGCTAGTCGACGTGGACTCGTTCGGCCGAAGGGCCTGTTTCCATGCTGCATCTCTAAAGTCTAAAATCAAGGTGTAGAGGGATGGGTCGTGTTTTTACCAACATGACGGATGAGTATGCGTAGATGAACAAAAGTACAGATCATTCAGAGGCTAATTTAAAGTTGCAAGCAAAGGATCTCTGTTGGTCTTCTGAACCCCAAGGTTATGCCAATGTCTTTGGCTCAATGAGGGCTAATTCATGGGTGGTTATCAGAGCAAACTTTCTTGGGTAATGTAATGTTGTAGTGCTATTATCCTTACAACTTTAAAGTGGTTTATGATAAAGCAGAAAGCATATTAACTTGCAATAAAGACTAGCAACACTAATTGGCTATTTTGTTCCCTTAATTTGAATTACAGGAATATTGAGTACAGGAACATTAATATTAGTGTGCATTCTTTCTAGAAGAATTTGTCTGGCTATTGATTTTGGAATTGTTTGTTTGAGCAGTGAATGCTGACATCATCACTGCAGGGGCATCTGGGGGCAGTAGTTACCGTATTTAGGCATTGCTAAACTTGATGAGATGTGAAGCTGAATTATTCAACACAATGCTGTCAATGAACAAATCGAAGGTCAATTATCTTTTTATATTGTTCCAATTTTCCTTTATATAATTTGGTGTTTTAACTCGTACTCTCTTGAGTGACTGTTTAGTTTAGTGAACAGTGCAGAAATGGGCCCTTTGGCCCAGCGAGTCTGTGCCGACAAGCGATCACCCCATACATTAACACTATCGTACACACTAGGGACAATTGTTACCAAAGTCAATTAACCTACAAACCGGTACATTTTGGAATGCGGGAAGAAACCAGAGCATCCGGAGAAAACTCACGTGGTCACAGGGAGAACGTACAAACTCCATTCAAACAGTGCCCGTAGTCAGGATCGAAACTGGAACTCTGGTGTTGTAAGGCAGTAACTCTACAGCTGCACCTCCATGCTGCTTTTCATGACCAATGGAAAACTAATGTAGAATTAGGTATTTAACTGTGGGAAGAGTTATTTTATTCTTGGCCAATATCCATACAACTGTTCATTGATGATTTGTGTGCATCTCATGCTGCTGTTAGATGTGAAGATGGCTAGTGAGGCCAGTCACCCACAATTGCCTTTGAAAACAGAGGGATGCCTACCACCTTGAACTACTGCAGTTATGGTTTGAACAGTTGAACATGGAACAATACAGCAAAACAATAGCTTCTGACGCACAATGTCCATGCTAAACATGATGCCAAAACCAACTCTTATCTGCCTGCACATAATCCATATCCTTGCGTACCCTGCATATTCATGTGTCTATTCAAACGTCTCTTAAATTCCATTGTCATATATGCCTCAACCACCACCCCTGGCAGTGCGTTCCAGGCACTCACCACCCTCTGTTTAATAAAATTGATGCTCACATCTCCTTTTAAACTTTGCAGCTCTCGCCTTTAAGCTGCACCCTCCAATATATGTTTTTTCCATCCTGGAAGAAATGGTAGACAGTCAAAACCTACCTATGCCTCTGATAATGTTATATACTTCTGTCAGGTCTCCCCTCAACCTCTGACGCTCAAATGAAAACAATCCAACAGTTAGGAGGCTCAAATTGACGAAGGAAGATTTGGGAAAGTTCAGAGTTTCTCTGTGTATTGGAAGTGCAGAGAAGTCCGGTATAATTGGCACCATCTGACAAATCACCCACCCACCCACTTCTTGCCCTTCCTATGGAAGTGTCGGCACTCTCCGCATTGGCCACATCAGAATCCACAAAACCAGAGGATAAGCAAGTCATGCACAGTCCGGAGGGACTGACTCTGAACAAAGTGTTAAGAATGATAATCTCGAATTAACCACATACTCTGTCACGACTCAACACTGACCAAGGATTAAACTTTGTCTAATCATGCGGTTGAATCTTAATATGTGAACCATGATTCAATCAAACAGTGAGGTAAACAAAATTAGCATCCATAGATGATTTCAAGAGGGTAATAGAAACATAGAAACATAGAAATTAGGTGCAGGAGCAGGCCATTCGGCCCTTCGAGCCTGCACCACCATTCAATATGATCATGGCTGATATTTCTGCATGCTAAAAATACGAGGTTTAATTAAAGTTTTTCAAAGTGTTTCCCAAAGTGATTTATGCACAGTACGTTTGAGGTATTCTCACTACTGTTGTGCAGGAAGTGAACACTCAACCTACAAACAAATCCTAGCACACATTAATGTGATAACGGCCAAAATATAATTTATGTTGAGGGATAGATTTTTGTCTGGGCAACAAAAGGATCTGCGCTCTGGGCTGTTAAAGATTTTTTTAAAAAAAATAAAAACATTAACGTTAATTTCAACAAAAACATTAACCTCTTCCTTTGCCAGTTTTGGAAAGAGGAAAGGAATGAAGAATTTCAGGACTGTGGAACAGAGCATTCCCTGCCCTTGGCACATTGTGTCATCATTAAGCAACTACTGTTTGGTTAGATATGGAACTCGCACCATGCCAACAGGATTCTTCAACCTCAGTGCTGAAGAAAATCCTTTTTATACATATGTAGCAACTTTCCACTTCATGACAATGGATGTTAAAGAACGAGGCCTGGAGTAATTTAACTTTTCTGTACTGGTGGATTCCTTCACTGGAGCACATGAACTTAACTTCAGCATTGTTCAAAGTGCAGTGTAATATTTTATTTTATTTTTTTAATTTTTGTTTTTCTCCATAAGCTAGGGTAATGTCTGAATCACCTCTACCCCTTTGGAAACATTGGACTTTGTCTACGGAACTGATGTGCTACAATGCTAAGAACTATGTTCTGCACATTGTCTGCCCATTTGCTTCACCTATGTGCTTGAGTTTGACTTGATATTGTTGAGGAATTTATATTATTATATAGTCCATTATAGATGCATAGTATTACTGGATGAGAATGCTCAAGGCATGATTAGGAAGTTTGCAGATGACACTAAAGTGGGTGATCTGATAGAGAGCGAAGATGGTTATCAAAAATTACAGCAGGATGGTGTCAACTGGGCAAGTGAGCTGAGGAATGGCAAATAGAGTTTAATGCAGATAAGTGTGAGGTGTGTAACAAGGAACTGCAGATGCTGGTTTACTCTGAAGATAGACACAAAATGCTGGAGTAGCTCATCGGGACATGCAGCATCTCTGGAGAGAAGGAATGGGTGACGTTTCGGGTCGAGGCGCTTCTTCAGACTGAAAGTTGCAGGAAAGGGAAACGATAGACATTGACAATGATGTAGAGAGATAGAGAACAATGATTGAAAGATTTGCAAAAAAGTAACAAAGATAAAGGAAACAGGCCATTGTCAGCAGTTTGCTGGGTGAGAACCGGAAGCTGGTGCGACTTGGGTGGGGGAAGGATGGAGAGAGAGGGAATACAGGGGTTACTTGAAGTAGATAAATCGATATTCATACCACTGTGTCAGGTGTTGCATTTTGTGAAATCAAGGACCTTCGCAGTCAATGGCAATGCCTTGGGGAGCAGTGAAGAGCAGAGGGATCTAGGAGTGCTGGTCCCTGAAAGTGGTGTCACAGGTTGATGGGGTGGTCAAGAAGGCCTTTGGTAAATTGATCTTCATTAGTCAGGGTATGGAGTATAGAAGGTTGGAGGCAATGTTACAGTTGTATATGGCACTGGTGACTACATTTTGCTCACCTTGCTATATGAAATATATTGTTAAGCTGGAAAGAGTCCAGATAAGATAAATGAGGATGCTGACAGGATTTGGGGGGCTGGGTTATAGGGGGAGGTTTGACAAGCTAGGACTTTATTGCTTGGAGCACAGTAGACTGAGGGGTGATTTTATAGTGGTGTATAAAATCATGTTCTTTAATCTGTGTGGCAGAATCAAGAACCAGGGGGACCAAGGTTTAAGGTGAGAGGAGAAAGATTTAATAGAAACCCGAACGGCAACTGCTTCACACAGAGGGTAGTGGGTATATGGAATGAGATGCCAGAGGAGGTGGTTAAGGCAGGTTTTATAACAACTTTTAGAACAACTTGGACAAGTTCAGAGATAGGAAAAGTTTGGAGGGATATGGGGATATGCAGGCAAATATCTTAGATGGGGATCTTGGTCAGCATAGGCTTGTAATTCCTATGACTCCATTAGATCTGATTGGATAGAATGCAAAGCACTGTACCTTGGTGCACGTGACAATCTTAAACCTAAAATATCAGTTCCCTCTGCCGGAGTTCACCTCTGCTGCAGGTGCCCCTCTGCCTCATTGGACTAGCCTTCACCTCTGCTGCATTGGACTAGCCTTCACCTCTGCTGCATTGGACTTGCCTTCACCTCTGCCTCATTGGACTAGCCTTCACCTCTGCTGCATTGGACTAGCCTTCACCTCTGCTGCACTGGACTTGCCTTCACCTCTGCTGCATTGGACTTGCCTTCACCTCTGCTGCATTGGACTTGCCTTCACCTCTGCTGCATTGGACTTGCCTTCACCTCTGCTGCATTGGACTTGCCTTCACTGCTGCTGCATTGGACTTGCCTTCACCTCTGCTGCATTGGACTTGCCTTCACCGCTGCTGCATTGGACTTGCCTTCACCTCTGCTGCATTGGACTTGCCTTCACCTCTGCTGCATTGGACTTGCCTTCACCTCTGCTGCATTGGACTTGCCTTCACCTCTGCTGCATTGGACCTGCCTTCACCTCTGCTGCATTGGATTGCCTTCACCTCTGCTGCATTGGACTTGCCTTCACCTCTGCTGCATTGGACTTGCCTTCACCTCTGCTGCATTGGACTTGCCTTCACCTCTGCTGCATTGGACTTGCCTTCACCTCTGTTGCATTGGAATTAACTTCACCTCTGCTGCAAGAGCCTGGTGTCAGTTTCTGCTGCAGAGGACCATGTTCATGTCCCTGTGGCCTGGACATCGACTCCCATTTATTGCAAGGGTCTCTGTTCCTCTTTAGTTCAGGGGCAGCATTAAGTTGTATATTCGTAATCCTCATTCATGTCCTCACTCTAGTATCATTCTTTCAATTCCCTACCACTGGGAGTTCCAGGCACCTCTCCTCTGGGGCATCTTGGTCTCCTTTCCAATGTGGGGACATCTATTTAAACCCGACAGCTGCACATCATCTTTTTATTTTCTTGGCATTAGCTCTTCAGCAAAGTGAAAGTGTGTTTTACTGTGTTTACAGGAAGGTGTCTGAACTTGTGATAAGGAAAGCGAAGCCATCCCACGCCGGAAGCTACACCTGCACAGCTATCAATAAGCAAGGTGAAGACTCCTCAATAAGCAACGTCGCTGTTACGCCTGGTAAGTGTGATTTCATTGATCCCTCATTGATGGATGTGGGGCTGTACCAGTTCAAAGTCACCAGGCTAACAAGGTACTGAGCGGTGATACCTTAGGCAGGTGAATGTATGGTGTTTGTTAACTCTGCATTGGCCCCGCACACTGCTGTTTCCTGTGATAGCGGGAGCTTTTTGCAGTTTTAAAGAGTAGATGTGCAATAAGTGAAATATTTTTAAAGGATAGTTCAAGGAACTCAGCTGGCACAGTGCCTAAGTGTGATGAAAGGGCTTGTTCAGTAGTAACCAATTTCTGCTGAAATTGTATATTTGAATTTCTGTAAAGAACAATGAAAGATTATCAAATAAATTAGATTTTTATGCCTAACTACATAATATATGAGACATAGAAGCCAAGTTACTTTACATTTTGCCTAATGGTAAAAAAAAATGATTGCTTCATTTTGCAACTCAAGGCAAATTGAAATTATGGATTTTTTTTACCTCTCCAATCCTTGTGACATCATGAGAAAGAATGTGACCAAGGCCTCTTAAAGTGATACTTCAAAGTTAACTATCATTGAGTATCCAGGCCAAAAGAGTTAGAGAGTAGTCTTTAAGCCCAAACATCATGTGCGTCTAAATAAGGTTCTGGAGGGAAAATGACGTTTGTGGATAGTTAATCAACAGCCCATTAACTCTGGGTCTAGTTTTAAAGACAATCAGACGGGATATTGTACTTGCTGCAAGTTTGCCGTCATCTGCTCTGTGTGTTTCCACCAAAGTCCAGCTTTGCCAGAAACTGCTCATTAGAAGGGTCTCTGTCCACATTTGTAATGGTAACTGGTTATGTAAACCTGTGTTAATGATCCTTTTCCCCCTAACCTTATCATGCCTCTGGTGAGTTGAGAGTGAAGTTACATGATGACATATGTACGTAGGAAGCTTTCATTATAAGTGGCTCAACGGTAGAGTTGCTGCCTTGCAGTGCCAGACACCCGGGTTTGATCCTGACTATGGGTGCTCTTTGTACGTTCTCCGTGTAACCAGGTGGGTTTTCTCCAGGTGTTCTGGTTATTCCCACACTACAAAGACGTACTGGCAAGTTGTAAAATTGCCCCTGGTGTGTGTGTGTGTAAGGGATGATCACTGGTCGGCGCGGACTGAATAAGCCGAAAGGCCTGTTTCTCTAAAGACTGTATTACTAAAGTATAAATGGAAGGTCAAGAGCAAATTTATAAATAAGATGTCCAATGTTAAAACAGGGAGTATATCAAGGGTCTCGACCTGAAACGTCACCCATTCCTTCTCTCCAGAGATGCTGCCGGTGCCACTGAGTTACAATAGGTGCAGGAGTAGGCCATTTGGCCCTTCGAGCCAGCACTGCCATTCAACGTGATCGCCCCCAATCAGTACCCCGTTCCTGCCTTCTCCCCATATCCCCTGACTCCGCTATCCCCATACTCCAGCTTTTTGTGTCTACGGTTTAAACCGGCATCTGCAGTTCTTTCTAACGCAGTATATCATCACTCTCCAGGATCAATTGCCCCATTCCCTTTTTACCCTTTTGTAATAAAAAAACATAAAAACTATACTTGGTGGAAGAATGGAAAGCAATTGAGATCAATTAGTGCAGACCAAAAGGGAGACATGTGTTCTTGGTCACTAGGGCATGATACATTATCCAACACATCTTTGTGGAAGCAAGTGTGCAGAAACAGTTGTACAGTACGGTGTGTTTCTGCCAACATGAGGCCTCTGTGCATACTTTATTTATTTAAAATGCTGTTACTAACTTTACTATGGAAGATGGTTTTAGTACTAATGCTGTTTTGTGCAGGATAATAATTTTCGTCTTGATGCCCCCTTCATGTTTTCCCCTCTCAGCAACGATAATTAAAATATGCTGGAAAATTGGGAACATTTTGTGTATGTCAATGACCAGAAGATCTACACAATAAAGCAATACAAAAGCAAATATCATCCATGTTAAAGGTGTCATGATTGGGTTTTGAGACTGCGTCAGCCTCCATCAAAGGCAGAGTAATCTGTACAGAACCGACTCTCATTTGTTCCCAGTGGAGATCAGTGAGCATTCATTTGAAGCCTGTCATTGGCGAAGTACATCTGGGACCTGGGATCTTGTACTTCAGGGCATCAACCAAACCTGTCAGTGGAAATCCTATCTGTGGCTGAATTCTGGGATTACTTCAGTCTTCGTGCTCTTTAGGCATTGAATTATTACAGTGCACAAGCTTTGAATGCAAACCCACAGAGTGATTTTAAGAATCATCTTCAATTGAATTTACGGGCTAGTGTGGACCATGTTTTAAGAAAATTGGTAGAACTTTGAACATCATGTCAGGAATTTGCTTGATGGTGTATTTAAGTTCACAAGACATAAGATATAGGAACAGAATTAGGCCATTCGGCCCATTGAGTGCTCCGCCATTTGATCGTGGCGGATCTATTTATCCCCCTCAACCCCATTGTCCTACCTTATCCACTTTAACCTCCTTACTAATCAAGAGCCTATCAATCTCCACTTTAAAAGCGTCCAATGACTTGGCCACTGCTGTCTGTGGCAATGAATTCCACAGATTCACTACCCTCATGCTCAAGAAATTCCTCCTCATCTCCGTTTTAAATGTACGCTCTTTTATTCTGAGGCTGTGCCATCTGTTCCTAGACTCTTCCATTACTGGAAACATTCTCTCCACATCTACTGTATCCAGGCCTTTCATTATTTGTTAGTTTGATGAGATCGCCCCTCATCCGAACCTCTGCGAATATAGGCCCAGAGCCATCACACTCATTTGTTAGGACTTCCAGTGATCTGGAGTAAATACTATATTTAGTACACATACATGAAAATCATTTATTTAACATAAAGATTCAATAACATTTACTGCGGCTGGTAACAGGTGCTTGGCTTGTGTTAGCAGTCTGAAAACGGATCTGACTTAAATGTTTTGAATTTCACAGCATTAAGTTAATTTTGGACAAGGTTATTGTATCAGTTTTTTTTGCGTGCTATAAATCTCCTGATGTTTTCTACAAATGAAGCATCACTTACATTCCAGAGCAGCTCACACACAGACAGTGTGCAGGAAGGAACTGCAGATGCTGGTTTACACCAAAGATAGACACATAATGCTAGAGTAACTCAGCGGCTCAGACAACACCTCCAGAGAAAAGGAATAGGTGATGTTTCGGGTTAAAACCCTTCTTCAGACTGAGTCATGGGAAAGGGAAACAAGAGATATACACGGTGATATAGAGAGATATAAAACGAATGAATGAAAGATATGCAAGAAAGTTACAATGGTAAAGGAAACAGGCCATTGTGAGCTATGAGCTTGGTGAAAAAGAGTAGCGACAATGAAACTCAACAAGATGAATTTGAAGCTAGTACGATTGGCTAGGTGACGGATGGAGAGAAGGGGGGGAGGGTGCAAGGGTTACTTGAAGTTAGAGAAATCAAGATTCATATTTCTGGGTTATAAGCTGACCAAGCAAAATATGGGGTGTTGTTCCTCCAATTTGCATTTGGCCTCACCCTGACAATGGAGGAGGCCCAGGACAGAAATGTCAGCATGGGAATGGCACTTGGGTTGGGCTGAACCTTATCCCCATACCTTGCGTTGTTTACGTGGATTTTTCAGTCCCATTCCTTTCACGATTGAAAGAGTAGATGTGGAATTAATATTGCTGAAGCGAGCATGAAGGTCACTAATACCACAAAAGACTTGTTGGAGCCCATTCTGAGGCGATATGCTTGATAATGCATCTAGTGTAGTTCAATGGCTTACGTCCAACCCATTTTAGACATGCGTGATGTCGTGCATGCACAAACTCCAAAGCTTTGTGTTGTTCATCTCACCAGCTAAGATGTTTAATTGGGGGAGATATGTTCTCCATTTAAGGTAAATAATTTGTCTTTTTTAAAAGGAAAGGTGCACTTATCGGCACATTTGTTGTATTTTAATGCAGGATATTGTTTGTATAAATTTGGTTTTGATGGCATTTTTGTTGGCAAGAGACGTTCCCTGCCTGAAATGTGAATCACAGCAACATCTCTGCAGTAACTGGACACCCCTACCTGTTATTTGCCCAGGCACAGGTTGTGTTGAAGCAAGTCTGAGTTATTGAGAAAGAAGAAGCCAATTTCTTTCATCACTACAGAAATCTGTGACCTGCTCTTAAGTTGGCCGACAACCACCAGTTATTAACACCAAATTTTGTATTCACAAGTCGCATACTGAAATGGCCCTTTTTAATTCCTCTTCTCTCATCTGATTTACTTGAGTTTATAAAGCAACCAGTTGCATCCTAAATCATTCATGAGAAATGGATCGGGTAAACGCAGAGTCTCTTGCCAAGAGTAGGCGAATCGAGAAGCAGAGGACATAGGTTTAAGATGAGGGGGAAAGATTCAATAGGAACCTGAGGGCTAACTTTTTTTTACACGAAGGGTGGTGAATGAATGGAATGAGCTGCTGGAGGAGGTAGTTGGGGCAGGTACTATTTGCAATGTTTAAGAAACATTTGGACGGGTACATGGATAGTATAGGTTTCGAGATATGGGCAAAGGAAGGCAGGCGGGCTAGTGTAAATGGGATATGTTGGTCGGTGTGGGCAAGTTGGGCTGATGGGCCTGTTTCCATGCTGTATGACCTATGAGAATGAGTTTGTGGAATTATTTTGGATTAGTGGTAGACCTTCAATTGCCTTGCTTGTATTTGTGTATAGCATGACCTGATCTGTTTGGATGCCATGCAAAACTAAGCTTTTCACTGTACCTCGATACATGTGACAACAATAAACCCAAACCTAAAAGATTTCCTCATTGTAAAGCAACTCAAATATTTCCATGAGAACGGAACCAGCCATTTAAAAAAGACCTTAAATGAAGGAGGTACATTACTCTCCTACTGTGAAGCACTTATTGGTCTTTACTTTGCTGCACTTCTCTAATAAATTAATTTTCTTGGTTATTTTTATTTTCGTGCTCAGTTGCTTTGCTGAGTAACATCCATAACGCTCTGAGGCACGGTGGCCCTGCAGTAGAGTTGCTGCCTTGCAGCGCCGGTGACCCGGGTTCGACTACAGGTGCTGTCTGTACGGAGTTTGTACGTTCTCTCTGTGGCCTGCGTGGGTTTTCTCCAAGATCTTCGGTTTCCTCCCACACTCCAAAGACGTACATGTATGTAGGTAAATTGGCTTGGTAAATGTATTGTCCCTAACTATATATCCACACTGTGTGTAGTGGACCTAAGGCTCTGATTTCTCCTGATTTTAATTGAATGTAGTACAAAAGCCTCCTCAAAAGTCCACAAAATAAATTGCTTAAGAAATCACTATCATATTTTACTCAATTTAAGAGCACTGAAACCCAACTCTGGTGTTTCACACACTGCTGCCTCCTGGACAGGCTATGCCCATGACACTTTCCCATTGACCCGGGTTACCATGGACATGAGGTCAAAGGAGGCAGGGAGATGGGAATTGTAGACAACACAGGTGAAAGGGTGGGGAAGGGGGTGGATATAGAGGGGAGGAAGGGTTTTATATCGGTTTACCACCAACTTTCCAGCACCTTGGTTTCAGAGTCTTGCGGCATTGGTTTTGCTGGGCCTTGGGGATGGAGGGAGGTCCGAGATACCGGCCCATAAAGTCAGCTATGGGAAACCGGCTGCCGAGTTCCAGAAGCCGGCCGCGGGGGGGGGGGGGGCAAACTCCACCCGCCGATCAGCTGCGGAATCCCACTTATCCCACCAAGTTATCCCACTTTTTAAGAAAGGCGGGAGAGAGAAAACAGGGAATTATAGACCAGTTAGCCTGACATCGGTGGTGGGGAAGATGCTGGAGTCGATTATAAAAGATGAGATAGCCGAACATTTGGATAGCAGTAACAGGATTGGTCTGAGTCAGCATGGATTTACGAAAGGGGAAATCATGCTTGACTAATCTTCTGGAATTTTTTGAAGATGTAACTAGGAAAATGGACAAGGGCGAGCCAGTGGATGTAGTGTACCTGGACTTTCAGAAAGCATTTGGTAAGGTCCCACATAGGAGATTAGTGGGCAAAATTAGGGCACATGGTATTGAGGGTAGAGTGTTGACATGGATAGAGAAGTGGTTGGCAAACAGGAAACAAAGAGTAGGGATTAACGGGTCCCTTACAGAACGGCAGGCAGTGACTAGTGGGGTACCGCAGGGCTCGGTGCAGGGACCGCAAATATTTACAATATACA
Source organism: Okamejei kenojei (assembly GCA_035221665.1). Taxonomy (NCBI): domain Eukaryota; kingdom Metazoa; phylum Chordata; class Chondrichthyes; order Rajiformes; family Rajidae; genus Okamejei; species Okamejei kenojei. Next base: position 51,464,054 of record CM069131.1, on the reverse strand, counting down.
TCAATAAATTGGATGAAGGGATTCAAAGTGACATTAGCAAATTTGCAGATGACATAAAGGTGGATGGCAGTGTGAACTGTGAGAAGGATGCTATAAGAATGCAGGGTGACTTGGACAGGTTGGGGGAGTGGGCAGATGCATGGCAGATGCAGTTTAATGCGGATAAATGTTATCCACTTTGGTAGCAAAAACAGAAAGGCAGATTAATATCTAAATGGCATCATGTTGGGAAAAGGGGAAGTATAATGGGATCTGGGAGTCCTTGTACATCAGTCTATGAAAGTAAGCATGCAGGTACAGCAGGCAGTGAAGAAAGCGAATGGCATGTTGGCCTTTATAACAAGAGGAATCGAATATAGGAGCAAAGATGTCTTTCTGCAGTTGTACAGAGCCCTAGTGAGACCACAGCTGGAGTATTGTGTGCAGTTTTGGTCCCCTAATTTGAGGAAGGACATTCTTGCTATTGAGAGAATGCAGCGTAGGTTTACAAGGTTAATTCCTGGGATGGCGGGACTGTCATATGCTGAGAGAATGGAGCAGGTGGGCTTGTACACACTGGAGTTTAGAAGGATGAGAGGGAATCTCATTGAAACATATAAGATTGTTATGGGCTTGGGCACGCTAGAGGTAGGAAACATGTTCCCGATGTTGATGGAGTCCAGAACCAGGGGCCACATTTAAGAATAAGAAGTAAGCCATTTAGAACGGAGACGAGGAAACACTTTTTCTTACAGAGAATGGTGAGTCTGTGGAATTCTCTGCCTCAGAGGGCGGTGGAGGCAGGTTCTCTGGATGCTTTCAAGAGAGAGCTAGATAGGGCTCTTAAAAATAGCGGAGTCTGGGGATATGGGGAGAAGGCAGGAACGGGGTACAGATTGGGGATGAACAGCCATGATCACATTGAATGGCGGTGCTGGCTCGAAGGGCTGAATGGCCTACTCCTGCACCTATTGTCTATTGAAAGTCACGATGAGGTAGAGTTTGGCCACCTCACCAGGCCTAGGCGCCATATTTTCAGGAAGACTTCCGGGGGGGGGTGCTGTCATTTTGTGTGCTGCCGTTATTTTGTCTGAATTAAGGATGTGCCACAAGTTGCAGGAAAATCTGCGGGTGACCTGTAGCCAGTCATTCATTCTTTCTGACTGCTAGTGGTCATATAAAAGTAGATCAAGGTGGCTGTGAACTGTTGACAGAGGCCCTGACATGTACCAAGTGCTACTAGCAGTGAGAATTTTATTCTCAATCTCTTGAGATGCCTGTTCAATCATGTAGGATTATGAAGGCAACAGCAAGGCTCTTGTCAATTTGTTAACTGTTTTCTTCACTCTCTGCATCAGATAAAATTTCCACTAAATGGCGTCAATGGTAATTCCATGACAACGAACTGTAGATGCTGGAATCTTAAGCTAAACACAAAGTAATAATAACAAAATAAATAAACAAAAAATAATAATGTTTTATTATTATTAATGTTTAGTGTTTTCTGAGTCATTCGTAACTGTTACTGTATGTGATGTTGTTACTTGTGGGCGGAGCACCAAGGCAAATTCCTTGTATGTGAATACTTGGCCAATAAACTTACTTAAGTGCCGGTGGCAAGCAGCAGGTCGGGAGCCTCTGTGGAGGGAATGGATAGGTGACATTTCGGGGCAGGACACTTCTGACTGATTGTAGTAGGGGGAAATTGGAAAAGTTGGTGCGCCGCCACCACTTTGTCTCGAGGTGGGGTGAGACAAAGCCTGACAAGTGATAGGTAGATCGAGGTGTTGGGAGGAGGAGGTGGGGGGTGGACGGTTAATTGGCAAATTGGTGGAGTAAGTGACAAAGGAAACAAAAGGTATTGGATTACGAGAAAAGAGAAGTGAAATGTAAAGGCAGATGGAGGGCTATGGGTGGAAAGGGGGGTGGGGGAAGGTGTTTCAAAAACAGCACAAAAACAGACCCTTTGATCCATGTCTAAAAACATTGGCACATATCCATCTAAGCCTTTCCAACCCCTGTCTTCTAAATGCTGTTATAGCATCTGCCTCAATTACCTCTTCTAGCAGCTCATTCCACATACCCACCCTCTGAGTGAAAATGTTGCCCAATCAGGTTCCCATTAAATCTTGTCTCTCACCTTAAACCTATGACCTTTTTTTAAAATTCCCCCACCGTGGGTAATAGAGTGCATTCACCTTACTTATTCATAGAAACATAGAAAATTGGTACAAGAGTAGGCCATTCAGCCCTTCGAGCCAGCACCGCCATTCCATGTGATCACGGCTGATCATCAACAATCAATAACCCGTGCCTGCCTTCTCCCCATGCCGCTTGATTCGGCTACCCCCAATAGCTCTATCTAACTATCTTTTAAATGCATCCAGTGAATTGGCCTTCACTGCCTTCTGTGGCAGAAAATTCCACAAATTCACAACTCTCTGGGTGAAAATGTTTTTTTTATTTTTTTTATCATCTCAGTTTTAAATGGCCTCCTCTTTATTCTTAGACTGTGGCCCCTGGTTCTTGACTCCCCCCCCCCCCCCCCCCAAAAAAAAACATTGGGAACATTTTTCCTGCATCTGGCTCGTCCAGTCCTTTTATAATTTTATATGATTCTATAAGATTCCCGCTCATCCTTCTAAACTCCAGTGAATACAAGCCTAGTCTTTTCAATCTTTCCTCATATAACAGTCCATCCATCCTGGGGATTAACCTCGTGAACCTACGCTGCACTCCCTCAATTGCAGAAGGAGCTATTTACTCCTATACTCAAATCCTCTCGTTATGAAGGCCAACATGCCATTAGCTTTCTTCACTGCCTGCTGTACCTGCATGTTTACTTTCAGTGACTGGTGTACAAGGACAGCCAAGTCTTGTTGCACTTCCCTTTTACCTAATCTGACACCATTGAGATAATAATCTGCCTCATTGTTCTTGCCGTCAAAGTGGATAACCTCACATTTATCTACATTATACTGCATCTGCACCCACTCGCTCAACCTGTCCAAGTCACCCTGCAACCTCCTAGCATCCTCTTCGCAGTTCACACTGCCACCCAGCTTTGTGTCATCTGCAAATTTGCTAGTGTTACTTTTAATTCCATCATCTAAATCATTAATATATATATTGTAAATAGTTGCGGCCCCAGCACCCAGCCTTACGGCACTCCACTCGCCACTACCTGCATTCTGACAGGGACCCGTTTATTCCTACTCTTTGTTTCCTGTCTGCCAACCAGACAGGGAAGGAAACAGAATGCCAGTGAACAGAAGCATGGGACCACAGCATCAAATAATGGGTTGCGAGTGAAACGCATTTACTGTTTTTGAGACCATTACTCGATTTAGCCACATGAAATGGATGGCATTAAGATCTCTATTTTATTGTGCTTTAGCGGTGAGGTAGTAATATGGAGTAATGGAAATCTGACAGTCAGGTACAAGATGGGAGTTACACTGGAGCCAAAATATTTGTTAAGAAACCAATGAACTTTCTCTTTCATTTCTCATTATATCCTTTGAATATTTGTTGCTCTGGATGATGCGTGGCACTGTCACTTAATGGCTCCTGTCACATCAAGTCGAGTAGGTTAAATTGAACGAAGCATGCATTCAGATGGGTTGAGAGCATGTGTTCAGAACCACACTAAATAATGATGAGCTAAATCTGCAATAGAAGTCCTCTTTAGTTTTGTTTAGAAATACAGGCCTTTCAGCCAGGAAACAGGCATTTCAACCAGTCGAGTCCGTGTCAATCAGCGATCACCCCGTACACTAACACTATCCTACGCACTAGGGACAATTTACAATTTTTTACTGAAGCCAATTAACCTACAAACCTGTATGACTTTGGCATGTGGGAAGAAATCGGAGCACCTGGGGAAAACACATGCGGTCACCGGGAGAACATACACACTCCATACAGACAGCACCCGTAGTCAGGATCAAACCCGGGTCTCTACTGTTGCACCATCACTCCGCCCCCTTAGGATAGTTTCAGAGGATGTTCTTGTGTTTAAAGCACTTATTGTGGCTCCGAGAACCATCCCAAGCGAATTCAAAACCTTTAAAGTCTATTGACTGACATTGTGTCAGTTTGTGTGTATTCTACATATGCCCTAACCATTTACATGGTAATAAACCCACAAACTATAGAAATCCTTCAAAAAGCAAATCCTGCTTTCTTGGGCCATTCCCACCTCTGCCGCCACCTCCATCCTTGCATCAATACAATCAAGTCAAACTCAGGTCCAATAGATGGAGCAACAGGGAAGATACAGAGTGCAGAATATATTTCTCAGGATTGTAGTGCTCCAGTTCCATAGACAAAGCCCAATATTGTATTGTATATCTTTATTATCATTTTTCTGAGTACTTACATACCCAGAGGAAACCAAAGTGTTTCTCAACCAGTGTCCATTCAGTGTGTGGTAAAAAATAAATAGAAATAAAGAATAAAAGTACATATATCACGAGTTCCGATCGGCAGTGGCACGACAATGGCTCTGCTTCAGTGTGTCCAGGTGGTGTTTGGTCCGCGATACTTTGGCAGGGGACAAAGTCCGTTTATCAGTCTAATTATCTGCAGGAAGAAGCTGAGGAGCATCCTGCTGGTTTTGCAGCTGATGCTCCTGTACATCTTCCCAGATGGCAGGATGGAGAATATGTGATGCGATGGGTGGTAGGGGTCTTTGATGATGGAGATGGCTCTGCTAATACATCTCTTCCTGTATATGTCCAGCAATAAAGGGAGTGGAGCACCAGTAATCCTGCTGGCGGTCTTCACAATCCTGTCCAGTTGGTGCCGTTCGTACGCCTTGCAGCTCCCGAACCAGGAGGTGATGCTGTAGGTTAATGTGCTCTTGATTGTCCCCCTATAAAAAGTTTGTCGGTGTGCAGTGGGGAGACCTGCTTTCCGTAGTCTTCGGAGAGGGTGTAGTCGCTGCTGGGCTCTCTTGACCAGTGCTGTGGTGTTGGTCGTGGACGTCAGGTCATCTGACAGGTGCAGTCCTAGGAACTTCACACTGCTGACCATTTCCACATCAGCTCCATCGATGTGCAGAGGTGTATGGCATTGTTTTCCCGCCCTCCTGAAGTCAACCACCATCTCCTTCGTTTTTCCCACGTTGAAAATGAGGTTGTGGGATTTGCACCATCCTGTGAGCAGCTCCACCTCCATCCTGTACGCCGACTCATCATTGTCACTGATGAGACCCACCACTGTTCCTGTATATGTTCCTGTCATCAGCGAACTTGTAGATGAAGTTGTTGTTGAGTCTAGCAGTACAGTCATGTGTAAGCAGACTAAACAGCAGGGGGCTTAGGACACAGCCTTGGGGCGTGCCAGTGCTCACGGCTATGGTTTTTGATGTCCTACTGCCCACCCTGACTGTCTGCTGCCGTTGTGATAGAAAGTTCAGGACCCAGTTACAAGTGCCAGCATCAACCCCCAATAACTCCAACCTCCACCAGCTGCTGCGGAATGATTGTGTTAAAAGCTGCAAAGTGGTAGAGGTGAAATTGGGCAATACTCTAGGTTATGAAAGGACCGCCCAGAAACCTAATGTTTTTTTACCCAAGGACAAATTTTCTTTCCATCTGTTTTCCCTTTGCGAGCATTAAAAGATGTGTTTGATCTTGGACTTTCCCTGTTCTCATGAAAGGGCGTTGATGTGAATTGCTAGCCCTGTTTCTCCCTCTACAAATGCTGCCTAACCTGCTGAACTTCTCCAGCACTTTCTCTGGTATTTCCCGTTTTCCTTTCAGAGTGCCTGTAGGTTTTCTTTATAATATGTTAAATGTAGTGTGTGTGTGCGGAGCAAATGGAAGAGTGTCCCCAACTTGATAATGTAGATTGGGTTACAGCCTAAGAAGATGCTAGTTGTATGCCCTACATGGAAACAATCAACATAATTGGAGCTTTTTTATCAAGACACTAAATTATTTGAAAAAAGCCTATGTTTATATATATTACATTGTTATAAATATATGTATTAAATAATTACTAGCACTTATACATTGTCTTCTATGGCTGCAGAACATCTCTTAGAGCTTTAAACCAATTATTTACTTTTAAATCATTTCCTGTCATGTAGAAAATGAGGCAGTCTGTTCACATATGTCAAAACTCTTGTAAAGAGCAATCTTCTAATGAGCAGATAATATGTTTTTTAGTGGTGTTGCTTGAAGGATAAATACTGGCCACAACTCCAGGCAGAATTCCCTTGTCATTCCAGTTACAAAATATTTGCTTTCACTTTGAGAGGGCAGACAATTGTCTCGCTTCTCCGCCAAGCAACCGCATCTCTGACAGTGGAGCACTCGCCCGATATGAATCTCGGTCCAGGTTATGCAGTCAAGTACCTGCAGTGGGGACTTGAACTCGCAACCCTTTGCCCCAGGAGTTGAGTGTGCTCCCTCTAAACGCTCATTGTTATTGCTGCCATGAGACTCATTCAAAACCAAGAAATAAGTGGAAGCAAGTACACTGATGCTGGAAAGGCATATTTCTGTGTTCCTTTATGATTCTTTTCAGGAACACACACAGTTTGGGTCGCAGGCCTCACTATTCGATGCGCAAGGCCAATGGCCAAATAAAACGAGTAAAATACTCTGATTCCATAAAATATTTCCATCAATATATGGAATACTTTCCCTTGCCCACGACTAGAAAATATTTCCAATGCATACATGGATCGATATTGCTGATGAAGATGACAGAATAATATTCCAAGTGTGGAACAGAGGGATCTAGCAATGCTGATACATAGCTCCTTGGAAGTGGCACTACAGGTAGGGTAGTTAAGAAGGCTTTTGGTACATTGGCCTTCATCAGGCAGGGCATTGAGTATATAAGTTAGGATGTTATAGTTGTACAAGACATTGGTGAGGTCCATTTTGGACTATTGTGTTCAGTTCTGGTCACCCTGCTATAGGGAGGATGCTGTTAAGCTGGAAGGCGTGCAGTGAAGATCATAAATTCATTTTCTTTCCTCATTTCAAGTCTTGCTGATGATGTTACACCTAAGATATTTACAAGCTTGTATCTAAACTATAACTACTCTCTCTTGCTAAGCCCTGTAAACAGGATTAACTAATGCCCTACTCGAAATAGCGACTGCTTCAATGTTGATGGAAGATTGATTTTTCTAACATGCACTTGTAGATCTAATTAGGGTGAGGGGAAGGATAAAAATGACAGACTTGTATTTGTACAAGGCCTTTCATGATCTTTATATCCCCAAAGAGCCAGTGAAGTATTTTGAAGTCTAGTCATTGAAGTAATGTCGGAAATACAGCAGACAAAGTTTAAGTCTCAAAAGACAATTTGTACACAGTGCGATTCCACAAAAATCAAATGGTTTAAAAAAAAATGGATTTAGAACATTTGTTTCGGGTGTTGACCGGGACACAGGGGGCGACTTCAAAAGACATTGTGGATCCTTGCATTTCAACCTCAAGAGAGCGGATGGGTTTTTGGTTTGATGTCCCATCAGAACGCGGGATATCTCTGAGAGTGCAGCAGCCATGCAGCACTGCACTGGAGTGTCAGCCTCAATGATAGACCTGGCCTGAATCATCTCCCCAAGGCCTGAACACCTCACTCAGTCCTGCCTGCAATCAATTACAGAGCAGCAGATGGTCAGACGCAGGTGTTTAGACTGTGGACTTCCAGATACAGGGATGAGGGATGAAAATGGCAGGAAGTCTGAGAAGTGCAGAGGGAGAGAAGGCCAAGGTTGTGTTGTGATATTTCAGAGGTTCGCTGTTCCCTTTCAATTTACAATTTCTTCTTGAACTTCCTTTTGAAACGGATCCAAAAAAAACATCATTTGGAGTGAATATTCTCAGTTACGTTTTGCCTGGGCACATCTGACAACTTGTGACGAGAAGTCAATTAATGAGGCTCTCACTGTATGTATTAGCATCACAATTAATTATCCGTTTAAAGTATTTTATGTTGCTAGCATCTTCCAGTCTAAACAATGAAGAGAAAGAGCCTGTTATTTTAGAAGCAGAAACTTCGTATCCTGTAACCATTAACTAGGAAGGAGAGACATTGAGGGATGTGTTCACTTAAGGGGAAAACCAAAACGATGCCCTATAGATTTTAAAATAACTCCTAAAATAGCCCCATTTAATATGAAGTTCAGGGGAAATATCTTTCGACGGAGATCGGTGAAAACATTGTTCTGGCTGACATGTATGCACTTTAGGGAATCATACATGAAAGCTGGAAAAATCCAAGAGGGGAAAAATGTGTAGAGAGGTATGTGGATATGCGTGGTGAAGTCCGCCAACATATTTAGAACATAGCAAAGTACAGCACAGAAACAGGCCCTACAATATCTGTGCCGAACATGATAGTGAATGGGGCTGAGAGGGAAAGATAGATTACCCATGATTGAATGGCAGACTAGACTTGGAGGGCCGAATGGCCTAATTTCGCTCCTATTACCTGTGAACTACAGTATGATTTTCAAAGAGTTTAATTCAAAGAGTGATCTTGATGGAACTAGCAAGAGACAAGAGTGTTTAGTTTTCATATTACTGACAACATCGCAATGACATTCTTACTTGCAGCAGCATATCAGGCCTGTAAACACACAATATTCATAGAATTATCACATCATTGGCCGTGCCCTTAAATCCTTTCAAAGAAAAACTATCCTTGAATTATGAGCAGTGCAGTCAGGGTATCATTTATTGCCCATAAGGTGAAGATGGTTTCTTATTTTTTCACTTCATTCAGGAGATGGGTAAGGATAGCAGATGTCCTTCCCTGAAGGTTATTATTGCACCAGATGTGTTTTCATGACAATCTCGTTGTTTTGTGGTTGCCGTTAGTTCTCCTCACAACATATCAGATTTTATTTATTAGGATATACAGCCTTTGGCCCATCACATTCATGCTGACCAGTGGGCACCCATCCTTCTTAATTCCATCTTCCAGCACTTGGCCTGTAGTCTTCTAAGCCTAGATGATTTAAGTGCTCACCTAAAGACTTCTTAAATACTGTCAGCGACTTTGTATTCTCCACCCTCTTCAACAGTGCATTCCAGATATTCAGCTCTCCAGGTGGAAAAGTTCCTCCTCAGATCCCCTCTAAATGCTTTACAGTGCCAGAGAACCGGGCCGTATGGTGAGGGTGAGGCCACCTTGACCAGTAGAGGTCAACTGTTCTTGCACATGAGGGGTAACATTTTTACACAAAGGGTGATAGGTGAAACAAGTTGCCAGAGGAGATAGTTGAGGCATGTACTATCACAATGTTTAATAAACTTTTAGACGGGTGCATGGATAGGACGGGTTTAGAGGGATATGGGTCAAACGCAGGCAGGTGAGACTATGGCAGATGGGACATGTTGGTCAGCGTGTGCAAGTTGGGCCGAGGGCCTGTTTCAACACTGTATTACTCAATATCCCAATGACACGGTCTTGTAGCTTGTGATACTGCGCAGTCTCAACCATACATCCCAGTGCCAAACAAGTGGTGGCTGGAGGCAGTGAACTGTCAGAACGCAGCAAAGCAGCAGAAGGCCCCCTAAATTTGAGGTGAATTTCAATTGCAGCTAATTTACTCCGACTACATTCATGTCTGTCTCCAAGGCCTTAGGCTTTATTGTTAATAAATCTTATTGCTGCAGAGCTGTGCCGGCAGGATTAAAAGCTAATTTCCTAATGGACTGACAAACTTTCTTCAGCCAATAACTTGATCTTGTGCTGCTTTCCTCAGCAACGATGCAAGATGTTATAGATTTTCATCAATATAAATAATATATACAGCTTCGTTAAACCATACATTTAAGGAGTGATTTATGCCACAGCCATTCATTTTAAAAACATCTGTTAAGGATAATTGTCTGTGATTAGGATCTTGCTTCATCATTTATTTAGCATTGGGTGGTTTCATGCAGCAAGAGCCCCTTTGTTTGGGGCCATGTTTTGCCAAAGGGAATGGATAGAACATTATGGAAAGAGAGCAAAGTTAGGCTTTCGGTATTCTACCTACTCCTATTCTTTGAGATCAGTGAGTAATGACACAATTCCCAGTAGATTTCTGGAAATAACTCTTGGCCGATATATGGAATTGAGAGAGAGATCAACAATGTTGTGACTGAGGAGTGGTAGAGACTCAAGGTGTTCAATAATTCCTCCCCCATGCTTCTATTCCTTGATCTGATGCATAAATACACTAACTTTAGGTAGCGTTACACTTTCCCATGTGGAAATTCTTTTATAAATAGTATATTGTGATATTGGCTGCAATGTACGGGGTTTTGGAAAATTGGTTCTACGCAAACAGTGGTGGAGGTGGTGGAGCTGCTGCCTCACTACATGAGGAGTCTGTGTGGAGTTTGCACATTCTCCCTGTGACCGTGTGGGCTTCCTGTGGGTGCTCCAATTTCCTCTCGCATCCCCAAAGATGTTGGTTTTTAAGTTAATTGGACCCTCTAAATTGCTCCTAGTTTGTAGTGTGGATTCGAAAATGGGATAACTCCCCACTTGTGTGAATGAGTTAATTGATGGTTGACGTGGACTCAGTGGGCCAAGGGGCCTGTTTCCATGCTGAATCGATCCATCGAACCATCCATCCATCAATCGATCAATCGATAGCAGCAAAGTGTGTTCTTAATTACATATATGTGTGTGTGTGAAAGAACTGCAGATGCTGGTTTAAATCAAAGGTAGACACAAAATGCTGGAGTAACTCAGCAGGACAGGCAGCATCTCTGGAGAGAAGGAATGGGTGACGTTTCGTGTTGAGACCTTTCTTCAGACTGATGTCAGGGGAATGAGCGGGACAGAGATAGAATGTAGTCATAGACAGTAAGACGTGGGAGAACTGGGAAGGGGATGGAGAGAGAGAGGGAAAGCAAGGGCTATTTGAAGTTAGAGAATACCGCTGGGGTCGATGTTCATACCTCTGGGGTGTAAGCTACCCAAGGGAAATATGAGGTGCTATTCCTCCAATTTGCGCTGGGCCTCACTGACAATGGAGGAAGACCAGGACCAGGGAGAAAGGTCAGATTAGGAATGGGAGGGGGAGTTAAAGTGCTGAGAATCCGGGAGATCAGGTAGTTTAAGGAGGACTGAGCGGAGGTGTTCAGCTAAACGATCGCTGAGCCTGCGCTTGGTCTCGCCGATGTACAGAAGTTGACACCTGGAACAGTGGATACAGTAGATGAGGTTGGAGGAGGTGCAAGTGAACCTCTGCCTCACCTGAAAAGACTGTCGGGGTCCTTGGATGGAGTCGAGGGGGCAGGTAAAGAGACAGGTGTTGCACCTCCTGCAGTTGCAGGGGAAAGTACCTGGGAGGTGGTGGCTTGGGTGGGAAGGGACAAGTTGACCAGGGAGTTGCGAAGGGAACGGTCTCTGCGGAGATGGGAAGATGTGGCCAGTAGTGGGATCCCGTTGGAGGTGGCGAAAGTGTTGGAGGATTATATGCTATATGCAACGGCAGATGGGGTGGAAGGTGAGGACAAGGGGAACTCTGTCCTTTTTGCGATTGGGGGGAGGGGGAGCAATAACGGAGCTGCGGGATATCGAGGAGACCCTAGTGGGAGCCTCTTCTATAATGGAAGAGGGGAACCCCCGTTTCCCAAAGAATGAGGACATCTCTGATGATCTATTATGGAAAACCTCATCTTGGGCGCAGATGCGGCGTAGATGGAGGAATTGGGATTAGGGGAATTACGGGAAGCTAGGTAGGAAGAAGTGTAGTCTAGATAGCTATGGGAGTCAGTGGGTTTGTAGTAGATGTTGGTCAATAGTCTGTCTCCTGTGATGGAGACGTGAGATCCAGAAACGGTAAGGAGATGTCGGAGATGGTCCAAATGAATTTGAGTGCAGGATGGAAATTAGTCGTTAAGTTGATGAAGTCAGTGAGTTCTGCATGGGTGCAGGAGGCAGCACTGATGCAGTCATCAATGTAGCGGAGGTAGAGTTCGGGGATAGGGCCAATGTACACCTGGAGCAGGGAATGTTCGATGTACCCTACAATGAGGCAGGCATAGCTAGGGCCCATGACAGTGCCCATAGAAGTCGTTGAAGAGACGAAGAGCATGGGAGGTGTCTTGGACATAGTAGGGAGGGATTGGACCAGAGGGATAGGATGGAGTCGATGTATGTGGAAATTAATTCAGTGGGACCTGTGCAAGCGGAAACAATGGGTCTGCCAGGATAGTTCTGTTTGTGGATTTTGGAGAGAAGATAAAATCGGCTGTGCAAGGCTGGGGATTGATAAGGTTGGTGGCTTTAGAGGGCAGAGAGCCGGAAGTAATAAAATCAGAAAAGGTGTGTGGTATTAAGGTCTGGTGCTGTCTGTAGGATCATGGTCCAAGGATAAGTAGGAGGAGGTGTCTGAGAGTTGTCGCCTGGCCTCAGCCCGGAAGAGGTCAGCGTGCCAGACTACCACGGCGCCTCCCTTGTCAGCGAGTTTGATTATCAAGTCTTAATTACATAGTTATCTCCACTACAAAATATGGATTGATTGATTCAGCATGGAAACAGGATCAATCAATCGATCAAAGCATATTTTGTTTGGGGAGATAACTGTAATTTAGGACACACTTTGTAGTTATTTCCTCCAGTCAAGGATGAATCTCTCCCCCATCACCGCACCCCAAATGACTATTTCAAATGGTGTTTGAAGCACGATCCTCGCTCCAATTGTAAATTGTTTGGTTAGATCTTTCTCACAGTATAAACATGTGGACCAGATGGCTGCCATTTGCCGTTTGCGAAAGTCTGCTTCCTCCACAGTGAGTAATGTGAGATGGCATAAAACCAGAACGTTAGTGTTAATCTGTAGCAAAATTGGTGCAAAAAGACAACTGCACAAAGAAGTTCACCTTCATGTTTTCCAATTAACCAGAATAAAAAAATCAATTGTTCATTTCTAAAAGGTCTATATGATTGGTTGGAGATGCTGTGTTCAGTTTGCCCAACCTATCTCGGGTAGCCATACAAATTGCTCTCCTGTTTATTGACTACCTGAGGAACTGAAGGCATTGTCCCAGACACTTGCTTAGGTGGCAATTGAAGCTTTACTCAAAGATACTTTTGATAGCATTGTTCGCTGCCAAAATTTGACTGCTCTAAGCAACATGTCCGACTGATTCTTTGCCTCTCCCTTCCTTACCCACACTCCCTTGCATCTTAATCCATTAATTAATTGACCCACAAATTAATGACAATTAGTTAAGCCATGATCATTATGCAACTTATCTGATTCAGAAACAAAACTGGGCTCATATGAAGTCCCAATAAAGCATCTACACATGTTAAAAAGGGGATGGTAAGGAATGGGGCAAAGGCTTACACTATCATTGGAGAATCCGCTGCACTTTGCACTAACATTCCCACCAATATATGAATGAAAAGGATTTTTATATTGAGAAGTACGTAAAAAATAGGAGCAGTGGTGGGTCACACTGGCCATACCTATTGTACATCAGCATAGCTCCTGATCCCCTACTGTCTCCTTGTTCCCCATCTCCATCGATTCCATTCGCAACTATTAAACTCAGCCATGAGTATTCTCAATAGCTGGGCATCCATAACCCTCCAAGTAAAGACATTTTGTCTCATCTCAATTCTCAATGGGCAAACTACAAATCGTAAAGTTGAAACAATGAGCTGCAAATGCTGGTTTTACCAAGGAAAGACGCAAAAAGAGACAATTTGGACTTTGGAAATGGCGCCAAAGCCTGGTGCCTCTTGCATGCGGTGTCAGTAGTCTATTTCTGTATACTTGCTAATCAGGGCTTGTGCTCAGGTGCTGTAATATCTTGCTGAACTGTATGGGGGAAAAAAAAGAATGTCACTTTGCATTTGTACATGTGACAATTAAGCACCATTGACCATATCATGAGACTGTGCCTCTGGTCATACATTCTCTGCAGGTACACCCACTGCTTCAGTGCCAGTTAATTCCTTTTGAAGTGCCCTTGCCGTTGTTGCAACACAGCAAGATCCCATCAACAACACTGAGATGAACAGTCTAGATTGGCTGGTTAGACCGTTCAATCAATCCCAGCTTTCTCTACACATTGCTGGGATATATTACACCATTCACAATAGGTCTCCCTCTGACTATGCAGCATTCCTTCAGTACTGCACGTTGGCATATGGTCAAGACTTGGGTATGCCTTTTGGAGCTTATGACCTCCTGACTGTGCAAAACTGGGGGCTTAGAATTTGGAATAAATATGGAGCAAATGTCTGGGAGAATTGTTATTCAGATAAGCAGTAGCTTGGGCGGCAGGATGGCACAGCGGTAGAGTTGCTGCCTGACAGTGGCAGAGACCAGGGTTTGATCCTGACTACAGGTGCTGTCAGTACGGAGTTTGTAAGTTCTCCCTGTGGCCGTGTGGGTTTTCTCCGGGCGCTCCGGTTTTCTCACACACTCCAAAGAGGTTAATTTGCCTTTGGTAAAACTTGTAGTGTGTATAGGATAGTGCAGGCGTACACGAATCGTTGGTTGGCATGGATTTGGTGGGCTGAAGGGCTGTATCTTTACCCACACCTGTCTGAAGAAAGGTCTCGACCCGAAACGTCATCTATTCCTTCTCTCCAGGGATCTTGCCTGTCCTGCTGAGTTACTCCAGCTTTTTGTGTCTATCTTCGACTATCTCTAAACTAAACTAAAACAGTAGCAGTGGTTTTACATTCTTTTTTTTTTGCATTTTAAATATTGCAGGCCCATCAGAAATTCTAGTCATCATTTCACCTTGGCACGCATGTTTAGGAAAAATTCACCTCATTCGACGCAGGCTTTTATACCATTTCCTTTCAAAGGTTTTGGCCGATGACTGATGTGCAAGCTGCGTCGTAATAAGTGTGATGGCACACCTGGGAGCTTCTGTCTCACCAGCTATTCTGAAGGGGCTGAATCAGCCTTTCAATGTACAGATCACCGCACGCTCTGGGACTGGCACTAGCTGAGCCAGCTGCTTCGAGGCAGCCGCCAATATCCCAGTCGCCCGGTGATGGTCAAACAGGTCAGCCTCAGTGCTGTAAGTCAGGACAAATAGGGCACTCGTGCTTGGTTATCTATGCCAATTGCTTTTGGACGTATCCCCAGAAGTATGTTGTCTTCTCCTCAACTGTCCTGTCCACCATCGCTCCTCCGATACAACCATGCCCACTTCATTAGAAATTGTCTTCCCTCGCCAGATGGAAAGCAAATGGGCTCAGAATTAATTGGCTGCTTCTTGACTTCTGAAAATTGCTTCCACTGTTTTTATAACAAATAAAAGTTGCCAGACAAATTTCCTTTAATGCCATCATTATATTTCTCCGAACTTTAATTCATAGAATCTCCAAGATTACCCCGTCGGATTGGCAGTTGGATAGATGCCAATGTCTCTTGATGCCATTCCATGGAAAGCTGTACGAGAATTGAAGCAGCAGATCTCAAGCCCCTCCCTGAGATAAGTGCTGGGGGAGTGCAGGGGGCAGCACGATCGATTTGTCAGGCAGGGTTTAAATGACAAACTCCCTCATTCAGCGCAATGACAATACTGTTGTAGAACACAAGTGCTGGAGTGACTCAGTCCACTGGAGATGCTGTCTGACCCGCTGAGTTACTCCAACACTTTGTGTTCTATTGCAAGATTCCAGCATGTGCAGTTTCTTGTTTTGACAAGTACTATAGGAATTAATTAAAGGGATAAATCTTGTTCAGATTGTGGAGAAAAAAAACGACTTGCAATTTATTTCACCTATGTTGTTATTTTCAGGACATTGCAGGGAGTTTTACAACCAAAGAAATGTAGTCACAGTGATGCAGGAAACATAGTATGTCAGGCAGGCAACCAATTCTCTCACTTAAATGCAAGAATTAACTCAACAATACAATTGCTGAACGTCACTGCTTTTAAAGAAAGTCTTCTATTTACAATGGTTGTCCACTGACTTCAGAATATCGTAAAATGATTTTACGACAAATCAAGTAATTGTTACTAGTTTAGGCACTACACATAATGTACAACTGATGCAGCTGTAGAGTTGCTGCCTCAATGCACCAGAGACCTTGGTTCAATCCTGACCTTGGGTGCAGTCTGTGTGGAATTTGCATGACCACATGGGTTTCCTCCAGCTGCTCCGGTTTCCACCCACATCCCATAGACGTGTGGTTTATAGTTTAATTGGTCACCGTAAATTCCCCCTATTGTATTAGTGCGTGGTAGAATCTCGGGAGAATTGATAACAGTAAAGTTGGATTAGATTAGTGTCCTTTGGTCATGGCTGACCACGAGTGTCTCCAGGGTGCTATTCCCTATATGGAGGATGCCTGTGTGTGACTTTGTTTAACGTGGGGAGACTGGTGCATTGACAGCCACCCCATGGTCCTTGACAGATCTGGGTCAGAATCCAGTGCATGGAGTCCAAGACGACCAGAGACCCTTTTCTGCTGCAGCCTTCATCCGCCTTCCCAGCCGTTGTGAAGCTCCACTAAGGACACCCATCGTCCTCTGCCTGTACCATCATTGAAGGTTGGATTGTTCTTTGTCAGAGACCACCCCCTCGACCTTACCGCCGTGGTTGGCCCTACCAGGAGCATAGCTCCAGACGTCATCACTCTCAGGACCTCAGGTCCACACAAGCTTCTCCACCACGACAAGGTGACAATCCACGGAAAAGTGTAGTGTGGGATTAGTGTAGGATTAGAGTAAATGGGTGATTGACAGTCAGCGTGGACTTGGTGGACCAAAGAGCCTGTTTCTGCGCTGTATTTCTCTAATAAAATCGCTTTGGTTCCAAGAGTGAAATTAATTTGGGAAGATCTTAGATGATTGTTAGTTTTCTAACCATCTCCCACGTTGCGGCATAATGGGAAGAATCATTGTCTCTACTACGTCTGTGCAAACACCTTTTGCATCAACACTAGCAGCGTCCATAGGCAGCAAAGTAGTTGTAAAAGATCTCACTTTCTATTTCCGTTCAGAAGGAGCTGGCACTGACCTTCCATCGAACTCACTGCCACACCAGTGTCCATTCTTAAACTATGTCCACACCTGAGGACATAGGTTTAAGATAATGAGGGGGAAACGTTGATAGGAACCTGAGCTGTAATCTTTTTACACAAAGGGTGGTGGAGTGAGCTGCCAGAGGAGGATGTTGAGGCAGGTATTAGTACAATGTTTAAGAAACATTTAGATGGGTACATGGATGGGACAGGTTTGGAGGGATATGGGCCAAACACAGGCAGGTTGTACTAGTGTAGATGGGACATGTTGGTCGGTGTGGGCAAGTTGAGCCAAAGGGCCTGTTTCCACACTACATGACTATGACTGTAAAATCTTTTCTACCACAGATTCGCAGGGCAAATCCCTTTGCTAAATTTTGTGCGACCATTTGAATGAGAGGCATCAAAAGCCGCATGGTATAGGAGAAATGTTTATATAGGAGGCTGATTGGGTCAGCTCATGGATGCAGTGAGGTTTCATTTACGTGGAACCTGTCACCCCCCCCGCCGCCTGAGGTGGACAGACATTCCCGGACCATAGTCTCAGACAGACAAAGACAAAGAGACTGATAGTGAGGGGGGCAGTGACAGATTAAAAACACAGACAGAGACAGATAGGCAAAAACAGGACAGCTCCTCTTGAAGGCTGGAATTGGTGTATGGTGCCATGGTTTTGTGTTGTACAAAGTAGACACAAGGAACTGCGAGCGCTGGAATCTTGAATGAAAAACACAAAGTGCTGGTGTAACACAGCAGGTCAGGCAGCATCTCTGGAGGACATGTAATCCTGTCTGCCAATCAACCTCCTCCCTCACCCTCGCCTGCATCCACCTATCCCCTGCCAGGCTTTGTTCTGCCCCCACCCCCCGCTATCAGTCTGAAGAAGGATCCCTACCCGAAACGTCACTGATCCATGTTCTCCAGAGATGCTGCCTGACCTGCTGAGTTACTCCAACACTTTTTTTTGGTTCCTGGTGTACAAAGATGGGGATTGCTATCACCAACTCAGACTCTGACAGGCAAACGGCAATGTAGCACCCTGAACTGTAGCCTGATAGCTGTACACAGACACCACCCACTCAAACCATGATCTCTTCTAATAAGCTGCTCCCAAATAGGTATCTCCTAGTTCCCTGGGATCACATTCAGACTTGAACATCCAGCCCACGGGTATGTTTGTCTACCTGGCTACAACTCATCGAAGAGAGGATGCTGCCGAGGTGGACCTCTCCCACATGTCCTGTTTCCTGGAATCCAATTTAAAAAAAACTCATACTATCTGAACCAAAATGTCTGCAGGGAGGCTCACCCGAGAAATAGACAAATGTACAAGGAAGCACAATATGGCATTCTGAAAGACAGCCATAATCATCATCTTCTTGCGAATGAAACATAAACCAAAG
This sequence comes from Okamejei kenojei, assembly GCA_035221665.1. Lineage (NCBI taxonomy): Eukaryota > Metazoa > Chordata > Chondrichthyes > Rajiformes > Rajidae > Okamejei > Okamejei kenojei. The sequence goes on along the minus strand of CM069131.1, from coordinate 51,445,694 downwards.
GAATAGTCAGATCTCAAGACGGGTGTTGAGCAGCCAGGTTGTTGTCTCTGCGTCAATGTCTGCCAGGCCCTGAGCCCCATTTAACCATATAACCATATAACAATTACAGCACGGAAACAGGCCCTCTCGGCCCTTCCAGTCCGTGGCGACCATTTGTTTTCCCTTAGTCCCATCTACCTGCACTCAGACCATACCCCTCCATTCCCTTCACGTCCATATACCTATCCACTTTACTCTTAAATGTTAAAATCGATCCTGCCTCCACCACTTCTGCTGGAAGCTCATTCCACACAGCCACCACCCTCTGAGTAAAGGGTGGGTGGTAGAGCGGGCACCCAGAGATGCCATGGTTGGCTGTCTGTAGTTATGAATGAAGGCTCATTATGAGGAATCCTCAAAGAGAACGTGTGCGCTTGTACAGGTGTTGCCAACATATTGTGGGCTGTGATTAGAAGAGCTCTTCAGAACAATATTTGTACTTGTCACCCCGGAGAGTAACTTCCTACAGAATAAGATGATTTGTGGGTGCCTGGATTTAATTATGATACACTTTCTGCAGTACCGGTATGTTTAAGGCCCATTCTTTGGAAAGTGAACCAAAATTTTCTCACAGAGAGTGGTGAGTCTGTGGAATTCTCTGCCTCAGAGGACAATGGAGGCAGGTTCTCTGGATGCTTTCAAGAGAGAGCTAGATAGGGCTCTTAAAAATAGCAGAGTCAGGGGATATGGGGAGAAGGCAGGAATGGAGTACTGATTGGGGATGATCAGCCATGATCACATCGAATGGCGGTGCTGGCTCGAAGGGCCAAATGGCCTACTCCGGCACCTATTGTCTATTGTCTATAATGTCACATACGTGACCAAGTTGTCATCACAACGTGATACATTAAAATATTCTTGTAAGAGATTAATCTTATTACTATTTTCCTACCTACAGAACTATAATGCATGTCTGCTAAAGATATGAACATTCTATAGCTTCTTAAAATTCACACAGTTTGTATAATGCCTACGTGTGGTGCCACACACGTGACCAGTCATATTTTACCACTGACCCCAAACAAACATCGTCATCATGACATATAAGCATTTTACTTGATAAACCGAAAAAAATATGAACCCTATATACAGTACAAAACAATATACCTGTAATGCTTTTGAATTAGAAGAGATGTATTCCACAATTTTTCATATTTTTTGGACACACACGTAACTATGAATGGGGGGGGGGGAAACCTTAAACCATCTTCGAGAAAATGTATGTACAAGAATTTACTTTGGGTAGCTTGTTTGCTTTAGTTTAGGATTCCCGCGTACGACAGGCCCATCGGACTACCAAATCCGCGCTGACCAGCAATCACTCGTACACTCGTTCTATCCGACACATTAGGGATAATTCACAGAAACCGATTAACCTGCAAACCTGTACGTCTTTGACCTGTGGGAGGAAACTGGGGCACCAGGCCCTGCACCAGGAGTAAGTACCACAGCAAGGGGGAGCGCTCGCCCCAACAAGTGGCACAGCAGGTCGGATTCAAGCTACCCCAGCAACCCGGGTGCAAAGGTTGGGAGGAGTGAGGAGTACAGGGAAGGTGCCAGCAAGCTGCCTTGTTCCTTCTGGTCCCGGTTTCTGGAGCACCCTCTTCCCCAGATGTGTGGCTGACCGTCGAAATAGATGTATGACTGTGGAGATAGACACTGAGTACTGGAGTGACTTGGCGGGTCGGGCAGCGTCTCTGGAATAAAGGAATAGGTCGTTACCCGAAACGTCACCTGTTCCTTTTCTCCAGAGATGCTGCACGGCCTGCTGCGTTGCTCCAGTATTTTGAGTCTACGTTGTAAACCAGCATACACAGTTGCTTCCCACACACTATAAGTCAGTGGACACTTGCAGTTTCTTGGGCACTGTTTCTGAATGATTTACAATGTAATTAAAGTAAAGCTTTTAAACCCCCCCCCAAAAAAACAAAAAGAAAAGGAAATCCATGCGGTCATAGGGAGAACGTACTAACTCTGTACAGATGGCACGTGGTCAGGATCGAACCCTGGTCTCTAGCGCTGTAAGCAGCAACTCTGCCACTGGGCCACTGTGCCAAAGCGATAGAATTGCTGAAATGATAAAGTCTAATTTTATGGACAGTTGGGATTGGCGATATTACAAATATTTATTGCCCTCTATTGCCCTGGGCTGCCCAAATGTGAACCACAACCAGCAACCAAATGGCCTAAAGACCTTTCAGAACCCTAACGTATTGGTGTGTGTTGGAGATATGTACAGATGCACAAGGCAAGAGTTCTTCCCAAATGGATATTCAGTGAACCATGTGGTTGTACCCGCTTTTTAGTTCATTAAAACTGAATTGATGTTTTCAAATTTCCATGCAAAGATTCTAACTCGTACTCTCTGGATTATCAGTGCAGACGTTTCTGTACAGGTGGGTATATATCAGACTACATCGAAAAGGGCAGCTGTGCTTTGTACATGGTGATTTACCTTGGCCAAAAGAATGCAAGTGAATTGCTACAACTGGGCTTCAGTGAGAGTTTATGGGATTACATTCCAACGAGGAAATCCAATATTTTTTCTTTAAGTGCTTCAATGTTTTGTTTTAAATCCCTTAACCCTCCTCCTCTCCAGGGGACTATTTTTGTTCATTTCTCTTGTTGGAGATGTATGGGGGGCTACAGTAGTGTAGCTGGTAGAGCTGCTGCCTCACAGAGCCAGAGACCCAGGTTTGATCCTGATTTGACCCAGGTATGATCCTGGTTCGACCCAGGTACCTCGGGTACTGTCTGCGTGGAGGTTGCACGTTCTTCCTGCGATCCGGTGGAATGCGTCCGGGTGCTCCGGTTCCCTCCCGCGTCTCAAGGACGTGTGTGTCTCTAGGTTAATTAGCCTCTGTAAAATTGACCCTAGTGTGTCGGGAATGGATGAAAAAGTGGGATAACATAGAACTAGTGTGAACGGGTGATCGATGGCTGGCTCGTAGTTTGTGGGCTGAAGGGCCTTTTTCTGTGCTGTATCTCTAACCTACTCCAGATAGGTACATGGAAGTGCAGGGAATAGGGGGACATGGATCATATACAGGCAGTTTAACCAGGCGTCCTGTCCAAGGGCCAACTGCTCCATTCCTGTACTGTTCTGTGTTCTAAAACTAAGCAAACTCAGTGTTGCTCTGATGCACCTGGCACGAGCGTCACTCTGCTTTGACCTACTTTTACGGCGCTGCTTTCAGTGCACAGCTGGTTGCATGGGGCGCAAAACATGATTTATTTTATTAATTTAGCATGGTGAGCAACGAGTCGGGGTATCCATGTGGTAAATTGCTGCACTATTTATAGACTCGGCCCACCGTGCCTTCAGCTCCATCTTCCACAGCTTACTGTCCTTGATGGTGGCGGCTACACTTATCGTTGGCGTTGGATGGTTTGCCAAGGGAACTCTATTAATAATAGACGACGGGAGTGTCTTATTGTACACTGCTGACAGTCCCTAAGTGCTCATTTTTATAACATGTCCTGTGCCCTAAATGCTTTCATTCCCTCGCTCTCTCTTGTCTTGTCTCTCCCTCTGTCTCTATCTATTTGCCTTTCTATCTGACTTCCTGGTTTTTTAATTTGTCTATCTTAATTATTGCAAACCTCTCTCCTTTCTGTCCCTCTCTTTTCCTCTCTTTCTCTCTCTCTCTCTCTCTCTCTCTCTCTCTCTCTCTCTCTCTCTCTCTCTCTCTCTCTCTCTCTCTCTCTCGAACTTACTGTCTGTCTCTGATTTCTTGTCTGAAGGCCTTTCTCTCTCTCCCTATTTCAATTGTCTCGCTCTCAGATTTTGTCCATCTTGCTACCACCTTTCCTGAATCTTTGAGATTCTATATCTCCCCCCTTTCTTCCCTCCCCTCCCTCTCTCTCTCTCCCATCTCTCCCTCTCTCTCCCATATCCCCATCTTTTCCCTCTCTCCCTCTTCCCTTGTCCTCCCTCCCTTTCCCTCTCTTCTCCCTTCTCTCTTCCTTCCACTCTCTCCCTCTCCCATCGCCTATCCCTTTCTCTGACCTGTCAAATTGTCATGCTCTCCATATCGCTACTTTCTTCAGAAATATCCATCACATTTATATTTCATGCAGGATTTGCCATTCTTGGTTCCAGTTTTAGTTTGCTCTTTATATGCTGTAAACGGGGCTATTATTAGAAGATCACTTAGCAAACAGAGGCAGGATTGTAGTCCCAGGAACAGTGAAGCAAATTAAGAATGCCTCCTTCCTAACTGACAATCCTTCATGCATGGGTCACCTTGCTAGGCAGCAGCTCACTTAAATCTGACATGTTACTGCAAGAAATAAAATAAAATAGTGAAACCTGGGCAGGCTGTCAGTTGTGAAATATCAGAGCTCCTGTCTATCTACCTGTTTGCTGGTTTTAAACCAAGCTCATCCCCCTCTTTACCGTGGGAGATGAAACTCGATGTTGGGATGAAATCCGATCTCCGGGAGCGTGCAAGTGAAATTACCGGAGGAAACCCCATCCCCCTGGGATGCAGGCAGCGTCTGCCAGTTTCCCAAGCCCTGCCTCTGCCCCATCGCTTCTAGCTCCCGTGCATTAGCATAATCAATTGCTGACTCGTCTATATCGAGCAGAGGGATGGAGCCTGAGACATTTGCTGCTGCCTGCTGCCTCCTCCTGATTTTGATGGCTCATTCCTCCTAATTGGATCAACTAGGAAGTTGCATGCAGTCAGTGCAGTTCTGAATGGTGCGTGAGTGTGTGTGTTCTGATTTCTGGAAGACCTACCCTGTACAGTGTGTGATTGTGTGTGTGCGCGGGTATATGTGTGTGTGTTCTGATTTTGGGAAGCCCTACCCTGCAGCGTACGAGTGTGTGTGTGTGTGTGTGGGTATCAGTGTGAGTGTGTGTAAAATGGGAGGAGGAGGAAGCTGAGTTTGGCCTCTCCCTCTCTCTCTACCCCTCCTTCTCTGCCTCCCACCCTCTGTAACTAATGACCTCGCTTCCACTGTGCACAGAAGAGAGGCACCTGCTGCTTCTTAATGACTCCAGCTTCTCTCTGTCGCGAGTGCTGCAGCCACACTGAGTCACAGCAGCATCCTGCTGCTGCCTCTGCTGCTGGCTCGTGTGGTGCGTGTCTCCTCAAGGTGCAGGGAGCTATCCTTCCCACCGACTCCGCAGGTGAGAGAATAGAGGGAGCAGCGAAGGACGTCTGACTGAGAAGAAAGGCCACTCCCTTCGTACGGCTGCTGAGCTGCTTGCCGAACCCGGGAATGACTGAGCGTTTTTGTGCCGGGACTCCCTAAATCCACCGGAGAGGGTCTGAAGCAGTGAAGAGTTACCGCGTTGCCTCTCCTCCTCCCCACCGAGCAAACGGTGCTGTCGTCGCCGTCTGTCTGATGGCTCGTCTCCCTGCTCCTCCCTGCCCTCGTCCACTTGTTATTTGAAAGGTTTTTACCGGAGAACAGGCTAATGCAGTAGAGCCATGGCTGAGGAATTGGGCTCGAGCTCCCCCGAATCCTCCACCCCTCCTTGTCCGACCCCATCCGGCACGGCAGAGGGGAGTTCCACAGCCAGCCAGGTGGATGGGAACGGTGCGCTGGGACTGAGTGGCCTCATTGCTACCTGCTGCATCTGTATGGAGGTAGAGCGTGTGCGAACTTGCTTAAACTCCGAGAAGATCTGCATCGTCCCCATCTTGGCCTGCTTGGTGAGCCTGTGCCTTTGCATTGCTGGCCTCAAGTGGGTTTTTGTGGACAAGATATTTGAGTACGAACCTCTGACGCACCTTGATCCCAAGCGCATAGGCCAGGGTCCTGTCATCCCTGCTGACCAAGCAACAGTGGCAGAATGGCCTCCGTCAGCCAGCTTCACAACCACCATTCTGATATCCGACTTGGTCCAGACACAGAACGCTCCCGATGACCCTCTGATGCCCACCTCAACGCCCTTTCCCAGCCCTTCCTCTCATCCCCCAACCTCCACTCCTTCCTTCCTATCCTCCATCATTGTCCAGTCTTTCTCCCCAGAAACTGTGGTCACCAGAAGTCGTGAGGTGACAGAATCGACAACTGTCTTACTTCCCCAAATGACCGACACAAACCTTGTTATTCCACCAGCGTTTAGTAAGTAACTTACTTTTTTTCATTGTTGTCATACCTGGAAGGAAATCCCTGCTGCTTTTCACAATGTTGTACTTTGATGTTTAAAAAAAAACTGACATGCAAACTTAATATTTAGTTTTATGAGGGGAAAAAATCAATTTACAGAACGTGATTTTTCTTTTGCAATTCTATCCAGCCTGCATTCAATTCAGTGTGATTATCCACAGCGTAATTATAAATAACCCTCTCAATTCAGTTCTGCACGTTTAGAAAGTAACGGATCTGTTGATCTTTACTTTGATATCAATGTTTGCATCACCAAGCATTTGCAAATGTGGTCCTCCTAAAAAAAAAAAAGCTGAGAAGAGAAAATAAATATCCCTCCCAAAACTAATGTCAATCAGAACTATCGCTGCAGCAAAATATCTTAAATCACTGTTTCCCTTCTATCACCCCACCCCACCTCCCCCCACCACTTTCCCCATTCACAGTGCTTTGTGCTTAATGACATTACAGGATAGAAACCGAGCCAGTGTTGGTGTGTTTTATAATCCCGTGAGTCCTCGTTAGCAGTTCCTTTTATTTACCATGAAGCATTACGTTGTAACGGGAATCCTCTGCTGGTCCTCAGGGCTGATTGATGAAAACTGTGATATTTTAAAAGAAAATATTCTGTTAACTCATTCTGGCTCTTCTGTGAATGGGATCCATTACATTTGAAATTAGACCCTGCTTTTTCACTTCACATGCTAAGAAAATTAATCTGATACTCTGTGGTGAGTGAATAATCAGGAAGCTGTGTATCTATTTGTCAAATAACCATTGTTTCCCCTTTTAAATTTGTGCGTGTGTGTGTCTGCGTGTATGTGGGTCTGCTTGTATGCAAATGTATGTGGGTCTGCATGGGTGTGTGTCTGCAAGTATATGTGTGTCTGTGTGTGTGCGTCTGCACGCGTGAGTGTGCGTGTGTCTGTGAGTGTGCACGCGCGTGCTTTATTATTTCCTGCTTGGTTCTGAGATGAATTTGAAGGTCGTTCACTGCTTTGGGCTAATTAATTCTTGTCTATTGCAGAGACTTGGGGAAAGACAATCTTGTTAATGTTGCCTTGTAGGTAACTCACTTGTACAATGACTTTGCAAGATTTTTTTTTCCCCCTGCTAGTACTTGGCTGCATGCCATGCCTTTGATGTTCAGTATTCCTACTTGTTTAAATGCAATAGTCTGCAAAACCATTGTCCACAATTCTTAGACTCTGCATGCACACACCTCTGCTGGGAATCTCTGAGATTGATCAACACTGAGCAACCCTGATTGAACTATTCTTGGGCCATTAAATTACACAAGGTTATGATGCTGTTCATTCTCAAAATCAATACAGGACGATTGGTATTATAAAGAGAATGAGAAATCAAGGACAGTGTAAAGGCAGCCGGGCTGTAGCCTAGCCAATAGTTAGTTACATGAAAGAGCTGCATTGTACCTGGTTCTCATGTTCAGAAGAAGACATAGAGTTTGCACACTGATAAATAACTTGAGCATCCATTTGGCTTATTGATATCCGTTTAGAAGTGTTTTTATTAAAGTATACAGTATAATGTTCAGCTGTTTGGTAGCATGAAATGCCCAATGAAGTGCTGGATTAGCCTGTGGTGGCCTTGGTGAATGGGCTCTTTCCTCAGTCTGGAAGAAATGGAAGTTTTGGCAGAGCTGTGACTCACACAGTTTTTAATCCTCCAGAATTTCCCCAGAGTGAAGCGAAGAAGGAAGATGTGTCTGTATGATACACCCAGAGGCAAGCCGTCAATATTCTCCATTTCATAATATTATAGGAGCAGAATTAAGCCATTTGGCCCATCAAGTCAATTCCACAATTTAATCATGGCTGATCTATCTATCCTTCTCAACCCCATTCTCCTGTCTTCTCCCCATAACCCCTGACACCCTTACTCATCAAGAATCCTCTCCACATCCACTCTATCCAGGACTTTCACTATTTATGTAGGACATTGGAATATTATGCACCCCTATCTAAAAAGAGCTATGCTTGCAATGGAGCAAATGCAAGGGATGTTCACCAGACTGATTCTTGGGCTGCAGTGATTGTCTTGTGGGGCGGGATTGGGGAGACTGTGCCCATACTCTACACGAGGTCATCTTGCTCAAACAGGCCAACCTCTCATGGAGCTTGACAGCCTGGGTGCAGGGATGCTGTTCCCCATGCTGGGGCATCTAGAGCCAGGGTCACAGTGTTTGGGTAATCTGCTCGGGGTAGAAAGGAGAAGAAAAATCTTCACCCTAAGGATAATGGATGGTTGGAATTCTTTACCCAAGTGGAATGTCAAGCCTTAGTCATTGAGTAGATTCTTGGGCTGCAGTAGTTCCTGTGGCATCTTAAGGTGATCAAGAGATCATGGGCTTTGTAGGAAATTGATGCCAATGATCTGTCATGATCTTATTGTATGGCGGAGTATCAAGAAGGGCTGATTTTGGTTTTGTGCTTTTATTACCTATATTCCTATGAAACAGTTGACTTTAGGATGCCTTTCATTGCTGCCATCTGACAAAAATCAATGCCACGTCACGTAAGGTGACATTGGTACAGATTATTTTTATTTATGTGTTCATTGTGTTTTAAAAATAATTTGTAAATGAATTGTCCATCCCTAATTGTCTTAGAAATGAAGAGGTGAAGTTTCAACCACATTGCAAGAGTCAAGTGCTTAATTGTCATGTGTACCAAAAACAGAACAATGAAATTCTTAATCGCAATAGCATAACAGATCTGTAAACACTTTTGTTCCCTTGCAAACACCTCACCTCTAACAAGTCACAGTTCAATTCCTTTCACACCAGCAGATAGACGTTTCACTTGCTCTTTCCCCTTCATCCTCAATCACTCTTTCCTTGTCCATATTGCTTCCTGAAACAAGGAATGCCAATGATCCGAGAGTGGTGGAAATGTGGAAACTCTCAACCAGCTGGAAAAGGGGAGGTGAGATGCACGGATACATTTAAAGGGGGTTCCGGATAAACACACAAAGGAGTAAGGAGGATGTTGCTATGACTCGAGGGCCTGAGCTATAGGGAGAGGTTGAACAGGCTAGGACTCTATTCCCTGGATAGACACAAAAAGCTGGAGGAGCTCAGCAGGACAGGCAGCATCTCTGGAGCGAAGGAATGGGTGATGTTTCGAGTGACCCTTCTTTAGAAGAACAGTCTCTTCAGCCCACAATGTCTGCGCCCTATATGATACTACATCAAGCTAAATTCCTCTGCCATATCCCTCCATTTCCTAAATGTCCACGTGCCTATCTAAAAGCCTCTTAAACGTCCCTATGGTGTCAGTCTCCACCACCACCCCTGACGGTACGTTCCAGGCACCCACAACTCTCTCTGTAAAATTAAAAGCTTGCTCCTTGAAACTTTGCCGCTCTCATCTTAAAGAAGCTTTGTATCTATATCCATTGAATTCCCAGGAGTCTGGTGAATCAAATGATTTCCTTCAGTGACCTGGTAATACCTGGATATAAACACCAGCAGGGTGTTGTTGGCAAATAACACCAGGCAGAGTGAAGAGAGTCATTAACTTGTTTGGCACAGGCAGCATCTCTGGAGAAAAGGTGAAGTTTCAGGTCAGAACCCTTCTTCAGACTGAAAGATAGAGATTTTGGGGTAAGGTGGGAGGGGGGGGTGGCTGGAGTTGAGAAAAGGCTAGAACAAAGAAAATAAACTGAAAAAAAAACAGTGAAAAGCCCAACCCTGGTTTGATATGGCCTTTTCTCACCTCAAGTTCAACCCCACCCCCACCTCTATCTTTCACTCTTAAGAAGGGTTCCAACCAGAAGCATTACTTATTCATTTTTTTCAGCGATGCGGCCCAATCCGTTGAGTAACTCCAGCAATTTGTGTGTTTTCGGTATAAACCAGCATCTGCAGTTCCTTCCTGCACGTCATTAACTTTATAGACACACAATGATGGAGTAACTCAGTGGGTCAGACAGCATCTCTGGACAAAAGGAATAGGTTACCCACCCTCAGACGAGGATAAACCAGCATCTGCAGTTTCTTCTGGAAGGTACCTGCCTAATACCTTGGGTATCACGATGCATAGCATATGTCCCGAACAAAGAGAGAGAGGGAGCAGTACTTATTGCAATCAAGATAGATCCAATAGATTAATTGCCTAGCTGTACCAAATTAATTGACAATAGACAATAGGTGCAGGAGTAGGCCATTCGGCCCTTCAAGCCAGCACCGTCATTCAATGTGATCATGGCTGATCATTCCCAATCAGTACTCCGTTCCTGCCTTCTCCCCATATCCCCTGACTCTGCTATCTTTAAGAGCCCTATCTAGCTCTCTCTTGAAAGTATCCAGAGAACCAGCCTCCACTGCCCTCTGAGGCAGAAAATTCCACAGACTCACAACTCTCTGTGAGAAAAAGGGTTTCCTCGCCTCCGTTCTAAATGGCTTGCCCCTTATTCTTAAACTGTGGCCCCTGGTTCTGGACTCCCCAACATCGGGAACATGTTTCCTGCCTCTCGCGTGTCCAAACCCTTAACAATCTTATATGTTTTGCCTCTCATCCTTCTAAACTCCAGAGTGTACAAGCCCAGCCGCTCCATTCTCTCAGCATATGACAGTCCCGCCATCCCGGGATTAACTTTGTAAACTTACACTGCACTCCTTCAATACCAAGAATGTCTTAGCTTGTGTTGTAATTGGGGTATATTGGTTGACTTCAGTATCGAAAGGGAAACAAGGTTAAAAGCCAACCATTGTTGATGCCCACTATCCAATGACCCCAGTTGGAAACCGAGAATGAATGAGTTTGAAAGGAAACTTGGGTGTGATAGCTTTCACTGGAATTAGCCTATCGGCACAGATTATCAACGTGTATATTTATCAGTTACCAGAGGCCCTGTATTGTTCAAAAGCTTATTTGAATTTTTCCTGCACACCTATATTGAATTTATGAAAATTCCTACTTTGTTTAATAGAAAGTAATGATCTAATATAAGATTAGAGTGGCACGGTGGGGCATCGGTAGAGTTGCTGCCTTACAGCGCCAGAGACACGGGTTTCATCCTGACTATGGGTGCTGTTTGTACGGAGTTTGTACGTTCTCCCCGTGACCGCATGGGTTTTCCCCGGGTGCTCCGGTTTCCTCCCACACTCCAAGGACGCACAGGTTTGTAGATGAATTGGCTTATGTACATTGTCCCTAGTGTGTAGGATGGAACAAGTGTATGAGTAATAGCTGGTTGGCGTGGGCTCGGTAGGCCAAAAGGGCCTGTTTCCACGTTGTATCTCTAAACTAAACTAAATTAAACTAAACTATCAGATGGGAAATGTACCATGATTGGACAACCCTGTATGTTGTCAGGCCAGAAGCAAGCAATTTGGACAACATTGATGCTTTACCTTCATGTGATTACTTTGTTATCAAATTTATTCTCATATTCCATCAACCATCCTTTCTTTATTCACGTCATTCACGTCCAGGCAAATCGTGAATACTATTCTGCTTCGAGCATTAACTCTGAGTGACCTCAATTGCTTCACCAATGTGTTATGTAAGAAGACTCTATTCTACTTCTTTCACACTTGAACTTGCAGACAGTGAGCACAGGAAACATCCTGAGCTTTGAGGTAAAATTATATTACATTCCCTAAACATATCTATCGCTCAGCTTATACAAGTCACATCATGCCAAGGCCCTTTCTATGCTGTGCCATTACTGGCACCAATTGACTCTAAAACAGATTGTGCAGATTTGACAATGTTTACTTGGCACTGTCCTTCCTACATTGGTGACACAAGGAACTGCAGATGCTGGAATCTTGACCAAGACAGAAAGTATCGGAGCAACTCGACATGCCAAGCAGCATCTCGGGATGTTGAGTCTGAAGAAGGGTCCTGACTCGAAATGTCGCCTGTCCATTCCTTCCACTGATGCTGCCTGACCTACTAAGTTCCTCCAGCGCTTTGTTTTGCTTACTGGTTATATAGTCTCACACATAAAAAGAACCTTCACATTCTTGCGAATACAGAAGGCCCTAGTTGCCCATTCTACAAACTATTCCATATTTGGGTGAAATATCTTTCTATGAAAAGTTTTCGGAATACAAAAGTTTTAATGGAGGGAATGTCTGACACACAATCCATCGTATTTTCTTCTGCAGAACTGCAAGTAGATGTTGATACAAGGTGATTTTCTTCTATCATATTTCTTATGGAGTAGATGGAAATAATACAACCTCTGATTTTATCCAAACTCCAGCAACATTATCATTAATCACATTTCTCTACTTATTTTTCTGTGTCTCATTCTCTCACACCGACTCCACCCTGATTCTACTACCAGCTACCTGCTTGAAGGGTAATACAGTAACCGATTAATTCCTGACTGCACACCTTTGGCATGTGGGAAGATAGTGATCTTCCAAAGAGATTGATGTGGTCACATGGTCACATTGGTGCACTCACAAAGAAAGGCCATCAACGCCTCTACTTACTTAAAAGATTGAGGAGGTTTGGTATGTCGAAGAACATGCTGTTGAATGTCTACAGGTGTACGGTAGAGAGCATATTGACTGGTTGCATCACATTCAGGTTTCGGAAACTCGAACGACCAGGGATGGAGATTACAAAAGGTGGTGAACACTGCCGAGTCCATCATGGGTACTGACCTCCCCACCATCGAAGGGATCTATAGGAGGTGCTGTCTAAACAAAACAGCCAGCATCATCAGAGACTCACACCACCCTATCCACACACTCATTTCACTCCTGCTATCGAGAAGGTGCTGCAGGGGCCCGAAAGCAGTAACGTCCAGGTTCAGGAACAGCTTCTTCCCATCGGACTCTTGAGCACTACAAACTCCAACTAAACTTCGAAATATGAACTGCCTTCATTGCACTAGGGGCTTGGAGCTTAGTTTTCGTTTTTGCACTATATTGGGTTTTTTTGTTCTTTTTCATTGAACTTTTTATTTTTTTTATGGTGTCTAGTGAGTACTATATTTATCAGTTAGGTTTATTGTCACATGTGTAGTACAGTGAAAAGCGTTAGTTGCGTGCTAACCAATCAGCGGAAAGATAATACATGATTGCAATCGCGCCATCCACAGGATAAAAGGTGTGAGGTTTAGTGCAAGGTAAAGACTGATTAAAGATAGTCCGAGGGTCTCCAATGTGGTGGATGGTAGCTCAGGACTGTTGTTGGTAGGATGGTTCCGTTGCCTGATAAGCCAAATGTGACCACAGATGGCCCATTGCTTCCTTAAATAAATGACACTTCTCCAATTGTGAAGACTGCGATATTTGCCGCAGAAAATCACCCTTTCTCTCCAGCCTGCAGATGAGATCCAGCACTGTTCCCAGATGCAGTTGTGGATGAGTCATCCGTTCACCGGTGGTAATCTCAGAAATTGCTTCATAATGATGATAAATTGATTTTTCTGCTGCGCCACATCTCAAGTACGTGTGAGCACTAATGGACGTCCAGGAATGTGGTCAATAAATATGATGGTCATCCGGCAGAACCCAAAGAGCAAAGCCTCACCCATTGACAGCAAGCAAACAAACTAACTCTCTTAAAGCACTTCTCACATAATAAGAAATCTGGTGATGCTCAGAGAGAGTCATAGAGTAATATAGCATGGAAACAGGTCCTTCGGCCTAATTTCCCCACCCCAACGAACATGCCTAATCTATCTGAGTATACTGTGTTTGGCTCATATCCTTCACCTGTCCTATCCATGTACATGTCCAAATGTTTTTTAAACATTGTAATAGTACCTGTCTCAACTACCTCGCTGGCAGCTCGATCCATGTACCTACCATCCTTTGTGTAAATAAAAAGCTGCCTCTCAGGTTCCTATTGGATCTTTCCCCCCTTATCTCAAACCTATATCCCCTGGTTCCCAATTCCCCTACTCTGGGTAAAAGACTTAGCGCATTTACCCAATCTATTCCACACATGATCTTATACGTCTTAAACACAGGTTATGAAGCAAGATTTGACAGATTACTAAAAGGTGGTCAGAAAGATGAGGTTTGAGGGAATCTTTAAGGAGAGAAGTGGTGGTGAGGTAGAGGGGTTTTACAAAGCAAATCGAGACTTCAGGGCCTGGTATCTGAAGATACGGAGAGCAATGGTGGAGTGGCTGCAAGAGGACTTGTGTAAGAGGCCAAAGCAGGATCCTGGAAGAGTTTAGGGCTGAAAGGAATATCAGAATTTGGTTGAGGAGATGCTGTAGAGAAACAGAAAGCAAGGATCTCAATTGTCTTTGGTCACTCAACACAGTGAGGTTCCTGACTAACCATGATCTGAACTATGCAAGCCAGGATACAGAGAGCTTACTATTTTTTTTCATTAACTGGTCTCAAGACTAGCATGTATGGTTAATTTCTAATTGCTACAATGACATACAGGTTTGTAGGTTAATTGGCTTGGTAGAAGTATAAATTGTTCCTGGTGTGTGTGTAGGATAGTGTTAATGTGCAAGGATCGCTGGCCAGTGCGGACTCGGTGGGTCGAAGTGCCTGTTTCCGCGCTGTATCTCTAAAACTAAAACTAAAAAGCTACAGAACTAAAGAGGCAGTGAAGATGTTGGTGGGCCTAGAATCAGGCGTAGGCCACACTGGGTAAGGTAGCAGGTTTTCTTCCCTGCCAAACATAAAGTTGAGAGCTATGAACTGTTGATAGGTCACGGGTTACACGGAGGAGAAATTCTGGTGGCTATCAATAATCAAATGTGGAACCTTCAGTCTTTAATTTAGAGTTCAGAGATATAACTCGGAAACAGGCCCTTAGACCACCAAGTTCGCGCTGACCAGTAATCATCCCATACGCTAGGACTATCCTACCGTGTAGGGACAATTTACACTTTTTCCGAAGCTAATTAACCTACAAACCTGTACATTTTTGGAGTGTGGGAGGAAACAGGACCACCTGAGGAAAACCCACGCGGTCTCAGAGAGAACGTACAGACAACACCGGTAGTCAAAACCGAACCCGAGTCTCTGGTGCTGTAAGGCAGCAACTCTACCGTTGCGCCACTGTGCCTCCCCTCGAGCACCTCTTGTGCTATCTTGAATCTGGACTGATTCTCAAACTCTCTCCAAATGTAACCCCATCAACTGAACATCCACACGGTAAATCCACATGGCGGCACAATTGCACAGTGGTAGAGTTGCTGCCTTACAGCTCCAGAGACCCGGCCTTGATCCCGACTACGGGTGCTGTGTGTACGGAGTTTGAAAGTTCACTCCATGACCTACGTGGGTTTTTCTCTGAGATCTTTGGTTTCCTCCCACACTCCAAAGATATACAGATTTGTAGGTTAATTGCCTTGGTATAAATGTAAAATGTGAAATTGTTCCTAGTGTGTGCAGTGTGCGGGGCTCGCTGGTCGATGTGGACTCAGTGGGCCGAAGGGCCTATTTCTGCGCTGTATCTCGAAACTAAACTCAGCTAAACTATCAACTATTCACACCTAATTCCAGAGAATAATTTCACCAAGGGTTACCATACATCCCCAGCAATACCAGACTCCTCAGTGTCACAGGACAAGGATAAATACCAGTTGCTAAGGTTGCCGTTTGCTTTGTTTCTTAGCGAAGTGCCAATGATGAAATTGCTAAGCTTGATACATCTTTAATAAAACTGTTTTAAAAAAAAAAAAGCGATGTAGTTGCAATAGAAGCCCACATGTTGTTTACACTCGAAACAGCTCCTCATTTACACATTTTAAACCATCAACAGATTTTGGATTTTTTTTTACTTTGCCTGCGAAAACAGACCCCAAATATAGAAAAGATTTAACGAAGAAAAGAATCGCTGAAATGTGTAACGTTACAGATTGGATATAAAGACTAGAAATTGTGATTTAAAACTAAGCATGTAAAACCTTTGCAATAGTGAGATGCAAAATGTTCTTTCTTTCTAAAGCTGGGTACAGTAGTTTGAGTAGAGTAAGGCCTGCAGTGTACTTTCAACATCTCCTGGGCTGAGATCTAAATGTGTACGTGTATATATGCCTGTTGTTTGTATGAATATGTGCCTGTTTTACTCCATTTGCCTTTGTGCCAATGAATATACATTTATTTTTACATGAGTTAATGTAAACCCAAATATTAAATGCATGCAAACATCTGTGTTTCCAGGCATATGCCTTCAAACTCATAATTGAGTGCCTGTATGTGTGTAAATATGAACATATTTGTACCAGCAGTAGACTACTCCACCTCTCAATTTAGTAAAATCATGGCTACTCTGATTGCAGCTTCAACCTCCCATTCCCATCTACCTGTGCTAACCTTTCAACTTTCATTGATAAATCAAGTACTTCCTATACAGCAGCCTTAAAATATTCAAATAAAGGCTCATGTGCAGGAATGTGTTGTGTGTGCATCAGCATGCATTAGTATGTATGCATGTGTTTCTGTATAGATGCTTAAGTGTACACATGAAGCAGCTTTATAGGACAGTGGTTAGGCCGCATTTGGAGTATTGCGTGCAGTTCCGATTGCCCCATTACAGGAAGGCTGTGGGAGCTTTGGAAAGGGTGCAGAGGTTTACCAGCATGATGCCTGGATAAGAGGGTATTGGCTACAGGGAGAGGTTGCACAAACTTGGATTATTTCCTCTGGAACTGAACATTGTGGAGAGGCCTAATTTACCCTTTTCCCAGGATGAAAAATCAAATACTAGAGGATATAGCTTGATGATGAGATAGGATAGGTTTGAGATGTAAGGGGCAATTTTGCCTGATATGCCTGGAACTCAGAGTACAAACATGCACAGATGCACCCTCTGACCACACACACACATACCAATAAAGATACATAGAACATGGAACAGTACAGCACAAGAAAAGGCCTTTAGGAACACACACACACACACACACACACACACACACACACACACACACACACACACACACACACACACACACACACACACACACACACACACACACACACACACACACACACACACACACACACACACACACACACACACACACACACACACACACACACACACACACACACACACACACACACACACACTGGTGTAACTCGTGCAAGGGCACCAGTATGTATAAAGCAGTAGGTACTTACCCAACCGCCCCTCCCTCCCCTCCCCCATTTATCCCCTGCCCCGCTCCTCTGTGACCCACCTGGACTCGCACTTAATTCTCCCCTATCCCTCCCCTTACACCTGCATTCCTTCTTCTAGCTTCGCAATTCACAACTTCTCAATCCTTTTGTCTCAGACCTTCTGTCTGTTCGTCTCTGACCTTTATCCAACAATCTGCCTTTCAACCCCCCTTTACACCTGTATCAACCTCTTACCTGCTTAACTTTGCCCTGCCCCTCCTCTCTTCCAGTTTTATTTCCCCTCTTTACATTCAGTCTGAAGAAGGGTCCCAACCTGAAATGTCACCTATCCATGTTCTGCTGCTCCAGCATTCAGTGTCTTCTTTTGTAAACCAACATCTGCAGTTTCTTGTATCTACAAGCACCAGATATTGTCTGCTACCCACAAGAGGTGAAAACGCTTTTCCCGAAACAGTCCAAGGGAAACCGGAACTAACTGCCATGAATTCAAAGGAGTATTAAATGATTTAGCTTGCAGCTGCTGTTATCTCATTGAGTATAATGTGGTTTATGAACCTGATTTTGTTAAGACTAATTTGCGGTCACCTCCCACTCCTCCATCTCCCTCTATCCTGCTTCTAATCGATATTTGATTTTCACCGATGAGCTTGGTGCTCTTGGGAAGGCCAGAGGACTCGAAACGTTTTGTAATGGGGAAGGCCCGGAAATGAGCACGCTTAATGCCAGACTGCCTGAGGGAATTGATTTGCTCGCTGTCAGGCAAAGAGAGTGGTGAGCAGGAAGAGTGGAGTGAGGGACCAGCAAAAGAAAATGTATTTAAAAACGCAGCTGAAATCTATGACAGGAGGTTATTCAAAAGTTAAAGGCAGATTAGACTGAAGTTTCACCTTGCCTTTAGCTGAATCAATGCTGAATTGGCTGCAGAAGTAATGGTAATTAATTGAGCAGCCAGCTCTGGGCATTTCTGTCCAGCACTATCAGCTATGCAGACACAAGGACTCTTGCAGAGAACACAAGGTGCTAGCGTAGCTCAGCTAGTCAGGCAGTATCTCTGGAGGACATGGATAGGTAATGTTTCAGGCCAGGACCCTTCTTCAATTATCTTGCTTGTTATTTCCTTCTCACCCATCCCCTTTTCTCCTCCTCTTTTCCATTATCTCCTTTCCTCAGCTTCTTTAACAGTCCTCTATGCTATACCTTCCCCCTCATCCTCCTCCATAGAGCCTATTTCCATGCTGCATCTCTCAACTATACTAAACTAAATCTCTATCCTTGATAGTGACAGTGAGAAGAGGCCACTGTCCGGATGGTGGGGATCCTTGCTGACAGCTGCTGCTTTCCTGAGGCAGCGAGAGGTGACATTTTCTTTGCCAGCGGCCTGCAGGAGTACACTTACTTATACACATTCAGAGCCATCTTCCCCTCCTCGCCCGCTCTCTGCTACCTTGCCTACCTCGTCCCCACTGCCTGCCATCCCTCCGACTCCATCACCCACCAGTGTAGTCACAAATTCACGTTCGCTTTCTAGGACGTAATGCGCACTCTCCGAGTTTGACCTTGACAAATCGTGCAAGTTTTGAGCAATATAAATATTTAATGCATTCAGCATTGCCCTGAAAGACATTCCTATGACTCTGGAGTGATGCAGTGCTCCCTTTAATACAAGCAGATTGCCTTCCCTTTCAGCTTCTTGAAATTAATCAGCGGAGTGATTATTGGCTGCCTGCCTCCCATTGAGATTTATGAAGCTTGATGCTGGCAGTGAAATAGTGCTGTCTGCCCAGCATCTGGGAACTAACCCAGTTTAGACGACTAATAGCCTCAGCTCCGGACAAATTCAGAATGTGCTTCAGATTCCTCTGTGTCGTTGATCCTCCAGGAATATGCTGGTGCTGCATTGCTGACTGATCTTTGAGCTGCAGAGATGGAGCAACAGAGTTCATTCCTGCATGTCTAGCAGATGAAACGAGACACTGTCTTTGCTCAATGCAAACTCAAGAGTCAAAAGGGTCAAGAGTTTCTAATTGCCATGCGTACCGAAAATGGAACAATGAAATTCTTTCTTGCAGCAGCCAAATAGGGAAAGGCCTAGATAAAGTGGATGCGGAGAGGATGTTTCCACTAGTGGGAGTGTCTAGGACCAGAGACCACTCCCTCAGGATAAAAGGACGTACCTTTAGAAAGGAGATGAGGAGGAATTTCTTTAGTCAGATGGCTGCGAATCTGTGAAAACCATCGCTACAGACGGCTGTGGAGGCCAAGTCATTGGGCATTTTTAAGGTGCTGATTGATAGATTCTTGATTAGTGCGGGTGTCAACAATTATGTGGAGAAGACAGGAGAATGGGGTTGAGAGGGAAAGATAGATCAGCCAAGATTGAAGGGCTAGTAGGGTGGAGATGTGACATGTACCCTGCTTACAGACATGCTGTTACAAGTGCAATTATTTGACAATTCACAGCGACTACCTGTATACCTTTTCATTTTGCATTATATTGATGTTCACTTGAGGTAGTCAAAGCCATGGTGAAAATACAAAGATATTTGAAGTCTAGGGGGCATGTGGTGCAGCTGACAGCCAGCGACCCAAGTTCCTTCCTAACGTTGGGTACCCTTTCAGTGGATTTTCCCATTCTCCCTGCGCCTGCACGGGTTTTCATTTTTCTCCCACATCCTAAAGACACGTGGGTTAGAAGATTAACTGCACCCTGTAAATTGCCGCTAGCATGTAGGTGAATAGTAAAATCTGCGGGAGCTGATGAGAATGCGAGGAGAATACAAAATATTAGCGTTGGGGTATGGCATCAAACAGGAAATTAGAAATGCGTGCAACGAAGGTAAAACCGTTATAATGGGTGACTTTCAATCTACATATAGATTGGGTAAATCAAATTGGCAGGGGTGCTGAGGAAGAGGATTTCTTGGAATGTATGCGGGATAGTTTTCTAAACCAACATGTGGAGGAACCAACGAGAGAGCAGGCTATTCTAGACTGGATATTGAGTAATGAGGAAGGGTTAGTTAGCAGCCTTGTTGTACGTGGCCCCTTGGGCAGGAGTTACCATAATATGGTTCAGTTCTTCATTAGGATGGAGAGCGACATTGTTAATTCAGAAACACGGGTCCTGAACTTAAAGAAAGGTAACTTTGAGGGTATGAGACATGAATTGGCCAAGATGGACTGGCAATTGATTCTTGAAGGGTTGACGGTGGATATGCAATGGAAGGCATTTAAAGACTGCATGGATGAACTACAACAATTGTTCATCCCAGTATGGCAAAAGAATAAATCAGAGAAGGTGGCGCATCCGTGGATAACGAGGGAAATCAGGGATAGTATCAAAGAAAAAGATGAAGCGTACAAATTAACCAGAGGTCTGGGAGAAATTCAGAGACCAACAGAGGAGGACAAAGGGCTTAATTAGGAAAGGGAAAATGGAGTATGAAAGAAAACTGGCAGGAAACATAAAAACTGACTGCAAAAGTTTTTATCAATATGTGAAGCGCAAAAGATTAGTTAAAACAAATGTTGGTCCCTTGCAGTCAGAACCGGGTGAATTGATCATGGGGAACAAGGACATGGCAGACCAATTGAATAACTACTTTGGTTCTGTCTTCGCTAAGGAAGACATAAATAATTTACCGGAAATAGCAGGGGATCGCGGGTCAAATGAGTTGGAGGAAATGAGTGAAATCCAGGTTAGCCGGAAAGTGGTGTTGGGTACATTGAATGGATTAAAGGCCGATAAATCCCCAGGGCCAGATAGGCTGCATCTCGGGGTACTTAAGGAAGTAGCCCCAGAAATAGCAGATGCCTTAGTGATAATTTTTCAAAACTCCTGAGGAATTGAGGGTAGCTAATGTAACCCCACTTTTTAAAAAGGGAGGGAGAGAGAAAACGGCGAATGGCCTGCTCCTGCACCTAATTTCTATGTTTCTAGGTGTTGAGCAAACAGTCCCCTTCTTCAAACAGTGACATCTGTGAGAGCATTCGAGGTTTTGATAGAGCAATGTTTTAAAATTAGCATCATCGCCAATGTGGGATTCCCCTGTGTCCTCTATAAATAAATTCAAGGTTTTAAACTGGAGCTTGAACCCATGACCTCTGAATCAGAAAGTTGCTACCAGCGAATCACAGCTTTTAGAGACTTTTGTATAAAACCGACCCATAATATTAAGACGTTTCTTAACTAGCATGTTTCCCTCAAATCACAGTCCAAATTATATACTGCAGTCCCAGAAAGTGTCCTTTGTTGAAGTGAATTGGCTAGTTTTATTTCTGCCTTTTATCATGTCCACAAAGCAGGTTAAAGTGAGATGCTGGGATTTCTGTTGGTTAATTAATGTTGTTTCTCAAGAGGAATTTGAAGGCAGCTGATTCACATCAATTACTGAAGACAAGAGGGTTGGAGGTGGAGATTAATTGAAACTTGGCCCAAACTAATATGGCATTTCATTAAAATGCTACATCTTGCACACTAGAGTAATCAAGTGTGACATTCTCCATGTTAATAAACTGACAGAGGTCCACTGCCACAAAGCTGATGCTTCAGATCTCACAATTAAGTGGCGCTGAGGGATTAACTTGCCTAAACATCGTAAATATTTTCCTCATAATAAATACATTAAAAAAATATATGAAACCTGTTTTGGGGAGATTTCACCTTTCGAAGCAGTTCTCCATAAATGAGCGTGCAGAAGGGTCTCCGCCAGAAACATCACCTAGTCCTTTACTCCAAAGATGCTGCCTCACCCGCTGAGTTACTCCAGCTTGTGTTTATCTTCAGTGTAAACCAGTATCTGCAGTTCCTTCCAACACTCCTTAAATGCTCGCCTGCAATATTACTTTGATGGCATTTGACTGGATGTTAATGTGGGCTCCCAGCCTCTCATACTAGGTAATTGATGTAAATTTGCTGGTTTTCAGTCCTCTCCTCAAACTGTCTTGGTGAATCAATTGAAATGCTGCCATCTCTATCCAAGTGTGGATGAATGTAAGATATCCCCTAGCTCACCCCTTCCAAACACATGAATGTTTGCACTGCTTCCAGTCTACTTAACTCCAGACTGAAGGTGAATAATCAAACATAGGAAAAACTCTGAGAATTCTACATAAATCCTTGAGGGTAAATTCATTGCCTAAGCTATTACTAAATATATTAAATGCTGCCTATCCATGTTCTCCAGAGATATTGCCTAGCCAGCTGAGTTACTCCAGCACTTTGTGTTCCACCCTGCCTATATTATTTAATTTAGCAAGGAAACATCTGTCCCTAATATGACATGAATCTCTATTTCGTTTTAGTTTAGTTTAGTTTAGAGATACAGCGCGGAAACAGGCCCGAGTCCGCCCCGAGCAGCGGTCCCTGCACATTAACACTATCCTACACACACTAGGGACAATTTACACATACACCAAGCCAGTTGACCTACAAATTTGGAGTATGGGAGGAAACTGAAGATCTCGGAGAAAACCCTCGCGGTCACGGGGAGAACGTAGCAAACTCCATACAGACAGCACCAGTAGTCGGGATTGAACTTGGGTCTCCAGTGCTGCAAGTGCTGTAAGGCAGCAACTCTACCACTGCGCCGCCGGGTAGCGGTCACATCCTTAAAGGCAAACAGGAAGCAAAGAGTCGGGTCCCCTTTTCACATTAACTTGGGGTAACCGCAGGGCTCAGTGCTGGGACCCCAGCTATATATATTAATGATCTGGATCAATATCTCCAAGTTTGCGGATGACACTAAGCACACACTTTGGTGGCACATTTGCAGCGAGACCTGGGTGTCTGGTACACCAGTCATTGAAAGTAGGGCATTGCAGCAGGCAGTGAAAAAAGCGAATGGTATGTTAGCTTTCATAGCAAAAGGATTTGAGTACTTCTACTTCAGTTGTACAGGGTCTTGGTGAGACCACACCTGGAGTATTGCGTGCAGTTTTGGTCTCCAAATCTGAGGAAGGACATTATTGCATAGAGGGAGTGCAGAGAAGGTTCACCAGACTGATTCCTGGGATGTCAGGACTGTCTTATGAAGAAAGACTGGATAGACTTGGTTTATACTCTCTGGAATTTAGGAGATTAAGAGGGGATCTTATAGAAACTTACAAAATTCTTAAGGGGTTGGACAGGCTAGATGCAGGAAGATTGTTCCCGATGTTGGGGAAGTCCAGGACAAGGGTCACAGCTTAAGGATAAGGGGGAAATCCTTTAAGACCGAGATGAGAAAGACTTTCTTCACACAGAGAGTGGTGAGTCTCTGGAACTCTACAGAGGGTAGTTGAGGCCAGTTCATTGGCTATATTTAAGAGTGAGTTGGATGTGGCCCTTGTGGCTAAGGGGATCAGAGGGTATGGAGAGAAGGCAGGTCGGGATACTGAGTTCAGCCATGATCATATTGAATGGCGGTGCAGGCTCGAAGGGCTGAATGGCCTACTCCTGCACCTAATTTCTATGTTTCAATATTTAAAACATCACGACACACATCTCTTGTCTTCCAAAATTGAAAGCCTAGAATAAAAAGCCAGTTTGAAGAAAGGCTGTGGCCTGAAATGTCACCTATCCATTTTGTCCAGGGATGCTGCCTGACACGCTGAGTTAGCACAACATTTTGTGTCTTTCCCTGAAAGGTAAAGACACTAGTAAAGTAGATTTGCCCTGTTTTTTCTCTCTTCCAGTTCACCCTTCCCCCCCCCCACCCCCCACCACCACAATCAGTCTGAAGTAGAGACTGACCCAAAACCTCACCTTTCCATGTTGTCCACAGATGCTGCGTGACCCACTGAGTTGCTCCAGCACTTTATTTCTATCTTTGGAATAAACCAGCATCTGCAGTTCCTTTTCATTACATATTCAATTCAATGATGCTTTAATGTCACATACTTTAATGTCACACGTACAGTGAAATTCTTTGTTTCGTATACAACCCGGTACAATCATACAGCAGACCTCACCAAGGCAGTGCACAAAGAGTCGCCATGTTTGTTGTCCCGACAAAGTTACGAAAATGTGCATCCAACCGTTTTTTTTTCTCGCAATGGCGAATCAGGCCTCTCCCTGCATGTGGTCGCAGGCGGCCCCCACCAGGTACCCCCTTCGATCTCTGTGCCCCCCCCCCCCCCCCCGCCAATAATGTACGTGTGTCAACATACATAGGGTACAATAGACACACATAGAGTAGTGATACAATGTGTAGCTATGGTAGTCTATATGTATCTGTGCAAGTCTTGACTGGCTGGCTTCGCACTGTTGCTAGTTTTTAAGAACCTATGTGTACATCTCCTGTGATCAATGCTTAGTATTTCAGGAAGTTTGCTTTTCCTCCCTTAGTCCCTTAAGTAGAGAGTTGCTGTGTGACCTGACTACCCTTCCAAACTTCCTTGTTATTTTATTCATCAGCATCAATTGCAATGAGATGAGGCAGAGAACTGAGCTTCAGTTTTGCAGGACAGTCGAGTTAGAAATACGAAGAAAGAAACTGTTCTGTTTTCAAGCAAGGGAGAAGTTTTTGTTGGGCAGATCTGACAATGCATAATCTAGCAGTCTGGATAGATTTTGGGCTGAATGCTAGAACAAATCATAAAATGCGATGTTGTGCACCCTCAACATCTCTCAGCTAGTTCCTTCTGGCTGTGAGAATGAGTTGTGTGAGAGAGAACTGTAGCTCTGGTTTATTTTCTGAAAATTAGCATTAGTGAGTAGAGTCTATTAACATTCTACTATGTGGCAGGAGCATAGAAACAAAGAAAATAGGTGTAGGAGCAGGCCATTTGGCCCTTCGAGCCTGCACCGCCATTCATTGTGATCATGGCTGATCATCCACCCGTGACCCGTGCCTGCCTTCTCCCCATATCCCTTGATTCCGCT
This sequence comes from Okamejei kenojei, assembly GCA_035221665.1. Lineage (NCBI taxonomy): Eukaryota > Metazoa > Chordata > Chondrichthyes > Rajiformes > Rajidae > Okamejei > Okamejei kenojei. The sequence continues at coordinate 51,420,597 of CM069131.1, read as the reverse complement.
AGCCCCTAGAGCTCTCTCTAACTCAAAAGGTTGCCTCTGGTTGTAATTCTCCTTCACTGCTTTCTTTTGGCCTTTATTGTCATGCGAAAAAGGTAAAGGAATTGAAGCAATATCTCCAAGAGAAACAAGGCAGGAACTTCCATTGAACTCTGCTACATCTAGGACCAGCTGAACACATTGATGGTGTCCACATAGACAGAAGTGTGAAGAGGCAAACTCTGTATAGTCCTCTTCTGCTGGAAAGGACAGGGTAGTTGTTAGCTTAACGCAACATGCTCCCAACTCATTCTGTTGGGTTAAAGGTCATTAGCTGGGTTTTCAGTGAAACCAACTCTACCAGAAAGCCATCTACCAGCAAGATCCCAACCATCCTGAAGGTATGACCAGATGCTCAAATAGGTTTTCTGGTTGAATGCTTGGGGCTTTGATGAAGAGCTGGGTGTTTATGAATGCTAAATTGTGCAGAAAAAAAGTCTGTGCATTGTTTCCAGGAGAAAATTAGTAATTGAAGGTTGTGTCATCTTTCATGCTTTTCCTATATCACAGACCTCAAGAGTCAAACAGCACAGAAACAGGCCCTTCAGCCCACCAAGTCTACCCGGCCATCAATTACCTAACTATACAGCGGTATGAATATTGACTTCTCTCACTTCAAGGAACTCTTGCTTTCCCTCGCTCTCCATCCCTCCCCCATCCTAGTTAATTGACTGTCCTCCTAATTAAATTTGACTTTGTATGCCTCATTGTCTCCTTCCCCTAGCTAACAATGATCTATTCTACTTTTTCCTGGAGCTTCGTCTCCTTTGATCTCTCATTTTTACACCATTCCCTTCCATATCTCTCATTTCCCTTTCCCCTGACTCTCAGTCTGGAGAAGGGTCTTGATCCAAAATGTTACCCATTCCATCTATCCAGAGATGCTGCCTGTCCTGCTGAGTTACTCCAGTATTTTGTGTCTATCTTCTTATACTAATTACACAATTCATAGAAACATAGAAACATAGAAATTAGGTGCAGGAGTAGGCCATTCAGCCCTTCGAGCCTGCACCGCCATTCAATATGATCATGGCTGATCATCCAACTCAGTATCCCGTACCTGCCTTCTCTCCATACCCTCTGATCCCTTAGCCACAAGGGCCACATCCAACTCACTCTTAAATATAGCCAATGAACTGGCCTCAACTACCCTCTGTGGCAGAGAGTTCCAGAGACTCACCACTCTCTGTGTGAAGAAAGTCTTTCTTATCTCGGTCTTAAAGGATTTCCCCTTATCCTTAAGCTGTGACCCCTTGTCCTACAATTCATGGCCTTCTTTGTCTTGGCAATTCAAACACCCATCCAGATATTTCTTAAATGTGGTGAGAGTCTGCCTCCGCCATCCTCAGCGTGAAAAAAATCATTCTCATTTCACTCTAAACATCCAACCCCATACGTGAAACCTTTGCCCTCTGGTAGATGCCTCTACTATGGGGAAAACTATATTTCTATCTACACTATTTATGTTCCTTATCATAATTCTCATGTTCCTTAACCTTTTAGAACATTGGCTGGGTGCATGGACAGGATAGGTTTGGAGGGAAATGAGTCAAATGCAGGCAGGTGGGACTGGTGTAGATGGAGTATGTGGGTCAGCATGGGCAAGTTAGGCCAAAAGGTCTGTTTCCATGCTGTATGACTTTATGACTCTATTAATCTGTGTACCCAACCCCCCTCCCCCTTCAGCCTCCTCTGTTCTTAGATTTTGTTTTTAAATTACAACTCTTCAGCTTGACTTACTTGTAGATTTGAATTGAATTCCCAAAAAAGCCCTGACTTCCCCCAAGCTCTTGATTATTCTGTGGCTGCCTTCTCCTGCCCCAGTTCTCGGCATCCATAATGAGCCTTTGCATGAGATTTGCAAATAGCTTAGAAATGACTCATGATTGGAATGTTAAAGATGGTCCCATCCAGTTATTTATCAATAGTTGCAAAGTAATAATAAACCAAATTGGAAAGACTGAGGTCACCTACTCTGGTTATTGGTTAAACAGGATTTCCTGATATTGAGTAATGATCAGACACTCAGCTTAACTGGACATTTGATCAAGGACTAGTGTTTAAGTTATTTGGTAGAGTTGCTGCCTTAGCATCAGAGACCCGGGTTTGATCCTGACTACGAGTGCTGTCTGTACGAAGTTTGTACGTTATCCCCGTGACCTGCGTGGGTTTTCTGCAGGAACTCGGGTTTCCTCCCACACTCCAAAGACGCTCTGGTTTGTAGGCTAATTGACTTCGATAAAATTGTAAACTGTCCCGATTGAGTGTAAGATAGTGTTAATGTGCGGGGATCGCTGGTCGGCAGGGACTCAGTGGGCCGAAGGGTCTGTTTCCGTGCTGTATCTCTAAACTAAACTAAACTAAACTAAGGGTCTTGACCCGAAATGTCACCCATTCCTTCTCTCCAGAGATTCTACCTGTCCCGCTGAGTTACTCCATCTTTTTGCATCTATCTTCGTCTTAAACTAAACACAGGAGAGGATCAGCTGTTTTTTGCTGTGATTCAAACTGAAAAATCGTGTCCAATGACCATCAGTTTCTTGACCCTTGTTTTCTGAGAACTGTTCCCTGGACACTAGGCACAGTGGTCGAGATCATGTGTCATCTTCTAAAAAATATATTTAATTATATACACAGAAAACACAATCCAGATGTCTTTCTCAAACTTCAGCGCAATACATTCTTATCCAACATGTCAATGCCACTCACGTTTCCTTCTTAAACAATGAAAAGTTGCTACACCCGGTGTACGCCCCTAGTGGCCAGTGGCCAGAGGACCTTAGACTGTGCTTCTTCCCCACAGGACCTTTGCGGTGACTGCACTGAGATTCAGTGCGTTCCACAGCATGTACTCCTGCACCTTCCGATCATGGGTCCCTTTAAGGGCGACACAGTGGTGCAACTGAAAGAGCTGCTTCCCCACAGTAGCAGAGATATAGGTTTGATCTTGACACCAGATGCTCTCTGTGTGGTTTGCGTGTTCTCCCTGTAACTGCATGGGTTTCCTCTGGCTCCGGTTTCCTCCCACATCCCAAAGATATGCAGTTAGTAGGTTAATTGGCATCCGTAAAAATGCCCCTAATGTTAAAATATTCAACATTTAAAAGACATTTGGCTAGGTACATAGATAGGAAACGCTAAGAGAGATGGGCCAAACAGAGGGATGTTGGACTTGTGAAGATGGAGCATTTTAGTTGGGCTAAAGTGCCTGTTTCCATGCTGTATGACTCTATAACTCTAAGAGAGTATGAGAAAGTGGGGTAACATAGAGCTAGTGTGAATGGGTGATCGATGGTTGGTATGGACTCGGTAAGTCCTGGTTCCATGCTGTATCTCTAAGCTAAAGGGTGCCATGAGGCTGTCCTGAAAGGGTGGAAGTATTCTGATGAAAGCATGAATGATGTGCATGGGGATGACTGTCACCATTTAATAGCTCCACCACTATGAAATGAAAAAGGACACAAAGTGCTGGACATAACCTAGCGGGTCAGGCAAAATCCCTGGAGAACATGAATAGGTGACGTTTCGGATGAAGACCCTTCTTCAGATTGATTTGGGCAGATGGTTGGACAAAGGCTAGAGATGACAAAACAAAAGGAGTGTCAAAATAATTGAAGAGTTGGAAATTGTGAAGCTAGAGGAAAGAATGTAGGTGGAAGGGGGGGGGGGGGGGGGGTGGCGAAATAGATGTAAGTCCAGGTGGGACACAGGGGAGTGGGGAGCGGGGGGGAGAAAGTGGAGGGGCGATAGAGGTATTTATTGGTAACCTAAAATTGGAGAATTCAATGTTCATACAGTAGGGTTGTTAGCTACTCAAGCTATTAAATAAAAGCTGCACATAGAGACCATAGCTTGTGCCCAAACTGTTAAATCACCCCCTTGTCAATCAGCGGCGAGCAAGTTTTATGTTTTCCATCAATGTTCATTGACTGCCTTTGAACCTTAAAGATAAGGCACGGAAACAGGTCCTTCAGCCCACCGAATCCACACTAACAGCAATTGCCCCACATGCTAACCTACACACTGGGGACCATTTTACAACTTATCAAAGCCAATTAACCTACAAACCCGTACCTCTTTGGAATGTGGGAGGAAACCGGTGCACCCGGAGAAAACCCAAGCGTTCACAGGGAAAACGTACACACTCTATATGAACAGCTCCCGTAGTCAGGGAAAAACCCAGGTTTCTGGCGCTGGAAGGCAGCAACTCTACCGTTGCCCCCTCACAATGCCAATAAACCATATACAAAATTAGCAATTGCACTGTTTCTCGAACATGTATTGTGTCCTTGAACGGAAAAAGAACTTAGCAGCACCCAGAGAATTAGGAAAAAAATGCTTGGAGAAATGTTGGAAATTGTTATGACTGAGGGAACAGCTGCAGAGAGATATCGTCAGGGGATTCTCAGAGATTGCTTTGGCCAACTGTATAACAGGGAGTGAAGGAGAAAGACTTTGCAATGTTTAGTTTGAGTTTGAGACTCTCTTCGGGGAAACTAAAAGGCATCCCACAATAGAGATGTGGAATAACCATTTTTATTGGAAACTGCTTGTTTAAACGTCAAACTCGTGGGCGGCTGAACCAGCTCCATCTTATTTAAGCAAGTGGGGTTTTTGACTGGAGATTGCTTCAGTGCCATTTGCTGCTGAGCTAATTTTCTGGACTTGGTACACAATGATTACAGCAGATCTGAACGTGTGGCAAATTGAACCTTTTAGTCCGTAAAGTCACGGTCCATTGAGGACCATGTGTAAATGGAGCGCTTTACTGCATGCTGAAGCTATCTGCATTCAGATAGGATTGGCAGAAGGCTTGGAAATTGGTGCTGTGTGTTCAGTCACCACTTTGTAATATTCCAACTGATGAGTTAATATAATCCCTGCAACAAAGCATCGCAGTTCCCAGCAAAATCCGTGGGTACTTTTACCACGCCACATAATGTTACATGGGTATGGAAATAATGACCTCATATTTCGGCAGTGGGTAAATTTATAAACCAAGAGAAATGCTGGCTAATTCAAAACACAATAAGTATTTCCAATGGTGTGTAGTAAATTATCCAAGTGTTGTGAAATCACCTCCCACCATGCATGGATAAACCGAGCTAATATCCGGAGAGGCCAAAGGATATTTTAATTAGTTTTGGGTCTTTGAAAAAGGAGAAAAGGAACATTTTTGTTTGTATTGACATATCTGGCCGAAAACTTCCCAGAGCTGCTGCCGCTGCTTTATAATTAATGGGATGGGGACAGTATTTAAACTTCTTTTCACTATCATCCATCCATCTTGAGAGCAGGTGACCTGTTCCTGAGCAATTTTGCAAGGGATTGAACACCCTTATTAGGATAATGAGTAACGAGTGGAAACATCCTCTCCACATCCAACTCCATCTCGACCTTCCATTATTTGGTAGGTTTCAATGAGATTCCCCCTCATCCTGGTTGTGCAGAACATGATGCCAAGTAAACTAATTTCATCTGCCTGCACATGATCCATATCCCTCTATTTCCTCTATAACCATGTGCCTATCCTTGTTCATAAGTTATAGGTACAGAATTTGGCCATTCGGCTCAACGAATCTACTCTGCCATTCTGTCATGGGTGATCTATCTTTCCCTCTCAACCCCATTCTCCTGCCTTCTCCCCATAACCCCTGACACTCTTACTGACCAATCTGCGCCTTAAAAATACCCGATGACTTGGCCTCCACAGCCATCTGTGGCAATGTATTCCACAGATCCGACTGAAGAAATTCCTCCTCATCTCCTTTCTAAAGGTACGGCCTTTTATTCTGAGAATAAAAGCCATTTAAGAGTCATTATCATACCTATCCCTGGCAGCATGTTACAAACACCCACCAATCTCTCTGTGCAAGGAAAAAAAAGTTCCCTTGCACATCTCCCCTACACTTTGCACCTCTCATTTTAAAGCTAAGTTCTAGAGAGATACCTAAATTTGGATAGCATGTTGTGTTGGAATAGAATCATGGCGCTGAGGTGCTGTGTAGCAATGACTAAGCATTGCAAAACCGCCTCCGAAATTCACTCCCTTGATGTCAGCGCGATAAATTGCAGAGGCAGAGTACAACGCACTAATGCACTCAGATGGGCACCACTGATTGGGAATGATAACTGAGTCAGGCGTGGGACTGGAAGCGAAGTGCGAGAGCAAATCTGTCTCTACTAAGTCACAGAACTCCTACATCTTGGCGAGGCAAGGTGGGAGAGGGGATGGCGTAATGGTGCAGCTAACAGAGCTGCTGCAGCTTAGCACCCAGAGACTCGGGTTCAAACCTGACTTCGGGTGCTGTCTGTGCCGAGTTTGCACCTTCTCCCTGTGACTGCACGGATGTCACAGGGACAACACTTTCCATAAATGAGGGTGGATAGTCTAGTTGACCACTATAGGTTAATTGTCTCCTATGTGGATAGTAGAATCTGGGAGTAGTTGAATGGAATAGAACAGTACAGTAAATGAACAGGCCCATAATGTCTGTGCCAAACACAATCCCCAGACTGACTCTTATCTGCCTGCACATAATCCATATGCCTCCATTCCTTGCATATCAATATGTCTATCCAAAAGTCTCTTAAATGCCACTATCATATCTGCCTCCTCCACCACGGATAATCTGGACACTCAACACCCCCTGTGTAAAAAAAAAAAACATGCCTTGCACATCTCCTTTAAACTTTGTCTTTCTCACCTTAAAGCTGTGCCCTTTAGTATCTGATTTGTTTCATCCTGGGGAAAAAGGTTCTGACTACCTATGCCCCTCATGAGTTGATATACTTCAACCAGGTCTTCCTGCAACCTTCGGCATTCCAGAGTAAACAATTGGTCTGGAATGTTGGAAAAATAAAGTGAGATTCTTGTGGAATTAGTGTAAACAGGTGCTTGATAGTCAATATGGACTCGGTGGGCCAAAGAGGCTGTTTGTATGCTGCATAACTCTGTGTGCTGGAGAATAAGCTGCCAGTATCTAAGTAAAGGCTCTAAAAAAACGAAGCTTCACAAGAAGATAGCAAGACCATACTAAACTAAACTAAAAAAAGTAGAGCACCATGGTGGTGCAGCGATGGAGTTGCTGCCTTACATCTCCAGGGACCCGGGTTCGATCCTGACTACAGGTGTTGTCTGTACATAATTTGTACTTTCTCCCCGTGACCGTGTGGGTTTTCCTCAGGTGCTCTGGTTTCCTCCCACACTCCAAAGATGTACAGCTTTGTAGGTTAATTGTCGTTTGGTAAAGATTGTAAATTGTCCCTAGTGTGTAGGATAGTGCTAGTGTACGGCGATCACTGGTCGGCATGGTCTTGGTGGGCCGAAGGACCTGTTGCCGTGCGGTATCTCTAAAAAAAGAGTAAGCTAGCTGACACCCAAGTGTGGCCCACAGTGTAATTTGACTACAACTGATCTTCCTCAAGCCTCAACCTCTTTGTTAGATGCCCATGAGCCCTTAACTCCCCAAGCTTCCAAAATCCATCTGTTCAAGCGGCTGACCACCCGTATCTGTAAATCCACCTGTGAAATGGTGAAACTGTAATTATAACTGAAGTTGTCTTTCCCAATCATTACTCCCTGCAGTTTTCTAATACAACACAAGTCTTTCAAAGCACCCCTCCCTTGTTGTATATCAGTGATTCCTGGGCATTCTTTTCGGGTTTACAGAATCAGTCCAAAATCCCTGGTTTAACTCAAAGGCATTACATTTGCCACAAGTGGCAAGAAAGGATGATTTTTTTTATTTAAATGGGAATAAGAAGATAAAGAAAACTGATCAGCTTTTTTTTTTCCCCCAACTAAAATCTGCTGTTCAAGTTCAGAACTCTTCCGAAATGTGAAGAGAAAGAGATTAGTTAAAAACAAATGTAGGTCCCTTGCAGTCAGAAACAGGTGAGTTGATCATGGGGAACAAGGATATGGCGGACCAATTGAATAACTACTTTGGTTCCATCTTCACTGTGGAAGACATAAATAATCTGTCGGAAATAGCAGGGGACCGCGGGTCAAAGGAGGAATTGAGTGAAATCCAGGTTAGTCGGGAAGTGATGTTGGGTAAATTGAATGGATTAAAGTCCGATAAATCCCCAGGGCCAGATAGACTGCATCCCAGAGTACTTAAGGAAGTAGCTCCGGAAATAGTGGATGCATTAGTGATAATCTTTCAAAACTCTTTAGATTCTGGAGTAGTTCCTGAGGATTGGCGGGTAGCAAACGTAACCCCTCTTTTTAAGAAGGGAGGGAGAGAGAAAACGGGGAATTACAGACCAGTTAGTCTAACATCGGTAGTGGGGAAACTGCTAGAGTCAGTTATTAAAGATGGGATAGCAGCACATTTGGAAAGTGTTGAAATCATTGGACAAAGTCAGCATGGATTTACGAAAGGTAAATCATGTCTGACGAATCTTGTGGAATTTTTCGAGGATGTAACTAGTAGCGTGGATAGGGGAGAACCAGTGGATGTGATGTATCTGGACTTCCAGAAGGCTTTCGACAAGGTCCCACATAAGAGATTAGTATACAAACTTAAAGCACATGGTATTGGGTGTTCAGTATTGATGTGGATAGAGAACTGGCTGGCAAACAGGAAGCAAAGAGTAGGAGTAAACGGGTCCTTTTCACAATGGCAGGCAGTGACTAGTGGGGTACCGCAAGGCTCAGTGCTGGGACCCCAGCTATTTACAATATAAATTAATGATCTGGATGAGGGAATTGAAGGCAATATCTCCAAGTTTGCTGATGACACTAAGCTGGCGGGCAGTGTTAGCTGTGAGGAGGATGCTGGGAGACTGCAAGGTGACTTGGATAGGCTGGGTGAGTGGGCAAATGTTTGGCAGATGCAGTATAATGTGGATAAATGTGAGGTTATCCACTTGGTGGCGAAAACAGGAAAGCAGACTATTTTCTAAATGGTGGCCGATTAGGAAAAGGGGAGATGCAGCGAGACCTGGGTGTCATGGTACACCAGTCATTGAAAGTAGACATGCAGGTGCAGCAGGCAGTGAAGAAAGCGAATGGTATGTTGGCATTCATAGCAAAAGGATTTGAGTATAGGAGCAGGGAGGTTCTACTTCAGTTGTATAGGGTCTTGGTGAGACCACACCTGGAGTATTGCGTACAGTTTTGGTCTCCGAATCTGAGGAAGGACATTATTGCCATAGAGGGAGTGCAGAGAAGGTTCACCAGACTGATTCCTGGGATGTCAGGACTGTCTTATAACGAAAGACTGGATAGACTCGGTTTATACTCTCTAGAATTTAGGAGATTGAGAGGGGATCTTATAGAAACTTACAAAATTCTTAAGGGGTTGGACAGGCTAGATGCAGGAAGATTGTTCCCGATGTTGGGGAGGTCCAGGACAAGGGGTCACAGCTTAAGGATAAGGGGGAAATCCTTTAGGACCGAGATGAGAAGGACTTTTTATTCACACAGAGAGTGGTGGGTCTCTGGAACTCTCTGCCACAGAGGGTAGTGGAGGCCAGTTCATTGGCTATATTTAAGAGGGAGTTAGATGTGTCCCTTGTGGCTAAGGGGATCAGAGGGTATGGAGAGAAGGCAGGTACGGGATACTGAGTTGGATGATCAGCCATGATCATATTGAATGGCGGTGCAGGCTCGAACGGCCGAATGGCCTTCTCCTGCACCTAATTTCTATGTTTCTATGAAATGCCATAAGATTAGTGATGGTCTTAATCCTTATACCAGGTAATGTTTTGAAAGCGCAACGCAGTGACTAACCGTGACCTTTGAGGCTTCTGTATTCTTCAGGAGGGTTTCAGGATGGCTTTGCCTCCTTCTTACCAGCATCTGCATATTACATCTCCATGCTTTAATAAGCACGCTGAGTATTGATGAATGTGTGTGAGCTTTATCGCATATGAGCCATTCCCAGTAAAATACCGCTGTAAGTGCTTTGGGCGGGAGGATTCACAATAAACTGGCCCTGGAACTGTCAGACTGCTGCATGCAGTTAAATTTACGAAGAGCTGGACTCCAGCCAGGGACTTAATGGATCGTGAGAGAGTTTTTTTCAGTCAGGCTCTTAGGAAAGTCAATAAGTGAGACAGCATAAAATTTACCTTCACTTGGAAAATTCTTGCAGCATTACCTTTAAGTGCTGCTTTTTCATATGTGCATCTGAACAGAGAGATTTTGCAAAGAGGAAGAGTATTGTGTTGATCTGTTTATTTTTACCACTTCAATTTGTTTATTGAACAAAACGTTAAAAAGCAGCAAGACATTTCTGTTTATTCATGGCAGAATAACATCCGGGTACACAAAAGGCTGGAGAAACTCAGCGGGTGCAGCAGCATCTGATTATGTACAGACAACATGTTTCAGCAGCATCGGCCCGAAACATTGACTATCTCCTTCGCTCCTTAGATGCTGCTGCACCCGCTGAGTTTCTCCAGCCTTTTGTGTACCCTCGATTTTCCAGCATCTGCAGTTCCCACTTTAACAGAATAACATCAGTGCTGGGCAGTATTGATAGATTAAAGCCAGTGCAAAGTACGTGCTGGTAGATTAAAGATCACTGTGATGCAATGTTGGTAGTTTAAGGATGAATAGTGTGCAATGTTGGTACTCTAAAGACAGCACAATGCAGTGCTGGTGCTTTAAAGATCACTGCTGCAAAATGTTGATAACTTTAATCAGTGCAGTGTAGTATTGGTAGATTAAAGATGAATGTAGTGTAATGTTGGCGGATTAAAGTCAACGCTATGCGGCATTGGAGGATTTTGATCATGCAGTGTTGATAATTTTTAGTCAATGCTGTACAGTTTTGCAGGTTAAATTCATGTGTGAAATATTAAGACCATAGAATAGAATTAAACTACTTGGCCCATCGAATCGGCTCTGCCATTCAGTTATGGCTGATCTATTTTTCCTCTCAACCCCATTCTCCTGCCTTCTCCCTATAACCACTGATGGCCTTGCTAATCAAGAACCTATCAATTGTCACTTTAAAAATACCCAATGGGATATCAGTGGACTCATGATAACTGCTATATAATATTGTCGGACCACAAACCGTGCCATGTTGTATTTGTAGATTAACGTGAATGCAGTGCAAGGCAGATGATAGATCAGTACAGAACAGGGCAAACTTGTAGATTAAATTCACGTTGTGTAAATTGGTGGATACATTGAATACAGTGCAGCGTTAGTAGATTAATGTAACTGCTAACCTTGGTAGATTAAATTCACGTTGTGCAATATTGGAGTAATAATCTATGCAGTTCAGGGTTATTAATTAGAGTTAATGCTGTGCAGTATTGGTCAATTAGAGTCAATGCTGTTCAATATTGGAAGATTTTCATCATTTCTTTGCTATGTTGGTAGATTAATTGCATGTTATATTGGTAAATTAAAGATCAGTGCTGTGTAATGTAGGTAGACTAAGGATCAATGCTGTGTGGAACTGCTAGATTAAAGATCACTGTTTACGTCAGAGATACAGCGCAGAAACAGGCCTTTCGGTCCACCGAGTGCGCGCCAACCAGCGATCACCCCGTACACTAGCACTATCATACGCACCAGGGACAATTTACAATGATACCAAAGCCAATTAACCTGCAAACTTGTATGTCTTTGGAGTGTGGGAGGAAACCTAAGCACCCAGGGAAAACCCACAGTGGGTCACAGGGACAACGTACAAAAACCACACAGGCAGTACCCGTAGTCAGGATCGAACCCGGGTCTCTGGAGATGTAAGGCAGCAACAATTCTACCGCTGTGCCATTGTTGTGCATTGTTGGTAGATTAAAGATCACAGCTGTACAGTGTCATTACATTAAGGCCATCAGTGTGAAGTGTAGTTAGATTAAAGTCAGTGTTGGTGGTTAAGTTGCATGCAGTGGACCTTGTGTGTTGACTACACTCGATGCCGCACTGTCAATCATTCTAATGCTGTGCAAGGCTGGTAAAGGTCGGTGTTCTACAGTGCCGGTAAAACAGTTTGTGCTGTCCACTGATGGAATAACGTCAATGCAATATGGTATTTGTAGATTAATGTCAATGCTGTAATGTGAAGAAAAATAAAATTAATGAGGTGCTGTGTGGTTAGATTATAGTCACTGCTCTGTTCTGTTGGTCGGTTGAAGTTAATTCTGCAATTAATTAATTCTGAACTACCACAACTGCATACTACTGAATTTAATCTACTTTACAGGGGTAGAGTTGCTGCATTACAGCGTCAGAGACCCGTGTTTGATCCTGACTCCAGGTGCTGTCTGTAGGAAGTTTGTACATGATTCCTGCGACCGTGTGGGTTTTCTCCGGGTGCTCCGATTTCCTCCCATATCCCAAAGACGTACAGGTCTGTAGGTGAATTGGCTTGTGTAAATTGTCCCTTGTGTGTAGGATAGAACCAGTGTACGCAGTGATTGTTGGTCAGCGCGGACTCAGGGGACTGAAAGGCCTGCTTCCACATTGTATCTCTAAATTGAACTAAACTAAATATGCACAGCCTTATATTTCATTTTTCCATCACTGCATCGCAATAAGTGAAATCAACCAACAATAGACAGCAGTATAATATTGGTTATTTAAATTAAATTATTTTCAATTTTCGTAGATTCAAGTCAAATCTGTTCAAGTATGCTAGATTAAAGTTGGTTCTGAGCGTTGGGGGTGTTAAAGTCAGTTGTGCAATGTTAGAGTCAATGCTGTGGAATGTTGTTCAGTGGACTGAAGTTATACTGTGTGGTACTGTTAGTGCCATACGATGGGGTAAATTACTGTCCATGCCAGTCTGTGATAAGGGACTAGAATGAATACTGTGCAGTGGGGTTATATTGAAGTCAGTACTCTGGCGTGTTAGTTGTTTAATATCTTGCAATATTGTTGCATTATGGTCAGTGTTGTGCAGTGTTCTCAGAATCAATCCTGTGTAATGTCAATAAAATAGTCTAAAACTGCTGTTTAATGTTTGAAGATTTAATCAGTGCAGCTTGCGCCTTGATTGGTAAATCGTATCTGATGAGCCATGCACTCCTTTAGCCTGGAAGGAAGTCCCTCTGTCCTTTCCATAGCATAGAGAAGAACTTTGCCTTCCATCACAGTGAGGGGGAGACTCACTGTGATGGATGTTTGTGTGAATTGAATTGTTTGTGTGTGTTTTTTTGTGAATTGCTCTGTATGGTTTGTAGAGACAGAGTTTCGTTCGAGCCTCTCTGGGGTGCGAATGACAAGTAATAAAATCTAATCTAATCTTTCATAGATGGCTCCAATTCCTGCACTTCAGTTTATTTGTGAAATCTAGGATTTGGGTACATACTCTAAAGAAAATTATTTGGAGCCTTCAAGAGCAGTAGCAGGGTGGTAAAAGACTTTAGACTTTATGGATACAGCATGGAAATGGGTATTTCAGCCCACCGAGTTCGCTCCGACCTGCAATCACCCTGAACACTAGCACTTTCCTACACACTAAGGGCAATTTTTACAATTTTTATCAAAACCAATTAACCTACAAACCTAGACGTCTTTGGAGAGTGGGAGGAAAACCGGCGGGCTGCCCGTGGCCACTTGCGGCGCCAGGCCAGGCCAGGCCAGGCCAGGCTCGCCGCCACAAAGAAGGACCCGGAGGGCCGGGGCCGCAGGCGGGAGGCTCAGAAGCTGCCGAACTCGGCCTCTGAGAGTAGAGGAGGAGGGAGCCGCTGGCAACGACTGACACGAAGAGTGGGTCGGTAGGAGAGGGACCGGGGTATTGCCTCCAGCGCCTTCAAAGTTGGCTGCAGGAGGCATCCCCGGGTCACAGAGGGCGATGAGGCGAGGGGAGGGACTTTGGTTCACAGGCCGAGTCAGTCAAGGGCGACGGAGGAGGCAAGTCATACATGTGTGAGCTGTGCAAAAAGAATTTCACTGTGCAGTGCATACATGACAGTAAAGAACTAGTGAACCAGAGCCTGGCGTGGGATACTTTGTAACGTTGTCAGCGTCCTTTATGTGGTGACTCTTTGCATACCTTGGGAATGCAAATTAAATAATATCATTGTGACTTGTCGCATGTGACAATAAAGTATCATTCATTCATTCACAGCCAATTGCTAGTATACTGAGAGAACACAATATTAGTCGGGGAACATGGGCATCACTCGTGTCTTGTCTCTACAATGTTGTTGCCACCAGGAATAGAAGTCCAAAAGTGTTCACAAATCAGGCACCAATAACCACCATGGACCATCATATCCTGACAGGGAGTATGTAGAGCAACCCGCAAGTTACTTTAAGCAGAGTCCCATGAGGTTTTCATTTCAGTTAGTAATATTGAAAGTGACGGAGGTCTGTATTGATTGCGTGAGTATGGACACATCTCTCATTGGTAAACATAATAACGGCTGTCATTGGGGGAAGGGATCGGAATAACCCACAATGAAGATGTTTAAGGCAAATTTAACAAAGCCCAATGGTCACCGATTCTCAGTCTCAAGATTAACAAGCTTCACCTGCACAATGATCAGAAGTGCCGTGCTTTTGATGAGATTCTTGCTCATCCTTTATGTGACCTCTCTGTTTTAACAGCAGCACTGTCTTAAATTAGTTAGCAGATGCTCTGTGCATTCATAGGGTCACGAGGGATTTATGAACCTAAACATGAAGCAAGTTCAGCACACATTTTTCACCTCCCCTTCTTCCCATAGTTTTCACATCCAGAATAGTTATTTCCATATCTCGTAACAGTTTAATTACATTTGCTTAAAACATTTCCTTCAGGCGGCACAAGTGGCACAGCGGTAGAGTTGCTGTATTAGAGTGGCAGAGACCCGGGTTCGATCCCGACTACAGGTGGTGTCTGAACGGAGTTTGTACGTTCTCCCTGTGATCGCATGGGTTTTCTCCGGATGCTCCGGTTGCTCCCACACTCCAAAGCCGTACAGGTTTGTAGGTTAATTAGCTTCTGTAAAAATTGTAAATTGTCCCTAGAGTGTAGGATAGTGCTAGCGTATGGGGTGATCACTGGTTGGCGTGGGCTGAAGGGCCTTATTCTGCGCTGTATCTCTAAAGTCTAACAGGATGTGAGTTTAGAAGTTGAGGTTCAAGGGACTTTGGCAAGTTTTGCAGCAGTGAACTGTGTAACTGGTGAACAGCACGATTGCTGTGAGACTGTTGTTTAGCATGGTAGAGCAGAGTGCCGGTCCATGTGGTCCTGCATGATGGCAAGCACTTTTGTTCCTGTCCACATCCAGGCTTTGAAATCCGGGCCTGAGCCTTGTAGATAGTGAAAAGATGTTGAGTGGTCAGTAGGTGAGCCATTCAGCAAGTATCCCCAGCCTTTGCACAGCCCTTGCAGGCACAGAACATAAGCACAAAGTGCTGGAGTAACTCAGCTGGTCAGTCAGCATCTCTGGAGAATGGAGATAGATTATTTCTTGGGTCAAGACCACTGTTCAGACCTCTCCTTGATAACCAACAGCATCCTCGTCATCACATCATCCACTATCAACATCATGGGGTTCACTAGTAACTGGAAACTTAACTGGATCAGCTGCATAAATACTGTGGCCAGTCTGCAGATGGGTTCGGACCCAAAACATCACCTAATCTTTAGTCCAGCACTTTGTGTCCTTTTGTGTAAACCAGCATCTGCTCTTCTTTGTTCCTACATCAATGAGATGTGGTTGGATCTGTTGTGTTGGAAATGGTAAATACCTGGCACTTTTGTGGCACAAATGTTGGATCACCCACCAGCCCATGAATAATAGTCATCTAGGTCTTGTTACAAGCAGCTGTGGGTTGCTTCGATATTAAGGAATTGTGAGGGGACGTGAGCACTGTCCAGGCAGCAGCAGAACCCTTTAGCATGTTGCAGAGAGTGGGTAAAGTAAGGCAATGGATCCGCCAACAACCACGCCCATCTTCCTGTGGGGACATATTATTGTGCTCAGCCGTAATCCATTCTACAAGAGTACAGTGCAACCTGCCTAGGCATTTTGTGTGCAGAGAATTAGGTGAAAATAATCAATGCAGTATTGAGTGTGTGATAAGTAACACTGACAATGTGGCAGATCAGAGTTTTACTGCAGTTTACAAACTAGAGTTTGTGTTAATAAAAAAATAGGTTTCAGCAAGTTAAGTGCACACTTTATTTGTACTTATATGCTCCAGCCGTATAGACAATAGGTGCAGGAGTAGGCCATTTGGCCCTTCGAGCCAGCACCGCTATTCAATGTGATCATGGCTGATCATAAATGCTTACTTCATGAATGAAGCCTGATTACAAATGAATCAAAAACCTTCCCCACCTGTATCCACTTATCACTAGCCGGGCTTTGTCCTGCCAATCCACACTGTCATTGTCTCAGAATAGGCAGGAGACACAAGAAAATGCAGATACACGAATCTTGAGCAAAAAACAAAGTGCTGGAGGAACTCAGCGGGTCAGGCAGCATTTGGCAAGGTAATGATCAATCAACGTTTTGGGTCAGGACACTTCTTCAGACTTAGGAAAAGTCTCAACACAAAACATCACCTGTCCATTCCCTCCACAGATGCTGCCTGGCCCAAGTTCCTCAGCATGTTTGCTTTGTTTCCTCAAAGATTAAATAGTTGGCTGTATAGAAATGAGTTGAAGAGAAGTTTTCTTTCTCAGAAGATGTGACTCTTTGGAATTATCTGCACAATGGTCAATGATGATTTTATAATCACATGTGCAAACGCGCTGTGATATTCTTTTCTCACATACAGTCCTGTACAGCGTTGCCATACCTAAGCACATCCCAGATTAGCAAGTGTCCCATGGGCAGTGGAGGCTGCTCCTGTGAATATATCCAAGACAATGTGAGATTGATTTTCATATCGTTTGGTACAATATCAAATATGATCTTGTTAAATAGCAGACAGGCATGAGGGCCAAGTGGCCTGCTCCGACTAATTATTATCTCATGTTAAATATAGAACCTCTTGACCAAATAACTACATGACTAAAGGAGCTGTCCCACTTGGGTGACCTAATTGGCGAGTTTAGGAGAGTTTTAAAAAATGTCATGTTGAAGACTTCCTTTGATTATGTTGAAGACCTCCTTCGACTATGTTGAAGACTAGCTTCAACTAGCTACGACTAACTTCGGGAAAATTGGACACCGAATAGCGCAGAGTGAAGACGACCTCCCTTCGACTATGATGAAGACTATCTAGGACTACCTTCGACTACCCTCGATTACCTACGACTAACATGCCGACCTACTACGACTAAACCTACGAGTAAAAAATTATCGATTTTTTTCCATGGCGACCTTTTTTTACTCGCGGCATTTTCAACAAGTTGAAAAATACACCACGACCTAGCTGAGAGTACACGGGGACTACTCTCGTGCATGAAGGAGAGTTACAAAGGCCTCCTACGACCTCATGTCGACCATGCTGCGAGTATGAGTCGAGGGCAAACTCGCCAGATCTCGCGGATTAGGTCGCCCAAGTGGGACAACCCTTTCAATAATTTTCCTTTTAAAAAGAGGTCAGAAATAAAGATTTTGTGGGAACCTAAAGTTCTGTCAGGGGTTATATAGATTTTGTTTTTAAGTGATTGTAACTGAGATTTGACTTGGAATATTTCTGTTTGTTCAAAATCTTCTGAACAAGTAAAGCTGAGAGATGAGCTGTCAATGTATCTTTAACAATGTGTGCCTGGAGGTTATATCCTTGTAAATCTGAATGGATCATAATAGCTTGGCCAACACCTGCAGGTCAGAGATCAATGACTATAAGCACCCCTCCCTTCCCCCAGCCCTCTGTTTCTGCGGCAGGAACAGGGCAAGAGATTAGACCCTGCCACAGATTGATGGATTGGCCTAAATTTCTACCCACATTGTCTTCCAGGATTTTGGTCATCACAACAAGGTGTTTACTAACAATGTGTGGAGAGGAAGTGACAGGAATGTGCAAGTTTTGCCTTGAAAAAGACAGAAGGTTCTTGGTGAAGCTTCTGTATTATTGACAATGCAATGATTTGCTTGTAAACCTGGCAACAGAGTCACAGTGTGGATGAAAGTCAATATGTCATCACTTTGTTGATGAGGGGAAGTCATTCAGGAAGAGAAGTCATTGGTATACCAAATATCCTGTCATCCTTTCATGATTTAATGGCTGATTGTTGACCACTTTTTGTTCTTTTCTGTCGGAATTAATTTGATCGCAGTGTTAGTTTGCAGAAAGTAAAAATGTCTAATTAAACATAGACATAGAGCAATATGACAAAAACTGGCCCTTTGTCCCACCTTGCAATGCCGACCAAAATGCCCGATCCACACCATTCCCACCTGCCTGCATTTGGCCCATTTCCCTCTGAACCTATTCTATCCATGTGCCTATCCAAATGTTTTGTAAATGTTGTGATTTGCCTCAACTGCCTCCTCCAACAGCTCATTCCATATACCTAACATCCTTTGATTAGAAATGTTTTCCCTCAGGTTCTTATTAAATCATCCCCCCTTCACCTTAAACCTATGTAGTCTGGTTGTTGATTCCCCTACATTGGGTAAAATATTCTCTGCATTTACCTGATCTATTCCTCTCATGATCTTGTACACTATAAAATCACCCTTTATCATCCTGCGCTTCAAGGAATAAAGTACTAGTCTGCTCAACCTCTCCCTGGAGCTCAGGCCCTCGATTCCTGGCAACATCCTCATAGCTTCCACATGTTTACTGATGGAGCAGCTTATTGAAAAGTAGCCTTCCTCAATAACTAACATCAACAAGTGGCTTAATCAGACACATAGCAGCAAGTATAGTTATCAGTATTGGCTGAGAGCATTGTTCTCAACACTAATGGGCGGCTGATGCAGGCAAACTCAATCTGAAGATAGACATGAAATGTTAGAGTAACGCAGTGGGAGAGGCAGCAATCTCTGGAGAGAAGGAATGGGTGATGTTTTGGATAGACCCTTCTTCGGCCTGTCAGAATGAGGCCAAATGCAAATTGGACAAAGAGCACTTCATATTTCGCTTGGGCAGCTACAACTCAGCAATATGAACATTGATTTCTCTAACTTCAAGTAACCCTTCTCTCCGTCCCTCCCCCACCCTAATCGTCTTACTTTCAATTACAATCACCGTCATCCGAATATCTACTCACTATCACCTCCACAGCCAACAATGGAGCATTGTGAGCTCCACCTTTCCTTGGTCATCTAGCTTGCTTTGATTTGTTCTTTTCATATTTTTCATTCATTTATGTACCTTTCAATGCCACAAGTTTTCCTCTACCCTGACACTCTGTCTAAAGAAGGGTCTCAACCGGACACGGCCTCTATTCCTTTTCTCCAGAGTTGCTGCCTGACCCGCTGAGTTACTCCAGGATTTTCAGTCTATCTCCTTTACAGCACGACCTGGTTACTGATTACATTTCATACAGTACCTTGTCCTCTTGACCTCAGTATCAGCTGGCTCTGGACCAGCCTCAAATCAGCGCAGTAAGGATTTTTTGAGCTACTTTCATCTTTCCAGTAATTGTATCTAATGCAGACCTCGGCAGAATTTTTTATATTTGTGTGCGGTAGCTAGCCCCACAGCAATTCACGGGTCTCATCGATTTCACTGCAATCTATTGCCAAAGGCAGTTTAATGAATCCTCACATTATAAATTGACTGCAAAGGAATGTGATCCTGATATTGAACAGGATGTCACCGATCCTGGTACCTTCCTTTAGCAGAAGAGAACCAGTGCAGTGGATGGATATTAAAATAAATCAGAAAATCAATTAAGCAAATGAGAAAAGAAGGGCGTTTGCTCAAGCACTTGCTCAATTGTACTGCCGCTTCTGCAGAGCAGCCATTTTTCATCTTCACCCTATTTAAGCGGTGTAACAATGCATGGTTTACCATTAACTAAGGGAGCTGTTAGGTGACACGGTGTAATTGCGAAGGAAAGTCTCATCTATCATTCCTTCATGCTGATTTCATCAGATTCCCTGGGGACTTTTGCAATATCTTTATTCATGCCTTACAACTCTGTTTTAATTTCAAACATTTCAAATATTGGTCATTTGTTAAATGTGCACACTGCCCCAATCCACTTTCTCATAGCCCCATCAGCATATTGAAATACATGGCCGTCCGAAAGGGGGGGGTGCGATGGGTGCGGTCACACTCACCTTTTTTTCCAGAGTTAAAAATAAATCCAGAGAGAAAAAAAAAATTGGGGCGCATTTTTATTGGGGCGATTTATTTGATACCCCCAACAAGTAACTGCTAGTTATCCAGGATGTGTAGGCGAGGGGAGGTAAGTGTCGAGAAAATATCTCTTAACACAAGTCAACTATCTCAGCTCTTAACACAAGTTAACTATTTCTCTGCTCTCCCTCAGCCCTCTGCCTCCACCTCTTCCTTTCTTCCTCCCGCACCCCGTCCCCACCCTCACATCAGTCTGAAGAAGAGTTTCAACCCAAAACGTTGCTTATTTCCTTTGCTCCATTGATGCTGCTTCACCCGCTGAGTTTCTCCAGCATTTTTGTCTACCGTCAACTATCTCAGAACACCTGCTGTGGACAGGGAATGTATATAAACTAGTAAACTATCAGTGGAGATGGAATTAATCAAGGAGCGTGGTGTATCCATTGATCTAGTGTAAAACCGCACGGGGTGGGGGTGGGTGGCATATCTTATAGATTTGGCTAATGTTCTGGGGGGGGGGGGGGGGGGAGATTTTGTGCAGTTTGTACTTTGCATTTTACTGAATAAGTTGTTGGTTATATCAGCCCATGAAATGGACGATGATGATCACGGGAATCGGTATTGTACACATTGCAAGACGCTAAAGGAACTCTAATGGATTTGCAGTTGGTTTGTTGGGCTGTTTGTTCCCCGATTCACTGCCACTCCACCTCCCCACTTAGCTGTTTATTTTCAAGTGTAAGTGGTGCTGTCTGAAGAAGGGTATCCACCTAAAATGTCACCTATTCCTTCTCTCCAGAGATGCTGTCTGACCCGCCGAGTTACTCTAGCACTTTGTGTCCATCTTTTACATCAAACTAAAGTTGTCTTGCACAACTTACCCCCTCCACCATGGAATTATATTGAAATATAACTTTGCTGTGCTTACCTGAAAGACTCGGGCTGTAGTGTTCTCTTGGGTTTAGACTCTTTGTTACCTGCTGCGAGAGGCAAGAAGAGTGTTTAATTGTATATGCACCAAAAAACACTACAATGAAATAATTAATTGCCGCAGCATAACAAGTCTGCAAGCACAATATACATAGATAACACAATATCTACTCATATAACCATTATCTATTCATAGACAACACAATAAACAAAAAAAGAATACGTTAAAAAACATTATTTGGAGTGGCGCAGGGGTAGAGTTGCTGCCTCATTGCGCCAAAGGCCCGGGTTCGATCCTGATTACGGGTGCTGTCTGGGTGAGTTTGTATGTTGTCCCTGGGACCGCGTGGATTTTCTCCGGGTGCTCCGGTCTCCTCACACACTCCAGAGGGGGGGGGGGGGGGGGGGGGGGGGAGAGAGCAGTGGGGGAGAGCAGCAGGGAGCGAGCAGTGGGGAGCGGCGTCACTCGCAGCGTGAGCAAGATGACGCAGACCCATTGTAACATCATCAGTGACAGAGTTGTTTTTATTTCAAAGTTTTGTCGGAATCTTGAACATTTTCATTAATAACTCGAGAAGTAAAGCATGAAATTTTCAGATAAGGTATTTTCAAACTCCACGAAAAAAATCTCTATGTGAATATGTAAAAAAATTTACCATTGCCGCGTCGTGTTTTCGAGAAGATGTACACGCACACGCACACGCACACGCGATCAGAGTTTTATGTATTTATTGATGTTATTATATATTTTTATATGATTGAATCAAAATCAAATCAAGAATTATAAATTCACATTTCAAAAATGTTTTCACAATTCAGTAGTACTGATTTTCACTATTCCATACTGATATTTGAGAATACATGAGGTTGCATGCGACATACTGATTTTCAAAAATCCAGTTACTGTGTAGTTTGTTATTTTGCATTTATGTGAGAAATATCGATTTCCCCAACAAAATACTGATTTTCAGCCATCAAAATACAGAAATGCTCGGTGAAACTTGGCAGCTCTGCCATTATTCACAATCAATTTTTGTTTGAGAATTCAAAATCTGATTTGTGATTTTGTTTATGAGTTATTATGGTACTCAAATTTGTTATAATAGTATGACAGTCCTATAGGTTATATAGGTTATATATAGTATATAGGTTAGTTTGAAAGCGATCATAATAAAGCGATAATGTAAATGCACTATTTAGCTTGGCTTCAATTTTCATGATGGAAATTGAAGTCGAACTAAATGTTGTATTCACATCACTATTCCATGTTGAAATTGATGTGATGTGAAGTTGTTTGATCAGGATTGACCATTAAAGGTGCATTGCACACACTAACACAGTCTAACAATAACAGGCAATCAAATCAACACACAAAACATTTTCTAAAAAAAGGTTTCTTTACTGCAAAAACTTACAGTATTTTATTTGCAGTTTTTGCATGCTCCTTTATAATATTTTACAATAGTACAACTTGATTATTAAAACAACAACAATTCTTGATTTAAAAAAATGTATACAACAATTATCCCAATCATCCCATTCCACCCACTCATTACTCTTGACTCAACCAAAATAATTTCTGAAATATTGGTCATAAATTTGGTGCAAAAATGGTCCAAAATAAGGTTCAGAATGCACCAGAGAGCATCTTAAACCCCAGAGCTGTGAGGAACTTCGCAACTTTCACATAAAATTGTGGTAATCCTGTCATGCCACCCCCCTTTTTGAAAAGCTTCGGAATGGGCCTGAAATGTCTTGTAGGATAATGACTGCAGAATATGACTTGCAGCCCAGTCAGTGGCAGCTAGCCTGGTGATTTAGAGGGAGCGCAAAGGCTTTAATGGCAGTTATTTGGAATAGTGTCAGGTTGGGTATTTACAGCAGGAACGTCTGGACCTGAGACTGCTGTAACCTTTGCATGCACTCAGTGCAAAGTGGGTACAAAGTGTTTTTTTGTAATGTTTCAATAACAATGTTGTATACCAACCGTGCTGAATTGACTGGAAGTTCCACCTTGCAAACCAGACATTCTTGATGTTTAGAGATGCAGTGTGGACACAGGCCCTTCAGTCTGCTGAGTCTAATCCAACAGCACAGAGTTAGGGTTGCAGCCTTACAGCGCCAGAGGCCTGGTTTCGATCCTGACTGCGGGTGCTGCCTGTACAGAGTTGGTACACTCTCCCCGTGACCTGTTCCGGTTTTCTCCGTGTGCTCCGGTTTCCTACAAAGACGTACCGGTTTGTAGGCTAATTGGCTTCATAAAGTCTGTAATGTGTGTAGGATAGTTTTAATTTGCAGGGATTGCTGGTTGGTGTGGACTTGGTGGGCAGAAGTGCCTGTTTCAGCACTGTATCTTTAAACTAAACAAAACTATCGATCACCCATCCACACTACTTCTATGTTATCCCACTTTCGCATTCTATACATTAGGGGCAATTTATAGAAGCCGGTTAACCTACAAACCTGCATGTCTTTGGGATGTGGAAGGACACCCGAGCACCTGCAGGAAACCCACGCTGTCACAGGGAGACCATATAAACTCTGCACAGACTGGATCCGTAGTCAGGATCGAACCCAGGCCTCTGCTGCTGCAGGGCAACAGCTCTACTGGTGTGCCACTGTGCTGCTCTCCTTTCCACACCGCTAGATAAATGTAGTATTCATAGGAAACTTCCTTGTGCCTTTACCTTTGAAGAGAAGTTCTCTGTTAATGTTCCCATCTGGCACTAATTCCACTGCTGTTCTTTATTCCATTGAGGTGAGATAAAAGCCAGGTTATTTATTTTGACTCTAGAGGATCACATAACTAATTAGACATGTTGACTGCGGCCAGACTTTTTTTCAGATATTGCCGCTTTGTGTAAGAGTTACCCTGTACAGATTTACAGCACGTGTATGGATCGAAGACTAATAGGGATAATGTTCAAGGTCACATCACAAATAAAGATCCAGCTTATCTCCAACCCACAAACACATGGTACGATGCAAAGACTTTTGGTTTTGGTTGCTGATCTTGTTTAAGGTCACATCACATGATCAGCTGATCTTGCAAAATTTGTTTTAATTCACACCCAACTTCTCAATTTCCCTCTCTTTCCCAGTTTGGACTATTATAGTTGTTTCAGTAAAATAAGCTTATATTAATTAATGGGCCTACTGTATCTTCAGACACTGGACTGTATATCTGTCTGTAGGTAAATAAGAGTAATGTAAAAGCATGCCTTTGGTCTTGCACTGTGAAACAGCTATTTAATTGGTCCCACCCACATGTCAATTGTAAAATTCCAATTTTCTTGAATTTGATTTAAACTGTACTTTTCCTCATCCCCCTTCCTGCCATCCCGTCTTTGTTGCCAATAGTTTTGAATCGGTCTCCTCTTGCTTTCTGATCCAGAAACTAGTAGAAATGGTTTCTCTCAATCTTTACATTTTTATGAGAAGACCATTTGGCAGCACGGTGGCACAGAGGTAGAGTTGCTGCCTTACAGCGCCAGAGACCCGGGTTTGATCCTGACCATGGGTGCTGTCTTTACGGGATTTGTACATTCTCCCCGTGACCACGTGGTTCTTCTCCGGGTGCTCTTGCCTTGCCGAGGCAGCATGAGGTATAAATTGAGTTAATGGAAGGGAGGTTGGTTTGTGTGATGGTCTGGGCTGCAATTCTCTGCAATATCTTGCGGTCTTGGATGGACCTTTTCCAAAATCATGCTGTGATGTATCCCAATAATATGCTTTCTACACTGCATCTGTGGAAAAAAACCTATCGCTTTGTTCTTGTGTCAGTTTTATATTGATGATCCACACATCACTGAGTTACAACATTCACTCGATCAAAGCCCTTTGTAGTTATAAATTCCTTGGTTAAGTGTAGACTGACTCAGCATAGTGGCCTGTACTATGCAACCTGATATGACACAGTATCAGATTGCTAAATGTAACCTATGCCCTGCCTATTCCATCATTCGATTTCCCATTATGCTACTTATTGTATCATTCATGCTACACCATTCTCACACAATCATCAGCCCTAAACAATGCCCCTTACTCGAGAACCTGAGGCCATAGGGTGGAAACAAAAACCAGATAACATAGGTTGAAAGTGAGGGGGGAAAGATTTTATAGGAATCTGAGCGGTAACGTTTTCACACAAAGGGTGGTGGGTATGTAGAACGTGGCGCTGGAGGACGTAGTTGAGGCAGGGATTATCGCAACATCTTAGAAGCAATTAAATAGGTACATGGATAGGACAGGTTTAGAAGGATATGGGCCAAACACAGGCAAGTGGGACTAGTGAAGGTGGAACATGTTGGTCACTGTGGACAAGTTGGGCCGAAGGACCTGTTTCCACGCTGTATGACTCTGACTCATTCCACCACCACCTTACTTTATGCCCTTTACCATGTCTACAGTATTGCACTCTGGATATTGACACAAAATGCTGAAGTAACTCAGCGGGTCAGACAGCATCTCTGGAGAAAAGGAATAGGCGACGTTTCATGTCGAGAGACTTCTTCAGACTGAGAGGCAGGGGACAAGGAAACTAGAGGTGTGAAGAGGTACAGAACAGATCAGAGCCGGCACCCTTGGCCAAAGATCCCACAATGGTCCATTTGTTGGCTGTGGAGGAGGTGATAACGAGGGGATATGAACAGTAAAACTAGCAGGGTGGGGGCGAGAGGGGGAGAGAGGAAATGCAAGGTTTACTTGAAATTAGAGAAATTAATATTCATACCGCTGGGTTGTAAGCTGCACAAGCTAAATTTGACGTGCTGTTCTTCCAATTTTTGTGTGATTGCACTCTGGATGTTGCGCATTATATTCATTATACCTCACCTTCTTACCTGCTATAACAATGTAACAATGTAAATCCTGGCCTTAAAGCATTTCATAAAATGCACATTTCCTTCAAGGAATGCTCAGGTAATCTAACACTTATTCTTTCTTTTATTCGGGAAATATTAGCATTTTTTGCCATCCCTGACCACTCTTGAAAAGGTGTTGGCAGTCCTTCTAACAAAGACCAAATAATGGGCGGCACAGTGGCACAGCTGGTAGAGCCGCTACCTCTCAACGCCAGAGACCCGGGTTCGATCCTCACCTCGGGTGCCCTCGAGTTTGCACATTCTCCAACTTAACGACTCCGGTTTTCTCCGGGTGCTCCAATTTCCTCCCACATGCCAACAACGTGTGGGTTTATAGGTTAATTGGCCTCTGTAAATGGCCCCTAGTGTGTTGGTAGTGGATGCAAAAGTGGGACAACGTACAACTAGTTGATCAAAGGTCGGCATGGATTTGATGGGCTGAAGGGCCTGTTTCCATGCTGCATCTGCCAATCAAAGGCTTCAATCAACTGTCTTGCAAGAACTCAATGCAGTAATTTTCTTATAGTTGAGAGACTGAAAGGCTTGTCAAACCACTGCACAGTTTAAATTCAACAATATTGCTGCAGGTTTGAAGTGCGATGTAGGCCAGACTAAGTAAACTTGGCAGAATTACTTCTGTAAACAACAGGTGGGTTATTACATAAGTCCAGAACTTTCATTGTCACCACCACTGTGATTTGATCTAAAAATTGCGAGTTAATACATTTTGGTAGGACCTGTAAGGCTAGGATAGATATAATGAATGAAAGGACTCTAGGAGGTACTGAGGAACAGAGCGATCTTGATGTACCAGACCAAAGGTGCTTGCAGGTAAAAGCACATGCTTAAGATGGAGTGTGTTGGTTACAAAGTGATACTGAGTGGGTTACTTGTTTTCCCTGCATTGGAGAAAGTTGAGGAGTTTCACGATTGAGGTGTACAAAATGATAAAGTGCATAGATAGGCTAGATAATGTGCACACTTCCTCCCCAGCAGAAGTGTCTATCGATCAAGGTAAGGTGTAGGAGATTGGAGGGGATCTAAGGATTAATATTTTCATCCACAGGGTTCTGAAATCTGGAATGCACTTCCCGAGAGGATGGTGGAGACCAGTACTGTCGTAACATTTAAGTATTTAAACGGCACATTAAATAACATGGTATAAATAGCATAGGATGGCACAATGGTTCAGCAGTAGAGTTGATGCCTTACTGTGCCAGAGACACGGGTTCGATACTTACGATGGATGCTGTCTGTGTGCTGTTTGACCATTCTCCCTGTAACCGCGTGGGTTTTCTCAAGGTGCACCAGTTTCCTCCCACACTCCAAAGATGTACACGTTTGTAAGTTAATTGGCTTTAGTTAAATTGTAAATTGACCCTAACGTGTAGGGTAGTGCTAGTGTATGGGGGAAATTGCTGTTTGACACAGACTCTGTGGGTCAAAGGGCCTGTTTCCTTGCTTCATCTCTAAAGTCTAAAGTATATAAGGCTATAAACCAAGTGCTGGCAAAATTAGGTCAGTGCGGGTAAGGACTTGATAGCCGGCATGAACATAAAGCATTGAGCGGCCTGTTTACAGACTATGAATCTGTGACTAAATTTGCTACAGGCAAACAGCATTCAACTAAACTCACTTAAACACAAGTGATTTTATATGAAAACACATAATGCAGAGAATACAAACCTATATTTTTTTTAATCCTTGATTCATTTGTTTTCTTATTCCTTGATTTTTTTTTATATACACATTGTCTTATTCCTCGATTTTATACACACACACACACACACACACACACACACACACACACACACACACACACACACACACACACACACACACACACACAATATCAAGGTATGACAAGTTAGGAGAAAGACAGTGAAGAACTCAGTAATGAGATCAGAAGTCATATTCTTTTGACAAGTCATGTTCTTTGAAACCTCTGTATAAACAGTAGAAAACGAGGGATGCCAGTGGCTAGATATTCATTCTCAGCGGGTGATGTGAGAGAGATGTTTTAATGGTGTCAGCATATTATACTCTGCCTGACTTTAGTCGAAGCAATACAAGGTGCTGACATAGAAACATAGAAGTATAGAACCATAATAAGCTGCTCCACATTCAATATGATCAAACGCATGCGTCTTCTTCCATACCATATTCCCATGCTTCCCCCATTACCCATGAAGCCTCATGTCTCTTGTGGCTTTCTTCCAGGTGCTCATTATCTTCCCACATCCCAAAGACATGCACTTTTGTAGATTGATTGTCCTCTGTAAACTGCCACTTGGTGTGTGGCGAGTGGATGCGAAAGTGGGATAAAATAGTGCTAGTGTGAACAGGTCAGCATGGACTTGGTGGGCCGAAGGGCATGTTTCCAGGCTGTATCTCTAAACTAAACCTAACCTAAATAATTTAAACAGCACAAACCACCACTGTCTTTTGTGGTAGAGAAGTCCGCATGTTCACCCTCCTCTGGACGAAGAGGTTCACCCTCCTCCTTATCTCAGCCCTAAATGTCTTCATCTATTTCCTGACACTGTGACCCCCTAGTTCTATATCCCACTGCCTTGAAAGAAATCACCCTGCATCCGGACTGTCATGCCCTGTTACAACTTTATTTATGTCTCAATGCGTTACTACTATCATCAGTCTGAAGAAAAGTTCGGATCCACCTCCCTCCACAGATGTCTCCTGACCTGCTGAGTTTCTCACCATTTTCATTTTGCTGCACTATCATGTAGTGTGTACAGTGTATCAACCCTGAACTGCTCTCCAGGCAGCTTCACCTCGCATCTACATGCTTGGATAGGAATTTGTTCACCTTTGCTAGTATGTCGATGTAGCTCAATGTCACTTCTTGGATGATATGTTGAAGCGCCTCGGAGCATTTTGTTCGCCAAAAAATAGAATTTGGTTGCAGTTTCCCGCCTCGTCGTTCTGAGTGTTGGAGATATCTTCTGTGAGAATCAGTGCAGTTCAAAGCTCCTGGAAACACCCTTCCAGATGGCGAACAGCCTTGTTTTCACTGGACACCCACAAGGTGGGAAAGATTCCAATGAGCTCATCGACCGACACCTTTTTCGTAGACTTCGCAGTTCCCAGCGGGAAGCTTGATGAGCAATTTTTAAATAGATCCTCGACTCCACAGACATGTTGTGGATTAAACACCGCTTTCAGAAACACTTTAATCACAAATGAATCGATTTAAAAAAAAAAAAACGTTTCTCTTTCTCTTCCTCCCATCACTTTGCTAATAGTGTAGCTGAGTTCCTAGTCTGGCATTCATCAGCTATAATAAAGAACAAAGATTATTACAAAAACTCAGTAATTCATGCAGCATCTAGAATATGAAATTTAGAACAGTACAGCATAGGAAAGGATTATTTGGCCTACAATGATTGTGCCCAACTTGATATCAAGTTAAAATGATTGTATCAACCTCTACATGATCCATATCCCTCTATTCATTGCAGTTAATATGTGCATGCCTTTCTAAAAGTCTCTTAAATGCCACTATCATATCTGCCTCCATCACCACCCTAGGTAATGCATTCTAGCCTCTACTAGGTTCTGTGTAAAAAAAAAAATACTCCATTAAACTTTGTGCCTCTCACCTTGTAGCTATGCTCTCTAGTGTTGGACATTTCTGGGGACTTGGGGGAAAAACATTCTGACTGTTTACCCTATCCATGCCTCTCATAATTTTATATACTTCTATCAAGTCTGCTCTCAACCTAGAATAGTCCAGAGAAAACAATCCAAGTTTATCCAAAGTCTTCCTGTAGCTG
The DNA here is from genome assembly GCA_035221665.1 of Okamejei kenojei. NCBI lineage: Eukaryota > Metazoa > Chordata > Chondrichthyes > Rajiformes > Rajidae > Okamejei > Okamejei kenojei. The sequence goes on along the minus strand of CM069131.1, from coordinate 51,390,859 downwards.
AACCCTCCAATCCAGGTAGCATATGAGGAAAGATTGAAAAGACGAGGCTTGTATTCACTGGAGTTTAGAAGGATGAGGGGGGATCTTATAGAAACATATACAATTATAAAAGGACTCTTCAAGCTAGATGCAGGAAAAATGTTCCCAATGTTGGGCGAGTCCAGAACCAAGGGTCTCAGTCTTAGAACAAAGGGGAGGTCATTTAAGACTGAGGTGAGAAAAACTTTTTCACCCAGAGAGTTGTGAATTTGTGGCATTCCCTGCCACAGAGGGCAGTGGAGGCCAAATCACTGGATGGATTTAAGAGGGAGTTAGATAGAGCTCTAGGGGCTAGTGGAGTCAAGAGATATGGGGAGAAGGCAGGCACGTGTTATTGATAGGGGACGATCAGCCATGATCACAATGAATGGCGGTGCTGGCTCGAAGGGCCGAATGGCCTCTTCCTGCACCTATTTTCTATGTTTCTATGCATCCTTGCAATTCATCTTCTGCACCTTCTCCAAAGCCTCCACATCTTTCCAGTAATGAGGCGACCAGAGCTGCTTGCAATACTCCAAATGGAGCATAACCAAAGTCCTATAGAGCTGCATCAGTGGAAAAAGAAGCAGTCCTGAGATTAGTCCTGAGATCCTTCATCAGAATTGAGAAAGAGAAGAACATGGTAGTCAAAGTATCATGGAAGATGATGGGCTATGATAGATGGAACAAACAGAATTTGCCCGTTAGGGTGAAATAATGTGCCAGTTAAGATTAAACTTCTTTGTCTTTATCATGTGTTGCTAATGTAATATAGTCCCTGTAATATATATTCTGACTTTCTAAATAAGATTATAAAGAACTAAAAGGATGACAGGCAAAATTGCTGGTTCTCATTCAATTAAAATGAAAGTCATAGTTATACAGCACAAAAATAGACCCTTCAGCCCAATTCGTCCATGCAAACCAAGATGCCCCAGGTGTCCCATTCGCAACTGGCCCATATCCATGTAATCCTTTCCTACACATATACCTTTCCATGTCTTTTAAATCCATACGAACAGCATCCGTAGTCAGGATCGAACCCTGGTCTCTGGTGCTGTAAGGCAGACACTCTACCGCTGTGCCACTTCACAGTTTGGATACCGAAATTTTCCGTCCCCTCCACTAACTGTGCCAATATTAATGCAGCAGGGAAAAGCATTAATTCAAAGCAAAATTAATCTACTAGCCACATCCATATCACTATTTGTTCCTAAAAGTCTGATGTCATTTAAGGAAGAATTTGAAACATTCACGTGTATAACAAGTGTCATCTCATGGGCTGCTTATTAAGCGGCATGGTGGCCCAGCTGTAGAGTTGCTGCCTTACATTATCAGAGACCCTGGTTTGATCCTGACTACCGGCACTGTCCGTACGGAGTTTGTACGTTCTCCCCTTGACCGTTGGGTGCTCTAGCTTCCTCCCACACTTCAAAGACGTACAGGTTGGTAGGTTAATTGGCTTCGGTAAAAATTGTAAATTGTCCCAAGTATGTAGGATGGTGTTAGTGTACGGGGATCGCTGGTCGACGGAGACTCGGTGGACCGAAATGCCTGTTTCCACGCTGTATCGCAAAACTAAACTGAACTAAACCTCTCTCAATTCTCACTTGCAGAGGAAATGTATGAAAGTCATGAATTGGGTCACGAAACATTGGTTCTTTTTGGTATGTTAATGGTCATGCCAGATGCCTGGTAGCTTCTGTTAAGAGCATTCTTTGTCCTATACTTCGACATGATTCTCTTTGTATTCTGTGGAACAGCAGACTAAATCTGTTGAGGCAACAAGACTTATTATTTTCCCTTCCGCTATTTTGAAATTCATTCCGCCTTGGGTGAAACAAAGCGTGCACAAAGCGCATCATAGGCTGAGTGTGCAAATCTGCCCTCAGTACCTCCTGTTCTCTTGTTTACTGGCACCTTTTACTGCACTGCCAGTAAAAGTCTGTCAGCCACTCGAGTCTTCCGTAAATCCTAGTGGGAGTTTTGCTTTAGGGCAGGAAGAAGCAAAAGGGCCGGAAAAATCCACAACTGCAGTGAGAGCCGCAGTTGATTCTTGAGTGGAATGTGTTGCCAAAGGCAATGGCACTTGCCCAAGGACCAGCACACCAACCTCTGTTCACACAAGTCCATCTGTGTTTAATCTGTTGGAAAGTGCCACTCTTGTTACAAGTGGGCCAGCTCAGAACTCAGGTCGGAACAGGTCAGTAGGCGCACTGCGAACGTTGCACAATAGAGCTTGCTTGAAATGAGCCAAGCTAAATCCCCAGAGGATTTAGCTTCAAACACGAGGAATTAGCTTCAATAGGTTCTCAACAGTGGCCACCTTCTAATAGAAATTGTTGCTAAACCTCTTATAACAGTTGGACACCACTGATCCCAATCAGAAAGCGGTCCTGAGCTACCATTTATCTCACCGGACACCCTCAGACAATCTTTAATCAGACTTTACTGGACTATCTTGCACTAAACATTATTCCCTTTGTCCTGTATCGGTACACTGTGGATGGCTTGATTGTAATGTATAGTCTTTTCACTATAAGCACAGTGTAAGCACACAACAATAAAGCTTTTCACTGTACCTCAGTACACGTGACAATAATAATAATCCAAATCTATAACTAAATCTAATGCAACATTTAATGGTATATTCAGTGCCTATTCCTGGTACGAGATTTATATTAACACTGTAAATAAACAAACTAATTTAATGGATGCATTTCTGAATGAATCTGATCACATTTTAAACAAAATTACGTATTCATAATGAAGGTGAAGGACAGAGAAACATTACTTTCTTAACAAAAACACGTTTTAAGTTCCGTTTTTTCCCAGATATAATTTTCAGAAATGTTCCATAAGTCTTTCATTTTTCATATTCCAAACACCTCCAGAAAACATAAAAAATCCCATTAATTGTCTTATCTGCTGCCCTTTGTCTTATTTTAGAATGTTTATATACATAAACAGGCTGTGAAGAAAGCAAATGGTATGTTGGCATTCATAGCAAAAGGATTTGAGTACAAGAGCAGGGAGGTTCTACTGCAGTTGTACAGGGTCTTGGTGAGGCCACATCTGGAGTATTGCGTACAGTTTTGGTCTCCTAATCTGAGGAAAGATATTCTTACCATAGAGGGAGTACAGAGAAGGTTCACCAGACTGATTCCTGGGATGGCACGACTTCCATATGAAGAAAGACTGGATAGACTTGGCTTGTACTCGCTGGAATTTAGAAGATCGAGGGGTGATCTCATAGAGACTTACAAAATTCTTAAGGGGTTGGACAGGCTAGATGCAGGAAGTTTGTTCCCGATGTTGGGGAAGTCCAGGACAAGGGGTCACAGTTTAAAGATAAGGGGGAAGTCTTTTAGGACCGAGATGAGAAAATCGTTTTTCACGCAGAGTGGTGAATCTGTGGAATTCTCTGCTACAGAAGGTAGTTGGGGCCAGTTCGTTGGCCATATTTAAGAGGGAGTTGGATGTGGCCCTTGTGGCTGAAGGGATCAGGGGGTATGGAGAGAAGGCAGGTACAGGATACCGAGTTGGATGATCAGCCATGATCATATTGAATGGCGGTGCAGCCTCGAAGGGCCGAATGGCCTACTCCTGCACCTATTTTCTATGTTTCTATGTTTCTATAAGTAGAAGAAAACAAAGATTCCGTATCTGGGTATCATACTTGGAGAAGGATGGTAAGATTTTGAGAAAGATGATGTATCTGAATGGGCATCTTCAGTCTAGTGATAATACTGAAGATATTAGGATTATTTTCTGAAGATTAAGATGCAATATATTAAGTTCAAAATTTTGAAATCTTTCACCGTGGGAAGAAAGTTGTTTCCATTGGACAAAGTCACAGATTTAAGATAATTGGAAAAAGAACCAAAGAAGAAGGGTCCCATCCCGAAACGTCACCTATCAATGTTGTCCCGAGCTGCTGAGCTACTCCAGCACTTTGTGTCTTCTTTCCCAAAGAAGAGATAAAGCATTATTTTCAATTAAAAGATTAAAGGTGCTGATTTTACAGGGCTGTTGTGCTGTTGCAAGTAAGGATGTTATTGTTCCATTGATGTTAGATATATGAGACTCCTCACTCTTGGTGAGGAAAGTTTGTGGAGGCAGATTCATAAGTAACTTTCTAAAGGGATATGGATGTATATATTTATAATAGGAATAAAAGGTTAATGGGTGTTTGGAACAACACAGTGGCGCAGCGGTAGAATTGCTGCCTAATGGCGCCAGAGATCCAGGTTTGATCCTCACTGTACAGCGTTTGTATGTTCTCCCTGTGACTGCGTTGGTTTTCTCCGGGTGCTCCGGATGCTCCGGTTTCCTCCCACACTCCAAAGATGTGCAGGTTTGTAGGTTAATTGGCTTTGGTAGCATTATAGTGTGTAGGATAGTGTTAGTGTAAGGGGTGATCATTGGTTGGCACGGCCTCAGTGGACCCAAGAGCTTGTTTCCACACTGTATCTCTAAAATCAAAAGGCAATTGGAAAAGAGCACAGAACTGGACCTAATAAGGGAACTATTTCAATCAGCTAGCACAGATTTAATGGGTAGAATGGCCTCTGGGAAGTTGTATACTATGATATCTGCAAGAATCTCAGATACATCCAGTGAGTGGTCAGTGAAGCATCTTTCAGCATAAATGTAAGTCTGGATGGAGGGGGAGAGCATGGGAGCTGTATCAGCAAAGCTGACCAGAGCGCACACTCAACACGGGGCGGCACGGTGCTGCCTTACAGCGCCAGAGACCCTCTGAGCGGGTGGGTTTTCTCTGGAAGTTTGGCTTCGAGAAAGAAAATTGCAAGTTGTCCCTTGTGTATAGGATAGTGCTGGTGTATGGGGTCATTGGTTGGCGTAGACTCAGTGGGCTGAAGGGCTTATTTCTGCGCTAAACTAAACTTTGGCAGCCTGTGTGGCATTGCTGCCAGTGTCACTGACTGGCAGAGCCATCACAGTGTCTCAATGTTTGTGACAGCACACGCACACACACACACACACACACACACACACACACACACACACACACACACACACACTACCAAAAATTACTTAAAATATTTAAAATTATTACTTTATTCAAAAGTTAAAAAAAACATAAAACCAGAGACCCAGAGACTATGGGTGCAAACTGTATGGAGTTTGTACATTCTCCCTGTGACCATGTGAGTTTTCTCCAGGTGCTCCAGTTTCCTCCCACATTCCAAAAACGTCCAAGTTTGTAAGTTAATTGGCTTCTGTAAATTGCCCCTAGTGTGTAGGGTAGGAAAGTGGGATAATAGAACTAGTGTATGGGTCAGCAATGGTCGATGTTGTGACAAAGTCACAAAGCCCTGGAGAACATGGATTGGTTGTGTTTCTGGTTTTGGACCCTTCTTCAGATGCAACCCGAATCATCGCCCATCTATGTTCTCCAGATATGCTGCCTGACCTGCTGAGTTACAACAGCACTTTGTGTGTTCTGTTTTTGTAAACTAGCATCTTCAGTTCCTTGTTTCTAAATTAAGAGTAGTCTCCACTTCGTTTTCTTTTCCCAAGCAACTAGTTTCTCCCATTTATTTGAAGGGGTTAGGGCAATATAACCAAGTATTGACTCAGTAGACAGAGATCTCAGCCTGAGAGTTGGGAAGTGTGGGAGGCTCCCATTGAACTCATTGAGGAATGCACTGGGTCATCATGGCATCCGGGGGAGGGGGGGGAATACCAGATCCACATCAGCACTGGGGACCTGGACATCAGCAGAGACAAGATGCAGGTCCCGACATTCGATTAGGAAATCCAGCTGAATAAAAGATTTGACTCGTTGTATAATTACATATCAATAGCTCCTCATACACATGGCAATCATAGTCATACAGTGTGGAAGCCGGCCCTTTGGCCCCACATGCCCATGCCGACCAACCTGTCCCATCTACACTAGTCCCACCTGCCCCAGTCTAGCCCATATCCCTCTAAACCTATCCTATCCACGTACCTGTCTAAATGTTTTGAGCCATTGTGCATTGAAACAGGCCCTTTGGCCCCACTTGCCCACACCAACCAATGTGTCCCATCTGTCTGTATTTGACCTATATCCCTCTAAACCTGTCCTATCCATGTATCTGTCTAAATGTTTCTTAAACATTGCAATAGTCCCTGCCTCAACTACCTCCTCAGGCAGCTCGTTCCATACACCCACCACCCTTTCTGTAAAAAATCTTGATGTTTCTAAAATAAGATCTATAATTCAACTGAATGTCTGCTATTACGTTGCTTTTCTGGCATCATTTACTCATTAGTCTTAACTATTACCAATGGCAGTCTCAGTTGTAAATTCAGTTGACCCCAATTTAATGGCAATCGAAGCGGAGAGGGGTAAATTAATCTTGTGATACAATGTAGAATGAGAACAGAATCCTCCTTATTTAGTGCTGGTTCACACTTCAAAAGCAATGTTCCTCAAACCAATTTGGGACATTCATGTTTTAATATACCTCATCATCATTGTAACATGGGACATTATTACCTAGGGACCACTTAGAACCATATTTCAGCATGCACAAGCCGAATGATTGAGAGGTTTTGCTGCATCAGCACTTTATTAATTCTGCTGCGTAAGTATATTTCTTAAATCTATAGCTGATATCGTTACGTGATTTGTAATATGCAATGCAATCATGGAGTAATATTACAGGAATCTCTTTAGGGACAAAGGCATTTAATAGGTCTGTCTCAGAATTTAAATATATATATCGGGCTCTGGGGAGTGTAGTAGAGCAGAGGGATCTAGGAGCATAGCAAAATAGTTCATTGAAAGTGGCACCACAGGTAGGCAGGGTGGTCAAAAAGGCCTTTGACACATTAGCCTGCATCAGTCAGAGTATTAAGACTAGAAGTTGGGAGGTCATGTTTCAGTTATATGGGACGTTGGTGAGGCTGCATTTAGAGTTTTGTGTTTGGGTCTGAGCACCATGTAGTAGGAAAGAATTTGTCAAGCTGGAGAGGGTACAGAAAAGGTTTACGAGGATGTTGCCAGGACTCGAGGGAGAGGTAAAGTAGCCTAAGACTCTATTCCTTGGAGCACAGGTGGATGAGGGGTGATCCTATGGAAGTGTACAAAATTATGAAATAAGTAAATCGGGTAGATGCTCAGAGTAGAGGGTATCAAGATCCAGGAGCCATTGGTTTAAGATGAAGGGGGAAAGATTTAATAGGAACCTAAAAGATAACTTTTTCACACTGAGGATGGTGGGTATATGGAGTGAGCTGCCGGAGGAGGTAGTTGAGGAAAGTAGTATCGTAACGTTTTAAGAAACATTTGGACAGGTTCATGGATAGGAAAGGTTTAGAGGGATAGCGGCCAAACACAGGCAGGTGGGACTATTATAGATGGGACATGTTGGTCAGTGTGGGCAAGTTGGGCCAAAGGGCCTGTTTCCACGCTGTATAAACTCTATGTCTCAATATAGCCGCAAGCCTTAATGCACAGAATTTAATCTCAACTGGAGACTGGTAAAGGTTATCACAAGTGATTGAAACAGATGGATACAGGTCTTGTTGGCATCGGTGACATGCAGCGCAGATCTGCTCTAGGAAAGAACATTCACTCTTGCAGTCCATCTGCTCCATCAGTGCAAACGGAATTTGGAATTCCCATCTTGGAGGTGATCAGCAACTGGGAAAACAATTTCCTGCGGCATTTCACAGCATCTGGGATGAAAGCTGAAGGAGTTTTTGAAATTGGATGATCAATTTGGCAAGGGCGCTGACTCCCGGGCACTATGCTGATGATCGCATGTTGGTGGTGTGCCCCAACGCATTCCCAGAAGCAGCTCAGCCACTGGCTGGTTCTGCCAGCGTGGCCACATGACTTGTACTTTGGATCACACCAAGAATCCAGTTTGTCATTAAAGAAATGCTTTGACTTTGAGCAGGAAGGATGATATTGGTCTCGGAGGAGGCAACAGGCAATAGAAAATGGACAATAGGTGCAGGAGTAGGCCATTTGGCCCTTCATGCCAGCACCGCCATTCACTGTGATCATGGCTGATCTTCCACAATCAGTACCCCGTTCCTGCCTTCTCCCCATATCCTCTGACTCAGCCATCTTTAAGAATCTAACTCTCTCTTGAAAGCATCCAGAGAATTGGCCTCCACAACCTGCTGAGGCACAGAATTACACAAATTCACAACTCTCTGGCTGAAAAAGCTTTTCCTCATCTCCGTTCTAAATGGCCTATCCCTTATTCTTAAACTGTGGTTCTGGATTCCTCCAACATCGAGAACATGTTTCCTGCCTCTAGCATGTCCTATCCCTTAATAATCTTCTATGTTTCAATAATATTCCCTCATCCTTCTAAATTCCAGAGTAATCAAGCCCAGCCGCTCCATTCTATCAACATATGACAGTCTCGCCATCCCGGGAATTAACCATTTGAACCTGCGCTACACTCCCTCAATAGCAAGAATGTCCTTCCTCAAATTTGGAGACCAAAACTGCACACAATACTCCAGGTGTGGTCTCAATAGGGCCCTGCTCCTATTATGAAGGCCAACATGTCATTAACCAAGTACAGGTTCATCTGTTAGACACCCGAGAATACACAAAAAAACACAGATGCTGATACATTGAGCAAAAAACAAAATGCTGGCGAAATTCATCGGGGTAGGGTGGCAAGGTGGTGCATCAGTTCCTCCTATGTCCTGTGTGGGATTTCTCCAAGATCTTTGGTTTCTTCCCACATGTCAAAGAAGTACAGGTTTGTAGGTTAATTGGCTTGGTATACATGTAAATTGTCCATAACGTGTGTAAGATAGCGTTCGTGTGTGGAGATCGCTGGTCAGTATGGACTGGGTGGGCTGAAGGGTCTGTTTCCATGCTGTATCTCTATCTATCTTATTCTTTATCTTTGTGAACGAGAATTCCGAACTCTCATTTCCCTTTTGAGCACAGAAATGTTTCACAATGTATGAAAGATACGCATGTAATTTTTTTTGTATGCTCTCTCGTCCAATAATCCCTAATCATCAGAAGTAGTTCCCATCTCCACTCATATGGATCAAATGCAGGCAAATAGGACACACTTAGATGGTATATCCAAATCCAGAGTGTGGTGGGGACATGGAATGAGCTGCCAGAATGAGTAGTCGAGGCAGGTCCTATAAAGACATTTAAAAAACATTTGTACTGGTACATGGATAGGAAAGGTTTAGAGGGATATTGGCCAAACCCGGGCAGGTGGGACAAGTGTAGATGGGGTATGTTGATCAGCGTGGGCAAGTTGGGCCAAAGGGCCTGTTTCCATGCTGTATAACACAATAACTTTATTTTACTCTCTTCATTTGCAATTAGCACCTTTAAAGAAGGCAAGTCTTTTTCAAAATCTCAGGGACTGCAAACATCAGTTGTCTGATCAATACTTGTGTCGTGCTCTCCAAGGTCACTACAGGGTGATTCTTCAGTAAGTGTCTACTTTGGTGTCCTGCTACTTTGATGCAGTATATAAGGATAATCTGTAATTCTATCCCATTTCTTCTTTTTCTATATTGTTAATAAACATAATCCTCATAAATAAAGATGAAACCCTAAATGAATAAAGTTGGGGTTTTTTTAAATCCCAATTTTCAATGCCCCCCGCCCAAAAAAACTGTTATGAAGGTTTAAAATCAATGCGTTAGACTGAAAAAGTTTTTTTTTTTGGTGGTTTATTTGAGGAAGATATTCTATAATTTGAAAGACTGCGACAAAAATTTGATTTTATATTCTTAAATCTAACACTATATTTTGCAGTGTTGTTCATCATAAAAATATGATGGATATGACTGAATGCAATGGGTAACCTGGAAAATGAAGAGGAAAAAATAAATTAAATTCTATAAAAGATTATGCCAAACATTTTTCCCATAGTAGAGATGTTCATCTATGTGAAACAACATTCAAAGTTGCAAAAATTGAAGTTTTATTTTCGATTTCCAGAAACTTAAAAGTAGGCACTTACTGAAGAATCACCCTACAACAGCATATGATTGAGTCAGTAACGAGGAGATGGTACTTGGAGGCACAATGTAAACATGTCTTTCCTAACTTGCGTCCAGAATACAGTACCCTTTCAAACCATATCAGACTTTACTAACTTTATCTTGCACTAAACGTTACTCCCTATATCATGCATCTGTACGCTGTGAATAGCTTGATTGTCATCATGTGTTGTCTTTCCACTGACTGGATAGCACACAACAAAATCTTTTCACTGAACTTCAGTACACGTGACAATCAACTAAACTCAACTGTGAAGGACCATCTGGGATTGTAGGCCTCAAAACTATAAATTCACTTAGTTCACCAAACTCAAATAAATTGAACACGCAATGGTGCTTTTTATAGCAGATACGCTCTTTGAAAAGTCATCCACAGCTTGTGGAGCTGAATGACCTTCGGCAACCCCGAGTGAAATGAGTAAAAGGGCAAAGGGCCATTTAATTTTGCAACCAGCCTGCTTTTTTTTAATGGAGCATCTGGTGATATTGATAAAGGCCATGGAGCGAGCAGACCTTCTGTGTACACATCACTGTATCCTATATTTAGCAAACAGTCTATTAAAACCAGCCTGAAGGCCTACACGAGCTCACTTAATCACAAATCAAACTTTTACACCCAAAGGCCCAGAGCTGCCAAGAAATCCTGGGCATCGGAATCAAGACAGTCAGTTAATGTGTGCGATTTCCCATTGCAATACCACCAGTCATCCATTTTAAATAGCCAAAATATTGTTGAATATTAAATAATATGAATCCCTAGAAAATTATCGAGGGCTTCCAACTCAGGTTAAATTATGAAGACACGTAGGACTCCAGGTGCTGGAATCTTGAAAGAAGCACAAAGTGCTAGAGGGACTCAGTGAGTCAGACAGCATCTGTGGAGAGAATGGACAAATGACATTTTGGATTGAGACCTTTCTCCAGTTCTTATCTTGGAAGAGGTTGGCTACGCTGTGATTATTTTCTTTGTAACAGGAGAGTGTGAGATCTGATTTCACTGGGTGCAGTAAATCTTGAGACAGAGTGAACAAGAAGGAGCCACTTTCCTCAATGATCAATAATTAGCAGGATGGTTAAAGTCAATGGCTTGACGGTTTACAAGGGAGTTGATGGAAATACATTTCACCCAAAAGAGTGGTGGGAGTCACAGCCTCAAAGGATGGGTTAGGCAGAAACCTCTGCTACATCTGAAAATTCAATGATAAGCATGGTTGACCTTCAAGGTTACAGACCATAGAATCAGTCATACAGCATGGAAACAGGCCCTTCAGAGTATAGGAGTGAGATCGACCAATTGACCAAATGGTGCCAGCACAATAATCTGGCTCTCAGTATCAGTAAAACCAATGAACTGATTGTGGACTTTGGAAGAGGAAGGGACCCACAATCCTGTTTATATCAATGGGATGATGGTGGAGAGAGTCTGACCCCCCCACCATAAATCCAAAGGGATTTATCGGAGTCGCTGCCGCATAAAAGACCAACACCATCCTGGCCGCACACTCATTTCATCACTGCCATCGGGAAGAAGGTACAGGAGCCTGAAAACTGTAACGTCCAGGTTCAGGAACAGCTTCTTCCCTACAGCCATCAGTGTGTGTGTGTGTGCATGTATATGTATATATGTGCATATATATATATATATATATATATATATATATATATATATATATGTGTGTGTGTGTGTACACATGTGTATATATATATATATATATACACACATGTGTGTGTGTGTACACTTGTGAGTATGTGTATATATACACACTGAACTTTTCTTTCTCTCTCGCTTATCATATTGTTTACAGTGTAACGTGTTTACATATTCTGTTGTGCTGCAGCAAGTAAGAATTTCATTGTTCTATCTGGGACATATGACAATAAAGCACTCTTGACTCTTGACCCTTAACTTGCCCTCACCGACCATCATGCCCCATCTACAAGTCCCACCTGCCTGCGTTTGGCCCATATCCCTCTAAGCCTGTCCTATCCATGTACCTATTCAAATGTTCCAAGAGCTGGGATTTGATGTGAGTTCTTTTATGCGCACCATAATACATGATCAGATGCATAACTTCGATTAGCGCACTAGATTTCTATAATCAAAGCAATTCTCAAACACTCCTTGCTGCAGTGAATTCCACATTCTTGCTGCTATCTTTTCAATATTTAGTCCCACATACATTATTTAGAAAATAAATTATTTGCACTGCTGAAAGATGTCTATATCAATATGACTGATTTTGGGACACATTCTACATTTAATAATTCACTAATAAATGACAATCCTCTCTGCGTTGGGAAATGTCTCTGACTGCAGTGAGTTTTTATAATGTATGTTCTCTCTGCATCATTATTTGGGGAAATTAAAATATAAATATTTATCACAGTTAAAGGACGAAAACACGTTAATGGCTTATGCAGAGTCGTGATCAAAACTGATTAAAGAGCCAAAGTGAACTCTGAGGAGGATCTTAAAGCAATAGATGAAGATGGAGAGGGATAAGGAGAGCATTTCAAAACATGGGAGGGGAGTCAGCATTGAAAGTGATGTTGCCGCTGAAATAATGGTTTTATGCACAAAATACCTCTTAGAACCTTGGGACATTGAAAAGCACTTCACAGACAGTGAAGGACATTCCAATTGCAGAATCCTTAAGTTCATGTTAACCCTTGCAGACAGATCCACAGTACTGTGTGGCTTTACACTGTAGGAGAACAGTACATTGGAGTGAAAACACCCTGGAGCAAGAATCTGCACTCCCTCCGCACACTCCCAGACTTGTACAATTCATCCGCACATCTAATATCAGGAAGGGAATACTAAAGTGACTCTCTCTTTTCATTTCTGCTGCTCATTGTTTCTTGTAAGCTTTTACTCTCTCTTTGCCTACATCCATCCTGCTCTTTTTCTCTCTCACTATTTCATTGCAAACTCTTAAAATACAGAAAAGAACAAGCTGGACCTGTATCGGTACAATGCTCCCCACCCCCCCCCCCCCCCCCTCCCCATAGATGAATTTTGTATTAAAGCAGTTAACAAATGTTATGCATATTCCATGGGAGTAAGGGTTGATAAGGATTACAGTGGGAAAGTTGTGCGCCTTAACACTATTTTCCTCATATTCTAGTAATTCAAAATATGTAATAGTAAAATATGTGTGATATCAGAACTAGTTTGCAGTAACAGTAATACAACTGGAGCTGCTCATTACAGATTTAAAAATCTTACTAATGCTAAATATAGGCATTTCCCAATTTACATAATCGGCGACTTACATAGACTTGCAGTTATGTAAGGGGCTGTCCCACTGCGGCGACCTAATCTGCAAGTTTAGAAGAGTTTGCCCTCGACTCAAACTCGCAGCATGGTCGACACGTGGTCCTATGAGGTGACTGGAACTCTCCTCGTTCGAGGGAAGTTCCCGCCTACTCGCGGCCTCAGTTTGGACGAGGGAAATTTGGTCGGCATGGTTCTTTTGAACTCGTAGTGCAGTGGAGTGAGGTCGCTATGTAGTTACAGGCAGTCGAGGGCAGCCGTAGGCAACCTCCTTCACTGACCGGGCATTTTAATTGACTCATTGCCGTTTTCAGGACCAAGGAAAACCGACCGGTAGGTAAAATGCCTGCTAAACTTTATTATAAGTTGTCTGGCTTCTGAAAAGTGTCTCCGCTCCTCCCCTCTCTCCCCCCTTTTCTCTCCCCCCTTTTCTCTCCCCCCCTTCTCTCCCCCCCTCCCCCGCACCACGCTCTCTAAAGGACTTACCATACACTGTGCAGCCGTCTTTTACCTTCCTGTTCATCGCAGGTGTGAATTTCAGACAGCGCTCCCCCGCTTTCCCTGGCCCCTGCCTTTGCGATGTGTGTGTGTGTGTGCGCGGTCGGTCGATCCAGCACATGGTTTCATCGCTGATGGTCGATCCAGCTCGAGGTTTTCCAGGCGAGTGCCGTCGAGCTTGAAGGTCGAAGATAGTCGCTGAAAGGTCGCGTCAGTGGGACAGGCCCTTAAGCAATTCACCAACGCTCACGGGTCTCCACGTTAGAGTTCCCACACTGGTCTCCTCATCAGAGCTCCCCCCTTGGCCTCCATGTCGGAGCCCACACGTGGTGTCCGCATTGGAGCTCCCCCCTGTGGTCCTTGCCTCGGAGCTCCATAGTGGTCTCCATGTCGAATAGTAGATTTGCCCATGAATTGTAGCATTTCCACTGCTGATTTGTGTAACATCTGACTTGCACAAGTGTCCACGGGACATAACTCATACGCAAGTCGGGGAGCGTCTGTGTTCCAAAGCGGCATTATTTGATGGTCCAATTCCATCCTTTCTATGTTTATAGGTAGAGTGCTACAATGCTCATGTTAACTGACTCAAACTAGGATCCCGATCACCACAGCCCCAGGTGGTGTTGGCTGGTTGTACCAGTGATCAGTGGCCAGAGATACCAGAAGAAATCCTGCAAGGACAGATGAAGTCACAACTTCATCAGATCAGAAATGATTGCAGAAAAGAAGGAGAAATTCATCGAACCAAATTAGTGGCACCAAAACTCTTTTGTGTCTTTCCTCACAGCTTCTCAGAGGTGGCACAGACCTCCCAGCTGAGCAGATGAGCCTGCACACTACTTCCTTTGAACACTGCATCCTTTGGCAAAGGGCATTCATGGCAAGAGTTGCCAACCAGATGGCTGAAGAGAATGTGCTCTCAATGAATGCCCAAACCTTTTTATGAGAGCCTCTGGACACAGTATTCTCAAGTGGCCTATGCTAGATCCACTACACCCTCCCCAGAATAATTCCGCCTTCCCCTTTCAAGAGCGAGCGTATAAATGTTCCCCAGCAACGCTCCCCAGTTTTTGGATCGGGGCTGGTTGTTTTGTGGTATTGTGGTGAGACCTTTCAAGGTCTGCATCCGGAGTTTGGAAGTGTGAGAAAACTAACATCAGAAATGCATGCGGTAGCACCCAATATTCCTGAAACCGAGTTGCATTACAAGAGGAATACAACAGGACTGATTTCAAATGTGCAGCAGGCAATTGGAGCTTTTCAAAATGGCTTTAGTCGTGTCGCTAATACCATGTTAACACCGGAAAACTGGGACTGAAGAATTTCTCAGTTGTAAAGTTGATTTTTAAAGGATTTGGACAGCATTGAAAGACCGTGGGATTACCTCATGGCAGGAGGAGGACTTGATGTTTTCTCTTTAATCGAACGAAACATATGGACAATGATTTTGCTTTGAATCTTACATTATGTGAATGCACAATAGAGCACAGTGTGGAAGGCCAGACCTTGCTCTGGTAGCCGTTATGTTTTCAGTCATATCGCCCAGAGAGTGGCAAATGTTGGCTGCGGATATCTTTGTGCATTGGCAGCCAGCTGTTGAGTAATTTAACCATTGCCCCCGAGTGGCTGCTCTCTAATTAAAAAGGGACACTTGCTCTTTCTCCACTGATGAGGTTGGCTATGTGTTTAGAAGTTAGTCTGACTGGCTGAACACAGAGGCCGCGCCTGTAGCAAGTGATGTATACTGGCTTTATAGATCCGTGCCTCTCCTGCAGTCCCAGATCCACTGTGATGAGAATAATGTTGTTTAGGTTCAGGTTTACATTGTCACGTGTACCAAAGTACAGTGAGAAGCTCATTTTTACATACTATCCAAACAGATCAGATAATAAATACAATCAAGTCAAACATAAATAAAAGAGATTTAAAATAATAGTGATTGTACCAAATGATAAGAGATCCTTCTCTGGGAGGTGCATGTAAAGGGTCTCTGGTGCCATCTTGCTAGTCTCCTTCACAAGATTTGTATGCCAATTGCTGATGATCACGAGTGATGTGAACAAGTGCTAGTCGTGAGTGTTCGGAAGCCTAGTGTATAGATGGTAGTCTAGGGCGAAAAGAATAGCTCTCTCTTGCCACCTCATTCACATCTGCATCCTGTGCTTTGATCTCTGGAAAGTTACAGTATGAGGGCTTATTTATTATTTCTTTTTTGAATTTCTATCACTGATTCCATGCAAATATTATTTCCTGTCAAGGTATAATTTCACATGGAGTGTTGGTGTTTGATCCAAGAATTTCAAGCACTTCAGGAGCCATTTTCTGCAGAACAAAATGTGCATTTGTGAAATTAAAAACCTCTTGTCTATCGGTTAAGCTGTACCTTAAAACTTCCAAGGCATTGTTGAAGCTACATTTGTAGTACAGTATTGTGTTCAGTTTTGATCACCCTGTTATAGGAAAGCTGGAAAGGATGCAGAGAAGATTTACAATTATGTTGTCGGGACTGAATAACTCAGGTTGAGCAGGATAGGACTATTTCTTGAAGCATTGGAGGATGAGGGGTGATGTTGGAGAGGTGCGTAAGATCATGAGGGGAATAGATAGAGTAATCGCACAGAGTCTTTGACCCAGAGTAGGAGAATAAAGAACCAGAGGATACAGTGGACAAAGATTTAACAGAAAACTAAGGGTCAAGACTTTCACGTAGATGTGGGTAGATGAAATGAGCTGGCAGAAGAGCTTGTTGGGGCAGATACTATAACAACATTTAAAATACATTTGGACAACTACATGGATAGGAAAGGTGTAGAGGGATATGGGCCAAATGCAGGCAGGTGGGACGAGTGTAGAAGGGGCAAATTGGGCCAAAGTTTCCATGCAGTATGACTGTGACTCTATCTTCCTCAGCAGGCACGAAAACATGTCTTTTGAAACGTGTAGTAGTTAGGTTAACACATGTGGAGGAAAGAGCTGCCTCGTATTTACATTTATGTCATTTTACTGTCATATGGGGATCAGTGGTTAGCATTTCAGTCTTTGGCAAGAGTTCAAGACCTTCTCCAGAGGCCCAGCTCACTATTCTGGAGGATGCTGTATTGAGGGGTTATTGTGCTATCAGGAATATTTTCTGACCTCCCAAGCAGCTTGATTTTTTTTAAAAATAAGGCCATATCACAATCCCAAAACTGGCAAACTCGACATAAACAGCGAGCATCTGAGATCAGGATCGAACCCGGGTTTCCGGCTCTGTGAGGCAGCAGCTCTACCAGCGGCATCACTGTGCCGCCCCAGTTCTTAAGCCAAATAACATTCATCTGCCAATATCATTGAAACGGATCATCTGATGACTGTCACCGAGTTCTTGATGGGAACTTGCTGTGTGTAAGTTGTCTCTATTTCTTTCAATACATTTCAAGAAATGTTGCTGATTACACTGCAAAAAAGTACTTAATTTGTTGCATGACCTCACTACCATACTAGCCACACACAATCATAAATAGGAAGCACATCCCTATTCTTTCTTTGTTGCTGGGTCCAAATCGTGGCACTCGCTCCTTCTCCACTGAAGAGGTTGGTCTTGTGTTGTAGAAGTTAGACTAAACAGAGGCTGATGAAGCACCTTCTCCAGAAGGACTGCAGCGATTGCAGAAAATGGCTCATTGCCACCTTCACAAGGGCATTTAACGATGGCCAATAAATAATTGCTTTAGCAACAATATTCGCATTCTGAAAAATTGAATAAAAATTCAGAGTTCATGCAGAGGCCTATCTAAATGAATGATGTGTTTCTTTATTTAGAAGCAGGAATACGTTCAGTGTTTTATGCTGTTTGATTTATTCATGTTAGGTTTGACAGGAGTCATAGGATCATACCGCATGGAAACAGGCCATTTGGCGCTACTGGTCCATGCCGACCAAGATGCCCCATCTCAGCTTGTCCCATTTACCGGCATTTGGTCCCTATCCCTCTAAACATTTCCTATCTATGTATTGTTTCAAGTGTCTTTTAAATGCTGATATAGTATCTGCCTCAACTACCTCCCCGGGCAGCTTGTACCCACCTGATATCCATATATTCCATATATCCACTTCACTCTGAAAATTTTACCCCTCAGAATACTATTAAATCTTGCTTAAATCTCAGCTTAAATCTATGTCCTCCGGTCTTGATTCCTCTACCCCGAGTAAAAGACTCTGTGCAGTCACCCTATCTATATAACCATATAACCATATAACAATTACAGCACGGAAACAGGCCCTCTCGGCCCTTCCAGTCCGTGCCGACCATTTGTTTTCCCCTAGTCCCATCTACCTGCACTCAGACCATACCCCTCCATTCCCTTCACGTCCATATACCTATCCACTTTACTCTTAAATGCTAAAATCGATCCTGCCTCCACCACTTCTGCTGGAAGCTCATTCTACACAGCCACCACCCTCTGAGTAAAGAAGTTCCCCCTCACGTTACCCCTAAACTTCCGTCCCTTAATTCTCATGTCATGCCCTCTTGTTTGAATCTTCCCTACCCTCAATGGGAAAACGTATCCACGTCAACTCTGTCTATCCCTTTCATCATTTTAAAGACCTCAATCAAGTCCCCCCTTAACCTTCTGCGCTCCAAAGAATAAAGACCTAACTTGTTCAACCTTTCTCTGTAACATAGTTGCTGGAACCCTGGCAACATTCTAGTAAATCTCCTCTGTACTCTCTCTATTTTGTTGACATCCTTCCTATAACTAGGTGACCAAAATTGTTCACCATACTCCAGAATTGGTCTTACCAATGTCTTGTACAATTTTAACATTACTTCCCTACTCCTATATTCAATGCTCTGATTTATAAAGGACAGCACACCAAAGGCTTTCTTTACCACCCTATCTACATGTGATTCCACCTTCAGGGAACTATGCACAGTTATTCCTAGATCCCTCTGCTCCACAGCATTCCTCAATTCCCTACCATTTACCATGTACGTCCTATTTTGATTTGTCCTGCCAAGATGTAACACTTCACACTTAACAGCATTAAACTCCATCTGCCATCTTTCAGCCCACTTTTCCAAATGGCCCAAATCTCTCTGTAGACTTTGAAAATCTACTTCATTATCCACAACACCACCTATCTTAGTATCATCTGCATACTTACTTATCCAATTTTCCACCCCATCATCCAGATCATTGATGTACATGACAAACAACAGTGGACCCAACACAGATCCCTGAGGCACCCCACTGGTCACCGGCTTCCAACCTGACAAACAGCCATTCCACCATTACTCTCTGACATCTCCCATTCAGCCACTGTTGAATCCATCTTGCTACTCCACCATTAACACCCAAAGATTGAACCTTCTTAACCAACCTTCCATGGGGAACCTTGTCAAAGGCCCTACTGAAATCCATGTAGACAACATCCACTGCTTTACCCTCATCAATTTCCCTAGTTACCGCTTCAAAAAATTCAAGAAGGTTTGTCAAACATGACCTTCCAGGCACAAATCCATGTTGACTGTTCCTGATCAGACCCTGTTTATCCAGATGCTTATATATATTATCTCTAAGTATCCTTTCCATTAATTTGCCCACCACTGATGTCAAACTAATAGGTTTATAATTGCTAGGTTTATTCTTTGAACCCTTTTTAAACAATGGAACAACATGCGCAGTACGCCAATCCTCCGGCACTATTCCCATTTCTAATGACATTTGAAATATTTCTGTCATAGCTCCTGCTATTTCTACACTAACTTCCCTCAATGTCCTAGGGAATATCCTGTCAGGACCTGTAGACTTATCCACTTTTATATTTTTCAAAAGTGTCAGTACTTCCTCCTCTTTGAATCTCATAGTTTCCATAGCTACTCTACTTTTTTCCCCTTAACTCACAGAGTTCAATATCCTTCTCCTTGGTGAATACCGAAGAAAAGAAATTGTTCAATATCTCCCCCATCTCTTTTGGCTCTGCAGATAGCTGTCCATTCTGGTTCTCTAATGGTCCAATTTTATCCCTCGTCATCTATTCCCCTCATGATTTTATACACCTCAATAAGATCACCCCAGTGTCCTGCCCTCTAAGGAATAAAGTCCTAGCCTGCCCAACCTCCCTCCCTTTCCAGAGGTAGTTGGTAAGCTATTCACAAATCATTCACAATTTATTCATAAATTAACATCACCTTGTGGCGGAACCTGATAGCAACCCAAGGTCACGATGAACCATCGGCTCTAGAAGGCGGCATCTTGGTGGGGGAGGCGTGAGTCACGGAGTCGGTATCTGAGTTGTTGTTTAAGGCCGGGCAACGCCCGTGTCAGCTGAGCTGTATGCAGAAGAATAAACACGTCTAGAACACAACTTGTGTCCGACTAGTTTTTGGCTGGACTCCTGCCTGTCCCCACCACAACCTTCCACATCTGCAAAGAGAAAGGTATGCTGTTTAGATAGGAAGGATTTTGATGGATATGGGGAAAATAGGACTAACCCCTTATGCCAACTTAGTCAGCATGAACAAGATGGGCTGAAAGGCTTGTTTCCATGTTGTTAAGCTCTATGGCACAATTCTAGGGGACCACGGAGTAGCTGGTAAGCTACCTCTTGCGCTAACTCTGCCTTTTGTTCTGGGTATAAGACAATTCACATAACATTCCCCTTTGGCCACTTCTGAACATAAATACAATGGCACCTCACTTATATAAAATGACTACATTCCCTGGTAGTGAATTTTGGCCAATGATGAGCATGTGATCGGTTAAATAGATGCACTGGGTTTTGCAACAAGGAAGCTGAACCCAAAATAAAATTGGAACAAATGTTAGGATAAGCTCCATTTAAACCCATGTCATATAATTTCCTCCCGAAGTTTTGAAACTTCTGGAAGAAGGGAATTTTATTCACAAATTAACATCACCTCCCACATCTGTGAAGGATATGTTTGAGGGATATGGGCCAAATGCAGGCAATTAGGACTCACCCAATATGCTAACTTGGTCAGCATGAATAAGATGAGCTGAAGGGCTTGTTTCCATGCTGTTAAGCCCTATGACACAATTCTAGGGGAGCTCAGAGATATTGTACCTTTAACCATCTTCTCAAATATGTTTGTGGTGACTGCAAAGTGGTCTCCCTCCTATCTGCCAGAAGGAACATTAATACCATGGACTTCCTGAAGTGTCCTGAAGTGTCTCCTCCTTGTGACCAAAGAACTGCTCCCTGAATCGTAGAACAGCCATCAGAGCACAATAGTCATGACCTGCTTTCCACATCAACTCCAAGAAAGGCAAGGAGCCACATCAATGACTGTCCTTCAAAAACCCTTTGATTTCATTAGTTGAGAGGGGATGTGGAGTACCCTCTCCTGACTTGCCTGCCCCCAGAAATTTACCCCCAGATCACGTCAGCTGCATGACACCATGCAGGACCATGATCTTGGTTCACTGTGGGCCCAACCTTAATCAGAGCAAGGTCAACAAAGCTGCAGATTCTTCCCAGTACTACTCCTGAGCTCCAACGAGCTTCCTGCTCTTCAACCTGCACCAGAGGCATATCAAATATTTGCAGTCAAATGTTTTCTTGTGCGTAACCAGTGTGAGCTTAAGTGAAGATGCCAGGATTTAAGTGTGCTACACCCTCTCCCAGTGGTCAGCTGGTTCAGGCAGCACCACTGAAATTTGGGACGGTTTCTTCTGACTAGGCAACAAATGTTCAGGAGGAAAGGAAATAGACACAAAGTGTTGGGAGTATCTCAGCAGGTCAGGCAGCGACGTTCAGGAGGTCGGGTTCCCTCCCATCATTCGTCCCTCATCCTCCCCTCAGCAAAAGCCAGCAAACGGGCTAATGTGCAAGATAAAGCTGTGTGCATAAAAAACATTACATTGTGCGTGGTTTTCCTCAGTGCTGGGCGAAATGAACATAGAAAACCACACCAACCCTCATTGAAGGCCAAAGCTTACGATCTGAAAATCAGTTCCAGGGAACACTCACTTTTAGCGCAGGAACTCCAGCTGTGAGACAAGGAAGGTCAATAATAATAATTGCCAACCCCTCACAGGTGTCTGTGGCCCTGTGGGTTTCTGCATCTTCCAGCTGCCTGTGCTCCCAGTTCCAGGCAGCTGCAGATCTTTAGGTGATTGATTGAGTAACAGTTCACTGGAGAGGTGGGAAGGTGTGAAAACTAACTATGGTGGTTTGTTTAGTTAAAGCTGGGTCTGATTAGTGTGTGTGTTTGTGACAGTCACACAGTTGTCTCCTCCAAGGCTGACTGTAGTAATCTCCATCCATTTTAAGGATGTTTTTCAGTGTGATTGTTATAACAACCACAGAGTTGTTTCGCTGTGCCAATTGGCACATGTGACAAATAAATGCATCTTATCTTAGTCTCACTTCTGTAGGCCATCCTTGCAAGCTCAATTTGTATTTATTGACTGCAAATTTAGAACTGGAAATGAGCAGTTCAGATGACCCGCCTTTTTACATTCCCCTGGTGCTGCACACAGACCTTAATGCCCAACTCCAGCATCTTTTTGTTTAGATTATTGTCACACGTACTGAGGAGCAGTGAAGAGCTTTTTGTTGTTGTGTACTATCCAGTCAGCAGAAAGACTATACGTGATCACAATCTAGCTGTCCACAGTGTACAGATACATGGTAAAGGGAATAATGTTAAGTCCAGTAAAGATTAAAGATAGTCTGAGCGCCTCCAATGATGTAGATGGTAGCTCAGGACCGCTCTCTAGTTGGTGATAGAAAGGTTCAGTTGCCTGATAACAGCTGTTTGAAACATCTGGATTTGTCACCTACACTTAGCATGTGTTTTGAATAGTTTTCCATCAAGTCCTTGCCTCGTGTTGCTGGGTTTGCCAAGTCACATCCCTTGAGTGAGCACCAGGACACGTCAATTACTGGTGGAAGACATTGAGCTCAGTGAAAGACTCTCTGTTCCACCCAAAGCCCTTGGGAAGTTTCTGCAGCTGAGTGGTGCCTACTAATAAATCCAAGACTATGAGCTGCAGAGCACACTCATGCAAGGTATGCCGAGCTCCACCCCGCCGAGGCTTCCTTGGCACACACCGCGAAGGATGGAGCCGTGGTATTTTTTATTAATAATTGAAAATCATTAATATATTGTGCAAAAAAAAACAAAATGCTGGAAGATCTCCATGGATCAGGCAGCATCTGTGGGGGAGATACTGACGGGCTGAGTTCCTCCAGTACTCAGTATTTTGTTGAAGATTCCAGCATTTACAATCTCTTCTGTCTCCATCCCTAATGTGCTGAATGAGTTGACACCAACTGTACCTGAACTGAGTTTGCTATGTAAATATTTTACAGGGAATAAAGTATTTGTGTTCATTTTAAAATACTACTGCAGCATGCAAAACTAATTAACTCAGTTTAGTTTGTTGTCACGTGTACCGAGGTACAGTTAAAAGCGCTTTTGTTGGGTGCTATCCAATCAGCTGAAAGATTATAAATAATTATGATCAACCCTTCCACAGAGTACAGATACAGGATAAAGGGAGTAAGAAGTACTGCTGTTGGAGTATGTGTAAGAAGGAACTGCAGATGCTGGTTTCAACTAAAGATTGACACAAAAAGCTGGTTAGGGGTAAGGGAAACAAAAGATATAGACGGTGATGTGGAGAGATAAAGAACAATGAACCTCACTGCCTACATCTCTTGTTTGCTTTATCCCTAACCAGACTGAAGAACGGTCTCGACCCAAAACGTTACCCATTCCTTCTCTCCACAGATACTCCCTGTCCCGCGGAGTTACTCCAGCTTTTTGATTTTATCTGCTGTTGGAGTAGATGTTGAAAAGAGTGATTGTAATGAATGATTGCAGATCCATTTCTAGGTCCAATACGCAGAGTCGCCTTGCTTTGGTATCACCTTGGGTGCATCTAATGCTGAATAAATGTTATCAGCTCCTCAGCTGGAACATCTGAGGGAAATTCTTGCTTTGTCAGTTGACGTTGCAGGGTGCAAAACCTTAGGGTGCATTTGATAAATGCATAAAATAAAAGTATATCACTGGGAGAGTACAATGCACATTCACACTATGTTGTATATGTAGCCTATATGGCCAGGAACAGGGTTTATATTCTCTGGGTTTTGAGTAATACAGTATATTGCCATGATTTTGGCAGTGTTGCGGCCCAGACTTAAGAGTTTAGTTTATTGTCACATGTGCTGAGGTACATTGACAAGCTCTTGTTGCGTGCTAACCAGCTTCCCCACCATTTGTATCTGACTTGACATGGTACAAAGTTTATACTTGTATAATGGGTTTCATTTGCAGAACCAGCCTGAGCTGAGTCTGCTAGATGTAAGAGACAGGGGAGAATATGCTGCTTTGTGTGTCCAAGTCTCAGGAGAGAAAGAAGTTCCCCCACCCTGACTGTCACCTCCCTCACCACTGCAGCAGAGGGCAGACATGGTGCTAAGGCCAAGCTTGTTAGGGATGCTTAGAGATGACTTCTGTTCTGCTGAGTGGAAGGTGGAGTTGGGAAGCAGAGAGTGATGTAATAAAAATGAACTGCAGATGCTGGTTCATACCAAAGATAGATACAAACTATTGGAGTAACTCAGCGGGTCAGGCTGCATCTCTGGAGAAAATGGATAGGTGACATTTCAAGTCGGGACACTTCTTCAGTCTCAACCCGAATCTTCACCGATCCATTTAAATCAGAGATTCTGCCAGATCCACAGAGAGAGAGAGATGATCTTACTATAAATATTCACATTTATTGCAATCTTTTGAGAATTAACCAATAAAGGACCATGGCTTACAACCATAACCTTCAAAATCTTCAAAGAAACTAGCAATGAAACCTAGTGCACAGTGAGGTTAAATGAGTCACAGAGTGATGTCCAAAACTTTCCTTCAAGCGACTATTTGATAAATCATGTTGTGCGTATTTTGGTTTCAATCTTGAAAGCCTGAGGTAGAGAACAGGTATAGCCTTTACTGATTCATTTCAGTTGTGAGCTAGTGAACCTGATAGGATTTTGTTGGGTCGGTGCCCAGCTTATTAAGTTGATATTGGGCATCTGAGGGCTACTGTTAAAGGAGCCAAAATATGGCAACCACACCTTCAGCTTTATTTCAATCGGGTGTCCTCCTGCAAAGACAATGAAGGCGAAATGCTCAACAATCAATGCGTAAATCAATAGAGTATCAGTTTCTGGGAATGTATTAGCTTCGTGGTTATGCTGCAGAATTAGTCAGCTGGATGACTAAACTGAAGAATCAGGTTAATATGAGAAGTAGCTATAAACAAGACTTCATTCTTAGGGAACCCAAATTAGTCCTATATTGTCCCTCAGGGAAGAGTTTCTGCCCCTCTTTCCCAGTCCAATCCATAAGTGACTCCACAGAAAGACAGTAAATGCTGCAGTAACTCAGCAGGTCAGACAGCATCTCTGGACAAGTTGGATAGGTGATCTTTTGGGTCAGGTCCTTCTTGGCCTAATGGCCTAAGTCTGCTCCTGGAACTTATGAACTTACAGAATGAAACCAAAAATCAGCATGTCTTTTCCAACCTACTTTTTCAAATTTTCTCCTGGCTTTACCAGCCTCTCTCACCCACCTTCGCAACCCTTTCTTTCATTCACTCTCCTTCGCTCCCTCCTTTCTCTGCAACTTAGAAGTTTTTTACCTCTGACATCCCCCAGTTCTGATATAAAGTCATCAATCTGAGAATGGGTCTAATGTTGTAGCTCTTACAATCTGGCAAGGACAAATTGCCCCCCCCCCCCCCCCCCCGCACTCTGTGCTTTGATTTTGTGTTTAGAGAGATACAGCGCGGAAACAGGCCCTTCGGCCCACCGAGTCTGCGCCGACTAGCGTTCCCCTTACGCTCGCACTAACCTACACACGAGGGGTAATTTATAATCTTTCCCAAAGCCAATTAACCTACACACCTCTACGTCTTTGGAGTGTAGGAGAAAACCGGAGCGCCCGGAGAAAACTCACGCGGTCATGGGGTGAACATGCAAACTCCATACAGACAGCACCCATAGTCAGGATCGAACCCAGGTCTCTGGCGCTGCAAGGCAGCAGCTCTACCACTGCGCCACCGTGCCGCCCAGTGCTGTAGGATTTATTTTTTTCTCCTAAAAGGCAGCAATCTCCTTTCAGTCACTGGGTTTCTTTTGACAGTGATGCAAAATGCATAATAGTAATAGCTAATCATTTCCTTTGGGCCCTGCAGGGAAGCCCATGATGTGGCAATATATAGTGTGAAAATTGTTCCACAAGCATTCAAACTAATGAAGGTTTTATTACACTGGTGGGAGCAAGGGAATTCTTGTCTCTATTTTATTCCTTCTTTTCATTGCATTCTCAGCCTGCAATTGAACACTTATCTTTGCTCCGTGGGTAATGAACAAGCGAATCAATTTTACAATATGAAGCTCTCTGGGTAGAGTTACTCAGAGCAGAACATGTAGTGTTAATTAAGAAGCTTATTCATACAATGTGCCTGGGTATTTTGCTGTCTAGTTCACTTGGTCTTTCATTTAACTCATTCAGACTGATTTTTTCAATGCTCGATGCAGGGAAACAGTAATGAGATGATTCTGCAGAGCCATCAGTTAGTTATTCATTGTTTTTAAAATTTACTCACTTGTAAAAAAGCCTCCATTGCTTCCTGCTTTCTCCTACTTATTCCTGTCACAATCCTGTTCACAGATTGAGAAATTGATCAGCGCAAGCCTAAACGTGAACAGAGAGTCTTGCCTGAACGGATCTAATTATTAGCTGGAATAGTTAGATTAGTTTAGAGGTACAGCATGGAAACGGGCCCTTTGGCCCAACAAGTCCGTGAACGTACACTCTCGCAGTCAGGATGGAACTCGGGCCTCTGACCAGTTCTACCAGCTGAGCCACCATGATAGCACTAGTGTAAATGCGTGCTTGCTGGTCAGTACAGACCCGATGGGCTGAAGGGTCTTGTTCCATGCTCTATTACATTATAATGCACTGTCTCTATAAGGGAGGGGATTAACAGGGATGTTCCCAAAACGGAAGAATTTTAGGAATGAGGAAATGTATGCCTTGGCAAGGATTGTTTTCTTTGTAACAGAGAAACCTGAGACGAGGTTGAACTGAGTTGGATAAAGTTAAGGCCTGTGTCAGGTATAATGTAAGGATAATTTCCCTTACAGGAAGGTCTATAACAAAGAGCCACTGATTTAAGAAACTGATTTAAGGGAATAATAAGCAGGGAACTGAAAGGAATTTTTTTTAAAGGCATGGTATCGCTCCAATGCAGCATAGAGAGGGGCCAGTTGACCCATTGAATCCATGCCAGCCATTAAGCATCCATTTATGCTGAACTCAGTTGATTCTCCCCACATTCCCATATGATTCTCTCCTATGCACAAAGGGAAAATTACAATGACCAATTAAACTGCCAACCCACACTTCTTTGAGATGTGGGAGGAAACCAGAGCACCCAGACGAATCCTGCAGGGACAACATGCAAACTCCACCCAGACAGCACTAGAGGTCAGGATCAAATCTGGGTCACTTCAGCTCTACCATCTGCACCATGGACCTCCCGCATCCAGAGGTTACTGGAGGTCCTGGCCTGAAGTTAGGAGGGAACAGCTTCATTTCAAATAGTTTTACAAGAGAGGTGAGCACTTGAAATGTCACAACATATAAATAGTTTGCCCAAAGGGTGAGAGGAGATGGTGGGCTGGAGTGCTATTTTTTAGCAAACAGATAGTCTGAGCAGCCTACATGATTTCTTTCATGTTTGGGAGTGTGAAGATTTAGGAATATTCAATTTTATGGATGGTATACAGGCTTCGTTACTCTTCATTAATTGCATTTCACGTTAAATGAACCAATTCTTCAGCAGGGATGTCTCCGATTTGACCAGACTGTTTAAATATCAATTTGTCTTGGCTGTCAATTCTCTCTATGAAGCATTGACGGTGTGACTGCTGGCTGTTCATTTCTTCAGAGTGGAAAGTCATATGTTCATAAGTTATGGGAGCCGAATTAGGCCATTTGGCCCTTCAAGTCTACTCTGCCATTCAATCATGACTGATCTATCTTTCCCTCTCAACCCCATTCTCCTGTTTTCTCCCCATAACCCCTGACACCCGTACTAATCAAGAATCTGTCAATCTCCGAGAGTCTAGAACGAGGGGCACAGTCTCAGGATAAGGGAGGGCGATGAAGATAAATGTTGTTATTCAGAAGGGTTGGAAATATTAGTAATTTAGTCAATCTCAACCCCTGCAAACTTTGCTTGGTCAGTTGTAATTTGCTAAACTATAGGCAAACTAAATGATATGGGACCGGGCAATAAAGGATGTAAGCTTAGGCAGCAATTTCTAAATGACTGAAAACTTATGCAGGTACTAATTTTCTAATCTCTTCTTGTTTACATAGAACATAGGAAAGTACAGCACAGGAACAAGCCCTTTGGCCCATGCCAGACATGATACCAAGCTCAATTAATACAATCTGCATGCACATTATCAATATCCATATCCCTCCATCCCCAGCACATCCAATGTATCCACATCTAAAAGGCTCCTGAGCAACAGTATTGTATCTGCCTCCACTACCACCCGCGGCAGCGCATTCCAGCCATCCAACACTTTCCGTGTAAAAATAAAGTTTGCCGGCATATCGCCTCTTTCACCTTAAAGCTGTGCCCTCTAGTCATAGATTCACACAGCGCAGAAACAGGCCTTTCAGCCCATATTGCCCACACCGAGCAACACGCTCCAACTACATGAGTCCCACCTGCCTGTGTTTAGCCCGTATCCCTCTTAAGGCGTCCGCAGTGGCACAGCGGTGCAGTTGCTGCCTTACAGTGCTTGCAGTGCTGAAGACCCGCGTTCGACCCTGACTACGGGTGCTGCCTGTATGGAGTTTGTACGTTCTCCCCGTGACCACATGGGTTTTCTCTGAGATCTTTGGTTTCCTACCACACTCCAAAGACGTACAGGTATGTAGGTTAATAGGCTTGGAGTGCGTGTAAATTGTCCCTAAAGTGTGTAGGATAGTGATAGCTGGTCGGTGGTCGGTGCAGACTAGGTGGGCCGAAGGGTCAGTTTCCGCGCTGTATGTCTAAACTAAGCTAAACTAAACCTAGTCTATTCAAGTACTTTACACCCCAGCGGTATGAACATTGACTTCACTAACTTCAGACAGCCCTTGCTTTCTCTCTCCATCCCTTTCCCAGTTCTCCCACTAGTCTCACTGCCTCCGCCTACATTCTATCTTAGTCCCGCACCCTCCCCTGACATCAGTCTGAAGTAGGGTCCTGACCCGAAACGCCGCCCATTCCTTCTCTCCAGAGATGTTGCCTCACCCGCTGAGTTACTCCTGTGTCTACCTCCAAGTACATGACAAAATGTTTTTTAAACATTGTGGTAGTATATGCCTCAACTATCTTCTCCGGCAGCTCATTCCATATACCTGTCACCCTTTATGTAAGTAAAGTTTCTACCCAGGTTCCTGTTAAATCTTTCCCTCTTTATCTTAAAACAATGTCCTCCTGTTCTCGATTGCCCTATGATGGGTAAAAGGCTCTGGGCATTTACCCTACTTATTCCTTCCATGATCTTATATACACCCCTATAAGATTGCTCTTCATCCTCCAGTGCTCCAAGGAATAAAGTTTTAGCCTGTTAAACCTCTCCACATTTCCACATTAGGCTCTTTGACATTTCCACTTTGGGGGAAAAAAAGGTTCTGACGGTCTACCCTATCTATGCCGATAATTTAATTACGCCACCGATACCCTCGTGACAGCTCCTCACCATAAGGTGAATGTGTGGAATTCATTGCCACAGAGGGGCGGCACGGTGGCGCTGTGGTATAGTTGCTGCCTTACAGCGTCAGAGACCAGGGTTCGATCCTGACTACGGTTGCTGTCCGTATGGAGTTTGTACGTTCTCCCCATATCCTGCATCTCCTGGAGCTCCACTTTCCTCCCACACTCCAAAGACGTACAGCTTTGTAGGCTAAGTTGATCGATGGCTTTGGTAAATTGTCCCTAGTGTGTGTAGGAGAGTGTTAGTGTGCAGGGATCGCTGGTCGGCATGGACTCAGTGCACCAAAGGCCTATTTCCATGCTGTAACTCCAAACTAAACGAAACTAAAGATGGCTGAGGAGGCCGAGTCAATGGATATTTTTAGGGCAGAGACTGACAGATTCTT
Organism: Okamejei kenojei; assembly: GCA_035221665.1. Classification (NCBI taxonomy): domain Eukaryota; kingdom Metazoa; phylum Chordata; class Chondrichthyes; order Rajiformes; family Rajidae; genus Okamejei; species Okamejei kenojei. Next base: position 51,360,854 of record CM069131.1, on the reverse strand, counting down.
GATTTGTAAGGGCGTCAGGAGTTATGGGGCGAAGGCAGGAGAATGGGGTTGAGAGGGAACGATAGATCAGTCATGATTGAATGGTGGAGTAAACTCGATGGGCCGAATGTCCTACTTCTGCTCCCATCAGCTATGAACCACTGCCGCCTTCCTCACCACCAAGTTCCCCAGACTGAGCTCGCTACGAAACCTTGGTTTTGCACACTTTCCTTCCCCCCCCCCCCCCCCCCCCCCCCCCCCCCCCCCCCCCCCCCCCCCCCCCCCCCCCGCAACTCCATCTCATCTTACTGCAGGAGGATAACTGCAGTGTCACGCTGGGCCTTGGTTGCCTTTACTGGATGTGTTTTTCATTCCCCGTCTATCGATTACCATTTTACTTTACTCCAAAAACAGCACTGGAAAGTCGATGTCAGCTCATCTGAGTCGTAATATAATAGTGCTGTCAGAAATCTGGAAGCAAAGTCGTTCTCAAGATCATTTGTGGTTTGTCAGGAGTGGATGGAGGGAGAGGGGGGGGGCGGGCGGTGGGGGGAGGTGAGCAAGGTTGTCGGTAGAGGAAATAGCTCTGACCTCCTTCACTCTGCCGATGCTCGATCAGTGGTGTGTCTGGCCCACTGAGATATATTATCCGGCAGCTCAGCACATTATTCCACTTATCTAAATGGGGTTCTTTCCATCGAGTCGAGCTGCAGCACTTTTAAACGGCAAGGTTTCCAGCCAGACACTGTACTTTGCTTCTTAATCTCCCTCTACAGGAAGTAACACCGAGCACCATCTCTGGGTAATTCAACCGCAGACAATCTGTGTGAGGATGACTCGACAGGGTGGGAAGTAAAGCCACTGCCTCACAGCCCGGGAGACCCTGGTTCGATTCTGGCCTCGGGTGTTGTCTGCACGGCATTCCCAGGTTATCCCCAAAACCAGGATGTATCACAAGGAAGTGCAGATGCTGGTTTACACTAAAGGACACCAAATGCTCGGGTAACAGCGGGTCAGGCAGCATCTCTGGATCTGTGGCAATCTGAAGAAGGGTCCCGTCCCAAAGCATCAAATGCTCATGTTTATCATTATAAGTATTCCCTGGGTGCAGATGTTAGGCTGGGTTATGGTGGACGGTGGGGGGTGAGACTGGGAGAGTGGGAGGGAATAGTTTACAGGGCAATATGTAAGGAGAGTGAGACTGACGGGATTACACTGAGAGCCAGAATACACTTCATGGGTTGAACGTTTTCCTTCTACGCCATGAGAGAAACGTCCCTCAATATTAAACAAGTAAAGGGGACTTTTCTTACGGCGCAATGGACACAGAAGTTTAGTTTCGTTTATGTGTAGGAAAGAACTGCAGATGCTGGTTTAAATCGCAGATAGACACAAAATGCTGGAGTGATTCAGCGGGACAGGCAGCATCTCTGGAGAGAAGGAATGTGTGATGTTTTGGGTCGAGTCTGAAGAAGGATCTCGGCCCGAAACGTTACCCATTCCTTCTCTCCAGAGATGCTGCCTGTCCCGCTGAGTTACTCCAGCACTTTGTGTCTACCTTTAGTTTAGTTGAGTTTAGTTTATTGTCACGTGTACTGAGGTACAGTGAAAAGCTTTTGTTGCGTGCTAACCAGTCAGTGGAATGACAATACACAGATACGTGATAATGGGAATAACGTGAATAACGTTTAGTGAGCATAGTTATAGGAAGAAATGTTGTAGGAGTAGAGATTTAAAAGAGTGGAGTGATTGCAAATCCACTTCTATGACTAGCACACAAAGAGTCACGTGGGTTGGGTGCCAAGTTGGTGTCAAGGGCGGAATAATTGTGGACAATAACAACATTCAAAATATATTTGGACAGATACGTGGATAAGGAAAGTTAAGAGGGATACGAGACATACGTGTGGAAATGGTACCGACTTAGATGGGGCGTCTTGGTTGGCATGGACGAGTTGGGCCAAAGGGCCTGTTTCTGTGCTGTATTACTATGACTCTTTCATTTTGATGGAATGAGAACCAGCAATTTTGCCTGTCGTCCTTTTCGTTCTTTTTCATCTTATTTAGAAAGTCAGATTATAGATCACACGGACTATATAACATTAGCAACACATTATAATAACAAAGAGGGTTAATTTTAATTGCTACTGTATTTCATGCTAGCCCTCTGGTTACCAATCCCGGTTTGACGGAAGACTGCAGTGTGCAGGTGTCTGAGAGGGAACAGGGGAGAGCAAACAGGGATGTTTGTTTTCCACTGATGCAGCGAGCCCTCCAATTAATTTGCACGGTGACTGTGTATTTATCATAGGAGAACACGCTGCCAGGGATGGTGGTGATTGTGCCATTTAAGAGGCTTTTAGATAGGTACACGATATGCAGGAATTGGCAGGACCTGGATCACATGCTGGCAGCAGGGATTAGATTAACTTTGCATCATGTTCAGCACGGACATTATGGGCTGAAGGACCAGTTCCTTTAGGCTTCAGAGATAAAGTGTGGAAACAGTTCCTTCGGCCCACTGAGTCCACACCGACTAGTCCTTTCCTACACAATAGGGGCAATTTGCAGTTTTACTGAAGCCAATTAACCAACAAAGGAGGGATGAGAGGAATGAAATGTGCCTCTGGCCATCAGCACTAAGTCTGAAGAAGGGTCTCGACCCGAAACTTTGCCTACTTCCTTTGCTCCATAGATGCTGCCTCACCCACTGAGTTTCTCCAGCGTTCTTGACTAACTTAAAAGGGAGTAACTGTTATAAAATAATTCTGTAGTCACACCTCTCTCTTGCTTCACAAACATCTCAGGCATGGAGGTGTGGACAAGATTTAACTATTTGTATTTTAGACCCTCGTTATGCATGTCTTCCCGCTGGTTAACTGACGACTCAAATTGCTACCGTTTCCAATTTGATTTGTATAGATTTGGTGCGGACTGGCTCCAACCCCACTTCAGACTGAAGTAGCACAGCAGACAATCCATAAATATTGATGATGATGTTAATGATAATTTGTACCTAGCTGGGTGCAGTGAAATTCTTTATTTTTGCATACAAAGTACAAAGAGTCGCCATAAAGGCAAATATTACATTTGAACAGGGGCGAAGGATTCCTCTTTGAACCAAGTGGTGGATTTTGAGAGGGAGCTGGTCTCCTGCCTTTGGTCGATGCTCCACTGTGGCTAACATGTGAATCAACTGTTGCCTCAGAGAACAGGCAGTGGGAGATAGATTAATGTTTCTGTCATTGGAAGTGCCTTTAGTCTGCCGTAATCCCAGCTGAAGCTAAAATTGTGCCCAGACTGTGGACAATCTTTGTTAGAACTCTCTAGACAACAAAGCATCTTGGGAAAAAAAAGGCACAAAGTGCTGGAGTAACTCAGCAAGTCAGGTAGCATTTCTGCAGAACATAGATAAATTACGTTTCGGGTTGGGACCCTTCTTCCGGCCTGAGAGTCTGAAAGCTTAGGTTTTCAATCTGAAAAGGGGTCCCTACCTGAATCGTCACCTGCCCATGTTCTCCAGAAATGTAGTCTGATCCGCTGGGTTACTCCAACACTTTGTGACTTTTTTTTGCCCAGAATATTTTTTAATTCTCAAATCAAGAGTCGAGAGTGTTTTATTGTCATATGTCCCAAAATGGAGGTGAGAAAAGGCCATAAAAAATCAGGGCCTGCCACAAATGAACTCGGGAAGGGTGGAGTACATAATGGCCCATTGGGCTAGATGTGCTAACAAGGGGGATAAAATGATGCGAACAGTGGAACTGGTAGAACAAGGCTGGGAGAGTGGAGGAGAGAAGAGGGGGGAAGAGGAGAGGGGTGGAGTGGAGAGGTACGGAAAGGAAAGGAAAGCAGGAGTTACTTGAGATTGGTGAAATCATCGTTCATATCGCTGGGTTGTAAGATATCCAAGCAAAATATGAGGTGCTGTTCCTCCAATTTGCGTGTGGCCTCACTCTGACAATGGAGGAGGCCCAGGACAGAAAGGTCAATGGGAATGGGAAGGGAAATCAAAATGTTTGGTAACAGGGAGATCGCGTAGGCCAAGGCGGACTGAACCTTGCAATGAATAGAGTAATAAAAATTCTGCACCTGGAATAACCGTGCATAAATAATGACAACAGCCACAGCCACGGCTGCATTAATCTGGGGAACGTTGCTGTCAGCAGGTACTGAGAAAACAAATCTTATCTAACTCGTCTTTAAAGCAATTGCCTGGCAAAATATGCGTTTTCCAATGTCTTTGCACATGCAACATACGAATTGATTTCCTTAATCGACCCAATGATTTTATGCACAAGAGAAAAAAATAAACTGCGCCCCCACTGAGCAACTAGCACCGTGTCGGATGAACGTGGATCGGTCGGGTGGACACAACACTCATGCCTAGCCTCTCTCTCTCTCTCTCTGTAGGATTTATTGGTATTACCTTCATAATCCTGTTGTTCGCGGCTCAATGGAGCTGATGCCTCATTTGTGTAATAGGCTCTAATGACTTCCTTGTAAATGTGTCGCCCTTGTAAGAAGGATCTGTGCCTCCAGTTCCCCGGTGTGCCGTTTCATCCCTCACAGTCACTGATATCTGTTTCTGTCTGTCTGTGTGTGTGTGTGTGTGTAGGCAATGCCATAGACCCTGCTTGGCCCACGCTTTCAAGAACCTTTTAAAAATTCGCCTGGAATTAAATCAGTGAAGTAAAATAAAGGCGCACAGTTTAAAAAAAAGAATTGTATAAATTTAATGAACCTGAACTCCCAATTAAACCCTGCCATCTGTTCATCCAGCACAGATCTTTTTTTTCCTCTTGGATGCGAACAGTAGCACTTACAAAACACAAATCTGGCTTATTGCTTCAAAGTTTGCTTTATGGCTGACTTTCACTCGTGCATCAGAGGGTAGATATAACCTCCGGGTCTCTGCGCTGGGCGACTGTTTAATGTTACCTCCAGCTAGACCAACCAAATCATTCATTGTAGTATGTTGGAAAATATTCCCCCCCTCCTCCCCTTCTGTGCCAGGAGATTGCTGCAAAAGATCTCTCTCTCTCTTCTCTCTCTCTCTGTCTCTGTCTCTCTCTCTTTTTTCTGATGGGTAAATGTCACTTTGTGGTCACACCAAATGTCCTTCACACTTTTTTTTAAAGCGTTTTGTGTAGTTGCGCCAATGATCTTGCCTGGCAGGAGTCAGGAGGCGGCACGGTTTACAGAGATGATGTTTGCAAGAACAGATCAGCTCGGCTGCTCGCTTGCTGGTCTTTTGAACTGACCTCCCAACATTGGTTGAGTTAGCAGAAAAGGGGAAACCCCTCTGAGCTCAGTACGAGAAAGAAAAAGACCAGAGTTGTCCTTGGTGCTGAAATATCCAACTGAATAAAGAGGTCATTGTGTTAAAGTGAAGGCCATTTCACAATTAATGATCTGCTCAGTCGCTGCTGGGAATGAGACAGTCATGTTTGTAAAAGTTTAAAGCAGATTGCGGACATAATTTGGTGATTAACCCTAAGAGTGCTGACAGCGCCAGAGACCCTGGTTCGATCCTCACTATGGGTGCTGTCTGTACGGAATTTGTAAATTCTGCCTGAGACTGGATGGGTTTTCTCCGGGTGCTCTGGATTCCTCCCACACTACAAAGACGTGCAGGTTAATTGGCTTTGGTAAAATTGTAAATTGTCCCTAGTGTGTGTAGGATAGTGTTAGTGTGCGGGGTGATCGCTGGTCAGCGTCGACTTGGGCTGAAGGGCCTATTTCCGCACCGTATTTCTAAAGTCTAAAGTCTAAATCTGGCATTGCATTCCAGGTACCCACCATTCTTTCTGTGTAAAAAAAAAACACTTGGCTCGCACATCTCCTTTAAACTTACCCCTTCTCACTTTCAACCTATGCTTTCTAGCCTTTAACATTTCCACCCTGGGTAAAAAAAAAAATTCTGACTGTTTACCCTTTCTGTGCCTCATAATTTATACACATAATATCTAAATAAATCATGCAATAATCCTATTATAAAAAAAACAATAAATTACTCCAAAATCAGAAGTATCCTTGCAACTAAATTAAGTACTTAGAGCATGCTTTATGATTTTAAAAGCAATAATTAATTAGTCTTTTCCTTTTGCCTCAAAGTCCTCTGCCTTTTTTCTAGAGGTCAGATTTAAATTATGTTAACCCATAAATTTAACTGCATAATGCTGTTTTGTTCAACATTGTGTAAAGATTATTTTTTATCTGGAGTGAAATGTGATAACATCCAAATACTTCCGGGAGTGATTAACCCCTGTGTGCCTGATGTGATCTCTTCATCAGTTGCACGGGGTGACATTGTGGAATGGAACGTCATGGAGGGAAATTGGAGCAAATGGAAGTTTTGGGACAATTAAGTGTCAACACTGCAGTATGGGATGATAATCCATATAATCCAACTCTTTTGAGTTTGTCACTTTGAATAGATTTAAGTAGCTTCAACAACTACCTATTGAATGGAAGGTTAATTAACAACATGTAGGATGGTGTCTGGTTTACACCTGGATTTGTAAATAATCTTGTGCAATCCTCCAGAGGAAACAGAACGAGTAAAGAATCAAGGTGTTGTTGAGGGCAACATAATTCCATAAAGTACATCTGTTTAATTTTGCTTGAGCCTATTTAATTCCAAAACATGCATTAGTTTAACTTCAGACAGTGATAAATTAATTGAAGCTGAATATAAAAATCAATATGATTCGGGACATGAAACATGTTCGTTTTCGTTTTAGAGTTGCAGCATGCAAACAGGCCCTTCGGCCCACTGAGTTCATGCTGACCATCGATAATCCATTCAAACTAGTTCTATATTATCCACTTTCTCATCAACTCCCTACACACTGAGGGTCATTTACAGAGGCCAATTAACCTACAAATCCACATTTCTTTCGGATGTGGGAGGAAACCGGAGCTCCAAGAGAAAATCCACGTAGTCATCAGGAGAACGTGCAAACTTCACACAAACAGCACCCAAGGTTGGGATTTAACCTGGGTCACTGGCGCTATGAGATGCCAGCTCTGCCAACTGCGCACAGTACTGAATTCCATTTTTAATTCAATTTCCCTCTTGTAGCACGATTCAGTACAAGAGCAACCTGGTGCAATAAACCGCTGACGGTGAGATACCGGCAGCATTTTAATCGAGTTTTGAGACCTCAAAGGTGAAGCTTATGGAACGTCAGCAATTTCAGCTTCTCGCTTTGCCAGCCACTTGCTACTCTGACTGATGGACACAGCTCGCTTCTTCTTAGTGCATCAGTGCTGACTCCACTTGTGCCGAAGCAGTTTGGCTTGGCACAGACTCGCTCTGCTGAATTAATATTCCTGCAGCTCTTTGGACCAGCTCCCAATGTCCTCTTGTCTTGAATTATGTGGTGATTCTGCCATGTCTTTCTATTCCATAGATAATGGGATAATGACAAGGTACTGGAAGGAAATAGTCACATAAGGCACAACAGTATTCAATACAGTATTGACCTTCCCTGTATTGTGATAGAGCATTCAAAACCAAGATTTAATATATGAATTGATTATAAACTCATTGAGTTATCCAGGATTCTGAAAGGGATTTGCAATGTACGTGCTGAGAGACTTTCCTTAGATTGGAAATCCTAGAACTGGAGACATAATCTCAGGATGGGTGGAGGTTATGCATTTTGGACGAAGATGTAAAAAGTGTACTAAGTCAGGATTGTACATTTTGTTATTCTCAAATGGAGGATATCGAAGCTGAAGCACTGAGGGCACTGGGGGGCTGCACGGTGGAGCAGTTGCTGCCTTACAGCGCCAGTGGCCCGGGTTTGACCTGGACTACGGGTGCTGTCTGTATGGAGTTTGTACGTTCTGCCCCAGACTCTGTGGGTTTTCTCCAGTGCTCCAGTTTCCTCCCACACTCGAAAGACGTACATGTTTGTACACTAATCGGTTTTGGTTGTAAATTGTTCCAAGTGTGTAGGATAGTGCTCGTGTATGGGGATTGCAGGTTGGCGCAGACAAAGTGGGCCGAAGGGACTATTTCCGCACTGTATCTCTAAACTAAACTAAATTTAAAAAAAAACACTCAAAGGCTCAAAGTGGTGACTTTTCATACAACATGAGCATTGAAGGATAGTAGAATGAGGCACGGGATTTAGTTCAGTGGCAGAGCGAGTTTAAGGGGCAATGTGACCCTTTCCTGTTTCCATTTCCTGCATGTATTCTGCACCATCCTGATAAGCAAAACCATGGAGCAGAGCATGATTAGGATGAGGAAAGGCATTGATCCTTCTCCAATGCTCAATTCATTCAGGGCCAAGCTGTTCCCTGATCTCACACCTTCGCCACCTCCAACGGGATCCCACTACTGGCCACATCTTCCCATCTCCACCCATTTTTGCTTTCCGCAGAGACCTTTCCCTCTGCAACTCCCTGGTCAACTCGTCCCGTCCCACCCAAACCACCCCCTCCCCAGGTACTTTCCCCTGCAACTGCAGGAGATGCAACACCTGCCCCTTTACCTGCTCCCTCAACTCCATCCAAGGACCCCGACATTCTTTCCAGGTGAGGCAGAGGTTCACTAGCACCTCCTCCAACCTCATCGAATGTATCCATTGTTCCAGATGTCAACTCCTGTACATCAGCGAGACCAAGCGCAGACTCTGCGATCGTTTCACTGAACACCTCCGCTCAGTCCGTCTTAACCTACCTGATCTCCCGGTTGCTCAGTACTTTAACTCCCCCTCCCATTCCCAATCTGACCTTTCTGTCTTGGGCCTCCTCCATTGTCAGAGTATGGCTAAGCGTAAATTGGAGGAACAGCACCTCATATTTCGCTTGGGTAGTTTACACCCCAGCGGCATTAACATTGACTTCTCTAACATTCAAATAGCCCTTGCTTTCCCTCTCCCTCCATCCCCTCCCCTTCCCAGTTCTCCCACTAATCTTACTGTCTCTGACCATATTCTATCTCTGTCCCGCCCACTCCCCTGACATAGTCTGAAGAAGGGTATCGACCCGAAACGTCACCCATTCCTTCTCTCCAGAGATGCTGCCTGTCCCGCTGAGTTACTCCAGCATTTGTGTCTACCCTGATCTCACACCTTTGCCTTTGGTCTATGCTCCTTGATACCTTCATGCAATTGTACAACATAAAAGGCCATTCGGACTGAAATACCAATGATGGCTCTTTGGAAAATCCATCCAGATCTGTCCACTGCCCTAGTTAATCCCCATAATCTGATAAATGTATTCATAAAAATATCTGCCCACGTCACTAGTAAAAGCTTCATCTGTCCCAATATGCAGTGTTTTATGGATGTGGATTTCTAGATTCATTCACCCCTTACATGGAGAGCTGAGGTAAGGATTATTTATTCCCAAATGTGTTGTAGGTATTGTTTGCAAACCTACAATTTAATGTCATTATTGATTTCAGAAAGTGGCTGCTTTCCTGAACCTCCGCAGGCCACACGATTTGGGTACTCTTCATGGTGCTGTCAGATATAGAGCCAGGAATGATGTTATACACAATCAAGATGGTGTGTGGCTTGAAGGGAGACCTGCAATTTGTGCCTTTCTTATCCCTTGTTGTCTTTGATCTGCTTGATGGTACAATGGTGGTGAGTCTGTGGAATTCTTTGCCACAGAAGGCTGTGGAGGCAAAGTCAGTGGATATATTTAAGGTGGAGATAAATAGATTCTTGATTAGTACGGGTGTTAGAGGTTGTAAGGAGAAGGCAGGAGAATGGGGTTAGGAGGGAGAGATAGATCAGCCAAGATTGATTTGCAGAGTAGACTTGATGGGCCGAGTGGCCTAAATCTACTCTTCTCACATTTTTATGTTAAAATAAAGAACTCCGTTGCTATTTTATGTCATTCCTTTCTGGTCAGATGAGCTTTGCATCAATGGACACTAAGAATAGTATTGACTTATTGACGTTGCATGATGCACCATAAGCATGTGTTTATTATTTGCAGCATAATTAGGGTTCTGTTGCAGGATGTAATTCAACATAGATTTGCACCCATGTGTTTAGGGGTGTCGGTTTTCAAAGAGCTTTGCTTCCACTCTAGAAGCTGCATATGGCCGTATTGGTTATTAATGGAATTGTAGCTTGGTTTTAGTTGCAAGCTGATCAGGATGTACAACATTCATGGTACAAAAATGTCTTCACCCAATGGCCCTAGCTATGGGGTACTATGGTTTATAGTGACATTTGGAAGGTTAAGTGTCCAGGAAGGTTATTGCCTCCTTTCCAAACCCTTCCCTCTTCTTGGCAGGCCTCTTTTTTAAGGATAGAAACATGCTGACGTGTTTAAGGATCAATTGCACGTAGTCTGATCTTGTGCAGGCTGCTGTTGAGTTGACGGAGCCTTTGGTCTGCGTTCCATTGTGTACGCTATGAACTGAGGTTACAGTAAAATTCCCTCATTTGAGATGACTCGAGGATTCCAGATAAGTACGTTGAGCTAACAAGAAGCCAAAAGAGCTAGTGTTATGCGGTTAAAAGTGTCCTCGTGCCAATAGACTGCAACTACAGCGTGCAAATATGAAGTGACTTTGAAATGGAATTGGTCAGCTTTTTAATGAGAGTGCTGCTTTTTTCTAGTGCAAAATGGAGCAATTTGTGTTTTACCTTCTCTCGCATGAGTCGACAGGATCCCATTTTTGGTTTGATGGCTGGATTCAGTGCAATAGTGTTTTACGTGAGGTGATTTTCACTCTTTAAGTCCATGTTCCTTCAGCAGCCCAGGAAGGAGGAGTGTTTTGATGCAGCATATGTGTTTCGTGCTTGAGATTTACTAGAAGGCAGAAAGTGTTTTTTTTTTAATTTTTGCCTGAGCCAAGCTCTGCCGCATCACACTGGTATTGGCGCTGGGGTCACTGAGAGCTGACGCCTCACCTGCCAGGCTGGGCCAACGCAAGATAATTGGCAGTGCAGTGACGTGGGCAAAGTATATTTAAACCGAAGGGAAAAAAGGCAGAAGACTTGGTGTTGTTTTAGGAACCACAGGAGCAGCTTCTGGCTGGAACCAATTGCAGCAAAGTTAGGGCAAAGTCTCCCCTTGGCGACCACAAGCTATCTTCATTTCTCGAAGCTTTCTTTAAAAAAAAATGCGCACCTTCCCAGGTAAGGCGGGTGTAGTGAGATGCGGTGGGCGCCTTAATGTTAACTGAACAAATGTAACAAGTTTAATATAACTGAAATAATGAAGTTGTTGTATCTGTGCGGATGAGCTCTGATGTTGAGGAATCTGGCACCTTTTTACTGATGGGAGATGAATCATTTATTTTCCCTGAGCAGTTAAAGACCTAGTCGTGAGTAACTAACTACTGGCTTGCAAGAAAATTTAAAAAAAAAATACTTTTATGGGTATCGCCTGAGAATTGATTTTGTGCTTCCTGAAGTAATTTGAGCGATTTATCCCTTATGGCATGTGTATTATATTGTAGATTTTAATATCTTGTAAGTGAATGTTTCCTAAAATGGAATTACAATGGCCACATCCACTATTAACTATGAAAGTGAAAGTAATAAAAATAGAGTGTCTTACAATGGTGCAGTACAGATGTAGTTTGAAGCCATGGTAAGCTTTAAAAAAATCATGGGGCCAATTCCTTGGAGGACTTCATATTATCAATGACTTTCTAATGAGTATTATCCAGACTGTTAACTTATGCTTTGGTCTGTGCGTGTGCGTGTTTTCCTTTTGCGGTAGAGTGGTGCAGCATCTACGGCTGCTGCTTCACAGCTCCATTGACCCGGGTTCAATCTTGATCAAGGGTGCTGTCTGTGTGGAGTTTGCACATGGGTTTCCTCCGGGTACTCCGGTTTCCTCCCAAATCCCCAAAATGTGCATGTTAGTAGGTTAATTGGCTGCAGTATATTGCCCCTGGTATGCGGAGAGTGGATGAGAAAATGGGATAATATAGAACGTGTGAATGGGTGATCGATGGTTGGCATGGTCTCAATGGGCCAAATGGTTTGTTCCCATGCTGTTTGTCTCTCTCTCACTCTCCCTCTTTCTCTCTCCTTGTCTCTCTCCCTGTCTCTCTCTGTATCACTCTCTGTGTCTCTCCCTGTGAAACTCTCTGTGCCTCTCTGTGTGTCTCACTGTTGTTCTCTTTCTCTCTCTCTCTCTCTCTCTTTTTCTCTGTCTCTGTATCTCCCTCAATACTTTATATGTGCTCGAAGCCCACTCCTGGAGACTGCAGTGGCTTATGAGAATATTCTGGACCTGGAGCAATGCTTCCAGCAGAGGATTCTACTCAATTAGAAACATTAAATTGAGTTTCTATCCCTGAAGCAAAAGGATCACAGAGTATTGGGAAGAAACAGTGGGGAGGGTCAAGAATTAGTTTTTTAGCTGATTAAAATTGGCAATCTATTTTCTGAGACCATCTGATTCGAATGTATTAGCAAGCTTGAGGATTCTTTCACTTACCGGCAGATGAGATTGCCCCTCCTTTGTTCTTATGCTGATAGTTAAAAGTAATTACGTTTAAATAAATAGATATTAAAACCTTCTCTGTGATCACAACCATAAGTAACATACTGACGATATTGGTAATCGCAAAATAAAAGCAGAAAAATGTTGTAGGTCAGGCAGTAGTTGAGGAATAAGAAACAGAATTAATATTTCTGCTCAACAATCTTTCATCACATCTGGATAAAGCGAGAGATTAAAAAGATTTACGAATCAGAGAAAGTGAGGTGGAAAAGAGGGAACACGAGGAAATTTGCATCTTTGCATCTTTTTATTTATTTTTTTATTTTTTTATTTTTACCCTGCTTTCTTTTGATAGAAGACAAAATGCAGATAGCGATGATCAGGCAAATAGGAACATCAAGAAACACTGGGAAATTCTTGCAGATTGATCAGGAAAGACAAGAGATGCACCTCGAGTCTGAAGATGGTTCTGGACACAAACTGTTCCCTATCCATGTCCTTCAGAGATTCTGCCTGACTCGCTGAGTTACTCCAGAAGTTACGCCTTTTGTTTTGTAAACTAGCATCTGCAGTTCCTGTATCAACACATAAAATATCTCTCTGATATTGATTGATCTGGTTCATTTTAGACATTTTATTTTGTTGTTCACAAGCATCCACTTAGTTAATTAGAAGGGGCTCCAATTTGGGTCTATGATCAGCTGAGCACCAGTTACCAAAGTTCTCATGCAAATTGTACATAGAACATACCTTTGAAAGTCAAATATGTAAACCACATCAAATAACAAAGAATTATCTTGATTTTTGTATGAAAATGTTTGCCGGGTTTTCAGTCAGATCCCATTTGATAGTCGCTATCCTCAGCTGTGACTGCCAATGTCATTCCATGGCTTCATTTTGTGTGAGATATCCTAGGCTATTACTGCTTCAGTTATGCAAGTACTTTTGGGGGTCCATTTTGTGTCTTGAATCCTTGTGGCTGTGGGTGACTACCATTTGGCATGTGGAACCTCATGGAGTGGCTATTGCAGAAACCAATGCATTTATTTGGGCAACATTTATGTGTTATTAATTGAAATGGATAATGAATTGTATGAAATGAGTACAACATGCTCCACTATAGAATGATAAGTCATTCTGTGCTGTATCTCCCAATGCACCAATTTGACTCTCCCATTTGATGTTTGGACGGTAAGATTATTTGATTATGTCAGAGCGTGGCACATTTACTAACATATCTATGCAAGGTGGCATTTGTACCCTGTGTTTACTTTTAGTGTAGAGATACAGCGTGGAAACAGGTTCTTCAGCCCAATGAGTTGAAGAACATGTTCTTGATTAGTACAGGTGTCAGAGGTTATGGGGAGAAAGCAGAGTATGGGGTTAGGAAGGAGAGATAGATCAGCCATGATGGAATGGCGGAGTACACCTGATGGGCCAAATGGCCCATCAAATTGCCCATCACTTATGATGTTATGAGTCCAGACCAACCAACGATCACTCGTACACTAGTTCTGTTATCCAAGTTTGACATCCTACATACCAGGGGCAATTTATAGAAGGCAATAAACCTACAAATCAGCATGTTTTTGGATGCATTTTTCACTGTACCTTGCTACACGTGACAATAATAAACTAAACTATGATTCAGCAATTGAGATGTGTTCTGTCCGTACTATCATTAATCTTGTTTATTTTCCCATTTGCAGCTACCACATCTCCCACGCCTTGGTCGGGCCACGCAAGGCCATGCAATGAAAGCAATCGCCACTACTGTGTGAACGGGGGACAGTGTTTCGTTATCAATGGTATTAATAAGCTCTCCTGCCAGTAAGTAGATCCAACCTTTCATTCATCCTCTTCTTCTGTGAGTCCGTATTGTTGTAGCCTCTTGCGTTATTACCAGTCACGCAAAAACCGCGCGAGCGATTACTCTTGGGCGGTAGACTTGTAACTCCCGTACACCAACCACCAGAGTGTGAGCAGCATTGGAACTGCAGGCCCAAGGATCCATTTAGTTCACCTTCTGCCAACCCTGCGGTCAGGAAATTCAACAATTACATTGTTGTTGGCACTCATGCAATCTATCTCGATTAATTAGCCTGCACCAAATCCATGTGTGACCCGAGGGAACTCCCATGGTGATAGAAAGCTTTGGGATTAGTTTGTACAAAATTGCATGCTCCTTCAAGCATGCTCTACTTAACACTTGTAATATCTCAAATTGCTCACAGCTGCTAGGACCAGACCCCTTACGGGTGACTTCCATCACCATTTCAAGATTATAGCAATTGAAATCTTCTTCAAAAATGACCATCCAACATCTAGTTGAATCAGACAACATCAAATTAGTTTGCAAAGCAATATTGCTGCATTGACATACTGAGTTTATGTATTTTAACACATATTGTACAGCTAAATCTAATAAACTGATGTTAATTTGGCACGGTTCACATTCCCTTTAAAATCCTTTCAAAACAACTGACACATTTATATTCAGGATCTAAATGACTGACTTGTCGATGAATGAATGTCCTAAGATAACCATTCTGCCCTTTGAACCACAATGGGAATGATTTGTACTTTCAGGGTACACACTTTTAGCTCTCAATTGAAATGCAATGTGCCAAAACCGTAGTTTACAGGGTGAAACTTGTTTGACTGAAATTGTAACGTGAAACAAATTCAGTATTTTTGACTGTAAGGGACATATTCAGCCTTGTTTTAATAATTGCTTCATTCTCCCACTTAAAACACACTGCTTATGTAATAGAACATTAGGTGCCTCCTTACTGTGGTAGAGAGCAAGGCTCTGTTCTTTGTCACACACACTCATTGCGCACACACACACACTCGTATGCACACACTCATAAGCGCACACACTCTCAGGCATACACAGTCATGGGCACACACATTCATACACACACACATACGCACAAACACATTTGTACGCACGCTCACTCGTAGGCACGCACATTCATATGTGCGCACACTCATACGTGGGCACACACACTCACTGGCACACACACTCACTGGCACACACACTCGTAGGCACGCATACACACATATGCATACACATGCACACTCATGTGAATATATATACACATGCACATGCACACTCTTATACATACATGGGGATTTATCAGCCTTCAGTCCCATCAGTCTACCCAACACCATTTCCTGACTAATGTGAATTTCCTTCAGTTCCTATGTCACCCTAGGTCCTCTGTCCCCTAGTACATCTGGGAGATTGTTTGTGTCTTCCTTTGTGAAGACAGAACCAAACGACCCGTTCAACTCATCTGCCATTTCCTTGTTCCGTATAATAAATTCACCTGTTTCAATCTACAAGGGACCCACATCTTGTCAAGAGTAGGAGAATTGAGAACAAAAGGACATAGGTTTAAGGTTAGGGGGGAAAGATTTAATAGTATCATGAGGAGTAACTTTTTTATACAAAGGGTGGTGGGTGTATGGAACGAGCTGTCAGATCAGTTGAGGCAGGTACTCTTGCAACATTTAAGAAACATTTAGCCAGGTACATGGATAGGATGGGTTTAGAGGGTATGGGCCAAAGAGGTGGGACTAGTTGGTCGGTGTGGCAAGTTGAGCAGAAGGGACTGTTTCCATGCTGTATGACTCTATGCCATTTCTCCTTCCATTTCCCTTGGCATCCTTCAATCACCCATCAGTCTGAGACTACCCTGCATACTTTCAATAACCACCAATCTTCAAATCATCTGCAAACTTATTAGTCATGCCTCCTACACTCACATCTTGACCATTCCAATTCATCTTATTGACTGTACCATAGTCAGCAGTATCCAGCAGTTTGACTTGATTCACAGATTAACATTGGATAATGATCAGTGGTTGGTTTATAACGTTGAATGCTTAGGTTTAGTCAATTTCCAATTGTCATTTGCAAAGGAGGCTACACAATAAGTGAACTTTAACCATTTGGCTTAACTCACAATCCACCCTCACACTTCTGCCTTGATAAGTGCAAAAGGAGTGCTTACATTTCATTTCTATGGAGCATATTAGACACAATAGCCTATATATTAGGATCATATCTCACTGATATGAAAATAATGATGACATTCACGGCATTTTCATTGGGGTGTTCAAGTCCCAGAGTATCGTTAGATTATGCCAACATACAGACACTCGTGTACCCATTCTCACGCACTCACTCACACACTCACACTCATTCTCACACATACTCTCACACACATACACTAGCAAACACATACCAACACACTCACAAATGTGCACACATTAACACGTGCACACACTATCAAATACACACTATCAAACACACTGACACACATGGACATACACGCGCACACACACATGCACAGAGTGAAAATAAAAGAACTTCCAGTAGCTGTCTGTATTGAAGGTTCTTTCCACACTGGGTTTAGCTTTCTTGAGCAAAACATAAAGTGTTGCAGGGACTCAGTGGTCAGGCAGCTTCTGTGGAGGGAATGGACAGGCAGTGTTTCAGGTCGGGACCCTTCTCAGACTGATTTGAGTAGGGGGAGAAAAAGCCACAAAACGGTGAAGACAAGTGCTGAGGAAAGCGGCCAAACTTTTTATTTCTGATCCCTGCCTACACTGCTCATTCTGGAATTCACCTCACACAGGTCTGGTAGCCTCTGTGACAATCAAAGGCATATCACAAGTCAGAAATTGTAAGAAAAATGTGTAATAGCACCAAGACTATTTGAAAGTGAAACTCCATGCTGTGCGTAGCCCAAATGCAAATGAGGGCAGACAAAGTACTGGAGACGGTGATGGTGCTGCAAGGTGGCGCAGCAGTAGAAACTCAGCGGGTCAGCAGGAAAATTACAAATCCCATCCTTTTTCCCCAGAGATGCAGCCTGACCCACTGGGTTACTGCAGCAATTTGTGCCTATCTTCGGTATAAACCAGCATTTGCAGTTCTTTCCCACACAGTAAACAAGGACAAATGTGTGTTAGAATTAAGCTGCAGCCTTAGCTGATTATGTACCACAGGAGGAGCAATACAATTATTATTCAGTCCAATTTTAGTGTAACATTTGAAACATTTAATAAATCTCAAAAATACATTTTATTAAATCTCATATTTAAAAAACAGATTGTTCAATAAATTTACATCCCCTAGTTAGTGCACTGTGAATTGTAGAACAGCAGTTAGCTTCCATGACTGTTATAAGCATTTGGAGTAAAATCCGATACAGATGTACTGCTTGGCTTAAAGCTCAGTTGAAGTAATATTCACAGGCACGTCCAGCAATCAATTTGAGTGTTCCCATGTAATAACTAAAGTTGCATTGACACAGAATAGCAACTGGTCATAGTAGCGGGTAATAACACTTACATTTACATATAGTGATTTTGGACTCACCGATGGAGATACTAGCCTGAAAATGCCCAATCTCGTCTGATCTTTGAAGCTAAACAGGCTCAGGCCTGGATTGTACATGGATGGGAGACCGCCTGCATTCCCTCGCTCTCATTTCTCTCTTGGGTGGCACAACAGTAGAGTTGCTGCCTTACAGCGTTAGAGACCCGGGTTACATGCTGACTCCAGGTGCTGTCTGCACGGAGTTTGTACGTTCTCCCTATGACCGCATGGGTTTCTCCCGGGTGCTCCAGTTTCCTCCCACACTTCAAAGGCATTCAAGTTTGTAAGTTTATTTGGCTTTGGTAAAAATTGTAAGTTGTCCCTAGTCTGTAGGGTATGGGAATCGCTGGTCAGCACGGACTCGGTGGGCCGAAGGGCCTGTTTCTGCGCTGTATCTCTAAACTCAACTAAACTAAATTCCTCTCCACCCTGGTTTAAGTGAGCTGGTTGCTACTGGAAAGAGAGCATTGGGGTTTATATATTCTCAAGCCTCAAAATAAGGTTTGCTTTATGGCATTCAAGTCAAACAATGAGTCTGAGGAAGGGTCCCGATCCGAAATATTGTCTGTCCATTCCCTCCCCAGTTGCTGCCTTACCTGCTGAGTTCCTCCAACACAATGCGTTTTGCTCAAGCAATCTGAACTTAATGTGAGACACACCCTCCAATACAGATAGAATACCGAGAAGTTGTGGTCCTATCATTGCATTCAGCAGAGGAAACATAAAACAAAAAGATTAAAACATATAATTACATAAGGTTACCAGTGGTGCAGTGAAATGGGTATTTCTGTCACGCTAACACATGTTATAATGAAGTTGGAACACTATCAATACACAAGTCCATCGCCAAGAAATATTGTGCTTAGAGAATGATTCCTTCTGGATCAGTAGGACAATTTTCCAGATTCAGTCAGCTGCAGTCAGTTTTGCTTTCAAAAGTAATTTTATTCCAAAGATAAAAAGACAGAAATGATCTCGATGAGTTCTGTGCTTTAAGAAAGAAGCTTAGCAGTAAATTGTGGGGCAGAAAGCGTGGGGGGAGAAAAACACACTTGGAGTGAACCCTATTTCTCCGACACATCATTTACCAGAAAAAAATTGTGTTCACTGGCCTGGATTACTGTCGATGTGAAAATTGCACCTTGTGAGCCTTTACCTATTTAATCATCTTGCTGATTGGCAGAGTTAGATATTAATGTTCCTCGCATTACTTACATTCAATATTCCTCAATATTTAAAATTTGTAATGACAGCTCACTGATGTTAGGCTTTCCTGTCATTAAGAGCCTGGACGTAGCTACGCTGTTGGCTTCTTTTTGTTTTATGGGATGTTTTGATATGGTCGATTGGTAGCAGATGCCATTTTGATTTAACAGCTTGCAAGACGCATCCAAGCAAATATTTATTAAGTAACAAATTGGCTGTAAAGTTTGTGGTGACAGATATAACTTGAACCACTGGTCCCTTGGGTATAAATAATAGCTGGGGCATTATGGAATGGCCTTTCATTAACTTTCCCAAGTATACTCTGCAATTCTTTGCCATAAACATTTTAATTGATTTCAGAATGTTAGAGCATTGACTGTTGAATTATAAATAAAACTTAAAGCAGTAAATCAGGGGATCTGCATTCTACACACTTTTATTCATGCTGGGCCATTTATGTCCATAAACATTTGTGAAGGATTGGAAATTGAATGTTCCTGATAAACTATGAAGTTCTAAGTGGGTTTGTGAACAGCGTTGACACCCGAATGGCAATGTTATTGTGCTCACTGTTGTAAATGAACTTCATGAAAACTGCCGTTATCGTCAAAGGCGAGACAGTTGAGCTGAATGCTAAAATAATTACCCATTGGATTCTGGCTGCCAAACTGACTGATTTGACCAAGAAACTCTCCTTGATGTTGGTTTGTCTGTTAATGCCACTGGATGTGTTCTTTTTAACCGTGTGCATAAAGCTGCCGAGTAGACTTGTTCTGTTTGTTTATGTCCCATTTCTACCCTCCAGGTGCGAAAGTGGATTCACTGGAGAGAGATGTGCAGAGACTTTACCCATGAGGGTCTTTATACCTGAACGTATGTGAAGATATAATCATGTCTGGGTCTTTATTCTCTCCCTTACAGCTCAAAAAGAAAAATCCTTGGTGTTGTCACTGATCTAAAAGGAAGATATGTTACAAAATATGGCATTTTATAATTTGGATGATTTCTGAAAATGTAACCAAGCACAACACAACCTGTACTGTCTGCTCTCTTCATGATGTTTTATGCACAGTGCCTTTTACTTTGAGAAGCAGTGCAGTAGAGATTCATGTGCTTGGCAATCCCTGGGTTGAGTTTACAGCCATTGAGATCCTCCCCTCACCCCCGCGCTGCCACCATTTTTTAATGATCTAAAAAGGCATCGAACAATTCACAGAATGGTGGACTTTCTTTGGTAAGGAAGTAAAATATTTGAACGATGGATCCTGAACTCACAAGAGATCACTATGAAAAATATCCAAATGAAACTCTAAAACTGAGAATTATTTCTAAATTTTCCAAACTGCAATTCCAGCATTTGGAAGTATTAATCAGATGCAGAAATCTTCAGAACCAATGAACTTTTTTACTGTTTAATATTCCCCAGTGTGAAACTAATTGGCCTTCTTGTTTAACTTTGATTTGGTTCCGAGATACATTTCCAAGAACACTTGAGAAATGGATTTTCATGGCTTGTAAATGCACCCGTGGAATAAAATGAGTTTTTTTGCTGTTTTGTAATAAAAATTATTGAATTTAGTGGGGATGATAATTTTAGATCAAACCAATGACCACACCAAGGTGATGAGGCCTTGTGCCATTAATGGCTCTATCTTGATAATTACTTATCTATTCTTTCCCCTCTTTTTCTCTTATTTTGTTTGTCTCGTCAGGTGTCCAAATGAGTTTACTGGTGATCGCTGTCAAAACTACGTAATGGCCAGTTTCTACAGTACGTCCACTTCTGTCTTTCCGTGTTTTGAAGCATGCTTAGTCACACTGTTGATTCTTGCTATTGGTGTTGCTGCTAATGCTGTTATTGTCATGGTGTTGCTGTTGCTGTCGCTGCTGCTGCTGCTATTTCCCTTTAATCACAAATTTTCATCTTCACTCGGATGGTTTCCCTTCCACGGAGAGCGAGGAAAAGGCGCAGGCTGAAGGATTAGAATGTTTGTGACTCCTTCATAAAGAACCCATATTCGTAGAGTTTTATCAGATTTTCCTGACCTCTTATTTGGAGAGAAGGGATTGGGAAGGTGGTGGAGTAGGAGAGTGTAGTGTAAGGAGAGGTTTACTAAATACTCACTGGCTCATAACAAAGGGTAAAGGACTGTAGCAACAGATGATATGTGGGGAGTTGAACACCACAGTAAAGACACAGACAGAAATGGCTGTAGATACAATGGGTGTTAAGAAGTGATGGCATGCTAAATGACAATGTCTTTCTCTGTACCATCGGCACAGCAGCTTAGCTACAGATGTGTGACTCCCCATGTAACAAACACAATGATGACTGATAGACGAGTGAAAGAACATTTTCTGTGACATTATGAATTACCTCGGGACCCCTTGTTCAGCGCCAGCTCAATCAATACAAGCCAAACATGCGTTTGAGTAAAATGTAGTTTCTACCCAGCTGATGAACGGCAGGGATCAAAGAGAGGAATGTCGCATTGGCGGCAGTGTGCTTTGCTTTGTCACTATGCCTTTCTGTAAAGGGCTGGAGTCTGACAGAGGCAAGGTACAATGAAGAGATGAAAGAAGGGGTTTGGAAGAGAAGGCAAGGATGGGATTCCTTCAACTTAATTGTTAGAACTGCAAATCATTATAGTTAGTCAGACAAAAGTTAGTCAGGATATGACTTTAATACGGGAGAGTGATGGAAATAGCAAGGTTAGAGTTAATTCTTTAGGTACATTTGATGGTAAACACGTGTATGCATCCAATCCCATGAAGTGATAAAACAACACTGATACATGGTTAATTATTAGCCATCACCAGGAAATGGCCATAAAAGTTCTCAGATTTTCGCTAAAGCCCAGCTGATTTGCTTGCCTCCTTCAGGCATGGAGTCTGGTAGCCATGGGCTCCCAGTCCCATAACATATGCCCATTTCTCTTTTCACTCAGGGAAACGATGGATGTGCAATGATTGTTGTCTCTCCAATGATTCTCATACCACTCTGTAAATTGCCCTGTAGTGTATAGTGAGTGGATGTGAAAGTGGGACAACAGAACTAGTGTGAACAGGTGATCAATTGTCAGTGTGGACTCGGTGGGCCGAATGGCCTGTTTCCATGCTGTATCTTTTAATCAATCAATCAAACTAAAATTTGAATTGGGTGGGTTGCCTTTAGAGGAAATGTTGGGCAGACTAGACTTGTATCGGCTGGAGTTTAGAAGAGAGGGGGTGATTTTGAATGAAGAAGCAGGAATAGACCCATGAGTCTCCAGCAAGATCATGGTTGATGTAATAATGTCCTCAAGTCTGGATTCCATTCCACCTGTAACAACCTTTCACCCCCATGTTTGTCGAGAATCTACACATTGTCAGTCTTAAAAATATTTGCACTTGGTAGCTCCATGAGCACAATTGCTGAGGCAACATCAGATTTATTCAATTAACCAGGATTTGGTGTCCCATTTGCAAGTTGTGATTTGAACAGATGTTTCCACATCAGATGTCACTAGTCCAGCCCTCTGAGTTATTATGCAGTCATATATAACCACTACACCAACACAGCACTACTGATTATTGTGGCAAGACATGGTCCTTTAAGGAGATGATATCTGTGGAGCCAAAACTCTGGCCACGGATGACTCTTGGATATCCTGTGAAAAAGACTATCAGTCTGTTCAATTCAAGGGGAATTTAGGCTGAGCATTAAATACTGACCTTGCCCTTGGTGCCCACATACTGCAATTGAAAGAAAAACTCATGGCTGAGGAGCAAAACGGTAGTGTGAATTGGCTGCCTGATAAAGGAAAAATGGGTAGACACCTCCCGAGGTCACCTATTTCATGTCACTGCTGAAAAAAATGTACTATTGGAACATTGCAGAAACATTTAGACAGTTACATGGATAGGATTGCATTAGTGGGATATGGGGCAAATGCAGGCAGGTGGGACTACTGTTGGGTCGGTGTGGGCAAGTTGGGCCAAAGGGCCTGTTTTGACACTGTGTATGACTATGACTCTAAGAAAAGTACAGAAAGAATCCAGAAAAATCAGAACAATTTAGCAGTCCATATATTTTATGTTGTTGGGAGCTCGTATGGAAGTAGAGTTTTAGAGAATCATAGTTGTGCAGCATAGAAACAGGCCCTTTGTCCTAACTCATCCATGCCAACCAAGATGCCTTCCCAAGCTAATTGCATTTACTTGTCTGCAGTCCATACCCTTCTAACCATTTTCTATCCATGAATTTGTCCAAATATGTCATTTAGTTTAGAGATACAGCATGGAAACAGACCATTCTGCCCACCAACCAGCAATCACCTGTACACTAGTTATATGTTACCCCAGTTTTGCATCCTACATGCTAGGGGAAATTTACAGATGCTAATTAACCTACATACCTTTGGAGAGTGGGAGGAAACCAGCACACCTGAAAAAAAAACGGTCACAGGGAGAACGTACAAACTCCTTACAGACAACACCCATGGTCAGGATTGAACTGAGGTCTCTGGCGCTGTAAGGCAGCAACTCTGCCGCTGCGTTGCCCTGTATTGTTCCTTTACCACTTCCTCTGATCATATGCCCCTCACCATCTGCGTGGAAAACCTGCCCTTTGAATCGTTTCCTTGTCACCTTGGGAATCCAGACATCAAAGAGACTTGTGAGTCTTGGCTCAGAAATGTCCTACTGGGGGTGTATGTGAAGAATGTCACCAAGAGAGACTGTGATTTGTACACTGACTGACTATAGCTTCAGCATTCACCATGCACTTTAACCACAGTTGCATCCAGGTTTCCCAATGGAGAAATATAACTCTTTTTGGATTAATAAGACACAGATCTACAGCACTGTTCTAACAGTAGCAGACTTGGCTGCTTATTTAAAAACTGGAAAATACAAGCAAGGCAGGAGAATAGGCAGTGTTTTGGCAGTTTAAAGAAAAACAGGCTGCCTTATGGTATTATTTATTGCGACGATACTGTATTGTTTAGATTAGCAGAATGAACAGACTGTGGAGTAATGGACAGAGGATTCCTTATCAGGACGTAAATGGATCCCACTGATCCAGACTGATGACTCCTTGTCTGAATTGAACTTGCCACCTGGGATTGGAGAAGAATGTCATTTATTTAATGTGATTTTTATTTTGCCGATCAGCTATCTGAAATGCTGTGGAATCATTTAGCCTCCCAATGCTCAGGCTGATTTGAACAATAGAGTCAGCCTGGTCCTGAGGAAGGAAACAGATAGTGAAGAAAACGTTTCAGGGGGATAATGTCTGTGGGCTTGTCCTCACTGTGCAAATGCTACAGGAGAACAGAGGGCTGTAGGGAATGGTGCAGAGAGGCAGAGCGAGCAATAATGATCGAATGGTGCTTTTATTGCCACCCGTGGAAACACACAGTGAAATTATTTTCGTATAAACAGTCCAGTAGAGTATTGCCATACCTAAGCACATCCCCGATTAGCAAAGTGTGCAGAGATAGTCTACTGATGCCACATGCAAGAAGCGCCATGACTTGTCACCATTTATAAAGTCCAGTCTGCTCTCTAGTTGTTATGGGCGGTGCCCGTTCCAGGCAAACCCCAGGCTACTGCAGGGCCACCAGCCGTCACCTTCCTCAGACATGTGGATTGACCAGTGAACCGACGTCTTCACCTCACCTTTGTTCCCAGCAAGCCAGACAGAAATCAGTAACTCACTGGCAGTGGGAGGAGAGAAAATAAGGACAGAATTGAGAGAAGAGGGGAAGAGATAGAGAGTGAATGTGGAAACGAGGTGCAGAGGGTTAGAGAATATGACAAATAAAGAAACAATTTTTAGAAACCAAAATATATCCATCAGATCAGAACATGAAGTGAGTTAGCTCTGAAAAATTCACTCCAGACATAACCTTTAATCTTTCTTAGAAGGTCAGATGCCTTCATCCTTATGAGAATCATTTGGGAAGGTCATTTCAGTCTAACTCCCAACTATTTAACATCCTCCACTATCTCTTACACTAGTTTATAATTTGAAGGATGAGGAGATAAAGGTTTAGGTTTATTATTGTCATATGTACCAAGATGCAGTGAAAAGATTTGTTTTGCATGCTATCCAAACAGATCAGATTAGATGTAGCAGGCAGAGATGCAATCAGTTCAAATACAGTTCTCAGCATTGTAGCACATCAGTTCCTTAGACAAAGTCCAATGCGCTGATTGGGGCAGAAGTGATTCGAACAGTATCCTCACTTATGACAAACTGATAACGGAGGGGAAGCTCTACCAGATAGGAGCAGGGAGAAGAAGGAATGACCAGGGTAGGACAAGTCTTTGATTATGTTGACTGCTTTTCCAAGGCAGCGTGAAGTGTAGATGGAGTCAATGATGAGAGGTCTGGTCTGTGTCAGAGACAGAGAGGTTTCTAAGATTAATGCCAAATTATTCCATCAAAGTGAACCCAAATTGCTGGGCAACAAAAAGTTTCTTAATTCTCTCCTATACCCTTTGAGTTGCCAAGGGTGTCAACTATTTTTGGTTTGCTCAAGAGACAGATGTAGGCATTATTGGTGAGACTGGAATTTATTGTGCACTGTTAGTTGTCCTGAGAGGGTGAAGGCACGCATCCTCCTCAAACCCTCAGCCAGTCTCTGTGGAGACTGCGCCGATACGTATGATGGGTCGGGAGTCCCTGTGTTAAAAATGCGAAGTAGAGCAGACCGACTGGTATCAGAATAATGTCTGAGGAAGCATTAAAGGATGCTGATAGTGCCACTGAGGAAACAACTGCTCAGACATGTCTCCTTCTGATAGCACCAAACTGCAGCTCCAACCTTCCTGTCGTGCTCATGGACAAAATGCTGTGTTGCTCTGACACAACCTTAGGCAGCATCCATTCCACAGAGTGCACGAAGAATGTGTTATTATACAAAACAAAGGGAAGAGGATACGATAACAGCCCACGAGTATCAGCCAAATGCTACTGATAAATCCTGAATTGCACATTCCAGAGCTCAGATTCTGTATTTATTTATTTTTCTAAACAAATCTTTTTTAACAGATAAAGTCGAGGGCCATTTGTTTTAGACAGACATTTGCGGGAATTGATTCAGAGCTATAGATGACCATCAAATGCCCTGTTAGATAACGTTGACGTTTGTTAATTAGCACTTCATTCCTTAAATGCCTAACTTGGTGTTATTCACAATTTTGACGTCTGCACCAATATTAGGAGGTGCTTATTGCCAACCTCTCACATTGTAATGACACCCTCCCAACACTGGAGGCAGTGTACCACCTCCCCCAATGGAAGATTGTCATTACAAGGTTCAAAACCTGCTGAAAATCCAAAATACGAACAATAAATATTGGAAATATTTGCAGATTAGGCAGAATCGATAGGAAGAGAAACAGAGTTAACATTTCAGGTTGAGCACCTTTCAAAAGGCAGCAAATACTGGGCAGCATGGTGGCGCAGCAGTAGAGCTGCAGCCTTGTAGTGCCAGAGACATGGGCTTAATCCTGACTACGGCTGCTGTCTATACAAAGTTTGTATGTTCTCCCTGGTGGGTTCTCTCCAGATTCTCCGATTTCCTCTCACACTCCAAAGACGTACACATTTGTAGGTTGATTGGCTTCAGTAAAAATGTAAATTGTCCCTGGTGTGTAGGATAGTGCTTGTGTACGGGGTGGTCGCTGGGCGGGGCGGACGCGGTGGGTCGAAGGGCCTGTTTCCGCACTGTACCTTTAAAACTAAAACAAAACATAATCAGCCTGAAAGTTTAACCGTTACTCTCACCACAGATGCTGGTTGGGCTGCTCAGTATTTGCTGCATTTTCTGTTTGCTTGTCATTATGAGGGAAAGAGATTAGATGAACATTTCCCACTGTAAATATGGTTGTCATAATTTTGAAAGTAAAATGAAAATAAGGCCAGAGTTATTGTAACCTTTCCACCTATTGCCCTACATACAGCTCCCTTTTAGCTGAAGGCTCAAATGGACTGAATTTCAATACTGCCTCCACTACCCCAACCATTTGCTTGGTTATTAACATTAATGATGATTGCAGTGCAATACCACGCAAAGAGGTCTTTGGTTTCTACTGCTAATGGCTCTGAAATCTGCTCCCCGGTTAACTAAATATCCAAATAGTCAGGATTACTCCGCTGGTCAAACTCAGGACAGAGACAGAGAATTAAATACTTGTTTGTTTTTAACTTCCAAAGAAAACTGAACCCAGACTGTTTGTTCTCAAATACTAGGCATCATTACTCCTATGTCGTGCTCCTCTCTCAGATAGAAAGCCAACCTCACAGTCTATAGAGTTGAAAATGTTTTAAGTGGTAGCCTGACAGTAACCAGACAACTTTAATAGCTAGAGTCAGATCTTTAAAGTAACTGTCTATATCCTTTAAGTTAGTTGAATGATGGAGCTTGGTGGGGTGCAATGGGAGGTTTAGGTGCCCATGGGATTGTGAAGCATGTTGAATCTATAAGTTCCAGTTTTGTGAGCATGCATCTTTAATATTGTGGCTCTTGTTCCCAATGTTTTGTAAAATTGCTATATGTTTTCCTCATTTTCTCTCTTGATGATTGTAATTCCACCTAATATTGTACATGTGTAGATCGGCATTATGATTGGAGCAGCCTGCACACTTGAGCATGTTTGCTATTTTAACTCTTGCTTTCTTTCTCTCTTCCAACAAAACTAATGTTTGTATTTAGCAGTGCTCATGCAAAACGTTCTTCAGTTTCCTCAGGGTCCCGCTGAGGAAACTGAAGATAAATCTATCAAATTTATCGCTGGCAGTAGAAATTAGAAGAACATTACAAATTCACGATTTAATTTGTAAAATTGGGCCAGCGTGTTATTTGCTTTTAAAGCAAATTACTTCCAAATTTTGACATTTAAAATAATTGTGGACTAACGCAATGTTGACTTACGCAATGCCTTGTGAAGTTAAATAGTCGGAAATGATGTTAAGTAAAATAATATTTCAAATGAGCTCCACATTAGCTAATGGTACAACCATAGAAAGAAAGACACTAAGTAAGGAAATTAGTAAAATTAGGAAATTTAAATAAGATTAATGGGATAACCTTATTGCAGCTACATTAAAATGTCAGATAATTGAAATAAGTATTTTGTCATATGTGAAGATATTCAACTTACACAAATACTTGGAAATTAAAAGATAGATTTGACGAGTCAATCTCCATCTTTCAAACTGGGACATAATGTCCCCTTTGGTTTAAAGCAACATCATTTGACGTATCTCCTGTGGTGAAATGTCATGTTGCCCCCAACTTTTTGCACATGGTCATAATTCTCATTCATTTAAAATTTCCCTGTTATTGAGAACTATGGCATAAATTATATATTTTTGAAAATAAATGTTCACTGTGAACAAAGTCAGGCTGGCCAATTATGTTGTCCAAACTTATACATCACCAAAGGCATTGCTTTACCTCACAAAATGAAAATTAAGTCTTAATAAAAGATTGATTTCCATCTGAATATACCAATCAATGTTCTTGCAATGTTACCAAAATGTGTTGTATTTTTTTGCTTGAGTAATTGAATTATCTAATTCAAATATTCCATTGAATTAATTCTATTCAATTCAATTCAATGCAAACCAACTATTTTATAGGTGTGTTATTTATTGTTGAGAAGAGTATGCACTTTGCAGAGCACTAAAGCAGCTTATGTCAGCACTGTTTTCTCTGGAATGTCGCCTCTTGTCATTGTCTCTGGTGTGCAAACACAGGCTAACCATGTTATTTGTGTGATTTTTTTCCCCGTAGTATGTTGAACTGCTCTTCTCTGAAACTTTTTCTCCCTTGTTCTTTCCTTTTTTATCAACTTTCTGCATTGGCAGAGCATCTTGGAATTGAATTTATGGGTATGGACATATCATTGCTTTTAATCTGCAGACTAGAACATGCCACGTATGAACCTCCCTCCGATCCCTAACCCAGTGTCCCTTCCCTTTCCCACCCCACCCACCCTGCTCCTGTTGCTTTTGGAAGGGATGATCCAGCCATAACTGCCAGTCTGCTGCCATGGTCCCACACTGTTTGTGGCAAGCACATGGATAATGTGTGACAAGGAATCTGACCGCGCGTCTCAGTTAAGCTGCATGCTGAGAAGTGGATGTGTCATCAGGAGCAGGGCCTTGCTATCCATTTCAAGGCTGATCCACCATCCACATAATTCCATTGCTCCATCTATGTTTGGTTTCCATCATCCATTTAGTGTCATGATCTTTTTAACTTTTTGTTTTAAGAAGGATCTAATCAAACTAAATCCCCGCATAATAACTTTAAAAAAATAAACATCTGCTATTAAAATTGTTCACTGTCTAATAAGTGCACACAATTGGTAGCATGATAACACAGGAGAAATGATCTAATGCAAAACACAAAATGCTGGAGGATCTCAGAGGGTCAGACGGTATCAGTGGAGGAAAATGGGCAGATGACGTCTCAGGTCGGGCACCCAAGATGCTCCACCTACACTAGTCCCACCTGCCCGCATTAAGCCCATATCCCTCCAAACCTTTCCTATTCATTTACCTGTCCAAATGTCTCAAATTTTTAAAGTCATTTAAAATGTATATTATATTCGAAATATGAAACTCAGCAGTCTTCATTCTAACACAGTTTCACAATACCAGTTCTCAAAGAAGTCAAACGAGGCGTCCACACTTGACTGATAAAAAGCTGATTGCAAATTCCCTTTTCCCACTTAAGGTGAAGGCTTCCTGTATCTTGTTAATGCTTTTTTTATTTTTTTATTTTTTTTTAAAGAAGGAACTGCAGATGCTGGAGAATCGAGGGTACACAAAAAGCTGGAGAAACTCAGCGGGTGCAGCAGCATCTAAGGAGCGAAGGAGATAGGCGACGTTTCGGGTCGAGACCCTTCTTCCAAAGATTTTTGTGTACCCTCTTGTTAATGCTTTACAGTTTAGCCAGTATTTCTAAATTCTTAGTGGGGAAAAAATGAATAAGCAAACTAAAAGCCTCAAGATTGGAACTTATGACCTGACAGTTGGAGGAGAATGTTCCAACAGTAATGTAAATTGAAATCACTTCCATTTACAGGATGCGATAAGTACTTTTGCCAAAAGGAAATGATATTTGTGGCTGAATTCTATGAAAATTGAAAAGCATCTTTACTAGCAATATGCTTGAGATAGAGGGTGTTGTGCTCGACTATCTCTCTATTGATGGCAGATGGCTGCTGCTCTGGAGAATACAAAAGAGCTCTCCCCGAAAACCCACCCTCCTCCTCCCTTTCCCACCCCACTTGCCCTGTTTAATTTAACAATAATTTAAGAGTTTATTGCCTGCTCAAGCTAATGGCCACTTATTTGGGCCAATTCTAAACTACTTTAACAATAAAACCATCTTGCAATTAAACATTATTTTGCCATTGATCACTGTATAGACCCAGATCTCAATGTCCTGTGAATTTATTACCCTCATCAGGGTATGGATAGGGATAGCCCTTGCATATAATGGCAATCTTCCTCTGTATTCTTTTTATCTGTCAGGGGAGGAACACTGTGTTCTCAGCTGAGCTGGCCTTGAACGTCAATAGTTGATTACTGTAGATGTACAGGGCAAGGCCATCAACACATCCTTCCAACAATTCCCAAACATCTGCAGCCACAGACAATGGAGAAGGAACGATAGTTCCCTCAATGTCTGGAACTCGTCAGACCTCGGTAAATTGAACAAGATATTGTCCTTTAAATTGAGACATTTTAAACACAAATTTAGACCCTCCAAGTAATAATGAATAGGCAGATCTAAATCAATTACCATCGACAGGTTTGTGTTTTACTAGGACAGGTGAAAAATTGGACTGGGATTGTTGGGTACATAGCAAATTTATCTGAAAATATTAGTTTGAAAGGATGACACAAAATGCTGGAGTAACTCAGCGGGCGTCTGGAGAAAATGGTCGATTGACTTTTTGGGTTGGAGCCCTTCTTTGGACTGAAAAAGTGTCCTGACTCGAAACATCATCTATCCATGTTCTCCAGAGACACTGCCTGATCTGCGGAGTTAAGGGCCTGTCCCACTTTCACGACCACATTCACAACCTTTTTTACTAGTGGACATTTTTTATCAGGTTAGAAAAAACGCCCCGACCTACTTGATGCCACGAGTACCTACGACTAGCATCACGGCCTACCTAGGACCTACCTATGACCTCCTACGACCTTGTGACGACCATGCTGCGAGTTTGAGTCAAGGGCAAACTCGGCAGAGGTTGTGAATTAGGTCGTGACAGTGGGACAGGCCCTTTACTCCAGCACTTTGTGTCTTTCCTTGGTATATAAACCAGTGTCTGCAGTTCCTTGTTATTCGAGTATGAAAGGAAATGTTCACTCAAAGACATGGAATCGGCAGATATTCCGATTGCTTCTACTTGGGAGTTATGCGACGAGATTAATAAAATTATAAAAATAAACAACATAATTAAGGAGGTAGTAGGAAAATGCACAGCACTTCAAACAGTGCTATATATATATATATATATCAGATCATTTTACGTACACATGAAAAATTGGCCGCGTTCATCAAAACCAATCTCTTATAATCCACAACCAGTCCCATGTCTGGTTGCTAGCAGAAGAAGTAGATAAATAAATTGTTAAAGTAAGCTGAGGCCTAACCCATGGAAACATGGGAATAGGAGGGGAATACTTGGCCCCTGAGCTTCCCAACATTTAACTTCACTTCCACCATTCAACGTCAAGCTTCACTGCATCCATATGTCA
Organism: Okamejei kenojei; assembly: GCA_035221665.1. NCBI lineage: Eukaryota > Metazoa > Chordata > Chondrichthyes > Rajiformes > Rajidae > Okamejei > Okamejei kenojei. The sequence continues at coordinate 51,329,055 of CM069131.1, read as the reverse complement.
ATTCCACAAATCCTCCCAAACCTCCAGTTATCAATAATCAATCAATCTTAAATTCCAAATTAATAATTGACCTGGTAATGTTTACCATTTGCAAAAGAGCATTACAACTTCTATCATTCTCTGTGTGTCGAAGTGTTTCCTGTCCTTACTCCAAAATGTAGACCATAACCCTAGTTATGATCCTCACTTCCTCAACTAACAGAAAGAGATTGTCTCTGTTTAGTTCCTCCTAATATTAATCAACCTCAATCAAATCAGCCCTTAAACAAATGAGTGTCACTCGATGTAATTTCACATCACAGTTAGCATTCGGGACCAGTCCAGGAAGCATTCTGGTAAATTTACACTGAACTCAATTGAATACGAATGTAATCATTCTCATTTTTATTTTTGTTATATTTTCTATCATTTCAAAAGTACCCAAGTAAGTCGTGATTAATTATTGTGCTGGTTCAGTCAGTCGGTGGTTATGTTTGTGGGACATCCCTTCGCACTTTACTTCAATCACTTTCTTTTCAAGGTATTTCTCTATTTTATTTTCCTCTCCCAAGCATGCAATGCGAGGCCCACAATTGGTTTTACTAACCTCAAACTACTGTTTATGAATTAAAACCTCTACTATTCTGCAATCCTTTTCCTTTTCCTTTTTCTTTAAAAAAAACATCGTTCGCTGCTTTGGCGTGTCTAGGATTCCTAGATTATTCCATTTGAATTGATGTTTGGTCTTGTATGGACTTGGTGTTGATCCATCTGTTGTGATTGTCCCATGTTGTTATTGTAAATAGTAGGATGGCCATTGGCCAGCTAGACAAGAAAGAGGCACAAAGTATGTTAATAATGTAAGCACACTCACAGCCAGCTGTTGAGATAATATTTTCCTTTGTATTCTTAAAAATCGGACAGAATTTGAAGTTTTTGCACTGTGCTTGAACTCTCTAATTTTCTCCGCAGTTACACGATTTGGATTTTATTAATGGTTCTTTGATGATTCATAGGCCAATATCATATATTTGACACTTTTTATTAGATTAATATATATCTCTTGTCAAAACAAGTGATAAATACAGAATATTTTTGACACATCCCAGATTTTAATGTTATAAACTTAAGGAATTAAGTGGGGTCTTTTTTGCAAAGGGCACTTTTGTCTTGCATAAAAGCCCATAACGTACTGCCATCAGTGTTCAACTTTAACCCACCATCGAGCTTGAGCATTGACCGTTGCATTTGATTTGATAAGAGTTAGCCTCCTAATTTCTCACAGCGTGGTATAGTTGTCATGTATGTTATTCTGTGGCTTTAAGGTCAAAACAGGGAAGATAGGAGCAGTCCATTTATTCCCGCTAGCCTGTTTTACTATTCAATACAACTGTGGAAGATCCTCTCACAATAGCATATTCCCACTCCCTCCCCATAGCCCACATTCCATCTTCCATCTAAAATTAATCTGATCTTCTTCTTAAATATACTTGGCCAGTTCATGGGTTCTAGGAGCAGAATTAGGCCACTCGCTCCAATACGTCTACTCTGCCATTCAATCATGGTTGATCTATCTTTCCCTCTCAATTCCATTCTCCTACCTTTTCCCCATGACCCATGACACCCATGCTAATCAAGAATCTATCAATTTCCACCGTAAATATATATCCATTGACTTGGCCTCCACAGCCGTCTGTGGCAATAAATTCCACAGATTAACCACCCTTGACTAAAGAAATTGCTCCTAATTTCCTTCCTAAAGGTACATTCTTTTATTCTGAGGCTATGGCCTCCGGTCCTAGAATCTCCCACTAGCGGAAATATCCTCTCCACATCCACTCTATCCAGGCCTTTCACTATTCGATAAGTTTCAGTGAGTTCCCCTCATCCTTCTAAACTCCAGCAAGTACAGGCCCAGTGCCTTCAAATGCTCATAGAAACATAGAAACATAGAAATTAGGTGCAGGAGTAGGCCATTCAGCCCTTCGAGCCTGCACCGCCATTCAATATGATCATGGCTGATCATCCAACTCAGTATCTCGTACCTGCCTTCTCTCCATACCCTCTGATCCCCTTAGCCACAAGGGCCACATCCAACTCACTCTTAAATATAGCCAATGAACTGGCCTCAACTACCCTCTGTGGCAGAGAGTTCCAGAGACTCACCACTCTCTGTGTGAAAAAAGTCTTTCTCATCTCGGTCTTAAAGGATTTCCCCCTTATCCTTAAGCTGTGACCCCTTGTCCTGGACTTCCCCAACATCGGGAACAATCTTCCTGCATCTAGCCTGTCCAACCCCTTAAGAATTTTGTAAGTAAAGTCATCTAATGATAACCCACTAATTCCTGGCCTCCGCAGCCTTCTGCAATAGTGAATTCAACAGATTCACCACCCTCTGAATAAAGACATTTCTCCTCGTCTTTTTCCCTCAAAATTATTGCCCTGTAACCTGATACAGTGACCCCCTACTTCTAGACCTTCCAGCAGCATCTCCACATCCAAACAGTTTTGCCCTGTCAGTTTTGTAAATTTTAATTAGACCTCCTCCAAATCTTCCAACCTCTAGTGAATGTCAAAACTTAGTGAACCAAATCTCTCCCCATGCAGCTGTCCAGCACATCCCGAGAATCAGTGAGGTGCAAGAAAAACGTACAAATTTTGTCTGATTTTCTAGAAAATTGTTCATTCTCGTTAAAAAAAAGCTTTATTAAAAAAATCCTTAATTTTTAACATATTGATGAAAATATCCCAAGCCCTGTCAGCTGGCCTCTGTTCTGAAATGTACCATGACGGTGCTTTACTCAGTGATATTTCTCTGCCAGTGATCTCAGCTCAAGTTAAAGTTGGGTTGCACATGAAAGCATCCCAATTAGTAAGGTTGAAAATTATTTGCAACTTTCCTCTTGCCTGATCCTTGGCTTCAAGGAGGATTGAGAAGTGGAAATAAACATGCCCAGAATTAAATATTTTCAAGCACTTATGTATTCCTCAAAAACATAGTCTATTGAATTGGCCGCAAATATTTCTTGCACATAACTACACTGCAGAAAACATCAATGAGTAAGCACCCAATAATATTTTGACTTTGGTGTTATGTAGAATTGAGAAGCATTTTAGTTAAATGTCCTGCAAGAGTTTGCAAAGGCAATTTTTGGCTTATATAATGTTTTCAGTTTCATTTTTGTCCTTTGCTAATGTAGAAGAGTTGTATCAATTGAAAAAAATGTTATAGCTTAATTGGGAAAGCCAATATGGTGTCTGCAAGAAATGTATGGAGAAATATTTATCTGTACACATATATGTACGGACGGATCTCAAAATAACAATGGCATCTGATGATTTGCATTAACATGATTCCCCTTGGTCACTGATGCCTACCGACATCCTTGCAGACACCACAGCTACAATTAAACATCATGTTAGACACAGTTCTCTGACAGTACCATGCTTCTGCTGAGGCAGAACTGAAGCGGGACATTACTGCAAAGAAACATAAGATAAAAGACCAAAGCTTTGCATAAACCAGGACTTGCCTTTCACCGAAAAAGTAGTACATTATTTCCATTTTTAACCAAAAGCGCAAAGCGGGTGGAAAATGGAAACTGTATGTGCACTTTATCCTCATCAATAGGACAACGTGATTGCATTTACCTAACATTATGAGTCACGTGGCGAGTGTCAGATTGTGACGTCCTGCCTTCTGTTTTTCTCTTCAGAGGCTGAGGAGCTGTACCAAAAGCGAGTACTCACGATCACAGGGATCTGCATTGCTGTCCTGGTGGTCGGCATCATGTGTGTGGTGGCGTACTGCAAAACAAAGTAATTCACAGCTTCATTGGTTACGAAAAAGCCCAATCAATGGGCATTATTTTATTGTCTTTTATTTCCATTACCCAGACAAATTCGCTTTGTGTTTGAAAGTCAGCTTTCTTTGAAAGAAAAATCACCCTTTTGCAGAAAGCAATATTTAAGAAAAGTAAAGCAGTTTGAATCTGCAACAGGTTGGCACATCTGGTAGAGTTGTTGCCTAATAAGCGCCAGAGACCCAGGATCGATCCTACCAACGGGTATTGTATGTACTGAGTTTGTATGTTCTCCCTTTTGAATTTTTTTTCAGGTGTACCGGTTTCCTCCCACATTCCAAAGATGTGCAGGTCTGTGGGTTAATTGGCTTCTGTAAATTTCCAATAGAGTGTAGGATGCGGAAATGAGATAACATTGAACTAGTCTACGGGTGATCGTTGATTGGCAGGGACTCAGTAGACCGAAGGGTCTGTTTCCACGCTGTATCTCCACACTCTAAACAGGACTATTTAGCAGCCATTTATTATGGGCCCTCTCTGCTAAACTCTAGGAATGAAATATTAGACATAATTGAAAATGGGAGTGTAAATAATGGCGTTGGTTTGTACAAAGAGCCAAGTATGAACACATCCCAACTGATGCATGAAGATTTTGTTTTGCTTGCTGTAAAGGATCTGAATGAAATGTCTTCAGGATGTCTCAACGCAGTTTTTCCTGGGCAGATGGCCTGAGTTCAGAACTGTCTATAATCTTGCATAAATCATTTCGGAAAAGATGTAAAGATGGACAGTGGGGCAAATGCTGAAAGAAAAATGAATACTCCTGGACTTGAGTTTGGGTTTGTTGGAAAAGTTGAGGGAGTTCTCCATTGAAGCTAAAATTTTCTGTGATGTGCTGTTAGGCATTGTGCAAATATGCTTCGCAACCCAACTTTGACAACCTTCATCCAGAAGGCCGTACAGCTAAACAACTTAAGGGGGAAGACATTTGATTGCTGGTGTTAAACGAAGACAATCACATTAGCTGTCATTAGTATTCTGACCCTTCAATAAGTACCATTAACTATTAAACCCCGATGTATAGAGTGCAGCAATAGGCCAGCATAGGTAAAATTCATCCTATTTTTGTTTGTTTTATCGTAAAACAGAAGTAAAACTATTCTTCAATGAGTTTAGACTTAACTTTAGACTTTAGAGATAGTGTGGAAACGGCCTATTCAGCCCACTGAGTCCACACCGACCAGTGATCACCCCGTACACTAGCACCATCCTACACACAAGCGACAATTTACAATTTACAGATGCCAATTAACCTACAAACCTGCATGTCTGGATGTGGGAGGAAACCGGAGCAACTCCATACAAACAACACCTGTAGTCAGGATCTGACCCAGGTCTCTGGCACTGTAAGGCAGCAACTCTACCGTTGCGCCACTGTGCCGCCCTAGTCTTCGAGTGACAGAAGAATAAACTTTGAGTGCGCTCTGCCCATAAAATCAGGATCAATTTTCAACTTTCATTCTGCTTTATTTACTGCTAACAGTTATGCATTATGTGAAATGATCTGTGTAGAGAGGGAAAGGATTTGGCCAACTGGGTAATTTACTCATAGGGTGAGTCAGACGATGAGAGAACCAAAGCCACAGGACATATAGATAAAGTCCCAGAATGTCATTGCTGCTCTGTAGCATTACACATGTGTAACAGCTGACATATTATGCTCTGTCCCAAAATTCAGTTTTTTTGACTCTACTAAGACAGAAGGTATTTAGGGCTACTGATCAAGAATTAATTGCCAATGAATTTTAGTTAATAATAAGTCCCAAAAGGAATTCAGGAAAAACCTCCTACATCCACTCGTTAGATAAAATGTGCAATTCACTACCCGATGAAGAGGCTGAGGTGAATTGTGTGGATACATTTCATAAAGAAAAAGAGTTATCAAAATAGGCAGTTAAAACCTGCCACAGTTTATTTGGGTTTAAGGTCCTATCATAGAGTTACAGCATGGAAACAGGCCCTTCGGCCCAGCTTGTCCGCACAGGCCGACATGTCCCATCTACACTAGTCCCACCTGCTTGCATTTGGCCCTTATCCCTCTAAACCTGTCCTATCTATGTACCTGTCTAAATATTTCTTAAACGTTGCAATAATAGACAATAAACAATAGGTGTAGGAGTAGGCCATTCGGCCCTTTGAGCCAGCACTGCCATTCAATGTGATCATGGCTGATTATCCCCAATCTGTACCCCGTTCCTGCCTTCTCCCCATATCCCCTGACTCTGCTATTTTTAAGAGCCCTATCTAGCTCTCTTGAAAGCATCAGAAGAACCTGCCTCCACCGCCCTCTGAGGCAGAGAATCCCACAGACTCACCACTCTCTGTAAGAAAAAGAGTTTCCACGTCTCCGTTCTAAATGGTTTACTCCTTATTCTTAAATTGTGGTCCCTGGTTCTGGACTCCCCCAACATCGGGAACATGTTTCCTACCTCTAGCGTGTCCAAACCCTTAACAATCTTATATGTTTCAATGAGATATCCTCTCATCCTTCTAAACTCCAGAGTGTACAAGCCCAGCTGTTCCATTCTCTCAGCATATGAGTCCAGCCATCCCGGGAATTAACCTTGTAAACCTATGCTGCACACCTCAACTACCTCCACCAGCAGCTCATTCTACCCAATATCCTTTGTGTGAAAAGGTTGCCCCTCAGGTATGTATTAAATCTATCCCCCTCACCTGTGTCCTCTGGTTCTTAATTCCCTTACTCTGGGCAAGAGACTCTGTGTGCCTACCCGATCTATTCCTCTCATGATTTTGTACATCTCTATAAGATCAATACTCATCCTCCTGCGTTCCAAGGAATAGAGTCCTAGTCTGTTCAACCTCCCCCTATTGCTCTGGCAACATCCTTATAAATCTTCTCTCAAGTATTTCGACACACAATTTTTGGGTTGAAGTTGCTTTAGAACCTCTCGTTTACAAATGTATCACACAACTGTGCCATGCAGGAATGGCTGCAACCTCGACACGGTTTCCATCAGTACAACCTTTCATTCAGTTAGTTCTTCTCTGTGTTTATTTTTAGAAGCACTTGGTTTGGACAGGATGCAGAGGAAGGATTAAATAAGACTAACATATGAGCCATACGTAAAGGGTTTGCCATTCAGTTTGAATGTTACACTGGTGCTGAAGGAGAGAAGTGCTGATAATTCATCCCTGGAATTTTTAACTACTTTTAATGTAAAGAAAATGTCTAAAATCATGTTTATTCTTTTTGTCCCTGATTGCATTGTCTGTGCTGTCATTTACAGAAAACAGAGGAAAAAGTTGCACGATCGGCTAAGACAGAGTCTCCGCTCTGAGAGAAACAACATGGTAAACCTTGTAAATGGACCCCATCACGCAAACCCCCCAGCGGAAAATGTACAGTTGGCAAATGTAAGTTCAGCTGGCATCAATATCCATTAAAAGCATTCACTGCATTGTGCTCCGTGCCTGTCAGCTACAGCCCAGGCTTCTGAGCATTCACCTAGTGTCGCCAGTTCTTTGGTTCATTTATACAGAAATGCCTGAGATATAAATAATTTTCTAATAGAATTGCAATCTGGACTGTAGAACTGTCAAACATATTTTAAGCTGAAGGCAATGTACAACATCCACACATTCAAAGAAAGTAAAATTCTTTGACATGCAATTTAAAAAAAAAAGTGTTTTAATCTCCCTCCCATGGAGCATTTCAAACACGGAAATTGAATGCAAAGGAAATAACTGCTGAGTCCAGAGGCTCTGCATGTATCACAGTCGTGTGATACATTCGACCCTTCGCAACTGTTGAAGCCCTTCGGGGACCTGTTGCACTCTAAAGTTAAACAGCTACAAGTGGCACCACCACAATAAATACAGGCCATCAGTGTAATGAGTTGTCCTACATATTTATCACTTGAGAGTTTGCAGAGAATTCTGAGGGCCAAGGCCTATCAGCATTTGGATAGACGAAAACTGATCAGGAATAGGTTTGTTTGTTTATTATTGTCACATGTACCGAGATACAGTGCAAAGCTTTAGTTTGCGTGCTATCCTGTCTAAAAAAAAAGGCTATAATGAATACAATGAAGCCGTCCACAGTGCAAACATAAAGGATAAGGGGTACAACATTTTAGTGCAATGATTTAACATTGAATTCCGATAAAGTCGCATTAAAGAAAGATCAAAGGTCTCCCATGAGGTTGATGTGAGGTTAGGACTGCACTCTAGCTAATGGAGGACCGTTCATTTGCTTGATGGTCAGTATAGATTGATGTTTGGGCGATTGTGTCTCACAAATCTTAATTATGTTTTGAGGAGGTAACCAAGAGGATTGATGAAGGCAAGTTGGAGTCTAAGCCAGGCACGATCCTGCATGGTAGGTTAGACTGGAAGGTTAGACTGTTTGGGATCCAGGAAGTACTTGCTAATTAAATACATAATTGGCTTGATGATAGAAAGCAGAGAGTGAGGGTGAATAGTTTGGTTTCACATTGCAGGCCTGTGACTAGTGATGTGCCTCAGGAATCGGTGCTGGGCCCATTGCTGTTTGTCATTTATTTAAATAATTTGGATGAAAATGTACAAAAGTTATCAAGTTTATCAAGGGCCTGAGTGATAGCGAGAGGTTGAGCTGGCTCGGGCATAATTATCATGGACATAGATACGATGAATAACAGTCTTTTTTCCAGGGAAGGTGAATGAAAAGCTAGAAGGTATAGCTTAAGATGAGAAGGGAGTGATTTAAAATGGTCAAAAGGGAAACTTCTTCACACAGTGGGTGGTGCATTTATGAAAGGAGCTTCCAGAGGAAGTGGTTGAGGCAGATACAATTACATTTAAAAGACATTTGGGCAGGCACATGGATTAGAAAGGTTTAGAGGGATACGGGCCTAATGCGTGCAATTGGGACTATTTTAGTTGGGCATCTTAATCTGGATGAATTGAGCTGAAAAGACTGTTTCCATACTGTATTACTTACTCTATAACTCTATGCTGTCAAAGATACCAGGCCATGTAGGATTACTAATGTGTTAGTGAACATAATATAAAATTAATAGTATTGAGTTGGAGTGGTTAGTTTTGGATTAGTGGCATTATGTTTGTGTGTAGTGCAAACAAAATAGAATTAATATTATTGTGTTAGTGCACACAATATGGATTTAATGGCATTGTATTTGATACAATGTTAGAGGCATTGTGTTAATTTGTGGGTTTATGTACCACAGGTTTAATAGTAATGTGCTAATATGGCAGTACATAATAGAATTAACAGTATTGTGTTAGTGTATCAATGAATATAATATGTAGCACACTGCCAGTACTGTCAATTATGTTAGTATAATGCATTGTAAAGTTAATTTAAAGTAAAAACAATCTTGGATTAACAGTTTTTTATTTGCGAGCACATTATTAGTGTCAGTATAATTGACACTGAACTAGATGAGGAGATAAGAGGGGGGTGGTAGGTTAATTGGCCACATTAAATTGTCCCAAGTTTGTAGTTGAGTAGTAGAATCTGGGGGGGAGGGTTGATGAGAAAACGTGGCAAATTAAAAAACATAGAACATGATTTATTATCAGCGAGGACTTAGTGAGCCAAAGGGTCTGTTTCTGTGCATGTATCTCTGTGACTCAGATGTTAGGACAAGTGACCAGAGGACATCCTTCTAATATGAAAAGGCTAAGAACAATGTGTTCCTTTTGATTTTTACAATATAGTGCTAGCACTTTTAAGATGCAAAATGACATAGCCAGACATCTACCTCTGTGCCTTCTCAGTATGATGTACAATGTGTGAACTTGTCCTGCTGTAGACAAAGATTAAAGACATGCAGCTCCTGTGTGTGAAGATACAAGGTTTAAAAAGCCTGAAGGCTAAAACGAGAGGAGGAGAGGCAGAGAGGTTTACGGAGGAGAATCCCGAGCTTAGGGCCTTTGTTTGGTTTAGGTTAGGTTAGAGATACAGCGAGGAAACAGGCCCTTCAGCCCACCGAATTCATGCTGACCAGCAATCCCTGCACACTAACACTATTCTACACGCACTAGGAACAATTTACAATTTTACCGAAGCCAATTAACCTACAAACCTGTCCGTCTTTGGAGTGTGGGAGGAAACCTGAGCAACCGGAAAAAAACCCATGCAGGTCACGGGGAGAACGTACCAACTTTGCACAGACAGCACTCGTAGTCAGATCGAACCTGGGTCTCTGGCGTCGTAAGGCAGCAACTCTACCGCTGCCTCACCATGCTGCCCCAATTTGCGAGTATTGTGAGCATTTCTGACTGCCCTAGTACAGAAAAGATGTGGAGGCTGTGCAACCACTGTGGGTCAATAAACTCAGGGGATGGCCAAGAGGAGCCAGCTGGTGCTCCCATAGCATCTAAGAGGCATCTGGGTGAGAACATGAATTGACAAGGCACGATGGTCTCTGGACCAAGTTCAGGTTAATGGACCTTTGTATGTATAGGCTGACCTTGTGATAGATTTGAAGTAAGGATGGGAATATTAGGTCAACAAACTAAGTGCAATGGGATGGAATAAGTAAGTGGAATAAGTAAGTAGTTAGGGTTGAGCAATATATTATTGGATGGCATGTTGTTTACTATGAGTACAATGGAGCATATTGGCATGGATTGCATTGGAATAGTGACACTCACAGAAACCAATGGTTTTAAAGGATTTGGCAACAAATGCGCTGAGGCAGAGGAAGAATTAGACAATGTTATCCGGATGGAAGTACAGCATTTTATGAATGGGTCAGTAGAAAATAAATGGGATCATGTCCTTCCAATATGAAATGGCTAAGAACATCATGTTCCTTTCCATTTTTACAATATCGTGCTAACACTTGGAAAATGCGAAATAGCATTGACAATCATGTGCCACTGTGCCATGTCAGTATGATGTACAGTGCTTAACATTATCCCATTGTAGCCAAAGATTAACGACATGCTGCTCCTTTGTGTGACGATACATTGCAGGAAAAACAGTGTTTGTCAGTTTATCATGTAAAAATATAAACCTAACAGAATTGAGAGGGTAGCAGTGGTAGAGTGGCTGCCTTACAGTGCTAGAGACCCGGGTTCGATTCCGACAATGGTTGCTGTCTGTACGGAATTTGTACATTCTCCCTGTGAACATGCGGGTTTCCTCCCAAGCTCCAAAGATGTACAGGTTTGTAGGTTAAATGGGTTCTGTGAATTGTAAATTTTCCCTAGTGTGTAGGATAATGTTAGTGGATGGGGTGATTGCTTGTCAGTGCAGAATCGGTGGGCCGAAGGGCCTGTTTCCACGCTGTATCTCTAAAATCTAACATCCAAAGAATTGTGTATTTACCTTTTGATGTTATACAATATTAATGGCGTGGCATTAGTTTGTTTAAAAATTCTCATGTCCAATTTATGTCCAGTGTCTTTGCTTCGATAAATATAGCATTATCATGATCAGTTTGTTAATAGATACAATTTATGACAAAATGTGGTGTCAATCTCAACAGATGCCAACTGCAACATGGAGGTACCTGTACTTTCACATAACACCGAAAGGTAGAGCACAGGAACAAGCCCTTCAGCCCACAATGTTTGTGCAGACTGACATGATGCTGAGATAAACCTATCTAATCTGCCTGGACAAGTAGCATAAAACATTGATATTGTTGTGATGGAGGTTTTATTCCTAAAGAGAATGCAAGGCATCCCCTTTGTCCTGTTTTCACACCTTACACTTCCTGATCTCTGCATCTCCCTCTCCCCTGACATCAGTCTGCAGAAGGGTCTCGACCCAAAACGTCACCTGTTCCTTCTCTCCAGAGATGCTGCCTGTCCCACTGAGTTACTCCTGCATTTTGTGTCTACCACATGTTTGACGTGTTCGGCAATAAAGTGTTTGATGTTCCAGTGAAAAGGAAACATACTCAGGTGACCTTCACAGATTGTCTATAATTTGCTCACCTACACACCTGTGATTAGTTAACCTATCAATTTGCATAGCTTTGACAGCAACCGGAGGAAAACAACAGTCACGGGGGAGAGAACATGCAAACTCCCCACAGATAGTTAAGGGAGGTCTGGATCAAACCCAGGTTTTTGGTGCCCTGTGGCATTATCTACAAGCCAAGTTACTGTGCTACTAATACCATGAAAGTTCAATGTATTTTGTATATCCATGTTATTAGCATTCAGTGAGTAAAGTATAGTAAATAACTGGGCAAATAAATATTTCTGTACCAACTAATCCTGCTTATCAATTCATATTGTATTCAAACATCTAGGCAAGGTGTGATGGTACTGTTGACAATCAGTATAATTTTGTTATCTTGGAGTATTAATTGGGAATGATCCATTTCTGGACCGCACCTTCCAAATTATTTACTTACAGCATTTTAGTGAAGTGAGAAAGCATTTTATCAGGATACATCACTGACTGGTTTGGGAATAGGCCCATCCAAGACGAAGAAACTGCAGAGAGTTGTGGGCATGACCCAGACTATCACGCAAACCAACCTCCCTTCCATTGACTCCATCCATACTTCTTGCATCCTTGGCAAGGCCCCCAGCATAACCAAAGACCAGTCTCATCCCAGACCCTCTTCTCTCCTCTCCCATCAAGCAAGAGGTACAGAACACATACCTCCAGGTTCAGGGGCAGTTTCTTCCCAGCTGTATTCAGGTAACTGAACCATCCTCTCGCCAGCTGGACTGCAGTCCTGACCTCCCATCTACCTCAATGGAGACCTTTGAACTATCTTTAATCAGACTTTATCCAACTCTATGTACACTTGGGACAGCTTGATTGTAATCATGTACTGTATAGTATTTTCTTTGACTGGATAGCACTCAACAAAAAGCTTTTCACTCTACCTCGGTACATGTGACAATAATAAAATAATTAAACCAGTTCCCAGTGATAGTCTATTGTCAACCAAATGTATTGGCAGCTGTTATTTGTTATGCTGCTGCAAATAAAAATCGTTCCATTTTTGGTACGTGACAATTAAACACTCTTGACTCTCATAGAACATAACGCATAGAGCAGTGCAGCACAGGAACAGGCCCTATGGCCCACAATGCCTGTGCCGAACATGATGCCAAGATAAAATAATTGCGTCTGTCTGCCTGCACATGATCCATATCCCTCCATTGCTTGTATATCCATGTGCCTGTCTAAAGGCCTCCTAAGTGCCACAATCACATCCGTTTCCACAACCACTGCTGGCAGCACGTTCCAGACACCCACCACTGCCTGAAAAAAAAAAACTTACCCCGCACTTCTCATTTAAACTTTGCCCCTCTCACTGTAAAGCTATGTCGTCTACCCTTTGACATTTCCTCCCTGGGGAAAAAAGTTCTGACTGTCCACCCTATCTATGCCTTTCATAATTTTATATACTTTCATCGGGTCTCCCATCAACCTCTGGCATTCTAGAGAAAACTATTCAAATTAGTCCAATCTCTTCTTGTAGCTAATACCCCTCAACTTATTTTAATTAAAGATTAGAGGAAAGTTAATTTATTTAACTTTCCTCTAAACCTTCACCACAAATCAATGTCTCCTACATATTGCATGGTTTGCCATGGCATATATTGTACATCCTTCTTATTCAGACTCTCACTATTTGATATACCTTGATTAAATCGCCCCCTCAGTAGGAAACTGAGGAAGATTGTAACATTGATTTAACCAATCTTCTAAAATAAACCTTTCCATCCTAGGTAGATTTCCTTCGAACTCTCTCTAGTGCCTTCTGATCCTTCCTGTAATGTGACGAGAGCCATAAGCAGCTGAAGTACACTCATTTGGCACAAGTTACCTGATTCACAATGATAAATTCAGGCTCCATCTTGCTGCCAAATACATCTCAGGATGTTACTCAGCATGGAAATACAAACACACTCTTGCTTGTTATTATTTTGCAAAATTATAGCAGGTTATAAAATTGGCATTAAAAGACAAATCTGCTTGATACTGGATTTGTTCTCCAAAGTGATGTGCAATTCTGTGATATTTATTGAAAATAAATGTCAGGGGTTTTAACAAGAAAATGTGATTTTGCATAGAATATTAAATGCTGTAGTAACCTTGCAGGTCATGCAGCATTTCTAGAGGACATGGATAGGCGACGCTTCTGGTCAGGACCACTTCTTCAGACTCTGATGTCGCATATATTTCCTCACTACAGTCACCCCTCCATATGACATATATATATTGAGGGATAACTTTAACACCTGCATTATGATTCTCAGGTTACAAGTGATTACCTAGCTTTGTTTTAGAGGTACAATAATATCTGAAATGCAGTGTAATGCAGCCCTTTGCAGTATTGTATTTCACCTCAGAGATTTGGAGTGCACAATTTTAATTTATACCTGGAACATTTTAATACTCAGTGAATGCCAAAGGTTTATCATCTTACCTGGATCACAAGTGCATCATGATAGTGAAAGGGAGAATTTTGAAAACTGAACAAGAGTTCTAGAGTTTGTCTGCTCATCAGTGGACTCCTGTTGCTAACAATTACTGAGGCTCTGTTCTCTTACCATTAAAATCCATCTATTGTAATTATTGGGCAGAGAGGAGGTAGATCCTCCATGAGTTGTGATTTCCATGAATATAAGCAAGTGTGCCCTGTGGCAAAAGTGGCACCAGGATGGGCACCTGGTTATGATTTTGAGCTTCCAGTGATCTAACCTTGTGCTATCTTTTTACAGCAATATATATTGAAAAACCCTGGATCTACTGAACACGTCATTGAGCGGGAAACGGAGACCTCGTTCTCAACAAGTCACTACACATCGACAGCCCATCACTCTACCACGGTCACTCACACACCCAGCCATAGGTAAAGAAACCTGGACTAAACCGCCGCCTTTAATCACTGAGCAGTGATTGCTTGTAGGATAGTGCTAGTGATCTGCAACGAACCATACGCCATTCAAAGGGAATGCTAAATAGATGGGATCGAGCACTGAAAGTCCACATCCCAGCCAGATCGTCAGCCAGACAGGCAGCATCTCCAGCTGAAACCTCTCTGGTGACAACACCTATGGCGGGCACACTTGACCAGCACTCACAATGCACCAGCTCCCCCAAACATGTGTGAGCATGGAAATTGCACCACTTGGCGTATCCACCAACCAACACCTCGGCTCTCTCCAAAACACAGTGCTGGCTCGAAGGGCCGAATGGCCTACTCCTGCAGCTATTGTCCATTGTCTATAATTCAGGGGGTCTGGCGGCAGCTGTGGAGGGAATGAATAGATTATGCTTCAGATCGGGTCCCTTCTTCAGTCTGAAGAGGGGTCACTACCTGAAACTTCATCCATCTATTCTGTCCACAGATGCTGCCAGACCTGTTGAGATACTCCAGCACTTTGTGTTTTGCTCGAGGTACCAGCATCTGCAATTTCTTGTGTCTCCACCTCTACTCTCCGCCAAGCTGAATACCAAAATTATTTTAAGGGCCAGTTAGAAATATGGGTCCCTAACTGTACAAGCACAAAATATTGGTACCTGCTACAGATAATACATGTGATATCTCGCTTGCAGTGTGCTTTTCCTGTTCAATTTCTAGAGAGGTAGAGTCAGAAGCATTGGTTTGCTAAACTCACGTAAAATCCTGGTTAGGGAATTCTCCATATATTAAAACAGATATAGAAGATGCAAAACAAAAATTGCAACTGTGTTAACGACAACAGCAAGAGCTTCGAACAATCGGGAAAGAATGAACAGAATGAGATTCCTTTGTTTAGGAAAATAAATGTGTGAATTGATGTCCTTCTTTAAAACGATGAATAGATTCAACAGGTTAGTTATAGAGATGGGGAGTTCAATTTGTGGGTTAAAATGTACAAATGTCACAAACAGAACAACATAAAATTCAGGGGAAGCATCTTTAAAACTAGCGAATGGTAAGAATGTGGAATTTGATGTTGGTTGGAATGACTGAGACAAATACCATAGACTCATTTGAAAGGGAAACTTGAAAACCATTAAGGGAGAAAGGAACAGAATTACCTTAAAGCATAGTCGTTTTCAGATGCCGGGGGTCTAAAATAAAAAGTGGAGATCCTAGAAAAACTCAGCTGATCGAGCAGTATCTATGATGAAAAAAAAATTGTTTCATAGTGACCTGAATAAGGTCATTGACCTGAAACATTAACTCTCTTTCTCTCTCTACAGAGTTAATGTAGAGAGTAATGTAATGAAAATCACACCTCCTCTCCGCCTGATGGAAATACTCTGTTGAGCATTTGCAATGTTTTCTATTCTCATAAAGGAAGTAAGCGCTGATATGATTAGAGTACAGTACATTACATTGAGTAAAGTGCATAGGGTACAGAGCATTTCAGTGTACCTTGGCACATGTGACAATAAAGTATCATTGAATCCAGTAGAAAGGGAGATGGTTCACCCAGTCACAAACTTACCAAATTCAAGCAGATGGCCTGACCGATCATTTCTGTGCTATAGTTTTGCTTTTCTATCTAATGAATGATTCAACAATACTTCCTTGTCACATGTAGCTAGGTACAGTGAATATCTTTGCTTTGCATACAATCCAGTAAAAATCATACTATAGATAAACCCAAAAGTAGATAAGTACAAAAAGTGCAACAATTGTAGTGTAAGGATAGTAAGTTTCCCCAAGGCAGTGCACGAAGAATAAAATGACATACCTTTAGAAAGGAGTTGAGGAGGAATTTCTTCAGCCAGAGGGTGGTGAATTCATTGCCACATGTGGCTGTGGAGGCCAAGTCAATGGATATTTTAAAGGCAGGATTTGACAAATTCTTGATTATTATGGGTGTCAGGGATTATGTGGAGGAGAATGGGGTTGAGAGAGAAAGATGGATCAGCCATGATTGAATGGCAGAGTAGAATTGATGGGCTGAATTGTCTAATTCTGCACCTATAATTTATTATCGTATGAACAAAGAATAAGCACGTTTCACGTGCTATCATGGGCCCTTCAAGTTTCAAAGTTCTAATAATGAGAGCCATAGAAAAAAATGTAAATTTCCATGGTCAACATATTTAAATCTGTAAGGGAAGTTACAAAATTGCATTGCCTTGGATCTCATTTCTTTCAGTTTTATAAATGAAGTTGAAAACACTTTGTCTTTTTTCTCTCCCCTCCCCGTCAACTTTTAAATGGAACCTATAAACCAGATTGCTCTAACATTTCCAGATGTGAACATTGGGCAAGAGTAAATGGCATTGTTTCCTCTGATTACATTTTCATTTTTATCACGGCTGTATCAACAGTGTTGTCACGCAGCCCTTCCCACGATGCAAGAATGCACCAGGACTGAATCTTTCAGATAGGGCTAAAATGTGGTCCTTTGACACCCCATCACAATAACACTCCCCAGCCTCCTCCAGTGATAAATCCTCACAAGAAAAGCCTCGGCGTGTCAAATTGGTTATCATCAGCATTACAGTTTGGAGCTGGATTGCAACAGCAAATAAGCTGCCTGCAGCCAGGACTGAAAGAGGTTTGTTTGAGATAGAGTGGGTGTGGAGAGGATGTTTCCACTAGTGGGAGAGGCTAGGACCAGAGGGCACACCCTCAGAATAAAGGGACATATCTTTAGATTGGAGATGAGGAGGAATTTATTTCGCCAGAGGGTCGTCAATCTGTGGAATTCACTGCCACAAGGCAGATGTGGAGGCAAAGTCATTTGGTGTTTTTAAAGTGGAGATTGATAGGTTTTTGATTAGTAAAGGCATCAAAGGTTACTAGGAGAAAGCAGGCGACAGGTTGAGAGGGGGAAAAAGGTCAGCCATGATCGAATGGTGGTGAAGACTTGGTGAGCCGAATGGCTTAATTTTGCCCCAATGTCTTTTGATCTTAAGATGTGGCAATTGCATTTATTAGATTGAATGGGATTTGAGGAAGACCAGGCAGAAAATAATCCAGAGGATTTAATCTCAAGATATTGAAGCTGCTCTTTAAGATTTAAATAAGCACTTGACCCACTGGTTGGAACTCCCATTATTACATGTCGATGTTATATTACTGGTCCTACATTGTTTGTCGTGGCGCCTGCTTCTATTTCAAAGTCCAACCACACAGATGAGAGCACAAAAACTTGGCAGTACAGGGAGAGTGCCACACTGTCACAGGTTCCAATCTTTGGATTGGTTGTTGAACCACATAATCTTTCTGCACTCTGATCACTGTTAGAAAAACTGAACGCCTGTGTTCGAAGCAAAACAGGGAAGTCCCGCCACAGACGGACACAAAGTGCTGGAGTAACTCAGGGGATCAGGCAGCATTTCTGGGAAATAAGGATGGGTGATGTTTTGGATCGGGACCCTTTGTCAGACTGAAAGTAGGGTGGGGGGGGGGGGGGGTGTTGGAGGCAGGGAAGGTGAATAGTTAGAGGCGAGAAAAGACTGGGACCAGTGAAGGCCGGCCATACACAGGGCATTGCCTGGTAGGTTCATTGTTAGCTGGGGAAGGAGTGATCGCAAGAGAAACTATGGGGACAACTGTGGAACTGATAAAAACAACTCTGGAGTAGGAAGGAGGGAGGGGAGAGGAGTATGATATAATGCTGGTCTTTACGTCAGTGTTAGTTATGTGATCTGTTACGAGTGTGACCACATTAACTGAATGTTAACAGCCTTTGTGATGTCTGAGTATAGTATTTTTCGGGCAGCGTAAATGCAATTTCTTTTGTAACTTTCCACATTTTAGCTGTGATTGTCTAAGTCCACGGGGATCACCATAACAGATAGAACGTCCAGTTATCAGCAGGGAGTGATTACTGCAGCCTCCATGATTTAGTTTTGGGGTAGTTTAGAGATACAGCCTGGAATCCGCACTGAGTCCACACTGACCAACGCTTACCCATACATTAGTTCTACCCTATACACTAGGGGCAATTTGGTCTCTGGCGCTGTATGGCAACAAGTCTGCCGCTTCGCCACTGTGCAGCCCAATCTCCATTGATCCCAATCTGCCCACGCAAAGAAGTCAATGTCTGTCCCGAACATGGTGCCTAGATCAACTCTTATCTATCTTCATATAATCCATAATCCCTCCATTCCCTGCATATCCAATAATTTGTTAAATTCAAAGCTGTCCCAATGTTCTTGCACGTGCAGGTTGTGGAAGCTCTCTCCCTCTGAGATCTTTGCAATGGGAAGATTGGATAAGAGACCTGAAGTGGTTTCTCTTTGTGTTGCCTGCAGTTGGAGTACAGGTCAGACGGAAAGCATCACCTCCAACAGTCATTCCGTGCTTGTGACGTCGTCGGTGGAAACCAGCAGGCAGACGAGCCCAGCCAAACACAGAGGTCGCCTCAATGGGGTGGCCAGTCGGCGGGAGATGTTTATCTGCGTGAGGAATTCCAGGGATACTCCGGACTCTCTCCGAGATTCACCGCACAGTGAAAGGTAGATCCTTCGGGCGTTTGTGTATGCTGAATGCACCGTGGGCGTAGAGCCTGAGGGCAGAGGTTAGCTTTAGTTTCAGGCCTACAGGTCTTCAGGCCACGACTGATCCCTGATGTGGATCCTGTACCAGATAGAGGGCAAAGTTGTTGATCGGGAAGTACAGTCACGGTGGGCACTTACCCTGATCATATTTCCTTATAACATAGAAGGATGCTATTCAGCCCATCCAGTCTGTGACAGACCACTGCAAAATCCTACTTCATTTATTTTTGTTAAGAGGCCCTTTAGCTCTCTGAGTCTGCGCTGACCAATGATCACCCATACACTAGTTCTATCCTACACACTCGGAATGATTTACAGAAGCCAATTAACCTACAAACCGTACTTCTTTGGGATGTGGGAGGAAACTGGAGTGCCTGGGGGAAACCACACTGTCACAGGGAGAATGTACAGATAGCACCCATAGTCGGGATTGAACCCGGGTCTCTGGTGCTGTAAGGCAGCAACTCTACCGTTGCTCCACTGTGATGCCTCGGATACAGTGGGAGGTTTTCCAGTAACCATAGGGACCCGCAGTATATGTCCAACTGCAGGGACTAAAAGATTAGCACTGATGGTAAGGACTGGGAGCTGAGCTGAAGAGGCAGGTCTGACTGTAATTTTAGAGACTGAACCTCAACTATAATCATGCACTGAGACTGTGAGAGCTGAAAGTTCAGCTGTAACGATAGGGACAACTCAGTCTACCCTGTAGGGATAGGCGCACCTCTGACGGTAGGGATAAATGGAGCGGATCTGAAAGGCATGGGAGGGATATAAGTTGGGAGAGAGTGTTCAGCTTTAAGTGCAGGTCAGGTTGAGGAGCAACTGAAGACACCAAACTATAGGAGTGGCTCTGATTGCAGCATCAGTCTGACTGTAACCAAAGTTCCTGAATGACCATCTCTGACTATAGCATCAGTCATAGATATAGAGACATAGAAAATAGGTGCAGGAGTAGGGCATTCTGCCCTTCGAGCCAGCACCGCCATTCAATATTATCATGACTGATCATCCAAAATCAGTACGCTGATTTTCTCCCATATCCCTCGATTCCTTTAGCCCTAAGAGATAAATCTAACTCTCTCTTGAAAACATCCAGTGAATTGCCCTCCACTGCCTTCTATGGGAGAGAATTCCACAGATTCACAACTCTCTGGGTGAAGAAGTTTTTCCTCATCTCAGTCCTAAATGGCCTACACTTTATCCTTAAATTGTTACTCCTGGTTCTGGACTTCCCCAACATGGGGAACATTTTTCCTGCATCTACCCTGTCCAATCCCTTAAGAATTTTATATGTTTCCATAAGTTCCACACTCATCCCTCCAAATTGCAGTGAATACAAGCCCAGTCGATCCATTCTTTCATTTTATGTCAATCCCGCCACCCCGGGAATTAACATGGTCATCCCGGGAATTAACCTGTAATGTCTGACTGTAATTTGAGGGACCAAGGGTGCAGTTTTGACTGTAGGTTCAGCCTGATGGTAGCTGGAGGGACTGAGAGAGCAGTTCATAGAGTCATAGAGTGAATGAGTCATAGAGTGAGACCATTTGGAAACAGACCCTTCGGCCTAAAGCCCACACTGGCCAACATGTCCCAGCACCACTAGTCCCACCTGCTTAGTCCCTCCAAACCTGTCCTATCCATTTACCTGTCAAGCTGTTTCTTAAACTGTCCCTGCCTCAACTACTCCTCTGGCAGCTTGTTCTGTAACCCATCACCCTTGTGTGACAAAGTTACCCCTCAGATTCCTATTAAATCTTTTCTCCTTCACCTTAAACCTATGCCCTCTGGTCCTTGAATGTCCTACTCTGGGCAAGAGACTCTGTGCATCTACTCGATCTATTCCTCTCATCATTTTATACACCTTATCCTCCTGCACTCAAAGGAATAGTGTCCAAGCCTATTCAACCTCTCCCTATAGTTCAGACTCTCTAGTCCTCGTAAATCTTCTCTGTACCCATTCCAGCTTGACAACATCTTTCCTATAACAGGGTATATGGTATTCCCACAACTGAACACAATACTCTAAATACGGCCTCACTAACGTCTTATACAATTGCAACATGACCTCCCAACTTCTATACTCAATACTCTGACTGATGAAGGCCAATGTGCCAAAGGCCATCTTGACCACCCTATCTACCTGCGACTCCACCTTCAAGGAACCATGCACCTGAACTCCTAGATCCCTCTGCTCTACAACACTCCCCAGAGGCCTACCATTCACTGTGTAGGTCCTGCCCACGTTTGACTTCCCAAAAAGCAACACCTGACATTTCTCTGTATTAAATTGTAGGGTCAGTCTGACTGTATTTGAAGGGACAGAGGGCACAAACAAGACTTTAGGGAGTGAGAAGGAAGGAACTGCAGATGCTGGTTTCCACCGAAGATAGACACAAAGTGCTGGAGTAACTCAGCAGTTCAGGCAGCATCTCTGGAGAAAAGGAATAGGTGACGTTTTGTGTCGATACCCGAAGGACAGCTGTCAGGCGAAATTTGAGTGTAATTACAGGGACAGGAACACTTGTGAATGTAGGGGCAGAGAACACGGCTAAGTGTAGGGTGAGGATCAGAGGGGTCTATCAATGATGGCCCAGGCCATCCGCGCATCTTCACTGGTGCTGTCTTACTGTTACAGGTTTGTCTCCGCCATGACCACCCCGGCCAGGATGTCACCCATAGATTTCCGAACTCCCACGTCTCCGAAGTCGCCGGGTTCGGAGCTGTCGCCGCCGGTCTCCAGCCTGACGATATCCATGTCCTCGGTGCCCATCAGCCCCTCGATCGAGGAGGAGAGGCCCCTGCTCCTGGTGACGCCGCCCCGGCAGCGTGACAAGAGGCAGGACGCCTACCGGCAGTACCGCGGCGCGGCCGGGAACAACACCAGCCTGTCCGCCAGCCCCCACAGGGCGGCAGAGGATGAGGAGTACGAGACCACGCAGGAGTATGAGCTGGCGCTCGAGCCACCCAAGAAAGGGGCCAGCGGCAGGAGGGGGAAAAGAACAAAGCTTAATGGCCAAATATCACACAAAACGGAAAACGGGAGCAATCCTAACTTGGACAACAATAGCTCTGACAGCGAAACTGAAGATGAGAGGATAGGTGAAGAGACGCCATTTCTGACCATACAGAGCCCCGTGGAGGTCAGTGGAGAATCAGCCCCTGCATACCGATTGGCTGAGAACAGGACTAACTCTACCAATAGGTACGCAGCCCAAGAAGAGTTGCAAGTCAGGCTGACCAATGTAATGGCTAATCAGGACCCAATTGCTGTCTAAAACCACATTGATGCACCAGTAAAACTTTATTTTATATAATGAAGTACTCAAGATACTTTACTTTAAATTAAAACATTTTATTTTATTTTAGCAGAAGAACCTTGCAGCTGGTAGAAAGTCTACAAGTTTTTATAGATTAAAATATATATATGTAAAAAAAAAGTTAGCATTCACAATACTAATGTGCCATATGTAGCGTTTTTACAGTATTTCAACACAGAAAGATATCAATGGTGCCTTTATGTTACTTTATGCTGAGAACAATAATGCATCAGTTTCAAGCAACTTCTCCAAATCTTTGTGAAGATGAGGGATTTAATTTGAGATGTCCAATGTATTATTTCTGGGCAATAGAGCTTGGGGTGTCCACAGCCTTCAAAGTGAGATACAACAAATTGATTGTTAGCAAAGGCAAAAAGAAAACAAAATGTTTTAAAAAAACACACACACACACACACACACACACACACACACACACACACACACACACACACACACACACACACACACACACACACACACACACACACACACACACACACACACACACACACACACACACACACACACGAGGGAGTGAAGGAGAAGTTTGACTTGAGTTTTGATCTGCATGTTCAGTAGTATTTCACAGCTGTGATTTCTGAAGGGACCTAACAGTTTATAAAATGGAACAAACTTTCCTACAAAGGGGAAGCTGATCCAGAGACCTAGAGGGGAAAGCCAGAATCTTTGAGCACTCCCGCTGGGGATTTTTCACATGACGAAATCTGTTGCAAGCAACTAACCACTTTGCATCCAGCTGTCTTTGAAGGTAAAGATTTTGCAAAAAGCAGAGATTTATTTGTGTGTGGAGGCTGGGGGGGGGGGGGGGGGGGGGGGGGGTGGGCAGTAAGGTTATTCACGGTTAGATGAAATTAGCTCCACAAAGCTGTTTACTTTGCCTGTGAGCGGGCAGTTTACTGGCCATTTTTTCCTGGTCCGCACAGTGTTCTGCAAAACAGCCTTTTTGAGAAATCGCCACAGTATTTCTCCCCCTCCCCTCCCCCCCCCACCTTACAATCAGGCACCTGTATAACTCTCAGCAGAATCGGTATGCTTCACTGAGAGGAGTCCAGTTTGACTCTGAGGTGCACAATAATTGGAGTTGCTGTTTGGATGGCAGGAGTGAGCCATCTAGAGTGAATGATGTCTTCTATTCCACCATTTGATAATCACAAGGACAAGGATTCTGGCTGGTGGCTGGCATTCTGCAAGTTACTGATTCTGTTGTTCCCCATGGTAGAATTCTGTGATGCTACCTGATCATTTAGAACCATGTGTTATTCATTCTTCTTGTCATCATCTGAGAGCCATCAGCTGTAACAAAAACAGACGTCTGTGTCACTCAGTTTTTCCCTCCCATGAACTGACACTGCGGCACAGTGTTAATCCATTAACGTAACACCGATTGGCACAGCAGATGATTACTCGTAGAAGTTCAAAATACAAACATTGAACCTGCATCTAGCAAAAGGACAAAGTTTCTGATATCTTCCTGTGTTTGTGAAACAGACGCATTTAAAACCTCTTTCAAATAAACTTTTTTTTCTGTTTAACTGTGTACTTCATTATCACTCTGGTCAATGTAGCTGCAACGGTTTCAGTTTCTTCTTTGCAATAAAGAAAGCCGGATGCCTCCTGAATTTTCAATCCATAACTCTCTGATTTTTAAGGCTTAGCAAACTCAACTGTTTAAAAGTCCAGTGAAAGCCCAGAAGGATGTTGTGTTGTCAAACCAGTTCTTTGAACTCGTTAAAAATCTGAATTATTCAAAACTGCAATAGAATGTTTATAATCAGCATGGGTTCATTCTTGCATTCACAGCAATGTGCCAGAAACATCAAGTGTGTCATCTACTTGTCGGCTCACGTTTTCATTTCCGATACTGTTGCGTCTTTTTTGATTCACCGAGTGCATGCTAATTATACAGAAGCAGGGTTTGTGATGTTAACCCACTTGTGATGCGAGTGGCATGCCTGTGGCTTTGTAATGAAAAAAGGGGTAGTACTATTTGACAGCTATTCAAAGCATCTGGCTAAACGTGACATGTCGCACATTCCTTATTACAGTTTCAAAATAAATTATTAATGCATCCAAGTTGATGCACCTTTCGAAATTTGCAAAGATGAAATATTTGGTGCATTTTCCCCTAAGCAGTGGGATAGGAGCTTTCTGATTGATAATGTAAGAAGGGAGTGATGTTAGAAATCAGTTAAAGTGGCTTAGCTTTGGACATTCGATAAGTGAACTTCCCAATTTGTTCCAATCTTCAAACCAGACAAACTCAGATGCCCAGCAATTGCAGTCAATCAACACCCTCATCATCTGACAAGTAACTCTCAGTGAAAAGTAAATGGCTTAATTTTGTTTAACGCCAAACCCATCCTTCACCTCGGTCAAAATGAGCTTTACACGAGATCCTTGGCAAGCTGTGGTTTCCAGTGTGACACACAAAATGAAAACAGTCGGGGTATACTCAAGCGTTTTTTTCCCTTTCGTTTGGGCTTGGAAATGTTGTGTTGTAAAAATTAGATGGGAATTTGTTGAGGTGCTTTAAAGTAAATGCGCCTGCACCTTTCAACCTGCAATCATCAAAGCACCATTGAGATAAAAGCGATCATGCTAATGTTGACTCTTAGGGCATACAACACGCATGCTGTACATCCTAATCTGCCAAGTGCACACGCATGTGATGGCACAATTGTCCTTTCTAAATGTGCATGTGATTTAAACAATGTACACTTTTTTTGGTTGAATCAAATGCCATTTACACCTTTTGACTGTGCCCCCACAGTTTTCAACAGTATTCTGACACTTTTCACAAGTCATTAAACACATTATCCACATTATCAGCTGGTATTATTTAGAGGTGCATGCTTCCCACATAGTTATATGTTCAGATAGGACACCGGGAGGTGCAAAATTGCTGATACGTTGGCTAGACTGCTTTAAACAGGTGACATTTAAAGAAAGGCATTGTTTGAACACGTCACAGACAAAAGGCTCCTTTGCAAAAATCACTCAAACTGTCTCGGAACTAAAAATAGAAAAATAAAAAGTAAAAGACGGGATGAGAGGAGAGATGGGGGGAAAGGAGAAATGGATGAAGATCAAACTGAAAGGAACATTCTGAAACTGGTTGATGTCTTATTGACTGGTCATTTCCTTACAAAAGCTAAGGCCATCACGATTAGAGAGTAAGATGAGGCTTTGTATTCGGACCTGAGGATGCTTGATGCTTGCAACTATTTGTCTGTATTTTATGGTACTCCCCTATTTTTTATTTCAATTGTTTTATTTCTGTATGTATGCAAGGGGGGGAGAGAGAGGTAATTCTATATATGGATTTTCCTTTAGTAATGGCAGTCTTTATTTGTCCTGTACCTGTTATAAATAATGAGCGTTCCTGTGAAAAGTCTCCAATGTCACTCTGTGAATATCATTGCAGTAGATTTATTATTTATATCACAACTTTCTGGCATTCAATGAATTTTGTTTCTTTTTTTGTAAATTAACCTCTAAAAAAAAATATATGTTCTATGTTTCGCGATTTTTTTCTAGATTTTTTTTTTGTTTTTTAAAAAAAATTAAAAACATATTTAAAAAAAAGGTAATTTATTGTCAAGTATAAACGCTATCTATATCTTTCTTGTGAAGAAAATATAATCCGCATCTAATTGTTAGATGCTGCAAATCCAGTATGTGCAAATTGCAAAACATCATGATGCATTTTTATTTTTGATTTTAATGTGGCTTTCCAAGGCAAACCCCTGCAAGCTCACTTCAACTGCAATTGGGGGAGCAGGAATGGGAATGTACTTAACAACAATTCAAATATTCCATATGATTTTCATTTGTGAAATTACATTTTTTTAAGAAGAAAAAACATTAAACCATTTCATATTAGACATAGGCATGTTGTGTTTCTTTATCCAACTCGATTTGCTCTTGGCCTTTGTGTTATGCTAAATGTCTTACCTGTCCCAAGTAGTTGACTTCACAGATCTAATCTCTTAATTGGTGAGGCCAAATGTCATGAGCAAGAGTAGCCTTTCACTGTTAAATAAAAAAGGCTGGAAATCCGAGATAAACACAGAAATTAGTGCTATATGGTCTCGACCGGAAAGGTCATTCGTTCCTTCTCTCCAGAGATGCTGCCTGTCCCGCTGAGTTACTCCAACATTTTGTGCCTATCTTCACGATATTCGCTCTACAGGTTTTGCAGCATCTATGGAAAGAAAACCAGTTAATATTTCAGAGACGCAATGAACTGCAAATGCTGGAGTCCTGAGCAAAACACAAAGTGCTGGAGGAACTCAGCGGCTCAGGCAGCATCTGTGGAGGAAATGGATAGGCAACGTTTCAGGTTGGGACACTTCTGTAGACTCAAGTCTGATGTTCTTCAGTCTGAAGAAGGTTGTGACCGGAATCGTTGCCTGTCCATTTCTTCCATAGATGCTGAGTTCCTCCTGCACTTTGTGATTTGCTCAGGACTCCAGCATCTGCAGCTCCTCATGTCTCCAGACCCTTCATAAAGCTCTTCTTAATCTTCTCTCAAAACTTCCTTTCCTCTTTAATGGTCAGAAAAGTTTTCTTCTTATTAAGTTACACGAGCATTGGCAGATAATCTTGTGCAATTGAAGCTGATCAACTCACTTTCATCCAAGGAACCTGTCTGCAATTTGTCTCATTATATATTTAATGGACACAATACGTCTTCCTTATATTCATATTTATTAAGCAAGACTTCTGGGACTTAGATGCTGAGGGCCGGTTGCAGAAACATGGCTGGGAAGATAAGAGTGGGATGGATATTTACAAAGCAATGCAAGGCAAGACAAGGCAATGCAAGCAAACTGATCTGTTGGAACAAAATTCAGAGGAATTTCTTCCGCAAGTGAGGAACGCCAGAAAAATAGGCACAATCTTAATGCTGGGGCCAAGCTAGGTGGGAGTAATCATGAACCAGTCTCTCAAATAAGACATAGGAGCAGAATTAGGCCATTCGACTAATCTATTTTTCACTCAGCCCAATTCTCCTGCCTTCTCACCGTAACCTTTGACGGACTTACTAATCAAGAACCAATCAATCTCCGCTTTAAAAATACCCAATAACCTGGCCTCCAATGAATTCCAGACTCACCAACCTCTGGTTAAAGAAATTCATTCTCATCTCCATTCTGAAGGTACGTTCTTTTATTCTGAGGCTGTGCCCTCTAGTCCTAGAGTCTCCTCCTGCTGAAAACATCTTGAGAGATGGAATTAGTTACTTTACCCACCTCCTGCCAAAAAAACCCAATATGTTTTTTAAAAAAATTGAAATTTCAATCTTGAGAGATTGGGGATAAGGGGGTTGGGGGGTGGAGGGTGGGCATAAGGGATCTGGAGAAAATGTAAAAAATTGAACTGAAAAGCAAAACTTTGCTAATGAGCACACTATCCCTGTCCTTCTGTCCCAATATAGTCCTGAGAGTGATTAGGAACTGATCCATGAAGGGTTGGAGGTAGACGAGACTGACAATGCTGGATTCTGGAGCAAAATACGTGCTGATGGAGGAATTCAGGAGGTTCATAAGTGATAGGAGCAGAATTAGGCCATTCGGCATTCAATCATGGCTGATCTGTCTTTCCCTCCTAACCCCATTCACCTGCCTTCTCCCCATAACCCCTGACACCCATACTAATCCAGAATCGATCTATCACTGCCTTAAAAATATCCATTGATCCTTGGGACAGCATTGCTTTCATTAGTTTGATATCAGTAGGACTCGAGGGTTAAAACTTCCAATCTTGTAATTTCTAAATGGATAACACAAGCACATTTTAACATTATATTTAAGGAGCAAGAGAGGCTCTCTACATCTTACAGTAGAAAACGAGACTAATATAGAGACAAAGTGCTGGAGTAACTCAGTGGGTAAGGCAGTATATCTGGAGAAAAGGAATAGGTGAAATTTTGGGTCGGAACTCTTCGTCAGACTTTATGAAAAGATCTAGAGAGGGTCATCCGGGGGAGTCCAAGCAGAGAAGAACCTTTGGAGGCGAGAGAATGGGTCTTCACTGAGTGATGAATACTCCATCCCATTGGAAAAGGCACCATTATAAGTCAGAGAAAGGGAGGTGGGGGGGGGGGGGGGGTGGGGTGAAAACACGACAAAGGTGAGGGCTGGGATCAGAGGGGGTGGGGGGGCAAAGATGGGTGAAGTCTGAAGAAGGGATCCAACCCGAAACGTCACCTATTATTTTTCTCCAGAGATGCTGCTTGACCTGCAGAGTTACTATCAGCATTACCTCGTACAGTGGGACAGGCATGCATAGTCACACAGCATGGAAACCTACTCGTCTATACCGACCAAGATACCCAAGGCCAGTCCCATTTGCATGTGTTTAATACATATCCCGCTAAACCTCTCCGGTCCAAATGTCTTTTAAATGTTGTTATTGTAACTGCCTCAGCTACCTCTAGCATCTCGTTGAATATACCCGCCAACTTCTGTGTGAAAAAGTCGCCACTCAGATTTTTATTAAATCTTTCCCTTCTCACCGTTTTTTTTATTCTCTTTCATTAAACTAGAGGGCATACATTTAAGATGAAAAAATTGGGAGAATTAAATACCTACATTCTTTGATTCCCTTATTAATCGATCAGCAGGATGGAGGAGGCAATAGCAGATACTGGGTGGAAGCAAATCCACCGTTTGTCTCCACAACATGCAACAGTGTTCAATACCGCAGATGATGATTTGCTTGTAAAACAGAAGGCTAACTCTATGCCACCAATTGGCTACTGTAGCCCAATTCAAGCGGTACCATAAGGTAGACACAAAATGCTGGAGTAACAAAAAGGGTCAGGTAGCATCTCTGAAGAAAAGAAATAGGTCAGGGTTCGGATCAAAAGCCTTCTTCCCTTTCTGATTCAGAACGGTCTGACCCGAAACGTCACCTATTCCTTCTATACAGAGATGCTGCCTGTTCCACTGAGTTACCCCAGCATTTTGTGTCTATCCACTATATTATTTAACACTTTCTTTCACTTTATAATCTATTGCTGGCAGTCATGCAAGCAGAAACAAGATAAATTATCTCGCATCATAAAATATAATATGGTGTGTCCCAGGTGTGTTACTAAGTAACATGTTCACACCAAGCTATCTATAATATGGAGTTCTTTAGGCTTCAGAGACGCATCGCGAAAACATGCCCTTTAGCCCACCAAGTCTGCACCGGCCAGCAATCAACCCCGTACACTAGGGACAATTTTCAATTTTACCGCAGCCAATTAACCTACAAACATCTTTGGAGTGTAGGAGGAAACCGGAGCACCCAGAGAAAAACCCACATAGTCATGGCGAATATACAAACTCCGTAAAGGGATTACCCGTAGTCAGGATCGAACCTGGGTCTCTTGCGCTGTAAGGCAGCAACTCTACCTCTGCGCCACTGTGCCACCCCTATAGAGTAGATTACAAAAACTATGTTTAATAGGTAGGTTTTAAGTCTTTTTTAATTTGAGGTAATGAGGACTATGGAAGAGGAAATATTTAGGCTAGCACAGTACTGCAGCAGATAAATATGCTGCCTCTCAGCTCCAGAGATCTGGGTTCGACCCTGACCTCAGTTACTGTTTGTGTGGAATTCTCACATTCTCTCTGTGGATGCCCTCCAGGCTTCCAGCCACATGCTGGTAAGTTACCTGGCTACTGTGAGCTGTCCTCAGTGTGAGTGGATGGCAGGAGGTTCAGGATGGAGTAGATAGGACGTGAGAAGGAATAGGTTACAGGGAAGAAAGTTGGGGAGTGGCACTGATAAGAATGCTCAGGGAGCCAGCATAGCCTTGATGGACGAATGGCCACCTGTATCATGGATATTGAAGGAAATGCAGAACTTTTGATCATAGCGGCTGTCGATATAGTGTAGATGGTACAGGAACTAAATCTAAGGATATTCAAGAGCTTGGAGTTTGAAGGGTGGAGATACTTGAGGATTGTAGAGCAGATGAGGATTACAGAGGGAGGGAGGGAGTGGATGAGGACATTGATATTGGGAGCCCATGTTTCAGAAATGATTAAGTAATAATGTTAGCTAACACTAGATCGGGTAGGTATGTAGGTAGATCAATGTTGGTAGTTCATTATGGTGAAGGGAGCAGAGGGAACTCTTCAGGAACAAGGAAATCTCAGATGCCACGATGGGAGGTCGGAGAGGAGAAGAAGAATAGGAACTCACATCTAAAGAGGGGGGGAGTCAGAAATTTGTCTTGTGCACAAGTCATGCAGAAAGTATATTTCAATAAAGTTCTGCCAGCACAAAGCTGGCAGAATTATCCCAAGTCCATAATGTGACTTCTAGTCAGTTGATACCAATATTGGGTTAATTTGGACTTGAACTGGGCCTCTTTTTGGCAGTGAATTTGTACCTGATATAACATGTACTGAGACCAGCCAAATTGTTTTCCTTAGGAAGCTAAAGTCAACATGCATCTGATCCAAATATGAGAGTGTTTCTCAGCCCATTCTGCCACCGTCTTACTGTACCATGGATGTTAGTTAACAAATTCTTATTTACTGCTTCTAACTGTACTTTTTAGAAGAACAGAAGAAATCACCTTTACTCAGCATTGCAGAATCATGATGATTTACAGCACAGAAAAGGTCATTCAATTCACTGATATATTTATATGTAAAGCATTGCACATTGAAACAAGAACCAACAAAGCATATATATATATATGATGAACGGATAACTTAGTTGCCAAACAAGGAAAATTGGATATTATTTCTTATCCAGTAGCTAGTAAAGGTGAAATGACTGACAACAAAATTAATTAAATTTACTAAAACCTTTGGGTGGTACAGTGGCACAACGGTAGAGCTGCTGCCTTATAGGGCCAGAGACCCGGGTTCAATCCTGACTACGAGTTCTGTCCGTGTGGAGTTTGCATGTTTTCTCTGTGACCATGTGGGTTTTCTCCAGGTGCTCCAGTTTCCTCCCACATTCCAAGGACGGGCAGGTTTGCAGGTTAATTGGCTTCTGTAAATTGTCCCTAGTGTGTTGGATGGGAAACTGGGATAACATAGAACTAGTATATGGGTAATCGAAGGTCGGCACGGACCCACTAGGCTGACATGATAACGGCGACATTCCCGGATAACGGCGACATTCCCGGATGACGGCGACATTCATGGATGATGGCGACATGCCCGGATTATGGCGACATTCAGTTGCAGAACTACACTCATCTTGCCACCAGGGACAATCTTAATATTTGGGCAAAAAATATGTTTGCACCATTACTTCCAGTGGCTGACCTCATCGGAAACTTGAGGAAATCAGGTTTATGAGATATTTGGACAGGCACACGGATAGGATAGGTTTAGAGGGATATGGGTCAAGTGCAAGCAAGTGGGACTAGTGTAGATGGGACATGTGGGATGGCGTGCGCTAGCTGGATGAGGGGCCTGTTTCCACGCTATATGACTAGGACTCTAAATACGTGCAATTGACTCCAGATAAACATACACTACCTGGAGGATGGCCCGTGGGTGACTATTAATCACATAGCCATTGCATAATTTATTCATTTTCAATGAATCAGCAGGTTCTATCTACTGCTGCTTGCCCCTATCCTCAGTGGCTTGTTTAGCCATTACAAAAGGCCTGTTAGAGACAACCACAATGGTGGCTCTCAAGTGACACAGATGGCTTTGTCTGACATTCCAGAGGTTTCATGGTTATGTGTGAAAGATACATCTTCTAGATGCGCTGGGACGCATCCTCAGTGATGTGACCTGGGGTCATCGGGTGTTTCGGGTCTCACAACATCAGACACCCTCGCCCAGGCGACCCAGCCGGGGTTGATCAAGCCCCGACTTGCGTCCCAGCGGCAACCGCCCGCGGATCAGCCCTCTTAATCCAAAGCCACCTAGTGGCTTTCTCTGCGGCTTCGCTTGTGGATTGAATGGCCCTCTCCTTTGCCAGCCCCGTAATGCCCAACTGGTTGAGGACTTTGCAGAGTGAGCGTCCTGCAAAGCCTCTACAGCCCATCTCTATGGGCTCATAGTATGTCTTCCAGCCGCTGTCCTGGCACATCTCCACCAGTTCCTGGTACTTTGCGCGTTTCCTCTCGTTAGCCTCTTCAATACGCTCTTCCCAGGGCACTGTCAACTCCAGAATGATCAGCTGTTTTGTCACTTAGGAGGAGATGATCATGTCTGGCCGGATTACAATAAATGATACAAACTTTCCAATTCTTTGTATGTAAAATTATGCAATATTCTTTCAACTGCTAGGAACAAAGAACTGCAAATGCTGGTTTCACCAAAGATAGACACAAAGTGTTGGAGTAACTCAGCGTCTATGGAGAAAAAGGATGTGTGACATTTTAGGTCTTCAGATTCCAGTCTTAAGTCAAAAGCAGAGTCAAGAAAATAGGATGTTTTCAAGTTAGCAAGCTTGTAACTTATAGGAGCAATATCATCCTACCACCTGCCCCTCCTGCCTTTAATTATTAATTTAAATTATTAAGCTCTCAACCCCCTCTCCCCCTTCACCCCTGCAGACAATCAGTCTGAAGAAAGGTCTCAACCCGAAATGTCACCAATCCTTTTTCTCCAGCAATGCTGCCTGACCCGCTGAGTTACTCCAGCATTTTATATCTATCTTTTAACTGGGTTTGTGAAGAAACACTTTACAACAGCACCTTCAGAAATAAAAGGACACCAAACAATTGATCAAAGCCTGGCAAAATAAACACACTGCTGCAGGGATTGACTACCTGTTTCACTATCTGTTGACATGCAAACAAAACTAGAATCAATTTTTTAGAGTGGTTTATCATTGACCAGAAATTTAATGGAAACAACCACATAAATGCCACGGTTGCAAGAGATGCTGGGTATACAGTGGCAAGTGACTCTTGTGCTTCCAACCCAAAGCCTTTCCCTTACTCCTAACAGAGTATATCCACCCTTGCCCAGAAGATTGCAGCTCCAATAATGCTCCAACAATGCTCATGCAGCTTGCTTCCAACCAAGACAAAACAACCCAATTAATTGGCACCGCATCAAGCGCCACAAAACACGCATTCTACCCACCACCAGCACCCAGTGGCTGCAGTATGTAACATCTATAAAATTGCGTTTTTCATCTTGATGTGTGCAGAATTACAAGGATGTTGCCATCCCGATTCGGAGGCCTGAGTCAAAGTGACAGGTTGGGCAAGTTATGATCATATTCCTTGGACCACAGAAGGCGAAGGGGTGATCTTGTAGGGATGTATAAAATCTTGAGGGGAATTGATCGGGTGAATACACAGAATCTTTTACCCAGGGCAGTGGAATCAAAGAACCAAAGAAGAGAGGGGAAAGATCTAATAGGAACCTGAGGGGAAACTTTTTAACTCAGAGGGTGGTGGGTATATGGAATGAGCTGCCACAGGAGGTGGTTGAGGCAGGTAATATAACAATTTTTAAAATTACCTTTGGACAGATACATAGAAAGGAAAGGTTTAGAGGGTATGGACCAGACACGGGCAAATGGCTTAGATGGAGCATCGTGGTCTGCATGGGTGAGTTGGGCTGAAGGGCTGTGTCCATGCTGTAAGAATCTATGACTCTGAGTGGACTTCCTAAATCTGTCATCTGTATCACCAAGCAGGAAATAAAACGATGCATGGTGACTCCACCCACAGCTCCCCCTCCATGTCACACACGATCCTGCCTTGGAAACACATTGACAGTGTTTCCTTGTGACTAGATTCAACTCCTGCGGCTCTCAGCCCAAGAAGCACCTTCACCAGAGGAGCCTCAGCAGTTGAATAAGTAAGTAAGTAAGTAAGTTTATTGGCCAAGTATTCACATACAAGGAATTTGCCTTCGTGCTCCGCCCACAAGTAACAACATGACATACAGTGACAGTTAAAAATGACTCAGACAACACTAAACATTAATAATAATAAAACATTAATGATGCTCATTAATGAAGCTCACCACTGCTTGCTTAAGTCCCCTCATTGTGTAGGAAGGAACTGCAGATGCTGGTTTATACCGAGGATAGACACAGAAATGTGGAGTAACTCAGCCGGTCAGGCAGCATCTCTGGAGGAAAGGAATAGGTGAAGTTTTGGGTCAGAACCCTTCTTCAGAGATGCTGCCTGACGTGTTGGGTTACTCTGGCATTTTGTGTCCATCTAACTGCCCTCATTGATGGTCAAGAAGAGCTAACTTTTCTCCCTGTGGCAGGCTGAATTAGGGACGGGCAATACATGACATGGCTTTACTAATGACATCCAGAACTTAAAATATGAACAATCAAAAATTAATGTTCTTATGCAACTGTAAAATCGCACCACGTGTTGTGGAGCGCGTGCTACATCTACACCAGTTGTAATTACTGTTCTGCTTTTGGCGCATGGCCCTCAAAATCCTCATGAAAGTTAACATTGAATTCACTCCAACCATAAGATATCTACTAATGCTCCGCCATTATGATTAAATCTTGCCCCTCTCACCTTATGTCCTCTTGTTTTGAGTCCCCTACCCTAGGTATAAGACTGTGTGCATTCACCCCATTTATTCCCCTTCATGATCTTATACACCAATAGAAGATCACCCCTCACCCTCCTGCACTCCAAGGAATAAAGTCCTAGCCTGCTCAACTTCTCTCTACAGCTCAGGCCTTCCAGTCCTGGCAACATCCAATAATGCCTCTTCAACTTCTCCTTTAGTCCCCTTGCTTACCTGAATCCTAGGCCTCTGTTGTCGAGCATTAGCCGACATTCTATTTACTCAATCAACTTTCATTATTTTCAGCATAATCATAATTAGTTTAGTTTGATTCATTATCCTTAATCTATTCCTCACTGACTTTCACTACCATTATTTCCCTCTTGCTCAACTTCCCTTTTAGTATTGATGAGTCATCTAATCTGATTCTGAATGCTTTGCATGTGATATCTTTTATTGAACATATTTTTTGTTTGTTATGTTATCTATGAATACTGTGTTGACAGACCTGTTATGCTGCTGCAAGTAAGAAATTAATTCTTCTGTTTTCGGCACATATGACAATTAAATACTCTTGACTCTTGAGAATGCAGTAATGTAACTTTACCTCATACGGTCTTGATTCTATCTCATTCGGTTATTCCGTTATTGCACTTATATATCTTTTTAACACCTCTTCATTGTATTACAACCTTTGCACCATTATGCTGCATTGCATTAATTGATGTATTTAGTGTCTTATCAATCATTGCCATGTACACTGTGTACTCTATGAGCTTTATGTGAACAAGGAAACTCATTGCACCGTGATGTATATGTATGTATAAACAAATCTGAATCTGAATCAGAGTCCCATTTACTGGTGGCACAGTGGCACAGCTAGTAGAGCTGCTGCCTCATAGCATCAGGGACTCAGATTCGATCCTGACCTCAGGTGCTGTCTGTGTGGTGTTTGCACGTTCTCCCTGTCACCGCGTGGGGTTTCCTCTAGCTGCTCCAGTTTCCTCCCCCATCCCAAACACGTGGTTAGTTGGCCTTGCAAATTGGCTCTCATGTGTAGGGAGTGGATACAAAAGTGGATAACACAGGACTAGGGAGAATGGGTGATCGATGGTTGTGGTGCACTTGGTGGGCTGTTTCCATGCTGTACCTTTCAATCAATCAATTTTGTTGTCTGTTAGGTAGGCTTGTGGGAAGAAGAATTATATCAATAGCAGACCCTTCTCTTTAAACATTCTGTACTGAAGAATCATAAAAGACAACACCCAACCCTAGATACTCAGAATGGGCTGGCAGTAAATTAGCATTGGTTCTCCATAGGAAATCACCACAACTCCCCACTAGCCTGTCGACTCCACACTGATCATCAAGATTCGCTCAGGCAAGAGTATGAAGTGAGTTTGCAGTCAAACTTTAGTGGGGAGGAGTAGGATCCTGGTGTATTATTCAGTTCCATGGAGTATCACTCGCTATCATTTGCCCTCTGACCTAAATATAAAGACTGTTCTTTGACTCCTCGATTTGAACCCATTTGACACCAGTTAATGGTTAATGATTAATGGGAGCGGCCATTTTTAGGGAAGTTTTGTTAAGACACCAGTTTATCCCTAATGCATTTAAATCAGTTTTGATAGATGTGGACTAATGAGGCTGATCGGGGAAATGGGATTTTCCAATTCCACCAGGACTTCTAGGTTAATGGACAACAGCCAGAATGCAATTTTCTTTCTAACAGTTTCTAACAGGAAGGCTGGATGAAAGGCCATGACAGTGTTGAAAGAGGGAGAGGGCATTAGATAGGCCAGGGTGCATAGGTTAGATAGCACCTGCCTGGCTTTCAAAAGACTAAAGGAAGGAGAAGCCACATGTAGTAAAGACTCCTGCAGTTTTGGGATTCAGTCTGGCAAAACATGAAGGACTAGATGCAGATAGTTTCAGTTTTAATACACAGAGAGGGAGAGTAAGCAACAGGAGAACAATAACGATTAATAGTGAAGTTATAAGATCAGAAAGGGAATAATCATTTGCTTTAAAAATGCAGAATTTTAAATTGCTCAATAAAACGGAAGGAATGCAAAAGTAAGTTAACAGTTATAAACATATGGTAGCATAGTAGCTACGTTATTAAACTAGTATCCAGAGATCTGAACTATTGGCTGAGAGGCATGTATCTGAATCCCACATCGTCATCTGAAGACTCTAAGTTCAAGTAATTAAATAAATCTAAAATAAAATGCTTGCAACAGCATGGTGATAATGAAACTAAATTGTCATCAAAAAGACATTTGGGTGCATTAATGACCTTCAGTGAAGGAAATCTGCTGTCCTTGCACAGACCTTACCCACAGACCCACCAATATGGTTGAATCTTAACCATCTTCTCAGTTCAATTATGGGTGCACAATGAATCTTGCCTTGCCAGCAATATCCACACCATGTGAGCAATTAAATGAAAAAAATAAAAAATGTAGTTAGTCAGTTACAACCTGCTGGGAAGAATGATTGCTCAGTTTAATTCCAATGCACTCTGATGAGATTAAAGTGAAGTCTTTCTTTACCCCAATCTGTTTTCATATATACGACATGTTATATATGGAAACTCCCGAGTCCAGCGACAAAACCTAATTCAACACAG
This sequence comes from Okamejei kenojei, assembly GCA_035221665.1. Classification (NCBI taxonomy): domain Eukaryota; kingdom Metazoa; phylum Chordata; class Chondrichthyes; order Rajiformes; family Rajidae; genus Okamejei; species Okamejei kenojei. The sequence continues at coordinate 51,291,343 of CM069131.1, read as the reverse complement.
CAGAAGCAACAAAACAAAAACTGGTTGCACTCCATCCAGATGCAAGTAAGCCCCTTGCTCATGAAAGGCTCCAGAGCAATGATGAAAATGTTCTCCAGACTGCACATTCACCAGTCATTTGAGTTAGTAAAACTGCAAAGTTACATTTCTAGGCACAATTTTGATTTTAATTTGGGGACTTTGAACTAGGAGATGGGGAGCTCATTCAGAGCATACAGGTAGTCAGAACTTCCATTGCCCTGAAATGGTGGTTGTCCATCTTCCATGTTCAGCAGTTACAATTAATATGCACAGTGTCTGTAGACACTTCTACATTGTTGTTCAATAAGACAAGTGAAAAAAATAGATATCTCATAGAGAAATAGAATAGACATCTGGTGCTGGAGCATGAGGGATGCTCTTATAAAGGTTTATAAGAACATGTAGGGAATTGGTAAGGTTTATGCACAGTGTCTTTTGCCCAGAGTAGGGGAATTGAGAACCAGAGGACATAGGTTTAAGAAGATAGGCAAAACATTTAATCGGGGCAACATTTTCACACGGAGGGTGGTTGGTTTATGGAAGCAGCTGCCAGAGGAGGTTGTTGAGGCAGGTACTATAGAAGCATTAAAAAAAAAACTCATTTGGATGCTCACATGGATAGGAAAGGCTTAGAGGGATATGGGCCAAACACAAGCAGGTGGGATTAGTGTAGATAGGGAATCTTGGTCAGCATGATTCCAGTTGGGCTGAAGAGCTTGTTTCCATGCTAACTCTATGACTTAAACAAAAATCCTTTATTGAAGTCAGTCAGTGTGTTAAAGTTACTACATATAAAAGTGTAAATCCGACACAGGCAGCCAAAGAAGCATTTTCATTTGCATTTTAAAATTTGCACAGGGTGAATAAAAAGACCAGAATCATTTAAATATTTATATGGGTGGGAAGAATTTGGATCCTCAAAAATCAAAAAAGCAAACACAGGATACAGAAGGTGTCAATTTTCCTGGAACATACAAATTATTTTAGCTTGTTGGGCAAGCTAAGCCTCCACCGCTTATATACAAGTTTATTTCATACCTTTACCATTTCTGATGGGTTTCTAGATTTAAAACTTACAACTGCTTTTTAATGCTTTAAGTATGTTCCCAATTAAAGAACATGTTTAATTTTCCTATTTCACATTACTTGAGGGCAGTGGTTTACGATGCGGGGTTCAAAACATTTGGGTAGCTTGTAGGAATTTGGATTCTCAAAATCAAAAATGAAACACTGGATACATAAGTTGGTAGTAAGTTGGATGAACCAAACAGTGGGCAGCACAGTGGTACAATGGTAGAGTTGCTGCCTTACAGCACCATAGACCCGAGGTTGATCCTGAATATGAATGCTGTATGTATGGAGTTTGCATGTCCCCCTGTGACTGCGTGGGTTTTCTTCAGTTAATTTGGTTACCTCCCACATTCCTAAGACATGCAGGTTTGTAGGTTATTTGTATGAAAATTGTGTGTAGAGTAGAACCAGTGTAGGATAATACCAGCGTGTGGGTGGTCGCTGGTCAGCATAGACTCGGTGGGACGAAGGGCCTGTTTCCATGGTATCGCTAAACTAAATCGATCACCAAAACAGATTAGGCAAGGATCACCAGTGTTAGGGCCTAAAGCGTATAGATAACTAGAAGGAGAGGAACCTAATAGTCATAGTGTCATACTGTGTGAAAACAAGCCCTTCAGCCCAACTTTCCCACACCATCCAACATGCCCCATTTACACTAGTCCCACCTGCCTGCGTTTGGCCCATATCCTTCTAGACCTATCCTATCCATGTACCTGTCTAAATGTTTCTGAGGTATTGTGATAGTACATGGCTCAATTACCACCCCCGGCAGTTCATTCCATATACCTATCACCCTGTGTGTAAAAACGTTGCCACTCAGGTTCCAATTAAAATCTTTTCCCCCTCACCTTAAACCCATGTCCTCTGGTTCTCGATGGGTAAAAGTCTAATTTACCCGACCTATTCCTCTCATGATCTTATACATCTCTATAAGATCACCCGTCATCCTTCTGCACTCCAAGTAATAAAGTCCTAGTCTGCTCAACTTCTCCTTCTAGCTCAGGCCCTTGAGCCCTGGCAGCTTTCTCGTAAATCGTTTCTGCACCATTTCCAGCTTAACAGCACTAGCCCTTTAACAGGGTGATTAAAACTGAACACAATACTCTAAATGTGCCCTCGCCAATGTCTTGTACAACAGTGTACCACATGGTCTTGTCTCTGCCACAAGGGTAGTTTGAGGCCAGTATTGGCTACAGAGGGTATGGAGAGAAGGCAGGTACGGGATATGAGTTGGATGATCAGCCATCATATTGAATGGCCTCGAAGGGCTGAATGGCCTACTCCTGCACCTAATTTTCAATGTTTCAATGTCTTGTACAACAGTAACATTATCTCCCAACTTCTAGATTCAATAATCTGACTGATGAAGGCTAATGTGCCCAAACCCTCTTGACTACCCGATGTACTTGTGATGCCACTTTCAAGGCACTATGTACCTGCAATCCTTGATCTAGGAAGGAGCACTAAAGATAAAGATCTGGAGAATATATATGAAATTTAATTTTCTCAAGATATTGCCTTTCGGGTTTAATCAAAGTGTTTTGATTACATGTACAATTACCAAGAACCCAAGGGCATAGGCTTAAGATTAGAGGAGAAAGATTTAATTGGAACCAGATGGACACATTTTTCACACAGAGCGTGGCGGGTGTATTTTTCACAACGAGCTGCCAGAGGAGGTCATTGAAGCAGGTATTATAACAATATAATGGGGAAAACAAATGGTCGGCACGGACTGGAAGGGCCGAGAGGGCCTGTTTCCGTGCTGTAATTGTTATATGGTTATATGGTTACATTTAAAAGATATTTGGACTGGTACATGGATAGGAAAGCTTATGGACCATGGGCAGGTGGGACTAGTGCAGATGCAGCATCTCGGTTGCCATGGGCAAATATGGGCCAAAATAGTGTAAATGGTTGATCGATGGTCAGCGTGGGCTCAATTGACCGAAGGACCTGTTTCCTTGCTGTATCACTAAAATAAACTAAACAAATACTTTCAGATCATTGATGTTGGCTTCCAAGGACTGTCAGCAAAGGATGTTCCTATTTTCCACCTGGGTAGTAAAAAGAGACCGACTCATTGGCCTGTTGTACATACAACCCACTGGATTCTTCTTCCATTCATTTCACATTGAAGTAAATTCATGCTTGGTGATAATAATACAATGGAAAAGCAAAACAAAAGCAAAAAGTGTTGACAATACTTTAGGTCGCATTGAGGAGTTAAAAACTAACGTATGAACTAATGGGCTGGGAGAAAGGAAGGGAGCCTAGCAGTGAGCATTCAATCTGGCATGGCCAGAAACATAGGACAGAACATAGGTGCAGATGATAGAGCCATTTCCTCACAGTGAGCGGAGACCCAGGTTTGAGCCTGACCTCGGGTGCTGTCTGTCTGGAGTTTGCATGTTCTCCCAGTGGATTTCCTCTGGCTGTTGGGATTTGTCAGTTAAATAGCCTTATAAATTGCCCCTCGTGTGCAGGAAGTGGATATGAGTGGAATAGCAAAGAACGTGTGAATGAGTGATCAATGGTGGATGTGGACTCAGTGGGCCGAACGGCCTGTGTCCACGATAGAACTCTAAACTAAAATAGAGAACTGCCCAATGGCAACACCACAGCTGATATGAAATTACAGTTTAGTTTAGTTATGTGTACTGAGGTACAGTGAAAAGCCTTTGTTGTGTGCTAATCAGGCAACACAATGACCATTCGTGATTACAATTGAGCCATCCACAATGTAGAGATGCATGGTAACGGGAATAACGTTTTGTGCAAGATAAAGTCCAGTAAAGTCGGATTAAAGATAAATCCAAGGGTCTCCAACGAGGTAGATAATAGCTCAGGACCAGTCTCTAGTTGTTGGTAGGATGGTTCAATTGCCTGGTTACAGCTGGGAAGAAACTGTCCCTGAATCTGGAGGTGTGCGTTTTTACCCTTCTGTACCGCTTACCTGATGTAAGAAGAGGAAGTGACCGGGGTAAGACTCATCCTGGATTATGCAGACACTCACCGACGGTGTAGCCCGCAGAAAGAGCAGGGGATCAAACCCTGTGAGTAAATCGGGGTAGGCTTTTGTGGGGAGTCAGGGGTTCCATTTGGTCTGTGGCCAATGAAATAGGATGCTCAAAGCACTTCAAGTAATTCTTAACTTATACCACAAAAAGATGGACCATCAATAACATTAAACATCATTGAACTCAACACTATTTTGGCAGCCGATTCGGGGCCATTATTGATCTTCTCAGTTAATGCTAAAGTAACTTTTAAAGAATCACTTGCCAATTAAATGAATTAGCATGAAATTGGCTATATCCAATTAATTTGGAGTAAGTCACAGTAAGTGCCAATGAGTGAATCAGTATATGAGGATGCAGCAAAGATTTCAGCTTAGGTTTTAAAAGACTAAAATTTATTGACCACCCATTTAATTTGTAGGACATTAATACATCACAGTCCTGCTTCATACAGACAGTGAGGCACAAGTGGAGCTCACACTTCACTATGAGGACAATTAGGGTGATTAGGACTCCAATATCTCACAGGGTCTTCCAGAAGAAACTGAAAAAGCAAAGGTGCATTTTATTTGCTCATTGATCTAAAGAATCCTGCTGCCTAAACTTGAGGGGCTAAGATTTAGGGAGAAGTTGGCCAGACTATGACTTTATTCCTTGGAGCACTGGAGGCTAAGGGGTGATCTTGTAGAGGTGTATGAAATCATGAGGGGAACAGATTGGTCTTTTACCCAGGCTAGGGAAATCAAAAACAAGAGGACATAAGTTTAATGTGAGAGGTGCAATATTAAATCACAGCGGCAGAGCTTCTGCCTCACGGGTTCGATCCTGACTACGGATGCTGTCTGTGTGGAGTTTGTGTGTTCTTCCTCATGACCACATGGGTTTCCTCCAGGTGCTCCAGTTTCCTCCCACATTTCAAAGACACGTAGGTTTGTAGGTTAATTAGCTTCTGTAAATTGTCCCTGGTGTGTAGAATGCAAAAATGGGAAAACATAGAACTAGTGTGCAGGTGATCGATGGTCAGCGTAGAGTCAGTGGGCCAGTGCCTGTTTCCATGCTGCATCTCTGTAAACTTTAAACTCTAAACTTAATACGAACCTGAGGGGCACTGGGAAGGTGGTGGGTAAATGGCTCAGAGGGTGGTAAGTAAATCAGCTGCAAGAGGGTGTGGTTGAGGCAGGTACTATATCAGCATCGAAAAGACACTTAGACAGACACATGGATAGGAAATGTGTACAGGGATATTGGCAAACAATGGGCAAATGGGACTAATGTAGATGGGGCTTCTTGGGCCGATGGAGTCTGTTTCCGCACTGTATGACTATGACTCTTATCCTTACATGAGGAGTAAATTAAATATACACCACAAAGCACACTATGTTAAAAGAGAATCTTGTGGGTAAACTCCACACTTCATGCGATCCTATAGAGGTGTACAAGGTCATGAGGAACATATATAGAGTCTTTTGCCCAGAGTAGGGGAATTGAGAACCAGAGGACATATGTTTAAGATGAGGGGGGAAAGATTTAATAGGTACCAGAGGGGCATCATTTTCTCTGAGGGTGGTGGGTATACGGAACGAGCTGCCATAGGTGGTAGTTGAGGCAGGTACCATCACAACTTTTTAGAGACACTTGGGCAGGTACATGGATAGGGTGTCAAGCGCGGGCAGGTGGGACTAGTGTATATGGGTGAGCATGTTGGGCTGAAGGACCTGTTTCCACACTGTATGACTCTAACTCTATGATGACTATGTGTTTGAATGTTGAGTATCTGGCCAGATATCGGTGTCTCAAAGTTTGTGGAGGGGTTTGGGTTTAGTTTATTGTCACGTGTACAGAGGTATAGTGAACAGCTTTTGTTCTGTGCTAACCAGTTCAGCGGAAAGACAGTACATGGTTACAATCGATCCATCCACAGTGTAAAGATACATGATAAAGGGAATAACGTGAATAACGTTTAGTCCAAGAAAAGGTTCAGTAAAGTCAAATTATAGATAGTTCAAAGGTCTCCAATGAGGTAGATAGTAGTTCAGGACTGTTCTCAAATTGTTGGTAGGATGGTTTGGTTGCCTGATAACAGTTGGGAAGAGCAGATTAACAACTCTTTGAATCCCATTTCCATTGAAAAAGTATACTTGCTGGATGGTGCAGGCCAATTTAGACCTGAGTATTCCAATGGCTGAATCAGAACCATTCTCTCCATGCAGACATTATGGAAAATATCAACAACAACAAGATATTCTGTAGCATACCCAACATAACAAATGACCCACTCACTCCTGAGAAGCATCGCCCATTTATTCTTAAAGCCATTATTAGAGAAACTGATGATCTTGATCAAAGGAGAACATTTTAAGGGCAATTTTCAGGAAGGGTGGTGGAGAAATCTAGGGTTTAGAGTAATCAATTTAAAGGATGATCAATGCTACATTTCAATATTATCCTTCAAAATTGAAGTTATTTTGGCCAATACTGGCTCATCCAACAATCCTATTACCACACTCATTTACCCTGTAACCTACTCTCCCAACTACCCTGTGACTCTTCCACTCACCTACAGATGCAGGGCAATCTAGTGTGCCCAATGAACGTACAAAGCTACATGCCTTTGGGATGGGGGAGGAAACCGGACAACTCGGGGAAGCCCACATGGTCAATGAAACAGCACCGGTGGCCAAGATTGAACCCAGGTCGCTGGAGCTGTGACAACAGACTGCCAGCGGGAGAACAATTAATTTTTAGGATGATCAAAAGACTGCAACCAGGGTACAACAAAGTCAATAAAAGCAAATTTCAGGCATGGAGTTCAAAGTGCTTGCATTACGATGTGTTTAGAGTTTAGAGTTTATAGATGCAGCGTGGAAAAATGCCCATTAGCCCACCGCATACACGCCAACCATCAATCCCCACACACTAGTTCTATGTCCAACACATTAGGGGCAATTTACAGAAGCCAATTAACCTACAAACCTGCACGTTTGGGATGTGGGGGGAAACCCGGAGAAATCTCATGCAGTCAAGGGGAGAAGCTGCAAAGTCCACACGGACAGCACCTGAGGTCAAGATCACATGCAGGTTTCTGGCACTGTGAGGCAGCAACTCTACAGCTGCGCCACTGTGCCGCTCATGTGGCACTCCTCGTCTACACAACAGAACAAATCTGCACTGCAATGTTTCTGTTAAGCGAACTTTGGCAATTTGCAGATGCATGGGTTTGGAAGATGTATGTAGCAGATGGATTTGCAGACTGAAAGCCATTTTAGTCTAACTGATGGAGTTGGAATCTGCCTCAGGTTTTTATGCATCCCACAATTTTGCACCTGGGTGATCTTGCTTTTCTCTCGAGCAGGTGTAAATCAGCGTGGGAGGTTATAGCGCCCACCTGAGAAGGGCCAGACAGTGACAAACAGTTTGCACAACATAGATTAGCCAAGCCTCTGCGAGCATCTATTGTTCTGCTCCTTAGATTTTGCAGGCTTAGTTCAGAAGCGTTGAAAATATATTAACCTCATATAATTCTCAGATAATTGTTGAGCGTTACTGCAAAATTGTGCCATCAAAATAAACCACTGAAACCATCTGTTCGTGGCAGGCGAACAGTCAGAGAAAGCAGGAATGCTGTCATGGCTACAACAGCGACAACTCTTTCCTCCACCCCCTCCTCCACACACAGATGTCATGAAGCCAGCATCGTGAATTATAATTAGGGTTTGTGTATATTTGGAGAGTGTCGGGATCTGCAGGTTCACAGCATTTTTTTTTTAATGCAGATTTTATTGCACTTGCGTGAGGATTTATAAAACTCGTGCAACCATTTAATCCATTTTATCTGAAAGCAATTTGTCTCCGTTGGAATAGGATGTAAAACATGTCAGAGACAATGAGATGGATAAATGTGAAATATTAGTATAAATGAAAAGGATTAAGCCTCGGTTTATGGCGAGAATTGGAATTGGTTTCACTTAAGGAGCACACTTAGGGTACCAGTCATCCGTACGGTCCTTAGATTATAAATTACATGCTATTTATAACTATTGTCACTCCCACAAATAAAAGTCTAGACAAGAACTTTTGTGTTAATTGGGAATCTGCCAGAATTGTCACATCCACTCGCTTCTATCATTATTTTGACTGATCCTGTTCAAACAATGAATCAGAAAAATATAGATGCCGGGCTTTATTAATTATAGATTAGAAATTAATTTTGGTTATGTAATATTTTTGTCAAGCACATTTGAATTAGCCAGCGTGCCTGTGTTTTCACAAGAGATAACCTAGAATGAGTGTGAACAGGAGCTCAATGGTCGACGGACTCAATGGGCCAGGGGGTCTGCATTCATGCTGTATCTTTTAATTAATCAATAACAAGGTTGGCACAGTGGTGTAGCTAGTAGAGCTGCTGCCTCACAGTGCCAGAGACCCAGATTTAATCCTGACCTCAGCTGCTATATGTATGGAGTTAGCATGCTCTCCTTGAGACCACTTGGGTGCTCCAGTTTCATCCCGCATCCCAAAGATGTGCGGGAGTGTAGGTTAATTGGAATCTGTAAAATTGTGTGTATAGGGAGTGAAGGCGAAGTGGGACAACATGGAACTAGTGTGAACTGGTGATCAATGATTGGCAGGGACTCAGTGGACCGAAGGTCCTGTTTCCATGCTGTATCTCCAAACTAGAAACATAGAAACATAGAAAATAGGTGCAGGAGTAGGCCATTCGGCCCTTCGAGCCCGCACCGACATTCAATATGATCATGGCTGATCATCCAACTCAGTATCCTGTACCTACCATCTCCCCATACCCCCTGATCCCTTTAGCCATAAGGGCCACATCTAACTCCCTCTTAAATATAGCCAATGAAGTGGCCTCAACTACCTTCTGTGGCAGAGAATTCCAGAGGTTCACCACTCTGTGTGAAAAATTATTTTCTCTTCTCGGTCCTAAAAGATTTACCCCTTATCCTTAAACTGTGACCCCTTGTCCTGGACTTCCCCAACATCGGGAACAATCTTCCTGCATCTAGCCTGTCCAACCCCTTAAGAATTTTGTAAGTTTCTATAAGATCCCCCCTCAATCTTGTAAATTCTAGCGAGTACAAGCCGAGTCTATCCAGTCTTTCTTCATATGAGTCCTGACATCCCAGGAATCAGTCTGGTGAACCTTCTCTGTACTCACTCTATGGCAAGAATGCTGTTCCTCAGATTTGGAGACCAAAACTGTATGCAATATTCCAGGTGTGGTCTCACCAAGGCCCTGTACAACTGCAGTAGAACATCCCTGCTCCTATACTCAAATCCTTTTGCTGTGAATGCTAACATACCATTCGCTTTCTTTACTGCCTGCTGCACCTGCATGCCCACTTTCAATGACTGGTGTACCATGACACCCAGGTCTCGTTGCATCTCCCCTTTTCCTAATCGGCCACCATTCAGATAATAGTCTACTTTCCTGTTTTTACCACCAAAGTGGATAACCTCACATTTATCCACATTATACTGCATCTGCCATGCATTTGCCCACTCACCCAGCCTATCCAAGTCACCTTGCAGCCTCCTAGTATCCTCCTCACAGCTAACACTGTCCCCCAGCTTCGTGTCATCTGCAAACCTGGAGATGTTGCATTCAATTCCCTCGTCCAAATCATTAATATATATTGTAAATCGAAATGCTGCTATCCTCAAGGCAGCTTCAACAAAAGTACTGGTTTGGCATACATCCCAAAGACATGTGAGTTTGTAAGTTAATTACCCTTTTGTAAAAGGCCACAAGAATCTGTCCACATATCTTATAAATGTTGTTGCAGTATAAAATATTAAATGTTGTTCCATTTACCACCACCCTCTGTGTGAAAAGGATGTCCTTGAGATCCTATTAAATCTTTCCTCTCTCACCTTAAACCTGTTTTCTGGTTCTCAATAGACAATAGACAATAGGTGCAGGAGTAGGCCATTCGGTCCTTCAAGCCAGCACCGCCATTCAATGTGATCATGGCTGACCATCCCCAATCAGTACCACATTCCTGCCTTCTCCCTATATCCCCTGACTCCGCTATTTTTAAGAGCCCTATCTAGCTCTCTCTTGAAAGCATCCAGAGAACCTGCCTCCACCACCCTCTGAGGCAGAGAATTCCACACACTCACCAATCATGTGAGATAAAGTGTTTCCTCGTCTCCGTTCTAAATGGCTTACTCCTTATTCTTAAACTGTGGCCCCTGGTTCTGGACTCCCCCAACATCGGAAAAATGTTTCCTGCCTCTACCGTGTCCAAGCCCGTAACAATCTTATATGTTTCAATGAGGTAACCTCTCATCCTTCTAAACTCCAGCATGTACAAACCCAGCTGCTCCATTCTCTCAGCATATGACAGTCCCGCTATCCCGCGAATTAATCTTGTAAACCTACGCTGCACTCCCTCAATAGCAAGAATGTCCTTTCTCAAATTAGAGGACCAGAACTGCACACAATACTCCAGGTGTGGTCTCACTAGGGCTCTGTACAACTGCAGAAGGACCCCTTTGCTCCTATGTTCGATTCCTCTTGTTGTAAAGGCCAACATGCCATTCGTTTTCTTCACTGCTTGCTGTATCCGTATACTTACTTTCATAGACTGATGTACAAGGACCCCCCAGATCCCGTTGTACTTCCCCTTTTCCCAACTTGACGCCATTTAGATAGTAATCTGCCATCCTGATTTTGGTACCAAAGTGGATAACCTCACATTTACCTGCATTAAACTTCATCTGCCATGCATCTGCCCACTCCCCCAACCTGTCCAAGTCACCCTGAATTCTCATACCATCCTCCTCATAGTTCACACATGCCACCCAGCTTTGTGTCATCTGCAAATTTGCTAATGTTACTTTGAATCCCTTCATCCAAATCATTGATGTATATTGTAAATAGCTGCGGTCCCAGCACCGTGCCTTGTGGTACACCACTAACACTGCCTGCCATTCTGAAAGGGACCCGTTAATCCCTACTCTTTGTTTCCTATCTGCCAACCACTTCTCTATCCATGTCAGCACTCTACCCCCAATACCATGTGCCCTCATTTTGCCCACTAATCTCCTATGTGGGTCCTTACCAAATGCTCGATTCCCTTACTCTGCATAAAGGTCTTTGTGCATTCACCCTATTTCCCTCATGACTTTATACACCTCTTTAGGATCATATACACATGGAAAGCGGGATCTAAGGGGATACCAAAGAGTGGTTATTTTGTGCTGTTTTCTTTTCTTCATCACAGGATATGTAAATGTGATTCGTATTGTTAATTTTGTGCACGCTTTTATATTGTGTTAGTGTTCTAATGCATTCTGCAGTGGTCAACAATGGAGGTCCTCCTCCTTTGCTCCTCTGTGTCTTTTTCATTCTCCCTTCTCACGCACCTCCACTTGCTGCTTTTCCTCTGTGCCTGAGGCCCAGGGCTCAGCCTGTGTGACTGTGCAGCCTGGAGCCGTCCATCTTGTGTAATGGGACGCAGTCAGTCTGCTGTTTCCCGCAACCCTTCTCCAGTACAGTCCAACCAGAGGAAACGTTGTTTGAGTGGACTCACATTTTAACATAATCATCTTGTCCTCTTGTGTGTAGGGTTGGTGCCAGGATTACCCTCACTATTCACCAGCTACTTCTTCATTGGAGATAGTGATTCAAGAATGGACACCACAGTGGATTTGTGCAGAAAGAGCATATTGGGACCGCTTCCTGAATATTAGTAAGCAACTGGGCAGGATAAGCAGTGTCATAGAGTCGTAGAGTGATACGGTGTGGAAACAGGCCCTTTGGCCCAACTTGCCCTCGCCGACCAACATGCCCCATCCACACTAGTCGCACCTACTTGTGCTTGGCCCATATCCCTCTAAACATATCCTATGCAAATGCCTGTCGAAATGTTTGTTAAATGTTGTGATAGTACCTGCATCAACTACCTCCTCGGGCAGTTCGTTCCATATACCTACCACCCTTTGTGTAAAAATGTTGCCCCTCAGATTCCGGTTCAGAAATCATTTGTGGTGGCTTCAGGGCATTGCCATTGACGGCATCCTCCACCAACAGGAAGCCTCTCATTTCAAAGCAGCGTATTTATACTCTTCTCCTCTCCCACTGAAGAAGAATAACATATATTGTGCCCCCCTGGAGCAGTAGCCAAAAAGGAAACAAATGTGCCTAGATGTATCTGCCCCAGGCTGGGAACAGGCAGGAGTGGTAATGTTAATATCGATCATGACCTTCGCTGGACTGGTCAAGTGATTCTGACCTTCCCCTATGACTGCAGTATGCACCAAACTCTGTTCAGATGTATTGAAGAGGAGTCATGTTGGGCACTGCTCCTCCTGTGGGATTGATCACAGATTGATTGAGAAGACAATGAGGTCCTTCTGCAACTCTTTCCCCTCCTATTTTAACAGGTGGTCCTGGACCACCTGCCCCCTCTCTATTCTTCCCAGCATGATGCAATCCCAGTGGAATGGTGACCAACACACTGATGTCTGGAAGTAACAGAGTTTTGACTCATAGCCTCTGTTTATGCAACGTCAATCAGTGTGGACTTTGCAAACCACAAGTAGGTCTGGGAACACCAAGTGCCTCACTCCAAGCAACACTCTTTACGTCAAGATAGACACAAAGTGCTGGAGAAACTCGGCAGGTCAGTCAGCATCTTAGTTTAGTTAAGTTTAGAGATACTGTCAGCAATAGGCCCTTCGGGCCACCAAATCTGCGCTGACCAGCGATCCCCACACACTACCGCTATCCTACACACACTAGGGACAATTTACAATGTTACCAAGCCAATTATCCTACAAACCTGTACTTCTTTGGAGTGTGTGAGGAAACCGGATCTCCAGAGAAAACCAGTGGAAACTCATGCGGGTTCACAGGAAGAATGTACAAACTCCATACAGACAGCACCTGTAGTCAGGATCGAACTTGAGTCCCTGGCGCTGTAAGGGAGCAACTCTACCGTTGTGGCACCCTGCCACATCTCTGGAGAAAATGGATGTGAGATTTTTCCGGGTTAGGACCCTTCTTCAGACACTGAAACGTCGTCCATCCTTTTTCCCTGGAGGTCCTGCCTGACCTGCTGAGTTACTCCAGCACTTGTATTAACATGCATCAGCAATTCCTTTGTATACATCAACCTGCAATTAATTAATGATCCAATTAATTTGTTTTGATGGCTGCAACTTTGTGGTGCAATTTAATGGTTCTTGCACTAAATCAATGTTGCACCCTTATTGCCTTAACAATGTGGCTGCTCTGCAAACACTGGTATGCCAATGCTTTTCCCAATATAGCAACCCGTGTTACTTGTGCCACAAATGAATTCATGTGTATTGGAGGCATATCAGAACTGATATGACTGCCAAAGCACCCAACAAATAGAATCTTAAGTTTGTGCCAGCACTTGTCATTTATCTCAAGTTTTGAAAGAACGTGTTGTGACTTTGGTTAGGCTGCATTTGGAGTATTGTGTTCAGTTCTGATCGCCCTATTATCGCCCAAAGTTGCAGAAAAGACTGCAAAAAGTTGTGAACACTGCCCATTGATCTCCCCACCATCGAAGGGATTTATCGGAGTTGCTGCATCAAAATGGCAGCCAGCCACATCAGAGACCAACACCATCCTGTCCACACACTCATTTCACCGTTGCCATTGCGAAGAAAGTACAGGAGCCTGAAAACGGTAATGTCCAGGTTCAGGAACAGCTTCCTCCCCACAGCCATCAGGCTATTAAACAATACAACCTCAAATAAGTTCTGAAGTACAATTAGTTTATGTGTCTTGTCATGTGTACTGAGGTACAATGAAGAACTTTTGTCGTGTGCTAACCAGCCAACGGAAAGATAATACGTGATTACAATCGAGCCATTTACGTGATAAACGAATATGCTGTTTTTGTTTGCTATTTATCTTCCCTTACCATATTGACAAGACCTCTTTGTTTACAGAGCACTAGGCAGGTTCTGAGACCATGAGAAAAGCCCTCCCTTTTAGTTCTATCAGGTGTTATTTAGATGAACCCACCCCGTACATCAACTCGATGAAAAACCAACAATATAATTCGTCTGGGTTTTCTAGTAAAATTCTGCGGAGATCGTAGCTGATGGATGGATAAATATTGGATAGGAAACTGGGAGAACCTCCATCACTGTAAACTGAAGTCTCTGTTGGGAACTTACCCCACTGAATCAACCATTGTACGTTTCCTGACCACATGCCCCATGGTCAAGATAAGGCCACCTTTCATTGTGCGGTGGCTTTCGAGCTCTCAGACAGTTTTACTTGGATTTCCACCTTTTCATCCCATTGCCTGTCGGAGATACAGCTTTCCCACCGCTGTCTCTGAGCTGCTCTTCCAGTCCAAGCGTTCCACCTCAGTCTCAAGGACATGAGAGGCTCCGAATTCAGCACGTGCTTTAGTGCCGTGGTATAGCCACACAGAAGACACAGCCCTTTGCAAATGGTTTGTGTAAGAAAAGCACTCCTAACGTGCCACGCCACTTCTGTGCAGCATGCAATTTCCAGCTAGTGTCTTTCTAACGTACAATTATTTTGCAGGAGAAGCTAATTGTACATCGAATAATCCAGTGAATTTCAGGCTGTCCTTGTCAATAGACTTTAACTCCAGTCTGCCCTTTGCCATAAACTTTATTTCTAAATAAATGTTGATCTTTTTTTAAAGTTTACTTCCATTAATAGCTTTTCTCACTTTGGGACCATGCTACAAGTAACCTGAAGAGCAAGGGCTTTTTTGGCAGTAAGGTTATTTAATGTTGAAGTAGGTAGGGGGAGGAGTTGGAGCTCTGGACTGGTGTTGATCTAAACAACCAACTGGACACTGCTGAGTTTGATCAGTTGAATATTTATAACTCCAGTCAAATGTAAATATTGTCAAAACATAAATGGTGAGTCGTTCTGCGAAAATATTATGCTAGATGAAAATGACCAGTGTGAGGTACAGAAAGCTTTCTCTTCGTACATTTTCAAGTGCGTACACAAAGCAGGATGTGTTCCTGGAGCTGAGCGACGTAGCTGGCTGCAGGAGAAGACACCAACCAGTTAGAGATCGTAACTGGCCTCAGTCTGAAGTGGAGAGCACGTTCTTAACAAGTGGGGCAATTGGCTGAGCAGGTTGGCATGGCGATGAGTTTCGCCTGCGTTAGCCAGTTCCACCAAGCTGGTTCCAAAACATGTAGTAGTTCCATGGATGGCTTCAAGAACAAGGATCTGGATGATTTCTCGTGCTTCGCTGTTACTGACAAACGGTGAACTTCTAGTGAACTACTCTGGGTGAGCGCGTGGGGTTGGTTTCAGATTGCTTGCAGCAGCAGCAGCGGCAGGCGGTTCAAATCTCCTCCCAGACTACAAAAGCTTAACAGTCTGTGCTTGTGGAGCTGGGCAGGGAGGAATATTCTGTGGGAATTTAGATTTGGAAAGCAGAACCGAGTCTCAAGGCCGCAGGATTATTGCAGGTGGCAAGAACTGGATTTGTTGAACGACATGTGAATATGAGAGAACGGTGTAGGCAGAATCACAATGATTGTGGGTTCAAGTCTCACACCACAGATCTGAACATCAATTCTCAGCAGTGCTGTGGGAATGCCGCATTGTCAATGACAAACTCTTTTAGGTGAGATGTTAAATCAAGGTCATACAGTCAAGGGATAAATATAACCCAGGGGCAGCCTGGTGGCACAGCAGTAGAGTTGCTGCCTTAGAGTGCCAGAGGCATGTGTTCCATCCTGACTACAGGTGCTGCCAGTGTGGAATTTGTACGTTGTCCCCCGCGACCACGTGGATGTTCCCGTGGAACGACCACGGTGCTCCGGTTTCCTCCCACACTCCAAAGGTGTACAGGTTTGTAGGTTAATTGTCTTCGGTAAAGATTGTAAATTGTCCCTAGTGTGTAGGAGAGTGCAAGTGTACGGGGATTGCTAGTCGGCTTGGACCCGGTGGGCCGAAGGGCCTGTTTCCATGCTGCACCTCTAAACTAAACTGAACTGAACTAAACTAAAAGATGACCAGTTCTTGTTTGCTTTCCATGGAATTTTCAGATCTTCAGCATAGATGCCGAGGAAATTCATGGAGAGCTGACGTTCATCCCTCAATACTTCATCGCTCAACAATCACCCTTGTTGCTATTGAGAGCTTGCTGCGTACAAACTGGCTGCTCTGTTTCCTGCCACACTATAGTGACTGCAATTTAAAGATAGGGCAGCCGAGTGGGGCAAATAGTAGGGCCAATGCTACACAGCGCCAGAGACGCGGGTTTGATCCTGACATCAGGTGGCGTCTGTGTGGAGTTTGCACGTTCCCCCTGTGGCTGTGTAGGTTTCCTCCAGGTGCTCCGGTTCAATCTCACATCCTGAAGACGTGCGGGATTGTGTGTCCATTGGCCTCTGTGAACTGTCCCTAGTGTGTAGGGAATGTAAGACAGAACTGGTGTGAACCGGCATGGACTTGGTGTGCCGCCGGGCCAGTTTCTCTGAACTAAACTGAACTCCCTGTTACTGTGTGAGTTTCCTCTGGCTACTGTGGTTTCTTCCTACACCCCGAAAACATAGATCAATTGGCCACTGTAAATTGTCCCCAGCATGTAGGTGAATCTGGTCGGACTTTATAGGAATGTGAAGAAAATAGAAGTGTCGGATTGGTGTAAATGGGTGGTTGCTGGTCTGCAGGGACTTGCTGGGCTGAAGGGACTGTTTCCATGGTGTATGCCTTTATGACTGCATAGGCTGCACACCTTTAACACTTTACCACAGGAAATCTAGGTTCACATTACCTCGATGCTCCCTAGATAGGTGCTGGGAACAGATACAACTGCTTCATTAAATCAAGTAAAATAAGATTGATTAGCTCACCCTCAACAGATGCACAGACGCAACCTTTCTTCACTGACCACAGGTTAACATGAATACAGCTCCTCTCTCCCACCCTGATAATAAACACACACATAAACAGCGCTGCCAGTGATGACGGATGCCACCTCCTCATTTAACCACAACTCCTTGCTTAACCACAAGTCTTCCAATTTTCAGGTTAAAAATAGCTGTTTAATACACCCACCTTTTCCTGTCAAATAATCACCAAGGCAACATGAAACTTTTCTCCTTCACCTTCCCCTCCCCCTGTATGTGGACAGATCCTGTGAACTGATTCCGCATGTGATATCGGAGTCTGAAGAAGGGTCTTGACCCGATACGTCCTTTACTCTTGAGATGCTGCCTGGCCCGCTGAGTTGCTCCAGCATTTTGTGGCTATCTGTGTATGTGATAATAGTTCAGCAACAAAATGCTCTATTGCTGGAGCAACTCACCAGCTGAGTTGGTGTTTTGCTCAGGGACAAAGGGTGGCACGGTGGCGCAGCAGGAGAGTTGCTGCCTCACAGCGCCAGGGACTCGGGTTTGATCCTGACCACGGATGCTGTCTGCACAAAGTTTGTACTTTCTCCCCGTGACCGCTTAGGTTTCCCCGGTTGCTCCGGCTTTGTCCCACATCCCAAAGACATACAGGTTTGTAGGCTAATTGGTTTGGTAAAATTCTAAATTGTCTCTATTGTGTGTAGGATAGGGGTAGTGTACGGGGATCAATGGTCAAAATGGACTCGGTGGTGGCGGAAGGCCTGTTTCTGTGTCATATCTTTCAACTAAATTGTATCTCTCAACTAAATTAAAGTTAACTAAAAAAATGCTCTCTTTCAGAACTGCAATATCAAGGAAATTCAAGCCATTGTGAACAAACCAAGTATCTTGGCATCAAATTGCAGAATGATTTACGTTGCAACGGTCAGACTCATCATGCAACAGTTGTCCTAAACAGGTGTCCTAAACTTCCTGAAGCGCAACTTCCATCATTGTTCAGCTTCTGTCAAGGAGAAGCTGTATTTCACCCTCGTTAGACCTCATCTGGACTATGCAGTTGCAGCTTGGGACCCATTCACAGATAAAAACATTTCATCCATCGAACGTGTCCAAAGACAGGCCGCTCCATTTATTACTAACACCTACGAGAGAGAAACGAGTGTCACCAAACCTCTGAATTCTCTGGGGTGGAACCCTCTCCAAGACAGACGTGAAGCTCACCGTTTGACCTGTTTTTACAAAATGTTAAATGGTCAGCTAGACATTGACCACAAGACCTACACCAACCCCAAACCAATTAGGAGCAGACGAGGGCATTCGATCCAATTTGTGGTCCCAGCCACAAAGACAGATGTGTACAGCAATTCGTTCTTCCCACGCACTATTAAAGCATGGAATAATCTCCACCAAACCACGGTTGCCCAGCCAGATGCAACTAAATTTAAAGTGGCACTTTCTTCCCAATAACCCCCTCTGGCTAAACCCCTCCCTTCACCACCTCCAGTTTAAATTCCAGTTGGAATATTTTGGAGGACCAAGTAACCAAGAACCAAGAACCATACAGTTGACTGTAAATAGACCGGATGTGGGGATAAGGTAGGAATTGGTCTCCTTTGAAGATTTATGGAAACGTGGAGACAATTGCCTTTTTTTCTTTTACTTTTTTTAGTTAAAAATATTTTAGAACAAAAAGGGGGTAGCCTTAATTGGACCATTTAGCATAAGGTGAGAGGGGGAAAGTTTAATGAATATGTGCAGGGGGCAAGTTTTTTACACAGAGAGTGGTGGGGACCTGGAACGCATTGCCAGGGGTGGTGGTGGAGCCAGATACACTAGTGGGGTTTAAGAGGCTTTTAGCAAGCACATGGAAGTACAGGGAATAGAGGGATATGGATCACGTACAGGCAGATGAGATCAGTTTAACTTGGCATCACGTTTGGCAAAAACATTGTGGGTCGAAGGACCAGTTCCTGTGCTGTACTGTTCTATGCTCTATGTTCTTAAATGTGGCTGAGAGTATTGCCTTCGGAGTGTCACAACCAAATGCATGGGAAGTGAGTATACTTTGTGTTCGATGTACTCTCAAGTGTTTAAAGTCTGTCCTTGGAAGTCTTTGAATAGGGAACATGTTGGCACACAAATACTCAACTTAGCATGTCAAATATTTTCCACTAGTCTGCCTCAAGACCCAGCCTTTAATAATCTGTACCTTCTCTCAGGAGACTGCCTAATGCCTCTTGGGACTCCACTCCATTTTAAGGGGACCATTCATAAAATGTGCATTGCCTTTGCATTCCTCCTCTCCTTAGCTAGACCACAGGGGAGAATCCTTGCATTGGCCTGATCGTTCACCAGCCTGTCCTCAATAGGCTCCTCACCTGCTGAGGGTGTGCGAGGAGTTGGGAGAGATGCCCAGTGCCTCAGTAGACAAAGGCAAAGGTTCCTAGATGCAGCAGTTAGAAAAACCATGGACTGCAACAGGGCACATTCCAATACCTCCCTTCCAGTCCCATCGCTCCCCATTTATTTCCCTTCACCTCTTGGACAATGGCCGCTGCAAGTGTTTTCAACACATGCTTATTGTGGTACCCAACCTTTTCCACATCAAAGGGATGGTTTGTGCTCTAATGCCCAGCAGTCCAGCTTTCCTTCAGACTGGTGGGCAGGAAACACTCCTGGCAGTTCAATCCCTTAAAAGCATTATGTGAAATACCGAATCAAAGGAGTCTATGAGGGGTATTAGGATTGCACCGTCAGAGTCACCAGTGCCATTCTGTAAACATAGTATTATTTTTTTAAAGTGGGATAAGATTCTCAGAGCAATCCCATTCACTCACTTATGGATACAGCAGGTCACACGGCATCTCCAAAGAACATGGACTGATGACATTTCATTTTGAGACCCTTCTTCAGATGTCTGAATGAGGGGATGGTGGAAGGTTGTTTGTCAGACAGGAGGCCGCTGACTAGTGGTGTTCATCAGGGGTCAGAGCTGGGCCCATTGCTGTTTGTCATCTGTATCAATGATTTGGATGATAGCATGCATAGCATGATTAGCAAATTTACAGATGACACAAAAATAGGTGGTATTGTAGATAGCGAAGATGGTTGTCAAAAGCTGCAGCAGGAGTTTGATCACTTGGGCAGGTGGGCTGAGCGGTTGATGGAATTTAATACAGTGAAATGTGAGGCGTTGCATTTTGGGAAGTCTAACATGGGCAGGACCGAAAACAGTGAATGGTAGGGGTCTGGGGAATGGTGTAGAGCAGATGGATCTAGGAGTGCAGGTACGTATTTAGCTCGTTGAAAGTTGTGTCACAGGTAGATAGGGTGGTCAAAAAGGGTTTCATCAGTCAGTACTTTGAGTATAAAAGTTGGGAGATCATTTTGCAGATATGTAAGACAGTGGTGTGGCCACATTTGGAGTATTGTGCTCAGTTTTGGTCACCTTGTTATAAGAAAGATGTTGTCATGCCTGAAAAGGTGCAGAGAATATTTACGAGGTTGTTGCCAGGATACTAGGGCCTGAACAAAAGGAAGAGGTTGAGCAGGCTAGGGCTCTATTCCTTGGAGTGCAGTAGATGAGGGGTGAGAGGTGTACAAAATCATGAGAGGAATAGATCGGGTAAACACACAGAATCCTTTGCCCAGAGTAGGTGAATCGAAAACCAAACAACATAGGTTCAAGGTGAGGGGGGAAAGATCTAATAGGAACCTGAGGGGCAACTTTTTTTACACAAAGGATGGTGGATGTATGGAACAAGCTGCCAGAGGAGGTAGTTGCGGCAGGTACTATTGCAACGTTTAAGAAGCAGTTAGACAGGAACATGGGTAGGATAGGTTTGGAGGGATGTGGGCCAAACACGGGCACATGGGACTCGTGTAGATGGGGCATATTGGTTGGCATGGGAAAGGTGCGCCAAAGGGTGTGTTTCCATGCCGTATGACTCCATGACTCTAAAAGTTCAGTTCTGCTTATGAGGTGTCGGTTTTAAAGATTGCTGGAGTAATCAGCATGTGCTGATTAATTAATAGATTATAACACTAACCGGTGAAATTGTGTCTAATAGCTATCTCTTTGAGAATTAACAGAATTAGTAATGTTATGTTTTTCATCCTCTTTGCAGCAGTGAAAACCAATATTGTACATTTGAAGTTGACTACACTGAATTATCTTCTACTGACTCATTTCTACACTCCCTGTTGTGTATCCAAAACTGAGGTAGATCCAAGTAGGGAAGAATCTTTTAATGGTACACTTTTAATAATTGACAATTGTCTGGTTCGTTTAGGCCTGGGGTCAAGGAAAGAGTGTTCACATCGCGGCCCTGTTTCCACCAATCTTTCCGCCACCACGTACAAAAAGCACAAGAAGCGCAAGAAGCGCAAGACGCAATTGAATGCAGATGCCGAGAAGTGTGTCCAGCTCAGGCTGAACAATTTGTAATCTTGTGGTGTGGACCCGATAAGAAGTTCTGGCCTACAGGTCTTCAGGCCACTATTGATCCCTGATGTGGATCCTGTACCAGATAGAGGGCAAAGTTGTTCATTGGGAAGAACAGTCACAGTGGGCACTTACCCTGATCATATTTCATTATGACATAGAAGGATGCTATTCAGCCCATCAAGTCTGTGCCAGCCCACTGCAAAATCCTATTTAGCTTAGTTTAGTGTTAGTTTAGCGATACAGTGTCAAAACAGGCCCTTCAGCCCACTGAGTTCAGGCCGATCATTGATCACCCGTTCACAGAAGTTCTATTTATCCCACTTTCTCATCCACTCCATACACCATCGGGGCAATTTACAGAGGCCAATTAACCTACAAACTTGCATGTCTTTGGAGAAATCAGAGCACCTGGAGGAAACAGCACGTGGTCACAGGCCAATTCCACATAGGAAGCACCTGAGGTCAGGACCGAACCTGGGTTTCTGGCGATGTGAAGCAGCAGCTCTACCAGCTGCACCACTGGGTGCTGGTATTGAATAATCTTAGTTTGGTCATGCTGATGGTGGATGCAGTGATTATCACCTTCCAAGATTACGTAGATTCTACAGTGGTTTCACATATCAGAAGGGAGTTGATATGGAGTCCAAAATCAAGTCATTTTTGATAGACACAAAATGATGAAGTAGGTCAGCGGTTCAGGCAGCACCATGTCTTCCCTGGCTGGGGTGCCCAGAACCAAGTGGTGCTATCTCAACTATATAGGGAGTCAACTATTCAAAAAGAGATAAGAAGAAATATCTTCACGCGGATGGTGATAGACCTTTGGAATTTTCTACCCATGAATGTGTCAATTGCAGAACAGATTCAAAACAGAGATCAAGAGATTTTCAGTTATTAAGGGAATAAAGGAAAATTGAATTTGTACAGAGAAGAAGAGCAGAGGTACAACATCAGCCACAATCTTATTGCATTGCAATGCTGATAGTTGGGACCAAATGACCTACTCCTGCCATCACCTCATGTGGTCTTATTTTCTTCATTGCTAAAGTGACAACGTTACCTGATAGACGTATATAAGTTGATACAGTGCCTTTTTTGTGATCATATAGAGGTGTATAAAATCATGAGAGGAATAGATTGGGTAGACGCACAGAATCTTTTGGCCAGAGTAGGGGAATCGAGAAGCAGAGGACACAGGTTTAAGGTGAGGGGGGAAGATTTAATAGGAATCTGAGGGGTCACTTTTTCACACAAAGGGTGGTTGGTGTTTGGAATGAGATGCCAGAGGCAGGGACTATTGTAACATTTAAGAAACAGTTAGACATGTACATGGATAGGACAGGCTTAGAGGGATAGAGGGATATGGGCCGAACGCAGGCAGGTGAGCCTCGGGTAGATGGGACGGTTTAGGGCAAGTTGGGCCGAAGAGCTTGTTTATGGGCACCTTCATTGGCATGGACAAGTTGGGCTGAAAGGCCTGTTTTCGCGCTGTATGACTCTATGTGCAGTAGTGAGCCATATCCCTCTCAGCACATACAGTGGCTTGCCAGCTCACTGCCACCATTCCAGTGAATCTGTCAGATATAACAAATCAGTGCAATGTGCTTGCATAATGTGCCTGGGAGGGTGTACTGAAAATGGTGCAGGTGGCTCGTGAGGGTTTCGCAAATTTTTGAGATTCAGGTCACATTCTTAAGTATAAAACAAGCTGGAGGTGAGCCTGAATCTTGCAACAAAAATAAATGTTTTAACAGGTGGAAGGCAGGTCAAGGGTGCATGTTTGCCCAATATTGGCTCTCACAAGGCACCAAAATGTTATTTTTCTTCCCCTTAACAAAGCAAATCCATCACAAATCAAGCATGCAATCTCTTGAATGGAAGTGTCTCGGCAAGGGCATGGCAAATGTTTAATTGCGATAAGAAACTAATTTGACAATAGTAATTGTCGCATTTTTGAATTTGATTGCCAGTGCTGTTTACAAGGAACACTAAAAGAAATGCGAGCTAAATAAAAAAATAAAGCTTCCGTTAAAATAATAATTGAAAAAATATCCTGAGGACGAGTAGCCATATTTTTACTCAAAATGTGATTTGATAAGTTGTGAAATAAGTACCGTGATTCTGCTCTTTCCAGAGTTTTTTTCCCCTTTAAATCAGCGATCATATGATCCATGACAATTTCCAATTTAACTATTTATTTTTTCTCTTCTTTCATCCTTTATTTTCTTAAAACACCGCCTTCCCCACAGACTTGCACCGTCCCCAGTTTAGGGCATCAGGAAGAGTTGGGCCACTGCCATTGCCTATACGGAGCATTTCCCACCATGGTCTCCACTTGGCACCTCTGCACAATGGCGTAGCTGAGGTTACCCCGACCACTTAATCCCCACCAAGTACTTGTTTGGACTTCTGCAATTACAGTCGCGTGGGATGGTCCAGTTCTCACAGGTCTTAAGTCAACCTCACCTCAAGTCTTTGACTTTTCAGGATAACAGATTCTTTCTTCACCTCATGCGCCCTTGCGGAGATGACTATCAAGTTGCAATTATAACTGTGCTTATAAATGATTGGAAAGATCAATGAATCTACTGTGTTCCAACATTACTTCCTTATGAGGCATGCAGAATCATAGTTGCCCAGATTAGTCATTGTGCACAGATAGGGTAGACAGTCAGAACCTTTTTCCCAGGGTGGACATGTCCAACAGTATAGGGCATAGCTACATGATGAGAGGGGGAAAGTTTAATAAAGATGTCGGTGCAATGTTTCCTTACACAGAGTGTAGTGGGGGCCTGGAACGCATTGCCTGGGGTAGTGGTGGAGACAGATATGAAAGTGACATTAAAAGACTTCTATGTAGGCATGTGGAAGTGCAGGGAATAGAGGGATATAGTTCATGTACATATAAATTAGATCAGCTTAACTTGGCATTGTGTTTGGTGCTTCTCCAAGAAAGCCTTGAATACATGACTCCCCTGTTGTTCCTGATTGAGCAATTGCCCACCTGAAGCCCATCACGGGAGTCACGTATTCAAGGCTTTCTTGGAGAAGGGGACCAGAGCAGGATCTTCCAAACCAAAGATATGCACTCCATCCGCAGCGGTAGAGTTGCTGCCTTACAGCGAATGCAGCGCTGGGCACCTGGGTTCATGTCTTACTACGGGTGCTGTCTGTACAGAGTTTGTACGGTGGCTTTTCTCCGAGATCTTCGGTTTCCTCCCACACTCCAAAGACGTACAGGTATGTAGGTTAATTGGCTTGGTAAATGTAAAAAATTGTCCCTAGTGGGAAAAGGATAGTTCGGGGATCGCTGGTCGGCGCAGACCCCGTGGGCTGAAAGGGCGGAAAGGGCCTGTTTCCACGCTGCATCTCTAAACTAAAATAAACTAAACTAAATCTATGAATCGCAAGTCTTTGAGGTGGGAAGAAACTGGTGCACTCGGAGGAACCCCATGTGGCCACAATGAGAACATGCAAACTCCACACAGTCAGCACTCAAGGTTAGAATCAAATCCGGTTCTCTGGTGCTGCGAGGCAATGGCTCTATCAGTCGCAACAGTGTGCTGCCCACTGTTTCTTGATTTAATGTTTTATGTTTTATGTGTCATTCCTAACTCTCACTGTATATCATGTTGTCACTTGTGGGTGGAGCACCAAGGCAAATTCCTTGTATGTGAATACTTGGCCAATAAACGTATTCATTCATTCATTCTGTGATCCCTCGTGTAGAAACAGAGAGTTGTACAGCATTGAAACAAACCCTTCGGCCCACCAAGTCTATGCCAAACATCATGCCTATCTACACTAAACCATCTGCTCCACAGTGGATGAGTTATCCTCCCATCAATAGAAACAACCCATGCTGAAATATCGAATATTGAGACTGAAAATTCTGGAAACTCACAGTAGACTATGACATCTTGGACTATGTAAACCCTTGTCAGATCCAACTGCTATTAGCTAATAAGTGTGGAAGTGGGTTGGGTTTAAAGGATGTAGACAAGTATCACATCCTCCCTGTAAAAGTTCTGATCCAAACACAACATTATGTGGCTTGACCTAAAATGGTGACCATTCCTCTTTAAACAAAAACACAGATCTAATTGGGGAATATTTTCTGCTGGGATCCGGATTTTGCCTTGAGATGTTATGTTTGGATCAGAGATTGTACACAGGAGGAGTCAGTGGGAAGTGGTTGGGTGCACTGGAATTTCTGAACTTGGGTCGAAATTATGTTTGGATCAGCCAGGTGTTTACCTGGAGAAGTCTTGATACGAACTTCCGGATGGTGAAGCCCATTTACATTAAAAACCACCCAAAATCAAATGGCTTCTTTAAATCTATTACGCTCCCACATTTATTCACTGGCACCAAAACCAGTTTCTTTACTATTAAACAAAAACCATTGCTTAATAATTCACCAAATGATTCTGAACTGGTAAACATGAACTTGAAAAATAAACATTTCTGATTTCTTTTCACAGCAGTACGTATTACAATATTGGGGGAACATTTTCAATCTGTTGCAATAAATCGTGAAAGAACATGTTTCTTAGATTATTTATTGGAATTATTAGTAATTGGTTGGAATCAGAAGGAACTGCAGATGCTGATTTACAGATAAAAAGACACAAAGTGCTGGAGTAATTCAGTGGTTTAGGCAGCATCTCTGAGGAACATGGATAGGCGACATTTTGGGTCAGAACCCTTCTTCAGACTGATTGTAATTGGGGAGGGAGAGAAAGCAGGAAGAGAGGTGTGGGCAGGTTGGACTAGTGCCTCAAGAAATTATCTTGCTGTTTGTGCAAAGCAGTGAATGATGCAACTAAATACTACTATGTCAATGGGTAAATGGCTGAAAATCATCCGCTGGATACTAAGCCGAATTCAGATAAACTAACTGTGTTTATATTTTTGTATTGATGTGACAGGGTTTTTACTGTAAACATGGTGACCTAGCACCTTCAACGCTACTGCTCATGGAGGCAACAATATCTTTTTTATGTTGATGCATGGGATGTGGGCATCACTGGTAAACTCCAGCATTTATTTCATATCTCTATTCGAATTTCCAAATTCCCTGTACCTTAATTGGTACATGTGACAATAAACTGACCTTGAAACCTTACCTTTGAGACGTGTGGCTGGCTTGGCTTTTTCCAAGGACAGCTGAGAATCAATCATGTTGATGTGAGTCCAGGCACAACAAATAAACAGGGACAATAAATTATTCATCTATAAAGGTCCCATTTGGGCCCCATATCTGAGGAAGGATGTGCTGGCGTTGGAGAGGGTCCAGAGGAGGATAACTAGAGTGATCACAGGAATTATTTGGGTTAACATATGATGAGCGTTTGAAATCACTGGGCCGGTACTCGCTGGAGTTTAGAAGGAAGAGGGAAGATCTCATTGAAACTTATGCCCCTGTCCCACTTAGGAAACCTGAATGGAAACCTCTGGTCACCTTGCACCCCACCCAATGTTTCCGTGAGTCGCCTGAGGTTTTGGTCACTCGCCTAGAAAGCCTTAACCGAAGCATGAGCTGCATCTACTGACCAAAAATGCTGCAGGATCTTTGCTACCGACCGCACACACACATACAAACACATCGTGAAGGTGGGGGCCAGGGACAGCGCGATAAAGAGGAAGGTAAACAGCTGCCACAGAGCACAGTAAGTCCTTTAGAGAGCGTGGGAGGAAGGGAAAGAAGGGGAGAGAAGGACAGAGAAGGGGAGAGAGAAGGGGAAGAGAACGGGAGAGAGAAGGGGGGAGAAGGGGAGAGAAGGGGGAAACATAGAAGAAGCATCGACTATGCGGAAACCACTTTCCACCATTAGGGAGTGACCAAAACCTCCAGGAACCTCACGGAGACCTTGGGTGGGGCGCAAGGTCTCCAGAGGTTTCCGTTCAGGTTTCCTAAGTGGGACAAGGGCATTACCGAACAGTGAAAGAATGAATGTGGAGAGAATGTTTCCACTAATGGGAGAGTCTAGGACTAGAGGCCATCTATGAGAATAAAAAAATGTACTTTTAGAGAGGAGCGGAGCAGGAATTTCTATAGTCAGAGTGTGGTGAATCTGTGGAATTCATTGCTACAGACTGTTGTGGAGGCCAAGTAAATGGATATTTTTAAGGTGGAGATTGATAGATCCTTGATTTGTAAGAATGTCAGGGGTTTTGGGGAGAAGGCAAGAGAATGGGTTTGAGAGGGAAAGATAGATCACCCATGATTGAATGGCAGAGTAGACTTGATGGGCCAAGTGGCGTAATTCTGTTCCTAGAACTTGTGAACGTGAAGTCAGCGCTTAGCACCCGTTCCCTCTCTCGTTCCCCTGCTTTTCTTACCTCATCCACCAAGTGCTCATCACGCCAGTATGCGGCCCCTCCCACCCTCTTGAACCACATGTTTTATATGAATTTTTTAAAGAAGGAACTGCAGATGCTGGAGAATCGAGGTACACAAAAAGCTGGAGAAACTCAGCGGGTGCAGCAGCATCTAAGGAGCGTCTGAAGAAGGGTCTCGACCCGAAACGTCGCCTATCTCCTTCGCTCCTTAGATGCTGCTGCACCCGCTGAGTTTCTCCAGCTTTTTGTGTACCATGTTTTATATGAATCTTTGGCAGTCATTACAGCTACGAACATTTTATTGGTGACTCAAGGAGCTGCAGATGCTGTAGTCTTGAGCAAAATATAAACTGCTGGAGGAACTCAGCATCAACAAGGAGAATGGACATGCAACGTTTGGGGTTGGGACCCTTCTTCAGACTGAATGTTGGAGGGGAAAGAAAGTTGGATAAAGCGAGGTGGGAGTGGTAGAGTAAGTGACGAAGGCTAGAAATGTAAAGCCAGAGGGAAGGATACAGGTGGACGGGAACAGGGGAG
The DNA here is from genome assembly GCA_035221665.1 of Okamejei kenojei. NCBI lineage: Eukaryota > Metazoa > Chordata > Chondrichthyes > Rajiformes > Rajidae > Okamejei > Okamejei kenojei. Next base: position 51,263,032 of record CM069131.1, on the reverse strand, counting down.
ATGGGAAGGGGGGGGGGGGAGGCAGAGGTTAAAAGGGAACGGAGGACTAACGTTTTTATTAAAGCATTGACTTAACTTTCATTCAAACCCAAAACAAAGAACTGTAGATGCTGGTTAATATACAAAAGGGCTCAAAGTGCTGGAGTAACCCAACAGATCCGGCAGCATCTCTGGAGAATATGGATAGGTGACCTTTCGGGTCAAGTCTGAAGAAGGGTCTCAAGCCGAAACATCACCTATCCCAGTTCTCCAGAGATAGAGATGGCACAGTGGCACAGCAGTAGAGTTGCTGCCCGGGTTCGGCCCTGACTATGGGTGCTGTCGGTACCGAGTTTGTATGTTCTCCCTGTGACTGTGTGGGTTATTCTCCGGGTGCTCCGGTTTCCTCCCAACTTCCAGAGATACACAATTATGTATGTTAATTGGCTTTGGTAAACTTATAAATTGTTCCTAGTGTGTAGGATAGTGCTAATAAAAGGGGTGATTGCTGGTCAGTGCAGACTCGGTGGGCTGAAGGGCCTGTTTCCGTGCTGTATCTCTAAAGTCCCAAGCTTAAAGTAAATTCTAAACTAAAGTCTAAAGTTCAGAGATGCTGCCTGACCTGCTGAGATTCCAGTACTTTGTGTGCTTTTCTGCATCTTTGGTACATTAGTTGAGAGCCCCCAGTAACATAACCACAGCCCTACCATATCCCAAACAATGGCCATCACTGGGTTTGAGTAAAGAGTCATCATCAAGTTCCAAAATAGACTGTTGTAAATCAGAAAAGTATATTCCACAGCCACTTGATGTGTCACTGTCTGGAACAACAGTTGTTGTGCATTACACTACACGATGGTAAGATTGGCAAGCGGGCATGGAGAATATTATAGGATAACTGTTGTGTGTGTGTGTGTGGGGGGGGGGGGGGGGGGTTAATGAGAATATACTGTTGACAGGAACAGGAGATGAGTGTTCTTGGCCCAGGCTGAGCAGAGCTTGTCAATCTTTGCCACTCACCTAACTGTGCCAGTCTTGGATGCCAGCTCTTCCATTAACTGCACTGTGGTGCTCCCGAATATCAGCCCATTTCATGTGGTTTACGGAGGGCAATGCGGCCCACCTGCTCAGACTGGTGGAGCGTTAACTGCGAGCAGCTGGATATTCAGATTCTTCATGCAGTGAGTGAGCTTAATTCCACACAGCAAAGATTCTTCCATAAAATAGCTTCCAGGTAATTGCTTTAGCATTTATTTCAGTATAACAAATAAAACCTGGCTGAGAACTATGTACAAAACATAATATGTGCCTGTATTATTAACTCCTGAATGCCGGGTATGTTGCAAGATACTATGTACAGCGACATCAGTTTAGTTTATTTTAGTTTAGTTTAGTTTAGAGATACAGTGTGGAAACAGGCCCTTCAGCCCACCGAGCCCAAGTCGGTGCACGAGGAAAGCTGGAAGCATTGTCGAGGATTCTTGCCACCCTGGCCATTCCCTTTTCTCTTTTTTACCGTCTGGGAGAAGATACGGGAGCTCGAAAGCCTAGGCGTCCAGACTTAAGAACTGCCCATTGGCCCACTGTTCCTGCCGATCATCAATTGCCCGTTCACACTATGTTAGCCCACTTTCTCATCCACTCCCTACACGTCAGGGGCAATTTATAGAGGCCAATTAACCGACTAACCTACGAGCCTGCACTTCTTTGGGATGGGAGGAAACCGGAGCACCCACAGGGAACAGGGAGAACGAGCAACCTCCACACGGTCAACACCAGAGGTGAGGATGGAACCTGGGTCTCTGGAGCTCTACTAGCTACGCCGCTGTGATCTGTGCCAAGTCACTAGGATGGGGCATAAACCATCCATTTGGTGCTGAGGCGAGATTGCTCGCAATCGAACCATGACTGGAAGTGCAATTATGTTGTTGAATATAATTACTTATGGATGTTTACACACTGCACAAGCAATTAAATGAATCACCTCACAATGTTAAGAGGTAGATTATTGTAATCCTACAATGTTTTCACATCGGAGGAAGTTCTATCTGGTGGCCCTGTGCTTGCATGGGTCCTTCAACTAACTATAGCGATACAGGCCCTTTGGCCCACGGAGTCCGAGCCGACCAGCGATCACCCCGTACACTATCATCATCCCACCCGCTTGAGACCTTTTACAATTCACAAATTCCAATTGACCTACAAACTTGTACATCTTTGGAGTGTGGAGCATCCGGAGAAAGCCCACATGGTCATGGGGAAGACGTACAAACTCCAAACAGACTCCCCCCCTAGGCATGATCGAACGCAGATCTCTGGCGCTGTAGGGCAACAGCTCTACCGCTGTGCCACCGTGCCCCCCTCTTGGCTTGAGTTCCACTTACCTCTGTGGTAATCGGACTGACTGCTGCTTCATGAACAAAAGGAGAGGAAGAATGTCTTTAAAACTAAATAAAAACATTTTCAGGAATTCCATTCCGTCGTGTTCTGAAAGGGAAAAAAAAATGTATTGGGAGCTGAAAGCTGAAACAAGTTAATGAGTGATCTGGTTTCAGCACATGGAGTGAAGGTTCCTGTTTAGCCTAAGGAGGTACTGGCACTGGAGTAGATGCCACAATGGCATGCTGCTCATATAAAGGACAAAGGTTCACCGGACGTGTACAAACATGACATGCAAACCCACTAGAAACGAAGGCACATTCCACAAATAACTTTTCAAACTAGTCAGAAAAACTACCTCTAGGAAGCGATGACTGTGGCAGAGTTTGCCAGGCCCGGTTAATTGCATCGTGGATGTGCTGGGTGTACAGTGGCTCCACACAATTATCTCTCTACTCACCAGCCCATTGCCCCCTTCCACAAATGGAGACTTACCCTCTCGCACACCTGGCCCTTGCCAGTGGCAGTCGGCACTACGAGGTGGTCAAGAAGGCTTTCAGCACGTCGGCCTTCAGCAGTCAGAGTATTGAGTGGAGAAGTTGGGAGATAGACACAAAATGCTGGAGTAACTCAGTGGGTCAGGCAGCACCTCCAGAGAAAAGGATTAGATGACATTTTGGGTCGAGACTACTGAAGATTATGGAACATAGAACAGCACAGGAACAGACCCATAACGTGCTGAATATGTTGCCAAGACAAACTCCTATCAGCCTGCACATAATCTATATCCTTCCCTTTCTTGTAATATCCATGTGCTTATGCAAAAGCCTTTTAAACACCACTGTGTGCCCTACACATCATATCTGCCTCTACCACCATCTCTGGCAGAATATTCCAGGCACCCGCCACATTAAAAACTCGCCCATCTTCATTAAACTTTGCACCTCACACCTTAAAGCAAAGTCCTCTAGCATTTGATATTTTTGCCTTGAGATGTTATGCTTGGATCGGAGATTGTACACAGGAGGGGTCAGTGGGTAGTGGTTGGGTGCACTGGAAAAAAGTTCTGACTGTCTACCGTGTCTATGCATCTGATGACTTTACATACTTCTACCAGGTCTCCTCTCAATCTCTTTACGTTCCAGAGAAAACAATCCAAGTCTATCCAACCTCGCCTTGCGGCTAATAACCACCTATCCAGGCATCATTCTAATAAACCTCCTTTGCACACTTTCCAAAGCTTCCACATCCTGTCTGTACTAAGGCAACCAGAAATGCTCACAATGTTGGAAAATTGGGCGGCACAGTGCAGCAGAGGTAGAGTTGCTGCCTTACACGGCCAGAGACCTAGGTTCGATACTGATTACAGGTGCTGTTTGGACGGAGTTTGCACGTTCTCCCCGTTGACCACTTGGGTTTTCCCCGGGTGTTCCGGTTTCCTCCCACACTCCAAAGATGTACAGGTTTGTAGGTTAATTGTAAATTACGTAAAGATTGCAAATTATCCCTAGTGTGTAGGATAGTGCCAGTGTACGGGGATCACTAGTCGGTGCAGACTCGATGGGCCAAAGGACCTATTTCCACACTGTATCTCATGATTAAACTAAACTAACTACTCCAAATGTGGCCTAACCAAATTCCTACTCTGCTTCATGTCTTTCTGACTCTTTTGCTCAATACCTTGATCAATGAAGGCTATCATACCGTATGGCTTCTTCACCATTCTGTGTTGCCACTTTCAGTGAGTTATGGACTATTCCGTTATACACAGCCCAATGGTTTCTGTTAGCTCAGAACCTCGTTTCCCCACACAATGATCACAGTTGGCCTTTACCATTCACATAACTCAAAGCTTCTATTGTTTGCCACACAGCCCCATCATCTCTATTAACCCTGGGCCTTGTTCTTTATGCAAGCCCTATACTTCCTCCTGCCTTAGGAACCTATTCTTCATTCATTCTCATGTTTCCTACTAAGGCATTGCTTAGATATAATAGTGGCCTCGCAGAGACAAAGGGGCAATGCATGGTACAATGACAGGGTTACTGGATTTGATTGTGTAGGAAGGAGCTGCTGATGCTGGTTTACACCGAAGATAGACACAAAATGCTGAAGATAGGCACTCAGCGGGATAGGCAGAATCTCTGGAGAGAAGGAATGGGTGACATTTCGGGTCGTGACCCTTCTTCAGACTGAAGAAGGGTCTCGACCCAAAACGTCACTCATTCCAACTCCCAGAGATGCTGCCTGTCTCACTGAGTTACTCTATCATTTTGCGTCTACCTTACTGATATGATTATTGTTTTCCAGAAAGAAATGACTCATTAAAATTTGAGAATATAACCGTTGAATGATATCTCAAGGAACAAATTGATCAACTGACAAATGGTTGCACCATGTTACCAGCATCCTTATCCATTTTTACCCACTCCCTTTCACTCCCACAATATACCTACTTGTTGATTCACCAGAACAAGCCTGGCGTAAGATACTTTAAACTCCATTATTGACAGTTTGGACATTAATCAAAACTGAAAAAGAATGGAAAAATGAATACTTTGTTTTCATCAGTGCTAGAAAATTATTGGCATTTGCCAATCTAGGTGTTGCAACTGAAATTCCCTTGAAGTTAACAAATATTCTCGGAATCCATGTCAAAAAGATAAATTGCAATCCAAATTGAATTGAGAAAAATAAATTTTGGCAGGAGGCAAATCTGCATCTTCCAAGGTCACATCAGTTAAACCCAGGCCTGTGGCATATAAACTTTGTAGTATGGTGGCATTTAAGTAGTTCTTAGTTAGGCATGTGGATATGTAGGGAATGGGGGGATATAGATCATAAGCAGGCAAAATAAATTTGTTTGACTTGGCATCATATATTCGGCACAGACATCGTGGGCAGAAGGGCCTGTTCTTGTGCAGTGCTGTTTGATGTTCTATTCAATTCAATCTTTAATTGTCATTGTGCTGTGTACAATACAGAGACAACGAAATGCAGTTGGTATCTCCGAAGGGCGAACTTAGGAATAAACAAGTAATACATATACATATGCAGTGGTATCCGTGCAATTTGCTGGTGATTGAGGGGTGGAGACAGGCAGTCATTGAGGTGCAGCGTTGAGAAGTGTGACAGCCACCAGGAAGAAGCTGTTCTTGAGCCTGCTGGTCCGGCAGCGGAGGGACCTGTAGCGTCTCCCGGATGGGAGGAGGGTAAACAGTCTGTGGTTGGGGTGTGAGCTGTCCCTGGCGATGCTGTGCGCCCTGCGCAGGCATCGTTTACTATGGACAGACTCAATGGAGGGGAGTGAGGAGCCTGTGATGCGTTGGGCGATCTTCACCACCCTCTGTAGAGCTTTCCGGTCGGCAACAGAGCAGTTACCATACCATACGATGTTGCAGTTGGTAAGGATGCTCTCGATGGTGCAGCGGTAGAAGTTCACCAGAATCTGGGGAGACAGGTGGACCTTCTTAAGTCTGCTCAGGAAGAAGAGATGCTGGTGAGCCTTCTTGATCAGCGAGGATGTGTTGTGGGTCCAGGAGAGTTCATCGGAGATGTTGACCCCAAGGAACCTGAAGCTGAAGACACGTTCCACCTCCGTCCCGTTGAATAGGATGGGGTTGTGCGTGCAGCCTCTCGATCTCCTGAAGTCAACAATGAGCTCCTTGGTCTTCTTGGAGTTGAGGGCCAGGTTATTGTCGGCACACCATGCTGTTAGGAGCTGAACCTCCTCCCTGTAGGCGGACTCATTGTTGTCGCTGATGCCAATTAACATAAAAACTTGTATGTCTTTGGAGTGTGGGAAGAAACCGGAGCTCCCAGAGAAAGCCCAACTAGTCATGGGGAGAACGTAGAAACTCAGTACAGACATCACCAATAGTCAGAAACAAACTCGGGTCTCTGGCGCTGTAAGGCAGCAACTTCAACACTGCGCCACCGTGCCGCCCTGGCCCTTCAATCATCAAAGATCTCCGCAATCACTTGGCTCCGGCCCTTTTTACATCCCTATGTGGGACACATATCCCAATGTTCTATATGTAGGATAACACAGAACTAGCGTGAATGGGTGATCGATGGTTGGCGTAGACTCGGTGGGCCGAAGGGCCTCTTTCCATGGTGTGTCTTTCAATCCATCAAATCTTAATTGCTGAAACATTTGTTTGTGTCGGTTCCAGAATCAAATCCCTACTATATATGTCTGGTTCCCTCCGCCTCTTACTTTCCATCTTAAAATCCTCCGAAGGTATATTCTAAGCTTCAGCTGACATCCTCATGTGGCTCAGTTTAATTTTGTTTGCTAAGAATCCCACGAAGCCTTAAGGCGTTGCTATGTAAAACACATTGTATAAATACAATCTGTTTTGCTAATTATTCAGAAATCTGTTAATAAAAACGAGCTAGATCACATACGGAGTCAAGCGTCTCATTTTTGCTGGATTTACTACCTGTCTCTCCCTCTTCAGGCAGAACTATTCAACTAAAATTAAATAGGGTTTAAATAGTGAATACTTCACATATCTCTGCAAATTATTACCATTGTGCACAAATCCTCCTGTAGATTACGGGAATGAGGAACTTCGGTCATGTACAATGATTTAGAAAGAGATAAGATCTTCAAAATTATTCGGAATTTGGTTTAAAAAATGCCCCCGCTAATGAATTTTGATAAAACATTTTCCATTGGCAGGAAAATCTTTAAAAGAGTCATTGCTCTATGAAAATTAGTTTAGTTTAGTGTTTACATCAGTTCAGTTTGTTGTCACGTGCATCAAGGTATAGTGAAAAGCTTTTTTGTTGCGTATTCTCCTGTCAGCAGAAAGACTATGCGTGATTACAATCAAGCCATTCACAGTGTCTGTTGGAGTAGAGGTTTAAAAGAGTGGAGCGATTGTAATGAAAGATTGCAGATCCGCTTCTGGGTTCAGCACGTAGAGAGTCGCCTGGCTTGGGCACCAATTTGATGCAAAAATCTAGTGATATTTTACTTTATTTGGCTGATAAATTCTACAATGCATTGACTGAAGCTTGGATGTGTTCAACATCTAACCCCTAACTATTTGATAAACACATGAAAAGAAAGAAAGAGGACGAGGCCAGTCAGCCCCTCTAGCCTGTCCCACCAATCATTATGATCAGGGCATATCTGCACTGGCCTTAACTCCCCTTGTTTGCCAGTTCCTCATTGCCCTCAATCCCCCATCTTTCAAAAATGCATCTACCTGGAAGTATTTGAACAATCCAACCCATACAATCCAGCTAGAGAGAAAATATTGGCGCCGTACCACCCATCCTCTGTGGAAAATAATATCTATGCATTCTGTTTTTTTAATGCCCCCTCCTTGCTCCCCTCCTCTTTTGGCAAATAATTAAATGTTAGAGGGCTAACGGAATCAAGGGATATGGGGAGAAAGCAGGAACAGGGTACTGATTTTGGATGATTAGCCATGATCATATTGAATGGCAGTGGTGGTACGAATGGCTGAATGGCCTACTCCTGCACCTAGTTTCTATGTTTCTAATGGGATAGAAATGCTGGCACTGATACACTGGGCCAAATGGCCTTCTTCGTGGTGAACTCATGACTCAAATATAATATTTCATTATTTGTCTCTTCTACTATTTAAAGAATGTTCCAAAGGGCATTAGGAGTTCCACCCTCCCGTATGTACATTACATATTTTGCAGATTTATTAACAAGGTTCATATTTCAGGTGGATTAGGTTACATTGAACATTGCAGCAACAGTGAATGTTATTTGGACAAATCACTCTCAAATTAAGTCCAACTCGAAATGTTCCCACAGTGACAACCCTCACCTGCAGGACAGAATGCCAGTGTATTTAAAAGCACCTTACATTCCAGCTAAAAATAGCTGTGCCATCATCGTACACATATGCACCTGTTACTTATAAACTACACTTCTCCAAATTCCTCCTGGCAAACCTACCTTGGCGAAGGAGGAGTGGAAATGGGCGACTAGCGCCCCCACGCTGCAGTTACAGAGCACAACCAAACTGCACCCTTTTGCTGTCCACATATATGTGACCTCAGCTTGGTACCGCAATCTATAAGCCTATAATTATACAAACTGTACAACCAGGGGCAGCACGGTGGCGCAGGGGTCGAGTTGCTGCCTTACAGCGCTTTCAGCACCAGAGATGCGGGTTCGGTCACGACTAGGGGTGCTGTCTGTACGGAGTTTGTATGTTCTCCCCGTGACCGCGTGGGTTTTCTCCAAGATCTTCAGTTTCCTCTCACACTCTAAAACTAAAACTAAAGGTGAATCAATTTTCATCACCATCTGAAAGATAGGGTGACCATTCTAGGGGCTCACATTTAGTGTCAGTACTTATCCATGTCATGGATTATTTTGTGTAGGAAGGAACTGGAGATGCTGGTTTACCCACGAGGATAGACACAAAAAGCTGGAGTAACTCAGCGGGACAGGCAGCATCTCTGAGAGATGGAATGGGTGATGTTTCAGTCAAGACCTTTCCTCAGACTGCAGATGGATTCTTTTTCCCGGATTTCATCTGTGTCATAATGCTTCTTGTAGAATTTTCACCAGCAACTAATGTTATATTGGATCCCTAGCTTTCAATTTATAGAGTCATAGAGTCTTACAGCATGGAAACAGGCCCTCTGCCACTAATGGAAATATCCTCTCCACATTCACTTTATCCAGGCCGTTCACTATTCGGTAAGTTTCATATGAGGTCCTCCCTCATCCTTCTAAACTCCAGCGAGTACAGGCCCAGTGCCGTCAAATGTTGTTATAGTACCTGCCTCAACTGCCTCCTCTGGCTGCCCGTTCCATATACCCACCACCATCTGTGTAAAAAAGTTGCCTCTCAGGTTCCTATTAATTTTTTTTCCTCATACCTTAAACCTATGTCCTCTGGTTCTTTATTCCCCTAATTTGGGTGGAAAAACGTGTGCATTCAAAAGTTAGTCAACCGTGATCGGGGCTTATCTTACAGTAAAAGAAGTCACTACAGCCGCTTACAACTCGAGTCTGTCTGACCTCAGAACATACCTAGTGACTAGTCGGCCAAATAATTGATGTCAGCTGGTGCGACATTGAGCAATGGTGTCCGTGAAGAAAGACATTGGTTCAACTTTGGAGATATGTTTTATAGAGCCATAGAGATATACAGCATGGAAACAGGCCCTTCGACCCAACTTGCCCACATCCATCAACATGTCCAATCTACACTGGTCCCACCTGCCATATCCCTCTATCCATGTACCTGCCTAAATGTTTCATAAACATTGCAATAGTACCTTCCTCAACTGCCTCCTCCAGTAGGAAAGAACTACAGATGCTGGTTTAAACTGAAGATAGACACAAAAAGCTGGAATAACTCAGCGGGACAGGCAGCCTGTCTTACTGAGTTACGCCAGCTTTTTATGTCTACCTCCTCCGGTAGCTCGTTCCATACACCCACCATCTTTTATGTGAAAACATTACCCTTCAGGTTCCTATAAAATCTTTTTCCCCACCCTCATCTTAAACCTATGTCCTCTATTTCACGATTCCTTACTCTGGGCAAGGCACTCTGTGTGTTTACCCGTGCACACAAATGTGCACACACACTCATTCATGCGCACACCAGGCCTGTATGAAGCTTTTCAAAAAGGAGTGTGGCATGACAGGATTACAAAAAAATTATGTGAAATAATGTGCACACAGTGCACTTCACAAGTTCAAAGCCCCTCGCGGCCGGGGTCCAGGGCCCTTAAGCGGGCCCTGAAAGCTCTGGGGTTTTAGATGCTCTCTGGTGCATTCTGAGCCTTATTTTGGAGCAGTTTTGCACCAAATTTATGACCAATATTTCAGAAATAATTTTGGTTGAGTCAAAGGTAATGAGTGGGTGGAATGGGATGATTTGGGTCATTGTTGTATACATTTTTTTAAATCAAGAATTGAAGTTGTTTTAATAATCAAGTTGTACTGTTGTAAAATGTTATGTAAAATGTTATAAAGGAGCATGCAAAAACTGCAAGTAAAATACCATAAGTTTTTGCAGTAAAGAAAACCTTTTTTAGAAAATGTTTTGTGTGTTGATTTGATTGCCTGTTACTGTTAGACTGTGACTGTGTTAGTGTGTGCAGTGCACCTTTAATGGTCCTCCTGATCTAACAACTTAACATCACATCAATTTCAACATGGAATAGTGATGTGAATACAACATTTCACTCGACTTCCATTTCCATTATGAAAATTGAAGTCAAACTAAATTGTGCATTTACATTATCGCTTTACTATGATTGCTTTCAAGCTAACCTATTTTACTGTCATACTATTATAACAAATTCTAGTTCCTTGTTGACTCATAAACAAGATCACAAATCACATTTTGAATTCTCAAGCACAATGTGATTGTGAATAATTACAGAGCTGCCAAGTTTCACCGAACATTTCCGTATTTTGATGGCTGAAAATCAGTATTTTGTTGGGGAAATTGGTATTTCTCACATAAATGCAATAGAACATACTACACAGAAACTGGATTTTTGAAAATCAGTATTTTGCATGCAACCTCATGTATTCTCAAATATCAGTATGGAATACTGAAAATCAGTACTACTGAATTGTGAAACCATTTTTGAAATGTGAATTTATAATTCTTGATTTTGATTCCATAACATATAAAATATATATAATAAAATCTATACTTATAAAACTCTGATCTTGGATGTGTGTGTGTGCGTGTGTGTGTGTGTGTGTGTGTGTGCGTGTAATCACATCTCCTCGAAGACGCGACGCAGTCCCCCCCCCCCCCCCCACGCTGCTCGCTCCACGCTGCTCCCCCCCCCCACTACTACTCCCGGCTCCCCTCCCCTCCTCCTCTCCCCCCCATCCTCCTCTCCTTCCCTCCTCCTCTCCCCCCTCCTCCTCTCCTCTCTCCCCCTCGCTCCTCTCCCCATCTCTTCTTCTTCCCCCCTCCTCTCTTCCGCACTGGCCTCTCCCCCGCACTCCCCCCCCCCCCCCCCGACTCTCTCCCCCGGCCTCTCTCCCCTCTCCCCCCAGTTTCCTCCCACACTCCAAAGGGGGGGAAGAAAGATGTGGGCCTGGTGGAGAGGCGTGGGCTCGACGGGGGCGGGTGGCGTGGGCCCAGTGGGAAGGGGGGGTGCGTGGGCTCGGTGGGGGTGGAAGGTGGTGTGGCCTGGCAGGGGGCAGGTAGTGGAAGGTGGTGTGGTCCCAGCGGGGGGGGGGGGGGGTAGGGAGATGTGGGCCCAGCAGGGTGGTGTGGGCTGGCGGGTGTGGCGTGGGCCCGGCAGCGTGGACCCGGGGAGGCTGGAGCGGCGACTGGTGTCGGGGTCATGGCCGCTGCCAGGACTGGGTTCAGATTCATTCATTCCCGCTCCCGCCCGGTGACGGGAGAACGGTCTCCTGGACGCCAGGCTGACCAGCGGCGAGGCTCCGATGCTGCGGATGGAGGCGATGGACTGGGTGGGCAGACACCACAGGCCCCCCCGGGCCTGGAGAAGCGGACACTCCTTGTTTTTTCAAAAATCATCACGCGGGCCGGATTGGACCCCTCCCGGGTAGTTTGCCACCCAGGATAAAAAAGACTCCCCTTCCCGCAACGCAATATTCCACTACTTACCCAGAGTAGACGCGAGGCGTCGAGGCAATCTCTGATTGTGTGGAGTGCAAATGGTGATCTGATCCCGCCCAGGCCCACTGTGCACGCGTGGAGAGACGGCGTCATTTTGTGTCGCTACTGCATCACCGGCTTCCCCCGACTGCGCAGGCGTGGATGGTCGCAATTTTTTTTCCCCCAAATCATCCAGCAGGCCAGAACCAGAATTTCGGGTAATTTCCGTCAAATCGGATACACTGATTGTGCTCCAATTTTTTTTTTCCCCTCGGGATTTTTTCTTACTCTGGGAAAAAAAGGGGGGGTGCGATCGCACCCAACGCACCCCCCCCTTCGGACAGCCATGCACACTCATGCACACATACATGCGCACGCATGCACACACACATGCATACATGCACACGCGAGCAGCCATACTCATGCACACATGCGCAGACACACACACATACATGCACACACACACACGTGCATATCATTGTACGTACATAGCCATAGCCATGCATGCCCATGCACGTGCGCATGAACATACACATAATAATGACAACTACGCCCAGCAATGTTACAAAATTTGGAGATTTAAAAAATCAAGTCTGCAATTTATCCCATCAGATAAAACATAAAAAGAAGTTTAATTTGACACCTCATTCCCTTTCATATCTTCAGAATTTAAAAAGTTATGGTCATTTTCATACTCAGAAATTAGCATCTTGTTCCCTATTGCTTTTCCATTGATTTAACACAAAAGCTGTGAACAAGGACAGTCAAAAGCCCATAACTTTCTTAAAAATTAAGAGAACTGAAAGAAATGTTCAGTTATTATAGATTGAAGTATTCTGAAACAAATATGAATGAATCTTGCTTGGATGATCTGAAATTAAAGCATATAATTAGTTAGTTGCCCAATTGTAGCTAATTACAAAATTCAATTACTGGATCTAAACATCTATCTATTTCTTAAGAAAAAATTAACATTTTTCAATAGCCTAAGTGTTCAAATAACATTCACACAAGAATTCACAATAGAACATGATTTTTAAATCTCATTGTCATGCATTTATAGGCCAAATGGAAGGAACTTAATGTTTAATTCCCGTAAATTAATGGGCATTTAAATCATCTTGCGAGTGGGATTTTGTGGAACACGATCAATTGGAATGTTGCGGTTTGCGGTGAATTTGAACCCCATATCGGCAGGAAAAATACTGCCGGTTCGTATGGGGAATAAATCACCGTTTTGCAACGTAAAATGTGGATTAAAGGCATCTTAAGAAGCACTTTTATACATAAAATAAACGGCTTTCCTTTACCTGTCCCGTACGTGAAATCCGTCCCGTTGTTGGCGTTGACGGCCTTAGAAACTGATTTTTGAATTACTCCAGCGTAGAACTTGTCGGGCGATTAAAAAAAAAAATTCACAGACCGGCAGTCAGAACAATTCTTCAGCAAAAGCTTTCAGTCCGAGAAAATATATTTAGGACAGGTAGGAGAAACACCGTATTTAACACCGCCCCCCCCCCCCCCCCCCCTCCCCCCCCCAAAGGCGCCAAAGTCGCTCACACAGCCAGTGGCAGAACTACAGCGCCGCTGAAGGTAAGTTTTGTAACATAGCTACTACACCCATATTCATACACACCCACACATACACACACCAAATAAATGGGAAATGAATGTGACTTGTAATGATGAATGACTGAGATATAATTATTGGATTCCATGCAAGTAAAGACTAGCTCCTTGTGACATTCCATTCTTAATATCCCACGCTGATCTCCTGACTGCATGTTGTTTTAAGCTCTCTTTCGCCCGTTAGTCACTGAATGGCAGAGAGAGTTGGCTTTCCCTCCTGATGTGGAGAGGATGTTTTCACCGCTGGGAGTGGGAGAGTCCAGGACCAGAGGGCACAGCCTCAGAATAAAAGGATGCAGTTTTAGAAAGGAGATGAGGAGGAATTTCTTTGGCAGAGGATGGTGAATCTGTGGAGGCCAAATCATTGGGTATTTTTAAAGCAGAGATTGACAGAAAAGATGGTTATGGGGAGAAGGCAGGACAATGGGGTTGAGCCATATTGAATGGTGGAATAGACTGGGTAGGTCAATTTGCCTCATTCTGCTCCTATGATTTATGAACGTATATATACTTAGGGGATTACAGACTAAGATGTTGTCCCCATCATATCTGCTGATATGCCTGTCAAGCTGAAATCCCTGATGGGCCTGTCCCACTTAGGCTATTTTTAGGCGACTGTCATAGTCGTAGCAGGCCGCCGAAAAAACGATTACTTTATTAAAATCATTACTTTAACAACAAAAAAAACCAAAGAGAGCACCAGCGACAACCTACGTCACCTGGCGACAACCTACGTTAACCTGGCGACAACTACGACAGCACCTACGTCAGGAGAAGTCAAGCTACACTCATTGGCGTCAAACCCACTGTCGCCGACTGTCTCCGAAAATGTTTCAACATATGTTGAAAATCCAGCGGCGACCAGAAATACGCTTCGACTTTGGGCGACTGAGGAGACTACTCAAGAGAGTTTATTGTCATGTGTCCCAGATAGGACAATGAAATTCCTCTTGACTACTCACGACCATGTGGCGACAGCCTAGTCACCGGCAGTCGTTTAAAAAATCGCCCAAGTGGGACAGGCCCATTGTATGCTTCTTTTCAGTTCTAGCAAATTTTGGAAACATAAAGGAGCTTAGTGCTGTTGAGACAGATTTAGGTCAAAAGGCTGGGTTTTTATGAAGTCTAGCCAACTAACAACGTGTGTGATTTTGTGCAGGTGATGATGATTTCTTTAATCCCCGTCACTGCATTTAAGCAGGTTCACCAAGCCAAAACTCTGCAGAACGCAGGCTGCGTGTGGAGTCGTAGAGTCATGCGGTCATACAGTGTGGAAACAGGCCCTCCCCCCAGCTTGCCCACGCTGACCAACATGCCCCATCATTGGAGTAACCCGTGGAATGAAATGCCCCACCACTGGTGACATTAGCTTAAAGGGCCCAGGAGTGGGCACTATTGTCAGAAGACTTGAAAAATGCACAGTGAACGATTGATAGCAAATAGACTGAAGCAGGAAGAGAGGCAGATGGTGGCTGGGGGATGTAGCTGGTGAACACGGCATGGAATCAGAATTCCATTTTAGGGAGAAACGAGAGGCAAACACATCATAGAGTCATCATGATAGAGGCATGGAAACAGACCCTTACTGTCCAACTTGCCTTCGCTAACCAAGCTGCCCCATCTACTCTATTCCCACCTGCTCCTGCTTGGCCCATATCCTTCTAAACCTTTGCTAATATAGATTTTTTTTAATTTATTGAACTTTTTTATTTAGAGTTTAGAGATACAACGTGGAAACAGACCCACTGGGTTCCCCCACAAGTTTGTTTTTGATCTATTCACATTAAGTGTACAACAGTGGTGAAAACTAAGAAAATGAGAGAAAGCCATTTGAACCATGAAGCAGGATCCTTAAATATGGCATTGCCAACAGGGGGGTGGCAGTGGGTGCCATTTGGGTCGAGAGGAATGCCATGGAAGAATCTGTTTATTTAAGGATCCTGCTTCATGGTTCAAATAACTTTCTCTCATTTTCTTAGTTTTCACTTCCTCATATTGTAAGCCAGAGGTATTCAGGTTCTGTACTTGATCACAGCATGAGTCAAACACCTCCAATTAAATTAGTACATCCTACTTCCGGTTTCTCAATAAGTACTGACATGCTCCTTAAAGCGACCAGTTGACTTAAAATTGACTTGCACTTTACTCACATTGTCACCTATGTACACACTGCTACAGTAGAAAGAGGAAGAGGAGGATAGGCACAAAATGCTGGAGTGGGACAGACAGCATCTCTGGAGAGAAGGAATGGGAGAGGTTTCGGGTCGAGACCCTTCTTCAAACGGGGACGTCTCGACCCCAAAACGTCACCCATTCCTTCTCTCCAGAGATGCTGCCTGTCCCACTGAATTACTCCAGCATTTTGTGACTATCTTTGATTTAAACCAGCATCTGCAGTTCCTTCATACACAGAAGAAGAGGAGGAATCATTTGATCCATATTATAGATCTTTATTAAAAATAGTCATCATTCTTGGCAGTCTAGCTTTTCAGTTCCCTTCTCAATTATTTCAGTTCCCTTCTTAAGGACTTTATTTCTTGAAGTACAGGAGGATGAGGGGTGTTCTTATAGAGGTGTATATGATCATGAGAGGAATAGACAGGGTAAATGCACAGGATTAAATCGGTTCTGATGAAGGGTCTTCAACCTGAAACGTTAGCTCTGATTCTTTTTCCACGGATGTTGTGTGACCTGTTGGTCATTTCCATCTTTTTCTATTTTAGTTTCAGATTTCCAGGACAGGCTCCTCACGTTTTTTGCGTGTTCGAGTTAAGCATTTTTAAAATATGGCGCCCTGTTCCTTTAATACCAAAGCTTGAGTTACGTGCTCATATTGTTGGAATAACGCGCTCAAACTTAATGTTGACAGCGTAGTCATGCATATGCCTACTTTTGTGTTTTTGAATTGTGTGCTGGTTTTCAAGCTCACAACCCCTGTGTAAAACGCAGGGTGCCGGTGTCTGCAGTTTTATTTCTGTTTTCATTATTTAATCCCATTAGGTACTTGGCAGGAGTGATGTTATTATCAGAGTCATCTGACAAAATAAGTTAATTTGACAATTATTTAATTCAACTTACTGATGTCAAACCTGTTATGTTTTATTCATAAGAATGCTAGGCAGAATTAACTTACTTCTTTCTGCAGTTTACAATGTAATTGCTAAACAGTCAGGTGAATGTGCTGTGCAATCGTCAGCATTCCACACCTGTCTTGATCTGGCAAAAGTCATTGAAATGATGCATCAAAAGATGACCTGCCAGAAACAGCAGTATCTTTCCTTCCTACTCTCTCTGATTGTTACATAGAATGTAGAACAGTACAGTACAGGAGCAGGCCCTTTGGCCCTCAGTGTCCACGCCAAATAGGATGCCAATTTAAGCTGTCTGCGTGTGATTCGTATCCCTCCACCCATGTGCCTCTCAAAGCCGCTTAACAGACACTGTTGTATCTGCCCTTGGTACAATCAGCCCAGGAGCACCTTAATGCTGTGCTTTTAGTCCCCTGGCTCTACTCACTCTATACCCATGACTGTGTAGACAAGCACAGTTGCAACACCATCTTCAAATTCACCACCGTTGTGGGATGAATTGCGGGTAACGATGAGTCGGAGTACAGTAGGTGGTACCTTGAATGGTGCCAGAACAACAACCTTGCTCTCAACGTCGGCAGGACCAAGGAACCGAAAGCTGACTTTAGAAGAGGGAAGCTGAGGATCCTTGAACCTGTCTTCATCGATGGGTCGGCGGTGGAGAGAGTCAACAACTTCAATTTCCTGGGCGTGCATGTCACTGCAGATCTGTCTTGGGCCCAGCACATTGATGCAATCATAAATAAAGCCCATCAATGCCTCTACTTCCTCAGAAGATCGAGGAATGTTGGTATGTTGAGGAATACTCTCTTGAGCTTCCACAGGTGTACGGTAGAGAGTATCATGTCTGTTTGCATCCCAGCCTGGTTCAGTAACTTGAACGCCCAGGAACGCAGGAGATTACAAAAAAGTGGTGGACGACACCTTTGATTTTTACTTGACTGTCTTCGTTAAAGATGCAACGTCATACGTCTTTTTCTTTTCCTCAATCAATGCACGTTAGTGCAGCGGTAGAGTTGCTGCCTTACAGCACCAGAGACCCAGGTTCGATCCTGACTGTAGGTGCTGTCTGTACAGAGTTTGTACGTTCTCCCTGTGACTGTATGGGTTTTCCTCAGGTGCTAGAGTTTCCTCCCACACTCCAAAGACATCCTGGTTTTCCCCAGGTGCTAGAGTTTCCTCCCACACTCCAAAGACGTGCTGGTTTGTAGATTAATTGCCTTCGGTAAAGATTGCAAATTGTCCCTAGTGTGTAGGATAGTGCTTGTATATGGGAGTCGCTGGTCGGTGTGGACTCGATGGTCTGAAGGGCCTGAGTCCACACTGTATCTCTAAACAAAAACTAAACTAAAGTAAACCAGACATAGAATTTAGTGCACATCACAAAGCAAGGATAAATGTATCTGCATTAAAAATAAAAGTATTGCAATAACAATTTATCCACATGATGGAGCACTATTCAAGTTTATGCCATCTGTGGATCAGTTTTTTCTTGTATTTAATGGCAGAATTGAGTTACTGTTTGCGGAATTATTTCTGTTCCATCATTTTTCCGGCCGTTAAAGATTCACTCCAACCTCTCCACAATTCCAGTCAAATTGTTTCATCTGTACTTCCTGCCCCAAAGCTAAAGAAACTCTGTGAATGCGTAGCCTTATCCCTCGGCACCAAGTAAACTCATCAACTGTCCTACTGTTCTTCAGTAATGTTGCTCCTTGAGAGACTGAAGTAAACCTTTCATATTAATGCAAGGGAAAGAGTTAGAAAAAGCCCGAGGGGTTGCAAAGAAAGTGATGGGAGCAGCAATATAAATGAATACAACAAAGAAAACATTCTAGGGGTTTCAACACTTGCAGCCAAATATATTAATAAAATAGAGAACAGGGTTGGCTACTTACTGTCCCCACACTTTCCTGAACACTTCCCAGATTACGCCAGTCACCTACGCACACTGGCGGCAATTTAGAGTGGACACGTAACCTGTCAACTGGCACATCGAGGGGATATGGGAGGAAGCTGGATCACCTTAAAGGTCCTGTCCCACTTACGCGACCTTTACAGGCGACTCCCGACACCTGTGATAGGTCGCCGAATTTTTCAACATGTTAAAAATTCGCTGGCGACCAGAAAGACGCTAGGACTCTTTGGAGACCTCTCACGACCATAGGAGACCTCTCACGACCATAGGAGACCTCTCACGACCATACAGACGACCCCTGGCGACATGTCACGGTTGACCTCTCACGACCACAGGAGACGTCTCACGACCATAGGAGACCTCTCACGACCTATCACGGGTGCCGGCAGTCACCTGTAAAGGTCACATAAGTGGGACAGGCCCTTTAGGAAACCCACACGTTCACTGGGAGAACATGCAAACTCAACATCGTAAGCACCCGCAGTCAAGACCTGTTCTTGAGTCATGTTCTCTGAGCCTCTGTGTTGCAGCTACTCCACTTACTGCAGCAGCCTTTCTGAAGACGGGTCCCAAGCTAAAATGTTCTCCAGAGATGCTGCCTGAGCCTCTGAGTTACTCAAGCACTTTGTGTCCTTATTTTTGGCGTGTTACAATAAAACAATGCATCGGATCATCAGCTTCTTAACTACCTTCATAGATGACCAACTTCTATTTCTAGTCTGTATTATTGTGACACAAAACATCCAGCTTTAGTAAAGCAAAAGTAGAAACGGGTATTTTGTCTTGATCAGTAAACAGGTTGCCTCACTCTCATCCCATTCTCTAATTGAGAAATCTGGAATTAAAGGTGGTAATGAGGTAGGATTTCAATGGAGCCCTGGGGATTTCCACTGTTCCCACTTCCTTTTCACATACTGTAATTGATGTGATTCATCGACATTAAGAGTTTTGCTCCAGTGTTAGTGTTGGTGTCGTGAAGTCACATCTCTCCGAATGATTTAGCAGACTTTAATGCCTTTCTAGTTCAGATGGTGCAATGTTCATCTACTTGTGTTGCCAGCCTCCCACAACATATGCAAACAAATTACTTAAAGGCACCTCTGAGTAACGACGTAAATAATGAACATATTATCCATTTTCCATGTGGAGCAAAATAAATCTAGTTGATGGTACAATTAAAGCGTTAGTCACACCACAGGCCTAATGCAAACAGCAGGGTAATTGGTGACTAAGGGGCAAAGCAGTAAGTTAGTCCAAGAATCCTCAGAGTCCGATTTTCTCCTTAACAGATTTTCCATTTTGCTGAGGGCAATAGAGTTGTAGAGTAATACATCGTGGAAATAGGTCCTTCAGCCCAACTTACCCATGCCGACCAACATGGGCCACCTACTTGCATTTGGCCCATTTCCCACTAAACTATTAGATCCATGCACCTGCCCAAATATCTTTGACGTAGTTCATAAGGACTGGGAGCTTGGCACCACGAGTGGCTTAATGGGGCAATAATGGCAGGGTATAAATAATTTAGGGGGAGGGCAGAAAGGTTGTATATGTGAGTCCGGGTCAGTATGTTACCTCCTGGTGCTGGCAGGTTGAAGGAGAAAGGAGAAGTACCAAAAGGAACGGTAGAATGAATGATGAAGTTCTGCAGGCAGAGTCTAAGATGTAGGACATCAATCAGTCTGAAGAAAGGACCCAACCCAAGACGTCGTCTGACCATTTCCCTCCCCAGATGCTGCCTGCTGGTGGGACTAACTCAGTTAATCCAAGTTGGCCGGTATGGACGGGTTGGGCAGAAAGGCCTGATTCCATGCTGTACAGCCCTCTGAGATCAAAAGTCAAGGCCAACTGTGTTTCAAATTATGGAGGAAGGCACTATAGATGCTTGTTTCTACCAATGATAGACGCAAAATGCTGGAGTAACTCAGCATTTTGGAGTAACTCATGCTGGAGTAACTCAGCATCAGGCAGCATCTCTGGAGAAAAGGAACAGATGATGTTATGCGGCGGAACCCTTCTTTAGTTATGATCCAGAACATCACCTATTCTTTTTCTCCAGAGATGCTCCCTGACCCACTGAGTTACCCAAAATTTTGTGTCTTTCTTGTTTTTCAAATTAATTTACATCTGAATGCAGCACTGTGATGTGTTAACAAGCGACATAATATTGGTACTGAATAAAATAAGACACTGCCCTTCTTGTAACCTGCAAAATTAACAAAGTCTCGACAGTTGCTTGCAATGTACTGGACCTGCGGAGTAGGTCAAATTCTGTCACTCAGAAGAAGATAGCACATAATGAAACACAGGCAAAAGACAGAGACGGCTCTGATAAGAAAATCAATACCATCCAACAATGGTGAAGAAGCCGAGAAATATAACGCTTCAAATTCCAGTCCAAGCCATAATAATCAGCAGCAATGGTAAAATAACTTTAAATAAATATTTTAAACAAATGGTCATTTGAAGGAGGAAGGAGAAGAACCAAAAGTTCACACCCTCTTTAGCCAGAGGGTGGGAACTAAAGGTGCCGGTGGATGGGGTGGGGGGGAAGGCTCTGGGGAAGACTAAAGAGGGTGGTGAATCTGTGGAATTAATTGCCGCAGACGGCTGTGGAGGCCAAGTCAGTGAATATTTCTAAGGCGGATATTGACAGATTCATTATTAGTACGGGTGCCAGGGGTTATGGGGACAAGACAGGAGAATGGGGTTGAGAAGGACATATAAATCAGCCATGAATCAATGGTGGGGTAGACTTGATGGGCCGAATGGTCTAATTCTGCTCTTGTAACTTATGAACATAAACTTCTGCAATGAGAGCCCCACCCTCTCATATTGTGCATTCAAAACTGTCAAATTAGATGCATGAGTCCTAAACTGTGTTAATACAGAATTATAGATCTTCCATTATTTTGTAGTCACTCTGCCAGAAATACCTTTAGCTTATGATCAATCAAAGGTTAATTAGTGAAACTCCCCTTGCCTTTCTCAACACCCATTCTTCTTCATCTATGCTTTAACTAATTTGGAGGCCGCTGCTGATAAGGCAAATAATTCCGTACGAACTGTTTCACTTATTGGAAACGAACCAGATGCGAATTCAGTGCTTTAGAATCAGTATCGAGCGTTTCTGTGGAGGACAGTCGTCCAATTGCCTCTGGGTCACAGTGGATTTCTTGTCCCTGGTTGATTCTTTATTGGTGTTGTTTTATGTCTCGGAATGACAAAATCCATTTCAATTAGTACATCAGTAATCGAAATGTTCAAAATAAAACAGCAGATGCTGCAAATCTGAAGTAAAGGCAAAAGCAATGCTGTAACTTCTCAGCATGTAAGGCAGCTTGATATTCAGATGCAGCACTTATCTTTTTAACTCTTCCCTTCCCACTATCTGAGGTCCCAAACATTCCTTCCAAGTGGAGTGGCACAGTAATGCCCCCAGTCAACAATGGCCCATTGGTCATCTGCTGTTAGTCTTGATATGTGCTGGCCTTTTCCTGCCTCCAGTTCCCCAGTCCACCCTCACTAACCCCCCCCCCCCAGTCCCCCCTTCACCAATCCTCCCCCTCCCTAGTCCCCCCCCCTCACCAACCCTCCCCCTCCCCACCCCCCCACCAACCCCCCCTCCCCCCATCTCATCTCTACTTTCAGTCTGAAAAAGGATTCTGTCCTGAAATGTCACCCATCATTCTTTTCCAGATTTGCCTCCTGACCTGCAGAGTTAAGGGCCTGTCCCACTTTCACAACCTAATTCACGACCTCTGCCGAATTCGCCCTTCACTCATACTAGCAGCACGGTTGTCACGAGGTCGTAGGAAGTCGTAAGTAGGTCGTAGCAGGTCGTGATGCTAGTCGTAGGTACTCGCGGCATCAGCAGGTCGCGGCGTTTTTTTTAGCCTGATGAAAAATGTCCACGAGTAAAAAAGGTCGTGAATTAGGTCGTGAAAGTGGGACAGGCCCTTTACTATAGCACTTTACATCTATCCTCAGTACAAACCAGCACCTGCAGTTCATTCCAACAAATTTTGCCTGCTTCTGATGTCTGAGCAGGAAATCTCAGTGTCCTCATAAGGCCAGGGAGCATCTGCAGCAGTACCTTCAACCTGGGACATTATCTCCTCAGACGTTGCCTGACCTGCTGAGTTTCCTGGGCATTCAGATTGCCAGGAGCATCAGGTTTTTTAAAACTTTTCAATTCCTGTCCAATCTGATATAATTTAGTTACTGCTTGAACTGTTTTACTTTCCGAGCAGTATCCTTTACTTCAGATGACTTCAAATTATGTTTTCAAAATCTATTTGCCATTGACAAGGCCACCATTTATTGACTTTCCCTAATGGCCTCTGAGTAGGTGGTGAGGAATTGCTGTCGTGAACCACTGCTGGTAACTGTATTCCCATTGCGATGTTGGTCGGCAGTTCAAGGATTTAGACTCGATTTGAATTAATTATTGTTTTTAAAATTTTAAAACAAAATAGTGTGAGAGCTGTAGGAAAACCTTCAACTGATAGTGTTTCCATGCTTCGTTTCCCCTTGACCATAAGACCAGACGACCTAGGAGCAAAATTATGCCATTCGACCCATCGAGTCTACTCCACCATTCGATCTATTCTTCCCTCTCAACCACTACCTTTCCCCCAAAATCTTTGACGCCCTTACTATTCAAGAATCTATCAATCTCTGCTGTAAAAATATCCAACGATTTGGCTTCCACAGCCGTCTGTGGCAATGTATTCCACAGATTCACTAGCCTTTGGCTAATGAAATTCCTCCTCATGTCCTTTCCATGGTGCGTCCTTTTATTTTGAGACCGTGCCCTTTGGTTCTACACTCTCCCATTATTAGAAACATTCTTTCAATGTCCACTCTATCTAGACCTTTCATTATCCGACAGGTTTCATAAGTTCAGAAGTTCTAAAACAGAATTAGGCCATTCAGCCCATCAAGTCTACTATGCCATTCAATCATGGCTGATCTACCTTACCCTCTCAACCCCATTCTCTTGCCTTCTCCCCATAACCCTTAACATTCTTACAAATCAACAATTTGGCCATCTCCACTTTTAAAATATCCATTTTGAATGGGATTGTCCCTCATCCTTGTAATCTTCAGTAAGGACAGGCCCAGAGCCATCAAAAACTTCTCATACATTAACCAGATCATCTTCAGGATCATTCTTGTAAGCCTCCTCTGTACCCTTCCCAAAAGTAACGCGTATTCCTCAGATACTGTATGGGGCCCAAAACTGCTCACAATATTCCAAATGTTGTCTCACGTGTGCCTTGCAAAGCCTCAGCATTACATCCCTGTTTTTATATTCCGGGCTCCTTGAGATGAATGCTAGCATTGCATTTGCTTTCCTTACCACCAACTTTACATCTTGCAGATAAGGGTTTTAGATTTGGGGGGGTGCTCTCAGTGTAGCCAAGGCGGCTGTTGCAGTTTGTAGAGGTAATGCACTGCAGCCATTGTGTTTAGTTTAGTTTAGTTTAGAGATACAGCGCGGAAACAGGCCCTTCAGCCCACCGGGTCAGCGATGACCAGCATTGACACCCACTAGGAACAATGATTAGATTTACCAATCAATTATCCTACAAACCTGCATGTCTTTGGAGTGTTGGAGGCAACGGAAGATCTTGGAGAAAATCCACGCAGGTCACGGGGAGAAAATACAAACTCCATACAGACAGCATCCCTAGTCAGGATCGAACCCGGGTTCCCGGCGCTGCATTCGGTGGTAACTCTACCGCTGCGCTACCGTGACCGCCCTATGGCCGTGACCATGATCGCCCCTCCTTGTGTGCTGCGGGTGGAAGGAATAAAGGTAGGGAGATGGATATTGTCAAACTTCTTGATAGTTGTTCGAGTTGCTCTCATATGAGCAATTGGACCTAAAATAAGGTTCACTTTAAGAACATCTGTCACGGCTTGGTGACCAAGAGAAAATAAATAACACAGATTGGCATTGACAGAGGGTGGTGAAGGCTTGCTAAGTGCAGCTAATCTGTTTCAAGGACCCAGATTCAATCCTGACTATGGGTGCTGCCTGTACGGACTTTGTACGTTCTCCCTGTGACCTGCGTGGGCTTTCCCCTAGATCTTCGGTTTCCTCCCACGCTCCGTAGGCGTACAGGTTTGTAGGCTAATTGGTTTGGTATGAAAGTAAATCGATCCTAGGATAGTGCAAGTGTGTGGGGATCACTGGTCGGTGTGGACTCAGTGGGCCGAAGGGTGTGTTTCTGTGCTGGATCTCGAAACTAAACTAAACTAAACTGTGAAGTACAGAGCACACCACTGATGAAAACTGGAAGCATCAGCAAAGTGATGGATGCTGACATAGCAGGCAGCACTTATCAATCAATAACTGAGTAACTCTTTGCCCAGTTTGGATTTCATCGGAACCACTAAACACTAGACCTCCATCACAACTTTGGCCCAAACTCCAGAAGTGAGATGAGAGTGACATCAAGTCAGCATTTCACTAAGTGTGACAAGAAAGTCTGGTTCAATACGTGGGCATTAAATAGATAATAGGATAATTAGGCAGGAGTTAGTTTAGTTTATAGACACAAAATGCTGGAGTAACTCAGCGGGTCAGGCAGCATCTCTGGAGAAAAGGAATAGGTGATGTTTTGGGTTAAGACCCTTCTTCCGATTGAGTCAGGGGGCAAATTTAAGTTAGTTTAGAGATACAGAGTGGAAGCAGGCCCTTCGGCGCACTGAATCCGTGTCGACCAACAATCACCTATACACTAGTTCCGTGTTAACCCAGTTTCACATCCTACTCATTAGGGACAATTTACAGAAGCAAATTAAGCTATAAATCTGCATGTCGTTGGACTGTGGGAGGAAACCTGAGCACCCGGAGAAAACCCATGTGGTCACAGGGCGAATGTACAAACTCTGTGCAGACAGCACACATAGTCAGAATCAAACGCGGGCCTCTGGCGCTGTAAGGCAACAACTCCACCACTGCACCATGACGGCATCTCTCGGAGAGCTAGGGGGAGCAAATTGGGATCTGTTGTTATTGGTTAAGACTGATGCATGGGAAGGCCAGCTGATTAGAGTTCAGGACCAACAGGTTCCAGTCAGGGTGGCAAGATAAGGGATCCTTGGATGACCAAAAAGATTGTAAATTGGTCAAAAAGAAAATGGAAACGTATGTAAAGATTAGAAAGATTAAATCAGACAGGGCCTTTGAGGAATATCAAGAACTCGTGGACAATTACAAGTGCCAAAAGAGGCCATAAAATATCATTGGCAAGTCGGATTGAAGAAAAACTTTTAAAGGCTTTTTTACGTACATTAAAAATAAAAGGGTAAACAAGGAGAAGGTAGGACTGCACAAGAATAAATGAGTGAATTTATGCTGGGAGTCAGAGGATGTAGGTGAGGTACAAAATGAGTACTTAACATCTGTATTCACCAAGGGGAAGGACATAAAGGGCAGTGAGATCAGTCTGGGGAATACTAATATGGTAGGGATGTTTGTGTTTAGGAAGGAGGAGGAGTTGGGGTTCTTGAAGAGCCTTAAGGTGGTTAAATCCCCAGGGCCTGATGGGATCTATTCCAACTGTTTGTGAGAGGAAAGAGAGGAGATTGTAGAGGCCTTGACACAAGTTGTTTGTATCTTCTTGAGCCACGGGCAAGGTTCAGGGGGAGAGTAGCCATTGTTGTTCCTTTGTTTAAGAAAAGGAATTATAAGCTGGTGAGCATCACATCAGTTGTTTGAGAGCATTCTTCCGGATAGGATTTACTCTCATTTGGAAGAGAATGGGCAAACTTGCGACAGTCAGCATAGCTTTGTCAGGGGCAGGTCATGTCTAACTAACTTGATTGAGTTTTTTTAGGAGGTGACAAAGGTGATCGATGAGGAAGGAACTGTGGTGAGTGGGTAGATGCATGGCAGATGCAGTTTAATGTGGATAAATGTGAGGTTATCCACGTTGGTTGCAAAAACAGGGAGACAGATTATTATCTGAATGGTGTCAAGTTCGGAAAAGGGGAAGTACAACGAGATCGGGGGGTCCTTGCTCATCAGTCACTGAAAGTAAGCATGCAGGTACAGCAGGCAGTGAAGAAAGCAAATGGCATGTTGGCCTTCATAACAAGAGAAGTTGAGTATAGGTTTACTCAACTTGCAGTTTACATGACCCCAGTGAGACCACACATGGAGTATTGTGTGCGGTTTGTGTCCCCAAATTTGAGGAAGGACATTCTTGCTATTGAGGGAGTGCAGCGTAGGTTCATGAGGTGAATTCATGGGATGGCGGGACTGTCATATGTTGATAGAATGGAGCGGCTGGACTTGTATACTCTGGAATGTAGAATGATGAGAGAGGATCTTATTGAAACATATAAGATTATTAATGGTTTTGACACGCTAGAGGCAGGAAACATGTTCCCGATGTTGGGAACCAGGGGCCACAGTTTAAAAATAAGGGGTAAACCGTTTAGAACGGAGATGAATAAAAACTCTTTCACACAGCGGGTTGTGAATCTGTGAAATTCTCCGCCTCTGAAGGCAGTGGAGGCCAATTCTCTCGATGCTTTAAAGAGAGAGTTAGATAGAGCTCTTAAAGATAGCGGAGTCAGGGGATATGGGGAGAAGGCAGGAACGGGGTACTGATTGTGGATGATCAGCCATGGCGGTGCTGGCTCGAAGGGCCGAATGGCCTATTTCTGCACCTATTGTGTATTGTCTATTTGTGTGGATGGATTTTAGCAAGGCATTTAATAAAGTCTTTTGGAGGTCGAATGTAAGTGGGAAGTATATTATAAATGATGTACTGATTGATCTTGGGTTCCAAGTACATACTGTAGCTCCCTGAAAGTGACAACATTAGCAGGTGGAGTGGTAAAGAAGGCATGCTTGCTTTCATAGATCGAGGCATTCAGTTAGTTATGTTGCTGCTTTGTTGGGCCACATTTGAAGTCTTGTATATGGTGCTTAGACAAAGGATGTGGATGCTCTGGAGAGGGTGCAGAAGAG
Organism: Okamejei kenojei; assembly: GCA_035221665.1. NCBI lineage: Eukaryota > Metazoa > Chordata > Chondrichthyes > Rajiformes > Rajidae > Okamejei > Okamejei kenojei. The sequence continues at coordinate 51,235,438 of CM069131.1, read as the reverse complement.
GTTTGCTAGAATGCTGCCTTGGATTATTTACTGGACAAACTTTGATTGTTCTCTTTGGAGCATCAGAGGTTGATGGGTAGACTTGATAGATATATCATTATGAGAGTCATAGATGGGGTAGACAGTGAGAAACTTTTTCCCAGGATAGGAATGTCAGGCTCACTTCCCCTCACTTACACACCTACACCTTGACTAATCCCCTTGCCTCACTAAACCCCCCCACCTCGACGATACTTCACTACCAAACTTCTCCTCACATCTAAACCTCGCCAAGACTAAACTGTACCTCACAAAACCTCGCCCCTCAAGTAAACCGCACACCTTAACCCCACCTCAACTTGACTAAACTACACCTAATCTGCGCCTCGACTAATCGGCACCTCTCCCCCGCTCCCGCTATGTATAGCCTCCACAACCCCCCCACCCCCCACCCTCCCCCGGCCGTTGGCGGCGTCACACGTGAGCGGAAAGGCTCCAACCAGGGGGCCGGGGCCGAGCACGGAGACCGGTGCAGGCACATTGCCCGAGAGAGCTGGTGGGAGAGGAGGGGAGCACGCTTGCTCACGTTGACGTCCTGCCCCAGCCCCGCCACCCCCCCCCCCGCCCGTGGCGACCGCAGCCCCTCCCCACAGGAGCTGGAGAGAGGCGGCAATTAGTCGAGGGGGGATTATGTGTGAGGTGGGAGGTTTAGTCGAGGCAAGGTTTCGTGAGTTGAGGTTTAAGTGCGAGGTGAAGTTTAGTCGAGGTGAAAAATCAGATCTATTAAAAAGAAAATGAAAAAAATCAGAACACCGATTTAAATCAGAAGAATATCTGGACTAAGGGCACACAAAAGGCTGGAGAAACTCAGCGGGTGCAGCAGCATCTAAGGAGCGAAGGAGATAGGCGACGTTTCGGGTCGAAACCCTTCTTCAGACTGGAAAATACCCCTTTCCCTCCAACTCTAACTCCACTGCAATATCTGGACTAATGTCGCTTCTGGGGCCCCTCCAGGATTCGGGCCCTGAAGCTTGAGCTTCATTAGTTTCACAGTAGATCCGCCCCTGTTTAAGAGACATTTGGATTAGTGCATGGATATGCATGGAATGGAGGGATATGGATCACGGCAGAAGTGATTATTTTAACCTGGCATCATGTTCGTCTTGGTCATTATGAGCCAAAGGACTTAGGTCATAGAATCTTTACAGCGTGGAAACAGGCACTTTGGCCCAACTAGCCCACGCTGACCAACACACCCCATCTAAACTAGTCCCCCCTGCCTGTGTTTGTCCACATCCCTCTAAATCTATCCTAAACATGTACCTATTCAAATGCTTCTTTAACATTGTGATAGTACCTGCCATAACTACCTGCTGCGACAGCTCATTCCATAGACCCACCACCATCTGTGTAAAAATATGACACAAGCTTGTTCCTATGCTATAGTGTTCTATATTCTAAAGCATTCTGTGTAGAATTCAAACTGGAATATTTGGCAAAGGAATGTAGCATTTGGCCTTGCGATCTTGTCTGACAATCAATAAGATCACGGCTGGTCTGAATGAAACCGCAACTCTGCATTCCTGCCTGCTCCATTGTTACCCATCTGCTAATTAAGAATCGATCCATCTCTGCCTTGAAAAGATTCAAAGAGTCTGCGTCCACTTCCCTTTGAGGTAAGGAGTTCCAGGCCCTCATGACACTTTATGAGACAGAAAGCCACACAGAAAGCTGTTTTAAATGGACAACCTCTCGTGACCCCCTAGATCTAGATTGTCCCACAAGATGAAACATCTTCTCCACATCCTGTCAAGACCCATCAAGATTACATAGGTTTCCATCAGGCCCACTGCAACACTTCCAAACTCCAGTGGATACAAGCCAAGCCTGCCAAACCTTTCCTCATAAGCCTACCCACTCTTTTCTGATACAAGTTATATTTCTATAAGAGTCTACTGTTCCTCCTGAGTATCTCCTAATATTGTGGGATCTGTGATCCATCGATACTAGTGGGCAAATTCTGATAACACCTGTTTCTATAGTGGATTAAGGCAATTTCACATTAGTTACGTGGCCTAACAATCACAAGAGGCCGTTCAGCCCATTAAATCTGCTGGTTCTCTGCACACCCATTCTCCCTAACATGCCCACTTACCTCCCTGCAACCGACTCTCTCATATACCCACCAACTCCCTCTAAATCTCCTGCTGCCTACTCCTGTTGAAAGTTTAGTTGAATTCTCTGATGCTTTATCTTAGTTTTACACCACCGACAAGCCCGGGTTCGGAAACTAGCTTGCTGCACTTGCAATTCGTTTCCTTCACTGCCAAAATTTGGCATCCCAGATTTGTCTTACACGGGCATTTCCTCTTCTTCTCTATCACATTTGATATCTCATGGGATTTGTCATCTCATTTTTGATACTGATTCAAGGTGACGGCTGGAGGCCTGCAGCAGTCTGGAGCTCGCCTGAATCGGGCACTGCTCATAACAACAGGAGCGAGGACTGGACTTGGGAAATGGCGCCAAATCATGGCGCCTCTTGCATGCAAGCTCAGTAGACTATATCTGTACCATTGCTAATTGGAGATGGTATGGCAATGCTCTACAGGACTGTTGGGAAGGAAATAATTTCATTATGCATTTGCACTTTGCACATGTGACAACAAAGCACCATTAAATCAATGAACCATTGAACCTGTGTAATATTTTTGCTGAATATTTCCAAAACAATGCAAGAAATCATCTGGTGATAAATGTTTTATTTCCAGGAGATCAACCAGTTAAGTTCCAAAATTGCCCTTATCATTCTGTACAATCTATATCTCCAGAAAAGAGCCAAGGGTTCTTGCCTCAAAGAGCTGTGTGAGCCGCATTGCATAATTAGAATTTGATTATCTTCGACTGAAGGCTTCTTTAGTATTCTAACCTTTCTTTCCATCCACAAGTTTCAAATAAATCTGAGACTGAACAAAGCTCCTGCAACTATTTAGCTCCTGATTTCTGCTCAGAAGTGTTATCAAAGTTTGACACCCAGTCACGTTAGCAGATAGCGACGGCATTGTGGTGCAGTGATATAGTTGCTGCCTTATAGTGCCAGAGACCTGGGTTCAATTCTGACTACGGGAGTATCTTTATGGCGTATTTACATTCTCCTTGTGAATGCGTTTTCTCTGTGTGCTCCGGTTTCCACCCACACTCCAAAGAGTACAGGTTTGTAGGTTAATTGGACTGGGTAAAAAGACTGCAGATGCTGGAAGCTGTAGCAAAAAACAAAGTTGTCAAAGATACAGTGCGTAAACAGGCCCTTCAGACCACCGTGTCCATGCCTACCAGTCATAACCCTGTAGACTAGCACTATCCTACGCACTAGGAACAATTTTACAATGTCCTTACAAACATGTACGTCATTGGAGCGTGGGAGGAAACTGGAGCATCTGGAGAAAACCCACGTGGTCATGCGGAGAACCTACAAACTCCATACAAACAATAGTCAGGATCAAACCTGACAGAGCTTTGAAATTGCTGATATTATCTGGGGGGGGGAGACCATCCCGAAGAACATTAGAATAGTTTACTCTTACATCAGGTATAAATGTGGGTTTCAGAAAAAAATAAACTGAACCGCAGTCGGAGGATGACAATGTAACAGGGATGGAAGTTGTCAATTCTGGTTAAGGAGATCTTAGGCAGGAGAGAAGCAATAAAAATATCCAAGCAAAAATGTATGGCCCATTACAAGGCCAGTAAGTTTGATTTTCATTAAGCTCAAACCATAACTTCTGTTGGAAATCGAGTAAAGAACCAGGGTCTGATCTGCCATGCCTTCAAGGTCAGCTGTGGGAGGAGCTCCAGGGGCACGAAGGTTGAAGATGGCTGGGCAAGGAAGATGACGGTTCACGGGGCGATCAGATGGAGGCGACGGCTGCAACAGGCCTTTCTGGCTAGCTGCAGTTGGGCCTGTAAAATGGCACCAAAACCTCGTGATTGTTGCATATAGACTCAGTGGGCTGTCTCTGTGCATTATGTGCTGAACCGGGGGATTTTACATATGCGTGCCAAAAATCTTACTGATCTGTGTGCAAAATACAAAGAATTCACTGTACCTTGGTACCAGTGATAATAAAGGAATAATTGAACCATTGAACCATTAATGCATAGTCAAGTCAAAATGCTTTACAGCCATCTTTATTTTGATGATTTTTCATTACTCTGGGCTTGTTCTTTGCAGGGTGCAAACAGGTAATTGCTCCATCTCAAACCACTTGGGGCCGTACATTCTTCAAGTTCTCTCTCCATCACGTTTTGCCGCATACTTTTAATCATCACTGAATATGTTTTGATAGGAAATACATTGATGTCTCTGTGTTCATGCTAATAATATAATGTTGTGAGTTATTCATCCCATGCCTGCTTCTCTCCTGACATTAGCAATTACTGAAATGGAAAAGGCGTATCACTTGGATATTCAGTGGAGGCCAGAGATGGTTATTTATCTCAATCAGCCAGTCATGAATGCAGGCTTCTTAAGAGGGAGCATGATTTTGAACTAAAAAAGAGACGTGATTCTGCATACAATATGGGAATGGTTGCTGTACTAAACCATGCCCCAAGGGAATTCTGTTTCCAAACCTGCATTTACCTGTGCGTCGTCAGTGTCTATGTTCACAAGCAAGCTGGAGATAAGTGGGATAGTAATGCCATGCAGTAATTAGCAAGACTATGCATTGAAGCTAGGAAGGGAAGCTGTTCATGAGTTGTGCTCCTAAAGTACAGGTAGTATTGGATTTTACTTCGGAGTCACGTGAGTGACTACGTGAAGAAGCCCCGCCTGGCGCTGGAACGGCATTACGTCGACGCTGACGGCAGAAGCAAGAGCTGCAGAGGCTAGCTCGTCGACAGCGGTAAGGTACGGAACCGGCAGGTAAGTGCAGTTGAAAAACTTTTAGGGTCTGGAAAACTCCGTGCCTGGTGTATTGAACCAGGATTTAAAATGAATTTAAAAACAAAAATAAAATAAAAGATTAAAATAGAACAAAAATACTCTGTATAAAACAACGGAGTTTAAAAAAGAACGTCCCGGGGGAATACCCAGCGATCGGGACGGGAGATAAATTACGGAGCCGGTTTCGATACTGGTGACCGTTAAAATTACGTTAGGGAGTTTTAGATGCTCCACAAACTTTTGGCAGGGGGGGAAATTTTAAATTTCAGAAAGGCCATAATTTAAAAAGTTAATGAAGGCCTTCAGACGGAAAATAATGGAAATATTCCCTAACCTACCCTAAGGGGGTTTCACATATAAAAAAAAATATATATATATGATGAGATATGGTGGGAATATCTACCTCAGATATTTCTGAAGGTAGTCTCCTTGAGGGAAAAAACTCAGGAGAAACAAGGGCAGTGAAAAATAAAATGGAAAAACTGACCCTAAAAATGCACTGATAGTGGTGGCTGGTCATGAAGTACCCACCACAGCACCAATATATATATATATATATATATATATATATATATATATATATATATATATATATATATATGTGTGTATATATATACACACAGGTGTATGCACAACACCTGAATAAGAAGTGAGGCCATGGAAAATTACCATGGAAACCAAAATTAGTTGGTCTCTCACTAAAAGCTGTTATGGTTAAAACAGCAGAACAAATAATGAGTGAGGCCATGAAAAGTAAAACATGGAAACTAAAACCTCACCAAAGCTGTAATGATTGAAACAGCAGAATATGATAAAACCTTATTTTTTATAAAGATATCAACGGTGAATCCGTTTATGATATCCATGTCTCAAATTATATGAGATATAAGGAAATACAATTTCAAAGTATTTCAAACTGGTGCATGGCATTACTATTCAAAAAGAAAAAAAATAAAATAAAATAAAACGTTGTGCAAATAACTAATATTTTTAAAATAAAATAAATTGCCATCAGTTTGTGGAGCTCAATGGGAAGAAATATATAATATTAATTTACCAAATCTGCACTCTAGATTCGCAGATCAATACAAATCAGGTTATGTTAAACTCCTGATTATTATGGAATAAACCTGCCTTATGATAAATCAAAGATATTGATTACAAAAGAACAGACTACTGATCTTTAAACTTTGGGGGAAAAGCTATGATCCAATGAAAGATTTGATAATGGATCAAAACAAAGGCAAAGATCTTTAAACTTTGGGGGGAAAAACTATGATCCAAAGAAAGATTTGATAATGGATCAAAACCAAGGCAGAAGTGGTATAATCCAACATAGCCTTATCCAAACCCATATAATTGGGAAAAGAAGGCTTGAAGTACGTTGAAGAGGTGCAAACATCTTGTTACAAAATAAGTTCATGAAATCTCCAATTGTGGGGGATTACAGGTGTATTATGATCATTAATTTAATATAACTAAGAAAGAATTGGTTCACCTGTATAAGAAAACCTTAAAAATTGATTTTAGGTTTGCACTCAAAAGTAACTCCAATAAAGAAGGGGTACGTACATATATATTATAAAATTACCTCAGTGTAAAGATTTGATGGTATAAACCATACAAAACATCATTTTATATACACTTTCACAGTGTAAGAACATTTTATTAAAATGGAAACATCTTGAACATTGAAATACAGTTGTTATTAACAAATTGTTAATCAATATTACAGGTGCTTGAAATTAATTAAAATGGGTCAAGCTGTGCAAGTTAAAACATTGTCCAAAGGATTAAACCAGTTCAAGGCTGTTAAACAGAATACTGGAAGAACAATTATGCTGATAAAAGATCAGCACTTGCACTAATGAGGTCATGATCATGGGTTATCTTGATTACATTTAAATTGGAAGGTTATAAGAGTCAGCTGCAAATTAGTGCTGCAATTACAAGCCTGTTGGTAGGCAAGAACCTGACCCATTACATAAAGCATATGCTTAGGCATTAATAAAATATTCATAAATTACTATTCTGAATTTAGGAGTAATTCAGCACCATAAGAGGGGGAAAATTGTTCCATGATACAAATATGTCTCATTGTTGTTGACATACTTTGTCCCTCCATTAGGTTAGGTAAAGAGTAAATAAAGCTCCAAAATAAGGAATACAGAAGCTTATAAAAATATGTATGCCTTTATGAGAGGCTTATGCAAATATCAAATGATATGTTATCATTATTAAAGTAATGTAAAAAAGGTTCACAAGCTGCTTCAACTATAAGCTTAACAGCTGTTGCAAACTGAAGCAAGTGTTACAGATGATGTACAGTTTCTGTGAATGTTTGGGTAAAGATAAGAATATTATCTATTCTTATAAGAATAATTGATACGTCTCTTGTTTGGACTGCGGACAATAATACCAGGTGAGCATAAATGGATTGTCCTAAAATTTTTTCCAAACATTTGTATTAATTATTGAAGTATAAGGAGTTATGGATTAAATATTGATTGTTTTATTATGGAAGTGTCCATGTCATATCAAGGTGAACAATACCACGGCTGTGGCATATGTTAAAACACACAAGATAAGTCAAATAATAATCATGGGATTATCTGAATAAATAGATGTGGCATATTTTAAAAGTTTTAGTCCAGCTGTTTATCTCTAAGGAAGAGACAATAGTATCGGAGACAACAAATTTAGGGAGGAAAACACATTGTCATTAATATGGATTACTTACGATTAATCTGGTTGCATACAGATTAAATCACCGATCTTTCAAATGTTCTTGTGGGTAAACCAAGAACAGGAAAGGTGGATGCTTTTCTCTCAATTACATGAGGAAAATATGTTCTTTTGTGTTCCTCATTTTGTTGATAGGGCAGTGTCTGATGAAAATGTAGCAGGACACTGCCAGAGGCATTTTGGTGGCCCAATACGGATCCTTCATGGTTTCATAAATATTGAGTGATGTTGAACCACTTGTGATGATTCATAGTTGCAGTAATTTATTGAAGTCTGAGGAAGGGTCTCGACCCGAGGCGTTGCCTGTCTCCTTTCGCTCCTTGGATGCTGCTGCACCTGCTGGGTTCTCCAGTTTTGTGTAACCCTGCAGTAATTTATTGTTGTACAAAGGCATCCATGACATGAAAATATGAATTTGAACTATCTGCAGGTTGACCAGACCATTACAACAGTATGATGGTCAAAGAAGTCTAGGAATGTTTAACTAATATAACAACATAACAATAAAATAATTATGTATAAAAGAAGTGTTATACCTGCAATTTGCAGAAATAAGTTTTAAAAAACAATATTTTGACATAAGAAATTGGAAGTCTGTGTATACAGTAAAGTTATTTTATCATATTAGATATATGTGAGTTCCTTGTGGATTGCATTTTTCTGAGTATCTAATTGATAGAGCCAATAATAGGGCTCAGAGTGTTACCGTCCTATTAACGGACAATATACTAACCAAGAAGTTATCAGGTGCATTCATAATATCCCGATATGGAAAGGGATATATATGCGGATATTAATATAAATATATATATGTGTATATATATATATATATAATCTGTCCAAAATTGTAATATATGTCGGGAGATAAATAGTCCTGAATTGCCTTAGGCAATGGACTCTTTCTATCAATGATTCAAAAAAAAAAAAGAGTTAACATTGAAAATAATAATGCTGATGACTTTAGTATCAATATAAGAGTGCAAACATTGCAAATGTTACGTTATAATTGCATGTGGATACAGATTACATTATCATATATGTTTATGAATTTACCAAACAAAGCACACCAAGAGGAGCTGAAACCAAGGTAAACCTATAAGCATATCCTGTCGGCCTTAAGTTGTGTGTGTGTGTGTGTGTGTGAACATTGATGAAATATGTTGAAGTAGGTAAGAGTCTCTGTGGTAATGAGACAGCACTACTTATTACACACAAAAACCACATTAGGTTCAGTAAAAACTGATGGTCCTAGAGGAATGTATTCTAGATGGTTAGAAATTGGATACATTCAGTGGAACTAGACACTGAAAGATGGAAAATCACTCTGTTAATGAGGTAGATACATTTACAGGAATGGCACGGGATGAGCCGCTCGAGCAAAGATGCAAGGCCGCAGGAGGGTGTAAATTAATGTTAAAGTAAAAGGAACCAGTCATGGTGTCAGGTTTGGACACGGAGTGTTGGGTTCTCTATAATTGTTGCTTTGTCATACCATCAAAATATATATATCAATTGATATTTTGTGATAAACTTGCCTTTCAATGGAAAGGACATTACTTTTATTCTTTATAATGTGAAATAATTTATCACATAACTTGAGGCAATGTTTGGGGAAAAATGTGTTATTCGCTCGTTACTGTGTTGAATGAGCCGGACTGTCGTATGGAATAAATTCTACGACATGAAAAACACAGAAAGCTTCAAACTCTTCACGTAGTCACTCACGTGACTTCGAAGTAAAATAGTAAGATTAAACGAGAACTTACCAGTTCGAAGTTTGATCGTTATTTTATGAGGAGTAACGATGAGGGATTACGTGCCCTCCACTCCCGACCCTCATAAAATAAATGATCATCTGGTAGTTCTAAATCTATGTTGAGCCTTACTATCTTACTCTGGCTATTATGTTCTGTGTTTTTCATGCCGCTGCTTTGAAGTATGCCGTTCCAGCGCCAGGTGGGGCTTCTTCACGTAATCCCTCATCGTTACTCCTCATAAAATAACGATCAAACTTCGAACTGGTAAGTTCTCGTTTAATCTTACTATTACTTCACATTTCAACAGTGCAATTAGCAGTCAGGGCTATTGCTCATCGCAGGAGTTCCCACACAAGCAGTTTATGCAACATTCAATAGATATATGGAAGTAATAAAAAATAATGCTCTGTATATATTTGGCAGTTGACATTGCGGTTTCTGTTTAAAAAAACTCCCGTTCAATGAAATCCACCTTGCAAAGTAAAATTAAAAGTCTGAAGAAGGGTGTTGACCCGAAACGTCACCCATTCCTTCTCTCCAGAGGTGTTGCCTGTCCCGTAGAGTTACTTCAGCTTTTTGTGTCTATATCGAATTAAATTTATTTTCTCGATGGAGATGTGACTTTTTTCCGTGACGCATCTCCGTCTACACTATGGCCTAACAGCATGGTGCTGGCGGCCTCTGCTGGGGACCGACTTTGGGATCGCCAACCATGGGAGCCTGCGGACTTACCATCGTGAAGCTTGCGTTCCCTTTGTCAGGGATTGACCTCTGGAGCTCCGACAGCGGGAGCTTGCAGACTTTGGGAGCTCCAAGCTGCAGGAACTTCGACCGCCCCGATCGTGGGAGCTTCAATCGTCCCGACGCGAGAACTTCGATCACCAGCTGCGGGAGCTTCGATCGCCCCGACTGCGGGTGGTTTGACTCCCCCGACCATGGGGGAAAAAGGAGGAAAGAAGATAAGACTTTATTGCCTTCCATCACATTGAGCCACTGTGGTGGATGTTTATGTCAAATTGTATGTAGTTGTGTGTCTTGTTGCTTCTTTGGTATGACTGTATGGCAAATCAAATTCCTTGTATGTTGCAAAACACACTTGGCTAATAAATTACGATTGTGATTATGATTATGATGCTAATGTGTCTCGCCCTATGGATTGAAAGGGGCTAAATGAGTGCATTGCATTCCGTATTGATTATGTAAAGTATCTTAAGTAGCAAAATCACAATGCAATATATAACAACATCAATCTATGGAATAAATCAGGGTCGGAGACAAAATTAAAAAAAATAACGGCACGAAGCTTTGAAAGTAGTCTTCTAACGTTTCAAGTTTTAAAAAAGAGCTGATTATGGTATTATGTGAAGTGACATTCTCATCACTGTAAAAAGAAGTTTGCTTACTTCAGGACGGTTTCAGTCTCCTGAGTATTGTAACCTCAGCATCCCACTGGCTACAAGAAGCTCTACAAACCACTAAAAACGTTTCACTGTACCTCGGTCTATTTGCTTATCCCATAAATATTGACTATAGTTAAAGGTGATATACTAGCAAGTCAGATATTAGCTAAAAATGGCAAGTCTTCCAATTCAGATGATATATCTCCAGGAGTGCTGAGGGAACTGAGGCTAGAAAGTATCGACTCAAGAATCTGCAGATGCTGGAATCTCGAGTGAAACACAAAGTGCTGGAGGAATCCAATAAATCAGGAAATGGACAAGCGACGTTTCAGGTTGGGACCCTTCTTCACGCCAAAGTGCTGGCTGAAATTTTCTATTCAGGATGCCTGAGGCCTGGAAAATGTTTAGAAAGGAACTTACACTGGTTTACACTGAAGATAGACACAAAATGTTGGAGTAACTCAGTCCGTCAGGTAGCATCTCCGGAGAAAAGAAATAGGTGATGTTTCGGGTCAAGACCCTTCCGTCTGTTTGCTGTCTTGCTCAAAAATGTTGAGAAGGATATTCTTTGCAATTATGTGCCTCAAATCCTGGTAGCAGTAGTATGGATGTAGAAGACATAATCCTCATTCAGCCTCTTTGGTAAGTGCAGATTATTAATGTGAGCAAAGGGGATTTTTGGTTTATCATGAGACAGCCCTATTATTAATAATTATAAAGGGTAGCACATTTACCATTGTTCCAACAACCAGGGTTCAATCCTGACATCTAGTGCTGTCTGTGCTGAGGTCACACGTTCCACCTGGTGGGTGAATCATGGGGCTGTTAGTGTGAGAGGCGATAGATTACAGGAAAATGTGAGGAAAGGGGATTGATCAGGATTGCCAGAAGAGCTAGCAGCAACGTGATGGGCAGAATGGCATCCTTCAATATCATCGCACAGTGTGAAGGCCTTTATGACATTTATTTTCTTCACACACCACACCATCGCTACAAAATAAAAAAGGGATTCATATAGTGATTCCTATTGCTTGAAGATATTTAACTGATTAATTTAAACAGCACAATTTCAAACAGGGCAAGAAAACAGAGGGAAAGGTGAATCATGCTAATTAACGCTGCCCCGGAGTGAATTGGAAAGTTGGCATGATTTCAGACAAGAGAACAGAATTGTGCAGCAACCCATGACACCAATGGAAATGAATTAAGTAACAAGATAATTTCTGTTCTATCAAGTCCAAAATACTGAGAAATTGTCAACATTATTTATGAGATGGAAAGCGGCAGAGGGAGATAGACTATCAATTATTGACAATCCCTTAGCTGCTTATTACTTAAAATAATGAAAAATCTCATTCAAGGGAGAGGTGGGGTGGTTTTGAGGCGTGTTATAAAAGCAATGGGACGTAAGGGCAAACTTAATCTGGTATTCACTCATCCGTTCAGGGCAACGAAACGTTGGAGAATTATTTCTGGAACACAATGAGTTCAGATCGGGAAAAGTTAGAGGCCAGATTTTGGTGGAGGAGGTAGAAAATGAATGCAATACTTTAAAAAGCAGCACAGTGGCGCAGCTGGTAGAGCTGCTGCCTCACAGCACTTGAGACCCGATTTGATCTTGACCTCGGGTGCTGCCTGTGTGGAGTTTGCACCTTCTCCCCGTCACTGCTTGGGCGTCCTCCAGGTTCATCCCACATCCCTGTGACGTGCAGGGTTGTAGGTTGATTAGCCTCTGTAAATTGCCCCCCCGAGTATTTTGGGGATGGAGAAGAAAGTAGGATAACGTAGAACTAATGTGAATTAGCAAGCCCCAGTTAACATGAAGCAGTCAAGGCTGTGAACTAGTAGAACTAGTGTGAACGAGTGATCGATGGTGAGCGTGGACTCAGTGTGCTAAAGGGACTATTTCCATGCTGTATCTCTAAACTGCACAAAAACGATGTTAAGCAGTGAGTGAAAAGCAAGTTGTGTATTAATGGAAAATAGACACAGAATACTGGAGTAACAACAGGTCAGGCAGAATATATGGAGAAAACGAGTGGGGGACGTTTCGGGTTGATGTAATAATGGAATAGCTTCAAGACCTAGAACCAAGGATCAGCAAATCTTCTTCTTGCGAATGAAACATAAACCAAAGGAATAGTTAGATCTCAAGCCGGGTGTTGAGCAGCCAGGTTGTTGTCCCTACGTCAATGTCTGCCAGGCCCTGAGCTCCATTTGGTGGGTGGTAGAGCAGTCATTCAGAGATGACATGGTTGGCTGTCCGTTGTTCTGCTCCACATTCACAGGCTGGGCTCTGGTTGGCATTGCTGGCATTGAAACGCCCAACTCCAGTACGAAGTCTGTTGAGCTTCACCCTGGGGAGGTCAGACCCTGGACAGCTTTTATCTGGTGAAGAGAGATGTAGCTGTGTCAGCAAAGAGATCAGCAAATGATCACCAACATGAGAGTTGCTTGTTCATCTGGTCAAATCTCCAGATTGGTCAAATATTTCCCACCGCCATCTAAAAAAAAATTCTTAAAAGTAGCATGATGCTGTTTTTGCCAACGGAATCAAGGGATATGGGGAGAAAGCAGGAACGGGCTAATGATTTAGGATGATCAGCCATGATCTTATTGAATGACGGTGCTGGCTCGAAGGGCCAAATGGCCTACTCCTTCACCTATTGTCTATGTTTCTATGTGTGACATCCAGGCTGGGGACTAGAGTATTTTGATGGTCTCACTATTAAGGGCCATTTGTTCAAGATGCATATTCTTTAACGTTTGCCATAATGTCTCACAGACATAACACAAGCCTCCAAATTCAGAGCCTTGACTGCTTGATTTTAACTGGGACTTGCTAATTCAAGGTCTTACTTATTTAGGCACCAAATTAGTGGAGTAGAGCTCATCATATGCTCCCAATTTGCCTGCATATTCTGTTAATTAAACATTTCTAATAGCACTACATAATGTAGATGAAACACTTATGCATACAGCATCCATCAGATAACATTAACATCTTTGGAAGGCTACAAAAGATTTGTAGAGCCACTTCAAAGACCTGTAACATTTATGCAAAATGGTATTCAAAGGAAAATTTTAGTTGGAGTTTTTGTTTGAATTTTTAAACGCTAGTCGCAACGTTTCAGAAACATTTGGACAGGTACATGGATAGTTTGGAAGGATATGGGCCCAAGGCAGGCAGGTGGGACTATTTTAGATGGGGCATGTTGGTCGGCATGGGCAAGTTGGGCTTGTTTCCATGCTGTATAACCCTATGACTCTGATTCTCTGTTAATGTCACCAGTTTAGATTAGTGCTGGAGTAACAGCGCATCAGGCAGCATCTCTGGAGAAAAGGAATAGGTAACATTTCGGGGTGGAACCCATCTTCAGACTGAAAGATTGAGGTATGAACGTTGATTTCTCTAATTTCAAGTAACTGCTGCTCTTCCTCTCCCCTCTCCACCCCTTCCCCAAGCTGGTTGGCCTACCAGTTCCACTTGGACGGCATGGATGAGTTGGGCCAAAGGGCCTATTTCCATGCTATATGATTCTATGATTTAGTCCCTGTTACATCCACACATGCATCTTCTGAGCAATGCCGCCGGCCAAGGTTGAGCAATTTAATTTTTAATGAGGATGGAGTCCTGGAGTCAGTCCGCTTATTTAATTCGCTCTGGGGGATTCAGTGGTAAAAGTAGAATATCTGTGGAACTTTTACTGCTGGCTTTGCTTGCTCCAAATTCCACGACTTCATCTTTGGCAACACCTTCACGGTCGAGACGGACCACCAGCCACTGGTAACATTCCTGAACAAACCCATCCACGCCGCGCCAGCTCGTTTGCAGCGTATGATGATGCAGCTGCAGCGGTACAATTTCTCCATTACCTACACTAAGGGTAAGGACATTCACGTCGCTGACACTCTCTCCCGTGCACCTCGGGCATCTTGCGAACAACATCCCTATGAACAGGAAAATCTCACGGTCCTCGGTGTCGATTTCGTCTCCAGCAAGCAACTGCGCACCTTGGCCACGCACACCGCCACTGACGTTACGCTTCAAATCCTCTCCTCCATCATCAAAACAGGCTGGCCAGACAGACAATCCAACACGCCCACAGAGGTGCAGCCTTTCTTCCTGGTTTGTGATGAACTGGTAGTTCAGGATGGGGTTGTCGTCAAGGGTCACAAGGTGGTGATACCCTCATCGCTACGAGACGTAAACTTCAAAGAGGCACACAGCGGTCACCCAGGAGCCGACGCCACACTGGCACGCGCCCGTAGCCTGTTCTACTGGCCGGGAATGGCCAGCTACATCCGGGACCGCGTAGCCTCCTGGCCCGCTTGCAACAGCCTTGCGCCTCATCAGCAGCGGCAGCCCCTTCTGCAACAACCTCCACCAGCTCTGCCCTGGACATCGCTGGCGGCAGACATTTTCGAACGGTGCGGGAAGCACTACCTCGTTCTAGTCGACTCCTTTCTAATCGGTTTGAACTAGACCAACTGACCTCCCTCACATCGGAGATGGTCGTCCAGAAGCTGAAAAGACACTTCTCTACCTTTGGCGCTCCCGTCAGCCTGAGAACCGACAACGGTCGGCAGTTGACCAGCCACATGCTCAAGCTTTTCGCAGACCGATGGAACTTCCAGCACGTCACGAGCGGTCCCGAGTATCCACAGAGTAATGGACTCGCTGAACGCGCTGTCAGATGCGCCAAACACTTGTTGGAGCGAGCACAGATTTCAAGGTCAGACGTTTATCTCGATCTCCTGAATCTCAGAAACATTGCCAGGGACGGAACCCTGGGATCGCCGGCACAGCGACCTATGTCGAGATTGATGAGGCCTCCGATACCCATCGCACAACAGCAACTGGTTCCTCAGGTGCTGAAGCCTGCCACTATCCAGAAACGTCTACAAGAGAAGCACGATATCCAGAAACGATCATATGACAGTTCCAGCAGACCACTCAAGCCTCTACGTCCGGGTCAGGTCGTCCGCCTACGAACTTCAACTGGACATTCCCGTCTGGGCACTATTGTCAACCCGACTGACGAGCCACGGTCTTACCTGGTAGACTGTGAGGGAGCGGTATACCGGAGAAGTTGACAACACCTGCTTGCTGTGAGGGAGCCTCGCCCACCACCCTATGCTCCGTGGACCCGGCTTCAGAGCTGTGGGTGTGGCGTTCCGGCAGCGGGCCCGGCTTCAGAGCTGTGGCGTTCCAACGTTCCAGCACGACCCGGATTTAGAGCTGTGGGTGTGGAGTTCCAGCGGCGACCCGGCTTCAGAGCTGTGGGTGTGGAGTTCCAGCGGCGACCCGGCTTCAGAGCTGTGGGTGTGGCGTTCCAGCGAGGGCGGTGGCGGCAGCCTGGCTTCGGAGGCTCGGCCGCGGGCCTAGTGGACGACAACATCGGAGGCCTGGATCGCCTCAGCGCAGAGGGAGAACAAGGAGAAAAGAAGACAAAGAATTTAAGACTTTTGCCTTCCACCACAGTGAGGAGGTGCCTGGTGAACTCACTGTGGTGGATGTTAAATATGTGTTTATTGTGTTTTGTTTTTTATTATATATATGACTGCAAGGCAACCAAATTTCGTTCAGACCGAAAGGTCTGAATGACAATAAAGGATAGTTTTGAGTTTTTTTTTTGAGATATGGCGAGTATGTTTAACCCCATGGCAAGGGTGCCCTTTCACACTTAATCTTTAGGGGGAAGGATGTAGATTGATGTTGCATGTTAACCAATCACACACCAGCCAGCATCTCTAACTCCACCCCACTGTAATACTTATACTAACACTGGTTTCCCAGCACCGACAGTTGGAGCAGCCATGATGTACTGACAACTAATCATCCTCCATGCTGTTAAGTTTCAGTGCTGATTAAAGATGTATTTGAATCACGTACTGAGTCTAGAAGTCATTTACACTAAGTCACTCAGGAGATTAAATAAATGTGGGATATCTTTGAGAGCCAAAATACAACTCTACCCATTGAGGACATTGGGCTTTAAACTTAACCCTAAGTTTAAGTTTGATCATTCCCGTCTGTAATCTTTCTTACAGGCTGCAACCATGCCCTTAATGGCATACCAGGGCAGCACAGCTGGTATACCCAGTCTCGATCCTGACCTCGGACACTGTGTGTGTGCAGTTTGCACGTTCTCACTGTAAATGTGTGGGTTTCCCCGGGTTCTCAGGTTTCCTCCCTGTCGCAAATTGGCATCTGTTTGTAGGTTAATTGGCGGGCGGCTTGGTGGGGCAGCAGTAGTTTTGCCTTTTTGGAGCTTGTACGTTCTCCCCATGACCAACATGGGTTTTCGCCGGGAGCTCCGGTTTCCTCCCACACTCCAAAAATGTGCATGTCTGTAGCTTAATTGGCTTGGTAAAATTGTAAAGTGCCCGTAGTGTGTGTAGCATAATGTAAGTGTGCAGGGATCACTGGTCAGCGCTGGATCTCAAAACTAAACTAAACATGGTGCCTTGGAACCATGGCCGTGCACGGCAGAAAGTCCCGGCGAGCTGCGGCTATCCCGACAGCAGTCCTGGCTCGCCCACCGCGGAACCAGATGAGGAAAACTGCCGAGCCCGGCCCCTGCTTACCTCCAAAGAACCGAGAGGAGGTCGAGGGAGTTGGAGACGGCAGCAGACACTGGACAAAGGGCCGGTAAGAAGGACCAGGTGTCTTACCTCCTGCGTCCGCAAGGTCAGCTGTGGGATGTGCCCTCAGGGCATAAACGTTGAAGATGGCCGAGCAAAGATATGGACGGCGGATCGCGAGACGACCAGATGGAGGTGATGGCTACAACAGGCTTTACAGTCAGCTGCAGTTGGGACTGTGAAATGGCACCAAAATATGGCCACTTATGCATATAAACTCAGTGATTTCTTTCTATGCTTTATGTGTTTAACCGAAGATTGTACGTATTTATGTACGATAATAATCTTACCGATCTGTATGCAGAAAATAATAATTTCACCGTACCTTGGTGCACGTGATAACAAAGGAACCAATGAACCATTAGAAATACTTTCAATCAGCAAAAGTTTGACGCTCATTCTGTAATTTATCACGGTTAAGTCTAGTTTATTTAACCCTCCCAGCAAACACCATGTTATTTCATCAAAACTGTTATCTTGAAAGAAACGTGAGAAGAAAATAGTGTCAAGAGGATGTGCTATCAACTCCTTCATGTTTTTGTAAATAGCTGACTGGTGTTAAAATGTCTCATTATTTCTGTCAGAGAGGTTCCTCCACAAAGCAATTAAGAAGCAGGATGGGTGCTGAGACTCTGTTGCCCAAGCATGTAACTGCCCTCTGACAAACTAGTGCCAACGTTTATTAATAGGTGTTAATCAATCTTGCCAGTACAGGTCATGAAGAGCTTAGCCATGCACAACAGCCAACCCCCACCCAAGTCTGACTGGAGATGACTCTGTCCACTTCTACAGACCACATTCAATCCTTCTACAAAACTAGCAGCTGTTATTGTTCCGACTCTAGGATTACATTACAAAAATAATCCTCTTCACTGCAGGAGATATAATTTATTGGACTTGTTCCA
The DNA here is from genome assembly GCA_035221665.1 of Okamejei kenojei. Classification (NCBI taxonomy): domain Eukaryota; kingdom Metazoa; phylum Chordata; class Chondrichthyes; order Rajiformes; family Rajidae; genus Okamejei; species Okamejei kenojei. The sequence goes on along the minus strand of CM069131.1, from coordinate 51,217,059 downwards.
CAACTGATAATGTTCCTTGTAGTGAATATGATTTATGGTGAACAGGAAGGATTGATCTTTGCAGCTAACCTCTGTGGGAATTAACTCAATAGCTCAATGTTGTGCCATGAACATTGTACTGACCACAAGATCCATCTCTTGAACCTGATGTACAGAAAACGTAGATATCTGTATAATTTCAGTTGTAAACTAATCAGGAGACGATAGCTTTAGAAGCAGACTACAGTTAGTTGACTACAGCACCAGACTCCGGTTTGATCCTGACTACGGGTGCTGTCCATACGGAGTTTGCACGTTTTCCCTGTGACCACATGGGTTTTCTCCGGGTGTTCCGGTTTCCTTCCACACTCCATAGACGTGCAGGTTTGTAGGTTACTTGGCTGCGGTAAAATTGTAGTTGTCCCTAGTGTATAGGATAGTGTTAAGTGCATGGCGTGATTGCTGGTTGGCATGGACACGGCGGGCTGAAGAACCTGTTTCCGTGCTGTATCTCTAAAGTCTTAAGTTTGCATTTCAAAACACTGTGAAGTTCCAGTCATTGCTTTGGCTTTTTAAAATGGTTCGGAGCTGTTTACTTTTAATCCTCACATTTTAATTTCAGGTTACCATCAGGAATCTTTTATTTTCAGGATATTGACCACCAGCCCTTCATTTAATTATTTAAAAAGTTATTTATTGCAATATTGCATTTAGAATTGTCGATGCAAAAACACAATCAAACAAACTAATGTGGCTAAGTTTACTAGAATGGATGCAATGGGACAGAAAATATGAATAAAGCCTATTAAACAGAGATACCAACCTGTCTCAAACAAATAAACTATTCAGAGAGGGGAAATGAAATTTTTTTAAAAATGCTGATGCAAGAAATTTGAAATAAAAACAGAAGACACTGCACTGGCAGCATTGGTGAAAAGAGTAAGTAACATCTTAGGTCAAAGATCTTTCAACAGAACTCCCAAAGTTTTCAGGAAGAGAAGATGCGAAAGGGAGAAATAGAACAAAGGGAACCAAACCTTGTACCAGAGACCCAGGTTCAATCTGTCTTCAGGTGCTGCCTGTGTGGAGTTTGCACGTTCTCCCTGAGACCGGGCGGGTTTCCTCCGAGTGCTCCAGTTTTTGCCCACATCCTAAGAACATGCAGGATGGTGGGTTAATTGGCTACTATAAAGCCCCCCCTAGTGTTTGGACGAGCGGTAGCATTGCGGAGAAATTGACGGGAATGGAGAGGATAAAAGGTAGGTATAAATGCAGGTGAGCCGAGGCCACATTGTGAACATTGAATGCAGTGCAATAGATTGGACGAAGTGTAAATTATCTGCCAGAAAGGTTGTTTGGTTTCGCCAATGGTGGGAAGCAAAGAGCTGGAACGAGGTATTGAAGCGTCGCACTGGGAAAATACCTCACGTCCTTCATCTTTACAATAACTTTCAATTTCTACGATCCCATTGCCTCATCTTTACTTATCTTCCCATTCCCACACTGACCTTTCTGTCCTGGGCCTCCTCCATTGCCAGAGTGAGGCCACACGCAAACTGGAGGAACAGCAAATGGTATTCCACTTGGGTAGCTTACAACCAAACAGTATTAACATTGAATTATCCAATTTGAGGAAAACCCCTCCCCTTCCCTGGGGATGGAACTGTAGGAGCATCCATCACCAGAGAGTGCAACTGTTTCCGAAGAAAGCACATTGTATATCCCCTCAAGGTAACTATAGTGAGAAGACAGATAAAAATGCTGGAGAAACTCAGCGGGTGAGGCAGCATCTATGGAGCGAAGGAAATAGGCAATGTTTCGGACCAAAACCCTTCTAAAACATATAGTGAGAAGATCCTGCTTAACATCCAATAGAGAAATTATGAAGTCTATTCAACTTGCGGTCTAAAGTTTGACTAAATTAAACCCAATGTTATAAATGTAAATAGTAAGATTAAATGAGAACTTACCATTTAATGATCCTTATTTTATGAGGAGTTACGATGAGGGATTTCGAAAAGACCCCGCCAGCACACATGCGCGACATTCTTCAAAGCAGCGGTGTGAAATCACAGATAGTAGAGTTGACTGAAGATAGTAAGATAAGAGAACTAACATACCAGTTGACCTTATAATAGAGGGCCGGGAGCGGAGGGTGCGAAATCCCTCATCGTAACCCCTTATAAAATAAGGATCAAACTTCAAACTGGTAAGTTCTCGTTTAATCTTATGCCCCTGTCTCACTGTGCGAGTTGACCCACGAGGTACCCCGAGTGATAGACTCGTGGCTGCGCACGAGACTGCAAGTGTATGATCAAGTGTGTGGCCGAGTTCCCACGGGTATGTAATTGCTGCGATGTTGCAAGTTCCTCTCCCGAGTTATCAAGTTCCTCTCCCGAGTTAGCAAGTTCCTCTCCCGTTACTCTTGAGCCAACCGTGAATGAAGGTATGGTTTAATAAAGCAACAATGTTAAAATACATCTCCATCCTGTGGTTTTGAGTTATTTCAGCGCGGCCGCATCTATTGATATGACCTACAATGGGAAAATGCGCATTCTACCAAGCATTTCTTGTTTTTTTATGTTTTTAAATACTTTTTTGCAATGGATCTCTATTTTAAATAATTTTAAAAAAGGAAGCAGCCCGGGTGACTGACATTGAGCGGCCGTTGGGACCCGACAGCAGACGCAGACACACACACACACACACACACACACACACACACACACACACACACACACACACACACACACACAGAGATACACACAGACAGCAGCTGGCCACCACTTCAGAGGAATTAAGCAGCTCGGGTGACTGAGCGGCCGCAGGGACCCGACAGTACACACACACACACACACACACACACACACACACACACAGAGATAGACAGAGAGGGAGAGAGAGAGAGACACACACACACACACACACACACACACACACACACACACACACAGAGAGATACACACAGACAGCAGCTGGTCACCACTTCAGAGGAATGAGGCAGCTCGGATGACTTTGAGCGGCCACCGGGACCCGACATCAGACACACACACAGATACACACAGATAGACAGAGAGGGAGAGAGAGAGAGACACACACACATACACACACACACACACACACACACACACACACACACACACACACACAGAGATACACACAGACAGCAGCTGGCCACCACTTCAGAGGAATTAAGCAGCTCGGGTGACTGAGCGGCCACCGGGACCCGACAGTACACACACACACACACACACACACACACACACACAGATAGACAGAGAGGGAGAGAGAGAGACACACACACACACACACACACACACAGAGAGAGAGATACACACAGACAGCAGCTGGTCACCACTTCAGAGGAATGAGGCAGCTCGGATGACTTTGAGCGGCCACCGGGACCCGACATCAGGCACACACACAGATACACACAGATAGACAGAGAGGGAGAGAGAGAGAGACACACACACACACACACACACACACACACACACACACACAGATACACACAGACAGCAGCTGGCCACCACTTCAGAGGAATTAAGCAGCTCGGGTGACTTTGAGCGGCCACCGGGACCCGACAGTACACACACACACACACACACACAGATAGACAGAGAGAGAGACACACACACACACACACACACACACACACACACACACAGACAGCAGCTGGCCACCACTTCAGAGGAATCAAGCAGCTCGGGTGACTTTGAGCGGCCACCGGGACCCGACAGCAGACACACACACAGATACACACAGATAGATAGAGAGGGAGAGAGACACACACACACAACTCAGCGGACCAGGCAGCATCTCTGGAGAGAAGGAATAGAGTCGAGACCCTTCTTCAGACTTACCCGAAATGCCACCCATTCCTTCGCTCCAGAGATGCTGCCTGTCCCGCCGAGTTACTCCAGCATTGTGTGTGTCTATCTCCGGTGTGAACCAGCATCTGCAGTTCCTTCCCAATCCCACACTCTCGGCCCCGGGGGGGTGGATGGAGCATCACACGTGGACACATCCCACCCACCACCCCAGACTTGCCCCTACGGCAGGTCTTTAAGCCGTTCATTGAGACAGAGTGAAGCCACGGGGACAAGTGGCAGAAAGGCCGAAGATAGACACGAAATGCTGGAGTAACTCTGCGGGACAGGCTGCATCTCTGGAGCGAAGGAAAGTCTGAAGAAGGGTCTCGACTCTATTCCTTCTCTCCAGAGATGCTGCCTGGTCCGCTGAGTTATAAACTCCAGCATTTTGTGTCTATCTTTGGTTCAGTCTTACGAGCAAAAGAACAGATTATTAAAGTTCCCACGGTACACTCACGAGACACTAAGATAAACGCACGGGGCCACTACGTTATTACAACGAGTTAAAATGTTTCCATTTTACACTTGAACAGTTAATTTGACTCGTGGAAAAAATCAAACATGTTTGATTTTTTTCACGAGTTAACAAGTTTCCCGAGTACCTGCCGTTAGCGCCACGAGTCGATAAGTTGCTCGTGCGAGTTCCGACGTTCCCGCTACGTGATCACCACGAGTGAAAACTCGGGGTCACTCGTGGGCCAGCTCGCACAGTGAGACAGGGGTTTTACTATTTTACTTCGGAGTCACGTGAGTGACTTTGTGAAAATTTCAAAGTTCTGTGATTTCATGCCCTGGAAAACGTGTCCATGCTCACACACTGCCATAATAACCAACGGAGGAAGTATGTTAACGTATTTCAGACTTCTACAGTGCTGAAAAACTATGTATTATTTAACAATAATAATAATAACCCCTAAATTCGGGGAATTGCAATACAGAACTTAAAATAGTGCCTGTAGATATCCCAGGCGTGGCCACAGGTTTGTTATAACCGCTGGAGGTTGTTTCATTAGGCCAACCCGCCGTTACAAGGGTGTGGCCCATGGGACTTCCATCATCCTCGCTGCACAATGTAGCTGCAGCCCTGGTGGAATGAGACTTAAAATATCGGTGGCCACCCCTGCTGCACCACTCTGAGCCATCTTGATATGGTCTGCACGGTACTCTGTGATTAGGATGTTTGAACTTATCAATAGAGCCATTTCCGTTCCCCTGAGACTATTGGTGAGCTCCAATTAATGTAGGAGGTGGTTCACTATGCATAGGTGACTATCTACTGGATAAGCCAGAAACTCTAATTTGAGGCCAGATGACCCTGGCCTGTTTTGTTAAGTAACTCATAAATGTGAAAGGTTACTTATTTTGGGATGTTACATGGTGTCCAGTTTGTGCAGAGATGAACCTGCTGCACCGTTACAAGTGTCATCAGCATCACTATTTTATACATGTTAGTGAGAGGGACGTGGCTGGTGCCCAATCTCTGAATAGGTCAGGACAATGCCAATATCCCAGGTCTGGGTATATTGAGGCCCGGGGAATTTTTTGTTAAAATCCCCTCATGCGTTTTGACACCAGAGGGTAAGATACTCCTCCATGGTGTTCTAGCTCCTATCCCAGGTATGAGGATAGCGCACTTTGCGCAATTGATGGCCTTATAACTCAAGCTTTCATCGAAGTGTAGACTTACCAGGAACTCTAGCACAACAGCGATGGTGGCTGTGTTGAAAGTTGTGTCTGTCCTGGTACAAAATGCCTCCCATTTTTTGATATGGGTGAGGTACTGTTCCCTGGTGGACTCTCTGCATGATGCCGCGATGATATTCATGGTTCGGTCCGACAGCCCAATTCCAGGAAAGATCTTTCTCAAATTTCGCACCCAATGGGTTCATTCGGTCATGGCACGGATGACTCTCCCTTGTCATGGGCGTACCAGCAAACTCGGGCGTTTGGAGATCGAAACCCATTGCTCTTACCATGTCGAGTCCCACAGGGTACCATGGCTGATCGGGTACTCCCAAATACCTGATGCGGAGTCTAGTTTAATTTTCCGGAAGACCCAACTAATGAGGCAGAAAAGGGGGGAAAAATGCATAGAAAAAACAATCCCCCCCCCCCCCCCCTCCCCCAGTGGAGCGAGATGCGTCCATCGCTACTGCCCCAGGGTCTGATTCTCATGCAACATACATTGGTATCTGGTGATTAAGTCTTGATGCAAAACAATTGATATCTGGTGTCCATACTGAGCTATAATGTCAGTAAATGACTGGTGGTCCAACATCCATTCGGTGTTATCATTGAATTTGCGTGACCTGGAGTTGATATCCAAATGTTTCTTTCTATGCACCAGTGGCAGATTGTATTGATCAATTCATCACAAGATATCGACTTAATTCCACCCATATGATTAATATATGTCACCACGGTGGTATTATCAATTTGTAGGCGAACATGCAGATGATGCATGTCTGAAAGGTAAGCTCAAAGTCCGTGAATGCTCCCAACACCTTATGATGATTGAGACCCTGAAGTAAGGTTAACTCATGTGTATTCCATCTACCACCGCAACTGGAGGTGGTATTGGTTGCTCCCCAGCCATGAGTGCTGGCGTCAGTTTGTAACACTGTCATTTTGGCCCTTTGTAGATTTTGGTAATGTAAGGATCCAAATTGTGGCTGGGAAAAAACGCAGCCACGAGCTTTCCAATTACCCTGGCTATTTGCCGAATAGTTGGTTTACTGACGCAAACAAGGATGTTATATGCCTCTATCAAGTCTGTTGCTTTGTCCTTTGGCAAGGTGACAGACATATGAACAGAGTCAATCGTGAATCCCAAATCCATAGTCACTGGAAGGTATTTAACTTGGATTTGTCTGGATGGAGAATAAACCCAGATTTTTGAAATAGGAGCTTGGTGGCTGAGACAGCCAATACTGCAGTATGAAAGATCAGAAGTTATTCCCTGTACAAGTGCAACCTTCCCCCAACCTGTGAAGAAGTTACACATGCTTATGTTCCAAAGGCAACAAAACCCACCTAACTCCATGGTTACCAGTGGTGCTGTGTTGGTTTTCTCCTTCTTTGGTTCCTGGGAGGTGGAGGCGTTGTGGTGTGGGGTTGGCGCATCTTCCAGGAAGGCAGTTCTGGGACATGGCCTGAAAAAGACCTTTGTGCAGATTGTACGGCCTTCGAGCTTTCACCAGCTTTTCTTTCGGTGTGATAACGCAGCCTGCTGGTGGATGCGTAGGGGTGCTGCTGCCAAATATGTGCGGACCTGGTAGCGGCCGGCACCTTAATCATGCCGACGGCTTTTGTCTCTTTGTCGAGGTCTGTTACCTGTTTGGGCAGGTTGTCCCTGAAACAGAGTAGGCCGCTGTGCACTGCTGGTTCTACACAACCCTGCGAACTTGGGGTTTAGTGTAGGCTGGATGCAGAGATGCCAACCCTAAATTTAGTTCACAGTAACATTCAACCCATTTGTCCGTTACAAATGGGGTTAAATGTATTTCTCTCCGTACTCACTTGGGGTTGTTGCCGGCGGGTCTGCGCCTGCGCACTGGTGCAGATCAGCGGGCTGCCGGCGGGCGGGTGCGGCACATGCGCACTTGGCAAGGTTGCCGGCGGGTCTGCGCCTGCGCACTGGGTGGGGGTGGGGGGGAGGCCCGGTGATGGGGCTGCCGCGAGCGGCCGGCTGGCGGCAAGAAAGTGCCGCTGATCGCGCGGGCCGGCGCCGCCCGGGCTCTGGGCCGGGCGTGGCGTGGCTCGAAATGGCGCCAGGCCCGGCAACCCTCCCCCACTGCGCACGCGCGGCCACTGGGGCCCGGCAACCCTCCCCCACTGCGCACGCGCGGCCACTGGGGCCCGGCAACCCTCCCCAACTGCGCAGGCGCGGACACTAGGGCCCGGCAAAGTGCCGCTGATCGCGCGGGCCGGCAAACCGGGGGCACATGGCGCCGGCGTTCACCACGGGAGGAACACCGGCGCGGCGGTGTTCCGTAACAGCATGTTTGGCTGCCGGAACACCGTAAAAAGGTTATTTCGCCGGGACAAAATACGGCGAATCCGGGACACTTGGCATCTCTGTGGATGGCATTCTTCCTGAAGTAGTTGATCTCAATTGACCATACTGGAGAGTGCCAGGGCTTCTTGTTGCTCCTCTGACATATCTTCCGTCTACTGACCTAGTAAATCTGGTAATACCCGAGGCCAGTAGTTTTACCGATTCCTGGAACTAGCTAAGTTGTTGAGTAATTTAAACTGGCTGCCTGTTGACAATGGTAGCCCCTTTTGTGAGGGCATCGCAACTTGAATCCCATCTCGAGTAGCTCCTCTTCTTGCATCCCTAGCATGTTGTGTTTCTTCTGCCAACTCCCCTTCTGCAGAGTCAGCCCAGACCTGACTCCTTATGCTCCCCTGCGAAGAGGGTGAGCATTTGGCAGCCCTGTAAAGGGTACTGCCGTGGGTCTGCTAGGAGACCCACAGTGACCAGACTCCTGCTGGAGTGGGTCACGTTGGAGCTAGTGCTCCCCATCCGCTCCATGCGGGATTATCGACTGCCGTTGCAACCCGCAAACGGCGAGTCTGTGAGCCCGGACCCTGCCGGGTCAACGGGTTTGCCCCACTTCCGGGACGTTGTGCCGCCAGTCCGACATTCCTGGTGTACGGGCTGCGGCGTTGAGTCGGAGCTCCTGCTCTGCCTTCGCTACCCGCGAACAGCAGTCTCCGAGCACGGACCCTGTCGGGTCAACGGGCTTGCCCGACCTCCGGGTAGCGTTGCCGTCAGTCCGCGGTGTTCCTGCAGGCTGTGGTGTTGAGTTGGGGCTGCCGCTCTGCCGTCGCTACCCGCGAACGGCGAGTCTCTGAGCCCGGACCCTGCCGGGTCAATGGGCTTGCCCGACTTCCGGGTTTGTAGTGATGCCGCCGCTGACTGCCCGCGTTCCCGCGGTCCACAGTCAGTCTTTCGAGGCGGCCCCTTGGTGGGGTACTCTGTCCCACAGAGTCCTTGAAAGAAAAACCCGACCTCAGGTAAGTCGTTCCTTACCTGCAGGTCCGTTCCAGTGGAGGAGCGACCCTCCTCCCTGCCTGTCGCTTCGCATGCGGTCGACGATATGCTGCGCATGCGTGCTGGCGGGGTCTTCACGAAGTCACTCATGTGACCGAAGTAAAATAGCCTCATTGTACTCATCCCATTTTAAACCAATATAAGTCCCTTCCAAGAGCCTGTTCCAAGTTGCCTCCCTGCATTATCACCCCCACTGGTGCAGCAAGAGGACAGATCTGCTGGTATCTGAGTGAGCCCCAGCTGTTCCAGTCTTAGATCCTGGGCTCCATCCTTGAAACACAAAACAAAGTTCTGGAGAAACTCAGCGAGTCAGACAGCATTTGCAGAGGGACATGGTCATTCAATGTTTTGGGATCGCGACCCGTCAGATGGCCAAAGGGGAATAACTCGCAAAAGGTGGTCATTTCCATTAGGTGTCCATAGCCTGTGCAATGCAGTATTGTCAAATATGGAATACTTTTTTACTTTCAGATTTGGAAGTCAGGCGATCTTCGTGTTTTTTAAAAAACAATTTCTGGCATTTTACTTGCACAAATTGGCATTTGTATTTCCTACCTTAATGGGACTGTCCCACTGTACGAGCTAATTCAAGAGTTCTCCCGAGTTTCCCCTGATTCGAACTCAGAGAATTACGGTAATAGCCGCTCGTAGGTACTCGGGGCTCTCGTGGACATTTTTCAACATGTTGAGCTTATCGCGTTTCCCGAGTACCTGCCGTTAGCGTTACGAGCCGCTAAGAGACGTCCCGAGCTCCGACGTACCCGCTACGTACATTCTACGTGCTTACCATGAGTTTGATTTTTTTTAAACTCGGGAGAGCTCTTGAATTACCTCGTACAGTGGTACAGGGCCTTAACGCCACCTGTGCCTTAAAGATATCTCATAGGTTTTAAAACGACGGAGTTCCCTCAAGGCTTTAAAGCCACTGCATTAATGCAAGTTCTTTTTTAAACAGTTTGTGAATTTGGCTCAAGCCTCTTGTGATAATAATCTAAAAGGATGTGGTCACGAAGTGCAAAATGAAAAATGTTTTTGATGATCTAACTGAAATCTGGAGAAAAGGCTTTACACTGCTTTTGGAGTTCCCTGAATCTCATACAGGAATGTTTGATCAATCTGTCCAACTCTCATACTTAAGCTTGTCTTTAGTTTTGGAGGTTGGAATGTTTTCTCCGGGTGCTCCGGTTTCCTCCCACACTCCAAAGATGTATAGATCTATAGGTTAATTGGCGTCTGTAAATTGTAAGGTCCCTAGTGTGTCGGATATTGCTAGTGTACGTGTGCTCGCTGGTCGACGTGGACCTGGTGGGCTTAAGGGCCTGTTTCCACTCCGTATGTCTAAAGTAAACTCCAAAGTTCCTTGTCCTTTAGTTTTGGAGAATTCCTTGTCCCCTGAATCCCAGAGAAATTGTACTCCAATCAAAAGTCTGCAAATGAGAGCTTTTATAAGTGGGCTTTAGACATCCTTGATAAATCGGAGCCTAATATGAGTATTTGAATTAGCATTCAGGTTCTGAATAAAACTTGGAACATAGTAAGTCCATAACATTTGTAGGTGTAAGATGTCTGGAATTAATTAATTTTTCAGAAATGTTGTTATACAGTATTATACAGCAATGGGCAAGCACCATGTTCACCAGTAATATATGGAAATATAATCATTATTTTATAGAACATATCCAATGGATCACAGAAATAGAGACAGAGATTCATGAATCTTTCTTCCCAGTACTGGCACAAACTCTACATTCATGCTGGCAAATATGGGCAGACATAACAAGGTGTGAGATTCAATCTGACTGAGATACTTTGGGTATTCTGCAGAGCAGATTCTCCATATATTCCTGTCAATTATTAGTGTTTTCAATGACTAGCACTTACCAAAGGGATACTATGTACTGTGGACTTCTCTCACGATTCAGAAGTGCCCAGCACTAAATACAGGTCAAGCGAATCTAAAAATAATGGGCTAAAAATTTGTAGGGGGCTCATGAACATAAATCATTAACAATCATGGGGAGGTATGATAAAGACCTTAACGTAAAGAGCACGGAACCACAGGAAATTATGTTCTCGCAATAACCTCATCTGAAGTACTGAGGTGCTGCTTTAGGTGCCAAAACTTGGGAAAGGTATATTAATCCTTGAAGGAGTGCAGTGTAGATTTACCAGAATATTACCTACATTCAGAAAATGAAACTGTGAAGAGCAGTTACACCAAGCAGGTTTGCATTTTTTGGAATTTAATAATGTAATGATTTGATGGTGGCTTCAAGATATTTTTCTTTTTATTCTGGATTTTAAATCGTGTATTGTGTTTTTGTATATAATTTATGATGCTCTTATAAGTAATTTACTAAGCTTTTATATGGATTTTATGGTGTTTTTATATGCAATGTATTCCATGTAATGTCGTCTCTTGTCTGGATCTTGAGTCTGAAATAAAGTTTAATAATAATAGTAATTAATAATAATAATAATAATAATATTAATGGGAAACAGGCCTTTTGCTGGTTGCGATAGACTATTGACATATTAAAATTAGGGCCAAGCTTTTAAAAATTAAAATGGGAGTTATTTTAACATGCAAAGGATGGTCCCCTGCACATTGCTGGTAAATGTACAAGCGATTGAGAACATACATGGATGAACTTAAAGCTAGACTTACCTCTGAGGGGAGACACGGTGGCGCATTATTATATTCAGAATATTACTATATTCAGCACTTTGTATGTTCCTCGTAGCTGTATCTATCGTACTTGAGTTTGAACTGATTGTATCTATCCATGGTATATCTGATCTATTTGGATATCATATAAAGCAAAGCTTTACTTTGTACCTCAGTACATGTGATAATAATAAGCCTAAAGACCCTGTCCCACTTTCCCGAGTTACTCACAAACTCTCCCGAGTTTTCCCCTTGATTCGAACTCAGAGAATTACTGTAATAGCCGTTCGTAGGTACTCGGGGCTATATTTTTAACTCGTGGACATTATTCAACATGTTGATAAAACGTCCCGATTTACCTGATGCCGCAGGTTCCTACGGCTGGCATTACAAGCCGCTATGAAACATCTACGGACTCCCACGGGCTCCTACGGACTCGCTACCGACATTACCTGACATTCCCCGAGTTCGAATCAAGGGGGAAACTCGGGAGAGTTTGTGAATAACTCGGGAAAGTGGAACAGGGCCTTTAACCTAAAAAGTTACAAGTTTTGTTCAATGAAGACCAATTGATGCAACACCAATTTATGAATTTAAAATGTCTTGATAGATTTTTCTTTACAGCAGTTAACAATGAAAATGAAGCAACGATAAATGCAGATTGGCCATGGCTTCCTGACTCCCCACCATGGACTCCAACTGTATTTCATGCAGCCCCAGGAAAGGAGCCAACACAATTAAAGCCCTTTTCCACCCTGGGTCAATCCTTCCTCGTCCCATTCCCATCGTGCAGACGGTACAGAAGATTGAAAGCTCAGACTCAGGATCAGTTTCTTCCCATCCGTTATCAGATTCTGAATGGTCCTTCCATAAGCTTGGTTTCATCAGCCGATTCTCCAATCTACCTCAATGCGGACATTGGACTTTGTCTCTGAAACTGTTACGTTACAATGCTGAGAACTATATTTTGCACTTTGTCTCTTTCCCTTCATTCTACCCATTGTACCTGGGTGTGGCTTGATTGTATTTATGTGTAATGTTATCTGATTTGATTGGATAGCATGCAAAAAAGCTTTTCACTGTACCTCAGTACATGTGGCAATAATAAACCTACATCTAAGGGAGAACAAGCTGAGGATACAAATAGCCTACCTGTCCCTTTGCAGTCTTACCCTTGACACGCCATACCCTTGCCAACTGCGGAGATTTCATGCTTGGTCATGCCTAGTGTGAAAATAAGAATATGATTCTCTGCCATCATGGGGCAGCAAGAAATAAGTGGTGATTTGAGGACAAATTATTACTGTTCTCCATTTCTTGCACAAGCAGAATCACACACATTTCATAAATGATCCAAATTATAAATTAGGCACAAAAAACGGCAAATGCTGCAGATCTGAATTGAAAACAAATGTTGCTGGCACTACTCAACCGATCAGGCAACATCAACCGCGAGAGAAACAACAAAGCTAACGTTTTAAGCCGATCACTCCGTATCCAAGATCTGATAAAAAATGTCATAATGAAATGTTAAATTATCTCTCTCTCTCCACTGGTGCTGACTGACCTGCTGAGTATTTACGGCATTTTATGTTGTTTTTATTGTTAATGAATTAAGCAACATTTGTATTGTAGAAAACATTTTATTTATCAAATCTTAAGTCAGTATAAAGATTATTCCAAAGTGTGCAAATTAGTACATTTCACATTCCATCTGAGAGCAATGTAAGTACAGTAGACAAGTTACCGGTTGAGTACTCAGGAGGCCTAAATTGGGGGCAAGAGTTGGAATCCAACCTTAGGAAATTTAAATTCAGTTAAATAAATAAACCTGCAATAAAATATTAACAATATTAGTGGTGATCACTGAATTACTAATAAAGCAAATCTGCTGTCCTTACTCAATATAGCCAATGTGTGCAAAGGGATCCACAGTAAGGTGGTTGGATTTTAATTGCCTTCTGAAAAGGTTTAGCTAAGACACTCGGCTTTGAAAGCAAGTAGGGACAGGCGATAAATTGACTTCTGGCAGGGAGCCCCCATCCTGGCACTGCATGGCATCTTAGCGCAGTGGTAATGCTGCTGCCTCATAGCACCAGCGTCCTTGGTTCAATCCTGACCTCTGGTGCTGTCAGTATGGAGTTTGTATGATCTCAGTGACTGTGTGGGTTTTTCCCAGGTACTCCACATCCCACAAATGTGTTAGTTGGCAGATTTATTGCTTGCTGTAGCATACACTTAGTATAGGTGGGTGGTAAGAGAATCATGGGTAAGGCAATGGGTAGAAGACACAAAATGCTGGAGTAACTCAGCGGGTTAGGCAGCGTCTCTGGAGAAAAAGGATGGGTGACATTTCAGGTCAGGGCCATTATTCAGACTGAAAGTAGAGGGGAGGGAACTGGAGGTTAAAAAAAAAGTCCAGAACAAAGTAGGGCTGGCAATAGATGGCCATGGAAGGGTGGAGCCATAATAGCCCATTGTTAGCTGGGGAAGAGGTAAAATAATAGGCATTTGAGGGAGAATGGGTGACAGTAAATAATAGTAAGATTAAATGAGAACTTACCAGTTCGAAGTTTGATCCTTATTTTATGAGGAGTTACGATGAGGGATTACGTGAAGAAGCCCCGCCAGGCGCATGCGTGTCATACTTCAAAGCAGCGGTGTGAAAACACAGAAACACAGTAACATAGTAAGGCTTTGAGAAGACTAGAACTACCAGATGATCTTTTCGATTATGAGGACCAGGAGCGGAGGGCACGTAATCCCTCATCGTAACTCCTCATAAAATAAGGATCAAACTTCGAACTGGTACGTTCTCGTTTAATCTTACTATTTTCCTTCTGAGTCACGTGAGTGACTACGTGAAGATTTCAAAGCTCTGTGATTTCATGCCGTAGATGCACTCCATACAACACACTGCTTCAGTTGACACAGTAGTGAATAAATAATGTATTGAACATTGCTTCGAATTATCCAATAATCATTTTTTAAATAACAATACAGTAACTCAGCGGGTGAGTTATGGACGTGAAGGGAATGGAGGGGTATGGTCTGAGTGCAGGTAGATGGGACTAGGGGAAAACAAATGGTCGGCACGGACTGGAAGGGCCGAGAGGGCCTGTTTCCGTGCTGTAATTGTTATATGGTTATATGGTTATATATGGTAATAACCCCTCTATTCCAGGGGGAAATCACAAATGAAACTTATAAAGACAAAGCAAATCAAATCAAACGGAAATCAAAACAGCATGCCCAAACCCTGGCAATGTCAGGACAGGTTTAACATAATTTTAGAAAGTTGATTCCTTAGACCATCCTGCGGCATTGCTGCAGATGTTGATGCCGCCCTGGTGGAGTAATATTTAAATACATGAGTGTCTTACTCCAGCAGAATCCAAAACCTGTTTTACCATCTGACACCTGACACGTTTTATGAAGTCTTTTTTTTTTTTGTGACTGATGAGCATTGCTGTCTAAGAGCCTCTGAGACTCTAAGTTACCTTCATATATTGACTCAGGTGCTAAACTACACATAACCTTTGGTCAACAGGGTATGCTTTAAACCCTGTACAGGACCCAACACAGCATGCCCAAATCGCGGTCCTGTAAGAACAAGTTTATCATAAAACGTAGAAACGTCGATTCCTTAGACCATCTTGCGGTCCCGAGGATTTGGTCTACCTCCCAATATTGGGTTGGTGTTGGGCTGCACTGGTGGGTAATATATTTGCCCCATCGGCCTACCTCTGCTTGGCCCTGCCCCGTGATCCGATCCCCTGCGCATTGAACCTAACTGTTTAGATGACATCCTGGGAGCAGGGATGAATGGTTTCATACCAATTGTCTTTGCCTCATCGTCAATGTCCCTAATTTGCTTGATGAGGTCGTCGCTGAACAAGTAATCCGGTGCTTGAATGTTGCTAGCCCTACACAGTCCTGCAAATTTTGGGTGCAATGTTGGCCGAATGGCGATTTTCCTCATACAATTAAGTTTGAAATAAGCATTGCAGAACAACGCAAGCATATCCTTTTGAGTTCTGGACATTGTCGACCCTTGTATGTGTTTCCCAAATACAGTAATGCCTGCTGATATCAGCTTGAGGACATGCTGGAAACACATTTCCTGCCCTCGCATCGTTCCACTCATGGGTGCCCAAATTGCAGATTTTACTGTTGGCGACCCTGAGCAAGGCACAATTGATGGGTGTTTTATATATTTCAGCTGTTTCAGTCATAACAGTTTCTTGGAGCTGGTGAGAAACCAATTAGTGTTGGCCGCCAGGTTCTCTTTCATAGCCTCACCAGTCTATTCCGTTATAGCAAAACTTATTGCTACATCCGGAACAACCGGAGTGTGGCTCTTGTGCTCTGGTGTGTACACATAAGTAGGGACACCAGCTTCAGGGTCAATCCCCTCCTGCCCTGGTACTCCCGAGTCTTGCTCTAAGGAGACCTCTTCCAGACCTAAACAAGGCACTGGAGAGTGATATTCCCATTCTTGATAGGCACCATACTCAGTGTATGGAACTCCTTCGGAGGCTGCCTGGGAAATCTTTGGGTCTTTGGAACCTTGACTGATTAAAGTTTGGAGCATTTTAGTCTTGCTCTAGGGAGACCTCATCCAGACCTAAACAAGGCACTGGAGAGTCAGATTCCCATTCTTGATAGGCACCATACTCAGTGTATGGAATTCCTTCGGAGGCTGCCTGGGAAATCTTTGGGTCTTTGAACCCTTGACTGGTTAAAGGTTGGAGCATTTTCTCCATTTGTTGCAGTCTCCCCTACATTATTTTCCGGTCTGGAGGAGAGTCTTCTTCTTCCTCAGATACGTCAGATAAACTGGTCTGACAGACTTTCGTTTTTGTTTTTGTTTGTTTTGTTTTTTTCTTTTGTTTAATTTAAGTAATTAATTAATTAATTAATTAATTAATTAATTGATTACTTTTTTACTTGTTGCCGTGGCCTTAGTGCCCTGGGACACTGGAGCAGCTGGAGGCTGTTCAATCACCGGGGCAACAGCCATTGGTATCAGAGCCGGCATTACCGCACTTAGCTCCCGACTCGAACGCTGAGATGGACCGCATCGCTGCGCGCCCCACGCTTCATGCGAACAGACTCTCTCCCAGCACTTTCCATAACCTCTAGGTTGCACTCCAACTGCACTACAGGGAACACTGCCACCAATTTACTAATAACAGTAGCTACTTCCCGGATGGAGGGATATTGTTTTCCAGTAAGACTGGTACAGACCTCTCTGATCTCCACAGCCTTGGCTGCAGGCAAAGTCACTGACATCTCCCAAATAAACAAATTTTTTTTAAAGAATTTAACTGATTAAGGTCCAGAATACCTCTACATCCCCCATCTTTTCTCTGTCTGGGGAAAATATTGGACACAATTGTTGAGGATGGTTTATCGTCCTCTCAATTCCCCTTTTTTGGGACAACCCGTAATTTATTCTTTTACCTGCTGAGTGTGTGCAGAAACACCCAATACTCTATTAGGCATATTGTTTACAGGCGGATCAATTCCTGACATAAACTGCATTCGAGCTTGAGACAGTGTGTAGTATAAACTGATGAGATGTTATGCAGTACCCTTCATCATACCCAATTGCAACCTACCCCCAACCGGAGGTCCCAGAACTTATCCTGGACAAAATGAATCACCTGTACCTCTACAGTCAGCCTATACTGCTTCTGCCCATATTGGGATTGTAGCTGGGATACACAGGTGAGTAATACCGTCGTCCCACAGGCCCCACTCTGCTTGGCCCTGCCCCTGGATCCGTCACCTTTCGCGCTGAAACGACCTGCGAGACGGCATCCTGGCAGAAGGAAAGTATGTCTTCATGAGACGGGTTGTTTTGGCATGTTCCTCCATGTCCTTGGCTTGTTGGAGGAGGTCCACCCCAAATAAATAATCTGGCTTGGATATTGATGGACCTACATAGAGCTGCAACATCGGGTTCAACGTAGGCGTTGCAGAACAGGCCAGCATACCTTGTTGAATAGCAACAACTTGGGGATGCGTTTGAAACCTCACTTTTTGTCTCCACATCGTTGCACTCATTTGTGCCTTTGCCGAGTTCACGATGAACATTTTGAGTGAAGCACAGTTTACAGGTGTTTTATAACTTATGGCAGTCTCCATGAACGTATTCTGGAACTTGGGAGAAACCATGTAATTTACATTTGGCGGCTAGAATTTTCTCAATAGCCTCACCAGTCCCTATCGGGTTTAGCAAAGTTTAATGCTACGTCCAGGACACCTGGAGCATGGCTCGTGTGCGCTGGTGTGTGCACATAAGCAGTGACACCAGCTACAGGGTCAGATTCATCCTGCCCTGCTTCTCCCGAGCTATGCTCTAGGGAGGTCTCGTTCAGCCCTAAACAAGGTGCTGGAGAGGATGATTCCCACTGATATGCATAACAATGTTTTCCTTTTTTTTTGTTATATGGACCTCTGCGAGAGGCTGTGTGGGAATCCCAGGGCATTTGACCGTAATTAAAATGTATTTATTTATTCCCCCCCCCCCCCCCCATGGCTTTTTAAATTTGGAGTATTTTCCCCCCATTGGTTGAGCCATCCCCATACTAAATTAAAAAGGAGTGAATCTTCCATATCATGAGACTCATTCAGTGTGGTATTTCTAAGTGCCTTAAAGCACTAGAAATTGATGGAAGCAGTTAATAAAATTAGTATTTCATTTCATTTTATTTAATTTCATTTTATTTTATTTTATTTCATTTTACCTGCCTTATATAACATTAGCGGGTATTGGAGCCGGCATTTAGCGCAGCCGTTATCTCCAAACCTGATCTAAATAGTGGTAATAGCGGGAGCCGGCTTTAGAGCAGCCCTTATCTCCCGACCTAATCTAAAAGCGGTAATCGCGGTCCCCGTACGTTCCACTCCATTACCACAGTTTAAAAATATATTTTTCCAACTCTAGCTGGCTCTGCGAGCCAGACTTAAAGTTTAAAATTTTTTAACAATATATATGAGCAACTCTTACTTACAGAGCTGACTTACAGAGTTTAAAAACATTCACAGGAAGGTTTAACAGTGACTCACCTGCGGGGTGCTACTTACCGCTGCGACATGCGTCGACGTAATGACGCGCATGCGCCTGGCGGGGCTTCTTCACGTAATCACTCACGTGACTCCGAAGTAAAACTAGAATTAAAGGGATTGCTCTGACAGCAGGCATAGACTCAATGGTCGAATGTCCTCCACTTTTGAACCTTAACATTTTACAAGATCTTGGAGTGTTCTCACCTGTAAAAGCCCTGGAGAACTGGCATCAATTACTGTTCAGTATCATTTTATTCATTTGTCGAAAATTAGATGATGAAAACATTTTGGGAAGTGAAAGACAGAAAATACAACACAATACAAAACCTGTAGTTTTTACAAAAATAAAAGCATTAATTCCCTACTGAGGGAATGAGAGCCCACACTCGTAAAAAAAAATATTTTTCGGGACAGAACGACTTGTTCAGCGGTACTGTTAATATTCAATGCAGTTAACAATTAAATTAATCCACAATGTATCAGCCCTTAAGTTTTCAACCATCATTAGGGACACATCAATGCTGTCATTTCATTTACCGAATAATTAAAGGCAAAGAGTGGATGTGGAGAGGATGCTTCCAATAGTGGGAGTCTAGTACCAGAGGGCACAGTCTGAGAAAACAAGGAAGTTCCTTTTGAATTGAGATGAGAAAGAATTTCTTTAGCGAGTGGATGGGTCTTGTGTGGAACTCATTGCCACAGGCGACTGTGGAAGCCAAGTCATTGGGTATTTTTAAAATAGAAGTTGATTAGTTAATGATTAGAAATACTTTGATAACACATTCCACGGCAGTAACACTGCTCAACCGAGTACTACAACAGCGAGTTATGAATTATCAATACATAATGGGCCAAAAATTGCAAGAGGCCATGTTAAATATGGAATATTGCATGTAGTTCTGGTCGCCCCATTACAGGGAGTTTGGGGATGGTGTGGAGAAGATGCAGAGGAGGTTTACCAGAATGCTGCCAGGATTATTGGATTTCTGCTACAAGGAGAGGTTGGGCAGGCCAGGGCTTTATTCCTTGGAGCTCAGGAAGCCAAGAAGTGATCTTATAGAGGTGTACAAAATCATGAGGGGAATAGTTAGTGTGAATGCACAGCGTATTTTACCCAGTGTAGGGGAATCAAGAACCAGGTTGAAAGTTAAAAAGGGCAGGATTTGATAAAAACATGAGGGACAACTTTTTCTCTCAGAGGGAGATTCGTATATATGTAACAAGGTCCAGAAGTGTAGTTGAAGCAAATACTATAACAGCATTAAAAAAAGGGGGGGGGGGGAGATTGCAACCTTCACGTGGTCCACCCTGTTTCGACGAATGCAATCAACCTGGTGTGCACAATCAAATAACATCAAATAGAACAAGGGGGTGTGAGATTGCAACCTTCACGTGGTCCTCCCTGTTTCGACTAATGCAATCAACCTGGCGTGCACAATCAAGTAAGATCAAATAGAACAATTTGTCCTACAACTTTAGGCTGTGCACGCCATACGCAAGAAGAAGAAGCATTAAAAAAGCTCATGGAGGTACATAGGTAGGAAAGGCTTAGAGGGACATGACACAACATGGGCAAATGGGACCAACTTAGATGGGGCATCTGGGTCAGCATGGACAAGTTGGGCCAAAGGGCCAGTTTCCATGCTGCATGACTTTCTGTACTAAAAATCCTTGGCTTTGATGGCATGGTGTTATGTTGAATTGCAAAGGCTGAAAAACAGGAAACCTTGGACAGATTTTTTGTTATAAAGGAAGGTTGGAGAAATTTGGATTGTTTTCTCTGGAGCATTGGAGGCCGTGGAGTGACCTTATCAAAGCACATGAAATTATGAGCGCACGGTAAAATGGTACACCCAGGGTAAAAATGTTAAATACTAGGGCATAGCTTTAAGTCAAGAGTGTGGACATTCAGAGTCAGACAGCGTGGAAGCAGGCTCTTCAGCCCAACTTGCCAATGCCAGCCAACAGCCCCATCTACACTAATCCCACCTGCCTGCTTTTCGCGCTTCACCTTAAACCTAAATCCTCTGGTTCTCAATTACTAGTCTGGGCAAAGGACTGCACACTTACCCGACCTACACCTTTATTTTAAAGGAAATTTACAAGTTTTATTTTTAGAAAAGGTATTCGGTGCCAGGCACACACTGCCAGGGCAGGTGGTGGAAGCAGATACAAAAGCAACATTTAAGGGGATTTAGGAATGCTCACACAGGCAGGGAATGAAGGGATATAGACCATGTGGAGGGAAATGGGATTAGTTAGACTGGCATCATGGTCGGCACAGTTATGATGGGCTGATGGGCTGTTCCTCTGCTGCACTGTTCAATATACTATGCAAGTTAACGAAAATAGCAAAACCCTCTCAACAACAAAAATTGAAAATCACTCATGTTGGGTAAGAGCCACTCTCGATTTCATTCGTGAGAACATTACTTCATTTCCATTCGCTGCACTAAACTCGGTTACCTTTAGAGGAATTAGATTTACCATTAGGGACTACGTTGGAAGTACCCAATAAAAATTTGTGGACATCTGATTTAAATCGGTATTAAAACTTTCCGTTTGAAGCTGAAACACAGCTGATTAACATTTATTTTGTTTTTGTAAACTACTAATAACTCTATCTATGAATATGTTTTTGTATACTAAACAAACTAAAGGGATTCATCATGTTTATGGAATAGAATTACGCAGTGGAAATTTCCCTGGAAATTTATCACTAGTTGCAATGGAGGAACAGCGTACAATGTGCCAGGCAGTCCACGCGAAAGACCAGGGATAAATTCCTAGGCAAATGTATTTCAGTTTATGGAAGTGCGAATACCTGGAAGTGGTCTGTATTTCAATCTCAACAGGAAGCACTGTTAATCAGTTCAGGAATTATCTCACGCACAATGGTTCTTCATCGAAAGTGTGCGTCATCTGTTTGCTCTGACAAGGAGAATTTACGGAACAGTTTATTTTGCATTAATAGCATCGCAATGTAGGATAACAGGCTGAAAAGTGATGGGCAGTCAGGGGTATCGGACAGACAGTGATACTGAAAGAGGCAGAGAAAGTTGAAAAGCAGCAGACATCGATGTCCGTGTAGGAACAAGGAACGGCAGATGCTGGTTTACACAAAAAGACACAAAAATGCTGAATTAAGCGGGCCATAGAGCACCACTGCAGAACATGGATAGGTGACATTACAAGTTGGGACTTTGTGTCTATCTCTGACCTTGTTATCACTTATACACAAAGGTGGCTGTGTATGTGCAGGTATCTCTCACCACATTTATGTTATATTGCACAGTTCATTTTTTCATATTCTTTCCCTATTGTGCAGTCTGTTTAGATTTATTGTCTGCTGTGTAAAAAGAGTTATGACAGACTGATTACGGTACAAAGAGCTAGATGTGGTTGGTCACTGCTAGTAAACTGAAGGTGTTCAACAGTAAAAACGCCCAGGTCCCCATCTTCTTTGTCTGCATTCCCAAATATTCAGGTTCATGGTTTACTGATGGATTTGTAGGCCAAATCCTTCAGTTCAATCTGCAGCTGGCCTCCACACCAGTTGAGCACAGTCTTGCTGGGAATCCCTGCAATACGTGAGAACCCACTGGTTTCAATTGCTGGACATATGATTAGGAACTAGTTACTCTGTACAAATTATTTTGAGTGAATGTTTCAGCGGCACATTGGCGCACCGATACTGCTGCTGCCTTACAGTGCCAGACATCCAGGCTCAATCTTGACCAAGTTTGTACGTTCTCCTTGTGACCGTGTAGGTATCCTCCGGGTGCTCTGGTTTCCTTCCACACTCCAAAGATGTACAGGTTGGTAGGTTGACAGAAAATGCTGGAATAACTCAGTGGGACAGGCAACATCTCTGGAGAGAAGGAACGGGTGACGTTTCGGGTCGAATGGGCGGGTCAGAGATAGAATGTGGTCGGAGACAGTAAGACTAGTGGGAAAACTTCCTGAAGAGCAATGCTGACATCAATTCTAGATGGAGGGAGCACTTTGAAGATCTTCAAAATCAAACCGCCTCATTTGACAGGAATGAGATCAACAACATTCCAAAGCAGCCTGTTGACGACGCCCACAGCAGAATATCATCACTTGAAGAAGTCAAGGAAGCCATCAAAACCTTGAAAAACAACAAGCAGCTACACTTGACGGAATACCAGCCGAGGTCTACAAAATTGGAGGTAACCTGCTCCATTACCAACTGCATCAACTTCCCATCAAGATCTGGATAAATGAAGACATAACAGGAGACTTTAGAAACTCAGCAAACCTTACCATCTACAAAAGTAAAGGCGAGCGATCTGACTGCGGAAACTATTATGGAATTTCGCTGTTAGCAACAGCAGGCAAGGTCCTCGCCCGCATCATCAACAACCGACTCATGCCTTTAGCTGAAAAGATCCTTCCGGAGACACAAGCCAGTTTTAGACCATCACGTGGAACAGCCGACATGATCCTCACAATGCGTCAACTACAAGAAAAATGTTGTGAACAACTTCAACCTTTGTACATGGCATTCATCGACCTCACAAAGGCCTTCGACTCGGTATCAAGGGAACTCTTATGGGACGTCCTATCCACCTATGGATGTCCTGAAAAGTACATTCGAATCCTGAGACTCCTCCACGAAGACATGCTTGCCACAGTCATGGCCAGCAACAGCAACTGTGAGCCGTTTCAAGTCAGATCAGAATTGAAACAGGGATGCTTGATTGCACCAACGCTGTTCACCATCTTCATAGAAACATAGAAACATAGAAATTAGGTGCAGGAGTAGGTCATTCAGCCCTTCGAGCCTGCACCGCCATTCAATATGATCACCCATCCCCTTACACTCTTAAATATAGCCAATGAACTGGCCTCAACTACCCTCTGTGGCAGAGAGTTCCATGTGTGAAAAAAGTCTTCTCATCTCGGTCTTAAAGGATTTTCCCCTTTATCCTTAAGCTGTGACCCCAGGAAATCTCCTAAATTCCAGGTCTAAACAATCTAGCAACTGAAGTAGAACCTCCCTGCTCCTGTACTCAAATCCTTTTGCTAGAACCTCCCTGCTCCTGTACTCAAATCCTTTTGCTCAATCATTGCGACAATCATCCACATCATCAAGGATGACCTACCCCCAGGAATCGAAATTGTCTACTTTTCAATCTTGCTCGTCTCAAGTCCAAAGCTAAGACATCTATGAGCTCCCTCATCGAGTTCCAATACGCAGACGGCAACTGTGTTGCTGCTCTCTCAGAAAATCATCTGCAACAGATCCTGACTGCCCTCAACAGTGCATACACGAAACTTGGACTTACCACCAACTCCAAGAAGACTCAGGTTATCTACCAACCGTCACCAACTGAAACAAATCGGAAAAACAATCAATTCAGCTTGGTGAACCAACCCTGGAAAATGTGGATCACTTTCTGTACCTTGGAAGTCACCTCTCCTCCAATGTCGACCTTGATGACGAGATCCAACATCGTCTTAAGTGTGCTGGAAGTTCCATCAATTATGTCTTTGAAACAGCTTAAATATCAGCTGGGAAGGCAGAAGAACCAACGCCAGGGTGCTGAATGAAGCAAAAACATCTAGCATCGAAGCCTTCATCATCAAGAACCAACTAAGATGGGTCGGTCATGTTGTTCAGATGGAAGACGAGCATCTACCAAAGCAAACCTTCTACTCCCAGCTTAAAGAAGGCAAACGTAAAAGAGGCGGACAAAAGAAGAGATTCAAAGATGCCTTAAAAGCCAGCTTGAAGAAATGTGAAATAGACACCGCGAATTGGGGAACCAATGCCAAGGACAGGAAACCAAGAAGGAACAGCGACCTTCGAAGCCAAGAGATGTGCAGAATTAAAGAGAAGAAAACGGAAGAGAGGCAGCAACAACCAAAGCCCGATCTGTCATCTGGAATTACCTGTCCTGAATGCTGAAGAACTTTCAAAGCCAGGATTGTGTCATGACGATGAGTCTGGTATGAGACCATGAGTCATAATGATATGCAAATATCTTGACCTTTGTATCGGCTGACTTGGAGGTCAGATCGCATGCGCGCTGTGTAAGCCAAGGCGGGAGGACATGATCGGCGGAGACAATAAACACACGGACAAAGGAATGTAACCCGTAAATCTTGTGTCCGTATTATTATTGAAGATGTGACATTGGCGACGAGGATATTTTGGATTCTGAATCCGTGGCTAATTGCTGGAAAAAGGTTTCATAATGGCAGTCGCTAGAGCTGATTTGTTAGCACTTTGCGGAGTTGCACACTTCGATCCGACGGGTGATGCGACTACTGTCAGCGTGAAATGGAACGCTTGGCTGGAGGAATTGGAGGCCTACGGCGACAGTCGCGGGCTCTTTCTTGAAGAGAGTATGCCGGGGCACAAGGCACAGCGGAGAACGTTGCTTCTCTTCACCGCGGGGCCGGCGGTTCGAGAAACGTTTAAAACACTCCCTGACATGAGGAAAGACTATAAGAAAGCCATTGATGCATTGAACAGTCATTATGTGGTGGTGCCGAATGCTACATTCTAACTCCACTTATTCCACAAAACAAAGCAGGAAGAGGGCAGGACTGTTGCTCATTTTGTGACGAGACTCAGACCGGTGTCTGTAGGATGCAAATATGTGGCTGCTGATGTGGAAAACCAGATATTGGATCAGGTTGTTCAGCAGTGCAAGTCGGACAAGCTCAGGAGAAGGCTGCTAGAAAAAGGGGGTGAGTTAAACCTAATGATGCTTTGTCGATTGCAGCAGCACTGGAAGCTGTTGAGGGACAATTTCACAGCATGAAATTGCAAGATTCCAAGACTGGGCAAGTTAACCGGCTGCCCTACGGTAGACCAAGTAAGCCTGAACGTGAGATTGAGTGTTGCAGGTGTGACAACAAGGGTCACATAGGGAAAGATGCATGTTGTCCAGCAAAAGGTAGAACATGCAGGAAGTGTGGAGACAAAGATCATTTTGCAAAGAAATGTAAAAGTTAAGCCAGGGACAAGATAAGTGATTACAATAAGAGTGAATCTTCCAAGGCAGGGGAGAAAGGGAAGTCCAGTGACAAGAAAGACTGACCTTGGCAGAAAAAGGAGGGTCACGTCCGTCACATAGAAGGTGATTTCTGAAGTGATGAGGACAGTGATGAAGCTGGTGAACATGCTGTTAAAAGGAACTATCAGTTTGCATTGAATGATAGCCATCACAAGAAAGTTGCAGTGACCATCAGAGGTGCTACAGTGCCAGTGATTGTAGATTCTGGTAGCGACATCAACGTGATTGACAGCACTTCGGGAATGCTTGAAACAGCAGAAAATCAAGTTCACATCAAGGAGGTGCAGTAGGAAGTTATATCCATACATCACATCTAAACCATTGCAGACCATTGGATGTTTCACGGCTAAAGTAGAAGTCGGAGATAGAGAAACTGAAGCAGAATTTGTGGTGACAGAGGAGAAGGGAAAACCCTTGCTCAGTAGAAGTACAGCTCGAGAGCTGGGATGCTTCACATCGGAGTGCATGTCAATTCAGTGCAGTCACATGATGACATGAGGCAGGAATTTCACTCAGTATTCCAATGGGTTGGAAAATTGAAAGGCCGGCAAGTGAAGTTAGCTATTGATGAGATTGTCAGGCCGAAAACTCAACCGATGTGGACATTTGGACTTTGTGGAAAAGTCGAAGCCAAAATCAAGGAGTTGATTGATCAAGACATTATTGAGCCAGTTGAACGTTCGACACCATGGGTGAGTCCAGTTGTGATTATGCCGAAACCCAATGATGACATCAGACTGTGCGTTGACATGAGGAGAGCAAATGAGGCAATAATCAGAGAAAGACACCCAATTCCTACAGTCGATGAGGGGCTACAAGAGTTATCAACCAGTAACGTGTTCTCCAAACTTGATCGCAAGTGGGGATATCACCAATTGGAATTACATCCAGAGTCAAGAGAGGTGACAACATTCATCACTCACTGCGGATTATACCGGTACAAAAGACTGATGTTCGGAATGAATGCTGCCTCCGTGATCTATCAGTATGAAATCCACAGAGTGGTTCAAGGTGTACCAGGAGTAGCAAACATATCAGATGACATCATCGTCCATGCATCAATTCTTGAAGAGCATGAAAGGAGGTTGAAGCTAGTAGAGAAGAGGATACGAATCGTCCATGCCGAAGAGAAAAACTGGAAGGAGGCACTGCTAGCATACGTAGCTGTATATTGGGAGATCACTCTCAACGACAGGGAAAAGCCCTGTAGAAGCCTTGTTTGGAAGGAAAATTGGCACTAAAATGCCAGAAGTGCGAGAGATCATGGAAGACCAGGAGCTGGGAGACCGTGATGCCGAAAAGAAAGGTGAGGCAAAATGGTATGCCGACTTGAAACGAGGAGCCAGGCACTCGGAAATAATGCCTGGTGATGATGTGCTTGTGAGGCGAGATGATGGCAGTAAGATAGACACTCCTTACCATTGCCAGCCATACACTGTTGTATTGAGGAGTGGCAGCATGGTGACAGTCAAGTCTCCAGAAGGTGTTATCTACAGGAGACACCTTCTCCTGTCCACACTCAAAACGAGGTGGCTCAAAATCCACCAAGAGCTACCGATCCAGAGAGGCCAGACAACATCCCTGAACCGGTGTTCCTGAGACAACCAGCATTCCCGAGGTGGAGACCAGAGTTCCAGAGGCAGCACACTGCAACGCAGGTGATGAGCAGAGACAGCGTCTGGATGACAACACCTTGGAAGAGTCAACACGCTCTGATGCTCCTGCGCCAGCTGGTAGACCAAAACGGGAAAGGAGAGTCCCCAAGCGATACGACGATTTTGTGTGATTTTTGTGTGATATCGCAGGAAGAGCATATTGTGAAATATGGAAAAGGGAAATGTTGCAGCAGAGACACCATGTTCATGTAGCAAAACACCTGTTAATTAAATTTAGATAGAAGAAAGAACACAGAATTCAGTTGAAGGAAACTGGAAGAAAAACATTATTTGAAAGTAATTAATAACATGTAGCTTATCGTGTTTAGGAAATAGAATTAAATATGGCAGGTTATAGTTTTGCTTAGTAATTATACAGATGAATATGACATTTGTTTAGAGGCAAAGGAAGCCTACAGGTAATTATTTGTATTAAGTGAAAAAATATAATTTGTTTTGTATTTGTACAAGTATTTAGTTAGTATTTCATAGGCCAAGGTATATTTGGCTAACAAAGCCAACATAATAATTGTTAAGGGTAAAGAATTGTTTAATTGTGCAGCTGTCAATAGCAAACTGTTTATTATGATCCTGTTTATTAAGATACTGTTTATTATAATCAAGGAGTTTATTAAGGGTACAAGAGTGTAAAAAGTTCCTTTTTTGCCTCTAAAGAATTAGGATGAAAGGGTTTGAAAAAAAGACAGTTGTAATGCATTGGTTTTGTGAGTTATTGGAACACAAACGAAAACACAAAGAAGCACAAATATGCTTTGTAAGAGTCTAATTGGAAAGTGTATTAGAAAGAACACATATCAATTTAAAGTTTAATTCTGGTAAAGGAGGGATGTCATGACGATGAGTCTGGTATGAGACTATGAGTCGTGATAATCATATGCAAATATATTGACCTTTGTATCGGCTGACTTGGAGGTCAGATCGCACGCGCGCTGTGTAAGCCAAGGCGGGAGGACATGATCAACAGAGACAATAAACACACGGACAAAGGAATGTAACCCGTAAATCTTGTGTCCGTATTATTATTCCACATCTTAGACGAAGATGTGACAGATTGGACTCATAAGCCACCTGAGAGTCCACAAAACAATGGAATGTAGACCATCATCCTCGACCTCGAGGGATAGCCACGATGAGTGGGAGAACTGGGAAAGGGGAGGGGATGGAGAGAGGGGGAAAGCAAGGGCTATTTGAAGTTAGAGAAGTCAATGTTCATACCGCTGGGGTGTAAACTACCCAAGCAAAATATGAGGTGCTGTTCCTCCAATTTGCGCTGGGCCTCACTCTGACAATGGAGGAGGCCCAGGACAGAAAGGTCATATTGGGAATGGGATGGGTAGTTAATGTGCTGAGCAACCAGGAGAGCAGGTAGGTTAAGGCGGACTAAGCGGAAGTATTCAGTGAAACTATTGCCGAGCCTGCGCTTGGTCTCGCCGATGTAGAGACGTTGACACCTAAAACAGCGGATACAGTAGATGAGGTTGGGGGAGGTGCAGGTGAACCTCTGCCTCACCTGGCAAGACTGTCAGGGTCCTTGGATGGAGTCGAGGTGGGAGGTAAAGGAATAGGTTTTGCACCTCCTGCGGTTGCAGGGGAAAGTACCTGGGGATTGGGTGGTTTGGGTGGGAAGGGAATAGTTGACCATGGAGTCGCGGAGGGAATGGTCTCTGCGGAAAGCAAAAAGGGGTGGAAATGGGAAGATGTGGCCATTAGTGGGATCCCATTGGAGATGGCGAAAGTGTTGGACGTATGCGACGGCTGATGGGGGTGGAAGATGAGGACAAGGGGGACTCTGTCCTTGTTGCAGATGGGGGAAGGGAGAGCAACAGCGGAGCTGTGGGATATCGAGGAGACCCTAGTGAGAGCCTCATCTATAATGGAAGAGGGCAACCCGTTTCCTAAAGAATGAGGACATCTCCGATGATGTAGTACGGAAAACCTCATCCTGGGGGCAGATGCAGTGTAGACGGAGGAATTGGGAGTAGGGGATAGAATCTTCACAGGAAGAAGGGTGGGAAGAAGTGTAGTCTAGATAACTACGGGAGTCAGCAGATTTGTGGTAGATGTTACAGTATATTCGCAGGTTAATTGGCTTTGGTAAAATTGTAAATAGTACCCAGTGAGTAGGATAGTGGTTGTGTACCGGGTGATCGCTGGTCGGCACGCACTCAGTGGGCCGAAGGGCCTGTTTCCACGCTGTATCGCTAAAGTCTAAAGTTTTTAATTATTTACATAGATGTATTTGCTGACGGTATTTTTAGTTCAACTGTAACTCTGCTGGAAAGTGGCAAAGTGGAAAACTTGCTGGAAAGTGGAAGATTAATGGCATTTTTCCTTTGTTAATGTCCTGGCCTCTGCTTTTCTGGATGTCAAAGGCTGTTGGGGTACTTTGGGAGTGGAGCAGCTCACTGTGCCACCTATTATCTTGTTGGGCCCCCGAGCAAACCACCAGACTCTTGGATACGGAGGCCAACAAAATCAGCCTTCTGATTCCATCAAGGTATGTTGGGGGATTAATCTTACACCGTCTCTAGTCAAAAATCGGCCTGTCAGGGAACCTCCTTGCCTGAAGACATCTGCTGCCGGCCCAGATTTGTCCCGTTCTTTTCTCCTCGCTTTCAGTTCCCACCCCCTCCCCCCCCCCCCCCCCCCCCACCCCAACTACAATCCGTCAGAAGAATGGGTCCCGTTAAGAAACGTCACCCATCCATTTTCTCCAGAGATGCTACCTGCCCCACTGTTACTCCAGCATTTTGTGTCTATCTTTGGGGGATTAAGGACAGCTTTTCCTGTCCAAGGGAATCTGACCCTGTGGTTAATCCAAGAAAGAGATTCCCAACTGCGTCTCCTAAACCCTTGAGTCAGGCAACTTTAAAAAGGCGCTTGTATAAAAGACCCAAAGTGGTTAAAAGATTTCCACTGCATTTTACAATTTTCCATTTTGCAGAAACAAAGCAAAGATCTTTGTATTCTATACATATATATTGCAAAACTATTCAGAAGTTAACAATTTCACAGGAACCTGGCATTGCAGCACAGGCTTAAGGTCACTTCATTCAACTAACAGAGAAAGTAATCTTCAAGCAGGACAACTTGAAGTGTGGAACAGTGGCACAACGGCAGAATTGCTGCCTTACAGCGCCAGAGACCCGGGTTCGATCCTGACTATGGGTGCTGTCTGTACGGAGTTTGTATGTTCCCCCTGTGAGCGCATGGGTTTTCCTGGGTGCTCCGGTTTCCTTCCACACTCCAAAGGCGTGCAGCTTTGTAGGTTAATTGGCTTCAGTAAAGATTGTGAATTGTTCATAGTGTGTGGGATAGTGCTAGTGTACAGGGATCGCTGGTCGGTGTGGACTTGGTGGGCCAAAGGGCCTGTTTTCACACTGTATCGCTAAACTAAACTAATCTAACTTAAACTAAACTGATTACAGCACCAGTACCATATGAGCAATACATTCAAGAATGTTTTGTTACAGAACAACAGCATCTAAGCACAGCATTGTAAGGCACCTAGAAGTGTTTGAAAAGTAATGTAAAAAGCACTTGGTGGAAATTTGAATAACAACAAAGAATGTTGAAAATACTTAGCAGGTCAGTCAGCGGATAATATTTCAAGCTGAAAACACTTTGTCCGAGGTCTAATGAAGGGTGTTCAATCTGAAATTTAAATGTTGTTTCTCTTTCCTTAGATGATGTCTGACCTGCTGGAGTGTTTCTAACATTTTCTGATTTTACTCCTAGGCATCTCACTGAAACAATACCCAACACAACCTTTTTTTTCATGTAAGGAGCTAATGGGATGGAATGAGGCTTTAAGGAGGAAGAAATTGTCAGAACATGGAGGGGCTTTTGCAGTTTCAGAACTTAAGGCTCGAGTAGTGCCGGGAGGTGTGAAGAAAACTTGGGTGGTACAGATGGGACAAGAGAGATCCTGAAGGGCTGTAAATTTAAGGGAGTAAGTGAAGGCCATTGAGGGATTGGAAAATAAGGGTGAGAATTTTATAACTAACCGTTTGAAGGAGGAGTGGGAGTAGCCCAGCATCACCTGGAACCTTTCAATCATCCCATTTAATGTCATCAAAGTAGATCTGATGGCATCTTCAACATCACATTCCCACTTTACACCAGTTGCATTTCATACTGAGTTTACAGCTCAGTGAACCAAACCACGTTGGTGACCACAGGGCTAATGGGTGTAATCTATTATAAGAATAGCAAAAAAAAATCTTCAGGAGTTGAAGTTTACCTAAAGTTCAAGGTGTGAAAGTATTGGACTAGTTGACTCTGGAGATAGCAAAAAGGCACTTGTTCAAATTCCACCTCCAGCAAGGCTGAGGGAGGGTAGGAGACAGGCTGAGAACTCTGAGTCTCTATTGCATAGTTAATTTTTTGTGAGTTAGTTGCTGGTCAGAACCAAGTCTGTATTGTGCTATTATGAAACATTTTGCTTGGTATGTAACTGCGCGCAATATGTGCCATCAATTTAGCCTTTCCATTAAGTCCTTGTCTCTGCGGCCTCAAAACAGTGGTGTGAGATAACTACAACATGTGTTTCTAAGGCTCCTATTTCTGCTGCTCCAACAATGTACTGTAAGGTTCTAGTCCTTCCAGAGGGTTAACACTTCTTCGGAAGTAGTAGGGCACTTTTCAAACACTTATCATACCACAGTAAACTTCCAAGGTCCATGAGATGTGCAAAAGTTCTTAATGAACTCTCAAATGCATGAGAAAAAATGCATTTGAGATGTTTTCAGTTGACTGATCCTGCAGTTAATTGTTAAATCTACGAAACTAAACAATCACATGGCCGCAATATGGCTTCTAGTAATTATTTTGCTGGATTTCATGTGAAATAGATCTGCATTGCAGATAATTCCTGTCACTGAGTGTACTTATTATGGATTATGGCAACCCTCAGAAGCACCTGAAAGGCATGATTTCAGGGGGGGAATCTCAATGCCATTAGTCACTAAACACCATTCTCCAGAATTTTTCCACTGTAAAGTTTTGGTTCAGTTCCACCAGGTGCCTCAGTGCTGCAGCTTCTCGCTTGGATTGGTCAAAGCTTGGCTTCCACAGATCTCGGACAACTTTCCCCACATTTGAGGGCTGCAAGAAGGTAAAAGCCTTTGGTGCCGGGCAGCTGAGGTGGTTGGCTTGTCCCTGCCGTTCAATTGGTGATAAGCCCTGTGATCAATGGAAAAAAAAGTCACCTCAACAGAAAGGAACAAACATTACAAAATCCCAGTCAAGTTTCCAACAGTTGTGGAAAGTTGCCAGCCTTTTTAGGAATTTGCCAATTCAAGTTTCTATGAAAGCATGAATCATGTGCATGTTTTCTGTACTTCCCACCATTCTGACATGTTTCATACACCCTTGGAAGGGATGGATTTCTTGAGACTTCTAAACCCTGAAGACTTCAGAAGATCGCAAAGGGATTAGTGACAGGTTAGAACTGCACGTTCTTTTTGGACGTGGATTATTTTCTCTGGCACACCAGAGGCCGCGGGAAGACCTGATAGAAATATATCAAATTATGAGAGGCATAGATAGGGTAGACAGTCAGCAAGGGCATAGGTTTAGGGTGAGAGGGGCAAAGTTTAAAGGAGACATGCGGGATTTTTTTTTTTACACAGAGGGTGGTGAGTGCCTGGAACGTGCTGCCAGGGGTGGTAGTTGAGGCGGATATGATAGCGATATTTCAGAAGCTTTTGGCTAACCATATGGATATGCAAAGAATGGAGGGATATGTATTATGCACAGGTGGATTTGAAATGGTCATGGCACCATGTTCGGCATGGACATTGTGGGCCGAAGGGCCTGTCCGTGTGCTACGTTCATGCATTATAGGAATCCTATGGCTGACTTGATGGTGATGTTGGAAGGCCAGTTGGAAGATTGACTCATGCACCCCAATTTGCCTCAGTTCCCAATGCTGCTTGGACTTTGAAGCCTGATTTACATTTAAATACATCCAAACCAAACTGGATCGCAATTACCTTAAATATTTCTAACCTAACCAGGAAAATAGCAAACAGGTTCTCTCTCAAACCAGGAATTTCACTGTCACGCTGACTGTGAAGCATAAAAGGAATTATTCCCTTTCTCTTTTTTGTTTTCTGCAATGTTTCAGGCATTGTCAGCAGGTCGAGATAACCTTACACACAGCATACCTTTTGCTTTCTTCTGAGGTTTTCCCACACGCCGTTGCACACCACACATTCAAAGGCATCAATGTAGTTGTCCTGGGAAACATCTCGGACGCCCCACCTACGCTCTTTCATGGCAGTAAGCAGCTTCTCGTTGGAGATCAGGCCTTTGCGCTTCCACTCGAGAAAGCCTTCATATGCCTCGGTCATTACCGTCCAATTGCATGATGTAGCCAGCCAGGTCCTTGGGGTGCGAGAAGTTTCTCACAAGTATTGCACTTTTGTTACTGGGCAGCCAATCTGCTATACTTGGAGAACCATAGTAAACTGGAACGGCACCTAATTTGAATGGTCTCCACAATTTCTCCGTGACATAATCATCACAAACAGCATTCTCGAAAGCAAGAATGAATTTGTACTGAGCGAGAATCTCGTAGAATGCATCGTCATCCATGGTGGTAGGATCCTTCAGGTTAGTCGGAAGGTCCTTGTTATGTAGGCATTCTCCGTAAGAGTCCACCTGAATGTATTTCATCAACTCCCGCACGTAGCTGTCCCGATCGGAAGGAGGGTCGCAATCAGACTGGACGTACACCAACGGGGCCAAATGTTCCCTCAGCCGGTTCTTCACATGCAGTGGGAGCATGTACTTAAGTGACTTCAGCTCTTCGATGCTCTCGAGGTACTGGGTGGTCAGTGGCAGGTGAGAGTTGCGGCTGAATGTGGAGGTGTAATTAAACAACGTGACAGAGGACTCGTGGAAGAGCTTGTAATTATTCTTCGGAGACTCTTCATGGAACAAGGCCCATTCGTGATGAGGTTTTCGAGGCAGCGGCAAACTATTAATTTGAAAGTCTGTGCCTAATCAAATGGGGTAAGAAAAATAACATCAAATGTAGCCAGTAAACCTATACACTTACATCAGGCGCATGTGCAGCGATCAGCAAAACACAAAGTGCTGGAGGAACCAGCGTGTCAGGCATTATCTGTGGAGGGAATGGAGGGAATCGGGTTGGAACCCTTCTTCAGGCTGTTGCCCACAGATCATAAGGACATAAGTGATAGGAGCAGAATTAGGCCATATCGGCCCATTAAGTCTACTCCGCTATTTAATCATGACTGATCTATCTCTCCCTCCTAACCCCATTCTCCTGCCTTGTCCCCATAACCTCTGACACCCATACTAATTAAGATTCAATCTGTCACTGCTTTAAAAATATCCATTGACTTTGCCTCCACAGCCGTCTGTGGCAAAGAACTCCACAGATTCACCACCCTTTAGTCAAAAGAAATTCCTCCTTATCTCCTTCTTAAAGGAACGTCCTTCAATTCTGAGTCTGTGATCTCAGGTCCTACTCTCCCACTAGTGGAAACATCCTCTCCACATCCAGATGCTGCATGATCCTCCAGCACTTTGTGTTTTGCTCAAGGCTCCAGCATCTGCAGTTCCTTGTGTTTGCAAGTAAATCTATAATTAGTTCTGACGATGTATTAAACAATGGTATCGCTCTCCATTCAGTGGACTGTGCACTAACTGGGGATGCAGAGACACTAACTCTGGACAAAAATGGTACAACTGAGATTCTGTACAGAACATGGTCTTGAATAACTGGCTACATGGACCAAGAATCACAGCAAGCAGCGCTAGATGTCTGTAATGGAGTAACTTTAGAGCATTTTTATTTAGAAATATTTAACATGTATTAATTGATTCATTCATTATTACTAACAGGAAAAAAAACAAATCCAACGTAATAAGAATTCAGTTGTTTCAAGTCTCAACCATGGTATAGAGAACATTAACGGCCAGCATTTCTAAGGCGGTTGGTCATCTTTTCAAATTTTTATGGGTTAGTGATGAAGTATATTGCAAATGTTCAGACACCAGACAGGCAACCAAACACTTGAACTAATAAGTGTGAGTTCAAATGCAACCAAGAGAATTTCAAATCAGCTCAGGAATCATTTTGGAAGTAGAAAAAGGGTACCAGTTTAGTTGACTCTCGTCGTGGAACCAGGAGCCTACCTGAAGCGGGAAGCTGCCGAGCCCGGCCCCTGCTCAACCCCGAGTTCTGGAGCACCTGAGAGGATGGTGGAGGGAGTGGGAGACGGCAGCGGCTGCAGGAAAAAAGGGCCAAGAAAGAAGATCCGGGAGCGGGGGGGGGGGGGGGGGGGGGGGGGTCTCACCTTCCGTGTCTTCAAGGTCACCTGCAGGAGGCGCCCCCAGGAACACAAAGGCTGAAGGTGGCCGTGCGAGGAGAGGAACGGCGTATTGCGGGATGATCCGGACGGAGGTGGCGGCTGCAACAGACCATTATGGCTGGCTGCAGCTGGGACCTTGAGAATGGCACCAAACCCTGGCGCCTGCATATGGTCTCAGTGGGCTGTCTCCATATACTCTGTACTAAATCTGCGATTTTACTTATATAGAGTGAACATTTACTGACCTGTATGCAAAAATAAATTTCACTGTACCTTGGCAATGTGATAATAAAGAACCATTGAACCATTGAGGGGAAAACCATCAGACTGTGCAAAGACTCAGTTGGTATTGATAATGTCCTACAAATCTGATGTCCTTACCCAGACAGATAGAAGCCCACCATCAATTACTCAATGGCAATAGATGACGGTCTGGAATGCCCTTTCGAAGACCAAATTCTGCTGCTATGTCTTATGGTTTTCTAAATCCACACATCCAACATACTTTTACTGGAGTACCGGACCTTGACTAAACGATACAATTTTAAAATTGCTAACCGATGCAGGTTTAATGACAGTCATGAACAGCTTTGGAATCAGATACAAACTATAATCAGCGAGTCTCATTTGTTCGTGCAGAGCTGAGAGTTGGACTGGCAATTGAGACGGTGCAGAGCAAACCACCAAGATGATATTGGTGTAAGAATGATCTGACGGGTAGGTCTGCCTGTACATACTCCAAGGATGGGGAGTTTGGTCATTTCAGGGTGGGGTTTTATACACTCACCAAGGATGTGGAGGGAGTGGTTTTGGGTGAGCCTGTAAACATATACAATGCGTAAATGCACAGAGTTGGGAGTAAGTTATGCACAAAGTACTTACACATACCTTGCGACTCTGCAGAAATTTCCTCTGGCTTTGGGCCCTCCCTCCTCCCTTGGTGTTCTAAAACAAACATTGTTTCTTTCCTCTTCCCTCCCTCCCCCTTCCCATCCTTCCCTCCAGAAGAAGGAGAAGGAACTCCAGCTCGGGTCATTCCGTTTATCAAAAAGTCTCTTTAGTAGTCACTCTATACAAGCAACCTGCCTCTTCCACCAGCCCTAAATTATAAATGTTGGCACACCCCACTTCCTCCCGCACTCAAATGTCAGCGTTGAATATATCAGTGGGCAGTCATAAAATCCATTGAACAGATTTAAACGTTCAGCAGGCAACACATAAAACCAATGGCTCTGTAACGGGATGCGCATCACCGGGTCAGCTCAACAGATAAAGTTGGACATTCTGCATTTGTATCCACTGAACCTTTTAGTGGCTGGCTCAGGCTGTCTGCAATTCCATCAAGACTTTGTGTTCCATTTTGTTCACAGTCAAAGGACTTTGTGCATTGGCTTTAGTACAATTTTATGGTCGATTGCCCACAATCCGCAACGTCTCCTATTCCCTGTATTGAACAGTGGACTATACTGTAAATCTGCAGACCTGACGGATTGCAAACAAAGTAAATTTATCTGCGTTGTTGTTACATAATATTCACGTCATATCAAACTGTTTAATAACCAGTGAAGCTCTTATGGAACAATAATTGCAGCAATATGGCACAGTAACTAATTTGTGCACAGCAAGTTTCCAGAATAAGCAATGTGTTAACGACCAAATAATATTTTTTAGCAATCTTGAGTGATGGATTAATATGAGTCAATGGAAAAGCTTCTCGCTCTTTTTCAACACGGCGTCACATCATCTTTTAAACCACCTGAGAGGGGAGACAGGAACTTGGCTCAATGACTCAACTGAACTTTGGCAGTTTGTATTTCTTTATGGCATTGATAGAGGCCATTCAGCCCATTGAATTTATACTGGCTCTCAGAATATTGCCGCCATCAAATCCATTTCCCCCGCATTTCACTGTGTTGGGAGACCAACAAAGTTGGGGCAGACCAAAGGTGCCTTTCACTGAGTTGATGGTCTTCCAGCAGCCCCTGATGTGCATCTTCTTTGTGTCCCTGGGAACATCCGTCATGCATTTGCTCGAGATGAGCCGTGACAAGGACCCTTCTCCACACCCTCTTCACAAATCCACACTCTGTGAAAAGATGTGCAACTATCAACTGTCTCCTCTACAAATAACAGCCTGAGGACAGCGTGCGTCACGAGTTAAGACTCCGACGGTACCGGCATATCACCAGAGAGGCTGCACAAGGAACCACTCCACAGGATCCATCGAGTCCTTTTCCAGCAGTGCGTGCAGCATGTTCTGTGTTGATCACTGCCTGATGGACTTGTGGTCAAAGGTGTTGGTCTGGAAGAACGTTCCGGTCGTTGTGAAGAGGGTCCAGAGCAGGTTTATGAGAATAATCCTGGGGATTATTGGGTTAACATAAGATGAGCGCTTGACGGCATTAGGCCTGTACTCGCTGGAGTTTAGAATGATGAGGGAGGACCTCATTAAAACATCGAATAGTGAAAGGCCTCGATAGAGTGGATATGGAGAGGATATTTCCACTGGCGGGAGAGTCTGGGACCCAAGGGCATAGCCTCAGAATAAAAGGACACACCTTTAGAAAGAAGATGAGGAGGAATTTGTTTAGTCAGAGGGTGGTGAATCTGTGGAATTCATTGCCACGGACAGTTGTGGAGGCCAAGTCACTGGGTATTTTTAATGCGGAGATTGACAAATTCTTCGTTAGTAAGGGTGTCAAGGGTTATGGGGAAAATAGGGTTGAGCGGGAATGATAGATCAGCCATGATTGAATTACGGAGGAGACTCGATGGGCCAAATGGCCTACTTCTGCTCCAGTGACATGAACTTTCCTACAAAGGACAGGTGGTGCAGCAATGTCCAGCTGACCGGCATGTTTCACAACAGCAGTGCCAGGCTCACGCTTCGCAACACCGGGGACAGGTCGAACCTCAGGAGGTACGACACTTGGTCCCACGTGCTTTGGATGTTAAAACTGGAACCCTTTGGTTTCAAAGCAACAACGCAACACGCATGACACCAGTTAATATATTACAACTTTGTATCAAGAGAGGAAATATCAATAACATTTCAAAGGCTGCTTCCATTCTTTAAGCATATTTTCACTAATGGGATTTGGAGTTGTTTTTTAATAAATAGCGCTTAAGAAAAAAAAAGAACGATATTCACGAAAGGTTTTAAAACCGCAATCAATTAACACACAATTGACATTTCAAAATGTAGAAACAAAGAACTGCAGATGCTGGTTTACACCAACGGTAGACACAAAATACTGGAGTAACTCTGTTGGACAGGCAGCATCTCTGGAGGAAAAGAATACATTGACAGATTCCTGATTAGTACGGGTGTCAGGGGTAATGGGGGAAAAGCAGGAGAATGGGGTTGAGAGGGAAAGGCAGATCAGCGAGAAGTGAATGGTGGAATATATTTGATGGGCTGAATGGCCTAATTCTGCTCCTACGACATAAACTTAGGGACATGATAGGTGATGTCTGAATAAGGGTCACCCTTTTCCTTTTTCTCCACAGATGCTGCGTCACCCATTGAGTTACTCCAGCATGTTTTGTCTATCTTTAGTTGATATTTCAAGCTTTTTCTAATGTCTGGTTCAGTTCTATTATTAAGAAGCTTGAGGTGGTGCTGCAGTACTCGGGGAAAAAGCACTGTTCACTTAAAAAGCAAGATCAATTACAGGAGGAATGACAGCGAACAAGAGGCAGCATTGATGGGCAGTGCCGGCTTCCTCACTGCACACTCACAACTTGGCTACAAGGCACAATCATTAAGCTGGGGCGGGGCAGGGCAGGAGATGTTTTAGTTTAGTTTAAAGATACAGCGTGGAAACAGGCCCTTCAGCCCAACACAAATTATCCCTACACAAGTTCTATGCCAATTAACATACAATCCTGCACGTCTTTGTGTGGGAGTGTAGGAGGAAACCAGAGCACCCAATGAAAACCCACACGGTCACAGGGAGAACGTACAAACTCCATACAGCCAACACCCATAGTCAGGATTGAACCTGGATTTCTGGTGGTGTAAGGCAGCAGCTCCACCACTGCACTACTACGGAGTACCACAACCTCCCTCAGTCATTGATGCCGTGGTAATCCTTACAAATTCCGTCTTATGAGGTCTATTGCTGAAGCTTTGCCTTCAGATCATCTGACTATCACAGCATTTTAAATGAACAATTTATCTTTAAACAGGTAACCTGTTCAACCAAAATCCCAGGGTGATTTCAGTGGCATAAGATCTATCAGCTGCTCTTAAGAAACAAGACACCAGTCAACTTCAATGCTCTACCAGTGACATGCCAATTTAATTCCCTCAGTTCTCCCTCGCAACCACGCTTGCATCACTTGGAGAGTGTCTATCACCCAGATTCAAACACCTCGGGTTTGAATGACGAAGGTCTTTACTTTCCATAGAAAATAGTTGTCTGAAGTCACCAGCCTTGTTTCTGCTTGTTCATCACTGTCAGCACTGATCAAAACCACACCAACTGATTAAACATATCCAATTCTTACTACTAACCAACCCACTGATTATAAAGTAGCACAAAAGCAGAGAGGAGCACTATAGGCCTTGAATCATCTACTACAGCTCATCACGTATGTACATGGTTAAGTACAATTTATCTTTGATGAATAGCATCTTGTGTTCTGCCTGGTTACATTGAAGCCTTAGGGAATCAACAGTTTCAACAAACTCACTTATTATGGAGAAACATGAGGGTGGCACAGCGGTAGAGTTGCTGCCTTACAGCGAATGCCGCACCGGAGACCCAGGTTCGATCCCGTCTACAGGCGCTGACTGTACGGAGTTTGTACATTCTCCCCACTTGACCTGGGTGGGTTTTCTCCGAGATCTTCAGTTTCCTCCCACGCTCCAAAGACGTACAGGTTTGTAGGTTAATTGGCTTGGTGTAAATGTAAAAATTGTCCCTAGTGGGTATAGGATAGTGTTAATGTGCGGGGATCGCTGGTCGGTGCGAACCTTTTTTTTTATTTTTTTATTTCAAAATATACTTTATTCGAATTATAAATATATACAATACATTAACCTTGCAGAAAATCCATCCAACATTTTCGGAGGCTTTACAATAGATCAATACAGTTTAGACATTTCTTTCCCCCAAATTTCCACAAATCAGTCCCCCACTCGTGCCACAGTGGCGTGGGATACCTTCCCTTATATTGAGGGGCGTCTCCACCATACCGTACCCCCCATGTCCAGCAGCGGAAGGGCGTTAGACTGTGGCCCTCCCCCACCGAGCCTTGGCGTTGGCTGCACCGAGCTTTTCAGTGCGTCCCTCAGCACGTACTCCTGCAGTCTGCAGCGGGCCAGTCGGCAACATTCCCTGACGGACATCTCGCTCTGCTGGGTGGTGAACAATGCTCGGGCAGACCAAAGGGCGTCTTTTACCGAGTTGATGACCCTCCAGCAGCACTCGATGTCAGCCTCTGAATGTGTCCCTGGGAACAGTCCGTAAATCACCGAGTCCTCTGTGACGGAGCTGTTTGGGATAAAGCGTACCAGGGACCCTTGCATCTTTCTCCAGACTCTTTTAGCAAACCCACACTCTGTGAAGAGGTGGGCAACCGTCTCCTCGCCATAGCAGCCGTCCCGAGGGCAGCGTGCGCTGGCAGTGAGGTTCCGACGATGCAGGAAGGATCTGACTGGGAGGGCTCCCCTCACCGCCAGCCAAAACCCGGTGGGCCAGAGGGCCTGTTTCCGCGCTGATTCTCTAAACTGAACTAAATTAGAGACTGCACTCTGTTCTCACCCTTGCTCCCTTCAGACAGAACAGGGACAGAGTTCCTTTTGGTCCGAGCCTTATACCTCACTGGCCACTACATCCAGTGCATCATTCTTTGACATTTCAGCTGGCTACAACATGAACACAACACCTGTCACATCTCCTTCTCCCCACCCCTATGCGCTTTCCACAGGGATCACTCTCCATAATTCCCTTATTTGTTCATCACCCCTCCCCCACCTTCTCCTCCCCACCCATCCCTCCCCATCTCAGGCATGTTCTGCTGCTAAAGTTGCAGGCACAACACCTGTGAACACAACCCACACCGTTACACAACCTCTGTCCTGGGCCTACTCCATTGTCAGAGTGAGACCACACACAAATTGGAGAAACAGCAACTTATATTTTGCTCGGGCAGTTTACAACCCAACGGTATGAACGTTGATTTCTCTAATTTCATATAACCTCAGTATTCCCTCTCTCCCCTCCCCCACCTTAGCCGAACTCTTAGTTCCACTGTCCCCTCGTTATCACCTCTTCCCCAGCCAACAATGATCCATTATGGACTCCATGCCTTCTTGGTCATCTGTTGACGGCCCTGATTTGTTCAGGCCTCAATCCTACCTCCAACCCCCCCCCCCCCCCCCCCCCCCCCCCCCCCTCTACTTTCAGCCTGAAGAAGTGTTCCAACCCGAAAACGTTGCCTGGTCCTTTTCTCCAGAGATGCTGTCTGACCCACTGAATTGCTCCAGCACTTTGTGTCTATCTTCAGTATAAAGTGTGAAAGGCACACGTTCAGATTCAGGGAGTTTTTTCTAGCCGTTATCAGGCAACTGAACCATCCTACCACAACCAGAGAGCAGTCCTGAACTACTATCTACCTAATTGATGACCCTCGGACTACCTTTGATCAGACCTTACTGGATTTTATGTTGCACTAAACGTTATTCCCTTTAATTTGGACACTGTGGATGGCTTGATTATAATTATGTATTGTCCTTCCGCTGACTGCTTAGTACCCAACAAAAGCATTTCGCTGCCGGTACACGGGACAATAACTCAACTCAACTACTGAAGGGTTGCTTTCAGTGTCTTGTTTGCATTATTGGTAATGGAGAGCATAAGGTTAGACAGGAGCCTTGCCCAGGAAAAGGTCTACAATGACAGAGGCACCTTTCAAGGCAGTTGATCTCCAAAGGCAGCTGGCTTTAGGAGGCTACAATCTAAGGCCTACGTGGAGAAAGTGCCTGTCTTAGTGCCTGAACCATCTGCATAATGAGGAGAAAAATAAGGCTTGTGTGCAGAAGTGACAGTTCCCCAAGGAAAGATGGCTGGGGAATTCAGCAGGATATTTAATCACAATTATAATTATTCGCAATGTCAAAGGTAACTGGCTTAATTAACTGAGCAATTTCTCTGATGTATGCTAAATCATTCACAGTTACCATTGCGCCTTAATCAGACTGAACACTCAGTGTTCTTGCATTAACTTTCACACTTAAGACATACATCAGTCAATTTACTGAACCAGCCATGAATTTGGAAGTCTCTCCCTGTGGGAGACTGCTACCTTGCTCCTCAGGTAGGTGTTCTTCTTCTCTCTTCTCCGCTATTTCAAATATTGTTAGCACACTTGGCAGCTGTGGCCCGTCCTGTAGTACACACTCACGACTTCTCCCAGGCCAAATGTTAACACGGATTTAATTCTGGAGGACACACGCCTGCTTTGTGGGTATTTGAGCAGTAAACTGTGCGTGCTTCATTGAGTGTGCATTGCGTCGCATCTACTGCCACATCAGCCACATTGCCACAGATGTCTGAGGAGGCCAAGTCAATGGATATTTTTAAGGTGGAGATGAACAGGTTATTCATTAAACCTGATGTCAGGGGTTATGGGGAGAAATCAGGAGAATGCGGTTGAGAGGGAAAGATAGATCAGCCATGATTAATTGGCGGAGTCGACATGATGGGCCAAATGGCCTAATTCTGCTCATATAATTCACAAATGTATGAAATTATCAGCCTTGCCACTCTCTCATTTCACTCCTACCATTGGGAAGAAGGTATTGGACTTTGAAAACCGTGACCACTAGGTTCAAGAATAGCTTCTTCCCAGTCTGATGAAGGGTTCTGACCCAAAATGTCACCTATCCTTTTCTCCAGAGATGCTGCCTGACCTGCTAGCATTTTATGTCTATGACATGGAGTAACATTCTTTGGGTGTGTAAAGTACATACAGCCAATCCTATGATATCCACCACCTTGGGTTTCATATGCTACAGGATACAACAGACTCAGGCCTTGGAGGAAAGCATTCACTGGACCTGCTGTCTTTCTAGTTACTGAAGAGCTAAAGAGTGGCACGGTGGCGCAGCGGTAGAGCAGCAGCCTTACAGCGCCAGAGACCCGGGTTCGATCCTGACTATGGGTGCTGTCTGTACGGAGTTTGTACTGTACGTTCTCCCTGTGCCCTGCGTGGGTTTTCTCCGAGATCTTCGGTTTCCTCCCACGCTCCAAAGACGTATAGGTTTGTAGGTTAATTGACTTAGTATAAATGTGAAATTATCCCTAGTATATGCAGGGTAGCGTTAATATGCAGGGATTGCTGGTCGTTGCAGACTCGGTGGGACGAATTACCTGTCTTCGCACTGTATCTATAAACTAATCTAAAGTGAAACTAAGCTCTCCAACTTACCTATCTAGAGCATTCCCTCTGTCATCCTCTGTTATTGAGGAGAATCCCCCTCCACCCTGGCCCAGTCCAACACCCATTCCAATCACACGTGCTCCTCACCTAAACAGAACTCCTGCATTCAAAACCAGGT
Source organism: Okamejei kenojei (assembly GCA_035221665.1). Lineage (NCBI taxonomy): Eukaryota > Metazoa > Chordata > Chondrichthyes > Rajiformes > Rajidae > Okamejei > Okamejei kenojei. The sequence continues at coordinate 51,172,759 of CM069131.1, read as the reverse complement.
ACTGTAGGTAACACTGCAAGGCAAACAAGCCTCAATTAATTGAATTTCTGACTATCCCTCTTTGTAGCTCCATTTTGGATGCACCCACAGCTAAGTTGTACCGTGAAGGATTCGCACACAGGAACTAAAATAGAATAGGCGCAGGAGTGTGCCACTCGGCCCGTCAAGCCTGCCCTGCTATCATCATGGCTGATCTACGTACATTGGCCTCAAACCAAAAGTTTTCCAGGAATGAAGGATTTTAATTATGGAAATAGTTTGCTCTGGAAGAGAGGAGGTGGTGAGGGGATCTAGTCGAGATGTTTAAAATCATGAAGAAAATAAACAGAAGAGATGGAAAGAATTCTTCCTCTTCTGTGTCAGTTTCCTCATCAACCTCAATTCCTTAGCTTTCAAATATTTATCTCCCCCTTCCTTCAATATGTATAATGATCCAACCACTCAGGGCATAGAATTCCGGAGAATCACCATCCTCTGGGATAAGTCTGATAAGACTAGTCTGATGAAGGATGCCGACCCAAAACGTCACATTCTTTTATTCCAGAAATGCTGCCTGATATAAACCAACACCTGCAATTCCTTCCTATGCATTACCAAAAAAAAAATGTAGGAAAAAGAATTGTGGGTTAAGTTTCTGCACATTTTAAAATATCTAGTCCCACACCTTGTAGTGATGCTCCCTTATTTATGACTCTCCGTCTTGTGGAAACATCTCAACTGCTACCTTGTAAAGCCTCTTAGGATCTTATATATCTAATAGGATCCTATCTTATAGGATCTTATATATATGTAAAAGCCCCTTAGATATATGGCTGATATATCATTCTCCCTCAACCCCTCTCCTGCCTTCTCTCCATATCCTTTATCACCCTTATTAATCAAGAACCTGTCAATTTACGCTTTAACAATACACAATGATGTGGCCTCCACAGCCATCTGTGGCAACAAATTCTACAGATTCACCACCCACTGACTAAAATAATTCCTCCACATCTCCCTTTTAAAGTTAAGTCCCTTTATTTTGAGGCTGTGCCCTCTGGTCCTAGATTCCCACACTAGTGGAAACATCCTCTCTACATCCATGGTACACAAAAGGCTGGAGAAACTCAGCGGGTGCAGCAGCATCTAAGGAGCGAAGGAGATAAGCAGCGTTTCGGGCCGAAACCCTTCTTCAGACTGATGGGAGGTGGGGGGGGGGGGGGGGGGAGAAGAAAAGGATAAAGGAGGAGGAGCAGCCCGAGGGCTGAGGGAGCGGTGGGAAGGGGAGGAGACAGCAAGGGTTAACAGAATTGAGAAAATTCAATGTTCAAGCCAAGAGGATGCAGACTCCCCAAGCAGAATATGAGGTGCTGTTCCTCCAATTTGCGGTGTTGCTCACTCTGGCCGTGGAGGAGGCCCAGGACAGAGAAGTCGGATACGGAATGGGAGGGGGAGTTGAAGTGCTGAGCCACCGGGAGGTCGGGTTGGTTATTGCGGACCGAGCGGAGGTGTTCGGCGAAACGATCGTCAAGCCTCCGCTTGGTCTCACCGATATAGATCAGCTGGCATCTAGAGCAGCGGATGCAGTAGATGAGGTTGGAGGAGGTGCAGGTGAACCTCTGTCGGACCTGGAAGGACTGCTTGGGTCCCTGAAAGGAGTGGAGGGGGGAGGTAAAGAGACAAGTGTAGCATCTCTTGCGGTTGCTAGGGAAAGTGCCCGGGGAAGGGGTGGAGCGGGAGGGAAGGGAAGAATTGACAAGGGAGTTGCGAAGGGAGCGGTCTTTGCGGAAGGCAGACGGGGGGGAGATGGGACGATGTGGGACAGCGAGGGAGATGTCCCCTTCCCACCTCTCCCTCAGCCCTCGGGCTCCTCCTCCTTTTTCCTTTCTTCTCCCCGCCCCCCCCCCCCCCCCCCCCCCCCCCCCACCTCCCACCTCAGTCTGAAGAAGGGTTTCGGCCTGAAACGTTGCCTATCTCCTTCGCTCCTTAGATGCTGCTGCACCCGCTGAGTTTCTCCAGCCTTTTGTGTACCCTCGATTTTCCAGCATTTGCAGTTCCTTCTTTAACACTCTCTACATCCACTCTATCCAGGCCTTTCACCATTCGGTATGTTTCAATGAGGTTCCCTCTCATCCTTCTAAAACATATTCCCTGTACTTTTCCTTGAGGACAAATAAATTTTGGGATGGATTGGGGGGCTGTCACTGCATTCCACGATGATTCAATTGCACCTGAATGAACCTGCTTCAGAATTATCGACGTGCCAAACCTACTCCTCCTGCATTTGCTGTTCAAATTCTACTCTTCCCTCCAGGAAGGTGGATTTCATCACAGGCCACCAGACATGACAGGGAATAAATTCATTGGGAACCCAAATTGTTGTTCATGTGTATATTTACAATTCTGTATGAAAGACGTGGGCAAATGGTTCTAGCTCAGGGAGGCAACTTGGTCAGCACGGACGAGTTGGGACAAAGGGCCTGTTGCCATGCTGTATGACTCTATGATTTCATTCATTGTGACACTAGGTCCATTGAGTCTATACTAGCTCCCAGTGAAATTTAACAATACCTATTTTTTCCCTGTAACTTATTCAGCTGCACAAGGGTCAATTTACAGTAACACTCGTTCAACCTTGGACAGACACCAGGAAGAAGGATGGGGCTATTGATTAGGGAATGGTCCAGGCCTTAACATTATAAAGCAATCCTCTGTAGATTTATTCAGCGGATTGGACAAACAAGATGAAAAATAGTACTGGCAAGGGAAGAAGAGTTTTTCTTTCCCATCTCATACTGTTAGGTAGATGAAATGCAATTATTCATTGAGCATGGCTCATTAAACTTGGCATCGTGAAACATATCTAAAGCCAACGAGACAGGCACACGTTAGAGTCAAGAAGATTCCCTCCTCCGCCCACCTGTCTAAAAGGCAGAAAGTGAAACCGCACTATTCTGCCACAGAGTAGAATTAATTGCATTACAATCAGCTTGTTTAAGTGGATATGAAGCTCCCTCTACAGGGCAAAGCAATTGTTCAGTCATTGCAGTTTCACCTCCTAATCAGCAGCTCAGAGTTATGGTCAAGTCGACCCGTGTAAAGGGAAAGCAAAAGCCCGTGGGGAAGTAAAAATTGAAGGATTAATCTAACTTTAAAAATGGCCACACAAATCTTCATAAAAGCCTGACCTTTATGTCCACTCGGCTGAACGCAGGATATTTCCTGTCCGTTATTCAAAGACCAATTTCTCCTTGGTATTGGCCAGTATTTACTATCACTTCAATAGGTAAGCTGCTCATGTTGCTTGTGGGATCTTGCTGAGCACAAAATGGCTGCCGCTTTGCCTGCACTATGGTTGTGACTGAACTCAAAGTATCTATTGCCTGGAAGTGAGGGGTTCCTGAGACTGTGACAGGCTTCAACAGGCAATGCAAATTCCACCTTTTACTCAGCAATACAGCCCAAAGAAACTATACTCCACATGATTAATTACACAGATTACCTTTCATCCCGGTCAGGCAGAAAGGAAGATGAGCTGTAAATCAGACCACTCGTTTTAGCACAATTGCAAAGAATCCTTTAGAAGAAAATTGAGTTCTTCTGAATTGAAGAAAATTAGCGAAAATTAATTGCAAAGCTTGTTCTGCTCCCACTGGTCCCCACTATTGGCTCTCCACACAAGGGAACGTTTCTCGTCATCAAATGCTGCTGGAAGACTATCGATTCAGTGAAGGATGCTCTTTGGTTTTCCAGAAGTCTTGTTGTCCTCCCAGCACAGCAAGATGTCCGTCAGGGAATGTTGCTGTCCAGCCCATTCCAGACTGCACAGTACATGCTGAGGGATGCACTGAAGGCTCTGTAGGGGAGGCCCACAGTCTAGGCTCCATCCGCTGCTGTGCATTGAGGGGCTGAGCATGTGAGGACATCCCTCACTCAAGGGAAGGAGTGTCTTCCCACTTCTGGAGCCCACATGAGTGACAAGGGTGTTTATGTGAAGACAGGTACAAACACTATTGAGTAGAAGAGGGAAGCATAGTTGTGCAGCAGTGTAGTTATAACAGCACCAGAGACCCTGACTACAGGTGCTACCTATACGAAGTTTGTACATTCTCCAAGTGCTCACGTGTGTTTTCTCCGGGTGCTCCAGTTTCCTCCCACATCCCAAATATGTACAGGTTTGTAAGTTAATTGGCTTCTGAACAAGATTGTCCCTAGGACTATTATACAGGTGATCGCTGGTCGGCACGGTCTCCTTGGGTTGAAGGGCCTGTTTCCGCGCTGTATCTCTAAACTAAACTAACCTAAACACGAGGCAGGTCACTGGGAAGGGGGCAAGCAAGAAATGTGTGTTTTAATTGTGGTCAATGTAGACACAGGGTTAGAACAAGTTTGTCGCATAAATATATTTCAAACACTTATAGGGACACTATCCTAATGTAGTTTAGTTTAGAAATATAGCACGGACACAAGCACTTCAGCCCACCGAGTCCACGCATACCAGTGATCCCCGCACTCTAACGCTATACTACACACACTAGGGACAACTTACAAATATACCAAGCCAATTAGCCTATAAACCTGCATGGCTTTGGAGCATGCGAGTAAACCAGAGCACCCAAAGAAAACTCACACAGGTCACAGGGAGAAAACGTACAAACTCTGTAAAGACGAGCAGGATCGAACCCGGGTCTCTGGCTCTGTGAGGCAGTAGCTCTACCGCTATGCCACCGTTTATAATGTTTAACTAATGTTAAAACTAGTGTTTACAATGACGACGTAAACTGGACCACCCCCTACACCATGAATAACCCCTTCGGACTCAGTCCGAGTTAATGATCGTAATCTTTTAAAAGCCGTTCAGATGCACGAGCTGATACAGCAGTTCGTGCAGCTGCCAGTTAAATCAACGGGACAGTAATCCTCCGTGTCCGCAGCATTCTAATTCACTAGGGTGGTCAATGATACATCAATAAATAAGCAAGCTGCTGCCGATGTATTTGAGCGCCAATGGTGGAACGATGGCAACTGTTTACGGTTACCTAATGGTCTTTGGGTCTCCTGTGAGGTCCTAAGCAATACCAACCCTGGTTGGCACATGTGTGCCATTGCTGTACACATGCTGCCAAAGGAGGGATGCATAGTATTATTCAAGCTACCGGATACGTCCAGAATTTACAAACATTGCGGGGAAAAATTGTGGCAAGTTGCTGAATCGGCCAAATACCCAACCCTGGGAAGACACCTCTGATGTCCTCCACCACCGCCAGGCCCTCACCCTGAGGGCCCTTTAAGCATCTCCAAACTACTTTATACAAAATGCAAAGGTTATAATTACGCACTTGTGACTGTGTTGCTTTTCACCCTCTGTTCTTTAGTCAAAGGGTGGTGAATCTGTGGAATTCTTTGCCACAGAGGGCTGTGGAGACCAAGTCATTGGATATTTCTAAGGCAGAGATAGATAGACGTGATTAGTATGGGTGTCAGAGGATATGGGGAGAAGGCATGAGAAAGGTATTGGAGGCATAGGAGGGAGCAAAAGACCAGCCATGATTGAATGGCGGAGTAGACTTAATGGGCTGAATGGCCTAATTCTACTCCTATTCCTCATGACCTTCACAATGGATGAAGTTTATCCAACTCGTAGACATGATGCTGTAACTGTTGCTAATCTTATAGTTTAGTTTAATTGTCATGTGCACCAAGGTACAATGAAAAGCTTTTGTTGCGTGCTAACCAGTCAATGGAAAGACTACACACGATTACAATCGAGCCATTTACCGAGACAAGACCTCTTTGTTTTATACAGATGAGAAAAGCCCTCCATACGATAACAGTATACAGATATAGGATAAAGGGATTAACGTTTAGTGCAAGATAAAATCCAGTCAAATCCGATTAAAGATAGTCCAAGGGTCTCCAATGAGATAAATGGTAGCTCAGGACCGCTCTCTAGTTGTTGATAAGATGGTTTAATTGCCTGATGGCAGCTGGGAAGAAACTGCCCCTGAATCTGGGCTTGTGCGTTTTCACACTTCCGTACCTCTCGCCAGATTGGTGAGGGAAGAAGAGGGTGAGGCTGGTCCTTCATTATGCTGGTGGCCTTGCCAAGGCAGAGTGAAGTGTAAATAAAGTAAATGGGAGGTTGGTTGGTTTGTGTGATGATCTGGGCAGCGTCCATAATTCTCTGCAATTTCTTGCGGTCTTGGATGGAGGTGTTTCCAAACCATGCTGTGATGCATCCCGATAAAATATTTTCTGTCAGTGCCTCTGTTTGGTGGGAGTTCACTGATCAACTGTATCAACATCAATTGAATGGAGCGGTCAAGCGGCAGGTTGGCCAGATTGCGCGAGGAGACTGGACTAAAGTATGCAGAGGTGTTTCCACCGGCCCTCACGACAATGCGCTGCACAGTGACCGCGTAACGGGCTTCTCTCAACACAAGGTAGTATTTGGGACATCCCGTGCACTTACCAGTCACTCCTGCCCTCTCTCTCACAGATTAGCATCCATACCATGAATGATAGTATGTGCAGTATTGTGCAGCATTAACACAGGCTCTTAAAAAGTTTCCAGCAACAGGTAATTGAAGCTCAGAAGGCAGTGTCGACCAGGGAATGTCATACATACCGGCCAGGATATTGGGTATTCGTGAAATCCTACCCACTGAAAAATTGCCTTGAGCCCCGGTGGGAGGATCCATATCAAATGGCGGCACGGTGGTGCTGTGGTAGAGTTGCTGCCTTACAGCGCCAGAGACCCGGGTTCGATCCTGCCTACGGGTGCTGCCTGTGCAGAGTTTGTACCTTCTCCGCGTGGGGTTCCTCCCACACTCCAAAGACGTGCAGGTTTGTAGGTTAATTGGCTTCCATAAATTGCAAATTATCCCTAGTGTGTAGGATAGTGTTAATGCACAGAGAGTTCTCACAAGATGTTTTTTTATCAAAATTGTACAACAATTGACACTTCCGGGCAGAATTTTCGAGCAGTAGGGTAACTGGGACTGTGCTGATCTCCTTGTGCACAAGCAAATAAAGTGTGTCCTGAAAACAAATGTAAGTTGTCAGAGTCCAGTTGATCGGCGACGACAACCACATTTCTGACTCATGCCCTGAAGATAGTGGAAAAGCTTTGGTGAGCCAGGAAACTAATCAATTCCTGCAGCATATCCTTTGACTTTTATATCTGACACTTGGTGTAACAAGATCCAGAACTCTGCCATACTGGAATGTACTGTGCTTTGGCACAGAATCCACGCTGAACAAATGTCCCGAAGTATCACTCCAAGAGTCTTGGCAAAATCCCCGCCGATAATGCCACAAATGAACACATCACCAAATGTCTCTTGATACAATAAGAGCCCCTTCCACAGCCACATCTAATAAAAGTGTTCAAACCACACAACCGAGCTGTTGACTGAAGTTGTATAAACACTAAGTGCTGGAGTATCTCAGCGGGTCAGGCAACAACTCCTGACGACAGTTAAGGGCCTGTCCCACTTGGGCGTCATTTGCACGTCACGCAGGTGGCGCGCGAGGATTTTAAGAATCCCAAAATCCTGGGCCGCCACGCGCTACCGCGTGTCACTGCCTACACCACCACGCCTCACCAAGCGCCATGCGCGTGCAATGCATGCCATGCGGACGTTACGCGCGAGTCACGATGCATGCGTCGTGCATCGTGACACGTAAATGGTGTCACGTAAATGACGCACAAATAACGCCCAAGTGGGACAGGCCCTTTGCTCCTAGCACTTTGTGTTCTAAGCAATTTGCCAGAATCTGCAGTTCCTTGTGTCTACAATTCACTGAAGTTGGGGCCCACAAATGTAGATGTCTCGGTAGAGAGACAAATGATTAGATATTAATTCCCTTATTAATAATCAAACATCAAGAGAAAATCTCAAGGCCAAAAGATTAGTTCGGAAAAGTAATAGATTGACTGCTGATTGATAGGATATGGAAGTGTGGAATTCACGTGTTACAGATAGAGACCATAGGGGGATGGTGAGCCACGTCAATGATATAGAGACTGAACTTCAATTGGAAATTCCTTGATGTGCAGACCTGCAACAATCCCACCATCCCCTCCATCACTATCCTGGCTTTCCAATTACCAAACTTCAAGAAACTGAAGTTCATCCAATGCATTCCCTGAAGAATACCAGTGAACAGTTAAATATGTTCCGATTCCAACAGAATGTTCTCTAACATTTCATTCTGACAACTGTAAATAAGACTAGAAACAAGGAACTGCAGATGCTAGTTTACAAAAAAAAGACACAAAGCACTGGAACATGGATAGATGCCGATTCAGGTCAGGGCCCTTCTTCAGACTGATTGTTGGGCAGCGGGTTTGGGGGGGGGGGGGGGGGGGGAGCTGGAGAAAGTTGGAAGAGTTGGGGGGGGGGGCTGGACTAAACCAGGCAGATAACAGGTTGATACAGGTGAGGGGAGGGTTCGATAGGCAGGTGGTTCGACAAAGGCGAAGGTGTGAGACAAAAGGCAGAAGGTGTGAGACAAAAGGCAGAAGGTGTGAGACAAAAGGATTGAAAAGTTGCAAATTGTGAAGGAATGAATGTAGGCGAGGGGAGAAATAGGTGCGAGTCCGGGGGCGGGGGGACTAAGGAGGACCTGGTGCAGATACTTTGTAATTTTGTTAGCGCTCTTTATGTGGCGACTATTTGCATACCTTGGGTGTGCAAGCAAAGAATTTCACTGTGACCTTGTCACATGTCAAAGTCAAGTCAAAAGTCAAAGACAGGACAATGAAATTCTTTCTTTGCATAGCACAACAGAACATAGTAGGCATTGACAGAACATAGTAGGCATTGACTACAATTATATACGTAAATACCCACATTAATTAATAAATTAATAAAGTGCAAATAACAGATGGAGGGGTATTAATGTTCAGACTTTTGTCCGAGCCAAGTTTAATAGCCTGATGGCTGTGGGGAAGTAGCTATTCCTGAACCGGGTCGTTGCAGTTCTCAGGCAATGTGACAATAAAGTATTCATTCATTCATACAGCAATTGAGGTGGCTCATGTAAACTGTGAGGATTTTAAACTCAGCAGACGTGACCTTACGCTGATTCCAGACTCAAACATCAGGAACCCTCAACCACACTTCCAGGAAGACGGCATCTTACAAACTTGACTGGGTTATTTTTTTAAAAGGTCACCAGGTAAATAGATGAAATAACTGTGTGGATTTGGAATTGTTACCACAGCGAGAACTGTCAGAATTCTTTATCATGACACTGTGGCTTCCACATCTACGTCTGGAGTCTGCATTGCACAGATAACACAGAAATGTACTTGTTGTCGGATTGCCAATGATGGGAATCTTTTCAAAAATCAATGAACTGATCAGCACTTTAACTTTTTTGTGAACTATTCTCATAATAAGTTGTGACTGAGTTTTTAAAGCTATATTGAACATAATTACTGCTCAGCTGCCCGTCCCTACAAAACAAATTTAATCATCACGGAAACAGGCCCTTTGGCCCAACTTGCCCGTGCTGATTAAGATGCCCCATTTAAACAAGTTCCCCCTGCCTGCATTTTCTTTGCCCATATCCTTCTAAACCTTTCTTATACATGAATGTGTCCAAAGGTCTTTTAAATGTTGTTATTGTATCTGAATCAGCTACCTCCTTTGACAACCCATTCTTACAAAATTCTTAAGGGGTTGGACAGGCTAGATGCAGGAAGATTGTTCCCGATGTTGGGGAAGTCCAGGACAAGGGGTCACAGCTTAAGGATAAGGGGGAAATCCTTTAAGACCGAGATGAGAAAGACTTTTTTCACACAGAGAGTGGTGAGTCTCTGGAACTCTCTGCCACAGAGGGTAGTTGAGGCCAGTTCATTGGCTATATTTAAGAGTGAGTTGGATGTGGCCCTTGTGGCTAAGGGGATCAGAGGGTATGGAGAGAAGGCAGGTACGGGATACTGAGTTGGATGATCAGCCATGATCATATTGAATGGCGGTGCAGGCTCGAAGGGCTGAATGGCCTACTCCTGCACCTAATTTCTATGTTTCTATGTTTCTATTCCATATACACACCACCATCTGTATGAAAATGCTGCCCCTCAGATTCCTATTACTTCTTTCCCCTCTCACCTTAAACCTATTTCTTCTAGTTCCTTACTATGGGTAAAAGTCTCTATGCGTTCACCATATCTATACCGCTCATTATCTTATATCACCTCTATAAAATCACTCCTCAGCCTCCTGCACTCCAAAGAATAAAGTTCTTGCTTGCCGAACGTCTCCCTATCGCTCAACCCTTCAAGTCCTGGCAACATCCTCGTAAATCTTCTCTACATTCTTTCCAGCATAAGTATTAGAACAGCTTAAGTTCTTATAGAAGGGTGATCTAAACTAAACACAACACTCCAAATGCCACCAAATTGTATTTATAACTGTAACATAACATCCCAACTTCTACACTTCATATCCAGACTGATAAAGGCCAAATGTACCAAAAACCTTTTTTGACCACCCCCATCTACCTGTGTTGCCACTTTCAAGGAACTATGTACCTATACTCCCAGATCCCACTGCTTTACACCATTCCCCAGGGTACATACAGTCACTGTGAAGGTCCTGCCCTGGTTTGACCTCCCAAAGTTCAATACCTCACACTTATCTGTATTAAACGACATTAACCATTTCTCAGGTAGACACAAAATGCTGGAGTAACTCAGCGGGACAGGCAGCATCTCTGGAGAGAAGGAATAGGTGACGTTTAGGGTTGAGACCCTTATTCTGCATTTCTTAGCCTACTTGCCCAACTGATCAAGACCCTGCATAATGTTTGAAAACCATCTTCACTATCTACAATACCAGCCACTTAATTATATCTACAACTTATTAATCATGCCTTTCCACATTCTTATCCAAATCATTGATATAAACCACAAACAGCTATGGCCCAGCACCGATCCCTGAAGCACGCCATTAATCACAGACCTCCAGTCTAAAAACATCCTTCCAACGTCAGCCTCTGCTTCCTTCCATGAAGCCAATTCTTTATACAGTCTGTGAGCTCTCCCAGGATCCCATGTGAATTAACCTTCTAGAGCAGCCTACCATGCGGAACCTTATCAAGAGCTTTGCAGGTCCATATAGACAACATCTACGACATTGTCCTCATCAACTTTTTTGGTTACTTTTTGTTAGACAGGTAACTTTATCGTTAGACAAGATCTCCCATGAACAAAACCATGCTGACTATCCCTAATCACCCCGTCTATGCAAATTCATACGTATTTTATCTCTCAGAATCCTGGTTATGGTTTAATTAATGGTTAAAAGTTTGTTCTGGAGGTCTTTTAGTCTTTTATGTGGAGGTTGGGGGGGGGGGAAGGGGGAAAACATTTTTTCCAGTCCCTACCTGGGTGAGGATGCATCCTTCCTCCGAGCCACATCTTCGCCCCCCTCCTCGCGGACTACCATTTGGATTGGCGCGGCCTTTCCTGTCGGAGACCGGCAAGAGCTTCGAGCTGCAGTTTCAGCACTGAGGTACCATCGCGGAGAGGATGATGCATTACCCGAGTCGCTGTGTGGAGCTGTGGCGGCGCTGACCTTATCAACGCAGAGCCTGGGATCTCTCGCCGAGGTTTCCAGTGTTGGAGCACCGCCCAGCGCGGCCTGTGGACTTCTGGGGCCGCGGTCTCTGGTAGGAAGCGGCCGATTCGGACCTCCAAGCCGCTGAGAGTGTTCTTCTGTTCCAACGCCGGAGTTCCATCATCCCGGCGAGAGGGCCTGAAACATCGGGCTGCCGCAGCGGCGACTGCGGAGACCTCAATAGACCCCGACCACGGGTCAACATTGAGGAAGTGGACTGAACTTTGCTGCCTTCCCTCACAGTGGGAAACGTTGATCCCGCTGTGGGGGGATGATTTTTATGTTTAATGTTAAATTCTATAATGTTGTGTTTATTTTATATGTGTGCTGCAATGGCAACTCAAATTTCACTGCACCAATTGGTGTATGTGACAATAAATGTCCTTTGTCCTTTATTCTCTCAAAATATTTCCAAATCTCTTTTTTTATTATTCCACCAGAGTCTTAATATTTCAACATTGATCTTAATCATGGTTATTTTGTTCTTGGGTAAAATCTTGTCAATTTAAGTTTGTCAAAGGTAAGAGAGGCTCACTTCCTGGTTTGTTGTCTACAAGGATCCATCGAGCTGACTGGCTGCTCATCTTGTGTGATGATATCACTATTACTGATGCCAGAATAAAGCGGTAATTCTGCTCCAGAAATGACTAGATCTTTGTTTCAAGACTGACGACAATACCATGTCATTGTCCACCTATGGTTGCAGGTAAAGTGTTTATAAAATGTACTTACGAGACACATTTCTGCAAGATACAATCTTGACAGATTACTGTCAATATCCTGTGTGGGTGGAAAAATTAACTGACGGCGGAGGGGGTAATCTCTTCCCAATCTCTAAATGGTTGAACTGCAAATCCAACATCCAATATTGAACAATGAGGTGCTTTCTCCAACTAAATGCTATGAAGATTGAGTACACTGCCTTTGGTTCCAGGCAAATACACTGTTCCCCATCACCATAGTCATCCTTCTCCATGCAATGTATCTGAAACCGGGTCAGACTGCTTGTACCCTTGATCCCCAAGATGAGATTCAGACTACACATCATTGCTACTAGTTAGATATTTCCACCCCTTTTCTGTGATCTGGCCCCACTGCTAACTCAGCTTGTCTGCTGTTGAGTTGTTTAAGAACTGAGGATGCTGGAAAAATCGAAGGTAGACAAAAATGCTGGAGAAACTCAGCGGGTGAGGCAGCATCTATGGAGAGAAGGAATAGGCGACATTTCGGGTCGAGACCCTTCTTCAGACTGATCACCCTGTCTATTCAAATTCATACGTATTTTATCTCTCAGAATCCTGGTTATGACTTAATTCTCTCAAAATATTTCCAAATCTCTTTTTTTATTCTACCAAAGTGATATTTCAACATTGATCTTAATCGTGATTATTTTGGTCTTCGGTAAAATGTTGTCAATTTAAGTTTGTTGATGCCGTTGCTATCCCCAGGCTTTACCATTCCAGCGCATCACTGATTGTTTGCCTCAATCTTTTAATGTACACTTAAAAGGGAGGCCAGTGCTTTAATTTACATCAGGTTCTATTTAGCCATCATCCTTGTGCTCTCCAACCATGTTGCCCAAAGTCTCGAATTCAGAATTATTTTCAATGACTTTACAACATTGCATCTTGCGGTCTTACCCTTCCAAAATCATCTGCTCTTCATAGCATCAACCTTTGGCACAAACTGATATTTTGGCACACCTTGTTACTATTTAAATGCAGATTTACGTTTGTGTTGCAGTCAATGAGGGTTTGGTTCTGCTTGGAGGAAATAGACAATGCTTCAGGTCGAAAGACCCTTCTCCAGTCTGAAGAAGGGTCTCAACCCGAAACGTTGCCTATTTCCTTCGTTCCATAGATGCTGCCTCACCCGCTGAGTTTCTCCTGCATTGTTGTCTACCTTCGATTTTCCAGCATCTGCAGCTCTTTCTTAAACACTGTACTTCTCCTTTAAACTTTGTCCCTCCCAACGTATAGCTATGCCCTCTATTATTAGATTATTTCCATCCTGGGAGAAATATTCTATCCTTGCCTCTCACAATTTTACATACTTCTATCAGGTCTTCCCGCATCTCCAGTGTTCTAGAAAAAACTATCCAAGTCTGTCCAACGTCTCCTAGTTAATACCCATTAATCCAGGAATCATTCTGACAAACCTCCTCTGCACTCTTTCAAAATGTCCACTTTCTTCTTGTAATAGTATGACCAAAACTGCACACAATGCTCCAAATAAGTCAAAATATCTTTTAAGAACTGAGTGTACATACAATATGACTTCTGATACATTGCTGTAATGGATACTGCCATTTGCTGCCAGCCAGGGATTTCAACACAGGATGTTCTAGTGATAGCTCTAGTGATAGTGCTGGCAAAGTGGTACAGGGGTAGAGTTGCTGCCTTATAGAGCCAGAGACGCAGGTTCGATCCTGACTATGGGTGTAGTCTGCCTTTACAATTGTAAGGGGGCGCCGTCGAGTATAGCTGCCCTGCCAGCAGCTGTTAGTCTTTTCACCCTTTTAAAAAAAAAATGTTGTTAGTTAAAAGTGTTTGTTTTGGAGGTCTTTTAGTCTTTTTATGTGGCGGGTGTGGGGGGGGGGGGGGGGGGGAAGGGGAATTATTTTTCTCAGTACCTACCTGGTCGGAGATGTGGCTTTTCTCCGAGCCGTGTTTTCGCCCCTTCCTCGCGGGTCTTCGGGGAGGAAGCGGCCGCTCCAGATACCCCGGATCGCTGAGGAGTGTTCACCCGACGCCAGAGCTTCATCATCCGGCGAGAGGGCCTGAAGCATCGGGCTGCCGTAACGGCGACTGCGGAGACCTCAAAAGGCTCGACTGTGGGTGAACTGGGGATGGGACTGGACTTTGCTGCCTTCCCCCGCAGTGGGAACAATTGTGGGGGGGATGTTTTTTATGTTTACTGTTAAATTCCTTAATGTTGTGTATTATCTTTATTCGTGTACTGCATTGGCAAGTCAAATTTCACTGCACCAATTGGTGTATGTGATAATAAATGTCCTTTGTCCTTTGTACGGGGTTTGTACGTTTTCCCTGTGACAGCGTGGGTTTTCTCTGGGTGCTCTGGTTTCCTCATTGAATTATACATAGATAATAGGTGAAGGAGTAGGCCATTTGGCCCTTTTCGAGCCAGCACCACCATTCAATGTGATCATGGCTGATCATCCACAATCAGAACCCCGTTCCTGCCTTCTCCCCAATACCCTTGAATCCGCTAGCCCTAAGAGCTCTATCTAACTCTCTTTTGAATGCATGCAGTGAATCGGTCTCCATTGCCTTCTGAGGCAGAGAATTCCACAAATTCACAATTCTCTGTGTGATAAAGTTTTTCCTCATCTCTGTTCTAAATAGCCTATCCATTATTCTTAAACTGTGGCCCCTGGTTCTAGACTCTCCCAACATCGGGAACATGTTTCCTGTATCTAGAGTGTCCAATCCCTTAATAATTTTATATGTTTCTATAAGATCCCATCTCATACTTCCAAATTCCAGTGATTACTTAGCTCCCCTTCCGCTGGCAACTTGTGGTAACACTAATCAATCTCAGTGTTTCTACAAGTGAACTCAGTGGGGAAAAAGTACCTAGCTGCCATTATTAAACGTTGTGGCCTCCTTGAATCTAATAGCAGAGGAAATGACTTGAGGATGTCTCAAAGTACTTCTCAATCTATGATACAGGTTTAACTACATTTGTTTTGCAGGACACACAAACTTGCAAACAGCATGGTCCCTACTTCAGATAGTAACAAGATAACTCTAATCATTTCTGCAATACTAGCGGAAGAAGGAACACCGGTCAGAACACCAAAGTGAACTTCATTGATTTCAATTGTACTGCAAAGGTTGCCTGGTCCATTTGAAAGTGTGGACCATATAATGTTTTATCCAAAGTTGCAGAAGTTCATTAGAGCATGTAACATTAAAAAGTTCAGCGCAAGAATAGACCCTTCAGCCCACTGTAACAGCGACGGGCATGATGCCAAGACCATCACATATCTGCCTGCACATAATCCATATCCCTCCATTCCATGCATAATCTATATGCCGATCCAAAATGTTTCTGAAATCTCACGACTCCCGGCGGCACGTTCCAGGCACTCACCACCTCTGGATAAAAAACTTTCCTCGCACATCTTTGTTAAACTTTGCCCCTCTTCTTAAAGCTATGCTCTCGAGTATTTTAATTTCTAACCTGGAGATAAAAATATTCTGTCTACCCAATCTATGCTATCATTAGCTACTTCCATTTCAACAAAATCTAACATCAAGACTGCTTTTCAAGATGGATTCCAACTTGATTTGCAGTTAAGACAGTTACCACCATTTATTTTATTTCCCATGTCTAATAGACAAATGCACGATACATATTGCTTGCTTTTTGATTACTTATTTGTCATGGTCAATTCTTGGGAGACATCATTCACTTATTAAAAAAAGAGCTTGAAATAGAAAGACAGCCAAAGTGTGAACTGCAAAGATGTAGCAGTGTCATCTGCAATAAATCGTTGCTACATTGAAGAGCTCTCTGTAGTTATTGTCCTTCAGCAGAAACTGTTGGCTCCGCTTGCAAAATCCTTTTAGCTTGAATGTCACATTCCCAGTGGGTACAGGACAACAGGCCAAAAAAAACTTCAAGAGAAGCTTGGTTTCACTCAAGCTGCAGCATCCATTGGGAATTCTGCTTTGTTTCCCCATAATTAATCATTAGTTTGAATGTCATTCCATTTGAAGGAATGGAATAATATTTGGTAAAACTTGCAGTGCAATTCGTAGATTGAAAATGCACAATAAAGGCAATTACGAACAATGGAATATTTAATCAGATGCTACTGGGAAATTTAACCGTTTAATGCAGTCTTAACTAAGACTCTGACAAAATGCAAACACTTGTCTTGATTACAGTTGGCACAGTCTGTAGTAGCCAATACCCTGCCACTACACAGTCGACAACTCCCTCTCTCTGCTGAAGGGTGATCAACAACCAACAAAGCCAAAAGTCAACCAGCCAGAAACTGTTCTTCATTCATGTCACCTGGGTACGTTTCGGAAAAGGAACTATACATACCAAAGGATTTATCATTGCAGTGAAGACAAGCCCAGACTTAATGCAACATCTCAGAGAGGTAGCTAGCCTCATTTTTGGGCGCTTTTGTGTGCAGTCATGCATAACTCAACAAATAACGAGGACAAAGGTCTTTTTGTACCATTTATCCAGCTACATTTTGGCGTGAATGAAAGAAGTTATGATGAAGAGAACATTTCTGCAAACTTTAAATCTTTACAGTAAGCAATGTTTACTTTAAGATGATGTATTAAAATATAATGGGTGCAGGAAACTGTTATACCCACAGCTGTACAATAATACATTTCGTCATTCCAAACAAATTCTGAGCTGCTTAACACAAGGATGAAGTATTTGCCTTGGTGATGTTGGTGATACATTTGGAATTATGTACACACAGAACAAACTGACACACAGAAGTTAGACACAAAATGCTGGAGTAACTCAGCGGGACAGGTAGTAGTATCTCTGGAGAGAAGCAACGGGGAGACGTTTCAAGACGCTTCCTCAGACTGAGTCAGGGAAGAGGGAAACGAGATATGGAAGGATAAGGTGTGAAAACAACAGATCAAAGCAGATGCTGTTCAAGGAAATGTAGAATGGTTCATTGTTGGCTATGGGGAAGGTGACAACAAGCCATACAAACTAAATTAATCAGGACAGTGAAACTAGTTGGAAAACTAGGATGGGGAAGGGATGGAGAGAGAGGGGAAGCAACGGTTACTTGAAGTTAGAGAAATACATATTCATAACGCTGGGTTGTATGCTGCCCAGGCGAAATATGAGGTGCTGTTCCTCCAATTTGCATTTGGCCTCACTCTGACAAAGGAGGTGGCCCAGGACAGAAAGGTCAATATGGGAATGGGAGGGGGAGATATAATGTTTAGCAACAGGGTGATCACGAATGCCTAGGTGGATTGAGCAAACCCTTGCTCTCCCTCTCCTTTCAGTCATTTCTTATATCCTGAAAACCAAAAACAAAACTATAGCATTGTAGAAATCAGAAATAAAAACAGAAAGTACTGGGGTTAAACAGGTTAACATTTAGGGGTTGATGTCCCTTCCCTTCATCACAACTGGAAAATTGAGAAATGTTTAGCTTTGGTTTAGTTCAGAGATAGAGCCTGGAAACAGGCCCTTTGGCCCACCAGGTCCACGCCAACTATCAATTACCCGTTCACATTAATCCTATGTTATTCCACTTTATCATCCACTTTGAACACTTTGGGGATAATTTTACACCCTGCAAACTCGCACATCTTTAGAAAGTGGAAGGAAACAGGAGCAGCCAGAGGAAACCTCATGGGGAGATCGTGTGAACTCCACACAGACAGCACATGAGGTCAGGATCGAAGCCGGGTCTCTGGAGCTGCGAGGCAGCAGCTTAGACAGTACCACCACAGTGTTTTGCATGAGATGAGGAGGGTGTTTTGCAAGAGATGAGGAGGGTGGAGAAAACAAAAGGGATGGCTGCGACTGTGTGTAGACCAAGATTGTCCAGGCAAATCTAAGAAAGGAAAATTAATGTTTTGTAAATTATAGCTGATCTGCCCGTTTTAGACTTTAGCTTAGAGGTACAGCATGGAAACAGATCATTCGGCCGACCGAATCCACATCGACCCGCGATCCCCATACACTAGCACTATCCAACAAACTAGAGACAATTTACAATCTTCACCAAAGCAAATTAACCTACAAACTAAAGGGGCTGTCCCACTGTACGAGCTAATTCAAGAGCTCTCCTGAGTTTAAAAAAAAATCAAACTCGTGGTAAGCACGTATAATATACGTAGCGGGTACGTTGGAGCTCGAGACGTCTCTTAGCGGCTTGTAACGCTAATGTAAAGTACTCGGGAAACGCGGTAAGCTCGCGAAGACGCGTGAAGATTTTTCAACATGTTGAAAAATGTCCACGAGAGCCCCGAGTGCCTACTAGTGGCTATTACCGTAATTCTCAGAGTTTGAATTAGGGGAAACTCGGGAGAACTCTTTAATTAGCTCTTACAGTGGGACAGCCCCATTATACGTCTTTATAATGTGGGTGGAAACCGGAGCACCCAGAGAAAACCTGCAGTCACAGGGAGAACATACAAACTCCATACAGACAGCACCCATAGTCAGGATCGTACCCGGGTCTCTGGCGCTGTAAAGCAGCAACTCTGTAAAGCTGCGGCATTGTCCCATCGGTTGGAATAAATAGAGAGAGATGGATGAAGACAGTGTCGAGAAAGAGGGGGAAAAAAACATGCTGGAACACAGCAGGTGGTGGAAATCCGAAATAAAAGACAATGCTGGAAATACACAGCAGATCAGGTAGTATATGTATAGAAAAAAAAGTGTTCATGTTAAAGATGCTTGACTTTACATCAGAACAAGGCCGGCACGCACTGGAAGGGCCGAGAGGGCCTGTTTCCGTGCTGTTATATGGTTATAAGCCATTTGTGGCAAAAACTGAAAAGTATCGTAACCTGTAATTACGGAATTGGATATTGGGTTTCAAGGAATGTTTCTGCTTTCAAAGGGATCAAAGAATTTTGGGTGGGACAGGAAATTGGCATTAGAGGTAGATCATCCATGATCTTGTATGACGAGCAGGCTCAAGGGGGCAAATTACCTCCTGCACCCACTTCCTCTATCATAAGGATGCTGAAATTCGACTTTGAAGAGAAAATAGGTGTTGACAAAGTGGTTACATGCTGTCTGGTTCCTCACTCCATTAGCTTCTACATAAGCAGACAGCTAACAATTACAGCCAATGTTGTGCTCTTTCCATAGACTGTTCCTACCATTCCCAATAGTCTTTGTGCTGGTTTACTTAATACTCATCAGTTGACAGCAGCAGACCATGAATTTAAAGAAAACTTACCATAAAACAGGAAGGCTCGTGTCTTGTGATGATCGCGATAGGTCCTGTTAACAGTGAAGAAACAAGTATCTGCTCCACAATGGCCTAGTCGGCCTAATTCTCCAGTCAGTGGCGACCACCAGAGAATAATGGGGCAGTCAATTCCCACATCAGAATATTTCTTCACAGTGTTCCGTAAATAATTGGTTTCTTTCAACTGACTCCAATCTGCCACTCGGTCGCTGTGCGGTTCCTCGCCTTTAATTTCCTTTGTTTCAAATTGTCCCAATTCTACCATCACCTGCAGATAAAAGCACTCCAGTTACACAGAGCCTCTGGCTGGCACAACACCGTGAACCCAAGCACCACTTTGTTGGGCGGGGGGAATAATCTCCTTTCAAAGTGCAACACGGACCAAACCCGACAGCAACAATTCCCACTGTCCAAACCTTTCAAATTGGACTGCCATAGAATTGTATGACCATTCCACATGAAGAAATATGGATGATCATTAATGTGCCTTCTCTTCTTCTATGCAATGCATAATTTACTTGTTTTGCATCCAGCAGATTGCGTTCTGGGTTATTATTCCAATCACATTTTTTTTTCCAAAAGTAGTAAACAACATAAACTTTGAAATGTACAGCACAGGAACAGACCCTTCAGTTCAAAATGTCTGTGCCGAACATAATGCCAAGATAAATTTATCTCGTTTGCCTGCACATTAGATACATCGCAGAAAGAGGCCCTTCGGCCCACTGAGCACATGCCAACCAGCGATCACCCTACACTAACACTATTGCACACACTGGGGACAATTTACAATTTTTACAGAAGTACATCTTTGGAATGTGGGAGGAAACCAGAACACCCGAGGAAAACCCAAACAGTCAGGTGGAAGACGTACAAATTCCGTGCAGTCAGCACCTGTAGTCAGGATCGGACCTGGGTCTCTGGCGCTGTAAGGTTGCAACTACTGCTGTGCCACCGTGTCACGCCACACGATTCATATCCCTCCATTCCTTCCAAATTCATGTGCTTATCTAAGCAACTCTTACACACCACTATCGTATCTACTTCCACCACCACTCCTGGCAGTATGTTCCAGCACCCACCACAGCTTATGTAAAAACAAAACTTGCCCCGCACATCTCCTCTAAACCCTCTCGCCTTAAAGCTATGCCCTCCAGTCTTTGACATTTCCACCCCGCGTGAAAGGTTCCGACTGTCTACCCTGAGTGTGAATGATTTTACTAAGGAGAGGTAGGTATTATTGGGTAATTGAATCCTGATAATCCTATTGCTGTAAGTAACATAAACTATTACAAGATAAAAAAATAGGAGCAGGAGTTGGCCCTTTAAGGCTGCCCCACTATAAGTGATGCTGAAACAAAGCACAGAACATATGCCAAACACTATCCGCCAATTCCACGATTTCCGGCAGAAACATCCTGCTCGGATTGGAAAAAGAAACTGCTGCACTTTCTTACAAATTTTGGGTCTTTTAATCTTTTATGAGATATCTTATGGAGTAAATGGACATATAGCCCAACTCCCATCAAATCAATCAGCTCATGCCAAGTTGTCGACAGGCTGCTCCTTATGTTGACCTACAACCTCTTACTGTCTGACCTACAACCTCTTTCTGGCTATATATGATGGGGTTCGGTGTATTAGTATTGATATTGGTTTATTATTGTACATGTACGAACAAACAGTGAAAAACTTTATTTGCATGCTATCCAGTCAAATCATACCATACACAAATAAAAAATATCAGAATGCAGAATATAGTGTTGCAGCATAATAGTGTTATAGTTACAGAGAAACTGCAGGAAAAAAGTGCAAGGAACGTAATAATGTCAGGTTGGAAGATCGAGAGGGACCAACCGGTGGTACGTGCTTTCAAGCTTTTGTTTCTTCTGCCCAACGGGAGAGTGGAGAAAACAGAATGACCAGGGTGAGAGCATCCACATTTCTGTCAGACACAAGAACCTCAGTGGATGATAATCTATTGTTTAGTTTAGTTTAGTTTAGTGCAGAAACAGACGTTTCGGCCCACCAAGTCCGTGCCAACCAGCATTCAACCCATACAATAGCACTATCCTACACACTAGGGACAATTTACAATTGTTAATGAAGCCAATTAACCTACAATCCTGCACGTCTTTGGCCCGTGGGAAGAAACCGGAGCACCCGGAGAAAACCCATGCAGTCGCAGAGGGAACGTACAAACTCCATACAGACAGCACTCGTAGTTAGGATCAAACTCGGGTCTCTGGTGCTGCCCTGATGGATAATAATTAGATATTTGCAGGTTACATTGCATATTGGTGATGGGCAATTGGTCTACGTTTTAAGTTACACTTCAGAGGCTATCTGAAGTGTAACTTAAAACCATAACCTTCCAATTACAAGAGATAGCGATAGAGCCATAGTGCAGAGGCACACTCCTGCAACCACACAGGTACATGGAAGCAACAAATACACATGCTAAAGGAGATTTGTTCATATCTGTGGGCTTTGTTAAAATCAGTTTTAAAAAGGCTCATGTTTAACTTCGAAGTTCCAGTGAAAACAATCCAAGTTTGTCCAAGCTCCCCTTACAGATAAGTTAACATGCTCAAACCAATATTTCTTGTAATCAACAAGACCAAACGTAGACTTGTCGTCCATTTCATTAAACACTTGCACTCAGTGTGCCAAGGCCTACGGGATCTTCCGGTTGCCAACCATTTGCATTATGACCATTTTGTCCTGAGCCTCCTCCATTGCCAGAGTCTCTACCACAAACTCCCTGCCTTTCTCCCCCACAATTCCTCCTCCCCTTTTGCCCCAGCTGGACTTGGCCTATTTCTCCCCTCATCCTACATTCCATCCTCTGGCTTCACAATTTGCATCTCTTCAATCCTTTTATCTCACACCTTGTTTTAATTTCTGGCCTTAATCCAATCATCTGCCTGTCAAAAATCTCCCTCTCCTGTGCCCACCTAGCTCAACTGCCCCACCTGCCAGTGTTTTTTCTGCCTCCCATCTCTCTCAGCTTTCTTTCCCCACCCCCCACAATCAGTCTGAAGAAGAATCTCACCACGAAATGTCACCTATCTTTGTTTTGTTCTCCAGGGATGCTGCCTAACCCGCTGAATTACTCCAGCATTTATGTCTTTTTTGGTAACCCAGCGCCTGCAGTTCTTTTGCCTCCATTCGACCGGCATTTTTATTTTGTTTTTAGGTCCGAGAGATAGGTTGTTGGATGGAAATGGGCATTCACAGGACGCGTTGGTCCATGTGAATGGTATTCTGGCCAAAGTAACCTTTCCCATCCTGTCAACATAAC
The DNA here is from genome assembly GCA_035221665.1 of Okamejei kenojei. Classification (NCBI taxonomy): domain Eukaryota; kingdom Metazoa; phylum Chordata; class Chondrichthyes; order Rajiformes; family Rajidae; genus Okamejei; species Okamejei kenojei. The sequence goes on along the minus strand of CM069131.1, from coordinate 51,149,889 downwards.
CTTTTAATCAGCTTTACATATTAAAAGCGACCTTGCATCCACACATTTTAACCAAATAATAATTAAAATAAAGGTTATATTACTCAATGCACTTAAAATCTTGTTGCGGCCTGACGTTCAATACATTTGTGAATTTTATTCACAGTAATTAAAAACAGTGTTACTGAAGGAACTGCAGATGTTGGAAAATCGAGGGTACACAAAATGCTGCAGAAACTCAGCGGGTGCAGCAGCATCTATGGAGCGAAGGAGATAGGCAACGTTTCGGGCCGAAACCCTTCTTCAGAATTAAAAACAGTGGTTGTTTTGTCCAGAAAATACAAGATTATGCAGATCAACAGTGCTTTTAATTCTTTTAATTTTGCTTTGATCGAAGAGGATTAGATTAAAAACCACAATCCCAAAATAACAAATTCAGCATATAATTATTAACACAACTTGCTAGTTTATGGAGATAAATTATCCTGCCAAACTAGATTTTAACCACTGCCAACAAATAGCCATGACACGAGTCGTCTCAAGAATCAACATGTATCGAGGCAGCAACAAATGTAATAAACCTTTCAAAGGACAAACATCCCCCATTCCTTTTATCCAGAGAAGATGCCTGACCCGCTGAGTTACTCCAGCTTTTTGTGTCTATCTTCGGTGTAAACCAGCATCTACAGTTCGTTCCTACACAGAAGTCAAGTCAAGTTTATTATCACATGCACAAGTATGGTGAGGTACAGACACAATAAAAAATCTTGCTTGCAGCAGCAACATTCCGGGAACATAGATTCAGACAACACATAAAACAAAATATACAAGACTGTGAAGACAAAAAGACAATAGTTCAAAACACAACAAGAAAACAAGAGATGGTCCATAGTGTTCCATTGCTGAGGTAGGATTAACATCTCAAGAATCACAGATCACACAACGTGCACCAGGTCATACTCTAAATATACTTCATGGAGATTGCAAGATTTCTTCTGGGTCTTGGACAAGGACAAAGATTCGTAAATTATCAAATCGATACTGTGCTCACACAGGGAGCAGTGAATGCTGTTGTCAGCATTGCTACTGTCCTATTCAATATTGTACTTACATTGACTACAATCTCGTTTGTTGTTGGATTGAAGCTCACCATCTCAACTTCCTGGCCTGCTCTTTACAACCTTCCATCCTCAGCATCAAATTCATATCTTCAGATTAGAACTTCTGCTCTAAATTTCCCCAGACCGATGGTCTGGAGGTACTTCTACTGTTGCCATTCAAGCCCCCTTTGGTTTTGCCGTTGAGCATTCCCTTGTCCCACAACTAAATGTTTAATGTTTTATGTGTCATTCCTAACTGTCACTGTACGTCATGTTGTCACTTGCGGGCGGAGCACCAAGGCAAATTCCTTGTATGTGAATACTTGGACAATAAACTTATTCACTCATCTCCTTTTCATTGCATCACCATCCCATCTACCAGGCCTGTAAATCTATTTAAATGCCTTTAGTAAATCTCTAACTTGTTCAAATTATGGTGAAGGGTCTTTAAACCAATGTACTCTTCTTTCTCTCACAAAAGATGTTTCTTACTGTTCACACTCTTCTGATTCCTTGCATCGGCAGTTTTTTGCTTTAATTATTACATGGCTGTTGGTCACAGTACAGTTTATTAAATGCTGTCATTGTAAAAGAAAATCAGTGGAAGCAATATGCATCATCCACAGAATTTCCAGTAACATCCGTTTAACTACATGATGTAGAAACCAAAACTAATGGCCCTGTCTCACGGTGCGAGTTGACCCACGAGGTACCCCGAGTGACAGACTCGTGGTTGTGCACGAGACTTCAAGTTTATGATCAAGTGTGTAACCGAGTTCCCACGGGTATGTCATTTCTGCGATGCTCCAACTTCCTCTCCCGAGTTACCAAGTTCCTCTCCCGTTACTCTTGAGCCAACCGTGAATGAAGGTATGTTTTAATAAAGCAACAATGTTAAAATACATCTCCATCTTGTGGCTTTGAGTTATTTCAGCGCGGCCGCAGCTATTGACATGACCTACAAAGGGAAAATGCGCATCCTCCAGTAACCAATAACGTGGTAAGTGCATTTCTTGTTGTTTTATGTTTTTAAATACTGTCTTTCCCGGGGTGGGGGAGAGCTCAGTTCATAGTATTTGGGGAGTCTGGCGTTGTGAAGGAGGGGATTGGGGTCAGTAACCCACTTGCCACGCTCCGGTCTGAGTGCAGGTAGATGGGACTAGGTGAGTAGTGTTCAGCACGGAGTAAAAGGGCAGTGATGGCCTGTTTCCGTGCTGTCATTGCTATATGGTTTTATTGTGGCCGGGGAGTGAATTTGCTTGGGTGGCTGCCGCAGCGCTCCGGGCACGGACAGCAGGACTGGCCGCCACTTCCGAGGAAGGAAGCAGCTCGGGTGACTGACTTTGAGCGGCCGCCGGGACCCGACAGCAGACACACACACAGATACACACAGATAGACAGAGAGGGAGAGAGACACACACACACACATACACATACACACACACACACACAGAGATACACACAGACAGCAGCTGGCCACCACTTCAGAGGAAGGAAGCAGCTCGGGTGACTGACTTTGAGCGACCGCCGGGACCCGACAGCAGACACACACACAGATGCACGCAGATACACACAGATACACACAGATACACACAGATACACACAGATACACACACACACACACACACACACACACACACACACACACACACACACACACACACACACACACACACACACACACACACACACACACACACACACACACACATATGTGGCGTTTCTGCTCGGGACCCTTCTTCAGACAATCCAATGTCCCATAATATATTCTTTAAATATTAAGTTTTCTGTTGAAAGTGTGGTGCCGTGGTTACGGGTGGTCGGAAGGAAGATGATGAGGTCTGGTACAAGTTGACTTTGTTTTCAGTAATCAGGCCTCTGTGTTGGCCGATGTCTGGTTGATCGAGCGTTCATACAGTTGCGAGCGAGCGAGGTCCATATATAGGAGCAAGGAACGCGAAGCCTCTGAGGGTTCATTGTTCCCCTGGTTTGGATTGCTCCCAGGAGAGTGGGCACAAAGACAAATTTAGGCATTTTTCTGTGGAAGGGGGAGGGCAGTATAGAATCGAAAGCATTGTAACAGCAGCACTCTCCCCAACACGAAACACAGCGCAGTGTAAACAATTAAACAGCTTCACTTTTAAAAGCAAAGACACACGTTAAATTACATGGCCCCAAGAAATCGCCTCTCAATTGCTTCGGGGTTGGAATTGAAATATATATAATATATATAATATGTATATACATATTATACTACTTTGGTTCAGTCCCTTTCAGATTATAAAAAAGTTCCCACGATAGACTCACGAGACACTAAGGTAAATGCACGGGCCATTACGTTACTGCAACGAGTTTAAATGTTTCCATTTTTAACTTGAACAGTTAATTTGACTCGTGGAAAAAACCAACATGTTTGATTTTTTTCACGAGTTAACAAGTTTCCCGAGTACCTGCCGTTAGCGCCATGAGTGGACAAGTTGAACGCGCGAGTTCCGACGTTGCCGCTACGTTCATCGTACGTGACCACCACGAGTGAAAACTCGGGGTCACTCGTGGGCCAACTCGCACTGTGAGACAGGGGTTTTAGACTCATAGAGTCATACAGCGTGGAAACAGGCCCTTCGACCCAACTTGCCTATGCCATTAAAGATGGAAGGCATCCCATCTACCTTAGTCCCATTTGCCTGTATTTGCCACATATCCCACTAAACCTTCCTGGTCCATGTACCTGTCCAAACGTCTTTTAAATGATGGTAATAGTACCTCGACTACCTCTTCTGGAAGCTCATTCAATGTACCCACCATCCTCTGTGTGAAAACATTGTCCCTCAGGTTCCTCTAAAATTCTTCCCCTCTCGCATTAAGCCTTTTTCTGCAGAGCTTGAAGTTGATTTAGAAAACAAAACAATTAAGTAAGTGAAAGCAAACTAAGTTGCAAAAAAAACAGTACCGTTGGAAGGTTCAAAGTTGACCTAGGTGTAAATTTAGATGTTTCAACAGATACGGGGGAGTTACTTAGACAGAACATGTTGCACCTTGTATATCAGTGCAGCTATTCCATCTTCACACTTTAATGCAAGTTTCCACTCCATTTTAGGTAGGTAAGGAGACATCCCTTAAAGATTGCACATAGTGCTGAAGTAATTCAGTCAGTCAGTATCTCTGGAGAACATGGATAGGTGATGTTTCTGAAGAAGGGTCCTGACCAGAAATGTCACTTATCCATGTCCTCTGGAGATGCTGCCAGAACCACTGAGTTATTCCAGCACTTTGTGGTTGTGGTTTTTTATATATATATATAAACAAGCATCTGCAGTTCCTCTTTTCTCCTCAAGGTTGCATTTCCACAGCACACTGCGTACATACTGTTCCATTGAGTAGAGTGGGACTGAAAGATAACCAGGGGATTATATGAGAATATTGGATCAACAAAATTGTCAAGGGCACAAGTGGAACTGGCTGTAATTAGCCACAATAATTTACATTCTTTGGGAGGATCAAGCATTTAAAAGGATCTCGACAAAATCCAGGTAAATACAGCAACGTCCCACATATTATAAATTACAATTAAATTAGAAATAAACACACCTATACATCTAAAATCATCCATTGTTATTGGCAATTCCACCTTCCAATCACACAGCTCCTTAGTACTATTTGTTACATCCAAATATGCTCGAAGCATAATATCTGGATTCTGAAAAGTGAAAGCTACATTTCACATTCTGCATTTTCTTAAAGCAAAAGCTATGACTGACATTACAAAATGTATTGCCAATTTAGATTTTAAGATGTAGAAAGGATGGATTTTCTAAATAGAATTGAGGGGGCAGATTGGAGCAGGGGGGAGAAAGTTAGAAAAAATATGGGGATGGAAGAAAACCTGGCAAGTGATTAAATGGAGGAAAGTACTGCAGATTTATACCAAAGTTACAGTGCCCCCATATATTTGGGACAAAGACCCATTATTTATTTATTTATTTGCCTCTGTGCTCCACAATTTGAGATTTGTAATAGAAAAAATCACATGTGGTTAAAGTGCACATTGTCAGATTTTATTAAAGGCCATTTTTATACATTTTGGTTTCACCATGTAGAAATTACAACAGTGTTTATACATAGTTCCTCCCCCCAATTTCAGGGCACCATAATGTTTGGGACACATATCTTCACAGGTGTTTGTAATTACTCAGGTGTGTTTAATTGCCTCCTTAATACAAGTATAAGAGAGCTCTCAGCACCCAGTTTTTCCTCCAGTCTTTGCACCACCTTTGGAAACTTTTACTGCTGTTTATCAACATGAGGACCAAAGTTGTGCCAATGAAAGTCATGGGAGCCATTATGAGACTGAGAAACAAGAATAAAACTGTTAGAGACATCAGCCAAACATTAGGCTTACCAAAATCAACTGTTTGGAACATCATTAAGAAAGAGAGCACTGGTGAGCTTACTAATCGCAAAGGGACCGACAGACCAAGGAAGACCTCCACAGCTGTTGACAGAAGAATTCTCTCTACAATAAAGAAAAATCCCCAAACACCTGTCCGACAGATCAGAAACACTCTTCAGGAGTCGGGTGTGGATTTGTCAATGACCACTGGGAACAGAAATACAGAGGCTACACTGCAAGATGCAAACCACTGGTTAGCTGCAAAGATAGGATGGCCAGGTTACAGTTTGCCCAAGAAGTACTTAAAAGATCAACCACAGTTCTGGGAAAAAGGTCTAGCGGACAGATGAGACAAAGATGAACCTATATCATAGCGTTGGCAAGAGCAAAGTATGGAGGAGAGAAGGAAATGCCCAAGATCCAAAGCATACCACCTCATCTGTGAAACACGGTGTAGGGGTTTTTATGGCCTGGGCATGTATGGCTGCTGAAGGTACTGGCTCACTTATCTTCATTGATGATACAAATGCTGATGGTAGTAGCATAATGAATTCCAAAGTGCATAGACATATCCTCTGCTCAAGTTCAAACAAATGCCTCAAAACTCATTTGCCAGCGGTTCATTCTACAGCAAGACAATGATCCCAAACATACTGCTAAAACAATAACGTTTTTCAAAGCCAAAAAATGGTAAATTCGTGAGTGGCCAAGTCAATCACCTGATCTGAACCCAGTTGAGCATGCCTTTTGTTTAGAAAGTATTGATTTGTTTACAAAACCCTTAACGGGCTCGCCTCCAACTACATCAAAAATCTGCTTTCCCACCATACCACTTCCAGGTCCCTCAGGTCGACCGACTTGGGATTACTGACCATCCCGCGGTCTAGGCATAAGCTCAGTGGCAACCGCACTTTGCGGTTGCAGGACGTAGACTATGGAACAGCATCCGTCTTCCAATAAAAACTGCCCCCTCCATCAACTCTTTTAATTGTAGACTTAAAACTTATTTCTACTCTCAAACCTTTCTTGAGGTCCTCTGAGGGAGCGCTGTATATATTTACGTATGTATTGTTGATCTATGTACCACTGTTTGTAGCAAGTTAGTACCTGCACTAATGTAAAGCACTTTGGTCAATGAGAGTTGTTTTTAAATGTGCTATAGAAATAAAATTGACTTGACTTTTATATGCTGAAGAGAAAGCTGAAAGGGACTAACCCACAAAACAAACATAAGCAAAAGATGGCTACAATACAGGCCTGGCAGAGCATCAGAAGTGAAGACACCCAGCAACGGTGATGTCCATGAATCGCAGACCTCAAGCAGTCATTGCATGCAAAGGATATGCAACAAAATACTAAACATGACTACTTTCATTTACATGACATTGCTGTGTCCCAAACATTATGGTGCCCTGAAATAGAGGAACTATGTATAAACACAACTGTAATTTCAACATGGTGAAACCAAAATGTATAAAAATGGCCTTTATTGAAATCTAACAATGTGCACTTTAACCACATGTTATTCTTTCTATTACAAATCTCAAATTGTGGAGTACAGAGGCAAATAAATAAATGATGGGTCTTTGTCCCAAACATTAGGGCACTGTAGACACAAAGTGCTGGAGTAATTCAGCGGGTTAGGCAGCATCTCTGGAGAAAAGGAATAGGTGATGTTTTGGGACGGAACCCTTCTTCACACATTTTTCCAGGGTTGCTGATCCACTGAGTTACTCCAGCACATTTTGCCTATCTAAGTGATGGGTGGATACAGGTGGAAGGGGATTGACATAGTGTCTGGAAGTAGAGTGTTTCTTCAATCATTTGTGGTTGAAGCTGAAAAAAAAAACAGGTCTCAATCATTGAACAGAACCACCAGAGCTGGCTACCTAACTCTGGGAAGCATCAAGCTTCATTCCATGAACCTCGCAAGGGATAAGCTGATGTGATTCAGGGATTCACTGATGTGATTACCGAAGAAGTAAATATTGGTGGTCAGCATTTTGGGGTCAATAGTTTTGCGAGATCTGTCATCTCCACTGAGCAGCTAGTTCTTATTCTCCGGGGCAGCCAATTGACAATAAATGGGAATTGTGTTGAGCATCAGGATAACAGGTAGCACTGCCATTGCAAAGGATGGGGGATATAATAAAGGGCCTCTCCCACTAATGCGACTTTTCAACGACTCGAGGGCACTCGCCTGAAAAACCTCGCGCTGGATCGACCATCTGCGCACATACACACAAACACATCGCAAAGGCGGGGGCCAGGGAAAGCAGGGGAGTGCTGTCTGAAATTCACACCCGCGATGAACAGGAAGGTAAAAGACGGCTGGCACAGTGTACGGTAAGAGGGGAGGAGAAGGGGGGAGAGAAGGAGTGGAGACACTTTTAAAAAGCCAGACAACTTTTAATACAGTTTAGCGGGCATTTAACTTTACCGGTCGGTTTACTTACCTTTTTTTTCTCAACGAGCGTTACCTTTGACTACTTTTGATTGCCTTCGATTACCTACGATACCATTGCAACCTACTACGACCTACCTCGACTAAACCTACGAGTAAAAAAAAAAGATTTTTTCCATGGTGACCTTTTTTTACTCACGGGCATTTTTCAGCATGTTGAAAAATACGCCGCAACCTAGCTGAGGCCTCTTGAGCATGAAGGAGAGTTACAAAGACCTCCTAGGACCTCATGTTGACCATGCTGCGAGTATGAGTCGAGGGCAAACTCTTCTAAACTCGCCAATTAGGTCGCCGCAGTGGGACAGGCCCTTAAGGAACATAGACAAGCAGCGTACCAGCATGAACTGACAGGGGAACACAGAGATAATAATCAATGTGAATTGAAGGACAAGAGTAAAGTGCGAGAATAAACAGCAGGATAGGTAGCAAGAATGTCTGTCGCGATTACACGAGAAACTCTGTGGTTTGCCAAAAATACCAACGTTACAAAATATATTGCCGCTTTAGATTTTAAGAAAGTAGAGAAGATGGATTTTCTAAGTAGATTTGTGCAGCAGAATTGTAGGGACAGATTGGAATAGGGGGAGAGCCGAAGTAGAGAAAAAGCTGGAAAAAAACAAGGTTTGGGAAAATTTCCACCATTTTTGTCATGTAATTTTTTAATCAGTTTTGAACCATTTATCTATCTGCAGTCAGATATCAAAATAAGCCACTATTCCATTACACGCTCAGGGTGAAACTTTTGTTTAAGACTACCTTTAAATCATCAGTTATCTTACAAAGATAGGGATGTTACTTTCTTTCTGGATGTTTCCTGGGTCAGAATCCATAGCCTTGACAAATCAATCATGAAGAAAAATCTAATGCATTCAAAGTAAAATGCAAAATGCTGGAGGAACTCAGCGGGTCAGGCAGCACCGATGGAGGGAATGGACAGAGGACATTGTGTGTTGGGAACATTCTTCTGACTCATCGGTGTGGGGGGAAAGAGCTGGAAAAGAGAGGTGAGGCCGGGATACGTTCTGGCAACTGATTGGTGAGCACAGGTGAGGGTAGTTTTGTTTGGCAGTAGGCTGGAGGAAGTGACAAAGGATAGAGATGATAAGAAGACAAAAGTGTGTCAGATTGGTGAAATGTAAAGTCGGAAGGAGAAATATGAGCGGATGGGGACAAGATGAGGGGAAAGAGGGGGATAAAGGGAAAATAAAGCATGTGGATGGAAGATTAGTGTACATGGGGTAAAGGAGCAAAGTGACTGAAGTTGATGGGAGAATGAGTGCTCACTGGGGTGCACCCAGGAAAGAGGGGGGATATTTCTTGAAATTGACAAATTCAATGTTCATACCATTGCGTGTAACATAACGTTCAAAGTACACCTCGATAAAGAAACACTGAAAGCATGTTTGGGAATTGGTAAGGGGTGTCAGCTGGGGTCCCCCTTATAACTGCAAGCCGCACCACAACTTCAATCAGGGTGGTGCTGGAGGAAAGACCAACACTAAGGAGAAAGGAAGATAGGCACAAATTGCGGGAGTAACTCAGCAGGTCAAGCAGCATCTCTGAAGATAAAGGATGGGTGACCGTTCTTCAATTCTTTTTCTCCAGAGATGCTGCCTGACCTGCTGAATTACCCCGCTACTTTGTGTCTATCTGCATAAACCAGCATCTACAGTTCTTTGTTTCTAGGAAGAACATTTTCCCTGTAAAAACATTTCCTTGAAGAAATGTTTATTCCACATATTTGGGAACAATGTAGTCATTTTTCATTCATCAAACAGAAATATATCAAACCATATCTGTAAGTTTTTGCTAATGTAAAAATGAGAGGCTTATTGTTCAACAGTAAAAGGAGACATGGCAAAAAAAAACCTTTTATACCATATATAAAACATGAAATAAGATCAGATCATCTGCTCGTATTATTTGCTCCCAGGGGACAAGTGTTTTTTTTTCCATTTATTATTAAAGATACAAAAACCTTTCCATTACAGGCCACCATGATGGTGCAGAAGTTAGTCCTCTTGGCTCATAACTCCAGGACCCATGTTTAATCCTGACATTGAGTGCTGTACAAAAAATGAGTGGCTTCTTCATGACTGTAAAGATTTCCACGGGGCACTCGTTTCCTTTCGCAATCTAAATGTGGGTTAACTGACTACTGTACATTACACTTCAGAGGTGGCAGAGTATTAAAAAGGGGATTTGATGGATTTGTGGTGGAGTAATGTGCAGATGAACAAAAAAGGATGCATTTGCTCTGCTGGGAGCTGGCATGGCTGCAACGGCTCAAATGTTTTCTGCATTCTGGCAAGAAAGTAAACTGCAACGTAGCCATCAAAATGTTTGCTTCTGGATTTTAAATGAACGGGAAACTTTTAAATGGAGGATAATAGTTTTTATAAATTAATAACTTTTGTATGGCGATCATTTAAATGTCTGAATTATGGTTTATCCCAGGCGTTATTAATAAAGACGAAGCTTGCACATCGTATCTGTGCACACATTTACCAGTCAACTTTTCAATTCGCGAATTCCTGTTTTACTTTTATAACGGGAGTGCCTTTGTGGATCTATCCAGTAGTGACCACAGATGCTGTGATTCCAGTTCTTGCTTTGATTTGTAATGCTTCAAACCTAACTTACTGGCCGAATTGCACTTTATGATCTTCCAGGGTGGTGAAAGGAGCCACGTAAATGCAAGTTCATTGGCACTATATGGGCAGGAATATACAAGTTTACTCTGAGCTTGCATTAAATACGTGGACATGAATGCAAAAACGAAGTAAAGGAAGGACATGACCTTTTACAGAGAGGGTATTACTGTTGTCCCGCAAACTTCTACTGCAGATGATCCATCCCTGCACCGTGATCTGATCTGATCAGACTGGGAGGGTAGGGAGGTGGCAATGGGGCCTCTGTCTCCAAATGGGACAGAGCAGCAAGAAAGTGCCTGACCTGCAGAGTCACAAGGAGGAACAGCAGGGCGCAGCAGCACAAGCAGTGCAACCAGAGGCATCTCCTGCCGCCGCTGCTGCTGCTGCTACCGCCGCCGCCGCTGCCGCTGCTGCTGCTGTTGTTGCTGCGGCGGCGCCGCTGCTGCCCCCTCGCCCACGGCTCCTCCATCTCGCTACAGTAACAAAGGGGGCTGGTCCCGCCCACCTCGCCCGCTCCCATTGGCCCGCCCTCTCCCTCCCCGACACCTCCCTTTGTGACGTCGTCGCCGTCTGCCTGCGAATGGCCGCATCCGCTGTCAATCAACCGCCCCCCCCCTCGCTCTCTCCCCCCACGTGACATTTTCGGCGGACCACCCACCCTCTGAGCTCCTTCTGGCTTCCTAGATGGTTCCCTATTTGCTCAGCCGCTTGCACGCCAAGCCCACATCTGGCAAGCGTGCCAGGCATGCACAGAGGTCGAAAGAGCAAGACAGTTATCCGCATTAATTGAGAATTCTAACCATACTTGTGCAAAGTCCTGAAGCAATTGGGCACGGAAGCAAGCCCTTCGGCCCAACTTGCCCACGCCAGCTAGGGTTGCCAACTTTCTCACTCCCAAATAAGGGACAAAAGGTCAAAATAAGGGACAAATTCCCGAATTGTACAGCAATTCATTGACCGAGCCGGCGGGCCATCTGAGGAGCTTTGGCCGGGGCACCCGACATAGTTCGGCAACCCATCCAACTAATGAACCAATGATCATCTATGAGAAGGAGCGCTGGTGGTGTCGGCTGTAAGCGAATGTCTAAAGGTCGGACAGCTGGCCGGGATGCCAAACGACGGGGCCAAGGGCGAGGCGCTGCTGCTGCACTCCGTGGGCTGCACTACGTCGGGATGGATAAGGCAGGGCCGGATGCAGCGCTCTGACCCCACAGTCCCTTCGACACGAGTAGTAGCAGTCAAATACGGTACAAGAGCGGTCCTGTATGGGACAAACCATTTTAGCCGAATATACAGGATGTCCCAGCTAATACAAGACAGTTGGCAACCTTACCGCCAACCAAGGTGCCCCATCTACGCTAGTCCAACATGCCTCGGTTTGGCTGATATATCCCTGTAAACCTTTCCTATCCAAATTTAAGTCTCCAAATCTCAGTGTCAACTTGTTGAATCAATCCTGCAATAGACACAGAAAGCTGGAGTAACTCAGCGGGACAGGTAGCATCTCTGGAGAGAAGGAATGGGTGATGTTTTGGGTTGAGACCCATCTTCAGACTGGAGAAGGTTCTCAACCCAAAATGTCACCCATTCCTTCTCTCCAGAGATGCTGCCTGTCCCGCTGAGTTATTCCAGCTTTTTGTGTCTATCTTCGATTTAAACCAGCATCTGCAGTTCCTTCTTTCACAAAACAATCCTGCATCTCACTCCTAAGACTGCATAATGTTTCTGAGAGATGTGGTCACAACAGAATAACATTTTTGGAAGACAGTCTGAATAATGCTGTTTGTAAGTGTGGCATAGCTCCTGGTGTTCCAACCTGCTGGACATAAAATCCAGAGTATGCAACCTTTTGAGTACTCTCTGTTACTGAAGAGTTCCTAGCTCCTCATTAAACCCAGTGGCGCAGCTAGTAGAGCTGCTGCCTCACAGCTCCTGCAATCCTGGTTCAATTCTGATCTCAGTGCTGTCTGTGTGGAGTCTGTGTGTTCTCTGTGATTGCATGGGTTTCCCCTAAGTGCCCCAAGACATGTAGGTTATTTGGCCACTGAAAATTGCTCCTGGCATGAACATGAGTGTAGTATCTTTGGGGTGCTGGTGGGAACGTGAAGAGATTAAAATGGGTAAGGTTAGGATTAGGGTAAAAATGAGTGGTTAATGCTTGGCGTGGACCCAGTGCGCCGAAGGACATGTTTGTAAGCTTTATGACTCTGGAAAGAACCCAGATTTATCTTAAAGCAAACTAGTAGAAATGCTGGAATTTTTAAATAAAAATGGTTGAATGGTTCTTTATTGTCACATGTACAGGCAGATGTAGAGTGAAATTCATTTTTTGTATACAGTTCAGTAAAGCATCGCCAAACCCAAGCACAATCCCCGATTAGTACAAGGTGTAGAGGAATAGTCCTGCATGCAATAGTTGGTAGGTTTCAAACGCCATTTTCATGTTCATAAGTGATGAGTAGAATTAGGCCATTCATCCCATCAAGTCTACTCCGCCATTCAATCATGGCTGCTCTAGCTTTCCCTCTCAACCCCATTCTCCTGCCTTCTCCCCACAACCACTTACACCTGTACTAATCAAGAATCTGAGCGCTCGGTCTTCTGAAGCAAGGGCCGATCCAGGAGAGCTCCTGGCAGCCCCGGCTGCTGCAGAAACACCAGCCATCACTTCCATCCGGATTGTCAACGAGCCATCGTCCCTCTCCAAGCCTGGCTTCTTCTTCTTCTTTTTGTGTCCATCTTGTTACAAATGTTGGCCTCGCTGTCATCGTCCGTCCTGAAAAGGACGCGAGCTTCCAGCGACAATCAGTGGAAACCATCACGTGTCGCAATAGATGATGGGTTTTTATTTTATTTAACCTTTATTTAACCAGGAGAAGGTTATTGAGATTAAAAATCTCTTTTACAAGAGAGTAAAATTTCATTGAGATTAAAAATCTCTTTTACAAGAGAGTCCTGGCCAAGACAGGCAGCAGCACATTTTTCCAGTTACAGACAATAATTTAAAAACAACAGAGAACATATAAATAGAGTCAGTCATAACATCATCAAACAAAGCATGTACAGACAGAAGAGCCCGATTCAACATCATTAAGAAGAGATTTAAATCTATTTATAAAAACCAGCTCCTTAAGTTTCAGTTTATTCTGCAGCTGGTTCCATGCGAAGGGAGCAGCATAACTAAATGCCCTTTTCCCCAGTTCAGTACGGACATTAGGTACAGTTAGTAAGAACAAGTCCTCACAACGGAGCTGATAAGTTCCTGTGCTTTTTTGAATTACATACTTCTGCAGGTATGAAGGAAGAATACCGAGGATAGTCTTATGAATAAGGATATGCCAATGATGGAGTCTGCGGGTGGACAGGGCAAACCATCCAACTTGAGCATAAAAAGAGCAGTGGTGAGTGAGGGTTTTAAAATTAGTAACAAATCTCAGTGCTCCGTGGTAGACCGTGTCCAAAGACTGTAGGCATTTTGAAGATGCATTCATATATAAAACATCACCATAGTCCAACACAGACATAAACGTTGCAGCAACAAGTCTTTTTTTGGCTTCAAAAGAAAAAACAGATTTGTTTCTAAAGTAAAAACCTAATTTTATCTTTATTTTTTTCACAAGTTGCTGGATATGAGATTTAAAAGTGAGAGAATCATCAATTATAATTCCCAGATATTTATATTGAGACACAGATTCAACCACAGAGAGATAGGTAGATCTCTCCTAATCTCTCTTTTTTGTATTTTTTTTAACTTTTTCCTTTTCTTTCAATCTGTTACTTCTCATCTCTGTCCTTTATTTCTTTTGTTTTCTGTTTCTACTAAAAAAATTTTTTAAAAATTAAAAAAATTAAATTTAAAAAATAAATAAATAAATAAATTAAATAAAATTAAAAAAAAAAAAATTCAATCACAGAGCCCTGCAAAGTGGTGATAGAAGGGAGGTCCGAGGGCTTTGATTTAGCTTTAGTGAACAGCATGAGCTTTGTCTTGTCAGCATTTAAAACAAGTTTCAAATCACACAGGTTTCGTTGCACAGTGTTAAAAGCAGTTTGGAGCTGACAGAGAGCCTGATTTGGGGTAGACGCAGAGCAATATATCACTGTGTCATCAGCATAAAAGTGAAAATTTGCGTTCGCTGCTTTATGATCTGGACTATTAATATAAATAGTAAATAATAAAGGTCCTAGAACCGATCCCTGTGGCACACCCTTGGATACATTAAGAAGTAATACCTTCTGCTCGCACACACTGGGATCTGCCTGATAGATAGTTTTTAAACCAACAGACAGTTTGATCAGACAAACCGATGCTGCATAGTCTTTGTAACAATAAGGCATGATCCACAGTATCGAAAGCCTTTGATAAGTCAATGAAAAGTGGTAACAGAAATGGTGGTAGCAGAATTAGCTCAGGATACTTCCAGTTCCCAGCCCCGCAACGTGGATGTTTCTGCTGTGCGGCCTCCAAGCCTGGCTATCTCCAACCTATGTATCCGGGGTTGCCTCCCATCACCAACCTTGAAAGCGCAGAAGGTAAGATCCTGGTTCACCCTCTTACCGGCCGCTGCTTTTGTGTCCGCCGTCGCCAGCTCCTTCCATCCTCCTCTCCGGTTCTCCGGTCCTCGAAAGGTCAAGCAGGAGCCAGCTCGGCACCTTCCCTCTGCAGGTCTCGGCCTGCCAGGGCCTTGATGCTGGCTATGGAGCCTGCCATGACTTGACACTTTGCGCCTGCTCCACGAAAATGGAGATCAAGGCTAATCTTCTCCCTCAGCATAATTTTCTGGAACCATCCCTATATGCCTTAATGTGCCAATAATCCATCAATCTCTGGTATGAATGAACAAGTGGTCTCACTGTCACAAAAGCCTTACTCTTAAACTGTACACACATAGCTTCAACTCCTTGAGATGCTGTCAAGCATCTTAAATTAATTACATTAAGGGGTACACTCAGTGATCCTACTGGGTGTCAATACTTGACACCCAGTATATTATTTCTTAGGTTTAGGTTTATTATTATCCCGTGTATCAAGGTACAGTAACAAATTTTGTTTTGCTTGTTAAACCAGATCATATAATACAATAATTTATTCATTAACCAGATCTAGATTCAGTTCTGAGAAAGGGTCTCTGACCTAAAACAAATCGTTTTTTTTTCTCTTCCCACATAAACTGGCTGACCTGCTAAATATTTCCAGTGTTTTGTTTTTAATCTCAGGTTTCCAGCATCTGCATTTTTATTTGGTTTTCATTTACTTCAGATTTCTAGCAAATGCATTTGTCGGCACGGACTGGAAGGGCCGAGAGGGCCTGTCTCCGTGCTGTAATTGTTATATGGTTATATGGTTATATGGTTATTTGTATTAAGTTTGATTTTCATTTACTCTAGAATCCATGCTGCTCATTTAATGTCAGCTTTCTAAAGATATGAGGAACATTCCTCCTGAAGATAATGGATCTTCAGGAGGAATCTACTTCATGGATAATGAAGTAGATTTTCAAAGTCTACAGAGAGATTTGGGCCATTTGGAAAAGTGGGCTGAAAGATGGCAGATGGAGTTTAATGCTGTTAAGTGTGAAGTGCTACATCTTGGCAGGACAAATCAAAATAGGACGTACATGGTAAATGGTAGGGAATTGAGGAATGCTGTGGAACAGAGGGATCTAGGATTAACTGTGCATAGTTCCCTGAAGGTGGAATCGCATGTAGATAGGGTGGTAAAGAAAGCCTTTGGTGTGCTGGCCTTTATAAATCAGAGCATTGAATATAGGAGTAGGGAAGTAATGTTAAAATTGTACAAGGCATTGGTAAGACCAATTCTGGAGTATGGTGTACAATTTTGGTCGCCTAATTATAGGAAGGATGTCAACAAAATAGAGAGAGTACTGAGGAGATTTACTAGAATGTTGCCAGGGTTCCAGCAACTATGTTACAGAGAAAGGTTGAACAAGTTAGGTCTTTATTCTTTGGAGCGCAGAAGGTTAAGGGGGGGACTTGATTGAGGTCTTTAAAATGATGAAAGGGATAGACAGAGTTGACGTGGATAAGCTTTTCCCATTGAGGGTAAGGAAGATTCAAACAAGAGGGCATGACATGAGAATTAAGGGACAGAAGTTTAGGGGTAACGTGAGGGGGAACTTCTTTACTCAGAGGGTGGTGGCTGTGTGGAATGAGCTTCCAGCAGAAGTGGTGGAGGCAGGATCGATTTTAACATTTAAAAGTAAAGTGGATAGGTATATGGACGTGAAGGGAATGGAGGGGTATGGTCTGAGTGCAGGTAGATGGGACTAGGGGAAAACAAATGGTCGGCACGGACTGGAAGGGCCGAGAGGGCCTGTTTCCGTGCTGTAATTGTTATATGGTTATATGGTAATATGGTTAAGATTTGTTTTTTCAGAAACCCCAAAAAAGTAACATTTTATTCAACTCCAACCCCACTTTACTGCGAAGCTTTCAACAGTTCCAAGCATCAACTTCAAAAGAACACAAACTGTGCTTGTAAATCTGGAGGGGATTGACTAATTCTTGGCTATGTGCCTGGTGATTGATATCCAGCAGCCACAATTTGCTTGAACCAGCAATCAAGACAAACCTTTCCTTTTTTTTCTCATTAGTGCTTTTATGCATTAAATAAATTCTTCAAGGATGACATGGAACTATGCCAAGCAGAGATGGCACTGAGAAATATTCTTTCCATTTAAAACTTTTAAACTAATCGTTAACCTTCTCTGCCCCAAAAGCAATTATTTTTGATAACATTTTGTGTTCAGTAAATCGAATATATAAACATAAGAAATAAAGGCAGGAGCACACAATTCAGTCCTTTGTGGTGCACTGCCACTCAATAAGATTCTTTGGGTCAGCGCCACTTTCCTGCATTAACCTCATATTCCTGGATTCCCATAATATCTAGAAATGAAATCTTGAGTATAATGAGCGTGTGAGCCTCCACAACACTCCGGAACAAAGAATTCCAAAGATTTGCAGCCTTCTAGTTGCAGAAATCTATTTTCTGAACTGAGCGCATTGTGTGGATAGGAGGTAGACACAAATTGCAGGAGTAACTCAGCGGGTGAGGCAGCATCTCTGGGTGACATTTAGGGTCGAGACCCATCTTCAGACTGATGTCAGGGGAGGGGGTGGGATCAAAGATAGAAAGTAGGCGGAGACAGTAAGACTAGTGGGAGAACTGGGAAAGGGATGGAGAGAGAAATCAAGGGCTATCTGAAGTTAGAGAAGTCAATGTTCATACCGCTGGGGTGTAAGCTACCCAAGTGAAATCTGAGGTGCTGTTTCTCCAATTCGCGCTGGGCCTCACTCTGACAATGGAGGAGGCCCAGGACAGAAAGGTCAGATTGGGAACGGGAGGGTGAGTTGAAGTGCTGAGCCACCGGGAGATCAGGTAGGTTAAGACAGACTTCAGCGAAGCGATCACCGAGCCTGCGTTTCGTCTCGCCGATGTAGAGACTGACACCTGGAACAGCGGATGCACTAGATGAGGTTGGAGGAGGTGCAAGTGAACTTCTGCCTCACGTGGAAAGACTGTCGGGGTCCCCGAGGGGGCATGTAAAGGGGCAGGTGTTGCATCTACTGCGGTTGCAGAGGAAAGTACCCTGGGAGGGGGTGGTTTGGGTGGGAAGGGATCGAGTTGACCAGGGAGTATGTGGAGGGACAAAATGCTGGAGTATGCCGGACAGGCAGCATCTCTGGAATAGAAGGAATGGGTGATGGGTAGTTTACACCACAGCGGTACGAATATTGACTTCTCTAACTTCAGGTATTCCTTGCTTTCCCCTCTCTCCATCTCTCCCCTTCCCAGATCTCCCACCAGTCTGATACAATTGTATCTCTGTTTGTTTTGTTGTCACCTTCTCTTAGCTAACAATTATCTATTCTACATTTTTCATTGATCTTCATCGCTTTTGATCTATTTTACTTCCTTATTTATGTAACTCTCACCTAACTCTGAAGAAGGGTCTCGACCAAAACATCACCCATTCCTTCTATCCAGAGATGCTGCCTGTCCCGCGGAGCTACTCCATCATTTTGTGTCTGTCTTCAGTGTAAACCAGCATCTGCAGTTCCTTCCTACGCATTTGCATGCATCGTGGCCTGGTTCAACAACTTGAATGCCCATGAACAAAGGAGATTACAGACACAGCTTCACTGATACTGACCTTCCCATCATCAAAGAGATCTAGAGGAGGCACTACCTCCAAAAGCCAGCTAATATCATCAAAGACCCACACTACCCTATCCATTCGCTCATTTCGCTTTTATTATCAGCAAGAAAGTACAGGAGCCTGAAAACCATAATCACCAGATTCAAGAATAGCTTCTTCCCAGCAATCATTAGATGAACATTACACAAAACTATGGAAAGTGCAGGCAGATGAGATCAGTTCAGCTAGGCATCATGTTCGCACAAACATTTTGGGATGAAGGGACTGTTCTTGTGCTGTACCCCACAAATCAGAACTGCAGATGCTGGTTTTCAAAAAAAGCTTGGAGATAGACACAAAAGTCTGGAATAACTGATGTCTGAAGAACAATCAAGACCCAAAACGTCACCAATCCATGTTCTCCAGGGATGCCACCTGACCCGCTGAGTTACTCCCATACTTTTGTATCTTTTTAAATTAAATTTCCCCATTTAATATGTCACTGGCAGATACATGGATCCATCAGAAGGATAATGGCATGACATGACAGTATAAAGAGCCAAAATAATAAGTCTTTATCTGCGAGAGAGAAACAGAGAATTAATGTTTCAGGTCGATTGCATTTCATCAGATCCTGCTGTATTGGATAGTGATAAATATTTTCTCTCACCTAAATACAAGAACTAGCACATAATGAAACTGGAGACCTGACAAATGTCGCAAGGTGCAGAGAATCAATTATATTTAAATCAGTTTTATCTTGTAGGAACATAGTGCACAAAATATATGACCCCCTCAGACCTGTGTAGTGATTGTTAAATCATGGCGTTAGCGCTACTAACTTACCTTTTTACAATAAACCTTAATACTTTATCGATTTAAAATTTTGTGATCTCAAACCTGAAAGTTCTAATTTAATCTCAAAATCAGTTGGTTGTTGGACGAAAACAATTGTAGGATTCTACAACTTTGTCCACTTCACCAAACAATGATTTATAGACTATTTAATCGTTCTGGTTAAGGCAAGAACGATTCATATAAATGCATGCCGTAATCAGCCATGATCATATTGAATGGCGGTGCAGGCCCGAAGGGCTGAATGGCCTACTCCTGCACCTATTTTACTATGTTTCTATGTTTCTATGTCGTGTGCTCCATCCATTTTGTTTCTTGCCATAACTGGAATGATTAAATAGTCTATCAATCAGTCAATGGTATATCCCTCTCTCTAGTTTAACATTTCATTCCTCTTTGTTCCCTATCTGACACCCTTTTGTCTCTTTTTCACCTCTTTGTCCAGCAACTACCTTACTTGCTCTTCTCCGTGGATTGTCACCTTGTCGTGGGGAGGAAGCTTGTGTGGACCTGAGATCCTGAGAGCAATGTCGTCTGGAGCTATGCTCCTGGTAGGGCCACCCATGGCGGTAAGGTCCAAAGCAAAGCAAGAATTTCATTGTCCTATCTGTGACTCATGACAAAAAAAACTCTCTTGACTTGACTCTTGAAGGTCCAGTGGATGGTCTCTGACAAAGGGCAATCCAACCAAGACCTCAACGGTGGAACAGGCAGATGACGATGACTGACCTTAGTGGAGTGTCACAACGGCCGGGAAGGCGGATGAAGGCTGCAGCAGAAAAAGGTCTCCGGTCATCTTGGACTCCATGCCACTGGATCCTGACCCAGATCTGTCAAGGACCATGTGGTGGCTGTCTGTGCACCAGTCTCCCCACGTTAAACAAAGTCACGCACAGGCGTGCTCCATATAGGGAATAGCACCTTGGAGACTCCCATGGTCAGACATGACCGAAGGGGGCCTAAGAATCTTCCTAACGTATCCATCTATCAGTCACCAGGCTTTGTCCCACTCCCCACCTCTTTTGCATCTTTTTTCTTTCCCACTACATCAGTTTGATGCCTGACCCGCTGAGTTTTTTCAGTTTAGTTTGATTCAGCATGGAAACAGGCCCTTCGGCCCGCTGAGTCCATGCCAACAATAGACCACCCGTTCACACTGATTATCCCACAACACACTAGGGATAATTTACAGAGGCCAATTAATCTACAAACCTGCACGTCTTTGGGATGTGGGAGGAATCTCACATGGTCATAGGGAGAAGGTGCAACATCCACACAGACAGTACCCAAGGTCAAGATCGAACCCGGGACTCTGGCACCGTGAGGCAACAGCTCTACCACTGTGCCACTGTGCCGCCCAAATTACTTCAGCACTTTGTGTTTTGATTGTCGATAAATGCAAATTTTGTGGACATTGAATCAATTTCATTCCATTTTCCTGAATGGCTTAGATAGACACAAAAAGGAATAGGTGACGTTTCGGGTCACGACCCTTCTTCAGACTGAAGCTATGTTGATATCTAATTAGATCAAATAATACTGCATATAAATACAACCACATCAAATTCAAGTTCAATAGATAGAGTAAAGTGGAAGATATAGGGTGCAGAACGTAGTTCTCAGCATTGTAGCGCACCAGTTCCATACAATGAAGAATGATTGCAGAACTAATCTCATAATATGTAACACCAGGGTCAGTTTCTAAATCCTAAAATCCTATTGGTATTAGCTTGGTAAATATTAATACAATTTAAATCCCTTGTCGTGTACAATTAATGATAATTGGTTTCAACATCACTGCCCCTTTCTTCCTGCAACAGTCTTGGCTTAATGCTGCATTCTATTCCTCGATGTAACATCAACTCATACACAGGAAGCTGAAGTGAATGGGATTTTTAAATTTACAATTTGCTCTAGAAAGTTGAATGTTTTATCAGATAATTCAATGAACGTTGCATTGAATAAGAACAAATTTGTCTGAAGTGGAAGGATATTGATTCTGCGCCTCAGCATTTCACAGCTTCAGAAGTGACCTTTTCACACTAATTATTTATGTCTTATGTCGCAGATGATGGGAGAAAGTAAAAACACCTAATGACTATCCTTCGTCCCATTTATCAAAACACGTTGATATTCCTAAGCAATTTCTTCCTCCAGATTAATGACACAGACTTTTGAAAAGGAAATCAAAGTTAAACGTTGCACATGATAATTGCACATAAGATAAGTTGCACATGATAAGATGCACATAACAGAATGGAAAAGCATTGTGTTTAAATCATACCTTCCTTAGAAATATGGGAACAGTTTCTCAGAGTTTAAACCCTGAATATGAACTAACCTCACCTACCTATTAATTTGAAAATCTCAAGGTGTTAATGTCATTTCCGGTCCGATCGGGGGCGAGTTTGCCCCGCCACGGGTACCATGTAGTCCCGTGCTACCTGCTCCATGGTCGGACAGTCGGCGACTAAACCATCACCTCCACCTGGTTTGCCAGGTGAAGAGGGGGCTGTGGACCCCCAGCAGGACCAAAAGCAAGAGCTGTCAAAGGGCGGATGAGCTTCCAGCGAGCCAACAGCCATCCTCACTTCAGTAGAAGTTGCAATCACTGTCGTACATAGCATTGTAAGGAATGATGATAAAGCACACACACCAAAATCCTATACTTCCAGTGGGGGAAGTCTGCAGGAACTAGATGTACGGTGCGTCCGTCACCGTTCCCGTTGGAAACCAGCACCACTTTTTCAACAATGATGAATGAATGAATGAGTAATGTCATTGCTAAAGTAGACAATTGTGAGCCACCTCCAGTAGCCAGGCTTTGCTGGACCTCCAGAGGTAAATTAAAGACCATAAGACCATAAGTCCAGGACTCAAGGGCCTCAGCTATAAGGAGGGGTTGAACAGGCTGGGGCTCGATTCCTTAGCATTCAGGAGGATGAGGGGTGATCTTATAGAGGTGTACAAAATCATGAGAGGAAGATGCACTGAATCTCTTGTCCAGAGTAGGGGAATTGAGAACCAGGCATGGATTTAATGTGGGGGGTTGGTAGGAGATTTAATAGGAACCTGAGGGGTAACATTTTTACACAAAGGGCGGTGGGTGTATGGAACGAGCTGCCAGAGGAGATAGTTAAGGCAGGTACTATCACAACATTTAAGAAACATTTTGACAGGTACATGGATAGGATAGGTTTAGAAGGATATGGGCCAAACGCAGACAGGTGGGACTAGTGTAGATGGGGCATGTTGATCGGCGTGGGCAAGTCAAAGGAGTAGAATTAGGCCATTCAGCCCATCGAGCCTACTCTGCCATTCGAGCAATTATTCGCTCTCTATCCCATTCTCCAGCCTTTCCCCTGAAACCTTTGACAGCCTCACTAATCAAGTCAGTTGCATTAGCGCGAAATTCAAGTCCAAGATGTGCCAACTAGAAGGCTGACTCTAAATCCACCATTCAGGGGCAATAGGCAGTAAATGGTGGCCTAGCTAGTGCTGCTCATATGAATAAATGTTTACAAAATTGTTGTCTGGTTCCCAAATGACAAAAATGTACCAATTTCAGGGTCAGTTTTGCTGATAGCGCCTTTAAACTTCTGGGTTGTGCTGGGACGAGGAACAGATCGGGTACACACACACAGAGCCTCTTGCCCAGAGTAGAGGAATCAATACTGAAAGGTTTAAGGTGAAGGGGGAAAGATTTAATAGGAACGGGTGGCACAGTGGCACTGCGGTAGAGTTGCTGCCTTACAGTCTACTCCGCCGTTCAATCGAGTCTACTCCACCTATCAATCATGGCTGATCTATCTTTCCCTCTCAACCCCATTC
Organism: Okamejei kenojei; assembly: GCA_035221665.1. NCBI lineage: Eukaryota > Metazoa > Chordata > Chondrichthyes > Rajiformes > Rajidae > Okamejei > Okamejei kenojei. Next base: position 51,126,454 of record CM069131.1, on the reverse strand, counting down.
TCCTGCCTTCCCCCCATAACCTCTGACACCCTGACAAAATCAATAATTTTTTAGATTCAGTTGTGAATCTGTGGAATTCTCTGCCACAGAAGACAGTGGAGGCCAATTCACTGGATGTTTTCGAGAAAGAGTTAGATTTAGCTCTTAGGGCTAACGGAATCAAGGGATATGGGGAAAAAGCAGGAACGGGGTACTAATTTTGGATGATCAGCCATGATCATATTGAATGGCAGTGCTGGCTCGAAGGGCCGAATGGCCTACTCCCGCACCTGTTTCTATGTTGCTAAGAACCTGTCAATGTCCGATTTAAAAAGTACCCAAAGATTTGGACATCAAAGCAATGAATTCTACCGATTCATCTTTAAATTAGTTCCTCCAGCAGATTGTTTGTAGCTGGAGATTCCAGCATCTGCAGTCTCATACATCATTTTGGGTTGGGACCATTCTACCATTGAGTTATTTTAACATTTTGTGTATAAATTATACATAACATTTCCAAAAAACAATTAAATGTTAGAATAACTGTAAGGGGGCAAAGATGTAGACAGGATACCTGAGGAGGTAATAATGGGCAGGCAATTTTTTGGGTTTCTCTGTTCTACCGTCTGAAGAAGGATCCCAACCCAAAGTGTCATCTGTCCACTCTGTCCACAGATGCTGCCTGACCTGCTGAGTTCCTCCAGCACTTTGTGTTTTGCACAAGGTTGCAGTATCTTCAGTTCCTTGTGTCGTCATGCAGATACGAGAATGGGACTCACTCACAGAGATACTGAATGCTCCTCTTGAAAGCAGTGTGTATTGTTTTCACTATAGGTACATGCAGTACATCCTCCCTCTTTCTCTCTCCGTTTGGCATTAGATGCTGATTTTGATTATTGAAAGCCTGAACGGTTGTGCTTTTTGGCCAAACTATTTACTTGCTGAATAAAACTGTTGTTCTCCATTGAGTTGTGTTATGGTCTCTTGTTAGTGTAAATATACACCAACAAACAGAGAGATGTTGGATGACTCAGAATTTAAAGGGAAGAGATGGTAATAAAGAACTTTTTGATTTCATTTCAGCTCATCTGGTGGAATTTCATTCCAGCTCATCTCATCTCATTATTCTCTTGAAGATGAAACACTAAACATGTTTGTCATTTCATGAGAAAATACAATGGGGACCAATCTGATGTAGAATGTGCTCTGATACATCACCGGGAATATAAATGCCAAGGCAAAGGAAACAATTAAACATTGATCCATTGCCATCTGCAACTACTCCCAGCACAGATTTATTGAAAAGCAAAAATTGCTTTAATGCTTCAACAATAATGCACCTTTATCCCAGTGTGGCACAGTGGTGCAGCAGTAGATTTGTTGCATTACAGCAGCAGGGACTTGGGTTTGATCCTGACTGTGGGTGCTATCTTGGACATTCTCCCTGCGACTGAGTGGGTTTTCTCCAGGCGATCTGGTTTCTCCCCACACTCCAAAGAGGTGCATGTTTGTAGGTTAATTGGCTTCTGCAAATTGCCCCTATGTGCAAGATGCAAAAGCATCCTGAGCCATGATAATTGTTTGACTTAATAAATACAACCCAACTTTTATTGTTTGGTGTGCATGGTTTGAGCAGGTTTGAAGTATAGGGATACATAGTACACAGCTAGGAGAGCTGCTGCTTCACAGCTCCAGTGACTGCATTCAATCCTGATCTCTGGTGCTGTCTTTGCAGAGTTTTCACGCTCTCGCTTTGCCCACATGCAGTTCCTCTTGGTTTCTAGTTTGTTCCCAAAAATGTGCCATCCGAAGGCTAAATAGTTAACATTAGACACAGTGGGGTCCAAGTGGGTCCAGGCCTTCCTCGGGCTAGCTTTCATTGAAGCCCACCCCAGTGGCCTCAGCAAGACCACCAGCATAATCAAGGACAAGTCTCATCCCGGTCACTCCCTTTTCTCTTCTCTCCCATGAGCAAGAGGTCCAGAAGTGTGAAAACGCACACCTCCAGATCCAGGGACAGTTTCTTCCCAACAGTTATCAGGCAACTGAAACATCCTACCAACATCTAGAGAGTGGTCCAATCTACCTCATTGGAGATCCTCAGACTTTAATCAGACTCTACTGGACTATATCTTGCACTAAATGTTATTCAAATGTTATTGATGGCATCATTGTAAACATGTGTAGTCTTTCCGCTGACTGGCTAGTACACAACAAAAGCTTTTCAGTGCACCTTAGTATACTTGACAATAAATTAAGCTAAACTGTGACAGCATGCCCCAACTATTGACTTTTAAAGTATTTTTAAATGGCCCCAATGGAGCATTTATAAGTGACCCTACTAGGTTTGAATGATGAAAAGTAATGAAAATGACCTTAAACTGCAACCAATAAATAAATAATAAAATAAACCCCATCTTAAACACACAAGTAATGAATGACATTAGAGCATAGAAAAAATAGCTCAAACACTTACCTGCACCTGCTTGCCAACTTTCAGTCAACCCAATTTGGCCACATTGCCTAATATATGAAATAGCATTAGTATTGGCCAAAATTGGATTTGGGTGGGACTGGGTTACCCTTTGCCCAACCAATGATCACCTGTACACTAGCTCTATCCTACGCACCAGGACCAATCTTTTACAGAAGTTAATTAACCTACAAAGCTGCACATCTTTGGAGCATGAGGAGAATCTGGAGCACCCGGGGAAGGCCCATGTGGTCACAGAATGTGCAAACTCTGTACAGACAGCACCCGTAGTCAAGATCAAACCCAGATCTCTAGCAACTCCACCACAGTGCCATTCTTACACCAATCTGCTGTTGCCATGGAAACCAATTTCAATTTCAATGTGCTGAAGTGGGGAGTGGGAAAGGATGGGAATACTGGGAGGGATGTGGGTGGCAATCAGAGACTGCAAACTGCCAATGAAGTCTGCTCTGAAGAGCAGATAAGTTTATAAGTTCTGGGAGCAGAATTTGTCATTCAGTCCATCAAGTCTATTCCGCCAATCAATCATGGCTGATCTATCTTTCCCTCTCAACCCCTTGCTCCCGCCTTCTCCCCATAACCCCTGACAACCATACTAATCAAGAATCTGTCAATGTCCGCCTTAAAAATGAATTCCACCAATTCAACAACCTCTGACTAAAGAAATTCCTCCTCGTCTCCTTTCTAAAGGTACATCCTTTTATTTTGGAGCTGTGGCCTCTGGTCTTAGACTCTCCCAAAGATAAAAGGGAAGGTCAGGCAGGACCCACCAACCTGTCTATTTTAACTGCCTGCCTGATTTCCGCTGGGTAGTTGAGGGTTAAATTTGCTCTGCTATTTAAATCCTGCCTTCTAATTGACAGTCTGTTCATAGTTATTGCATCTTTGTTGTGTGACCACAATGACAAGGGTAGTCCAGATCATGGAATGCTTTTCCAATCATCAAGTAGGTGGTATTTTAGCATTACAGTACAGAGCGATGTGCATCAGTCATTTCCTCACCCAGTCAGCAGTCTTGAGGTCAATCTAATTATGAAGCAGATTTTAATACCATCACACAATTGCAGAAGTGCTTACAGGCAAATCTTTCTTGCACTGCTGGTCCTGACGGTTTATTAAATTCCACTCTGGAAAATCACTGCAAATGACATTTAGCTAATTTTTTTACGCAGACTGCTGCTTTATATTAAGCTTGCCGAAGAGCAAGTAATGTCACCATAACTTAACTGCTGTCATATTTAATCTTTTTTGTTATCGGGCCCTGCCACACTCAGGTAACCTCTGGAGACCCCACTGTAGAGACTGAATGGATTTTAAAATAATATTTTATTGGGTAATTAATTATAAAGACTAAAAGGACGAGAGGGAACATGTTAGATAAACTAGTTAGTGAAACTACATGTGGGATGTAGTTACTTCTTATAATACTTACTTCTAAGTGTAATAATGTTTCAGGCAATGGACCAGTTTACAGATACAGTTTATGAGAATGAACCTGGGGATGATTGGGTTAATGTATGAACGTATTAACAGATTGGTCTGGGCTTGTACTCACTGGAGTTTAGAAGAAATGAGGGGGATGTCATTGAAACCTCTGGAATAATGAAAGACCTGGATAGAGTGGACGTGGAGAGGATGTTACCAGTCATGGGAGCATCTAGGACCAGAGAGCACAGGATAAAAGGACAATCCTGTAGAATATAAATGAGGAAGAATATTTTTAACTGGAGGGTGGTGAATCTGGGGAAATTCATTGCCATCGATCTTGATTAGTGAGGGTGTTTAAAGATAGGGGGAGAAGAGAGCAAATGGGATTGAGAGGGAAATATAGACCAGGCATGATAAAATGGTGGAGAGAGATTCCGAGTCAAATGGCCCAATTCTTCTTCATTGTCTTATGAACATGAGCTGATACGGACCAAAGTTTTTTCAAAGTAACATTTCTGTTCTTATTTGTGTACTTTTACTGCAATTTCCTCCCTCCAATAAACATATGAAGAGTGCCATTGTAAATATGGCATGCTGTGAATACATCTTCCTGTTAGAGAAAGGGTGATTGTGGATTGATAGTCCAGAAACTCATAGTCATAGAGTCATACATTGTGGAAACAGGCCCTTCAGCCTAACTTGCCCGCACCGGCCAACGTGTCCCATCTACTAGTCCCACCTGCCCATCTACACTAGTCCCACGTACACTAAAGGGCCTGTCCCACTTACAGCCTGTATGGTCGTGAGAGGTCTCCTATGGTCGTGAGAGGTCTCCAAAGAGTTATAGCGTCTTTCTGGTCACCGCTGAGTTTTCAACATGTTGAAAATTTCGGTGACCTATCACGGGTGCCTGCAGTCGCCTGTAAAGGTCGCATAAGTGGGACAGGCCCTTAACACTATCCTACACACTAGGGACAGTTTACAATTTGCCAAAGCCAATTAATCGACAAACCTGTACGTCTTTGTAATGTGGGAGGAAACTGGAGCACCAGGAGAAAACCCACACGGTCGCAAGGAGAATGTACAAACTCTATAAAGACATCACCCAGCGTCAGGATCGAACCCATGTCTCAGGTGCTGTGAGACAGCAACTCTACCACTATACCACTGTCAAATTTTCAAATGTCCAGAAATGGAAGCATGACGTCTTACTTGGAGCAGCACAATAGATATGTAGATATAGTAAAGAACAAAAGGAAGTTCAAAAACCAAACAAACAAACATATAGTGCAAAGACAAAGACAATGTGCCACAAGTCCCTAGTGTAAACAAGATAGTTTGTCGTTCGGAGTTTAGTTGTAGTTCAATTGTTGTGGTTGTTGGGAAAAAGCTGTCTCTGAACCTAGATGTTACAGTTTTCAGGCTCCTATACATCCTTCCCAATGGCAGGAGTGAAATGAGAGTGTGGCCAGGGTGGTGTGGGTTCTTGAAAATGTTGGCTGCCTCCTATCGATCCCTTCAATGGTGGGGAGGTCAGTAACTGTGATGGACTGGGCAATGTTCACCACTTGTTGTGATGCAAATGTGATTTAACAGAACTAGAACATCATTAAACTTTGTTCTATTGCATCTTCCTTCAATGGGGTCAAGGAAAGAGCGTTCACGTCGCGGCCCTGTTTCCACCAATCTTTCCACCACCACGCACAAGAAACGCAAGACAGACACCATTGTATGCAGATGCCGAGAAGTGTGTTCAGCTCTGGCTGAACAACTTCTAATCTTGTGTGTGGACTCAATAAGAAGAAGAATCTTCCTTCAATGATTTTTCTGCTTCATAGCAGAATACAAGTAATTCCATAAAGGTGAACACATCTTTTAGAACACGGTCTGGTGCTATTGTTTAGTTTAGTTTAGTTTATTATTGTCCATGTGTACCGAGGTATGGCAATTAACTTTTTGTTGTGCGCTATCCAGTCAAAGAAAAGACTATACATGATCACAATTAAGCTGTCCACGGACTACAGATAAAGGGTACAGCATGTAGTGCAAGATAAGGTCCGATTAAAGATAGTTCACAGATTTCCAATGAGGTAGATGGTAGGTCAGGACAGCCCTCTGGCTGCTGAGAGGATGTTTCAGTTGCCTGGTAACAGCTGGGAAGGAACTGTCCCTGAATCTGGAGGTGTGCGTGTTCAAACCTCTGTACCTGTTGCCCGATGGGAAAGTGGAGCAGAGGGAGTTATCGGGGTGAGACTGGTCCTTGATTATGCTGACAACCTTGTCGAGGCAATATGAAGTGTAGATGGAGTCCATGGAAAGGAGGTGTGGTGATCATTATTAGCACTTTCCTCTTGGTGTTCTGCTAGTTTCTGACCAGCAAACCGTTCCTGTTGCCAGAAAGGGGAGAGGCGTATCATAATTTTGACTTTTTTAGACATACAGTGTGGAGGCAGGCCCTTCGGCCCATCAAGTCCATGCTGACCAGAGATCATCCCATACACTAGCACTATCCTATACACTAGAGACAATTTACAATTTTACCAAAGCCAATTGACCTACAAATCTGCACGGGAGGAAATGGAGCATCCGGAGAAAACTCATGAGGTCACAGGGAGAACGTACAAACTCCGTTCAGACAGCACCTGTAGTCAGGATCGAACCCGGGTCTCTAGCGCTGTAAGGCATCAACTCTACTGCTGCGCCATTGTACCAACCCAATGTTGTCACGTGGGATATGTTGATCACTGAAACTAGTCCCCACTGTGAGACAGCACCACTTTGTGACCAGCAGAGAGTATTTGATTCAAGGGTCAGACATATGATTCATTACTTCCTCAGTTCTCTTTAGCTCGAGCCCATTCAAGTTGTGGATCAGTAGCATTAAGATAACAAAGTTGGACCGTGTTCAGAGACCGAAGTTGAAGCTGTCAGTGCAGTGCAGTGAGGCTTAACAATATATCCAGAGAGCACCATTATGCTAGCTCAGGGACCGATTACTGTCAGAATCAGCTGCATAGGCCTTTGCCCTTCCAAAACATTGAAGCGAGATGCTTTGCTACAACTGTTACATTAACATTCTCCCAGCGTGTACCGAAACATCTGTCCTAAAAGGTTAATTTAAATGGACAGTCAAGTGAGGCTTCGCACTTTCTGATGAGGCCGTGTTCTTTTGTGTCGGTTAAATCAAAGTAATTGGCTTCATAGTGATCATACTTCGGACTGAAATTGCAGTGACATGATGAGACATGGGCCTCACCAGATATCCTCTGTCAGTGTTTAACGCTGTGGAAGGTCACCAGCAGGGGAGAGCTACCTTTAGTAGTTCTGCGGGATCTTGCAGATGCACGTTGCAGTATCTGCTTGGAGCATCAATCAGTCACTTACCCCGAGGGTGTTTCCTCTGTAAAGCGTGTTGCACTGTCTATTAGGGCTCTGCACAAATCAATCCCACTCTAACAGATTGCCTGCCGCACCATTTCCAGCACATTGACCCTGCGATGTAATTTGCTATTCTCGTAGCGTAGACAGGATTAAATGGAGATGGATTAGATTTAATTGATGATGCAGTACAGTTACACTTGTGGATGCAATGTAAAGGAGGATTTGTACAAAAATAGTGGTTGTATAAACAATGAGATTCTTCTCAATAGACAATAGACCATAAGAGCAGAAGTAGGCCATTCGGCCCTTCAAGCTAGGGCTTGATCATGGCTGATCATCCCTAATCAGTTCCCCGTTCCTGCCATTTCCCTATATCCCCTGACTCCGCTATCTTTAAGAGCCCCATCTAGCTCTCTCTATAAAGTATCCAGAGAACCAGCCTTCACCGCCCTCTGAGGCAGAGAATTCCACAGACTCACAACTCTCTGTGTGAGGAAGTGTTTCCTCGTCTCCATTCTAAATGGCTTACCCCTTATTCTTAAACTGTGGCTGCTGGTTCTGGGATCCCCCAACATCAGGAACATGTTTCCTGTCTCCAGCGTGTACAAACCCTTAATAATCTTATATGTTTCAATAAGATACCCTTTCATCCTTCTAAACTCCAGAGTATACAAGTCCAGCAGCTCCATTATCTCAGCATATGACAGTTCCGCCATCCCGGGAATTAACCTTGTTAGCCTACGCTGCACTCCCTCCAATACTCCAGGTGTGGTCTCCTATCTTCATATTATTTTAAGGGGACATCACCTGAATAATCATTGTGTTTACTCCCCCAGTGACGTTGGTTCTCCCCATTTCTATGATCATTTCTATAATTTTATCATCAATTTGAGAACCAGAGGACATTGAGAACCAGAGGAGATAGGTTCGGGAACCAGGGGACATGGAGGCCTGTGACTAGCGGTGTGCCTTAGGGTTCAGTGCTGGGCCCATTGCTGTTTGTTATCTATATCAATTATTTGGATGAGAATGTACCTGGCATGATTCATTTGCAGATGACACAAAAATGGGTGGTATTGTAGACAGTGGTCAAAAATTGCAGCAGGATCTTGATCGATTGGCCAGGTGGGCTGAGGAATGGTTGATGAAATTTTTTAATTTTTTAAAATATATTTTTATTAGAGGTAAACAATAAATTGGAAAAACACATATTATCGTAGAAACATTTTGTGTGCATCAATCATACATTATTAATATTATCAATTGAATCATTCTGCCTCTAATAGTTTTTTTTAATGGATTAAAAATAATGAAAAAGAAAGAGAGAGAGAAAAAAAAAATCATAAGGAATGGAATAATTTACTATTAATACATCATTGGATATAAGATCAAGGAATATAAAATATAACTTTTCATCTGATCCTGAGTCCAAGTTTTAGTTAGGTTCCCCTGCCGAACCAATCTACCCTTCCAAATAGTCGATGAATGAAGACCATATTCTAACAAAAAGTTCTTGTTTGTCCATTAAGACAAATCTGATTCTTTCTAGGTGTAGGGTCTCCGACATTTCCATAATCCAAATTTTAATTGTGGGGGTTATAGGACCTTTCCAAAATTTTAATATTAATTTCTTCCCAATTATTATACTGTAATCTAGGAAATGTATTTGGCATTTTGTAAGTGTTAGACTTTGTTCTGATATTCCAAGTATTATTAGTTTTGAGTCTAGATCCAGTTTAGTATTAATAACTTCAGAAATTATTCTAAAAATTATCAATCCAGAAATTTTTAATTTTTTTATAATTTGCAAAAGTATGTGTTAAGTTAGCCTCTAGATGCTGATTTATTGCAGATAGGAGAGACGTGGAAAGATTCTATTCAGTTTTACATTAGAGTAATGTAATCTGTGTAATACTTTAAATTGTATTAAAGCATGTCTGGCATTTAACGAGCATTGATGTATATATTGTAAACCTTTGTCCCAAATATCTTTCGTTATGGGTTGGCTTAATTCATTTTCCCATGTATGTGTATGTGATTCCGTCGATGGGACCTCACTATCTAAAAGGATATTATAAATATAAGTTGTTAGTTTTTCTGTATTAGGATGCTTATTCAAACATTCATCAAGGATTTCTGGTTCCCTACTCCTATAATCTTGTGTGTTGGATTTAACATAATCTCTGAGTTGTAGATATCTAAAAAAAATATTTGTGTGTAATCCATAAATCTGTTGTAACTCCTGAAATAAAAGAAAAGTGCCTTTCTTATAAAGATGTCCCATCTTTATAATTCCATAATGTTTCCATTGTGTGAAAACTTTATCCAGCAAGGAGGGTTTGAATAAGGGATTGTTTACAATAGGGAGACATAGTGCTATATTACCCAATTTTAAAGCCTTGTTTCCAGATTCGTGTACCACTATGTATTATAGGGTTTTCCCTATAGGTTTTTTTGTGCAATTTTATCGGTGCAAACATAATCAAACCGATTTCAAAAGGTAAACAGTCCTCCTTTTCCATCCTTAACCAGTCTTGTTGTTGAACCATTTCTTCCAGCCAGAAATTCATGTTTTTAATATGGACTGCCCAAAAATGAAACAGAAAATTTGGTAGAGCTAAACCTCCATTAATCTATGATTTACATACATGTTTTTTTACTTATTCTATGATTCTTATAATCCCAAATAAAACTTGTAACAGTAGAGTCGACTTTAAAAAAAAAAAAGATTTTGGAATATATATCGGGATTGACTGAAATAAGTACAATAATTGCGGCAAAAAGATAATTTTTATAGCATTAATTCTACCAAACATTGAGATGGGAAGTGTTTTCCAATATTGAATATTCTTGTTTAGTTTATTCAGTAAAGGTAGGAAGTTTGATTTAAATAAAGAAGTATACGTCTTAGTTACATAAATACCTAAATATTTACATTTTTCCTCAACTATTTTAAAAGGTGATTGTTGTAGTGTATGTAAATTGAGTTCCGTTATTGGCATGATTTCGCTTTTATTCCAATTAATTCTATATCCTGAAAACTGACCAAATTGAGTTATTAGATATAATACATTTGGAATACTAGTTTCTGGCTTTGTAATATATATTAATACATCATCTGCATATAAAGAGATTTAATCATTGTGTCTTTAGTATTGTACCCATATATTTCAGGATGAGCTCTGACACTTTCTGCGAGTGGTTCAATTGCTAGAGCGAATAATAATGGGGATAGTGGGCATCCTTGTCTACAACCTCTAGAAAGATTAAATTTAGTTGATAACACTTGGTTTGTTACTATTCTGGCTGTTGGGTTAGAATATAAAAGTTTAACCCATGTACAGTACTTCTCTTCCATCACTGAAAATAAATATGACCATTCTACCTGAACAAAGGCTTTTTCAGCGATAAAACCTGTTTGGTCGGGGTGTATTAATTTGTTAATCATTAAACTCAATCTATGATATAGAATTTTAATTAATATTTTCTGATCAGTATTTAAGAGAGCTATTGCTCTATATGAGGTCGGGTCTTCCAGATCCTTATCAGTTTTGGGTATAAGTATTATTGTAGATTCGTTTAAAGTTTCCGGGAGTTTCTGTTGAGTATAGGCGTGTTTATACAGTGTTTGTAAGCGTGGAGAAATCAGATCATAATTTTTTAAATAAAATTCGGAGCTTAGGCCATTAGGCCATCAGGGCCTGCGGCCTTTCCATTTTTTAAAGATCTAATTGACTCTTCGATATCTTTTATCGTTATTTCAGCACCTAATAGTTCTCGCTCTTGCAAATCTAAACCTTTAAGGTTACATTTCTGTAAAAATGCTTCCATTCCTGTTGATTGTTCTGTCACTTTAGTTGAATAAAGATATTGATAGTATTGTGAAAATCTGTCATTAATATCTTTAGGGAGTGTTAATATTTCTCCACGCTTTCATCTATATGGTTGATGAAATTTAATACAGAGAAATGTGAGGTGTTGCATTTTTGGAAGTCTAATATGAGGAGGACCCACACAGTGAATGGTAGGCCTCTGGGGAGTGTTGTAGAGCAGAGGGATCTAGGAGTGCAGGTGCATGGTTCCTTGAAAATGACATCATAAGTAGATAGGGTGGTCAAAAAGGCTTTCGGCACATTGGCCTTCAGCAGTCAGAGTATTGGCTATAGATGTTGGAAGGTCATATTACAATTATATGTCATTAGTGAGGCCATATTTAGAGCATTGTGTTCATTTTTGGCACCATGTTATAGGAAAGACGTTGTCAAGCTGAAAAAGGTGCAGAGGAGATTTACGAGGATGTTGCCAGGACTCGAGGGCCTGAGCTATAGGGAGAGGTTAAGCAGGCTAGGACTCTATTCCTTGGAGTGAAGGAGGATGACGGGTGATCTTATAGAGGTGTTCAAAATTGTGAGACAAATAGATCAGGTAAACAGAGTCTCTTACCCAGAGTAGAGGAATCGAGGACCAGGGAACATAAGTTTAAGACGAGGACCAGAGAACGCAAGTTTAAGATTTAATGGGAACCCGAGGGGCAACTACCTTACACAAAGGTTGGTGGGTTTACGGAACGAACTGCCGGAGGAGGTAGTCGAGGCAGGCACCATCGCAACATTTAAAGATCTTCCTTCCTGAAAAACATTGGTGAAACATCTGGGTTTTTAAAACGATCTCATAGTTTATGATTCTGACGTGATATTTTTGCTTTTATTTCAAATTTATTTCATTATTTTAAAATAAGTTCCCAGCTGCCATGGAGCCATTCAGCATCTGTATGAACAAAATATAGAGCATTATATTGCAGGGATAGGCCCTTCAGCCCACAATATCTGTGTATCTGCCTGCACATAATCCATAATCCTCCTTTTACTTGAGTATCTGGATTAATGGCTCAGACTGCAAGTCCAGGAAATTAACCACTATGCTACCGTACTGGGCATAGTTAGCAGCACCCGTGCTGGGTGGCACAGTGGCGCTATGGTAGAGCTGCTGCCTTACTGCGCCAGATACCCAGGTTCGGGACTACGGGTGCTGTTTATCGGAGTTTGTACGTTCTCCCTGTGACTGCATGGGGTTTCTCTGGATGCTGCAATTTCTTTCCACTCTCCAAAGATGTACAGGTTTGTAGGTTAATTGGCTTCAGGAAAACTTGTAAATTGTCCCTCGTGTGTAGGGGGATAGTGCTAGTATATGGGGATCGGTGGTCAGCGTGGAGTCAGCGGGCTGAAGGGCCTGTTTCCGTGCTATATCTCAAAACTAAACTTAAAAACCATGTGAGGAAATACATTTGTGAAGGAGGAATTGAGTACTTTTTATTTGATCATTGCAGATCAGAGTGTATTGACAGTGACATAAAAAACAGAAATAAGCTCCTACACATGTGTATACAGTTTAATAAATCAATTCCAGTGTCAATGGTTGAGGTGGAATTGAAGAGTCACATTGAAGACAAAAGGGGAAACTGAAATGGGAATAAGGTTGGAAAATTGATTTGCGCGTTATGAAGTCAAACACTGACTTGGTGCTAACATTCTGTGCTGTAACTCAATCTATTCCTGCATTCTTCACCAGAGTCATGCTGCTTTATATGAGTTTAAGAAAGATCTGCAGATGCTGGAAAAATTGAAGGTAGACAAAAAATCTGGAGAAACTCAGCAAGTGAGGCAGCATCTCTGGAGCTGACGTTTTGAGTCGAGACCCTTCTTCAGACTGATGTCGAGGCGGGGTGGCGGGAAAAAGAAAGGAAGAGGCGGAGACAGTAGGCTGTGGGAGAGCTGGGAAGGAGAAGGGACGGAAGGAGAAAGCAAGAACTACCTGAAATTGGAGGTCAATGTTCATACCGCTGGGGTGTAAACTACCCTAGTGAAATATGAGGTGCTGTTTCTCCAATTTGCAGTGGGACTCACTCTGGCCATGAAGGAGGCCCAGGACAGAAAGGTCGAATTCGGAATGGGAGGGGGAGTTGAAGTGCTGAGCCACCGGGTGATCAGGTTGGTTATTGCGAACTGAGCGGCGTTGTTGGGTGAAGAGACACCTTTATAACTGCTTTATAAGAGAGTCGTTACATACAGAACGTCACAGTGGCGCAGCTGGTAGTGCCGCTGCCTCACAGCGCCAGAGACCAGAGTTCGATCCTGACCTCGGGCGCTGTCTGTGTGGAGTTTACTCATTTTCCTGTGACTGCGTGGGATTACTCCGGATGCTCCGGTATCCCCCGCATCCCAAAGACGTGCGTGTTTTTAGGTTAATTGGCCTATGAAATTGCCCCAAATATGTCGGGAGTGGATAAGAAAGTGGGATTAAATAGAACTAATGTGGACTAATGTGGACATGAGATGATGGTTAGCTTTGACTCAGTTCCAAAGACGTGCAGTTTAATTGGGCCTCTGTAAATTGCCCCTGGCGTGTAGGGAGTGGATGCAAAAGTAGGATAACACAGGACTTAGAACGGCTCAGTGGCACAGCTGGTAGAGCTGGGTAACACAGTTTAGAAGATTGAGGGGGGACCTCATTGAAACTTACAGAATAATGAAAGGCATTGATAGAGTGGATTTGGAAAGGAGGTTTCCACTGGTGGGAGAGTCTAGGACCAGAGGTTATAGCCTCAGAATTAAAGGGCGCTCTTTTAGAAAGGAGGTGAGGAGGAACTGTTAATCTGTGGAACTCATTGCCATAGACGGCTGTGGAGGCAAAGTCAGTCGAAATGTATAAGGCAGAGATAGACAAGTTGTTGATTAGAATGGGTGTGGAGGGTTCTCAGCTCCCCAGTCTTCCATGATACAGAGGGAAAGTCCCAGAAAATATATTTGTGCAACATTGAGACACGAAGGTTGAATAGAAAGCGATCTAATTTTGCTGGGTCTTCATACATTTGTCGAGATTTAATTGAAATGAGTTTGACAGTAATCCCCATTTTCTGAAAGGAAGAAGAACTGGAAGTTTAATTTTGATTTTGTTTGTTATCTCTTGATTTTCTTTGCACTTTGTCTCTGCAGTCAAATTAAGTGCCCCACTTGTAGTTTTCCTACTTCATCGATCAAGTCCTCTTGGCGCCAGCATTTCAATTAATCACTGCCCAGTGTTCACTAGAGCTGGCCCACTCTGTCTCTTCACTGTGCAGTCAGGTGAGGTGAGGCTGGTTGTGCAGTTTTTTGATGGATTTTCAATCAAACTTGTCAGAGTTGCTGTCAGGAGATGAAAGATGAATGATGCTCAAGGGTAGCGTGGCTAGTTTTTAGAAATGATTTATTCCCACCACCAGCTACCATATGACCAAGACATACACACACACCCATACACGCAGACACGCACGACTACACACTCACCGGTATACACACCCATCCACAGATACCCACAAATACACCCACACACACACACACACCCATACACACAAACACCCACATATACACATGCCCACACAAAAATGCACACCTGTACACACACACACACACACACATAAACACACCCACACACACACCCTGTACAAAGTTTGTTCGTTCTCCCTGTGACCTGCGTGGGTTTTCTCCGAGATCTTTGTTTTCCTCCCACACTCTAAAGACGTACAGGTTTATAGCTTAATTGGCTTGGTAAATGTAAAAATTATCCCTAGTGGTGTAGGATGGTGTTAATATGAGGGGGTCGCTGGTCGGCGCGGACCCGGTGGCCGAAGGGCTTGTTTCTGCACTATCTCTAAACTAAACACCCACACAGATACCCATAAACATGCACACCCTTACACATATCCCTCCCCCCACACAAACACGTACATTAACACAACTTTTAACACTTAATCAGGCAGAATAGTGCAATTTCTGGATATCCCAGTAACATTTGAAGAAGAAGGAAAATCGAGATGAATTTAAAATTAAATTCATATGTTGGCTAAAATTGGAAAATGTTGGAAACACTCAGCAGGTCAGGCAGCATCAGTGAAAAGAGATACTGTTAACATTGTAAGTCTAGGATTCTTCAATCAGAAATGGGAAAGAGATAAAAAAAATATTTTTAGTTTGAATGAAGGTGGGAGAGACATGTGCAGAACAATGGGAAGATGCTTGACTGGGAAGGACTGGCTGACAATGCAGCAGAGGCATGGAAATAGAGAGATACTCAGATAACCTTGCATACCTAAAACTTTAGTTTTGTTTATGCCCACCCTCTCTTATTGTTAGCATGTGGGATTTAGTTCTGCTGTCAGTTCCTGTACTTCCCAACATGATCTACCCACTCTCATGAAGATTACTGTCTCGGTGACAGTGCTCAGCACCCAAGTGTCAAGCCTCACACTTCTTTGACTTAATGCAGAAACACAGCAAACCACTGGCCTGGGGATTTGCAGTCGAACAAATGACCAAATGATCAGCATTGGTCACTATTATCACTTGAAACGCACTGCAATGCAACCATCCCAAGGTTGCCATCAACGAATCAAGTGGGTACCAAAGATTCCTTTAATTTTGTGCAAAATACCATGCAAATTATAAATGTTACACATTAGAGTTATAAAGGACTGCAGACACAATCTTGAGCAAAACACTACGTGCCCGTAAAACTCAATGCATCTGGCAGCATCTGTATTTAGTTGAGTTTAGTTTATTGTCACATGTGCCGAGGTACAGTGCAAAGCTTCTGTTGCGTGCTAACCAGTCAGTGGAAAGACAATACATGATTACAATTGAGCCATCGACAGTGTACAGATACATGATAAAGGGAATAACATGAATAACGTTTAGTGCAAGATTAAGCCAGGAAAGTCCGATAAAGATAGTCCAAGGGTCTCAAATGAGGTAGATAGTAGCTGAGGACTGCTGTCTAGTTGTTGGTAGGATGGTTCAGTTGCTTGATAACAGCTGTGTAGAAACTGTCCCTGAATCTGGAGGTGTGTAAATTCACACTTCTGTACCTCTTGCTTGATGAAAGAGCTGAGAAGAGAGAATGGCTGGGGTACGACTGGTCCTTGATTATGCTGGTGGCCTTGCCGAGGCAGCGTGAAGTGTAAATAGAGTCAATGGAAAGGAGGTTGGCTTGTGTGATGGTCAGGGCCATGTCCACATTCTCTGAAATGTATTGCGCTCTTGGATGAAGCTGTTCCCAAACTAAGCTGTGATGCAACCTGATTAAATGTTTTCCATGGTGCATCTGAAGAAGTTGGTGAGAGTTGTCGGGGACATTCCAAACCTCCTCAGCTTTCTGAGGAAGTAGAGGCGTTGATGTGTTTTCATGGCCATTGCTTCAATATGGGTGGTCCAGGACAAGTTGCTGGTGGAGCGAATGGACAGGCGAAGTCTTGGGTCAGAACCATTCATCAGACTGATTGCTACACTGTTAAACATTGTTTTTTTCTCTAAGTGATTATTATTCATCAGCAATAACTCCAAACAAAAAACATATGAAGATTGCAATTTATTTACAAAAACATTTCAAAATGTAATGGTTTATAAATAATAAATCTTACTTGAGTTTTGAAAATGAAGTTGTGTTTTTGAATTGTGAGTATACATTCCAACCTGTATTTTGTACCGTAAAATACCTAAAATAAAGTGAAAAGTCCTCTGCTTCTTCCATCTTGTCCTACCATCAGTAACTATTATTTAATGTGATTGACTGTCCAGCTAATCCAGCGACATAAAAAGACACACAGTGCTGAAATAATGGACCTGCCCCACTTGGCGATTTTTCAGGCAACTGCCGGCGACTGTCATGGTTGTAGCAGGTCGCCGAAAAACCGGTGACAACCTACGTTATCCTGGCAAAAACCTATGACAACACCCATGTCAGGAGAATTCAAGCTACACTAATTGGCGTCAAACCCACTGCCGCCAACATTTTTCAACATGTTGAAAATATAGTGAGACCAGAAAGACGATATGACTTTTTGCATGACTGGTGAGACTACTCCCGGCGACCACCAGTGAACATGTGGCGACAAACTAGTCACCTGTAGCTGCCTAAAAAAAATCGCCTAAGTGGGACAGGCCCATTACTCAGCAGGTCAAGCAGGATCTCTGGTAAATATGGATATAGGTGACATTTCGGGTCAAGAATGTTTTTCAGACTGAAGAAGGTTCCTGACCCTAAACGTCACCTACCCATGTTTTCTAGAGATGTTGCCTGACCCGCTGAGTTACTCCAGCACAGTGTGTCCTTTTTTGTAAACCAGCATCTGTAGTTCCTTGTTTTTACAATCTGGTGACATATGTTAGTCAGTCGTTAACCAAAGCAAAATCTAGGAGGCAGCTATTCCTTTAAATCAGCGGACTGGAAGCGATTCGTAAATGGGGCAGTGTTCTCTGATTTTGACCTTTCTCCACTGCAAAAGTATAATATAGTTGAGCAAGCAGGAAATGAAAATTTTCCCCAAATGTTTGATAATCCATTCTAAAGGCAGTATTATCCAGTCTTATATGATAATGGCTTGCTATATAACTGCCCATCTTTAAACAAATACTACGTTAAAATGCAGTAAAATAAAGTAAAATCTCTAAACAGTATTATCCAATCTTATGTGCAGGAAGGAACTGCAGATGCTGAATTACACCCAAGATAGACACAAAATGCTGGAGCAACTCAGCGGGACAGACAGCATCTCTGGGGAAGAGGAATGGGTGACGTGGTCTAAAGAGGTGTCTCGACCCAAAATGTCACCCATTCCATCTCTCCAGAGATGCTGCCTGATCCGTTGAGTTACCCCAGCATTTTGCGTCTATCTTTATCCAATCTTATTCTGCTGAGAATGGCTTCCTGTACAGCTGTCCGTATTTAAAAGAATGTAGTATCCTATGTTAAAGGCTCTGCTCAATGTAAGTTGATGCATTATTCAAAAGTGACTCTCTTGTGTGGCCAGATGGAAACTCTTTCCTAAGTGTTTAATTATGTGTACATGCATCAAAGATCACTTTGTTGCTCTCAGCTATTCGGTGACTGAAATGCAGAGCTACTCCAATGGATCAGCAGAATCATGTCATTTATTTTTCAATGACATGGATGAACTCAGACTTGCACGGGTTGAGGTTTGGGTTAATGTTTGGACAGAGGTGTAATGAGAAGCTTTGTTTTTCATGCTATCCAATCAAATCAGATACACCATGTGCTGCATCAGGGCCAAACTCATGTACAAATGATGGAGCGTAGGGAAACGTACAGAGTACAGAATATAGTTCTCAGCATCATAGCACGACAGTTCCAAAGACCTGAATGAGATAGAGGTGAATCGGACAGTACCCTACCTTATAGAGGGACCGTTCGAAAGCCTGATAATAAAGGGGAAGAAGCTGTTACTGAGTCTGGAAATGCGTGCTTTCATACTTCTGTACCTTCTTCCCATCCGGAGTAGGGAGATGAAGAAATGACCAGGGTGGGAAAGGTCTTTGAGTATGTTGGCTGCTTTCCCGAGGCAGCATGAAGTGCTGATGGAGTCCATGGTGGGGTGTCTGGTCTGTGTGATAGACTGCGTTACATCCACAACTCTCTGCAATTTCTTCCAGCGTTCCGTCAACATGCAAAAAAAGCCTTAGATCGGGGCGTTCCTGTCATTTCCAAATGCGCCAGATGCAAATTGACATGAATCATGTTACTAAACAGATTATCACGTTAAACGATTACACCACCGCCATCAACGTGGTTATGAAGACTAAACGATGCCATGTTTTTTCAAGCTACATTAATTCTGTCATTGGGCACATTTTGCTAGTGTTTCTGCATTGCTAATCTGGCATGAATGATATTTATTTTTAAAGCGATAATCTACACTTCACAACAAATATCATTTTATACCTCACCGTGAGAAGAATCAAATAAATTAAAAAGAATTAAAAGCATAATCTGAAAGTAAATGGGATTCTCTTTATAGCTCTCTGATATTGATGAATCTCTTAATTGCACCTACGCTAAGTGCATGCTGCACAGAGACTGGTGGAATGCCTTGCAGACTGTAATGAATCTCAATGATGTGACAATTTTACTTAAGTGGGCCCCTTTGTGTAGCTAAGTGTGCATTTCTGAGATGCACCAATTAGCGATGATCCCGACTGTTCCACGATATCATTGTTCCGCAACTTCACGAGGCTGTGCGAATCAGATAAGATCACTTTGATGATTAACTAACTTTATGAAGACTTATGAATACGTTAGGCAATTTCACAGATCAAGCTAAAAATGTAGACTTCAGAGTCTGAAGAAGGGTCCCGACCCGAAATATCACCTGTCCATGTTCTCCAGAGATGCTGTCTGACCCGCTGAGTTACTCAAGCACTTTGTGTCATTTTGTTTGTAAACCACCATCAGCAGTTCTGAGTTTCTAAGCTAAAAATGTATTCAGACTTTAAATATGAACTAATTCCTGGTTATGGATGTCATTGACAAGCCTAATGTTACTCAAATAAACTGCATAGCTTGCTCTGTAATTTCAGAAGCCAATTGTCTCTTATTCATTTATGGTAGATTACTGGAAAAACTGGCATTTCTTACCCACCACCCGGCACAATTCACAGTCCACTTAAGTGCTGAGGAGGGTCTGGAGTTACATATAGTTGAGATAGGTTGAGGATTGCTGGTTTCTTTATTAATAAGGCATAATGAACTAAATGGATTTAATGGCACCACTTTCCAGATGCATTTATTTTCTCCTGTATTTCTCTATCTTACCTTCTTACTAGAAGGGAAAATTTGATCACCATATTTCCTTCTCACAGGATATTGGACCTGGTTGGGGGGGGGGGGCATTAAGGAATGTTGTGATGGCCCCCATGGTTGAAACGGTATCGAACCCAACACTTAGTGAGCGCACATTCCACTGATAATGGTAGATGGCCTTCGACAAATCAGCATTCTCCACCATAAACCAGTCAAACAGCAATCTCTTTGAGGAGCCACTCTCCGACTTACGCAATAGGCAACTTATGTAAAGTCACACTTACGCAAACAATTCAGTACTCAGTCCCTAATGCAATCGAGGCAGTTTGTAGTTTAGTTTGGTTTAATTTAGTTTATTATTGTCACATATATCGAGGTCCGTGAAAAGCTTTTTTGTTGTGTGCTACCCATTCAATGAGAGGACTCTACATGATTAAAATAAAGCCATCCACACCGTTTAGATACCGGATAAAGGGAATAATAACCATATAACCATATAACAATTACAGCACGGAAACAGGCCCTCTCGGCCCTTCCAGTCCGTGCCGACCATTTGTTTTCCCCTAGTCCCATCTACCTGCACTCAGACCATACCCCTCCATTCCCTTCACGTCCATATACCTATCCACTTTACTCTTAAATGTTAAAATCGATCCTGCCTCCACCACTTCTGCTGGAAGCTGATTCCACACAGCCACCACCCTCTGAGTAAAGAAGTTCCCCCTCACGTTACCCCGAAACCTCTGTCCCTTAATTCTCATGTCTTGCCCTCTTGTTTGAATCTTCCCTACCCTCAATGGGAAAAACGTAATAATGCAATATAAAGTCCAGTAAAGTCCGTTGAAAGATAGTTCAAAGGTCTCCATTGAGGTAATAGGTCAGGACTGCTCTCTAGCTGGTAATAGGATGGTTCATTTGCCTGATAACAGCTGAGAAGAAACTGTTCCTGAATCTGCAGGTATGTGTTTTCACACTTCTGTACCTCTTGCCTGATGGGAGAGGGGAGAAGAGGGAGTGGCTTGGGTGAGACTCATCATTGATTATGTTGGTGGCCTAGCCGAGGCAGCATGAGGTGTAAATGGAATTTCCACTCAAGTTTACATCGGAAACAAACCAGCAATGGCGGCAGTGCTTACCCAGAAAGCCACGGGCTGCAGAAAGTTCCCCGAACACAGCTGGACACAGCTGAGACAGTTAATACTCTCAGTGCGTTATTTCGGGCAGGGAATGGGGTTGGTGATTCTGACTTGCGTAGATTCTGACTTGCGTATGGGTTCACTGAACGTATCTCTTATGTAGGTCGGTGAGTGTCTGTATATAATTTCTTCCATCAATTTAAAGTCACAGTCGTAGAGCACAACACACAGGCCCGTCAGGCCACCATGTCCTTGCCAACCATCAAATACTCAAATATACTAATCCCATTTACTGAAACTCGGTCCAAATCCTTCTCTGCCCTGGCAACACAGACACTTTCTTTTACTGCATTAAGCTGATTAGCAATTTTCCAGTAAAGTCAATCATTTCCTTTTAATTACAAATATGTTCCAAATATAGCCTAACTGCATGATAATTAATGAGAAATACTAAAAATACCGAACCAAATGATTATCGTTTTAGAAAGCAAAGATCGGTCTTTGTATGGAACTGATTGGTTTAGGCATTAAGCAGTTTAAAGGATTTTACTATATCGATCAGTATACCATTGGGAGCATTTGTCTGCCCTTGACATACAAAGTAAGGCTACAAAGCACTAGTTGAATGATGACGAAATCATAGCAAATTTGATATTTGTCTTACTTTTGTCTAAGTGGGAGAATTTGAGCCAACCTAATAGCCTTCAAATTAATGTTGCAATTAATAAAACTGGCCCTGTCTAATTGATCACTGAGGCAAGTTTCAAGAATTAACAGGCACGTTAGTGGGCGCTTTGAGTAAATGAAGCTTTGTAGCAGAACAATTCTACAGATTGCAATGAGTGAAACAAGACACCAGGAACCAACTCCAAAGGAAGATCTAATTACAGAATTACACAAACATATAAAGTAGCCACCGAGAAGCGTGCATAAAAGATACTGAACAGAAACAGGTCCATTGGTCCACCATGAATCAAGAACCAGAGGGCATAGGTTTAAGGTGGGAGGGGAAAGATTTAATAGGAACCAGAGGAGTAACTTTTTCACATGAAGGGTGGTGGGTATGTGGAACAAACAGCTAGAGGAGGTACTGTAGTTAAGGTGGTACTACCACAACATTTAAAATATATTTGGACAGGTACATGGATAAGAAAGGTTTAGAAGGATATAAGCCAAATGCAGATAAGTGGGACTAGTGTAGATGGGGCACGTTGGTCGGCGTGGGATGTTTTCACGCTATATGACTATGACTCTCTGATTCTAGGTGCTGGAGTAACTGAGCAGCTCAGGCAGCATCTCTGGAGAACATAGATAGGTGATGTTTTTGCTCAAAACGCTTCTTCAGACTGAAGCTTCAGTTTATGTTGGGGCAAGTAGAAATGGCCGGCATGTGCAAGTTGGGCCGGTGGACCTGTTTCCGTGCTGCATAACTCTATGACTCGGTCAGCATCAACAATCAGCCATTCATTTGCACATTAATCCCATTTTATTTTATTTCCCCTTTATTCTCATCGTTCTCTTCCAATTTTCTACCATTCACCTACACACTAGGGTAGCTAATTAAGAGTAGCCTAATTAACCTGCTAGTCCGCACATTTTGCGATGTGGGAGAAAACCCATCCAGTCACAGAGATGACATGTAAACTTCACAGAGTCAGGTCTCTGGCGCTGCGAGGCAACGCCTCTAATCACGGTTCCACTGGGTCACCTACCTGCCATTTCAGGAAATATAATTTAATACACTGTTTCTGCAGGTGAATATAAAACCTGGTTTTGAGATTTTTCAGATTTAGCTTGTTGGACCAAATATGCTTTTCCTAAGTTTTCCTTCTTTCTGAAGGATTGTATTTACTGTGCAGTAGCAACCTGTGTGATCGGTTATCATACCCAGATAGTTCCTCTGGTGTATATAATTTTTTACCACGGTTAGGTAGTGCAATAAAACAATTCGATTTTTTTATTTGAGCATTTTAACAAGTAGGATGAGAATATTGATGGAAGAGAATGCAGATGCTGGGATTTGAGTAAAACACAAAGTGCAGAAATCTGAGAAGCTTTTAGGTAGGCACATGGGAAGGCTTTTTGGTGGGCAGGGAATGGAAGGATATGGATCATGTGCAGATAGATGAAATTGGTTGTCATGGCACCATGTTCAGCACAGACATCGTGGACCAAAAGACCTGTTCTGGTGCCGTACTTTTCTATGTTCTATGTAACATTACACAAACCAACCTCTCTCCCATTGACTCCATTTACACATCGCGCTGCCTCAGCAAGGCCACCAGCATAATCATGGATGAATTGCACCCCAGCCACCCCCTTTTCTCCCCTCTCCCATCGGGCAAAATGTACAGAAATGTGAAAATGCACACAATGCGAGATTCAGGAACAGCTTCTTCCCAGCTGTTATCAGGCAACTGAACCACCCTACCAACAGCTCGAGAGCAGTTGTGAACTACTATCATTGGAGACCATTGGACTATCTTTGATCAGATTTTATTGGCTTTATCTTTCACTAAACGTTATTCACTCCTTCGTTCGTGTGGCGTGCACAGCCTAAAGTTGTTGGACAACTTGTTCTAATTGATCTTCCGTTTGTGCACGTCGAGTTGATTGCATTAGTCGAAACAGGGCGGACCACGCGAAGGTTGAAATCTTCCACCCCCAACGTTATTCACGTTATTCCCTTTACTACATATCTGTACACTGTGGATGGCTCGATTGTAATCATGTATTGTCTTTCCGCTGACGGGTTAGCACGCAACAAAAGATTTTCACTGGACCTCGGTACACATGACAATAAACTAAACTAAGCTAAACTGAACAAAACCTAGCAGCAATCAGTTTGAAGAAAGGTCCCGACCCAAAACAACGCCTGTCTATTCCCTTCCCAAATTCAGCCTGACTAGTTGAGTTCTCCAGCACCTAGTGTTTGGATGAGAATGGTGTTAATTGGAAATCCATTTTATGTTCCAGACCTTTTCAGAACCTTAGCAAATGCAAAGCACTTGGATGAGAGATGACGCTGTTCTCACTGGGTCATATTCTATGAGGGCAGACTGATAGTTTAGTGCAGACCCAGGGTGAATCACTACACCAGGGCACCATCTTCTCACTCACATTGACAGAAAGGACCCCATAAAAACATTCAACGGAGAACAGGAAAGTTCTCCTGGTTTTACGGAACAACCTTTGATCCTCAAAGGGCAGCACAGCGGCGCAGCTGGCAGAGCTGCTGCCTCACAACACTAGAGATTTGGGTTCAATACTGACCTCGGGTGCCGTCTGTGTGGAGTTTGCATTCTCCCTGTGACCGTGTGGGATGCCTCCTGGTGATCTGATTTCCTCCCATATCCCAAAGATGTGTAGTCTGACATTTGCGAGCTCCAGGTTCAGATTCAGCTTCTTCCAAAGAGCCATCAGGCTATTGAACACTTCAAACACCAACTAAACTTCAAACTGGTTTGGTTGCACTAGGGACTTTGGGCATTTGTTTTGCATTAATATTGATTTTATTTTAATATGATAAAAAAAAATTATGTCACCTATAGAATATTTTGTTTACAAACCTGTGTTACGCTGCTGCAGGTAAGCATTTAATTCTTCCATTTCGGTACATATGACAATTAAACACTCTTGACTTTTGACTTGTATGGTTTGTAGTCCCATATAACTTGCCCCAGTGTGCAAGAAGTGGACGAGAAAGTGGGATAACTTAGAACTAGTGTGAGTGGGTGTTCAATGGTCGGAGTGAACTCAATGAGCCAAAGGGCCTGTTTCAATCATTCATTCAAACCCAATAAAACTGTTCTTATTTATAGAGAATGCTTTCTGAAAATTTGGTGGTTTAATAAAAACACATTTGTTGTTTTATTAATTACAAAACCACAGAGTTCACACTTCAAAGGCTCTGAAGGATTTAGAATATCTTGAGCTTTCACTGGTCCACTTTTGGTAATTAATGTTTATGGACTTACAGATACCCTGTATATAGGTTCATAAGTTCTAGGAGCAGAATGTGGCTATTCGGCCCATCAAGTCCTCTCCATCTTTCAATCTATCTTTCCATCTCAACCCCATTCTCCCGCCTTCTCCGCATGACCCCTGACACCCTTACTAATCACAAATCTGTCAGTCTCCACCTTAAAAACATCCATTGACTTGACTTCCACAGCCATCTGTGGGAATGAATTCCACATACGAATGAGTATTGGAGAGTGGTTGGATGGTTGGGATGGATTTTCGGCCTGCTGCAAGGCTGCAGGCATCTTCTGCTAGGTGGGAATGGGACATTTCAGCATGTCCTCCCACCCCACCTCCAGCCAACCCTCTCTCGAGCCGTGACAGTCGAGGGCTGGGCTGAGTTGAGCAGACCTGGGAGCGATGCGCAGACTCACTGCGGGCCGAAGGTGTTCTACGTTCTTAACTTTGCGCTCCACAATATAAAATCTTACAGTATTCTTGTTAAATGTCGTTTCATTTGAATTTATAAAATTATTCTGATTTCTGTTCAGCTCTTCTAGTTTTGAATTATATTTAAAGCTAGAGATATCTTTTTTTTTCCCCCCTCAGGGAAAGTGTGAAGGAGAATAGAAATGACATGAGGTTAACAGCAGCTATTCAACTTTGCAAAGAAATAAATTCAGTTTTGTGCTGCCAGGAGAAATAATTCAGTGCTTTAGATTTGATTACCCTGGTGGGTCAAATTGAAAACTGCCAACAATTGGTGGTGCTGGCTCCACTCACGTCAATAAACAAATTTCATTCCTTTCAGTTTAACATTTCTCCTTAAATAGTTCAATTCTTTTCCCCAGGCTTTCAAAAATACATGCAGAGCTCAATGCCTGCCCCTGCAAGCTTTATCTCCAACACCAGTTGTTGTCTATTGTGATTCTCTCACTGGAACTTTGAAGATGTGCGCAAAATGGGTGACAATAGCTCACAATTTATAATTACAATTTCATTATGTCCGTATCATTAAATATTATTCCCCATCTATGCCTCAAGATGGAATCCCACGGGTATATATTTTTTTCATATGGATGTGCTTAAATATGATGTGTTTATCCATATTTGTCCATGTACAGAATGTATTTAATTGTGCTTATGCATGTCTATGCACAGTATATGTAGGTTGCTGAATAAGCATGTGTACTGTGCGTGTTCAAGATGGATCATTATCCATGTGTTAGACACAAAATGCTGGAGTAACTTGGGAGGGTGGCACAGTGGCGCAGCTGTAGAGTTGCTGTCATAGACCCAGGTTCGATCCTGACCACGGGTGTTGTCTGTCCAGAGTTTGTACATTCTCCCTATGACTGCGTGGGGTTTTCCCGGTTTCCTCCCACACTCGAAAGATCTGCAGGTTTGTAGGTTAATTGGCTTTGATAAAACTAAAAAATTGCCCCTAGTGTGTAGGATAGTGTTAGTGTACGGGGATCACTGGTCGGTGGGCTGCAGGGCCTGTTTCCATGCTGTATCTCTAAATTAAACTAAACTGAACTCAGCAGATCAGGCAGCATCTCTGGAGAAAAGGAATAGGTGACATTTTGGGCCAGAAGAAGGGTTTCGGCCCAAAATGTTGCCTATTCCATTTCTCCAGAGATGCTGCCTGACCTGTTGAGCTGTTTCAGCATCTTGTGTCTATCTTCTATAAATTAGCATCTGCAGTTCCTTCCTACACACAATGTCCATGTGAGTTGGTTTATATAAAAATGCCATTGCATAGCCTCATACGTAGGGTGGCATAGAGGTGAAGTGGGTAGAGTCGTTGCTCACAGTACCAGAGACCCAAGTTCGATGCTGACCTCTGGTGCTGTCTGCGTAGAATATGTACATGTATTTTCTCTGGGTGTTTTCTCCACATTCCAAAGTGCAGATTTGTAGGTTAATTGGTTTCTGTAAATTGCCCCTAGCGTGTAGAATGCAGAACTCGGATAACATAGAAATTGTGTGAATGGGCGATTGCTTGTCATGTGTAGGAAGGAACTGCAGAATGCTGGTTGACACTGAAGATAGACACAAAATGCTGGAGTAACTCAGAGGGTCAGGCAGCACCTCTGGAGAAAAGGATTAGTGAAGTTTCGATCAAATCCCTTCTATGGGTCCGACTCAAAACGTCACCTATTCCTTTTCTCCAGAGATGCTGCCTGACCCACTGAGTTACAATTTGTGTCGATGATCGATTGTCATTGTGGATTTGGTGTTTCCACACTGTATCTCTAAACATGCATAGGTATTAATGCATATTTGTACATGTATCATTTATGTTCATGATTTATTGCAGAGAAAGATGGAGTGGAGGTGATACAGGTTGGCGTTGAAGGGTTTACAGGAAAATTGATTTGTTAGTTGATAATTAGAACTATCTTTGAAAGGATATTGATGCCACAATTACTCCAAAACCAATGTGTTTTAGATTCATAGGCACCATGAATAACATGACACAGAAGGAGGTGGAACTAGGATAGTCCGGGACCACGACTCATCCATTTCCTGCACCTTTCCTCTCATCTCCTTCCTCCAGAACACATCAACAATAGGATTCTCACAAACTTCTTAAACTCTCATGGTCTTCATCTTCCACCCACCAGCCTCTGCATTCAACAGATCATTCTACACAACCTCCGCCACCTTCAAAGAGATTCCAACATCAGATACATCAGCTCCTCACCTCCTCTTTCGGCATTTCCTAGGAACCATTCCCTTCCACATTTTCATTTTCATGACACTTTTCCTTCCCCTTTCATCGCTTCTCTTCACATAGATGGTGTGAAGGAGCTGTCGGTGGAGGTGGTTGCGACAGGTACTATAACAGCATTTAAGAGACATTTGGACAGGTACATGGATAGGAAAGGTTTAGAGGAATCTGGGCCAAACACAGGTGGGTGGATTTAGTAGAGATGGGCTACTTGGTTGGAATGGGCATGTTGGACCAAGTGGCCTGTTTCCATGCTGTATGACTCCATGAACATCCAGGGACCCAAACAGTCTCTGGATGAAGCAGTGATTCACTTGTATTTCTTCCTAATCTGGTGTGTCGCACTGATGTCCACAATGTGCTCTCCTCTACAATGGGAAAACCAAACACAGAATTGATGACTGCTATGTGGAACACCTGTGGTCAGTCTACAGAGGGATCCTTGAACTTCCTGTTGCCTGGCGGTTTAATTTTCCATCCCTGTCCCACTCTGGCTAGTTGGTCCATGGCCTCCTGTGTTGTTACAATGAGGCCTAGCACAGCTTGAGGTACAGCACTTCATCTTTCACCTTTGCACGTTGTAGCCCACTGGACACCGGAGATCAAACTGTATTGCTGACTTGATCCGTGTCTGGTTTTGCTGCTGACCTGATCCATAATCCATAGTCTGAAGAAGGGTCTCGACCCGAAACGTCGCCTATCTCCTTCGCTCCTTAGATGCTGCTGCACCCGCTGAGTTTCTCCAGCATTTTGTTTAACCCTCCATAATCCATGTCAGGTTTCTGCACTACCACCTGCAGCCATGTTAGTTAGTTCGCCTTACGACCCAGAGCCCACAGAACTCATGTCGATGGTCTCTGTATGTATTCTAATTAAAGTACATGTTATGATATATAATGACTCTCTATCAATAGTACTTTGTGCAGACACAATAATCAATTCTTCAACTTTAACGAACTTGACTTCTCTGTCTGAATGGGTCATCACTCTGTGAGAGTTAACATTGAACGTAGAACAGTACAGCATAGGTACAGGCCCTTCAGGCTACAATGTAATGCCAGGTTAAGCTAATCTGCTACTACCTGCATATGATCCCTATCCTTCCATATCCATGTACCAATCTAAAAGCCTCTAAAATGCCACTATCGTAATCTGCTTCCCCCACCACTGCTGGCAGCGCAATCCACCACTTTGTGTATAAAACTTGCCCCACATATATCCTTTAATTGTTACCCTCGCACCTGGAAGTGATGCTCTCTAGTCTTTGACATTTCCACCCTGGGAAAAAGGTTCTGACTGTCTACCCTATCTATACTTCTCGTTATTATATATACAGTACTTCTATTGGTGCTCCCCTCAGCCTTTGAGCTGTTTTTTTCTGGGAGTGGAGGACGTGTTCAGCTTAACCCGTCAGGCATTGCACACAACTCTTACCTGATAGACAAAAGACAATAGGTGCAGTAGTAGGCCAATTGGCCCTTCGAGCCAGCACCACCATTCAATGTGATCATGGTGTCTATGTTCTTGGCCGTGCTCCCACTCTCCAACTGCTCCCATTCACTCAGTGACTTGATAACCTGTTTACATCCTATTCCCCTGATCTTTTTTCCATGTCAGACACCCCCCCCCCCCCCCCCCACACACACACACACACACACACACACCCTCTGTAGCTTCTTATCTCTCCTTAGCAGCCCTGACAGGGTTTTCCACCTGACATGCTAACTCTGTTTCTCCTTTCAGTTTAGTTTATTATTGTCACCTGTGAACAGTGAAAAGCTGCGTGCTGTCCAGCCAGCGAAAAGACTACGACATGATTACAGTCAAGCCATTCAAAGTGTACAGATACATGATCAAGGGTGTAGTGCAAGGTAAAGTCCAGTAGAGACCAATTAAAGATAGTTCAAAGGTCACCTGGCCTGAAGTGCTGAGCATTTCCAGCATTTTCTGCTTTTAATATAGTTTTCTAGCATCTGCAGTTTTTATTTTTGATTGTCATCGAAGCTTGTCTGTTTTTGTTTTAGTTTTAGAGATACTGCGTGGAAACAGGCCCTTTGGCCCTCCAAGTCCACGTCGAACAACGATCACCCATACACCAATTCTATCCGACACTCTAGGACAATTTGCAAAAGTTAGTTAACCTACAAACCTGCACTTCTTTGGAATGTGGGAGGAAACGGAAGCACCCGGAGAAAACCCACGTGGTCACAGGGAGAACGTACAAACTCTGTACAGACAGCACCCATAGTCAGGATCAAACCTGGGTTTCTGGGGTGGTAAGGCAGCAAATCTACCGCTGCGCCACTGTGGCACTGAATTTTCCAGGGCAGAAAGTCTGCAGTCTGCCAGACCCATGGCAATGTACTTCCTCTTAACTGCAGGTCACGGGAGGATTCTGTTCCTGTGAGTGTCTGAAACCCGAACAGTTTGCAAGTTAACAAATACCACAGTGAACCGGCATTGCAGGCGGCAGAAGATGCCTACAGCTCCGTAGCTTCCGGAAAAACACTTCCAAACACTTTGTCTGCAGAGACTGCACATAATTCAGGTCCTTTGTAACCTCTGGAGGATCTGAATCTTCATTTCGAGAGTAATGGGAAATGGCTTCAAAGGCTCATTCTGCCAGACATGTCCCAGCGAGAATCCTTTTTATTTTTTATTCTTGTATGATGCAAATTTCTTCCAGTCAAAACTACTTTAGTGAAGTCTACAATGGCGCTGGAGCCTACTGGTCCCAGAGGAGGATCTACTATCATCCAATACAACTGCCCTACTCTTCTAAATCTCTTTCCCCTTCGCACCTAATGTACTTAAGTTTATCTTGATTGCATTTATGCATTGTATTATCTGATTTGATTGGATAGCATGCAAAATCTTTCACTGTACCTAATAAACACATGACAATAATAAACCTAAACTATCTCTGGTGAGTTTCTCCATTACGTACTGTATTACCCATCACCTCCCTATCACGTAGTGCGTTCCAGACTTCAATTGGAAGGATCGACAAAGGTTGTCTCAGTGATATTGAGTGACTCATTGATATTGAGTTTATCGATCAGAATGGTAGGCTTGCATCTGCAGACTTTCACGGGGTTTACAGGGTGGGGGGATGGGAAGGATTTGTGTTGGATAACACAACCAACCCACTCCTACACTCTGAAGAAGAGTCCCGACCTGAAACATCACCCATCTTTTTTCTCCAGTGATGCTGCCTGTCCGTGTTACTGGCCAGTAACTGGGCACTTTGTGTCTATCGTCACCTAAACAATACAGGAGGTATCGCATGGTGTGGCAGCTGTAGATGGTAGTAGGGATGTAGCAAGGTTATAGTACTATGTTATCCCACATTTGCATCCACTCCCTACACACCAGGAGCAATTTTCGAAGGCTAATTAATCTGCAACCCTGCACGTCTTTGAGATGTGTGAGGAAGCTGGAGCACCTGGAGGAAACCCACGTGGTCACAGTTCAAACTCCACGCAGACAGCACCCGATGTCAGGATTGAACCCGGCACTGGCGCTGTGAGGCAGCAGCTCCACCAGCTGCGCCACTGGGATTTCTAAAGGGCTTGTAGTACATAATTGTTCTGACTTCTTGCCCTCATGTAAACATGCAGTGCCACCTGCCCAAGTCAGAGTCCACCATTGCCAATGCGGTCATCTCATCTCATGGAGCCAAACTTCCACTGATTCCATCGACACCTCACGCAACCTAGGCAAGGCCACCAGCATAATCAAGGACCAGTCTCACCCTGGCCACTCCCTCTTGTCGCCTCTCCCATCAGGCAAGAGGTACATTACATTAGTGTGAAAACATATACCTCCAGATTCAGGGGCAGTTTCTTCACAGCCGTTATCAGGCAACTGAACCATCCTATCACCAACTAGAGAGCAACCCTGACTACCACCTACCCCATTGGAGACCCTTGGATGATCTTTAATTGGACTTTGCTGGTCTTTATCTTGCACTAATCCTTATTCCCTTAATCCTGTATCTACACTATGGATGGCTTGATTGTAATCATCTATAATCTGACTGGACAGCAAGCAGCAAAAAAGCTTTCCATTGTAGCTTGGTGCGTGTGACAATAAATAAACTAAACTAAACACTGTTCGATCATTGAAAAAAGTGCTCAGCAAGTACTTTGAAGAAAATGCTGGAATAAACTCTGCTGATACAGCACACAGCAGAGTTTAATCAGCAGAGTGCATCAGCAAAGAATATAAAGTCATTGTTGAGAGAACTCATTTTATTTACTTCAATGTATTTGATCACTGGTGATGAGAATATAAAATAAGATATACTAAAGCAATCCAGACTAAATAGGACTTTGAAAAATGCCTAATTAATAAAAAAATAAAAGGACAGTATAAAAATAAAAGATAAGACGTATAACATAGCAAAAATGAACGGGAAGCCAGGGGATTGGAAAACTTTTAAAGATCACCAGAAGGTAACTTAAAAATGCAATACGGGGAGAAAAGATTAAGTATGAAGGTAAGCTAACCAAGAATATAAAGGAGGATAGTAAAAGCTGCTTTAGGTATGTGAAGAGGAAAAAAATAGTTAAGACTAATGTGGGTCCCTTGAAGACAGAAACAGGTGAATTTGTTATGGGGAACAAGGAAATGGCAGATGATAAATGATAAATACCCAGGGCCTGATAGTCTGCATCCCAGGGTACTCAAGGATGTGGCTCTAGAAATCGTGGGCGCATTGGTTATCGTTTTCCAATGTTCTATAGATTCAGGATCAGTTCCTGTGGATTGGAGAGTAGCTAATGTTAACCCACTTTTCAAGAAAGGAGGGAGAGACAAAGTTGGAATTTATAAACCAGTTAGCCTGACATCGGTGGTGGGGAAGATGGGTGTTGTGGGCTGAAGGGACTGGTTTCCAGAGGGCTAGTATGGACATTGTGGGCTGAATGGTTTCTTGGGCTGGCAGCTCAGTCACTCAAGCCTGGTGTGCTGGCAGCTCACTCACTCACGGCTGGTGGGCTGGCAGTTGACTCATGGCTATTCCATTAAATTCCATTTAAAGCAGGGTGCAAGGCCACCAAATTCAAATGCAGTTTCCTACCATTTCAAGCAGGGTGCAAGGCCACCAAATTCAAGTGCAGTTTCATACCACTTCAAGCAGGGTGCAAGGCCACCAAACTCAAGTGCAGTTTCATACCACTTCAAGCAGGGTGCAAGGCCACCAAACTCAAGTGCAGTTTCATACCAATTCAAGCAGTGTGCAAGGCAGGCACGTGCCGTCAGGGTAGGCAAGGTAGGCAGTGCCTACGCTGACTAAAATTATAAAATAGTAATTATTTTATATATGTATAATATATATAAAACATATATAAAATGGTCATAAATAGCAAAGGCACGGGAGAATTATGCTTCCCTAAGAGATCGATCTTAGGGATCGATCGTTTAAATCTTTTTAAACGCGGAGGTATGTGCTACTCACGTGCCGTCGACGCTGCTTCAAGCCATCAGTTGGAATGGTCCGTAAAGGCAGCTGAAACTCTGCCTTTACACTGTGAACTGCGTGCATGTGCTGCGTTGTGCACTGCGCGTGCGCACCAGCCTACTGCGCATGCGCAAGTTTCTTAGCGGGATTTTCAAAGATGGATAGTGATTACCTGAAGAGTTTCTCGAAGCAAACTTACGGATATTTTTGCTGCAAACAAAGAGAGAAGAATGGATTTTGTGTACAAATAATATGGTAAGTAAATTTATTTGAGCTATATGTTTTTAAATTCTTTATTAAGAGATAGGACCTATTGAAGACAAATTACTTGATAAAAGTCGAGAGAACAATCTGCGCATGCACTGTTTCCACGATTTAAAAAAAAGCCGAATGACAGTTCACCGGGTAGGGAACAATGTGCGCATGCGTGGTTTTCAAGATTTTTAATAGCCACTGCCTACCCTGGCTGATTACTCACAGCACGTGCCTGGTGCAAGGCCACCAAACGCAAGTGCAGTTTCATACCATTTCAAGCAGGGTGCAAGGCCACCAAATTCAAATCCAGTTTCATACCATTTCAAGCAGGGTGCAAGGCCACCATAAAACCAACATAAAACACCACAAAACACCACGATAAAAACCACATAAAATCCACGATAAAAACCACATAAAATCCACAGTTCAGTAGACATTCAGTGTGTTCAGTTGTTTCACAGCTCAGACAGAGAGTCGTGAACTCTCCCTCCACCATCTTGCAGAGACTGAGCCATGCCCACACTTCCAGGTTTTATAGTCCCACCACCCACCAGAAGGGGCGTGGCCTTCATGGCATGATTGACAGGAGAGAGAATCTCAACTTTCTTTAAACACTAATAGCTCTTTTATTTTTCATCGATGGGAAAAATCCTCTGCGCCTGATGACTTTTAATTATATAGATTAAGGGATTGGACATGCTAGGTGCAGGAAACGTGTTCCTGATGTTGGGGAAGTCCAGAATCAGGGCCACAGTTTAAGAATAAGGGGTAAGCCATTTAGAACTGAGACCCATTCATAGCAAAAGGATTTGAGTACAAGAGCAGGGAGGTTCTACTGCAGTTGTACAGGGTCTTGGTGAGGCCACACCTGGAGTATTGCGTACAGTTTTGGTCTCCTAATCTGAGGAAAGACATTCTTGCCATAGAGGGAGTGCAGAGAAGGTTCACCAGACTGATTCCTGGGATGGCAGGACTTTCATATGAAGAAAGACTGGATAGACTCGGCTTGTACTCGCTGGAATTTTGGAGATTGAGGGGGGATCTTGTAGAGACTTACAAAATTCTTAAGGGGTTGGACAGGCTAGATGCAGGAAGATTGTTCCCGATGTTGGGGAACTCCAGAACAAGGGGTCACAGTTTAAGGATAAGGGGGAAGTCTTTTAGGACCGAGATGAGAAGATCTTTTTTCACACAGTGGTGAGTCTGTGGAATTCTCTGCCACAGAAGGTAGTTGAGGCCAGTTCATTGGCTATATTTAAGAGGGAGTTAGATGTGGCCCTTGTGGCTAAAGGGGTCAGGGGGTATGGAGAGAAGGCAGGTACAGGATACTGAGTTGGATGATCAGCCATGATCATATTGAATGGTGGTGCAGGCTCGAAGGGCCGAATGGTCTACTCCTGCACCTATTTTCTATGATTCTATGAAGTAAAACTTTATCACATAGAGAGTTGTGAATTTGTGGAAGGCAGTGGAGGCAGGTTCACTGGATGCATTCAAAAGAGAGTTAGATTGAGCTCTTAGGGCTAGCAGAATCAAGGGATATGGGGAGAAGGCAGGTACAGGGTACTGATTGTGGATGATCAGCCATGATCACATTGATTGGCGGTACTGGCTCGAAGGGCCGAATGGCCTACTCCTGCACCTATTGTTTATGTATCTATATATGTTAGATAGTCAGAACCTTTATCCCATGGTGGAAATATCAAGGACTAGAGGGTCCAGATTTAAGGTGTGAGGGACAAACTTTAAAGGAGATGTGCGGTGCAAGTTTTTTTTAACATAGAGAGTTGTGAGTGCCTGGAACACACTGCCAGATGTGGCGGTGGAGGTACTAATATATATATATATATGTGTGTGCAGGGGATAGAGGGATATGGATCACGTGCATGCAAAAGAGTTTAGTTTAACTTGGCATTATGTTGGGCCTAACATTTTGGGCCAAATGGCCTGTTCCTATGCTGTACCATTCTTTGTACGCCAAGGTGGGAGGCTTGGTGTATACCTGGGCTTTGGTGAAGAGGGCAAAGAGGAACATAAAGTATTTAAAGTTTACCTCTTTAAGTTCACAATGCTTATTTTAATAGACGTATTAAGGGGGCATTGATCGCTATCAGTGAAGTGGTTGCTCCTCTTCACTGAAGTCACAGATCAGTCATGTGTCCCTGACGATAATCCTCAAAATTGGTGCCCCACTAGGGCCACCACACCATTGAAGGGATCTACAGGAGTCGCTGCCTCAAAAAGGCAGCCAGCATCATCATAGACCCACACCACCCTGGCCACACATTCATTTCACTCCTGCCATCAGGAAGAAGGTATAGGAGCTTGACAATAGTAATGTCCAGGTTCAGGAGCAGCTTATTCCCAACAACCATCAGGCTATTAAAGACTACAACCTCCAAATAGGATCCAAACCATATAAACTAGGGGGCCATTATTTTTGACTTGCACTATTATTGTTTATTTATTTGTCTGTTTATATACAGTATATATTGTATATAGTCTGTTATGGGTTTGACAGAGTACTATGGAGATGTATTGTTCAACTGTAAATAAGAATTTCATTGTTCCGTTTTCGGGACATATAACAATAAGACACTCTAGACTCTGGACTCTTGGATGTGTTCTTAGCACCCTACTATACTCCTTATACATTCATGACTGTGCAGCCACAAACCAATCCAACCCAATGTACAAGTCTGCATACCACACCACTGTTGTGGTGCGGATATCAGTAATGATGAGACGGAAGGAGACGGTGAACCGCATAACCTGGTTCCAAGACACCAACCTTTCCCTCAAAGTCAACAAGACAAAGGAGATTGTGATTGACTTCAGGAAGGGAAGAAGTACGCATATCCCAGTACACATTGATGGTGCCAATGTTGAAATGGTTGAAAGCTACAAATTCTTAGGAATTAATATCCCCATTAATTTGTCCTGGACCAGCCACACCAAAGGTTTCAGTCAGATGGCAGGTGACCACCACAAGAAGAAGGTAGGCAGTCTCCAGCAAGTATACTGTTTTGGAGACTAGTGGGGGGGGGGGGGGAGGGGGGGGACGGGGCGGGGGGGGAGAGGAAATGGCAGGTAGCAGCAGCTGCTAAAATTGTGGCATCACTTCAGGCTCTATTGAATAACAGAGTAGAGTTAAGTCTTGGTGAGCAATAGTGAAAAAGGACTCATGTTCGTAAGTCATAGGAGCAGAATTAGGCCATTCGGCTCATCGACTGTACTCCGCCGTTCGATCATGGCTGATCCATCTTTCCCTCTCAACACCATTCTCCTGTCTTCTCCCCATAACCCTTGACACCCATACTAATCAAGAATCTGCCAATCTCCACTCTGTAGCCATCTGTGGCAATGAATTCCACAGGTTCACCACCCTCTGACTAAAGCAATTCCTCCTCATCTGCTTTGTAAAGGTACGTCCTTTGATTCTGAGGCTGTACTCTATGATCCTAGACTCTCCCACTGGTGGAAACATCCTCTCTGCATTCCACTCTATCCAGGTCTTTCACCAGGCCAGTAAGTTTCAATGAGGTTCCCCCTCATCCTTCTAAACTCCAGCGGGTACAGGCCAGTACCGTTAAATGCTCATCATACGTTTACCCAATCATTCTCGTAAACCTCCTCTCTAATGCCAGCACATGCTTCCTCAGATATGGGGTCCACAACTGCTCACAATACTGCAAATGCATTCTGACCAGCGCCTCAACAATACATATGTAAAGCCTCAGCAATACATCCCTGACTCTTCCATTCATTTCTCTTAAGTACCATCTATATCCCTCATTCCCCATTCTCCTGACTCGCAGTCCAAAGAAGGGCTGGCTAGGATTTTAGTCCTTGGAGCACAAGGGGCGGACGGACGGGTGATCTTATGGAGGTGTATAAGATCATGAGGGGAATAGATAGGGTGAGTCTTTTATCCAGGCTAGGTGAAAAAAGAACGTCACCTATTCCTTTTCTCCAGAGATGCTGCCTGACCCGTTGAGTTACCCCAGCTTTTTGTGTCTGTCTTTAGTCAGTGATACAGACAGGAGTTTCTGCTCATTGCGGGAAATTGTTATTTGTGCTATAAAATGTTAAGAGAAACTGATATTATTAACAAGTTGGGGAGTTGCCGCCTGCAGTGTAAGCTGCTGTCACCTCTCTCACCAACAACTTCACTTTCCGTGTTCTCAGCCTGAGTCCCACTTTTCACTTCCTTCCCCACCTGTCTAATTTGCTGCTGATGTGATCTACACAACAGCAATTGGGCTCAAGGTCAGCAAAGATTTAGAATTTATTATCAGATTCCAAAAATATATTCTATATTTCTCACGCTGAATAAGATTTCAGCCTTTTTTATTATGGAAGCAAATGTTATTATTACAAATGTGCAAATGATTAGACAGACATCAGAATCTTCTTGGAATCTAAAACATTGCCTGGAAAGTGCTTGCCTGGAACCTGAGTTTTATTAAATACTTGTCTAGCAACATTGGTTTCATCTGGAATAAATGGCATAAAGGATAATTCCTACGTGAAATCACACCAGTCGTTAAATTGGACTGCAGAATTTCAGCTGTTATCCACTTCTGTATACTTGCATATTTTCTTGGCTATAGGTACACACTTTAAAAAAAAGTTATACAGCATGGAAACAGGCCCTTCGGCCCAACTCGTCCATGTCGACCAAGATGCCCTATCTGAAGTAGTCCCATTTGCTCACGTTTGGCCTATATCCCTCATAACCTTTCCTGTTGTACCTGTCCAAATATCTTTTAAATGTTGTCATCGTATCTGCCTCAACTATCTCTGGCAGCTCGTTCCATATACCCACCACATTCTGAGTGAAAATGTTGCCTCTCGGGTTCCTATTAAACCTTCCCCTTCTCACCTTAAACCTATGTCCTCCAGTTCTTTTTTAATCTACTCTCGGTAAAAGGCTGTGCATTCACCCTATCAATTCCCCTCATGATCTTATACACCTCTATAAGATCACCCCTCCGCCTCTTGTGCTCCGACTAAAATCCTAGCTGGCCTAACCTCTCCCCACAGCTCAGGCCCTTGAGTCCAGGCAACATCTTCCTAAATCTTCTCCGCACTCTTTCCAGCTTAATACTGTATGTGTAATTATGTAATTACACATATTCCCACGTCCTTTGAAGCTGAAGAGGTCGTGATCTGAAACATCACCTATCCATGTTCTCCAGATATGCTACCTGACCCATTGTGTTACTCCAGCACTTTTTTCTTTGTAAATCAGCATCTGCAGTTCCGTAAACTGAAGCTTCTCAACCTTTGTGGAAGTCTCAGGCAAACTAGGATCACATTGTGATAGCTCATGACATTCCTTACTATTTGGAAGAATGAACCTCTGTCATTGAGAGACCTGACTGGGTGCCATTAAAACCCATTGCAGACTGTGTTGCAGCAAACAATGTGGCAAAACGCACACGGCAACAATGTAATAATAACCAGGTAAGGAAAGGTTTAAGTACTTCAAGGCTATATGTTGACCAAATACATCTGGAACGACATGGCCATGTTGTTTAGTTCAGTTTATTGTCACGTGTTCCGAGGTACAGTGAAAAGCTTAAGATGTAAGCATTCACGGATAAGCAAATAGGTTCTCGTTGTTAACATCTCACTCCAATAATGGCACCGCTCACAGCACCACAGGGAATTTTACTTCGTCTTCACGTGAGTGACTACCTGAAGAAGGCCGTCAGTCCGCTTAGTTGACCCGCTCTGCACGAACGAGCCGACTAGCGGCAGCTTCGCTCTGTCCAGCGCTAAGTTACCTTTTTTCCAGGTTTCTTCTGTTTTCTTTTTTGCAGGACTCTCTGTTCAGAGAGGTACCTGCACGACTGGGGCGAACTCCGGACGGGCCGCGGAACCGATACCGGGACCGAGGGGAAACCGGCTACAGAGACCGCGGAAGTTCGGGTAGAGGGCGGCCGTCAGATGTCCCTCCTAAAGTCACTGACATCGCAGTCAGTGCTTTCCAGACCGGCTGTGGCACCCCGGAACTACCACACGCCGGCAAGGTCTGTAGCCTGGCCAGGAGAGTCCTCCGACACACAGGGGACATCTGCTCCAGACCGGCAGTGATTCCCCGGAAGGTGGTTAAGCCAACCACACGCCGGCAAGGTCTGCAAGCCAGGCAGGAGGGTCCCATCACCCGACTACAGGGGACGCCTGCTTCCAGGCAGGCTGTGGCTCCCAGGTAGGGGGTAAAACGGACCACAGGCCGGCAAAGTCTAGGAAGTGGGTCCCCCCCCCCACATACAGGGGCCAGCTGTATCCAGACCGCTGTGGTTTCCCATGTAGGGGGTAAGCCTACAGCAGTGGGGCAAGCCTGTGGAAGTCAGGCCAGGAGGGACCCCACCAACATATAGCGCGGTCAGCCACTTCCAGACCACTGTGGGTCCCCAGAAAGGGGGTCAAACCTAACGTAAGATGGTCAGCCCCGTGGACTACGGGAGTCAGGCCAGGAGGTTTCCTGATGGACAGGATCCCTCCTACATGGGTAACGTTTTTAAACGTTCAAACCCACATGGAGCACCTGATGGAGAGGTGGTCCAAAGAAGGGAGTTATCAGCCCGGGTATTATGGAGAACCCGCAGGCAGCAGCACCTGTTTTCAGGGCTGCACAATGTCTCCCTCTCTGAGGAGGGGAGCATTCAGGATCAGTTTCAGTCTGACAAGAGCAAAAACCTGACATAGGCCGCTGGAGGGGCCATGTCAGCGTAGGTAGCCTCAGGGGCCTGCGGCAGCACCTGTTTTCAGGGCTGCCTACGAATCTCCCTCTCTGCGGAGGGGAGTGCGAGTGATCAGTATGGAACTGACTTCAAATTCTGAGTATGTCCGTGGAACATACTGGAGCACATGCATATGGCTTCAAGAGATACTCGTAAATGCTACAAGTGCCGGCAGTGAACAGCGCTACCCGCGTGACATTGGAGAGCATGAAATGCAAGAAATGAAACCAGCCGCCGAATTCTCTCTTCAGGTAAGACTTTTCCCACAGGTAAGACCAGGATGTGGAAGCAAAAGCTGTCGGACTAATCAAGGTACCAACGATGAGCAAAGCTTCATCGGCAGGCGACGACACACCCCACGCCTCCATCGGGGGCAGCGGTTCACTAAAGCCGGTGGCAGCTTGAAAGCTAGGCACGGAAATATGGCCAGCGTTGTCTTTCAAGGCAGGCTCAGAATTTTGGCCAGAGCTGTCTTACGAGGCAGGCTCAGTATGATGAGAGTTTTCAAACCAAAGCCTAACGGCTAAGCATACGACCACCAGTAGCCATGGAGGTAGGTGGGTCTTGTTGTCGCAAAACATGGGTTTGTGGACCATTTACATGTTGTTAATATTTACACTTGTATTTTTCTACAAGTGACTGTGCTTGCATGAAATTTAGATCTGGGTTTAATAAACTGATGATAACATGTGATTACTTTATACTGCACAACATACTAGGTTCCAAGCGGGCTTGGAATTGGGGCCGGAGTTGTCTTTCGAGACAGGCCCAGTATAATGGGCTGGATTGTCTTTCAGGATAGGGTGAAAGATGCAGGATTAACTCCTATGTGCAGTATAGACTTTCAAAATGGGATACATCGTTACTGTCCAATTATTGATTCTATAGGAGCTATATGGCAAGCATCGATCTCAAAGATGCATGCTATTCAGTTCCCATTCACAGGGGTCACCGGAGATAGTTGAAATTTATCTGGATGGGTCAATGCAACAGTAAAACCGTTGCAAATGGGCTACTTCAGCTCCCAGGTTTATTTACCAAATTAGCTAAACCGGGGCTTGGGCTGCTCAGAGTTCTAGAGCATTTGTTATCACCTATCTGGATAATGTTTTTAAATGCTGTATTTTACTAAATTAACTGTTGCAGCCCAAACTATATTTGAGGATTTAATCCATCCAGTTAAATTTAAGTTGATACCAATCAGAACAATTGACTGTTGGAATTACATTTTACTATCAATTTAACAGGGACTCCGCCCTGGGGCAGGAGGTGGAATTATCAGAAGCCTGTAACAACCTCGTTGTTATAAGCAGCAATCTACTCATTAAGTGTAATTGGCAATATAGCAGCTGTGTTCCAGCCGTGCAAATTGGGCCTTTGCATTATCAGGACCTACTAAGTGCAAAGAATTAACTCCTCAGTACCATGTAGGTCTTTGTTAATAGACCTAGGCCTACCCCAGCTGAAGCTACCGAAGTCACATAGTGGCAGAATTCAGCATTGCTCCAGTAAGTTTGGTCAGTTATCCTCAGTAATTACAAACTAATGCTAGTCCTCAAAGATGAGAAATTATGACTGCCATCTCTGGTTATGAAGGTGGATGCTGTATGCATCAGTCACCAATTTTCAGTTTGGTATCAACTACCTATAACACTAGGTGCATCCTATAGGTTAAAGGTTATTGTGCGAATATGCATAATCTGCATGATCAACTCCAAGTTGATACACTATGGTGGTGGCATATGTTAGTCACATGGGTGCAATAAAGTTAAACGATCCCATGATATTTACATGAGGCTATTGTATCATTAAGTGAAATCAATGACAACACAGAATGGATGTTGGATCACTAAGTGTTTAACGTCGTCATGACTCGATAGAGCACCGAATATCGATATGTTTACATCCAGGCTCATTTTCCAGTTGTAAATACATGGCATTCATTGGCGAGAGTACACTATCTCCACACTGGGGAGGAATGTTTTCTTGCATGTCTTTCCTCCATACTGTCACTTCAGTCAGTCTTGCAAGAAATCCAGCCAGACACCGCTTCAAACTGCCTGACTGGCATACGCAGCCACGGGTTCCCGCTAATGTTGGGAATTATATAGAACCTAATATGGTCATTCTAAACATAACACTTGATGGTTCTACCTGTGACATGGGAACCAGCCACTGCAAGAAAATCAATTAATTGACTTGCAGACTCTGAGACGACTATGCCTACGGCTCGGGTTGTCTGACCGATCCATGTAGTGCACACTGCAGAGTGCAGGGGAGGCACCATAAGGCAGTACATTCCACTTCAGCAGATGGGAACCGTTTTTTGTTCTAATATACATGTTACGTACAACACAGCACGGATGCTGATGTCTTACAGTTCATTTTCAAATGGGTCCACGACAATAATTAAGGAAAGTGCCATTCACTATGCCTACGTGCTTTCTCATCATATTTGCTGCAGCAGTGGGACCCACACTGTCGGGCCTCACGCTCCGATCTCCAGAATATGAGGATATCTTTACTACAAGTTCTCCCAGGCCTGGTACCACGGAGGTATGGGACATAGACGTAATGGTAACATTACTTCACCAGGGGGCACCAGCTACATCCTAAGCTTTAGCCGTCTCTCTAAGGTTGTTATCCTCATGGCACTGACCCTCAGTGCTACAGGTCCAGTCCCAACGTACATTACGACTGGACAGGGTGGTACATCTGCTAATACATTACATTTTATGTTTTTGATTTAATTAATCTGAACTAACCAGGGGCTTAGGTCTCAAACAAGTTTGATGGAATACCCTATGGTCCTTCGGTAACAACAACAAAAAAACTTCAGAGAAGTATTAGTTCCACCATCACCAGGTGGTAAAACCGTGGTTTTGGCTAATGTATGAGTTGATACTAATACTTGTCACACTCGCTCCACCAGGGCTGCTACTACATCAGCTCCAAGGGTAATGTATGTTCCACAGGACCACAGCCTAGCCGCTGCAGGATGGGCAAACGAACATACTTTACCAACATTTTAAATAACCCATTGCCAAACCGGGGGTATTTGCCAACTCCATTTTAGACTGTTTTTATAGTTTCCCCCTTGATGAAAGGGGTCACAATTATTTTCTTTTGATAATTAAAGCATCAGCATTTTAACAAGTTAAGTCATGTCTGAATGCATTAATCTTTTTCATTCATCCATGATCACTTCATGCAGTGTGTGATGCAACGATTAGTTTCCGGCATGAAATCACAGAGCTTTGAAATCTTCACGTAGTCACTCACATGACTCCGAAGTAAAATAGTAAGATTAAACAAGAACTTACCAGTTTGAAATTTGATCTTGATTTTATGAGGAGTTACGATGAGCGATTATGTGCCCACCGCTCCCAACCCTC
Source organism: Okamejei kenojei (assembly GCA_035221665.1). Taxonomy (NCBI): domain Eukaryota; kingdom Metazoa; phylum Chordata; class Chondrichthyes; order Rajiformes; family Rajidae; genus Okamejei; species Okamejei kenojei. The sequence goes on along the minus strand of CM069131.1, from coordinate 51,082,843 downwards.
ATATTATTAAGGTAATCTGGTAGTTCTACTCTTTTCTAATCTTACTATGTTCAGTTCAACTACTGTTATCTGTGATTTCACACCGCTGCTTTGAAGATTGACGCGCTAAGCAGACTGACGACCTTCTTCACGTAATCGCTCATCGTAACTCCTCATAAAATCAAGATCAAACTTCAAACTGGTAAGTTCTCCTTTAATCTTACTATTAAATTTCAAATCATGTTCTGTGCACAAGTAACTCAAGAGGAGTTTGAACCTATCCTTTATAAACTCATTGGGTAAAATTTACCACATCTATTCAATCTTACAAATGCGACAAAGGTCAAGAACATCAAATAACACCATAAAACTCTGGAAACTCTCAGCACATCAGGCAGCAGCTGAAGAGAGACATTTTGGGCTCAAAAGGAGTCTGTCTCCACAGATGCCAAAATCAAACCACTGGAGGAACAAATCACTGTAGGAACAGGCACCTTCTTTGGAACAAAGTGAACAGACCACATTTGGGAGTGAAACATCGTCTCACCATTTCCTCCCACAGAGTATAGAACTTGGGAGGTCATGTTGCAGTTGTATAAGACGTTGGTGAGACTGCATTTAGAGTATTATGTTCAGTTCTGGGCAACATGTTATAGGAAAGAAATTGTCAAGCTTGAAATGGTTCAGAAGATTTACCAGGATGTTGCCAGGACTAGAGTGTCTGAGCTACAGGGAGAGGTTGAGTAGACTGTGACTTTATTCCTTGGAGCGCAAGATGATGAGGGTGATCTTATAGACGTATATAAAATCATGAGAGGAATAGATTGGATAGGTGCACAGAATCTCTTGCCCAGAGTAGGGGAATCGAGGACCAGAGGACATAGATTCAAAGTGAAGGGAAAAAGATTGAATAGGTATCTAAGGGGTTACTTCTTCACACAAAAAGTGGTGGTTGTATGGAGAAAGCTGCCAGAGGAGGTAGTTGAGGCTGGGACTATCCCAATTTTTAACAAAAGAATTAGACAGGTACATTAATAGGAGAAGTTTGGAGGGATATGGACCAAGCGCAGGCAGGTGGGACATGTTGGCCGGTGTGGGCAAGTTGGGCCGAAGGGCCTGTTTCCACACTGTATCACACTATGACTCTATGCTGCCTGACCCGCTGAGTTCCTCCAGCAGTTTGTACCTTGCTCGAGTTTTCAGCACCTGCAGTTCCTTGTTTCTCCACAGAGACCACCCAGACGTTATTGCGGCGGCGCGACTCGCGTTCCAGCGGCCCCTACAGCCTGTCTGTCTTTTATTTTATTTTTTTGTCTTGTTAAACGCAGTTGTACATGTTTTTTTTGTACTGTTTCTAATTGTGTATATGTGGGGGTGGGGGGGGGGGGGGGGGGGGGGGGGGGGGGGGGGGGGGGGGGGGGGGGGAGGGGGAAACTTTAAAAATCTCTTCCCTGCACGGGAGACCCGACTTTTTCCCTATCGGGTCTCCGTTGTCATTGGGCCTAGTACCGTGGAGCGGCCTCCGACCGGGACAACCTGGGGGCTCCAGTCACGGAGCCTGCGGAGCTGCGGACTTACCATCGTGGGAATTGGCCGGCCTCGGAGCGTGAGGAGCGGTGGTGGCTCGCTGATGCTGCCCGACTCCGGAGCTCCAGCTCCAGCTGCGGCCCGACTCCGGAGCTCCAGCTGCAGGTTACTGCCGGTGGACTGTCGGGATATCGGGAGCTCGCGGGTCTGGGTGGGAGACCGCTTTCCGGAGCTCCCGCAACGCAACTTCTCCCGCCTGTGTCGCGGGGTTGGAACAACCCGGAGCGGGGTCGTACAACGCCTGGCGCGGCTTTAATGGCCGCGGGACATTCCAGCGCCCGCCGGGGGCTCCAACTTTGTGACTTTTGGGCCTGGAGCCGGGCCGTACATTGCCAGGCTCAGCCTCAATGGCCGTGGGACTTAACATCGCCCGCCTGGGGCTTCGACATCGGGAGAGAAATGGTGCGCGGGAGAGAGAAGACTTTGCCTTCCATCACAGTGAGGAGGAGATTCACTGTGATGGATGTTTGTGTAAATTGAATTGTTTGTATGTTTTGTAGGAATTGTTTTGTTTGTATGGCTGTAGAAACGGAGTTTCGTTTGAGCCTCTCTGAGGTTCGAATGACAAGTAATGAAATCTAATCTAAATCCAATCTAACATCACTGGACCATTTTCAGCACTTTCCACTTTAATTCACTCAATGTGTCCATTTCTTTGGGCTCATTATCTTTTTGGCTGAGGGTAAGAAAAACTTAATGTCAAAATCTTATGATAACAGCATTTTAATTTAATGGTCATGCTGTAATGCCTCTTCATTGCCCGAGTCGTTCCTGATGTCAAATATCAAACTTGCAAGATGAACTGACCTTTCAGCTTAAGTAGAGTGGTGGAAAATGATGGGCTGGCCTTAAAGAATTGAAATTTATAGTTTTGTTGTAAATGTTAATGGCAGTGGCAGGAAATATCTGAAGTCTGCCTGCGTTTGGCAGGCCGACGTGAGATTTGGCATTGAGGTCCATTTGTTACAGTTTGCCGCAAGCGATGTAAACAGAGATGGAGATTTCAGGTGACTTGTTTCTCTGCTGTTGCGGTCTACGGGCTCCATAGGATGTCAGTCAATGTTTCTGAAACTGGAAGCAGGTTTTCATATGGAGCATTAGTGCCCCCCACTGTCTGCTACAGTTTAAATACTCAATAATCCACTCCCATTCACAACCTCTAACCAACGGCATTAAGAAATACAAGAAAAACAAGCGCTCTCCTCAATTGTTTAACTACCATCAGATTAGATTTTTAGCTTAGAGATGGAGTGCGGAAACAAGCCCTTCGGCTTGTCGACCAGCAATCACCCAATACACTAACACCATCCTACACGCTAGGGACAATTTTCTACAATTTTACCGAGCCAATTAACCTACAAACCTGTACATCTTTGGAGCTTGGGAGGAAACCGGAGCTCCCAGAGAAAACCCACGCAGGTGTAGGAGAGAACGTACAAATTCCGTACAGATAGCACCTGCAGTCAGGATCAAACCCACAACTCTACTGCTGCGCTACCGTGCCACCCAGATGAAATCACATTTTTGCCAGCACCAATAATTCGGATTTCCAACTTGCATTGTTTTCTATGGCACAGCAAGGATTGAGGGGGAGACCTGATAGAAGTACATAATAAGTAGATCTATAAAAGTATATAACATATTGAGAGGCATAGATAGGGTAGACAGTCGCAACTTTTTATCCCCAAGGTGGAAATGTCAAAGATTAGAGGGCATAGCTTTAAGGTGAGATGGGGAAAGTTTTAAGGAGATGCGCGGGGCAAGTATTTTTTTGCGCGGAGGGTGGTGGGTGCCTGGAATGCACTGCCAGGGGTGGAGGTGGAGTCAGATACACAGATAGGTGAACAGGGAATGAAGTGACAGGGAATGAAGTTGTATGGATCACATGCAGGCAGAGGAGATTAGTTTATCTTGGCATCATGTTCGGAATAGACTCTTGTGGGCTAAATGACCTGTTCCTTGGCTTTAATTTCTAAGTTCAATGCAATTCGATCCCAAAAGAAACAATAAAATTATACCTGGAGGAAAATATAAACCTATTCATTAAACCATTATAATCTCCACAAATATTAATAGGACAAAGGTACATTTTTTTCGTTTAAGAAAAAAGGCACGGTTGCACAGGGTAGAGCTACTGCCTAAAAGCGGCAGAGACCTGGGTTCGATCCTGACTATGGGTGCTGTCTGGATGTTTGTACGGGTGCTTGTCCGTATGGAGTTTGGTTATTCTCCCCGCGACCTGCATTGGTTTTCTCTGAGACCTCCTACACTCCAAAGACATACAGGTTTGTAGGTTAATGTTTCCGTGCTGTATCTCTTAATTAAGAGTAAGAGCCACACTCTCGTAACATTGAGGAAAAAGGGGTTTCTGTAGACTTTTGTGTACTGCTATTTATTTCCAATGTATAAAGAGATCTAGATCTCAGTGTCAAAACACTGCACTCATAATTAGTCCAAAGCAAACAAGTATTCATCACATTTATACATGAGCCCATCAAATTGTCTGTGCATGGTTTGGCGGAGATTTACTGAAACAATAGTCTCAAGCAGTCACTGCCAGCAAAACTATGCAAAGCTTACAGTATCATCTCCACTTGACTTTGACAAGTGTGCCGAATTTCCACCAGTCATTTAAGTTTTTCCAGCATTCTGCATTTTCAGATTTTATATCGTATTGGTTCAATTTTGTTCTTGTCCTATACATTCAGTGTGGCTTGCTGGACATTTCCCACACCTTAACATCATATTCCACAGACCGGAAACGTAATGAGCCCCCATTACCCCATTTAAACTAATCCTATCAGACACATTCCCTTTATTTTACTTATCCCTCTCTTTCATAAAAAGCTAATTGCTTCCGACTCATGCTGCCACAGATGCTGCCTGACCTGCTGAGTTCCTCCAGTGGTTTTTTTTTGTGCAAGATTCCAGCATTTGCAATCTCTTGCATCTTCTTTCTCTCTCTCTCCCAGTTCTGACAAAGAGAATTCACAAGGCTGACTGTTCCTCTTTCCATAGAGGTGGTTTGCCCAGCAGTGGTTCTGGCTTATTTTAGGTCTGCAGCTGTTAATGAGTATCATTTAATATATTTGCTACTCCACTGGGAATTCTGTTGTAGAAATTCAAGAAGAACAAAGTTGATCAACTGCCACAGGACGTGCCTGAACTTTAATTCCATTAATTAAAGATGGGCATTTAGCAAGCAGTCAACCCATTACCCACATTTTGGCCACTGTCTGGGAAATACTGTTCCTGGAAGAAAGATCGAAGGTAGATAAAAAAATGCTAGGGAAACTCGGCAGGTGAGGCAGCATCTATGCAGCTAATGAATAGGTGGCGTTTCGGGTCAAGACCCTTCTTCAGAAGAAAGGTCACTAAACAAAACATCATCCGTTCATTTCCCTCCACAGATGCTGTCCATGCCAGACCCATTGAGTTCCTCAAGGTGCTTTTTTTTTTGTTCAGGATTTGGCATCTGCTGTCCCACACGTCTCTAGAAATTTGTAGTCCATTATTTTCTGAAATAATAGCCTGCCACAGTGTTGTCAATCTCGGTATGAAGTGAATAGCCTGCTCTGCACAATGGGAGCAAAACGGCCATGATAAAACTATCTGCAATGTTATCAGACATGTGTAAATTATCCTCGATACAATCTTTAATGTGAATCTGCTATGTTAATGGATCAGGATATATATGCATGTATCTTACCATGCTGGGTGTTGTCACAATTATAAATGCTAATTCAGAAGCTCGACACCATACAGGACAAAGCATCTGCTACTGTCATTGATGGTAGAGTGAGTGAACGGATATGGATGGAGTGCCAAGCTGCTACTTCTTGTATGGTGACACAAGGAACTGCAGATGCTGGAATCTTGACCAAAACTAAAAGTGCTGGAGGAACTCAGCGAGTTAGACATCACCCGTGGAAGGGAAAGGAGGGGTGATGTTTCAGGTCAGGACCCTTCTTCAGACTGAATCCCATTCCCTCCAAAGATACTAGGTAGACAAAAGTGCTGGAGAAACTCAGCGGGTGCAGCAGCATCTATGGAGCAAAGGAAATAGGCAACGTTTTGGGCCGATGTAGGGTGGGAGGGGAGTGAGGGTGGGGAGAAGAAAGGAGAAATGGAGGAGCCCAAGGGCTGAGGGAGAGCTGAGAAGGGGAGGAGACAGCAAGGGCTACCGGAAATTGGAGAAGTTAATGTATAGGGTGCAAACTGCCCAAGCGGAATATGAGGTGCTGCTCCTCCAATTTCCGGTGGTGCTCACTCTGGCCATGGAGGAGGCCCAGGACAGAAAGGTTGGAAATGGAATGGGGAGTTGAAGTGCTGAGCCACCGGGAGATCAGGTTGGTTAATGCGGACCGAGCGGAGGTGTTCGGCAAAACGATCGCCAAGCCTACGCTTGGTCTCACCGATGTAGATCAGCTGACATCTAGGGCCTCCTCCATAGCCATGGTTTCGGCCCGAAACGTTGCCTATTTTCTTCGCTCCATAGATGCTGCTGCACCCGCTGAGTTTCTCCAGCACTTTCGTCTACCTTTGATTTTCCAGCATCTGCAGCTCCTTCTTAAACCCTCCAAAGATATTGCCTGGCCTGCTGAGTTCCTCCAGCGCTTTGTGTATTGTTCAAGGTTCTAGGGATTAGGTACAATTTACAGAAGCCAGTTAACCTACAGACTCACGTTCATGTTCATAAGATATAGGAGCAGATTAGGCCACTCAGCCCATCAAGTCTACTCCGCCATTCAATCATGGCTAATATATCTCTCCCTCTCAACTCCATTCTCCTGCCTTCTCTCCGTAACCCCTGACACCCGCACTAAGCAAGAATCTGTCAATCTCTGCCTTAAAAAAATCCATTGATTTGGCTTCCACAGCCTTCTGTGGGTAGAGAATCCCACAGTTTCACCACCTTCTGACTAAAGAATTGTCTCCTCACCTCCTTTAGTCAGAGAGTGAAAACAGGCCCTATGGTCTAACTTGCCCACACTGGCCAACATGTCCCAGCTAAACTAGTCCCACCTGCACGCGTTTGGTCCATATCCCTCTAAACCTGTCTATCCATGTACCTGTGTAACTGTTTCTTAAACGTTGGGAGTCCCTGCGTGAACTATCTCCCCCGGTAGCTTGTTCCATACACCCACCACCCTTTGTGTGAAAAAGTTACCCCTCGGATTCCTATTAAATTTTTCCCCCTTCATCTTGAACCTGTGTCATCTGGTCCTCGATTCACCTACTCTGAGCAAGAGACTCTGTGCATCTACCCAATCTATTCCTCGCATGATTTTATATATCTCTATAAGATCACTGCTCATCCTCCTGCGCTCCAAGGAATAGAGTCCCAGCCTACTCAACCTCTCCCTTCAGCTCAGACCCTCTAGTCCTGGCAAGATCCTCGTAAATCTTCTCTGTACCCTTTCCAGCTTGACAACATCTTTCCTATAACATTGTTCCCAGAACTGAACACAAGACTCTCAATGCGGTCTCACCAACGTCTTATACAACTGCAACATGACCTCCCAACTTCTAAACTCAATACTCTGACTGATGAAGGCCAATGTGCCAAAAGCCTTTTTGACCACCTTATCTACCTGTGACTCGACCTTCAAGGAACCATGCACCAGCACTCCTAGATCCCTCTGCTCTACAACACTCCCCAGAGCCCTACCATTCACTGTGTAGGTCCTGCCCATGTTAGACTTCCCAATTTGTGAGACACTATCTCCCACGTTCATAACCACGCTGACACTCCCTAATCAGCCCTTGTCCATCCAAATGCTTGTATATCCTATCCCTCAGAATACTTTCTAGTAACTTTCTGGCTACAGATGTTAAGTTCACTGGCCTATAGTTCCCAGCATTTTCCCTGCAGCCCTTCTTGAATAGAGGCACAACATTTGCCACCCTCCAATCTAAACGTTTGTCCTTTTATTCTGAGACTATGGACTCTGGTCCGAGACCTTCCCACTAATGGAAACATCCTCTCCACATCCACCCTTTCATGTTTGCACATGTTCGGAGTGTGGGAGGAAACTGGAGCACCCACATAAAACCCATGCAGGCACAAGGAGAAGGTACGAACTCTGAACAGACAGCACCCATAGTCAGGATTGAAGCTAGGTTCTGGCGCTGTAAGGCAGCAACTCCACCACTGCGCTGCCTGGAGCTTGTCCTCCAAATCACACACCACCCTGTGTTGGAAATATGTCACCGTTCCTTCAACATCGCTGGGTTAAAATCCTGGAACTCCCTCCATAACAGCGTTTGGCATACCCTCAAAGACTGCAGCGGTTCAAGAAACTGGCCACCTTCTCAAGGGTCATGAGCGATGGGCAATTAAATGTTGCCTCAGACTGCAAAGCCCATGTCCCCTCAATAAATAATAAAAGAGAAACATTTGACAGGGGAAGGATCCGAAAAGGACACAAAAATGTTTCAAAGAAATACCATTGATTTTTACAATGAAGGCAAATCTGAAAGGTCAGAAAAAGACAAAATTGTCAGAAAACTGACAACATCATTAATTAGCTGCAAATGGGAAGTAAGAGCAAACAAACTGAGAAGCAGGAACCTTCAAAAAAGCTCACAGTGACACCTGGACCTGGACACATCTTTAGCCACATGTGCTAAACGCGCTTTGGAATGCCGGTCATTCAACTGCTGTTCAAATGGTGAACAACACTCTCATTTAGATCCGTACCAATAACTACGGGTGGAATTCTCCTCAGGTTGCAGATCAAAGAGTCATTTTGTTATCTATTGCCAGCCCAGATTTTGGGCTTTTCTTGTCTCCAGTTTACTCGCCCATCACCCCCCCCCCCCCCCCCCCCCCCCCCCCCCCCCAACCCCCCCCTCCTGCAAATTTTTTCTCCAGAGATACTGCCTGACCCACTCTTTGTGTCTCTCTTGAGACATTTTCTAGATCGGGGTACTTGCAGATGCTAAAATCTAAAGAAGAAAAGGTGCTTTCTCTCAAGTTATGGTGAAAGAAAGAAAGTATCCTGTCACTGTTCAGCCATTAGAATTGCAGCTGGAAGGCTCCATAGGTATATTGCACCCATCCTTGATACCCATCCTTTTCTCCAGAGACGCTGCCTGACCCACCGAGTTACTCCAGCACCTTGTGTCTATCAAAGCAATGGAGCTCCCAGCACCATTGTACGAGGAGGAAAAATATATAAAATTCCTTTCCAGCCTCCCTGAAAGTGATCAAAACAGCTTTAGGCGTCTAGTGATCATCATTATCAACAAAACCTTTTACTTTCTATGTAATGTGAACAACTCCTATTCTCTTACCGTGAGAGGTAATTGAGAGGTAAATCAAAGTGAAACAGCATGGACATGTTAAAGGTAAGACACATTTGACAGATATACCATTTTTCTTTCAAGTAAGTAACAGATTGGATAGGAAGGCAGCAGTGGGTGGTGTGGTGTTTATGGATTTTCAGAAGGCATTTAATACTTCCCTGAAGAAAAGAATTTCATCGTTCCAGTCGCAGAGCACATGAAACATTCACAAGTCTTGACTCTTGAAACCGAAGTATTTGATTCCATAGAATGTTTCAATTGAAGTTATCGGGTCAAAGGTCTGGGTATTATGAGTCCTGGTCTGGTGTGGTCGCGTGGACTGGAGGAAGATGCAAGTGACGAATCTGAGGTCATATTGGCGACATTTTTTGTTCTCAATGCATACCCATAGAGTCATACAGCGTGAAAACAAGCCTTTCAGCCCAACTTGCCCATGCACCCCAACGTGCCCCATCTACACTAGTCCCACCTGCCTGCATTTTGCCCATACCCCTCTAAACATATCCTATTCATGTACCTGTCTAAATGTTTCTTAAACATTGTGATAGTCCCTGCCTCAACTACCTCCTCTGGCAGCTCGTTCCGTAGACCTGCCACAATTTGGAATTTACCCGATCTATTCCTCTCACGATCTTGTATATCGTTATAAGATCACCCCTCAACCTTCTGCTCTCTGAGGAATAAAGACCTAGCCTGCTCAACCTCTCCCTATAGCTCAGGCACTTGAGAACAGGCAACATCCTTGTAAATCGTGTCTGCACCATTTCCAGCATAGTAACATCTTTCCTTATAACAGGGTGACTAATACTTAACGAAGTACTCTAAAAGAGGCCTCACCAATGGCTGGTACAAATGTAACATGACTTCCCAACTTTTATACTCAATACTCTGACTAATGAAGGCCAATGTGCTGAAAGCATTCTTGACCACCCTTTGTACTTGTAACCACTGTTATGGAACTATGTACCAGCACTGCTAGATCCCTTTGCTCTGAAACAGAACTCTGCCACTCACTGTTTAGTGTCCTGCCCTGGTTTGACTTCCCAAAATGCAACATCTTGCACTGCTCTGCATTAAACTCCATTAATCATTCCTCAGCCGTCGTCGTCTAACATGTTGACAGAATTGGTCGCCCGACGTGTTACAGAGTGCATCGTGTCGTCGTTTCCGGGGATCGCCACGAGGAGGCTTCGGTCATGACCAACCCATCACCTCGAAAACGAGGTTGTTTCTGTATGCTGATGACTTGTGCATCGCAACGCAATCCTCAGACTTCAGCCAGATTGAGACTGTACTAGAGGCTGCTCTGCAGAATATGACAACGTATTACCAACAGCACTCCCTGCGCCCAAACCCAACCAAAGCGCAAAGCGCAGCTTTCCACCTCCGGAACCAGGATGCGAAACGTCAACTGCAGGTGCGATGGAATGATGTCCTTTTGGAACACTGTAAAGCCCCAAAGTACCTTGGTGTGGTCCTCGATCGCACGTTATCATATCGCCAACATGTTGAGAAACCCGAGGCAAAGGTCAACACCCGGTACAATGTCATCGAAAAATTGGCAAACAGCTCATTTGGAGGTGACCTAACAACAGTCCGCACTGCAGCCCTGGCGCTCTGTCTCTCGGTGGCAGAATATGCAAGCCCCGTCTGGAGCTGCTCTAAACATGCACGCAAGGTGGACTCTGCATTGAACACTGCCTGCAGGAAAACCACTGGATGCCTGAAGCCGACAACGTTTGAACATCTGTACGAGCTGGCTGGCTTCGACGAACCATCTCGAAGACGTGATCGGGCAGCTGCAGTAGAACGCTTCAATGCGGACACAGACCCCCGCCACTCCTTGCACAATCACCAACATGCCAAGAAACGCCTGAAGAGTCGGAACAGCTTCATGGAACTAGAGCCAACCGTACCAGGCACCAAATCCAAACAACAGATGGCACCAGGACACCACCTGCCTTATAATACCTGGAAAGCCCCAAACCGCCTCTGCACTGGAGTGGGACGTTGCGGACTCAACCTGAAGAAGTGGGGCCTCTCGAACTCTGACAAGTGCAACTGTGGAGAGGTACTGACAATGGCCCACCTACTGACTTGCGGCGGAGAGGCATGCACTGCGGACGATCTCCGCAGAGGCACAGATGTGGCACTGGTTGTGGCAAAGCGATGGCAGAATGTCGTCAGACACATGAGCAAGCGATTCCTCAGCCCACCTGCCCAACTGATCAAGATCCTGTTGACTGTGCCTGAACCCCTCTGTCGGTGGACCACCAGCTTCCTGACAGACAGGAAGCAGCATGTGGGGCTGGGAAAGCACATTTCAAACCCGCAAATGCTCAACATAGGAGCACCGCAAGGCTGTGTACTCTCTCCTCTCCTCTACTCTCTTTACACCAATGACTGCACCTCCACAGACACCTCTGTCAAGTTTCTCAAGTTTGCGGATGACACAACCCTGATTGGACTGATCCAGGATGGGGAAGAATCTGCCTACGGACAGGAAGTGTCACAGCTGGCTTCCTGGTGCCATCGCAACAACCTGGAGCTCAATGCTCTTAAGACATTAATTGATTGTAGACTTTAGGAGAGCCCCCCCTCCCCTCACCCCACTCACCATCAACAACACCACAGTCACATCTGTGGAGTCTTTTAAGTTCCTGGGAACCTTCATCTTCAAGGACCTTAAGTGGAGGCCACCATCGACTCCATAGTCAAAAAGGCACAATAGAGGATGTACTTCCTGCGGCAGCTGAGGAAGCACAATCTGCCACAGGCAATGATGGTCCAATTCTACACGGCCATCGGTAGAGTCTGTTCTCACCTTCTCCATTATGGGCTGGTTTGTCTCAGCCACCAAGCACTACACCTGGAGGCTGCAGTGAATCGTCCGATCAGCAGAGAAGGTTATTGGCTGCAACCTTCCCTCCAGTGATGAACTGTACACTGCAAGGGCCAGGAAGCGAGCGGGCAAGACCATCTCTGACCCCTCTCACCCTGGCCACAAACTCTTTGAATCACTTCCCTCTGGAAGGCGACTCCGGACTGTCAAAGCTGCCACAGCCAGACAATTAAAACAGTTTTTATCCACGAGTAGTTGCTCTACTCAACAGCCAAACATCTGTAGCCTCCCTTTGATCTGGTATTTTGTTGGTTCACATGCTTGATCAATGGTGTTTAATCATTAATATTTTATTATTATTAATGTTTAGTGTTTTCTGAGTCATTCGTAACTGTCACTGTATGTCATGTTGTTACTTGTGGGTGGAGCACCAAGGCAAATTCCTTGTATGTGAATACTTGGCCAATAAACTTACTTACTTACCTACTTTGTTTTTTTGCTCAAGATATCAGCATCTGCAATATCTCATGTCTCCATTTTACTTGTTCAATCGTGGTGGGGAGAAGGCAGATTAACTGTTTACAGGACAGTAAAATAAAGACAAGTATTATGCTCTTTGGTTGATAAAGTTGTTGAGGTGGGGTATATGGGTTCTTTAATGGGAGAATTTGGTGAATATTTGCAGCTGAAAAAAAGGTGCAGGGTGAAAGCTCGGACCTGGGTTGGTTTCACTTTGATCTTAGAATGTGTTATCACATGATCATTGAACTGGCCAAGCTACTTCGATGGAACGAGCTGTGTTTCAACTCAGACAGTTGCTGGAATGATGAGATCTACCATGGCAACACATTGGTGTGAAGAACTCGGTTTCCATGGTTGCGGTTATGTACAGAAAGCAAAGCTTACATTATGAAAGTGTCAATCCAGAAGTCTGGACAAACAATCATGAGATGGAGAATTCACGGAACGCTGTCACCTCAAAGTCACAGCAGGTCCTGGGTCTCTTCACACTTGAATCAATATCATGGAACTCCCTAGTTACTGCACAAGTTAAAAATAAAAAGTCAAACAGTTCAATGTAAGTGGAAGATAGACACAAAATGCTGGAGTAACTCAGAGGGACAGGCAGAATCTCTGAAGAGAAGGAATGGGTTACGTTTTGGGGTCGAGACCCTTCTTCAGACAGATCTATATAAGTGGAGGTGGGCAAATAAATGTCAAGTTTGCCAAAGTCTTCCAAATTCTCATCACAACTTAGTGTTTGACAGAGGAACTCGCAAGCCTTTAGTTCAAGACTGGATTTGATTGCAATATCGGTGTTAGACTTCTAACTCGGGCCTAAAAGATCTCAACACACTATGTGGAGAATGAACAAGAGAATTCTGCCCATTGTTCTATCCAAGTTTCAACGGTTCAATTGTTCTTTTATTATCGTGTGTACCAAGGGTGGGGGGAGGCAGGTGGGCATGGGGTGTCCTCTTGCAGTGTGATGTCATGCCCAATAATACACTGTGGAGAGGATGCTTTAACTTGTGGGAGGGTCCAGGACTGGAAGTGATAGTCTCAGAATTAAAGGATGTTCTTTTAGGAAAGAGATGAGAAGGAATTTCTTTAGTCAGAGGCTGGTGAATCTGTGGAATTCTTCGCCACAGAAGACTGTGGAGGCCGTCAATGGATATTTTTAAGGCAGAGATAGATAGATTCTTAATTAGTACGGGTGTCAAGGGTCATGGGGAGAAGGCAGGAGAATGGGATTGAATGGCGGAGTAGACTTGATGGGCTGAATGGCCTAATTCTGCTCCTATCAAATGACCTTATGACTTTATGACATACAGGTTTGCAAGTTACTTGGCTTTAATAAAATTGTAAACGGTCCCAAATGTGTAGGAGAGTACTAGTGTATGGGGATTGCTGGTCAGCACACACTCAGTGGGCCGAAGAGGCTGTTTCCAAGCTGTATCTCTAAAGTCTGAAGTCTAAAGGGGCTGTCTCACTGCGGTGACCTAATCCGCGAGTTAAGAAGAGTGCCTTCGACCTTCAAGCTCAAGGGCACTCGCCTGGAAAACCTTGAGCTGGATCGACCGTCCATGTTGAAACCGCGCGCTGAATCAACCGACTGCGCACACACACACACACACACACACACACACACACACACACACACACACACACACACACACACACACACACACACACACACACACCGCAAAGGCGGGGGCCAGGGAATGCGGGGGAGCGCTCACTGAAATTCACACCCGCGATGAAGAGGAAGGTAAACGGCTGCCACAGCGTAGAAACATAGAAAATAGGTGGAGGATTAGGCCATTTGGCCTTTGAGCCTGCACTGCCATTCAATATGATCATGGCTGATCATCCAACTCAGTATCCCGTACCTGCCTTCTCTCCATTCCCCCTGATCCCATTAGCCACAAGGGCCACATCTAACTCCCTCTTAAATATAGCCAGTGAACTGGCCTCAACTACCTTCTGTGGCAGAGAATTCCACAGATTCACCACTCTCTGTGTGAAAAATGATTTTCTCTTGGTCCTAAAAGACCCCCCCCCCCCTTATCCTTAAACTGTGACCCCTTGTTCTGGAGTTATCCAACATCGGGAACAATCTTCCTGCATCTAGCCTGTCCAACCCCTTAAGAATTTTGTAAGTCTCTATAAGATCCCCCCTCAATCTTCTAAATTCCAGCGAGTACAAGCCGAGTCTAGTGTAAGGTGATTCCTTTAGAGAGCGGGGGGGGGGGGGGGGGGGGGGGGGGGGGGGGGGGGGGGGGAGAGAAGGGGAGTGAAGAGGGGGAGAAGGAGTGGAGACACTTTTAAGAAGTATAATAAAGCTTAGCGGGCATTTAAGCAAGTCGGTTTTCTTTGGTCCTGAAAACTCCAATGAGCCAATTAAAAACCCCGGTCAGCAAAGGAGATTGCCTACGGCTGCCCTCGACTGCCTATAACTAAATAGTGACCCCACTCCACTGCACTACGAGTCAAAAAGAACCATGCCGACCAAATATTACTCGAGTGCTGAAAAGATTTCTGCCACCTAGCTGAGGCCACGAGTATTCGGAAACTTCCCTCGAGCATGAAGGAGAGTTCCAGTGACCTCATAGGACCTCCTAGGACCTCGTGTCGACCATGCTGTGAGTTTGAGTCGAGGGCAAACTCGTCTAAACTCGCAGATTTGGTCGCCCCTGTGGGACAGCCCCTTAAAGCTGCTGCCTGACAGCACCAGAGACCTGGGTTTGACCTGAGCTCAGGTGCTGACTTTGTGGAGTTTGCTTGTTCTCCATGTGACCGCGTGGGTTTCCCCCAGGGCACTCTGGGTTCCTCCCACATCCCAAAGTCGTGCCGGTTTGCAGGTTAATTGGCCTCTATAAAATTGCCTCCAATGTGATGAGAGTGCGTGAGAAGTGTCATCGAAACAGGCCCTTCAGCCCAACTTGCCGATACCAACATGCTCCATTTACACTAGTCCCACCTGCGTACATTTGGTCCATATCCCTATAAACCTATCCTATCCCTCACAGGGATCCTATCCCTAACATAGAACTAGTGAGTAAGGCTAGTTAGATGGTTGTCGATGACTTGGTGGGCCGAAGGGCCTGTTTCCTTACCGTAACGCTAAACTAAAATCTAAAAACTGAACACTTCCAAGTATAGCCACAAAGTGGTGGAGTAACTCAGCAGGTCAAGCGGAATCTCTGGAGAAAATAGATAGGTGATGTTTCGGTTCGGGACTCTTCTTCAGCCCCTAGCCGAAATGTCATCTATCCTTTTTATTTCACTTCCAAGTATGTTGGCAATCATCATTGAAAAAAGGCAGCACAGTGGCACAGCAGTAGAGCTGCTGCCTTGCAGAGACCCGGGATCGACACTGACTACAGGTGCTGTCTGTAGGGAGTTTGTAAGTTCTTACTGTGACCACAAGGGTTTTATCCCGGTGCTCCGGTTTTCTCCCACACTACAAAGATGAGCAGGTTTATTGGTTAATTGGCATCTGTAAATTGTAAATTATCCCTTGTGTGTGGGATATACGGGCTAGTATACGGGCTGATCACGCGGACTCTGTGGGCCAATATTGCCATGCTGTATTCTGAAGTCTAAAGAAAATATCCTCCATCAGAAATACATTGGGGTTATTCAGGGTTATACATCCTATAGAAAGGACAGGCAGGTGGGCTGAGGAGGTGGGGTCGCTCCGTTGGTTAGGGATGAAATTCAGTCCCTTGCGAGGGGTGACATTGGGACTGACGATGTAGAGTAGCTGTGGATAGAATTGAGGAATCGTAAAGTTAAGAAGACACTAGTGGGAGTTACAATATCTACAGGCCCCCCAACAGTCACCTGGATATAGGTTGTAAGTTGCAGCAGGAGTTAAAACTGGCATGTAACAAAGGTAATGCCACTGTGGTTATGGAAGATTTCAATATGCAGGTAGACTGGGAAAATCAGGTTAGTTCTGGACCCCAATAAAGGTTGTTTGTAGAGTCTCCATGATAGATTCTTGTACTGGAGCTTACCAGAGAAAAGGGAATTCTGGATTTAGTGTTGTCTAATGAATCAGATTTAATAAGGGACCTCAAGGTAAAGAAACTGCTAGGAGGTAGTGACCATAATATGATAAGTTTTAATCTGCAATTTGAGAGGGAGAAGGTTAAATCAGAAGTGACAGTGTGCAGTTGAACAAAGGGGACTATGAAGGCGTGAGCGGGGAGCTGGCCAAGGTTGACTGGAAAAGGATCCTAGCAGAAATGACGGTGGAACAGCAATGGCAGGAATTTATGGGCAAAATCCAGACGATGCAGGATCATTTCATTCCAAAGAGGGAAAAAGATTCTAAGGGGAGTAAGATGCAACTGTGGCTGACAAGTTAGGGATGGAATAAAACTAAAAGAAAATACGTACAACATAGCAAAGAGGAGCGGGAAGCCAGAGGATTGGAAAACTTTCAAACATAAGGTGACAAAAATGGCAATATGGGGTGAAAAGATGAAGTATGAGGGTAAGCTGGCCAAGAATGTAAAGAATTATAGTAAAAGCTACTTTAGGTATGTTAACAGAAAAAGATTAGTAAAGGATTAAAAATATGGGTCCCTTGAAGACAGAAACCGGTGAAATTATTATGGGGAACAAGGAAATGGCAGAAGAACAGGTACTTTGGTTCTGTCTTCACTAAGGAAGACACAAACAATCTCCCAGATGTATTAGAGGACAGAGGATCTAGGGAGAGAGGAACTGACAAAAAATTGCATCAGGCGAGAAATACTATTGGGTAGACTGATGGGACTGAAGGCTGATAAATCCCCAGGACCTGATGGTCTGCAACCCAGGGTACTCAAGGAGGTGGCTCTAGAAATTGTGGACGCATTGGTGATCATTTTCCAATGTTATATAGATTCAGGATCAGTTCCTGTGGATTGGAGGGTAGCTAATGTTACCCCACTTTGCAAAAAATGAGCGAGAGAGAAAACGAGGAATTATAGACCAGTTAGCCTGACATCGGTGGAGGGGAAGATTATCAAAGATGTAATAGCTGCGCATTTGGATAGCAGTAAAAGGATCAGTCCAAGTAAGCATGGATTTGTGAAGGGAAATCATGCTTGACTAATCTTCTGGAATTTTTTGAGGATGTAACAAGTAAAATGGACAAGGGGGAGCCAGTGGATGTAGTGTACCTAGACTTTCAGAAAGTCTTTGATAAGGTCTCACACAGGAGATTAGTGGGAAAAATTAGAGCACATGGTATTGGGGGTAGGGTATTGACATAGATAGAGAACTGGTTGGCAGACAGGAAACAAAGAGTAGGAATTAATGGGTCCCTGTCAGAATGGCAGGCAGTGGCGAGTGGAGTGCCGCAAGGCTCGGTGCTGGGGCCGCAACTATTTACAATATATATTAATGACTTAGATGATGGAATTAAAAGTAAAACTAGCTAATTTGCAGATGATACAAAGCTGGGTGGCAGTGTGAACTGTGAAGAGGATGCTAGGAAGTTGCAGGGTGACTTGGGCAGGTTGGGTGAATGGGCAGATGCATGACAGATGCAGTATAATGTAGATAAATGTGAGGTTATCCACTTTGGCGGCAAGAACCAGGAGGCAGATTATTATCTCAATCGTGTCAGATTAGGAAAAAGGGAAGTTCAACGAGATCTGGGTGTTCTTGTACACCAGCCACTGAAAGTAAACATGCAGGTACAGCAGGCAGCGAAGAAAGCTAATGGCCTTCATAACAAGAGGATTTGAGTATAGAAGTAAAGAGGTCCTGCTGCAGTTGTACAGGGCCCTGGTGAGACCACATCTGGAGTATTGTGTGCAGGTTTGGTCTCCTAATTTGAGGAAGGACTTCCTTGCTATTGAGACAGTGCAGCATAGGTTCATGAGGTTAATCCCTGGGATGGCAGGACTGTCATATGAGGAAAGATTGGAAAGAGTGGGCTTGTATTCACTGGAATTTACACGGATGAGAGGAAATCTTATAGAAATGTATAAAACTATAAAAGGACTAGACAAGCAAGATGCAGGAAAAATGTTCCTAATGATGGGGGTGTCCAGAACCACGGGCCACAGTTTTGGATAAAGGGAAGGCCATTTGAAACTGAGATGAGAAAAAACTTTTTCACTCTGAGAGTTGTGAGTTTGTGGAATTTTCTGCCACAGAAAGCAGTGGAGGCCAATTCACTGGATGAATTTGAAAGAGAGTTAGATAGAGCTCTCGGGGCTAGTGGAATCAAGGGATATGGGGAGAAGGCAGGCACGGGTTATTGATTGTAGATGATCAGCCATGATCACAACGAATGGCTTGAAGGGCCAAATGACCTCCTCCTGCACCTATTTTCTATGTTTTATATGTTTTCTATTTCTAAAATTTGAACTAAATGTTTAGAACAGACATGTGGCTAGATTTAATTTCACAGATATGAACAACCTTTAATTCAGTCTTTGCTATCCACCTTTGGATGAATGAGTCATGCAGGGCTCAGAGAACTATATGCTTTCAATGCAACAATGAAGATTTGGACACCCTGCAATCCAACCTGCCAGAAGTTAGTTACGTGATCAAATCAGAGTGCGAGTGTGAGATGAAAATGAAACATACCAACCTAGCATCCATTGCCGCAGCGAAAACAGACAAAAGAATTCCTCAAAGAAATAATAGCAAGCTTAACAAAGTGCCTGAATTGCTCATTCTGAGAAGAAAATAATATGGTCAGATTTGACCTTTAAACAAGTGAGGGACTTACTAACTTAACGGCAACATTCACCTTCATGAAAGCACATGGACATTAGCCTCCCAACTTCTCTGCTGCCCAGCCTCACCACTGCCAATGAACTCTTTAATCCCAAATTTAGTTTAGTTTAGAAATACATCATGAAAACCAGCCCTTCAGCCCGCCGAGTTCACGCCAATCATCGATCACATGTTCGCACTAGTTCTACGTTATTCCACTTTCTCATCCACTCTCTACATACAAGGGGCAATTTTACACAAGCCAATCAACCTGCAAACCCACATGTCTTTGGGATGTGGGAGGAAACCAGAGCACCAGGAGGAAACCCATGCGGTCACACGGGGAACATGCAAACTCCAAACAGACAGCACCCGAGGTCAGGATTGTTATGAGGCAGCCGCTCTACCAGTGCGCCACTGTGCCACTTGACTACACTGTGACGTGATGGAACAGATGTTCAATGCAATGCTTTTTCTTCAGTTTGACCTTGCCAGTTGCATGCCCCTTCTCACTTCCAACTTCCATCTCCCCCCAGATAGACACAAAAAACTGGAGTAACTCAGCGAAACAGGCAGCATCGTTGGGGAAAAGGAATTGGTGATGTTTCGGGTCGAGACCCTTCTTCAGATTGGTTAGGGGTAAGAGAGATATAGACGATGATGTAGAGAGATAAAGAACAACGAATGAAATCCCCCCCCCCCCACATCCTTCTTCAATCAGTCTGAAAAATGTTCCCGAGCCAAAACGTCACCTATCCCTGTTTTCTGGAGATGCTACCTG
The DNA here is from genome assembly GCA_035221665.1 of Okamejei kenojei. Classification (NCBI taxonomy): domain Eukaryota; kingdom Metazoa; phylum Chordata; class Chondrichthyes; order Rajiformes; family Rajidae; genus Okamejei; species Okamejei kenojei. The sequence goes on along the minus strand of CM069131.1, from coordinate 51,063,107 downwards.
ACCTGCTGAGTTACTCTGTGGAGTTGTATGATAATGACCCAATTTTTATATTTTACGGCCCGATTTATGAAGGCTTCTTCACCACCCTATCAGCCTGTGTTGATACTTTCAGGGAACTATGGACCAAGACAGTGTTGAGTTGCCACGGAAGCAGATGGAGGATTTTTCACATATTGTGTTTGAGTTTAGTTTATTATCACACGTACAGTGAAAAGCTTTTTGTTGCATGCTGACCAGTCAGTGGAAAGACTATACATGATTATAATCGAGCCGTCCATAGTGTACAGATGCATGAACGATTGAATAACGTGAAAAACCTTTAGTGCAAGATAAAGCCAGTAAAGTCCTATCAAAGATAGTCCAAGGGTATCCAGTGAAGTAGATAGAGTTCAAGACTGCTAAGTAGCTATTGGTAGGATGGTTTAGTTGCCCGATAACAGCTATGAAGAAACTGTCCTTGAATCTGGACCTGTGCATTTACACATTTCTGTACCTTTTGCCTGATGGGAGAGGGGAGAAGAATGAGTGACCAGGGTGCGACTCGTCCTTGATTAGCTGTTGGCCTTATCGAGGCAGCATGAGGTGTAAATGGAGTCAATGGAAAAGAGAATGGTTTGGGCGAATCCACAATTCGCTGTAATTTCTTACGGTCTTGGATGATTAGAACAATAACGTAAAGATTAACACTTTCTTAATGCTGTGAAGGTGTCTATAAATGTTGCCACTGGTGGACTCACATGCAGGCACTCTCTATCCAAGTAGTAATATGGCTCTGCGATATGGAGGAAAAAGAAACATTAGCAATAACCAAAAATAAATACACTTAATGTTCCGTTTCCATGACACCACTCTTTTAATGTTCAGCATCGATGATTCATAAGCACATTAAATGTCATTCGGATGCAGTTAAATTCACTGAAATCATAGGGGAGAAAAGCTTCTGAGAAGTGATGAGGTGTTAATGGCATAATGGTTGTAAACCATTAGTGCTTCAGTGAATGACATGTCCTCTCTAGGTCAGTGTGGAACATGATATTCCTCTGTAAATTACTCTTCTATCCAGCCAGTCTGATACTGCTTTGACAAGTTAAGAATCCCAATGCATCCAACCCTGAAACTATGCAGCCTCTCCTGTAAAGGGGAAAAAAAGTCTTTGGATATTTTCAAAGCGGAGATTGATAGGTTCTTGACTAGTAAGGGCATCAAAGTTTACAGGGAGAAGGCAGGAAAATGGGGTTGAAAGAAAAAAATATACTAGCCGTGATCAAATGGTGGAGCAGACTCGATGGGCCGAATGACCTAATTCTGCCTCTATGTCTTATGGTCTTTAGACTTTAGACCCTAGACATACAGCGTGGAAACAGCCCCTGCGGCCCGCCGGGTCTGCACCAACCAGAGATCACCCCGTACACTAAGCTGCGCACACCAGGGGCAATTTTACAACTTACCGACGCCAATTAACCGGCACACCCGCACTTATTTGGTGTGTGGGCGGAAACTGGAGCACCCGGAGAAAACCCACACAATCACAGGAAGACCGTAATAAACTCTGTAGAGGCACCATCCATAGTCAGGATTGAACCCAGGTCTCTGGTGCTGTAAGGCAGCAACTCTATTGCTGCATCACTGTGCTGCCCTAAATAGTCTGGCAGAAATAGAGGCTGGCTCAATAATGTTTCACAGACATTTGGCCATGGATGTGGATAGAATAGTTGTTGAGGGATATAAGGCAAATGCAAGCAAATGGGTTTGGAACAGATAAGTATCTCGGTCCGCATGGATGGTATAGGGCAGAAGGGCCTATTTCCATGCAGTAAACTCTATGAACCTAAGTGGACTGACAAATCGTTATCAAGTCTTTATACATTAACACTCAAAATGAATTAATGGCCTGTAATTTTAAACATGAACATAGGAAGGAGGAGCATGAGTGGGCCATTCAGCCTCCCTTGCCTGCTCCATTACTTCATCAGATCATGCTTGATACCCTCAGACGGCTGTGGAGGCCGAGTCTTTAGGTATTTTTAAGGAGGAGATTGACAGATTCTTGATTAGTACGGGTGTTAGGGGTAACAGGGAGAAGGTAGGAGAATGGGGATGAGTGGGAAAGATAGATCAGCCATGTTTGAATAGCAGAGTAGACTCGATGGGCCTAATTCTGCTCCGACGACTTATTAACTCATCTGCTGTTGTTGCTTTTGCTGAGGAACGATTTGCTGATAAACAACAATATCATAATTCTGCTTGGTAAAGACCATGACTCAAGACTGTGGAAAAAGCAGTCAATAGTGACTAGCTAATAACACTGAAATATTTAGCCTTTTTCTAATTAATGTGCCACACTGATTGATATGATTTGCATTTTGTTATTTCTACAAAAACACTGAATCATATGGGAACATTTTACTGCTCCTGTGCCCGGCTGCATCAGATTATCTTCACACAGCTGGTATGAGCTGAGTTCTTTAATAGGAATGTGCTCTGACTAATCTCACCACCTCCCCCGATTTCCCTGTGTTTCTTGTCGTATCCCCCGTCTCCGTCTCCGTCTGCGCTGAGGCCTAATGGTGGAACTGGCAGCCTCCAACTGCGACCGACCCCGAGGCAGAGCCAGCCAGGACATACCAGCGCGAGGCTGGCCGACTTCGGGGCTGTGGGCGGGTTCCGGCGTTCCGGCGCTCCGGCGTTGCGACTCGGAGCTGTGGCATCTTTCCGGTGGCGGCGGCGGCGACCCGACTTTGGAGGTTCGGCCGCGGGCCCAGTGGACGACATCGTCTGGAGCTCGCACGTCACAGGTTGGTGACCTGTTTTTACGGAGCTCCCGCGGCAACAGCTTCGTCCGCTGAACTGGAGGGCGGCAGCTTCGAGCACCCCGGGCCGCGGAGTTGAACCGGCCCGCTCGCGGAGCCTCAGCGCAGAGGAAGAACAAGAAGGGAAGAGACCAAGACTTAAGATTTTTGCCTTCCATCACAGTGAGGAGGTGTCTGGTGAACTCACTGTGTTGGATGTTTATTGTGTGTTTTGTTATTTTATTATATGTATGACTGCAAGGAAACAAGGAATGACAATAAAGTTTCCATGATGATTCTTATACCCGGTTCTGTAAGGTAAGCCATTAACCCCATCACACCTACCTCAGGTTTCCTTGCCTTTGCACCTTACATATACAGAAAACCATAAGACCATAATGGGGTTAGGAGGGAGCCATGATTGAATGGCGGAGTAGATTTGATGGGCCGAATGACCCAATTTCTGCTCCTATCACTTATGATATTATGATAAGACATAGGAGCAAAAATAGACCATTCAGCCCATCGAGTCTATTCCACCACTCAATCATGGCCAATCTATCCTTCCCTCTCAACGACATGGTCCTGCCTTCTCCCCATAACCTTTGACGCCCTTCCCAATCAAGAACCTATCAATCTCAGGTTAAAAATGTTAGCCAAAAGATACAAGGGGATGTTGAGGGAAATCTCCCTCACGTGTATCCACCGATGGCAGCTTTGGCCTGCCCATCTTAGGAAGAAACTGTCAAATATTGGAGGACATAGAATTAAGGTGACAGGTGGAAAGTTTAAGGAAGATTTACCAGGCAAGTTCTTTTTTTGATGTCACTTACTTATGCAAATCCTTTCTGAAAGCCCCAATTCATTGAGTTTCCACGTTCCTACCAGGCAAGGAACTGCACATTATAGAACAAGGAACATAAAATCTAAAACATAGGACTCTCCAGCACATGAGAGCCAGCATCTCTGGAGATCATGGATAGGCAGCGTTTAGGGTTGAAATCCTTCTTCAGACTGTTTGCAATGGTGGTTGGGGGGTGAGAGAGAGAAGCTAGAAGAGAAGTGGGGGTGGAACAAAGCCAAGCAAGTGAAAGATGGTTACAGGTGAAGGGAGGTTGATTGATGGATGGGGTGGACAAAGGCCAGAGGTGAAATGGAGATAAAAGGCTTGAGTTGTGAGACCAGAGGAAGCGATGTAGGTGGAAGGGGAACTGAGGGGAAGGAGAAAGGGGGGAGGGATAATGGGAGAAATGGATGTTTTTAACAACATTTAAAAGACATTTGGACAGTTACATGGATAGGACAAGTTTAGAAGGATATGGGCCAAACATAGGCAGGTGGGACTAGTGTTGATGGGGCATCTTGGTCCGCATGGGTGAGTTGGGCTGAAGGGCCTGTTTTCTTGCTGTATGACACAATTATTCAATTTTGGCACAGGGAAGAGATGGGGAAGAAAAAATGGATTTGGAGTTGGTTACTGGTAGTTATCTATAGTTGGTGAATTCAATGTCCATACGTTTGGGTTGTAAGCTACCCTAATGGAAGATGAGTTGCCATTCCTCTGGCAATGAGGAGGCCCAGGTCAGAGAGGTTGGTATGGGAATGGGAGGGCGAGCAAATATGGTTAACAACCAGAAGTTCCAGCGGGCCTGGGTACAAACCCCTTTCCTGAGATCTTTAATACCAATGTGTAGGCTGATGCTGAGGGACTGCTCCACCATAAGTTCACAAGTTATAGGAGCCGAATTAGGCTATTCAGCCCACCGAGCCTACTCCGTCATTCAATCATGGCTGATCTATCTTTCCCTCCCAACCCCAATCTCCTGCCTTCTCCCAATAACTCCTGACACCCTTACCAATCAAGAATCTTTCAATCTCCGCCTTAAAAATATCCAATGGCTTGGCCTCCACAGCCGTCTGTGGCAATGAATTCCACAGATTCACCACCCTCTGACTAAAGCAATTCCACCACATCTCTTTTATAATGGTATGTCCTTTTATTCTGAGGCTGTAGCCTCTATGGCTCCACTACTGGGAATTTTCTATCCATTTCCAAGTTTGCTTCCTCAAGTGTACACGGGAGACATCATTTAGAAAACATAAGGGGAGTGCCATTACTGAAGCAGATTATCTGCTCATTATAGTCCTGCCGTTTGTGGGAGTCTACCAACAACAAATTACTTATGTTACAACTGTGAATAGATGTCAAAGATTTTGGATGTGAAGAACATTTGATTGATAGGGATGGAGAAGGCACGATGAGGAATTCATCCCTCATTAGCAATGCTACATAGATGCACTTTGCCACCAACTGGGCTCGAGACTGGATCATATGTTAAGTCCCACAGACTGGGAATAAGCCAGAGTGAGCAACACCGCAAGCTGGAGGAACAGCACCTCATATTCCGCTTGGGGAGTCTGCATCCTTTGGGCTTGAATATTGAATTTTCTCAATTCTGTTAACCCTTGCTGTCTCCTCCCCTTCCCACCTCTCCCTCAGCCCTCGGGCCCTGGCATTCCCTCTATCTCTATCTCTCCCCCACCCTAGTCGCACCAGCTTCTCATTTTCACACCACAAACAGCTTACAATGGCTTGTTCCCTTTATCACCGATACTTTTTTGCATATCTTTCACTCATTGTTCCTTATCTCTCCACATCACCGTCTATATCTCTCGTTTCCCTGATCCCTGACCAGTCTGAAGAAGGGTCTCGACCCGAAACGTCGCCTATCTCCTTCGCTCCTTAGATGCTGCTGCACCCGCTGAGTTTCTCCAGCTTTTTGTGTACCCTTCTAAGCAGCAAATCTATCTTTATTGGAGAAGACCAATTTAAAACCCCTTCATATGCCAGCAATTGTCTCTGTTGAAAACGGATTCATTTGTTGTCCTGGGGACGTGATATTTATGGCCTATAGTTATGTTATAATCCTTTGATGTCATACAGCATCCTTTGATTATAACATGCTTAAATAGACTTTATCTCATCAGAATACCATATATTGACTTAAAACGCCTCAGTCGATTCACTGTGCAGTTGCCTTTCTTCTACCGGAAAGATAATTTTCCTATTTTAAACGATAAATTAATTTACCAGAGAGGAACACATTGCTCTTGACCAGAGCACATTTAGTTCCCATGGCATCCTTGAGCTATCTGGGAAGAAATAATCAATTAAAACAAATTATGATGACGCTTCAATGTAACAGTGTAAAAAACAAATTCTCTTGATGTACATTCACACGAGATGTCTTTAGAAGGCATTTTAAAAAGCACATAAGAGCCTCCACGAAATTAGAACAAATGTACTGCCAATAGCAAAAGACTGACAAAAGTGCTGGAGCACAGATTTAAGTGTCTCAAAGTAACTGCGGTGATAGCGGAGCAGCTATTATCATTTAGACGTGGATTTTTATTAAAGGCGACAGAAAGTCAAAATCTCTCCAATACAGCATGTCCAATTCAGGTAACTAAAAAATACCTTGAATATTAATGTTAACTGTGGAACCTCTGGACGCCCAAGGCGAAGGGGAGATATGAAAGAAGTATATAATGTTATGAGAGGCATAGATATGGCAGACAGTCAGGACCTTGATCCAGGGTAGAAATTCAAGGATTAGAGGGCAAAATGAGAGTGGCAAAGTTTGAAAGAAATGTGTGTGACAAGATTTATGTTTACATGGAGAGTGGTGGGTGCCTGGAATGCACTGTTAGGGGTGGTGGTGGGGGCAGGTGTGATAGTGGCATTTAAGAGGCATTTAGATAGGCACATGATATGCAGGGAATGGAGGCACATTGATCACTTGCAGGCAGAGGACATTGATTTAACTTGGCATTATATTCAGCATGGACATTATTTGCCAAAGGAACATGGATTATGTGCAAGCAAAAATGGTGCCAAGGCGAACTCTTAACTGCCTGCACATGGTCCATATCCCTCCATTCCCTGAATATCCACATGCATATCCAAAAGCCTCTTAAATACCACTCATATCTACCTGCACCACAGCACCGAGCAGCGCGGTTCACGCACCCATCCTCCTCTGTGTAAAAAAAAAACAGCCTTGCACATCTTTTGCACTGCTATTATTTATCATCTGTGAACATGACACGAACAAGGAATCTCATTGCACCCTGATGCATATGACAATAAACTGATTTTAAGCTGAATCTTGCACTGCTGAAATACAAATTCCTGCCTCTTAATAATGCAATATGTTCAAACCCAAGTCTGGGTGCAATTCTACATGCCACAGTGCAGGAAGGGTGGAGAGGATTTAGTGAGGGTGCTGGAGAGGTTCAGCAGGATGTTGCCTGGATTGAAGAATATTATTTATAAAGAGACTGTGGACAAACATGGATCATTTTCACTGCAATCTGAGAAATGATGAGAAGCAGAGATAGAGTGGATGGTCAGAGTTTTTTTTCAAAGGATGGAAATGTCAAATACTAGAAAGTCTAGGTTTAAGATAAGAGGGGGAAAGTTTAAAGGAGATTTACAAGTCATGTTTTTTTAATCACAGTTTAAAGATTTGGGGCGGCACAGTGGCGCAGCAGCAGAGTTGCTGCCTTACAGCTCCAGGGACCCGGGTTTGATTCTAGAACTAGTGTACTGGTGATCGCTGTTTCCATGCTGTAGCTCTGAACTAAACTAAACACAGAGAGTGATAGTTACCTGGAATGCACTGCCTGGAAAGTGGTAGAAGCAGATATGACAGTCATGTTTAAGAAACATTTAGGCAGAGAATTGAGGGACAAGGACCTTGTGTAAGCAAGCAGGATAAGATTAGATAGGCATCACAGTCAACACATGTTGTGGGCTGAAGGGCCTGTTTCTCTGCTGTACTGTATTCTAACCTCATGCCAATGTGGGTGGCCCCATTGAGAGCTGAATCTGGTCTGTGGGAGTTTAGGGCCTGTCCCACTGACACAACCTTTTCGGCGACTGCCGGCACCCGTTACATGTCGCCGAACATTTTCAACATGTTGAAAATTCAGCGACGACCAGAAAGACGCTACGACTCTTTGGGTGACTAGGAGACTACTCACAACCATCCAGGCAGCCCCTGTGACCTCCCATGACCATACAGGCGACCCCCTGGCGACATGCCCCCTGGTGGCAACCGCGACATGTCGCCAGGGGTTGCCTGTATTGTCATAAGAGGTCTCATAGTCACCCGAAGAGTCGTAGAGTCTTTCTGGTCACCGCTGAATTTTCAACATGTTGAAAATTTTCAGAGACCTATGACGGGTGCTGGCAGTCACCGAAAAGGTTGCGTAAGTGGGACAGGCCCTTTAGAGGAATGACTAAACAAATGGCATATAGGACTGAGGGCTTTAAGATGTGTCACGGGAGATCTTGGTGATGAAATTATGACTGCGGCTGGATAATAAGTGAGTTTGGTATTCCGACTGCGCATGCCCAGGTCATAGGTCACTGACTATAAACATTCTCGGCAACGGTGGTTCTGCGTTGTGTACAGGCTTTATAAAAATGCACTCTAGGTGACTCTAGGAGACTCTAGGAGTGTGCCATCTACAAAATGCACTGCAGTTACAAGGTTACTTGACAACACCTCCCAACCCTGTAACCTCTACCTCTGGGAGACACAAACACTGACATGGGCAAGCAGCAATGTGCTGGAGCAACTCAGCGGGTCAGGCAGCATTTTTGAAGAATATGTATGGGTGATGTTTCGGATCGGGAAACATTCTTGGGACTTTCTGAAGCACAGTCCTCATCTGATATGTCACCTAGTCATGTTCTCCAGAGATGCTGCCTGATCCTTTATGTTACTCCAGCACTTTGTGTCTTCTTTTGTAAACCAGCATCTGCAGTTCCTCGTATCTACATTTCTCCTTCAGTTATACAATAGGGATCTTATTTTTGCCATTGCTAGTGCATTCAGCAGCACTCTAGGTTTATCATCTATCTGTACACTATGGAGACTGTGGACGGCTCGATTGTAATCATGTGCAGTCTTTCCTCTGACTGGATAGCATGGAACAAAAAGCTTTTCACTGTATCTAGTTACCAGTGACAATAAACTAAGCTAAAAAAAAACTATTCTATAAGACCAGCAATACTAGGTAGTTCTTTTGAAAAATGTCTCTGTCATTTTGGCCCAGAGCCATGATTTGAATTTAAACAGCTGGGATGATTCCATCAATTCTGTTTGCCACCCCGTGTCAAAGTAGTAACTTGAAAGCAGAGGAGAAGGTGAATGTGCACCTCTAATGATGTGAATGAAATATAGCAGAAAATAAATCCAGACAGCAACTAAATCCCTCAGGAAAGGCAAGAGGAATGAATCGTGGAAGGTGATGCCAAGGTCTAAGGTGCATCACTTTAGACTTCAATGTACACTTTATTTTCTTTGTTCTTGGACTATGCTACATTTGCAGGAATTAAGAATAATGTAGTAATCAAAAATCACAATAAAATTGGAACATTGTCTTTCCACTATTGTCAATTTGAAAGTTGTTTGATCTTATAATTTTTTTTTAATTTTCAACACGGTTTATTTTGGAGCACAAACCTTTTGGAACTTTATCAATGCATTAACCAGACCCGGGCTGGCAATATCTTGGGAGTTTGTAGGGTAAAACCAATCTTCGTTTCTCCTTGGGGAATAACCTTCCCCTAATTCTATTAACGAACCCTGATGTTGCAAAAAGCCATTAGTGATTTTCTGTTAAACTGGTCATTTTTTGAGGGTAGTTAGCAATTACAGGCCAGTTGTCTGCCATCTTCATAGAAGCACGGAACTTAATTCACATACCATTCACTCCATTACAATAATTTCTTAACCGATGTAGAACATAAAGCACTGGAATAATTCAATGGGTCAGGCACTAACTGTGGAAGACATGGCAAGGCAACATTTTGGATTGGGACCCTTCTTCAGACTCAGAGGAGAAAGCTGGAAAAGAGATGGGAACGGGACAAAGCTTGACAAGTGATAGGTGGATACAAGTGAGGGGGGGGGGGGGGGGGGGGGTTGATTGGCAGATGGGTGGGCAAAGGCTGGAGATGAAAACGAGACAAAAGAATGACAAAAGGTTTCTGAACACATTGGCCAACCAACATGACCAGTCTATGAAAACAGACATGAACATATTTACCAAAGATGAGTTACATTGTGTTAAGTATGCCTGACAGCTGTTATTACCTCAGTCAGCCAGGGGAATGGGTACAGGAAATGCATGTAAGAGAGGTCCAACAATAAGTCACCAAGGGAATGAAGGGAGATTTTGTGAATAAATATGATAGATTGGTCAAACCTTTGGAAATATGACTGTTCATCTATCATCCTTAAGTATTATTGAGGAATATTAATTCTCGGGCAAATAAAAAAAAAACAAATCCATGCATTTCAGAAAGAGAACCAACTTTTAAATAGGAGGGAAGGATCTCGACCCGAAACGTCACCCATTCCTTTTCTCCAGAGATGCTGCCTGCCCCGCTGAGTTACTCCAGCATTTTGTGTCTACCTTCAACTTTGAAATAGAATCAGTTCAGAAGTCCCATAGAAAATCCAGTTATTTGAAGGCTTGCTTGGTGCAGCTCTGCACCATAAGAGAACAGAAGGTTCCTATGAACACCCTTTATAATTTCTCAGGATTTATCACAGATGTCCCCTCCCTTCTAAGGAGGCTAGGTATATATCACCCATGGTTACTGTTTCTCCCCAATGAACGATGGTTTCACTTAGGCCATTGGATAAATAACTCTTCATCAGTTACTTGTGACTTAGAATGTATAGTACTCTATTCTTACACCGATGTTGTTAAGACTCAAGGGTTTACGCGGATGTTGTCAGGACTCGAGGGTCTGGGCTATAGGGAGAGGTTGACAATAGACAGTAGACAATCGGTGCAGGAGTAGGCCATTCGGCCGTTCAAGCCAGCACCGCCATTCAATGTGATCATGGCTGATTATCCCCAATCAGTACCCTGTTCCTGCCTTCTCCCCATATCCCCTGACTCCGCTACCTTTAAGAGCCCTATCTAGCTCTCTCTTGAAAGTATCCAGAGAACCGGCCTCCACCGCCCTCTGAAGCAGAGAATTCCACAGACTCACAACTCTCTGTGAGAAAAAGTGTTTCCTCGTCTCCGTTCTAAATGGCTTACTCCTTATTCTTAAACTGTGGCCCCTGGTTCAGGACACCCAGGGACTATTTGAGCAGGCTGGGACTATTCCTTGGAGCGCTAGAGGATGACGAGTAATCTTATAGAGGTGTATAAAATCATGAGAGGAATAGATCAGGTAGATGCACAGTTTCTTGCCCAGAGTAGGGAGAATCAAGAAACAAAGGACATAGGTTTAAGTTGAAGAGTGAAAGATTTAATAGAAATCTGAGGGGTAACATTTTCACACAAAGGGTGGTGTGTGTATGGAACAAGCTGCCAGAGTTGAGGCAGGGATTATTGTAACGTTTAAGAAACAAATAGACAGGTACATGGATAGCGCAGGTTTAAAGGGATATGGGCCAATCACAGACAGGTGGTACTAGTGTAGATGGGACATGTTTGTCGGTGTGGGCAGATTGGGCCAAAGGGCCTGTTTCCACGCTGCATGACTCTATGACTCTACTCAACTTGCAATATCTGAATCACACACTATCTGGTCACTATCTGGTCACATTACAGCAGAATCCTTGCCACTCTCAGCTTAAAGCAATATCTTCCAGTCTTTGGCATTTCCACCCTGGCAAAAAAGTTCTGACTGTCCATCCTATCTATGCATCTCATAATTCTGTATACTTCCATCAGGTTTCCCATCGACCTCTGGCATTCCAGGTAAAACTATCCAAGTTTGTCCCACCGCTCCTTGTAGCTAATACCCACTAATCCAGGCAGTATTCTGGTAAACCTCTTCTGCATTGTCTTGAGAGCCTCCGCATCTTATATGTCATGCATGCAATACAGACCAGAGCACACAATACTCCAAATTCAGCTGAACCAAAATATTACAGAGTTTCATTATGATGTCCTGATTATTATACTTAATGCTCTGACCAATGGAGGCAAGCACACCATACATCTTCTTCATTGCTCTTTCTATTTGTGTTACCACTTTCAGGGAACTGCGAACTTGGACTCCAACATCCCTCTGCACATCAAAGTGGAGAGGTGCAGGTATCTCAAGGCAAAACACTATCCTTGGGTGGCATGGTAGCACAGTGGTAGAGTTGCTTCCTTACAGCACCAGAGATCTGGGTTTGATCTTGATTACGGTTGTTGTCTTTACAGAGTTTGTACGTTCTCCTCACAACCGTGTGGGTTTTCCCCGGGTGTTCCGGTTTCCTCCCGTACTCCAAAGACGTACGGGTTTGTAGGTTAATTGGCTTTGGTAAAAATTGTCCCTAGTGTGTAGAACAGCGCTAGTCCACAGGGATTGCTGGTCGGTGTGGATTCGGTGGGCCAACAGGCCTGTTTCCATGCTGTATCTCTAAACTAAACTAAACACAAAGTGCTGGAGTAATTCAGCAGGACAGGTAGCATCTCTGGAGGACATGGATAGGTGACATTTTAGGTTTGGACCCTTCCATCACTACCATAATCAGTCTGAAGAAGGGTCCCAACCCAAAACGGTACCTATCCATGTCCTCTGGAGAAGCTGCCTGACCTGTTGAGTTATGCAGAACTTTATATTCCATGCCATATTCCAGCATCTACAGTTCTTTGTGTGTCCAGGTTTCTCAGGGTGTTGATAGGCTGGAGAATGTCCCAGAAATAGGAAAAGCATAATGCCCAAAGAGGGGATATGAAACCAATAAGATATTGATGAGAAACTGTGGAAATATTCGTCCAGGAAACTAAACTTAATGAGCAAATCAACCTTCTTCCACAGGATCACATTGCAATCAAAACTTGTTTGCAAGCTGCTGGGTGCAATTCATCCACCACCCACTGCTTCTCTTTTTTATCTCGTCCATCAATCGCTCTGGAACGTGAATTAGTTTAGTTTACTATGGAGATAAAGTCTGAGTGCGCACCAACCAGCGGTCCCCATACACTAGCACTATTCTAAACACTAGAAATAATTTACAATCTTTACGAAAGCCAATTAACCTGCAAACTTGTATGTCTTTGAAAAGTGGGAGGAAACTGAAGCACCAAGGGAAAACCCACGAGGTCACGGGGATTATGTACAGGCACCCACCCGTAGTCAGGATTGAACCTGGGTCTGTGGTGCTGTAAGGCAGCAACTCTACCATAGTGCCTCTGTGCCGCCCCTTAATTCTCCCTTCAAATTATCCCCGCTCCACATTCTCTTCCTTTCGTTCCTGTCATCAGACCCCGAGCTTTGACAGAATACGTTCAGCTCAATCCCGGTTATACCCTACAGCTCTTATGCTTTTATGTCTTTCAAGTGCCAGGAGATCTATTATCTGAAAATGCAAGCAGGGAACCAAATGCTCATTACGACAGAGATGGAAAAAATACTATAACAACTTGACTTAATGCCAGCCTCTGTTGCTGAGTAATGTCCCTAAATGCCAATACACATTGTACCAGCAATCTGTGGAAAGGGCAAGTGCTGGAGTGCCAACAGCCTCGTGCAAACTGATTCCTCCCCTCCACCCTTAGCCTTTCACAATGCCATTTCTAAATATCAATTTTCAATATCAACCCAGCTTTTAGCCTTTGAGCCATTTTCAATAATAATGAATCACAATCCAGGCATGCAGTTTTTCAGTTTATACAATGCTGTTGTGGAATGAACCAGAAGGCAAGAAGAGCATTCACATCTATCATTATTTATCTACTGCTGTCATGTAATGTAATGCCAGGAATTTAAAAAAAAAATCTAGAATTTTGTATGTGATAGGAGCAGAATTAGATAATTTGGCCCATCGAGTCTACTCCACCATTCAATCGTGGCTGATCTATCTTTCCCTCTCAACCCCATTCTCCTGCCTTCTCCCCATAACCACTGACACCCTTACTAATTTACAGATATATTTCTGCCCTGTTATGATAAACTGAATATTACAATTATACAATGTTGGGTATTCTGAAGTAGTGATTAGCTTCTATTTATGATTTGCTGTAGTTTTCATCAGTGGAGTTGGGGTTGGGGATGGGGAGGGAGGGCAACAGGTGGTTGATACACTTCTTTCACTATTTTTGTTCCATCTTCATACTGTCTGAGATTCTCAGTGCCATCTTTGATGCCCCTTCTTCAAACTGGAGATTCCCGTGAGTCAATGATGATTAAAACCAACCTTGAACCCTTTCTCTTTCTAACTGGAAATCTCTTGCCATTGAATGGCAGCACAAAGGTGCAACGGTAGAGTTTCTGCCTTACAGCACCAGAAACATGGGTTCAATCCTGACTATGTGTGCTGTCTGTGTGGAGTTTGCACGTTCTCCCTGTGACCGTGTGGGTTTTGTCTGGTTGCTTCGGTTTCCTCCCAAATTCCAAAGATGTGCAGGTTTGTAGGTTAATTGGTTTCTGTAAATTGTCCCTAATGTGTAGGATAGAACTAGTGGGCAGGCGATTATTGTTTGACATGGACTCGGTGGGCCGAAGGGCCTGTTCCCTCTATCTCTAAACTAAACCAAATAGAGTTTAGATCCAGGTTTAGAGTTATGGTTATTTTTGTCTCGTGTACTGAGGTACAATGAAAAGCTTTGTTTTGCATGCTATCCAATCAAATTAGATACCATTCTACATAATTATAAGAGAGTACAACATTTTGAGAGGAACAGATTGGGTAAATGCACAACATAGGGGAATCGAGTGCATAGGTTTAATGGTGAGAGGAAAAGATTTAGATTTAGAAAAGAATAGAAAACTGAGGAGTAACTTCTTTACTCAAAGGGTGGAGGGTATATAGCACAGAGGAGGTCATGGAGATAGGTACTATTGTAGGTACTATCATAACATTTAAGAGACAATTGGACAGGTACATGGATGGGACAGGTTTAGAGGGTTATGGGCCAAGATAGGGCAGGTGGGATTAGTATAAATGGGGCATGTTGATAGGCATGGGCAAGTTGGACCTAAGGGCCTGTTTCCACGCTGTATGACTCCATGACTCTATAAATATGATCAAGTCAATCTCAAGGACATTAGGTAGAGCAAAGGGAAATATATAGAGTGAAGAATATGGTAGTCAGCATTGTGGTGCATCAGTTCCAGAGACAAAGTCCAACGTCCACAATGGGGCCTGTATGTTAGACATGTGGACGAAGAAACCCAACTATCAGACCCAACTATCTTTGAGTGTTAACCTAGGAGAGGATGCCAGAATTGGTTCATTTCACTTGTCGATGGAGTTGGAGCATTTGGCAGAGTCAATGTTCTGGTGCCTCCCCAGTACTTGAAATGCTTTCTGTAATTGGATGAAGAATCACTGGTAGATGATTAGTGGTGGGTTTGCAGTCTTGATCTTCAAACATCAGACATTATTATTTAAATTGGCCCGATCCAATAGTTTTGTTGCAAACAGAATCCATTGTAATTATGAAGGGCAAAAAAATTGGACATTGCAGCTCCTTTTGTTCAGATGGTGCCTGGGGATAAAGTTAACCTCGGATATACATCTGCACATTTTACCATGAACTGGGTCAGGCATTCACACACGCAAATGTACACCGACAGAACAGAGTGGCTGTGATTGTTCTCATTAAAGCAGGGAAGTGTGATAAAAGCCTGTAAGTATAGGATGGACTAGAAAAAGTGAATAAAAGGAAGCCATTTGCTTTGTTCAAAGGACCAGATTTTAAAAGCTTTGATAAAAGTACCAAAAGAATCGCGAGGCAGACCAGTGGAGTCTGTGGAGAAGCAATATCCTGTTCTGATGAGATCTGAAATGGTTCAGGAGACAGTGGCCTGGCATGTGTTGGTGGGTCAGGGTCCAGGGGAAGATATGAAGGGGTGATTATGAGCTGTTGTCTGGCCTCTGCAAGGAAGAGGTCAGTGCTTCAGACCACAACAACACCACCCTTATCTGCAAGTTTGATGACGAAGTTGGGATTGGCATGAGGTGAGTGGAATACTGCATTTGGAGGGGGTTACATTGGCATGGATGAGGGGAATGAAGAAGTCAAGGTGGTCAATTGGCAATTGGAAATGAAAAGGGCAAGAGGCTAAATTCATAACCGCATAAGAAATTGGAGCAGAAATAGGCTATTTGGTCCATAGAGTCTACTCCGCCATTCAATCATGGCTGATCTATCTTTCCCTCTCAACGTCATTCTCCTGCCTTCTCCCCATAACCCCTGACACCCATCCTAATCAAGAACCTGTCAATCTCCACTTTTTTAATACCCAATAACTTGGCCTCCACAATCGTCTGTGGCAGTGAATTCGACAGATTCACCACCATCTGGGAAAAAAAAATCCTGCTCATCTCCTTTCTAAACAGGCATGGAAATCACTATCAAAACATGCGGGGGACACAATTTCCTCGTGGCCACACGTGCGCATGTGCACACACGCGAAGCTTCGGCCGTGGGCCCTGTGGACGGTAACATCGGTAACAAGGTTATTGACCGACTCCGAACTCCAGCAACAGCAGTTTGCAATGGTAGTATCTGGAGGATTACTGAGAATGATGGGAGATTAATGCAGGGTTAGGATATCAGGGTTGATGATCAGCATGGATTTTTAGGCCGAATGTCCTGTTTCCATTCTGTATCTCTCTGTAGGAGATGATACTCTACAAGGTTGATCATCTTCCATTTGAAGATATTTCTTCCACTCTCAGTTCTAAATGGCTGGCCCATAACCTAAGACTGTGACTCCTGTTTCTAGACCTCCCTGCCCCCCAGCCAGTAGTAACATCCTCAGTGTATTCAGGCCGCTTAAGCTCTGCCAAAGGTTTATAGTTTCAGTGAGATCTTCCATCATTAGTCTAGACTCCAGTGAACACAGACCTCAACAGGCTTCAGTCTGCATGTCCTCACATGATACTCCGACCATCCCAGGAATATCGGTCACTGGATGTCAAAGGCTACGGGGGGAAGGTTGCTGTGGACTCTGGAGCACAACCCATGCTGCATGGACACAGCCAGCCAATGAATTTAAATTGCCACACAAGATCTATTAAACAATGCCACCACCGTATTGAAATACACTGGTTCTGGTGATCAGGCAGAGTGTAAAGTTCTGGGCATCACAGGTGTCGAGATTTGTAGTGTTGCTCTTGATTTCTTTTCCGAGCAATCCATGTGGGCGGCACAGTGACACAGCGGTAGAGCTGCTGCTCACAGCGCCAGGGACTTGGGTTTGAACCTGACTATGGGTGTTGTCCATTTGGAGGTTGTGACCGCATCGGTTTTCTCCGGGTACACTGGTTTGTCAGTTAATTGGCTTCTGTAAATTGCCTTTAGTGTGTAGGATGTGAATGTGGGATCAATGGTTGGCGTGGATTTAATGGGCCAAAGGGCTTGTTTCCACATTGTATCTCTAAAATAAAACAAAAACACGAAAACTAATCTGCTCTATTCATTATATATTCTGTACATTGCATTCGGGATATGTCATATTTCATGCAATTATCAAGAAATCCAATCGTTTCCAGAAAATAACTAGATGGACATTGTGGGCCGAAGGGCGTGTTCATTTGCAATATTGTTTTATGGTCTATGTTCTATGTTTATACCCGTTCAATGCACACAGTCTTTTTGCCAGAGTAGGGGAATCACAAACTAGAAGGCAAAGGTTTAAGGTGAGTGGGAAAAGATTTAATATGTATCTAAGGGGCAACTTTTTCATATAGGTTATGGGTACTGTGCTGGAGTAATTCAGTTGATGCTGCCTGACCCTCTTTGAGTTATCTAAGCACTTTGTGTTCTAAATTAGATAATACTATACATAAATACAATCGAGCCATATACAGGTACAACAGGTCATTGAATCATACAGGCCCTTTGGCCCAACTGTCCATGCCAGCCAAGTTCCATCTAAGCAAGTTCCATTTGCCTGCATTTGGTCCACATCCCTCGAAACCTCTCCTATTCATGTACCTGCCCAAGTGTATTTTAAATGTTATTATTGTACAGGCAAAGCAAAAATATAGATACCAGAGTGCAAAATATAGTACTGGTTCTGATTTTTGGCCTTTTGTGGATGGAGAATATGGAGTAGATTGTCCAGCCTCTGAGGCCAATTGTGTGGTTGGGAGTTCTGGTTTCTCAAGGCACACTCATTGAA
Source organism: Okamejei kenojei (assembly GCA_035221665.1). Lineage (NCBI taxonomy): Eukaryota > Metazoa > Chordata > Chondrichthyes > Rajiformes > Rajidae > Okamejei > Okamejei kenojei. The sequence goes on along the minus strand of CM069131.1, from coordinate 51,045,149 downwards.
CTCCATGTTATACTACAGCTGGGTGCTGTACCCAAGGCTCCGGTTATCGACCTCGAGAGCCAACCTGGTTTGCCCAGTATGACTGCTAGTCCTCAAAGAACATTCATCCTTCTTCACGTTTCCTCAAATAAGGCATCCGGAGAAATGTGTGGTGTTGCATTTTGGGAAGTCTAACATGGGCAGGACCTACACAGTGAATGGAAGGGCTCTGGAGAGTGTTGTAGAGCAGAGGGATTTAGAAATGCAGGTACATAGTTCCTTGAAAGTGGTGTCGCAGGTAGATACGGTGGTCAAGAAGGCTTTTGGCACATTGGCCTTCACCAGTCAGAGACCTGTGCATAGAAGTTGGGAGGTCATGTTACAGTTATATAAGACATTGGTGAGGCCGCATTTAGAATATTGTGTTCAGATTTGGTCACCATGTTATAGGAAAGATGTTGTCAAGCTGGAAAGGGTGCAAAGACGATTTACTAGAATGTTGCCAGGACTTGAGGGATTGAGCTTTAGGGCGAGGTTGAGCAGGTTAAGACTTTATTCAATGGAGTGCAGGAGGATGAGTTGAGATCTTATAGAGATGTACAAAATCATGAGAGGAATAGATTGGGTAGATACACAGAGTTTGTTGCCCAGAATAGGGAAATCGAGAACCAGAGCACAGACGTTTTAAGGTGAGGGGAAACCTTTTTACACAAAGGGTGGTGGGTGCATGGAACGAGCTGCCGGAGGAGGTAGTTGAGGCAGGTACTATCGCAACGTTAAATAAACATTTAGACAGGTATATGGACAAGAGAGTTTTAGAGGGATATGGGCCAAAACGAAGCAGGTGGGACTAGTTTAGATGGGACACGTTGGGCGGTGTGGGCAAGTTGGGCTGAAGGGCCTTTTTCTACACTGTAAGACTCTATGACTCTTCACTCGCTCAACTGTCTCCCATGATGGTTGTTCACCCTTTCCAAGGTCAATTCAGTTTCTGCAGCAATCCCTTGCTTGCTCCCCCTCTAAGAGGTGCACGCTTTGTGTGCGGCACAGTGGCACAGCAGGAGAGCTGCTGCCTAACAGCGCCAGAAACCCAGGTTCGATCCTGAGTGTGGATAATGTCTGTGTGGAGTTTGCATGTTTCCAATGTGATTGCGTTTGTTTCTTCCGGGAGCTCCGGTTTCCTCCCACACTCCAAAGACGTACAGGTTTGTAGGCTAATTTGCTTTGGTAACGATTATAAATTGTCCCTAGTGTGTAAGATAGAGAGTGCACGGGGACCGCTGGTCGGCACGGACTCTGTAGGCCGAAGGGCCTGTTTCCGCGCTGTATCTCTTAAATAAACGGAACTACTTTTAATAATTGCAGCCTGGCTTTAATTGGTGTTATCAAAAATAATATGCAGTTCCCTGCCGATTAGTGCATCCAATCTGCAGAGTGGGTAGTGCTGGCTGCACACAGTAATCATTGTAAATGAACAGGCAGCTTTGACTTGGCATCCTGCCCGCATTCCCATCAACAGCCTTGGTTAATTGGGCATTATTCTCTTTGAAACCATCTTTCAAATCCATCCAGTGCGGCCCTCTGTGCTGTTGGGTGATCAGGGGTCCTGTAGGTGCAATTACCGTCTTCAGCAATCACTTTTTCTCATCTTCTCAACCCTTTTATCTCACGAACGATGGCCGTATCTATTGCAAGACCGCACCAGTCCAACCAACTCCCTCAAACGGTGGGTCGGATGAGATCCGCCGAGAGTGGATTTAACAGGTGATGTCGCTGCAACACAGCAAGATTAAAATGAGAACACAAAGGACAATGACTGAGTGAGATCAGCATTTGGTTTGCTCTTGCATTGATCTGCAGATAGTATTTGATGCTCCGGGACTGTGACTCATGGGCTGGTGCCTGAAGCCAGTGTCTCTGGCTTCTCCACAGCCTCCCTGCAGGAGCTGAGGAGCTCTGCTGTGCCACCTCCTGCCTTGTTCAGGTGCCAGCATTCCTTCAGCCAATACCGTTCTCTATCTAGGTAAACGAGCCAACACTTTTTGCCCCTCACTGATTATACGACTTGATACTGTTGCTGCTAGTGAAAACATAGAAACATAGAAACATAGAAAATAGATGCAGGGATAGGCCATTCGGCCCTTCGAGCCAGCACCACCATTCAATATGATCATGGCTGATCATCTAAAATCAGTACCCCTTTTCTGTTTTATCCTCATGTCCCTTGATTCCGCTAGCCCTAAGAGCTATATCCAACTCTCTCTTGAAAACATCCAGTGCATTCGCCTCCACTGCTTTCTGTGGCAGAGAATTCCTCAGATTCACAACTCTCTGGGTGAAGAAAGTTTGTCATCATCTCAGTCCTAAATGGCCTGACCTTTATTCTTAAACTGTGACCCCTGTTTCTGTACTCCCCCAATATCAGGAAAATCTTTCCTGCAGGTACAGTACGAGTGAAAATCTAGCAGGCAAGCAGGATGCTTTCTCCAACCCCCCCCCATTTGAAGGCCATTAACTTCCACCGCTTCTACCCAGTGCTTGGTACTTACTTCCAGCAGCCACTGGTTGTCCTCCAGGATGCACCGAGCTGCAGCCTGGTCCATGCCGTTCACCAGGGCTAATTCGGCGCAGAGACTCTCACAGCAGCAGCGCAACGCTTCCTCCTCGCCTCCGACGGCCCAGGACTCTTGCACTGAGGCTGCTCCATGGCCGGAGCTGCAGTGAGAGGCTCGCCAGCCCCGCAAACACCCCAGGAACGTGCCGTGAGTAATTACTCAGGGTAGGCACTCAGTCGGCTTAAAAAAAATTAAACTGCGCATGCGCAGATTGTTCTCTCCGTTATAGAAAAATAAAAATAAAAACAGTGACAATTCAATTTGCCCAAGGCTTCCTAGTCTCCTTTATGAATGGGTGGGGGGGTGAAGGGTGATGGCAGATGGAGAGATGGTGGGAAAAACGGGAGTACAGGGAAAAGATGAATCAGTTGTCATCTTATTGAATGACAACACTTGTTCAAGGGACCAATTGGGGGAACAGTTCCTTTCACAGCGTATGGAGAGTCTGTGTCAGGGGTAAAGTTGTGGGGAGGGCACGAGTGTTGACAAGGAGGGTGTCGGGGATACTGCCAGTAACTCACTCACCGCTGCCGCAGCTCTCCGGGCGTGAAGCCACGCACTGTAGCTGGGGATAGAAGCAGCTCGGGGAGCAGAACTGGCCGCCACTTCGGCGCCTTCTGCCGGCCCGCTCACCTTTGGCAGTGCTTTCTGTCGGATAACCTGTCACCTGCAGTTCGCCGACTTCGCTCATGTCAGCCGCTTCCTGCAAATCCTTCAAATTCCCACAGCTGAGTAACCTCAATCGCGCTATCGGAATTTAAGGACATGAGTGAGGCCAGCGAGCGGCAGGAGAGAGGTTTTTAGACGGAGAGCTGCCAGAGGTGAGCGGGGACCGGCAGAGTGAGCTAAGGTGGTGGCTGGTTCCGCTGTCCGGCCCGGCGGCCGCTCAGCCACCCGAGCTACTTCTCTCCCCCCCCCCCCCGGCCTCAATGCGGTGGCTTTCCACGCCTCCGTGCAAGGAGCGTCGCAAGTGGTATTATCCCAATCCCCTCCGTCATAACATTCGTGCCCTCCCTGCAACTTTAACCCGGGCCAGACTCCCCAAATGCTTGGAAAGGAGCTCTCCCCTCCACCCCCACACCCCGGGAAATATGGTATTTAAAAACGTCACCAAGAAATGTACTTACCACATCATTGGTACACAACAAACTATATTTCAAAATTCCGCCAAGAAACTTGCGCTGCGCATGCGCAGTAGGCTGATGCACATACGCAGTGCTGCAAAGGCAGAATTTCTGCTGCCTTCAGCCCCGATTGAAATTGACGGCTTCAGGCAGCGCTGACGGCACGTGGGCTGCACAGAGATTCCCGTGTTACAAGCGCTGCGGATGAAAGGCATGGAGAATTATGCCTACCAAGAGATCGGTCTCTTACATAGGCATAACTCGCCCATGCCTTTACTATTTATATTTAGACATTACTATGTTATAATTTTAGTCAGGGTAGCAGTGCCTACCTTGCCTACCCTGACGGCACGTCCTGAAACACCCCCAGTTCCCCGTCCGCATCTGCCCCCGCCGCTGCTTCTGCTTCCATCCCTCCCTCCGCCCCGGCTCTCCAACACCCACGACCTGGTTGCTCTGAGCACAGCAGCGCCTCGTCCAAAGGCGGATACACTGAAACATGCCTAGCCAAAAAAGTGGGGGGGCTGCAGCTCCCCCCCCCCCCCCCCCCCCCACCAGTTCCGCGGCCCATGCGAGAACGATGACCAGCAGGTCCAAGAACAGCTTCTTCCCAATGACCATCATGCTCTTGAACACTACATAACACTAATCCCAAATATGAGCTTCTATAAACTATCTTTGGTTGCAGCAAGGACAAACGGTAAATATCTCTATGTTCAAGTCAGGTTGCTTCCTGGCCCCATTCTTTCCTGTTTTACCATTAGCCATAGAGGTTAGAGTCATAGAGTCATACACCATGGTAACAGGCCTTTCGGCCCAATTTGTCCACTCGGACCAACATGTCCCATCTACACCAGTCCCACTTTCCTGTGTCATAGAGTCATGGGGATACAGCATGGGAAAAGGCCCTTCAGCCCAATTTGCCCACACCAGTCAACATGTCCCATCTAAACTAGTCCCCTCTGCCTACATTTAGCCAATATCCCTCTAAACCTGTCCTATCAATGTAGCTACCTAAATGCTTCTTAAACATTGCAATAGTACCTGCCTCAACTACCTCCTCTGGCAGCTCGTTCAATACACCCAATACCCTTTGCGTAAAAAAGTTACTTCTGTGGTTCCTATTAAATCTTTCCCCCTTCACCTTAAACCTATGTCCTCTGGTGCTCGATTCCCCTACTCTGGGCAAGTGACTCTGTGCGTCTCGCCGATCTATTCCTCTCATGTTTTTATACACGTTGAACAGATTGGGTTTTCTGTGCTCCTCCAATAGTAGCAACTCCTAATGTTCTTCACTCCAGCATTGACTTGCCTTCAAATAGCTGGCCCTTTGTTCTGAAATTCTCCCGCTGAGCTTCTCTCCACATCATTGTTCCTTTTACCTTCCAAGGTTTTCATCTTCTCTTTGTGTCTTAATGAAACTCCTTGAGACATCTTACTCTGCTAAGTGCAATATATTGTAAAGTCATTATTAAATGGACAATGTAAGTAAGAAAGTAATATTTATTTATATAGCACTTTTAAATCAAATCATGTTGAAGCCAAAGTGCTTTACAGAGGGAAAAAAAATAGATTATCATTCATCCATAGAAAATATAAAAAGAAAAAAAAACAATACACTATAGGATTCAACATGAACGTCCCCCCAACAGCAGAATCAACACTTTCCACTGTGAGGGAAGGCACCAAAAAGTCCAGTCCTCCTCCTAGTCCACCCGAGGTCGGGGCCTATTTGAGGCCTCCGCAGACAGTCGATGCAACGGCGGCCCGATGTTGTAGGCCCACCTGCCGGGAAGATGGAACACCGGCGTCGGGTGAAAGTCCTCAGTGGCATGGAATTGTCTGGACCGGCCGCTTCCTCCCCGGAGACTGCAGGATCCGAAGTCCTCAGGCCGCGCTGGTTGGAGATGAAGATGCGGCACAGTGGCGCAGCGGTAGAGTTGCTGCCTTACAGCCCAGGAGACCCGGGTTCGATTCTGACTATGAGTGTTGTCTGTACAGAGTTTGTACGTTCTCCCTGTGACCCCCTAGGTTTTCTCCTGGTGTTCTAGCTTCCTCTCACACTCCAAAGACATGCAGGTTTGTAGGTTAACTGGCTTTGGTAACATTGTAAATTGTCCTTTGTGTGTGTAGGGTTGAATTAGTATAAGGGGATTGCTGATCAGCACGGACTCGGTGGGCTGAAGGGCCTGTTTCCACATTGTATCTCCTAAATCTAAAGTCTAAAATACATCTAAGCCAATTTACCAGACCTACAAATTCTTCATTCAGGCATGGGTGACCCAGGCACTGTTTATTCCAACAAGTCCTATGTTTGGTGAGTAAGTGTCAACCACATTGAGGATCAGGAATCATATGTATTTCTTGCATTTATCATGGTCTTAAAGGAGGTTATTTGGTCCATCGAGTCTTTGTCAGCTACATAGAAAATTCTGATCAGCCGCATGTCCCAATTATTATCCTGTAACCTACTTCCTCTCAACTCTGATTTAAGTACATGGATATGCTGGGAATGGAGGGATATGGAACATGTGCAGGCAAAGGAGATTAGTTTAATTTGGCATCATGTTCAGCACCAGACATCGTAGACTGAAGGGCTTGTTCCTGCGTAGTACTATGTTCTATATTCAATTCTGTTACCACCCACCTACATTGGGTGTCTTTGGGAGGAAACTGGAGCATCCGCGGAATCTCACATAATCCTAGTGATAACACGCAAACTCCACACAGACAGCACAGGAGGGTAGGATTGAACTCTGGTCATGAGAGAGAAAAGCAGCAGCTCTACCTGCCGTGTCACTGAGCCGACCCGGTGAAGATATCTGCTCCTTTTTTTCTCAGATAAAAGACTGCACGACAATCTTGTAGTTTTGCGGTGTTGATTTCTGATAAAAAAGTTAAATCCATTCGTATCCATTGGGTTTAAACTCCCCAGTTGCCATGGTGACATTTGAAGTCATATCTCCAGGGCAACACTCCAGGCCTCGAGATACGGCCTCACTAATTTAACCACTATCCCACTACACTTTCACAGATAGTTCACTTTACTAATCTATGCCACGTGGTTCATTTTGGAGAAAAACTGATTGACCTTAAGGGAAAAGAAGATGAATATGCCAGCAATTTATCAGGAGTAATTGGTGGGTCGGAACTTTAAACTCACGCCCTCCCACTGAAGATAGAAACATAAAAAATAGGTGCAGGAGTAGGCCATTCAGCCTTTCTAGCCAGCAATGCCATTCAATATAATCATGGCTGATCATCCAAATTCAGTACCCTGTTCCTGCTTTTTCCCCATATCCCTTGATTCCGTTAGCCCCAAGAGCTATCTAACTCTCTCTTGAAAACATCCAGTGAGTTGACCTCCACTGCCTTGTGTGACAGAGAATTCCACAGATTCACAACTCTCTGGCTGAAAATGTTTTTCCTCATCTCAGTCCTAAATGGCTTACCCCTTATTCTTAAACTGTGGCCCCTGGGCACCTGGAACCTGGGCAATCTTTTACCCATTGCACACTCAAGCATTCTACCTATCTCTCTTAAAAGATTCAAACACTCTGTTCCCACTGACCTTTGAGGAAGTGAGTTTCAAATATCGAACACCCGTGGAGAGAATATATTCTGCCTCATCTCTATCTTAAATGGGCAATTCCTTATTTTTAAATAGAGAACCTTATTTCTGGATACCCGAAGAGGAGGAAACATCTCTCCACAACCATTTTATAAAGATTTCTCAGAATCATGCATATTTTAACTGTTGGGGCACAGTGGCACAGTGGTAGAGTTGCTGCCTCACAGCGCCAGAGACCCAAGTTCAATACTGACTACAGGTGCTGTCTGTACGGAGTTTGTACATTATCCCTGTGATCCCTTGGGTTTTCTCCATGTGCTCCGGTTTTCTGTCACATTCCAAAGACCTGCAGGTTTGTAGGTTAATTGGCTTCAGTAAATTACCGATAGAGTATAGGATAGAACTTCTATACTGGGAGATTCTTGGTCGGCATACACTCGGTGGGCAGAAGGAGCTGTTTCCATGTTGTATCTCTAAACTAAACACAGTCTCCTCCTGTTTTTCTAAAAGAGAGAGGACACTTATTTGACATATGTAGGATCTTAATGATCGTAACATATTTTCCTTGTAAGGTAACCCGTTTATTCCAGTTATTAGTCTAATAAACCTTTTACAAAATGCTTCTAACACATTAATATCTGAAGAAAGGTTCCGCCCTGAAATGTCGTCTGTCCATTCCTTTCACAGATGCTGTCATCGACAAGACTAAGGAGTTAGTGGTGGACTTTAGGAGGAGAGGAACACCCCTGTCCCCATCAATGGTGTATATGTGCAGTTTACCAAGGAGTGCAAATACCTTGGAGTTTACCTGGACAGTAAACTGGACTGATCCAGGACCACTGAGGCCCTGAAAAAGAAAGGACAAAGCCTGCTGTACTTTATAAGAAGGCTCTGCTCCTTCAATGTCTGCGGTGAGAGGCTGCAGATGTTCTACCAATCGGCGGTAGCCAGTGCCATTTTCTTTGCTGCTGCGTGCTGGGGCAGCAGGGCGAAGGCTGCGGATGTCAACAAGAGTAATAAGCTCATCAGGAAGGCTGGCTCCGTGCTGGGAGCGGAGTTGGATTCATAGAAGGTGGTCTTGGAGGAGAGCATGCTACTCAAACTGCGGAGCATCCTGGATAATACAGCTCACCCCCTCCATGACACACTGTTCAACCTGAGGAAACCTTCAGCAACAGACGGGTTCCACAGATGCAGTACAGGATGAGATCCTGTGGCTATCAAACTGTACAACTCCTCCCCCTTCTGTCATGGGGTAGGCTGACTCCCCTCCCCCCCCCCATGGGGGTAGCCCCGCCAACAGTCTGTTTGTTTTTTCGCATTTTTTTCTTATCTTTAGTGTGTGTTAAAAGTCTGTGTAAATGTTCTCCGGTTTGTTTTACGTGGGGCTCGGGGGTGGGTTCGGGGGAAACCTTTTTTCAGTTTTTTACCTTACCGGAGATGCGATTCATTTTCAGATCGCATTCTCCGGTCGCTCTGCGGCCTACCATCGATGGAGCTGGACGCCTCCTCGGACTGACCTTGGGCCCCACCGCGGGGGGTGGCCTTAACATCGGCGTCGATCCCTTGCCTGGGATCGCTCCAACCGCAGCCTGCTGACTTTTCATCGGGGGCTCGCAGTCTCGGGAGAGGCCGTGGGTGTCGGGAGCTCCAATGTCGGGGAAGGTTCGACCAGCCCCGACCCGGGATGTGATCACCGGCGCGGGGGAGCTGACATCCCCCCCGATGCAGCAGCTGATCGCCTCAGCGCGGAGGGTCCGCCGCCGGCTACGGGAGTCAAGATCATCCCTGTCAATGGTAGGCTCGAGGCCCCCAACTGCGGGAGAGCAAGGGGAAGAGATTGAACTTTTTTTTCGCCTTCCATCACAATGAGGAATGTGGAGGAGTCACTGTGATGGATGTTTATGTTAAAATGTGTTTTGTGTATTCCGTTGCTTTTTATTTGCACAACTGACTTCGCAAATGAAATGCCTCAAATGTTGCAAAACATACTAGGCTAATAAAGTATTATTGTGATTGTGATCTTGTGGTTTATGACTGTTGGCAGATCAAATTCCCTCCTGGAATAAATACAGTTCTATCATATCGTATCATATCACATAATACCTCCATCTTTTTTACTCAAGATTCCAGCATCTGCAGTTTCTTGTGTCTATATAAATGTCATTACTTATAAAAGGACACTAAGATTGTATGTAGTACTCCATATGTGATTTCACCAATGCCCTGCATAGCTGCAGCACAACCTTCCTAAATTGCAGAAGACACTGATTGAGTAACTCAACAGGTCAGGCAATGTCTCAGGAGTACACCGATAGGTGACGTTTTGGGTCGGGACCCTTCTTCAGACTGATCTGCAGTGAACTGGATCAATTTTCCTTATCAATAAATTATAATGTTCTATTAGCTTTGCAAACGAGCCATCAAATCAGCACTTTGCTGCATTGTGCAATGGGATCTCTTTCATCAAGACAAACTTATCCAAATGATAGCACAGTGCAAGATTCCTCGCTACCGTTGTGAAATGCTAGCCTAGATTTCGGGTTCTGGTCTGGTAGTGTGGGCTGAACCCGACTTGATGGGACAATACAATCAGGTCAAACTTAAGTACAGTAGGTAGAGCAAAGAGGAAGATACTGAGTGTAGAATATAGTTCTCAGTAATTAGAACTAATTACATTAGTTTTGTTTATTTGTCATGTGTACCATGGTACAGTGAAAAGCTTTTATGTGCTATCCAATTAGCAGAAAGACAATACATGATTACAATCGATCCATTTACAGTCGATCCATTCTCCATACATGATAAGAGAATAAAGTTTAGTGTAAGGTAAAGCCAGCAAAGTCCGATCAATGATAGTCCGAGGGTCACCAAAGAGGTAGATATAAGTTCAGCACTGCTCTCTGGTTGTGGTAGGATGATTCAGTTGCCTGATGACAACTGGGAAGAAACTGTCCCTGAATCTGGACTTCTATACATTTTTCCTGGTGGGAGAGGAGAGAAGAGGGAGTGACCAGTGTGCGCCTCGTCCTTGATTATGCTGCTGGCCTTGCCAAGGCAGCATGATGTATAGATGGAGTCAATGGAAGGGAGGTTGGTTTGTGTGATGGTCTGGGTTGCGATCGTAATTCGCTGCAATTTCTTGCGGTCTTGGATGGAACTGTTCCCAAACCAAGCTGTGATGCATCCTGATAAAATGATTTCTATGGTGCATCTTAGAAGTTGGTGACAGTTGTAGTGGACATGCTGAACTTCCTAAGCCTTCTAAGGAAGTAGCGGCGTTGATGTACTTTCTTGTTGTTACTTCAATATGGGTGGTCCAGGAGAGGTTGTTGGTGATATTGACTCCTCGGAATTTGCAAATTGGGGTATGTGTACTTCCTGAACACATCAGTTCCATAGAACATGGAGACAATTCGCAGCTCCATGGGATCTGTTACAGAAGCCATCTTAAGGATGGGCATGGGAAATATCCCTTGTGTCTTGACTAATAATTATCTCCCAATCAACATTAATAACAGCCAATTATCTGGTAATTATCTCGCAGCTGTTTGTGGGAGTTTGTATATAATTGTGTTGCCACATTACAATGTTTCCATAGGTAATTCATTACTTCTAAAACATTTTAAGCATTCTTTCAAAGTGATAGGGGCTATAGAAATGCACGATTTTCTCCCTTTTTCACTCTGTAATCAGGGTTGGAGATTGCAACCTTCACGTGGTCCACCCTGTTTCGACTAATGCAATCGACCCGACATGCACAAATAAATAGATGTAGTGTTTTGTTAGGCTGTGCACGCCAAACGCAAGAAGAAGACTGTAATCTATTGCTGTTGAAGATGCCGCCCAGCTGAAGACGATAAACTTGGGTTTATTTGACACCATGTCATTGTCACTTGATATATCTCATCAACAAATGAGTCTGGCAGCCAAACTCTTCTCCCAAACTACTCAAAGATTGTGGAGTCCACTCTGCTTTATTGAGCAGGCAGATAAAATAATAAAATAAATGTTTGTCAATCAAAAAGATTCTTTGCTATATATTTGGCGAGAATTTGGCCACACGGTGACACAGCGGTAGAGTTGCTGCCTTACAAGGCCAGAGATCTGGTGTCAATCCTGACCTACGGTATGGAGTTTGTACATTCTCCCCGTGACTGCGTGGGTTTTTTCTGGGTGCTCCGATCTCCTCCCACATTTCAAAGGCATGCAAGTTTGTAGGTTTCTTGGCTTCTGTAAATTGGCCCTAGTGTGTAGGATAGAACTAGTATATGGGTGGTCAGGGTGGACTCGGTGAGCCGAAGGGCCTGTTTCCATGCTGTATCTCCAAAACAAAACTATTGCTATAAATACAGTAAAAAATACCGTAAGCACTCAGCAGGTTAGGTTGAATCTGGAGAAGGATAATTCTGATGAAATATGATGACCTGAAAAATGAACAATTTTTTTCTATTTGCTGACCTGATTAATTTTTTAAGCACCTATATTTCAGCATAAAAAAACTATGAGCTAGGCTACTGCCCAATTCATCTCTACCCCACTGCGGATATTGGGGTTTGTCTATGGAACCGATGTGTTACAATGCGGAGAACTACATTCTACACTCAGTATCTTCACCTTTGCTCTACCTATTGTATGTTGGATGTGATTGTACTTATGTATAGTATTATCAGATCTGTTTGGATATCAAGCAAAACAAAGCTTTTCACTATACTTCAGTAAATGTGACAATAATAAACCTAAACCATTGCATTATTTGATTGTGTCACACCTGATTCTTGGCCAGAGCTCATTGATTCTGTATTTTCTCCACACTTGAACTCATCTGGTCTGGATGCATAGAACAGAACAGTATAACACAAGAACAAGCCCTTGGGCCCACAACATCTGTGCCAAACTTGTTGTCAAGGCCAACTATTATCTGCCTACACACAATTAATATCCCTCCATATCCATGTGCCTATCTAAACGTTTCTTCAATGCTACCATGGTAGTTGCCTTAGCTGCCACACTGAACCGTGTTCCAGGCAATCACCACCCACTGTGTAAAAATTTGCCCTGCGCATCTCCTTTAAACTCCTTTGCCCCTTTTGCCATAAAGCTATTTGATTTTTCTATCCTGAGAAAAAGGTTCTGACTGTCCACCCTATCTATGCCTCTCATAATTGTATATACTTCTGTCAGGTCTCCGCGCAACCTCTGGCCTTCTAGAGATAACAATACAAGTATGTCTAACCTCTCCTTATAACCAATGAATCGAGGCATCGGTCCCGTAATTCTCCTCTGCAATGCTTCAACATACTTCCTGTAATTCTTGCAATGCAGAACTGCATGCAATACTCCAAATGCAACCTAACCAAAGTACTATAAAGCTGCACCATGATTGTGTGACTCTTATACTCAATGCCCTGACATATGAACGCAAGCAATCCATATGCATCCTTTACCACTCTATCTATTGGAGTTGCCACTTTCAGGGAGTTATGGACTTGGACCCCAAGATCCTTCTGCTCATCAATGCTGTTAAGAATCATGCCATTAGATGTATACTCTACCCCTTACATTTGACCTCCCAAAGTGCAACACGTCACACTTGCTGGGATTAATCTCCATTTGCTATCTCTCTGCCCATTTGTGTAGGTGATCTCTATTCCACTGTAGACTTTGACCTCCTTCATTAACATCCAACTTCACTGTCCCACCACATCCCAGATTTCAGCAGTATGGGGGTCTGAGCACCGACAAACCTCAACCTGAAAACTCCCCAGAGCCTTTACCAGCTGCATAGCACTGCTCCCCACCGCCACCCCTTTACCGCACATCTGCTGGATGCAGAAGCTATAATTAAGCAAATTTTATTACAGTCTTAAATGCCTCTTACATGAATAATAATTTTAAATCTATCAAACTAAGTTTTAAAAAATTACATATATTAAACATTGTACAAATGTTCGAAAATAATCCAATGTACATGTATTTTGAAAGTGAACTCTGAAATATATATATTTTTTTAATCACCTCCCCTTTGCCTCCTAATCCTTCAGCCGACAATCCTTATTGAAATCCTCATTCATGATTCTAGAACCGTGCAGTGGTGGAGATGCTGTCTCACAGCGCCAGAAACCCGGGTTCAATCCTGACTACGGGTACTGTCTGTACAGAGTTTTTACGTTCTCCCTGTGGCCATGTGGGTTTTCACTGCGTTTCCTCCCACATTCCAAAGAGATATAGGTTTGAACGTTAATTGGCTTCTGTAAATTGTCCCTAGTGTATAGGATAGTGTTAGTGTACGAGGTGATTGCTGGTCAGCACCATGTCGGTGGGCCAAGGGTCTGTTTCCATGCTGCTTGTTTAAAGTCTACAGGAATCAATCAGGTGCTGAATCCTTCATCAAGTGGCACAGTGAACTGACTGATTCAGTCATCTGAATCCATCAGCAAGGCGTGGGTTGTTTCACCAGGCAAAGGTGCATGCACTGAAGATCCAGTAAATATAGGTTTAATGTCTGAATGCCGGAACATCCACTCTGAACTGCCAGCGACGACCATCTAACAGTGCAATACAAGAAGCACGACCTCCAACCTACACCCAGCATGGTGCTCTGACCAAGGAACAATAAATAACCAGATAGTAGCCTTGATGGTACTGTGTGAGGGATAAAATACAGCTAAGACTGCTATCTTATTTGTCTGCAATGAGTTTGCTGATGACTAGAGCCAGGATGTTCAGGCGCTAAAGATCTCTGAAATCGGCAGGTAAAAGGGCATAATAAAATTACAAATAAGGCATGAAGAAAGGCATTTATTGACAAAAAAAGGCATAAAAAGGCATGTATTTCCACCTCCAAATTATGGTTAAAAATGATAATATAAAGGTATACTACATTAAATGACCAAAGTTGCCTGGTTGCACATAATTACTAGCATTTTTTTCAAATTATCTGGTGTTAAACTATGCCGTCTGTCAGATAGAATATGCTTCAGATGTGAAAAACTTTTTTCTACCATAGCTGAGGTCACTGGTGCATACCCAAAATAAGCTACAAACTCTATATTCATGTTGATATCTTGTGGATAACAACAACCTTTGAGAACTTTAGCTATGTTTTGTATTTCTTCAAGATCTTTGTTAGCTAAAATCACTCTCTCACATTTTCCCGTATGTCTTTACCTACATCGCCAGGAACTTTACGAATATTGTCAGTTACTTTGTTGAAAACCTGCAAGTTATTCACTAATGTTTCGCCACGTTTCTCAAGGGAAGTGATAGCTTGTGGGAAGTTTGCAAAATTGGAAGCAATAAACACAAGATCGCGGTGGAGGGACTTTTTCTGCAGGATTTCACTGACGATCCTGACTGCAGCAGATTCTTCTTCAAAACAATTGACGATTTAATTTATCTTTTCAAAATTTGCAGCATACTAGAGAGCAGAGAGCCATGTACCCCACCTAGTCAAAGCAGGCTGAGGAGGTAGCAGACTCTCAGGTGCCATTTCCTTGAACAACTGCACACATTGGCAACATATCTCCCCACAGCATCGGTTGTCTCGTCTATTGAGATCCATATTTTGTTCCGTGCAACTACATCTCTAATTTTCTGCGCAACAATGTTGAAGTTGCTGTCAACATAATTTTTCCCTAATGATGACTTTGTGTATTTCTCTAAAAAACCTCTGAGAGATTTGTTTTCCAATTTCCACAGTTGAATTCCAGCAGCAATGAATGCTTTGCACAGATCACTCAAAAACTCAGATTTGCGACTGGAGCCAGCAGTAAATGTTGTGAGGAGACAAGCTTGCGTATTTCCTACCTTCAGTTTCTCTGCCGCCGACTTGTCTGTACATGCTGGGAGAAAAAAGATTTCTACTCATGATTCACTGCTTTCTCACATGCTTTGCAAAACAGCGCACCGTTTTCTGTAGAGAATATATCACTCACCAAATCGTTCAGTTTTTTATAAGGCGTTGACTTGACTTTAGGCATTTTGACTTTTGCAGGGGTAGATCCCACAGGAGCGGGGATGCAGACCTCTACAGGCGGGCCAAGTACAAGCTGAAAAGAGGAATCAGAGCTGCCAAGGAAAGGTACTCTGAGAAGTTGTGGAGCAAGTTCTCAGGACTCTTCTTCAGTGTGGAAGGGCTTGCAAGTAATCACAAGCTACAAGAGGAAAAACCCCTGCTCCTTGGACAATCGTCAGCTGACCAACGACCTGAACGAGTTCTACTGTAGTTTCGGTAGACAGAACTTACCCCTACACCCAATCCCCAACCACCACTTCACACCTACTTAAAGCATGACTCCAGTCTGCAAAGATTGGACCCTTTCCCATGCACCCCTTTTCCAGTCACCACTTAACACCCACTTACAGCCGGGTTTCACCCCCGGTGATGTAAATTTTCTTGTAAGTTACTTTAAAATGGCAAAAAAGGCAGATTTAGGCACTCGATCGTGAAAAGGGCATTATCTTCCTGAAATCATCAAAAAGACATGAAAAGGCACGGCATTTATGGCAAAATCCTGGCTCTACTGATGACAGATGTAGGCATTTTAGATTCATATATTCATGTCATAGGAGCAGAAGTAGACCATTCAGCCCAGCATGTCTACTCTGCCAGTTAATCATGGCTGATCTATCTTTCCCTCTCAACCCTATTCTCCAGCCTTCTCCCCATGATCCTTGACACCCTTATTAATCAAGAATCTTTCAATCTCTGCCTTAAAAATACATAATGACGTCCTCCACAGCCGCCTGTGGCAATGAATTCCACAGATTCATCACCCTCTGAGCGAAGAAATTCCTCCTCATCTCCTTTCTAAAGGTGCGTCTTTTTATTCTGAGGCTATGGCCTGTGGTCCAAGACTCTCCCACTAGTGGAAACATCCTCTCCGTATCCGCTCTATCCAGGCCTTTCATTGTTTTTTATGGAACCATTGTGCCACAATGCATTTTTACTGGATGGTTCATGTTCATGTTTAGGATGAGCCCGAGATTGGACTTTGCTGCAGAACTGCCTAATCTTCACACACTTGCACAAAGTATCAGGATGATAGCGAACCACCGAGGACCATATCTCAACATGACTCAGCACCCTCGATTCAAGAGGGAGAGAAGAAAAGAAAAATTAAGAAGTGCAAGATTTAAAAGCCTTCCACCCACCCACACACCTACACACTTTATTCAACTCTGACAGAAGCTGTTTGAATTTGACAGGCTTTACAATTATGTGATAGAAATGTCAACTACTAACATCATGATGAATACATAATGATGTCGCTCCATTTTACTGTAGGCAAAAAAAATCTCTTTATGTAACTATGGATATTGAATAGTGTGAAATTCTGGCACTTGCCTACACAGTATTCAAATCTTAGTACAGACTGTGGAAATAGCACAATAAAAAACACATTTGTTAAAACACTGTGTAAAAGGTTCTTATTAAATGAGATTGCAAGCATACTGTTCAAAATGTGTGAAAGTAATTTAATTGGAATAGCAACCGAGAAAAACAATAGAAACGACATTAGAAACATAGAAACATAGAAAATAGGTGCAGGAGGAGGCCATTTGGCCCTTCAAGCCAGCACCGCCATTCATTGTGATCATGGCTGATCGTCCCCTATCAATAACCCGTGCCTGCCTTCTCCCCATATCCCTTGACTCCACTAGCCCCTAGAGCTCTATCTAACTCTCTCTTAAATCCATCCAGTGACTTGGCCTCCACTGCCCTCTGTGGCAGGGAATTCCATAAATTCACAACTCTCTGGGTGAAAAAGTTTTTTTCACCTCAGTCTTAAATAACCTCCCCTTTATTCTAAGACTGTGGCCCCTGGTTCTGGACTCACCCAACATTGGAACCATTTTTCCTGCATCTAGCTTGTCCAGTCCTTTTATAATTTTATATGTTTCTATGAGATTCCCCCTCATCCTTCTAAACTCCAGTGAATACAAGCCTAGTCTTTTCAATCTTTCCTCATATGACAGTCACGCCATCCCAGGGATCAATCTCGTGAACCTACGCTGCTCTGCCTCAATCACAAGGATGCCCTTCCTCAAATTAGGAGACCAAAACTGTACACAATACTCCATATGTGGTCTCACCAGAGCCCTATACAACTGCAGAATAACCTCTTTACTCCTATATTAAAATCCTCTTGTTATGAAGGCCAACATTCCATTAGCTTTCTTCACTGCCTGCTGTACCTGTAAGCCAACTTTCAGTGACCGGTGTACAAGGCCGCCCAGGTTTCGCTGCACCCCCCCCCCCCCCCTCCCTTACCTAACCTAACCCCATTGAGATAATAATCTGCCCCCTTGTTTTTGCCGCCAAAGTGGATAACCTCACATTCATCTATATTATACTGCATCTGCCCATTCACTCAACTTGTCTAGGTCACCCTGCAACCTCCTAACATCCTCTTCACAGTTCACACTGCCACCCAGCTTTGTGTCATCCGCAAACTTGCTGGTGTTGCTCCTAATTCCCTTTTCCAAATCATTCATATATAAGGTAAACAGTTGCGGCCCCAACACCGAGCCTTGCGGCACTCTACTCGCCATTGCCTGCCATTCTGAAAAGGACCCGTTCACTCTTACTCTTTGCTTCCTGTCTGCCAACCAATGTCAACATCCATGTCAACACTCTACCCCAAATTTGTTGACATTGTTTGAAAAGCCACAGTTGCAATGGCAGTATAGGCCGTTACAAGGTGTTTAACCATAACAGTGTCAAAACAGGGTAAACTACTGCAAGTTAGAAAATCCAACCTTCTGCTGAGCAAGAATTGTTAACAACAGAAGTGCGACTAACCTCTTCCACAACCTTACCTCCAGATTCAGGGACAGTTCCATCCCAGCCGGTATCAGGCAACTGAACCATCCTATCACCAACTGGAGAGCTGTCCTGCCCTACCATCTACCTCATTGGAGACCGTCAAACTACATTTGAACGGACTTTACTGGACTTTACATTACACAAAAGACAGACGCAAAATGCTGGAGTAACTCAGCGGGTTAGGCAGCATTTTAGCTGGAGAGTTAGATTTAGCTCTTCGGGCTAAAATCAAGGGATATGGGGAAAAAGCAGGAACAGGGTACTGATTTTAGATGATCAGCCACGATCATATTGAATGGCAGTGCTGGCTCAAAAGGCCGAATGTCCTACTCCTGCACCTATTTTTCTATGTTTCTATCTGTGGAGAAAATGGATTGGGGACTTTTTGGGTCGGGACCCATCTTTTTATCTTGCACTAAATGTTATACCCTTTAACCTGTATCTGTATGCTGTGGCTGATCGATCTTTTCCTCTCAACCCTCCCTTCTCCCCATAACCCCTGACAACCTTGCTAATCAAGAATCTCACAATCTCTGCATTAAAAATATTAATTGACTTGGCCTACACAGCCGTCAGTGGTAATAGATTCCACACATTCACCACCCTCTGACTAAAGACATTCCTCCTCATCTCGGGGCAGGCTCAAAGGGTCAAATGGCCTCCTCCCGCACCTATTTTCTATCTCCTTTCTAGAGTTGGATCCTTTTATTCTGAATGCTTGATTGTAATCATGCATATTCTTTCCACTGACAGGTTAGCATGCAACAAAAAAAGCTTTTCACTGTATCTTAGTATGCTTGACAATGAACTAAACCAAATTAAATGTCCCAAAGCATGTTCCAGTCAGCCGAGTTCTTTCCTGGAAATATGGCAGCCAATTTTAAACAACGAGCTCTCACTTGCTAAAGCTCTGGTAATCTATTTTAATAGATTGGTCGGGGGATAAGTACTGACAAGGCATCTAGAAGTTCTCAGACCTGCTTCGATTTAATGACAGGTTAATAGTAAGATTAAACGAGAACTTACCTGTTCGAAGTTTGATCTTTATTTTATGAGGAGTTACGATGAGGGATTACGTGAAGAAGCCCCGTCAGGCGCATGCGCGTCATACTTCAAAGCAGCGGCGTGAAAAACACAGAAACCGATAGCCGAAGTAAGATAGTAAGGCTTACAGAAGACTAGAACTACCAGATGAGCCTTTAGATTATGAGGGCCGGGAGCGGAGGGCACGTAATTCCTCATCATAACTCCTCATAAAATAAAGATCAAACTTCAAACAGGTAAGTTCTCGTTTAATCTTACTATTTTACTTCAGAGTCAGGTAAGTGATTACGTGAAGATTTTAAAGCTCTGTGATTTTCATGCCGTAGATTCACTCCATACGGCACACTGCTTCAGTTGACACAGTAGTGAATAAATAATATTGAACATTGCTTCAAATTATTCAATAACTATGTTAATAATAATAATAACAAGGAAAGTAATAACCCCTCTATCCCAGTGGAAAATTACAACAAATGATATGAAACAATGATATGAAACAATGATATGAAACAAAGCAAATAAATTGAACAGAACACAACATAGCATGTGCAAACCCTGGCACTGTGACAACAGGTTTATCATAAAATCTAGAAAAAGTTACTTCTTTAGACTATCCTGCGGCCTCTAGAAATTGGTCGAGCGGCACGTCCTGCGCCTTCGCCGCAGACATTGATGCCGTCCTTGTGGAGTTGAGATTTAAACACATGAGTGTGAACTCCAGCTAAATACAGAACCTGTTTTAACCATCTAGAAATAGTTTGTACCGTCACTTTTTTTATTTTTTTATTTTTTATGTGGGTAATGAGCATTGGTGTCTCACAATCTCAGAGACTCTTAGTAACTTTAATATATTGAGTCAGATGCTTAACCACACACAATGTTTGGATGACAGGGTAAGCTTTAAAGATTTAAAGACCCGAAACGTCGCCTATCTCCTTCACTCCTTAGATGCTGCTGCACCCGCTGAGTTTCTCCAGCCTTTTGTGTCCCCTCGATTCTCCAGCATCTGCAGTTCCTTCTTTAATGCTTTAAAGATTACCTTGGTTCCAGCCTTTCCTGGTTTGCTTTGCTCGCTTAGATCATAGACATAAAAAGTAATTTTATCTACAGACAACTGCATACAATCTAAGCACAACATTTGTAACGTTTGTACTCATTGTGCTGATATTAATGGCATGAGCAAAACCATTTTAAATATTAAGTTCTGAAAAGACAGTGACGTAATTGGAGCCCACTGCCGAAGCAATGTGAGAATTATACTGACATCCCAGATTTCTGTATATCTGGGTTTGGTAGGATTTTATTAAAATTCCTCTCATAAATCGGGATATTAACGGATGACCCGATAGATTGTCATTCTGAAAATTGTCCTAAATAAGAGGCCAAAGTACTCCGAGCACTATTAATGGCATTATATCTCAGGTGCAACATAGCAAGGAACTCCAATACATCCGATATGTTTGCAGTATGATAAAATATATCTGACTCTATACAAAAGATTTCCCATTTCCTCATATGAGACATATATTGTTTCTTAGTGCTATCTCTCCAAGCTGCAGTTATAACATCCATGGTCCTATCCGACAGTCTATCAGAACCTGCAGATTAACAATTAATACGATCATGTAATGGATGACTTCTCCTGTACTGGATGTACCAACAATTACTGCAGCTGGGGATTGTCATGAATGGCTGAGTCATCATTCTGAGCACCAATGGGACAATGGCTGTGTAGACCAGTTTGGAACCACAAAACGCCTGCGGTGGAGTCTTGCTCTATTTTGGTGAGACATTGCCTAATCAGGCAAAATGGGGAAAACATAGAAGACTATACTTCCCCAATGTAGCAAGAATGCATCCACCACTACTGCTCCTGGGTTTGGCTCCTATGAGACATATTTAGGCAACTGGAGATTTAATCTGGACGCAAACAGATCAATATTTGGTACCCATACCGACTGACAATCTTTTTGAACTTCTGGATTTAACATCCGTTCTGTATTGTCATTGAACTTTCGTGATCTGTTGTCTGCCACAATATTGGCTCTCCCACAGCTGTGGTATTGTCTACTTGTAATTGAACATGTAAGTCATTCATTGTAGAACAATAAGCTATCAATGCACAAAACGCCCCCAAT
This sequence comes from Okamejei kenojei, assembly GCA_035221665.1. Taxonomy (NCBI): domain Eukaryota; kingdom Metazoa; phylum Chordata; class Chondrichthyes; order Rajiformes; family Rajidae; genus Okamejei; species Okamejei kenojei. The sequence continues at coordinate 51,023,847 of CM069131.1, read as the reverse complement.
AACTCCAAATAATTGATACCATGTGTTAGGAGAATTAATCGTCTTGGACAGTCCATCGACCACCTCAACTGGTGGCGCTGTCCTTACCTCCCCATCCGAGAGCACTCTCATCAGTTTGTAATACCACTGAAGGTTGCTGAACCAAAATATATTCTAGTAGCTTGTGCAACATTGAGAATCCACCATTGCAATTCAGCTAAAGCTTTAGTTGGTAACTATCAAATGACCTGCACGGTTTTTATTTTATTTTTATTTTATTTTATTTTATTATTTTAGTGCTTGTCCTCTGGCTCTTTGCAGACTTTGATAATGTAGAGGTCCAAACTTGACAGCAGGAATGCTGCTACCATTTTACCAATACCCGTAGCTACTTCTCAGATGGAGGGATAAGGTCTCTCAGCGAGACAAGTACAGACATTTGTAATATCCCCAACCTTATCTGTTGGCAAGTTACGGACATATCAACTGAATTAATGACAAACCCCAAATAATCAATTGTTTGGGATGGCTGTAACTTAGATGTTGTTGAATGGACAGAAACCCTAGCCTTTCAATAGGCTTATGGTTGCTGAAACCAGTTCTTCAGCTGTCTCCTGAGTGGCATTTACAATTAACATATCCTCTAGATAAGCCATTACAATGTGATTCTGAGCCCTCAGTAACACCAGTGCTGGTTTCAATAATGTTGTGAACAGCCTGAGAGCTGAAGTTAACCCATTAGGTAATTCTTTAAATTGCCTCAGCTGACCCATCGAATTAACTTAAAGTACCTGCGATAATGATGCATTGGTACTGAATAATAAGGTATCTTTTAGAAACATAGAAACATAGAAATTAGGTGCAGGAGTAGGCCATTCAGCCCTTCGAGCCTGCACCGCCATTCAATATGATCATGGCTGATCATCCAACTCAGTATCCCGTACCTGCCTTCTCTCCATACCCTCTGATCCCTTAGCCAAAGGGCCACATCCAACTCACTCTTAAATATAGCCAATGAACTAGCCTCAACTACCCTCTGTGGCAGAGAGTTCCAGAGACTCACCACTCTCTGTGTGAAAAAAGTCTTTCTCATCTCGGTCTTAAAGGATTTCCCCTATCCTTAAGCTGTGACCCCTTGTCCTGGACTTCCCCAACATCGGGAACAATCTTCCTGCATCTAGCCTGTCCAACCCCTTAAGAATTTTGTAAGTTTCTATAAGATCCCCTCTCAAAATTCCAGAGAGTATAAACCGAGTCTATCAGTCTTTCTTCATAAGACAGTCCTGACATCCCAGGAATCAGTCTGGTGAACCTTCTCTGCACTCCCTCTATTGCAATAATGTCCTTCCTCAGATTTGGAAGGTCCAGATTTTTTAGGTCTAGAGTAGCCATATAGCAGCCTTGAAGTTTTACAGTGTTGAAGGTGTATTTTCAACACCTTCAACACCTGAGGTCCAGAATGATTCTGCAACCCCATCTTCATTTGTCTGGGAATAATTTTCACCTGACAAGTTTCTGGTGCAGCAAACACCAAACCGATCAAATATTATGCAGCATCATTCATTATAAAACAATTGTAATCTTACACCCAACCAGAGGTTGTACCCCAGAAGTTCTATGTGTGATGGAATGAAGTTCCTGTACCTCCGTAAATGAACTAGAAGATCCTGAATTGTTTTGGCAGATTTTCACCAATAATTAATCTGGTTGTTGTTTGCCCTACATGGTCCTGCATTTTCTGGGTATAAATGTAGGCCACATGGCAATTTTCATCATACAATTAGGTTCGAATAGGCATTGCAGAGTAACGCAAGCATATCTTTATAAGGTTTGGACATTGTCGACCCTATATGTCTTCCCCAAATGCAGTAATGCCATCTGATATCAGCTGGAAACACATTTCCTGCCCTCACATCGTTACACTCATGGGTGCCCAAATTACTGAGTTTACTGTCACCAACCATATCCATATATTTTTATATGTTGCAGCATCACCAGTTGGCTACATCGGGAACACCCGGAGCGTGGCTCTTGTGCTCTGGTGTATACACATAAGTAAGGACACCAGCTTCAGGGTCAGTCTCCTCCTGCCCTGGTACTCCCGAGTCTTGCTCTAGGGAGACCTCATCCAGACCTAACAAGGCACTGGAGAGTCAGATTCCCATTTTTAACAGGCACCATACACAGTGTATGGAACTCCTTCGGAGGCTGCCTGGGAATCTCTGGGTCTTTGGACCCTTGACTGAGTAAAGTGTGGAGCATTTTCTCCATTTCTAGTCTCCCCACATTCTTGTCCTCTCTTGGAGGAGAGTAACTTTCTTTACATTTTCTTGTGTATTTGTGCATAAATCATATATGTTCATGTTTAGAATTATAAATTCTGACAGGCACATTCTGCTTGCAGAATATTTATATTAATCTCAGTATCACACAGTTCTCCCAATATAAGGGTTGATGTAGGCTGAATTGGATATAATACTTTGTACCCATCTCCCTGCCTCTGCTGGTCTCCCAGAATCAAACCCCCTTCGCATTCAACCTGCTTGTTTTCTCAGAGCAGGGATGAGAAGTTTTATAAGGCAAATATCCTGATCATACACATCAAACTAAGGAAACTGCATCTGTTAACACATACTCAGAGCAGACCTTGTATGCTTTCCTATCGTTGTGGCCTCAGCCCGTATGACTCTAGAGCAGCTGGAGGGTATTAACTACGGAAATAACGGCCACCGGTATCGGAACCGGCACCGCACTTATCTATTTTCCCGATCGCTGCGATGGGACCGCAATGCTGCGTGACCCACGCTTGCTCCTCCCGCTGTACCACACGCTCCTGCTGACTCACAAGCCAGCCTTACGGAGCTTAAGTCTCGCTGGAAAGTTTTAAAACACTTACGCTGGTGGAGCTGCGCTCTCCAGCTCCGTTCAATGCGACTTGCGTCGACGTAATGACGCGCATGCGCCTGGCGGGGCTTCTTCACGTAGTCACTCACGTGACTCCGAAGTAAAATCCTTGTATCTTCTCCATGTGAACAACCTCTTTGTGCAATTTCCATCCTGTTTTACAATCCCTAATCTCCAGATTATATCGGGCTCAGATTCTGACATGGAATCTTTCTCTTATCTCTGCTTGACTTCCACTTGACTTCAGTAAAACAACTCCTATCAATGGTACAATTAGCGTCCATTGTAACCGTGACAAATGTAACCGGCAACGCTTCAATCTTCTTGACTGCAAAGTCTGACAAGATTTAACTGCATCTTTTCCCAACAATGAACTGCAACCTTCTCCTCCACCCAGCCAGTATCATCGACAATACCTTTGCTCCTTGCTCTCACTGAGATTGGTATAAATCTGAGATGAATATTACCCTCCATCCACATTCCCCTTTCTGATCTCCACCCTGTCCTTCAGCATCTAAATACGTAACATCTCACCCCGCACACTGCCCACCTCATCACAGCTTCTCTCAGCCGCTTCACTTTCTTCTCTCACCACCTTTTTCCTAACCCTCAGGTACTTGCAATGTCTTCCAGTCCTACAAACCTGTTGATATCATCAGTTCATAAATTCATAAGGTCATTCAGCCTATCAAGTCTACTCCTCCATTCAATCATGGCTGATCTAGCTTCCCCTCTCGACCCCATTCATCTGCCTTCTCCCCATAACCCCCAACACCAGTACCAATCAGGAATCTACATATCCATCTCTGCCTTAAAAATATCCAATGGCTTAGCCCCCACTGCCTCTGTGGCAAAGAATTCCACAGATTCTAAAGAAATTCCCCCTCCTCATCCCCTTCCTATAGGTACGTCCTTTTATTCCGAGGCTATCACCTCTGCTCCTAGACTCTCCCACTAGTGGAACCAACCTCTCCACATCATCATCCACTCTATCCAATGGCAGTCCGATGCTCATTTTCACTGGGACCGCTCCAACCTGCTCTCTGTTGCCAATGGCCGAGTGGTCACCAGTGGAGATGATGATGAGCCCAGAACTCATTCTGAAAATCTCTACCCCTCCTTAAACCCCTGTCTCACGGTGCGAGTTGGCCCACGAGTGACCCCGAGTTTTCACTCGTGGTGATCACGTAGCGGGAACGTCGGAACTCGCACGAGCAACTTATTGGCTCGTGGCGCTAACGGCAGGTACTCGGGAAACTTGTTAACTCGTGAAAAAAAATCAAACATGTTTGATTTTGTCCACGAGTCAAATTAACTGTTCAAGTTAAAAATGGAAACATTTAAACTCGTTGTAATAACGTAATGGCCCCGTGCGTTTACCTTAGTGACTCGTGAGTCTACCGTGGGAACTTTAATAATCTGTTCGTTCGCTCGAGTAAAGACTGAACCAAAGATAGACACAAAGTGCTGTAGTAACTCAGCGGACCAGGCAGCATCTCTGGAGAGAAGGAATGGAGTCGAGACCCTTCGTCAGACTTACCCGAAACACCACCCATTCCTTCTCTCCAGAGATGCGGCCTGTCCCGCCGAGTTACTCCAGCATTTTGTGTCTATCTTCGGCCTTTCTGCGATGATCTGCCACTTGTCCTTTATTACTGAGGCGCCTGCCCCGTGGCTTCGTATTCGTCACTCTGTTTCAATGAACGGCTTTAGGACGCGGTTAAAGACCTGCCGGAGGGGCAAGTCTGGGGCGGTGGGTGGGATGTGTCCACGTGTGATGCTCCATCCATCCCCCGGGGCCGAGAGTGTGGGATTGGGAAGGAACTGCGGATGCTAGTTTACACCAAAGATAGACACACACAATGCTGGAGTACCTCCGAGGGACAGGCAGCATCTCTGGAGAGATGGGATGGGTGAGATTTCGGTCGAGACCCCACTTCAGACTTCTCCAGAGACCCGCTGAGTTTATTCCAGTAGTTGGTGTCTATCCCGGTGGCGGGGAGCCGGGCTTGGCCGACCCGCCGCCTCTACTTGCCGGTCAGTCCGGTGATCATCGCCCTCCGCCCGGGATGCAGCGGAGGTTTGCACCCGGTGAGTTGTCCAGTGCTCACGGTGGACGAGGGAGAACAGCAATAGGCCAGGTGAATGAATAGCAGCACATAAATGAGTCAACCTTTAACATTTCTTGATTTTATCTTTTAATTTACAAACCGCTTCATGCGAGGCAACCTTTATTTTCAGTCGGAAGAAGGGTGTCGACCCGAAACGTCACCCATTCAACGATAGACACAAAAAAGCTGGAGTAACTCAGCGGGTCAGGCAGCAACTCTGGAGAGAAGGAACAGGTGACTTTTCGGGTCGAGATCCTTCTTCAGAAGACGAGCCCTTATCCGAAACGTCACCAATCTACGTTCTCCAGAGATGTTACCTGGCCCGCGTTGTTACTCCAGCTTGTTGCGTCTGCCTTCCGTCCAAAGCCTTGGGATCGTCGCCAACATGAAGACGGTGCGAAGCCCCCGCGCCCGGTGCAATGGGCGGGGAGCTGGAGAGGGGAGGGAAGGGGTCACACACATGGCCGGGAAGCAGAGGGGTGGGGGTGGGGGTGGTGACAGACAGGGCCAACAATAAGATGGAGAAATACAGAAACACCGACGTGCAAAGGAGACCTACAATAGCGCATGATCTCTCTCGCGTTATGGCGGGTGATTGTCGCCTGCCCGCTGTTTCTGCCCCTAAGGCCTCGGGATCGTTGCCCTTTGTGTTGGCGTGGAGGGTGAGGGGGCTATTGTGCTGCTTGATTGCCCCCTGCTATCATAGGGACAGGGAGACACAGCGGCTTTTGAGACTGGTGGGCAATCACTACCAAAGTGTCTGCCTGCAGTCAGCACTCCTCTCCTACACATGTCTCCCGCACTAACCATCCCGCAGAGAATGATCCCAGACCCAAGAGCCTTGTCTGTCACCCCCCCCCACCCCCAACCACCCTCCACCTCAACTTACGCCTGGGCACCAAAGCAGCTCAGGAGGCGAACCCTGAGCTCCGTCTCCCAACAATCTGATGTGCAACTGATGTGAAAGAACAGCGGCTGCGGCCGGCACCCGGCATGGACTTCTCACACCCTCACACACTTACCTTCATTCACGATTGGCTCAAGTGTAACGGGAGAGGAACTTGGTAAATCGGGAGAGGAAGTTGGAACATCGCAGCAATGACATATCCGTGGGAACTCAGTTAAACACTTGATCATAAACTTGAAATCTCGTACACAACCACAAGTCTGTTTTTTTTCTTTCACTTGGGGTCACTCGTGGGATGACTCGCACCGTGAGACAGGGCCATTACTCTTCTTTCTTCTCCAAAACATACTTCTTTCAAATCTTTGCTCAACGTGCAGACAGCACCTGTAGTTGGGATCGAACCCAGGTTTCTGGTGCTATAAACACCATAAAGTAGCAACTCTACCGCTGCGCCACCATGTTTTTGAACATTTGGACAGGAATATGGACAGGTAGAGTTTAGAGGGATATGGGTCAAACATGGATAGGCAGGACTGGTGTAGATGGGGCATCTTGGTCAGCATGGATAGGTTCGGTCAAATGACCTGTTGCTGTGCTGCATGACCCTGTGACTTCCAATATTCGGTAAATGCAAGTTTTAACTGTATGGGGCTTTAACGCTTACCTGAGAAGGAGATTTACACTGTAGCTCGCAAAAGCTCTTCATTGTACCTCATTACACATGACAATAAACTGATCTAAAAAGGGGGACGAGTGTTGAGAGGTGGGGGGGGGGGACAGAAGGGGGAAGGGAGGGAGGGAAGTAGGGTGGACCGAGGGTGGTGAAGGGAGGGAGGGAGATAGGGGGGTGTAGGGAAGGGGGGGAAGGTAGGAGGGTGAAGAGAGGGGGAAGATAGGGGGGAGGAGGGGTGAAAGGGAGGAGCAAAGTAGGGGGCAAGGTGGGGGGAAGGGAGGCGAAGGGGGAGAAGGAGGGGGAAGGGGGGGAAGGAGGGAGGGAAGAATGTGGGAGATGGACAGATGGAATAGCGGAGGGAGGGGGAAATAAATTGTGTGATAGGGTTCTGTGGGGTTGGGAAGAAGAGTGTGTGTGTGATCGGGGAAGAGAGAAAAGGGATAGTGTGATCAGACTCAAAAAGACCATGTAGCCCCTTTGCTTCCATTTCTTTCATATTTCTTCGCTCATATGATGACAGTAATAACGTCACAGGTATATACAATAAGGTCACCTCTTGATTACATGGGGCATATCAAAAACACTCAGTGTTTCCTCACTGGAGGTCAGGTTAGTTTCCTCACACCATCTCAGAAGGAATGAAGAGTGTAACAAGCATTGAGACAAACTGAGCAATTGACGTGACCTTTTCAAATTTTATCTTTTGATTTTATTTACTCAGTAATTGGCAAAACTGACATCTGATACGATGGCTTTGGAGAGCTGGAAAATCAACCATTAACATTCCAGCTGACAAACCTGACTGTTTACTCAGGCCCACCACTACTGATAGATCAGCATCTCAGCAGAGAGGGGAGTGTGGGAAATAGAGGGGGAGTAGGGAAGAATGAGGGACAGAGGGACAGAGGAGGGGAGGGAGAGGGAGAGGGGGGGGGAAGAGGGGGGAGAGGGTGGGGGAGGGTGGGGGTGGGGGGGAGGCGGGGGGGGGAGAGAGGGGGGGAGAGGGGGGGGAGAGGGGGGGAGAGGGGGGAGAGAGGGGAGGGGGGAGAGGGGGAGGGGGAGAGGGGGGGGAGAGAGGGGGGGGGAGGAGGTGGGGGAGAGGGGGGGGGAGAGAGGGTGGGGGAGGGAGGGGGGGAGGGGTGGGTAGGGGGGGGAGGGAGAGAGGGGGGAGGGGGGGGGGGGGGGGGGAGGGGGGAGAGGGGGGAGGGGGAGGTATGGGGGATAACAGAGGGGGAGAGGGAGGGGGGAGGGGGGGAGGGGGGGAGGGGGGAGAGGGGAGGATGGCGAGAGGGGGGGGGAGAATTCGGGAGCCGGGGTGCGAGGGGGGCGTTGGTCGTGTTGTCGGCGAAGGTGCTGGTGTCTCTTGGTGGGAGAGAGTGCGAGAGGCCACTCTCCTTTTTTTCTAGCAGGGAATGGCGGACAAGTTTTGGAGGAGAAGGGCAGGGAATCAGTGAGCTGTTGTGATAATGGGGAGGATCCCCCAAGATAAGGTAAGGGAAGAGGGCAGGGTCGAGGGGGAAAAACGGGGGGGGAGGCTGAGGTGAGGTGGACGTGGGGGGTTGGGGCCATGGGCGGGAGAGTAGCAATGAAAATAGCTGTTAAGAAATGTAAAAAAATAATAATAATAACATAAAATAAATATAAAGATTTTTCCACTGATCTGTTATAAATATCATTTCTAATTGAATCTAATCATTTTTTATAGTAAAAATCACAACAAGCAAATACATGAAGAGATGTGAGGTGAGGCAGCGACGAGCTGAGCCTCCCCTCTGTTTGCGCAACCCCTTAGAAGCTGCATGGAACACGGGCAATAAGCGTGTGCCTGTTACCATCTCTATGTATGTCACCAAAGTAATGTGTGTAAACCCCTTCATTATATATCCTTACCTTCCATAGTCCAGGTAACGTATTTCACATATAAAAATATTACATTTGTGCTCCCTGGTCTCACATAAAACTGCATTGAAAAAGCAGCAGGGGAGGCAGCGATCACGTCTGCCTCACAAGGGGGCGTGTCTTGAGCCCAGTGGAGGTAGAGTGAGCGTCATTGACGATACCTCGCTCTCCCTCCACATTAGCTAGCTTCAGCAGCGGCAGCGCAGACCAAAGATCATGGAGCAGGAACAAGATACGCCACTTGGAAGGTAGACTTAGTCGGTACATTCGAAAGTTATTAGATTTTTAAAAAATAGTTCTATACTTATCACAATAATAAAGTCATCAATTTTTGTACTTCTATACATTTTTGTTTAGTTCATGTAAGATAGGGGTCTCCAAAATATGGCCCGCGGGACACATCAGGCCCACCACCTGATTTTTCAAGCTCAGATTCGAGTCGGGGAGCGCAGCGAATTGTCAGAGCCGAGACTTCACTGGGCCGCCGTGAAGAAGGGTGCAACGGTGCGGTGGGTCCAGCGGCGGTCAGAATGGGACGGCTGCGGGTTATAATGTGCCATCGTTCCTCTCGCCCTTCTCTCCCCATTCTCTCTCTCCCCATTCTCTCTCTCCCTCTCCATCCTCTCTCTCTCTATCTCCCCATCCTCTCTCTTAATTCTCTCTCTTCTCTTCCTCTCTCATTCCTCTCTTCTCTCTTCTCTCTCCTCTTCTCTCTCTCCCATTCTCTCTCTCTCATCTCTCTCTCTCTCCTCACTTCTCTCATCTCTCCCCCCCATTCTCTCTCTAATACTCTCTCCTCTTCTCTCTCCTCCATTCTCTCTCTCTCAGATTCTCTCCCCTTCTCTCTCTCAACTCTCTCCTCCTTCATCTCTCCTCCCCTTCTCATCATTGGATTCCCAATTCTCTCTCTCCCCTTTCCCTCTCTCTCCCTTCTCTCTCCCCATTCTCTCGTCTTCTCTCTCCATTCCTCTCTCCTCCCCTTCTCTCTCTCTCTCATTCTCTCTCTCACCCCTTCCTCTCTCCCTCTCTCTCTCCATTCTTCTCTCCCACATCTCTCCTCTCTCTCTCTCTCCCTCCTTTCTCTCCCGGACTTCTCCTCACTCTCTCTCTCTCTTCTCTCCTCTCTCTCCCCTCTCCTCTTCCCCTTCTCTCGCTCCATCTCGGACTCTCCCCCCAATCTCCCTCTCTCTCCCTCTCTCCTTCCTCCTCCACTTCTTCTCTTTTTTATCAATTTCTCTTCTATACCCTCCCCCCCCCCACACGCCCACGGCTCCACCCCCCCCCCTCCTCTCCCTCGGGGTGATGTGGTGATCAATACAGGGGGGGCCGGACCATTGATACTAGCCAGTGCCTCCCCAGCCATTGACCTCACCGCACGTCACTGGAGGGCAGGAGTAAAAGGAGAGAGTGAAAAGGAATGGCAGGGATGGGAATTTGGTAGGGGGCAGAGTACACAGGAATCTAGCAGGTAGAAGCAGTGATAAGAGGGAATCAGCAGAGGAAGGAGACTGGAGAGAGAAGGGAGATGCGAGATGTGTTCCGTGTGAAGGGGAACATTTCTTCCTGAAAAAAGTTAATTGGATTGAAGCCTGCTTTTAAAATTTTCCAATTTACTTTTTGGAAATTTGGCTTTGAAAGGTCTCTTGTGCCCAGCATCTAGCTCTGCAGTCAGAAATAAAATGATTGCATTTGAAAGCGTGTCACAATGGATTGAGCCAAGAAAGTTAACACAAGACTGACTAGACCATAAGTAATATCCGATACGGAACGAAATTAACCCGAGCAAAAACAAAGTTCACACAAGGCAATAACTCAGGTCCTGGAGAATAAATCAATCTAACACATAGTGTGAATTATTGCAGAAAACTAAAGTTTTGTGTCTCCAGGGTTATTACCTCCATTTTATTTATTTTGTTCCTTTGTAAGTGACATTTGAAATAATACTCACCTTTGAATATCCGATTTACCCTTTGGCAGCCTGAGTTGTGCTTCTTCCAATTAATTCAGAAGCATTTCTTCGGCTTGGTTGCTTTCGATCGATTTAAAAGAGGAAAAAATGTTCTCGCTGGAACAACAAACAGCACAGCATTCAATCAACTGTAGCAGCAAATTGGGAATGGCAACACAAAGCAAGCAAAGGTTAAGAAAGATTTGTGTATAAAATCAGAAAATGCTGGAGATTCTCAGTGGATGCGGGAGTATATGTAGATTGATTGATTAAAAGGTACAGCATGAAACTGGCCCTTCCAACCTTCAAGTCCTTGCAAACCATCGATCTGGCGTTCACACAAATTCTATGTTATCCCACTTTTGCACCCACTCCTTACACACTAGAGGCAGTTTACGGAGGCCAATTAACCTGCAAGCCTGCATCACTTTGGAAAAATAACGGAGCGCTGGGAGGAAACCCCGCACGGTCACGGGAATAACGTGCAAAATCCACCCACTAGCTAGTGGGTACTATCTCCACTAGCCCCCGTGGTCAGGATCGAACCCGGGATTCTGCCACTGTGAAGCAGCAACTCTACTGGCCACACCAGTGTGGCCACCCCTAAGTTAAAGTGACAGAGTAAGTGCATCAATTGAGCTGAAATGTTAAATGTTTTTCTCTTTCCACAGATGCTGCCTGAGCAGCCGGTTATTTCTAGCATTTAATTATTATTTTTTTTAACATTTCTAGCATTTGCTTGAAGAGAGAGATACACAGCAAGAGAGATACGTTTGGTCTTAAAGAAACAAAATTACATTTGGATCAAACTTTTCATGCCAAGACACTTTAAAGTGCTTTGTAACCATTGAAGTACCTTTGAAATGTTGTCAGGTATGTTCTTGTGTGTGAGGAACTGATCAAACTCACTACAGAACCGTTTATTCCAAAAGATTTTTCAAGTCAGTTCAACAAATCGCTGCAGACAATTGCCACCTTCCTGAGAGCAGTCAGTCACATGACACAGCACATATTAAGTCACAGTCATGTTTTAGTTCCCTCTCACCCTCACCCCTTCCATGACCTGAATCTTGTACCTCCACCCAAGCACACTAAGTTTATTTTCCCCTTCAACTGTACGAACCCATGGTTTCCTCTCCCCTGAACCTCCTTCCTTGCACCGTGCTGCTTGGAGCCCTCCCTTTTATCTTCTCTCCAGCCCACTGTCTCGGCGCCTCAATGACCCTGTAATGGGGCAGCTTCAACGAAAAGCGACAAGTCCACTGTGGGTGACTAACGGTTCCCTGCTATCCGTCGTTGGGCATGGAGTCCTAAGGGTTGTTGCACTGTTTTTATAATGTTTTGTCGGGCCTGGGCCTGTACTACGATCGGCGCTGGAATTTAGAAAAATGGGGGGACCTCGTTGAAAGTATAGAATAGTGAGAGTGTGGATGTTGGATGTGGATGATGGTCCATTAGAGGGAGACATCTCGACCCAAGGTCACAGCATCAGAAATAAATGGACGTCTTTTAGGAAGGGATGAGGAGAATTTCTAATTTTCTTCAGCGGTGTGCGAAACTGTGGAAATGATTAGCCTCAGAAGGTGTGGAGGGAAGTCCAGTGGATATATTATAAGGCAGAGGATAAGATAGAATTCTTGATAGTATGGGTATCCAGAGTTATTGGGGAGAAGCATGAGAATGGGGTTAGGAGGGACAGATAGATCAGCCATGATTGAATGGTGTAGACGATGGGCTGAACGGCCTCATTCTGCTCCTATCACTTATGATCTTATGAACGTTTTGCATGCTATCCAGGCAAATCGTACCATAGTATATGATTTTAGTGATCCTTGCTTCACGCTTTACTGCAAAATCACATCCCCTGAAGATAATTACACGCCCCGATGGGTCACCAAGATGTGGTATTATAAAAAGAATTACCTTCCCGCAGTGTCGTGTTGCCTTTGTTAAATAAACTCTTTGATCCTTTTAACTCTGCTTTAACTCGATTGCAAGCAGGGAAAAAAAAGCATTCTGGTATGCACATTATACCAATGTTTAATATAAACCGCTTATAAAACACTTAATTGAAACTAGTTTTAGTATCAGGAAGATACAATTACAAAATGGAGCACAGGACACAACACAGTCAGGTATTGAGGACAATCTAATAAGAAGAGCAACCAAACTCGAGTCAGTAGCCGATCAGACAAGCAACAAATGTTTGAGTAGAGTAGTGCAGTCAAAGACGTTATTCTTCAAAGAAACCTGATCATGTCAAAAGCCAGCCAACAGTTTTGCCTTGAAACTGAATTACATTGCACTTGGGTTTTTGTGCATTTTGTAATCTATTCAGGGAAACATCAATGGAATTGAAAATCGAGGACTTTTTGCACGTTGCACAAAATACACTATTTACATTCTGCTTCCACCATGCTCTGAACCAGTCAGTCCACCGAGGGTGCTGGACATTAAGGACAGCAACCAGCATCACCCCATGTGTGCCTGGAGTCTTTGCATAATGCGCTGCCCTCAGGCCACTGAGACAGGCTTCCAGTGCATGTACGAGGTCTCATTAAGTGTGATAAAGGGTCATCAATTGATCAAAATGCCTTGTGAGCGGTGCGCTAATCACTTACCCAACAGTGGCCCCTCAATTCAATATTTTGTTGAAATGCATAACATTTTGAGAGAGATTCACACAAGAGGAATTGTCAGGGTGTGTGCTGAGCGACTTTAGAAGTATTGATATACTGTAAGAAATTGGGGTTCAAGTCAATAATTTTCCTGAAAGTGGCAACATTGATATATAGGATGGTGCAGAAGGACATAGCAAACTGGATCTGGCCTTCATAGACCGGGGTTATGTGAATACAAGAGTTGTACATTTTGTTGCAACTTTACAAAACACTAGTTAAATCGCTGGGTGGCACGGTGGCATAACAGTAGAGCTACTGCCTTACAGCCCCGGAGACCTGGATCTGATCCTGACTAGGTAGGTATGTATCCTGACTTGTCTGTACCGAGTATGTATGTTCCTCCCATGACTGCATGGGTGCTCTCTGAGATCTTCGGTTTCCTTCATACTCCAAAGACGTACAGGTTTGTAGGTCAATTGGCTTGGTATTTTTAAAAAATGCTAAATTTTCCCCAGTGTGTGTAGGGTAGTGTTAATGTGTGGGGATCGCTGGTCAGTGCAGACTCGGTTGGCCGAAGGGCCTGTTTCCGCGCTGTATCTCTAAACTAAACTAAACTAAGCTAAACCGCACATGGAGTGTTATGTGCAGGATTGGTCGCCACACTGTCGGATGTGGTTGACCGTGCAGAGGAAACTCACCAGGATGTTGCCTGGAATGGGGGGATTTTAACTCATTAACTCAGGAGAGGTTGGATGGGCTGGGTTTGTTTTCCCTGCAGCGAAGGAAGCTGAGAAATGTCCTGATGGAGGTACATAAAATGATGTGGCAGAGAAAGAATAGGTAGAATCTTTCTCCCATGTTAGGTGTATCAAAAACAATGGGGTAATGGTTTAATGCAATAAAATGAGATGTTGCCTGACCTGCTGTTACTCCAGCATTTTGTGTCTATCTTGGGCGTTGGTTTAAAGTGAGGGGAAAGCTGAGGGGACGTTTTTTATATCAAGAACTAGCTGCTGGAGGTGCTGATGGATTCAGATACTATCACCATGTGTAATAGGCCTTTAGACAAGCATTTAAATAGGCGAGGCATAGAAGGGAATGGTATTCATGCAGGCAAATGGGATTAACATAGCAAAGTAAATAACATAGGAAAAGCAAACAAACAGGATCTTAGAAATAGAAAGACAGAAATTTTAGATGAATGTCTAAATAAACATCCGACCACAGAAAAAATGATTTCATATATATATAATATCCTATTGGAAAATGATGTCCCATCAACAGAAATATATAGACAATCATGGGAAAACGAATTAGGTTAAATTATAAGACCAGAAGTATGGGATGAATGTTTAAAACACATACAACCACTGTTCGTTAAATGCTAGACACTCTCCTTATACAGTTTAAAAAAATATTACATAGACTAAGAGACTACATTACTCAAAATCCAAACTACATAACATCTTTCCTAAAAGTATCTGCGCAATGTGATAAATGTCAACACTTAGAAGCCTAATCTGACACACGGTCATTTACAAATTGTGTAAAAATTACAAAATTTTTGGATAGAAATAATTTAGGATAATTTTGAATGTTGTTAATATTGAATCTGACTCCTCACTAAAAGTTAATAATACAAGGAATACGGAAACAGATCAATTAATAACAACAAATCAAAGAATTTTTATTGATTATGGTTTAATAATTGGGAAAAATTAATATTAAAATTCTGGAAAGGTCCTACATCCCCACAAATCAAAATGTGGGAATGCAGAAATGTCGAGACAACTCCCATCTGAAAGAATTGAGGCTTGTCCTAATGGACAGATGATCTTTTTAGAGGGATATGGTCACTCCATATATTAAATATTTACAGGGTCAAAGTGCTCAGTGCGGGGCTTGACTGAGGCCTGAATAATAGAATGATGAAGAATTACGTATAATAAATCATGGTAATTATCTCCGACGATGGATAATTGTTTAATACTCCATTCACTTCCTTATTTCCTATATTATTTTTCTCTATCTTTTCCTACTTTATAAAAAAAAAATTAAAAAATGTATAGAAACATAAAGTCTTAAATGTAATATTAATATTAAGAATATTATGAATGTATGTATTTTTTATTAATATGTAGTTACAACTAATAAAAAATATTCATCAAAAAGAATCTTTCTCCCATGTTAGGTGTATCAAAAACAATGGGGTAATGGTTTAATGCAATAAAATGAGATGTTGCTTGACCCACTGTTACTCCAGCATTTTGTGTATATCTTGGGCGTTGGTTTAAAGTGAGAGGAAAGCTGAGGGGACGTTTTTTATATCAAGAACTAGCTGCTGGAGGTGCTGATGGATTCAGATACTATCACCATGTGTAATAGGCCTTTAGACAAGCATTTAAATAGGCAAGGCATAGAAGGGAATGGTATTCATGCAGGCAAATGGGATTAACATAGTTGAGCAATAGGGTCAGCATGGATACTTCAAATGATAAAAGCTCAGGGCCTACATAGACTCTGAAAATGGGAAGACATTGTATCTGGCCTTTGAGGAAAACTGTGCCAAGGATCATTCAACTAATTTGCCAAAAGATAGAGGCAACCAGCCATCAATGAGGTTAAACCTATGAATGCGTGGGAAATCAGTTGGAAGGAAGTATCTGAGTGAGGTACGTGGGTGGAAGGATCTGTGTAAAATGTCAGGATAACATTCTTCTGACAGGATATGTAGTTCAAGAAGTGAACTGCTACAAATTGCCAGTGGAAAGAATTTGTAGTTAACAAGAATATTTTGGCTGCAGAGCAGTACCAACCAAAGGGGTCAGATGGCCTGATGTATCGGCGAGTCACAGAGAGTGATAGTCAGTCATACAGCATGGAAACAGGCCCTTTGGCCCAAGTTTTCCATGTTAACCAAGATGCCCCATCTACATTAGTCTCAGCTGCACAGGTTTCACACACATCCCTCCAATCCTTTGCTATCCACATACCTATCCAAATGCATGTTAATGGTTGTTATAGTGCCTGCCTCGACTGGAAGCTCATTCCATATACCCACTAGCCTCTGTGTGAAAATGTTGCCCCTCAGGTTCCTATTAAATCTTCCCCCTATCACAGCCCTATGTCCTCTGGTTCTTGAATCTAGAGGAGTTGAAAGGAAGAACGAGAGAAAACAAAACAAAGAACCTGAAGTTTAAATCAAAAGGTGAATACCACAATTCCAATGGCTACTTTTCACTCACACCAACCATCTTTGCCTAAAAGTTGAGAGACCGCATGATCCAACCTAAGCCGCAAAGGTGAAAGATCAATGTTATGTCCACCCAAGAAACAAGTCATAGAAGTAAAAAAAGACTTTATATCCCAGACATTTCATGTACTGAAATTCATTTGGAACTGAGTTGACTATGAATGTGTAGAAGAGTGCAGAAAGCTGTTAACCACCGGTTAAGTGGTTTTTAGTTTGTGTTTAATGGTGGCGTCTTGACAATCTTGGGTGAAATCTTGTCCAGAAGAACCACTTGCCTGGGATATTTAATCAGTGGTAGAAGAGGGTTCAATAATCCATCGGAAGAGGGTGCATGGTTGCGCAGCGGTAGAGTTGCTGCCTTACAGCGACAGAGACCCAGGTTTGATCCTGATCACGGCTGCTGTTTGTACGGAGTTTGCACGTTATCCCCATGGCCTGCATGGATTTTCTCTGGTTTCCTCCCACACTCCAAGGACATACAGGCTTGTAGGTTAATTGGCTTCGGTGAAATTACAAATTGTCCCTAATGTGTTGAAAAGTGTCAGTGTGCGGGGATCGCTGGTCTGTGTGGTCTCAGTGTTTCCACGCTGTGTCTCTAAACTAAACTGAAAAAAAAAGTCCTAGTCTAGGCTTGGATTTGATGATTCAACTATGTTTTCTAAAATAGTAATTCTTTAGCTGGAGCACAGGAGAGAAGTGACCATATTAGAGTGTGATATTTGGGGAAAAGGGGAAATCTAGTGATCCTTGTTTCATCAAGTTACTGAAAATAAGCATGCAGTACAGCAGACAGTTGAAGAATCGGAATAGCATGTTGACCTTCATACATGAGGAGTTGGTATAGGAGCAAAGAAGCCCTCCAGAGTTGTACAGGGAGAAACTAGAGAGATATTGTGTGCAATTTTGGGTCTCCAAACTTGAAGGAAGATATTCTTGCTATTGAGGGAGTGCAGAGTAGGTTCACAAGGTTAATTCACGGATGGCGGACTGGCATATGTTGATAGATTGGAGCAGCTAGGTTTGTTATATTCTGGAATTTAGAAGAATGGAGCGGGGATCTTATTGAAAACACAAACTTTATTAACTGTTTGGGACATGCAAGGAGGCAGGAAACATGTTCGTTGTTGGAGGAACCAGAACAGGGACCATAGTTTTAAGAATAAGGGGGTAAGCATTTATTAGAACGGAGATGAGGAAAAACTGCCCATAACCTATGTGTTCTTGTCCACAGAGGCTGGTGGAGAGCTGGTTCGCGGATCTGCGTTCAAGAGAGAGGTTACGTGGAGCTCTTAGGGATAGCAGAGTTAAGGGATATGGAGAGAAGGCAGGATCGGGGTACTGATTGTGGATGATCAGCCATGATGACATTGAATGGCGGTGCTGGCTGGAAGGGCCAAATGGCCTACTCCTGCACCTATTGTCTATTGCCTAAGACCTCATTCCAATTGTAAATTGGTCCTTTTTTGCTGCGAGATTTATAATTAGAGGCCCATCCCAGAAGCTTCATTTAGTTAACATTGCAGGCAGAATTAAGAGAGTGTTGGGAGCATTACAAGTAAGTCATTAATCTGTAGCCTCTCCCATTTCGACATGAATCATCCCATTTTGTTATCTAAAGGAAAGTGTTTTTTTGGTAGTGATGCGATGAGTCTACGTCAGACCATCGATACACTAATTCTTCTATGTTATCCACTTTTGCATCCTACACACCCTAGGGGCAATTTAACGGAGGCAGTAACATACAAAGGTCTTTGGGAATGGCAAGGAAACCGGAACACCCAGAGAAAAACCCACAACGAGTCACAGGGTGAACGCACAAACTCTACACAGACTGCATGCATAGTTAGGATCAAGGGTACACAAAATGCTGGAGAAACTCAGCGGGTGCAGCAGTATCTATGGAGCAAAGGAGATAGGCGACGTTTCAGGGCCTATCTCCTTCGCTCCATAGATGCTGCTGCACCCGCTAAGTTTCTCCAGCATTTTGTGTACCCTCGATTTTCCAGCATCTGCAGTTCCTTCTTTCACACATAGTTAGGATCAAACCTGGGTCTCTGGCTCTGTGAAACAGTTCTAGCTACCTACACAAATCATAAAATTAATGTAGGTCTCAAGGGACTAGAATCTTGTGTCAAATGCAAAGTGCTGGAGTAACTCAACGGGTCAGGAAGCATCGCTGAAGTACCTGGATCGGTGACTTTTCAGGACAGGAGCCTTCCTCAGACTTAAAATGAATGATTTGGTTGTCACATTATTGCTGTTGGTATGGTAATTGGCTATTGTTTTCCCTTCATTGGAACCGTAACCACACATTGAAGCAAATGCTCTGCCTGTAAAATATTTATGGAACCAGCTGATGACGTGAAAGCAGCATTATAGCTAAAAATCTCTTTCCTATCGTAATGGTTCTTTGAACTATTAGATTGAATGCTTGCATTCCATTATGAAACAAATAGTATATACTGAACACACAAAGTAAAAGTGATGAGGCTGTGAATGTAATAAATCATAACGTTCTGAACATTATATACAGAGCTGTTTATCTGTGGACAAGAACACAAAGGTTGTGGGCAATAACTGAAAAAAAAAATTACTATCTGATAACTGGCTTCTTACTCGCAATTCTTATCACAATAACACAAGCTGCTGTAGAATTGCAGCTTCTAAAATTAGTGAGCTTTATGACATGAGTTTAAGGCAGATGCTGTCATGGTAATAGAGTGAGAAAGGAACTAGTGATTTATTTATTTTTACAGAATCATTAAATCTGCTGTCACAACGTTCTACTTAAATCGTTAACATTTTTTAGTTGGTGGTCTTTTCATCTAATCATTGAAAACGGATTCCCATTTTTCTTGCCAATAGAATATAAAGTTGTTGCTTGTAAAAATGCTGCTTGTTATTCCCTGTTATGCTGTGCTGCGTTATACTATATGTGCCTATACCATGTACCAAGGTAAAAGGCGCATGGCCATATCCCCAGGATGAGACAAAACCATTTGGCTCACATGTCCTCATCTCACATTCAAGGCTCGAGAATCAGCACAGGGGAAAGCCATTCTGCCCATCGTGTCTGTGCTACACCTTGGAACATTACTGGCAATTTCTTCACTCAGAAGGTGGTAAATGTAGGGAATGAGCTGCCAGAGGAAATGGTACAATTACAACTTTTAAACATTTACGTAGATACTAGATACAAAGGACTGTAGATGCTGATTAAGACACAAAAGTACACAAAGTGCTGGAGTAACTTGGCAGGTCAGGCTGCACCCAATTAGGAGAACATGGATCGGTGACATTTCGGGTCAAGACCCTTCTTCAGACTGATCGTGTGTGTGTGGGGGGGTGGGGGGGGGGGGGGTGTAGAGAAAGAAAGCTGGATAAATGGGGAGAGGCTGGTAAAGTGTGGGGCATGGTAATAGGTCGACGGGTAGGCAAGAGGGGTTGGTTTTAATCGGCAGACAGTTGGAAAACAAAGACCAGAGATAGGAAAAGAAGAAAAGTATGAGACGGTAATGAGGAAATGTTGCAAGTGATATGGGCCAAATAAAGCCAAATGGGACCAGCTTAGATGGGCATCTTGGTTGGCATGGTCAAGTTGGGTGGAAGAACCTGTTTTAATGCTGTATAGTTCTAGGACTCTATAAACAGAGAAGAAAAAAAAATCACAGGACGAGCGGATAATACCCATTGCAAAACCGGTAAAAAAATTACCTCAATAAATAAAATGTTGCGTGCCCTATGTAACATTGATAACTTGAGCATCACAAGATGAAGTGGACCGAAAAGATTATTGCCATGGATTTTTTGACTCTGTGTGCTGGGATCTGTGCAACAATGAAAATACAGTCCATTTTGCTTATGAGGATTTGCAGTAAGTCAGAACATATGTACCAGCTAAAAATATATCCAAAGGATCTGTGTGTCAAGATGACAGAGCCACCTAATATCCAATTTTGCATAGTTTAAATGAATATTGTTAGACCTCACTGTTCAGTTCAATTGGAATGATTTTTCATTCAGCACAATTTCGTTATCTTGCAGTCCTCTATCAGATCAGTAAACGGTCTGAAGTATATAGATTAATGTCCGTAAGCCTATCTAAGCTTCCTTAAGATAGAAATTATTCTTGTGGCTCTCGGGAATTTTTTCCAAGGCAACTATATCACCTTCCATGTGCTAGGATTAATACTGAACATTGCCATTAACTTTCCCTGCCAGAGTTTAGACTCAGGGGTCTAAAGTTTCCACATTTGACTAATCCCTTTTTATAAATAAGGCACCACATATGCTTTCTCCAATCATCTGGCATTAACTGAGAATGTATTTACCAGGGCAGCAAGATCAACCTCTGTATCTCTTTCATTAGTCAGGGATAAATTAAATCTGGCTTGTCTGCACTTTCTGTCCTTTCATTTACCCGGCACCACTTCCCTGGGGGATTGCAACAATCCTTCCAGATTTTGCTCAAACCTGGTTTGAAATGAGAGGTTCCCATGCCTTGCACAGCTATGAACAAATGCTTAACCCTTGTGCCATGGTTTTGTCACTTTGCATAATTCTCCGTCCTATTTATTCCCCGTGATCTTTGACCACAAGGCAAAATTGTTTATTTCTATCTCTCTCACCATTTAAGATGGTCCATTTTAGTTTGTTAAAACTAACCCTTTCTCTACGTGTAAGATTCACAAATGTTAAAACAAAGGTTAAAAGGGCTGCACAGTGGTGCAGCTGGTAGTGCAGCTGCCTCACTGCGTCAGAGGCCTGAGTTGAATCCTGACCTCAGGTGCTGTCTGTGTGGAGTTGGTCTGTAAATAGTGAAGGACTCTGAATGCAGTTAGTTGGCCCTGTAGGCCTGTGTCTGTTTAGCATTAGAATATTCCAAAGCTAGCAGGCATAGATTTAATGCAGGGCTGCCAACATTGGATGAGAGTTGGGAGTGAGAAATTGTGAGAGACCAGCCCCTCATCCCAGTCCTAACTGGTCTACCCTTTATTCTTAAACTGTTCTGATTTACTCTTAAACTGTTAACCTGGTTCTGAACTGGTGCAGTTACAGTAAGTGAAAATCAAGCAGGCAAGCAGGATGCTTTCTCCAACCACCCCCATTTGAAGGCCACTATCTTCCACCGTTTCTACCCAGTGCTTGGTACTTACTTCCAGCAGCCACTGTTTGTCCTCCAGGATGCACCGAGCCGCAGCCTGATCCATGCCCGTCACCAGGACGAATTCGGCGCAGAGACTCGCACGGCAGCGGCGCAACGCTTCCGACGCCTCCGACGTCCCGGGACTCTTGCACTGAGGCTGCTCCATGGCCAGAGCAGCAGCAAGCGACTCGCCAGCCCGGCAAACACTCGCCAGCCCGGCAAACACTCGCCAGCCCGGCAAACACTCGCCAGCCCGGCAAACACTCGCCAGCCCGGCTCTCCAACACCCGCGGCCCATGCAGTTGATATGAGTTTTGAAATTTTCGTTGATCACAGAATTTCTCACGACAGAGTGTGACAAATTTGTGATCAGCGTGAGAGCGTAGGAATTTGGTGAAATGCGTGATTCTCACGCTCAATGTGTGAGTGTTGGCAGCCCTGCTTTAATGTGTCGGAAGGTTCTGGTTTTAACAGGCGAAAGACAGAAAACGGTGGTGGAGTAACTCAGCGCGTGACAGGCCATCATCCATTTGAATAGAAGGAATGGGTGACATTTTGGGGGTCAAGACCCCTCCTTCAGAGTCTGAAAAAGAGGCCTCGACCCGAAACTTCACCCATTCTTTCTATCCAGAGATGATGCCAGTCAGGCTGAGAGTACCTCCACCATTTTCTGTACATCTTAGGGCATAGCTTTAAGTGAATGGGTCAAAATTTAATTGGTGGTAAGGTTTTTACATCAGAGGGTGGAGAGTGGCATGGAATGTCGCTGCCACAAGTAGTGGTGGTGGAAGCTGTATTTCGAGAAGTCTGTTTAACTGGCTTTTAGATAGGCACATGGATAAGCAAAGGTATAGAGCCTGATAGAGTCATGTGTAGGCAGAGATGAGATTAGTTTGGCTTGGCATCATGTTGGGGGGTGGGAGATTGCAACCTCTCGTGGTCCACCCTGTTTCGCGAATGCTTTTTTTTAAATCAAACCTGGCGGTGCACACACGGAAATCAGACAGTAACCTGTTGTCTTACAACTTTAGGCTGTGGCAGCTATATGCAAGGCATCATGTTCACACACCAGACATTGTGGGCCAAAGGGACCTGTCACTCACTGATGTAATTATTTATGTTCTATGTTCCCTTTTCCCGGCGAGGGGGAACTGACATTCCCCCCGATGTGGGAGCTTTGATAGCCCCGACAAAGGAGGGCCCGTCCAGGCTAATGGAGTGAAAGTCATCGCGGTCTAACGGAAGGCTCGACGCCCCCAACCGTGGGAGACAAAGAAGGAAGTGAGATTGAATTTTTTTCGCCTTCCAACAGTGAGGAATGTGGAGACGTCACTGGTGGATGTTTATGTTTAAAATGTATTTTGTGGTGTTCTAGTTGCTTTGTATTAGTATGACTGCGTTGGCAAATCAAAACTTCCTTGTATGTATTCGTCGCCACCAAACATACTTGGCTAATAAAGTAAGTAATTGTGTAATGAGTATGGTTTCACTTCAACGCCATAACTTTTATTTTAGTCTTCACCTATGTCTGTTTTCTCTTGTTTAGGTCTTCCACTCAATTTCCTCAACAAAGATTTTTTTTTCCACTTTGGCGCTTGCTATAAGGAAATGAGGCTTATGCTAGTCTGCCTGACATTCAGTATCTCCTTGTTCCCAATTACTCTTTAGAGAAGTCACAGAGTGCATGGAGTAGGCTCAGTGGCTCAGGCAACATCTTCAGTGGTGTACATAGATAGTCGACGTTACATGTTGGGTCGCTTTTGCAGTGACGTTCCTTCTGGAAGGTTCGTGACCCAAAAACGATACTATCCATGTTGCTCCTGAAGAAAGGGTACTCGACCTGAGGAGGCTAACCTATTCTTTTTTCCAAGAGTTGCTGCCTGACCGTGAGTTACTCCAGCATTATGGTGTCTTTTTGTAAACCGGCATCTGCAGTTCCTTATTTCTACCAATTCTACCAACTTGCTTTTTGAACTCAGGTTGGCAATTTCTTTATAAAATTTCTCATTCCCATAAAAGTGCAGGGTGGGATGTCACAGGAGAGAAATTTAATAGCTTGTAAAGTAAGTGTCAGTACAGAACAATAATAACAAACAGAAATATCTGTCAGCTACATTGAGGACTGAAGTTACTCACTCGTGGGTTTTAAAGCAGATACCACTATCATTGGTTTCCTAGTAATTGTGGGAACACATTTCAAGTGGTCACTCATTAGATGTGATAGTCCGCCTACCTGGAGACAGTGTGTGGGAGATACATGCTCCATGAAGCATATTAATGTTCTAGTGAATGAAGTGGACATTTCCAACAATGCTGGCTGCTGAACCCTACCTAACCACTCCTCACCCTGCCTCTGTTGGGAAGGGGGTCTTTGTGTCTCTGAATGGAGTGAGAAAGGAGGTGATGGGGCAGATATTTGCATCCCTCCTGCGTTGGCAAGTTGGATGTGCCTAAGGGATGGGGACGTAGTGGGTGGAGAGGGATGAATCAAACCCAAAGACTTTATTCCAGCATCTGCCGTCCTCTGGACTGATGAAAACCATTAAAGTGCTGGAGCAACTCAGCAAATCTGGCGCATCTCTGGGAGAATATGGATAGGTGACACTTCGGGTCGTGGGCCCTTTTCATGACATTGTAAGTGGGGGGGCGGAGGCAGGGTATTAACTTGGAAGGAAAGTAGGAATGGCAGGCCAAAAGCCTGGAGGTAAGAGGTGATACATGGCGGCGGGTGACTTGCCACAGGCAGATGGTTGGACAAAGACCAGAGTAGAGCTATAGGACTTTGATGTTTCAATCCGTGAAATAGTCGGCACTTTTGTATTTGCAGTGGGATTGGACGTGTGAGGTGAAAGGTTAGGGTAGGTACATCATCGGGGGTCATAAGTGGGGCACACCTCCTTCTTTGATGTTTCATTGATAAGCCCACAACAATCTCCAGAGGGCCTCAAGGTGATAGCTGCGTCCCAGTTACACACCCACTCAATTCCATTACCCTCCTGTCTTCATCTTGCAGCCCAAATTGTTATCTCTCCTTTTGATCCAAATCCAATTGCTTCATTTTTCTGCAGAATTTGATAGTGACTTGATTGCTTGTTGGAGGGAGCGACCCCTCACCCCCATTTTCTTTATTAGCACTATATGTCGTAGATGTTAGCAACAAATCCCCTGCATCCCACACTCTACAGGGAAAATCTTGGTCTTCCAGCCATTCTGGGCAGCTTCAGTTGCCAGTTCAGAGTATTTGGTCTTTTTCCACTCATAAACTTGAGGAAAAGACAGAAGGTGTGAGACCGAAGGCTTGAAGAGTTGCGAATTGTGTAGCTGGACAAAGGAATGTAGGCGGCAAGGGGGAGAGGGAGAATGTTGCTGATGTCCAGGTGGGACCAAGGGTGCGTGAGGGCGTGGGGGGAGGGGTACATGGGGGAAGAAGGGGATAGTTATGTAGTTAGCTAAAATTGGAGAATTCAATGTTCATACCGTTGTGTTGTAAGCTAGTCAAATGGAATATGAGGTGCTGCTCATCCAGTCTGCATGCAATCTCACTCTGTCAATGGAGGTGGCCCTGGGCAGAATGGTCCATACGGGAATGGCAGGAGGAGTTAAAATGCAGTAAAAGGAACACATGACGAATGCAGAAGATACACGTAAAATGCTGGAGTAACTCAGCGGGTTGGAACCCTTCTTCAGACTGAAAGTAAAGTTGGAGGGTGGGGATCAAAAATAAACTGGAGGCGAAAAAAGGCCAGAACAAATCAGGGCCAGCAACATATGTCCTCAGAAATCATGGCCCATTGTTGGCTGGGGAGGGTGTGATAACAAGAGGGATACAAGAATGCGGCCAGTGGAACGGGTAGGAAGACTAGGGTGGGGGAGGGGGGGGGGGAGAGGGTGGGAATAGTTTACTGCAGAGAAGTGTGCCAGATGAAGGGGAGTATATGAACTAAACAAACAAATTACAAGCCGGATATGGAAACACCAGACCTGGGAATATACACACACAAATACTTGGTCAAGCGGATAAAACATCGAACAAAAATATCAGATTTCATTTAGCTCTATAAAGATGTGCAAAATCAAAGAAAACTGGTTAGCTTCTGGGGGAGATATATGGTTCCAGTCCATATATGGGGGAGATATATGGTGATTTGGACAAAGTCAGCATGGATTTATGAAAGGTAAATCATGTCTGACGAATCTTATACAATTTTTCGAGGATGTAACTAGTAGAGTGGATAAGGGAGAACCAGTGGATGTGTTATATATGGACTTTCAGAAAGCTTTCGACAAGGTCCCACATAAGAGATTAGTATACAAACTTAAAGCACACGGTATTGGGGGTTCAGTATTGATGTGGATAGAGAACTGGCTGGCAGACAGGAAGCAAAGAGTAGGAGTAAACGGGTCCTTTTCAGATTGGAAGGAAGAGTGAATAGTGGGGTACCGCAAGCACAGTGCTGGGGATCCCCAGCTATTTACAATATATATTAATGATTTGGACGAGGAATTGTATGCAACATCTCCTATTTTGGGATGACACGAAGCTGTTTAGCTGTGAGGAGGGAGGCTAGGGAGGGGCTGCAAGGTGACTTGGATAGGCTGTGATGAGTGGACAAATGCATGGCAGATGCAGTGTGAATGGGGATAAAGTGAGGTATATTCTCCACTTTGGTGGACAAAAAAAAAAACAACTGGTTAGTACTTCATTATTTGAATGGTGAACAATTTATAGGAAAAGGGAGATGATGAGATGCAAACGAGACTTAGGGTGTCAATGGTACACAGCCATTGAAAGTAGGCATGCAGGTGACTGACAGTGAGGATAGAAGCGAATGGTATTCAGTTAGCATTCATAGCATAAGGTGAGCATAGGAGCAGGGATGTTCTACTGCTGTTGTAACGGGGTCTGGTGAGGCCAACACGGAGATATGTGTACAGTCTTTGGTTTCCTTACTATAAAAACTGAGGAAAGACATTCTTGGGCCATAGAGGGAGTACAGAGCAGGTTCACCAGACTGATTCCTGAGATGTCGGACATTTCCATATGAAGAAAAATGACTGGATAGACGTGGCTTTGTCACTTGCTAGAATTTAGAAGATATGGGGGGATCTCTATAGAAACTTACAAAATTCTTAAGGGTTGGACAGGCTAGATGCAGAAGATTGTTCCTGTATTTGGGGGAAGTTCCAGAACAAGGGGTCACCGTTTATGGATAAGGAGGGAAATCTTTTAGGACCGAGATGAGAAAAAAATGTTTATACACAGAGTGGTGAATCTGTGGAATTCTATGCCACAGATGGTAGTGTGTCCAGTTCATTGGCTATATTTAAGAGGGAGTTGGATGTGGACCTTGTAGCAATGGGATCAGGGGGTATGCGAGGAGAAGGCAGGTACGGGATGCTGAATTGGTTGATCTCAGCCATGATCATATTGAATTGGCGGTGCAGGTTGGAAACGGCACCGAATGGTCCTACTACTTCACCTATTTTCTATGTTTCTATGTTTCTACGTTCCCTAAAAATGTCGAGTCAGATGGACAGTGTGGTGAGGAAGGTGTTTGGCATGCTTGCCCTGATTGCCCTTGATACATATGACAATTAAACAATTTTGACTCTTGCATTTTAGTTTTGTTTATTTTAGGTTAGAGATGCAGAAACAGGCCCTTCAGCCCCCAGGGTCCGTGCCGACCAGCGATCCCCGCACAATAACACTATCCTACACCCACTAGGGGCATTTGAACAACTATATATGGATACAGATATGTAGAATAGAGAGAGCTATGAGCCAGTTGCAGGTAAAAAGGACTAACCCAATATGCCAATATGCTAACCCGACATGGACATGATGGGCCAAAGGGCCTGTTTCGTTGCTTTACAGCTCCGTGCCTCTATGACAGATCAATATCACATTACGCAGGCTGTGATGGTTGGTATGAACACACTAATAAGTCCTCTTGTGTGGGTTGTTTCCCTTGGATGGGTTGAGGCTGTGTTTTAACTTTATACGGGTTGATCTTTGATTCTGCTTGCCTGGCTGAATCTAAGCAAGTTTCTGTTGCCAGGTTCAGTAAACAATCAATTTGTAACAAATAAGGACAAATAGATTCAAAAAACTGCTCGAGCGTGTGAAGAAAATTCAGACCTATGTCCCTTTGCATTACAAATCAGATGTTGGGATTGCACAGAGACTGTAAACCAGATGCTTGCAGCTAACTTCTATTCATCCACAGCCTGTAACCCTTGGCCTTCTCCTCAGGAGAAGCTGCTGAGATCACCTGACTTGTTTAAGAGGTTGTCCACTTAACCACACACCCTTGAGTGATGTGAGATTAATTCTAAATTCAGATTTGTAAACAGCTGGTTTGGATTATCGGTTCTGTAACACTTCGTGGGAGAACAAAAAGAAGCTTGTGTGGAAGGATTGAACTAAATGAAAATCGGGGAATCAGTGGCCCCCGCTGGACCTGCCGATTGTGGCTGGGATACCAAGTGAGGCCGCATCTCACATTTGCCAAAATCCCTCCATGAAGGAAATTCAAATCCGTTTGTCCCAATTCTGCTTTTTCTACACACTCGGTGCAAGGATTAGTGTACAATGGTGGCACCATTGCCAATGTTTAGCTCATTTGTGCCAGTCACGGCAAATAACTTCAGAATTGAAACTAATCAGTCAAGGGCACTGAACATTGAATTCTCCAAGTTTAGGTAATAATCCCCTCCTCTTTCCTGTGCCCCACCAACTCCAGTGTGAATAATACAATCTCACCAACTCGCAACCCCCCCCCCCCCCAATACCCTTCCATCTATATCCCTCCCTCTAGCTTTACATTTCACTCCTCTCCTTATCCAACACCTTTTTGTCTCCTTTTCATCTCTAGCCTATGTCTGCCAACTTAAACCACCCTCACCTGTATCCACCTAAGACTTGTCAAGCTTTGTCCTACCCCCACTGCTTTTCCAGCTTTCTCACCCCCACACCCACGACAATCAGCCAGCCATCGTCAGTTTTTTTTTCTCCTTTGCGTCTCCTCTGACTGCATCCATGGCTGGAAGATGATGTTCAACCTGGGAATCACTGCAGACAACACCGCACAGATGGAGGAAAAGGTTGTGATGCTGACCTCCAAGTCCTCGTGAAAGAGGTGGGCATTTTGAGCGAGTTGATCACACACATGGGAGGAGGTGGTCCTGAGAGATGCCCCAATGTCCTTTGGGAATTCCTGAGGGGACATGAACTCCGCAGCAGAATACTAGCGTAGCATGCTGCAAGGTAATACCAGATGCAAGGTAAGTGATGGTGTACCTTCATTGTCTGGCCACTTCTCCACCCAGCAGCACACTGCACCAACACCTTCGCCACCATCATAAAGCCCATTGCAGTTAGCGAAGCTCCCGGTCAGCCGCCGCTATACCTCGACATCAGGCCTGGCTCGCCCGCCGCACACCGGGAACCCACCTGGAGTCGTCCACGGCTCGTCTCCTGCAAGACCCCATAGACTGGGAACCAGTGAAGAGGACTGCGACGGCAGCGGACGCTGGACAAAGGCCCGTTTTCAAGATGGCGGCGGATGGAGGAGAGGATTGATGCTGTCAGGACAACAGGTCTTTAAGGCCAAGATAAGTGCACTCTTAAGAACTTTGTAACTTTGTTGGCGCCAAAAACGTGGCGACCCTTTGTGTACTGTTACGGTGAAGTTTGCTATTACATTCCAATTGTTAGTTTAGTTTAGAGATCGAGCACGGAAACAGGCCCTTCAGCCCACCGAGTCTGCCCTGACCAGAGATCTACATACACCAGCACCCTCCTATATGATAGGGACAATTTACAATTTTACCAAAACTAATGAGCCTACAAACCTGTATGTCATTGGAGTGGGTGTGGGAGGAAACCAGAGCACCCGGAAGAAACTCACATGGTCACGAGGAGAACGTACAAACTCCGTACAGACAGCACCCGCCGTCAGGATCAAGCCTGGGTCTCTAGCGGTGTAAGGCAGCAACTCTACCGCTGCGCCACTGTGCCACCCTGTGCACTTATCTAGGATGGTGCTTATCTATTGTATGATTTTACTGGATTGTACGCAAACAAAGATTTTCACTGTGCTTAGATACATGTGACAATAAAGTATTATCAAGTTCCTAGATGTGTACTGAAAGCCTTGAGCTTCAAGGCATGGATCCAATGCTGGAACGTGGGACTACATTGATAGTTCTTTCTCGAAGAAAGCAGACACGATTGAGTGAATGTGTTAGAAATATTTCATGATTCTAGAAATACCAGCTCCTGCCCCTGTGATCTCCCCATATTATAATTCCAATTCCAGATTCAACAACCCCATTTCTCCAAGGGTGGCACAGTGACGCAGCTGGTAGAGCTGCTGCCTCAGAGCGCTAGACGCCCGGGGTTCAATCCGAAGCTCGGGTGCTGTCTCTGTGGAGTTTGCATGTTCTCCCCATCACCGCGTGGGTTTTCTCTGGGTGATCTGCTTCCTCCCAGATCCCAAAGGCATGTGGTTTTGCAAGTTAAATGGCCTCTGTAAATTGCACCTAACTCAATAGTGCATTTTAATCCCCTGGACTAACCATGTGCCCTCATTATGTGTTTATGTGGATCAGTATAGATATTGCTTGTGTGTTCAGTTTAGTTTAGAGAAACAGCGTGGAAACTAGCACTTCGGCCCTCCAAGTCCATTCCAACCAACAACCACCTGCACACTTGTTCTTTCCAACATACTAGGGACAATTTGCAGAAGCCAATTAACCGACAAACGTGCCTGTCTTTGGAATGTAGGAGGAAACGGGAATACCTGGAGAAAACCCACGGGGTCACAGGTAGGGAGAATGTACAAACTCCGTACAGACAGCATCCATAGTTAAGATCGAACCCATGTCCCTGGCGCTGTAAGGCAGCAACTCTAACGCTGCACCACTGATGTGTCTTGGGAGATCTTGCAACATTGAGACGGTACAAATGTTAGGTTATGATACTTTTGCAATTCATTCTCTCGTCCATCCGTGCCAGCCTGCTTGACTTTTCACACAGTGCATCAGACAGCAGTGCAGCAACTGTAAGGAAAAACTTTCAAGCTACCTTGTAAACAAGAGTCAGGAATCAATACAACATCTAATAGAATTTATTGATGTGAACTCTTGTCTCTCCAAGAGGACAGCATGCAAAAACAAGGAACATTTGCAGCAGAAAGTAAGCTTCCTGCATGCTGTTGTACAGTAAATCTATTATATACAGAAAACATTAAAAAAATCCACTGGACTATAGAACTGAGTGGCGATGCAACAAGGAACGTCAATAAATATCATAACAGCACAGAGAGACACCAAATGTCACTGAGCAGAGACACCAATTTGCCTCTGAAAATGCATGACTTAGCAGATACCACTTTTCACTATAAATTCCATTACAGCCGTTTATTATCTGCAGACGCAGAAGGTATGAGTGACATTCTGCCAAGCGAGCGTGATGTAATTTCTTTATGGAAAAGAAACGAGCTCTCCACATTCGATGGGATAAAAATGGAGTCCCCAATTAGGCACAGTGCTGTGCGCTTCCTTCAGGTACGAGACCCCTACTTGGTGTGGCGATGGTTAAACTACAGCCTCATTACTCTAGGAATTCAATTACAGCTTTGGCTGTCAGGGCAAAATGCAATTTCCTGCTTCAATCAAACGCTCTGTCTGATCAATTGCAATTCTCCAACAACACTGCCTCTATTAACTTGTCTGACTGATACCAGAACTTGCCTGCATGTAAGTGCCTGGAACTAGACAACAAAATGGAAGACAAACGCATATTCTTTAAAAAAAAAACAATAAAAACAAGTGATCAAGCTACGTGTCCTGTTTAAAGTGCACTATAAATACTAGTTTTTAAAGATACAATCAATAGGGTTCAGATAGTACCTTCGATATATTTGTTATATTCTTGTCAAGGAAACATCATATACAGGTAACAAGTTTGTTTGGCATTCGTAGTAAGCGTAAAATTGGAGCCACGTGATCCTGTCAAAACAGAAAGTGTTTCAAACTATTTTGTTTTCCTAACACTGGAAAGACGACAGCCTCATGGCTCAGTAGCAGCTGTTTTAGCTCAGTGGGACGGCTCTGCAGAGAGACTGGGCCACTGGCACGTGGTGTCACTAAATGCTGAAGTAACACTGTCGCTAAGTGGCTGACACGTTAACGACAGGGAGATTCTGCAGCTCTCCTCGGAGCACCAACTGCTCGCGGATACAGCCGCTTCCCAGGAATCACTTAAAGGCAGTGGGCCCGAGCGATCTATTGATGGTGGCGACTGGAGGTGGACGGGGCAGGGTATAATGCAGAGCGAGTAGGAAAGCTGAGGGGTTTGCTTCTTCCACTTGCATAGAGGAGAAGTAATCGAGGACTCAGCCAACAGCACACAAAATAAATGCTTCTCGCCGATCTCAGGAAAGCTACACTGTACAAAGCCAAGTTTCTTTACAAAATAAAAAAACATCCAGAGAAATCTTCACTTCACTCCACTCCACTTTCCTTTGTGGGTGCTTGACAACTTAAAATAATTTAGACCATTAGAAATGACAAAATAAAGAACTGCAAATGACAGCAGCCACTTTGCTCCCAACTTCATATGCACATGTCACTGAAATGCAGCCTGTGCCATCTCCTTGTCTCGGAGATGACACATACCTGTTTGCAGGCTGGCAATCATTGATAGCCACCTTGTGTAAACCTTGGACTGAAAGACCTTCAACAGTTTCTAAAATAGCAGGCCAACACATAGGAGTCTGTCTTTAAGGCAA
This sequence comes from Okamejei kenojei, assembly GCA_035221665.1. Taxonomy (NCBI): domain Eukaryota; kingdom Metazoa; phylum Chordata; class Chondrichthyes; order Rajiformes; family Rajidae; genus Okamejei; species Okamejei kenojei. Next base: position 50,991,610 of record CM069131.1, on the reverse strand, counting down.
TATTTAAAAAAAAAGTAAATCTACAAACAACCAAAAAATATATATTAAAAACTATTGGAGTGTCTGCAAATGAAGGACAAGCGTATCAGTCACATCAGTCACAATTTCTGTTACCAAAAAGTTGACATCTAAATAATATTTTGCACAAAAATATACAAGTCACAGATTGCGTCACTTGGTTACGTTTTGGTGACTGGGGTTGGGAGATGTCTTCCTGCTGTGGAGTTAAGACTTCTGCTTGTTGTTGGCTGTATCGGGCCTGTGGTCTTTTCTTTCCGAGACATTGCGCTTGACTTTTGCGTTTACGGGGTGCATCTCTTGGTTGAGTGATGGGCTGGAGTGTGACTTCTTCATCCCAGCGGCATCGTTCTCCATGCTGTTCAGTATCTCGGGCCCCCCTTCCTTCAGGAGCTGAACATAGGTCTCGTACCGAGTTTTCTGTAACAAAAAGACGGCATGGTAGTGAGTGCGTGGACAGAAGGCTACACTTATTAAGGTGGCACGGTGGCGCACCGGTAGGGTTGCACCCTTACAATGCCAGAGATCCGGGTTCAATCCTGACTATCGGTGCCGTTTGTACAGAGTTTGCACTTTCTCCCCATGACCACGTGGGTTCTCTCCAGTTTCCTCCCACACTCCAAAGACGTACAGGTTTATAGGTTAATTGGCTTGGAAAAATTGTAAATTGTCTCGAGTGGGTAGGGTAGTGCTAATGGACGGGGTGATCATTGGTCGGCACGGACTTGGTGGGCCGAAGGGCCTGTTTCCGCACTGTATCTCTGAACCAAGCTGCATTGGTGTCGGCTGCAACCATCGGAACGAAGATGGTAACCATCAAAAACATCACGAAGAATGAGGGATAAGCCTCTGATACTCTATCTTTTACCATCTTCATCTGCTTCCATTCATCAGGTAGCGACAGGTATATCATACTGCTCTTGCAAACAGAGGGAGACATAAGATGAGTTATTAAAATGTTATATAATTCTGGAACACAAGTTATGAAACCTTCCAACCGTGGGAGATGAAGTTGCCATGATTGATGTTACTGAGGAAATACCTTCGGACAATCCATTAACACGACTTCTTCTCGCCTTTAAGCCATCGCCAAGCTGATTTGATGCACACCATTTTGTGCTAACTAAACAAGTAAGGTCCTGTTTAGGTGACAGGATGATTGGCCCTTGCCCTACAGTGTTGAGTAAGGAGAGATCATCTACTGGTAAGTTTATGCTTAAGTACAAGATGCCACTCGACTGTGGTTCAATAAGATACCCACACATAGACTCAAGGTTCAAACATGAACAATGTCCTCCAGGAAGGGGGCAGCAGACAGCAATTGTATCCCAGGCACTTGAGTCAGATCAGAAAGTCATTGTCATGTGGTGGCACAGAGATTACATTACTGGAGTAGTAAGTGGGTTGGGGGTGCGAGAGTGATAAAGACCGCAAGCTTCAAATAGGCGCTGAACTTTCTGGACATGGGGGCATTATTTTTGCACTATCAATGTCTATTTATTTGTACATGTTTTAATATATGTGCTGAACTTTATTTTATTGTTTATTATGGGTTTTACAGAGTACTATGTTTACATATCTGTTGTGCTGCTGCAAGTAAGAATGCAATTGTTCGGTTCGGGAAATATGACGATAAAACACTCTTGATTCTGACAAGGTCCAACACACTGCACCTCCCCCCTACTCCCTCCAACCACCCATCTCCCTTTCTCATTTACCCAGCATACTTTCTAAATCCTCAGTTCCTTTCCCCTCTCTGCCTTCTCCACCTGCTTAACCCTCAACCCTCCTTTCCCCAGGTATCCCCAATTTTCTTCTCCCCTGCCCCTGTTCCATCTACCCATCATCCCTCCGAGTCTACATTCCACTCCCTGCCTTCATTGCCTATCAGATTTCTCCATTCCCGTTCCTTTGTCTTCTCCACTTATTGCCTCTGGCCTTGGATACTATCTCCATCCTTCTCTCCGCCAACTGACATCAACTTCTTGTTACCTGGATCCATCTATAATTTGCCAGCTCTTGCATTTACTCCCACCTTCCCAAGACCTCTATTAGCTATCTCCCCTCCAGTATTTATTTCAAGAGGGCTAGAATACAAAAACAGGGATGTAATGTGGAGGCTCGTTAACGGGCTGCTGAGCACCATATCTGAGGAAGGATGTGCTGGCCCTCTAGAGAGGGTTCAGAGGTGGTTTACAAGAATGAGCCCAGGAATGAGTGGGTTAACATTTGATGAGCGTTTGACGTCACTGGGCCTGTACTCGCTGGAGTTTAGAAGAATGAGGTGGGACCTCATTGAAATGGACCAACTAGTGAAAGGCTTGGATAGAGTAGATGGGGAGAGAATGTTTCCACTAGTGGGAGAGTCTAGGACGAGAGGTCATAGCCTCAGAATTAAAGGACATTCTTTGGGAAGCAGATGAGGAGGAATTTATTTAGTCGGAGGGTGGCAAATTCATTGGGAGAAGGCAGGAGAATGGGGTTAGGAGAGTGAGACGAATCAGCCATGATTGAATGGCGGAGTAGACTTGATGGGCTGAATGGCCTAATTCTGCTCCTATGACATGTGACCTTATGACCTCTACTCTATCAGTCTGAAGAAGGGTCCCCCACCTGAAACATGGTCTGTCCATTTCCACCCACAGATGTTTCTGTTCATCTGGCATTTTGCTTATTACTCAAGCCACCCTTTTACTTTACTTTAGAGATACAGTGTGGAAACAGGCCATTCAGCCCACCGAGTTCACTCCAACCAGTGATCACCACATACACCAGCACTATTCTACACAAGGAGAATTTTTTTTTACAGAAGCCAATGAACCCACAAATCAGTAGGTCTTTGCTGTGCAGGAGGAAACCAGAGCACCCGGAGAAAACCCACGCTGTCACTGGGAGAATGTACAAACTCTGTGCAGACTGCACCCATAGACAGGATCGTCCCTTAGTCTCTGGCGCTGTAAGGCAGAAACTCACAAGCAATAATGGATGGGGTGCTGAGGGCCAACCTTGCTAGTGATGATCGCATGAATAAATTTTAATCGGATGACCAGTGAAGCCAGAATATTCTGTCCAATGGAACCAATAAGAAGAGTGGTTAAAGAACAAGGATCTGAAACCTAGTGGAATAGCTCCAGCAGATATAGAGATCCCAGAATTAGTCCATTCAGCCCATCAAGCCTACTCCGCCATTCAATCATGGCTGATCTATCTCTCCCTCCTAATCCCATTCTCCTGCCTTCTCCCCATAACCTCTGACACTGTACTAATCAATAATCTATCACTCTTTGCCTTAAATCTATCCTCTGATGGCCTCCACAGCCTTCTGTGGCAAAGAAATCCACAGATTCACCGCCCTCTGACTAAAGAAATTTCTCCTCACCACCTTCCTAAAAGAACGTCCTTTAATTGGGAGGCTATGACCTCTAGTCCTAGACTCTCCCACTAGTGGAGACATCCTCTCCACATCCACTTTATCCAAGCCTTCAATGCATCTTTGCTTTGAGAATGAGTTTGGATTGGGCATTTATCTACGTGAGGCAATACTCCTGGCTGAATATGGTGCACCAGAGAATAATTATTAAAGAATAAAAATGAAAGAATTGTGACGTTGCAGCTACACTAATAAGAATAAGTAGCAACTGCTATTCAAATGAGTTTAAATCTTCAAATGGATAATCTCTTTTCACCGGCACGACATTTTGCTGCTCTCATCCGTGGAGTTGAGAGAGAGGGAAATGTGAAAGGAATTAATTTATTGCTGTAAAGGAACATACAAAATCCAGCAATCATTCATCTCGCTAAACCCACAGCATAATTTCTACATTGCTGGGTATACTCCGCTGCATGGAATACAAATGGTGTCAGTTCTTCTAATAATGCTGAAGAATTTCATGCATTCAATTCCTTCATCAAACTCATCAGTCAATAACTTAATTACCATTGTAGCGCATCAAGGAGCTGCTGAATAAATGTTGATAATTACTAATGCTGCTGTTTGCACTTCGGGCTCAGATTAAACAGAGAATAATTCCCCCTGGTGCCCCTAGAGACAGCCATAAATTTTGATACAAACAAATGCACCTTTGTGGCATGCACGTGTCTGCTGATTATCGGGGGTCTAGAGCTGGTATAAGTCAGTGCTCCATTGTTTAGTTTAGTTTAGTTTATTGTCATGTGTACCAAGGTACAGTGAAAAGCTTTTGTTGCGTGCTAACCAGTCAGCGGAAAGACAATACATGATTTCAATCAACCACAGTGGACAGATACACGATAAAGGGAATAACGTGAATAACGTTTAGTGCAAGATTAAGTCCAGTAAATTCTGGTCAAATATAGTCTGAGGGTCCCCATTGAGGTGAAAATCAAAGAAAGGCAATAAATCGAGCTGTTTTTATCTGACAAGGTGAGAGAATTGAGAAGATCATGAAGCAACACCCAAGAGACGATACCTTGACTCCAATGTATCAATTAAGTCATAGTCCCAAGTCCCATCACCTATCCATATTCTCCAGTGATGTTGAGAAGAACTAAGCCTCTGTGCTTTGAGAGTAATAAATTTGGAGGTGTAAACACAAAGAACAACAGATGCTGGTTTACAGAAAAAGACACAAAACGCTGAAGTAACTCAGCGGGTCAGGCAGCATCACTGGAGAACATGGATAGGCAAAGTTTTGGTTCGGGACCCTTCTTCAGAAAGGTGAATGCTGCCATTAGTCTTCTTTCCAAATATGAGATATTTATTATAGTCACGAACGATTAATTAACCCCAAGGAAAGGACATTGTTTGTATTGCACGATTCATGATTCCTGGAGAATGCACTAGATATATTTTGCCAATCTTCAAATATGCACTAAAGAAGGAAAATGTCCCCATCAGAGACATTCTCGTTGTTCTCATGCCATTATCCAGCTGCACCCTGTACTACTCGCCAGAGTTGTTCTTTCTGTTAGAGTGCTTACATCTTTATCACTCTTTGGTTGACAGATTTCCTGCTGGATTACCGACTTTATTTATTAATTGGTGGCCATTACATACCTATGGGCCCTAATGTCTACCTTTCTCACGAGTGGCAATATCTGTACGTTAATCCAATTGAACTATTTCAAGGATTCAGCAGGTCATGCAGCATCAGCAGAAAGACCAGAAAGGGCGGCACGATGGAGCAGTGGTAAGGTTGCTTCCTTACAGCGCTAGAGACATGGGTTCGATCCTGAATACGGTTGCTGTCTGTACGGAGTTTGCACGTTCTCCTTGTGGTGCCGTGGGTTTTCTCCGGGTGCTCTTGCTGATAGAGTAGAGGTCATAAGGTCACAAGTCATAGGAGCAGAATTAGGCCATTCAGCCCATCAAGTCTACTCCGCCATTCAATCATGGCTGATTCGTCTCACTCTCCTAACCCCATTCTCCTGCCTTCTCCCCATAACCCCGGACACCCATACTAATCAAGAGTCTATCAAAGTCCGCCTTTAAAATACCCATTTACTTGGCCTGCAAGGCCGTCTGTGGCAATGACGTCCACAGATTCACCACCCTCTGACTACAGATTTACCATTCTTTAACTGTGGGAACCCTGCTGAATTTTGAATTGGTTGGACCCTCCTGTAACACCCCATGATCTAGGGTAAGCAACATCTCCAAGTGAACCAAAAACACAACATCAATTGCAAGGTGTTGGTTTTTCTTCTGCTTTCAGTACATCAAGTAAAATATCCATTCAGTTTTCATCTGAACGAACAATGTAACGCAAAGCAACATCACGACAACATCATATGGCTAATGCTCGGCTGATTATAGTTCTTGCCCTTCAGACTAACTCAAATGAATGGTTGCCAGAATTATGAATTCACCCTGTCGATCATTTCACAAACACCATTCTACATTAAAAGGTCAGCAGTTCCAAAGTAAATCTAACAAACTGCAAGTGGATGTCTCATATTCATGATTCATATTCATATTCACAGTCCTGTGCTCAATTCTTTTATGTGCAAATTACATTGTGTTAAATGTCCTTCCCCATTTTTCAAAGTCCAATTTAAACTGCATTCTCTAATTGCAGTTTTATTATTGAAGGCGATATCCCAAGGAGACGGCAAGGTCTACAAGGTTAACTTTTAATTAGAAGAGTAGGAGGTAAAATTGGGCATGGTTTCCTTTCTAGGTTGTGTTGTGGGGCTTCGAGTAAACAATAATCTTAACCGAAATGTAAAATTGCCGGCCAGAACAGTCCGAAGCTCCTCATGACCCTTTTGTCAAAATGCCCGTGCTCCTTCCCACTGTGTTTAGTTTAGAGATACAACTTGGAACAGGCCCTTTGGCCCCCTGAGTCCACGCCGATCAGCGATCAATACACTGGTTTAATCCTACACTCGAGAGGCAATTTATCAAAGCCAATGGACTTACAAACCTGCTCATCTTTGAAATGTGGGGGGAAAATGGAGCACCCGGAGAAAACCCACGAACACAGCAAGGATGTGCATAATCTGTACAGACAGCACCCGGGGTCAGGATTGAACCCGGGTCTCTGACGTGTCTGTAAGGCAGCAACTCTACCGCTGGGCCACCGTGCTGCCCCCACTGTGTGGAATCCAGAAATTGATGGTTTGTGTATAATGAATGCTATCTCAAAATAGCATTCCCTACTTCATCAAAACTTATTGACAGCTAATTCCCAGGAATAGACTAATAATCTAGAGACACATCCAAATTCCAACAGGCAGCTGTGGAGGTTAAATTCAATTGATTAATAATTTAGAATGAAAATCTCGTATCAGTATTAATCGTTATGAAATGGCCCAAATGTCATTTAATCATATCTCGAACATTAATGTTTTATTAATCTACTCTCTTTACCTTGCCCAGTCTAAATATGACTCCTGGTTGGATTAAAGGGATATTGAAGACCAATGCCCCCTCATGTCCTCTGCCAAGCTATTCAGCACCATTACCATGCATCTTTTCAAGGGAAATAAGGGACAGTTAATAAATTGGATTGTCACATTAAGCATTGTGTATAAATTCATGAGGGGATTAGACAGGGTGAATGGTGAGTCTTTTCCCCAGAGAAGGGGAATCCAGACCCAGAGGGCATTGGTTTAAGGTGAGATTGGAATGATTTAATAGGAAGCTGAGGGGTATCTTTTTCACATAGAGGGTGGCGGGTATGTGGAACGAGCTGCCAGAGGACGTAGTTGAGACTATAACAACATTTAAAAGGCATTAGGACGGGCACATGGATAGGAACAGTCTATATGTTTATGGCCAAACGCGGTTAGGTGGAACTAGCACAGATGGACATCTTGGTTGGCATAGTCAAGTTGGGCTGAAAGGCCTGTATCTGTGCTGTATGACGTTTTGGCTATGACTCTAATGCTGAACTAAACTACAGGTGGGGATGGATTCTGTGGTGAATTCTGACCCTTCACCAACTTGTTTTGGGGGGAAGGGCGTTGAGTAGTCTGTGCAGATAAACACATCTTTTTCCTATTGTGAGAATTTAGATTTATTTACATTCAATAGAGCATCCCAGATAACTATCACTAGCACAGATTTAAGTGGGTATTTACTTTAGTTTAGTGCTTAGTGATACAGCGTAGAAACAGGCCCTTTGGCCCACTGAGTCCACCCCAACCAACAGCCACCCACACATTTATTCTAATCAACATACCAAAGACAATTCACAGAACCAATTAACCAATTAACAAATCTTCGCAATGCAGAAGGAAACCAGTCCACCTGGAGAAAACCCACGTGGTCACAGGGAACATGCAAATCCCTACAGACAGCACGTGTAGTCAGGATCGAACCTGGGTCTCTGGAACTGTAAGGCAGCAGCTGTACCGCTGCCCCTTAGTTTAGTTTAGTTTAGAGATACAGCGCGGAAACAGGCCCTTACGGTCCGCCCGGTCCGCGATCCCCGCACATTAACACCTTCTTATATCCACTAGGGACAATTTCTACATTTACGAAGCCAATTAACCTACGTACCTGTATATCTTTGGAGTGTGGGAGGAAACCGAAGATCTCGGAGAAAACTCACGCAGTTCATGGGGAGAACGTACAAACTCCGTACAGACAGTACCCGTAGTCAGGATCGAACCCGGGGCTCCGGCGCTGCATTCACTGTAAGGCAGCAACTCTACCGCTGTGCCACCTTGCTGCCTTTGAATAAACCGGAGTCTTTGAAAAAACCAAAGAACACTTTCCTTCCCCATGTTTATACTCCTATAGACATGTTGGCTACTTTGTTGTAGACTGTATATTTAACAATACGCCTATGGTTCTATACATTAGTACTTTTGGCATTAAAACACAAGGAGTTCTGTAGATAGACACAAAGTGCTGGAGTAACTTAGCGAGAGAGCCAACGATTTGGATAAAAAGGATGGGTGGCGTTTTGGGTAGGAACCCTTCTTCAGACAGGAAGGAATTCGGTATGTTTGTCGATTGGTAGTGGGGGGTCTGTTCATAACAAATAATGTTTGAATATATATTCCATGTGAAAGCGTTCAGATTTATTAAGAAATAGAATGATCTAGATTGACATCCACCTGACATTTCAACTCAAGGGAAACATTTTCATAAGAAAATGTTAAGAAAATGTGCATCATTCATCAAAGGAGATCTGGAGATAGAAACAACATTTGACCCTATGCTCAGCCGCTGCAATACTTGTGATAACGATGCTCTCACAGAACTCAATGTTATAGATGCATCCAAGTGACCTTTGGAGCCACTTCAGAGGACGGGTCACTTAAATGTGGGGAGGCCAGTATGGGCAAAGAGAGTCAGTCACTGTCTAATCCTGAGATGTCTCAGGAGAAGTTCAAGCAAGTGACCCAAAGAGTGCTCATGCTAATAAGTTTAAAGAGACATTCTAATAAAATAATGGGGTAGAGGTGTAATTCCAGGGCAGTGCTCGAAAAACACTGAAGGTTGCTCCTCAAAGGTGCAAATTAATATTTTTAAGGTAGAAGTTGACACATTCTTGATTAGTAAGGATATCAGGGGTTATGGGGAGAAGGCAGGAGAATGCGGTTGAGAGGGAACGAGAATTCGGTTGAGAGGGAACGCCACGATTGAATGGTGAAGTGGACTTGATGGGCCGAAAGGCCTAAATCTGCTCCTAGAACTTATGAACTTATGAAATATGCAGCAATTACATTCACAAACCTGTGTTACTGAGTATTTCTTGTGGCAGCCAACTAGTCAATATGTGAATATAGTTAACTTTACATATCTTCCCTCATTTGTTGCCTTCACTGCTTCTCACCCCATGGTCACCGGCCAAGGAGGCGCAGCGGTAGAGTTGCTGCCTCAAGCCCCTGTCCCACTTAGGAAACCTGAACGGAAACCTCTGGAGACCTTGCGGCCCATACAAGGTTTCCGCGAGGTTCCCGGAGGTTTTGGTCACTCTCCCTAATGGTCGAAAGTAGTTTCCGCGTAGTCGAGGCTTCTTCTATGTTCCTGCGATTATTTCAACAAATTCAAAACCGGCCTAGACTAAAAATAGGTTGCCGTTTGGTCGAAGCCAGTAGAGTGGGGTCGCTATTTACTTACAGGCAGTCAAAGGCAATCTCCTTCGCTGACCGACCATTTTGATTGGGTGGGTGGAGTTTTCAGGGTGGGGGGACCTAGTGTTAAAATGTGTGTGTGTGTGTGTGTGTGTATGTGTGTGTGTGTGTGTGTGTGTGTGTGTGTGTGTGTGTGTGTGTGCGCACGCTTGCGCGCAGCTGGTCAAGGGTTTCCAGACTCATGGAAACCTGGGGGGGGGGGGGGTGCGCAAGGTCACCAGAGGTTTCCGTTCAGGTTTCCTAAGTGGGACAGGGGCTTAACAGTGCTTGCTGTACCCAAGTTCGATCCCGACTACGGGTGCAGTCTATACAGAGTTTGTACATTCTCCCCGTGATCTGCATGGGTTTTCGCCGAGATCTTCGGTTTCCTCCCACACTCCAAAGACGCACACGTATGCAGGTTAATTAGCTTGGTATATGTGTAAATTGTGCCAAGTGTGTGTATGATAGTGTAAATGTGCGGGGATCGCTGGTCGGTGCGGACTCGATGGGCTGAAGGGTCTGTTTCCGCGCTGTATCTCAAAACTAAAAAGTAGTGCGTGGTTTTCTTGAAGAGACAGTGCAGAACGTTTTATTTCAGACCCTACCTCAAATTCCAGGTAGTGTTCCTTCAGTCTGTACTCATCAATTTCCTTGGCTTTGACCTTCTTGTCGGGTGGGTAGGAGCGGTGCTCAGTGAGTTCAGTGGATATCTGCTTCAGCTTGGCCTCATGCGACTTCATCTGGTCTTCCTGCGGCAGAGAATTCAATTAGAAAATCATTACACTCATCAAAATAATTACCAAAAATAATTAAAGAACAAGCGTTCTTGGTGACTTGGGTGAAGCTGCTTCATTTCTAATGGCACCTTCTAAAACCATGCAATGTTTTATCATTTTAAATACCGAAAAGGGTCTTTTACCCAGAGAAGGGGAATAAAGAACCAAAAGACACAGGTTGAAGGGAAAGATTTACAGCCCCTGAGACCCGGGTTCAATCCTGACTACAGGTGCTTGTGTGAGCGGAGTTGTCCGTTCTCCCTGCGACCGCATGTGGTTTCTCTTGGTGCTCCAGTTTCCGCCTATAGTCCAAATACGTAAAGGTTTGTACGTTAAATGGCTTCGGTAAATTGCCCCTGGCGTGTAGGATAGTGGTGATAGTAGGGTGATCGCTGGTCAGCGTGGACCCGGTTGGCTGAAGGGCCTGTTTCCATGCTGTATCTCTAAAATGTCTAATATACAGTATTATATAATTATATAATAATATATAATTATATAATATACAGGCAAGGGAATAGCCGTCAGTTCGAGTTGAGACCCTGTGTCCTTTTGTCCTGGGTGCCCAGTATCCTTTTGCCTCCACAGATGCTGCTTGACCCCCGAGCTTCTCTAGCAGTTTGTGTTTTTGCTCCAGATTCCAGCATCCGCAGGCTTTAGACGTCAGACTTTGGAGATACAGTGCGGAAATAGGCCCTTCGGCCCACCGAGTTCACGCTGATCAGCGATCACCCGCACACTTGCACTATCCGACGCTCTGGGAACAATTTACAATTTACAGAAGCCAATGAACCGACAAACCCCTATGTCTTTGGAGTTTGGGACGAAACCGGAGTAAAATCATGTGGTCACAGGGAGAACGTACAAACTCCGTACATACAGCACGTAGTCAGGATTGAACCCGGATGTCTGGCGCTGTAAGGCAGCAACTCTACCGCTGTGACACAGTGCCACTCTACTGTGTCTTTGGTCTCCTGGGATACAACAGGGCTGCAAGACTAACTGGACAGTATTCTAATGAGAAAGCACTGGTTTGATGAACCAAATTGTTCCCTATCTTTGAAATGTGCATTGAAATAAACCAAAGTTAACTTATAAAGGCAACTTTGTTTTTCACGGTTCTATGGTTTGGGGTTCAACCACAGGATTAGACTGGGGACGCCGTAGTAGCTCTTCCCTGAGCGGATCTGAGAATAGATTGGGATGGATAAGATTGTAACTACGTTATATCGGGAAGAGCAGAAATGTTCCCTTGAGTGGCGGACTGATGGATCAGGAGACAGGAATTTAAACATTTGGGCCAAATATATAAAGAGAATGTATTTTTTAAAGACAGATAGTGAATGGAATTCACTGCCTGTAAGTCTGTAGTAAAAGGTAATTGAACAGGGACTTCGGAAAGAATAGTTAGAAAGGCCAAAGGGCAAGAGCGAAAGATTGGGACTAATAGGATTGCACTGCTTGGAGCTATCACAGGCTCAATAGGCATAATGTCCTCCTTAGGTGCCATGACAGAGTGTCTAGTTTAGAGAAACAGTGTAGAAAAAGAGTCTTCACCCCCACACCAAATATGATCACCCATACAATAGTTCTATCCTTGACACTGGTGGGAAAATTTACAGAGGCCAATTAACCTGCAAACATGGTCATAGTGAGAACGTACACACTCCGTACAGAGAGAACCCATAATTAGGATTGAACCTGGGTCTCCAGTGCTGTAAGGCAGCAACTCTATCGCTGCGCCACTGTAATTTGAACTTAAACTTGCAAGATGTTTCACAATTCAGCAGAACCTCGAAAAGGCAATATAACACATTATAGTGGTAGTGGTAGTGATAGAAGAATACATTTCTGATTGGAAGTCTGTGACCTGCAATTTACCAAGGAGATCGGCGCTGGAACCCCTGGTGATATATATTATCGACTTGGATGTGAATGTGGGAAGTATGATTAACAAGTTGCAAACCACACGAAATGGTGGTGCTACAGATAATGGGGAAGGCTGTCCTACAGTGGCATGTACAGTTGGGTAGAGAGCATGGACAGATGCAACTTAAAAACAGGTAGTGCGTGACGATGCTTTTTTAAAAAAATCAGAATGCTTCATGTTCATAAATTCATAAGTTTATAGGAGCAGAATTAGGCCATGCTGCCCATCGAGTCTACTCCACCATTCAATCATGGCTGATCTATCTTTCCCTCTCAACTCTATTCTCCTGCCTTCTCGTCTTACCCCGAGGCTTTTACCACCATTGCTGGGGACTTCAATAAGGCAAACCTCAAGAAATTGCTCCCTAACTTCCACCAACATGTCTCCTGCTGCACCAGAGGACCAAACACCCTCGACCACTGCAACACCACCATCAAGAATGCTTACCGCTCTATCCCTCGCCCTCACTTCGGTAAATCCGACCATACTGCGGTGCTGCTTCTTCCTGCCTACAGGCAGCAATTAAAGAGCGCACCCCCAGAGGTGAGGACAGTACAGAGCTGGTCGGTGGGGCAGAGGAACAACCACAGGACTGTTTGGAGTCTGTAGACTGGGCAATGTTCAAGGACTCGGCAACGGACTTGAATGAATACGCCACAGTCATTACAGACTTCATTAAGAAATGTGTGGAGGACTGCATCCAACAAAAACCTTCTGAGTGTTTCCCAATCAGAAACCTTGGATGAACAATGTGAGATCCGCACTCTTCTGAAGACCAGACACCGGGCATTCATGTCTGATGATACAGTGGTCTTTACGAAGTCCAGATACGACCTTGGTAAGGCCATCAAAAAGGCCAAAAGGGAGTTCTGCTCCAAACTGGATGAGACAGATGTTCGGCAGCTGTGTCAGGGACTGAATGCAATCACCTCCTACAAGGCGAAACCAGGAGGCAGCTCGGATGTCGGCGATACATGACTCCCTGATGAGCTCAATGCATTTTACGCACGCTTTGATAGGGAGAACACCGATGTGCCTTCCCGAGCCCCCATTCGCTGTGATGGTATTTCAGTCTCAGTAACAGAGGCCGACGTCAGGAAATCCTTCAGAGGGGTGAACCCTCGAAAAGCATCTGGACCTGATGGTATTAAAGAAGGAACTGCAGATGCTGGAGAATCGAGGGTACACAAAAAGCTGGAGAAACTCAGCGGGTGCAGCAGCATCTAAGGAGCGAAGGAGATAGGCGACGTTTCGGGTCGAGGACCCTTCTTCAGACAGAAGAAGGGTCTCGACCCGAAACGTCGCCTATCTCCTTCGCTCCTTAGATGCTGCTGCACCCGCTGAGTTTCTCCAGCTTTTTGTGTACCCTGGACCTGATGGTATACCTGGTTGTATAAAAACCTGTGCGGACCAACTGGCTGGAGTTTTTATGGACATTTTCAACCTGTCACTTCTGAGATCTGAGGTTCTCACCTGCCTCAAAAGGGCATCAATAATACCGGTGCCCAAGAAGAGCAAGGTGACGTGCCTCAATGACTATCGACCTGTGGCACTAACGCCTGTGGTGATGAAGTGCTTCGAGAGGTTGATCATGGCGCAAATCAACTCCTACCTCGACAAAAACCTGTACCCACTGCAGTTCGCTTACCGCCACAACAGATCAACGGTGGCCGTGATCTCGCTGGCCCTCCACTTTGCTCTGGACCACTTGGACAACAAAAACTCATATGTCAGGCTGTTATTCATTGACTACAGCTCGGCATTTAACACAATCATCCCCTCCAAGCTGGTTACAAAACTCGCAGAACTGGGTCTCTGCGCATCCCTCTGCAATTGGATCCTCGACTTCCTCATTCACAGACCATAGTCTGTTCGTATTGGTGGAAATGTGTCAGACTCGATAACAATCAGCACGGGAGCACCTCAAGGCTGCGTGCTCAGCCCCCTGCTGTACTCACTCTATACTCATGACTGTGTAGCCGGTCACAGTGCGAACTCCATCATCAAGTTCGCTGACGACACCACTGTAGTGGAACGTATCACTGATGGGGATGAGTCGGAGTACAGAAGAGAGATCGAGCGACTGTCCATATGGTGCCAGCACAATAACCTGGCCCTCAACACCAGCAAATCCAAGGAACTGATTGTGGACTTTGGAAGGAGTAGGATGGGGACCCACAGTCCTATTTATATCAACGGGTCGATGGTTGAAAGGGTCAAGAGCTTCAAATTCCTGGGCGTGCACATCTGTGAAGATCTTTCCTGGTCCGAGAACACAGATGCAATTATTAAGAAAGCACATCAGCGCCTCTACTTCCTGAGAAGATTACGGAGAGTCGGTCTGTCAAGGAGGACTCTCTCTAACCTACAGGTGCACAGTAGAGAGCTTGCTGACCGGTTGCATCGTGGCTTGGTTCGGCAACTTGAGTGCCCTGGAGAGGAAAAGACTACAAAAAGTAGTAAACAGTGCCCAGTCCATCATCGGCTCTGACCTTCCTTCCATCGAGGGGATCTACCACAGTCGCTGCCTCAAAAAGGCTGGCAGCATCATCAAGGACCCACACCACCCTGGCCACACACTCATCTCTCTGCTACCTTCGGGTAGAAGGTACAGGAGCCTGAGAACTGCAACAACCCGGTTCAGGAATAGCTACTTCCCCACAGCCATCAGGCTATTAAACCTGGCTCGGACAAAACTCTGAACATTAATACCCCTCCATCTGTTATTTGCACTTTATTAATTTATTAATTAATGTGTGTATTTAAGTATATAATTGTAGTCAATGCCTACTATGTTCTGTTGTGCTATGCAAAGAAAAAAAAATCATTGTCCTGTAGGGCATAACTTTAAAGTGAGAGGGGCAAAGT
Source organism: Okamejei kenojei (assembly GCA_035221665.1). Taxonomy (NCBI): domain Eukaryota; kingdom Metazoa; phylum Chordata; class Chondrichthyes; order Rajiformes; family Rajidae; genus Okamejei; species Okamejei kenojei. Next base: position 50,976,469 of record CM069131.1, on the reverse strand, counting down.
TTAAAGGAGCTGTGCAGAGCAAGTTTTTTTTTTAACCCGGAGGGTGTTGGATACCTGGAATGCGCTGCCAGTGGGGTACTGGTGGAGGCAGATACAAGGGTGGCATTTAAGAGACTTTTAGATAGGCAAATGGATATGCAGGGAATTGAGGGCTATTAATCAGGTGCGGACAGATGAGATTAGTTCACCTTGTCATCATGTTCGGCACAGACATTGCAGGCCGAAGGACTTGTACCAAAGCTTTTATTTATTCTAAGTCAAATACGTATGGTTAGAGACATACACAGTAAATGGAAGGTGCTAAGGTGTGTCGACTTTATTTTACACACAAAGTGCTGGATTAACCTAGCAGGTCAGGCAGCATCTCTGGAGAACATTGATAGGTGGCGTTCTAGTCCAAATGTCAATGCAGGTTGATGAAGCCTTCATAAATCGAGGCATAAAATATAAACAATGGCACATTATCTTACAACTTTCCTGAACTCTGGTTAAACCGCACCATACTCTGTGCGCAGATCTGGTTTACACTCTATAGGAAATGGTTGCATTGAAGAGAGTGCAGAGGAAATTCACCAAGGGATGCCTGGATTGGAGACTTCAGTTATAGAGAGAGATTAAACGGGTTGGGCTTGTTGTCCCTGGATTGGAGGAGGCTGAGAATGAGGTGATTGAGTTATATACAATTGTGAAAGGAACAGAAAGGGTAGATATCCAGAATATTTTTCCATGGCTAGGATATCAAAAACATAGAGCATTGACTTAAGGTGAGAGTTTAGCTTCGTTTAGAGATACAGCACGGAAAAAGGCCCTTCGCCCCACCGGGTCAGCTTCGACCAGCGATCCCCACACACTAGCTAGACAATTTACAATCTTTACCGAAGCCAATTAACTTACAAACCTGTATGTCGTTGGAGTGTGGGAGGAAACCAGAGCCCCCAGAGAAAACCCACGCGGTCACGGGGAGAACATATAAACTCCGTTCAGACAGCACCTGTAGTCAGGATCAAACCCCGGTCTCTGGCATTGTGAAGTAGCAACTGTGCCGCCCCAAGAGAAGGGAGTTTAATCAGAGATTTGCGGGGAGAGTTTTTTTTTACACGGAGTGTAGCTGCTTTCTGGAACACACTGCCAGAGGTGGTATTGAAATCAGACAAAATAACTCCATTTAAGACACATTTGGGCAGGCACTTAAATAGGCCTGGCCCATAAGGATACAGACCTGATGCAGGAAAATGCTATTAGGTTAAATGGGGAATAAGGTTGGTGTGAATGTGCTGGTCTGAAGGGCCTGTTTCTGTGCCATGCAACTTTATGATTATAAAGTGCAAAACAGTATTATAAGGGCATGGGAATGCAATTAGGTTAGATGGGAAAAATAGTTGGTATGCATGTGGTGGGCCAACAGCTTGTTTCTGCGCCGTACAACTCTAAGGTGCAAAGCAATAAAATCAGGGCATGGGAATGCAATAAGGTTAGATGGGGGAAAAGGTCAGTATGGATGTGGTGGGCTGAAGGGCCTGTTTCTGCTCTGTACAACTCTATGACTAAGAAGTAAAGCAATAAAACAAGGGCATGGGAATTTAGCCCCAGTGTTTGAAATTATTATTAAATCAGTCCCATTGTCGTTTTAAGGGCAGCTGGCAGTATCACAGCAGTAGGTGCAATTTGTAATGCAATGCTGGAAAATTCACACATTATGGCATGTCAAGTCATGTTTCCACGGCAACGCCATATGCTGAAGCCTCAGAAGCAGGTAGGATGCAGCCAACAACTCAACTGGTATCTACACTTGGGTAGCAGGATAGCACAAGCTGTCACTAATGGGAGCGGAAGAAACTGGAGCTGAATTACAGCGCTTGCATGAAGTGCCAGAGTACACAATTAGCTGTGTGGAGGGCAGCTGCCAGTTCCCAGAGAAGAAAAAAACGGCAGGCAAATAATACAGGTCAGAAACAATCAATACCGATAAATCCATTGAGGATATACTGCAGTTATACAGGACCCACAGGAGAATGCACTTGGAATATTGTAATAAAAAGTAGTAAATGCTGGAAACACTTAGCCTCACGCGGAAAATGGCGGAATGTGGATCATTGTGCAGGCAGGCAAGATTAGCATCTTGGCATCATGTTTGGCACATTGTGGGCCAAAGGGGCTGTTCCAGTTCTGTACTTTTAGTTTAGCTTAGTTTAGAGATGCAGCATGGAAACAGACCCTTCCGCCCACCGAGTCTGCCCGACCAGCTATCAGCCATACACTAGTTCTATCCTACACACTAGGAACAATTTACAGAGGCCAATTAACCTACAAACCTGCACGTCTTTGGAGTGTGGGAGGAAAGCAGAGCACCCGGGGAAAACCCACGCGGTCACAGAGAGATCGTATAAACTCCATACAGACAGCACCCAGGATCGAACTCGGGTCTCCAGCTCTGTAAGGCAGCAACTCTACCGCAGCGCCACCGTGCCGCTCTGGTATGGAAATTATAGAGGCTTGTAATCTGTGCTGTTCTATGTTCTATGTTCTACATATATTCAACTCTGATGAAGGATCTTCACCTGAACAACGAACTATTTATCTTTGCACAGATGCTGTCTGAGTATTTCCAGTATTTTCCAGTTTCATTTCAGATTCCCAACCTCTGCGGCATTTTATTTTCAGTAGCCAGAAAAATGTGATTTGGTTTGGTCTCCCTACCTAGTGTGGAAGATACTTGAGATTGAGGTTCATCAAAGAAGATTCACGAGATGGAACCTTCCCAGGTAGGTTCCTGTCCTAGATATACCACATGGAAACAGGCCCTTCGGCCCACCGAGTCCACACCGTCCATCGATCACCCATTCACACTAGTTCTATACTATCCCACTCCTGCATCCACTCCCTATACACTCGAGGCAATTTACAAAGGGCAACTAACCCACAAATCTTTCCATAGCCAGAGGGTGGGGGAACTAGAATTAATTCCCACAGACGGATGTGGAGGCCAAGTCATTGGGTATTTTTTAAAGCGGAGATTGATAGGTTCTTGATTAGTAAGGTTACTGGGAGAAGGCTGGGGAATGGATTTGAGAGAGAAAATAGATCAGCTATGATCAAATGATGGAGCAGACTCGACGGGTTAGGCAGACTCGCCTAATTCTCCACCTAAATCCTACTCGGTCTACTTCAGTCCATAGCATCCAATGGAGAGTGCTGGAGATGATTTAACACCCATACTCTTCGTCTGAAACCCTGCAGGTTCCAGAAGTTCCAGTGTTTCGGCAGGTAACCTTTTAAAGTTGATGGGGGTTTCTGCCTTCAATCCCCTTTCATCCCACCCCAGTCAACCCCTTCGAGTCAACCAGTCTGAAGAAGGGCCTGAAACATCACCTATCCATGTTCTCCACAGATGCTGCCTGACCCGCTGAGTTACTCCAGCACTTTGTGCCTTGTTATGCAAACCGGCAGTTCCCCGGGTCTTCAACCTCTCCTCATATTTCCGTTCAGCAGTCACGGATCAATAACTGAACGTTCATTCATCCTACAGTGACTGATTTGCCAAAATAAACTGCCAGCTGTAAACTGGCCGGAAAGGAAAACCTAGTTGAGTGTTAAACATGAGAGGTTAGTAACTAACACACGTAATATCAGCAATAAGAGTTACTAAGCTATCCTTAGTGACATAGCAAAAAATAGAGCGAATCATAGAGTTACAAAAATGGTAATAGTTAATAAAACCCAGAAATACTCAGCCGATCAGGCAGCATCTGTGGAGTCAGAAGGATAGTTAGCACTTCAGGCTGATGACCTGTCAGATTCCAGCACCTTCAGTTTTGCTGCCTTAATGTATTCTTCATATGATGCAGGATTAGTTACAAGCAGCAATATTTGTTTGAGGGATTTAACTTTGGGATTAACAGCCATGATTGCATTCACCTTCATGAGGGGTTTGATGAGATGAGGTGATACCTCAGACACATGCTTTTCACGAGGCCAAAAATGAACACGGTTATTAAAAGTGTGGCAGGAGATGTGGAAGTTCAGAAATATTTGAAAGGCTTTGGACTTTGGACTTTAGAGAGACAGCGCGGAAACAGGCCCTTCGGCCCACTGAGTCCGCAGCAACCAGCCATCTAGCACTGTCCTACACAGTGGGGACAATTTTCAATATTATCAAAACCAATTAACCTACAAATCTGCACGTCTTTGTAGTGTGGGAGGAAAGCAGAGCACCTGGAGAAAACCCACACGGTCACAGGGAGAACGTGCAAACTCTGTACAGACAGCACCCATAGTCATGCCCGAACCCGGGTCCCTGGCACTGTAAGTCAGCAACTCTACCTCTGCTCCACCATGCCAGTCTACCACTGCTTCACTGTGCCACCGTGCCAACTCTACCACTGCTCCACACTGTCTCAGGTTGGCTGATCCCATTCACACATCTATTCCGTGTTACACCATCAAGAACCACGTGCTTACAACAAGTGTGTCATTATAAACCACAGGAGGTAGAAGGTTGATGAATAGTTGAGTGTTAACAATCAAATGCAACACATTTGAACTAAAATGACTGTAAATGGTTCATGAATGAATTTAAACAAGAATGGAGAAGGATGATTGAGAAAAAGGAGTCAGCACGTAATTGGAACCACCTTGGGCTGATTACATCACGCTCTCAGTCATTTTTTTTACTTTTTCCTGATTAATTCCTTATTAGTTACATCCTAGAATAACCTCCAATATTATCTGTCACATAAAGGGAGGCAAGCTTGATACACAATAAATAACCTGCCTATTCTATGAAACTTTGAAGGATGCTCTTGTTTCCCTCCAGACTTTACATTCTGCTGCCTTGAATTCAAGACATTTCCCCTCTTTTTTACAAATTAAATAGTAGCCCGGATGTAGGGTGTAAGTTGCAGCAGGAGTTAAAACTGGCATGTAACAAAGGTAATGTCGCTGTGGTGATGGGGGATTTCACTATGCAGGTAGACTGGGAAAATCAGGTTGGTTCAGGACCCCGAGAAAGAGAGTTTGTAGAGTGCCTCCGAGATGGATTCTTACAGCAGCTTGTAATGGAGCCGACCAGAGAAAAGGCAATTCTGGATTTAGTGTTGTCCAATGAACCAGATATGATAAGAGAACTCGAGGTAAAGGAACCGCTTGGAGGTAGTGATCATAATATGATTAGTTTTAATTTGCAATTTGAGAAGGAGAACGTTAAATCGGAAGTGGCAGTGATGCAGTTGAACAAAGGGGACTATGAAGGCATGAGAGGGGAGCTGGCCAAAGTAGACTGGAAAGGGATCCTAGCAGGAATGACAGTGGAACAGCAATGGCAGGAATTTCTGGGCATAATCCGGAAGTCGCAGGATCATTTCATTCCAAAAAGGAAGAAAGATTCTAAGGGGAGTAGGAGGCAACCGTGGCTGACAAGAGAAGTTAGGGATAGAATAAAACTAAAAGAAAGATGTATAACACAGCAAAGAGTAGCCGGAAGCCAGAGGATTGGGAAACATTCATTGGACAACAGAAGGAAACAAAACGGGCAATATGGGCTGAAAAGATGAAGTACGAGGGGAAGCTGGCCAGGAATATAAAGAAGGACAATAAAAGTTTCTTTAGATATGTTAAGGGAAAAAGAGTAGCAAAGTCAAATGTGGGTCCCTTGAAGGCAGACAGGTGAAATTATTGTGGGCAACAAGGAAATGGCAGAAGAGTTGAATAGGTACTTCGGATCTGTCTTCACTAAGGTGGACACAAACAATCCCCCAGATGTACTGGAGGACAGAGGATCTAAGGAGGTAGAGGAACTGAAAGAAATTTTCATTAGGCGAGAAATAGTATTGGGTAGGCTAATGGGACTGAAGGATGATAAATCCCCTGGGCCTGATGGTCTGCATCCCAGGGTCCTCAGTGAGGTGGCTCTAGAAATAGTGGACGCATTGGTGATCATTTTCCAATGTTCAATAGATTCAGGATCAGTTCCTGTGGATTGGAAGATAGCTAATGTTATCCCACTTTTCAAGAAAGGAGCAAGAGAGAAAACGGGGAATTACAGTCCAGTTAGCCTGACTTCGGTGGTGGGAAAGATGCTGGAGTCAATTATTAAAGAGGTAATATTGGGGCATTTGGATAGCAGTAAAATGATTAGTCCAAGTCAACATGGATTTATGAAAGGGAAATCATGCTTGACTAATCTTCTGGAATTTTTTGAGGATGTGACAAGTAAAATGGATGAAGGGGTGCCCGTGGATGTAGTGTATCTAGACTTTCAGAAAGCCTTTGATAAGGTCCCGCATGGGAGACTGGTGACTAAAATTAGAGCTCATGGCATTGGGGGTAGGGTGTTGACATGGATAGAAAATTGGTTGGTAGACCGGAAGCAAAGAGTAGGAGTGAACGGGTCCTTTTCAGAATGGCAGGCAGTGGCGAGTGGAGTGGCGCAAGGTTCGGTGTTGGGGCCGCAACTGTTTACCATATATATTAATGATTTGGAAGAGGGAATTAGGAGCAACACTAGCAAGTTTGCGGATGACACAAAGCTGGGTGGCAGTGTGAACTGTGAAGAGGATGTTAGGAGGTTGCAGGGGGACCTGGACAGGTTGAGTGAGTGGGCAGATGAGTGGCAGATGCAGTATAATATAGATAAATGTGAGGTTATCCACTTTGGCGGCAAAAACAAGGGGGCAGATTATTATCTCAATTATCTCAGATATTATCTCAATTATCTTCATAACAAGAGGATTTCAGTATAGGAGTAAAGAGGTTCTTCTGCAGTTGCATAGGGCCCTGGTGAGACCACATCTGGAGTATTGTGTATAGTTTTGGTTTCCTAATTTGAGGAAAAAACTTTTTTACCCAGGGAGTTGTGAATTTATGGAATTTCCTGCCACAGAAGGCAGTGGAGGCCAAATCACTGGGTGGATTTAAGAGATTGTTGGATAGAGCTCTTGGGGCTAGTGGAATCAAGGGATATGGGGAGAAGGCAGGCACGGGTAATTGATAGCGGACGATTAGCCATGATCACAATGAATGGCGGTGCTGGCTCGAAGTGCCGAATGGCCTCCTCCTGCACCTATTTTCTATGTTTCTATGTTTCTAAAGTGCGTGATTTATCTTATTTATTCATTAGAGCATGGTCATAAAATGTAATTAAATTATTGTTGCGTTGCTTAATGTTACTGATATGTTTTTGCTTAAATACGACAAAGATTGATGAGATTATTGGGGGAAGAGGCTTGAAGGAACAGACTCCATACAACATTATCAGACATTAAATCAGTGTTCACTTAGCAATCTGTGGGCGCTGACACTCATTATTGCAGTCAAACTAAAAAAACTGATCATCTGATTTGCTTTTCTGTAACAGTACAGGAAGAGAGGAGACAAATGAATTGCAGTTGCTGGAACCTTATGCAAAACACAAAGTGCTGGAGGAACACATCAGGCCAGGCAGTATCTGTGGAGGGCATGGAGAGGTGATGTTTCAGGTCCTGACACTTCTGGTCAGTTGTGGCTCACTCTGTGTATTTAAACCTCAATCCAGAGAAACACAGCTGGTACCCCACAGCACCAGTGACCCGGGTTCGATACTGTCGTCAGGTGCTGTCTGTGTGGAGTTTGCACGTTCTCCCTGCGACCTTGTGGTTTTCATCCACCTGCTCTGGTGTGCTCCTGCATCTCAAAGATGTGTGGGTTAGTTGGTTAATTGGCCTCTGCAATAGTGTGTAGGGAGGGATACAAAAGTAGGATAACATAAAACTAGTTTGGACGGCTGATTGATGGTTAGCGCGGACTGTTCCCATGCAGTATCTCAAAACTATTCTAAACTAAACTAAAACTGAGCACAAAGTCCTGGGCTGAGGTTTGCCCCTGGTCTCAAAACCAGATCATTTCTGCCCAATTTCAGTGTGTAAATTATGCATAAGAAGCAATTTTTGCAGTCATTTCAGATCAGAGATGAAGGGATCTGTGAACAACAGTTAGCCTCAACCTGTGGTGAGCGATGCCTGCCTGATGTTAATATAAAGTACAGGGTGTAATTTTCAATGCAGTATCCAGGGTGGGCATTTTAAAGCAGGCAGCATCCACTCCTTTCACTGTGATGCATTGGGAGTTAGGAATAAAGGTTACATCCCAAACCAGTGCTGCCAGAACACTCGGTCTTAAAGTAAAAAAATATCAGAATTGCATGTCATCTTAGGCTAAGATCAGGCGTTTCAGAGATTTGGAAGATGCAAAAGGTCACCAGAAGGTGTTGACTCCATTTCTTGCTTGAAACCATTTCCTATTAAAGTCCTGCTTGTTGCACTGGTATGTTCCTGTGCAGATCTGCCCTCATACAGGTGCCAGTTACCCAACATACCCCCCCCCCCCCCAATTTGCTGACCAATGGGTTCTTTATTGTCACGTGCAAAACTGAAAGAGGTTTTCAGGCACCTATACCTTCTTCCCCTAGCAGGAGTGAAATGAGAGCGTGGCCAGGGTGGTGTGGGTCTCTCATGATGCTGGCTGCCTTTTTGAGGCAGCGACAACTGTATATCCCCTCTTATAGACTCTTGCAGATCCAGACTTCTGTGACAGGTAAGTTACTGGAGGGAATTCGAAGGGACAGAACCTACCAGCATTCCAATACTGATTAGAGGTAGTCAGCACAGCTTTGTGCATGCAAAATTGTGCCTCACCAATATTTGAAGAGGTCATCTAGAGGGAAGAGTGATGGACGTTGTCCACATGGACTTTAGGTCTTTCACAAGATCCCGCAGAGAAGGCTAGTCCGGAAGCCTGGAAGGTTAGATCACATGGGATCCAAGGTAAGCAAGTCAACTGTATTCAAAAGTGGCTGGGAGGAAGGAGTCAGAGGTGGTACGTTGGAGCAGCGGTGGAGTTACTGCCTTACAGCACCAGAGGTCCGGGTTCGATCCTGTGGCTACGTAGTTTGTACATTCTCATGTGCAGGCCTTACCTGTGACATCTTGGTTGTGGTGGCTGGCAAAAGTGGGCGGCTGAACCTCTTCTGTGAACCGATAGCAGCTGGAAATGGTGGGGCAGAAAACATGGCCGCCACCAGGTTCATTCTATTTATCCAAGATTCCATCTCCTCAGGATTCCTGTGAGACAAGGGACACCCCCAAAATAATTAAAGCAAAAATAAAGTTGCAACTGTAAAAGTAAACAACAGCATGCTTTGACAATGCAATTTGAGGGCTTTTATGTAAATATTCTGCCAGCTTCCTTGTCCACACAACATATGTTGGTTAAATATTTGGAGCATTGTCGTTGCATGCTCTTCCCCTTGCTGGTCATAAACATTTTCACATCCAAGTATAAGGATTGTGAGTTTAGGCCTTAATCCAAAGATTGGAGGCTAGAAATATGGACTGTCACTCCAGCACAGTGGGTGATATATGGGAGGCCCACATGTGACTTCCAATAGAGGGGTGAAGTCATTGAGAATAGGGACAACAGTTCATAAGGAGGTGCAGGGACTACTTAAAGGACAAAGAACATTAACAGGAAAAATAATGTTGTGGTAAAAGACTTTTAAAATAACAAAGCAATTGGAGTCATAGAGTCATAGAGTGATACAGTGTGGATACAGGTTATTCGGCCCAACCTTCCACACCGGCCCACAATGTCCCAGCTACACTAGTCCAACTTGCCTGCGCTTGGTCCATATCCCTTCAAACCTGTACTATCCATGAACCTGCCTAACTGTTTCTTAAACGATGGGATAGTCCCAGCCTCAACTACCTCCTCTGGCAGCTTGTTCCATACACCCACCACCCTTTCTGTGAAAAGGTTACCCGTCATATTCCTATTAAATCTTTTCCCCCTCACCTTGAACCTATGTTCTCTGGTCCTCGATTCCCCAACTCTGGGCAAAAGACTCTGTGCATCTACCCGTTCATTCATCTCATGATTTTGTACACCTCTATAAGATCTCCCCTCATCCTCCTGCGCTCCAAGGAATAGAGTCCCCACCTACTCAACCTCTTCATATAGCTCACACCCTCCAGTCCTGACAACATCCTTGTAAATCTTTTCTGAACCCTTTCAAGCTTTACAATATATTTCCTATAACATGGTGGCCAGAACTAAACACAATATTTTAAATGCAATCCCACCAATGTCTTATACAACTGCAACATGACCTCCCAACTTCTCAATACTCCAACTGATGAAGGTCAAAGTGTCAGAAGTATTTTTGACCACCTTATCTACCTGCGACTCGACCTTCAAGGAACCACACACCTGTACTCCTAGATCCCTCTGTTCTACAACACTACCCAGAAGCTTACCATTTACTTCGGTCCAGCCCTTGTTCGACGTCCCAAAATGCAACACCTCACACTTCTCTGTATTAAATTCCATCAATCATTCCTTCGCCCACCTGGCCAATTGATCCAGATCCTGCTGCAATCTTTCACAACCATCTTCACTATCTGCAAAACCACTAACTTTTGTATCATCAGCAAACTTGCTAATCTTGCCCTGAATGTTCTCATCCAAGTCATTAATGTAGATGACAAACAGTAACATGCCCAGCACCGAACCCTGAGGCACACCACAGGTCACAGGCATCCAGTCTGAGAAGCAACCTTCCACCATCACCCTCTGCTTCCTTCCATGGAGCCAATTTGCTATCCATTCACCTATCTCTCTTTGGATCCCATGCGATCTAACTTTCCAGAGCAGCCTACCATGCAGAACTTTGTCGACCGCCTTACTGAAGTCCATGTACACAACATCTACAGCTCTGCCCTCATCAACTTTTTTGGTCACGTCTTCAAAAAAAATCTATCAGATTTGTGAGACACGACCTCCCACATACAAAACCATGCTGACTGTCCCTAATCAGCCCTTGCCCATCCAAATGCCTGCATAACCTATCCCTCAGAATACTCTCCGGTAACTTACCAATTACAGACGTTAAGCTCTCCGACCTATAGTTCCCAGCATTTTCCCTGCAGCCCTTCTTGGAAAGGGACACAACATTTGCCACCCTCCAGTCTTTCGGCACCTGTCCTGTATTTAAGGAGGACTCGTAAATTTCAACCAGGGCTCCCGCAATGTTCTCGGATATATCAGATCAGGCCTTGCATATTTGTCTACCTTCAAACATGACAGTACCTTCAGTACTTCTTCAACAGGAACCCTGACTGCTCTCAAGACACTTCCAGTGACTGCTCCAATTTCCCCTGTCCTACTGTCTTTCTCCTCGGTATTAGAAGAAAAAGATAAATACATGAGGGGTGATCTCATATAGGTGTATAAGATAATGAGGGGAATAGATAGGGTAGATGCACAATCTTTTACCCAGAATAGAGGAATCAAGAACCAGAGGACATAGGTTCAAGGTGAGTGGGGAAAGATTTAACAGGTACCTGAGGGGCAACTTTTTCACACACCACAGGGTGGTGGCATGAACTGCCAGAGGTACTATGAATTATAAAGGTTTGAAAAGACATTTGGAAAGGTATATGGTGCATATGAGAGGTTTAGAGGGATATGGGCCAAACACGGGTAGGGGAAACTAATGTAGATGGGGCATGTTTGTCAGCATGGGCTAGTGGACATAGGGGGATGTAATTAATGGGGAATACAGTGTGCAGTCTCACTTCTTCTCCCTGTCCAAGCACACACATGCTTACAAGATACATGTCTATAAAGCAACAGAGATGAGCCAAGATGTATATACACGCGTGCACGTACACAAACACATACATACACCCAAGCTGATTTCATAAATGGATGATTCAGAAGGTTCATTTACAGGCTAGTATGTTTTAGCAATCCCACGCCTCGGTCCCACAACCCCCCACCTATCCATATTCCACCAACATCACGCACTGTGCCTGGAAAAGGAAGACCCTCCAGTCGGCGGTTTTCAGCTTGAACACGTTGGGCCGCTTCTCGTACTCGGTGGCCTTAATCGCCAGCATGTGGTGGATGCTGACTGCGTTTTTTAAGTCGTCTTCAGACAGATTTTTCTCTGGCTTGTATTCATCCTTTGGAAGGAAACGTGAAAAGTGAGGCAGTCAGCGGCTTTCCTCAGATGCTCGGTTGAGGCAAACACACAGAGCGGCACGGTGGGGCAGCGGTAGAGTTGCTGCCTTACAGCGCCTTAGACCCCAGCTCGATCCTGACTACAGGTTCTCTCTGTAAGGAGTTTGCACGTTCTCCCTGTGCTCACCTGGATTTTACCCGGGTGCTCCGGTTTCCTTCAACACCCCAAAGACGTACAGCTTTGTAGGTTAATTAGTTGTCGGTAAAAAAATTAAAATTGTCCCTAGTGTGCAGGATAGTTCTAGTGTACGGGGATCGCTGGTTGGTGCGGACTCGGTGGGTCGAAGGGCCTGTTTCCTTGCTGTACCTCTAAACCAAATGAAACTAAACTAAAGTTAGTCTGAAGATAAGATGGCTGGGGTCTGTGCTGTGGACACCAGTGAGTCTCTTCATCCGACCAGCTCACTCTCCAACCCTAGTATCATTAACATGTAAATCCCTGATGCTGTCTCTGTACTTCCATCATGGCAATCCACATTCCCTGGATAACAAGTGGTGTAGCATTGGAGATAGGCTAGGTACGCTGTAGATGATGGCTTATACAATCAATGCAATGATATATCCATACATGTAATTTTCCCTGTAGTGTAGGAGGCTGAGGGGTGATCTCATACAGGAACATAACATGTTAAGAGGCATAGATAAGATGAATGGTCACAGTCTTTTCCCCAGGGATCAGGAGTCCATAACTAAAGGGCACAGGTTTAAGGTGAGAGGCAAAAGATTTTTAAATAACCTGAGGCCTACTTTCTTCATACAGAGGGTGGTGCAAAATCTGTGTCTGGAATTTCGTTGATCACATTAATCATTGAGAAAACAAGGAGATTATGGAGCATGCTCATGGAGTCAGTGTGGAAACAGGCTCTTCGGCTCAACTTACCCACACCGATCAACATGCTCCATCTACACTAGTCCCACCTGTTTCTTAAACGTCGCCACAGTACCTGTTCCAGCAGCTCTTTCCATACACCTAATGCACTTTGTGTAAAAAATGTTACTCCTCAGGTTCCTATTAAATCTTTCCTCCCCCCTCTGCACCTTACACCTATGTCCTATGGTTTTCGATTCCCCTACTCTGGGCCAAAGAACCTGCAAATTTACCCAGTCATTTCCTCTCATGATTTTATACACCTCTATAAGATCACCCCTCATCCTCCTGCGCTCCAAGGAATAAAGTTCTAATTTGCTCTACATGTCCCTATAGCTGATGCCCTCGAGTACCGGCAGCATCCTAGTAAATGTTCTGTGCACCCTTTCCATCAAGTCTACTCCACCATTCAATCATTGCTGATTTATCTTTTCCTGCCTTCTCTCCATAACCCCTGACACCAGTACTAATCAAGAATCTGTCAATCTCTGTCTTAAAAGAGCCACCGGATGGCGCCTTACATGGCCGTCTCGCCAACAGCCTGTCTTGTCTCTTTTCTTTTTTTGCTGTTTTGGTCTGTGTTTACTTGTATGTTTTTAGTGTACCTTTAGTTTTTGTATTATGTGGGGGGGTTTTTTTTAATCTCTTTCCTCGACGGAGATGCGACTTTTATCATCGTATCTCCGTCTGCACTGTGGCTTTAACATCATGGAGCTGGCGGTCCCTTTGTTAGGGATCGATTGCGGGAGCTCCAACTGCAGGAGCTTCAACGGCCCCGATTGCGGGAGCTTCGATCACCCCAATGCGAGAGCTTCGATCACTGACTGTGGGAGCTTTGATCACCAGACTGCAGGAAGAGGAAAGAAGGTATAAGGTATTTGCCTTCCATCACAGTGGGGAATGTGAGGTCGCCAAAAAAACAAGATGGACGTGCTGCCTGCACTGGTGAGGACTCGGAGGGAGTGCCGTGAGTACAGTGACCTCGGTGTTTTGTGAGCAACATGGCTCCAAGAGGACGTCCCGGAGTTTAGTGCGAGTGTGAATGGCTTTCTGACTGGTTGGGTGGACAGGGACTGCAGAGAGAGTGACAGCGGTCAATACAAACCTGGTCACATCACGGTGAAGGAGCGTGTGTGATATTGAACTGATGGCTGTGGGTCTCCGCTTATGCTTTGTGCCCTGGTGATTCTCACACGCCGTTGTGGTGGCTGTTTATGTCTATGTTTAATTTTTATGTGGTTATGTATCTTGTTGGGTTTTTTTGCATGACTGTTGGCAAATCAAATTCCTTGTATGTTTACATACTTTGCTAATAAATTAATTACAATTACAAAAATATCCATTAACTTGACCTCCACAGCTGTCTGTGGCAACGGATTCCGCAGATTCACCACCCTCTGACTCAAGAAATTCCTCCTCATCCTCTTTCTAAAGGCACATCCTTTTATTCTGAGGCTATGGCCTCTGGTCCTAGACTCTCCCACTAGTGGAAACATCCTCTCCACAACTAATCTATCCAGGCCTAAACAATAGCGACCTAAACAATGCGACGATGAGAGGTGTCCAATTTAATGAAATTCACCCCGCAAATCGCTGATCCTCCTGCACACCAAGGAGGCTGCCCTGCCCCTTACAGAGAAGGATGGATAAAAATAAACTGATGTTGAGCTACCTCCAGAACTAAAACAAGAGTGAGAATAAAATGTGCCTGTGGAGACTTAAGGATGTGAGCTGATTGCCAAATGTATCCACATCCAACGACACAAACTCTAACCTCTAGCAGACCTTTCACCGTGCTTGCTTGCTTTCACAGTGCTATCTTTTCAATGCACGATATTAAATGGAAAAACAACTTTGTCTCTGTGGATTCAGAGCAAGAGTCTACATGCTTACACTTCAACCTGCTAAATGACATAGTTAAAAATATTCAACCCAAACCATATCCTCCAGAGAAAAACACACAACCACAGGAGTTGGTTCCGTCAATAATTAATAAGGTTTGACAAATCTAGCGGGCGACTGCATAGTTAACGCAACTTTGTCAATTAAGTCTCTCTCTCTAGTTAACGCAACTTTGTCAATTAAGCCTTGCATCACCTGTCCTCCCAATCCATGAAGAGCACACTCAATCATCTGGACCGCCCTGAATGTCAGCACCAAAACAATTGCTGCTCTGACAACGGCCAATTCAACTCTTAACAACTTCTGCCACAAGTCCGATTCGAAATTTGACCGGCAGTATATCGGGAAAGAAATCAAAATAAATTGCAGGTCATCCAAGCAGTGGAAAGACTGTGCATGATTACAATCAAGCCTTTCACAGTGTACAGATACAGGATAAAGGGAATAACATGCAGCAAATTTGAAGTGAGAATTGCTGCTGTTGGAGGTTTAAAAGAGTGGAGAGATGTAAAGTGATGGCAGCTCACAAGATCACAAGTGATAGGAGTAGAATTAAGCCATTCGGCCCATCAAGTCTACTGTGCCATTCAATCATGGGTGATCTATCTTGCCCTCCCAACCCCATTCTCCTGCCTTCTCACCGTAACCTCTGATATGTGTACAAATCAAAAATCTATTTATCTCGGCCTTAAAAATATCCACTGACTTGGCCTCTACGGCCATCTGTGGCGAAGAATTCCACAAATTCACTCTGAGTAAATAAATTTCTCCTCATCACCTTCCTAAAAGAACGTCCTTTAATTCTGAGGCTTTGACCCCTAGTCCTAAACTCTCCCACTAGTAGAAACATCCTCTCCACATCCACTCTATCCAACCCTTTCATTATTCCGTCGGTTTCAATGAGATCCCCCTCATTCTTCTTATCTCCTGCGAGTACAGGCCCAGTGCCGACAAACACCCATCATAGGTTAACCTACCCACTCCTGGGGTCAATCTTGTAAACCTCCTCTGGACCCTCTCCAGAGCCAGCACAGTCTTCCTCAGATATGGTGCCCAATATTGGTTTTAAGATTGGAGGCCTGGGACTAGTGGTGAGCCTCAGGGTTCAGTGCTGGGTCCATTGCTGTTTGTCATCTATATCAATGATTTGGATGAGAACATACAAAGCATGATTAGTGTGTTTGCAGGTGACACAAAAGTGGGTGGTATTGTAGATAGCAAAGATGTTTGTCAAAGATTCCAGCAGGATCTTGATGGGTTGCCAGGTGGGCTGAGGAATGGCTGATGGAATTTAATACAGAGAAGTGTGAAGTGTTGCAATTTGGGAAGTCTAACTAGGGCAGGACCAACATAGTGAAGGGCAGGGCTCTGAGGAGTGTTGTAGATCAAAGGGATCTAGGAGTGCAGTGGTCCGTGAAGGTGGTGTCACAGTTAGACAAGGTTGTCAAGAAGGCTTGCAGCACATTGGCCTTCATCAGTCAAGAGTATTGAATATATGTTGGGAGGTCATGTTATAGTTTTACGAGACATTGGCAAGGCCACATTTAGAGTAATATGTTCAGTTTTGGTCACCTTGCCATTGAAGCTCAGAGCATATTTGCAAGGATGTTGCCAGGATTCGGGAGCCTGTGCTATTAGGAGAAGGCTAGGACTTTATTCGTGGAGTGTAGGAGGATGAGGGGTGGTCTTGTAGAGTTGTATGAGATCATGAGAGAATTCACAGTCTCTGTAGGGAATCAAGTACCAGAGGACATAGGAAACTGAGGGACAACCTTTTTACACAAAAGGTTGCAGGTATATGGAACAAGCTACAGAGGAGGTAGTTGAAGCAGGTACTATTGTACCACTTTAAACAAACATTTGGACAGGTACATGGATAGGAAAGGTTTGGGGGGAACATGAGGTAAAAGCAGGCAGGTGCGACTATTGTAGACGGGTCAGTGTGCACAACTTGGGCTGAAGGACCTGTTTTCACGCTCTATGACTCAATAGAACTAATTGTAAAGTGAAACCAGCAGAATAACAGCGTATCATATGATATTTCTTTCAGTGATGTGATTGTGTCTGGTCATCCTTACCCAGTGAGAGGACGGCATCCCTTCCAAGAAACAACAGATGGCTGTCGACTTGAAACCACTTGAGCCTTGTTGCCTGACCTGCCTCAGCACTTTGTGCCTATATTTTTAAGGCAGAAACAGATAGATTCTTGAGTAGTACAGGTGTCAGGGGTTATGGGGAGAAGGCAGGAGAATGTGGTTAAGAATGAGATAGATCCGACATGATTGAACGGCGGAGCATTCTTGATGGGCCAAATGGCCTGATTCTGCTTCTCACATAACCTTATGAAGGAAGTCTCGGATGTGCACCGTTAAACATCAGCGCGTCAGTCCGCTCTGTTGCTGTAATCTCTGCTAAGTCCAGAGGAGGAGCAGAGCTGTGCTTGAAACTGATTCAAACCCACCTCACATCCAGCTCTCTGCTTTACACCAGGGCCTCCATGCGTAGGCTGATCCAGAAGATTAAGACGTATGGGATTCACTATGACTTTGCCATGGATTCAGAACTGGCTTATTCATAAAAGACAAACGGTTGTGCAGCAAGGTGGTTATTCTGGCTGGAGGTCTGTGACCCCTAATAGCATGGATCTACAGAGAGATCTTGGAGTCCAGGCTCATTGTTCACTAAAGGTGGCAGCACAAGTAGATAGGGAGATAAACAAGGCATATGGTATTCTTGCCTTCATTGCTTGGGGCATTGAATACAAGGGTCAGGAAGTCATGATGCAGATCTACAGGACGTTGGTTGGACCGCATTTGGAGTGTTGCGTGCAGTTCTGGTCGCTCTATTACAGAAAAGATGTGGAGGCTTTGGAGAGGGTGCAGAGCAGGTGTACTAGAATGCTGCTTGGATAAGAGGGTTTCAGCTACAGGGGGAGTTTGTATAGACTTGGATATTATTCTCTGCAAAGTCAGAGGTTGACAGGAGGCGATATAAGTATATACAATTAAGAGCGGCATAAATAGGGTAGTCAAAATCTTTTTCCCAGGGAGGAAATATCCAACACTCGAAGGCACAGCTATAAGATGAGAAGGGGCAAAGTTTAATGGAAATGTGTGGGGCAAGTGTTTTTACACACAGTGGTGGGGGGCTGGAACTGATTGTCAGGAATGATGGTGGAGGCAGATATGTTAGCGGTGTTTATGAGGTCTTTAGATAGGCACGTGGAAATCCATGGAATAGAGGGGTATCGCTCTTGTACAGGTAGGTGAGATCAGTTAAACGACATTATGTTCGACATAAACATAGTGGGCCGGAGAGCCCGTTACTGTGCTGTACTGTTCTATGTTCTATGTGTACGGATCAACAACTCCATTCACTTAGCCCCTTGAGAAAAGATACGTGCTTGACTCATTTTCACATTTTTTAATTTTATTTTTTAGGATTTCATTGCATTATTTTTATTTCCTAATTATTTTAATTTATTTGAATTTAATTGAATGTGTCTCTTGGAGACATTTAAAAACTGTTAAGCCTTTGACAGCTGGTGGCCGATCAAAATCCACATGGGCATTCTGATGCAAGATCACTTAATCTGCAGCCCAGCTCACTAGAGTCATAGATTCATACAGCGTGGAAACAAGACCTTTGGCCAAACTTGCCCGTGCCAACCAACATGTTCCATCTAATCCCATCTGCTTGCGCTTGGCCCATATCCTTCTAAACCTATCCTATCTATGCACCTGTCTAAATA
The DNA here is from genome assembly GCA_035221665.1 of Okamejei kenojei. Taxonomy (NCBI): domain Eukaryota; kingdom Metazoa; phylum Chordata; class Chondrichthyes; order Rajiformes; family Rajidae; genus Okamejei; species Okamejei kenojei. Next base: position 50,957,897 of record CM069131.1, on the reverse strand, counting down.
TTTCTTCAGTGTTGCAATTGTTCCTGCCTCAACTACCACACACTCGCCATCTTTTGTGTAACCAGAACTATTCCACCTAACCTAATCCAACGTTAGTCCTCAGCACCCAAAGAAGGAAAGAGCAAGTGTATAGGATTCCAGTCAATGAGTGGGGGCCAGAGAATTCCCATCTGTTAAATTCAGATAGCGATGGATTTACTGGAAAGCAAACACCAACAAAAGACTGACTCAAACTCTTTGAATCACTTCCCTCTGGAAGGCGACTCCGGTTTGTCAAAGCTGCCACAGCCAGACATAAAAACTGTTTTTATCCACGAGCAGTTGCTCTGCTCAACAGCCAAACATCTGTAGCCTCCCTTTGATCTGCTATTTTGTTGGTTCACATGCTTGATCAATGGTGTTTTATCATTAATGTTCTATTATTATTAATGTTTAGTGTTTTCTGAGTCATTCGTAACTGTCATTGTATTTCATATTGTTATTTGTGGGCGGAGCACCAAGGCAAATTCCTTGTATGTGAATACTTGGCCAATAAACTTACTTACTTAACCGAAGCAAACTGAATTGTGGGCAGCACAATCCTGTTAGACTGTATACCTGCAATTGTATTTTAATGCTTAATGGATTGCCATCATTACATTTACATTGCGTATACTGGCGCCGACAATGGCTGCCAAGGTGTACGGCTCCTTGCTATTTTGTCTGTGTTTGTTCGTTTGTGTCGTCTGTGAAAATCACTCATGAGAGAGGTACTCATTAACATCGGACATACGGTACATCCAAACATTGTCCCGGATTTCTCTCACTCGCTGGATTATTTGGACATACTTGTCGGCGGGGCTGTGGCTGTGTTCAAGGTCTTGAGACGGAGGAGGACCCAGGGGAAGCGCTCTGGAGCACTCGCCCGACTCCGGCGACAAGGATTACGCACACCGCTCCTGAGTATATTTCTTGCAAATATACGTTCTCTCAACAACAAAGTGGACGAACTGAAACTCCTGCGCTAAACAAACAAGGACTTCTCTTGAGCCGCTGCCCTGTGCTTCACCGAGACCTGGTGGTGTGAGTCCACCCCAGACAATGTGCTGTAACTGGCCGGCTTCCAACTATACAGAGCAGACCGCAAAATGGAGGCAGCGGGGAAATCAAGAGGCGGTGGAATATGCCTCTATACTAACCAGGGCTGGTGCAGCGACATCGTGGTACTGTCTAACTTCTGCTCTCCTAATCTTTAATCTTTTTTAATAAATTACAAACGTTTTATTCTCTGAGGGAATTTACCTCTTTTATTCTCGCTGGAGTTTACATCCCCCCCCTAGCCATGCCTGCGTACGTGAGGCGCAAACGCAACTCGCTGACCAGGTAATGAGAGTAGAGAGTGACTTCCCGGACTCCATGGTCATTGGTTTGGGGCCTAACTTCAGCCGTGAGCTTCCAAAATACAGACATCACGTTACCTGCCCCACCAGAGGGGAGAGAACACTCGATCATTGTTATACTACAATCAAGAACGCTTATCGCTCTGTTCCCCATGCGGCTCTGGGACTCTGATCATTGTTTAGTTCACCTTATTCCGACCTACAGGCAGAAACTAAAATCTGCTAAGCCTGAGGTCAGAACATTTGAAAAGGTGGACAAGCGAGGGCATTGAAAACCTGCAGTCCTGCTTTGACTGCACGGATTGGAATGTGTTCAGGGAAGCAACTACAAGCCTCGATGAATATACAGACACCATGACATCATATGTCAACTTTAGTGAGGACAGTTGCATTCCCACTGGGATCCGCATCAGGTACAACAATGACAAGCCTTGGTTTACAGCAGAACTCAGACAGCTCCGCCAGTCTAAAGAGGAGGCCTACAGGAGCGGGGATGCAGGCCTCTACAGGCAGGCCAAGTACAAGCTGAGAAGAGGAATCAGAGCTGCCAAGGAAAGGTACTCTGAGAAGTTGAGGAGCAAGTTCTCAGCTAATAACTCATCTTCAGTGTGGAGGGGCTTGCAAGAAATCACCAGCTACAAGAGGAAAACCATTCTGCTCCTTGGACAATCGTCAGCTGACCAACGACCTGAATGAGTTCTACTGCAGGTTCGAAAGACAGAAACATAACCCTGGTACCCCATCCCACCCCAATCACCACTTCACACCCACTTACAGCCTGGCCAGTCTACAAAGACTTAACCCTTTCCCACCCACCCCTCCCCAGTCACCACTTCACATCCAGTTAGAGCCTGACCAAAGATCATAGAGCGGAGCCTGACTCCAGTCTACAAATACTGGGCCCTCGTCCACTACCTACCCCCTCCTTGCTGCCCAACATCAGTCTGGCCACTTCTCCATCACTACCAATAGAAATTGAGGAGATGGAGAAGCCATTCAAGAGACAGAAAAGCCGGAAATCTCCAGGGCTGGACAATGTTTTCCCCTCTACACTCAAGCTCTGTGCCGAACAACTGGCACCCGTCCACACAGACATTCTCAACCAGTCCCTGCAAACCTGCATTGTCCCTGCCTGCTTCACAGTCTCCACTATTGTTGCCATACCCAAAAAGCCAAAGATTACTGGTCTTAATAACTACAGGCCTGTCGCACTGACCTCTGTAATCATGAAGACCCTTGAAAGACGTGCTGGCCCACCTGAAAAAGATCAAACCCCATGCTGGACCCCTGCAGTTTGCATACCGGGGCAGACGCAGTCAACCTAGATCTGCACTTCATCCTCCAGCACACCTAGACCGCCAAGGGACCTATGCAAGGAATTTGTTTGTGGATTTTAGCTCTGCATTCAACATCATTGTGCCAGAGCTACTACTCTCCAAACTCTCCCAGTTGACTGTGCCTGCACCCCTCTGTCAGTGGAGCACCAACTTCCTGACAGACAGGAAGCAGTATGTGATGCTGGGAAAGCACATCTTGGACCCGCTGACCCTCAGCATAGGAGCACCGCAGGGCTGTGTACTCTCCCCTCTCCTTTACTCTCTCTGTACCTCCATTGACTGCACCTCCATTGACTGCCCTGTCAAGCTTCTCAAGTTTGTGGATGACACAACCCTGATTGGACTGATCCAGAATGGGGAGGAATCTGCATACAGACAGGAAGTGACACGTCCTGGTGCCGTCGCAACAACCTCGGGCTCAATGCTCTTAACACAGTGGAATTGATTGTAGACTTTAGGAGAGCTCCTTCAACACCCCCCCCCCCCCCCCCCCCCAACCCCCACCATCAACAACACCACAGTAATTTCTGTGGAGTAATTTAAGTTCCCTAGAACCATCATCTCCAAGGACCTTAAATGGGGGGCCACCATCAACTCCACAGTCAAACAGGCCCAACAGTGGATGTACTCCCTGCGGCAGATGAGAAAACACAATCTGCCACAGGCAATGATGGTCAGTTTTATACGGCCATGATGGAGTCTGTCCTCACCATCTCCATCATGGTCTGGTTTGGCTCAGCCACCAAGCACGACATCCGGAGGCTGCAGCACATCATTCGATCAGCCGAGAAGGTTGTTGGCTGCAACCTTTCCCCCGTCGATGAACTGTACACTGCAAGGGCCAGGAAGCGAGTGGGTAAGATCATCTCTGACCCCTCTCACCCTGGCTGCAATCTCTTTGAAGCACTTCCCTCTGGAGGTGACTCTGAAAGGTCAAAGCCGCCACAGCCAGACATGAAAACAGCTTTTTTTCCACGAGGAGAAGCTTTGCTCAACAACCAAAAGTCTGTATCCTCCTTTTACTCTGGTATTTTATTTCATTCTTCACCTGTTTAAATTATAATGTTTTATTCTTAATTGTTTACTGTATATCGCGATGTTACTTGTGAGGAAAGCACCAAGGCAAATTCCTTGTCTGTATACATACTTGGCTAATAAAATGTATTCAATTCAATGTAATAAACATTACAGTTTAAATTGTGAGCAATTGTAAACTGACACATGCTTTATGGACTTAATGGTTTGGTTTCTCTTCCATGTTATGCTCCGATTTTTCAAAATAACTAATTACCAATCCTTCCTCCTATTAGTGATATTGTTTTCACCAAGATGTTCTATTGAGGCATGAATCGTAAAGTACCCTAGGATAAATATTCAAACGATGTTGGATCAACAATTAGGATTGTACTACCGAAAATCCTAGTATTATGGAACAGCATGGAATAGTCATAGTCATACAGTGTGGAAACATGCCCTTGGCCCAACTTGCCCACGCAAAACAAACATGTCCCATTTACATGTCATACCTGCCTGTGTTTGACGCATATCCCTCTAAATCTGTACATACCTGTGCATGTACCTGTCTAAATGTTTCTTAAACATTTCAATCGTACCTACCTCAACTACCTCCTCCGGCAACTCGTTCCATACACCCACCACCTTTTGTGCGAAAAAGGGGCTGCCTCACTGCGGCGACCTAATCTGCGAGTTTAGAAGAGTTTGCCCTTGACTCAAACTCGCAGCATGGTCGACACGTGGTCCTAGGAGGTCGTATGAGGTCACTGGAACTCTCCTTCATGCTCGAGGGAAGTTCCTGCATACTCGCAGCCTCAGTTTGGTCGAGGAAAAGTTTTCAACATGTTCAAAATTTTTCCGCGAGTAAATATTGGTCGGCATGGTTCTTTTGAACTCGTAGTGCAGTGGAGTGGGGTCGCTATGTAGTTATAGGCAGTCGAGGGCAGCCGTAGGCAATCCCCTTCATTGACCGGGCATTTTAATTGGGTCATTGGAGTTTTCAGGACCAAGGAAAACCGACCAGTAATGTAAAATGCCTGCTAAACTTTATTATGTTGTCTGGCATCTTAAAAGTGTCTCCACTCCTTCTCCCCCCCTCATCCGCCCTTCTCTCCCCCCGTTCTCTAAAGTACTTACCGTACACTGTGCAGCCATCTTTTACCTTCCTGTTCATCGCAGGTGTGAATTTCAGACAGCGCTCCCCCGCTTTCCCTGGCCCCCGCATTTGCGATGAGTTTGTGTGTGTGTGCGCGGTCGGTCGATCCAGCTTGCGGTTTCATCGCTGACAGTCGATCCAGCTCGAGGTTTTTCAGGCGAGTGCCCTCAAGCTTGAAGGTCAAAGACAATCGCTGAAAGGTCGCGTCAGTGGGACAGGCCCTTGACTCCTCAGGCTCCTATTAAATCTTTCCTCCCTCACCGTAAACCTACGTCCTCTGGTTCGCAATTCCCCAACTCTGGGCACGAGACTCTGTGCGTTTTCCTAATCTATTCTTCTCATGATTTATTAAACCTCTATAAGAATAATTTGAAAGGAACAAAATTTCTATTAAATGTACATGCACAGTATAGTCATTTATGTGGCTTCAACTTTGCTTTTGAAGTCTAGTTCTTCAGTGACAACAGAACTAAATTTCAGATGCAGAAGACAATGTGCATCGTGTGTTTAGTGCAGTCAACGGGGGAAAAATATATATTCCAATGAATCAGAGCTCCTGCTGCCAATTGCAATGCAATTAGAGTGTGCATGGTTGGATGACAGGCAAGGGCAAGATAAAGTTGTTTGGCATCAAAATTCCATTGCAGTTCTTTTGCTAGAAAGCAACTGCTTTGATGATGTATGTAGCCATGGACATAGGCATGTTTTATAATAACAATCACACCATAGCCATTCCCCCACAGTTCCCAGCTCGTTCTCAAAATCAATTATTTCTTAAATTCACTTTACAAATGCTTTAGTTTTGTGCTCGGTTTTCCTTTCCCCTATTCCGGTCTATTGGTAAACAAGCTCAAGATTGGCTTTATAGCATTAAAAATACATGAGAGAAATAAAACATACAGTGCATTCAGAAAGTATTCAGATCCCTTCACTTTTTCCACGTTTTGTTACGTTACAGCCTTATTTTAAAATGGATTAAATTCTTTTTTTTTTATCATCAATCTACGCACAATACCCCAGAATGAAGAAGCGAAAACAGGTGTTTAGAAATGTTTGCAAAGTAATTAAATAAATAACTGAAATATCACATTTACATAAGTATTCAGACCCTTTACTCAGTACTTTGTTGAGGCACCTTTGGCAGCAATTACAGCCTCAAGTCTTCTTGGGTATGATGCTACAAGCTTGGCACACCTGTATTTGGGCAATTTCTCCCATTCTTTTCTGCAGATCCTCTCAAGCTCTGTCAGGTTGGATGGGGAGCGTCGATGCACAGCTATTTTCAGTTCCCTCCAGAGATGTTCGATCGAGTTCAAGTCCGGGCCACTCAAGAACATTCACAGACTTGTCACGAAGCCACTCCTGCGTAGTCTTGGATGTGTGCTTAAGGTCATTTGGAAGGTGAACCTCCATCTCAGTCCAGGTCCAGAACGCTCTCGAGCAAGTTTTCATCAAGGATATCTCTGTACTTTGCTCCATTCATTTTTCCCTCGATCCTGACTAGTCTCCCAGTTCTTGCTGCTGAAAAACATCTCCACAGCATGATGCTGCCACCACCATGCTTCGCCGTAGGTATGGTAATGGCCAGGTGATGAGTGGTGCCTGGTTTCCGCCAGACGTGACGCTTGGCATTCAGGCCAAAAAGTTCAATCTTGGTTTCTCATAGTATGAGAATCCTTTAAGTGCCTTTTGGCAAACTCCAAGCAGGCTGTCATGTACCTTTTACTGAGGGGTGGCTTCCGTCTGGCCACTCTACCATAAAGGCCTGATTGGTGAAGTGCTGCAGATATGGTTGTCCTTCTGGAAGGTTTTCCCATATCCACAGAGGAACTCTGGAACTCTGTCAGAGTGACCATCGGATTCTTGGTCACCTCCCTGACCAAGGCTCTCTTCTCCCCCGATTGCTCAGGTTGGCCGGGCGGCCAGCTCTATGAAGAGTCCTGGTGATTCTAAAGTTCTTCAATTTAAGAATGACGGAGGCCACTGTGCTTTTCGGGACCTGCAATGTTGCAGAATTGTTTTTATACTCTTCCCCAGAACTGTATCTCGACACAATCCTGGTCTACGTACAATTCCTGGAGGTCTAAATACAATTCCTTCATCGTCATGGCTTGGTTTTTGCATTGACATGCACTGTCAACTGTGGGACCTTATAAAGACAGGTGTGTGCCTTTCCAAATCATGTACAAGCAATTTAATTTACTACTACTGGACCAATCAAGTTGTAGAAACATCTCAAGGATAATCAATGGAAACAGGATAAACCTAAGCTCAATTCTGAGTATCATAGCAAAGGGTCTGAATACTTATGTATATGTGATATACGAGAAGTTTCAATCTATTCTCCATACTGCTACAGCATATAACATTGCTATGAAAGATATGAAAACATCGATGAAAGAAATGTCTGAAGAGATGAAGAGAATGAGGAAAGATCAAGAGCGTGTCTTGGGGCAACTGGCCAAAATGACTGATAAATGCCTTGATTTTTTTGAAGCACGTTCAAGATGGCAGAATTTAAGAATAGTTGGAGTGACAGAGGAAAAGGAGGGAAAGGACCCTTGGGAGTTCGCTGCCAACTTACTTAAACAAGTATTCAATCTGCCTGACAAATCGAAAATAAATGTGGCACATCGGGTGCAAAGAGCTCAATCAAGGCTAGGAGCCCCTCCAAGACAGATCATAGTGAAATTTCATGACATTTCTGCTTTGGAAGATATTATGAAAAAAATCCCATTCGGAACAAATCTGATGTTTGAAGAGGGTAATCTTAGATTTTTCAGAGATTACCCCACAGAAGTTGCTAAAAAAAGGTATTTGTTTACAGAGACAAGACAGATCCTGAAAGGAATTCAAAATGTAAGATACGTCATAATGTATCCTGCAAAAATGAGGATCACATACAAGAGTATGGAACGTGCTTTTGCTGATCCAGAAGAAGCATACAAATATGCTCAAGAAATCATAAACGAGATCAATGGATAAGTAAATCACCACGACTATCAGGACATGGTTTTTTTTTTACAGATATCAGTAGAGGGGAAGCTGAGAAAATATGAATTTCTAATGAAAGAAATTTACATGTTCTTGTTAAGATGGCGGAACTTCACACGAGGTGATGTCTAGACACCTTATCTTCTTTGAAATGTTAACTCAAGGACATACTTTTTTCCTCTTCGAATGAAAGACTTAAAAATAAAGGGGAGCTGCGGAATGGAAAAATCAATACAAATGGACTTGAAAATAACATTTTGCGAATTAAAAGTATTTTATAATCCTATACTAACGTATAAGTAATTGAATTAACTTAGCAATAGCAATCTAATCTAATGTGAATTGGTATAACGGTATAACGTAACAATGACTAACTCCTCTGGGGGGGGGGGGGGGGGGGGGGTTCATTTCAAATTGTTAATGAATGTCCAGATTTAGGACAATGAGCTAAATATAATTATATATATTAATAACATACTAACAAACTAAAACCCATATAATAAATTAGGTCCCAGTTATGCCTGAGTGGAGGGGAGGAGATTCAGACACTTGGCAGATAGCCATGAGTCTGGTTAACCCCTTCCAACCAGATGCTTACTATTATAAGAGACCGGGATCTGAATGTGAAGTAAACATAAAAACTGTTATTATATAGTAAATGGTAGATTATTTGAAGACTTAATTAGATATACATATCTGTAGTTTTGCTATATATCACTCGGTCTTGAACTGGCCCTTCTACCTTTTTGCAATGTTTGGTTAAGGGAACAGAGCTAAATGTAGATTAACATCAACGGAAGTCTTTAAACATGTAAGTAGCACCAATAGTTTGCTATTTTAGATACTGAAATATCACTTTTTTTATTTTTACATCACTTTACACTTTTCTGTCTTTTTTTTAAGGTTAAGTTTAAAAGGGATATACCAACAGAACCTAGTAGCCGTGAGTGCCCACCCAACACCTAGAGTATCAAAGGACCTTGTCAAAGGTATCGAAATAATTTAAAATGCAAGATGATAAACAAAAGAAAATTGGAGGAATCACGTTTTGCAGCTGGAACATAAGGGGTGCTAATGAGCCAATTAAAAGGGGATAGATTTTCGCACAATTGAAATCGCTTAATTCAGACATCATTTTCCTACAAGAAACACATTTGAAACTTCAAGCCCAGGCCAGACTGAAGGCAAATTGGATCGGTCAAACATATCACTCTTCATATATCTCTAAATCCACCAGAGGCACGGCAATTATTATTTGTAAAGGTATACCATTTAAATTAAAGAATATCATAGCAGATAAAGAGGGGAGATATATCGTAGTTACTGGAGAGATCCACTCTACCCCACTCACTATGGTAAATATTTACATGCCTAAATTTGATAATCCTCAATTTTTTAATAAAATCCTGAATATAATTTCAGAGTTTAACTATCAAAATGTGAAAATTTTAGGGAGATTTCAATTGCGTTTTAGATCCATACTTGGATAAATCTGCTCAACAAAAGAGGCGTATCATAAAATCTAAAGCTAGTGAACTCCTAAATACACACATAAAAAACACAAATATAACAGATGTATGGAGGATTGCTAATCCAGTTGGAAAGGAATACTCTTTTTACTCAATGGTATAAAACGTATTCACGCATCGACTATTTTTTAGTGGATACGAAATTAATTCCTTACATAAAGAATCCTAAATATCATAATAGCATTATCTCCGATCACTCTCGGTTAACTTTTTTCTTAAAACTAGAAGGAATGCCTAATAAAAAATTGTTTTGGAGGTTCAATCCTCAAATTTTAAATGACCCACAAGGTGGTATATATCTAAAACAGATGGAACATTTTTTTGAGACTAACGACACCCCAGGCATTTCACCCTCTTTATTATGGGAATCTTTTAAGGCATTTATCAGAGGATCTATAATTTCATCTCAAGCTTTTCAAAATAAAAAGAATAAGAATGAACAATTGCAGCTAGAAGAACAAATTAGACAATTGGATCTAGATAATGCTAAAGAACCAACCATAGACAAACACAATAAAATAACAATACTGAAATTTAAATTAAACAGAATCTTAGCTGCAGAATTACAAAACAGGAAAACTTTGAATTTGGCGATAAATCACATAAACTCTTGGCACATCAATTGAAAAAACGGGAAAAGGATCATACAATTTCAAAAATTAAATCGGATAAAAGTGAATTGTTAACATTACCTAATGATATCAATGAAAGATTTGCCCAATTTTATCAAAATGTATATACATCCAAAACATCAACAGATAGTACCAAAGTTATTAATTTTTTTAACGAGATAATCTCACCACGACTACAAATACTGTACACATACGCTTTCAAAGAACAAACATTACCAGAAACATTAGCGGAATCAACGATTACACTCATACCTAAAAAAGATAAAGATCTAGAAGACCCTGGCTCATATAGAGCCATTGCACTGTTAAACATAGATCAGAAAATATTAGCGAAAACTCTAGCAAGAAGATTGAGTAAATATGTTAGTAAATTAATAAATGCGAATCAAACGGGGTTTATACCCAAGAGAGATACTCATTCAATAATTTGAGACGTCTGTTTTATATAATGCACTCATACAAAATTGAAGAGTAAGACCTATCAATTATTTCATTGGATGCAGAAAAAGCATTCGACCAAGTGGAATGGGAGTATCTCTTCAAAGTATTGCAAAAATTTCAAATGGGAGAGAACTTAATTTCATGGATAAAATTATTAATGACAAGCCGACAGCCAGAATATTAACTGATAATATACTGTCTCTGAAATTTCAACTATCCAGGGGCAATAGACAGGGATGTGCATTATCTCCCCTGCTATTTGCTGTTGTGATAGAACCCTTAGCAGAAATCATAAGAATGCATCAGAATATCCATGGTTATAATACAAAATATTCACATAATAAAATATCACTATGCAGACAATGTACTATTATATATTACAAAATCGTAAACCAGAATACCAAACATACTAAATCTAATCCTAATCTAAATCTAAGGAATTCAGGTCCTTTTCAGGATATAGAATAAATCGGAATAAAAGTGAAATTATGACGATAAAACCTCAAGATTCGACACATCTTTTAAAATTCCCCTTTAGAATTGCTTTAAATATTTGGGTATCGAAATTACTAGAAAATATAAATCTTTATTCAATGCAAACTATATGCCCTTACTTACTAAATTAAATGCCATGATTAAATTTTGGAAAACACTTCCGATGTCTTTAATAGGCAGAATAAATGCCATAAAAATGTTTTTTTTAACCACAAATTGTACACTTATTTCAATCAATACCAATATACTTACCTAAATTTTTTTTTAAAAACTTGATTCTGATATCACAAATTTTATATGGAACTATAAGTCCCATAGAATCCAAAAAAGACACTTGTGTAAACCCAAATAATTTGGTGGACTAACACTCCCCAATTTTTTGTACTATTACTGAGCAGTAAATATCAAAAATGGAATTCACCTGTTGGACAATTCTGCCCAACAGGTAGATTGGATAGTAATGGAGAAAGAGGATTGTTCCCCTTTTAATATAGGAGGGATCCTTCTCTCACCGATAAAATTGAATAATGCAATATACAAGAAAAACCCAATTATTCATAGTACAATTAGAATTTGGAAACAAATAAAATTAACTCTCAAATTAAGAAACTTATCGCTTCTCTCTCCTATAGTTAATAATCCTTTGTTTAAACCATCCATTATTGATAAAACATTTACCCATATGGAAAGAATAGGAATTAAAATGCTTGGAGACATGTTTGAAACGGGAATTTTTTTATCATTCCAACAACTACAACTCAAATATAACCTGAAAAGTAATCAATATTTTAAATACCTTCAAATCCGTGACTATTTGAAAAAACATACACAAGAGTACCAAACTCTGATTCCAGATCTATTAGATGAAGCTATGAACAGAAAGGCAGATTCAACTAATTTAATATCATACTTGTATAATATCATTCTAAATATAGAAATACCATCATCTGACACAATTAGAAGAGATTGGGAACAAGAACTATCTATAAAAATCTCAAAGAGAGATGGGATAAATACTTGCTATATTTGCATAAATGCTCGATCAATGTCAGACATATCTTAATTCAATTCAAAATTTTACATAGATTATATTACTCGAAAAATAAACTGAACAAAATGTTTTCAAATGTCTCTCCCATCTGTGATAAATGCTTATCTCAAGAGGCAACCATAGCACACTCCTTTGTCTTTTGCATGAAACTCCAAAAATTTTGGAATGACATTTTTGAAATTTTTACAAAATTATTTAAAATAAAACTGAAACCCAACGCAGACCTGATTATCTTTGGAACAATGGAAGTCGGCTTTGAGCTGACTCAGTTCCAAACGTCTCCTTAACTATAGCTTAGCAACGGCAAAAAAACGTATACTAAAATTCTGGGAATTTTACCAACGCTTGAAATGTGGATTTCAAATATGTCTGAAACGTTACAGCTCGATGACATGAGATTCGTCCTAGCAGGCAAATCTGATCAACTCTTAAAGATTTGGTCTCCCTTTATCGACTTATTACAAGCATATGGTGCAACATAGCTCTGGAAATAAACTGTTTCAAAACCGGGTGAGGGGTGTGTAAAGATATGAAGCAGGTACATCCCTTTTATTTTATTTTCTTTATATTTTCTTTTTTTTCTTTTTCTCTTTCTCATGCTTTACATCTTTATGGGCTCTCTCTTTCTACTTTTTCACGAACTATTAATATCACTACCTTAACTAACTTTTCTCTCTCTCTCTTTTTCTTGCTTCTGTTACTTTTCTATTATTAAATTTTAAAACAAGAAGTTGTACATGAAATGTATTATGTTATTCTTTGTTTATACTACTGTACATTACTTCTAATAAAAATATATATTTTTTAAAGTAAATGTGATATATCAGTTATTTCTTTTTAATTACTTTGCAAAAATTTCTAAACACCTGTTTTCGCTTCTTCATTCTGGGATATTCCATGTAGATCGATGGTAAAAAAAAAAAAAATTTAATACATTTAAAAATAAGGCTGTAGTGTAACAAAATGTGAAAAAGGTGAAGGGGTCTGAATACTTTCTGAATGCACTGTACATTGCGGGTAAAATAACTCACGGTATTTAAACTGTCACATTATTGTTTTGGTTGCAAGTCGCCCCCATTGGTTTATATCAATCACTGGGTACACGTTTTACAGCTGTTTTTGTGGCAGAAAGAACACTGGGTCACACCGCTCAGCCCCTGAAACCAGTTCTTCCATTTAATTTGCTCACTACTGAGCTGCGATAGACATTTATGTATCCAGCTTTGTCTCATCTTTCTTGACAGCGTTATGTAAGCAAAATCTATTCATAACATGCTTTAAAAGCTTAATCCCTGGGATCCACATATTGTGGAGACAAACAGCTCTAGATGCCGGAGGCACGGTGGCGCAGCGGTAGAGTTGCTGCCTCACAGAGGGAGATAACCCGTGTTCGATCCTGACTACAGGTGCTGTCTATATGTAGTTTGTACATCCTCCCCGTGACCGCGTGGGTCTTCTCCGGGTGCACCGGTTTCCTCCCACACTCCAAAGAGGTACAGGTTTATAGGTTAATTGGCTTCTGTAAAATTGTAAATTGTCCCTAATGTGTAGGATAGTGCGAGTGAACAAGTTTTGTCTGTCGTGGACTCAGTAGGCCGAAGGGCTTGTTTCCGCACTGTCTCTCTAAAATAAACTAAACATCCATTAACTATGTAACCTGAAGATAGGTCTCAATCTTAAATGTTGTTTATCCATTCCCTCCACAGATGCTGCTTGATTCGCTAAGTTGCTCCAACTGTTTGTGTTTTGCACAGGATTCTGACATCGGCATTTCTTTGTATCACCCTTTCTGTGACAGCTGGTTTTAGATTTCACCCCTAATTCTATAGAACATAGAAGAAGAGGAAACCACTTTCGACCATTAGGGAGACTGACAAAAACCTCCGGGAACCGTACGGAAACCTTGAGTGGGGCGCAAAGTCTCCAGAGGTTTCCGTTCAAGTTTCCTAAGTAGGACAGGGGCATAAATACCCTGGTTCCTATTTTTGAAACAAGTCTCCTTGACCTGGAGCCTCTCCTACCCAGGTCTGTAAAGAAATCAAAGGGTGAGAGACACAGATAGGGTAGTCATTTAGAACCATTTTCCCAGGATGGAAATGTCACATACTAGAGGGCATAGTTTTCAGCTGCAAGGGGCACAGATTAAAGGAGATGTGTAGGGAATGTTTTTTTTTACACAGAGTGTGGTGAGTTTGTGGAATGCGCTGCCAGGAGTGGTGGCTGAGGCGGTTACGACAGTGGCATATAAGGGATGTTTGCATGGCCATGTGGATATGCAGAGAATGGAAGGATAAGGATTATGTGCAGCCATTTTAGTGGCACAGTGTCACAGTGGTAGAGATGCTGCTTTACGTTGCGAAAGACCCAGAATGATGGGCCGAATAGCCTAATTCTGCTCCAATCACTAATGAACATTTGACAAATTACCTCACCTGTGCATATTTCTTAAGTTCCTGCTTCCATTAGAGATTCTCTGCAATCTACCCCTTTGGAGCCCCTCATTGTTTAAGAAAATATCAGTTTGGTTCCTTCTTGAACTTTCAAGTTCAATGTATTGAAAGCCGCCTGTAATGTATCGTCCCGAAATTCTTAATTTAAAATTCAACAAGGGCAAATGTCGTCCTAATGTTTTCATTACAGCACGTCTTCCATGCTGTTGCCCAAGGTAAGTCAGATGATTGTCTATTATATACAGACTTTGTAAAACACAGTACTCTCTTTGGCTACAGATACATTTTGGTTTCACCATGTAGAAATTACAGCAGTGTTTATACATAATACCCCCATTTCAGGGCACCATAATGTTTGGGACACATGGCGGCACAGATGTTTGTAATTGCTCAGGTGTGTTTAAATGCCTCCTTGATCCAGGTAAAAGAGAGCTCTCAGCGCCTAGTCTTTCTCCCAATCTTTCCATCACCTTTGGCTTTCTCAACATGAGGACCAAAGATGTGCCAATGAAAGTCAAAGAAGCCATTATGAGACTGAGAAACAAGAATAAAACTGTTAGAGACATCAGCCAAACCTTAGGCTTACCAGAATCAACTGTTTGGAACATCATTAAGAAGAAAGAGAGCACTGGTGAGTTTACTAATCGCAAAGGGACTGGCAGGCAAAGGAAGACCTCCACAGCTGATGACAGAAGAATTATCTCTATAATAAAGAAAAAAACCCAAACACCTGTCCGACAGATCAGAAACACTCATCAGGTGTGGATTTGACAATAACCACTGTCCGCAGAAGACTTCGTGAACAGAAATACAGAGGCTACACTGCAAAATGCAAACCACTGGTTAGCCGGAAAAATAATATGGCCAGGTTACAGCTTGCCAAGAAGTACTTAAAAGAGCAACCACAGTTCTGGAAAAAAACTCTTGTGGACAGATGAGATGAAGATTAACTTATATCAGAGTGATGGCAAGAGCAAAGTATGGAGGAGAGAAGGAACAGCCCAAGATCCAAAGCATATCACCTCATCTGTGAAACATGTTGGTGGGGCGTTATGGCCTGGGCATGTATGGCTGCTGAAGGTACTGGCTAATCTATCTTCATTGATACAATTGTTGATGGTAGTAGCACAATGAATCCTGAAGTGTATAGACACATCTGCTCAAGTTCAAACAATGCCTCAAAACACATTGGCCGGTGGTTCATTCTACAGCAAAACTATGATCCCAAATCTATTGCTATAGCAACAAAGGAGTTTTTCAAAGTGAAAAAATGGTCAATTCTTGAGTGGCCAAGTCAATCACCCGATCTGAACCTAATTGAGCATGCCTTTTATATGCTGAAGAGAAAACACTGAAGGGGACTAGCTCCCAAAACAAGCATAAGCTAAAGATGGCTGCAATACAGGCCTGGCAGAGCATCACTAATGAAGACACCCAGCAACTGGTGATGTCCATGAATCGCAGACTTCAAGCAGTCATTGAATGCAAAGGATATGCAACAATATACTAAACATGACGACTTTCATTTACATTACATAGCTGTGTCCCAAACATTATGGTGCCCTGAAATGGGGGGGGGATTATGTATATACACTGCTGTAATTTCTACATGGTGAAACCAAAATGTTTCACATTCTCATTCTCCACCCAGAATGTTAGGCTAGACACAATGTGCTGGAGTAACTCAGCGGGGCAGGCAGCATCTCTGGACATAAAGGACGGGTGACGTTTCAGATCGGAATCCTTCTTCAGACCCAAAAGGTCACTCACCCTTTTTCTCCAGAGATGCCGCCTGACCCTCTGAGTTACTCCAGCACTCCAGTTAAACCAGCACCTGCAGTTCCTTTCTATCCAGAAAGTTAGGAAATGCTCTGCCCAGCAGATCTTCATTTGACTGAGAACAGCAGCTGTCCTCAAAGCAAGCATCTGATGAATTGCAACCCGAGAATTAAATTTTAAACATTTCCAGGGTATGGGAAGGTGTCAATTCATCAAATAAATGCTCCTCCGATTGGTTCTCAACTAAACCCATTTAAATTGGCTGGTTTCTCAAAGTAATCAGCTGATGCATCGCTCACAGCAACAATTACTCTTTGTCAACGGGCCATTACTTTCCAGTAGAAAAGTGCCATGGTCAAGTTGTTCCTTCAGCTGAAGAAGAATTGCTTCCATCAATCATTGAGTTATTATGCCATCGACCTCTTTTGAAAATTAGTGCAAAGCATAGGTTGAAGACTGAGCATAGTCTCTGCAATGAAAGATAAAGATCCTCATGCTCGCTGGTTCTTCTCCTTCCCATTAGAAGACAAATTGAGGCACCATTGAGAAATATGGCACCTTAGTTATTAAGGGAAACATGGTGCAGGAATAGAGCATTCTGCTCAGCTAGTCTGCACTAGAACATAGAAAATGAAAGGCACCAAGTGCTGGAGTAACTCAGCGGGTCAAGCAGCCACTCTGGAGAATGTGTACATGCAACGTTTCAGGTCAGGATCCTACTTCAATCTAACGTCGTCTATCAATGTTCTCCAGAGATGCTGCCTGACTGCTGAGTTACTCCAGCACTTTGTTTTTTTGTAAACCAGTATCTGCAGTTCCTTGTGTCTAAAGAGGCGTACAACACAGGAAGAGGCCCCTTCAGCCCGCAATGTCTGTGGTGATCATGATGCCAAACTAATCTCACCTGCCAGCAAATGACCCATGCCTCTCCATTCCCTGCACTAGCACTTCTGCTCTGCAAATAAATCTGTCACTATAACTGACTATTTTCTTCTCCCTCAGTTTTATGTCGGGGCTCCTGTTAAATGAATCTATACTGAACCAAACTCTGAGCAAGGAAATGTTTTTTTGACTTCCCTGCTGTATATTTTAGTGACCCCCCCTCCCCCCATCTGTACACGACTACTACATATAAATGGTCATGTTGTATGTAGAGTTAGTTGAGAGTCAATT
Source organism: Okamejei kenojei (assembly GCA_035221665.1). NCBI lineage: Eukaryota > Metazoa > Chordata > Chondrichthyes > Rajiformes > Rajidae > Okamejei > Okamejei kenojei. Next base: position 50,940,467 of record CM069131.1, on the reverse strand, counting down.
GCACGAGGGACAAAAATGGTAGAGTGATATAATCAGGTGCAAGATTGGTAATGGAGTCATTAATAACACTTGTTTAAACCTAATTGATTGGACTCGTTTAGAAACTAGTCTAGAAACGAAGGAACTGCTGATGCTGTTTTACAATCCAGACTCGGAAGAAGGGTCCTGACCTGAAACATTACCTTTCCTTGTTCTCCAGAGATGCTGCTGACCTGCTGAGTTTCTCCAGCACATTGTGCCTGTGATCAAACTAGTTCATGCTTTTATTTTGTACATTACATGTCTCCAGGGATAATGTTATTGTGTTTAATTCATGCCCAGGATTCCAGCATCTGACGTCCGTGTATCCATTTTATTGAATTTTACTCGAGTTGCTTTTTTGTTCCATCGCTGGGTGTATACAGGGGAAAACTGGGAACCAAGATTTTCCACACATTTGATGCAAGGCCACAGATGTATTGGCATTTATTTATTGGATGGTTCTACTGAATCAAAGGAGGTGCATTTACCTTCTGCAAGTAAAGAATCATGCCTTTGAGCACGGCATAAAATGTCTTCCAACCTCTTTTTCCCCTCGGAGCTGCATGGAGGAAAAACAAACAGATGTAGGAATCAGTCAGAGGAGTGAGTTTCAGGAGGCTTTGCAAATATCATTGGTATAGCGTTGCTAATATAAACAAGATGTGCTTGACTTCTGGAATAGATCCATAACTTCTGTAAACAAAGGGACAGCGCAGTGGGCGGCACTGTGGCACAATGGTACAGTTGTCGCCTTAAGGGCCTGCCCTACCAGCATCCGACTCCATGCGGTGAGCGCGACCAAACCGGCAGCGGGGGCCGCGCGGAGGTGGGGTGAGTGGCGCAACGCGGCGGGAAGTGAGGCGAACTTGGAGCGAAGTCTGAAAGGTAAGTTCGCCAGGACAGAGAGGGACACACAGAGAGGGGCACAGAGCCACACACAGAGAGGGCCATGGAGCCACACACAGAGAGGGTCACGGAGGCACCTACAGAGAGAGTCACGGAGGCACGACGTCGAGGCGGTGTGTAATGCGTCGAGGCAACTGCAAGCCGACAAGCCGTTGCCACGCGGAGTTTTTGAACATGGTCAGTTTTTTGGAGCCCCGCGCGATGTCGGGACGAACTCCACACAATTCTGCACGGCTCCGGCGATCGAAGTGGGACCGGCCCCACGGCGCCGGACGGCTCAAACGACCACGTTTTGGATCAGGATCACCTACTACATTCAGTGAAGATCCTTGACCTGAAACGTGCTGAGTTGCATGCTGGTGGGACAGGCCCTTTACAGTGCCAGAGACCCGGGTTTGATTCTGATTACGGGTGCTGTCTGTACGGAATTTGTACGTTTTCCCTGTGACCACGTGGGCTTTCACCGGCTGCTCCGGTTTCCTCACACATTCCAAAGACTTACAGGTTTGTAGGTTAATCGGTGTCGGTAAAAATTGTAAATTGTCCCTGGTGCGTATGGTTTGCTAGTGTACGGGATGGCTGGCGTGGACTCGCATGGGCTGATGGGCCTGATTCCGTGCTGTATCTCTAAATTCTAAATGGATGGTTGGAAGTGATATTGCCTCATTAATTAACAAGTATACAACATAAGTTAAAAAAGCAACACAAAAGCAAACAGCTGCATGCATGTTAAAAAACCCCGCAAAGTGCTGGAGTAAAACTCAGCAGGCCAGGCAGCATCCCGGGAAGATATGGGTAGTGACGTTTCAGGTCAGGATCCTTCAGACTGAATGTAGTAGGGTGATCCTGATCCAAAACAACACCTATCCACGTCCTCCAGATATGTTGCCTGGCCTGCTGAGTTACTCCAGCATTTTTGTGGGGTTTTTTTTGTAAACCAGCATCTGCAGATACTTGTATCTGCTTGGTGTTAGCTGGCCAAAGCCAAAGCAGGATTACCAAGGATGACGTAGAGTTAGACACAGTCATTCACAAAATCCAGCATTAAGACATCAAATGTAATTCTTGAAGTCATTTCATGTCTTCAAATGTGTACAAATCTAACCAAATAACCTTAACTGTGTTGTCATAGCTCCATTGACAATTTAAGGATTATTGGCTACTAGAATAAAGACAGCAAATCAGATAAGGCCTTTATCATCGGAGGTGGGCAAACATGATGGATATTGACTTGCACACACTGAGATGTGGACATAATCTACAGTGTTAATTATACAAAACAAGGGATGTGTGAGCTAGATTACAGAATGAGTACTAGCTCATCCTAAATCTACATTTCGTGCTGTCTCAGCAAGGCAACCAGCATAATCAATGACAAATCTCACCCCGGACAGTCCCTCTACTCCCCTCTCCCATTAGGCAAGAGGTATATAAGTGTAAAAAGGCATAGCTCCAGATTCAGGGACAGTTAGTTCCCAGCTGTTATCAGGCAAGTGAACCATCCTATCAACAACTAGAGAGCGGTCCTGACCTACCACCATCTATCTCATTGAAGACCCTCAGACGATCTTTTATCAGACTTTACTGGACTTTGTCTTGCATTAAACATTATACCCTTTATCCTGCATGAGTACACTATGGACGGCTTGATTGTAATCCTGTATAGTAGTCTCGCGCTGATTGGAAAGCACACAACCAAAAGCTTTTCACACTGCCTTACAACATAAGTTTAAAAAAACACACAAAAACAGCTGCATGCATGTGAAAAAAAACACAAAGTGCTGGAGTAACTCAGCAAGCCAGGCAGCATCCTGAGAGGACATGGATAGGTGACGTTTCAGGTCAGGACCCTTCAGATTGAATGTAGTAGGGTTGATCCCGAACCAAAATAATGCCTATCCATGTCCTCCAGAGATCTTGCCTGGCCTGCGGAGTTACTGCAGCACTTTTATGATTTTTTTTTTACCAACATCGTGACAATAAACTGAACAAAACTTAAAAAAAATGCTTGTGCTGCCCCCAATTTCCTTGAGCATTATATATCTCACTAAATATTTCTGAATCACAGTCAAAGATAGTAGCGCACAAATGGACTGCATTAAGGAATTTTGCTGAATGCCTTTGTTCTTCATTGCACTACTGCCATGCTCCTAATTTGCATTAAAATACAGTTTCATATTAATTGGAGCACAATTTGTTTCCTGGCCTTCTTGCACTGTCACCCACTCAAAAGATACCCAGATAGCCAGAAATTCATTCAATAAAGTTGCCCATATCTGTTCTGCTGAGTGTGGGCTTTGCTCTATTAATGGCAATTCAATAATATATCGATTTCTCAAAGAAAAGCGAGCTTCTGGTATTTTTAAAAAAATCAGAAAATGGGTCGTGGCAAGCAATAGCAATTTGGCAAAGACACCAAGTACCAACTCAGAGTGTTGACCACAAGGGTTCTAGACCTACGAGGTGGGACAGGAAAGTCAGTCAGCCCTTTGCGTTTCCAGGGCTGGTTACTCAGAAAAGGTGGCCTGGTATTTACAGGATCGGTTGACATAGGCTGAGGTAAAAACTGGAAAAGCACAGCAGGTCAGGCAGCATGCGCGGAGAAAAAAAATCAAGAGTTAATGTTCCCCGACGGTGATTTTTTAATAAAAACCTTTGAAAATATTATATATATGCACACACACACACACACACACACACACTTTAAGACATGGTGGAGGCAACTATAAATCTGTTTGCTGTGTTCTCGTTTCTAGCCTGTAACTCTTGCTCTCTTAACAGATGCTGTCGGATTTGCTGAGCATTTCTGGAATTTTCTACTGTTATGTCCGAATTTTAGGTAATTTTATTACAATTGACACTGCTTTCAAAGGGTAAAAGGGCTACCTGTTAAGCAAAGCAGAACAACTGGGATATGGAGCGGCGTGAGACACAAAGTGCTGGAGTAACTCAGAGGGGTCAGGCAACATCTCTGGAGAAAATGAACAGTTGGCGTTTTGGGTCAGGACCCTTCTTCAGACCGACGGGAATGGAGGGAGTGTTGGGTTCCAAATGGGAGTCGGTTTCAAGGTGAAGATGGGAAAGGGGAAAGTATTCATCAAATATATTGTGCGTTGGGTACTGATGCTCAGATGATGAAGAATGATTTTTTTTAAAATTGGGCCAAACTGTATTTATGGACGTTGTGTTAAAGAAGGAACTGCAGATGCTGGAGAATCGAGGGTTACACAAAAGGCTGGAGAAACTCAGCGGGTGCAGCAGCATCTAAGGAGCGAAGGAGATAGGCGACGTTTCGGGTCAAGAACCCAGTGGAAAAATAAATAAACATTACTTAAAAGAGAACTTCAATGAGTCCTAAACTGAGTAGATAAATCATCATTAATATTCCCACAAGCCTAATCTCAACATTTTACATTCACATAGAGATGGGCCAACTTCAAAATTGAGGATTGTCCTTTTGCAGCAGGTATATGGTCTTGCAATTATTCGTGGAAGTATACTTCATAGCACATGTTTGAGGATCTTGTGTAGAAGTAAGAACACCTCCTACAACCTCACCTACTGTATCCGCTGTTCCAGGTGTGGACTCCTATATATTGGCGAGACCAAGTGCAGGCTCGGCCATCGTTTCGCTGAACACCTCCGCTCAGTCTGCTTAAACCTACCTGATATCTCCCAGTTGCTAAACACTTTAACTTCCCCTCCCATTCCCATACTGATCTTTCTGTCCTGGGCCACCTCCATTGTCAGAGTGAGGCCCACAAATTGGAGAAACAGCACCTCATATTTTGCTTAGACTGCTTACATCCCAGCAGTATTATTGACTTCTCAAAGTTCAAGTAACCCTTGCTTTCCCTCCCCCTTCATAGTTCTCCAACCAGTCTGACTGTTCCCCTGATTAAATGTTACCTCTGTGTGCTTTGTTGTCACCTTCCTCCAGCTAACAATGGTTTATTCTATATTTTCCTTGATCTGCATTCTCTTTGCTGTCTCATTTTCACAACTTACATTTCCTTATCTCTGTGTCTCCCTCTCCCTTGACTCTCAGTCTGAAGAAGGGTTTGGACCCGAAACGTCATCCATTCGTTCTATCCAGAGATGCTGCCTGTCCTGCTGAGTGACTCCATCATTTTGTGTCTATCTTCGGTGTAAACCAGCATCTGCAGTTCCTTCCCAAACATTAAAAACATAAGTTCTAGTCTCTGTAGGAATTATATTGCTGTTGGGAGATAGATTCTTCAAAGTCCTTCTGATTGCATTCATGGCCAAAAATAATACAGCTTCATAAGGACAATTTGTGCTTCAGCTTCTGGATTATTGCTCTTCCTGAACATTATCCTCTTTGTGTACTTGAGGAAGAATGACCGAGTAGGCTGTATGTGTATACTGCACACCAACAGCTAACACTCACAAGGGAGCATCTTTCATATGGCATCAAAACAAACTATTAGCACTTTGTGTTAAGGTACTGCACTAAAATCATTTTACCTTGCTAAAATAATGAGAAGTATAAGTAATTTATCAGACACTTATTTCAAATTACTATGGCTTTTGTTTGGTTGGATAGCCCACGGAGAAAGGAATATTTATGGCAACAAAGTGAATGTCTCCAATGCAGATTTGAGTCATTTTTGCAAATGGGCAACCAGACTGGGACTGATTCTTCCTAGTTTAGTTTAGTTTAGAGATACAGCATGGAATCAAGGCCGTTCGGCTCGCTGAGCCCGTGCCAACCAACGATCACCCAGACACCCAGCCACAGACGGTTGTGGAAGCAAGTCAATGGATATTTTTCAGGCGGAGATGGGCAGATTTCTGATTAGCCAGTGCCAGGGATTGTGGGGAAAAGGCAGCAGAATGGGGTTGAGAGAGAAAGATAGATCAGCCATGATTGAAATGGTGGCATAGTCTTGATGGGCCAAATGGTGTAATTCTGCACACATAATTTATGAACTAGTTCTATTCTTCATACCAGGGACAATTTTACAGAAGCCAATTAACCTACAAACCTGCACTACTTTGGAATGTGGGAGGAAACCAGAGCACCCAGAGAAAATTCACGTGGTCACAGGAAGAATGTACACACTCCGTACAGACAGTGCCCAGAGTCAGGATTGAATCCAGGTGTCTGGTGCTGTAAGGCAGCAGCTCTACCACTGCACCATTGTGCCATCCAGTACAGTACATTGATTTATTCCCAAGAATGAGCAGTTTCCTCATGTGAAGAGAGCGAACATTGAATAAGGGTCTCGGCCCAAAAAGTCGCCTATTCCTCCTCTCCATAGATGCTGCCTCACCTGTTGAGTTTCTCCAGCATTTTTTGTCCACCATAGAATAAGGAGAATCAGTAAGCATTGCAACCACATTTTTAAAAAGATAAACACAGAAGGAATTGGAGGGGATACAAGATTATTTTCCCCTTGTTCTTAAACATAGGATTTTGGGAGAAGCAGATGCCAAGGGAATTGATATATATTTGAAAAGGAACATTTATATTCGGGGGAGGAGAAGAAAGGTTGTGTGTAATCGGATGAGATTTTCAAAGAGCCTGCCGAGACTGTAGGGACTGTTCTGTTCAAGGGACTGATTAGCCTCCGTCACTCTATAAGTGAGCGATTAATTGGCTTTATGCCTTGCAGAAATGATTGTGCTCTCAGGAAACCATAAATGAATCCTACTAAGGTTTTTCAAATTCACAGACAAAGGCATTACAGCACCTTAAACCTCTCTCTGTGAGGAAACAAATTAACATAATAATGACACAGCTTTAAAGTAAACAGAGAAAGAGTCATGGAGAAATAACCTCTGGGCAAGACTCACTTTTCTTTCCATCCATATCTGCATGAATTTTTCGAGAGAGAAAGCCAGCTTTGTATGTTTTAGCATTGGGATCCTGTGGAATGTCAAGGAACGGATTAGTGCTGGAGCCAATTCGATTGCTGGTCTTGGATCCAGCATTATCTGTCTTGTTGTTAGCAAGCTCAGAGAGAGACTTCCTCAACTCCTCTTCATTTCTGGAAGACAAAAGCGGGGGAAGTAAAAAGACCATTGTCACATTCTTTACAATCTTTCAGTCTGTTAAGTAAGAGAGGCCCAAGGAAATGGCTCATTTACCAATCACTTGCCAGGCTTTCTCCTGCCCCAACCTCTCTTCCAGCTTTCTCTCCCCCACCCACCACAATTAGTCTGAAGAAAGATCCCCGACCCGAAACGTCACCTGTCCCTATTCTCCAGAGATGCTGGCTGACCTGCTGAGTTACTCCAGCACACTGCGACGTTTGTTTTGGTAAACCAGCATCTGCAGTTCCTAGTGTCTCTCGCTCTCTTGCATTTTCTTTGATGGGTTGGTGGGCCACTCTGTGTATGAATAGGCTCAACCAGATACAATAAAAAAACGAAATACAACAAAAATACTAAAATAAAAACAGAAAACACGAAGAATGCGTAGCATGTCAGACAACATCTAGAATAAGATGCTGTATTAAAGTTTCAGGTTGTAGCTCTCTCCGTTGATGCTGGTTAACGTGCTGGGTGTTTGTAGCATTTTCCGTTGTCTCAGACAACTGCAAAGTTATCAGGCAGGAATGTGGCATTTACAAGGTCAGATTTTATTGTTTTCCAATAGAGCAAAATAGTAAGATTAAATGAGAACTTACCAGTGTGAAGTTTGATCCTTATTTTATGAGGAGTTACGATGAGGGATTTCGTGAAGACCCCGCCAGCACGCATGCGAGACATTCTTCAAAGCAGCGGTGTGAAATCACAGATAGTAGAACTGACTGGAGATAGTAAGATTAAGAGAAACCCATATACCAGTTGACCTTATGATAGAGGGTTGGGAGCGGAGGACACAAAATCCCTCATCGTAACTCCTCATATAATAAGGATCAAACTTCAAACTGGTAAGTTCTCATTTAATCTTACTATTTTACTTCGGAGTCACGTGAGTGACTTCGTGACGATTTCAAAGCTCTGTGATTTCATGCCCTGGACCACGTCCATGCTCACACACTGCCGTAATAACTGATGGAGGAAGTATGTTAACGTATTTCAGACTTGAAACAGAGCTGAAAAACAATAATGTATTTATTAATACAAACAAAAACAAACAAAAAAAAAACCCTGACTTCGGGGACCATTCAGGGAACAGAACTTAAAACAGTATCTGCAAACGTGTGGTAGTGGCCACAGGTTTATTATAAAACCGTTGAAACGTGCCTTCATTGGCCCAGTCCGCTGTTGCGAGGACATGGTCCATGGGTACCTCCATGGCCCTCGCCGCTGATGTGGACGCAGCCCTGGTAGAATGAGATTTGAAAATATCAGTGTCTACCCCTGCTGCATCCAACACCACCCTGAGCCACCTGGAAATAGTCTGCATAGTTACCCTGTAGTGCGGGCGTTTAAAACTGATAAATAGACCTGTATCCATTCCCCTTAAATTTTGAGTGACATTAATATAATGTCGGAGATGGGTGGCTATACAGAGGCGTACATCAATTGGGTATGCGTGGAATTCCAATTTAAGACCGGTTGTTCCAGGTCTATGATGTTTAAATAACTCGTCTATAAAAAGGATTACCTTGGTGGGGGTTGTCCAATTTCAGTTTGTGGAGGGTCTGGACCCGCTGAGCTGTAATGTGTGCCATCAACATCACCACTTTATAGGTGAAATTTGCAAGTGGAAGTGCCGAAACTGGTGACCAACTCCTAAGTAGGGACAACACTACCCCTATATCCCAGGTCACAGTTTATCGTGGTCTCGGAGGATTGTAATAAAAAATACCCCTCATAAGTTTCGACACCAACGGATGGGATCCCACTCCAAGTCTGAGGTAGGATGATAATGCACTCCTAGCACTATTGATGGCACTGTAGCTGAGGCCTTCATCATAGTGAAGGCCCGCGAGGAATTCCAGCACATCTGTGATGGTGGCAGAGTCGTAGGTGATATTAGTCCTGGAGTAGAAGACCTCATATTTCCTTACATGGGTAAGGTATTGTATCCTTGTGGACTCTCTGCACGATGCCGTGACAATATCCATGGTACTGTTCGACAGCCCGAATTCCAGCAAAGGTCTCTTCAGAACCTGCAAGCCAACAGGTTCAGATGACCATGGCACGGATGACTCTCCCCTGATATGGGATGTGTCAGGACGGTCGGGCATTTAGGAATCTGCACCCATGGTTCCTTCAGCATGTCGAAGACCACCGGGAACCATGGCTGTGTGGGCCAGTCGGGTATTATCAGTATCCCTGATGCAGAATCTAATTGGATTTTCCGCAATACCCGACTGATGAGGCAGAAAGGGGGGAATGCATAGAAGAACAATTTCCCCCAATGTAGTGAAAAACCCCGCTACTGCCCCAGGGTCTGGTTCCCAAGAGACATATGTTGGTACCTGATGGTTCAATCTGGACGCAAAGAGGTCGATATCTGGTGTACCATACTGAGCTATAATGTTAGCAAATATTTGGGAGTTCAACATCCATTCGGTGTTGTCATTGAATTTTCGTGATCTGGCGTCCGCCACTGTATTACGCTCACCCGGAAGGTAAGTAGTTGAAATCCAAATATCTCTTTCAATGCACCAGTGCCAAATTGTGTTTGCCAATTCGTCACAAGATATCAACTTGATACCACCCATATGGTTTAAATATGCCATCACTGTAGTATTGTCTATTTGCAGACGGACATGCGTATAATGCATATTTGTACAGTAAGCCCATAGTCCGTGAAATGCTCCCAACATTTCCAAATAGTTGATACCTCGTGATTGGAGAAGTGTAGATTCGTGCAAATCCCATCTGCCGCCACAACTAGACGTGGTGTCGGTAGCTCCCCAGCCGTGAGCGCTGGCATCAGTTTGCTACACGACTGAAGGGTTTGTAACTATGATGGGATTATAACAAGTCTCGGATGCTGTTAATCTACCATCGTAGCTCATTTCTTGCTTTGGTTGGTAGCTGCATAGGTCTATCAAAATGCACAGCATTGGTTTTTAGTGCTGAGATTTTTGCTCTTTGTAAATTTCGATAATGCAGCAGTCCAAATCGTGCAGCTGGAAATGTAGCTACAAGTTTCCAAATTACCTTGGCAGCATGTCGAATAGTCGGTTTCCTGGTGCAAGCAAGGCTATTACATGCCTCTATAATATCTGTTAAAGAAGGAACTGCAGATGCTGGAGAATCGAGGGTACACAAAAGGCTGGAGAAACAAGAAGGGTCTCGACCCGAAACGTCGCCTATCTCCTTCGCTCCTTAGATGCTGCTGCACCCGCTGAGTTTCTCCAGCCTTTTGTGTACCCTCTATAATATCTGCCGCGTTGTTATTTGGGAAAGTAATAATCATATGATTAGTGTTAATCGTGAATCCCAGATAGTCCATAACGACAGTAGGAGTTAATATGGATTTGTCTGGATGGATGACGAAGCCCAGCTTTTGAAACAGTGACTTGGCGGCTGTTACAGCTAATTTAGCCAATTCCAAAGTTTTCCCCACAATCAGTATGTCATCAAGATAGGCCATGACTATGTGGTTTTGTCTCCGTAGAGATGCCAATACTAGTTTCAATATTTTGGTAAACAACCTGGGGGCTGTTGTAAGTCCATTAGGCAGTGATCTATACTGCCATAGCTGCCCCATCCAGACAAATTTCAAATATCTGCGGTGATCTTTGCTTGTAGGTATTGAATAGTATGCATCTTTTAGATCGATGCAGGCCATGAAGTACCCTCTGTATATCAGTTGCTTGGCAGTTTCAAATGTTTCCATCTTGAAATGGGTATATTGCACAAAGGTATTCAGTTGAGTTAAATCAATTATAATACGACATCCACCATCTTTTTTGGTTTTGGTAAAGACGTTGGATACAAACTCAAGAGTTTCATGTTCAGTTTTTTCTATTACCCCCTTTGTATATAGTCTGGATAGTTCTGCATGTCCTTCCACTTTCTCTCTTTGAGAAAGCACAAATTTCCGGCTAGGTACGTGTTGAATGGGGGCAGTTGTTTGTTTATAAATTCAATTTCATAACCTTGAATACTGTGCAATATAAAAGTGTCAGAAGTTATGGAACTCCATGCATCCCCAACCAGACATAACCTACCTCCCACTTGTGACATTAGACATGCAGAATTCCCAAGGGAACCGACCCCCTTACCTCTATGGTTACCGGTGGGGCTTGGCCTTCCGTCCTTGGTTCTTGGGATGTTGTGGCGCCGTGCTGTGGGGTTGACGCGTTTTCCAAGTGGGCCGCTCTGGGCCTAGGCCTAAAAAAGACCTCTGTGGGTGAGGGCCGACCTTTGGGTTTGCACCCGTCACCCTATCAGGGTGAAAGCGGGCCTGTTGGGTGTTGCATATGGATGCTGCCGTCGATACGCTGGTGGCCTGCTAGAGGAAGGCGATTTTATCATGCCGACCGCTTTGGCTTCCTTGTCTAGGTCTTTGACCTGTTTGGGCAGGTCATCCCCAAACAACAAGCTTGGTGACGGCGTAGCGCTAGTTTTACACAACCCCGCAAATTTGGGGTTGAGCGTGGGCCGGATAGAGCTTTTTCTGAAGCAATTGATTTCGTATTGCATGTTACAGAGCAGGGCTAAGGCATCCTGCTGCTCTTCCGTCACCCAGGGCTTATATTCCCCCATATGGGTGTGTTGACAGTTGGTACATTCAACGACACACAATTTTCCGGGGCCAGGTACTTGCCTATGGTCTCCGTAATTACCTGTTCCTGAAGCTGGTGTGTGGTCAGGTAATTGATACTGGCCACTAGCCGTGGTTGAAGAGGTTGCCCGTTCTGGGATGAATGTGTGAATTTTGACACCATCCCCGGAAGTTCCTCTTCCTGCATCCCATGCAACTTAGGGTCTTCGGTCAACCCCTCTTCCAAGTCAGGCAATCCCTGACTTCTGGCGCTCCCTTCCAAAGAGGGAGAGGTGTTGGACATGCTCCTGCTGGAGTAGGGGCCTGTCGTGGACCTGAATGATCCACGGGACGCATGCTCCTGCTGGAGTAGGTCCCTCTGGAGCAGCTGCTCCATCATCCGCTCCATGTGGGCTATGCGATCGCCGTTGCTATCTGCAAAAGGCAGGTCATCTTCCCCAGATTCTGCAGAATCGATGGGGTCATTACCGCCAGTCCGCACCCCGTCGGGGTGATGTCTATGGGACTGATGCGGTAGAAAGTCGGTGCCAGCCGCTCCAGCGGGGCTACACCACTCCCGCGCGGATCTGCCGCCTGTCCATGGCGTTCTGCACTGAGGGGGTGGAGAGTCAGTGCCTGCCGCTCCTGAGGGGCTACACGACTTCCTTGTAGATCTGCCGCTAGTCCGAGGTCTTCCGGACTGATGCGGCGGAAAGACGGTGCCAGCCGCTCCAGCGGGGCTACTCAACTTGTGTGCGGTTTTGCCACCTGTCTTCCGGACTGAGGCGGTGAGCCGGGGCCTGCCGTTAGAATGGGGCTCCCTGATTTCCGCACTCTTTTGCCGCTAGTCTGCGGTCGTGTGGACTGAAGCGGTGGGGAGTCGGGGTCTTGGCTACCCTGCTCCTGCATGGTCGTCCTGCCAGTTCGCAGTTTACTGGACTGTGGCGGTGGAGAGTCGGGTCCTGACTGAGCGGGGCTCCCCGACTTCTGCGCTGTCTTCCTGGCCCGAGGTACAGGTGCTGCCGAAAAATCAACGGTCAGCTCCAGGGATGTTGGCCGCTGACCTCGCTCCGAAGTCCCGCGGTCTTTGATAGCATGCTTGAAAGCAGCCTTCTTTTTGCTCCTTCTCTCCATTACGAAGTTTCTGTAAGGGATTTAAACAATACAAAAACCAACCAACTTAAGGTTAGTAAAACTTACCTGTTGGTCCTTTTCAGCTGCTGGCACGCTCCCCCCCCCCCCCCCCCATCTTGTCAACTGCAATGCGAGCGATGATATGTCGCGCATGCGTGCTGGCGGGGTCTTCACGAAGTCACTCACGTGACTCCGAAGTAAAATCATTGTCAGATAGGATTGCCTCCTAGGATTTGAGTGCAGACATTCCAATTAGCTAGTTTATAGGAATGAAATGGACTTCCCAAACCATCAATACAAGTCTACAAATAGCAGGTGGTACATTGAACTTTCCTGTTAATATAAAGTCACCACATGTGTAACAAAAATACCATTGTGATATTTATAAAGTATGCAAAAGAAATGTAAGGTCAGATCATTCAATTTCACACATTTGATGTGCTTTGATTCCTCATTTCCAATAACCTATTGACTTCAACACATTAGAGGGCCGCACAGTGGTACAGCGATAGAGCTGCTTCTGCCTCATAGCGCTAGAGACGCGGGTTCGATCCTGACCACGGATGCTGTCTGTGTGGAGTTTGCAGAGGGCCACATGTTCTCCCTGCCACAGCGTGCGGTTTCTCCCAGGGTTATCAGTGAATTTGGGGAAGATGCTGAGGCAGTGCGACAGGTTTAAACTATAATTAACCTGCAATAGAAAAGAGTCCTTCATATATTGTACATTTTTATCCAATCAATGCTGATGACATTATCAGCATATTGAAACAGTTCAAGCATTTAGGGTAAGCATCAAACATCACTTGGGGCAGCCAACATTGTATTGAGACTATTCCGTTCACCAATTAGTAACAGTAGATAGTGCTGTGTGACAATAAATAACAATGATAGTGCTGTGTGACAATGCTACAAGACAGACATTGCCGTACATATATTTCTATATTTCTCAAAGGAATCTGAATCAGAATTAGGTAAGGTTTTTCATCTAATGAACAAGTTCCGTTATAATTTAAAAAAAATTATAACATATTTTTTCTCTAGTTTCATGCGCAACTTTCACATACTCCTAAACTGTTTCATAACTAATGGGGTGCATTTCCAACAGAGTCAATGCAACAGAGCAGCTGAATTTTTATACAGCAAGCACAGCAATACGATAGCAATCAGAATGTCTGCTTTATGGATGTTAAAATGGGGGATAAAATTAGCCAAGGCAACAGAAGCATCAACTCCCGTATAATGTCATGGCTGCTTACATTAAATAATTGACAGATTGATTAGAAGATTAATAAGGTTGTTGCCAGAACTTGAGGATCTGAGTTTTAGGGTGAGATTGGGCAAGCAAGGATTTTTTTTCCTCGGAGTTCAGGAGGCTGATGTATGGTAGTATAGAGCTGTTCAAAACACTGAGAGTTAGAGAATTCAAGAACCATAAGACATAGGTTAGAGGGGAAAGATTTAATAGGAAGCTGAGGGGCAACGTTTTCACTCAGAGGGTGGTGGGTATGTGGAATGAGCTGCGACGAGAGGTAGCTGAGGTAGGCACAATAACAACATTTGAAAGACGCTTGGACAGGTACATGAGTGGTGTAGAGGAATATGGACCAAATGCAGGCAAATGGGAGCAGCTTAGATGGGGCATCTTGGTCGGCATTGACAAGTCGTGCCAATTTCCATGCTGTATGACTCTATGACTGAAAGACACCGCATGCAAACAAGCCCCTCAGTCCACCATGTCCACACCGACCATTGATCACTCGTTCACAGTAGTTCTACGTGACCCCATCTTCGCATCCACCCTCTACACACGAGGGTGCAGAGAGATTTAACATCTTAACCAAAGAACAGCACCTTTGTTTTTTCAATACTGCAGGGGGATTCATCAGATTGCATTCATCAGAAAGCTACCGCAAATAACCTTCTGACTCAGATGTGAGAGATCTAACCACCGAGACACAGCAAACTCTCTGATGTCATTACAAGGCAAATGGTGTTTTTGCTAATTACTTTAAGCAGTGTTATTCATTTAAAGAAAATAAACCCACATCAAATTTCAGCAGCAAAAACAAATGAACTTTGAGGTATGAATACTTTTACGATAATGCTGATGGATTTTGCAATGAGCCATTGGTAAATTGAGAGATCGGCGGCAAATGAAATTCCGCATTAGTGAGCATGAGGTAATTCATTTTAGTTAAAAATAAAATTGCATTAAATATTTACAAAGTCTCCGTTGCATGGGTGTTTAAAGTACGATTATCGGACATTAAAGGCAATGCAAACTAGAATTGTTTCTTAAGCTGGGTATATGGTAGTTGAGGGCAGCATTTATTGCCCACATTAGATGGCCTGTCGGATATAACAACGGTTTTCTCAATAACTTCAGATCACAGTTGTGAGTCATGCATATTGGCTTTTCGACTTTAGGGTTACAATATGGAAACAGGACTTTCGGCACACTGTGTTCACACCGACCAGCAATCTCCACACACTAACACTATCCTACACACTAGGGACAATTTACATCTCCTTTTTAACCAAAGCCAATTAACCTACAACCTGTATGTCTTTGAAGTGTGGGAGGAAATCGGAGCACCCGGAGAAAACCCACGCAGTCACAGGGAGAACGTACAATCTCCGTACAGACAGCACCCATCGTGAGGCTCGAACCCTGATCTCTGGCCCTGTAAGACAGAAGCTCTACTGCTGCGCCACTGTGACACCCTGTTGCATGGGTCTGAAACCATATCCATTCCTGACCAAGAGGGCAAAATTGGACAATTTACTGTAAGGACATTGGGGACCAAACTCTTTGCAAAAAATCCTACCGCCTTAGTCACTTTTTATTTCCAGAATTTTTTAATTATTGTGGTGGTACTCGAAGGTTAAGAATCCAATTGGAAAAGCTAATAGCCTTGTTTTTTATTAATAGAGGCATAAAACACAAAAGTGACCAATATAAAATCTTGATGTCCTTGGTTACTATGTGAAGTATTAAGCTCCATAGCTCAGTGGATGCATGCAACTTTGTAGAAGGTTAACACTGAATCTGGTATAAGGGAATACAAACAGCCTGCGCTCCGCTTCTTGAACTTGGGAAAGATTAGTGTCAATAACTTAGGTCTGACAGAAATTCCAACAGGAATGTCACTTCCTCTGGAAATCAAAGGTAAAGTTAGCGCAAATCCTCCAGCAGATGCAAAATGCCAAGGCATTTCATCTGAAAATTGCCCAGTGCTATCTGTCAAATGCTAATCAGAAACTGCATGACAAATGATAGTGAACTCCGGTACAATGAAACAATTTTTTATGCATACCCTGTGCTTCAATAGAAGCAAAAAGATAATTATGTGGAATGGACTCCCTGGGGAGATGGTGGAAAAGTTAAAATTGATTCAATCAAATACAAATTACATTGATTTCTTTAAGGAAACAATATTTTAGGGTGCAGCCTGAGAAATTTGAGACATGACGTGTGATTAGCATGACATCCCATAGCAAGCTGCGCATCAACAAGGCAGTATACAATTAAGTGTTGTTTCTTTTACCGCAGATGCTGCTTATTCTGGGTGTTTCCAGAATTTTCTGATTTTATCTCAAATTTCCAGCAGCTGCAGTTATCTTTTTGGTTTAGATTTAAGTTGAGTGGTAGTTGATTAGAGACTTCAGTTTAGTTTAGAGATACAGTGCGGAAGCAGGCCTTTCGGCTCACTGGGTCCTCGCCGACCAGCGATCCCCGCATATTAACACTACACCACACACACTAGGGACAATTCTTACATTTACAAAGACCAATTAACCTACAAACCTGTACGTCATTGGAGTGTGGGAGGAAACCGAAGATCTGTGAGAAAAGCAAGGCAGGTCACAGGAAGAATGTACAGCCAACACCCGTAGTCGGGATCGAACCCAGGGTCTCCGACGCTCAAGCGCTGTAAGGCAGCAACTCTACCGCTGCACCACCATGCCACGTGGCGAGAAAAAATAGGTGGTCTGCAACTCACATAAGTTCCATAAGATTGAATTTTTATTCATCCTCAAGTTTCTGTTACCCGAACTGCCGTAATAAAGGAATATTGGTCTTGGTCACATTCACTCCTGTATAATGTAATGTTAAATTCTATCTCAGTGACAAACACTGAGTTGTATAGAAAATGTTAGTAATACATCACTGGATACAAATAATGGAGGCCAGCAGAAAACTAGCTACGAGGAACAGTTGATAGGATGAGCCATCCCATCAACAACTGGAGGATGGTCCTGAGCTACTATCTACCTCATTGGAGACCCTTGGACTACATTTAATTGGATTTTACTGGACTTTATCTAGCACTAGACGTTATTCCCATTATCATGTACGCTGTGGATGCTCGATTGTAATCTTGTACAGTGTTTCCGATTACTGGTTAGCACGCAACAAAAGCTTTGCACAGCACATCGCTGCATGTGACAATAAACTAACCCAAACTAAAGTTTCAAATACACAAAATTCAAAATGTCATAATGTTGCATAATTCTCTGCCTGCAAATAATGGCATCATGTTCGACCTTCGATCAATATTGACTCTTCATCTTAAATCTCCTAGGCCAGAGATCCATAGTTCTTTGAATATAAACTAGAATAAACAGAGAACATTTCATAAAGGAGAGGCAGGAATGGTGGGTCATTCGTTTGGAGGTGATAAAAACATTGTAGCAATGATAGAAGACAGCATTATTTGGGGATGTTACATAACAAGAGAGTGACTTAGATAAATGTTGGTCCCTTAGACCAAGAACAAGAAGGTAGAATTAATAGTGAGAAATAAGGTAAGGGCAGTACATTTTTTAAACATTTTCTGTCTGTCTTCATGGTACAAGGCAGTAAGCATCGCATAATCATAGAAAATTGGGTACTGGAGTGTTGTTGCAGTAATGTAAAACAATCACCGGATCAACAAAAGGCACGAGGCAAACTAATGGAACTAAAGGCTGACAAGTCCACTGGACTGGAAGGTTGGATGGGTGGACTGTGGATAATTGGTATTAGTAAGTGTAATGTAATTTGGTTTTCAAAATGTATTTGGTAAGGTGCCACATGAAAGATTACTGCATAAGCTCACAGCATAGGGTCTAATAAAGAGGAATAGCTACAAACAAGTCAAAAGCAGTCGAAACAAAGAACTTCAGGTGCTGGTTTATCCCAAAGATAGACACAAGTGCTGTAGTAACTTCCAACTGGAGTTAAAGGATGTTGTCATTCCCCTCAACCTCCCCCCAACCTCCCCCTCTCTCCCCCCCCTCTCCCCCCCCCCCCCCCCCCCCCCCCCCCCCCCCGAGATGCTGTGAAAATCCAGAGAAAATCCTTTTTCGCCAGAGATGCTGTCTGATCATTAAGGTAACATTAAGGTAACAACGCTAGGGGGCTGGACTGCCAGCCAGCATCCTCTGCCTGCAGCCCGTTTGTCTTTCCATCTTTTTTTCATTTTTAGTCAGTTTAAAGTTTGTGTTTGGGGGAAACTTTAACTTTTCTATGTGGGGGAGGGGGGCAGAGTAAGGGGGAAACTAACTCCCAGTCGCTTCCTGGCGGGGACGCGACTATTTCTCCAAGTCGCGTCCTCGCCTCCCCACCTCGCGGCCTACCTCCTGGATCGGAGTGGCGTTTCCTGCCGGGGACCGGGAACCGGACCAGGGCCGCAACAGCGGCGGCGCAGCGCTGGAGTCACCGCGGAGCGGGCGATGCCTACCTGGGTCGCCGTTGGAGCTCCGGAGCGTTGGGCCGCTGCTCCAACATCGTGGAGCTCAGGTTTGAGAGAGCTCCCAACGCGGGCGGCGCTGACCGTCATCATGGAGTCCTGGGGCCCTTTGCCGAGGGCCTCCAACGTTGCATCTCCACCCGGCGCGGCCAGTGGACTTTGGGAGCCGCGGACTCCGGTAGGAGGGGGGCCGACTCGGGGTCCAGGCCGCTGAGGATGTCCTCCAGCCCCGACGTCGGACTTACATCACCCCGGGGAGCGGGCCTGAACATCGGGCCGCCCGTAGCGGCGACTGCAGGGGACTCGGGGAGGCTCCGACCACGGGGGAACAGTGGGGAACATCAGGGGAAGAGACTGACTTTGGTGCCTTCCCTCACAGTAGGACATTTTGATCCTGCTGTGGGGGGATGTTTTATGTTGAATCCTTTCTACTCCATGTTGTGTTCTTTATTTTTAATGTATGGCTGTATGGTGATTTAATTTTGCTGTGCCAATTGGCACATGTGACAAATAAATGCATCTTATCTTATCTGACCACTGAGTTACTTCTGCACTTTGTGTATATCTTAAGTCAAAAACAGAGTCAGGAAAAATGGGACATTTTCAAGTTGGCAAGCTTGTAACTCATAGGCACCACAGTATTGTAGTCTAAACTACATCCATATTAATGATTTAGTTGAAGGGACCTCATATAGTAAAGCCAATTTCAGCAATGATGAAAAAATAGGAGAGAAAGCAGTTTGTGTAAAGGATTCAGTCTGCAGTAGGATACAGATAGGTTAGGTGAGTGGGAAGAAGGTTGGCAGGTGGTGTATTATCTGATGAAACATATGGTTATGCACTCTGACAGGATGAATAGGAGAATATAATATTGTTTAAATGTGAGATTTGACAGAGTGCTGCAGTACAAGGGACTTAGATGTCTTCAATCACAAAATGCAGAACGTTCACTTGATCTGGGAAACAACAGAATATTGGAGATAGACACAAAGTGCTGGAGCAACTCAGTGGGTCAGGCAGCATCTCCTGAGAAAAAGGAACTGGTGACGTTTCGGGTTGGAACCCTTCCTCAGCCTGAAAGCAGAGGTGGGGGTGGGGGTGGGGGAGAGGGAAGCTAGGGTAGTAGGAAAATGGTAGAACAAAGCACAGCCAGCAACAGATAATCAGGAAAGGGTGAAGCCCTTGATGGTCCATTGTTGGCTGGGGATGAGGTGATAAGGAAGGGATACAGGGATGTGAACCGTAGAACTGGTAGGACGACTAAGGCCGGGGAGGGAGAGGGAATGCAGGGGTTACTTGAAATGTGATGAATCAACATTCATACCGCTGGGTTGTAAGCTGTCCAAACAAAATATGAGGTGGGAGACACAAGAAACTGCAGATGCTGGAATGTTGACCCAAAATCAAACTGCTGCAGGAACTCAGCAGACCGGGCAGAATCCATGCAGGAAAAAGGACAACCAATGTTTGGGTCGGGAACCTTCTTCCGACTGAGGAAATCTGTGAGAGAGAGAGAGACGAGGGGAAGGAGGGGCAGAAAATAGCTAATTGATAGTTGTAGTCAGGTGAGGAGAGATGATTGACAAATGGGTAGAGATAGGAACTGAGACTGGAGGTAATTATTGATCTTCATTGCAAAGTTAATGTGCTCTAAAAGTAGAGGAAGTTTGCTAATTCAATACATTGTTCCGTTGAGACTGTATCAAAATAACAAATATAGTTTTGATCACCTTACTTAAGGAATATATTACATTGATCCGTTTGATTTAGAGTTCAGATTAGGTGTATTTGATTTATTCCAGTGTGGGGGGGTTGTCATACAAAGAGAGGTTGAGTAATTGGTGCTTGTGTTCGCAGGAATTCGGAAGAATGAGAGATGATCTCACTGGAGCATAAGACTTTATGGATGCGTAAAGCAATAAATGCTGAGAGGATACATTCCCTTATGGGTGGGAGGATTTAGAAGAGAGGAGAGTTTCAGAAAAGGAAGTTGCTCATTTAAGAAATATGTGAAGCATGAATCTGAAACGATCTATCGTGTGGAGAGTAGAGACTGCGAAGAGCAGGCGTCAAAGAGGAGCAGAGACCCAGATCGGATCTTGCCTTGATCTTATTGCACGTTGGAGCTAATACAGTGCCCTCCATAATGTTTGGGACAAAGACCCATCATTTATTTATTTGCCTCTGTACTCCACAATTTGAGATTTGTAATAGAAAAAAAATCACATGTCGTTAAAGTGCACATTGTCAGATTTTATTAAAGGCCATTTTTATACATTTTGGTTTCACCATGTTAAAGGTTCAGCAGTGTTTATACTTAGTCCCTCCATTTCAGGGCACCACAATGTTTGGGACACATGCATCATGGGTGTTTGTAATTAATGCAGGTATAAGAGAGCTCTCAGCACCTAGTCTTTCCTCCAGTCTTTCCATCACCTTTGGAAATTTTTATTGCTGTATATCAACATGAGGACCAAAGTTGTGCCAATGAAAGTCATAGAAGGCATTATGAGACTGAGAAACAAGAATAAAACTGTTAGAGACATCAGCGAAAACTTAGGCTTACCAAAATCAACTGTTTGGAACATCATTAAGAAGAAAGAGAGCTTACTAATCACAAAGGGACCGGCAGGCCAAGGAAGACCACAGCTGATGACAGAAGAGTTATCTCCATAATAAAGAAAAATCCCCAAACACCTGTCCGACAGATCAGAAACACTCATCGGGTGTGGATTTGCCAATGACCACTGTCCGCAGAAGATTTCATGAACAGAAATACAGAGACTACACTGCAAGATGCAAACCACTGGTTAGCCACAAAAATAGGATGGCCAGGTTAAGTTTGCCAAGAACTACTTAAAAGAGCAACCACAGTTCTGGAAAAAGGTCTTGTGGACAGATGAGATGAAGATTAATTTATATCAGAGTAATGGCAAGAGCAAAGTATAGAGCAGAGAAGAGACTGCCCAAGATCCAAAGCATACCACCTCATCCGTGAAACACTGTGGTTAGGATGTTATGGCCTGGGCATGTATGGCTGCTGAAGGTACTGGCTCACTTATCTTCATTGATGATACAACTGCTGATGGTAGTAGCATAATAAATTCTCAAGTGTAGAGACACATCCTATCTGCTCAAGTTCAAACACATGCCTCAAAACTCATTGGCCGGCAGTTCATTCTACAGCGAGACAATGATCCCAAACATACTGCTAAAGCAACAAAGGAGTTTTTCAAAGCTATAAAATGGTCAATTCTTGATTTGCATGGCCAAGTCAATCACCTGATCTAAAACCAATTGAACATGCTTTTTATATGCTGAAGAGAAAACAGAAGGGGACAAGCTCCCAAAACAAGCAAAAGCTAAAGGTGGCTGTGTTTCAGGCCTGGCAGAGCATCACCAGAGAAGACACCCAGCAACTGGTGATGTCCATGAATCGCAGACTTCAAGCAGTCATGCATGCAAAGAATATGCACCAAAATACTAAACATGACTACTTTAATTTACATGATGTTGCTACGTCCCAAACATTATGGTGCCCTGAAATGGGGAGACTATGTATAAACACTGCTGTAATTTTACATGGTGAAACCAAAATGTATAAAAGGGGCCTTTATTAAAATCTGACAATGTGCACTTTAACCACATATGATTTTTTTCTATTACAAATCTCAAATTGTCCCAAACATTATGGAGGGCACCGTACGTGGGTCCATATGACAACGCCCTGTTCTCCTTTAATTTGTTCTTATTCTGACCTCTTGAATTGGTGACCATTAATTGCGGATGTGCAGTCCCTGAACTCCTCAACCCCTCCTTTATACCTCTCCACTATTCTACTGTTCTTTAAAATGTTCCTTAAAACCAGCTCCTAAGTGTCAAATGTTATTTGTCTATTTTCCAGTGAAATGCTTATCCTGACATTCTTCTCATTGAGTCATACAGCACGGTAACAGGCTCTTTGGCCCAACTTGCCCATACCGACCAAGATGCCCCATTCTAAACTACACCGGTTGGACCACATTTGGCCCTTACCCCTCTAAATGTTTCCTTTCCATGAACCTGTCCACATCGCTTTTAAATATTGTTATTGTACCTGTCTCAACTACCTCCTCTGGCAGCTCGTTCCATATATCCACTACCCTCTGTGTAAAAGAGTTGTCCCTCAGGTTCCTATTAAATCTTTCCCCTCTCGCCTTAAACCCCTTGTCCAAAGAGTTTGTTGTTCTTCAGATCAAAAGAACGAGCAGCAGCTTTGCTAAGTGGTCCTTGAAAACAGCCAACACTGCAACTACTGTCAATTTGCTTTAGTGGGAGGCAGATATCTTTCTTGGTAAAACAATTCGGGATGGAAGGAGCAGAGGAAGCTCCATTTAGGCTTTCAGTCGTACTGATACCGTGGGTCGATAATTGCAATGGCCATTTGCTCTAAACTAGCTCTACCTCTCTCGCAATCAGATCATTAGAAACAATTAAGCACAGAACTCCAATTTACAATCTCATTATCTTTAAGAAATGTACCTTCAAGATTATACTGCAAAGCCAATATAATTTATGAACAAGCCAGATACAAACATCTGCTTGCATGAACACATGCCTAGGCAAGTGGTTTTATAAACAGCCCAATGTTAGCCTGCAGTGTAATGGGCGGAAATGTTACATATATTAATTACTTTAAAAAGTCTGATGAAACTAAGTGACAAGCCACACTAACTCAAGCTGTGAGAACGATGTTTGTTAAAGATGATGAAAAGTGTTTTAGACCTCACATTAGACTTTAGAGATGCAGCACAGAAATAGGCCCTTCGGCCTGAGTCCACGCTGACTAGTGATCACCTTGTACACTAGCACTATCCTATACACTAGGGCCAATTTTACAAATTTTAAAGAAGCCAATTAACCTACAAACCTGGACATCTTTGAAATGTGGGAAGAAACAGGAGCATTCGGAGAAAACCCGCGCTCACGGGGAGAACATACAGACTCCATACAGACAGCACCCATAGTCAAGATAAAACCCGGGTCTCCGACTGTAACACTACCGCTGCACCACCACGCGCCCCCACCCCCCTCCCATATTCTAGAACAAAATATAAGTCTGGGGGTCTAATTTTTGTAATTGGCTTTGGGCAATTTTAAAAGTGTTGTTTACTTTTCATGAAGAGATGGGGTTCTGTAACCACTAAGAGTTCATGCATGTGTTGAATCTTGTGTACACACACACGTACGTGTATGAAATTTGGCACACACATTTCCTTTTTGAGAAAGGCCCCGACCTGAAACATTACCTATCCATTTCTCCATAGATACTGCCTGAGCAGCTGAGTTACTCAAACATTGTGTCATTTTTTTTTGTAAGCAAGCACCTGCAGTTCCTTGTGTCTAAATTTCTACAAGTAAGTCAATGCATGCAAAAAGCATGTGCACACCTGCATCCTTGAGGAGAGTGTTAAGTGCTTTAGTATACATTCACAATGCTATGAATATATCTGTGTACATAATATTCCAAGATACAACTTCAGCATGGTTTAATTTACAGTGCTGGATAGATACACTGGATAATAACCTCATTTGTGCACAGGCACAGTGGCACAGGGGTCGACTTGCTGCCTTATAGCTCTGGAAACCTGGGTTCAAGCCTAACTATGGATGCTACCAGACTTTAGTTACAGCATGGAAACAGGCCCTCCAGCCCACCGAGTCCGCATCAAGCACTGACCAGCCCCTACACTAACACTACCCTACACATCGGGGACAATTTACAACAGCCAATTAACCTACAAATCCGTACGTCTTGGAATGTGGGAGGAAAGGGATATGGGGAGAAGGCAGGCACGGGTTATTGATAGCGGACGATCAGCCATGATCTTATTGAATGGCGGTGCTGGCTCAAAGGGCCGAAGGGCCTCCTCCTGCACCTATTTTCTATGTTTCTATGAAACTGGTGCACCCAGAGAAAACCCACGTTGTCACAGGGAGAGCGTACATTACAGCAGCGCCCATAGTCAGGATCGAACTGAGTCTCTGGCGCTGTGAGGCAGTAACTCTACCGCTGCACTGCTGTGCCACCCTGTGCTGTCTGTATGGAGCTTATACGTCCTCCCTGTGACCATGTGGTTTATATCCAGCTGCTCCGGTTTTCCCCCACATTCCAAAGATGTGCAGGTTTGTAGGTTAATTGGCTTCTGTAAATTGTCCCTAGTGCGTAGGATAGCAAAAGTCAGTGTGAAGCCAGTGGGCTGAAAGGCTTGTTTCCATCCTGTCTCTCTAAACCAGGGGTCAGCAACCTTATTCTGCATAGGGGCCGGGACGCATGTTTGTGAGCGGATGGCGGGCCACATCTATCGCGTGCACAGATGGATCCCACCCCCATCCCGCCCCGGATGGCAGGCATCAAATCACGTGTTCACATAAGGTAGACAAAAATGCCGGAGAAACTCAGCGGGTGAGGCAGCCTCATGCAATCCTTGCATGTCGCACCCACTGAGCTTCTCCAGCATTTTTGTCGACCTTCGATTTTTCCATCATCTGCAGTTCTTTCTTAAACGTGTTCACAGAAGGTGTGAGGCCGTGCCGGCGGCTTTGCGCAGAATGCGGTACAGCCAGAGCTCTGCGGATGAATACGGGAAACAAAATCGCCTGTGGGCCGGATGATTTCGGGTTACGGGCCGCATTCGGCCCGGGGGCCGTAGGTAACCGACCCTTGCTCTAAACTAAACGTTTAGTTGAAGGAGTGGGTACAAGTGGATATGCAGCATTCCCCTGCACCAGATTATTGCCCAGGTTATAGTCCAGAATATGATCAAGTGAATATGTGTTGCCCCTATTACACTCCCATATATATGAATTAAAGATCAATGTGTTAACACAATAAGTCACGGGTGCCAACAGGACATTTGCCCATGTTTAAGAAGGAACTGAAGATGCTGGAAAATCAAAGGTAGACAAAATCATGGAGAAACTCAGCAGGTGAGGTAGCATCTGTGGAGCGAATGAAATAGGCGACGTTTCAGGTTGAGACCTTTCTTCAGACTGACGTGAAGGTGGGGGGCGGGAAGAAGAAAGGAAGAGGCAGAGACAGTGGGCTGAGGGAGAGCTGGGACGGGGAGGAGAAAGCAGGGACTACCTGAAATTGGAGGTCAATGTTCATACCGTTGGGGTGTAAACTGCCCAAGTGAAATATGAGGTGCTGCTCCTCCAATTTACGGTGGACCTTGCTCTGGCCATGGAGGAGGCCCAGGACAGAAAGGTCAGATTCGGAATGGGAGGGGGAGTTGAAGTGCTGAGCCACCGGGAGATCAGGTTGGTTATTGCGAACCGAGCAGAGGTGTTGGGAAAAGCGATCGCCAAGCCTACGCTTAGTCTCACCGATATAGAGCTGCTGACACCTGGAACAGCGGATGCAATAGATGAGGTTGGAGGAGGTGCAAGTGAACCTCTGCCACACCTGGAAAGACTGCTTGGGTCCTTGAATGGAGTCAAGGCGGGAAGTAAAGCGACAAGTGTAGCATTTCCTGCAGTTACGGAGGGAGCGGTCTCTGCCGAAAGTAGACGGGAGGAGATGGGAAGATGTGGTCAGTGGTGGGATCTCATTGGAGGTGGCAAATATGTCGGAGGATTATTTGTTGTATGTGATGGCTGGTAGGGTGGAAGGTGAGGACAAGGGGGACTCTGTCCTTGTTACGAGTGGGGGGGGTGGGGAGTGAGAGCGGAGCTACGGGATATATATCTATAGCAGAAGAGGGGAAACCCCATTCCCTGAAGAATGAGGACATATCCGATGCCCTGGTTTGGAATACCTCATCCTGGTTGCAGATGTGGCGTAGACGGAGGAATTGGGAGTAGGGGGATGGAGGCCTTACAGGAAGCAGGGTGGGGAGAAGTGTAGTCCAGATAGCCGTGGGAGTCAGTGGGTTTGTTGTAGATGTCAGTCAGGAGTCTATCACCTGCGATGGAGATGGTGAGATGTAGAAACGGCAGGGAGATGTCGGAAATGGTCCAGGTGTATTTGAGTGCTGGATGGAAGTTAGTGTTGAAATGGATGAAGTAAGTGAGTTCTGCATGGGTGCAGGAGGTAGCACCAATGCAGCCGTCAATGTAGCGGAGGTAGAGTTTGGGGATAGGGCCACGGTACGCCTCGAACAAGGATTGTTCGACGTAGTCTACAAAGAGGCAGGTATAGCTGGGGCCCATGCGCGTGCCTATAGCTACGCCTTGTATTTGGATGAAAAGGGAGGAGTCAAACGAAAAGTTGTTAAGGGTAGGGACCAGCTCCGCAAGGCAGAGGAGTGTATCAGTCGATGGGGATTGGTTGGTTCTGCGGTCGAGGAAGAAATGGAGGGCTTTAAGATTGAGGTGTAGAGTTATTGGACATCCATGGTGAAGATGAGGGAATGGGGGCCTTGAAAACGGAAGTCATGGAAGAAAAACGAAGAGCGTGTGAGGTGTCTTGAACATAGGGAGAGATTTAAGCAGGGGGGGTAGGATGGAGTCGAGGTATGTGGAAATAAGTTTGGTGGGACATGAACAGGCAGAAACAATGGGTCTGCCAGGACAGTCAGGTTTGTGGATTTTGGGGAGAAGGTAAAATCGGGCCGTGCGGGGCTGGGGAACGATGAGGTTGGAGGCTTGGGAGGACAGGGAGCCGGAAGTGATGAAGTCAGTGATAGAGATCATGGCCTGGTGCTCGTCTGTGGGGTCATGGTCCAAGGATAAGTTGGAGGAGGCGTCTGAGAGTTACCGCGTGGCCTCAGCCTTGTAGAGATCAGCGCGCCAGACTACCACGGCACCTCTCTTGTAGGCAGGTTTGATCACCCAGTCTGGGTTGTTGCAGAGTGAGTGGAGGGCTGAACGTTCGGGGGGGAGAGGTTTAGAGTGAGAACGGGGAGTGGAGAAGTTGAGGCAGTTAATGTCCCACCGGCAGTTTAAAATAAAAAGCCAAAAGCAGGTAAATGGCCTTGAGGGGGAGTCCAAGAGGAGGGGGTCCATTGGAGATGGGAGAAGGGGTCATCACTGGGGGATGAGGACTACTTCCCATCATACCATTAGCCCTGACATTTGCCCATGATACCTTAGCCCTGGCAGAGGGACAATGAGGGAAAGGTATGTTGGCCCACTAATACTACAAGTTCCTGGGTGAAAGGTCGATATCAGCAGTAAACTTTGTATTCATACAATCGCATCTTAAAGTAGGTTAAATAACATGCTCACTTCATTCTTAGATACCTCCAACTCTTCAAACCTTGCGAAAAAATATGAAGACCCTCAACTTTATGGTACTATTAACTTGAGAGGTTTGCAGGACAATTTATTGCTAATACTTTGAATTTTTTAGAGTGTGGTCACTGTAGCAATTAATGTTTTAGTGTTATTCACCATGCATCACTTCCCCGGTAAAAAACAACTTAATGTGCAATAGCAAGACTAGATTCTGATATTTTTTGTCATTTATTCCAATACAATTTAATCTTGTTTTATTATAAATCACTACAATTGGGTCTGGTGAAAAAAATAAATTTGATCTTCTCTGTGATATGGACTCAAGCAAGCATTAATTTCTTTCTGATGTCTCCACTGATATCGTCAATCTCATTATATGAAAGAAGATTATTATATTCAGGACATTACTTTATGTTTTTCAGATTGATGATTGACCGTGGACACCATATCTGGTTTTTGAACCTTTTGCTCCAGAGCTAATACAGCTCTGGTCTTTTCTATCTTTCCAATCTGCGCTGCACAGATAACACTGGGGCACTCTCAACCCCGGCTACTCATACTATTAAACCATATGTTTAAAGAAAAATCTAATTACAACCCAACTACAAGGCTCATCAGAGAGATAAAATAGGGCAGATGCTCGGCCCTTTCAACCAGCATCAAACAAATATTTAAATTGCATTTCCTCTTTAGGTAGCCATTTGTTTGCATATTGACTTAGAATTGTTTTGTACTGTTTTTGTCGATAATGGAAACTGCCAATTTGTAACATTGCAATTAAGTGGTGGTACGATAGTGCTACTACTGGCAGGTGGGTATAATTACAGTACAACACCTTTCCTCAGCAATTTCTTAATCTAAACATGGTCAGGGATTTACAATGGAGTTTTTTTTTTAATGATCGGGACAGAACAGAATACGTTTTAATTATGATAAATTTGAATCCTTACACCATAGTTTAATAAGGTCCTCACAAGAAGTGGAATTGAAGACCTGTACCTACCTTCACTTTGATTTCTGCTAAATGTTCATACTAACTTCTGCTTGCTGATATTGGTTAAAAACAAATTCTGCCTATAGTAATAGAGCATAGGAGGAGGATAGCCATATCCCACTACCATGAAGAAGGATCCCGAACCAAAATGTCGCCTGTCCATTCCCTCCCCAGATGCTGCCTGACCTGCTGAGTTCATCCAACATTTTGTGTTTTTGCCATATTATTAACTGATCTCCAAAGTGTAACACCATAGATCTGTTTGTTGGAAAAAAATTGCATCTTTTCACTCATACAAAAGGGTAATCTTCAAAATAGTCAAAGATTTTAGTCACACAGCACAGAAAAAAAGCCCCTTTGGCCCAAAACATGGTGCCTCTTGCATGCAGGATCAGTGGATTTTTTTCTGTACACTTGCTAATTGGGGATGTGCTTGGGTGTGGCGCTACTCTACTAGACAGTTTATAAGAAAATAATTTAACTGTGCGTTTGTGGTAGAGCTGCAGTCTTACAGTACCGGAGACCCAGTTTGATCCTGACTGAGCGTACTCTGTCTTTACGGAGTTTGCATGTTCTCTCTGTGACCGTGGGTTTTCAATGGGTACTCCAGTTTCCTCCCACATTCCAAAGACGTGCAGATTTGCAGATTAATTGGGTTCTGTAAATTGTTGCTAGAGTATAGGATAGAACTTGGGTGGCACAGTGGCGCAGCGGTAGAGTTGCTGCCTTACAGCACTTGCAGCGGCGGAGACCTAGATTCGATCCCGACTACAGGTGCTGTCTGTATGGAGTTTGTACGTTCGCCCCGTTACTTTTCTCCGAGATCTTTGGTTTCCTCCCACACTCCAAAGACGTACAGGTATGTAGGTTAATTGGCTTGGTGTAAATATAAATTGTTTCCAGTGTGTGTAGGATAGTGTTAATGTGCGGGGATCGCAGGTCGGTGCGGACTGGGAGGGCCGAAGGGCCCGTTTCCACGCTGTATCTCGAAACAAAACTAAATTAAACTAGTGTATTGCTAGTCGGCGTGGACTCTGTGGGCCAAAGGGACTGTTTCCACGCCAAAGGGACTGTTTCCATCTCTAAAACCTAAACTAAAAACTACCTCTTGGTCTCTGCACTACAACACTCTCCAGGGCTCGAGCATTTATTGTGTTATTCCTGCCCTGGTTTGACCTACCAAAAACAAATACCTCATATTTATCTTAATTAAACTCCATCTGCCATTCCTTGGCCCATTGCCCAGTGGATCCAAATCCTCTTGCAAACCTTGATAGCCTTTCAGGTCAACAATTCTCCGAGTGCGAGCTTTTACTGGAGATTCGTTCCGACCGCCGGTATCTGAATTTTTTTTTTTTTTTAAATCGTCCGACTATTTCAGCGCTGGAGTAAAATAAAAATTAGCTTCTAATGCCGTGAACGTCGACAATGGGGACGGATTTCACGTACAGGACAGGTAAAGGAATGCTGTTGATTTTTTCATATAAACTTGCTTGTTCAGATGACCTTAATCAACATTTCATGTTGCGAAACAGTGATTTATTCCCCATACGAACTGGCAGTATTTTTCCTGCCGATATGGGGTTTAAATTCACTGCAACCGCAACATTCCAATCCATCGCATTCCATAAAATCCGACCCACAAGCTGATTTAAATGGCCATTAATTTACGGGCATTAAACACCAAATTCCTTCAATTTGGCCGATAAATTCATAACAATGAGATTTAAAAATCATGTTATATTGTGAATTCTTGTGTGAATCTTATTTGGACACTTAGGCTTTTTAAAAAATGTTAATATTTTCTTAAGAAATGGATAGATGTTTAGATCTAGTAATTGAATTTTGTAATTAGCTACAATTGGGTAACTAAGTAATTATATCAGGGCTCGAAATTAGCGGTTGCCCGGGTGCCAATGACCACTCACAGCACCGCCGGGCAACCTAAACACCGAGTTATTTTGCCCGGCTTGGCAACCAGATACTGGTTTGTACCGAGAAAGACACAAAAAACTGGAGTAACTCCACGGGTCAGGCAGCATCTCAGGAGAAAAGGAACGCGATGTTTCGTGTCGGCGACGGCTGTGCGGGGCAAAGAAACTAGATGCGGGGTGAGGAAGGGTCGGAGCGAATGACGGGCCCCGAACAGCGGCAGCAGCGGCCGTGACAGCAGCTCCATCTCCTCCTCCTCCCGCACCCCGCCTGGCCTGATAACGGCCTCTGCTTGTAAACCCACTAACGACGATAACCGCTTTAAAAAAAAAAACCTCCCGCACTCCGAGGCCACCCCCTCCCTCGGCGTGCGGGAGGGTTTGTTTTGAAAGCAGTTATCGTCGTTAGAGGCCGTTATCAGGCCCCCCACCCCCGCCATCTATCCACCCCGCACTGATTCACACACACCCCCCTCCCTGACCCTATTGTGGTGGAAATGTCTTCAGAGCGAACATTGACTATGTTTGATAACGGAATGCAATCAAATGTGTTTTAATTCCCAATGTTATTATTTGTTTTAATCCATAAAGATGGATTAATTAAATTGTGAACACGTGAAACATTAAAACCGCAGTGTTCGATTGTCACTGCTGCCGTTGACACGTTATTACAGAATTCATTTTAACGGCAAATCAATGCTCTTAATATGGAGTATCAGTACTGTAGTTATTTAATGAGCAACATTCACAACTATACGTACGCATATATGTTACCATGGTCCAGGATTTATTGACACAGGTTGATCATACGCTGAATAATCCAACCACATTTTTGTTTGGAAGTGGAAAGAACTAATAGAAATTGCATTCATTGCAATGTGTAAAAAGAGTTGAGATACTGTCTTATAATTTTTCTGCATGTCATTGTGGTATATATCATGTCTTGATTGGTGAATATGTTTAGTATGTGACTTTATTTGAAGCAGAAATAATATGTGAATGTTTCATTGAGCATAATTCCGACTGGTAACCACGTACTTCGTCCGAGCACATTATCGCATGCGTCATGCAAGCCATCTTAAATGACCACCTAAACTGTCATTTGGCAACCTAAAAAGCTGCCTCGGTTGCCCGGCTGGCAACAGGTAAAAAAGTTAAGCGAGAGCCCTGTATATGCTTTAATTTCAGGTCATCCAAGTAAGATTGTTTCATATTTGTTTCAGAATGCTTCAATCTACAATAACTGAAAATTTCTTTCAGTTCTCTTAATTTTTATGAAAGTTATGTGCTTTTGACTGTCCTCGATCACAACTTTTGTGTTAAGTCAATGGAAAAGCAATAGGGAACAAGATGCTAATTACCGAGTATGAAAATGGCCATAACGTTTTTAATACTGAAGATATGAAAGTGAATTAGGTGTCAAATTAAACTTCTTTTTATGCTTTATCTGATGTGATAAATTGCAGACTTGATTTTTTAAATCTCAAAATGTTGTAACATTGCCACAAGATACAAGAAACATTGAGAGGGAGAAAGGGGAGAAGAGACACATGAACAGTAATGGGATGGAATGATTAAAGACACCAAAGGAAACAGTTAACATTTTCACAAGATGCATCTTAGGTTGATCAATTTAATGGTCCTCTAATATTTTCAGCCTTGGATATTATTCATCAATTTTTGTACAAAAGCACATGTAATATATCTAGCATGCCAGTAGTAAATACAAAAAAAGACTTTTTCTGTAGATGAAGGCTAATTCTCCTCTGGCCAGAAAAAATTGCAATAGAAAGTGAGCAAGGGGCAGTGAATCTGATAGTCCAGTAACAGACAAGACATATTTAAAAGGTATGAGGGAGGATCATTGCCAGTCTGATGGAAGCATACAGCGGAATGAGCGATTGTGCTCCAGTAAATAAGCCCGTCACATCTTCACAATGCACCAGCATTCTCCTACATGAACCACCTTATCCAGATGCAAACAATCCTGGAGTCGTGCTATTTATAACAATCTAATGAGGAGTTGGCCGTGCAGCTTCATCAGGGGTGCCACATCCCCACCGTCAGCTCATTTTAATGCCAAAAATAAAAGCTGAGGAACAACAGGAGTATTGCTGAGAAACTGGATTCATGCATGCTTGTTTATAACAAGCAAATTAAGCAAAATAAGTGACTTAAGATGTGTTAGGATGCACTCGTGATGTTTCTGGGGAAATTGGCATCCATCGGGAAATTGGATTGGGCAGTTTTGTGCACAATTCCATTTATTACTTCTGATGTTCCTCGACATCAGACGTGTATCTAACAGGGTAGCACCTAGTCCACAGCCAACAATGCAACGTTACCTTGATCAACGTTACTTTTTTGCATATCTTTCATTCATTTGTTCTGTATCTCTCTATATCACCGTCTATATCTCTCGTTTCCCTTTCTCCTGACTCTCAGTCTGAAGAAGGGACGAGACCCAAAACGTCACCTATTCCTTTTCTCCAGAGATGCTGCCTGACCCGCAGAGTTACTCCAGGTTTTTGAGTCTACAAGGTGACTGGTTGTACAGTCACACATTTCCTCCTTTCATGGCATGAATTGAGAGGATGTTTCCACTAGTGGGAGTCTAGGACCAGAAGCCATAGCCTCAGAATATAAGGACCTACATGTAGAAAGGAGATCAGGAATTTCTTTAGTCAGAGGGCGGTGAATCATTGGAATTCATTGCCACAGACGGCCGCGGAGGCCAAATCAATGGGTATTTTTAATGCACAGATTGACAGATTCTTGATTGGTAAAAGTGTCAGGGGTTATGGGGAGAAAGCAGGAGAATGGGGTTGAGAGGGAAAGATGGATCAGTCATGGTTGAATGGTGGAGTAGCCTTGATAGGCCGAATTGCCTATCTGGTCCTAGAACTTATGAACAAGTGGAGGCTATTCTGTCCAACTGCTCTACACTGGTGTACAGGAGAGCAACCCCATACCCCTTCCTCCTGCACTTCCTACTCCCACCCATGCCCACTGCCCTTGGGCTCCTTTGCAACTTGCCAGCACAGAGGCAGCATGTGTGAGGATGAGACAGGCGGCAAGCAGCCCCTGAATAGGGGAGAGGCGACACATTCTCTTTAATGACCGAGGTTACTGAACCAGTTGGATTTCTGTGGGAATTCAGCCACTTTCAGTTACTTTAGCTGGTGCTTAATTTTAGTTCAGAGATACAGCATGGCGCACCAGGACCACACCAGCCATTGATGTGCCATATGCACTAGCTCTACGTTATCCAACTTTCTCATTCACTGTTTACACATCTGGGGCAATTTAAGAGGCCAATTAACCTTCAAACATCGTCTTAGGATATGGGAGGAAGCCGGTGCACCCAGAGGAAACCCACGTGATCACAGAGAGAATGTGCAAATTCCATACAGACAGCACCAGAGGTCAGGATCAGGCTCTACCAGTTGTGCCACTGTGCTGTGCTGGAAAACAAAATGACCAGATGTATTTATTTAAGCGTTGATGGCTGGGTAATCACAATTTCTGACAGCTCCTGGATCCATAAAGCAAGACAAATGGCCTTAGACGCGGTTTGGGCCAGAGAGTACATTGAATGAACTCGCAGCTGTCTGCAGGAGCTTTAACCTGTCGAAGGTGTTTGCAGATCCGCACACAAGTGTGAGGAGTGTATACCAGGAGGATTGTGCCATTTATCTACTGCTTGTGTCCTCAGCATCAACATTTTTAAAAATCACATTAATCACAGCGAAAAGTTAAATTGTGGCTGATCTATCTTTCCCTTCCAACCCCATTCTTCTGCCTTCTCCCCAGAACCCCTGGCACCCACAGCAATCATGAATCTGTCAATCTCCGCCTTAAGAATATCTATTGACTTGGCCTCCACAGCCATCTGTGGCAATTAATTCCATAGATTCACCACCATCCGACTTAAGAAATTCCTCCTCATCTCCTTTGTAATGGTACGCCCTTTTATTCTGAGGCTATGACCTTTGGTCCTAGACTCTGCCACTAGTGCAAACACCATGGCCACATCAACTCTATCCAGGCTCTATCTGCTCAGATATGTAAAAGCATCAAGTTCATATCAATATCACCACAAGCATATGGTCCCTGTCTGCTGAAGACTCGGAATTCTGTCAACCTTTGAGACACGTTGGATAGTTTTACCCCACAAAATCTTTGGAGAGAGGTGCAGTGTTGTGATAGGAAATTTGCCCGCTGACAAATGCAGGTGCTGTAGACAATTCCATGCTCCCTATTTTGAGCTCCCTTTGTTGAGTAGCCAATTTCACACATATATTGGGGTGAGAGATTCTCCCACCGAGAACAGGTATTCTCAGCCAGAACATGCCCCATCATTTCAACGAGCTGGAACTGAACAGGAGAGTTTGGTTTAGCACAAGCTAACACCCATGGAGATGGGAGGCGCGCTGCAGCATCTCCATCCTGCTTTATGTTCACCTCAGCTGCAAGCTGGAGATAGGTTTTAACATCTCATTCACTGTCCCTGCACTGACGTTTTAGCCTAGGCATCATGCTCAGCACCTTGGAGAATCCCCATTTCGGACTATGAGGACACAAGTGCTTCTCACTTAGCCAACACGTCAACTGATCAACTTTCCACATGTTTGACTAAAAATCTTGACATTTCATTAGATCAATTTACCCCAAAAGCCTTCTCAGGAGCTTGCCCCCACATCGGCTCGACTGCAGTCCGTCTGTCCTTTTTTTTTTTGTCTTGTTAAATGTATGTTTTGATTCTGGTTTTAATTATTTTTTAGCTGTGTATATGTGGGAGGTGGGGGTCCGTTTAATCTCCTCCCTGTTCGGGGACCCGACTTTTTCCCTGTCGGGTCTCCGATGTCGTTGGACCGAACATCATGGAGCTGGCGGCGGCCCACGGCCGGAACCAACCTGTGGGATCCAGTCGCGGAGCCTGCGGACTTGCCATCGCGGAGCTGGCCGACTTCAGAGCGGGAGATCTGTGTGGCCCGCGGCTGCGAACCGACTTCGGAGCTTCGGCCGCAAGCCCGGTGGATGGTAACATCGGGAGCTCGCAGGTCCCTGGTGGGAGACCGCTTTTCGGAGCTCTCGCAACGGCAACTTCTCCCGCTGGAATCACGGGTGAAATTACTTGGAGCAGGGCCTAACATCGCCCGGCTTGACGGCCACGGGGTTTATCATCGCCCGCCGGGGGCTTTGACATCGGGAGCCCCAGTTCGCCTCGATGTTGCAGTTGGACTGCTGGACCGCTTGAGAAGAACAAGGGAAGAGATAAGACTTTTGCCTTCCATCACAGTGAGGAGGTGTTGGAGATTCACTGTGATGGATGTTTGTGTAAAGTGTGTTAAGTGTGGGTCTTGGTTTTTTTGTAATTGTTAAGACAGTAGAAAATGACAATAAAAGGCAATCTATTCTATACACAGACATAATCTATTCACAAAGGTTTCCTTTCATCAGAATTGCTTCCATATGCACATATTGGCACAATTATGCCACCCTGCATGCTCAAATGTTGTAGGATATGGTAGGAAGGGGCTGGAGTAACTCAGCAGGTCAGGCAGCATCTCTGGAGAGAAAGGATAGGTGACATTTCGGGGCGGGTCTCTTCTTCAGACTGAGGAAGGGTCCTGACCTGAAACATCACACATCCTTTTTCTTCAGAGATGATTCCTGACCCGCTGAGTTACTCCGGCACTTTGTGTCTATCTTCCCGCAAATGTTGAATGGGATTCAGCTAAGGATCAGATCAGAGGATTCTTGTGAAATGCAATGTAAACATTGGTGAGTCGATCAGATGTGCTTTTGTGGGATTAATGAGAATTTAAAATTGGGAGTGAAATATTAAAATTGGGACTGTAATTGGTGATTACAGTGATCTTATTTCTCCCCCCGTTGTTTGTGAAAGAAACAAATCTACATTCCACAAAATATCAAACCTCCTCAAATGGCACTGCTGGAAGACAAAGAAAAAGATTTCACTGGCTGAGGTTTTCTTAATCATTATGGATATTTCCATAGCAACAGTGATGCGAGTGATCTGTGCAATTAAATAGGTGCTATAAATTAAAAAAGATTCAAGGATTATGTTTAAATATAGTTGCCCCTGGTCTATGGCAGAGATTGAGTTATTCCAACAGTTTAGCTTTTGTTTCAGATTCCAGCGTCTGCAGTCTCTCGTCTTGCCAGACTTCCATCCATTAATCTGTATGATGGATTCCATCCGCAACCACTAGCAATCCAGAGACCTTTGAGAAAATCATTGCCTTGGTTGCCGCCACTGCAGGGAAGGATGCACGTGTGTTGGAAACAATTCAGCAACGGTTTGTAGGACCAATACCTGGAATGGTCAAGAATCAAGAGTGTTTTATTGCAATAGGCACCCATAACAGAACAATAACTTTCTTACTTGAATAATGGATGGCAGAATGGTTGGTTGTCTTCTGAAGAAGGCTTAAGCCCCTGTCCCACTTAGGAGACCTAAACAGCAACCTCTGGTGACCTTGCCCGCCACCCAAAAAAAAAAAAAATCAAGGTCGAGGTGACCTGCAAGCTCCTCCCACGCATATGTTGAAAACCTTCCTCGACTAAGAAGAAAACCGGCTTCGACTAGACTTGCGACTAAAAAATTATCGATTTTTAAAACAGCAACCTATTTTTAGTCGAGGCCGGTTTTAATCATGATGAAAAAATAGCAGCAATCTAGATGAAACCTCGACCACCGCGGAAACCACTTTCGACCATTAGGGAGAGTGACCAAAACCTCCGGTGACCTCATGGAAACCTTGGGTGGCGGGCAAGGTCACCAGAGGTTGCTGTTTAGGTCTCCTGAGTGGAACAGGGGTTTATCACAGACAAGAATCACAAGGAACTGCAGATGCTGGAATCTTGAGAAAAACATAAAGTGTTGGAGGAACTCAGTGGGTCACTCAGCATCTGTGGAGGGAATGGACAGATAACACTTTGGGTCAGGACCCTTCTTCAGATAAGCAAGGTTGGTTAGAGGTGATTTGATTGAGACACTTAAGATCCTGTGGAGAAGATGTTTCCTCTTTTGGGTCACTAGTTTAAAAATTAAGGGTTATCCATTTTAAAGCCGAGGTGAAGCATTTATTTTCTCTGTGAGAGTCGTGAGTTTTTGAAACTCTTTTTCTCAAAGGGCAATAGAAGCAGACCCTTTGAAATTCTTTCAAGCCCATCTATATAATTAAAAGTCTTAAATTGACCACTTCCTGTTTGCGCTGTGTTTGATTTTAGAAAAAAACACTACCATATATGGCTGTGATTTTTTGGCCATCTTACTCAGTCTTCCTCCGATGATCAGGTCCCAAGGACTTTTCCCATCGATGAAAAATAAAAGAGTTATTAATATTTAAAAAATCTTGAGATCCTCTCTCCTGTCAATCACCGCGATGAAGGTCACACCCCTTCCAGGGGGGGGAGGGACTTTAAAACACGGAAGTCTGGACGTGGCTCAGTCGCTGTAAGATGGCGGCGGAGAGGCCACGACTCTCAGTCTGAGCTGGGAATCTACACAACACTGAGTGTCTACTGCACTGTGAGTGCCCTTTATGTGCTTTACGTGGTCTGGAAACCAGTCCCTTCAGCCCACAACACCCATACTAGCGCTCCAGAAAGCACCCCCCCCCCCCCCCACTGGCCACCAATATTGAAATAGGTGGAGAGGTGGAATATTGAGTTGGGAGATCAGCCCTCCTTTGTGAAGCTGAGACCTAACGGGTCCCACTCAGTCTAGTAACTCCCTAAAAATGACAGCACAAGAGAATGGGGTGGTAGAGAAAGTGTTGCCTTAATTGGTCCAAGCATTGAGTACAGAGGTTAACAATGTGATATTGCTGCTGTGTAAAGCTTTAGCTAGGGCACTTTCAGAGTATTGTCTGCAGATTTGGTCACCACATTACATGAAGAATGTGAAAGCCTTAGAAATTGTGCAGAAGAGCCTTAAGTTTCCTAAATTGGAGAGTATTAGCCGGATGAAAAGATTGGACAAAATTGGATTGTTTTCTCTGCAGCACAGAGGCTGAAAATCAGCATGATAGAGCTGTAGACAATTCTGAGAGGCATGAATAGGAATGGATAGTTAGTCTTTTTCTGAGGGTGAAATGTGAAATACTTGAGGGCATAAGCTTCAGATGAGAGGGGTAATGTATAAATGCATTTTCTGAGACAATTTTTCTTTTACATGGAGAGTGGTGGGTACCTACATTTTGCTGCCAGGGAAGGTATTAGTCTGAAGAAGGGTTCCGACCCGAAACGTCACCTATCCATTTTCTCCAGAGGTGCTGACTGACCCACTGGGTTACCCCAGCACAGTGTCTTTCTTTGGCAAAAGCAGATATCATTCAAGATGTCTTTAGAGAGACATGTGAACATTCAGGGAATAGAGACCATGTGCTGGCAGATAAGGTTCGGTTCATATCATGGTCGGTGTAGACATTGTGAGCTGAACATAGAAACATAGAAAATAGGTGCAGGAGTAGGCCATTCGGCCCTTCGAGCCTGCACCGCCATTCAATATGATCTTGGCTGATCATCCAACTCAGTATCCCGTAGCTGCCTTCTCTCCATACCCCCTCATCCCTTTAGCCACAAGGGCCACATCTAACTTCCTCTTAAACAATGAACTGGCCTCAACTACCTTCTGTGGCAGAGAATTCCACAGATTCACCACTCTCTGTGTGAAAAATGTTTTTCTCATCTCGGTCCTAAAATATTTCCCCCTTACCCCTAAACTGTGACCCCCTGTTCTGGACTTCCCCAACATCGGGAACAATCTTCCTGCATCTAGCCTGTCCAACCCCTTAAGAATTTTGTAAGTTTCAATAAGATCCCCCCACAATCTACTAAATTCTAGCAAGTACAAGCCGTCTATCCAGTCTTTCTTCATATGAAAGTCCTGACACCCCAAGAATCAGTCTGGTGAACCTTCTCTGTACTCCCACTATGGCAAGAATGTATTTCCTCAGATTAGGAGACCAAAACTGTACGCAATACTCCAGGCGTGGTCTCACCAAGACCCTGTACAACTGCAGTAGAACCTCCCTGCTCCTATACTCAAATCCTTTTGCAATGAATGCTAACATACCATTCGCTTTCTTCACTGCCTGCTGCACCTGCATGCCTATTTTCAATGACTGGTATATCATGACACCCAGGTCTCGTTGCATCTCCCCTTTTCCTATTCGGCCACCATTCAGATAATAGTCTAATTTCCTGTTTTTGTCACCAAAGTGGATAACCTCACATTTATCCACATTACACTGCATCTGCCATGCATTTGCCCTCTCACCCAACCTATCCAAGTCGCCTTGCATCCTCCTAGCATCCTCCTCACAGCTAACACTGCCCCCCAGCTTCGTGTCATCGGCAAACTTGGAGATGTTGCATTCAATTCCCTTGTCCAGATAATTAATATATATTGTAAATAGCTGGGGTCCCAGCACTGAGACTTGCGGTACCCCACTAGTCACTGCCTTCCATTCTGAAAAGGACCCGTTTACTCCTACTATTTGCTTCCTGTCTGCCAGCCAGTTCTCTATCCACATCAATACTGAACCCCCAATACCGTGTGCTTTAAGTTTCCATACTAATCTCTTATGTGGGACCTTGTCGAAAGCCTTCTGAAAGTCCAGATCTAACACATCCACTGGTTCTCCCTTATTCACTCTACTAGTTACATCCTCGAAAAATTCTATAAGATTCATCAGACATGATTTACGTTTCATAAATCCATGCTGACTTTGTCCAATGATTTCACCACTTTCCAAATGTGCTGCTATCCCATCTCTAGCATTTTCCCCACTTCCGATGTTAGATTAACTGGTCTGTAATTCCCCGTTTTCTCTCTCCCTCCCTTTTTAAAAAGTGGGGTTACATTAGTTACCCTCCAATCCTCAGGAACTACTCCAGAATCTAAAGAGTTTTGAAAAATTATCACTAAGGCATCCACTATTTCTGGGGCTACTTCCTTAAGTACTCTGGGATGCAGCCTATCTGGCCCTGGGGATTTATCGGCCTTTAATCCATTCAATTTACCCAACACCACTTCCCGGCTAACCTGGATTTCACTTAGTTCCTCCATCTCATTTGACCCCCTGTCCCCTGCTATTTCCGGCAGATTATTTATGTCTTCCTTAGTGAAGACAGAACCAAAGTAGTGATTCAATTGGTCTGCCATGTCCTTGTTCCCCATGCTCAATTCACCTGTTTCTGACTGCAAGGGACCTACATTTGTTTTAACTAATCTTTTTCTCTTCACATATCTATAAAAACTTTTGCAGTCAGTATTTATGTTCCCTGTCAGTTTTCTTTCATAATCTATTTTCCCTTTCTTAATTAAGCCCTTTGTCCTCCTCTGCTGGACTCTGAATTTCTCCCAGTCCTCTGGCATGCTGCTTTTTCTGGCTAATTTGTACACTTCATCTTTTGTTTTGATACTATCCCTGATTTCCCTTGTTATCCACGGATGCACTACTTTCCCTGATATATTCCTTTAGCAAACTGGGATGAATAATTGTTGTAGTTCATCCATACAGTCTTTAAATGCCTTCCATTGCATATCCACCGTCAATCCTTTAAGAATCAATTGCCAGTCTATCTTGGCCAATTCACGTCTCATACCCTCAAAGTTACCTTTCTTTAAGTTCAGACAAGATTGCTAACCTAACCCCTTCCTCATTACTCAATACCCAGTCTAGAATAGCCTGTTCTCTCATTGGTTCCTCTACATGTTGGTTTAGAAAACTATCCCACATACATTCCAAGAAATCCTCTTCCTCAGCACCCCTCCCAATTTGATTCACCCAATCTATATGTAGATTGAAGTCACCCATTATAACGGTTTTACCTTTGTTGCACGCATTTCTAATTTCCTGTTTGATGCCATCCCCTACTCCACTACTACTGTTAGGTGGCCTGTACACAACTCTCACTAGCGTTTTCTGCCCCTTAGTGTTTCGCAGCTCTACCCATATCGATTCCACATCCTCCAAGCTAATGTCCTTCCTTTCTATTGCGTTAATCTCCTCTCTAACCAGCAACGCTACCCCACCTCCTGAACGACCTGCTCCTATGCTGAGCTGTACAGTTTCATATATATTTAGAAAGAGGGTAAATTCTTAACGAGGTGGTACAAGTAGTGGATCGGTGAAAATGGAGAGATTAGGTTACAATACAGCCGGCTGTAATATTCTTAATTGCAGAGCTGCCTTGAGGGGCTGAGTACAGTGCTGGGGGCACAGCTAGAAGATCTGCTGCCTCACAGCTCCAGTGACCAGGGTTCAACCCGCACCTCTGGTGTGCCGTTATGGAGTTTGGATGTGCTCCCTGTGACTGTATGGGTTTTACCTGCGTGTTCAGTTGTATCCCACATTCCAAAGACTTCTGGGTTGGTGGACTAAATGATCACTCTAAAT
This sequence comes from Okamejei kenojei, assembly GCA_035221665.1. Taxonomy (NCBI): domain Eukaryota; kingdom Metazoa; phylum Chordata; class Chondrichthyes; order Rajiformes; family Rajidae; genus Okamejei; species Okamejei kenojei. The sequence continues at coordinate 50,898,444 of CM069131.1, read as the reverse complement.
TGCCCCAAATGTGTAAGAGAACAGTAGTATTTGAGAGTAGGGGGGTAAAGCATTGATTAAACAGTGGGCAGAATACTTTAGAGGGAAAATTTGTGGTGGAATGGGAACTAACAATTTATATCAATGACATGGAACCAGTAACTCAATTGGAATCAATGAGGTTGCCCAAAGGGGAAGGTTCCGTAGTGGCAGTCTCGCCAGCAGCTGTTAGTCCGTTCACCCTTTATGTTATTTTTAGTGTGTCTAAAAGTATGTTCTAAAGGTTTCTTAGTCTTTTTTTATGTGGGGGGCGGTGGGGGGGGAACACAGGGAAATCTGTTTCTCAGTCACTTACCTGGAGGGAGATGAGTCTTTTCTTTGTACGCATCTTCGTCCCCCACCCCCACCCCCCCTTTGCGACCTACCAACTGTGGGTTTATAGGTTAATTGGCTTCTGTAAATTGCCGTTCACCTGTCGGATAACATACAACCAGCATTCGGCTGATCAATGGTCAGCAAGGACTCGGTGGGCCAAAGGGCCTGTTTCCACACTGTAGCTCTTCAAACTAATAAGATCTGATCGCATTAAGTGCAAACTTTACTGAGGAATTGATATTATTAAGCCGACAGCTATTAATTAAATATTTTCTGCCACGCGTATATTGGCAAGTGTTTCCTGGAAGCAGAATGCTGAATCTGATAAGATTAGGTCAATTAACCAGATTGAAAAATCAATAAAGACTTTGAGGCAATAACACTTAGCACTGATATATGTGGATTCTCACTGTGCGAAGGATTAGATTTTCAGCATGTTACAGATTAATAAGTAGTTGGCGAAGCAAGAACAATGCTCTAATGCTGAATGCATTGTTCCCACCATGCTGGGTGTCATCAGGCATCTGATCACAGACACAGCTCTAGGTAAGAACTCCATATGAAGAGCGTGAACTAAACTCAATTTACACATTATTTAATCTTTCAAAGAATTAGACAATGGATAAGGAAGATAATTATTTCTCACTCATCAGATGGTGGGGTGTATGGATGAGCTGCTAGAGGAGGTAGTTAGACAACATCTAAAAGACACTTGGACAGGTACATGGATGGAAAAGGTTTAGAGAGATATGGGCCAAATTCAGGCAGATGGGACAAGCTTAGATGGGGCACCTTGGTCGGTATGGACATGTTGCTGGGGGAACTCAGCAGCTCAAGCAGCATTGGTGAGATTGGAAGAACTGTTGATGTTTCGGGTGGAGACCCCACATCAGGACTGAGAGGGGAGCGGGAATGGGTAAACTGTGACGTGTTAAAATGGATACGCAACCCCCAAACCCCCCCTCCCCCCCTTTTTTTTCAAGTGGCAGGGCGGGTTTTGAACCTGCAACGTCCCTTGGTAGATGGTGTTCTACTAGTGCCTCAAAGCATTAACTTGGCCGGCACAGTGGTGCAGTGCTAGAGCTGCTGCCTCAAAGCGCCAGAGACCCAGGTTCGGTCCTGACCTTGAATGCAGTCTGTGTGGAGTTAGCACATTCTCTCTGTGACTTCAGTGGGTTTCCTCCGGGTGCCCCAGTGTCCTCCCACATCCCAATGACTTGTGGGTCTGCAGGCCAATTGACTTCTGAAAAATTGCCTTTAATGTGTAGGTAGTTGATGAGAAAGTGGAATAGCTTAGAACTAGTTGAATGGTCACTGTGGACTTGATGGGCCGCAGGGCTCGTTTCCATGCTGTATCTATGAGCTAAATTGATAGCCAATGGAAAATGGGGCATCCCAGCAGTTGGTTTTATACGGCACAACACATCACCATTGCTGTCCAGAAATATTCCAAACATGCCTCACATATAAAAAATATAAAAGAGATCAGAAAGGGAAAGGTAAGGAGTGGTGAGACATCAGGTTGATTAAAGAGATGGGTTTTGGGAGGGCAAAGAAGGATTAGGGAGAAATGTTTCATATAAAGTTATATATTCTCAAACTGAGGTGGACTGAATGAAAACCTAGGCAACAGAGATACCGAGGACCACGTTCACAGGCGATCAGGACTTAATTTAAGACACGATGGAAGGTAACCCTGATAGTTTATCACAAAGTACTTAAGTCTCCATGTAATTAAACAACACAAGTAGCTTGGTGGCAACAGGGGAGGGGGGAGGGCAGAAGGGGGAGGGAGAAGGGGGCGAGAGGAGAGGGGGGGGAGAAGGGGGGGGGAGAAGGGGGGGGGGAGAAGGGGGGGGGAGAAGGGGGGGGGAGAAGGGGGGGGAGAAGGGGGGATGGAGAAGGGGGGGTGGAGAAGGAGTGGAGAAGGAGACACTTTTAAGAAGCCAGACAACTTTTAATAAGCCAGAGATACACAGCTGTGAAGTTCGGCAGGCATTTAACCGGTCGGTTATCCTTGGTTCGGAAAACTCGTGATTATGTTTTTTTCCCCCAGTGAGCCAATGAAAATGCCCGGTCAGCAAAGGCAATTAAGTAAAACTACCTACGACTACCTCAACTACCCATAACTACATGGCGACCCGACTACAATCGCACCTACGACTACAGGATTATCGATTTTCTCCATGGAGACCAATTTTTGGTTGCAGAACATTTTTCAACATGTTGAAACATTTTCGGCGACCATACTGAGGCCGCGAGTTGTTCCCAGAATGCTGGAACTCCTTGCGACCATGAAGGAGACTCACCAGAGGCCACCAACGAACATGTGGCGACCATGTGGCGAGCGCAGAGTCTCCTGCACTCACCTAAGTGGGACAGGCCCTTAAGTGAAAAGCAGGGTCAGTGGGATAAAATGTTGGTCTTCTCTATACTCACAACCTCCCAAGGCATTGTGTTGTAAGTTCACATGTTCCGTAACAGAAATTAGCCTCAGAAGCTTGTTGTCAAGGGAAACACTGAGGCTCCAGTTATCTGTAATGTTGACTACAAGAAAAACCCTGGCACAGTTGGAAGAGGGCGCCAGTGCACCTGGCGTTTTGAGCAACATTTTCTCTCAATTAGTAGAATAACAGATTAATGTGTGACTTAGGAACTTACTCTTCTCTTTATGACTGTATTGTTGCCACGATAACAAGCAGTGGTATTCCCACACACGCTGCAATGTCCTCAAAGCATGACAAAAGATGTATAAATGCAAGTACCTTACCTCCTTGGACCATAACGGAAGGTCATTCCAATGCGCGAGACTGGCAAGTATAATCTACCTCAGCCAGTGATAAGTCAAGAGTGTTTTATTGTCATATGTACCAAAATGGAACAATGATATTCTTACTTGCAGCAGCACAACAGACATGTAAACATAGTACTCGGTAAAACCAACACCAAAAATATTATATATATATATATATATTTTTTTTTTTTTTTGGTGTATTGGTATGATATATATATACAAACAAAAAAAACAATAGAGGAGTGAACAGCAGGGTCGGGGTAGGCAGGAGCATGCAGGAGTCAAAGAGGTCAGTGCCAAACAGGGGTCAGGAGAAATGACTTCAAACTTGCTGCCGCTGAATTAGACAAAAGTTTGGCAGTTCTGGATTCTACTGTTTCATAGAACAGAGGGAGACAAGGACTGAAGAAGTACACAATGTACATTTGGAAACTGGATTCTCTGTTCACTAATGACATTACTGAGAGGCATCAGTAAGATTGGGAATGAGAAGATAGGGAACGGTGATGAGTAGTATGAGAAGTGCAGTGAGAACAGCAAATGAGAACAGCAAATGAAAAGAGCATTAAGATAGGGAACGGTGGCACAGTAGATTTGCTCCCTCACAGCACTTAAGACCCAGGTTCGATCCTGACTACGGAGTTTGTACGTTCTCCCCGGTGACCGCATGAGTTTTCTTAGAGATCTTCGGTTTCCACCCACACTCCAAAGACATTCACGTTTGTGGGTTCACTGGCTTTGTATAAGCGTAAAAAAAATTGTCCCTCGTGTGTGTAGGATAGTGTGCAGGGATCGCTGGTCGATGTGGACTCGGTGGGCCGAAGGGCTTGTTTCTACATTGTGTCTCTAAACTAAACTAAATAAAATGGTGCTGCCCAACATAGAGGCAGGTCCACAGCTAGATAGATGCTGATGCAGTCATGATGACGAATGAACCAAGAATCCATTGAAGATTTATTGTCTAAGTCATCAGGCTGATAAGCTAATCTTCAAGTAAAGGATTTAAAAAACTGGCACGAGAGGCACCATCTTAGGTGAAGCTCCTCTTCAAACAGTTAAAGTAGCCTTTTATGATCACTTATACTTACTATCTTGCCTTTCCCGTGCTGAGAAAGTCATTAATCCCGGCGCTGAAAGTCTTCTGTCAATAAACGCTATTTCAAAGTAACTCTTCAAAATTTCAAAGAACGAATGATCTTTATTAGATCCAACGCTGTCGGCACAGCTGCGAATAGTTTTTTGCTGAATTGATCTGTAAGGTCGCCGATGATACCACCATTGCTCGCCAGATTTACAGCAATGGTAAGACAAAGTACGGGAAAGAGATCGAGACCTTCATGTCATGGTGTCAGGACAATAACCTAGCCCTTAACGTCAGCGAAACAAGATAGATGGTTGCTCTACTAAGGAAGTGAATACAACCCTGATCTCATCCACAGAGCAGCTGTACAGATGGTCGTGAGCTTCAAGTTTCTCAGCATCTAAATCACCAGCAACCTAACCTGGTCCCTCCACAATGATGAAGAAAGCACATCAGTATATTTATTCTCTTAGGTATCTGAGAAGATCTGTCGTGTCCTTGGGGATTCCCTCGAATGTCTATAGAGGTGCAACAGAAAGTATTTTGTTAAGATGCATCTAAGCCTGATATGGCAAGAGGAGACCCGAGGAACTGCAGATGCTGGTTTACAAAAAATGATGCAAAGTACTGGAGTAATTCAGCCGGACAGGGAGCATCTCTGGAGAACATAGATAGGTGATATTTCCGGTTGGGACCCAATACCTCACCTCTCCGTGTTTTCCAGAGATGCTATTTGGCATGGCAACTGCTCTGCTCTTGACCATCTAAACCAGCAGAGAGTGGAAAACACAGCCCAGCCCATCACAAGCTCATCACTTCCTTCCATCTGGCCCATCTCCACAGTGCATTGCATCACGAAGGCTGAAAGCATCATCAAGGATGCTTGTGATCCTGGCCATTTCCTGCTACCTTCGGGGAGAAAACACAGGGTCTTCAAGGCTCAGGTGTCCAGACTTAAGAACAGATTCTTCCCCACTGGTATCAGACTCCTGAACCAATTGTTCTTTCACATCCCATTTCCATGCACTCTTACTCCTAACTCTACCTCATTTGGAGATACTTTTATTGTACTTTAATACTCTTTTGCACTACTTGGATTTTGCATGACAATCCTGCACCTTTCTGCTGTTTTGCACTCATATTTATTATATTTCTCACGCTGTATGCATACTATTTTCTCTGCAAGCTTCACGTGAACAAGGAATGTCATTGCATCGTGGTGTACATGGCAATAAACTAATCTAATCCATCTCATCCAATGATAAAATGCCAACTACGCTACAAAATGGCAAACTTTTTCATGTCTTTGGAGCAGAACTGATGAAGGGAAAAGAGAATTTATAAAATTCCAAGATGCTACTTAACATGGATGGTAAAATGTTCATCCACCATAGTGCGTTTCCAATTATACTCAAAAATCCAATATGCCTCGTGAAATGACCTCAGCTCATGTACACTTAAACCGACAAACTATTTAACATTCAGTTTGTTAGAAGTCGTCTTGGAGTGATAGCACTGGTGCAGTGAATGATGTTCTATGAAGTCAGGATATTGACCGATGATAGACACAAAAGCAGGAGTAACTAAGCGGGATAGGCGCATCTCCGGAGTGAAGGAATGGGTGACGTTTCGGGTCGAGACCCTTCTTCAGACTGGTTATGGATAAAGGAAACGAGAGATATAGACGGTGGTTTGGAGAGATAAAGAACAATGAATGAAAGATATGCAAAAAGTAACGATGATAAAGGAAACGGGCCATTGTAAGCTATTCGTAGGGTGAAAATGGGAATCTAGTGCGACATGGGTGGGGGAGGGATAGCGAGAGAGAGGGAATGCCAGGGCTACCTGAAGTAAGAGAAATCAATATTCATACCACTGGGCAGCAAGCTTCCCAAGTGAAATATGAGATGACTGTCAGGTTAACATTGGGGCCAAGGTTTCACTTATTCCATGCTGATGCTTACGCAAGGCAAGGGCCAACAAAAGTGGAACAAATCCGCAGCCCCAGCCCTAACTGCACTGGAAAGAAACAAGAAATAGACAGGCAGCATATCGACAGGTCCATCGACAAACAGAGCAGCATCCTAACATGGTCTCGCCCACCAATTTTCACCCACATGTGACTGGATTTGTTACATAGATATGTGAGAGGAGAATGTCACAACCAAAACGTCATTTGCCTCATTATAAATGCGTTTCCAAAATAGGACAAAGATACACACAACACACAGCTCCAAATGAGTACATCAGCGGAAAACACCATCCTCCCTACTTACATTGCCCATTCCAGCTTTTCATTCTTGATTGAATTGTACAATGCCTGCAATGTAAACAGAAGCAAGAAGTCAATTTATTGCATTTGTGTTTAAGGATGCTATCAATTAATTCACCGCACTCCCAACACATACGCAAATTAGGTCATGATAATAATTTGATTAGATGTACTAGGTGGGAATGTGTTTTGCAACAGTCTCTGAGGATTTATTTACTGCCACTATGTGATTCTATACACCTCACCAATATTACTGAAATACAAACCAAAAGGTTCCCACTCCCAGTTGCAAATCCATTCCTTCATCAAAATTAAAAGCACTGTTGTAAACAATTATTGTTTGGCACAAAGCACAAATGAATGCGAAATAATTCAATCATACACAATTTCCTAAGCAAATATGAATATGAAAGATTTAAATGCTATACATTTTTTTCTGAGCAAAAATGCATGTGAAAGATCTAAATTCTATACATTTCCCTCCAATTGGTGATCAATCTGGAGAGGCTTAATGTGAAAGCTGATATGGACGTCACTAATACAACAATTGTGCACTGTAGTGAGAATTATTTAATTTTGTGTGTGAGGATGAAGAAGTCCACACGATTACTGAGAGAGGCGATTTTCGATACATGAGGCTTTGGTTAATTTAAACTCAACCTATTCCCTCAACCTCAGTTAACTCTTAAAACACAAAAAAATAAAACATGTTCATTCTGGTTCACCACCCAATGTGACAGAGTTTCAAACACTTTTGAAATCAATTTTGTCAAGATCAAAATGCATGCAAACGAGCCTTTGGGATTTTCCACCCATTATACGTGACACAATTGTTTTTGTTGACTGTGATTGTTGTCCTTGTTCTGCAGCTTTATATAAATTGCAGCGCACTCAGAACCCTTTAACTACGCCTTGCAAACAAATGCATTCTTCTTGCAGAACTAACAGCATTTGGTTTGGATGAATGTTGATCAGACAGTCGAAGCCAGAAGAGGCTAAAGTCAACTGTCGAGTGATTTTCAAGGGTCCAATTTCAGATGTTCGTTGTATTGAATGGGAACACTGTTGAGAATCAAAAGCATAACACAATCTGCTGCCTATCTGCTCTTCTTTTTCTTTCCTATTTCCAACGATACAGTTGTACAAGATAACACGCCTGCATGCTTTTGAGTCTGTACCGGAGGTGCAAGGGCAATTCTCGGGTGATCAATAATAAAAGCTTCGGGAGACTAAACTGATTAAAGAATCAGCTTCAGTCCAAGCTCTTTCCCATCAGAAAAAGGAATGCGATAAATTATCTGTGCTCCAAAATAAACACAGATGCACCTTGCACACAGTATATAATCAGAGACTAAATCTCCATTCAATAAATCCCCACAGCAATTATCCAGTCTTCCAAAGGGAAATTCAGATTCAGTACAAAAGAGAATACATTTTTTACTGGACAATTCAGTACTGCATTGTTTTAAGCCCTGGACTATTGCATGAAGCAGACTGTTTAAACAAAATAACTATACTCATGCTTCGAAGCAATGTGCAAATATCACAGCTGAAATAATATTCCATGCCTTCCATGAATTATGAGTGTGGCTGCATCTTTTATCAAATGGAAAATGAGAGCCTTTAAATACTGGAGCTCCAGTGTGTATGTAGCTTAAATCAATTGCAGCAGTTAGTGAGGGAAGCAGATAATACAGAATCAAAAGGCAAAAGAGATATACACCACAGACAAGAAATAACCTTTAAGTAAATAAAACAATGCTGCATGGATATGTGAAAAGCTAACATTGGCAAATATACTAGTCATGTTCTCATCGTTGTGAGAGATGATGTCAAGTAATGCTGCACGCTGCCTTCAAACCTTATTTGTGCAATGCCCTGTGGTATTTGTATTTTCATTCGCGTACCTTGCCTGTCGATGGATTGGAAGCCGAAAATTCGGATGAGTAAGAGGACTTCAGTGACTTGGAGCGGCGGGGTTGGTGCCTCAGGTCCTCCCGCAGGTACCTGACTGACCCACTGCTCTTCACCCGGACCTTGCTCGTCCCCTGCACGCTGTTCACGCCAATCATGTCCCCGAAGGCACTTGCCGCGTTCTCGGTGGTCTGACGGACGGAGTGGAACCAGGGAAGCGCTGGCACCGTGTTAAATCTCAGGCTCAGCAATCAGCATCTGATCGAGAGGCAGCTCTCACAGCACGAGAGTCCTCCAGCTTCAGAATGGGAAACTGTGCCTGCCTCTCTCAGCTATTTCCCACACTGTTCAGTTTTGGACTGCTGTTTCAGTGTAGGCTCACATTCGGGGTTTTAAGTCACACGCGCACACACACACAGACACAAAAACCATCCCCTGAATGGTCCAAGCCAATGGCAGAAAGCCAGACGAGCAGATCATTTGTATTCAAAATAGCAACATCACTGTTTCTCAATTATTGAGCTGTGAGCTCATTAAAGGTGGGCACTGAAATACTACAAATAAAGATTGCTACAGACATTCAGCTCACTTTGCGAACTGAACCGAGCCTGAATTGAAAGAAGTAACAGTACATGAGACATAAAACCTGCATTAATCTGACCACCTGCAAATAGCTGAGATGTTTGTTTCAGGTTACATTCAGCGGTGTTTTTACCTTTTATTTAACAAAATCGGATCAGAGCACTAAAGACGTGGAAACCTGCTGACAGAGAGCCCCGAAAATGGGATGGGCATTGCGGTTTTAAGTTTTATTTTCATGCTGAGGAGGGCAGCCGATCATTAATCTACCCACCTCACTCTCCCCCTCTCACACTTGAAACTTCCCCCCACTAATGAATACAGATTTATTTTTTTCTTTTAACATTGTCTTGAAATTATAGAAATTACATTCAATAGCAAATGTTGCTCTGCAAACCATGTTGATTTTATTTAGGAAACCAGATTCTGTAACTATTGTCCCCTGACAGAGAAAGGGAAGTTGGAGATCACGGGTGGCAAGGTGGTTAGATTTTTCTCCCGGCAAGGACCTGTATAATCAAGGTGTGTAAGAAGGAACCGCGGATGCAGATTTAAACCAAAGATAGGCACAAGAAGCTGGAGTAACTCAGCGGGACTGGCAGCATCTCTGGAGGGTACCTACGTCACCCATTGCTTCTCTCCAGAGATGTTGCCTGTCCATCTGAGTTATTCCAGTTTTTGGTGTCTGTCTTCAGCGTAATCAAAGACCAGTCTCACCCTGGCCACCCTTTCTTCTCCCCATCCCCATCAGACAAGAAGTACAGAAGTGTGAAAACGCACAACTCCAGATTCAGGGACTGTTTCTTCCCAGCTGTTATTAGGCAACTGAACCATCCCATCTCCAACTAGAGAACTATGCTGACCTACCAACAACTCATTGGAGACCCTTGGACTATCTTTAATCGGACTTTAATGGAATTTATCTTGCACTATATGTCATTCCCTTTATTCTGTATCTTTACAGTGTGGACATTGCGATTGTAATCGCGTACAGTCTTTCGCTGACTGGATAGCATGAAACTAAAAAGCTCTTCTCTGTACCTCGGTACACGTGACAATAATAAATTAAACCTATCGGATGATGAGCCAGAGTTCTGGTTGAATGATCGAGAAATGCAAGTTCTAATCCCACAAAAGCAGCAGGGGATTTTAAAGTGAAATAATTAAATATAAAAAAATGTAAGTTTACGAAAAGGTTCTCACAGTTATAATAAAGTAATGTCAATCAGAGAAGAAAATCTGCCACCCTTATCAGTTCTGACCTCTGTGATTAGACACCCATAAAAGTGGTTGTCATCAATGGCTACTTTTGCTTCACCAATTTAAGGCCAATTAGGGATGGACAATAAATGCTGGTATTGTTAGTGCCCAAGAATAAGTATTCTAAAAAAAAAAAACATTTTCGTTGTGTGGCGTCTTTAATTTGAAGAAAACCATCTTGAGATGCATCATGCTGTTGTAGGTGCACATGAATTGATGCATTGAACATCAGAAGAGTGATAAAAGAAAAAAACATAGAACAAACAGCACCAGGATAGGCCCTTTGGTCCACAATGTATGTGCTGAGCTCTAATGTGCCTGCAGATAATCAATATCCCTCCATTCCCTGCTTATCCATGCACCTGTCCAAAAGTCTCTTAAATATATCTGCCACCACCAGCATCACAGAGCTTGTCCATGCACTCATCACCCTATGTAACAAAACTCCTGCACATCTCCTTCCAACTTTGCTCTTCTCACTTAAAGCCATGTCCTCTAGAATTTGCCATTTCCATCCTAGGATAAAGGTCCTGACTGTGTACCCTATCAATTTCTCTCATTGTTTTATATATATTCATTCTATCAGGTCTCCCCACAATCTCTGGTGTTCCAGAGAAAACAAACCAAGTTTGTCCAGCTTCTCATTGCAGCTAATACTCCCAAATCCAGCTATTCTTCTTATAAACCTCCTCTGCACTTCTTTCAAAGTCTCTACCTCCTCCCTGCAATAGGGGCAATTGGAACTGTATGCAATGATCCAAATGCAGCCTGACCAAAATAGGGTTCTGACCCGAAACATCATCCATTCTCCAGAGTTGCTGCCTAACCCACAGAGTTACTCCAGCATTTTATGTCTGTCTTTCTATAAAGCTGCATCTGGACTTACAGAGCTTTAAGAAGGGTTATAAAGCTCAGAGTTACAGACGAGAGATTTCAGTGTGCGGAGTACAGATGAGTGAAGGATTATCCACCCAACATTGAGCAGAAGCAGAGAGGATGCAGAAGGTGCCAGAAGAATGAGGCAGGGTTGAGGTGGAGCTATGAAGTTGTTAAGGGATGAAATGAGGGGATTTAAACACAAGAATCGAAATTGTGAATTGAAATCAGTGCATGTCAGTAAAAGGCAGTTTGATAGCTCGGTGGAACTGAGGGCAAGATGGGAGAGAGAAGGTAGGGCTAGATTAAACAGCTAGACAATCACCAGAAAAATTTAGAAGTGATTATAGCATGAATGAAACGTTTAATGCAGGAGGGTTGAGGTGGATGATATGAAACAGATGGAAATAAAGGTGGAAATAAAATCAGACACTGCAATGGCACAGTGGCATGCGTAGCAGCAGAGTTGCTGCCTTACAGCGCCAGAGATCCAGGTTCGATCCTGACTGCAGGTGCTGTCTGTACAGAGTTTGTACGTTCTCCCTGTGACTGCATGGGTTTTCGCCGGGTGACCCGGTTTCCTCCCAAACTCCAAAGACATACAGGTTTGTAGGTTAATTGACTTCGGTAAAATTATAAATTGTCCCGAGTGTGTAGGATAGGGCTAGTGTACACGGTGATCATGAACTCGGTGAGCCGCAGGGACTGTTTCCACGCTGTATCGCTAAAGACTCTGAATACCAGGATTAGCCCACGACAGCTAATGAACTGACTTAACATAAACAATCAGGAAGGGATGAGAATTGGTGGAATTGGGAAAGGAGTTTGGGGCAGTGGGCTTAACAAAATGGTCTCAATCTTCCCTTTGTTCCACTGGATAAAATACAGGCTCAGGGGGTGGACCTTGAGCACCAGTAACAACGTGGAGGCTGTAGAGGAACTGAAAGATGGTGGACACGTAGACTTTGGTTTGAGAAGAGTCCTTGTTGTTGTCAAAGAGTGCAGGCAAATGAGAAAGAGGAGGGAGCTCAGGCAGAGGTTCTCTGTGGGTGTGAGTGGTCAATGGGGGCTTGTGTAGGTCTCAGAGTTAACATTACAGGTTCAGGAGCAGACGCCACTACACAAAACATTATGGTCGCAAGTATAAAGCCTAATGCATAACTAAATGAAGGCAATCCAACAAATCGGATGGAGAAATAGGAGAGGAGGAAGATGATGTGTCAAAAATAGTGTGGAAAGATTAAAAAAAGAGTACATTATCAATTATCTTTTTTGGTATTCGTCCCCTTAAATCAGATTTTAATATTTAAAAATTAAATGCTGGATTAAATTAAAATTAAAAATGCAGATGCTGGAGCTCTGAGATAAAACCGAAAATGCTAGTAATATTCAGCAGGTCAGTCAGCGTCTGTGCAGGGAGAAACAGGGCTGAAGTTTCAGACCATTGACCTGATCTCAGATCTGGGTTGTTGATGAAATGGCATCAATCTGAAATGTTAATCTCTCCCTGGGGGCTGATTGACCTCCTATGTATTCCCAACACCTTGTTATTTTCATCTTCCAATGCCAGTCCTGATAATCCCTTCTGTGGTTTGGAGGGTGTAAGGAATTAATATCTTACATAATGAGGGCTAGTAACCTACCGGTAGTTCACATTTCAGTAGATCCATTAGTCATTAAGTTCCTCCAATTCATTCTAGCTTACGGCAACAACACTTCTTAACAAAAAATGTCCAGCAAAGGACAAAAATATAATCAAAGATCTTCGAGCATTGGTTGATTCACAGTTTATTCATTAGTAATGTTTAATAAGAAATAGAACGTAGAATTTCTATTCCCTTTCCACAACCGAATTCATCAGGTTTTCCATTAATTTAGTACACAGTCTATAACCCACAGAGGGCATAGACGTGACATCTGAGTAATGATGGAAGAATATTAATAGCTAACAGTAATGTGAAGATAGTAAGTCATTTTCCCTTCTATAATTAATGGCTGGAAGTGGCTTACTAGCCAGTCAGCTGACTCTCTGGTGCCGCACACTCTGCTTGACATCTACTGTACATGATCATTCAAAGGATTGACTACAGTGCTGCCTCAGTGAAGGCATGGCAGGCAAGAGGTCTGGGATATTTTACGTGTCCAGTTGACTTTTACTACAATGCCATTGTGCTTTATATCTCAAATACTTCCAAATACTCAAGTTCTTGCCTTCCAACCAAAACAGATGTGTCCTTCACACTGTGTATTAACGACCAACTGGAAAAGAAATGTGCTGCTGATTACACACAAGGTTAGCTCCACCATGCCTTATGTAGTAGATTGCTTGATCTAAATGAGTGCCACTTGAACCATAAATAGCCAAGTTTGGTCCCAATGACTTTCTGCTCAGAAGGTAGAGTGCCTCAAGTGGATGATTCCTGCTGTGAAAATTCATCAGTGGCTGCAAAATCTGCTTAAACACACAAGTGCTTACTTTATCAGGTCAGCTAAGGAACATTTCTGTTGTGTGTCAGGGCCAAGGTGTTGCGTACAATGCAACAATCTATGTTCAATCAATGCGTTCAAAGTTCTAGCCTCCAAATCATTCTACCATCTTAGTTTAGTTTAGTGTCACGTGTACTGAGGTACAGTGAAAAGCTTTTGTTGCATACTAACCAGTCAATGGAAAGAGTATACATGATTACAATCGAGCCATCTACAGTGTACAGATACATGATAAATGAATAATGTTTAGTGTAAAATAAAATTAGGTAAAGTCCTATTAAAGGTAGTCCAAGGGTCTTCGGTGACATAGATAGAAACTCAGGACTGCTCTCGAGTTGTGATAATGGTTCAGTTGCCTGATAATAGCTGGGAAGAAACTATAGGTGTGCGTTTCTGAAGGTGTGCATTTTTACATTTCTGTACCTCTTGCCTGATTGGAAGCAGGGAGACGAGGGAATGACCGGGGTGAGACTTGTTCTTGATTATGCTGGTGGCCTTGCCAAGGAGGAGTGAAGTGTAAAAGGAAGGTTGGTCAGCCATGATCATATTGAATGAGGCTGAAGGGCTGGCACCTAATTTCTATGGTTTCTATGGTCTGGGCTGCATCCACAATTCACTGCACTATCTTGCGATCTTGGACGGAGCTGTTCCTAAACCATGCTGTGATGCATCCCAATTAAATTTCTTTCCATGGCGCATCTGTAAAATTCGGTGAGAGTTGTTGGGGACATGCCAAACTTTTTAAGCCATCTAAGGAAGTTAAGGCCTTGATATCAATTACAGGATTTGGGACATCATGCTACATTTGTACGAGGCATTGGTGAAATCACAGTATTGTGTTCAGTTCTGGTTGCTCTGCAGTTGGGGCAATGTCATTAAGATGGAAAGGGTGTGAAAAAGATTCATCAAGATGTTTCCAGACATGAGGGCTTGAGTTATAAGGCTGGATAGTTGGAGTCTTTTTTTTCCTGGAGCACAGCAGGCTGAGGTCTAACCTGATAGAGGTATACAAAATCATAAGAGACAGGGTGTAGGGGTTTAGAACTAGAGACACAGGACTAAAACAAAAGGGGAAATATTTAAGGGAGAACTGAGGGCAATTTCTAAATGCAACGGGCATATATGGAACAAGTTGCCAGAGGAACCTGTCGAAGCATGTCCTATGGCGACATTAAAATGACATTCAGTGGTACATGAATAGGAAAGGTTGCGAGTGATATGGGCCAAACGGAGGCAGGTGGACTAGTGCACCTATAAATCCTGATTGGCATGGAGGAAATTAGGCCAAAGGGCCTATTTTCCGTGCATTATGACTCCATGACTCTAATAGATATGCTCCCTATTCATGATACACAAATCAAACTCCTACATCATTGTTTAGTGGACTTAAATCAAACTGAAATAAGGAATGTAGTTTTACACAGGCCATATTTTGGTTCACTGTTGCTCATTCCTTTTCTTTATCGATTGTTTTTCTCATGGCTTTTTATGATGACTTCAAAGCTTCTAGGCCTTGATTACACACTTAATAATCAATATAACCTCAACATACTACATTTGAGAAAAATATATTTTAATATTTTGATAGTGGTTCATCAAGTCTACTTCATTTAGAGTCATAGAGTTATAGGGCTGTACAACACAGAGGCAAGCCCGTTGGCCCACCTTGTTTGCTGACCAAAAGTTTGCATACTGGGTTCATTCCATTTACCTGCATCCCACCAAACTTTTCCTAACCATGTATCAGTCCAAATATCTTAGAAAAGTCAAAATTGTATCGATTGCTATAGCTTCCTCTGGCAGCTCATTCCAGAAAAGGATTGCCCCCGAATGAAAAATTTGTCCCTGAAGTCCCTTTTAAATCCCTCGCCTCTTTCTTTTAGCCTATTCCATCTAGTTTTTGAATTAGTCATAGTCATAGAGTGATACTGTGTGGAAACAGGCCCTTTGGCCCAACTTGCCCACATGTCCCAGCTACACTTCCTATCTGCCTGCGCTTGTTCCATATCCGTCCAAACCTGTCCTGACCATGAATTGAATCAACTACCCTGGAGAAAAGATTGCAAGTGTTCACTTTATCCATGCTCTCATTATTTTGCACACCTCAGTAAGGTTACCACATAGCCTTCTATGATCCAAAGAAAAAAGTCACAGCCTGTCCAACCACTCCGTAGAACTCAAGTCCACAAGCCTAGGTAACGTCCCAGTGAATCTCCTCTACACCCTTTCCAATTTAATGGCATCCTTCCTATGGTTGGGTGACCAGAACTGCATGTAGTACTCCAAGCGAGGGCTCTCCAATGACCAATACAGCTGCATCATTGAGCACCAATGTTTGTCTCTCTGTTCTGCAGCACTTTCAGAGGTCCAACATTTCTAAACCCATGAGATTCACATTAAATTCTGCATTTCAAGAGAGTCAAGAGTGTTTTATTGTCATGTGTCCCAGATAGAACAATGAAATTCTTGCTTGCTGCAGCACAACAGAATATATAAACACTGTAAACAATATGATAAACGAGAGAAAAAAAAAGTTTAGTGTGTAAACACACACACACACATATATATATATATACATATATATATATACACATACACATACACATACACACATACACATATACACATACACACACACATATATATTATACATATATATATATACACACACATATATATATATATATACACATATACATACACACACACACATATACACACATATATATATACACATATACATATACATATACATATACATATAGAAAATAGGTGCAGGAGGTGCAAGAGGTGCAGGAGGAGGCCATTCGGCCCTTCGAGCAACAGCGAAACCAGTTCCCAGTAAGTGGAAAGCAAGACCTCTTTGCATTTACCATTGCACTACCAAGGTTCATGATGCGACTCAGAAAGGCAACCATAGTTTAAACACAGTTATAGTTCTCAGGTGTGACTTTCAGCTAAAGTAGCTCTCTTAAATAGACCCAAGACCAAGGCATTATTTCAAACAGCAATTGAGCCCTCATGTCGTGGCTAAAGTTTATCAGCACACTAAAAAACATTATTTTGTCATGCTTGTTGGATTTTGTTGACAGCAAATGTCCCACGTTACATTAGAAACTATACTGTAACCATAGAACCTTGACGTTGGGGAAAGCTCCACATAAAGAAACCCTTTTCTTTTTCTCTCACTCACTCACTTACACCTACTCCAGCTAATATTGTGGATGCAATATGCATCTGTTCCAGGGACTTATGTGTCCAACACCCAGCACTTCCTAGATGCTAGGGGCAGGACAGATAACAATGTTGTGCATGGTGGGCCAACTGATCTAGTTCAGTGTATTATTGTCCCGTGTACTGAGCTACAGTGAACAGCTTTTGTTTGAGTTCTATCCAGTCAAAATTAAGACTGTACATGATAACAACCAAGCCGTCCAACAAAGGATAAGGGGGTACAACATTCAGCGCAAGGTAAAGTCCGATTAAAGATAGTTGAAAGATCTCCACTGAGGTGGATGGGAGCACTCCAGCTGATGAGAAGACTGTCCAGTTGCCCGATAACAGCTGGGAAAATATTGTCCCTGAATTTGGAGATATGCATTTTCAAATCTCTGTACCTCTTGCCTGATGGGAGAAAGAGGGAGTGACTAGGGTGAGACTGGTCCTTGATCATGCTGGTGGTCTTGCCGAGGCAGAGTGAAGTGTAAATTTAGTCAATGAATAGGGAGGTTGATTTGCGTGATGGTCTGGGCTGCGTCCCCAACCCTCTATAATTTCTTGCGTTCTTGGATGGAGCTGCTCCCAAACCAGCCTGCGATGCATCCTGCTAAAATGCTTCCTACGGCGCATCCGTAGAATTTGGTGAGGGCTGTTGGGGACACTACGTACAAACTGGGAAGCACTTTGGCAGGCTTTCCCTCCAATTCTACCAACTCTTCAACATGGTAAACACATTACTAGCATGAATATTAAGACTGGGTTTACAAATTGGAATACTGCTGCCTGGAAGTTTGTTCCACCTGCCAAAACGTTTCAGCCTTGTCTCAGTTCTGGCACTTCCACCCGAATCCAGGGATGTGGGTTCAAATCCCACTGTAGAGCACAGTAAACAGTGCAGAACTGAAAGCTCTGGTGTCAGAGCTGGTGCCCTCCAAATAAGTTATTAAATCACAGCCATGCTACATCTTTATTAATAGAACATTTCCCATGACATTCTCCCGGCATCCTGACTTAAACCACAGTGTTTAAACGAAGACATAGGCATTTATAGTATTACTGGCTGTCATGTTTGTTTATAGACAGGATTAATTTGACAATCTTGTGGATGTTGAAGTGAAATGGAAATGCAGGTCCTTCCCCAAAGAATATGAACACAGAATACAAGCTGAAATTAATTACACTTTGAAACTGGCTTTTCCACAACACGGTGATGAAAATTAAACGAGGTGCAGGTGCTTTATCCGTAATGAAACACTGAGACTATTGTGGAGAGATACAGTGTGTAAACAGGTCCTTCGGCCCACCGACCAGAAGCCAGGCAAATGAATATAAAACATCAGTCAAGCTTGTGTGAGTGTTCAGCACGCAAAGCTTTACACAGCATGTTTGACCAATTTTGCCATTGGAACAGTGGAACCTGGGATTGGGGAGTCACCTTCACTCCCTATTAGAGCTCTGTAATTTGCTCAAGGTACCGATCATTCTACAGCTATGCAAGGATGTGCAAGGCAAGTTGGCATTGTTTTGAATAAACACAGAGGGTGGTTAGTGCCTGCAACCTTCTGCCAGGGGTGGTGTTTGAGGCAGATATGATAGTGGCATTTAAGATACTTTTGGGTGGACATAAGGACATGCAGGGAATGGGTGGAATATAGATTATGCACCGGTAGAGAAGAGATGGACTTGGCATCGTGCTCAACTCAGACACTGTGGGCTGAGGGGCCTGTTCCTGTACTCTACAGCTCTATGTACTATGTTGCCGTTTAGCAGCAGAACATGTCTTTTTCACCATAGAAACAAAAAATGCAGATGCTGCTTTATCAAGGATAGCCCTGGATAACATGGATTGGTGAAATTTTGGGTGGGGCACCTTCTTCAGAATGTGCTGAAGGCGGGTCCTAACCTGAAACATTTCCTATTCATGTTCTCTGTTGATGCTGCCTGACCCGCTGAGTTACTCCAGCACTTTGTGTTTTTTAAGTCTTTGTAACCTCTTTGCAGGCTTTTTCACCACCCTCACGTTGCTTATCTAACTTTCTCCCCACTACTATAATCCATCTGAAGGGTCCCAACTAGAAATATCACCTATCCATTCCCTCTATAAATGCTGCCTAACCCTCTGACTTACTCCAGCATGTTGTGTTTTGCTCAAGATTGCAGCATTCCCAGTTCATTGCATCTCCCCTTTATTATCCTGTTTAACCCACTAAAACCAAGCTGCAGGGAGTCCAAGAAAACTGTCCAACCTAAATTTCTAGTCTGCAGATTACAACTGTAAAAAAGGAAGGTTGTATCTTGTCAGGTTTTAATTTTGCACGTTTTACTTTTAATGTATTTAGCAATACTGTAGGGAAGGTCTACTCCTCCCCTGCTGATGATGGTTAAGTACAATGAGAGGCAGAAAGTGTGCAAAGTACTATTGAGTCATTGTATATCATAACAAGTACTTTAATTAGAATACATACATAGACCATCAAAATGAGTACTGTAGGCTCAAAATTGCAAGTTGACCTGCCTAACCAACATGGCTGCCCGCATGCCACTAAAGCAAGCTGAAGGCTTAAAATATTGTAAACATTTACAGACATCCACAGGAGAAACATTTTTAATAAGCTCTGAAAACTTTATACAGTATGCTGAAGGTTGCCACATTCTATTTACATTTAAGAAAAGAAGATGCACACTGTTGACCCTGATAAAAGAAGGGGAACTCTGAAGCCTTAAATGGTCCTTAAAACACTTAAAATGAAAGTAAAATAATTTCATTTTTGTGTTTTGGGACATGACAATAAAACTCTCAACTCTTGAGTCCCTAGAGTGGCCTAGGCTGTTAGTAATTCAGAGTTTAGTGTTCAATAGCCTGATGGGTGTTGGAAAGAAGCTGTTCCTAAACATGGACATACGTTTTCAGACTCCTGTATCTACTTCCTGATGGCAGGAGAGAAATGAGAGAGTTGTTAAGATGGTGTGGTTTTTTAGAGATGCCACCATCATTCATATGCCAAGAGTGAATGCAAACCAGGCCCTGCAGGCATAAACGTGACAGCCCGTGATCCTGCCGCGGAGATTGTAACACCTGCAATTTGATCAGATGCAGTGTTTGTTTATCAGCAGTGAACTTGGTAGCACTGGGAATGAGTGACAATACTTAGCACACAGCAATTACACTGCCAATACGTGCTGATGGATCCTGACAATAAAGCTCAGAAGGAAAGGGAGCAAATTACAGATCTTCAAGGCATAACGTTGCAAGTCATCAAGGAAATCAAACAAAGATGACACCGTAAATAGGATGAAGATGCAGTACAAATTGTTAACTGGAGTCAGAGACATGCTGGGCTTTTTCCCTTAGCAGCCTTTAATTCATTCTATATTAGATGGGACTAGGGGAAAACAAATGGTCGGCACGGACTGGAAGGGCCGAGAGGGCCTGTTTCCGTGCTGTAATTGTTATATGGTTATATGGTTATATTCATAGCCCAGTGTAATTTGAGATGTTGTATTTGAACACGACGAATTATTGAATAAAGGAGGGATCTCCTCGTTCTCAAAATTTCGGCGACTGCCAGCACCCGACATAGGTCGCCGAAAATTTTCAACATGTTGAAAATTCAGCGGTGACCAGAAAGACGCTACGACTCTTTGGGTGACTATGAGATCTCTCACGACCATACAGGCAACACCCTGACGACATGTTGCGGGTGACACCCGTGACACCCCACTGACAAGATGGATGATCCCTGCCTCAACTCCGTGGCTGGAGTTTCATGGGCTGGAGTTACTAAGAATGCATTGATCCAGTGGTTGTTAACTAATGGTGGATGAGTGCACCAAATATGTTGGAAGAGGCAGAGTTAGTAAATAACCATGAGAAAGAAAGACACAAAGTGCTGGAGTAACTCGGGCAATATTTCTAGAGAACATGGATAGGTGGCGTTTCAGGTCCTGACCCCCAGCCTGAAGTAGAGACCCAATCCGAAACTTTACCTGAGATGCTGCCTGACCCGCTGAGTTACTCCAGCACTGTTTCTCTTTTAATGTCGCCATTGTACATGCTTCCGCAGCTTCCTCTGGCAACTCGTTACATGTATGGCCTTTGCAGGTAGAAATTTACATAGGTTCTCTCTTAAATGTTACCCCTTTTGCCTTAAACCTATGTCTCTAGTTCTGAACTCCTACGCCCTGGGAAAAAGACTGTGGCTATTCAAGGTGAATGTAGAGCAACAAGACTTGGGTAAACTGCCCAAACTGTACGGGGCAGAACGCAGATGGCCGACACCTTCCATGCTGCTAAACTAAAAAAAGCCTCACGCAAGCACAGTGCTCAATATTTTACGCACTTGGACGGATTTCATAACAGGGAGGCAATCTGTCAGTTCCCAACTGGAAAATATTTCTTTTTTAAAAAAAAAGCAGAACATATGGGCCTGGAAATTGTATTGCGTCGCACAATATTTATGTGCACCGTGTGACACAAGTGCTGGGAAATTGAGTGTGTAGGAAGGAACTGCAGATGCTGGCTTAAACCGAAGATAGACGCAAAAAGCTGGAGTAACTCAGCGGGTCAGGCAGCATCTCTGGATAAAAGAAATGGATGACGTTTCGGGTCAGTCAGGTGAGCCCTCCACCTCTATCTTTCAATCTGAAGAAGGATTCCAACCCGAAACATCACCTTTTCCTTTTCTCCATAGATGCGACGTGACCCGCTGAGTTACCCCAGCATTTTGTTTCTATCTAAGAAAGTGATGTACGATTAAAATAATTTCAGTAATTAATTACTGTCAAAGCCAGAAAATTTCCTACTGCTTCTTCCCTGGATCTGATCCATTAAAGCTCAGAGCCGCCTGGCTATTGAGCTGTCGGCAAAGCGCTGCCACACACCACAACTGCTGCACTTGCGACACTTGTTGAGAAGTGATGTTTGCATGCGTTACATGAAGCAGCTTTCCATACGACCTTATGACATAGGAGCAGAATTAGGCCATTCGGCCCATCGAGTCTACTCAGCCATTCAATTATGGCTGATCTATTTTCCCCTCTCAACCCCATTCTCGTGCCTTCAGTGTTGAGACGAGCCTGCGCCGCCCAATGATCACCCCGTAACACTAATTCTATCCGACACATTTGGGACAATTTACAGAAGCCAATTAACCTGCAAATCTTTGTAACGTGGAAGAGAACTGGAGCACCAGGAGAAAACCCGCGCTGTCACAGGGAGAAGGTACAAACTCTGTACAGCGCCTTCTCTCCATAATCTTTGACACCCTTACGAATCAAGAACTTAACAATTTCCGCTTTAAAAATACCCAATGTCTTAGCCTCCACAGTCTTCTACGGCAAAGAATCCCACAGATTCACCACCCTCTGGCTAAAGAAATATCTCCTCATATCTATTCTAAGGTATGCCCTTTTATTCTGAGTGTGCTCTCTGGAATGGAGAAGGTGTTCACTTTATCTCGGCCGTCTCATTATCCGATAGGTTTCAATGAGATTCCCCCCCTGAACTCCAGCGACTGCAGGTCTAGAGCCTTCAAACACACCTCATCAGGACTCTGTATCAGCTACTTCTTTACCACAAAAAACATATCCTTTGTATTGATTATTCCCTGAACTCCAGCTGGACCACACCCATAGAAACATAGAAATTAGGTGCAGGAGCAGGCCATTCGGCCCTTCGAGCCTGCACCGCCATTCAATATGATCATGGCTGATCATCCAACTCAGTATCCTGTACCTGCCTTCTCTCCATACCCCCTGATCCCTTCAGCCACAAGGGCCACATCCAACTCCCTCTTAAATATGGCCAACGAACTGGCCTCAACTACCTTCTGTGGCAGAGAATTCCACAGATTCACCACTCTCTGTGTGAAAAACGCCCCTCCATCATCACTATGACCACCACAATGGTATAGCGAGTAAAGAAATAATGTTTCTAAATCTTACAGATGGTACTGCTGTCGCCTCGCATCTCCATCAACCTCCGTCAATCCAGATCTCTGGTGGTGCCTGTTAGTTTCTTCCTACATGCCAAATACGTCTCTGTTGGTCGGTACGGGCCACTGTAAATTGCTTCTAGTGTGCTGGTGTGGTAGAATCCTGGAGAGTTGATAGGAAGGTGGGAGCATTTTGAATCAAAATTGGGATTAATTTAAAGAATATTTGTGCGGATTTAGTGGGCCGAAGGGCCTGTTTCTGTTTCTTAACTGAAGAAAGGTCCTGAGCCGAAACACCACCTTTCTATGTTCTCCGAGATGTTGCCTGACCCACAGAGTTGCCCGAGTATTTTGTGCCTGTTTCTGTGCTGCATGATTGCTTTCCATGGGTCACCTTGGGGAGATGTGCCAGCTTTAATGGCAAATCTCTCCCAAATCCCAGTTCCCTATTGAAGCATCATCCAAACTTCCTGGCCAACACTACGACCAAGGCATCAGAATAACATTGTAAGGGTTGAAGAAGGGTTCTGACCAAAACATCCATATTCCTTTTATCCAGAGATGCTGCATGACCCGCTAAGTTACTCCAGCATTTTGTGTCTATATTCGGTGCAACCTGGCATCTGCAGTTCCTTACTACACATTGTAAAGGCTATGTTTGGGTGCGACATCTGAATGTGCAAGATGGCTGCCATTCTTGCCATTGGAACAACAATAATAAAAGACTGTCACATTTATAAATATTTTGATATGCATCTTCTAAATGCATCATGACCTGTAGAGAGGGAGTTTCAAATGTCCATCTCCTTCGGTATTTACAGAGGTTTCACAGATTAACTTCAGAAAGGCCTGACTCCAATTTTAAGATTATCTGTTTCAGTCCTAAACTGCTTTTCAGTAGAAGTGCTTTCCACACTACCAGTTCAATATTTAAAAACCTTCAAACAAATAACCACACAACCTTTAAACCCCATAGCTTTAAGAGGAGTGATCCTAACTGAAATAAAAACAATAAATGGTTGAAATATTCAACAGGCCAGGTAGAGAGGGATGCAGAATTAATGTTTCAAATTCATGAGCCGTCATTGGGCTAAGTTCCTTATTTTTCTTTGCACAGATGCTCAGCATCTAAAGAATTTCCTGTTTTCAGCCACATCATCAAAGACTTGTCCCACCCCAGTCATTCCTCCTCCCCCCTGCTCCCATCAGGCAAAATATGCAGAAGCTTGAATGTACGCACCACCAGGTTCAGGAACAGCTTCTTCCCCTCTGTTGCCAGGCTTCTGCATGGTCCTTCCTAAAGGGTCTGTCCCACTGTAGGAGGTAATTCAAGAGTTCTCGCGAGTTTTCCCGTTTCGAACTCGGAGAGTGTATGTAGCGGGTCCGTAGGAGTCTCGTAGCGGCTCGTACGAGTAAAAAGTAAAAAAGATTTTCATCATGGACATGTATTTTTTAACTCATGGACATATTTCAGTGTTGAAAAAATGTCACGAGTTTACCGGATTTCCCAAGTACCTACCATTACTCGTACAAGCCGCTACGAGACATCCACGAACTCCTACGGACCCGCTATGGACATTCTCCGAGTTCGAATCAGGGGAAAACTCGGGAGAACTCTTGAATTACCTCGTACAGTGGGACAGGCCCTTTAAGCTAGGGTACTCTCTGATTTACCTCTTCCCCATCGCAGATATTTGACTTAGTCTATGGAACTGACGTGCTACAATGACAAGGTCTATATTCTGCATTTTATATCTTAGCCTTTGCTCTACCTCCAGTAACTGAGTTTGATTTGATTGTTTTTATGTACAGTATTACCTGATCTGATGCATACAAACTAAAGCTTTGCACTGTACCTTGGTACATAAATCTAAACGTAAAACTTTCATTGCAGTTTGTTTTATAACGTGGCTGTTTAGCTCCCCAAACTGTAACACTACCTCACTCAAACACATGGTGAGCCTATACTGATAGTTAGTGCAGTGCTCAGTAAAAGTGTCTAATCTTCATAACTGGCCAAAACTTTCCTGTCACCAGGTATATCTCCTAATTCAATGTGGTTTCCATTAAGTTTTCGATGCACACATAGTTCATAGTTCTGATTGTCTCGAAATCTTTTGTTTACAAAGTACGGCACATCTCACTAATCTAATGTGGAATGTGTTCAGCAATAGTTGTCTTAAACACTACATGCCCGAGGTGCTTTGATCTTGGAAGACTGCTGCAGGAGGGCCTTCATTATCTGTGTTAACTCTTGCAATCTCAAGTTATATAACTGGCTGTAGGTTTTCCTTTGTAAGAATCAATGCACTTTCTTTCAACCACTTGAATTTAAGGAGAAAGCTCTACTCTTCTCCCTTGGAACGTGAGAGATTCTACATAATAAGAGGTTGCAGTTGCTGGAATCTGCAGCTAAAAATTAACTGATAGAATAACACAGTGGGTCATGTAGCATCAAATACATTGAATACATAGAAAATAGGTGCAGGAGCAGGTCATTTGGCCCTTCGAGCCAGCACCACCATTCAATGTGATCATGGCTGAATATCCACAACCAGTACCTTGTGCCTGCCTTCTCCAGCTATCCCTCGATTCCACTAGCCCCAAGAGGTCTATCTAACTCTCTCTTGAAAGCATCCAGAGAATTGGCCTCCACTGCCTTCTGAGGCAGAGAATTCCACAGATTCACAATGCTCTAGGTAAAAAAGTTTTTCCTCATCTCCGTTCTAAATGGCCTACCCCTTATTCTTAAACTATGGTCCCTGCTTCTGGACTCCCCCAACATCAGGACCATGATTCCTGCCTCTAGCGTGTCCAATACCTTAATAAACTTATGTGCTTCAATAAGATCCTCTCATCCTTTTAAATTCCAGTTTTTACAAGCCCAGTCACCCAATTCTTTCAACATATGACAGTCCCACCATTCTGGGTAATAACCTCATGAACCTACGCTGCACTCCCTCAATAGCAAAAATGTCCTTCCTCAATTTTGGAGATCAAAACTGCACACAATACTCCAGGTGTGGTCTCACCAGGGCCCTGTACCAACTGTAGAACTACGTTTTTGCACCAATACTCAACTTCTCCTTGTTATGAAGGCCAACCAACATACCATTAGCTTTCTTCACTGCCTGCTGTACCTGCATGCTTACATAGTCATACAGGGTGGAAACGGCCTCTTCGGCCCAACTGGCCCATGCCAACCCAGGTTGGCATGGTGGCGCAGTGGTAAAGTTGCTGCCTTAAAGCGTCAACCCGGGATTGATTCTGACTATGGGTGCTGCCTGTACGTTCTCCCTATGCCCTGCTCTGGTTTTCTCCCACACCTCAAAGATGTACAGGTCTGTCAGCGAATTGGCTTAGGTAAAAATTGTAAATTGTCCCTTGTGTGGGACAGAGCTAGTTTCCAGGGATTGTCGGTCGGTGCGGACCCGGTGGGCCGAAGGGCCTGTTTCCGCACTGTATCTTTAAACTAAACTAACATGTCTCATTGACACTAGTCCCACCTGCCTGCATTTGGTCCATATCCCTCTCAAACTATCCAATCCATGTACTTGTCCAAATGTATTTTAAACATTGTGATCGTACCTGCCACAACTACCTCCTCTGACAGCTCGTTTCATAAACCCACCACCCTTTGTGTAAAAATGTTGCCCTCAGGTTCCTATTAAATCTTTTCCTGTCTCACCTTAAACCTATGTCTGTGGCAATAAAAAGCCCCATCCTACCACAACTACAGAGCAGTCCCGAACTACCACATCATTGGAGACCCTCAGACTGTGTTTGATTGGACTTTACGGGCTTTATCTTCGACTAAACATTATTCCCTTATCATCTATCCATACACTGTTGGTGGCTCGAATTGTAATCATATATTGTCTTTCCACTGACTGGTCAGCAAGCAATAAAAGCTTTTCACTGAACACATGACAATAAACTAAATTAAAGATAGTGGAGGCTTAGGATGCAAGGCCCTGCATTAGGACTAAGTTTTTAGTGATACCAATGATTTTTCTTTCTCTTCGGCAAGAACACCAGCATAATCCAGGATGACTCCCTCTTCTCTCCTCTCCCATCAGGAAAAAGGTATAGAAATGTGAAAACGCACATCTCCAGATTCAGGGACAGGCAACTGAACCATTCAACCAACAACCAGAGAATGGGCCCAAGCTGCCATCTACCTCATTGTTGACCCTCGGACTATCTTTAATCGGACTTTATCTTGCACTAAACGTTATTCCCTTCATCATGTATCTACACTGTGAACGGCTCGATTGTAATCATATATAGTCTTTCCGCTGACTGGCTACACACAACATAAAAGCTTTTCACTTGTACCTCGATGTATGTGACAATAAACTAAACTAAGCCAAATGTGATTCAAATTCTCAAACTGCTCCGGGGGAATTTGAAATCACTTAGTGATAACACAAAGCCGTTTTGTAATACTAAGCACTTTACGAATTCAACAGAATATCTTCATCCATTGGGAAATAAAAAATTGATTCATTTTTCGATTCATTATTCTGTCCATTATAACTGCTTAGCGCTTGTTTCTAAATTATTATTAACAATTTTGCAGTTGCAGAGTTGGCGGAAGGTCAGGTATATAACTGTGCCCACAGCCAAGAGCAAACAAAGTGAACTAGAAGGCAAGAGAGACTGCAGATGCTGGAGCTTAGAACACTGAGAGAACTCAGCTGGTCAGGCAGAATGTGCGAGTTGAAGAATCGGGCTGAGACATTGCATTAAGAATAAGGAAGAGGAAATATTACCAGTATATTGCTGTTCAAAATGGGGATGGGGGGGGATTAAACAGGAGCTGGTAGGTGGAGACACAAGAAACTGCAAGTGCTGGTTTCCCACAAAAAAAAAAGAGATAGTGCTGGAGTAACTCAACGGGTCAAGAAACGTCTCTGGAGAACATGATTAGGTGACGCTTTGGGTTGGTAATGTTCTACGACTGACTGTGGGGGACGGGGAGAAAAATGGGAGAGAGGTGGATGCAGGATTAAGCATGGTAAGTGATAGGTGGATACAGGTAAGTGCGGGGGTTGGGGCAATGGTTGATTGGCAGATGGTTGGACAAAGGCCTGAGATGAAGAGACAAGAAGTGTGAGATAGGGATAAACTGGTAGATGATAGATGGAACCAGAAGGGGAGGGGATAGTGGATAGATGGAACCAGGTAAGGGGGAAGGGGATGCAAGGTATAAAGTAAAGGGAGAAGAAAACAGTGGGCATTCGAGTGTGTGCAGGAGAAAGGCAGTGGGGAACGACAAGAGACAGGATTCAATGGGTAGTTCGTCGTAGTGACAACTCTTTATCCATCCACAGGGGATGTAATTAGGTTTGTTCATTAAACAATTTATACCCAAACTTGGCCAACTTCTCTCAAGAAAAGCAGGACCATTTTCCACACAAATGCAAAGATGAAGAAAAGCTAGGCACACAATGCTGGAGTAACTCAGCGGGACAGGCAGCATCTCTGGAGAGAAGGAATGGGTGACGTTTCGGGTTGAGACCCTTCAGACTGACCGTCACAGGTGAGGCTGTCTAGAGATGTGGAGGGGTAAGGTGTGAATACGACAGATCAAAGCAGACAATGGAAAGGAAATGCGGAATGGTTCATTGTTAGTGATGGGGAATGTGACAAGGAGGCATACAACCAGTAAAATAAATCAGAAGGACAGTGAAACAACTGCCGGAGAACTTGGGTGGGGGAGGGATTGAGAGAGTGGGAAAGTCAGGGTTACTTGAAGTTAGAGAAATCATATTCACGTTTGGTTGTAAGCTGCCTAAGCGAAATATGAGCTGCTGTTCCTCCAATGTGTGTTCACTCTGAAAAGTGTGGACCTCACTCTGAAAAGCTAGGACTAGATCACAAGCATTAACATTTTTAGCAGTGACCAGACTTGAGAAACTGGGGAGTTACCCGACCCAATCCCTTGTGGATGGATAAAGAGTTGTCACGACAACATGAACGACCCATGGAATCCTGTGTCTCTTGCCAGTTCCATGTAATTCACTCTACATCACTTCAATGGTTCAAATGTAAACCAACACCTAAAATTGTGATAAACCAGCATCTGCAGTTCCATTTTATACCAAAGATAGACACAAAATACTGGAGTAACCCAGCATCTTTGGAGAACATGGATAGGAGACATTTCAGATCCGGACCCTTCTTCAAATTGTGGTGGGGGGGAGAAAAGTGGAAGTGAAAACAAGACAAATCGGGGCCGGCAACAGATGACCGCAGGCAAGGAGATTCCTCGATAGGCCAATTACTGCCTGACTGGATAAGTTACTCCAGCATTTTGCGTCTGCACCCAAAATGAGAGGTCATCAAACAGGAGCCAATGTGACTTTTGCATCAACATCATCAGGTGTTGAAACCCTCTCTTGGTGTGCAAGCTTCAAACATTTGCAGGGGCTGCAATAACACTGCTGACTAAACTACAATGGGACTTGCTTCTACAGAAAGCTTTATTATACATTTAGATGCAAAAAATTCATGTTAAAATCATAACGCTCAAGGCACCACATACAATTTCACACGGGGAATAACTACATCTGTGTTGCCTAACCCATATAGCACTTGCTCGCTAACTCCAATTCAACCCGAGCCAACACAATCTAAACTGCCTCCTTATTAAAGGCTGCCAAATAGTTTGCCTTCATTGATGAACGAGAGCAAGTATAGGAACCATTACAGGCACCCCCCGACAAACGTAAGGGTCTATGGACCCTTCTGTAAATCTGATTTTGTGCAAGTCGGATTCGCCATCTCCACCCCCCGCCCAAAATAACTCATGACTGAAGAAGGGTCTCGACCCAAAATGTCACCTATCCAGGTTCTCTGGAGATGCTGCCTGGCCGCTGAGTTACTCCAGAACTTTGAGTCCCTCAGCTAGAGTATTAACTGCTCAGCGGCGGCCGGCTGCATCCAGGGCACTTTCTGCGGCGTGTGGTCTTCTGGTTCATGACAAACATGGACAGGAAAGGTTCACCAACACCGCTGCGCTGGTCAAAAAGGCACAGCAACGACTGTTCTTCCTAAGACCATTGAAACGGACTGGTCTGCCCCAACAGCTGTTAACGACCTTCTACTGCTGCACGACAGAGAGCATAATAACGCATGGCATCTCTGAGTGGTATCTCAGCTGCACGGAGGTGGAGAGGGGAGCTCTTCAGTGTGTCGTCCACAAAGCGCAAACGATTATTGGAACACCGCTACCAGCCTTGGAGGGCATCTACCATGCACGGTGCCTCAGGAAGGCCGTCAGCATCCATAAAGATTCCTCTCACCCTTCTAATGGACTGTTCGAACTACTCCCTTCCGGCAGACGTTACAATGCCCGCACCTCCAGACTCAGGAACAGCTTCATTCCCAGACTCTGGGACCGGCCCTGCTGAGTACCCCCCACCCCCATGGACTGTCTCCCTCGGATGGTCACGTCGCACAGACACATCTGCACTTTAGTCTGTTTTGACTTTTACTGTTCTAATGTTCCTTTTACAAACCTTGTTCTCGGGGTATCTAAACCTAAATTTTATTAGTCGTTTAAGTTATGACATCAGATGGAAGCTGCAAACCAAATCTCGTTGCACTTATGTGTAATGTCAATAAAAGATATTATTATTATTATTAGAGGGACATGGGCCAAACACGAACAAATGGGACAAGGTTAGATGGGACATCTAGGTTGGCATGAACAAGTTGGGCCGAAGGGCCCGTTTCCATACTGTATGACTCAGCAGCTACTTCTAGCTCAGATATCACAGTTTCAGACAGAGGATATTCACTCACCCATAAAGAGTGGGGAGTTGGTCATATCTACAGGCTGGGTTAGCCAGAACTGGCATATGTGAGAACATGTCACTTCAAGGTGGGAGAACATCCTATTTTCCAACTTTGTTAGCAAAATTGCAGAGGTGGTTTCCTATTGCTGCCTCTGCTGGATACCAGTTCTGCAGTCGCACAGAGTATTTTGTTAAATAATCCCAAGCTAAAAATCATATTTGAACCAATTCAAGCCCCTCTTCAAATGAGCAGAAAAGGCAAATGACCGGTTCTTTAATAAGTAATAAGTGTCACACGGCAAGTTTCTCTACGTCACCCCACTACCACTCTTTCCATGCATTTAAGTAATTGAAGATCAGAAGTAATTAGGGACATAAACGTAACCTCTACAAATAGCTCTTTAGCTTTGTTGCGGGCATCAGCTGCCTCAAAGCCAAAAGCACTGATAATATCGCAGGCTTTGGGTGGAACTGAAGGCAGTAGGTGCAGTACACTGCGTAAACAGCTCTATTTTTGCCTGCACAAATTTCTGCCAAAAGATAGAGGGAAAGGTTACATACTACACAAAATAAGCAAAGCTGATGAACATTGCAGCATACTTTTTATCATTGTTACCGTTGCTATGGCATACAACAATGCAAGCTTGCTTTGGGACCAATGGTGCCACCTGGTGTTTGAAGTAATATAAGCCCGGCTGCTCACCCTATTTAAACCATAAGATATAGGAGCAGAATTAGGCCATTCGACGCATCGACTCTGCTCAGTCATTTGATCTTGGCCAATTTTTTCACCTCTCAACCCCTTTCTCCTGCCTTCTCCCCGCAATCCTTGAAACCTTTATAAATCATTCTCCACTTTAAAAATACCCAATGACTTGGCCTCCATCGCCGTCTGTTGCAATGAATTCTACAGATTCACCACTCTCTGGCTAAAGAAAGTGGCACAGCGGTAGAGTTGCTTACTTACAATGCCAGAGACCCATGCTCGATCGTGACTGCAAGTGCTGTCTGTACGGAGTTTGTTCGTTCTCCTGCATGTGTTTTCTCTGGGTGCTCTGGTTTACTCTCACACTCTAAGGCCATACAGGTTTGTAGGTTAATTGGCTTTGGTAAAAATGTAAATTGTCCATGGAGCGTAGGATAGCACTAGTGTACAGAGTGATCATTGGTCTGCACGGACCCGGGGAGCCGAAGTGCCTGTTTCCGCTGTATCTCTGAAGTCTAAGTATTTCTCATCTCCATTCGACGATTTTGATATTACAGACTCATTCCCTTATTAATAGGCCCAAAATATGAAAAAAAACATGAAAAAACTTTTAATAATCAGTATTTCTTACACCCTTTTAATTGCAGCTCTCGGTTTCTCTGGAAACATACACAATTTAGCCTTAAGTTCAAATTTAGCTGTGAGGTGATGTTATTCTCTGGCAAGATGGTCTGGCAGCCCCACCCTTTCTCCTTGCAGCAGAACAGTTGAGGAAACAGGTATACAAACAAATTAACACTCATTTTAACACACACACACACACACACACTCGCACACAACCTGACGGAGAGATAATGTATAGGAAGGAGCTGCAGATTCTGGTTTCCACCAAAGCTATAGTCCTGTCCCACTTAGGCGACTTTTTAGGCGACTGCAGGAGACTGTGCGGTCACCACAAGGTCGCGGGTGGTTGCCGGGGAGTCACCGTCATGGTCATGAGGAGTTCCCGCATTCTGGGAACTAGTCGCGGCCTCATTATGGTCGGCGCAAATTTTTCAACATTTTTCGACCAGAATGAAGCCTCCATGGAGAGTAGCAAGAATTCTCGTGCAGTGGGTTGCCAGGAGGTCGAAGGTTCTCGTAGGTTGTAGCAGGTGTTCACCGGTGAATTTCATTGGCTCATTGAGAAAACAAAAACGTAAGCAGTAGTTTTCAGAACCAAGGATAACCGACCGGTAATGTTAATGTCCGCCGAGCTTCGCAGCCGTGTATCTCTGGCTTCTTAAAAAGTTGTCTCCACTCCTTCTCCCCCCCCTTTTAAAGGACTTGTGTGACCCTTCCCGTACACTGTGCTTTCACCGTCTTAATTACAGCAACAACCTTCCCGTTCATCGCGGTATGCATCTGTATCATTTTGGCTTTGCTTTGTGTGAATTTTACTCAGACAGCGTTCTCCCCACTTGCCCTGTCCCCCACCTGCAGAGTGAGTGAGTGTGTGTGTGTGTGTGTGAGTGTGTGTGTGAGTGTGAGTGTGAGTGTGTGGCCAGTTGCCTGAAAAATCACGTATGTGGGACAGGCCCAATAGACACAAAAAGCTTTTTGCCAGAGATGTTGCCCGACCCACTGTGCTACACCAGTTTTTATATCTATCTAACAGAGAGGTACTTTGATGCATGCCAGAATCAGGATGAGAGAGTTAAATCTCAGTACCAGCAGAATGAGTCTGAACAAAAGCTTAACTCCAAAAGCCCAGTTCCACTACTCAGAGCACATTAAATGACCTTCACGTATTTCCTATTAATTTTGCCCTCCTCGACTTCCCATCACTTCAGCACAGGAGGCAGACATGGTCCGTTGGCGCCACGATGGAGTTCCTCTGTTAGTCACTGTGGCCGTGCTAATTATTATCCCGCAATTGTCCAGCCACCTCCCTTCTGAAAGACCCAACCATTCCACCAGTCTCACAGCAGACAGACAGTCAAGTATTTTGGAAAAACTAGTGCACGGTCTCAGCTTATTCACTGTGAAACTGGTATTGGTGGAAGGGTATCATAAATCTCTCATTCCTCCTCAAACCTTTTAAAACTTATTCCATAACTTCCCTTCAATTTTTTTTTAATTAGCTGGCCTAAATCTGCCAATTCTTTTAAAAAGAAAAAATATTCCATCCGTGATATTGACTAAAAACACTACTGATGCAATCAGTCTGAAGAAGGGTTTCGGCCCGAAACGGCTCCTTCGCTCCATAGATGCTGCTGCACCCGCTGAGTTTCTCCAGCATTGTGTGTACCCACTGATGCAATCAAGATTGGAGAATTTTGTCCAAATTCTGCACACCTGTCAAAGCAGACACGAGGAACTGCAGGAAATGGAACCCCCTACCCACCTTCTCCTTCCCCACTCCAACCACGTCACTTTGCGCATATGTTTTTTCCACCATCTCCACTACCCCAATCACACTGATCCTTCCCAAGTTCCTCATGTCCCTTTTATTTCCCCCTTCTCTTTCTCTTCCTCCGGCTTGATATTTCTCTCCTCATCTCTCCTTGTCTAACATCCTCTTGTCTCCTTTTCACCTCTAGCCTTAGTCACTAACTCCTTCCATCTGCCAATTAACCCCCCCCCCCCAACCTCCCCTATACCCACCCATCACCTGGCAGGCTGTGTCCCACCCCATCTGTATTTTCTTGCCCCCAGTCCAATCAGTCTGATGAATGATCTCAACCCTAAATATCGTCAGTTCATTCCCTCCACAGATGCTGCTTGACCTTCTGAGTTTCTCCAGTCAAAGCTTTGGGGGTAAGTTTTACCTTCCGTGCCCTTGAGGTCGGCTGGGGGAAGTGCCCCTGGGGAACAAGGGTCGTGCAAGAAGAGGGACAGCGGTTCGCGGGACGACTGGAATGGAGGCACAGCTGCAACAAGCCTTTATGGCCAGCTTCAGCTGTGACTGTAAAATGGTGCCAAAATGGTGACTCTAGCTTAGAGACTCATTGGGCTGTTCTGTACATCCTGTACTAACTGGGGGATTGTGCTTATGTATGGCGATTGTTGTATTGTTGATCTGCATGCAAAAAAAAGTATTCACTGCACCTTGGTACGCTTAATAATGAAACCATTGAACCATCAATGGTCATATACTTAAAAAACTTTAATAACACTATGCAAAGATACACAAGACAATTTGAGAAAAAAAAGTGATATTTCAATGTCATGTGATCCTTTAATTTGGAAAACAAATTTAAGAAAGATTGCATCAAAAATCTCAAGACGAAAAGCTTTAAATAAAAAAGAATGAACTTTTGAATGAAAAAGCAGAATGCAAAAATACTCTTTGTAGATTGTAGACTAGCACACTGCCCGGATCATTAGAAGGTCAGACAGCAAATTTTGAAAAGGATTGCAAATTCCGTAAGTACTCCACACATGTAAAGTTTAAAATCTTAGCAGAAACCCAGGGGAATATGATGCACGTTAGAATTTCATACACAGATTTTGTCCTGGTCTGCTATCACATTTATGGTTGTACAATTATGCAAGAGAAAATGTGCAATGCCTAATACAATTAATCAATGATATAAATATAACAAGAGTGAAAACAGGAAGCAAGTGTTTTTAGACAATAAGGTTCATCCTAATGAAAATTTTTAATTTGAAAAAGGTAGATAATTCACCGATACATTTCCCTTTCAGGACTACAAAGTCAAGAACCAAATCGGATTCAGATCTGATCTATCTAGTAGGACCTTGCAAATAGTTTAAAATCATCCTGTAATGGAACCAATATTAATTATACAGCTCAAGTTAACTTGTAT
This sequence comes from Okamejei kenojei, assembly GCA_035221665.1. NCBI lineage: Eukaryota > Metazoa > Chordata > Chondrichthyes > Rajiformes > Rajidae > Okamejei > Okamejei kenojei. Next base: position 50,863,352 of record CM069131.1, on the reverse strand, counting down.
ACAAGATCATGAGAGGAACGGATTGGGTAAATGCACAGTCTTTTCCCAGAGTGGGGGAATCGAGAACCAGAGGACAGTTTTTTTATTGGTGGGGGGGGGGGAGAGAGAGGTTTTGAATAGGAACATGAGGGGTGGGGCACATTGGTCAATATGGGCAAGTTAGGGCCGAAGGGCCTGTTTCCACACTGCATGACATTATAACCTACTTCAACCTCGATCAGATTCAATAGCATGAAGAGAGATTTTAGCATGCTTTTGAAACAAGAGCTCTTGCTGGATCCAGCCCTGAATTTTAACGTCCTTCTCTATTCCCTTTAGCTTAGCGGGCTATCAAGTCCCCGTTCTCATTTGCCTGATGACATCCCACAGAATTAACAAGCTCCGGGTACTTGCATCAGTGACTTGGAAACAGACTGCCATAAGGCAGGAACAACGACAGATGTTCCCATCCATACTCCATGCTGCCATCAAAAAAGCCCTTCAATCCATGTGGATTGAAATGACAACTGGACTAAATGTCAAAAGAACTTCTGTATGCACCAGTGACCAAACTCTGGTTTAGTCACTAACCATTTTGAATAATCTGCTGTGTCCAGAGTAATTTCACTTCAAGATAACACGGTGGCACAGCAGTAGAGTTGCTGCCTTAAGGGGCTGTCCCACTTGGGTGACCTAATAGGGGAGTTTAGAAGAGTGTGAAAAAATGACAAGTTGAAGACCTCCTTCGACTATGTTGAAGACCAGCTTCAACTAGCTACGACTAACTTCGGGAAAACTGGACACCAAATAGTGGAGAGTGAAGACGACCTCCTTCGATCTCCCTTCGACTATGATGAAGACTATCCACGACTACCTTCGATTACCCTTGATTACCTATGACTAACATGACGACCTACTACAACTAAACCTACGAGTAAAAAAAAGTATCGATTTTTTCCATGTCGACCTTTTTTTTACTCGCAGGCATTTTTCAACATGTTGAAAAATACGCCGCGACCTAGCTGAGGCCTCGAGTACGTGGGGACCACTCTCGAGCATGAAGGAGAGTTACAAAGACCTCCTACGACCTCGTGTCGACCATGCTGCGAGTACGAGTCGAGGGCAAACTCGCCAGAACTCGCGGATTAGGTTGCCCAAGTTGGACAGCCCCTTTACAGCGCCAGAGACCTGGGTTCGATCCTGACTATGGGCAAGTTTGTACGTTCTCCCCATGACCACGTGGGTTTTCCCTGGAGTAGGTAGTGCACGGGGGGGATCGCTAGTCGGCACGGACGCGTGTGGGACAAAGGGCCTGTATCCGCACTGTATCTCTAAACTAAACACTACAATAACATTTCCTAGAGCAAAACACAAAGTGCAGGAGCAGCTCAGCGAGTCGGGCAGCATGAACTGTCTCCCACAATTGAGCTGAAAGCTGCAAGTGAAGGTTAGGACAGCGGCAACGTTTCCGATGGAGACCGATTGCATTCCACTGCATCAGTAGATCTTCGAGCACACTGAGCTCTTTTAAGTTGGAATCCCCGTTGGGAATTTTATCAAGCAGGCCTGGTTCTGTATCTGACAGCAAAGATTAAGCTACCAGCTCTAACGGGCATCCCATAGTTCCCTGGAGCCTTGCTGACATCACGTGCAGCCGAATCCAGACAAAAAGAACAAATTTGCAAGTTTTACTTGAATGCACCTATTGGGAACATAGAGAGTGATGATTAAATCTAGCCTTACCTCCCCCACCCCTATGGCATCTAAAATAATTTTATTAAATTGTAGGTAGCTCAAACAGCACTTTAATTACAACGTGCTCAGAGGGTAATGTTCAACTGCAGCAACGTAAATCTTATATCATGGCAGTAAGTTGACATCAAATTAACACAGAAAAAAAAGTATGCCAGCAACATCAGAGTTTGTTTTGACTTTAAGCTTTTAATCTAAAAAAACCTCGCCCCCACTAGCACAGTCTATCTGACAGCCAACTTAATGTCCCTGACTAAAGATTTACAAGCCACTTCATTCTTACTAGTCTGCACATTTTACTTTTATGTCACGCCATGCATTTAAATCATTTTTCATCGCCTTTCTCCTTAAATATAAAATGTATCCATTCAGGAGCTGGGGAAGACGGTAATGAAATCCACATCTTTAGCAGTAAGGATATCATAAAAATAGTTGATAATTCTCAGTAAAGATAGATTGAGTTATATGAAGATCTGGTTCAGGTGGTATGGAATTAAGTTGTTGACCCTAATATAAAGAGGAACAACTTCATGCAACCTGGATATTCTACTTCTCGACCAAGTTCCATTAGAACTGACCTACTTTTAGAACATAGATCAACACAGCAAAAGAACAGGCCCTTTGGCCCACAATGTTCATGCTGAACATGATGCCAAGACCATCTCTTATATTCCTTTGCATAATCCATATCCTTCCATTCCCCACATATCCATTTGCATTTCCAAAGGCTTTTAAATACCACTATTGCACCTGCCTCAATCACCAAACCTGGCAGCGTCTTCCAGGCACTCACCATCCTCTGTAAGAAAGATACCCTGCACATCTCCTATTCATTATTGTCACGTATCGAGGTACAGTGGAAAGCATTTTTGTTGCTTTCCAGTCAGCAGAAAGACTATACACAAATACGATCAAGCTGCCCACATTGTACAGATATAAGATGGAGAGAATAACGTTTAGTGCAATATAAATTCCAGTAAAGTCCAATAAATGATAGTCCAAGAGTCTCCAATGAGTTGATGATAGGTCAGGACCGCTCTCTAGTTGGGGATAGGATGGTTCAGTTGCCAGATAACAGCTGGGAAGAAACTGTCCCTGAATCTGGAGGTGTGCATTTCCACACTTCTATACCTCTTGCCTGATGGGAGAGGGAAGAAGTGTCCAGGGTAAGACTCATCCTTGATTATGCTGGTGACCTTGTAGAGGCAGCATGAAGTGTAGATGTAGCATCAATGGAAGGGAGGTTGGTTTGAGTGATGTGCCGTGTCCACAATTCTCTGCAATTCCTTGCAGTCTTGGATGGAGCCAATCCCAAACCATGCATCCCAATAAAAACAATTCTACAGCACATATGTAGAAGTTGGTAAAAGTTGTTGGGGACACGCCAAACTTCCTAAGCCTTCTAAGGAAGTAGAGGCATTTGTTGGCCGCTGTTTCGATGTGGCTGGGACAGGACAAGTTGCAGGCGATATTTACTCCTGGGAGCTTGAAGCTTTCAACCATGTCTACTTCAGCACTGTCAATGTATACTGGGGTATGTGTGCCGCTTCGCTACCTGAAGTTGATCACAATCTTTTTTTGTCTTGCTGACATTGAGGGAATGATTGTTTTTCGTCTAAAGCTGGGTGATATTGTGCAAATGCAGTGATTGTTAAAAATGAATAATAGGTAGAGTAGACCAATGATCACTTGACCTTGCTCTGTCTTTCAATAAGATGATACCTCATCCTGCACTTCATTTCAATCACCCCAGCTTCTTGCCCAATCTCCCGTGTACCAAATCTAAAGCTCTAACGAGAATGCTGAGATGATTGAGCATCAACATCCCTTTGGAAATAGTATATTCCAAAGATTGAAAAACCCATGCAAAGAAATGTTTCTTTATCACAGCCCTAAATTAATGACCCCTTCTGCCCAAATCACACCTCCTCGTCTCTGGAAAGGTGACAGTCAATCACCAGCTATTCAGAAGATAGACACAACATGCTGGAGTAACTCAGCGGGACAGACAGCATCTCTGGAGAGAAAGAATGGATGATGTTTCGGCTCGAGTCCCTTCTTCAGACTGGAGTTCAGTCTTCTTGAGTCTGAAGAAGGGTCTCAAAGTGAAATATCACCCATTCCTTCTCTCCACAGATGCTGCCTGTCCCTCTGAGTTACTCAACCATTTTGCGTCTATCTTCGGTGTAAACCAGCATCCGCAGTTCCTTCCAACACACAACAGCTATTTTGTCGTGGCCTCCCATTCTTATAAACTCTACTTGAGTATAGTCTATTAGAGTCAGAGTGAAACAGTTCGGCCCACCTTGCCCACACCGACCAACATGTCCTACACTAGTCCCACCTACCTGCGCTTGGACCATATCCCTCCTAACCTGCCCAATCCATGTAACTGTTTCTTAAATGTTGGGATAGTCCCAGCCCCAACTACCTCCTCTGGCAGCTTGTTCCATACACCCACCACCCTTATGTGAAAAACCTACCTCTCAGATTCCTATTAAATCTTTTCCCTTGAACCTATGTCCTCTGGTCTTCGATTCCCCCACACTCTGGGCGAAGAGACTCTGTGCATCTACCAGATCTATTCCTCTCAATTGGCTAATGCTGTTTGCTTGAGGACAACACCTTGTTATCACGAATGAATCTGCTGAACCTTCGATACACTGATTTGTCCTTTAGGCATGAAACCAGCAATAGCACACAGTACTCCCATTTGTACCCAAAAGAGTTAAAGTCCAGAAACTCATTGATCTCTGCCTTGATCCTGAAATTCTGGTTTTAGATGGGAAACCTCTGGTACAGTACTGATCAACCAAGTTACAATTTTAGGCAAGTGTCCTGAGGGGTTTCAATGACCGAGTTGTTATTCACTAAAGGTATTGCTTCAGTTTCAATCATGATGCTTCATTGTTCTGTGACCATGTAGAATTGAACACCAAATGCTTTCATCACATCTTATCAGAGCAGCTCAAAATTGCTGACTATCCCACAGTAATCCATTTAAAATGTCCATATTTAGTTGATTATTTTGTATCCAAGCAGTTAGAGTGGCACAGACCTAGTGTGGGGTGGGAGATTGCAACCGTCACGTGGTCCAGTTCAAGTGCACAATCAAGAACAAGTTGTCCTACAACTTTAGGAGTAACAAGTTGTCCTACAACTTTAGGCTGTGCATATGCAAGAAAAAGAAGAAGACCTGGTGTCTCACAATGTAAAGTAGGCAAGGACCAGGAGGTGCAGAGATCTCAGATGTGAGCACAGTTACAGAGAGATTTCAGAACGAGGGAAGGGTAAGGTCATTGGTGGGTTTGGAAGTGGTGGTGGAGGGTATTCTAAAATTTCTGGAACTCGTCTCATTGCAGGACCAGAAGCCTATGTGGCAGTCGACCACAGTGCCGTGCCTGTTCACCATGGCAACCGCACACAATCCCAGTGGGCCTTTATGGCCAGCTGCAGTTGGGACTGTGAAATGGCACCAAAACCTGGCAAGACTTGCACATAGACTCGGTGGGCTGTTTCTATACCTTGTGCACTTATTATACGGTAATAATCTTACTGACCTTACGCAAAAATAATAATTTCACTGTACCTTGGTACACGTGATATTAAATGAGCCATTGAACTTTTGCAGTAAAGATACACACAAAAATAAATAAATAAACAGTACTGAGGTCTTGGAAAGGCTTGCAGGTCTCTCTCTTCAGAAGAACACGAGGCAAAGTATTAAGGAAAGATTAAATTCCTCGTTACCCGGAAGTTACTTTCACATTGGACTTTGGAAATGTCACAAATACAGCAAGCATCTCTGATGGGTAAAAAAAAAAGAATGTGAAGACATCTCACGAGTCACATGCCCAAGCCCTTTGTTTATGGGAATCTAGTGGTTAAGTCACCGGACTGGAAGCCAGACTCGGCAACCACTATACAGAGTCAAATTCACCACTATTAAAGTGTCAAATTCAAATTCCATTGTGGCAGCTAGAAAACTGCAATACAACTAATTAAGAAAGCCTAGTCTCCATGAAACTAAACCCAAGAACAATGGATCATCATACAAACACAATTGATTCAATAATGTACTTCACAGAACAGAACTCTGCCGTCCTTGCTCCATCTTATTTGTACGTCACTTCAGACCGACACCAATGAGGTACTGAACTGACCTGAACTAAATCTAGAATTCAGGAACTAACTACAGACAACCAACAAATGGCAGTAACAGCAGCAATGTCCAGGATCAATGAATGAGTAAATATAAAAGTTGTGGGTGTACGCACACCTCGAACATCATCAAAATTCACAGGTCCTCACACTGCCACCACACATTCTTTCCCAAGTCCTTAAGCTGTTACTATCTTCAAACATATCATTAGGAGCGAATGCTTTATTCAACCCAGTTCAAGCTTTTAACATTAGCAGATCCATATTTAATACCTTTAATAGCTCTTTTGTAAAGTCCTTCCCTCCGTTCAATCCATCCAAATTGTTAATGAAGTCTTGACAGGTCATCTTCTTCCCGATATTCTGAAATAGTGAAAGAATTGCAACGGTTAACACACGGTGGATGAGTCAAAGCAGTCAGAACAGCCAAAATATATTTTTTAATCATTTTTTCAGAACCTGCACCAATGCACCAAGAATTGGTTCTCTGTCCAATGTTTGATGAATATAGCAATGAAATATTGTAGCTGTTCGAAGCCCAGAGTAAAACAGAACATGGCAAGTCACAAAGTGCTGGAGTAACTCGGAGGGTCAATAAGCATCTCTGGGGAAATTGGATAGGTGATGTTTTTTTTGGGTCCCAACCTCAAGCATTGTCTATCCGTGTTCTCCAAAGATGCTGCTTGAATCGCTGAGTTACTCCGACCAATTTGCATCTTTTTTTGTAAACCAGCATCAGCAGTAACTTGTGCCTTCATAAAACAGAACCTGTTGGAAATACTCACAAGCCAGGAATTAATTGTGCGGAAAGAAATAGAGTAACAATTTCAGATCAGTGCAAACACCCTTAAAAAAGGTAATTATCCTGAGGTAGACACAAAATGCTGGAGTAACTAGCAGCAGCTCTGGAGAGAAGGAATGGGTGGCGTTTCAGGTCGAAATCTTCTTCAAACTGACTTGCTTATCTCTCTCTCTCGCTCTCCACACTTTACCCGATCTATTGCAATGTTCTGGTTGGAAATGTAAAGAAATCCGATTCTGATCAACATTATTACATTGCTATAACAGTACATTATTACATGTTGAGGCTTTAGAGCTTCCAGCAAAACCAACATATCTGCAAATTGTCTCTAACTGCATTACTTTGTTTGAGAAGTAGGCACATCTACACGACTAGTGTCCAATAACAACAATGCAAACACAGCCATGGAGAAAAGAGTCTGAGCTTCATGAAACATAAGGGCAGGATTTCCCAAATTAAACTTTACATTTCCTTTTCCTGTTCTCTCTGGAGATCATGCGGCTTCACAGACTCTGAACTAATCACTACAGCATGTAACAGATTGAAAATCTTTTCCAGTTTGCCAATGATTGTACCAAAGCCACACGTGCAAACTCATTAGCATTTAAGCAGAGTAAACTTTAGAATCAAAGGCACAGCAGGATGAAGCTGGTTATAAAGCAACAAAGACCATCTCCTGCCAGATACAACTGGTTTCTTATTGTTAGGCCTATTCAATATCAGAGATAACTTAATTACATTCATTGAAAAATCAAAAAAAAAAATCTAGAGACGTTGCAGTCATGTAGCGCAGAAACAGGCCATTCGGCCCGACTTGCCCTTGCCAACAGATTGCCCCATTTGCCCACATGTGGCCCATATCTCTCCAAACCCCTCCTATCTCTACAAATGTTATTATAGCCCCTGCCACTAGCTGCTTGTTCCATATACCCATCTCCCTCAGTGAAAATTGTACCCCTCAGATTCTTATTAAATCTTTCACCTCTCACATTAAACCTATGGTCCCTAGTTCACGATTCCCCTATTTTGGATAAAAGACTTGGTGCATATACCGCATCTATTCCACTCATGATCTTATACTGCGCAAGGCCTAAAGTAAATTGTAGGAACAGCACCTGATTTCACTTGGGTAGCTTACACCCCAGCAGTTTGAATATTGACTCCGCTAACTTCAAGTAACCCTTGCTTTCCCTCTCGCTCCACCCCTCCCCATCCTTGTTGACAGACAAGTTAGACTGTCCTCCTGATTACATTGTTACACATCGTATGCCTCGTTGTGGCCTTCTCCTCAGCTAACAATGATCTATTCTACACATTCCTTGAACTTCCATATCTCTATGTCTCCCTCTCCCCTGACTCTCAGTCTGAAGAAGGGTCTCGACCCAAAACGCCACCCATTCCTCTATCCAGAGATACTGCCTGTCCCACTGAGTTACTTGCATTTTGTGTCTATTTGTAGCTCTTCGTTTCTATACCTATCCTATGCCTCCTTTCTCGTTAATTAATAAAGCAACACACACTCTTCTTTTACCAACACCTCCTTCTTGCCTGCAACATCTGCACCCAGGAACATTAAGCTGTTAGTCCTGTCCCTCTCTTATCCAGGTTTCCATAATGGGTGCAATGTCCCAATCGCATGTAACTATCTATACTGTGTTCATCCATATTACTCATCAGGACTCTCATGAAATTTAGTCCTTCTTCATTCATATAAACATACAAAATAGGTGCAGGAGTAGGCCATTTGGCCCTTCGAGCCTGCACCTCCATTCAATATGATCATGGCTGATCATCCAACTCAGTATCCCGTACCTGCCTTCTCTCCATATCCCCTGATCCCTTTAGCCACAAGGGCCACATCTAACTCCCTCTTAGATATAGCCAATAAACTGGCCTCAACTACCTTCTGTGGCAGAGAATTCCAGAGATTCACCACTCTCTGTGTAAAAAATGTTTTTCTCATCTCGGTTCTAAAAGATTTCCCCCTTATCCTTAAACTGTGACCCCTTGTCCTGGACTTCCCCAACATCGGGAACAATCTTTCTGCATCTAGCCCGTCTAACCCCTTAATAATTTTGTATGTTTCTATAAGATCCCCCCTCAATCTTCTAAATTCTAGCTAGTACAAGCCGGGTCTATCCAGTCTTTCTTCATATGAAAGTCCTGACATCCCAGGAATCAGCCTGGTGAACCTTCTCTGTATTCCCTGCGGTGTTCCTACCTATCCCGTCCACTGAACTTTCATCACCTTTCTGACCAGCTTCCAGCCTCTTACTTGTCTCACTCCTGCATTGGATTCCAGCCTCCTGCCAATCTAGTTTAAACCACCCGTGCAGCACTATCAAACCTACCTGGCAGAATACCGGTTCCTCTCCAGTTACGATGCAACCCATCCCCCTTGCAGAGGTAACCTTTGCCTCAGAAGGGAACTCAATGATCCAAAAATGAGAATCTCAGTCCCCTGCACCAACTTGTCAGCCGTGCATTCATCTGTCCTATATTCCTATTCCTACCCTCACTAGAACATGACACCTGGAGCAATCCGGAGATCACTACCCTAGACGTCCTGCTTTTTGACCTTTTGCCTAACTCCCTTTCACAGGGCTTCTTCCCATTTCCTACCCACATCATTTGCGCCAAGGTGCACAACAACCTCTGATTGCTCATCCTTCCCCTCGAGAATGTTGTGAAGACACTCCGAGACATCCTGGACCAGGGGTGGGGAACTTGCGGCCTTCTAGGCCATTAAGTTTTGGACAAATAAAATATGTCACAAAATGGAGAATCTCTGTATTTGCAAAGCCTGCTTGGCCTCTTTCTGTGAAAGTTGCAAGCTGTGAGTCACAGCTCCAAGGAGTCTGGACCCTAGATGGAAGTTGAGGATAAGGTGAGGTCCAGATGTCCTTCCTTTTGTTAATATGTATGAGGGTTTTGCAGAAGAGCCGAGCAGGTTTGCTAATGCATGATTAGGATGAATTAGCTAGCCCTCAACGTAACGGAACAACTTCACGCAATACTCCAGAAGGAAAATATAAATTAGTCAATCGCTTTGGATGAATCAACTGATACTACTGACTTGGCACAGGTTTTATACTTCATTCGGGCCTCGACAGAAGATTTTCTTTGCTACGAAGAGTAACTCGCTTTGAACACTCTTACAGGTAGAACACAAGGAATAGATTTCTTCAATAACTTTCAAGATAAATGTCGTGAAGTTGGACTGGATTTGGATAATTTAGTGACTATGTATAGACGGTGCACCCTACATGACAGAAAAACGTGAAGCGTTTATTGCACAGATACAAAAGGTATTATCAGATCCAGATGCTATCATTTCTTTGCATTGTATCTTACATCAGCAAATGCTTGAATTTTTTTGCCACATCATATATAGACTTAGTTTTACCTCTGTGCTAAATCTACTATTTTAAGTGACACTTTGCAACAAGTTATAAGTATTGTTAACTATATTCGTGCAAATGCAACACGGCATCGTCAGTTTCATAATATGCTAAAGTTGGACGATGAGGCATTCAGTGTAGATTTGCCATATCATTGTAAAGTGAGTTGGCTTTTATCTTTGCGAGAACAGATAGTTAAATTTCATGAAGAACAGAATCAGCGATGTAAATTATTGAAAGATTTCTATAGAAATACTGCATTTCTGTGTGATATCATGTCAAAGCAAAATAACTTGAATGTTTCTTTGCAAGGTAAAACTAAGTCTATATATGATGTGGCAAAAAATTCAAGCATTTCTATAAAAAGTATTTTTTTTCAAAACTCTTCTTCAGAATGAAATTTTGGATGGATTTTTTCCACAGTTAGCGAAGGTCATTGATGAGCAGGAGGTTTCATGCGAATCATTTGAAGATTCACAGCTGTTATAGACTTATTAATTAAAGAATAAAATGCAAGGTTCACTGAATTTGAGAATCATGACATCACAATCAAATTAGCATTTCAACCTCATATCTCCAAGGCTCCTAAAGAACTACAGATGGAATTGATGAGCTCTCAGAAGATGACGTTTTAAAGTCCTTATTTGACGCTAAAGGGGCTGTCCCACATGGGCGACCTAATTGGCGAGTTTAGAAGAGTTTCAAAAAATGCCATGTAGAAGACCTCCTTCGACCATGTTGAAGACCAGCTTCGACTAACTTCGGGAAAATTAGACACTGAATAGTGGAGAGTGAAAACAACCTCCTTCGATCTCCCTTCGACTATGATGAAGATTATCTACGACTACATATGACTAACATGCCGACCTACTACGACTAAACCTATGAGTAAAATAAGTATCGATTTTTTCCATGGCGACCTTTTTTTACTCAAGGACATTTTTTAACATATTGAAAAAATCGCCGCGACCTAGCTGAGGCCTCGAGTACGCGGAGACCACTCTCGAGCATGAAGGAAAGTTACGAAGACCTCCTACGACCTCGCGGCGACCATGCTGAGAGTATGAGTCGACAGCAAACTCGCCAGAACTCGCGGATTAGGTCGCCCAAGTGGGACAGGCCCTTACGAAAGATCTGATTGAAATACGGAAAAATGCAGGAGACTACCCACGTCTTTAGTAACATGCACGATAAATGCTTTCTAGCATTTCAACCACTTATTGCTGGGATTCTACATTCTCCTACCTAACCAAAATAAAGACGCCCTTAAGGTCACAGATGACGGATACCCATCTAGATGATCAGCTGAAACTGCGTACCTCCATGTTGCAACAAAATATGCAAATGCTTTCCCACAAACAGCAGTCACAACAAAGTCATTAAAAGGTTAGTTAAATTTAAAATTAACAATTTTTAAAAAATTTTCTTGAAGGTAGTACATAGCAGTTAGATTTTTACAAAATAATGTATATCTTGAGGTATATCTAATTGAAGTTTCTTGGATGTGGCCTTATTAGATTACAGCTAAATTATTGCGGCATTCCAACATGAAAAGGTTCCCCCACCCCTGTCCTGGACCTTGCAACCAGGAAGGCAACAGACATAGATACATAGGCAATAGGTGCAGGTGTAGGCCATTCGGCTCTTCGAGCCAGCACTGCCATTCATTGTGATCATGGCTGATCATCCACTATCAATACCCCATTCATGCCTTCTCCACATATCCCTTGATTCTGCTAGCCCTAAGAGCTATATCTAACTCTCTTATGAATGCATCCAGTGAATCGGCCTCCACTGCCTTCTGTTGCAGAGAATGCCACAAATGCACCACTCTCTGGGTGAAAAAAGTTTTTCCTCATCTCAGTTCTAAATGGCCTACCCCTTATTCTTAAACTGTGGCCTCTGGTTCTGAACTCCAACATCGGGAACATGCTTCCTGCATCTAGCTTGTCCAATCCCTTAATAAGATCCCCTCTCATCCTCCTAAATTCCAGTGAATACAAGCCCAGTCACTACAGTCTTTCATCATATGACAGTCCCACCATCCCGAGAATTAACCATGTGAATCTACGCTGCACTCCCTCAATAGCAAGAATGTCCTTCCTCAAATTAGGCCATCCTGGAGTCTTGATTGCGGCCACAGAATCTCCTGTCTGCCTCTCTAACGAGCCTCCTGCCACTAAGGACCTGGAGAAAACCCACACAGTCATGGGGAGAATGTACAAACTCCGTACAGACACCAGTGAGGAACAAACCTGGGACCCTAGTGCTGTAAGGCAGCAACTCCACTGCTGCACTACTCTGCTGCCCTCTAGGTAAGATTCCCAGCATTACAGTGGTTAGACTTTGCAAAGGATCCAACCTCTTCAAAACTTTTGTCTCATACCATTTGTCTTTATATCTCTGGCATTTTATATTCTACCACAACAACATTCTGTCTTTACATCTCTGGCCTGTCCAACCATCTGCCTATCAAACCCACCCCCCAGCACCCATATCTACCTATTACCTGCCAGGCTTTGTCCTGCCCCTCCTTTCTCCATCCCCTTCCCCCCCTTACAATCGGTCTGAAGAAGAATCCCGACCCGAAACGTCACCTATCCATGTTTCCAGAGATATAACCATATAACCATATAACAATTACAGAACGGAAACAGGCCCTCTCGGCCCTTCCAGTCCGTGCCGACCATTTGTTTTCCCCTAGTCCCATCTACCTGCTCCATTCCCTCCATTCCCTTCACGTCCATATACCTATCCACTTTACTTTTAAATGTTAAAATCGATCCTGCCTCCACCACTTCTGCTGGAAGCTCATTCCACACAGCCACCACCCTCTGAGTAAAGAAGTTCCCCCTCACGTTACCCCTAAACTTCTGTCCCTTAATTCTCATGTCATGCCCTCTTGTTTGAATCTTCCCTACCCTCAATGGGAAAAACGTATCCACGTCAACTCTGTCTATCCCTTTCATCATTTTAAAGACCTCAATCAAGTCCCCCCTTAACCTTCTGCGCTCCAAAGAATAAAGACCTAACTTGTTCAACCTTTCTCTGTAACATAGTTGCTGGAACCCTGGCAACATTCTAGTAAATCTCCTCTGTACTCTCTCTATTTTGTTGACATCCTTCCTATAACTAGGCGACCTAATAGATGCTGCCTGGCCCGCTAAGTTATGCCAGCTAGCATTTTGGGTCCCTTTTCCTCTCCAGATGAAAGCAGTGGGGAAGCGGTGCCATCTGTTGGCACTACTGATCAACTGCACCTGCAGAAGCTGCAGTTACTTTATGACAACTAATTCTCTTTGATAAAATTAAATGAAAAGGGGGCAGAAAATTCTGTTGCAGTAAAGTTGCTTCACTCTAACTTTTGCCTGCAGCAATGACAGGTGGAGGTGACAATGGAGGTGAACGGCTGCAATACAACAGCCCTGTTCATTCACAAGGTAAATAAGGCTGATTTGGTGTTCTAGGGTTGTGGGCTCATGTCAAGAGGCAAAGTGCTGACAAGCATGCAAGCTGTATAATTCCGATACAAAATCACATAGCTCATACACAAATGTGACAGAGTATTCGGAATAGTGACGTTTCAGGTCGAGATCCTTCTTCAGACAAGGAAAGGGAAACAAGAGATATCGAAGGCACATAAAACAAATGAATGGGAAGAAATGAAAAAAAGCAACAATGACCAAGGAAGGGTAGAGCCTACAATGCTCCATTGTCATCTGTGCAGCAGGTGATAACAAGTTATGACAAAAACAGTGACAAAAGGTCTCGACGCGAAACGTCACCTATTCCTTTTCTCCAGAGATGCTTCCTGACCCTTAATTACCCCAGCTTTTTGTGTAAAACAGCATCTGCTGTTCCTTGCTTCACATGTGACAGACTTCAGACTTAATTTTCTTCAATGAGGATCACACCAGCCCTGCCAGATCCACACAAAAATTAGTAGGAAAAAAATCTCAGCCCTTATAGTATCAACCACTCATTTCAGATTAGTTTAGTCATTTGTCACGTGTACAAAGGTCGTGAAAAGCTTTTTGTTGCATGCTAACCAGTCAGTGGAGAGACTGCACATGGTTACCATTGAGCCATCCACAGTGCACAGATACATGATAAAGGGAATAATGCTTTAAAGTGTAGTAAAGTCCGTTTAAAGATAGTCTGAGGGTTTTAATTGAGGTGGATGGTAGATGAGGACTGCTCTCTAGTTGGTGATAGAATGGTTCAATTGTCTGATAATAGCTGGGAATAAACTGTCCCTGAATCGGGGGTGCGTGTGTTCACACATCTGTACCTCTTGCCCGAGGGGTGACCAAGATGAGACATCCTTGATTATGCTGGTGGCCTTGCGAAGCAACGTGAAGTGTAGATGGAGTTAGTGGAAGAGAGGTTAAAGTCTAGTAAGTGATGGGTGGATACAGGAGATGGGGTTTGATAGACTAAGGCTAGAGATGAAAAGACAAAAAAGGGTGTGAGATAAGGCAAAAAGGATAGAAGGGACACGAAATGTGAAGACAGAAGAATATAGGTGGGAGGGGAAGAGAAAGGAGGTCCCACCCCAGCTTTCTTCCTGCAATCAGTCTGAAGAAGGGTCCTGACCCAAAATGTCACTTTATGTCTTTTTTTGCAAACCAACATCTGCAGTTCCTTGACTCTTTGACTAGCAATGGAGATATAAGCCTTTTGAATTACAAGGGGGCCCAAATCCATCTTGAATTAATCACATTCACATCCTTGTTTTAAGAGGGTCTAAAGCTCCAACTGTGTGACACCAATAGAATCAAGAATGCTATTAATATAATGTGCTATTCAACCACAGTCTGATACAATTCTTGCAATACCTGGATCCCAAGTGAGAACGAGAACTTAAAACCAGTGTGATAAATCAAATTTACAAACTGTGCATGGTCTGTGAATGCTGAATCCATTCACTAAATATCTTGTTTCCTACCTGAGCCAAGGTCGAAACTCCAAAGCTATTTAACGAGAGCAGAGATTCAACAGACATTAACAATGAGGGTGATCTGAGGCTCTGTACTCTTCCACTGTCTTTTCCCCAATGTAATACAATCGATAGTGTGCTATTTATACCAAATACATTTACATCGCCTATCCTGTTATGCATTGGTGCTGCAAATTGCACAGCAGTCAATTGTACAGCAAATATAATGACTGCACAAGTTCAAAAGAGTCAATGGATTTTTTCTTCATGAAGTGGAAGAATGCACTCTTTGTAACATTTATTCCAAGTTGAAAAAAAACCCAACCCCATTCCCTGTCAATAGTGTTTGCTAATGACTCTGGCACATTACACACAAAAATAATAAATCTGGAAGCACGGGTGAGTTACGTGAAGGAGCAGAATCTTTATGAAGAAAGATGGTGAATAAATTAATTTGACAATCATATGATTGAGCGGTCTAAAAAAAGTGCAAAAAGCAATGATGTTATTCAATCAGGCAAAGACAACATTTTAGATTGTCAGCAATGACTCTCAATCCAAATCAGTCAACTGTGAACAGAAATTCATTTTAGTAACAATATTTGCAGACAACCACGTTGATGGGTCTGGGACAAAGTGAATAAATAAATATGTTGCTGGATTCCTTCATAACGTGCACTGTAAACTGAACTAGCAATTCTGAGGAAATATTATGACGACCATGGATGGCAAAGCAATTTGATTCAATTTAGCCAAATTAAGCGTGAAGACCTCATTCTAAATATAGAACTACATATTAGAATCAAATTAGGAAATTATTAATCCTAATAGGCAACACTTTGCTGATTCAATATTATTAAATATGACGGGATTATAAAATCATGAGGGGAATAGATAGGGTTGATGCACAGGATCTTTTACCCCAGAGTAAGATTCAGGGACAGTTTCTTCCCAGCTGTTATCAGGCAAATGAATCATCCTATCAACAACTAGAGAGTTAAAGGGAATAAACGTTATTCGCTTTATCATGTATCTGTGCAGTGTGGATGGCTCATTGTAATCACGCAGCGGTTTTCCGATGACTGGTCTGCGTGCAACAAAAGCTTTGCACTGTGCCTCGGTACACGTGACAATAAACCTAACTAAGAGTACGTGACTCAATAACCAGAGGACATTGGTTGAAGGCGAGAGGGGAAAGATATAATAGGAAGAAGAGGAGTAACATTTCGGCGCAAAAGGTGATAGATATATGGAACGAGCTTCCAGGGGAAGTAGAAACAAGGAACTGCAGATGCTGGTTTAGCAAGGAAAGAGAAAGAAACGCGAGTAACTTAGCAGGTAGACAAAAATGCTGGAGAAACTCAGCGGGTGATGCAGCATCTATGGAGAGAAGGGTCTAGACCCGAAACGTTGCCTATTTCCTTCGCTCCATAAACTCACCCGCTGAGTTTCTCCAGCATTTTTGTCCACCTTTGATTTTCCAGCATCTGCAGTTCCTTCTTAAACACAGAGTAACTTAGCAGGTCTGGCAGCATCCCTGAAGAACATGTACAAGGGCCGTTTCGGATCTTGAATCTTCTTCAGAAAGAAGAAGAGTCCCAACGCGAAACATCTCAAAACCATGTTCTTCAAGGATGCTGCCAGACCTGCTGAGTTGCTGCAGTATTTTATGACTTTGCCAGAGGAGGTAGTTGGTACAATAACAACATTTAAAAGATATATGGATAGGATCAGAAAGGTTTAGAGGGGTAGACAATATGTGCAGGAGTAGCCCTTTGGCCTTTCGAGCCAGCGCCGCCATTCAATATGATCGTGGCCGTTCCTGCTTTCTCCCATATCCCCTGACTCCACTGTCTTTAAGAGGTCTATCTAGCTCTCTCTTGAAAGCATCCAGATAATTGGCCTCCACTGCCTTCTGAGGCAGAGAATTCCACAGAATTACAACTCTCTGGATGAAAAAGTTTTTCCTCATCTCAGTTCTAAATGGCCTACCCCTTATTCTTAAACTGTGGCCCCTGGTTCTGGATTCCCCCAACATCAGGAACATGTTGTTAAGGAAGGAACTGCAGATGCTGGAAAGGCGAGGGTACACAAAATGCTGGAGAAACTCAGCGGGTGCAGCAGCATCTATGGAGCGAAGGAGCTAGGTAGCGTTTCGGGCCGAAGCCCTTCTTCAGACTGGAGAAGGGTCTGAAGAAGGGTTTTGGCCCGAAACGTTACCCATCTCCTTCGCTCCATAGATGCTGCTGCACCCGCTGAGTTTCTCCAGCATTTTGTTAGAGGCATGTGTCCAAACCCTTAATAATCTTTTATGTTTCAATAGGATCCCCCTCTCATCCTTCTAAATTCCAGAGTACACAAGCCCAGCCACTCCATTCTATCAACATATGACAGTCCCTCCAACCCGGGAATTAACTTTGTGAACCTACGCTGTACTCCCTCAATAGCAAGAATGTCCTTTGGAGACCAAAACTGCACACAATACTTCAGAGGTGTGGTCTCACTAGGGCCCTGTACAACTGCGGAAGGAACCCTTTGCTCCTATACTCTTGTTATGAAGGCCAACATGCCATCAGCATTCTTCACTGCACCCTGCATACTTACTTTGTGACTGAGGAACAAGGACCCCAGAACTCGATGTACTTCCACTTTTCCTAACTTGACACCATTCAGATAATAAACTGCCTTCTGTTTTTTCCATCAAAGTGGATAACCCCACATTCAGATGCAACTCTGAACATATGGAACATGTGGACTCTATAACTAAATATATATTTTTCTTCCCTATAATGTATAAAGTCATCCATTATAATTTAAACTCTCTGCCTTTACTATCTAACTGACAGTTCAGATTGCACACACACTAATGGATTCAAATACTTACATGGCCATGGAGGTCTGTGTTCAATAACATCAGTGCACAAGTAAGGCAATGGACTCCATCTGTAAAAGGACGGAAAGGCCATTGGCAAAGCATTTCTTGTTCCATATGCTGACAAATTATGTTTGATTAAACATGTCAACCAGCTAATGAACTGAGATGGTAGACAAAAGAGCTGGAGAAACTCAGCGGGTGCAGCAGCATCTATGGAGCGAAGGAAATAGGCAACGTTTCGGGCCAAAACCCTCTTCAGACTCCAATGAACTGAGATATTGTTTAAGCACATATTGTTTATGGGCGGCACAGTGGATCAGCGGTAGAGTTGCCGTCTCACAACAGCAGAGACCCAGGCTCAATCCTGACCTGGGGTGCTGTGCAGAGTTTGCACGTTCTCCCTGTGACTGTGTGGCTTTCCACATGCTGCTCCCGTTTTCTCCCACATTCCAAAGACGTGCAGGTTTGCAGGTTAATTGGCTTCTGTAAACTGCCCTAGTGTGTAGGATGGGAAAGTGGGATAACATAGGACAGGGGGCCGATGGTCGGCGTGAACTCGGTGGGCTGAAGGGCCTGTTTTCACACTGCATCTTTTAACTAAACACGTGAAGCACCCCCAACCAAATTTGTCCTAAAGAGTATGGGTGCAGAAATCTTGTAACATACAACATTGATTGGCTTACAGCACCCATTCGCCCATGAAGGTATCTACATTTCCATCCCTTACACCTCCTTTCTCCAGGTAAGATCAGAGGTGGTCGAGAATGGAACAGCTTTGGGCTGAGATCGTCCAACATCTCACGAGGGAGTCACAAACACCACTTTGGAACCTTTCCAAGTGAAAGCTCAACCTCAACAGTAGAATTTATGAATATCATTCAAACCATTTACAGGACTCAACATTTAACCCGCCAAAGAGATTGAAGAGTGTATATTTGCCATAGGTCACATGCACCATGATGCAGCAGGTGGAGTTACTGCCTCACAGCACTGGAGACCCAGATTCAATCCTGACCTCGGGTGCTGCGTGTGCAGAGTTTGCACAATCTCCTTGTGACCAATTGAGTGTCCTCCAGCTGCTCCAATTTCATAAGTTATAGGAGCAGAATTAGGCCATTCAGCCCACCAAGTCTAGTCTGCCATTTAATCATGGCTGATCTATCTTTCCCTCTCAACCCCATTCTCTTGCCTTCTCCCCATAACCTCCGACACCCATACAAATCATGAATCTGTCAAATTCCGCCTTCACATTTTCCATAGACAGACTCCATATCCTTCTGTGGTAATGAATTCCACAAATTAACCACCATCTGATTAGATAAATTTATCTTCATCTCCTTTCTAAAGGTACATCCTTTTATTCTGAGGCAGTGCCCTCTGGTTTTAGACTCCCCCACTAGTGGAAACATCCTCTCTACATCCACACTAATCAGGTCTTTCACTATCCAGTAAGATTCAATGAGGTTCCCCCAACTCTAGCGAGCACAGGCCAAGTGCCATCAAATGCTCATCTTATATTAACTCAATCATTCTTGGGATCATTATCATGATCCTTCGCTGGATCCTCTCCAATGCCAGCACATCCTCCCGCATCCCAAAGATGTGCAGGTTTATAGGTTAATTGACCTCTGTAAAAATTGCCCCCCAGTTTGTAGGAAGTGGATGAGAAAGTGGGATAACATAGAACTAGTGTGAATGGGTGGTGGAAGGTCAACATGGACTTGGTGGGCCAAACGGTCTGTTTCCATACTGTATATCTAATACTAATCACCAGATATGAACTGGGGCAATAAAATTACTACTTATTCCAAGTATTAGACAATGAGACAGCAAACACCAAATCACTTGCACAAGGTTACATTTAACCCACTTATTTCGAGATTCCCAATTTGACAGAAACATTCAATTGGAAAATTATTAAAAATGTAACTGATCATTTTAGACACAAGAAAAACTGAACTGCAGAATTTGGTGTGGCAAAATGATTGCCATGAATGCACTAAATCCAGCCAATAATACCCAGAAAACTCAATTCAATTTTCTATTTCATGTCGAAATTAAATTTTCTACAATAATAAGAAATAATGACATTAGAACTAGCTAGAAAAAGCACCATGAATTGCGGATATTTCTCACCTAGATAAGAGTTTTGTCATTGAGTCACATCTTATTTGGACAGGATACTTGCAGTCAAATATCAAGCATTATATTTTTTTGGAAACTACAAAGCAGCAGACAACAGCAGACCAGGAGGAAGGGAAGCTATTGACTAACACTCACTTACACTCCTTTATTCTTTTTAAACACAGCCACCTTTCTGCATAGGAACAAAATACTGATGGATGTAACGTATACGGCAGATAGTGGCCTGGTGCCACAAAAGACATGCTTGACCAATTAGTGTACACTAGAACCGCACAAGGCGAGGAATGTATCCAACGATGAGAGCTTTTGGAACCATTGAGTCGAACTACTCTTACTACACTTCCTAACATGCTGTCTTCCAGCTAAAAGCTCAATCGATTCTGTGGAATTACAAACTACAGGTCTAGAAGTGTGAAAACGCACACCTCCAGATTCAGAGGCATTTTCTTCCCAACTGTTGTCAGGCAACTGAACTTTCCTACCAACAATTAGAGAGCAGCCCTCAGTTACTATCCACCTCATTGAAGACCCTTGGACTATCTTTAATCGGAAGTTACCTTGCACTGAACGCTGTTCCCTTTATCACTGTGGACGCCTTGATGGTAATCATAGTCTCTGCGTTGATTTTTTAGCACGCATCAAAGATTTTCACTGTACCTCAGTACACATGACAATAAACTAAATTAAAACTAAAGAGCAGCAGTCCTATTTGTGAAAATATCTCCACACTCCAGTATCCTTTATCACACAATAAATGTGGCAGAGTGGAGAAAGCATAAAATTTAAATGTCAAATAATATTAAGTTCCCTTCTTTCATGCAGCAGCATTATTCACCTTGTCAGCTTCCTATTATTTGAGATTCACAGAAATAAAATGCTAAGGCACACATCTGCTAAACAGAGAGAGCTATACAGCAGAGAAAGCAGCCCTTTAGCCCAACTCATCCAAGCTGGCCAAGTTGGCTAACCAAGACAATCTCACTTGCCTATGCCAGGCCCACATCCTTCCAAACCATTCCTATCCATGCACTGATCTTTTATATGTCGTAATTGTACCCGCCTCTACCACTGCCTCTGTCATCTCATTCCATATACACACACCACCCTCGGTGTGAAAATCAACTGGAAAATAAACTCTCCATAGCAATTGTTTCAACTGGGGGGGTTTACCTGAACATCATTAGCAGATTTGATCTGCTCTGTCGAGTCAAGGCCACTGAGAATTAAGGGGCTGTCCCACTTGCGCGACCTAATTGGCGAGTTTAGGAGAGTTTGAAAAAAATGTCATGTTGAAGACCTCCTTCAACTATGTAGAAGACCTCCCTCGACTATGTTGAAGACTAGCTTCGACTAACTTTGGGAAAATTGGACACCGAATAGTGGAGAGTGAAGACGACCTCCTTCGACTATGATGAAGACTATCTACGACTACCCTCAATTACCTACGACTAAAATGCCGACCTACTACGACTAAACTTACGAGTAAAAAAAGTATAGATTCTTTCCATGGCGACCTTTTTTCACTCGCGGGCATTTTTCAACATGTTGAAAAACACGCCGCGACCTAGCCGAGGCCTCAAGTACACGGGGACTGCTCTCGAGCATGAAGGAGAGTTACAAAGACCTCCTATGACCTCGTGTTGACCATGCTGCGAGTATGAGACGAGGGTAAACTCGCGGATTAGGTCGCCCAAGTGGGACAGCACCTTAAGAATGCATCAAGTTAAATAAGCAGAATGGCTGGCTGATTTGGACACTGGAGAGTGCAAGTACTCTAACAACATTTAAAAATACATTTGGACAAGTATATGGATAGGAAAGGTTTAGAGGGATGTGGGCCAAACGAAGGCACGTGGGACTAGTATAGATGGGGCATCTTAGACAACATGGGCAATTTGGGCCAAAGGGCCAGTTTCCATGCACTATGGTTTTTCCTTTGCAGGTAGACAAAATGGCTTGTTCAAAATTCTAACTCGTGAGCTGTTTAAATGTCTCTAGCCTGCAGGAAATAAACTATAACATGAAGGAAAAAAACTCCAATGCCAATAACTGTCAGAATGATTGGATGGCAGATTATGAAAGTTTCACTGTAGTTGTCCACATGGTCTATGACAACAATCCAGAAATTCAAACCTTGTGGCAGGAACAGAACTAAAGAAAATGTCTAGTCTACTACCAGATTATTGTAAAGACTAATATGGTTTACCAGGTTTCTGCAGAGGGGAGAAATGTTTCATCCTCATTTCGTCTGCCCTAACCCACATCTACAGTGATTTTGTCGATTCTTGACCACTCTTTGAAGTGGTCAGCAAGACATTTAGTGCTAAAGGAAACTATGACTAAACCGAGATATAAAGTGCTGGAGTAACTCAACGGGTCAAGACAGCATCTTTGCAGAGCATGGATACGTGAAATTTCGGGTTGAGATTGACTGGCTGTGGGGGGTTGGGGGGGGGGGGGGGGGGGGGGGGGGGAAAGAGGAGATGAAAGCTGGAAGAGATGAAGGGAAGGACCAAGCCTGGCAGGTAATAGGTTGAGTAGCAGATGGTGGTTTATACCGAAGATAGACACAAAGTGCTAGTGTCCGAAGATGGGTCACACCCGAAACGTCACCCATCCTTTTACTCCAGAGATGCTGCCTGATCTGCCACGTTACTCTAGCACTTTGTGTCTCTCTTGGGTAATAGGCTGATACAGGTGAGGGGGTTTTAACTGTTCACACCAACCTGGCAGCAGGGTGCGTACCAAATTTGGCTTCTATGTCACACTCTTATACCAACAACAATATTGCTCTTCCTTCCCTGTTATTGGGTCAGAACCCCAGAACTCTCCACCCTACTTAGCACTGCATAAGTACCTCCTCCTCTGCAGAGATTCAAGGTTCACCAGAACCTTCTCACAAAGTAATTAGGGAGAGGCGATAAATGCTTTCTAAGACTAAAATCATAAAAGCACAAGTAAAAAGAGTAACTGAACACTGCCTGCCCATGCACCACTGGTCATTATGACCTACCTTGTGAAGGGATAGAGCACCGGTTACACTGATAATATCTGTTGGAGAAGTGGATCAGAACCCGCTCCCGTTCCTGAGTCTCTCCCATTAGTGCAAATGCTTTCAAGAAAAATCTGCAACAGAATAAAAAGGCATTAAGCATAACAATCATTGAGTGCTCCTCGATAAATATTTGATGTCCAACCGTAATAAAGACCCTCGGACTCAATCAAAATGATAGCAGGCAGCCTTGGAAGCCTTACCCCACTTCTCAAACCTCATGTCAAAAATCTTGACGCGATATTTGACTCAGCACTGAAGTTTGACAAACAAGTCAATGCCGTGGTAAAAGCTAGCTTCTTTCAGCTTCGGATGATAGCTAAAATAAAACAATTCCTCCAGTTTGATGACCGCGAAAAGATCATCCACACATTTATCTCCTCCCGCCGAGATTACTGCAACTCCCTTTACACTGGCATCAGCCAATTTTCCCTATCCCGCCTGCAACTGGTCCAAAACGCCACAAGTCCTGACGGGCACCCGAAAAAGGGACCACATCACCCCAATCCTGGCCTCTCTCCACTAGCTCCCTGTGCGGTTCCGAATTAATTTCAAGAACCTCCTCTTTGTCTACAAAGCCCTCAATGGGCATGCACCCACCTACATTAAAAGTCTTCTCACCCGCCACACCACCTCCAGGTCCCTCAGATCGGCCGACTTGGGGTTGCTGAATGTCCCGCAGTCTAGGCATAAGCTCAGGGGCGACCGCGCCTTTGCGGTCGCAGCTCTAGACTGTGGAACAGCATCCTCCTCCCCATTAGAACTTCCCCCTCCATCGACTCCTTTAAGTCTAGTCTAAAAATGTATCTGTTCTCCCAAGCCTTTCCTGACGTCCTCTGAGTGAGGGCTATTTGTATATATGTATGTAGCCTGCTTGTGTATACTACTCTTATAACAAATGTAAAGCACTTTGGTCAACGAGAGCTGTTTTTTAAATGTGCTATATAAATAAATGTGACTTGACTTGACAGACTAAACAAATCTAGCTTTTTTGATCTTTAAATATCAGCAGAATCCTTCCAAGGACAGCAAGTCGAGCATCAAATCTGAGGGTCATGTTGCCCAAGCGGTACAGTGCGGCAGCGGTAGAGTTGCTGCCTTACAGCACCAAAGGCACTAGTGCGATCCTGACTGTGGGTGCTGTCTGTACGGAGTTCGTAAGTTCTCCCTGTGACTGCATGTGTTTTCTCCGGGTGCTCTGGTTTCCTCCCACAATCCAAATACATGTTTTTACCAAAGGTTTGTAGGTTAATTGCCTTTTGTAAGATTATAAATTGCTCCTAGTGTGTGGGATAGTGCTAATGAACGGGGTGATCTCTGGTCGTCGCGGACTCGGAGGGCTTAAGGGCCTGTTTCCGCATTGCATCTCTAAAGTCTAAAGTCCTTGCCTGCAAAAACCATCTGACCGTTCAGTAGTCAGGTACTGGTCTCATCCAGTATCTCCGCCGGCACAAGCACGTGTGGCAAAGATCACATCCCATTACAAATAAAACTACTTTAATACGGGTGCCCCTCCTTCAAATTCTCATTGTTACTTTACTCAACAAGTTCACTTTACTCGATAGCACATTACATGAAGCAATGACATCTTTTGAAACCTCCATAATCAAACCAAGAGTTTTTAGTTTCAGAGATAGTGTGGAAACATGCTCTTCTGTCCGCTAAATTTACTCCGACCAGCGATCACCCATACACTAGTTCTATCCTACACACTAGGGACAATTCACATAAGCCTGTGCATCTTTGCAACATGGGAGGAACATGATCCGAACACTAAGGACAATTTACTTATTTTACCAAAGCCAATTAACCTACAAGCCTGCACATCTTTGGAATGCGAGAGGAAGCCGGAGGACCCGGAGAAAACCCACGTGGTCACAGGGAGAACATAGAAACTCCACACAGACAGCATACGAGATCAGGATCGAAACCGGGTCTCTGGTACTGTGCAGATATTACTGATGGCCCGCCAGGGACAGGGCTAGATAACCGAGGCACTCCATTGACACTTGTGCAGTTGGGAAGAGTTTTAGGCATTACGGCCAACAGTACATACATTGAGTGAGCATCAGAGAGAGCTCTGGCAGGGCTTTTCTGACCTGCCTGTTTTGAATAAATGTTACACTGCTCCTTGACAAAGGGGGTCAAGTCAACCCATCCCACTTAACTGAAGGTGGAGAAATGGAAGGCAGTATTGCAGACAGGGGGAGGAATGTGGTACTGCATTCACAAGTGGACAGGCAACAAGCTAAGTATAGAAAGAATTAAAAAAGACCAAAGAGCTGAAAGATATTGAATTAAATCCCACAAAACCAGAAAGAGTGCAGAGAAGATCTACATGGATATTGCACGGGCTCCGGGGCCTGAGTTATGGGGAGAGGTTGAGCAGGCAAGGACTTTATTCCTTGGAGAGCGGGAGGATGATAGGTTATTTTAAAGAGATGTACAAGATCACGAGGGGAAGACAGTGTAAATGCACCGAGTCTTTTACCCAGAGTAGGAGAATCATGAACCAGATCAAAGGCTCGAGGGGAGGAGGAAACTATTTAATAGGAACCTGAGGGGCAACATTTCCACACAAAGGGTGGTGGGTATATGGAAGAAGCTTCCAGAGGTGACAGGTATTATAATAACATTTAGTAGACATTTGGACAGATATGTGATTAGGAAAAGTTTAGAGAGGTACTGACCAAATGAGGGCAGGTGGGACTAGTGTGGATGGGGCATCATGGTCGGCATGGACAAGTTTCCTGTGACTTTTACAATTAAGTTGGAGCACCACCTCCCTCCCCTTGTGTCCAATCCAATGAAAACAGATCCCATAAAATTAGTGTGGGGTTCTCACCAAGTGAGATTAGGTGCAGTATTGACACTCTACCAGTAGCTGTCACCATTGTGTTGCTTAAATCCCATCTCATACTTGCAGATCACTGAAAGATTTCTTGCTTTGCCCTGACAAAATGATCTTCCCTTCAAATTAACGGCAACAGAACAAATGCCTCCATTCTTTCTACCCAGAGATGTTGCCTGTCCCGCTGAGTTACTCTCGCATTTTGTGTCTTTCTTCGGTTTAAACCTTCAAGTTCCTTCAAATTCCTCCAAAACCTCCGGCAAACCATAGAAAGAAGTATCATAGATCATCCTTTCATTTACAAATAAAGAGGGAGCTGGTGAGGGGTTTAATGAGGAGAGATGGCAGTAGCTGGTGACACCCCTGCACAGGTAACAACTTGAGCAAAACACAAAGCACTGGAGGAACATAGGGGAACACACACGGGTGAACATAGAGGAAGATGACTGAACTTGTATTGCCTTCCCTCAGTGGGAAACGTTGATTCCGCTGTGTGGGGATGCTCATGTTAAATTATATCGAGTGTTGTGTTATTTTTATTTGAATGGCTGTTTGACAACCCAAATCTCGCTGTACCAATTGGTACAGAGACAATAAATGTAAACTTGAACGTGAACTCAGCAGGTCAAGCAGCAACTCAGGATGGAATGGACAGGTGACGTTTTGGGTCAGGACCCTTAGCAGTCTGAAGAAGAGCCCCAACCTGAAACGTCGCCTGTCCATTCCCTCCACGGATGCTGCTTGACCCGTTGAATCCCTCCAGCAATTTGTGTTTTGCTCAAGATTCCAACACCTGCAGTTCTTTAAGGCTGCACAGGTAGAAGAAGCTTGTACATCCCCTGTAACAACTCCCAGCTTACCTCAGCGACTGGTCCAAGGTCAACCCAGTGAAGTCAAAAAATTTGAGGTATTCTTCTGCTACTAACTTGCTGAAGTCATTACTGCAAAGAAAAACGGAAACATGTATATTATACACAAGGATGAGAACTTGTCATTCTTATGTCTTCCTCATTGACTAAGAATTGAGATTAACTAAAACAAAGTGGTGGAATAACATAGCTGGTAAGGCAGCATATTTGGAGAACAGGCGACCTTTCGGGTCGGGATCCTTCAGACAAAATTAATTACACTGGATCAGTCTCTTGGAAAATAATATTTAGAGATTCAGCACAAAAACAAGTGCATCGTTCCACCGAGTCTACACCGACCATCGATCACCCGTTCACATTAGTTCCATGTAATCCTGCTTTCCCATCCAAATTAAGGGTATTATTCAAATTAAAGTGGCCAATTAACCTACATGGCCACACGTATCTTGGATGTGGGAGGAAACTGGAGCACCCGGAGGAAACACATATGGTCACAGAGAGAACGTACAAATTCCACACATACAGCACGCGAGGTCAGGATCAAAACGGGGTCTCTGGCTCTATGAGGCAGCAACTCTACCGCTGCACCACCCTTCCTCATGTTCTTCCTCACCTTCTCACAGGAAGGCGATAATCCATTCAGAGTGTAGTTCAATGGCTACTCAACCATCCTTACCCAGGTGGCACAGTGGCGCAGCAGTAGAATTGCTGCCTGACAGCACCAGACCTGGGTTTGATCCTGCCTATGGGTGCTGTCTGCATGGAGTTTGCACGTTCTCTCTGTGACTGCATGGGTTTTCTCCGGGTGCTCTGGTTTCATCCCATATTCCAAAGACGTGCAGGTTTGTAAGTTAATTGGCTTCTATAAATTGTCCCCAGTGCGAAGGATAGAACTGGAGTACTGGTTGGCATGGACCGAAGGACCTGTTTTAGCACTGTATCTTTAAACTAAACCTGAAGATCTATTCAAGGATGCGCTCTACTGAAGGACCCCAACGCCCACCTTTGTGCATTAGGATGATTAGCACTTGTTAGTCCCGTAAGGGTGCGATCATTCAGCACAGACCTGGCATGAGGCGCAAGTCATTCACAGCTACACAGTCTGAGCACATACTTCACCCAATGACCTGTGTCACAGGAATGGGGCCCTTCACTCCCTGGAGTTGCTCTGCCATCGGTTGGACCTTGCTTGATATTTAATGTTGAACAACCCAAGCCCCAGCAGCTTTTATTAGGGTGGGGAAAGACTTAGCATGACATTATAGGCCCACCACAGATTTTCCAGCAGCCTTGGGTCCAGAGCCTTTTTGGATTATCCATTTTGCCGGATCAACAGAGGTCGCGGCCTCAGAGAGGAGTCCCAACGGCACCAGTACGGTCCAACTAAGCCGCCAAGATACCAACCTGCAAAGACGGCCTCGGAAGTCAGCTACGTGAACAGATCTGCCGAAGTTCCAGAGACCTGGCCACTGGTGGCAAAATTGTCCCGCTGATCGGCATGGATGTCCCGATGAGGTCTAGATCGGGCTGCCTCACCTGGGATATGCGCCACATTTTTGGCGGGGGACTTCCACGGGAGATTTCAAGGTGCTCCTGCAATTTTATCCATATTAACGGAGGTACAGAACCACCAGTTGCCAGAAAATCAGTGGTGGACCTGTACTTAGTCATAGATGGAAACAGGTCCTTCAGCCCACCAAATCCACACTGACCATCAAGGACCCATCTATTTTCCCCATTAATTCTACCCCAACCCATATTATTCTCCCCACATTCCCATCAACTCACCCCTCCCTCCCAGATTATACCACTCATCTGCACACTTGCGGCAATTCATAATGGTCTCAAAACCAGCATATTATGGGGATGTGGGAAATAAAACAAAACTTCCAGAACCAGTCGATCAGAAAAACGTGCACACTCTGCACTGGAGGTCAGGATTGAACCTGGGTTTCAGGAGCTGTGACGCATCAGCTCTCTAGCTGCAAACTAGGCAGTGACATTAATTAACCTTGGATGTGGTATCTATGGAATCACAGTAGCAGGGTGAGGGTGGTTAAATGGCATGAACAATGCTTCCCGATGCCCCTGCCTTTACATAACACAAAATGCCACATTGCTTCTAACCTCTCTACCCCCAATCTCTTCCTTTTTAATGCCAATTCTTCTACACTGCCAATCCCTGCCGTTTCCAACATAATTATAATGAGATGGCAGTCGTTAATATGTGCAACTGTATTTCTCATGTAGTGTCATGCAACATCATTATGCAAACCACACTGCTGTCCAAATAAATCTAGCTCATGTGATTGTTCAACTGAAAATCATGAGAGGTAGATTAAAAATAAATCTGAACCAGTACATTTTCCACGTCCACACTTCAGAACAAAACTGCCTCCTGACTAAGCTTGGATTGGTTTCGATGAAAAAATGGCATGGATCACAAAGTAATTCTTATTTTTAAAAAAATGAGAGGTATGAAGAGGGATGTGCATGTGATTATTGGATATGAAGAAGGTTTTTGCACAATTTTACCATCTTCAGCTCCGTAAAGGGGGATCTGCAAGTGGGAGTTAGCCACGGTAGGCCTGCTGGAGGTTGCCTTTAGTGCAGAACATACATAGACATAGAATGAGAAGTTTATTCCCTGGAGCACTCAAGGATGAACCAGGAAAGGCGAGTTCAGAAGGTCAACAGCATCATGTACAAGATGCTTGTACATCATGAAGGGAATAGATAGGGTAGATGCACAGTCTATTAGCCAGAATAGGAAAATTAAGAACCAGAGGTCATAGGCTTAAGGTGAGAGGGAAAAGATTTAATAGGAACGTCTTAAGGAGCAACTTTTTTTTTTAATACCGCAAAGGGTGGTAGGCAAATGGAACAAGCTGTCAGAGGAGGTAGATATGGCACATACTATATAAGAATATTTAGAAGTCATTTGGACAGACACATGGATAGGAAAGGTTGAAAGAGACCTGGGCCAAATGCGAGCAGGTGGGACTAGTGTACATGGTGCATCTTGGTTGGCAGGGGCAAGTCGGGTCGAAGGGCCTGTTTCCATGCTGTATGACTCTGTAACAGTACAGTGCAACAGGCCCTTCAGCCCACAATGTCCGTACCAAAACAGAAAGCCAATTTAATTCAGGATTGACACAGAAAATAATGAATTATGTTGTTCTGTCTCTCAAAATTAAGTTTAGAATTCATGATTACAAGGGGGCATTGGCAGGGAAAGGCAATGCCCACTGTTTCTATATTTCCTCATTACACAGGAAGGCGCAGAGGAAGAACAATTCTAACACTAACGTTGCACACCAGTGGCAATTTATAGTGGCCATTTGACCAAACCAACTGGCACATCTTTGGGATGTGGGAAGAGAACCAGTGGACTCTGGGGAAACCCATTATCGTCACAGAGAGAATGTGCAAATTCAGCATTGGCATCAGAGGTCACCATTGAAACAAGTTCACTGTAGAGCTGTGAGACAACAACTTCACTCGCTGTGCCATCGAGCCAGCCCATTCAATCCAGACGAGTAACGTAACTGAAAGAGAGTCGTGCTGGATTTTAATAAAAAGGAACTACCATCATCACCACTTCCCTACACTGGCATACGGAGGTTTAACTGCAATTTAATTCTTTTTAGCCAACAACTGAGGAAGAATGCTCAATTAGACACATCAGCTTTTGTTCCCAGTGTGGTGATCGACACTTTGTGATTAGGGGGTGTGGGAGATAGAGGGGGGGGGGGGGGGAGAACATGAGTGGAGATGAATGACAGGCAATGGAAGTGAGCAGACAAAAGAAAATAATCCATGTATACTAAAGAGCAGGACTACATGCCTTTGCAAGGATTTTATAGCAATTAAAAGCATTATGGTGTAAAACACAAGGCCTTCAGATAACAGGCCAAACAATCTGCTCAAGTGTTTGATCGGTTGATAAATATTGGATAGGCCACCTGTTAAACTTTCTTGGTTAGATTTGATCCTGAAGATGGCTTCTCTGGTAACACCATTGCAAGGTGGAGTCCGAGGCACCATCCCCAGCAACATCATGGTGAATGCCATCTGCAGCTGCTCTGGTGCGAGCACATCTTTCCAACGTGGTGACCAGCACTGCAAACAACACTCCAGCCAAGGCCTTAATTCTACTGCGGCACCACTGTGCAGCCCTCAGCTGGGAATTAGGGGGTGTGGGAGATAGAGGGGGCTCCCGGATGCTTTCAAACAAGTCTAGTCAATACAACAAGTTGGCCTTGCAACAAATCAAACTCAGGACAGCAAAAGTTTCCTGCAGATATTAATACACAGACAGGGGCTCAGACTTACTTTTTACCCAGGTGTCGTGCAACGTCCGATCGCTTGAACCCTTCTAGATTGTACAGTCGCTTGGCCAACCTCTTGGCTGCTTCCAGGTCGCTCTTATTGCCATTGGTTACCAGGTCAGTACCACTGGGGTGCAAGGACTGCTCCATGCTGCCCATTTCAAGGACCCCATCCGTACGCATTTCTTTCAGGCCACAGTCACTGTGATGGAGAGTAGAGGAGGGGGGTTAGCAACAGGGCGAAGGGTTTCAGGAAAGAAAAAGCATTTGAACTTCTAGAGCCACCAACATCTTAATAGCACCAAACTATTCCAACACCCGAGAATATCTCGGACCAATTTATTGAATGGAGACAAAAATAAAACATTGGAAGCATTCTAAAAAGACAATTCCATTGCACAGGGGAGAGCAAGAAAATATAATTCACAGGGGGGCATCTTTATCTAATTATTTTAAAATGTACAATTGAATGGTTGCCCAAATTGTTTCAGATTTATCCGAGATATTAACCATCCTTCTATTCACCACAGAGGTACCGCTCCTGAATAATTTTGATGGAATCTGATGATATACCATTTGTTTGCACCCCTTTATCTGAGGGAAAAGACTAGTTACCTATGCAGCTTTTAAATGGTCTTAAAACACAAATTAAATTTCCTTGAATCTTAGCTCAAGATTTAATCATTTAATTGTCCTTTGTACCGTACAGACTAATTAAATTCTTAGATGCTACAGCAATATAGGCACATCAATGCAATAATTCAATAAATCAATATACAAGAAACAATAAATTGCCAGCTCTGCTAGGTAACCAGAACATAGTGCAAACTGAAGTACTCGGTGTAACATACAATTCAATTTCCTGCCGTCTCCGCCTTCCGCAGTGACCGCTCCCTCCTTAGTTCACTACTCACCCCTTCCCACACATACCACCTCTCCCCAGGTACTTTCCCATGCAACCACAGGAAATGCAACACTTGTCCCTCACATCCATCCAGGAGCCCAGCAGTCCTTCCTGGTGAGAAAGAGGTTCACGTGCACCTCCTTTAACATTGTCTATTGCATTTGGTGGTGCTGATGTGGCCTCCTTCATATCAGCAAGGTCATTTCACCGTGTTCTCGCACTCAGTCTGTCAAGGCCTACTGGATCTCCCGGTTGCTAACCATTTTAAGCCCCCTTCCCATACTGACCTCCCACTCCTGGGCCAGAGCGAACTGGAGGAACAGCACCTCATATTCCACTTGAGAAGCTTACAACCTAACAGTATGAACATTGGATACTACAATTTTGGTTAACTTTACAATTCTTCCTCGCTTCTCTTCTGCTCTTCCCTTCCCTGTATCACACTCACGTTGCCCGTTCCCCCTCCCATTCCACCTACATTCCTTCTTCTAACTTCACAATTCACACCCTTCTATTTTTAATCTCAGATTTTTTGTCGTTTCATCTCTGGCCTTTGTTCAACCATGAGCCCATCCAAAACAACCCTTCACATGTATCCACCTATCACTCACCGGACTTTGTCCTTCCCTGCCTCTGTGCCAGCTTCTCCCCAACCACAATCAGTCTGAGGAAGGGTCTCGACCCAAAACATCACCTATCCATCTTCTCCATAGATGCTGCCTGACCCGCTGAGTTACTCGAGCATGGTGTATTTTTGTTTGGTAAAACCGCATCTGCAGTTCCTTGCATCTCTATTAAAAGTCCATAACAGCTTGATGCCGAGGTAGAGTTATGCAGTCGTGCAACAGCTGAATGGTTGATGGGAAGAAGTTGTTCATGAACTTGGAGGTCAGAGTTCTCAGGCTTCTGCACCATTTTCCCTCCCCGATGGTAGCTGCGAGATGAGAGGTGGGCCGTTGATGATATTGCCCACCTTTTCAAGGCTGTGCTTCCTCCAAATCCTTTCAATGGTGGCGAGGAAATAACCCGTGAGGGACTGGGTGACGTCCACCACTTTCTGCAGCCTTCTTCGTTCTGGGACACTCAAGTCACTGAACCAGACTGTGATGCAACCAGTCGGTATACTTTCCAGCATACACCTTAGAGGTGCAACAGTGCATTCAGCAACATGCTGAATAGTCTCAACCTTCCGAGGGAGAGGAGGCTTTGCTGAGCTTTGATTGCAATTTCCATCAATGTGTTTGGCACAGGACAGATCTTCAAACATGTGCATGCCCAGGAATGTGAAACTCTTGACTCTTTTCATCAGCGTCCTGCCAATGAAGACAGGTTAATGAATCATCAGCTTGCTCTTCCTGAAAATCAACGATCAGCTCCTTGGTCTTGCCAAGATTCGGAGATAGATTGTTCTTCGAGCACCAATTAGATTATCATCCGAATCAACGTTATTTATTATTCTGCCAACAACAGGGGTATTATCAGCAAATTTAACATTGGAGCGATGTCTGGTGACACAGTCATGGATATACAGAGGGTAGAGCTGGGGATTGAGCGCACAGCTATGATTCCCCTGTGCGGCTGGTTATTGAGGAAGTGTTCACAATGATTGAGGTCTGCAGATGGAGAAATAGAGGATCCAAGTGCATAGGGACAAACAGAGAGAGACCTAGTTCCCAGAATGTGACAACGAGTTTAGATGGGATGATGGCATTGAACGCTGAGCTGCAGTTGGCAAACAACAGCCTGACATACAAGTTCTTGTTGTCCAAGTTTAGATACTCTTTTATATTCCCCAGCCCCAACAAGAAATTGCAGAGAATCGTGGAGACATTCACACAAACCAACCTCCCTTCCATTGACTCAATTTATACCTCACGCTGCCATGGCAAGGCCAGCAGCATAATCATGGACGAGTCTCACCCTGGTCACTCCCTCCTCTCCCCTTTCCCATCAGGCAAAAGGTACAGAAGTGTGAAAATGCACACCTCTAGATTCAGAGACAGTTTCTTCCCAGATGTTATCGGGTAACTGAACCATCCTACCAACAACTAGAGAGCAGTCCTGAGTACTATCTTCCTCATTGAAAACCCTCAAACTATCTATAATCGGATTTTACCTTGCACTAAATGTTATTCCCTTCATCATGTATCTGTACCCTATGGATGGCTCGATTGTAATCAATGTGTACTCTTTCCGCTGACTGGTTAGCACGCAAAAAAAAAACGTATCACAGTACCTCGGTACATGTGACAATAAACTAAACCGCACTGCATTTGATCCAATCCTGTTGGCTTGGTTAAAATAACCCTCACTTGCTATTGTCTATGACTTTACCATGGAACGGAACTAAAGAGGTTAAAGCAACCGTGTTGCCAGGCTGTGAAATGCTGAAAAATGCTGATCACTTACACCACTGTCCACTAGTAGCTTCCAACCCAGGCCTTTGGTTATTGGATAAACCCTAATCAAAAACATCTTACAAAAACCAGGTCTGATTTTATTCCTTGGAGTAATAAAACCAGGCCCAGAACCTGGTCATGCAGAGACCAGAGATTCCATTAGTCTAGATTTCCAATGATTTACTATGGAATTTGACACGTGGCAGCAAATTTTTACATAGCATTCTGCCAAGAATTCTCACTCTCTTAAATATTTGGTGCCATCAAACTGCAGCTTCTGATGGGAAACACTGCTTGATTATATTATATCACTTTGCTTATAGAAAACCATTCAGCCCATCAAGTCTGTAGAAGATGACAAAACAATCCCGTTAATTTTCCCGATGACCATCTGTTCCCACAACCTTTCCCAGATTATAGGATTTTCCTACACTCTTGGGCGCAACTTAGAGGAGTGGCTAATTAACCAAACAAACTGCACATCTCTACCCAGAGGTTCACAGGTAGAACGTGCAAACGCCATACAGACACATGTGGTTAGGATTCAGCAGGGTTGCTGGCATGGTGAGACAGCAGCTCTACCAGCTGCACACTGTTCTCCAGTGGCAGCACAGTGTCTGTCGCACTAGTAGAGTTGTTGCCTTACAATGTCAGAAACCCGGGTTCAATCCTGACTACGGGGGCTGTCTGTGCAGAGTTTGTATGTTCTTTCCTGGGTTTTCTCCGGTTGCACTGGTTTCCTCCCACACTCCAAAGACATGCAGGTTTGTAGGATAATTGGCTTCATTAAAAATTGTAAATTGTAGTGTGTAGGATGGTATTAGTGTATGGGGATCGCTGGATCTCTAAACTATACAGCATAGAACCACCTTGGCTAAGGCGATAAAGTTGCGGAGACAGGTTTGACTTAATGGCCTCGAGGCTCAAGGACAAGGTTACATCTTGCTGTATATCACATCCTATCTACACAAGTTCAAAAAATGCCTCAAAACTCATTGGCCTGCGGTTCATTCTGCAGCAAGACAATGATCCCAAACATGCTGCTAAAGCATACTGCCTTTTATATGCTGAAGAGAAAACTGGCGTACAGGGGCAAATAAATAAGTGATGAATCTGTCCCAAACATTATGGAGGGCACGTTATATCATATACCATCCTGAAAATTTAACAGTCAAGGAGATAGAATTCGGTTTGATTTTGGTTTGAATTCATCAATTATTATTATGCCCAAAAGTCCAATTAGCTCATGGACTGCCTAACTTGATCCATAGAGTCTTCCACTATCACTACCAAGATTCATATTGTTTTGCCTGAAGCAGTTTGGTTGCAGAAAATAAATTGAGCAATTTTGTCAAAAAATCCAGATACACAAACAAAAGAGAGCCTCGAGAATAACAATACTCATTGGTCCAAAGTACACCAAACATATCTGCAGCAAGTTCACATAAATTCCCACTCACTCACAGCACTCCATCTCAGTAAAATGTATCTTCCATACTAGCCACAACCTCACGTTTCACACTTCTGTACTTTTTCCCGTTTAAAAGAGGCTACACAAGGGCAGAGGGGTTAAACCTCACACAATGCTGAAAAGGTTCTGGACACTCTCATGCAATTGAAGTGCTATTTTGCTCCTCCTGTGGTGTGACCTCAGGAATTTCATTGTTAGCGGCTGGTGATGTCACAGCAGATCATTCTTTACTGCTGAACAAATAATGCAACTCTTTGTCACTAAGCAAATGCTTCCACCTTAGTTATTATTTGCTCCTCGTTTGCAAAGACCACTCACTTCGACCAAGAGCATAATCTCTCTCGCCTCCCTCCTTGCCCAAATCCAACCGGTGCCGTTACCACAAGATTACCATTCCATTATTCCCTTGGATGAGCTCCAATCTTCCACAACTTTCATCTCACTCTCTGCTGCCCAGTTCCTGATCTACAATACATTCATCACACTGATTGTGCTCACCCAGCCTAACACCTCAAGTTTATGGATTTCATTATTTTGGTTCAACCCCTTCAGCGTCTCGTCTCTTCCAATCTCTGGGACCTCTTGTCTCCACTTACTTTGTACCACAGTCGGTTCCCATAGTTTCATCCAGAGGCCTTGCCCATTCATAACTCATTTTCTCAGTCACACAAGCTTGATTTCTTTCTTGTCCAATATATCAAAAAAGGACACAAAGTGCTGGAGTTTGTACGTTCTCCCCGAGTAGTTTCTGCATTCTCTCGTGACCACGGGGGTGGTGCTCTGGTTTCCTCCCACACTCCACAGACATACAGGTCTGTAGGCTAATTGGTTTTGATAAAGATTGTAAATTGTCCCGA
Organism: Okamejei kenojei; assembly: GCA_035221665.1. NCBI lineage: Eukaryota > Metazoa > Chordata > Chondrichthyes > Rajiformes > Rajidae > Okamejei > Okamejei kenojei. The sequence continues at coordinate 50,826,564 of CM069131.1, read as the reverse complement.
GTGTGTAGGATAATGTTAGTGTATGGGGATCGCTGGTCTGTGTGGACTCGGCTCTAAACTAAACTCAGCAGATCAGGGAGCATCTCTGGAGAACATGGATAGGTGACGTTTCGGGTCGAGACACTTCTTCAGTAATGAAGAAGGGTCTCGACCTGAAATGTCACCCGTCTACGTTCTTCAGTGATGCTGCCTGACCTGCTGAGTTACACCAGCACTTTGATGTTCTTTTGCATATTAACCAGCATCTACAGTTCCTTGTTCCTACATTGTCCAATATATTGTCAGATTCTGCTGAATACTTTGAGGTGACACATGGAGTGGACTTTATAATCGCAGTATTGCAACTCATACACTTGGGATAGAAAAAAAGAGGCCCGTTGTCAATAATTGCACTAGCCAACAAAACAGTCAAGTTTAAATAGGTCCACCTCCATACATAATATTTTCTACCCCCAATGTTTTGCACAAGGTGAGAGTATGGAATTGTTTCTGTGGTTTCAGCTGGGCACTAACTTTAACTAACACAAGCAACTGATGAAGAAACTTGGGAGTCAAACTAAGGACTGGCAGATGGAAGTGTTTCCTTCACACGGAATAATAGCAAGTGTGTTGAGTAGACTTGGGGAGAGATGTTAATGAAGAAACTACAAGGTTGAGCAGTGATGGTAGAGGAAGTGTGATGAACAAAGGCATGAATTTTATTAGGTTTATTATCAACACATGTACAGAGGTACAGTGAAGAGCTTTGTTTTGCATGCTATCCATTCAGATCAGATAATACTTACATAAATATAATGAAGTACAATTGGTAGAGCAAAAGGGAAGATAGAGAGGGCAGAATATAGTTTTCAGCATTGCAGCACATCAGTTCCAGAGACAAAAGTCTAATGTCTGCAAGTGAATCGAACATATCCAGCTTATGGAAGGACCGTTCAAAAGACTGTTAACAGAGGGGAAGAAGCTGTTTAAGTTTGTTGGTGCATGCTTTCAAGCTTCTGTATATTTATTTATGCAAATAAAGATAGGCAAAATGTTCTTCCTTGCAAGAATCACAATCATTGGCAGCACAGTGGCGCAGCGGTACAGTTGATGCCTTACAACGCCAGAGACCTTGGATTGATCTTGACTACGGGTGCTTGCCTGTATGGAGTTTGTACGTTCACCCTGTGACCACATGGGTTTTCTCCAAGACTTCCTCACACATTTCAAAGATGTGCCAGTTTGCAGATGAATTAGCTTCTGTAAATTGCCCCTCATGTTTCGGATAGAACTAGTGTATGGGGATAGACACACAAAGTGCTGGAGTAACTCAGCGGGTCAGGCAGCATCTCTGGAGAGAAAGGAAGGGAGATGGTTCAGGTCAGGACCCTTGTTCAGACTTGTGATTGCTAGGCGGCACATACTCTGAGCTGCGGGACCCGTACCCACGCTGTATCCCAAAAACTATCATATAATATAATAACATCATATAATTATCCAGTAAGTTAAGGAAAAGAGGATAGCACTAAAAATGATTACTAGGTCAAGTCTTTAGTTCGCTTCTAAACTGCAGTCATTTCATGTAAAGCATGACCAGATATAACTCCAGATATAACTATTTTTAGTGAAGTTACTGGAGCGATAAATAGTGACGAGAACATACAAGGGTCTCGACCCGAAACGTCGCCTATCTCCTTCGCTCCTTAGATGCTGCTGCACCCGCTGAGTTTCTCCAGCTTTTTGTGTACCCTCGATTCTCCAGCATCTGCAGTTCCTTCTTTAAAGCTTCCAGCACACCTGGTGCAAATGTAACTTTGAATTCAACAAGGAGGGGACGATGCCACAGTTTAACATCTGAACTGAAAGATAACACTTCCAACAGTGCAGAAATTCCTCGGCACTGCAGAAGTGTCAGCTTCCACTTTCATCAGGATACTCGGAGTAGTTTTTGGACGCCCAACCTTCTGACTCGGAAAACACTCAGCCCGTTTCCCAATGAACCACAGGTGCATGCAAGATGTCAATAGCAAACACCGCAAAACGTTTGTACTGCATTCCTATCCCATTTTAAAACCAAAAGTTGTTCCTCACACAGCTATAAAGACAGATATATAAATATAAATCAACAAAGGACTCAAGTTCCTCATTCTTTAACTTGATGCTGCATAATATATTAACAGGTAAAGATTTGGTTTACATTTAGTTTAAAGAATTGTGGCACAAATTACACAATATACAAATTGGAGTTTCTGATCTTTTACAATCGTTTATAACCACTCCTACCCATAAAACCAGCCTCACCCCCCGAGTGAACAGACAATGATAACGTTCCCCTTGTGACTATTAAAGATAACATAGTAAATTAGGATGCCTTTTTCCATGACTGTTAAACTAAAATGTTTCTGCAATTTTGGTCATTTTTAACGATTTAAAAATCAAATGATGGGTTAATTGCATTTAAATGCCCCAATTTTTACAGGATTAATAAAAATACACCAAATTACTACCAATTATTTCAGTGCAACAGGAAAGATTCTTTGCTAGAAGAAATTAGTTTCCATAATCTGTCTGACCCCACAGGCAGATGCGCAAAATCCTTTACGTTTGTGTATTTACAAATGAGCTCGGGAAGAAATCCAAGCCCTAGCATCACCAGGAAATCCATGTAAATCCACAAGCACTTTGGGCTACTGTTGACACTAAAATGAATAAAAACTCTATCTCATGGTTTAAGCGAGGTCTTGAGTGCCAGAATAAGACAGAATTAGATTGATAGGCAAATCATTTGGGTCTGCATTGCAAATGCTTATGATAAACTTGGATAGACATGGAAAGCTGGAGTAACTCAATAGGTCAGACAGCATCTCTGGAATTAGGTAATGTTTCAGGTCAAGACCCTCCTTCAGACATGAAACGTCACCTACTTTGTGTCTATTTTCAGTTTAAACATCTGCAGTTCCTTCCTACATATGATAAATTTGGAAACATTTAAGTTACTGGTTCTGATTTTTGAGCACAAGGACATTGATTAAGTAAGCAGCTATGAATTACATGGACTAATTTTAGGGCAGGTAGGAAAATAGATATATGTGAAGGTGATAGCAACACAGTTCTGTGCTGTAACTGAGATATGTTGACGTTAGCATCATGTTTCAGCAAATATTAGGAAGGCAAATATTAGGTTGGCTTCATTGTAAAAAGAGACGTAGTTTAAATTTCAGGCCGTCTTGCTACAACGCCACAGAGCCTTGTTGTGAAATGATACCTGAAGTTCTATCTCTTGATTTATTCGAGGGATATACCTGGGATGCCGTTTACTTTAATTTAGAGATACAGCGCAGAAACAGGCCCTTCAGCCCACATGTCCACGCCAATCAGAGATCAGCTCATACACTGACATCGTCCTACACCCTAGGGACAATTTACAATTTTACTGAAGACAATTCACCTACAAATATGTACGTCTCGAGTGTGGGAAAAAAACCGAAGCACCCGGTGAAAACCCAGGCGGCCACAGGGAGAACGTGCAAACTCCCACACCCTTGATTGGTCCAAGTATTTCCAACCGGGGCACTAGTCAGATCGGGCACTGCAAAGTTAATGTTGCTGGATCACTGGCTCCCTCAGTCCCAGCTCAAAAATCCCAATGAACAAAGAACCAACACCGCATCCCATCCCTGGCCATATAGTCTCCTCTGACCCTGCTCTATGCACTCAAATCTTGCATGCAACGCCATAACAAGTAGCGATAGTTTAGGTAGGACGCAATTGCCAATCTCAACAAACACACAACAAGCTTGCGGGGAAGTTTACGAAGCAACCGATTAAAAGGTTAGAGTTCTAAATACTAAAACAAAAACTACACAGCCTGTATTTTATTCACAGTAGCATTAGCTCACCTGGTAGACGATTCAGTACCAACATCACTGAATTTTGCATACTTTTATTCATCACAGGATCAGGTGTCAGTTTAATACGGCTGACTGGCTTCCTCGGGCACTTCAGATAATAGTTACTAGGTTGATAGCATTCCTTCCTTGTGGTCTACAGCAAACTTTGAATTTGCTGATTACTTATGTAAACGACTTTCACTTACAGATTTTTTTTTAAACAAATAAAATTCTCGTAGTCATGACAGGATTTGATTCTGTTTTCTCCAGGGTGAACCAGCAGAGTAACGACAATGCATTAAAAGACTGCGACCTTCAGCTGCTGGGCAAACGTCATGCATGCATCAGGCTGCACATAAGGAGTCACGCCATCCCAACGACGTATCCCGGTTCTAAGCTGTGAGCATCTTTTATTTCCCAAACAAGCTGTCCTCGCCCCTATTCTGCACGAGAACGCTTATTAAGAGAAGCATCACTTCCTTGTTGAACTTAAAAGGCTGAGAGGAAGAGAGGAAGGTAATTCGAGGCGATTCAAACCAAGGCTTTAAAGTTGAAGTGAATGTTCCTCAATTCCTATCACTTGCAGAACAGTGGCTTCACTGAGGCTAAAAAAGCTCCAAGCGATCTGACTTCCTATTCATGATCACTTCTCTCTCCTTCTTTAACAAGTTCCCAAAACCTGAGTAATGTTTAACCTTAAATTTTAAATTTTGTTGGATTGCGCTGAAGGGCAGCGGGAATATTTTCCAATGCAGTGAACGATGTTTGTTTCTCAGTCATTCCAGTTCTGTGACAATTGAGATAACATGACTGCAACATGCCAGATCTTACACAAACAGGGCTTGGGTGGAGGGGGGAGGGAGGGAGAGGGAGAGAGCACGGAAACAGGCAATGGGGAGGGAAGAGGTGAATGTTGAAGCATGGGATAGGGAGGACTGAGGGGATTATATTGAGTTCACCAAGGCAAAGCAAAGCCGGCAGTCCATGCTAATGGTCGAGCTATTCGGGGAATGAAACAGCTGAAACAACAGTGCAACAAAGACAGACCAAAGGAACAATTTTTAGGCCTGACTTGCAGGCTGCATTTCCTTATTTTACACGGAATTCTTGGCAAAATTTCCCAAAATTAAACTCTGGACCCAATTAGAAACAATACTGTTCCATTTCACTCAACGGCACAAGATTCTGGATTTTTAAGCAAAAACGTATTGATTTATCTGTAACTGTGGGCACAGACTTCTGTTATTTCTGGCCAATAGTGAACCGGCCTCACATCCTGTTCTCATTCATTTCACCAGAAACAAGGCAATAGACATCCACACTCCACCCAGAAAAAACACACCTCAGCATTGCACTTTAGTTTGTTGGATAATGGCCGTCAAAATACCAGTCCCTCATCACTCTCCGTTCAATCCTCTCCCCTTCACCTCTACTTATTTTTTAGTTTACAGATGCAGCATGGAAACAGGCCCTTCAGCCCACTAATTCCACGTTGACCAGCGATCACCTGTACACTAACACTGTCCTCCACACTAGCTACTATTCTTCTCGAAGCCAATTAACCTACAAACCTGTACGCCTTTGGAGTGTGGGAGGAAACCGGAGCACCCGGTGGAAACCCACGTGGTCACGGGGAGAAAGAACAAACTCTGTCCAGACTGCACCCGCGGTCAGAATCGAACACGGATCTCCGGCGCTGCAAGGCAGCAGGTCGACCACTGTGTCACATGTTGAAGTGGTGTCACCATGCATGAGAAATGCTCAAAGCAAGACAGACACACAAGAGAAAATCAACAGTACCATGTAGCAGCCTTCTGACACAACAACAATGGATGACTTTTGTTCCATGTTGATGTTCCAAAGCTGAAGACAAATGACCAGAAATGTAATGGAGGACACTTGAAACTGAATTTACAAATTTGTAACCCATTTGGAGCAGAGATTTAGGTTTGTTCTTGTCACCCTCACTGAGGTACAGTGAGAAGCTTTGTTTTGCATGCTATCCAATAAAACCTGCTGATATTATGCATAAAAGGACACAAAGTGTTGGAGTAACTCAACAGGTCAGGCAGCATCTCTGGAGAACATAGTAAATAGGTGACATTTCAGGTTGAGACCCGAAACATCACCTATCCATGCGTGGAAAGTAACTGCAGATGCTGGTTTTCTACTGAAGATAGGCACAAAGTGCTGAAGTAACTCAGCAGGTCAGACAGCAGGCATAAAATTTCACCCATCCTTTTTCTCCAGAGATGGTGCCTGACCCGCTGAGTTACTCCAGCACTTTGTGTCCTTTTGAGTATTAACCAGCGCCTGCAGTTCCTTGTTTCTTCAAGCAAGCCAAAATACAAGTAGAGAAAAGGGACAGATGCCAGTTGCAGAGACCAAGTCCAATGTCTGCAATGGGGTAGAAGTGAATTGGGAATTCCCACATCCAGACAAACTACCTCTAAAAGAGACTTGTGGCAAAGCTTAATGCACAGAGCCTTAATTCCTCTGTCCCTTGCCTTTCACAATCTCCTCCCCTCCACTCCCTTGAATGCAGACATTTGGAACTGGATCTTAAATCAGACACAACAAAAACAGAGTGGTGCAGAGTGACAGGGCCCGATGTCCCTCGCATGACTATTGCATTCGTCTTGTGCTTTCAAGAGTTTACCAGCTTCCCCCAACTTTGAAATAATTCCACTAGATATTTTTGGGGTGTGTCCTGTTTGCTTTGGCAAAAGCCTCTTGTTATTTTGTTCTCCAGCATGAATCTTACTGCACTCAACACAGATGTACTATGCACAACCCCTCCTTACCCTGCACTCAGAACTGTGCTATCCGATTTCTCTCTGTAAAGTTCCAGAGATTTCTCTCTGTAAAGTAACAGCCTCCCAATTGCCCTCTTGGATCCATTGACTGTTGATTTTCATTGCATTACAACACTCAATCGTAGCATTATCACCAATACAGCATTAAAAACAGGTTCTTCAGCTCATTTGGACCGTACTGATCAAGAAGATTTTCGGCACATTGGCCTACATCATTCAAGAGAATTGAGTATAAAAATTGGGAAGTCATGTTACAAAAGATAGTCACAAAAAGCTGGAGTAACTCAGGTCAGACAGCATCTCTAGTTCTTCAGGACTGAAGTGTCTCGACCCTCTCACCTCTTCCTTTTCTCCAGAGATGCTGCCTGACCCGCTGAGTTATTCCATCCTTCTGTGTCTATCTTCAGTTTAAACCAGCACCTGCTGTTCCTTCCTCAGCATTACAGTTGTACAAGATGTTGGTAAGGCCGCATTTAGAATACTATGATCAGTTTTGGTCACCCATTTATAGGAAATATGGTGTTGAGCTGGAAGTGGTGCAGGACTCGAGGGCCTGAGCTATATAGAGAGGTTGAACAGGCTGGGCCATTAGTCCTTGGAGCACAGGAGAATGAAGGGTGATATTACAGAGGTGTATAAGATCATGAGAGGAATAGCTAGAATATATGCATACAGTCATGACAATTTGTGACTTTTAGTGAAGTTTCATAAATCTTAAATCCGATATTGGTGAAAAGAACCACAGATCTGTTGCAATGGCAGGAAAAAAATCCCCAGAAACTTCAGCTGTGAACTTTGTGAAATTTATTTTTAGTTGAGCATGAGAATTATGAATCAACTATCATTGACTATTTTGATTGTATAAATACTTAGTCTTCTTCATGCATCATCTTCCTATGATTGATTGCAATAACCGTAATGCCTGCAACATTCAAAACTGCACCATTCACACCCACTCATTTCACGATTACAGGTGCCATTAAATGATCCAAATCAACCCAGTGACTAGTTATTCTATTATAAGCTCACAAAAAAAAATTTGATTACTTGGTTATTTGGAACATACAGCACAGGAACAGGCCCTTAGCGATAATGTCTGTGCCGAACAGGATGCCAAGACCAACTCTTATCTGCCTGTACATAATCCATATCCCCCCCCCCCCCCCCCCCTTCCCTGCATATACATGTGCTTATCCAAATGTTTCTTAAACATAAAACAATATCCACATTTTGGAAAACAGCAGACAGGAAAAATGCACAGTGACCTAAAAACCATTGTCAACATCGTTTCATCAATGCTAAACAAAATCTAAACTTTACAAGTGGGTGTTTTTCAGTTCTTGTCCATTGACATTCAAGCAATAGTTATCTTTGAGGGTGGGAACCCTGTCATTCTTAATTGCTGATAGATGCATGGAATTCCAATGCACAGCAGCAGACTCTCTACAGCTTCTGAGTCACTCAGCTGTTGTAGGCCAATGGCTAAAAATAGTTAATGAAAAAGGGGAATCCACCAGCTTCACAGGACAACGACGTGCACATGGACATAAATGCCAACCTCGCTGGCAATGTCCATTTTTATTTTTATTTATCTACTTCCCTGGCGATACACACAAGAAATGTTTACATTGGAATAGTTATTTCAAAGTCCGCAGGTCATTCTGCAGGACATTACTGACGAAGCGGTACTTTCGAGGTTGTAAAGTAGGATACAGCTCAACCAAATTACATAAAGCAAACATCTACAAACAGCAATGATGCCAGCCATGACCAGAAGGTTGTATCATTGTTGGGGGGGGGGTCACAGAGAATGAAGGGGAAACCCACAAAATTGTGATAATTGGACAATAATCCCTCGTATTAACCTCAAGCAATGGCATTCTTATTAATTAAAACATTAATAACAATGCATTTTTTATACTACCATTAACAATTGTCAAGTACATAAAGCAGTGTCAACTGTACTAACAAACAACACTGACACTCCAAACATATGCTCACTAATGAAGGCACAAAGTGCTGGAAAAACTCAGCGAGTCAAGCAGCATCTCTGGAGGTGACATTTCGGTTCAGAACCCTTTCACCAAACTGAGAAAGTGACTGACCTGAAATGTCCTCTATCAATGTTCTTCAGAGATGCTGCCTGACCCGCTGAGTTACTCCAGCACTATATCTTTTTGGTGTACCAGCATCTGTAGTTCCTTGTATCCACATGTGCTCACAGCTGCCTAGTTTGGGTTTTGGCACAATCAGATGGCTCCAGAGGTGATGCAAGTTTGGTTGCCTTTGATATGAAGGCAAGATTTAGTTGACAGTAGCACCAAGGAACTCTGGTGACGCTTAACACAATGGGCTCAAAGGAAAAACACTAATGGTTAGAGGGTTGTCTTACACAATAGGTGTGGCGGCTGCGATGTCGTTCATTCCAGTGCGAGGTCATCACTGTAGGAGTACCTCAAGATAATGACGCATCTTCAACTGCTTCATCGATACAATCTATCCTCCACAAAGTGTGTGTTTGCTGATGTTTCGACAATGTTCAATTCAATTCACGATTCATCCGCAAACAAATCCGCCTAATCTCACATGCAGCAAGATCTAGGCAACATCCAGGCAGAGGTAATCCTCATGCTACTAAATTGGCCATCTTCAACAAGAAAGGGTCCATGCCCCTGACCGTGACATTTTCGGCTCAATTTCCCCGACCAAGATGCTCTATCAAAGCTCCAGAGATGCTGTCTGACCTGCTGAGTTACTCCGGTTTACGTGTCTATCTTCAATGTTCATACTGCTGGGTTGTAAAACTGGGCTATCTGAAGGCAGATGCTGTGCAATGAATTGCAGCAATACATTTTGACAGAAAAAAAATAAATCTGTAGCAACAGGAAATAAATTATGCGATTTATAAAGGAGCAAGGGGAGAGAAATCCTGGGATATATTAAATAAAACAAGTTTGAGACAGATCTTTGGATTTAGCAATAAAAAAAGAGAAAAATGTGAAAGCAAAGAAACTTCACAAGCTGAAACTTCATTAATCACTGATGTCATATGAAGGATTGTATTTAGTTATTGGTACCACATTTCAGGATGGTTAACTAAGCTTTAGATATGCTGCAAAAGGTGTTTACTAAAGCATGCCTAACAATAAGAGCCACTGCAAGTTAGGATTGTACTCAGTAGGATGGGAATGATTGAGGAGAGATTAATTAAGGTTAATAAAAACCATGAAGAGTTTTTAATTGGGGAAATGAGAAGCCATTTTTGTTTGGTAGGGTGATCATGGTCTTTAAGGCAATTGGCAAGAGAAGCAGCGGAGAGAAATATATATTTTTTAAGCAGCAAGTAACGGTGATCCATAATGCAATAACTGAAAGGAAGGAGGAGGCTGCTTCAATCATGACTTTCAAACTTTAATTATATACTTGAACATAAATTTGCTGACCGCTGGAATGAAAGAGTAGAGGAATGAAACTCATGGAACATTCCGTCAAAGAATTTGCCCATCCATATTGTGTTATTCCATGATTTTCCCCAACATGCACATTAAGTGAGAGATTTACAGTGCCCTTCATAATGTATGGGACAATAATTTGTAATAGAAAAAAAAATCATGTGGTTAAAGTGCACATTGTCAGATCTTATTAAAGGGTATTTTTATACATTTTGGTTTCACCATGTAGAAATTACAGCTGTGTTTATACATAATCACCCCATTTCAGGGCACCATAATGTTTGGGGCACATGACTTCACATGTGTTTGTAATTGCTTAAGGTGTGTTTAAATACCTCCTTAATGCAGGTATAAGAGCACCTAGTCTTTCCATCACATTTTGGAAACTTTTATTGCTGTTTATCAACATGAGGACCAAAGTTGTGCCAATGAAAGTCAAAGAAGTCACTATGAGACTGAGAAACAAGAATAAAACTGTTTGAGACATCAGCCAAACATTAGGCTGTTTGGGACATCATTACGAAGAAAGAGAACCCTGGTGAGCTTACTAATCGCAAAGGGACCGGCAGGCCAAGGAAGACCTCCACAGCTGATGACAGAAGACAGAAGAAAAATCGCCAAACACCTGTCCGACAGAAACACTCTTCAGGAGTCAGGTGTGGATTTGTCAATGATCACTGTCTGCAGAAGACTTCATGAACAGAAATGCAGAGGCTACACTGCAAGATGCAAACCACTGGTTAGCCACAAAAATACGATGGCCGGGTTACAGTTTGCCAAGAAGTACTTAAAAGTGCAACCACACTTCTGGAAAAAGGTCTTGTAGACAGATGAGACAAAGATTAACATATCAGGGTGATGGCTAGAGCAAAGTATGGAGGAGAGAAGGAACTGCCCAAGATCCAAAGCATACTACCTCATCTGTGAAACACAGTGGTGGGGGTGTTATGGCCTGGGCATGTATGGCTGCTGAAGGTACTGGCTCACGTATCTTCATTGATGATACAACTGCTGATGGTAGTAGCATAATGAATTCTGAAGTGTATAGACACATCCTATCTACTCAAGTTCAAACAAATGCCTCAAACTCATTGGCGGGTGGTTCATTCTACAGCGAGACAATGATCCCAAACGTACTGCTAAAGCAACAAAGGAGTTTTTCAAAGCAAAAAAAAAAGTAAATTCTTGAGTGGCCATGTCAATCACCCGATCTGAACCCAATTGAGCATGCCTTTTATATGCTGAAGAGAAAACTGAAATGGGCCTACCCTCCAAAACAAGCATAAGCTAAAGATGGCTGCAATACAGGCCTGGCAGAGCATCACCAAAAAAGACACCCAGCAGCTGTTGATGTCTATGAATCGCAGACTTCAAGCAGTCATTGCATGCAAAGGATATGCAATAAAACACTAAACATGACTATTTTAATTTACATGACATTGCTGTGTTCCAAACATTATGGTGCCCTGAAATGGGAGGACTATGTATAAACACTGCTGTAATTTCTACATGATGAAACTAAAATGCCCTGACAATGTGCACTTTAACCACATGTGATTTTATTTCTATTGCAAATCACAAATTGTGGATGACAGAAAATAAATAAATGTTGGGTCTTTGTCCCAATCATTATGGAGGGTGCTGTACAATTCGTAACAGATGCAAGGCTAACATTTTGTAAGATTTTGAGCTGCTGAAGAACAAACATTAAAACAAGCAGCATACAAAGTGCAGTAAGCAGACCAGGGTTATGAACTAACTTGTACTCCCATTTGCTCGTGAAGATTTTGACAAGCCTTCGGGGGATCAGTTCCCCTTTGTGGCCAATCAGCCAGGCAAGGTCACAGGTGCAACCTCTGCTCTGCCCAGGCACGACACACCACTGCTCCACTGTCATAGAAAGGGAGAGGAAATGAAGACCAACCTCTCCAGCTGAGACCTCTTTTGGAAATGTGCAATCACACAAGGTAACAACTATAATTTAAATGGCAGACTTAATAATCTGTCCTGTGGCATCTCACAAAAAATTATGGTGGAACGCTTGAAACAGTTTGCTCAAGTTTCAAATTTTTAAAGCAGTTTAACAGAGATTTTAGCGAGAAAATTCAAGAGCTAAAATCTTGGCAGCAGAAGGCATGGCCACCAATGGAGTGGAGTGAATAGAATTGTAGAATGGTGGAAATAGTATAATATCTAAGAAGGATACAGGTGGATATTTGAAACGGAACAAGAGGCAGTAGTTCATGGGGAGAGAGTAGAATGGGAGCACGGGTCACAGCAAGCCAACGGCTTTGTAAAGCAGGCAGACACACACAGTATTATATAGCACGTTAGTTGCATCCAGTGCAAGAGCCGCGATAACAGACCGAGCTCACGGCGCTAATACTTTCCTGTCCTCTGGTGCACGTACATCACATTTCCCCAGCACCCCGGCTCGTCCCAGCTCCCGAAGTGTCCCCAAACTGGCTGCCGCCCGCAATAAGCGGCCACTGACACCGGCGTGAACTTTCAATACAAAAACACAGCATCGAAAAAACCCCACCTCGACTAGTCACACCCTCGCCAGGCGTCAGCCGGAGATAGAGAAAGAGCCAGGCTCCCCACGGGGAATGGAAATGCATTCCTGCAAACTTTCCTCACTGGCTGTGGAGTCTGCCTCCTTTCGGGGGCTCTCCAATTTAAGGTCAGAGTTGATTTCAAATCGTTTTCTTTTAATAAGTTATACTCGGAAGCAACAAGCAGAGTTCAGATCCATAACTTTTCATCACTAGCTTGGCCCCCCTCCTCCCTCCCCTCCTCCTTCGCATCTGCAGGGCAGGAATGTTACCGTGGGTGAGAGAGTCCCAGTCCATAACATTCACTGGGACTGTCCCTTCGCTTCTTCAGGCTTATGATCCAGCTGCTGTGTATCAGGGGTGGAGGAGGCACAACCCAGTGTTGCTCGGGCCTCTCACGACCTGTGTCTGAGCCGCGATACAACAGAGAGCCCCCTCCCCCGGACTCGCACTGCTCTAGTAGACGGCGGAGAGTTCATTGCTGAGCCATCGGCATCAACGAGACAACCCTACCCGTAGCTGCCCGGCCGCGCCTCAAGTCCTCGCCTTGTTCGCCAGAGGAGTCATTGCGGCCACATGTCTGGAGCAGTTCAAAGTGACAGAGAGCTTCTCCCACGCCTTGCCCCGAGCAGCTGCCCCGTTTGAATGAAGATACTCGCACAGCTGGCTTGCCATCGCCGCTCACTAGCAGGCAGCCTGCTTTCCCAGGCTTGACCAGCTGATTGAAGAGCTTCTGAGTATGGAGTATTGTAGCCGGTTAACTCTTCGTGGTCCAGTCACAGCGATTCCCGTCTCAAGCATGTGAAACAAAACGCTTCCTCCGGCTCAGGGGTTAAGTGACACTATCTACCAAGTTACCAGGGGGTCGATAGTACAAAAGCATGATTGTTGCCTTCAGCATCTAAGTTTGCTCTCAATGTTGCGCCGTCAGCATCTGAGGCTGACACCCACCAGGTTATTAATCACTACAAACCTCCAGCTCTGGACTACATAGACTTGGGGCCATTGGTTTTGGCGTTTTGCACTACTTTCGTTTGCTTTAGATAGACACAAAATGCTGGAGTAACTCGGCGGGACAGGCAGCATCTCGGCATGGAAGGAATGGGTGATGTTTCGGGCCGAGACCCTTCTTCATACTGAGAGTCAGGGGAGAGGGAGACAGAGATATGGAAGGGTAAGGTGTGGAAATGAGACATCATAGGGGACGAGATCAAAGAAAATGTAGAATAGATCATAGTTTGGGGAAGATGACAACGATAACATAACGTTTAATCGGAGGGACAGTCAGACTGGTCGGAGAACCAGGACGGGGGAGGGATGGGGAGAGAGGGAAAGAAAGGGTAGCTTGGAGTGAAAATATTTTAACTTCAAGTGACTCTTGCTTCCCTTGCTCTCCATCGCTATATACACACACACACACATACACGTACATATACACACACACACACATACACACACACACACGTATATATACACACACACACACACACACACATACACACACATACACACACACACACACATATACACACACACTTGGAGTGAACAATATTTTAACACCACAACTCTTGCTTCACACCACACTATGCACACACACACACACACACACATACATACACACACACACACACACACACACACACACACACACACACATATATATACACACACACACACACACATACACATACACACACACATATATATACATATACTAAACTTTTTGTTTATTATATTGTTTATAGAGTACTATGTTTACATATTCTGTTGTGCAAGTAAGAGTTTCATTATTCTGTTTGGGACATATAACAATAAAACGCTCTTGACTCTTTATCCCTTATCTGTGCACTGTGGGTGGCTTGATTATATTCATGTCCAGTCTTTTCTTTGACTATAGTATACAAAAAGACTGTACATGAATAATAATAGACTAAAATAAAATAAACTTTTTGTTAATCTCAGTATCCCACTTACTGTGGTGTAACGCAAACTTTGTCTCGTTAATGCACAGTATCCTTTTAAGTTCAGAGGACCCGCCTCAATTGCACTCCCACATTATACAGCACAGAAACAGGCCATTTGGTCTACCTGAACCCATCTGTGACTAACCCGTTTTTCCAGCACTCACTGAGCACCACTCTGCAACAGTAAACTGTTCAAAACTACACTCCAATTAAAATGCATTCATTCTCCAATTAAATAATGTAAGTTTATTCTAATAGACAAATCTAAAGCAATGCTGACTACTCTGCCCAGGGCTGTGTGAATGAGTTGGGAAAACGTGCAGTTCAATAATTTCATTATGTTCCCACAATTAATCAATTGAGCTTTTGATTCTGTTTGGCGTGGCACAGTGTAGAGTTGCTGCCTTACACCACCAGAGACCTGAGTTCAAGCCTGACTGTGGGTTCTTTCTGTATGGAGTTTGTACGTTCTCCATGTGACCACACGGGTTTTCCCCGGGTGCTCCGGTGTCCTCCCACACTCCAAAGAAATACAGGTTCTTAGTTTCTGTAAATTGTCCCTAATGTGTGTAGGATAGTGTTAGTGTACTCCCTGGGCCAAAGGGCCTGTTTCCACGCTGTATTTCTAAAGTAAAGTCTAAACTTAAGTAACACTTAGAAATGAACAAACTTGCAAAGAAAGGCAGATTGGCATTGATGTGGCATCCCCAACAGGGTGGACAACCTTTCACAGACAATTGAATGTGAAGGACACACAGCAGCAAGTGTGTGCAGCAAAATGCACTAAACTATGAGCCATTTCTGTGAAACTGGTTGAGGTTTTTGTGGTATAGAACAGAAGCATATATGTTCTGCCCACATTATCTGTACCAATCAGGATACCAAGACCATTGCTTCTGTACCTCTGTATAATCCATATCCCTCCCCGCATAGCCAAATATGTCCTATACAAAACTCTCTTAAATTACACTATTATATCTACTGAAATCGCCACTCTGGCACTCACCACCCTCTGAGTGTAAAAGTTGCCCCGCACTTCTCCTTTAAAAGTTTGCTCCTCTCACCTTACAGCTAGTATTTGATTTTTCCATCCTCATAATTGTATATACTTCTATAAGTTCTCCCCACAATCTGTCCAACGTCCCCCTGTAACTAATACCCCCTAATCCAGGCAACATTCTGGTAAAGCTCCTCTGCACCCTCTTCAAGTCTGCACATTATTCCTGCAATGGGATGACCAGAACTGCATGCAATATTCCATATGCAGCCTAACCAAAGTCCTATAAAGATGCATCATGGTGTTCTGTCTCTTTACTAATGCCCTGACCTATGAAGGAAAGCTTACCTCTATCTTCTTTACCACTCTATCTAATTGTATTGCCACTGTGGATCGGTGAACTTGGACCACAACATCCCTCTGTACATCAATGTTGTTGAGGGTTAGCACCTCACACTTGCTCAGTAACCCAAATTTCACCCAATCAGTGCATGTGACATAAATGTAAACTCTTAAACTCCATCTGCCATTTTCTTCCACCCATTTCTGTGCTGATCGATATCCAAACGTGGACATCCTCCACTGGTTGCACTGCAAACGTAAGCCCCTGTCCCACTTAGGAAACCTGAATGGAAACCTCTGGAGACTTTGTGCCCCACCCAAGGTTTCCGTGCAGTTCCCGGAGGTTTTTGTCCTCCGACAACCACCTTCAACTAGCATCGCAACCTGCTTCGACTAAAAAATTATCGATTTTTACAACGAAAACTACTTTCGACCATTAGGGAGATTGACAAAAACCTCCGGGAATCGCACGGAAACCTTGAGTGGGGTGTAAAGTCTCCAGAGGTTTCGGTTCAGGTTTCCTAAGTGGGACAGGGGCATTACTAACCAACCTATCTATGTTTATATATATATGTGTGTGTGTGTGTGTGTATATATATATATATACACACACACTTTTGCCTTACTAAAATCCATGTAGACAATATCGCTGGCTCTACCCTCATCAATCACCTTTGTCAACACATTGGTGATGTTTTTGTGAATTTTTCCAGACTATAGGAGAATTATGCTGCTCTTTACTTTTATTCCACACCTCCGTTACTCCTAAAATTGCAATTTTTCTGCCTGGAAATGTTTCATTTGTATAAATTAGGAAGGTTGCCCTGGCAACAGTGCACTGCAGACCACCAC
Organism: Okamejei kenojei; assembly: GCA_035221665.1. NCBI lineage: Eukaryota > Metazoa > Chordata > Chondrichthyes > Rajiformes > Rajidae > Okamejei > Okamejei kenojei. The sequence goes on along the minus strand of CM069131.1, from coordinate 50,809,717 downwards.
TTCCTATGAATGTTTCCTAATTGAGTTTTTGCAGTAATGCCTTGTATTTCTTTGTACAATCTTTTTCTTTTCACTGCCTTGTGGAATTTATGTCAAATGTAAATATAATTTATGTGTTTATGTGTTGTCTGAGTCCATGCTCTTGTGATTTTGCTATAAGCAAGATTTTCATTGTACCTATACTTCACTGTACCTGTGCATATGACAATAAACTTGACTTGACCCAGGAAAGCTATCTGATGTCTCATTAATAAACTGCTTGAGATTGAGTCCAGGTTTTTAAGGTATTCAAACTGCTTAAATGTATGACTAACATAATTTAGGATGGCACAGTGAAGCAGCGGTAGAGCTGCTGCCTTACAAGACCAAAGACCAGGGTCGATCCTGACTATGGGTGCGGTCTGTACAGAGTTTGAAAGTTTTCCCTGTGACCGTGTGTGTTTTCTCTGGGTGCTCCGGTTTCCTCCCACATCAATTGAATGGATAGCTATGGGATTTTTTGCAGGGAGAGATATTTTATCCCTTTTCTAAGTGCTGAACAAATTCAGCGAGTGAAGCAGCATCTGTGGAGAACATGAATCAATGACGTTTCAGGTCGGGATCCTTTTTCAAATAGTGGGGGCAGAAAGCTAGGAAAGAGTTTATCCCTTCTCCTTGTCCTTTGCAATTCCACCATTTCCCTGTTGACTGGGAACACAACTGGCAGCAATGGTAAAAGGCAATCTGTCATCTCTATTATCACTCTCTGTAATGCATGAACAACAATCGGTGATTCATTTCTAAAGCTGTACTGGTGAAAGACTGCATTGATTAACTGCACTCAATACAATGCAGGGCTCAGCTCAAAAACAGGGGAAATGTGGAGCAGAAGAGGGAACTTGCTTGGATGGATTGCCTGAAGCAAAAGAGAGAGTCAGTGTCTTATTGTCACATGTACCAAACGGAACAATGAAATTCTTCCTTGTAGCAGCACAAGTAGTTTATAAAGAGAGTGCCCAATAGATAATATAATAAATAAAACCTAAGATCAATAAATAAATAAATATATCGTGCAAAAACAAAAACGAAGCCCCAAGTCCCTCGTGCAACCAAGGCAGTTCATAGTTCAGTTGGAGTTTGTAGTGCTCAATGACCTGATGGGAAGACGTTTTTCCTGAAACTGGACGTTAAAGTTTTCGGATTCCCAACTTTTCTTCCCAGAAGTGAAGTGAGAGTTAGACCAGGGTGGGGTCCTTGATGATGCTAGCTGCCTTTTTGAGTCAGAACCTCCAATAGATCCCTTCCATGGTGGGGATGGTAGTACCCATGATGGACAGGGTAATGTCCATCACTTTTTGTAATAGGTTCATGAGGTCATAAGCTACAGGAGCAGAATGAGGCCATTCAGCCCATCAATTCTATTCTGCCATCCAATTACGGCTGATCTATCTTTCCCTCTCAACCTCATTCTCCTACCTTCTCCCCATAACCCTGAACACCCGTACTAATCAAGATTCTTGCAATCTTCCTGAAAATATATCCATTAACTTGCCCTCCACAGCCCTCCCTGGCAATGAATTCCACTCTTTCAATCTCTTTCATTCCTGGGCATTCAAGTTACCGAACCTGGCGGTGTTGCAACCAGTCAATATGCTGTCTACCGTACAGCTGGAGAAGTTCAAGAGAGTATTCGTCGACATACCAAATCTCTTCAATCTTCTAAGGAAGCATATGTGTTCCAGAGGAACTGGGGCCAAATAATCAAACTGATGGGGTAGGCAAATGGGACTAGTTTAGATGGCCTGCATGGACGGGTTGGGCCGAAGGGCCTGTATCAGTTCTGTATGTCTAAGGAATAGAAGGTTAAGTGAATAGGACTGGTTGAGGGAGAGTGGGAAGGAAGTCATGCAGCCTCTATCTGTGTGAAGCATTTGTATGTGAACCAGAATGAACAAGATAATCCCCAAGGGGAAGCACAACGTACAGTGTCATTCAGATGTACTGATCAAAACCAACACCTTCACAGTGATGGTCCAAAGTATCTAGGGGTGATTTGTCTGGGATACATAATGACACCAAAGCTCTGTAATAAAACACAGAAGAAGTCACAAAGACCAATTCAATACAGGGTCCTGTGTAATCTGAGAACTCAATTACTGGAAGGTGACAGACAAAGACAGGCAATGTATTTGATATAGTTCACTAGAGAATGGGCTCATCACTCTGCCCTGAAGCTAATCCTGCAGCTAATTTGTCCCCTAAATTCTTCCTATCAATACAATGTCAGAACATGCACATTGATCCAGCTGCAGAACAGGGGCAACAAGGGCAGATGTTCCCCTCTCTCTGGCTGTAATTCAGATCAACCAGCACAAGTGTATTGTAGAAAACTCAAGAAAATAATGTTTTTGCACTGATTTGATTATCATTTATTATCTTAGTTGCTACTTTCAGAGCTGTGTTTGAATATTTCATTGCAAATTGGCTTCATTCTTAGTTTTTAGCTTGGAGATACAGCGCAGAAATAGTTCCTTGGGCCAACCAAGCCGTGCCGACCAGTGTTTAGCCCGTACTCTAGTTTTATCCTACACACACTAGGGACAATTTATATTTTTACCAAAGCCAATTGTCCTACAAAAACCTGCACGTCTTTGGTGTGTGGGAGAAAACCAGAGCACCTGGGGAAAACCCACATGGTCACAGAGAGAATGTACAAACTCCATATAGACAGGATCGAACCCAGGTCTCTGCTGCAGTAAGGCAGCAACTCCACCGCTGCACCACCGTGCTGACCCCGCTCTTCTATTGAAGAGAACTGTGACAGGTTTGATATAGTTTTGTGGTAAAAATACACCAGGGAATTATTTTAAAAATCGCAGAAAATACCTCACAGTACGCCTCGCCTTACAAAAGGACAATTGTGTCTCACCAGCCTCGGGGTCCCTGCCAATTTGCAGGAATCCACTGTGGTGCGAGGGCAGCACAGTAGCGCAGCTGGTAGAGCTGCAGCCTCGCAGTGCCAGAGCCATGGGTTCGATCGGGACCTCAGCCGCTGTCTGTGTGGAGTTTGTACATTCTTCCTGTGACCGCGTGCACTTCCACCTAGTACTCCAGCACTTTGCGTCTTTTTTACAATGGTTTTCATAGACCCTGCTCTAGTGATAGGCTGTACTGATTATTCGGTGCTCCTCACAATTCTTGCCCTAATCCAGTCATTTAAGAAAATGATACCGTGGTACAGCTGACAGAGCTTCGGCCTGATAGATGTGACAACCCAGGTTCAATCTTGACCTCTGTTGCTGTCTTTTTGCACATTCTCCCTCTGACCGTGTGGGATTTATTTGGCCACGCCAGTTTCCTCTCACATTCCATAGACTTGCTGGTTGGTAGAATAATTGGTCACAGTAAATTGTTCCTAATGTGCATGTGAGAGGTCGAACCCAGACTGGATCCATGTAAATGAATGCGTAATGCTCAGCATGGACCTTCAGGCCTGTTTCCATGCTGTATGAACCTGAGCTCCGCACTACTGGCTGGCTGGTTAATTCCAGGATATATTGACTTAATCAAATTTAAATCCAACACAGGTGGGGTCTGAACACTTCAATGGATGAACAGCAAAACATTTTCGGCCAATACACATCTGGCTTCTTGAGTTGTTCTGACTGAGCAGAGGTCCTTCATGTAGGAGGGAACTGCAGATGCTGGTTTACACTGAAGATAGACACAAAATGCTGGAGTAACTCAGCAGGACAGGCAGCATCTCTGGGTAGAAGGAATGGGTTACGTTTCGGGTCGAGACCCTATCTTCAAAGGTTCCTTTGACTTGCACTGTCCTTCAACTTCTGAGGAAACCATCCCTCGTCTCATTAAGCTGGGAAGCTCAGGGCAGCGGAGCTATTGCCCAAAGCTGCACCTGCCTCCACCCTCTGGTTTCTATCGTCTCCATAACTTGTCGGCAAACAACCAAAATCCCTGGTGAGAGCTCGTATAAATACCCAGCAGATTTTCCTGTTGGGATTATGCTGTGCAATTCACAAGGGTGGTAGAGTTCTACAGCATGGCCGACCAAAATGACTTCTAGAGTTACTCGCATTTGCCTGCATTTGGCCCATACCCCTGTAAACATTTCCTATCCATCATTCACCTATCCAAATGTCTTATGATCAAATGTCGTAACTCTGCCCCCCTCTAACACTTCCTCAGGCAGCTCAATCCAGTTTTGTAAATGGGAAGCACTAGTGAAGATGAAAGTGCCAAAGGGAGGCTAAACATCATTCTCTCTACTCTATCTGTTACTTAAGTTTGAACTGATTGTGTCTATGTATGATATATCTGATTTTTTTGGATAGCATGCAAAACTAATGTTTTCGCCATGGTATATAAGTTCATAAGTTATAGGATGAGAATTTGGCCATTTCGGCCCATTGAGTCAACTCCGCCTTTCAATCATGGCTGATCTATCTTTCCATCTCAAGCCCATTCTCTTGCCTTCTTCCCAAACCCCTTGACACCCTTACTAATCAAGAATCTGTTAAACTCTGCCTTAAAAATATCAATTGGCTTGGCCTCCACAGCCGTCTGTAGCAATGAATTCCACAGATTCACCACCTTCTGACTAAATAAATTCCTCCTCATCTCCTTTCTAAAGGCATGTCCTTTTATTTTAAGGCAATGGCCTTTGGTCCTAGACTCTCCCGCTAGTGGAAATATCCTTTCCACATCGTTCTATCCAGGCCTTTCATTGTTCAGTAAGTTTCAAGAAGGTTTCCCCCGCATCCTTCTAAAATGTGACAATGTGACTATAATAAACATAAATCCAAATCCATTTAGTCGGTTAGAAAGATTCGGAGCAGCTAAACAAACTGTATGGTGTGAAGATTGGAGTGCAGAAGAGACAGATTCATTCAAACGTATAATGCAATTAACCAAAATGTAATGTCGGAGGTATTTTGAAGTGGATGATCAGCTCAAATTACAAACAAAGAAAGTTTGGCTGAGGTCACTGTGGAAATAAGCCTCTTGATGCAATCAGCCTACGTTATTCTTCACTCAAGCAGGGAATTAGCAGGGAGTCCACCCAGTTTCAATATCCATTTACTCCCTATTTTCTAATGCCGATCAATGATTTAGATGAAGGGATTCAAAGTAACATTAGCAAATTTGCAGATGACACAAAGCTGGGTGGCAGTGTGAACTGTGAGGAGGATGCTATGAGAATGCAGGGTGACTTGAACAGGTTGGGTGAGTGGGCAGATGTATGGCAGATGCAGTTTAATGTGGATAAATGTGTGGTTATCCACTTTGGTAGCAAAAACAGGAAGGCAGATTACTATCTAAATGGTGTCAAGTTGGGAAAAGGGGAAGTACAACAGGATCTGGGGGTCTTTGTTCATCAGTCAATGAAAGTAAGCATGCAGGTACAACAGTCAGTGAAGAAAGCAAGTGGCATATTGGCCTTTATAACAAGAGTAGTAGGAGCAAAGAGGTCCTTCTGCAGTTGTATAGGGCCCTTGTGAGACCACACCTGGAATATTGTGTGCAGTTTTGGTCCCCTAATTTGAGGGAGTTATTGCTATTGAGGGAGTGCAGCGTAGGTTTACGAGGTTAATTCCTGGGATGGCGGGACTGTCATATGCTGAGAGAATGGAGCGGCTGGGCTTGTACACTCTGGAGTTTAGAAGGATGAGAGGGCATCTTATTGAAACATATAAGATTATTAAGGGTTTGGACAAGCTAGTGGCAGGAAACCTGTTCCTGACTTTGGGGGAGTCCAGAACCAGGAGCCACAGTTTAAGAATGAGGGGTAAGCCATTTAGAACTGAGAAGTGGAAACACTTTTTCTCACAAAGAGTTGTGAGTCTGTGGAATTCTCTGCCTCAGAGGGCAGTGGAGGCCAGTTCTCTGGATACTTTCAAAAGAGAGCTAGATAGGGCTCTTAAAGATAACGGAGTCAGGGGATATGGGGAGAAGGCAGAAACGGATACTGATTGGGAATGATCAGCCATGGTTCGAAGGGCCGAATGGCCTACTCCTGCACCTATTATCTATTTTTTATTGTCTTCTTCAATCATGAACTAGAATGAGCTGCCTGAGGAAGTGTTAGAGGCGGGTAGAGTTACAACATGGCAAAGACATTTGGACAGGTTCATGGATAGGAAAGGTTTAGAGGGATATGGGCCAAATGCAGGCAAATGGGACTAGCTCTGGAAGACACATAGTTAGCATGGATGTGCTGGGCTGACGGGCCTGCTTTCATGCTGTATAACTCTACAACTTTTGGGAATTGTGCAGCATACTCCCAAAGGAAAATCTTGTCAAAGTCATAGAGTCAAGTACTAAATCTTTTGTGATTCCAGTTTGGCCCTATATGCCATGGTTCATGATTTCTCTGCCATTTGCTGCTTTTCACTAGCAATAAAGTGTTAACTCACTGCTATAAAAAGTAAAAAAAATGATGGAAAAATCAAAAGCAGCAGGTCTTGGATATCTGAAATGAAAACAGAAAATGATCGAGATACCCAGTGGAGAGAGAATTTGAATTCATATTTGTAGGAAGGAATTGTAGATGCTGTTTTATACCATAGAGACAAAATGCTGGAGTAATTCAGCGGGCCAGGCAGCATCACTGGAGAAAAGGAATAGGTGATGTTTTGGGTCGAGACCCTTCTTCAGACTGAAAGGCAGAGAAAGTCAGAGCAAAATGGGACCGGCCACTCAGGACAACCAGAAAGGGGTCCATAAAGGCCCATTGTTGGGTGGGGAAGATATGCTGCTACTGACAACGATGCACGGATGTGAACAGTAGATCGACTAGAGAAGGGGAGGGTGCTCATGGCTGGGGGGACAGAGGGCGGAAGGAATGCAGGAATAACTTGAAATTGGACATCATACATTCATACCACTGAGTTGTAAGCTGCTCAAGTGAAATATGAGGCACTGTTCATCCAATTTGCATGTGGCCTCACTCTGACAGTGGAGGAGGCCCAAGCAGATAGGTCAGTATTGGAATGGGAAGGGAAGTTAAAATGTTTTTTCTCCAGAGATGCTGCCTGACCCCTGAGTTATTCCAGCATTTTGGGTCCAACTGAGTTCACATTTCAGGTTGTGATCTTCCATGAGAACAGACAAAAGGTAGAAATCAAACACATTGAAATTTGCAGAGAAGGGATAAGGGTGGCGAGAACAAAGGGAATATCTCTGAGGTGGTGGAGATTGTATCACATTAGTGGAGACAGCTGGGATCATCTTAAAGTTACAGTGTGTACGTTGGTAAGTGGTACTGCAGTGAGACTACAGACGACATTTTGCACACACACCCTGACTTTCACATTTTACTTTAAGTAGGGGGATTCAATACAGTTGAATGCCTGGAGTTGGCAGGCTTACTAGTGGCACCCAGGTCTTATTCACCTGCTGAATCAAATTGCAAGCTGGAAAAGGCGCAGGGAACATCACGGGATGCTCTGATCTGGGAACCACCTTGCACTTGTGATCATTTATAGTTCTCAGCTGTCTGCTGTGCTTAAACAAATGACAATCTTGAGAAACGCGGCCGTTGAAAAGAGCGTTGTCGCGGAAACAAATGCCACAGCAGAATATCAAGGGTCGAGACTCACTGAGTCAAGTCACTTTGAACAGCAGACAATCCGGGCCACAGGAAGCAGCTATGCACAAAGCAGGCCATAGTAGAGAGAGATTCCTCACCACCATTGCATTCTATATTCAGGCTCCACGTAACCGGGTATTAGCAAGGACCCACCCAGTAAAGCGTTTTGCTTATGAAGCAAGTGATTATAAATCCTGCCTGCTAGCTTATAGTCTAACAACCTCTAACATGTGCGTTGGTGTGGACATCTACAAGCAACCAGATATTTTAAATGACGAGAAATGTAATAATGTAATGTACGAAGGGAAGAGATTGAACTTTTTTTCGCCTTCCATCACAGTGAGGAATGTGGAGGAGTCACTGTGGTGGATGTTTATGTTAAAATGTATTTTGTGTGTTCCGCTGCTTTTTATTTGTATGACTGACTTGGCAAATGAAATTCCTCGTATGTTGCAAAACATACTTGGCTAACAAAGTATTATTGTATTGTATTATGAACTATATCAGCAGCACATAACAAAAGCCAGGATTGCATAGTTGATAAGGCAGTTCCGATCACCTGCTTTGCCCAGAAGCAAAAAAAAAATTATCGTAAATTAGATGGTGCATTATGTCCAAAGTCACCCATCTGGACCTAGAATAAATGACGTTAAGTGTCATTTAGTTAAAACAGTGGTGGCCAAGTCACTGAGTATTACCTAAAGCGGAGATTGATAGATTCTTGATTAGTTTCTTGATTAGTATGGGTGTCAAAGGTTGTAGGGAGAAAGCAAGCGAATGGGGTTGAGAGGGAAAATAGATCAGCCATGATTGAATGGAGGAGTAGACTGCATGGGCTGAGTGGCCTAATTCTGCTCCTATGTCTTATGGTCAGTGTTTCAGGATTTGAGATTTAAGGATTAATTCAGCATCTTTGCCTTTATTCTCACACGCGAGAAATTAATGGTTTGATGTTTTCACAGGTGGGTGATACTTGGCCAATAGTCTGAGATGATCACTAACATGCTCAAAAGGAAATTCATGCGCAATTCAGTCAATGCGAGGATGTCTAACTGATGCCCACAGCGAATAGGCAAGAGGGCAACACGATGGCGCAGTGGTGGAGTTGCTGCCTTAAAGCGCCAGAGACCCAGGTTCGATCCTGACTACAGGCACTGTCTGTATGGAGTTTGTACGTGCTCCCCGTGACCCACTCATTATGTCTCAGAAGCAAAAAAGAGGAACAGGAATTGGCCATTCAAACTTTCGAGCCTGACCACAACACCTGCCACCCACTAATAGCAATTTACCACTGGCAGGAAAACCTGCGAGCTTGAAATGATTTCAGTCATATTTATTTTTCTCTCTGCTCAAGTTAAACATTGTAATTGATGCAGGTTAGAATCTACCAACCTGATCTACCTCTGTGACCAAGCTTTATGGTCACAGAATTTATACTCTGAACCCATAGCCCTACTCGCTTAGCAACAGTCCCAAATTGTTGTTAAACCCACTGACAAGGGAGGTGCGATTGTGACCCAGCATTTTGTGTCCTTTTCTTGGTGAACCAACGTGCGCAGTTCCTTGTTTCTACATTATGGTCAACAGTCCTAATTTGCATGAGATTAACATGTCTGGCCCTGTCATGCGATGTTTTAAAATGCAAAAGGCATCATTAGAAATAAAAACTGTAAAAAGTATATTCTAGCAAAAGAATTGTTCCCACAAATAAAGTAATTTCTTGCCTGTAGCGTCTCTCAGGTGCAGAGACATTTCAGAGGACCCAATCTATTCGAGTGAATTATCACAGGGGCAGATACTTGAACTGTCCATGTATCCTTCCAGCTGACTGAACAATGATAGCCAACATCTTCACAGTGCCATTCCTGCCTTATATTGGCTGGGCATATATCCACTGGAATTTAGAAGGATGAGAGGATATCTTATAGAAATAAATAAAATTCTTAAGGGATTGGGCAGGCTAGATGCAGGGAAAATGTTCCCAATGTTGGGGGAGTCCAAAACCAGCAGTCACCGTTTAAGAATAAGGGGTAGGCCATTTAGGATTGTGATGAGGACAAACGTTTTCTCCCAGAGAGTTGTGATCTGCCACAGAAGGCAGTGGAGACCAATTCACTGGATGCATTCAAGAGAGAGTTAGATACAGCTCTGAGGACTAACGGAATCAAGGGATGGGGGGAGAAACGGGGTACTGATTTTGGATAATCAGCCATGATCATAATGAATGGCGGTACTGGCTCGAAGGGCCGAAGGGCCTATTCCTGCACCTATTTTCTATGTTTCTATGCCCTGAGCTAAGCTTTAACCATCACCTCTTCCAAGCACCAACCCCCAAGCATCCTTCACCATTCATCCCTTTGACAATTTCCACTCCCTCCCTACTTCTACTAATGTATTGTTCAACAAAAAGTAGCCTTGACAGTTGCAGCTAACACAGGCTTTTGGAGAAAGGGATTTCCAAACTTGCTCTGAACTTACTGTGCAGAAAATTACACCCTGAATTCACTCCTATTGTTTATGCTCTTTTGTACCGATATTCCTGATCAGAAGAAGTTATTTCTCCGTAGCTTATCTACTGAGTCACTTCATATTAGATACCATCATACAACATGAAACATAAAACAAACGGCACAAGAACTAGCTCTTCGGCCCATGGTGTCTGCTCTATACATGAGCCAAAGTTAAACTAATCTCCTATGCCTGCACGTGATCTATACCCCTCCATTCCTGCATATCCATGTGCCTATCCAAAAGCTTCTTGAATACCATGATCGTAACTGGACGCATTACTACTCCAGGCATCATGTTCCAGGCACGCACCACTCTCTGTGTAAAATATTTTTCCGCACATCCCTTATCACCTTAAAGCTCTGTCCTCCACTCTTAGACATTTCCATTCTAGAATAAAGGTTCTGACTGGTTTACACTATCTAAGTCTCTCATAATTTTATATACTTTTATCAGGTCTCTCTTCAGCCTCCAACGTTCCAGAGAAGACTTTCCAAATTTGTTCAACTTCTCCTTATAGCTATTATTCTCTAATCCAGGTAATATTCTGTTTAAAAGTAGAAACAAAGAACTGCAGATGTTGGTTTATACCTCAGAATGACACAAAGTCAATGCACCCTCTTCAAAGTCTCCACATCCTTCCCGTAATGGGGCAACCCGAACTGCACACAATACTCCACATATCTAAACGCAAGAGATTACATTCAAGCCGACAAAATTCTTTCAGATAAAGAGAAACAATTAACTTAAACATGTTTAAGTAAGAGTTAGACAGGCACGTGAATGGAAGAGTTTTGGAGGGATATGGTCCAAATGCAGGCAGGTGGGACAGTGTCGGTGGGACAGTTTCGCTGGGACATGTGGGCCGGTGTGGGCAAGTTTGGCCTGTTTCCACGTTGTATCACTCTATGACTCTAACCGCAGATGCTGATTTACACAAATGGACACAAAGTGCTGGAGTAACTTAGCGGGTCAAGCAGCATCTCTGGAGAACATGGATAGGTGGCATTTCGGGTCCTTCAGCCTAATTGCAGTGGGGGGGGGAGGGGGGGTGGGGGAGAAAGCTGGAAGAGTCGGAAGGCAGGACAAAACACGGCACAAATAGATGAACACAAGAACGAGGGGGGTTTTGATAGGCAGATGGTTGGAACAAAAGTCGGAGATTACAGCAGAAATTGTGAGACAGCAGATTGACGAGTTGCGAATTGTGAAGCCAGAGAAAGGAATGTACGAGGGTTACTAAAGGAACTAACGTGTTCTTCTGTGTGGATAAATGGGATATCTGTTAAATAATCTGCAGTTAACTAGAACTAGAAACCTTTGAAAATACAAATTACATTCTCCACCTCTCTCTGACATGGAGTTTTCCAGCGGCCTCTTGCCACAGCTGACAGGAATGGAATGCTGCGGTTCTGTCTATTTTAAACACATCAATTTATAGTAGCTCCTTGAAAACAAGAAGGTCACCACGAATTGGTTCAGAGCAACAGTGATTTGTATGTTTGCTCATTGGTCCTAATGTTACAGTAAGACCAATAAAAGTCATCGTTGCTGCTTGACTACACAGTGCAAACTCTCAGCCCAGCATTCGGTAAAGTGATCTTGATCCTCCGCTCTCCCCTACACGTTACTCAGCAAGGGGGTCCCTCAAGCTTTGGTGAACAAGGTGTCTTAAGTTTTTAGCTCCTCATACACACCACCAGCATTCCTTTCAATCGATGCCAATCTCAACTCTGCGAGAAGTAGAGAAACTGCAAGGACTGTTTATGATTAAACAAAAAACACGCATAAAACATTAAGGTTTAAACCTCATGTTGGAGGTTTGAAGATTAAAAACTTTGTTATCATGTTTTTGCAAACCTGCCCCAATGCATTCCGACACTGCTCAGAAGCACTGAGATTTCGATTTTGGTTCATGTTTATTATTGCCATGTATACTGAGGTACAGTGAAAAGCTTTGTATTGCATGCCATCCAAACAGATTAGATATGCAATACATAGACACAAGCAAGTCAAACTCAAGCACAACAGATAGAGCAAAGGGAAACATACAGAGTGCAGAATGTAGTTCTCAGCATTGTAGTGCATCATTTCCAAAGACATCTCCAATGTCCTCTATGGGGTAAAGGTGAATCGAACAGTACCCTAGCCTAGGGAAAGACCTAAACCTAAACATACACGAGGTTGTTGTTTATCAATTATTATGTAATGTTGTCCCTTGTCTGGACCTTGAGTCCGAAATAAAGTTTATTATTATTATTATCAACTACATCGCGGCTAGTGTTCAATACCATCCATCGCTCCAAATTTGTCATCACATACTCCACTCAGCATTAACGCAGTGGTGACACTCAAATATGGCCATTATAAAATTGTGATAGGGACATTGCAAAACTGTGTACATACACCTACAATATGGCTGTTGTACAACTGTGCCATACACTGTAATAGGTACTGAAGAAGGGTCAAAAGGTCACCTATCCATGCTCTCCAGAGATGTTGCCTGACCTGCTGAGTTGCTCCAGCACTTTGTGTCCTTTACAGTAATACACACATTCTAAAACTGCATTTTATCAAAAGTAAGTGGATTCCAATAGAAGAAATTGGTATAGTTAGCCAAAAAAAAGATCAAAGAGTTGGCTCTTCTTAAACAAAACTATTGGCCAGAGTTGATAACACATTGAAACACAATCATCAAACTTGCCTGTTCTGGCCCAGGAAGTTAAAGTCTCCACTATACAGTCGTCAGTCGCAGATCATGCAAGAATTTGGGTCTCACTGGAGTTGCCAGATCCTGCATTAAGCTGGCGGATACTCAACTGCTTGTTAAATTGTTTGTCTTTGAGTACACTGGGTGCTACATTCCTCTGGTTAGAAGTTCCACTTGGCAGCAACAATCAGGCAGAGGACAAAATAAGCAGCAAAAAAAGGGCATAGCAAACTGGACCAATAAAAGGGAGTACCAGCCTAGGACGGAGAGAGAGAGAGAGAGCACCAAAACAGGGGAAATATGTCCCAAAAGAGGAGCAATAATAGAGCACTAAATGAGCAGCAATACAATGGAGCACCAAATCCGGAGGTAATAAAGGGCGACACCAAACCAGGGGAAATAAAAAGGAGCACAAATCTAGGAGCAATAAAATGAAGCACCAAACAAAGAGCGCTTGGAGGAGACCCACTTGGTCACAAGGAGTATGTTCTAACTTCACCCAGACAGCACTAGAGGTAGGGATGGAATCCAGGGTCTCTGGCATTGTGAGGCAGTAGCTCTACCGGCTATGCCACTGTGTCATCCTAAAAATTCATTACCAAATTTATCCTGCCCTGGGATAAATGTTCTAGCTAACAATCTCCATTGTGGAAAATCATTTCTGACTGATATAAGGAAAATTCTTTACAAATAATTGTGGACTTTGTGTAGTGCAGACATAGCAATGGAGATGAAAGCATGGGAACCAGTTAAGAACCAATTGATTCTTAAAAGATGTGGCAAGACGGAGAGGGGGAATTCAAGGTAATTGTGGATGGGGGAACGTAGGCTGGTCGTGTAACCCTCCACATCCATAATTATCATTGAACGCAAGCCAGAAAGCCTTCTTAGAAATAAATATTTTATAAGAAAATTATTTGTAGGTTTTTAAAGCAGAGATTAAGAAGGGTACAGAATAAATAATGCAAGCTCGTGTTTACATACAGCTAATCCAAAATTTATAAATGTTCACCAGAAAAACTATTTATACAAGTGCAGCCAGCTGTTTATTCACAAATGGAGACATTATTTATTTTACATGGAATAAAAAATGACTTCACTGCTTATCGGGAGCTGCCGAGAGACAATAAATTTTCTAATTGACTTCTCTGTGGATGAGCTATCCTCCTGCATTACTGCACCCAGGAACTAATCCCACTCCACCTCCCCTGACACCACGTTTGGGGGAACTGGTCAACACAGATCCAGTGGCAATAATTTAAATGGGGAATGTTATTCTGTAAGAGATGTAAATAAAAACATGAAGATGCCGAGTGGAAGGTTTTGGCTGGCAAACAAGTCGCAGTTTTCAAAGTGTGCCAACCAGTTCAATAGCAATTACATTTGCATAACCTTGGTCATGCCTGAAGAACCAGACACCGCGGCCTTGAAGGGTGAGATTGCTTCATCATCAGTTGAGTAAACCATTTTGCATTATGAAATATGTACTATTTTACCCGAATAAAACAGGACATTGATGAACAATGTCACAGAAGATCAGCTAATATTCCACGAATACACACTGGATTTCAAGATGGAGCCCGAGCCAGGTGACTCTCCGCATGCTGGTCCCAGAGGTGATCTCCAATCACACATTACAATCGCTCCATTCTTTTAAACCTCTACTCATACAGTGCCATTTCTTACTTTAACTTTGCTCTGTACACTGTGGATGGCTCGATTGTAATCTTTCCACTGACTGGATAGCACACAACAAAAGCTTTCTCCTGTACCTCAGTACACGTGACAATAAACTAAACTAAACTATTTGACATTATTATCAACATATATCTCATAGAACATAGGACAGTGCAGCACAGGCACAGGCCCTTCAGCCCACAATGTTGGTGCCAAATGTTAGTTTAGTTTACAGATACAGCTTGGAAAGAGGCTCTGCGGCCCACAGAATCCACAGCGTACACTAGTTCTGCACACTAGAGGCAATTTATAGAAGCCAATTAAACTACAAACCCGCAGGTTGTTAGAATGTGGGAGGAAACTGGAGCTCCCAGCGATAGCTCACGCAGTTACAGGGAGAACGTACTAAGTTTGCACGTGCAGCACCCGCAGTCAAGATCAAACCCGGGTCTCCGGCACTGTGAGGCAGCAGCTCTACTGCCGTGCCACTGTGCCACCCCGTTAATGCCAATCTCCTCATGACCCATATTCCTCCAGTTCCTGCAGAGCCATGTGGCTATCTTCAATTCCACTGTTGTTTCTGCCTCTACCACCACCACCCCTGCAGCACATTGCATGGAGCCACCACTCTGCATAAAAAAATTGCCGCACACATCTCCTACGGTGTCTTGAATGGCATCTCACAAACTTCAAAATGTCACACCTTTGTGCAAGCGTAAACAAGACATTGCCATGAAGCAAAGAGCAATGTGAAGTGTTTGGATTAAAAACACGCTGCAAGCACATCAACCTTTATATGATCAATGACTGAAAAGTAACATAGCCCACATTTTGATCGGCAAGTTGAATGATTCAATTTCTATCTTAAAGAGTTGCTCACTTCACAGCAAGTAGTTTATAGGGGTCTTACAGGGTCTTCCAGCGGGAGAATAATACAATTGGCACTGCATAGTGAGCACTCCAGATACTCAGAGCTTGTAAATCAGATCACCGTGAGTTAACCCGTTGATCATGTGCACGCATTTACAATGGAGGGGTAACAAAGAGATCCCCAAGCACACTGACTGACAAGACACAAATGCACAATGAGAAATGCAAGTTGCCCTTTGGCTCGATTAATTCAGAGCCTTATTTTGAACGTGATGTTATCTACGGGAGGGTTAAGCTACTTTAAAAACAAAACAAGTATCGCTAGTTTTGATAGATTAATTTTAACCGGTCTAAAGAAGGGTCTTGACCCAAAACATCATTTTCTCCAGTGATGCTGCCTGACCTAATGAGCTACTCCAGTTTAATCCATATTTTAGTTTAGTTTAGAGATCCACCATTTGGAATCCAGCCATTTGGCCCACTGAGCCCAGGCCGACCATCGATCCACCATTCACACTAGTTCTGTTCTCCCACTTTCTTATCCACTCCCTACACACTTGGGGCAATTTACAGAGGCTAATTAACTTACAGACTCGCACGCCTTTGGGACGAGGGAGGAAACCCACGCGGTCACTCAGAGAACGTGCAAACCTGACACAGACAGCACCCGAGGTCACTGGCACTATAGAAGGCAGCAGCTCCACCAGGTGCGTGACAGTGCCATCTGTAGCTGATGCATATTTCCTTGGCAGTTCCGTAATGGGGCAGGGGACTCTTACCTTGAGGTAGTACGTGCCTTCTCATCATGCATATCCAAATGGTGAGGTGCTCCGTTTGCCAGGGAACTCAGAGAATATTTGTGGAATGCATTGTCCGACAGGCTGCTGTTTGTTGACTCCTCTGAGCTGCTCACCAAAGTCCCGTTTAAGTCTGCAAAGTAGCATTGAGATGCTTTGCCCCCAGGGGAAGTCTCCAAGAACCCGTCCTCCAGGAACTGACTGCTACCTTCCTTGATCCGCTGCTGAATCAAGGGGGTGAGGGGCATGTCAAAGCTGAAGCCACGCTCGCTCTCGTCAGTGGAAGACATGTCCAGTGAGTCCAGGCTGTTGTAAGAGGTGCCTTTCATTTGCTGGCACTCCATGATATGTTCAAACTGCGAGCTGAAGATGTCGGTCACCTCACTCTGCGAGGTCCACGGATATTCAAACTCGGGCTCCCTCATTGCTGCCACCATCGGTAAACTGAGGAGACAACAGTCAGATGTACAGTTAGAGAAACACAAGGAGATCGGCACATAAGACATAGGATCTGAATTAGGCCATTCGGCCCATCGAGTCTGCTTTATACAATAGACTTTAGAGATACAGTGTAGAAACACACCCTTTGGCCCACAGGGCTGACCGGCGACCACCCTATACACTAGCACTATCCTACACACAGCGGTCAATTTATAATTAACAGAAGCCAATTAACCTATAAACCTGTAGTCTTTGGAATATGGGAGGAATCATCAATATGGATCACCCGGAGAAAACCCACATGGTCACAGGAAGAACGGATAAACTCAGTGCAGACCGCACCCATAGTTAGTATCGAACCCAGGTCTCTGGTGCTGTAAGGACTAGCGTTCAATCCTCGTCTTGTATGATGTCTGTGTGGAGTTTGCAAGTTCTCACCATGACTATGTGGATTTCCTCTGGGTGCTCCAGGTTCCACCTGCATCCCAATGACATATGGGTTAGTGGTTAAATTGACCCATGTGTGTCGGTGAGTGGAGGAATTGGGGGATAGAAGATGGGGAAGGAGAACATAAAATAGGCTCAATGTTAACAGGACAAAATGTAGACTCTTAAACATCGGCAAGACCAAACACAGACTGGGCGATAGTTTCACAGAACACCTTCGCTCAGCCCGTCTGAACCTACCTGATCTCCTGGCTGCTGGACTCTTTAATTATCCTTCCCATTCCTACACAGACCTTTCTGTCCTAGGTCTCCCCCATCGTAAAAGTGAGGCTAAACGCAAATTGGAGGAACAGCATCTCATATTTCGTTTGGGCACCTTACAGCCCAGTAGTATGATGATTTATTTCTCTAACTTCAGCGAGCCATTCTTTATCTCTATCCCTCCCCCACCCAGATTGCACTAGCTACAAACAGCTAACAATGGCCTGTTTCCTTTATCATCGTTACTTGTTTGCATGTCCTTCTTTCATTGTTCTTTATCTCTCCACATCACTGTCTATACATCTTGTTTCCCTTATCCCTAACCAATCTGAAGAAGGGCCTCGACCGGAAACGTCACCCATCCCTTCTCTGCTGAGATGCTGCCTGTCCCGCTGAGTTACTCCAGCTTTTTGTGTCTATCTTTGGTTTACAGGACCTTGATGGTCGGTATGGAGTTGGTGGGCTGAAGGATCTGTCCCCTTCCATATGACTCTGACTTAATCTCACCTGTCTCAGCAGATGCAGTGGAATGTCACTGCTCTACATTGCTAAATAAATAGTCAAACAGTAAACACTTTCACCTTCTGACCTGGCAACACAGTGGTGCAGCTATAGAGTTGCTGCCTTAAAGCACAGAGACACGGGATCGATTCTGACTACGGGTGCTGTTGGTATGGAGTTTTACGTTCTCCCTGTGACCTGTGGGTTTTCTCCAGTTTCCTCCCACACTCCAAAGATGTACAGATTTGTAGGTTAATTGGCTTCTGTAGGTTGTCCCTAGTATAAGGTAGAACTAAGTGCATGGACTCAGTAGGCCAAAGGGCCCGTTTCCACGCTCATCACTAAAACTAAAACAATGTAAATGTTCATAATGGTCCCATATTACATATTGCAAGCCCTTTAGTTTAGTTTAAAGATACTGCGCAAAAATAGGCCCTTTGGCCCACCGAATCCGCGCCGACCAGCGGTCCGCACACACACACTGGGGACAATTTCCAATTTTACCGAAGCCAATTAACCTACAAACCTGTATGTCTTTGAAGCATTTGAGGAAACCGGAGCACCCGGAGAAAAACCACGGAGGTCACAGGGACAATGTACAAACTCCCTATAGACAGCACCCGTAGTCAGGATCGCACCCGGGTCTCTGGCGCTGTAAGGCAGCAACTCTACCGCTGTGCCAATGTTCAGCCCAACATGCCCATGCTGACCAACAGCTGGTCCCACATGCCCCCGTTTGGCCCATATCTCTCTAAACCTTTCTAATCCATATACCTGTCGCAATGATAGAGTAACAATGTCCCTCTGGCCAAAGCAGAAAAGGACGATCGCATCACCCATTAAGTCTTATGATGAATGAGCTGCATGATGACATTATTGCATCATCGCCCACATACACAGGCATGTAGTACCCAGAGTGAGGCAAAAAAGCTGAGAAAGATTAAAGCAAAAACTGCTGATGCTAAATTCCGAAACAAAACCTAACAAATGCCAGAGCAAAGTACAAAGTGCTGGAGGAACTCAGCGGGTCATGCAGCATCTGAGGAAGTAACGGTCAGATGATGTTTTGAGTCAAGACCATTCTTCATGACAGCACCCGTCTGAAGAAGAGTGCAGGCCCAAAACGTTGCCTGTCCATTCCTTCCCTAGATTCTGCATGACCCACTGAGATCCTCCAGCACTTTGTACTTTGGTTATGCCTCCAGGATCAGCAGTCACTGTCTCTAGAAACTGCTGGAAATGCACAGCAGGTTCATGTGCATCTGTGGAAAGGAATTAGAGTTAACATTGCAGGTTAACTGCTTGTCATCACAATGGGACTTACGATTGTGACCTAAAACCTTGTGTCTATTTATCTCACTGCAGATGCTGCCTGAGCTGCTGAGTGTTTCCAACATTTTCTGTGTAGGTCTGAGAAACCTTGTTATTCAACATTAAGAGAAGGTTCCTTTGCATCAGATCCATCAGCAAGTCCTTGGCAACAACATTTTTGAACAGCATTGTGAGTTTTAACTTTTGATTCTGCCCCTCAAAGATGCCAGATTTTGGACTTTGTAAATGAAAATGTAGGCCCACTTATCAACATGACAGGCTTAAAATTCATCCTACTAACATTTTATTTTTTAAATAATTTCCAGGGATCAAAAAAACCTAGAAGTCCTTGGCTGGCACCATGTGGAAGGAACCATGCACTTCACATGAGTTAGCGTAAACTTTTTTCATTCTTGACCAAAATAATTCTGTTTAATCGTATAGACAGTAGATGTCCTCCCAACCTAGGCTGCTCAATGTAATGGTGGATGAAATTGGAAAATTAATGAACAATCATGTTTTATCCCATAGATTTTGTCACAAAATTGATTCAAATAAATTTGCCAAATTTCTTTAACCAATTAATGTCTGGATTGATGATGCATTTGGAATCATCTTCTTGAGGCTTAAAATGTGAAGGTTATTTTTATGCACAGTGAGTAAATAGTAAAAACAAAACTCTTGGGGAGTTTTTAGAACAGTTTCATGTTCTCACCGAGATCTCCTGGTGTAAAACCTGCCTGTCTGCACGCACGTTGTTGGTTGACATAACCATGGCAATGTGACGTCACAATATTGCATGCACATCTATCGTACTACGGATTGAAATCTAACCGGTTGCTGTACCCATCGCATGTCTTTATGACATCACATCAGGGTGAGAGTTGGGCAAAACATTGATTTATTATTGTCACGTGTAGCGAGATACAGCAAAAAGTTTTGTCTTGCGTGCTATCCAGGCAAATCATAGCATACATGAGGTACAGCAGGTAAAGCAAGACGAGAAAGGAAACAGGGCAGAATATAGTGTTACAATCACAAAGAGGTTTAGAGATACAGCGTGGAAACAGGACATTCGAGGCCACGCCACCATTGCTCACCCGTACACTAGTTCTATGTTATCACATTTTCGCATCGTGCATACCCGGGGAAATTTACAGAAGCCAATTAACCTACAAACCTGCATGCCATTGGAACAAGGGAGGAAACAGTAGCACCCGCAGAAGACAGGGGTAATGGGCAAATTCCCACAGGCAGCACTCGTAGTCAGGATCAAACCCGGGTCTCAGGCGACTGAGGCAGTAGTAACTCTACTGCCGTGCTATTGTGCCATGATCCAGATTAAAATTGCAAAGTGCAGAGGCCACTACAAGGTAGATTGGGAGATCAGTAACTCAAGACTAGGTGCAGATCTAACATTACAAGAAAATGTGCCAGAATCCATCTACAGCTTTATCAGTTATGTTCAATGCTGTATCTCCTTGCAACAAGAATGTTTAACCAAAAGTAGTATACCTCAAGATGATAATATAATGGAGCTGAGATTGATAGTATTATACCTCGAGATGATAATATAATGGAGCTCAGATTGATAATCAATGGGATATACAAGAATTTGTATACTTTTCACATTGCTTTCAGAACAAGTACTTTTCAGAAAGCTAAATATTTTTGAAATGTGATTACAATTCTGAAAATTCAGGGCTACTTTGCATACCATCAGCTCCCACAAGCAATGAGTTGCAACCTGAACCTTCCGTCTCTAAGGTCAAAGCTGATATGGGAGGAAGACAAGGAAAAAGAGAAGATTCAGAAGAAAATGCCGTCAGAATTCCCAATTCACTGTCAGGCAAATTTATTGAAGGAATTGAAAGAAGGAATACTTTGTCGAAACATCGAACCGAAACGTCACCTATTCCTTTTCTCCAGAGGTGCTGCCTGACCCGCTGAGCTACTCCAACATTCTGTGTCATCTCCTCAACGAGGTCCCTCATCTGATCCAACATTCACCTCCCAGTCAATGCCACCCAACTGAACGTTTTTTTAGAGCATTGTTTTTGGTGCGATTTACAGTGTGGACAATGACGGCCACATTTGCCCATGAGGCAGCAATAAATATAGGTAAAAAATGGGCAGCATAATATGCTACCTGACCCGCTGAGTTACTCCAGCATTGTGTGTATATCTCAGGTATAAACCAGCACCTGCAGTCCCTTTTTATTACATTAAAAACAATGGCATTGGCTTTGAGGTAATATGGAGCATCCTGGATTCGGGAATACAAATATACAATATTTATTTCTTTCAATGTTAAATGTACAAAGATACTTAAAATTACCATGAATTATTTTTGCTAGATAATCAAATTTTGATGTGAAAACCACATATATCTTTCTGTTTTAATTATTGAAGCTCTTCGCTATTTGAATGAGGATTATTAAATAATAACAGATTTCCTTACTTCTATATATCCCAAATCAGTAATGGTTATTACAATGCCAACTTTTGTCCAAATGGCTTTCCGTCAAGGGGGCAGTGTGGGTAATAGGAATAGCTAATCTTCGCACATGTACGGCACCAGTCAAGTTGCGTTCTTTGTTAAGCAATTAGACATTTAGACTTTGGAGATTCAGCATGGACACCGGTCCTTCGGCCCACCGAGTCTATGCCAACCAGCAATCACTCCGTACACTAGCAGTATTCTACACATTAGGGATAATTTACAATTTCTACTGAAGCCAATTAGCCTGCAAACCTAAATGTCTTTGGAGTGCGCGAGGAAACCATAGCATCCGGAGAAACCTCACACGGTCACATGGAGAACATACAAACTCCGTACAGACAGCACCCGCAGTCAGGATTGGACCCGGTCCCCATGCGCTGTAAGGCAGAAACTCTACTGCTGTGCCACCCCTATGTGGGACCATGCAAAAATAGTGATAGGCAGTCAATACGAACGGGGAGAATGTTGATTTTGGAGATTGTTTTCTTCCACTTAAATATTTTCATTATTATTGGAACATATCTTGTACGACAGAGCTAGGCAGGTTAGAACTAAGGCTCAGGCTTAGAGTTGGGGAAGAGTGGTGCCACCCCCAACTCTTTCCCCACCTGGCTTAAGCCTGCTCTTTCCAGGGACTCACAGTAGATCTCCAGCCACAATTGCATGCCGAGAGAAAAACAAAGGGAAGTGCAAAATAAAATGGCCAGAGTGAAGACCACCGTAAATTGGAGGAGCAGCACCTCATATTTCGCTTGGGCAGTTTGCACACCCTAGTCTCTACTTTCTTCTCCCCTTGTCAGCTCTCCCTCAACCCACTGGCTCCACCTCTTCCTTTCTTCTCCCCCCCCCCCCCCCCACCCTCACATCAGTCTGAAGAAGGGTTTCGACCCGAAACATTGCCTATTTCCTTCGCTCCATAGATGCTGCCTCACCCGCTGAGTTTCTCCAGCATTTTTGCCTACTCACAATAATCATTAATCTTTTTCCTTTTACTTTCTTTTGCTGTATTATTTTGCTATCTCCGATTTCCTTTGTTGTAAGGCGTTCCTTTCCTCTCATGTGTTATTTGGAAGTCTACCTTGGTTGATGGAGATGGTTTCTTTCTTGTGTATTTTGATAGAGGAATTGTTTGATTTGGAACGAGAGGCCTTTAAACCTTTGTAGCTGTGAATGGACATGGAATTTAGAATGTATAGACACAAAGTGCTGGAGTAACTCAACGGGTCAGGCAGCATCTCTGGAGAAAAAGGATGGGTGACATCACAGGTTCTGACCTTTCTTTAGACTGATTGTAGTGGGAGGGGAAGAAAGTTAGAAAAGAGGAGGGGCAAGACAAAACCAGGCAAGTGATAAGTACAGGTGATGTTTAAGAAAGAACTGCAGATGCTGGAAAAATCGAAGGTAGACAAAAATGCTTGAGAAACTCAGAGGGACAGGCAACATCTATGGAGCGAAGGAATAGGCGACGTTTCGGGTCGAGACCCTTCTTCAGGCTGATGTCGGGGGGTGGGGGAACGGGAAAAAGAAAGGAAGAGGCGGAGACCGTAGGCTTGCAGGAGAGCTGAGAAGGGGAGGGGAAGGAGGGAGAAAGCAAGTACAGGTGATCCTGACCTTGAACGCTGTCTGTGTGGAGTTTGCAAACTCTCCCTGTGACCACGAGGATTTCCTCCAGGTGGTCCATTTCCTCTCACATCCTAAAGATGTGCAGGTTTGGGGGTTCATACGTTCCAGGAGCAGAATTAGGCCATTTGGCCAATTAGGCCAAGTCTACGTCATTCAATCATGCATTGGCTTCTGCAAATTGCCCCTAGTGTGTAGGGGGTGAATGAGAAAGTGGGATAAATTAGAACACAGCTGCTTGGATTCGATGGTCTCAGCAACAAGGAGAGGTTGGATAAACTTGGATTGTTTTCTCTGGAACGTCGGAGGTTGAGGGGAGACTTGATAAAATTATGAAAGGCACAGATAGGGTGGACAATCAGAACCTTTTTTTGCCAGGGTGCAAATGTCCTACACTAGAGAGCACAGCTACAGGTGAGAGGAGGAACGTTTAATGGAGGTGTACAAGGCAGGTTTTCTACACAGAGAGTGGTGGGGTCCTGGAATGCCTTGCCAGGGGTGGTAGTGGGGACAGAAACGTTACTGGAGTTTAAGAGGCTTTTAGACAGGTACATGGAAGTGCAAGGAATAGGAGAATATGGGTCATGTACAGATACACGAGATCAATTTAACAACACAAAATGCTGGAATAATTCAGCAGGTCAGGCAGCATCTCTGGAAAAAAGGAATAGGTGACGTTTGTGTCGAGATCATTCTTCAGACTCAGTCTGAAGAAGGGTCTTGGCCCGAAACGTCATCTCTTCCTTTTCTCCAGAGATGCTGCCTGACCTGCTGAATTACTCCAGCATTTTGTATCCATCTTTGGCGTAAACCAGCACCTGCAGTTCATTTGTAAACAGTTGAGCGTGAAGGAGCGGCCGGGCTTCTATGCTCTGGAATTTAGAAGGATGAGAGGGGACGTTATTGAAACATATAGGATTATTATGGGATTGGACATGCTAGAGGCAGGAAACATGTTCCCAATGTTGGGGGAGTCCAGAACCAGGGGCTACAGTTTAAGAATAAGGGGTAGGCCATTTAGAACGGAGATGAGGGAAAACATTTTCACCCAGAGAATTGTGAATCTGTGGAATTCTCTGCCTCAGAAGGCAGTGGAGGCCAATTCACTGGATGCTTTCAAGAGAGAGTTAAATAGAGCTATTAAAGATAGCGGAGTCAAAGGACATGAGGAGAAGGCAGGAACTGATTGTGGATGATCAGCCATGATCATTTGAATGTCAGTGCTGGCTTGAAGGGCCGAATGGCTCACTCATGCACCTATTGTCTATGATCATGTTCAGCACAAACATTGTGAGCTGAAGGGAGCCCATCCCAGTGCTGCACTACTCTGTCCTCTGGAGGGAACGATTAATTGATGCTCGTCAGGGACTCAGTGAACCGAAGGGCCTGTTCCCGTGCTATATCTCTAAACTAAAAGAAGATGTGGCATGACGCAAGAACGGAAACCTAAACACATGTCCAAGGGCCCTGACAAGGAGCGAACTGTGAAATAAGGCGATGATTGGAGAGGACTAGACCAAGGGAAATTAGGTCTGGGAGACATTATTGGAAATCTGGAAACTAAACTCTTTTGACTGTACTCAGAATCTCTGAACTATTTTAAAATATGCCTGCCTTGTTTGAAGCATCAGTCAAGATGGAATTGCTATTGAAATGATATTCAAGTCTCCCAAAGCAGTTGTTAAATGCGGTAATTATGGGCTGGCACTGGATAACAGGACGATGCAAGCATCTTTGGTATTGCAGAAATGTAACTGGTTCCTAAGATCCTTGTGAGAGAGATATATGTCTCAATCGACCATGTAAATCCCTCCCTTTCATTCCAAGAACAAATGAGACTATTCACAGGAAAGGTTTAATACCGTTTGCTGGTTAACTTCCAGCAAATTGAAGATCTTCCTCAGAGTTTATTAAAAAATTGCGAGTATTTTTTTTTAAAACAATTTGTGGCTTTCATTGGTGTTGTTTGACCAAAAGTTAAAATTAATTTGTTACACAACATCAGGGTGATCATTACATTTTAAATCTCTCTACTTTGAATGTAAACGGGAAAAAAACCTCCAGGGGAATAAAGATTTAAATAAGTGCCAAATCACAGACCATAAGTCCTAACGTTATATAGCAACACCTATTTACATTGATAATTCAGGCCTTATGTTATCAATAATGAAGGTGTTGACCTGGGAGGGGACACACACACGTGCCAGACAGGGAAAAACCCAAGGAGATAACTAACGGAGGTGAACAAAATTGCTGGAGAAACTCAGCAGGTGAGGCAGCATCTATGGAGCGAAGGAAATAGGCAACCTTCGGGTCGAGACCCTTCGGATTTCGACCCGAAACGTTGCCTATTTCCTTCACTCCATAGATGCTGCCTCACCCACTGAGTTTCTCCAGCATTTTTGTCTACCTTCGATTTTCCAGCATCTGCAGTTCCTTCTTTAAACGAGATAACTAATGGGTGGCTTTGGGAATATGTTGTACTTCATTGGGAATACAATGCAAATGCTCATTACAATTAGGTTTGATTATTTGACCGCTATCATGACCTTTTCATTTTAACATGACAATGTCTGCTGGCACATTGTGTGAATGATCAGAGCCTGATGATACCAGCACACAAAGAATGGTTAAATGTCATAATTTATTGCTGGGGTTCAGGAACTCTCAGTGTGTGCTGGTTCTCCTCTGCTGCTGTGGGTGTCTGGTACACAATGGGCCGAAGGCTATTGCCAGAAGAGGGCGAAGCAGAGAGGATCTCATCAGTACGCATGGGCAAAAGCAGCCACAGGGCAATCAAATGTGCACTTCAATGTGAATAGTCACCAAGTGCTGTCCTCATGATGGCGGTGAAAGTGGCCTCTCTCACTGGTCTGCCTCACTGTTGATGCACATACAGCCAGCTGGCTGGATTTGACCATGGTTACAAACCAAACTTAATGATTAAGCCCCCTGGCACTGAAACAACACCATTTCAAAGCTTCTGAATTGTTGGTGGAGATTTAAAAAATGACAAAGATGGGGAATTGGGAACCAGGGACATGAGTTTGAGGTGAGGAGGGGAAAGATTTAATAGGAATCTGATGGGTAATTTTTTCACGCAAAGGGTGGTGGGTGTTTGGAATGAGCTGTTGGAGGAGGTAGTTGAGGCAGGGGCTACTGCAACGCTTAAGAAACATATAAATGTTTGAATAGGAACGTTTTAGAGGGATATGTTCCAAATGCAGTCAGGTGAGATTAGTGTAGATGTGACATGTTGGTCGGTGGGCAAGGCGTGCCGAATGGCCTGTTTCCATGCTGTAAGACTCTGGCTCGAGGACAAAAGTTAAAAATCTTCTCCCCACAATCAAAATGTGGATTATGGAGATGTCGGAGACCTTAAATCTGGAAAAAATTAGATTTGTCTTAATTGACAAACCAGAATTATTTACTAGAATATGGTCTCCGTTCATAGATTATTTGAAGGGGTAGAATGGACCGGCGCTGAGACCTGACGGAAGCTTGAACCCAGTACTAGATGAATAGTTATGCTTTCTTACCTACAGACCTATCTCCTGTTCTATTATGGATAGTTTAATCTATTTTTCTAATATTCTTTTCTTTTTCTTTATTTTTTCTATCTATTAAAATAAAAAAATAATAATAATTAGAGTCAATGTTAATATGTAACCGATAAATGAAGACCCCAGCTGCATTGGTAGCGGAGTCCCTGGAATCCTGGATATTTAATATGTAACCGTTTAACAAAGTTTGTAGTGGTTTGGACTATGATATGTACATGCCTCTAATCAAATTTAACTTTAAAAAAAAATAAAAATAAATACAATTTAAAACAAAATAACAATAATAAAAAAATATATATTTTTTTTTTTAATTTCCTTCTGTTCGCTTTTCTCCCATTCCAAATTTCCTTTCCACTATTTCACTTTCTTTACCTGATTTGATACCTGGGTAAAGTTAGCTGTTTTAGTTCACCCTCCATCCCAGTTCGTCCTGAAGTTCAGTCCTTCCAAATCATGTCCTTTATGACCATACAAGTCCTTGTCTTGCACAGGCACTGTTGCAATGAAGAGAGTCGCAGCACCCAAAACAAAGCAATATTACCAAGGGCAACAGAAGAATATGGGGGGAGAACCGAAGATATAAAGATGAAAAGAGAGACGAGTCTGCCAACTGTCTCCGAAGCCTGCTCTGCCTTTCAGCGAGATCATAACCAATAGTGTTTCCATGGCTCACTCTTTTAACTAAAGTTAAACTCCTACATTTCTTGACTCTCTCAATGTCCAAGAGCCACTCTTAGTAGTTATTACGGGTGTCCGGGGTTATGGGGAGAAGGCAGGAAAATGGGGTTGAGAGGGAAAGATAGATCACCCATGATTGAAGGAATTGATGGGCCAAATTACCTAATTCTGCTCCTATGACCTATGGTGTCGTCACCCTTGGGTGTGGTCAAAGAGGCTAGTCTCATAACCAAGTGGCTGTTCCGTTCACTCCAGGGCCAAATACCTTTTTCCCTCAGTGTGTGTTATCAAGTTGACTTTCACCAACAATGTGGACAAAGGATCCTTACCTGAAGAGTGAATCTAGTCTAAAAGAGTGGGTCTCGTTGCAGCAAATCCTATCCCAGTGATTGACAGCATGTATCTTGGATCATGGTTGGACTTTAAGAGGCCCTTTCTTTTCTGCAAAAAAATATTTTCATAATGCAAGCAATCCTTGCATCAATCTCCTCAGGAAATGTTTATTTAGGAATCTCACCCATTGTCAATCACATTTTGATACCGGATTGTTACTAACAAAGTGCATATTAAAGCAAGGGCAATTGTCCAAGCAATATTCTCAACAGACATGGAATCCTATTATCAGGATCAATTATCTGTCTTACTATCAGACTTAACTGCTGGAAGAGTGAAACCAGAAGGGGGATGAATGTTCTGAATGTTAAATGCCATTTTATATTAATTCTCTAATCTCAAGCCTAGTGTTTGAAGGATTTTATTGCAGCTTTCAAAGAGGAACTGGATACAAATTTCCCAAGATACATTTTATGGGATGTGTGGAGAGACTGCATTGGATTGAGACCAATGGGATAGTTCTTGGCATGGGATGAATCTACTAACTGTAAAAGTCTCACCGCAGCAAAGCATGTTCCAGAGATTGACAGTATGTCAGTTGGACCAGGGTCGAACTTTAAGAAGCCCTTTTCTTTACTGATTTCATACTGGTCTCCTGTCCTGCACAATGATTCACAAATGCTTCTCGGTGTATTCCATACTCTATGTACCGGGGGACTTTCAAGTAAAGCACCAGAGAATTGGAAGATACTATGTGATCAGTAAGTATCGACACACAAGATGGCTAAAGGAAAATAAATGGCAGGACATTAGCCAAGCTAACTTGGGAAGAGTAGACGGGGAAGGAAATGGATTTCAATCTTTGTTAGTTAGAAAAAGACTTGGAGCTACAAAATATGGAAACACTGAAGCTCCTTCCTCTACAACCTATAGGACCATATGATTCAGATCTCCAGCAAGTGCATTGCACCAGATGTATATGGATGAACCTACACATTACTGCTTCTCTTCTATTCAGATGACACATGATTTGCTTCCAGTGTGCTTGCCAATTAACCATGCTAAACTAAGCAGTACTACCCCACACACTCAAGCCTCACACTGTTTGATGTGAAGCAAAGTCTCCAAAGCTAGCTCAAAGAAAAGAGCGGCAAGGTGACGCAGTGGTAGAGTTCAATCCTGACTATGGGTGCTGTCTGTACAGAGTTTGTATGCTCTCCCCGTGACTCATGTACGCTTCCTCCAGGATCCCCAGTTTCCTCCCACACTCCAACGACGTACTGGCTTGCAGGTTAATTGGCTTTAGTAAAATTGTAAATTGTCCCTAGTGTGTGTAGGATTGTGTTAGCATGTGGGGATCATTGGTCGGTGCGGACCAGGTCGGCTGCAGGGCCTGTTTCCTTACTGTATCTCTAAATTAAACTAAACTAATTCCTGCCCCTCCAGATCTTCTTTTGGAAATGTTGCCTCAAATCATTTTTTTCCAAGCTCTGCTGCTCTCCCCTTATAGATCCTATAAAATGTATCTTCCCAAATTTACACCCATCCATCTTCCATCCAGATGATACAATCGCTACCTCAGATAAATCACACAGACTTCCTTCTTAATTCCAAGCATCAAAACTCTACCTAGGATTTTCCGTTCCACACTATTATATCTTTCTGCTTATAATTAGAAACCACTAAATGTCCTTTTTTTAGTTTAGTTTAGATGTACACTGTGGCAACAGGACCTTCGAGCCACCGGGTATGCGACGACCAGTGATCCCCGTACGCTTGCACCGTCCTACACACTTGGGACAATTTACAATTTTTACTGAAGCCAATTAACCTACAAACTTGTATGTCTTCGGAGTGTGGGAGGAAACCGGAGCACCCAGAGAAAACCCACACAGTCACGGGGTAACATACAAACTCCATACAGACAGCACCCATAATCAGGATTGAACCCGGGTCTCTGGTGCTCTAAGGCAGCCATTCTACCACCGTGCCACCATCCTTTAACCTCCTCTGGAGTTTCCCCATAACAATTTAGGGGGCAGTGGGACAGCTGTTAGAACCACTGCCACACAGCACCAGAGACCTGGGTTCAATCCTGACCTCGGATGCTGAATGTTTAGGGTTTAGATGTTGTCCCTGTGACCACCTAGAGTTCCTGTGGGTGTTCTGGTTTCATCCCAGAAATGTGGGTTAGTGTGTTGACTGACTTTAAGTGGTTCCTGGTGCATTGGTGATTGGCAGACTCCTGGGGGTTGGGAGTTGATGAGAATGTTGGATTAGTGTAAATGGGAGTTTGATGGTCAATATGGACTCGGTGGACAAAAGGGTCCATTTCTCTGTGGTTTCTCCCATGACTCACTCACATCGGTGTCAGTTGCTGGTTCCGGGAAGTGGAGCTTAAGAATCACAAGCCAGCAATGTGAATGAGCTCATGATCCTCTCAAACCACCCAGCATCAACGTTTACCCCCTCCATCTGACCATTGGTTGCCATGGGAACGCTTACAATGACTGATTTCAGTTCTGAATATAATAAATAGTGTGTATAATAAATAGGAAAGAACTGTAGATGCTGGTTTACACCGAAGATAGACACAAAATGCTGGAGTAACTCAGCAGGTAAATAGTTGTGCGAATGAAGAAATTCTTCTTTAAATGTTTTTTCTATATCCAGAGATGATGTCCCACAATCAATACACTTCCGCCAGGTGAAACAGGTATACAGCCTTCTCAGAAATTTTAGTTTCAATGCCATCTCTTCCCATTCTTTAATTCTCACTAATTTAAGCACATTCCATTCTTTTCTCCTCAAAGACAAATTGTCTCATCTTGTTCCCTCCACCAATAATGTTACTCAGGTTGCGAATGCCGCCTACAAACCCATGCTCTACCATGAAGTCGATGCCTACACAAGGAGAGACCTTGGAGGAAATTGACAAGATGTTGCGAAATTAGTCAAAATTCCCCCCAAAATTTCCCTCAGTCTGCAAATCAGTACCCCTCTCATTCTTGGAAATGTGGTTATCCACTAGCAAGGACTGGGGAAAGTTCCCACTGAATTGGACATGCTACAAATAGCTTTGGTGAAAGCACTTGATTGACGAGATTGGTTAAGTGAATAGTAACAGCCCTAAATTCATTAAATGAGGTAATCGAGGAAGGAAGAAAGATCTTGCATTTCTTCCTCAAATGTCTCTGTGACTATTCAAAGTCCCTTTCATGGATATTCACTAGCTGGTGCCCTCTGCTGGAACAGTGTGGGGTGACATCCTGTGTGAACAGGCCTGGTTTGGTTGTGATGGAGAAAGAGACAAAAGCAGCCAAGCGAAAGCAAAATCTGCATAAGCCCACAATCAGATTGAAGCTGAATAGGCAAGCTTCCACTATCCTCAAGGCAACAGCTTCCTTTTCACCGGGGTCAGCTGACTGGAAGACCGACACAAAGTGCTGGAGTAACACAGCGGGTCAGGCAGTGTCTCTCCAGATGACACGGATAGGCAATGTTTTGGGTCGGGACCCTTCTTCAGAAGGCAGTATGAATATATCGTGGACCAACACTAATAATTTAAACAATGGCAACTCTACGAAGAGCAATTCCGAGCTACTGTCTTCCTTATTGGAGACCCTCAGACTCTTTGATCAGCCATTACTGGACTTTATCTTGCACTAAATGTTATTCATGTTATTCCATTTATTGTGTATCTGTGCACTGTGGTTGGCTCGATTATAATCATGCATTGTCTTTCCGCTGACTGGTTAGCACGCGACAAAAGCTTGTCACTGTAACTTGGTACACGTGATAATAAACTAAACTCAACTGAACAGGATTCGAATTTGGCTGCTCAAACTAAGACCAACTAAAATCAGCAAAACCGAGACGGGATTTCCATCATTGGTAGCTATTATAAGTGGTTAAGGTCCTTTAATTCACTGCAATCTGTCGTAGCCATACATTCCAATGCGATCCAATAGATTAGTAACAGTAAATGGCAATAGAATTACTTTGCTGATTTGTTTTCCTTGGAGGGTTCACTTGTTAAACTCTCTTCACTCTCTCTAGCGCTCACAAAGACTTCGTCGTCATCGTCACTTTTGATCTCCAACTGAACTGGAATCAAGGGGTCTTTCTCACCGTCCCTGGAAGTTGCACTGTTTTTGAACTGGCCTTCTTGCCTCTTGTCCTTACTGCTAGATCGGCCCAGCCGTGGGCTGACGTCCGCAGACTCGGCGGGTTTGCTCACCAACGCCGGCACCAATGCTCTGTCTTTCGTGGGCCATAGTTCTCTGGATTTCTCCGCCACTGCCCCCAGTTGCCCCTCCAGCTGCGGGAGAGATTGGGCGCCTGGTTCCTCCATCGTCATCACCACCAGGCCAATGTCCTTGTGGATCAAGGATGGAGTCTGTGCTGTCTCCTTGTCGCCCCCGGCCAACTCCTGCCGGCCCCTCTCGTCCGTCATCGGCTTCACGAGATCGCTCTCCCTCAAAGCCACCGCCCCCTGGTCCAGTAGTAACAGCTCGGCCTGCTGGCTACGGGCAGCCCCAAACATGGCCGCCGTGGCCACCTTGGTCGTGCTGACCAGCAGCTCGGCGATCCCTCTCACGGCCGTTCTCTCGGCACCACGGCCGGCCTTCGGCTCTCCCGTGGTGGCAAGGCCCCCGTCCGGGTCAGTCTTCGCGTAGCCCGAGCCGGAGAAAGCCGTCCTCAGCGCCGCGCTGTTTGGCACGCCGGAGCATCCTGGCGCCGGCTCGCTTGTTCGCTGCCGCTTCTCCTCCTTGCCGTCCTGTACCAACGCGTCCGGCTCCCACAACCTGACATCCAACCCCGGCACACAAATCCGGTCCTCGGCCTCCCTGGACCTCAGCTCCGAGGAAAATCTGGAGTTCATGCACCTATCCTCACACGATGACTGGAAACAACCTGCAGGAAAGAAAAGAGGAAAGTTTACACTCAGCAAACTATCATACATCTGAAACATCACCCATTCCTTCTCTCCAGGGATGCTACCTGTCCCTCTGAGTTACTCCAGCTTTTTGTGTCTATCTTCAGTTTAAACCAGCATCTGCAGTTCCTTCTTACACGTATCAGTTTTAGTTTGGTTTAGTTTAGAAATACTGTGTGGAAACAGGCTGTTCCATTCACCTTCAGTTCATGCCGACCATCTTTAGACTTTTAAGACATTACATTATATTAGACTTTAGAGATACAGTGGGGAAACAGGCCCTTCGGCCCACCGAGTCCATGCTGGCCATTGATCACCCTTTAGAATTTTTACACTTTACTTCATAGTTTAGAGATATAGTGTGGAAACAGGCCCTTCGGCCCGTGTAGTCCACTCCGACCAGCGATCCCCAAACACTAGCACTATCTTGCACACTAGGGACAATTCTGATCATTACTAGAAACCACTACATTTCCTCCTCTTTTTAGTTTAGATTAAAGGTACCGTGCGGAAACAGTGATCGCCATACACTAGCACTATCCTACACACTTGGGATGATTTACAATTTTACCGAAATCAATTCACCTACCAACCTGTATATCTTTGGAGTGTGGGATGAAACCAGAGCACCCAGGCGATCACAAGGAGACTCTGCAGACAGCACACGTAAATATTTCCCGTTGCATTTTGTAGCCCGTGCACTAGTTCAATGCTATCCCACTTTCTCATCCTCTCCCTACACACTGTTGGCGCTTTACAGAAGCCAACTTACCCACAAACCTGCACGCCTTTGGAATGTGGGAGGAAACCCGCAGCAACGGGAGAAAACCCGCGCGGACACAGAGAGAGCGTACAAACTACGCACAGACAGCCCTGGGTCCCTGGCGCTGTAAGGCAGCAGCTCTACCGCTGCGCCACTGTGCCACGTTGGGTATGCAAGCAAAGAATTTCACCGTGCCTAGTCACACATGGCAGTAAAGTATTCTATTCCATTCTACCTAACATTTACACCGTAGACATGAAAATAGACCCTTCAACCCACTATCATTCTGCCCTGCCTTGCAATAGACAATAGAATAGACAATAGGTGCAGGAGTAGGCCATTCAGCCCTTTGAGCCAGCACCGCCATGCAATGTGATCATGGCTGATCATCCCCAATCAGTACCCCGATCCTGCCTTCTCCCCAAATCCCCCGACTCTGCTATCTTTAAGAGCCCAATCTAGCTCTCGCTTTAAAGTATCCAGAGAACTGGCCTGGAACTTGCAGCTGGAAACTTTTACCAACCTACCTAGACAGAGTTAGTCAGAAACTTAAAGAAATGCAAAATTACAGACTTTCTAGTTAGCAAGTACAAATTATATTGCTGGAGAAAACATATCAGCTAGCAGAAATTTAAATCAATATATTCTATTAGTGCTACTCTATTCCGTGAATCAATGAGTTTAACCTCCACATGCGAAACATCCAAGGGGAAAAGCTTCCTTTCAAATTGGCCTCTCCCACGGCTTAATGTGTCAGTTATAATTCAGCGGTTGCATTGTCAAGCTTGCACAGAGGGGCTGAAATTACATTCTGCCATTTGGGAACATTAGCAAAGTTGATGTATCAGCAAAATACTGAGTGGGTGTGGGAGAGGGAGAGAGAGAGAGGGAGGGAGGGAGGGAGAGAGAGAGAGAGAGAGAGAGAGAGAGAGAGAGAGAGAGAGAGAAAGAGAGAGAGAGGGAGGGAGAGGGAGGGGGAAGGGGAGGCAGGGAGAGAGAGAGGGAGAGACAGAGGGGGAGGGGGAGGGGGGAGCGGGAGAGGAGAGGCAGAGGCAGAGGCAGAGGCAGAGGGAGAGGGAGAGGGAGAGGGAGAGGGTGAGGGAGAGAGAACGAGTGGGCTCCGTGGACCAAAGAGCCTGTTTCCATGCATGATCTTTAAACAAAAAGGAGTCTGTTGAATGGTCCAGACCTGAAACCTCACAGATGTCCTTCGGCAGAAACTTCCTGACCCACTGAGTCCCTCCAGCAGTCTGTTTTTTTTTTTTTGCTCAGGATTCAAGCAGCTGCAGTCTCTTGTGTCTTCAAAAGCATTTTACATGCCGTGGAAAGTCTTTGAGGCACGTATGTTATAAAAAGACACAAAGTGTGGAGTAACTCAGTAGGTCAGGCAGCATCTCTGGAGAAATGGATAGGCGATGTTTCGGGTCAGGACCCTTCTTCAGTATAAGTCACTTCTTTCGATTTTTTGACTCAGTGGTGACACAATTGCATAGCAGTAGATTTGTTGCCTTGCAGCGCCATGGACCCAAGTTCGATCCTGACTACGGGCGCTGTCTGCACGGAGTGTATATGTGCTCCCTGTAACCGTGTGGGTATTCTCCGGGTGTTCCGGTTTCCTCCCACACGCCGAAGATGTACAGGTTTGACGGTTAAATGGGCTTTGGCAAAATTGTAAATTGTCCCTCGTGTGTAGGATAGTGCTAGTGTACGGGGTGATGGCTGGTCGGCGCGGATCGGTGGGCCGAAGGTCCTGTTTCCCTGCTGTTACTTCAAAGTCTAAAATCTATAAAGTCTAAAGACTCAGTGAGTTACCCTTGGCAGTGTTCAGTTACCTTAAGGAGGCCAGACCGGACGGCTGCAACTAGTCTTGGTTTGAGAAGCGAGCTTTAACCAGCCACTTGGCCCACAACTACTTTGTGCTTAACTGAGAAACGTTGTCATGACATTATCTGCAACACACTGTGTTCAAGGCTCTACTGTGAATCAAGATACATAATATAGCATGAAGTTTGACATCGTCCCTATCCAACAGCAGAGCAGAAGGAAGATAATCGCAAGATATACGGAAATTAAGATATTTGTGCCTAGACATTCATCCCTGGTTATAGGACTGTTTAGCTGTGTTGTGCTGTGTTGTGCTCTGCCTCCAAAATGAGTTACTTCAGTGAAATGAAATACAGAGCAGAGCATGACAATATTGAATGGTGTTTTGGTTCCAGACAGCCAGCAATGTACTTCTTGGTAACAAAAGTTAGAGTAGAAGGTAGACAAAAAATGCTGGAGAAACTCAGCGGGTGAGGCAGCATCTATGGAGCAAAGGAAATTGGCGAAGTTTCGGATCGAGACCCTTCTTCAGACTGATGTGCTGGTGGGGGGGGGGGGGGGGGGGGGGGGAAGAAAGGAAGAGGCAGAGACAGTGGGTTGTGGGAGATCTGGGAAGGGGAGGGGAAAGAGGGAGAAAGCAGGGACTACCTGAAATTGAAGAAGTCAATGTTCATGATGTCAATGAGGTGCTGTTCCTCCAATTTATGGTGGGCCTCACTCTGGCCATGGTGGAGGCCCAGGACAGAAAGGTCGGATTCGGAAAGGGAGGGGGAGTTGAATTGCTGAGCCACCGGGAGATCAGGTTGGTTATTGCGAACAGAGCGGAGGTGTTGGGCAAAGCGATCGCCAAGCCTACCCTTGGTCTCACCGATGTAGAGCAGCTGACACCTAGAGCAGCGGATGCAATAGATGAGGTTGGAGGAGGTGCAGGTGAACCTCTGCCACACCTGGAAAGACTGCTAAGGTCCTTGGATGGAGTCAAGGGGAGAGGTAAAGCGACAAGTGTATCATTTCCTGTGGTTGCAAGGGAAAGTTCCAGGAGAGGAGGTGGTTCGGGTGGGAAGAGACGAATTGACCTGGGAATTACAGATGGAGCGGTCTCTGTAGAAAGCAGACAGGGGAGGAGATGGGAAAATGTGGCCAGTGATGGGTTCCCGTTGGCGGTGGCAAAGATGTCGGAGGATTATTTATTGTATGTGACGGCTGGTAGGGTGGAAGGTGAGGGCAAGGTGGACTCTGCCCTTGTTACAAGTGGGGGGGGGGGGGGGGGGGGGTGGGGAGTGAGAGCAGAATTACTGGGTATAGAAGAGACTGGGTATAGTGAGAGGATCATCTATAGTAGAAGAGGGGAACCCCCGTTCCCTAGAGAATGAGGACATCTCCGATGCTTGTTTGGAACACCTCATCCTGGGTGCAGATGCGGCATAGAGGGAGGAATTGGGAGTAAGGGATAGAGTCCTTACAGGAAGCTGGGTGGGAAGAAGTGTAGTCCAGGTATCCATGGGAGTCAGTGGTACATAGAGTAGAAGTGCGTAGAACCGAAGTAGATCGAGAAGTGGGAGGGGGCAGGCTCGCCTGGTGCACGGAGTATCACACAGTCTTGACGACACAGGTTGGAACGGTGAGGCAACAGTAGAGTTGCTGCCTCACAGCGCCTGAGACCCAGGTTCGATAATGACTACGGGTGCGGTCTGTAAGGAGTTTGTACGTTATCTCTGTGACCGCGCGGGTTTTCTCTGGGTGCACCGATTTCCTTCCACATTGCAAAGACGTACAGCTTGTTGGTTAATTGGCTTCTGTAAACATGTAAATTGCCCTTTGTGTGTGTACGGAGTGGTCGCTCGACGGCACGGACTCAGTGGGCCGAAGGGCCTATTTCTGCACTGTTATCTCCACAGGCTAAAGACACAGGAGATTGCAGACACAAAGTGCTAGAGTAGCTCAGCGTGTCAGGCACGATCTCTGGAGAACAATGGACAGGTGACGTTTGGGTAGGGAGGAAATGGATAGGCTGAAGAAGGGTCGCAACCCAAAAACATCTCCTATCCATTCCCTTCACAG
Source organism: Okamejei kenojei (assembly GCA_035221665.1). Classification (NCBI taxonomy): domain Eukaryota; kingdom Metazoa; phylum Chordata; class Chondrichthyes; order Rajiformes; family Rajidae; genus Okamejei; species Okamejei kenojei. The sequence continues at coordinate 50,772,322 of CM069131.1, read as the reverse complement.
ATGCTGCCAGACCTACTGAGTTCCTCCAGCACTTTGTGTGTTGCTCAAGATTCCAGCATCTTACATCCCCGTTCTTTGCTCTTATCAGTACATGCTCAGGCAACGACCCTGAGCCGTGTGTTGGAAGTTGATAGAATCAGTCAACACGGTTGGTTCCCTGCAGAGAGCAGGGAGCCAGGAAGTGAGCGGCTGAACACAGGATCAGTGCCAGCGTGACAGGGCAGGAGGGTCACAAACCCAAGGCTCGCAGACTCAACCTCTCCCTAAATCTTCCCTGCACCATGGAAAAACTTAACAACATGTTTCCTATAATATGGTGCCCAGAACTGAACGCAATACTCTGAATGCGGCCTCACCAACGTCTCATAGAACTGCAACATGACGTCGCAACTTCTATACTCAATACTCTGCCATCGTGCCAAAAGCCTTTTTGACCACCTAAATGAGGAAATGGTTTCACCAACAATGCATGGTTAAAACTCCCTTCTGAAAACGGAAACTGATGCCATATCAAATATAGTTTTAGAGTTGAGACTGGTGGATTTGGTTTGCCTAAAGGTTTTAAATGATACAGGACAAGAGGTAGAAGTTAGGTCATAAATTAAACTGGAATGGTGGATCAAGCATCCGAGGCTAAGTGGGAGCTCGTTCCATGTGCCCAGTAAATTAAACAGTAAGTCATGCAGAAAATGAAACTGTAAATAGCTTAGCATGTGCAACAACCCAAGGCACTTCACCTCAGATTTATGTTTTCTTGGGGAATACATTGTTACTAGCAATCAATGCAATTTCCTGAGGTTGGAATAAGCCACTTACACTCCAAAAACGTGGTCCCGAACTTCCCACTTGATGGTGCTGGCTTTAATCAATTAAAAAATATAGAAAATCGATGTAATCAATGAAAGAGTTAACAGGAGTTTAAGTACAATTTACATCAATGCAAACTGAGTTTCCACAACCTGTGCACTAGTTTAAAATAAACATCACACTGGAAGCAAGTGTCATGCACAAACCTGCCCCGCCCCCAGGACTGAATTCACCTCCATTGGGAGTTCCCCCAAATACACTGGTTTTAGACAATAGACAATAGGCAATAGGTGCAGGAATAGGCCATTCAGCCCTTTGAGCCAGCACCATAATTCAAGGTGATCATGGCTGATCATCCACTATCAGTACCCCATTCCTGCCTTCTCCCCGTATCCCCTGACTCCGCTATCTTTAAGGGCCCTATCTGGCTCTCTCCTGAAAGTATCCAGAGAACTGGCCTCCACTGCCCACTGAGGCAGAGAATTCCACAGACTCACAACTCTCTGTGTGAAAAAGTGTTTTCTCATCTCCGTTCTAAATGGCCCCTGGTTCTGGACTCCCCCAACATCGGGAACATGTTTCCTGCCTCTAGCATGTGCAAACCCTTAATAATCTTATATGTTTCAATAAGATCCTCTCTCATCCTTCTCAATTCCAGAGTTCACAAGCCCAGCCGCTCCGTTCTCTCAGCATATGACAGTCCCGCCATCCCGGGAATTAACCTTGTGAACCTATGCTGCACCCCCCCCCACCCTTCCTCAAATTTGGAGACCAAAACTGCACACAATACTCCAGGTGGGGTCTCACTAGGGCCCTGTACAACTGCAGAAGGACCTCTTTGCTCCTATACTCAACTCCTCTTGTTATGAAGGCCAACATGCCATTAGCTTTCTTCACTGTCTGCTGTACCTGCATGCTTACTTTCATTGACTGATGAACAAGGTCCCCCAGATCCCGTTCTACTTCCCTTTTTCCCAACTTGACACCATTTAGATAATAAACGTCCTTCCAGTTTTTGCTACCAAAGTGGTCAACCTCACATTTATCCACATTAAACTGCATCTGCCTTGCATCTGCCCACTCACCCAACCTGTCCAAGTCACCCTGCCTGCCATTCTGAAAGGGACCCGTTAATCCCTACTCTTTGTTTTCTGTCTGCCAACCAATTTTTAATCCGTGTCAGCACTTTACCCCCAATACCATGTGCCCTAAAAACGTCACCTATTCTTTCGCTCCATAGATGCTGCCTCACCCGCTGAGTTTCTCCAGCATTTTTGTCCACCTTCACTACATTGAAGAGTTTGGAGGTATTGCCGGGAGCATACCACGAGGCACGAAGGATATGATCCGTGGAGGGGCCACATCAGCACAGGGCTGCGGCAACAGCACCTGTGTACAGGGCTGCACACTCTCCCCCTCTCTGAGCAGGGGAGCAGTCGGGGCCAGTGTGTAACTGACTCCAAACTCAGAAGTATGTCCGTGGCACATACTGGAGTTCCTGAAAGTGCCGGCAGTGAACAGCGCTATCGGGGGTGACGTTGGAGGGGCATGGTACCCCTGGAAACCAGCCACCGTATCTGCTATTCAGGTAAACCTATTCAACAGGTGAGACCTGCATGAGGGAGCTAAATCTGTTGAACTACGAGTACAGCCTCATGCCTCCATCGGCAGTAAGTGGTTCACTGAAGCTGGTGGCAGCCAGCAAGCTGGGCAGAGGGCTTTTAGGCCAAGGCCCAAGCTGGTCTCAGGAAAAATATGGAATCCTCGTACCGTACCAGCCCTACTCTCCCATCGAGGACGGAAATAGAACCCGCATCAGGGGCCTTTGGGCTTACCATAAGACCACCGGTAACCATGAAGGTAGGTGGGTCTGGTTCTTTCCGAAACGTGGGGTATGTGGACCAATTACAAGTTGGAAACACTTGTAAAAGCCTGTAACAACCTTGAAGCAGCCTCTATTCATCAAGAGTATTGGCAATATAGTGTCTGTGTTTTCAGCTGTCCATTTGGACCTTTGCATTATCAGAACTTATAACGTACAAACGAGTTACCTCTTCAGTGCCATGTAGGTCATTATTAACAGACCTATCCTATTACCAACTGAAGCTATCAAAGTCACAATGGTGGACGAACTATATTCTACATGGCTCCTGTACTTTTGCTCAGTAACTCTTCAGTTATATTGCAAACTGATACTAGTACTCAAAGATGAATAAATTACAAATACCATCTCTAGTTTCGGAGGCGGGTGGGCTTTGCATGCTCAACTCCAAGTTGATACACTATGGTGGGGGCATTTGACGCTGGTGTATCATCACGTAAAACCTATGACAACACAGTATGGATGTTGTATCACAACGTATTTAATGACATTGTGGTTCGATGGGACACCGAATATCAATATGTTTGTATCCAGGCTCTATCACCATTGCAAAAATATGTGGCACAGTGGCAAGAGATGTATTCTTGCTACACTGAGGAGGAATGTTCTTTATGTCTTTCCTCCATTTTGCCTCATCAGTCGGGTCTTGCACAAAATCCAGCAAGATCTCGCCTCAGGCATTTCGTACTGCCTGACTGGCCGACGTAGCCATGGTTCCTGCTAAATGTTGGGAATGATTATAGGACCTTATATGGTTATCCTAAACCCAAAACATGTGTGATAAAATCAATTTATAGACTTGGAGTCTCTGAGAAGACCATTCGGCGGCACGGGTTGCCAGACCGATCCATGTACGTGCTCACTGCAGAGTGCAGGGATAGCACCGAGAAAGCTGTCCCCTCCCACGGTAGGAAGCTTTTGCATTTTTCAGTTTGAAATTGTGGAATCTGGTGCATTCTTTTAACTTACACTTGATGCAACATTTATGCTTCAAATTGGATTAGGTGTGAATAAGGTTCGGCTAAATTACATTCCTAATTACTTTCCACAGTAGAGCCGGGCTCTGATCAACAGGTGCAGCACATGAATGACCTTAGTATATTCATGTATGGAAATCAGATTATAATTCATGCTGTTATTCATATATAAACAAAAACATAGAAACAAGGCAAGAAGAGACTTCCATCACTGTTCTGCACAAATAAATCAATTAACCTTACCCTTTGACTATAGAAACAAGATGAAAATAATGCCACATATTCAACTATATATGGTTCAATGAAATTAAGATATATATGTAAAACATATATATGGAAACAGGCTCTTCGGCCACCAAGTCGACATGGACCGCAATCTATCATACACCAGTTGTATCCTACATGCTAGGGACAATTTACAGAAGCCAATTAACCTTCAAACCTGCACTTCTTTCTTTGTGGGAGAAACAGGAATTTCCACAGAAAACCATGTGGTCATAAGGAGAATGTACAAATACTGTACAGCCAGCACCCGTAGTCAGGGTCCAATCTGGGTCTGTGGTGTTGCAAGGCAGCAACTCCACCGCTACGCCACCATGCCACCCCATTAATTTTTTTTTTTGTAATATTTATTATGGTGTCACGTCAATAAAGATGAACACATGATTCTGATTTCTGCCCTTAGTTGGATAACACACATCTCCAGTCATTGTGTTCTATTGCTGGTTTTCAGCCTCTTCAGTCTGAAGGTCTCGACCCGAAACATCACCTATTCTTTCTCTCCAGAGATGCTGCCTGCCTGCTGTTATTCCAGCTTTTAGTGTCTCTCTTCAGTTTAAACCACCATCTACAGTTCCTTCTTACACTCTTTATTAAGCGAAACAGGTCCTATTCTCATAATATTATTCACCTCAACTAAGTCTTTTCTTCACTGCTGGGACCATCGCCATGTCTCACCTCTCACACCATCTGCACGGGAATGTGAATGTGGGTGAGGCAGCATCAATAGAGCGGTAGACAAAAATGGAGAAATGCTTGAGTCTGAAGAAGGGTCAAACTCAGACATAGATGCTGCCTCACCCGCTGAGTTTCTCCAGCATTTTTGTCTACATTGCCATTTTAAATAGTGTACGATGGGCTTAAGCCAATCAAGTTGCTCGTTCTTTACCAGGAACCTGCCGACAAAAAAACTATTCTCATTGGTGAGTGTGGAGGAGTGTGACTTTATTTATTTATTCATATATTTTTTTTATTTTTTTTTGAGCGTGAGAACTTCTGTCATCAGCATGAGAGCATGAGAATTTCCTCAAATGCGTTAGTCTCACGCTCAATGCGTGACAGTTGGTAGCCCTGATGTACGTTCCACTGGACCACACCCTAGCGGCTGCAGGATGGGCAAACAAATGAACTTTCCAACATTTTATAATAACCCATTGCCAGACCGGGGGTATTTGCCAAATTCCATTCATGATTTGTTTCATAGTTTCCCCCAGGATGGGAGGGGTCACTATTATTCTCCTTTGATGATTAAAGCATCAGCATTTTTAACAAACTATGTCATGGCTGAATGCATTAATCTTTTTCACTCATCCATGGTCAATTGATGCAGTGTGTGATGCCTGGACTCATATCCGGCATGAAACCACAGAGCTTCAAAGTCTTCATGTAGTCAGTCACATGATTCCGAACTGAAATTGTAAGATTAAACGAGAACTTACGAGTTTGAAGTTTGATCTTTATTTTATGAGGAGTTACGTTAAGCGATTACGTGCCCACCGCTCCCAACCCTCGTATCATAAAGGTCATCTTGTAGTTCTCAAGTTCTCTCTAATCTTACTATATTCAGGTCAACAACTGTTATCTGTGATTTCACACGGCTGCTTTGAAGATTGACGCGCATGCGTGCTGATGGCCTTCTTCACGTAATCGCTCATCGTAACTCCTCATAAAAAAAGATCAAACTTCAAACTGGTAAGTTCTCATTTAATCTTACTATTCCTCTCTACACATCATGTTTCAAATCATTTATTGATATCAAAGGACAGGTCCGGTTGGAGTGGGTATTACTCATACCCACTCCACTGGGTAAGTTCCCTCGCTTGGATGTTGGGTTTGGCTCATCTGTGGTTGAAATGGGTTTGGCCTCTGACTTTAGTTTTATACCCACATGCTCCATCAGATTCTGTCCAAGTTATCCCAATGCAATTAGAATTATCCAACGTATTATTTAACAATTGACATCTCAAATGATCAGCACCTCATCTTTAATGAAATACGGCTTCTTCCCCACCTGGACTTGCACCCATTTCACCCCTCCCCCTCGCTCTCCACCAGCATTCAGTCCTGTAGCCTCAAGATTTGCACCTCTTCTATCCTTATCTAACACCTTTTGTCTTTTCATCTCAGGCCTTTGTACGACCATCTGCCGTTCAAGAACCACTCCCACTTGTATCCACCTATCGCTCGCCAGGCTTGGTCCTGCCCCTCCCTCTCTTCCCCACCCCCGCAATTATTCTGAAGAAGGGTCCCGACCCGAAAAGTCACCTGATCATGTTTTCGCAAGATGCTGCCTGACTTATCAGCACTATGTGATTTTTTTTTAGAACTTCTGATAAGTTTTTTTTAACAAACTGCAATTTTCCAGTATAATGATCAGTGTAAAAGAAGACAATCAAGAGGGCTGCCTGGCCATAACTGGCCTACTTCGCAGCTGTTCCTTCACCGCTGGGAATGAATAATAATCTTAATATTCCAAAGCCATCATGTATAAAAGCAGAAATTTAAACTTTGAAACTTTATCTCTGTTGCTTAAACTGCAATACTCATAATTCTCCATCAACTTGGGCAGAATATTAAAAGTTGTGAAATGATCTCTAATAAGGTACAGATGGTGAACACCACAAGGATCAAAGAAGCACCGCTTGCTTCAAGGTTGGTTGGTTTCTTGGATACCAAAAGACTTGGTCCCTCAAAACCAAATACTGTAGTGATCAAATGCCAGTCCAAAGCAACTTTCGCAAGTATTGCCCATTCCTGTCAAGACGTAAAATGTCACATCCCTGGAACACTGGAAGATGAGGGGAGACCTGACAGAAGTATAACAAATGATGCAGACCATAGATAGGGTGGATAATCAGAACCTTTGTCAAAGGCTAGCTGTAATATTGATTTATTTAACTTCTTTTCTTTTTTTTTCTTTTTCATTAGAAGTAATGTACATTACAGTAGTATAAGCCAAAAATAACACAATACATTTAATGTACCGCTTCTTGTTTTAAACTTTAAGAAAAAGAGAAAGTTAGATAAAATATTAAGTGAGTGAGAGAGTGAAAAGAAAGAACCCATAGAGGCGTAGAAGACGAAAAAGGGAAAGAGAAAAATGTAAAAAAGAAAATATAAGAAAATAAGATAAGATAAAGGGGATGTACCTACTTCTTATCTTTACACACCTAACTTCAAGTAACGCCGGCATTCCCTCTCCCTCCATCCCTCCCCCTCCCAAGTCACACCAGCTTCTCATTTTCACCCAACAAACAGCTAACAATGGCATGTTTCCTTTATCACCATTACGATTCTGCGTATCTTTCATTCATTCATTCTTCTTTATCTATTACATCATCATCTAAATCTCTAATTTCCCTTTTCCCTAAATACTGTCCATCTCGTCAGGTTTGAATATATCCACAGCGCTCTGAGGCACAGATGACCAACTATTCACAGTAATCTGAAAGAAAAAAATCTTCCAGACCTTTATCTTAACTGAGGGACCTCCCTTATTCTGAAACATCACCTCCTGGTTTACAGATTCTCCAAGGAAGGGAAACACTCTCAATATGTGTACTCTGTCAAGCTCCCTCAAAAAATGCATGCATTTCTCATACTGATTGCCAATAGATGCTGGCTATGCCAAACATGCCTTGCCTCGTGAATGAATAAATAGAGATGAGCCTACCCAGGTGCTTAATTGAGATCACCTGACATCCTGATCAAGAAACGTATCTTCATCGATGGAACAGTGGTGGAGAGAGGCAAATGCTTCAAATTCCTGGGTGTGAATATCTCTGAAGGTCTGTTCTGGATCCAGCACATTGATGCAATCATGAAGAAAGCCCATCAACGCCTCTACTTCCTTAGAAGATTGAAGAGATTTGGTATGTCAACAATTACTCTCTTGAACTTCGAACAGTAGTGAGCACATTGACTGGTTTCATCACGGCCTGATTCGGCAACTCATATGCCCAGGAACAAAGAAGTTTGCGAAAAGTGGCCAAAACACTGCCCAGTCCATCATGGGTACTGATCTCCCTGCCATCGAAGGGATCTACAAGAGTCGCTGCCTCAAAAAAGGCAGCTGGCATGTTCAGAGACCAACACCATCTGGCCATGCTCTTATTTCACTCCTGCCAGCAAGGAGAAGGTAATGGAAGGTGAAAACTGTAACGTCCAGGTTCAGGAACGGCTTCTACCTTGCAACCATCAGGCTATTAAACGCTGCAACCTCCAAATAGGCTCCAAACTATAAAAACTTGGGGGCATTATTTTTTACCACACTATTATTGTCTGCTATATTTTACACACACACACACACACACACACACACACACACACACACACACACACACACACACACACACACACACACACACACACAAACACACACACACACACACACACTTTTTTGTTGTTGTTTGTTGTTTATTATTGTGTACTATGTTTGTTGTGCTACTGAAAGTAAGAATTTCATTCCATTTCGGAAAAACACTTTTGCCCCTTGTGCACAGCCATGGTTGAAAAGAAAGCCATTGGATAAAGACATTAAATTAAATCTGTAATCCAGAATTATGCAAAGAGTTGTGGAATCCAAGCTTACTTCTAAGTACCTCATTGGAGACCGTCAGGCTATCTTTGATCAAATTTTACTGGACTTTATTTTGCACTAAACATTATTCACATTTTTTCCCCTTCATCATGTATCGGTACACTGTGGATGGCTCGACTGTAATCATGTATTGTCTTTCCGCTGACTGTTGTACACGCAACAAAAGCTTTTCACTGCACCTCGGAACATGTGACAATAAACTAAACTCAACACTACTCAAAGCAGGAAGCGGAGGACTGAGGAGGGGAAGGATGTAATGGAGTGAGAAATCTCCAGGAGATCAGACCAACTGCGTCCCAACAAATTCAATGGTCGCTTGGTGAAAGTTCAATCGGCTATTGGCATCAAGAATACGAAAACATTCTGGTGATTAACTCCAGGAACTAGGGCAAAGAGCATTTCTGGAAGGAAAAAAAAGCCAAGATTACCTTTAGCCATCTTGGGAACTACAGGTCTCACATGGTTCCACTTTGGTTCATTTTGAAACTTATCCAGCTTAACATGCAGCAGGGCCACTGCTCTCTCAAGCAAAGCAATCCTGTTCATAAGGCCATCAATTCTATCTTCCAATAATGACCGATGACTTTCCAAGGCCAACAACCTAGTCATTGTACTTTTACTCGTCGTCTCTAAGAATGAGGAAATAAATTCCAGTCATGGATGGTCCGTTGCTTGCACACTTGCAGACTTATTAGTTGTGGCTGCATCCACATCGCATCAAAACAATAACAGGAGGAACGGACTTCAAATCACCTTCCTCATGTCCAGGAACACTACAACATCTCCTATTTTTTTGTTTTTGTTTCAGCATTTGATGTTTTAACCCTTGTTTTCAGCAATCGGTACTGGAAATAAATCCCCTTCAAAGCACTAGGCTGGCTTAGAAGACAGAGCATTTCACACTACACTGACTCCACCCCACTACCCTCTCTGCCTCACTTGCTCAAAGAAAGCACCTCCAGCCACACAAGATTACATTGGGATTTACAAGCATGAACTCAATGGCATAAGGTTCTCCCATTCAGGATACCTGACAAATGACAAATGACCAAAGCCACCATTGAACCTTATTACAATATTGCATTGAATAAAGAATACACATTGTGAAAATAACAAAGAATCACAAGGTGGAATACTCTACAGGTTGGTCAGTCGAATTCTCAATATTTTATAAGCATGACGCTCTACACTTGAAAATATTTTTGTTCCAATGTTGGGCTAAGTTTCCAAGGCATTAAATGTTTGCTAACTACTGTATCTGTTGCAAATTAGAAAATGCTGGAGGAACTCAACAAATCAGGCAGCGTCTGTGGAAGAAATGGCAGATGACACTTTGGTTGGGATCCTTCTTCAGACCGCTCCATTGCTCCACTGCTGTATCTGTTGATTTAAATATTAGGTCCAGTCTTTCCAATAGAGACTGAATGTCGGAATTACAGAAGCTCCCCGGCTTATGTAAGGGTTATACCTCGCGGACCCTTGCGTCAGTCATATGTTACGTGAGGCGGAAACGGAAGGGCAACTGCACAGGGGTAAATTTACTACTTGACTCAGAGACCAAGTGAGAGCACCGACGCAGAGACCATGTGTGCATCAGTGGGTGTAAAAACTGGTTACATAAATGCGAGGTTACGTAATTCCCCTATTAGTCGGAGAGCATCTGTACTAAAGTTCCCCTGTTAACAGTCCAAATTTGTCACAGTGGAGTCAGTAAAGGGACCTCCTTAAGCATCTCCAGCCCTGGTGGCCATTAGTTCCAGCTGTGTACGCCTTGAACACTTAATTCCCCCCCTTTACATCATTCACACCACTCTGCACTTCTTTAGAACTAACGACTGGTGTGTTGCTGTCAAATTTTGGTTGACAGTCTTAAAATGATGTCATTTGCAAAGGTTTGCAATGGTAAGGTTGCTACATAAATACAAGCTGTTGTTGATAGTGCCAGCTGACTGATATATATTAACATTCGCAGTTACTGAGGTGGGAGGAGGTTTGTAGGCAATATAGAGGGGATGAAACAGGGCAGTGGGGGAGGGGGGGGTGGAGGGGGGGGGGGGGGGGGGGGGGGGGACGGTGGTGGGGGGGAGATAGTCATTCCAGTAAAATTCCAGGATGCTCCAATTGACCCATCTCCAAAATTCCAAACAAACATTGCCACATTATATTCCATTTCATTGGTAACATCATTATTCTATTTTCTTTGAGTCCATCAGGTTTACAATAAGAAGGATAAACATGGATTAAAGACTTGGCTATTTCAAATTAGAGTGGCCAGCAAGTGCAACCAAAAGTCGACTTTAGTCTCCTAAACTCCACTGATAAGTAAAAGAGAAAGAACAACAAATATGAAATGCTAATTCATCCAGTACATGGTGTAATTTGCACACTGCTGCTCAACTCTATTCCATCAAGATTTACCAAGAGGGTACACAAAATGCTGGAGAAACTCAGCGGGTGCAGCAGCATCTATGGAGCGAAGGAGATAGGCAACGTTTTGGGCCGAAACCCTTCTTCAGACTGATGGGGGGTGGGGGGAGGCGGGAGGAAGAAAGGAAAAGGGAGGAGGAGGAGCCTGAGGGCTGAGGGAGCGGTGGGAAGGGGAGGAGACAGCAAGGGTAACAGAATTGAGAGAATTCAATGTTCATGCCAAGAGGATGCAGACTCCCCAAGCAGAATATGAGGTGCTGATCCTCCAATTTGCGGTGTTGCTCACTCTGGCCGTGGAGGAGGCCCAGGACAGAGAGGTCGGATACGGATGGGAGGGGGAGTTGAAGTGCTGAGCCACCGGGAGGTCGGGTTGGTTATTGCGGTCCGAGCGGAGGTGTTCGGCGAAACGATCGCCAAGCCTCCGCTTGGTCTCACCGATATAGATCAGTTGGCATCTAGAGCAGCGGATGCAATAGATGAGGTTCAAGGAGGTGCAGGTGAACCTTTGTCGGATCTGGAACGACTGCTTGGGTCCTTGAATGGTGTGGAGGGGGGAGGTAAAGCGACAAGTGTAGCATCTCTTGCGGTTGCAAGGGAAAGTGCCCGGGGAAGGGGTGGAGCGGGACGGAAGGGAAGAATTGACAAGGGAGTTGCGGAGGGAGCGGTCTTTGCGAAAGGCAGACAGGGGGGGAGATGGGAAGATGTGGCGAGTGGTGGGGTCATGTTGGAGGTGGCGAAACTGGTGGAGGAAATGGTGGGGTGAAAGGTGAGGACCAGGGGGACTCTGCCCTTGTTGCGAGTGGGGGGATGGGGAGAGAGGGCAGTGTTACGGGGTACAGAGGAGACCCTGGTGCGAGCCTCATCTATAGTGGGGGAGGGAAATCCCCGTTCTCTGAAGAATGAGGACATTTGTGATGCCCTGGTGTGGAACACCTCATCCTGGGAGCAGATGCGGCGTAGACGGAGGAAATGGGAATAGGGGATGGAGTCCTTACAGGAAGCAGGGTGGGAGGAAGAGTAGTCCAGGTAGCTGTGGGAGTCAGTGGGTTTATAGTGGATGTCGGTCAGATTTACCAAGATCTGTGGTCTGTTCCAGGAATAACTGCTCATGCCTATGATTAATCCCGTGGAATATTATTGAGATACATGGCCCATTAGATTGAACATTGCCTAGATCCACAGTAACAACTCCTACTCAGACCTGTTATTCATTATCCAGATCTAGTCTATTCCATGAAATGTTCTCCAGCCCTGACCTCCACTCTACGGATTGTTGCCCAAATCTCTGATCTGGTCCATTAATTGTAACCCTTCTCATGGACTGTCATGCAATTCCATGATCCATTTCAATTGAACAGTTCCGGGTCCGTAGTCTATTCCATGAATTGTTGCCCAGATCCATTCTATCAATTATTGATTATTGATTACATTCTACTCCTTGCCCATTACTATATTCTAATCCAATGGCTATTGACTCGCTCTTTACTGCTTCTGAATGAGTTTCAATCTTTACTCAATATATGATCCTTTATATAAAATTGGCACTCATTGTTGAAAATTATTTAACAAAATGGATCAGTAACTCAAGCGTATCAGACAAAATGGTGAATTCTGGTGATAAATAATTCAATCCATATTAATGATCTCATGAAGATGGCAGTTTTAAATATATAGTCCTTGCTGTCTGGCTCTGGGGTCTTATGTGTAACATACAATGTCACTTTGTCACATAAGCATGTGGGATTCTGGACCGTGACTGTGTGTGGTGACTCCTGGGTGAATCCTTATGCTAAAGAATAGTAGTAAGATAAAAGGGTCTTACTTATATTTATGGTACTCACTAGGTTTGAAACAGCGAAAGCACTTCATCACTGGCTACTGGTGTAATCCTTAACATCCCCAGAACCACGACAGTAGCACAGAAGCCCTAATGCTGTGTGCTTCATATGGCTTCCATTGTGTAAGCCTCTGGTACAATTAGTAATCTGGAACCACATGTGGTCATGGTTGTTAGCACTGAACCAATGATAGAACCACGCCAGTCTGTCTGGTGGCCCAAAGCAGGAAAGTATAGACAAGTCACAATAGCATTGTGATGTGGCAATGATGTAAGGTGCTATGCCGTAGATATGGCGAGGATGTGAAACCTTGCCTTAAAGATCATGGGGAACAGATTATTTCCATGCACTTCTGCAACACACTGGTACTGGCGGTAGTCAATGACTCAGGGAGCCAGAGATGCAGGTTCAATTCTAGCCTTGGGTGCCATCTGTGTGGAGTTTGCACATTCTCCCTGTGACTGTGTAGCTTTCCTCTGCTTGCTCTGCTTTCCGCCCACATCTCAAAGACATGTGGGTTGATAGGTTAATTGCGCACTGGAAATTGCCCCCAGTGTGTAAGTGAGTGGTAGAATTTGGGGGAGGCTTATGAGAATGTGGAGAATTAATGTAGGATTAGTGTAAATGGATGGTCGATTAAGGACATGGACTCAGTGTTCTGAAGGGTCTGTTTACATGCTGTATCTCTCAATGACTTCAAGTGAGGCCATACTTAAGAGTATTAAGTTCCACTTTGGTCACACTGCTGTAGATGCCATTAAGCTGGAAAGAGTGCAGAGAAGATTTACAAGTATGTTGCCAGGACTTGGGGGTCAGTTATAGGGAGAGTTTGGGCACAATTGATGGGTACAAGAGCAGAGAGGCAGGTGGGTGTAAAATGAGGGTAGAAGCAATAGGGAGCAAGGTGAAGTAAAAGTGGCAGGCAGACAAAACCAGGGCAAAAATCAAAAAGGGCCACTTTTCAACATAATTGTATAAGGGGTAAGAGCGTTGTAAAAACAAGCCTGAAGGCTTTGTGTCTCAATGCGAGGAGTATTCGTAATAAGGTGGATGAGTTGAACGTGCAGATAGCTATTAATGATTATGATATAGTTGGGATCACGGAGACATGGCTCCAGGTTGACCAAGGCTGGGAGCTGAACATCCAAGGATATTCAATATTCAGGAGGGATAGAGAGAAAGGAAAAGGAGGTGGGGTAGCGTTGCTGGTTAGAGAGGAGATTAACGCAATGGAAAGGAAGGACATTAGCTTGGAGGATGTGGAATCGGTATGGGTAGAGCTGCGAAACACTAAGGGGCAGAAAACTCTGGTGGGTGTTGTGTACAGGCCACCTAACAGTAGTAGTGAAGTTGGGGATGGCATCAAACAGGAAATTAGAAATGCGTGCGACAAAGGCAAAACAGTTATAATGGGTGACTTCAATCTACATATAGATTAGGTGAATCAAATTGGCAGGGTGCTGAGAAGAGGATTTTTTGGAATGTATGCGGGATAGTTATCTAAATCAACATGTAGAGAAACCAACAAGAGAGCAGGCTATTTTAGACTGGGTATTGAGTAATGAGGAAGGGTTAGTTAGCAGTCTTGTTGTACGTGCCCCCTTGGGCAAGAGTGACCATAATATGGTCGAGTTCTTCATTAGGATGGAGAGTGACATTGTTAATTCAGAAACAATGGTTCTGAACCTAAAGAAAGGTAACTTTGAGAGTATGAGACGTGAATTGGCCAAGATTGACTGGCAATTAATTCTAAAAGGGTTGACGGTGGATATGCAATGGAAGACATTTAAAGACTGCATGGATGAACTACAAAAATTGTTCATCCCAGTTTGGAAAAAGAATAAATCGGGGAAGGTTGTGCATCCGTGGATAACAAGGGAAATCAGGGAGAGTATCAAAGCAAAGGATGATGCGTACAAAGTAGCCAGAAAAAGCAGCATACCAGAGGACTGGGAGAAATTCAGAGAACAGCAGAGGAGGACAAAGGACTTAATTAGGAAAAATAGATTTTGAAAGAAAACTGGCAGGGAACATGAAAACTGACTGCAAAAGTTTTTATAGATATGTGAAGAGAAAGAGATTAGTTAAAACAAATGTAGGTCCCTTGCAGTCAGAAACAGGTGAGTTGATCATGGGGAACAAGTATATGGCGGACCAATTGAATAACTACTTTGGTTCCATCTTCACTAAGGAAGACATAAATAATCTGCCGGAAATAGCAGGGGACCGCGAGTCAAAGGAGGAATTGGGTAAAATCCAGGTTAGTCGGGAAGTGGTGTTGGGTAAATTGAATGGATTAAAGGCCGATAAATCCCCAGGGCCAGATAGAGTGCATCCCAGAGTACTTAAGGAAGTAGCTCCGGAAATAGTGGATGCATTAGTGATAATCTTTCAAAACTCTTTAGATTCTGGAGTAGTTCCTGAGGATCGGCGGGTAGCAAATGTAACCCCTCTTTTTAAGAAGAGAGGGAGAGAGAAAACGGGGAATTACAGACCAGACAAAGTCAGCATGGATTTACGAAAGGTAAATCATGTCTGACGAATCTTGTGGAATTTTTCAAGGATGTAACTAGTAGCGTGGATAGGGGAGAACCAGTGGATATGGTGTATCTGGATTTCCAGAAGGCTTTCAACAAGGTCCCACATAAGAGATTAGTATACAAACATAAAGCATACGGCATTGGGGGTTCAGTATTGATGTGGATAGAGAACTGGCTGGCAAACAGGAAGCAAAGAGTAGGAGTAAACGGGTCTTTTTCACAATGGCAGGCAGTGACTATTGGGGTACCGCAAGGCTCAGTGCTGGCACCCCAGCTATTTACAATATATATTAATGATCTGGATGAGGGAATTGAAGGCAATATCTCCAAGTTCGCGGATGACACTAAGCTGGGGGGCAGTGTTAGCTGTGAGGAGGATGCTAGGAGACTGCAAGGTGACTTGGATAGGCTGGGTAAGTGGGCAAATGTTTGGCAGATGCAGTATAATGTGGATAAATGTGAAATTATCCACTTTGGTGGCAAAAATACGAAAGCAGACTATTATCAAAATGGTGGCCGATTAGGAAAAGGGGAGATGCAGCGAGACCTGGGTGTCATGGTACACCAGTCATTGAAAGTAGGCATGCAGGTGCAGCAGGCAGTGAAGAAAGCGAATGGTATGTTAGCTTTCATAGCAAAAGGATTTGAGTATAGGAGTAGGGAGGTTCTACTTCAGAGTTGACGTGGATTTTTTTCAGAATTTAGGATAATGAGGGTCTTTATCAGAGGGTGGTGGAGACCAGTAGCACCTGGAGTATTGCGTACAGGGACTTTTCTGGTCTCCAAATCTGAGGGAAGGACATTATTGTACCATAGAGGGAGTGCAGAGAAGGTTCACCAGACTGATTCCTGGGATGTCATGGGCTGTCTTATGAAGAAAGACTGGATAGACTTGGTTTATACTCTCTAGAATATAGGAGATTGAGAGGGGATCTTATAGAAACTTACAAAATTCTTAAGGGGTTGGACAGGCTAGATGCAAGAAGATTGTTCCCGATGTTGGGGAAGTCCAGAACAAGGGGTCACAGCTTAAGTGTAAGGGGGAAATCCTTTAAGACCGAGATGAGAAAGACTTTTTTCACACAGAGAGTGGTGAGTCTCTGGAACTCTCTGCCACAGAGGGTAGTTGAGGCCAGTTCATTGGCTATATTTAAGAGGGAGTTAGATGTGGCCCTTGTGGCTAAGGGGATCATGGGTTATGGAGAGAAGGCAGGTATGGGATACTGAGTTGGATGATCAACCATGATCATACTGAATGGCGGTGCAGGCTCGAAGGGCCGAATGGCCTACTCCTGCACCTAATTTCTATGTTTCTAAACTGAGACTTTATTCCTGGCAGTGTAGGAAACTGAGAGGTGATCTTATAGAAGTGTGTAAAATCACGAGGAGCATTGATAGGGTGAATGCACACTGTCTCTTTCCCAGGGTTGAGGATTCAAGAACTAAAGGGCATATATTTAAGATGAGAGGGGATATATTTAATAGATTTAATGCAACTTTTTCACTCAGAGGGTGGTGGGTATATGGTTACCAGAAGAGGTGGTTCAGGCAGGTACTATAAGTATATTTTAAAAATATTTGGGCAGTACATAGATAGAAAAGGTTAGAGGTATCTAGGTCAAACATTGGTAAATGGGACTAGATTAGATAGGCATCTTGGGTCTGCATGGGCGAGTTAGGTCGAAGGGCCTGTTTCTGTACATTGACTCAATGTCTCTATGATTCTATTCAACAAGAAAAAGGATAGTTTAGTTTAGCTTAGTTTGGAGTTACAGCGCGGAAACAGCTCCTTCGGCCGACCAGCGATCCCCGCATATTAACATTATCCTACACACACTAGGGACAAGTTACACATATACCAAGCCAATTAACCTACATACATGTACGTCTTTGGAATGTGGGAGGAAACCGGAGATCTCGGAGAAAACCCACGCATTCACGGGGGCAACGTACAAAGTCCGTATAGACAGCACCCGTAGTCGGGATCGAACTCGGGGCTCCGACGCTGCAAGCGCTGTTAGGCAGCAACTCAGTGGTAGCATGGATAGGTGACGTTTCAGGTGTGAAGAAGGGTCCCCGACCCGAAACCTCATCTATCCATTTTCTCCAGAGATGCTAGCTGACCTGCTGAGTTACTCCAGCACTTTGTGTCTGTCTTACGTCTCCAAGCTGTTATTGCAAGTCTCATCACAATGAGTCAAAACAACAGGAAGGGTCAGAACAGATTTTACCTTAAGGAATGGTAGAACAAAGAACCTGGGTGTGCAATTATAATTGCAAAGGGAGGTATTCTGTCCTTGCTTTCCTTATTAGATTGCTGTTCATGGTAAAATGGAAAAAAGAATTAAATCTTGGAAAGTCTGCAAGTAGAAGCTGTATAAGGTCCCGACCTGAAATGTCACCTAACCATGTTCTTTGGCGATGCTGCCTGACTCGTTGAGTTACTCCAAAACTTTGTGTCTTCTTTTGTAAACCAGCATCTGGAGTTCCTTGTGTCTACAAGAACTTCTTAGTGGCATGGACTGTCTAGGACAGTGATTCCCAAAGTTTTAATACCCGTGTACCCCTTTGTAAATTTACGTAAGTATCTTGTACCCCTCGTTAAAAACAATTGTATTTCATTGTAAAAGTCGATAACAATTATCGCGCGGGAGTCTGCAAACTACCCAAATGCAACAGCTATGATAACTTGAGTAGGAGAATTCACACAAAATATATAATTTAATTACAAATATGTATGTATAAAATAATTTGTAACCACAGTATTTTTTTTTAATAATGAGTTGTACATAGCTGAAAATTGCCATGTGAAAGAGTGTAGTTATAGTGTGACAAGGTAACGGGCAGAGGAATTTATAATGGAAAAACATTGTCAGGAGCTAACCACAGGGAACGTAAATATTTAAAACATTACTCCTCCAAATGATGGCCTTCCCTGGTGTTGCACTATGAAATGAGCACTGCTAGAATTAATGAGATCTCCTTACCCGTGGCTAATTATAAATTTATGATTTAAAAAAATAGAAAGTCTGTAACATTTTTTCCAAAGCTTAGTAAATGTATTTTATTTCAAAAATGGACAACTTTCGTAGGTCAGATCTGACATTTTTTGTGACCAAATAGATATTTTTACTAATTAACTGAGGGTGGGAATGAAAACTACAAGCAGAATAAATGTAGTTATAGGAAAACATTTATTGCAAATTTCTATTAACAATAAGTAGGTATGTTACAAAACTTACCTTTAGCGGCGCTGCAGTTCTGCCACGGCCTGTGTGCGCGACTTTGGCGCCTTTGAGAGGGGGGCGGGTTTAAAATGACGTTTACTCCAGACTATTCAAATCGATTAATCTCAGGGGGTTTAGTTGCTGAAGAGAAATCGTTCCAACATTTGTTTTATGGAGGTATTTTTAAACTACGCTGGATCATTTATTAGCAGGAGTGAATTAAAAATCATCTTCTAAAGCCCGTGAACGCTGACAACGGGATGGATCTCACGTTGGGGAAAAAACACGGTACACAGTTTATTTTTACATAAAAACGTGCTTCTTAGGAAGCCTTTAATCAAAATTTCATGTTGCGAAAAGGTGACTTAGAAAATATACGAACCGGCAGTATTTTTCCTGCCGACTGGGGGTTAAATCCACCGCAACCGCAACGTTCCAAACGATCGCGTTCCACAAAAACCCACTTGCAAGATAATTTAAATGGCCATTAATTTACAGGAATGAAACACTAAATTCCTTCAATTTGGCCTATAAATTCATGACAATGAGATTTAAAAATCATGTTATATTGTGAATTATTGTGTGAATGTTATTTGGACACTTAGGCTTTTAAAAATGTTAACCTTTTCTTACGAAATGGATAGATGTTTAGATCTAGTAATTGAATTTTGTAATTAGCTACAATTAGGTAAATAACTAATTATATGCTTTAATTTCAGGTCATCCAAGTAAGATTGTTTCATATTTGTTTCAGAATGTTTCAATCTATAATAACTGAAAATTTCATTTAGGTCTCTTAATTTTTAAGACTGTCCTGGATCACAGCGTTTGTGTTAAGTCAATGGAAAAGCAATAGGGAACAAGATGCTAATTTCTGAGTATGAAAATGGCCATAACTTTTTTAATACTAAAGATATGAAAGTGAATTAGGTGTCAAATTAAACTTCTTTTTATGCTTTATCTGATGGGATAAATTGCGGACTTGATTTCTAAAATCTCAAAATTTTGTAACATTGCTACAATAAGTGACTACATTTATGCTGGCTTCTGTGCTCAATGTGATGTAGAAAACCTCTGAATATTACACAAATATATCATTTGTCAAACTTTATCGCAGCTTGTAAAACATATAACTCCTACTCTTGACTTCCAAAGCCATTTCATCAAAAAACAATGGAGCTTTTCTGTAAAAGCAAAATGCTTAATAAATTCCTGTGTAAATCAGCTTAAGGCCTGCTGTCGCGCACACACACAGACATGCATAGATAGAGAGAACTCTGGAGACTTATATTCCAATCTCATAACATCAGTGGTGAATTTAAATTTAAATAAATTCAGAATAAGTGGTTGCCAATTTAAGAAGATGATGAGGAATATTGATTCTCAGAGGAATCCTCTATTCCAGAGAGCTGTGTGTGTTAAGTCATTAAATATCTTCAAGCTAGAACTTTAGACTGCAGGGAATCAGGGATTAAGGGGAAGAGATAGGAAAGTGCAGTTGAGATCGAGAACGAATTAGTCAATATCTAAGTGAATGGCGCACCAGAGGACATAGGTTTAAGGTGAGGGGGGAAAGGTTTAATGGGAACCTGAAGGGTAACTTTTTTTTACACAAAGGATGGTGGGTATATTGGAACAAGCTGCCGGAGGAGGTAGTTGAGGCAGAGACTATTGCAATGTTTAAGAAACATTTAGACAGGTACGTGGATAGGGTGGGTTTAGAGGGATATGGGCAATAAATAGGCAGGAGGGACTAGTCCAGATGGGGCATGTTGGGCCGAAGGGCCTGTTTCCTCGCAATGACCTCACTAAGGCACAATGTATTCCTCTTCAATTCCTCTTCATTCTCTACAACCTTTGGTATAAATGAGCACATCATCTCTCTTCAATGCTTCTTCAGTGACATCCATGCCACATCCAACCCCTGATCACCATTTACATTGTGACCCCATTCCTATCTATCCAGACATCAATCTGGAATCATTAGCAATTGTTGCTTTGCCTTGGCCACCATATCCTTCATCTGTGCACCGTGGGCAGCTTGATTGCATCCATGAATTGTCTTTTCTTTGACAGGATAGCATGCAAACAAATGTCACTGCATCATGGTACACATGACAATAATAAACTAAACTAAACTGTTACCTCTGGGGTCTCCAACCATCCATCTGTGGCTACTTTCTATTTCTCATCCATTTACTGCCCCTCAGCCTCATCAGCATTGATTTCCACCTGGATGACACCCACGTCACCACTAGCTCCTTTAAGCCAATCATTTTCTATAAATTGTCTGTCAGTTTGGTCCATTGTTTAGCATTGGGTTAATAAACATTATCTCCAACTAAACTGCTGGTGGAATTCTGCAGTTCAGGCAGTCTGAAGGAGAGTCTCGACCAGAATCGTCATTTGTCCATTTCCTTCACAGGTGCCTCTCCCACGGAGTTCCTCCAGCAGTTTGTTTCTCACTCAGGATCCCAGCATCTGCAGGTCTTATCTCTCCAATTAAATGCTGGAAAGACAATAGCTATTGCCCTGCCCCTCCTCTCTCCCAGCTTTCTTCTCCCCACCATGCCACAATCAGTCTGAAGCAAAGGTCCTGCCTCAAAATGTCACCTGTCCATGTTCTCCACTGATGCTGCCTGACCCGCTGAGTTACTCCAGCACTTTGTGTCTTTTTTTTGTAAGCCATCGTCCGCAGTTCCTTGTATCTCTTGCTGCTGTCACCAACTCCTCTCATTAAAAATGGGTACCATCCCTTTCCCTGACAAATGTTTGATACCTGACTGTCTGGTGTGCAGTCTGACCCTAGTTCAACTCTGGACCATCTATCCCTCTACATTTCAGGCAGTTTTCCTCTTGGACATTTGGGAAACAGAGAGCGAGAATAAATATACTTTTGTCTTATCTTGCAGAGATGTTTCATTCTGTCGCTCATCTGAATAAATCTGAGCTTCAAAGCCTGCATTAAAACATCTCTGCAAATAGGTGGGGTTGAGGAGATGCAAGGTGACGCAGCAAAGTCATTTTATAATGCCTGCTGCATCTGTGTGCTGCGGATCTTAACAACCCTGCCCCTTCTGTACAATCATGGGTGCACATAGAGCATTAGTTGGAAGGTCATAGGGAATGGATTTGAGGCAGATTTCCCCAGCAGGTGGGTGATAGTAATGAGCACAACTCATCCCTGACACCAGATGGGTTACTGCAACAACAGAATCGGCCCCCCCCCCCCCGCCCCCCCACCTCCCCCGCCGCTCCCCCAAGGGCAGGGCTAGTTTAGTTTAGTTTACTGTCACATATACCAAGGTACAGTGAAAAGCTTATGTTGCGTGCCTAACCAGTCGGATGAAAGACTATACATGATTACAAGTGAACCATCCACAGTCTACAGATGCACGATGAAGTGAATAACATTTAGTGCAAGATACAGTCCAGTAAAGTCCTTTTAAAGATAGTCGGAGGGTCTCCAGTGAGGTAGATGGTAGCTCAGGACCGCTCTCTACTTGTTGATAGGATGGTGCAGTTGCCTGGTTATGAAGACCCCAAATGCATTTTGCCTGACTTTTGATTTACGAAATTTTGCATAACAAAACATTTCCCTGGGAAAAAAATCCTTTTAGCGGTCGAGTAAAAGATGTTGGGGGCATTGATAGAGATTCCAGGCCTTGGTTCATTTGCACAAGAATATCAAAACAACAGTCAATCATCCACTGAGCAGCATTTGACGTAGAACTGGAGTGGCTGGTTTACAACAAAAGACCCAAGGGGTTGGAGCAACTCAGCGGGTCAGACTGAAGAAGGGTCTTGACCAGAAACGTCATCGCCTATCCATATTCTCCAGAGATGCTGCCTGATCCGCTGGGTTAATCCAGCACTTTATGTCTTTTTTTGTAAAACAACGACTGCAGTTCCTTGTTTAGGCATTTTTTTTGTTAAATATTTTTATTAGACGTAAGTACATATTAATAGAATATACTTCTCACATACATTCGTAATATTATTAATATTAACAATTATGTCTTATGTATTTCTATACTTTTTTTTTGCAGGTAAGAAAAGATAGAGAAAAATAAAGTAAGAGTAGGAAATCAAAAATAAAGAAATGAATGGAGTATTAAAAAAGTTATCCATCATTGGAGATATATCCATGATTTGTTATACGTGATTCTTCATCTATTCCATTATTCAGGCTTCAGTCAGGCTCTCGCACTGAGCCATTTTGACCTTTTAGATATTCAATAAATGGAGACCATATTCCTCTGAAAAGATCCAACTTGTCCAATAGGACAAGCCTTAATCTTTCCAGATGAAGTGTCTCCGACATTCCTGTAATCCACATTTTGATTGTGGGGGATGTAGGACCTTTCCAGAATTTCAATATTAATTTTTTCCCAATTATTAAACTGTAATCAATAAAAATTATTTGATTTGTTGTTATTAATTGATCTGTTTCTAATATTCCCAGTATTATTAACTTTGAGTCAGGGATCAGATTCATATTAACAACATTCGAAATTATCTTAAATATTTCTGTCCAAATTTAGTAATTTTTACACAATTTGTAAATGAGTGCGTTAAGTTAGCTTCTAAGTGCTGTCTTTTATCACATATGGCAGATACATTTGAAAAACTATGTAGTTTGGATTTTGAATAATGTAGTCTATGTAATATTTTAAATTGTATAAGAGAGTGTCTAGCATTTAACGAGCAGTGGTGTATATGTTGTAAATTTTCATCCCATACTTCAGGTCTAATGATTTGACCTAATTCGTTTTCCCATGATTGCCTATATATTTCTGTCATTGGAACATCGTTTTCCAATAAAATATTATAAATATATGATATCAATTTTTGTTCGGGTGTTTATTTAGACATTCATCTAAAATATCTGTCTTTCTATTTCTAATTTCCTGTGTTTGCTTTTACATAGTCTCTAATTTGTAAATTTCTAAAGTAATCTTTTGAATGTAATCCATAAATTTGTTGTAATTCTTGAAATGAAAGGAAAGAATTTTCCCTGTAGAGATCGCCCATCTTATTAATTCCATAGTTTTTCCATTGTAAAAAACCTTTGTCCATCATTGAGGGTTTAAATGTAACGTTATTTACAATAGTAAGGGCTAGTGGTATACATTCCAATTTTAGTGTTTTCTTTCTTTCTTTCCAGATACGTACGTATTCCACTTTCTATTATAAGGTTTTCACTATAGGTTTTCTTACCTATTTTAATATTGGCTATGGCTCTATAACCAAAAATTCCCAGATAAAGTTGGTGACAATAGAATCTAATATTCTTGGTGACTAGAACAACCTCAAAGAAATTTTTAGGAAGATATATCGGAATCAATTGGAAAAGATATAGTAATTGCGGGAGAAAAATCATTTTTATTGCATTAATTCTACCAAGCATTGAGATAGGTAATGTTTTCCAATATAAAATGTTCTTATTTAATTTATTCAATAAAAATGGAAAATTGGATTTAAATAAAGAATCGAATCTTTTTGTTACATAAATTCCAAAATATTTGATTTTTTCGTTTGCTATCTTAAAAGGAAATTGTTGTAGTATATGTGTTATTTACCATTATTGGCATAAGTTCACTTTTATTCCAATTAATACTATATCCTGAAAATAATCCAAATTCAGTTATTAATTTTAGTAAATTTGGGATACTAATTTCCGGCTTTGTAATATAAAGTAATACATCATCCGCATATAAAGAAATTTTATTTTCAGTATCTCTGGTGTCATACCCATATATCTCAGGATGTAATCTCACCCGTTGAGCTAATGGTTCTATTGCAAGTGCAAACAGTAGCGGGGATAAAGGACAACCTTGTCTGCAGCCTCGAAATAGATTAAATTTAGTTGATAGCATTTGATTTGTTATTATTCTGGCTGTTGGATTAGTGTATAATAATTTAACCCAAGTAATAAACTTTTCTCCCAACTTAAAAATTTCCATAACCGAAAACAAGTAAGACCATTCCACCTGGTCAAAGGCTTTCTCCGCATCTAACAAAATAATTACTAGGTCTTTATTAATACCTCTTTTCGAATATATAATATTGTATAATCGTCTCAGGTTATATGAGGAATATCGTTTTGGTATCGTTTTGGTATAAATCCTGTTTGATCAGGGTGAATTAATTTATTAATAACTGTACTTAGTCTTTGTGCTAATATTGTGGTTAGTATCTTTTGATCAGTATTTAAAAGAGCTATAGCTCTATATGATCCTGGGTCATCCAGATCTTTGTCTATTTTAGGTATAAGTGTTATAATAGATTCATTTGACATCATTATAGGACAAGTGCATTTCCTACCCAAGGACTCTACAAACAATCATTTTCTGCTTTGGGATAGAATGTCACACTTTATAATCTATGTGGGGTGAATGAGGCAAAGGAGAAGACAGAGGGAAGAAATATACACATACATCAATGCGGTGAACAGCAAATAATGATCAATAATGCCTATGCCCAGCAAATAATACTATCCCTTTCCCACCATTCTGAATGTGCCAATATATTTCAGTTCAAAATCTAATTGCAATGAATGCGAGGTTCAATTTGTGTATAAATGATCATCTGCCAATAGATGGCGCTTGTGATTTAAAAGACCCAAGTACAGAGCCCCTTAACTATCCAAACCTAGCTGGTTGTCTTAATATGTTTTTAAATCATTCATTTCTAACTTTGCACCTGTAAATAATCTGCACAGACCAGAGCACGACTCAACCAAATGTTCACTAAAATTTCTTAACTTAAATTTCTTTGTGTGGCACGGTGGTAGAGCTGCTGCCTCACAGCCCCAGAGACCCGGGTTCGATCCTGACCTCAGGTGCTGTCTGTGTGCAGTCCTCGCTGTGGGTTTCCTCCGGGTGCTCCGGTTTCATTCAAAAACGGGTCTGTATGATAATCGGCCCTTTGTAAAATTGCTCCTCTTGTGTTGGGGGTGAATGAGAAAGTGAGATAGTGAGATCGGACTAGAGTGAATGGGTGATCAATGGTCGACGTGGACTCGGTGGGCCGAAGGGACTCTTTCCATGCTGTATCTCTAAACTAAATTAAACTATATGCCCCTGAATTACAATTGAAGCTATAAACAATTAGGAAACAACCAAGACAACTGAACTGTGTAATTTTTATTATCCAATTCACACAGACTAATATTTCCATTAGAGCTTTATTAATGCCAGGGGTCAAATTCGAAAATTACAGCATAAATGCTGCAAATAAAATTTTATTGAAAAAACGGCTGTAATATTCTTATCACAGCACTTTTTCTACTGCTCTACGGTTCATTAGGTATCTGATTGATTAAAGGGTATCTCAATTGTCATGCACTTTCAAACATCTAAAGGAGTACAATTTCTTTAACTGCTGTTATAATTGCTGTTTACGAGTAATAATGCTTTCTATTTCTGTACTATTTTCTCCGAACTAATACCTTGCAGATCACGGGGAATCATTGGAGCCAACTGTGTGAGGATAGTGACAGGGATGTGTGAATGAAAAAGCACGTTAATTCACACCTCCACATGAGTTAAGCCCAGTGACTGATTTTCGAGACAAGTCTGCTTTCTCCATCATCTCAGCTCACCCCATTGGAAAAGGGAAAGACACTGGAGAAAGAAATTTGTGTTAACAATAAACATGGAGGATGAAGTGGGCGAGGTGTGTGGGGTGGATCAGTGGCTACTTGTTGCAATGGAATCGAGTTGATATTGGGTGTCACAGGTGCCAGAAAACCACCACCACGTTTGACAGGATGAGCCTTTGTTTTTAGTAACACCATAATAAAAAGTAGAGAAGATTGAATGAGGAAATGGTCTCTCATAAAATATGCCTTTGCTAACTCTTAATGGAGACTTTAAAAGATTTCAATACTCTCATTCTCTTTTCTTTTCCCTTTCTGTGACGTCAGGAAGAAGTAATCATTATCCTCCAGTCTCATTTTCCAAATCACTCTAAATCTCGGTCCTCTTTACAAACCGTTAAGGTATTATCATTCACCCAAAGAACCATGTGTGGGCTTGGTGCCAACATCTGTTAGACAATGTCCCTGTGGGGAGTGAAAACATTTAAACGCACAGCTGAGTAATCTGCACTTTTAATCTGCAGTTGATTATAAAACGCATCTCCGGGGCCAACAAAATAGTACATGGAGTGAGGGGTGAAAGCGAGCCTTCACAATTCTCCTTTATACCAAAGGCAACACTCTCTCTAATTACAGCTTGCTAAAACCTCTTTGTTGACCACTCTCTAACCTTGAGCAAGATCAGTGTCAAAATCTATTGGAAGTCAGAGCAAAGCTTAAGGATATAGGAATATGAAGGAATAGGCAATTTGGCCCAAAGATAGATTCAAAGTGCTGGAGTAACTCAGTGGGTCAGGCAGCATCTCTGGAGAAAATGGATGGGTGATGTTTCTGGTCAAAACCCTTCTTAAGATCCTCTTCAGGTCATTTGGCCCATTGTGCTTGCTCATGGCTGTTCATTATCACAGCTCCACTTTCAGGTACAATCTCCATGTCCCTTGATTTCCTTCAAATCCCAGTATCTATCAATCTCAGCACTGAATATACCCAATAATTGAACCTCCACAGGCATCTTGGGTAGAGAATGCCAACGATTCACTAACTACTGGGGGAGGAAATGTCTCTTCAATCCTGCCCTGCAAACCTGTATGTCTTTAGAGTGTAGAAGGAAACTGGAAATCCCCCCCCAAAAAACCCCACGCAGGTCACGGGGAAAATGTACAGACTCGGCACAAGCACCCAGTAGTCAGGATTGAACCCGGGTCTCTGGCGCTGCAAGGCAGCAGTTCTACCGCTGCGCCGTCCTGGAGTACTATTATCCTAGAGTAGTTCGGCTTGCAACCATTCAGGGTCAGAGGTCAAGAAAACCGAAACGGAAAATGGCCATCTAAAAACCCAATTTTACATCGACTCATCTATTTTCCATTCATGTTTGGAGCAGCCTATGCTAAAAAGGTCTGTTGGTATCCTTAACAATATTATAACTAACACAACTAAATTCTCCCACCCAATGCTCGATTTTGTTCAATTCAAGACACCATTCACTGTCACCTCAATGTTTAAGAAAGAACTGCAGAGGCTGGAAAAATCAAAGGTAGACAAAAATGCTGGAGAAACTCAGCAGGTGAGGCAGTATCAGACTGATGTGGAGGTGGGGGGGGGGCGGGAAGAAGAAAGGAAGAGGCGGAGACAGTAGGCTGTGGGAGAGCTGGGAAGGGGACGGGAAGGAGGGAGAAAACAAGGACAACCTGAAATTGGAGAAGTAAATGTTCATACCGCTGGGGTGTAAACTACCCAACGAAATATGAGGTGCTGCTCCTCCAGTTTGTGGTGGGACTCACTCTGGCCATGGAGGAGGCCCAGGACAGAAAGGTCAGATTTGGAATGGGAGGGGGAGTTGAAATGCTGAGCCACCGGGAGATCAGGTTGGTTAGTGCGAAACGAGCCTGGAGAAAAGAGTCTGGAGAAAGATGCAAGGGTCCCTGGTACGCTTTATCCCGAACAGCTCCGTCACAGAGGACTCTGTGATTTACGGACTGTTCCCAGGGACACATTCAGAGGCTGACATCGAGTGCTGCTGGAGGGTCTCAACTCGGTAAAAGACGCCCTTTGGTCTGCCCGAGCATTGTTTCACCACCCAGCAGAGCGAGATGTCCGTCAGGGAATGTTGCCGACTGGCCCGCTGCAGACTGCAGGAGTACGTGCTGAGGACGCACTGAAGCTCGGTGCAGCCAACGCCAAGGCTCGGTGGGGGAGGGGCCACAGTCTAACGCCCTTCTGCTGCTGGACATGGGGGGGGTACGGTATGGTGGAGACGCCCCTCAATATATGGGAAGGTATCCCACGCCACTGTGGCACGAGTGGGGGACTGATTTGTGAAATTTGGGGGAAAGAAATGTCTAAACTGTATTGATCTATTGTACAGCCTCCGAAAATGTCGGATGGATTTTCCGTAAGGTTAATGTATTGTATATATTTATCATTCGAATAAAGTATATTTTGAAATTAAAAAAAAATTAAATTAAAAAAAAGTGCGAAACGAGCGGAGGTGTAGAGCAGCTGACACCTAGAGCAGCGGATGCAATAGATGAGGTTGGAGGAGGTGCAGGTGAACCTCTGCCTCACCTGGAAAGACAGCTTGGGTCCTTGGATGGAGTCAAGGGGGGAGGTAAAGCGACAAGTGTAGCATTTCCTGCGGTTGCAAGGGAAAGTACCAGGGGAGGGGTGGTTTGGGTGGGAAGGGACAAATTGACCAGGGTGTTACGGAGGGAGCGGTCTCTGCGGAAAGCCAAAAGGGGGAGGAGATGGGAAGATGTGGCCAGTGGCTAGGCAAAGATCCTATATAGACCATTCCTGCTAAATGCAATGGGCTGACGTGTAGTACGCAACGGAACGGAACGTGGGCCTTTTTTTTCATCCATTTCCGTAACCGGATCCGACCCGACCCGACTCGCAGTGTAATCAACGTTGCGGGGGAACAGTTTGTGTTAATAAATTTAAATTCTGAAAATGAGGAGAAGATTTTTACCAAATAACTTTTATTTTTACGAGGATGTTTCCGTAACCGGCTTTCGTCTCCGCACTATTATCCTATGGGATCTTTGGTGCGGAGACGGAAGCCGGTTACGGAATTACCTATGAATCTGCCCATGGCTTTATCGTCGAGTGGACTATCTTGCTCGCTATGGGATCTTTGGTGGTGGGATCCCGTCGGAGGTGACGAAAATGTTGGAGGATCTGTTGTATGTGACGGCTGGTGGGGTGGAAGGTGAGGACAAGGGGGACTCTGTCCGTGTCACGAGTGGGGGGATGGGGAGTGAGATCGGAGCTACGGGATATAAAGGAGACCCTGGTGAGAGCCTCATCTATAGTCTAAGAGGGGAATCCCCGTTCCCTAAAGAATGAGGAAATTTCCAATTCCCTGGTTTTGAACACGTCATCCTGGGTGCAGATGTGGCGTAGACGGAGGAATTGGGAGTAGAGAATAGAGTCCTTACAGGTAGCAGAGTGGAAGAAATGTAGTCCAGATAACCATGGGAGTCAGTGGGTTTGTAGTAGATGTCAGTCAGTAGTCTGTTACCTGCGATGGAGATGGTGAGGTCTAGAAACGGCAGGGAGATGTCGGAAATGGTCCAGGTGAATTTGAGTGCCGGATGGAAGTTAGTGGTGAAATGGATGAAGTCAGTGAGTTCTGCATGGGTGCAGGAGGCAGCACCAATGCAGCCGTCAATGTAGCGGAGGTAGAGTTCGGGATAGGGCCACGGTACGCCTCGAACAAGGATTGTTTGACGTACCCTACAAAGAGGCAGGCACAACTAGGGCCCATGCGCGTGCCCATAGCTACCCCTTGGATTTGGAGGAAATGGGAGGAGTCAATGGAAAGGTTGTTAGGTCCAGCTAGGCGGAGGAGAGTATTTGTCGATGGGGACTGTTTTGTTGATACTGTCACCTCAATTGTATCCAAAGTAACACATGCATGCAGCCTCTGGATTGATCGATCTCATGGTAAACCCTGATAAACACTATTTGTTTCCCCAGTACAGGAAGGATCTGGAGGCTCTGGAGAGGGTGCAGAATTCTGCCTTTATTAGATGGTATAAACTACAAGGAGAGAGAGGACAGACTTGGACTGTTTTCCCTGGAACGCCAGAGGTTGACGGGAGACCTGATAGAAATAGGTAAAAAGATGAGAAGAATAGAAATGGTTAAAAGTCAGAACCTTTTTCCCAGGGTGGGAATGTCAATGACTAGAGAGCACAACTTTACAGTAAGAGGAGCAAAATTTAAATTAGATTTGTTTTACACAAATGGAATGTGCTACCAGGGGTGGTAGTGGAGATAAATATGTTAGTCGTGTATAAAAGGCCTTTCTGTAGGCACATGGGTATGTTACGAATGGAGGGATATGCGTCATATGTAGACAGATGAGAGTATTTTATCTTGGCGTGATGTTCAGCACAGACATTGTGGGCCGAATGGCCTGCTCAGGAATTGTGCTTTTCTAAGTTCTATGTTCCCTCTTTGGTTCCAGTTCTTTCAACAATCCCTCCTATCCATCCCAGCTACAGACACTACCACCATTATTCATGGCATCACTGGATCACAACCAAGTTTGACTGTGCTTCCCATTGGTATGGGCATTGGCACTGCCGGTAGAGCTGCTATCTTGCAGCTCCGGCAATCCCCAGCTCCAGTGCTGTCTGTCTGGAGTTTGCATGATATCCCTGTGACCATGTGGGTTTCCCCCGGGTGCTCCAGTTTCTGGCTGTTGTAAACTGCTCCTGGTGTGGAGGTGGGTGGCAGAATCGGAATAAATTGATGGGAATACGGGGAGAATAAATTGGCTTTAGTGCAGGATTAATCTAAAATGGAGTTGATGTTCAGCAAAGACTTTATGGGCTGAAGGGCCTGTTTCTGGGCTGTAAGAATCCCATATATCACTCTCATTGGGAATGCTGTTAAACCCTGCAATCTATGAGATTATAAAAATATAAAACCTATTGCAATTGCCACCACCAAGAGCAGCCAATATAATCAATTACTTACTCCCCCCCGTACCCCCCCCCCCATACCGATCATTCCTTACTTCTGCTTTCTCCGCTCCCATCAGAAGAAGGGCTGTTACCAGAGAAGGACTTCAAAGTGCGCACCATCAGTACTCAGAAACAACTTTTTTTCTCCCCCTACTGATTATCAGCTTTCTGACAAGTCTATTCCATTAGCTTGGTGTAACTGCGTTCCAAATTTCTGTCTCCTCCCCGGTCAATGAGCGCAGACACATTGGACTTTGCCCCTGGAACAGTTGCTTATAATGACTGAGAAATTTATATTCATGCACTCTGTTACCTTCGTCCATTTATGCATCTAACCATTGCTAATTGAGTCTATGGCATGAATTTGTGTTTATGTTACAGTCCATGTAAATACCCTGACTGTAGATTCTGGGATGCATGCACCGCAATGGCTCTCACTGTACCTCAGATAAATGCATGCGACAACAATCAACCTAAAATCCTATAACAAGGTGTGGGAAATCTTGCTTTTCACTGCACATTCTCTCACTGCTATGGTTGAGGCGGTTCTTCCAACTGCCCACAAACCATTAGTGACCGTTCCAAATTGAGAAATATGCTGTAGCTCTTTCCCAATACATCAATATCACGGGGTTAAACATCACTGACAACCATCCGACAAGTCAAGCAGGACCTCTTCAGTTCAAGGCCTCTCATAAGGATTCTTACATAGCAAGGGTTGGATCCCTCTCTGGTCATCGAGCCCAGACAGACCTGAAAACCCTTTATTGATCATCGATAGCGAGCGACGCTGGCCACGGCCCCATTGGTTCCACTTCCACCTCCTTGCTGCTCCACTTGATCACGCTGACCATACACATTCAACTCCAGTGCAAGCAGCCCTGTTGGTACGTTGCGACGTGAAAGGAGGTTTAGCATCCTCATCAACCTCTCTTAGAAATCTAGATACAAGGAACTGGAGTTTGGCTGGTTTATGTACAAAAGGAAATGAACACAAAAGTGTTTTCGGATATTACCCCAGGTTCAATCCTGACCACGGTGCTGTCCGCTGGAGTTTGTACTTTCTCCTGTGACCAACATAGGTTTGTTCTCCGGGTGCCTCAGTTTTATCCTCCCACAATGCTACAAGATGTGCAGTTTATTGGTAATTGACATCTTAGATTTGTCCAGAGTGTGTAAGATGGAACTAGAGTATGGGTGAGTCATGGTTTGGCATGGGCCAAAGGCCTACTTCCACACCATAATCTCTAAAACGTAAATGAAATGAAGCAGGTCAGGCATCATCTTGATGAGTACATGGAGAGCAGCGTTTTTGGTGATCGGGACCTTCTTCACAGGAAAGTACAGTCCCCGAGGTGCTGCGAATCATGCATGTACTCTGGAATTTCCTGTCGTTTTTTAGAAATTCTGTTCATTTTCACTCAGCTTTTAAAAAAAAAATGACAGGAGATTAACCCTCCCAACCAGAACCCTTACAAGCAATTTTAGATTCTTATTCCAACACAGCGTGGGAACAATCTTCGTCTTTAACATGCCCACACCCTTCTACCACTTAGGGTTGCACGATGCCGCAGCAGTAGAGCTACTGCCCTTACACACACAGAAGAGAGCGACCCAGGAGCTCTCTCCGTACCTAGACTACATATGCTCGCACCTGTACTGAGAGTTTTGTAGACGCATCCACCCCGGGACCTCGCACGTGCGGTTTACTCGTATCTACTCGTCCCCCCACCACTCCACCGAGACAAAACTCTTCGCCCAAGCGTTTTCTGCGCCTAACGTGCGCCTTAACATTGGCCCTTGGTATGAATGTAAATGTGTCCCCTACTGTCTGTATAAGGTGGTGTTTAATGTGCAGGGGAACGCTGGTCGCTCTCTACCACTTGTGCGGGCCCGATAGGCCTGTTTCCATGCGTATCACTCTGAACTACAAACAATTCCCGACCCCTGCTTAAAATGTGTATTGGCCCCACATTATCCCTGTAAACCTATCAATACGCATCCATGTACCTGTCCTAAATCTATTTTCTTGAAACTATGCAATAGTACCTGCCTCAGCTACCTCATCTGGCAGCTCGTTCCATACACCCAACCATCCTCGATGTGAAAAAGTTATCCCTCAAGGTATCCCTAATTAAATGTCTTCCCCCTCATTCTTAAATCCTACTTTCGCTCTGGTTCTCGATCCCCTACTCTTGACACAATTATATTCCATAACATGATCCACACCTTCATACATATTATATATCATTCATACCTTCTAATCTACCACCTTCACCATTCAGTTCTGTCTAGCTGCGTACCAAAGCTTCTTTTCGCACCCTCCAGCCGCACTGTGTCCGCACCGACCAACGTTTCACCCCACGTGCACTAAACACATCCTATAAAAAAAAAAACCCCCCCAAAAAAAACCTTTTTAGAGACAATTTATAATTTACATGAACGCCAAGTAACCTACAACCTTCTACATCCTTTGGCGAAGAGTCGAGGAACCCGGAGCACATGGAGAAAGCCCACGTGGGGTTAACGGGAGAACGTACAAACACCACAACAGACAGCATCCCGTAGTCATGAATCAAAGCCGGGTCTCTGGCGCTTGTACAGGCAAGCAACTCTACCACTGCGCTCACTGTGCCATCCTCAAGTTCCTGGATTTCCTTTTACATAATAAAAGAATTAAAAAATGGCGTTCATTCCAGTGCTAACATTACTATCTACACAACTCTGAGATCATACATCTTCTGCTTCACGTACAATGTTTGTGAGTGTTAACCAAATACAAAGGATGTCTACTAACATTCATGTTGACCCCTTGGCAACGTCCTTTCATCAATGTAAGCTGCGCGCCAAGTCTCGAGCCGCACACTCCCCAATCCAGACTTCCTGTTATCACACACCAAAAATAGGCTGAGCGAAGCGTACACTCATGCATCTCTCGCGCGAGAGCGTTGAGAAGGAATGGGTGACGTTTGCTCGGGAAAGTCCGTACTCGCAACCCTTCCCTTACAGATCGGTCCAACCTGCGGCGCCAGCTTGTGAGCGCGCGGGCCCACAACAACATGCACACAGCTAGAGCCAACCGACAGGATGAAAAAGGGCACGTTGGCATTTATTGTTGCATGAAGAGATGTATGCTTCTCTTTGAAGCCATTGTTCCCTCTTTCCCACAGCCATAATGCTCTCAACCTTATCACAGGCAGAGGTCTGTGAGGAGCACACAAAAGGAAGGTAATTGTCGGCCCTTGTTATTTGACACTTCGTTTAACAGTGAATTACTAGGCTTCACAGGAGGAAGTGTTATGAACATTGGGTACACTTGAACATAAACAGGAACTGACAATAAACAGCTTGAGAACAAGACGTTTCCATTGCGAATACACCACTGACCATAGCGCTTTTCTCCTAATAATACCAGTACATTAGTTTATCTTCCTGCGAACATCTCTCCACTTCACAGAAACATGAGCAACAACTGAGAGAGAACATGTCTTTTCTCCTCCCCAGACAAACACAAGCAGAGTACAGCACGAGTAACCAGGCCCTTCGGCCCACAATGCCTATGTTGAACATGATGCCAATCCAAACTGATCTCATCTGCCTGTACATGGCCCATATCTCTCTATTCCTTGCATTTCCATGTACTTATCTTGACCACATGGTTGTAATGGTGGGTTACACAAAAGGCTGGAGAAACTCAGCGGGTGCAGCAGCATCTAAGGAGCGAAGGAAATGGTGGTCTCGTTTTAGACCCAGTGGTTCTTGTCTTCCTCAAACCTGCGGCAAGGGAATACAGCTAGCAGAGAGGTCACTCCATTTTATTTTCTCTCTCTTTTTCTTTTTCTCTCCTTCTCCCTCTCCATCTCTCACTCTCACTCTTCTACCCTCCCTCTTCTTCTCTTCTCCCCTCCCTCTTCTTCTCTTCTCCCCTCCATCTTCTGCCTGTAATGCCTGGGTTTTAAACGGAGGAGGCCGACAAGGTTCAGGTGGCCAAACCAATATCAGCTAATTGGACCCGGCCGTTACCAATGGTCCTGGGGATTGGCCTCTCCTGGCCTGTCAGCTGGTGATGGGGATCAGAGCGGCATCTGAGGGAAGGGGTTCGGTCACACAGTGTTTGTTTTGCATGCTATCTAATCAGATTAGATAATGCTATACATAAATACAATCAAATCTAACTAAAGTACAATAAATCAAGCAACGGCGAGGATACAGTGTGCAGAATATAGTTATTAGAATTGTAGCGCAAAGTCCAGTATGGACAATGTCCAATGTCCGCAATGGGGTAGAGGTGAATTGGACAGTCCGCTAGCTTATGGAAGGAATTTTCAGAAGCATGATAACTGAGGGGAAGAAGCTGTTCCCGAATCTCATTTTGAACGCTTTCACGCTTCTGTACCATCTGCTGGATGGGAGCGGGGAGAAGAAGGAATGGCCAGGGTGTGACAAGTCTTTAATTATGTTGGCTATTTTTCCGAGCTAGCGTGAAGTTAAATGGATCGAATGTTGGACGTCTGGTCCTGCGTGCTGGACTGGGCTACATCCACAACTCCTCTGCAATTTCTTTGTGTTCTTGGTCTAGAGTCTTCGTTCCAAAGCCGTGTGCCATACGTGGAGAATGTTATTTCCCTGACCGCAGCTGGACTTTGGCCTGGTGATCTCAGCTCCTGGATGATGTCTGACATGAGTAAACAGTGTTGCAATGGGAATGTACCAGAAAGTACTTTGGGTTATACCACTGGGATGGTCGACAGAATATGAGAAAGAAGTTAGTGGCTTTAAAATAAATGTATTGTTTGTTAACACAGTTTTGCTGTTTTTTTCAAGGTCAGTCGACCCCTTCCTTTCCTCCCCTCCACAAACCTACCATAGATGAGTTTAAAGTTCATCACTGAGCAACCACAAACAGATGAACATTTATCTCCCAATATGTTGCAGTGTTCAGAGTGCACTGATGTTTAGTTTTGGACCTCGTGAATGCTATCGCCACAGATTATCTGTGTTCTCTCACTTTTAATGTTAGATGGCTTGGGAGGCCGTTAAATGCTAACACTGACTGTGTAAGTGCCCTACCATAACCCCTAATCACCTATCCTAAGGCTTGGAGGGATGGCAAGGTGGCCGCAATGGAGAAGTTGGCTACAGAAGGCACTGCCACTTTTCGATTTCACTGCACATCCCTGTAAATGGTTATGAGACGAATAAACCTTGACTGACTTTGATTTACAGCACCTGAGGACCAAGTTCGATCCTGAATATGGGTGCTATCTCTACGGAGTTTGCACGTTTTCTCCGTGACCGCGTGGGTTTTTTATCCGGGTGCTCCAGTTTCCTCCCACACTCCAAAGATGTGCAGGTTCGTAGGTTAATTGACCTCTGTAAATTGTAAATTATCCCTCGTGTGTAGGATAGGTTTAGTGTGCGGTGGGGGGGGGGGGGGGGGTGATCACTAGTCAGCGCGGACCAAAGTGGGCCAAAAGGCCTGTTTCCGTGCTGTATCTCCAAAATAGAGGCCAAAATAAAGGCTAAAATGTGTCCTCTTTTAAATATATATATTTAAAATGTTTGTTGTTTATTATAAGTGTTACTGGGTACTATGTTTACACATCTATTGTGTTGCTGCATGTAAGAATGTCATTGTTCTGTTTTGGGTCATGACTATAAAACACTTTAGATTCTTGACTCTCTTGAACTTTAATTAAAGGATACTCCTTTGTTTGTCCCCTGAGGCAACTCAGAGAACGGAGGATGATTTGATTCCACTGCTGTTTTGTGGGGGCTTGAGGTGACTGTTGAGTCACATGTTGTTTCAGATTCAGATTAGTTTATTGTCAGCTACACAATGAAGTTCTGTGAGCTTGTTCACATGAAGCTCACAGAATAAACAGGATACGTACAACAATAAATGATAAGTGCAACAATAAATACGGCGGCGAATGCAAAACGTTCCCAAAGGAGGCAGAATGGTGCAAAGAGTGTAGTGCAAGCTGAAATGGTGCAAAGAAATATTGAAGTACAGGAAAAGCACATGAGGTAGAGTTAAGAGCAACATCTCAGGGAGAGGGGAGTGAAGGAAGCGATTGTTTCAGGAGTCTGATAGCAGTGGAGTAGAAGCTGTTCTTAAGTCTGGACATCTTGGCTTTCAAACCTTTCTTTACTTTAGCGTTTAGAGCTACAGCGTGTAAACAGGCCAGCCGAGTCCACACTGACCATACGACTACCCCATACATTAGCACTATTCTACACACTAGGAACAATTTACAATCTTTACCGAAGCCAATTAACCGACAAACCTCTACGTCTTTGGAATGTGGGAGGAAATCGGAGAATCCGGAAAAATCCACGTGTTCATGGGGAGAAGGGACATACTCCGTCCAGACAGCACCCAAGTCAGGATTGAGCCCAGGTCTCCGGCGGTGTAAGGCAGCAACCTTACTGCTGTGCCACTGCTGCCCTTATCTGTATCCTCCTGTATCTTCTCCCACACACTTAATGTCTGCAAAGTTAGACTTCCTAACGTGTTTTAGTCCCGCCGGAGTACCAACTTTTAATAAACGTCAGAATTTACTGAGTGTGTATAGGAAGGAACTGCAGATGTTGATTTACATCGAAGATAGAAACATAGAAAATAGGTGCAGGAGTAGGCCATTCAGCCCTTCGAGCCTGCACCGCCATTCAATATGATCATGGCTGATCATCCAACTCAGTATCCTGTACCTGCCTTCTCTCCATACCCCCTGATCCCTCTAGCCACAAGGGCCACATCTAACTCCCTCTCAAATATAGCCAATTAAGTGGCCTCAACTACTTTCTGAAGCAGAGAATTCCAGAAATTCACCACTCTCTGTGTGAAAAATATTTTTCTCATCTCGGTCCTAAAAGATTTCCCCCTTAACCTTAAACTATGGTGAGCCCTTGTTCTGGACTTCCCCAACATCGTGAACAAGCAAAAGGTGGGTTGTGAGCCTTTGCGGCGTCGCTGCACGTCTATGGCCTGTCCAACACCTTCGGAAATTTAAATTACCCCAGAACACAACATACTTTCCGTTCATGTAACGCGTCTCCTAACATCCACATCCAAGATATGCTTTAGCCCCCCATCTTCTAAATTCTAGCGAGTCCTATCCAGTCTTTCTTCATATGAAAGTCCTGACATGCCAGGAATCAGTCTGGTGAACCTTCTTAATGTTACTCCATTTATGGCAAGATGTCTTTTCCTCAGATTTGGCTACCAAAACTTTACGCAATACTCCCAGGTGTGGTCTCAAATCCTTTGCTGTGAATGCTAACATACCATTCGCTTTGCTTCACTGCCTGCCCTGCTGCATTCTCACTTTCAATGACTGGTGTACCATGACACCCAGGTCTCGTTGCATCTCCCCTTTTTCCTAATCGGTCACCATTCAGATAATAGTCTACTTTCCTGTTTTTTTACCACCAAAGTGTAAAACCTCCCATTTATCCACATTATCAACTGCATCTGCCATAGCATTTGCCCACTCACCCACCAATCAAGTCACCTTGCACCTCCTAGCAATTCCTCCTCACAGCTAACACTGCCCCCCATCTTCGTGTCATCCACAAACTTCGAGTGCATTCAATTCCCTCGTCCAAATCATTAAATATACTATTGTAAATAGCTGGGGTCCAAGCACTGCGAGCTCTTGCATACCTCCTCCCACTGGTCGACTGCCTGCCAATCCTGAAAATACCGACACAAAACGCTGAGTAACTCAGTCAGGTTATGCTGAGCCTCCGCAAAGAACGTGGAGGGTTAACATAGGAAGGAACAGCAGATAGACACAAACAGCTGGGGTAACTCAGCCATTCTCTGGAGGAGGGTGACGGGAATGGGTTGACGTTCAGGGTCGAGACCATTCTGACAAGACTGGGATGCGGCAAGTTGCCTAATGAATTAATACTAATGATTGTTGCAAAAAATCCATCTGTTTTTCAAATTTTGTCACCTACAGGGGCCTGTCCCACTCGGGCGTCATTTGCGCGTAATTTACGCGCCATCATTTACGCGTCACGACGCACGACACGCGTGTCATGACGGCACGTGATGCGCGCATGGTGGGTGGTGATGTAGGCAGTGATGCGCGGCGCCCCAAGATTTTGGGATGTACAAAATCTTTGCGCGCCACCTGCGTGATGCGCTAATAACGCCCAAGTGGGACTGGCCCTTCAATCTTTTCACCAGAGATCCTGCCTGACCCGCTGAGTTATGCATGAATTTACTGAGTGAGATGCCTGTGCAATCACTACATAACCCTTCCCCTCTCCCTTATTCCCCCACATACCACCCCCCTTCTTTCCTCCATCTCTCTCTCTCCCCTGTACCCGATCTGGACTCATACTTATTTCACCCCTCACCCTCCCCTTCCACCTACATTCTTTCTCTCACTGCACATTTTGCAACTCTTCGATCCTTTCCACTCACAACTATGTACTTTCATCTCTAGCCTTTGTACAACCATCTTCTTGAGTATCAAAAAAAACCTTTTCGCCTGCATCAACCTATTACCTGGAACAAAGGTCTTGACCCACAATGTCACCTATCCATGCTCCCCAGAGATGCCGCCTGATCTGCTGAGTTACTCCAGCACTTTGTGTCATTTTCATGTAAGCATCACACTGTAATTATACATTCCCAACATCAGTTGTGAAGTAGCAAGTTGTTTTACATTTCCCAGCTCCTTCAGCACAGCAATTCTCAGACACCAGCTACAATATGACTCCATAATTATAATATAAAGACCATAGCACTAAATAACAAGGAAAGAAGATATATATACTTAAAATTGGGATTGAAATATGTCTTCCATGCCTGGTCCAATCATTCCACCTGGAGATGCAAAGTTTTCATTCATCAATTTTTCATTCATAGGGCTTCATCATTTTTTTGGCAAGACTGGCATTTGATGTATATATCTAGTTGTTTAGTTTATTACTATCGTCACGTTGTCCAAGGTACAGTGAAAAGATGTTTTTGTTGCGTGCTATGCAGTCAGCAAAAAGACTATAGATGATTACAATCAAGCTGTCCAGAGTGTACAGATACAGGACAAAGGGTATAATGTTTAGTGCACGGTAAAGTCAGATTAAAGTTAGTTGAAAGGTCTCCAGTGAGGTAGATGGGAGGAAAGGACCGCTCTCTAGTTGGCGAAGGGACGGTTCAGTTGCCTGATAAAGCTGGAAAAACTGTCCCGGGGGGAACCTAGGTATGCATTACCCTCTGAAGTGGCTAACTACTGAATTCACAAAGTTAAGAATCAGGCATATTGGTGGGGATGGAGCTGCATGTCAGCAAAACCAAGCAAGGACAGCTGATTTCTGTCCTTGAAACAGATTAGTAAAACAGATGGATTTTTGCAACAGTCCATTAGTATTACAGTCATCATTACCGATACAAGCTATTGATTTTTATTTAATTATTTTAAATTAAATTCCACAGCATGCTGGGATTTTAACTCATATGTCCAGATCAATAGTCCAGCTCTTTAGTTACGGGCACAGCAGTACCAGTAAGAGTTGAAGAAACATTTAGACAGGTACATGGATGGGATAGGTTTGTAGGGTTATGGGCCGAATGCAGGCAGGTGGGACTAGTGTAGATGGGGCATGTTAGTCAGTGTGGGCAAGATGGCCCAAAGGCTAGTTTCCACGCTGTATTATTCTACGACTACAGTAAATTGGACACCATGCATGTAATTCTGCTTGCTTTATAAATGCAAACTATTGAAGGAATTAACAGCGAATGAGAAAGATAAAGGCTGCTGTTATGCTCCATTCAGCTCACCGGCAGTATTGGGTAGGGAAAAAAAACGTCTCGTCGTTAAAGGCAGAACTTTAAGGTGAGGTGCACTGTTTTATGTTTTTTAAGTTTTAAGATACAGCGTATAAACAGAGCTGCGGCCCATCAAGTCCGCACCGACCGACGATTACCCAGTACACTAGTTCTATCCTACACACTATGAGCAATTTACGGAAGCCAATTAACCAACAAACATGAACGTTTTTGGAATGCGGGAGGAAACCGGAGCATCCGGAGAAAACCCACCCTGTCACAGGGAGAACGTACAAACTCCATACAGGCAGCACCCATGATCAGGATCGAACCCGTGCCTCTGGCACTGCAATGCAACAACTCTGCTGCTGCGCCACTGTGCTGCCCTAAAGTTACGGCTGAGCAGCCTTTTTCTCAGGGTTGAAATGTCAGAGAATAGCGGGCAAAAATGTAAGGTGAGATGGACAAAGTTTAAGTGGAGATGTGCGGGGAAATTGTATTTTTCTACACACAGAGAGGAGTGTGTCTGGAAAACGCTGCCAGGGGGGATAGGCATGGAATGGTGGAATATGGATCACATGCAGGCAGAGGAGAATAGTTTAACTTGGCATTGTGAATGGCACAGGCATTGTGGGCCGAAGGGCCTGTTCCAGTGCTGCACTGTTCAATGTGGGCCAAATATGATGAGAGAATAACCATGAAATTGCATCATTGCAAAAACTGTCCACTGCTTAAAGGGCTTGCTCAGGATAATAAATTGTTGAGGCATAAGCTCAATGGAAAATGTGAAAACTCTTAAGGATATAACTCCCATCAATTCCTCACCCACCACACTGGCCTGGTTTGAGTTAAACAGGACTCTATTAAATGGCAGCCAAGCGTTTGGGTCAAACTGCTCCCTATAATTCTTACGTGGCTCGATGCTATTTCCGTCCACCTCATGTGAAGTCTTTGCAGGCGCCTTTTGCAACTTTATAGCGTTTTACCGGCAGTTGTTGTTGTTGTTGGCTCAACTATCAGAAATGTCCTCCTGAAAGGAATAGATTGGGTGAATGCACAGAGTCCCTTGTCCACAGTAAGGGAATCGAGAACCAGAGGGCATAGGTTTAAGGTGAGGGGGTAAAGATTTAACAGGAACCTGAAGGGTAACTTCTTCACACAAAGGGTGGCGGGTGTATGGAACAAGCTGCCGGAGGAGGTAGTTGAGGCAGGGACTATTGCAACCTTTAAGAAACATTTGGACAGGTACATGGATACGATAGGTAGAGGGATATAGGCCAAATGCAGGCAGGTGGGACGAGTGTGGATGGGACATATTGGCCAGTGTGGGCAAGTTAGAAACATAGAAACATAGAAACATAGAACATAGGTGCAGGAGTAGGCCATTCGACCCTTTGAGCCAGCACCTCTATTCAACATGATCATGTCTGAACATCCAAAATCAGTACCCCGCTCCTGCTTTCTTCCCACATCCCTTGATACCATTAGCCCTGTGAATTGGCCTCCACTGCAATCTGTGGCAGAGAATTCCACAGATTCACGACTCTCTGGCTGAAAAAGTGTTTCCTCATCTCAGTCCTAAATGGGCTTTACCCCTTATTCTTAAACTGTTACCCTGTTTCTGGACTTCCGCCCAACACGGAAACTTTTTTCCGCATCTAGCCAGTCCAATGCGTTAAGAATTTTATATTCTTAAATACTTTTTACAGGTTAGGCTGACGGGCCTGTATTCTGTGTTGTACGACTCTAGAATTGATCTTCGTGAAGCAAGTTCTGATAACAGAAAAGCCAGTGAATGTCAACCCAGTCACTGGCAGCGGCATTAGGTTGGGACTGCAGAAAATTCCCTGAATGAACTGCAAGAGTGTGACCTCGACCACAGTAATGGTTGAGGAACATACTACAATCCATCAAGAGGAATATTTTCAAATTAAACCATTTAGTGCAAACATAGCGATTTCAATAGACAATAGACAATAAGTGCAGGAGTAGGCCATTCAGCCCTTCGAGCCAGCACCGCCATTCAATGTGATCATGGCTGATCATTCCCAATCAGTACCCCGTTCCTGCCTTCTCCCCATATCCCCTGACTCCGCTATTTTTAAGAGCCCTATCCAGCTCTTATTTGAAAGCATCCAGAGAACCTGCCTCCATTGCCCTCTGAGGCAGAGAATTCCACAGACTCACCACTCTCTGTGAAAAAAGTGGTTTCCTTTGTCTCCGTTCAAATGGCTTACACCCATATTCTTAAACTGGGCCCTGGGTTCTGGACTCCCCCAACATCGGAAACATGTTTCCTGCGTCTAGCATGTCCAAACCCTTAACAATCTTATATGCTTCAATGAGATCCCCTCTCATTCTTCTAAACTCCAGAGTTACAAGCCCAGCTGCTCATTCTCTCAGCATATGACAGTCCTGCATCACCGGAATTAAACTTGTAAACCTAACCTGCCACTCCCTCAACAGCAAGAATGTCCTTCCTCAAATTAGGGACCAAATCTGCACACAATAGTCCAGGTGTGGTATCACTAGGGCTCTGTACAACTGCAGAAGGACCTCTTTGCTCCTATATTTGATTCCTCCTGTTATAATGGTCAACATGCCATTTGCTTTCATACACACTGCTGTACCTGTATGCTTACTTTCATAGACTGATGAACAAGGACTCCCAGATCCCGTTGTACTTCCCGTTTGGTCAATAATTGGTCAATAATTACTTAAACCAACGCCCCATTCAAAGCACACCCCTCCCACCCGGGCAGCACAGTGGCGCAGCGGTAGAGTTGCTGCCTTACAGCACTTGCGGCTCCAGAGACACGGGTTCGATCCCGACCACGGGTCCTGTCCGTACAGAGTTTGTACGTTCTCCCTGTGATCACGTGGGTTTTCTCCGCGATCTTCGGTTTCCTCACACATTCCAAAGAAGTATAGGTTTGGGTTAATTGACTTGGAGTTGTGTAAATTGTCCCTAGTGTGTGTAGGATAGTGTAAGTATGCAGGTATTGCTTGTTGGTGCGGACTCAGTGGGCCGAAGGGCCTGTTTTCACTCTGTATTTCTAAAGTAAACTAACGTAAAGAACTACAGATGCTGGTTTAAATCAAAGGTAGTCACAAAATGCTGGACTAACTCAACAACACAGGCAGCATCCCTGGAGA
The DNA here is from genome assembly GCA_035221665.1 of Okamejei kenojei. Taxonomy (NCBI): domain Eukaryota; kingdom Metazoa; phylum Chordata; class Chondrichthyes; order Rajiformes; family Rajidae; genus Okamejei; species Okamejei kenojei. The sequence continues at coordinate 50,728,226 of CM069131.1, read as the reverse complement.
GAAGGAATGGGTGTCGTTCGGGTCGAGACCCTTCTTAAGACTGATGTCAGGGGAGTGGGTGGGACAGAAATAGAATTTAAACTGGGACAGTAAGACTGGAGGGAGAACTGGGAAAGGTGGGGGGATGGTGAGAGAGGGAAAGCAAGGGCTATTTGAAGTTAGAGAAGTCAATATTCATACCGCTGGGATGTAAGCTACACAAGCGAAATATGAGGGGCTGTTCCTCCAATTTGCGCTGGGCCTCACTCTGACAATGGAGGAGGCCCAGGACAGAAAGGTTAGATTGGGAAAGGGGGGGAGTTAAAGTGCTGAGCAGCCGGGAGATCAGGTAGGTTAAGGCGGACTGAGTGGAGGTGTTCAACGGAACGATCGCCGAGCCTGTACTTGTCTTCGCCAATATACAGGAGTTGACACCTGGGACAGCGAATACAGTCGATGAGGTTGGAGGAGGTGCAAGTGAACCTCTGCCTCACCTGAAAAGATGGTTGGGGTCCTTGGATGGAGTCGAGGGGGGAGGTAAAGGGACAGGTGTTGCATCTCCTGCGGTTGCAGAGGAAAGTACCTGGGGAGAGGGTAGTTTGGGTGGGAAGGGACGAGTTGACCAGGGATTTGCGGAGAGAGCGGTCTCTGCGGAAAGCAGAAAGGGATGAAGATGGGATGATATTGCCAGTAGTGGGATCCCGTTGGAGGCGGCAAAAGTGTTGGAGGATTATATGCTGTATGCGACGGCTGATGGGGCGGAAGGTGATGACAAGGGGGACTTTGTCCTTGTTATGAATAGAGGGGGGGGGGCAAGAGCAGAGCTGTGGGATATCGAGGAGACCCTAGTGAGAGCTTCTTCTATAATGGAAGAGGGGAACCCCCATTTACTAAAGAATGAGGACATCGCCGATGACCTGTATGGAAAACCTCATCCTGTGCGCAGATGCGGCGTAGACCAAGGAATTGGGAGTAGGGGATAGAGTCTTTACAGGAAGCAGGGAGGGAAGAATATAGTCTAGATAGCTATGGGAGTCAATAGGTTTATAATAGATATCAGTCAATATTCTGTCTCCTGTGATGGAGACAGTGAGATCTAGTAATCTAGTAAACTACTGTAGATCTCACCATCTCCATCACAGGAGGCAGACTATTGACAGCGGTATGAACATTGACTTCTCTAACTTCAAATTGCCCTTGCTTTCCTCTCTCTCCATCCCCTCCCCCTTCCCAGTTCTCCCACCAGTCTTACTGTTTCCGACTACATTCTATCTCTGTCCCGCCCACTCCCCGACATCAGTCTGTAGAAGGGTCTCGATCTGAAACGTCACCCATTCCTTCTCTCCAGAGATGCTGCCTGACCCGCTGAGTTACTCCAGCATGTAGTGTCTATATTAAACTAAACCCGAGTTAGGCAGTCACCATCTGATCTTTCAGGGCAACGAGAGAGAAAGACATAAAAGACAAAGCAACATCCCTGGGATCAAACCCGCAAAGACAAACATCTCCTCTGTATTTTCATGCTCCGGCCTGCTAAAAGTGCACATTATCTTATTAATACAACTGTTTTAACAGCCCTCAACCAGTACATATGAGACCTGACTGTCACACCTCTGATTCTAGATTACATTCTTCAAAATATTTGTCATTTGAACATTTATTCAGATACATAACTACAGCCTCAGTTTAAAAACAGCTAACTCACCACTTTCAACGAATCAGCCATTTCAAAGAAACTGATTTACAAGATGCAAGGAACGGCTCTGCCTGAAAGGGTATTAATGTCCTATAAGTCACTCTTACTGCTCCTCTCTGTTCATTAGATTGTTTGCATATTGCATTCAATAGATACAATCAAGGGGGAGGTTTCCGTGTTTCAGAGATTTATATTTGCCCAGAATAAAAGTAAACAAACACTGCAATGAATTTCAATTAAATTTAAATCTATTACTAGATAAAGCAAATACCATCAGCCCTATATAAATCACGTTCCTATTATAAATGCATATAGAGCTTTAAATCTTGAACGTTTACATCAATGTCAACATTGTTCTTGTCTATTAATGGCAAAGGAACATGTACACTTCCACACTGCTTCCAGTTGATTCAATTTGAAACACTGTGCTGCTTCAGAAACTCAGCCGACTCGAAACCATCCATTTATCACCAGTGGTGGCAGAGATCAGCTGTGTGTTGTACTCACCTTTCCTCATTGACTTTGCCCTTCTCTGGTAATCACGGTTCAGGAACTAATGACAAAGTGCCACGTTGCTGCCAGCTCCAGTTCTCACTCTCAGAGAACACCTCATCCTCCCTCCAAACCTGGGGAAATCACCTGAGCTGCACGCCTCCTCACACACAACTGTATCATGCCAGGCAGGAATAGCACTTCCTACCACGGTCTGGAGCCGCTGCGTGCTGCTGGTTTATTCAAATATTAACGCTGCTATTTGTAATGACCCAGCTTGGTCTCTGCGTTACGATAGCGTTCGGTCAGCTGGAAAGTGACATGCCAGCCAGCTCCATGCATTCTGACAGGACCGCAGACTGTGTGTAATTGCAAGTGCACCTCACTCTCATTTATTGCTCATGTACTTCTCCCAACTACATTAACATTACACAGGTCCACGACGCCGCAGTTATGATGCAGCAGGGATCAAAGGCTTAAATTTGTGGTACTTTAGCAAAGCGTGTAATTACGTAACCCAAAGACCTATAATGAGCATGCATTAAAGCATTAAAACGATAGTCAAAAGTACAGCGTCAAACAGCATCCAAATTCACGATAGGAGACCATTCAGCCCATCAAAAAATATATATTATTTAGGCTATTCCCAGCTCTTGAGTTCTACTTTGGTAGTTACAGCCTTTCAAGTATTCATCCTAGTTTTTTCTGAAGCTGATCAAGGCATCTAATCTAGCAAACTATCACCCAAGGTGCTCTCGAGCTCCCTTCAGCCCAAACCTCACCTTCCACAACACTCACCTGGAAACAACATTTTCCACACGTCCCCCCTAATCCAGCCACCTCAACCCTACATCCCTCTGGGATACTTGCAGTTCACCCTCTTTGATCGCAAGTGGGCTTATTTGCCTCAATTTACCTCCCCCTCAATCTCCCTCAATCCAAAGTAAATAGCCCCAGCTCTCCCATTCTTTCCTCAGGATTAACCTTCTTCGACCATGAAGGATTAACCTTCTTCGACCTTCGATTCTAGAAAACTTCCTCAGTGTCTAGCAAATGCTACTATGTCCTCAAATAGAAACATAACCTATGTGGAACACCAATAAAGCCAACATTATATATATTTATATACACGTTCATAGAAAATGTTCCATATATATTAATGATGGGATATTATAATATGGGATTATTCAATGGTAAATATTAATATCACACACACACACCCACACACACATATCCCATATTATTTTTTTAATATATATAATTAAGCATGCTATTACAATGAACACTCATCAAATCATACATGTAACTACCAGTGATATAGATGGGTTTCTTACTTTAGCTCCCAGTTCAACATAGAGTTCAACATAGAGAATAACTCAGTCCTGGAGAGTGAGACGGGGGCAGGTCTAAATTATTTTATTAACCATTAACACAGATAGAGGTTTATCATACACAACTAGAAAAATGCACAATATTTTGGAATTTTGAATGAAGAGAAAGGTTTGGCTAGTTACAGTTAGATTTTGCTGCCATCAAAAGATGCTACAGAAAAAGATCAAGGGATGACTGGTCTTCAGATGGTAAATCCTTGGACAGAAATATCATGCGCCCATTATTATCCATGTCCTCAAAATAATAAAGGTGAACGCGTTCGCTAAAACTAATCAAGACCTTGCTTTGTCCTGGATGTTTCTGAGTTTCTTGAGAGTGGTTGGAGCTGCACACACATGTGCAAGTGGAGAGAAGTCCAGCATACTCCTAACGTGCCTTGTAGATAGTGGAAAGACATTGAGGTTTCATGAGGTAAGCCATTCACTGCAGGATACGCAACCTCTTATTTGCTCCTTCGTGTACAGTACGTGATGCCTGGTCCAGTTGAATTCGGTGGTGACCCCTGGATGATCATGTGGGGAGCCTCTGAATATCGAAGATATTTACCCTCATGTTGGAGATATCATTGCCTGCAACGTTTGTGGTCTGAATGTTATCACTAATCACCCCATGCCTGACTGTCGTCTTAAGACCTGATGCATGTAGATATAGGCTGCTTCGTTTAGAGTCATGGTCATATAGTGTGGAAACAGGCCCTTCGGCCCAACTTTGCCCCCACACCGACCAACATGCATTTGGCCCATTTACCTCTAAACCTGTCCTATCCATGTACCTGTCCAAATGTTTCTTAAACATTGCAATAGTCCCTGCCTCAGCTACCTCCTCTGACAGCTCGTTCCATACACCCACCATCCTTTGTGTGAAAAAGTCACCCCTCAGGTTCCTATTAAATCTGTGTCCCCCCTCACCTTAAACCTATGTCCTCTGGTTTTTGATCCCTTATTCTGGGCTGAGAATTTGCAATGGAAATTGAACTTAGTGGAATTATCAGCGAACATCCCTATTTCTGAATCTGATGGAATGTGAAGCAGCTACAGCTGGTGGGCCAAGGTTACTTCTCTATGGAATTCTTATCATGGGGTTGGGATAATTGGCCTCCAACAACCACAATCATCTTCACCCTGCCCCCTCATCGAGGTTTAGTGTTAATTGTGGTACCCAGTATAAATGACCTGGGAACATTCAGCAGGTGAGGCAGCATCAGCGGAAAGTGAAATAGAGTTGACATTTCAGTCAACTGCTCTTTGTCAAACTGGGAAAAGTGAAAACTAGAGATATTTTAGTTTAGTTTTGTTTATTGTCACATGTACTGAGGTGCAGTGAAAAGCATTTTTGCTGCATGCTTGTTCAGTCAGCGGAAATACAATACATGATTACAATCAAGCCATCAGTGTACAGATACGAGCTAAAGGGAATAATGTTTAGTGCAAGATAAAGTCCAGTAAAGTCCGATTAAAGATAGTTCAAGGGTCTCCAATGAGGTAGATGGTAGGTCAGGACTGTTCTCTAGTTGGTGGTGGGATGGTTCAGTAGCCTGATAACAGCTGGGAAGAAACAGTCCCTGAATCTAGAGATATGTGTTTTCAAACGTCTGTACCTCTTGCTGGATGGGAGAGGGGAGAAGAAGGTGTCCGGGGCGAGACTCGTCTTTGATTCGAGTTGGGACCTTTCTTCAAGTCCCGACCTGAGACCTTGGCCATCTATTCCATCTACAGATACTGCCTGACCTGCTGAGTTCCTCTAGCACTTTATGTTTTGCTCACAATTCTAGACTCTGCAGTTCCTTTTGTCTCCTGAAAATTAAAGAGAGCTCTGTTTACTCTCTTTTCCAGTTCTGATGAAAAGTATTTGACTCTATGAATGTATAGATTTATTCATTTTGTTCATATTTAATTTTTTGTTGAAAAATTGTTTCAACTCTCTGCCTTGCGTGTGAATTCCACCGATTTCACAACACTCTTTCCTTCAGTTTAGTCCTCATCTGATCCCTTCAAATCTCCGCACAGCCAGCACTAACCTTTCATAAGATGAAGCTCATTATCTTTGGCTCAAAGACTTATGATCAAAGGCAGCAACCCTACTAAAGAGAGATATTCTAAGTTCAAATCAAAATGACAGCTGGTTGTACGGTGGCAAAGAGTGCAGTAACCTTGTTTGCACTTTGGTTCTCAAGCTCTGGTCCAAGGTAACAATCTGTCCAGAAATCAATATTATCCAACCTTCTAACAACTCTAGACAATACAGGGCTACTCGCTAATTGGAGGCCAATATAAAATCTAAAAATGAGCACATATGGCATCAATTATTCAAGTGAGCTTGTTCAGAACATTCAGATGAAAGGCATACGATCGATACAAAAAGCAAAGAAAGCAAATAATACAAAGGATGGTCTGAAAGAACATTGTACTCAACATCATCAACATCTATAATATCCCATTAGACACCTCAGTATACAGCTGATGCGAGTCTTCTGCGCAGTATTGTTGGCACAAGGCTGGGACCAGAGACGGGTCAGGCTCCAGCAGTTCTACCGTCTAACCACTACGCAGCATGGCTGGTCAGAGTGGTACAGCGTGGAAACAGGCCCTTCGGTCCAACTTGCCTACACCGACCAATGTCCCATATGTCTACGTTTACCCCATATCCCTCTAAACCTGTCCTATCCATTTAACTGTCTAATTGCTTCTTTAACAATGCGATAGTACCTGCCTCAACTACCTCCTCCGGCTGCTAGTTCCACACAGCCACCACCCTTTGTGTTAAAAGGTTACGCCTCAAGACTGGTATAAAATCTTTCTCTCTTCACCTTAAATCCATGCCCTCTGGTTCTCGATTCTCCAACTCCAGGCAAGAGACTGTGCATCTACCCGATCTATTCCTCTCATGATTACACACACCTCTATAAAATCACCCCTCATCCTCCAGTGCTCCAGGGAATAGAGACCAAGCCTGCTCAAACAACCCCGGTAGCGCACCCCCCCCATGCCCCGATTCCTGCCAACATCCTTGTAAATCTTCTCTGCACCCTCTCCAGGTAAACAACATCTTTCCTACAACATGGTGCCTAGAACTGAACACAATACTCTAAGTGCGGATTCACTGACGTCTTCTCCAACTGCTACATGAACTCCATGGGGCTGTGCATTAGCAGCTGCCACCGCGGGGCTGGAATGCCGCTTTGCCCGAGCTTGCTCATCTGAGGTCTCAGGCCACCAGTGCAATTTTCACGTTTGAGAAACTTCCCTGCACCCCACCCCCACTTTCACAGAAGCATCACATCCAGAATTTGGCAGCCAGTGGCAACATCCAGCCCTGCATGCACTCAGGGAAACCTGCTTTGTGTTCGCCCCCAGTATAAGGGAACCTACGCAGCAATACGAACAGCAGATTTCAGTGTGCTGAAGCCAAAGGACTTTACAAACCACTTCAGACTGACATGGTGCAGCCGCCCATTAAGTCATCTGTTATTATGAACTTCAAAAGACCATAAAGTTAAGTTCCACATTATTAACAACCTTTTAAGCTCTCGGCAAACCAAGCTTCCAAGAAAATCCATCAGTGTTACTGAAATAATTATATTCATATCCTATTAACATTGAAAGCTTTCTTAGCAATTGGCTGTGGTCCAAAATTCTCCAGTGCTAAACACACAAGCTGAGAAATCCCTTGGGGTTTCTGTGAGCCCCCATAAGTACAGCAATTCCTGGCAACCCTCAGAAAATGGCAGTGATCCCACTTCAGCTAGTGTGGGCCTGAACATTCATCTACATCTTCCAAGGCAATGTCAGAGCCAAAACTCTTTTCCATTGAGTGAGAGCACACTGCTTCTCAGATTCAGCGAAGATAGACACAAAAAGCTGGAGTAACTCAGCGGGGACAGGCAGCATCTCTGGAGAGAAGGAATGGGCAATGTTTCTGGTCAAGACCCTTCTTCAGACTGGACCCGAAACATTACCCATTCCTTCTCTCCAGAGATGCTGCCTGCCCCGCTGAGTTACTCCAGCATTTTGTATCTATCTTCAGTGTAAACTGGAATCTGCAGTTTCTTCCTACACATTCCTCGGATACAGTCGGACTCAATACTATTGTTTCCAACTGCCACTGACAGACAGGCATCAGAAACACCACCAATGTGGTCCTAAGCTCTGCTTGTCCAGTGATACTGAGATCTTCTCAGTTGGTCAAATACATAGAACACTGAGCATAGAACAGTACAGCACAGGAACAGGGCCTTTTTGGCCCAAAATATCTGCGTCAAACATGATAGCAAGACAAACTCTTCTCTGCTGTACATGGTTCATATCCCTCCATCCCCTGCATATCCATGTGCCTACACAAAAGACACTTAAATGCCACTATTGTATCTGCCTCCACCACTACCCTTAGCAACCCATTCCAGACACTCACGACTTTCAATGTAAAAGACCTGTCCTGTAAACTTTGTCCATCTTACCTTAAAGCTATGGCATCTAGTATTTGATATTTCCGTCCTGGGAAAACATTCTGACTGTTCACCCTATCTGCCTCTTAGAATTTTATATACTGCTATCAGGTCCCACTTCAACCTCCAACGTTCCAGAGAGATCAATCCAAGTTTATCCAACCTCTCCGTGTTCTAAATTATGACAAGATTACAGCAAATCACTGATTGAGTAGGAAGGAATTGCAGATGCTATTTTATACTGAAGATAGACATAAAATGCTGGAGTAACTCAGCGGGTCAGGCAGCATCTCTGGAGAAGGGTTCCGACCCAAAACGTCATCCATTCTGTTTCTCCTGAACCGCTGAGTTACTCCAGCATTTTGTGTCTATCTTTAGCAAGTCACTTATTGTTAGTCCCTTAAACTTCAAAGTTTGGACCAAGTAACTTTTCCAACCTTCACGTACATCCTGTGTCTGGGTTTTACATCACTTGTTTCTCATCCACTTTTAATTTGATTGCAAGAGCCTTTTGTAAATGTTTCTTGCACAAGCTTCCTAATTCTGTTTTCATGGATTTTGTTCGTTCACAATAGCGAAGTGGGATTTAACCAATATTTTCACAATATTTCTACTTTTCGGAAAGGTGGAACTTTTCAGTTAAGCTGGAAAGGGTGCTGAGAAGATTGACAATAATGTCGCCAGGACTCAACGGCCTAAGCTATAGGGAGAAGTTGAGCAGGCACAGTTGGATGAGGGATGGTCTTACAGAGATGTACAGAAAACCATGAGAGGAATACATAAATTAAATGCACAGAGTGTCTCTTGCCCAGAGTTTGGGATCAAAAACCAGAAAACAGAGGTGACGGGGGACAAGATTTAATAGGAATCTGTGGAGAAATTGTTTTACGGAAAGAGTGGTAGGTATATGGAACGAGCTGCCGGAGGAGGTAGTTGAGAAGTACTATCACAGCATTTAAGAAACATTTGACATGGTTCAGTTTAGTTTAGTTTATTGTCACGTACCAAGGTAGAGTGAAAAGCTCTAGGATAGGATAGGTTTGTAGAGACATGGGCCAAACGCTGACAGATGGGACTAGTATAGATGGGGCATGTTGGTCTGTGTGGGCAAGTTAGTCTGAAGGGCCTGGTTCCAAGCTGTGTGACCAAGTAACCTTTCCAGTCCTCATGCGCTTGTCTTGGTTTTATATAATTTGTTTCTTCAACCCACTTTTCATTCGACTGCAAGAACCTTTCATAAACATTTCAAACAGCAGTTTCTTAATTTTGTTTCCTCCATGCATTTTGTCCATACTCACTATATCAAGGTGGGAATTTAACCAATGTTTCCACAATCCTTGTTTGCAATGAAAAATTGCAAAGCAGTTTAATAGTAATATTTAGCTAAGCCATCAGTTTAGGTAGACAAAAAGTGCTGGAGAAACTCAGCGGGTGAGGCAGCATCTATGGAGCGAAGGAAATAGGTAATGTTTCGGGTCGAACCCCTCCATCTTGAAAACCTCAAGGTAAGCCATCAGTTTAGTTACTTGTGATATTCTTGCTTGTGAGACAAATGTTAAGGGTTAATTTAGCACTCTGGAACATATATGTTGACTAATCTAGTGCCAGGGATGGTTAAGGTATCCTCACTGCCCCTTGTTCAGTTCAGTTTAGTGCATTGTCACATGTACTGAGGTAAAGTGAAAAGCTTTTGCTGCGTGCTAAACAGTCAGCAGAAAGACAAAAACTATCACTCACAAACTATTTAAGTAGAATTAATTCACTAACAATTTCTGTTTGATCCGCTACGCTCGCCTGCCTGTGAAACTCAAGGAACTGTAGAAATGTACTTGAACACTTTCACCTTGCCTATCCATACCAAAAAATCAGAAACACTTGCTGCTGTAATATTTTATTTGGCATTTAGATGAAAAAGTGATTTATTTTGTATTTTATACAACTTTAAAACCATGGTCACTTGCACATCTCTATTTAATTAAATGTGACAATAAGTCTGATTATTAGATTTAATAAGAACATTTAATGTGAGAATAAGACATAAGGCATAGGAGATCATTTAGGCCATTTGGCCCATCGAGTCCACTCCACAATTCAGTCGTAGCAGATCTATTTTTTCCTCGCAACCCCATTCTCCTGCCTTCTCCCTGTAACATTTGACACCCTTCCTAATCAAGAAATTCTCAATCTCCGCCTTAAAAATACACCATGTCTTGGCCTCACCAAAGCCATGTGTGGCAATGAAATCGCCCGATAGAAACAAGGAACTGCAGGTTTCCATAAAGTAAATTACAAAGTTCTGGAGTAACTCAGTGGGTCAAGCAACATCCCTGGAGAACATGGCTAGGTGACCTTTCGGGTCGGATGGAGACCCTTCTTCAGAATATAGTATTTTCTCTTCTCAAAGAGGGAGAAACAGACATCTTCTGTCTCAGAGGTCAACATGAGCGGCATAGTAGCACAGCAGTAGGATTGCTGCCTTACAGATCCAGAGACCCGGGTTCGATCCTGACTACGGGTGCTGTCTGTACGGATTTTGTACATTCTCCCCGTGACTGCGTGGGTTTTCCCCAGGTGCTCCGGTTTCCTCCCACACTCCAAAGACTTACAGGTTTGTAGGTTAATTGGTTTCGGTAAAGATTGTAAATTGCCCCTCAAGTGTAGGATAGTGCTAGTGTACGGGGTGATTGCTGGTCGGTGTGGACTCCGTGGGCCGAAGTGGCCTGTTTCTGCGCTGTATCTCTAAACGTATGTACCCTTCAGCAAAGATCCTATAGCGGAGCAAGATAGACCACTCCTTCTAAATGCAATGGGCTGACGTGTAGTACGCAAGGGAGCGGAACGTGGGCCTTTTTCTCATCCATTTCAGTAACCCGACCCGACCCGACTCGCAGTGTAATCAACGTTGCGGGGGAACAGTTTGTGTTAATAAATTATAATTCTGAAAATGAGAACATTTTTACCAAAGAACTTTTATTTTTACGAGGATGTTTCCGTAACCGGTTTCCGTCTCCGCAATAGTAGCTTTGCTCCGCTATGGGATCTTTGGTGCAGGGACGGAAGCCGGTTACGGAAATGGGGCCGAAAATTACCCATGAATCTACCCATGACCGTACTACGTCTTTTTCGTCGAGTGATCTATCTTGCTCGCTATAGGATCTTTGCCCTTCAGTGCAAAGTACTCTACAACAATTGCTGAACACTTTGCCAGTTATAACAAACAGGAAGATCAAAGTTTTAACTTATAGGACTTGAAGAGTAGTAATTAAATGTAGCCTTCTTGCTATGGAGATACAAGTGAAATTCAAAAGGTGAATATTATGTCCATTTATCTTTCATTGTTTCTGTGTTTAAAAATAGCTGCACTTCAAGGTAAAAGTTAGACCTTCACTGCAAAACAGACTGACTGCTGGGAGCCAGCTGGTCTGGTCTAACAGATAACAGTTCTGAGGGAACAATGTACTTCGATAAGCTAATATTTTAATTGAAATGCTGTTAAGTGTCAATGTCCCATGAGAATACTTCTTTAATTGCTATTTTCATTCAGCTGCCCATCCATCAACTTGCCAGGTCGTTAGCTCGTTAGCTAGTGCTATCGTTTCGATACGTGCCCTGTGAATCTCATCAGGAGGAGATTGTTTTAACATTCAAAAGAAGGATCTTAAATATCAGTGCTATCAAATAACACAGTACGCGTCAAACATACAATGACTGAATGAACAATAAGAAAGAGATGAACACAAGAAAAAGGGAGTTGGTTATTCAACCCCTCAAGCCCACCCTTGCATTCATTTTAGGAACAAGGAACTGCAGATGCTGGTTTACAAAAAAAAAAACACAAAATGGAGCTCGAAATAAGTCTCCAGCAAAGGCCGCCAACTCCTTGATGTTAGGCCGCAGTGCGGATGGAGATACGATACAGGAAAATATCGCATCTCCGCCGTGGTAAGAAAAGATGTGCGGTTTAATTGACCTCTGCAGATTGTACCAAGTGTGCAGGGAATGGATGAGAAAGTGGAATAACATAGAAATAGTCAGATTGGACTCAGTGGGCCGAAGGGCCTGTTTTCATGCTGTATTTTTCAATCAATCATAACCCATTCAATGGCCTCTGCTCGAAATGTGTACGAAGGAACAGCAAATGCTGGTTTAAACCAAAGATAGACACAAAATGGTGGAGTAACTCAGCGTGACAGGCAGCATCTACGGAGAGAAGGAATGGGTAATGTTTTGGATCGAGACCCTTCTTCACGAGAGAGCTAGATTTAGCTCTTTGGGCAAACGGAATCAAAGGATATGGGGAGAAAGCAGGAACGGGGTACTGATTTTGGATGATCAGCAAAGATCATACTGAATGGTGGTGCCAGCTTGAAGGGCTGAATGGCCTACTCCTGGACCTAGTTTCTATGTTTCAGACGGTGTCTACACTCTCTTAGAAGTAGTTCCATTTTTAAAATGACCGGCCTCTTACATTGTAATGTCTCCTCATTAGAGTTGCTTCCACCAGTGCAAATGTCTCAACACCTACGCTGGATTACTTCCATTATCTACAACAAAGGACAAAGGACAAAGGACATTTATTATCACATACACCAATTGGTGTAGTGAAATCTGACTTACCATGCAGCACACAAATAAAGATAAGACACATCAAGAAATTTAACAGTAAACATAAAAACATCCCCCCATAATGGTTCCCACTATGGGAGAAGGCAACAAAGTCCAGTCCCATCCCCAGTTCACCCATAATTGGGCCTATTGAGGCCTCTGCAGTCGCCGCTACGGCAGCCCGATGCTTCAGGCCCTCTCGCCGGATGATGAAGCTCTGGCGTCGGGTGAACACTCTCAGCGGCCCGGAGTGTCTGGAGCGGCCGCTTCCTCCCCGAAGACCACGGCTCCCGAAGTCCACGGGCCGCGCCGGTCCAAGCTCCGACTCTGGCGACCTCGTCGTGAGATCTCAGGCTTGGTGTTTAAAGCTCGGCGCCGCCCACGGCTGGAAGCTCCAATGACCGCAGCTCCGCGATGTTGGAGTCGGCGGACTCAGCCCTCCAAAGCCCACCGCAGGGCGACCCGGGCAAGACACCGCCCGCTCCACGATGGTGCCCCATGCGCTGTGCCGCCGCCGAAGCTGAAGTCCCGGCCGGTCCCGGCAGGAAATGCTGCTCCAGACTGCCGGTAGGCCGCGAGAAAGGGGCGAAAACACGGCTTGGAGAAAAGCAGCATCTCCAACCAGGTAGGTACTGAGAAAAATAGCTTCCCCCTTTCTCCCCCCCCCCCCCCCACCCCCCACATAAAAAGACTAAAGGACCTCCAAAACAAACACTTTTAACTAACTAAAAATTTAAAAAAGAGTGAAAAGACTAACAGCTGCTGGCAGGGCAGCCATACTCGACGGCGCCCCCTATCTAGACTTAGACTGGAGAAGTTGCTATTATATTGCAGTGCTTAGGGCTGAGGAAAGTGAAGGGAGGTTTTAATAGAGGTGTTCTATCCAGTGAATGGAGTCAATTGGTAGAAACTCTCAACTGGCGAGGAAGGTCAGTAATCAAGAACACACAAATGAGAGACAAGATGGGCATTTTCTCAGTGACGTTGTGATTCAGTGTATGCCGTATGAAAGGGCAATGGAAGCAGCTTCAACAATAATGTTCAATGAAGGGAACTTGATGGGACAAATATTTGCAAAGCTGCGGTGAAAGGTCAGAGGAGCGGCACTAATTAGGCAGAGTTCCTACGAGCTGGCAAAGGCAAAACAGATAATCGTCTTGAAGTGGCACAGTCGCACAGCAGTAGAGTTGCTGCCTTACAGCGCCAGAGACGTGGGTTCGATCCTGACCACTGGTGCTGTCCGAACAGAGTTTGTACGTTCTCTCTGTGACTGCATAGGTTTTCTCCAGTTGCTTCGGTTTCCTCCCACAAAGACGTACAGGTTTGTAGCTTAAATTGGCTTCTGTAATTGTAAATTATCCTGAGTGTGTAGGATAGTACTGGTGTGCAGGGTGCTAACTGGCTGGCATGGACTTGGTGGGCTGAAGGGCCTGCTTCATGCTGTATCTCTGAAGTCTAAAGTTTTACTTACAAGCTGCATGATTCTATGATTTTAAACATCTTTCTGCTTTATCGGACGTGGTTGAAGACGGATCCCGACTCGAAGCATCACCTGTCCATGTTCTCCAGAGATGCTGCCTAGCCCAATGAGTTACTCCAGCACATTGAGCCTTTTTTGTAAACCAGCATCTGTAGGTCCTTGTGTCTCTCTAGTTTTATCAGCGTTTGGAAAGAAAGGTTTTTAACATGTTTCACTCAGAATGATTTAACCCTTCATGAGCTCACTGCTCACTATAACCTCTTTTAATTGATGTTGCTTTCCTTCAGTCAACAATTATTGGACAAAACCTTTGGCGGAGTACTCCCAGGTGGTTGCAAGAGGCGTCAGGGAAAATTGGTGGTCACAGACTTCTGAAGTGATGTGAGACATAATGACAGGTTAGACAATGAAGGAATAAAAGAGTTTGCTGTTCGGTCAGAGGATCCTAACACAAGGTTATCTCACTCATGGGAGCGATTGATTTTTTAATATATGTGTTCAGAAAATAATTTTATAACAATATTGACAAAGAAATTGCAAACAGTGGCCATGAGAATAAGATAGGATATTGATACAACCTTTCTGCAACTGCATTCTTATTTTGAACCAGAAATGGATGATTTTATTGTGAATCGTGGAAACCGTACAAAAGATAAAGAAAGGCAGTTGAGCAGCAATTATCACATCTGGAGAGCATCCCAAGTGCATCACAGCCAAGTATTTATTAGTGCGGGGCAAGTAATGTAGTCCTGCAGGGAAGATACAGTGGCTTGCAAAAGTTTTCATACCCCTTGAACCTTTCCACATTTTGTCACGTTACAACCACAAACGTAAATGTATTTTATTGGGATTTTATGCGATAGACCAACACAAAGTGGCGCATAATTGTGAAGTGTAAGGAAAATTATACATGGTTTTCAAATGTTTTCACAAATAAAAAAACTGAAAAGTGTGGCGTGCAAAGTATTCAGCCCCCTTTACTCTGATACCCCTAAATAAAATCCAGTGCAACCAATTGCCTTCAGAAGTCACCTAATTAGTAAATAGAGTCCACTTGTGTGTAATCTAATCTCAGTATAAATACAGCTGTTCTGTGAAGGCCTCAGAGGTTTGTTAGAGAACATTAGTGAATAAACAATGTTCCTTGGGCATCATGAAGCCCAAGGAACACACCAGACAGGTCAGGGATAAAGTTGTGGAGTAGTTTAAAGCAGGTTAGGTTGTAAAAAAAAAATATCCCAAGCTTTGAACATCTCACGGAGCACTGTTCAATTCTATCATCCGAAAATGGAAAGAGTATGGCACAACTGCAAACCTACCAAGACCATGGCTGTCCACCTAAACTGACAGGCCGGCAAGAGAGCAATGATCAGAGAAGCAGCCAAGAGGCCCATGGTAACTCTGGAGGAGCTGCAAAGATCCACAGCTCAGGTGGGAGAATCTGTCCACATGACAACTATTAGTCGTGCACTCCACAAATCGGGCCTTTATGGAAGAGTGGCAAGAAGAAAGCCATTGTTGAAACAAAGCCATAAGAAATCCCGTTTGCAGTTTGCCACAAGCCATGTGGGGGGGACAGCAAACATGTGGAGGAAGGTGCTCTGGTCTGATGAGACCAAAATTGAAGTTTTTGGCCTAAATGCAAAACACTATGTGTGGCGGAAAACTAACACTGCACATCACCCTGAACACAACCATCCCCACTTTGAAACATGGTGGTGGCGGCATCATGCTCTGGGGATGCTTTTCTTCAGCAGGGACAGGGAAGCTGTCAGAGTTGATGGAAGATGGATGGAGCCAAATACAGGGCATCTTGGAAAGAAAACCTTTGTTATAGAGTCTGCAAAAGACTTGGGCAGAGGTTCACCTTCCAGCAGGACAACGACCCTAAACATACAGCCAGAGCTAAAATGGAATGGTTTAGATCAAAGCCATATTCATATATATATATATAAACATATAAATTAGGTGCAGGAGTAGGCCATTCAGCCCTTCAAGCCTGCACCGCCATTCAATATGATCATGGCTGATCATCCAACTCAGTATCCCGTACCTGCCTTCTCTCCATACCCTCGATCCCCTTAGCTACAAGGGCCACATCCAACTCACTCTTAAATATAGCCAATGAACTGTCCCACAACTACCCTCTGTGGCAGAGAGTTCCAGAGACTCACCACTCTCTGTGTGAAAAAAAGTCTTTCTCATCTCGGTCTTAAAGGATTTCCCCCTTATCCTTAAGCTGTGACCCCTAGTCCTGGACTCCCCAACATCGGGAACAATCTTTCCTGCATCTAGCCTGTCCAACCCCTTAAGAATTTTGTAAGTTTCTATAAGATCCCCTCTCAATCTCCTAAATTCCAGAGAGTAAAACCGAGTCTATCCAGTCTTTCTTCATAAGACATCCTGACATCCAGGAATCAGTCTGGTGAACCTTCTCTGCACTCCCTCTATGGCAATAATGTCCTTCCTCAGATTTGGAGACCAAAACTGTACGCAATACTCCAGGTGTGGTCCTCACCAAGACCCTGTACAACTGAAGTAGAACCTCCCTGCTCCTGTACTCAAATCCTTTTGCATGAAAGCTAACATACCATTCGCTTTTTCACTGCCTGCTGCACCTGCATGCCTACTTTCAATGACAGGTGTACCATGACACCCAGGTCTCGCTGCATCTCCCCTTTTCCTAATCGGCCACCATTTAAATAATAGTCTGCTTTCCTGTTTTTGCCACCAAAGTGGATAACCACACATTTTCCACATTAATATACTCGCATCTGCCAAACATTTGCCACTCACCCAGCCTATCCAAGCACCTTGGCAGTCTCCTAGCATCCTCCTCACAGCGAACACTGCCCCCCAGCTTAGTGTCATCCGCAAACTTGAGATATTGCCTTCAATTCCCTCATCCAGATCATTAATATATATTGTAAATAGCTGGGACCCAGCACTGAGACCTGCGGTACCCACTATTACTGCCTGCCATTGTGAAAAGGACCCGTTACTCCTACTCTTTGCTTCCTGTTTGCCAGCCAGTTCTCTATCCACATCAATACTGAACCCCTAATACCGTATGCTTTAAGTTTTGTATACTAATCTCTTATGTGGGACCTTGTCGAAAGCCTTCTGGAAGTCCAGATATAGCCACATCCACTGGCATCCGCTACTAGTTACATCCTCGAAAAATTCCACAAGATTCGTCAGACATGATTTTACCTTTTTGTAAATCCATGCTGACTTTGTCCAATGATTTCACCACTTGTGTTAGAATGGCCCAGTCAAAGTCCAGACCTAAATCCAATTGAGAATCTCTGGCAAGACTTGAAAATTGCTGTTCACAGACGCTCTCCATCCAATCCGACTGAGCTTGAGCTATTTTGCAAAGAAGAATGGGCAAAAATTTCAGTCTCTAGATGTGCAAAGCTGGTAGAGACATACCCCAAAAGACTTGCAGCTGTATTTGCAGCGAAAGGCAGTTCTACAAAGTATTGACTCAGGGGGGCTGAATACTTTTGCACGCCACACTTTTCAGTTTTTTATTTGTAATGAAATTTGGAAACCATGTATCAGTGTCCTTCCACTTCACAATTATGCACCACTTTGTGTTGGTCGATCACATAAAATCCCAATAAAATACATTTACGTTTGTGGTTGTAACGTGACAAAATGTGGAAAAGTTCAAGGGGTATGCATACTTTTGCAAGCCACTGTATGTTATCCACTCTAACAGAGAACAAGCCCGTAACTAAGAATGCGATGAACTGGCCCGATTTAGTTGAAGAAAATAACTTTTACAGAAACCACAGATGATGGAAATTTGAAATAAAAGCAAAAATGCTGAAATCATCAATGGATACCAGTGGTTTCCTGCGTTTTCTGTGCTTAGAACTGTTTAGGTTCTATTTTTGATGATGGAAGATCATGCTCTTTGCTTCAGTGCCACAGCCATGAATGAGTTCCAGTTTCCTCTTCCTCACATCTGAAGGCATTTGTTTACGCTGGCACTTTCTTCAATCAGTTAGTTACTGGAAAAGGCAACATTTATTACCCATCATTATTACCCTTGAACAAAGGAGGGAGTTCAGGTGCAACCTATTGGTGGATTTGCGATCATATTTAGCTCAGCTGGGGGAGAATTGCAGATTTTGTTTCGTGAAAACATGAGTAATATCCAGCTGGACTCAATTTGGTGGTTTCATGGTTACTGTTACTGAAACTGCCTTTTTAGTTCCAGATTTCAAAGAGTCAAGCAGCATGGAAACAGGCCCACGTCGACCAAGACGCCCCATTTACGCTAGTCCCACCTACCTGCGTTTGACCCATTGTCCTCTAAACTTATCCTATCCATGTACCTTTCTAAATGTTTCTTAAACGTTGTGATAGCATCCGCCTCAACTACCTCCTCCAGCAGATCGTTCCATACACCCACCACCCTTTGTGCAACAAAGTTGCCCCTCAGGTTCCTATTAAGTCTTCCGCCCCCCCCCCCCCCCCCCCCCCCTCAAACCCGTCTTCTGGTTTTTGATCCCCCTATTCTTGGTAATGGACTCTGTGCATCTACCCGACCTATTCCTCTCATGATCTTATACACCTTTATAAAATCACCCCTCATCCTCCTGCGATCCGAGGAATAAAGTCATAACTCCAAGGAATAAATTCCTATTTGAATTGAATTGAATACTTTATTGTCACATGTGACAAGTCACAGTGAAATTCTTTGCTTGCACACCGTACCAAGGTATGCAAATAGTCGCCCATAAAGGGCACATAAAGTGACAAAGTACCCTCGCACCAGATCCCCCTTTGTTCTCCCCCTCCCGCTCCTCACGGTGCCCCCCCCCCCCCCCCCCCTCCACCCACATTGGGTCCTCATTGTCCGATGTTTTTCCCCCTCCTTCACGGCAGGTGCCCCCAGGCCGGGTTCTCCATTGTTCCTTCCCCTGGCAACGACGCTCTCACTTCCACATGGCCGTCCACGTCCATTGGTCGGCGCCATCATCGACCACCACACCGACCTCTCCACTATCAACACCGGGTCCTCTCCAGATGCCTCCGTGGCACCGACCCAGGCCCCAGCCCAGTCAGTTACTTGAATTTAAGTTCCCTGGTTGGCATTTATAGCAATGGTCACAGCTTAAAATCCTAGAACTGAGTTGATCCTAGAAATAGGCTCAACTCATGGGGAGTTCAAAGATAATAATACCCTCTCCCGAGAGATTTACCCTCTCACAAAATGTCACCCAAGGTTGCCAGCATCTTAAAAAGGGGCTGCAGTTGGATACGACTTTTGTTCCTAATTGTTCGCTGTCATGACCGATTGTTAGCAAAGGACGAGGAATAAGAGCTATTAATACTTTAGTCTGTGTTGATTTTACTGGTCTAATGTTCGTTTTTACAAACCTTGTTCTCGGGGTATTTAAACCTAAATTTTATTTGTCGATAAAGTTATGACATCGGATGGAAGTTGCAAACCAAATCTCGTTGCACTTATGTGTAATGACAATAAAATATATTATTATTATTATTATTATTATTAATACTGGTTGCATTAACTTGAAATGAAGCCCAAGAACAAAGGAGGCTGAAGAAGGGAGTGGACATTGCCCAGTCCAACACAGGGACTGACCACCTTGTCCAATGAAGGGATCTACATGAAGTGCTTCCTCAAGAAGGCAGTCAATATCATCAAAGACTCACATCATCCAGGCTACACTCTCATCGTGTTGTTACCAGTGCGAAGATGGTACAGGAGTCTGACCTATTGTACACAGTTCAGTGAAGTGATTAAACTTGCTCTATGGACTCAGACAAATTCTGTGGCCGGTCAAGAATACACAAAACCAAAATTGGAAAGGATGCCTTCACACATCGATTATACACTCACTATTTAATCCAAGGCTATACTTGATAATTATAACATTATGCAGAGCGCAAGTGATAGAAAACTGATTACAAAGCAGCCATCTCATCCAGGGTTCAGCTTACATCATGAACTGGAGGGAATGTGAACAGTCATTTGAAGCCCGTTTCAGAAGACTACAATGCAATCATTTCAGGGTTGTTGTTATTTTTAGTGTACAGATACAGCGCTGCTGAGTAAACTTGAGTGCATTCAGTTATGTCCTTCATAGGAATGCCAGCTGTGATAGCCAGATGCCAGAAGACAATATACTTCCTGCCACATTGTGGAGAGATTGGCTAATAATGTAATCACTATAAATGTGCTGAGTGATAATGAACACTTACTGGGATATTGTGGTCTGTGCATAAGACGAGGAAGCAACAGGAAGACAGCTGCCTGTGGATGCAAAAAATGTAGAAACAAAGAAATGCAGATGTAGATTAAAAAACAAAAGGACACACAGGGGAGCCACAAATAGGGCAACAGAGTGGGGCAGCGGTAGAGTTGATGCTTTATTGTGCCAGAGACCCGGGTTCAATCCTGACTACGGGTCATATCTGTATGCAGTTTGTGCATTCCCCTGTGATCGTGTGGGTTTTCTCCGGGCGCTCCGGTTTCCTCTCACACTCAAGAGATGTGTAGTTTTGTAGGTTAATTGGTTTCCGTAAATTGCAAATTGTTCGTAGTGCATATGATAGTGCTAGTGTACAGGGTGATCGCTGGTCTGTGCAGACTCAATGGGTCGAAGGGCCTGTTTCCACGCTGTATCTCTCAACTAAAGTCTAAAGTGCTGGAGTAACTCAGCAGGTCAGGCAATATCTCTGGAGAACATGGATAGGGAACGTTTCTGGTCGAGTCTGAAGAAGGGTCTAGACCAGGATCGTCACCTGTCAATGTTCTCCAGAGGTGCTGCCTGACCTGCTGTGTTATTCCAGCCCTTTGTGCCTGGCTAGTTAATATATCATAAGCAAAACAAAAAGCACTGGAGGAACTTAGCAGGTCAAGCAGCATTTGTGGAAGGAATGGTTTCTCCAGAACTTTGTGTTTCACTCCAGATTATAGGCATCCGCAACTCATCACATGTCTAATCATCTGTTCTCACAGGTTCAGTTGTATTGCCAACCAGATTCTCAGATAGCTCCAGCAGTCATTAACATGACAAGTGTATTTGTATGTGACCTTCTCTCTGATACATCAATGAGAACCTTGTTGGGTATGTGGCGTTTGGCTTACAAAGATTCTTCAAAGAACTTACAACACCAGATTTGAATTGTGGAGTTTATTGTTGATGTCGAGCTGTAGGTTTGATCCAGACCTTGGGTGCTGTCTGTGTAGAGTTTGCACGTTCTCCCTGACACAGCGTGGGCTTCCACCAGGGTGCTCCGGTCTCCCCCCCACATCCAAAAGACACGCAGGTTTGCAGGCTAATTGGCCTCTGTAAAATTGCCCCTAGTGTGCAGGGAGTGGATGTGTAAGTAGGATAACATGGAACTGGTGAACTGGTAATCAATACTCGGTGTGGACTCGGAGGGCCAAAGGCCCTGTTTCCATGTTGTGTCTGCACTAAACTAAACTTATTGCACAGAAAGTATTGTTGGCTACAGGGATTGCAATGCTCAGTCTGGTTGAGCAGGTGCCTCAAGTGGGTCGCTGTGGGCAAGGTGGGCTGAAGGGACTGCTGCCATGCTGTATGACTCTATGACACCATGACTAATGTAGCTGTTTCTATTTCATTGGTACCAAGCAAGAGGAAATATTAAGATGAGTTTCCAAGAACTTGGTCAAAGATATAAAGTTCAAAATAGAGAGCGAGTGGAGAGAGATTCAGGCAGGGGAATTGCAGAGAATATGCTTGAGAGTGGTTATACTGCAACCTCCAATGGGGGCATCAAGAAAGTGATAGATGGCTAAAAGCTAGAGTTGGCAGATAGGTCAGCTTGTGAGGGTTGGAGACCTGGAGGAGATTTCAGTTTAGGCTTGGCAAGGTAATAAGATCAGATGATAGCTTTATGAATCAGAGGACATTGAAAAGTCACTGTTCCTATAAAATTTTATTGGTTTTAATTGTGGCACCGATTTATTAAAAACACATCTAACAAAACATCTGAAAGTTATGCACGGTTCACAAATAAAATTATAGCAATAGATTGCTTCCTAATTAGTAAAAATCCCTCCCTATGTATCCCCTGTATGCACCACAGTAAACGGTCGCTCTGACAAGGAGGAACACGAGCAGTTTACCCTTGCTGACTGAACAGTCCCGGCCAGCTCCAAATGAAGCTCAAATTCTTCTTGTAAAGCAGTTTTGTGGAAAGTTTCCATAATGTCTCCTCTGCCAAAAGACCCAATCATTTCTTAAATTATTCCAAGGGTCTGACATTTTTTAAACAGTCCTCGCTATTCTACACACTGTGTGTGAAAAATATCCCTCCAAAGTCCTGTCCCTCTTACCAAGTTCAACTCGCATCCCCGATCACCAACATTCTCACTAGATCAAAGAAGGTGAATAATGGTTAGAGTAATGGTAATGTCACCATTACCAGCAGCATCTTGAACCACGTGAAACAAATAAAGACACACATTATACTGTAGAAACAAGGAATGCAGATGCTGGTTTACACAAAAGCACACAAAGTGCTGGAGTAACTCAGTGGGTCAGGCAGCAACTCTGGAGAACATGGACAGGTGACATTTCCGATCAGGACCCAACCCAAAATATCACCTTACAAATGTTCTCCAGAGATGCTGACTGACCCGCTGAGTTACTGCAGCACTTTGTGTCCTCATGCATGATACCCTCAAACCTTCTGACCTATCATCCACAATGCATCGATACACAATGCATCGATCCGTCTCTATTTTCCTTCCCACCATCGAAGGGATTTATCGGAGTCGCTGCCTCAAAAAGGCAGTCAGCATCGTCAGACCCACACCACCCTGGCCACACACTTATTTCACCCCTGCCATCGGGAAGAAGGTACAGGAGCCTAAAAAACTGTACTGTCCAGATTCAAGAAAAGCTTCTTCCCTACAACCAACAGGCTATTAATGTTAGAGAGGACACAGAGGGGGAGCAGTTAGAGAGGAAGTTAGAGTCTGAAGAAGGGTCTCAACCCGAAACGTCGCCTATCTCCTTCGCTCCTTTGATGCTACTGCACCCGCTGAGTTTCTCCAGCTTTTTGTGTAACCCCCAGGCTATTAATGTTCATAGTTTTGTCCGAGCCAAGTTTAATAGTCTGATGGCTGTGAGGAAGTAGCTATTCCTGAACCTGGTGGTTGCAGTCTTCAGGCTCCTGTAGGTAGCAGGGAGATGAGTGTGTGGCCAGGGTGGTGTGGGTCCTTGATGATACTGCCAGCCTTTTTGAGGCAGCGATTGCGATAGATCCCCGCGATGGAAGGGAGGTCAGAGCCAATGATGGACTAGGCATTGTTTACTACTCTTTGGAGTCTTTTCCTCTCCAGGGCGCTCAAGTTGCCGAACCAAGACACGATGCAACTGGTCAGCATGTTCTCTACCGTGCACCCGTAGAAGTTAGAGAGAGTCCTCCTTGACAAACCGACTCTCTGTAATCTTCTCAGGAAGTAGAGGCGCTGATGTGCTTTCTTAATAGTAGCATAAGTGTTCTCGGACCAGGAAAGATCTTCAGAGATGTGCACGCCAAGGAATTTAAAGCTCTTGACCCTTTCCAACATCGACCTATTGATATAAACGGGAGTGTGGGTCCCCATCCTACTCCTTCCAAAGTCCGCAATCAGTTCCTTGGTTTGGCTGGTGTTGAGGGCCAGGTTATTGTGCTGGCACCATATGGACAGTTGCTCAAACTCTCTTCTATACTCTGACTCAACCCCATCAGTGATACGTCCCACAACAGTGGTGTCGTCAGCTAACTTGATGATGGAGTTCACACTATGACCGGCTACGCAGTCATGAGTATAGA
This sequence comes from Okamejei kenojei, assembly GCA_035221665.1. NCBI lineage: Eukaryota > Metazoa > Chordata > Chondrichthyes > Rajiformes > Rajidae > Okamejei > Okamejei kenojei. The sequence goes on along the minus strand of CM069131.1, from coordinate 50,704,304 downwards.
GTGAGTACAGCAGGGGGTTGAGCACGCAGCTTTGAGGTGCTCCCGTACTGATTGTTATCGAGTCGGAAACAGGTCCATCGGCCCAACGCCCACACGTCCCAGCTACACTACTCCCACCTGCCCGTATTTGGTCCATATTCCTCCAAACCTGTCCTATCCATGTACCTGTCTGACTGCCTCTTAAATGTTGGGATAGGCCCTGCCTCAACTACTTCCTCTGGCAGCCTGTTCCATACATTCACCATCCTTTGCGGGAAAAAGTTTAACCCTCCGATTCCTATTAAATCAGCCTACTCAACCTCTCCCTATAGCTCAGACCTTCTAGTCCTGGGAACATCCTCGTAAATCTTCTCTGTACCCTCTCCAGCTTGACATGTTTCCTATCACACAGTGCTGAGAACTGAACACAATACTCACAATATGCCTCACCAACGTCTTATACAACTGCAACATGACCTCCCCAACTTCTATATTCAACATATGTACTTTTTTCGTGTTTCTGATATTGTTTACAGTGTACTATGTTTCCATATTCTGTTGTGCTGTTGCAAGTAAGAATTTCATTGTTGTATCTGGGACATACAACTATAAAACACTCTTGACTCCTCTTCTGGGACTCGTCAATGCAGCCTCTTCCTCTCATGCACATCTGAAATCTGTGCTGTGCTGAAAGGGTTAAATACGACCTCATCAAATAAATATAAAATGTATTTTAGTACCAAATAAATAAGACACCAGCATAAACTCAACTGTTTATCTTCATTAAAGTCATACCTTGGAGTCTTCCATCAAGCTTTAACTGAATTTCTGCAGTGTCAATGTTTAAATATATTCGTTATTTGGGGTCCCTGGAGAATATATGCTGTATCCACATTGATTAGCTCCAGACAGTTTTTCTTCTCCCTGACTGAACTGAATTGATTCTGTATGGCATTCTGGTAGGAAATATAAAAGGACAGAGCTCTCAAAATGTTGGTGAGGCCGCATTTGGAGTACTGTGTTCAGTTTGATGTCATTAAGCTGGAAAGAGCACAGAGAAGATTTACGAGGATATTGCCTGGACTGAAGGGCCCGAGCTATAAGGAGAGATTGGGCAAGCTCGGTCTTTATTCCTCGGAGAGCAGTTCTTGCGGGGAGATCTTATAGAGAGAGGTGTATAACATCATGAGGAGAATAGATAGGGTGAATGCAGTCTTTTATCCAGGGTAAGCATATCAAGAACTAGAGGACATGGGTTGCAGGCAAGAGGGGATAGATTTAAACGGAGCCTGAGGGGCAAAGATTTGAGACGGACTGTCTTGGGACTTCAACGGTTCTGGAGTAAATACTGGACTCCAAAGGCCACACAATCCTGTCAGCATACCACGGTTAGAATATGTTGCTACGAGAAGCACCTATGGTTCTATCATGATACACTGGCACTTTTGTGTCACATGTGCAAACGCACAGTGAAATTATTTTTCTTACATACAGTCCAGTATAGTATTGCAAGTGTACAGAAATACTGCTGATCCCGCATGCAAGAGGTGCCATATTTTGGCATTATTTTCAAAGTCCAGTCCGTGCTCTAATTCTAATGAGCAGTGCCCAACCCAATAAAGCCCTAGGCTTGAGGCAACATTTCATTTAAAGAAAACAAGAACATACAGTTTGTAAGAAAACAAAAGTAAATGCTAATATAAACTATTAGTACAGTCGGACTGAAATGGTCCGTCCGTTTACTGTAAATTCAGTATAAACATGGGGAGAGCCATCTTGTTAAACAGTTCACTAGATTAGGTGAGGGTATTGGGAAGGGAATGATCTTTTTTTAATTAGCTGAGGGAATAAGATGATTGGAACCACTGGGAGAGGTGCCATGGAAATTTTACAGAATTATTGCCGTGATGAGAGATATCAGTAATGCCCAGAGACAGGAAATGCAAGGATAGTTCTCCTCAGTGTGAAGAAAGTTAACTGGAGATTTACTAGCACCTCAAAATTAATAGGGGATTTGATGGAGCAAATAAGAAGAAATTAATTGCAAGGCAGGAGGAGTTGATAACCAGAGAACATGGATTTAAATTGGCTAAAAGGCCAGAGGGGCGATGACGAGAACTTTGTATTTGGTGAGCTATGAAGCTATTTAATTTACAGATTATACTATCTAAATGGAAGGCACAGTGTATTCATTAGTAATTCTCAAAAGGAAATAGAAAATGAAAAACAAAGCATGAAAGGGCTAGAAGAGATGGCGTAATAGGGTAATCGTTAAAAATAAAAGCCAGGTAAAATAGGCTGAGTAAAATAGGCTTTTCTGCCATTTGTTTTAGTCTTTAGTCTAGTTTAGAGATATAGCGCGGGACTTCCGGTGGCGCCATGTTCTAGCAACAGAAGCTGCACATAGCTCAGCTCCCGAAAATTCGCGACTTTTCGCGTTAAAATCGGGTTTACTGGTCGGGACCAATTTTAAAAACTTATCGGAGCCTCTGGACATCGCGCTGCTGAATTTAATGGTGGTTTAAAGCACTTTAAATGCAAAATCCGTTCACTGGTCAGAGTCCTCAGAGAAGAGTCACAAAACATCACTGGGGAAGCCATACGAAGCCTGAAGAACTTACTTTTGAAGTGGCTACTGAAGAAAAAGGGCTCTCCGAAATGACTACAAGAGCTAACGCAGATAAGGACAAAGAAACGGAGGATTTAAAGCAATCAGTAAGAGAACTGAAAGATGAAAAGGCGGATGAAAAGAAGATGGAAAAGTTGATGAAAGAGATGGTGGAACAGCTGATGGTGAATATGAATGATGGCAATCAGAAAGTTATTGAGTCGGTGCAGTATTCGATTGGCACCATAAATAAACAAACTGAAGATGTGAGAGATGAACTATCGGAGAGAATAGATAAGGGGAAAGAAGACACCATGAAGAAGTTTGATGCAGTTGTCTCTTCATATATCACAACAATGCGAGAGATGGAGGAAGAGATGGAACGAATGGCTGAGGAGATGAAGAAAATGAAGACATATCAAGACCTCACTGCAAAACAGATGGCGACTCAGCTGGAAAAAGTTTCCAATAAATGCCTGGATTTGGAAGCTCGTTCAAGACGCCAAAATCTAAGAATAGTTGGAGTGACAGAGGGAGCCGAGGGAGATAACCCTCGGGTGTTCGGTGCGGGTCTAATTAAAGCTCTTAATCTCCCTAACCTGCCGAAAATTGAAGTGGCACACCGAGTTCCGAGATTTAAACAAAAATCTCAAACAAGTTCAGAATATACACGACAGATTATTGTGACATTTTGGGACATTTCTGACTTGGAAGAGGTTATGAGTAACATCAAATATGGAGTGCCATTGAAGTTCGGTGAAACATCTTTCAAACTATTCAGGGACTATACTTATTAAATTGTGCAAAAGCGAAATCAGTTCTCTAAGGCAAAGCAGGCTCTCCAAGTAATTAAAGATGTCAGATATGGTGTTTACTACCCAGCTAAAATGAGGATTTCTTACAAGGAACAGCAAAAATCGTTCACAAATCCGGAGAATGCATACAAATATGCTCTAACCATCGTGGAAGAGAACAAGTAGTTGGAAGGGTTGGACGGTATGGGTAAATCTTTGTTTTTACTATTTCACCGTCAATGGTGGAGTGCTTGCTAGAAGAAGAAATTCTCCCTGCGCTTTGTCTAGACTTCTTATCGGTGGAATGTTAACTCAAGGACATACTGCGTTCCAAGTGAAGCGAAAAAAGATAGACACTGAAATGAAGAGTTCAACAACAGAATGTGGACAGAGCAATTATTGTTGTTTAAGAGATTAAATGAATAACCTAAATGGTATAGATCTAACATTTTTAACAATAAGAACATAGAATATTAACATAGAAGTAGAAATGAACGTTAATCAGAATGGTAGAAAGGGGATGATTTATAAACTAATTTTATAATAGATCTATAATTGGGGCGAGAGGTGGAGAAATGGGCTCCTGGCTCAGATCCAGGAGCCTGTCTCAGGTTAACCCCTTCAACCAACAGTTGATTATTACCGAAGTAAAATTATACATTTAACATTTAGTAGATAAAACTGTTAGTTATATTTGGGAATATATAATGAAATGGATACATATATTGTAAATGGGTACTATACACTTGATTTTGAACCGGCCCCGTTTCATAACGTTATGAGTAACCGAGAGAGTGGAGCTAATTGTTTGTTTAATATCGACAAAGGAAGTCAATACACTGTTTTCTCCCACCAACAGGTGGGTCACTTGTTACAGTGCCGACAAGTTCGGACACTGTATTTTCACTTTTACAAGTTTTTATAAATTATCATAATTAGTCACATGTGTGCGTTTTTTATTTAAGGATAATCGCAAAAGGAATCTACTAATTGAACTTTGTAGGGTAAATGCTCCCCCAATATCTAAAGATGTGAGGTACGGATGCACCGTAAGATACACAGGTACTAAATCTATTCAAAATGCAAGACGATAAACAAAATAAACTGGGAGGAATCTCATTCTGCAGTTGGAACATTAGGGGTGTTAACGAACGCATTAAAAGGGGTAAGATTTTAGCTCAGCTGAAAGCATACAACACAGATATTATCTTCCTATACGAAACGCATCTTAAATTCCAAGATCAAGCTAGATTGAGGGCGATCTGGATAGGCCAAAACTTTTCACTCATCATATACGTCGAAATCTAGAGGAACCTCTATTATTATTCGCAAAGGTATACCATTTAAACCAAAAACTACCCTAACAGATAAGGACGGGAGATATTTGATAGTTACTGGTGAGATCCATGCTACCGCAATCACCTTGGTAAATATATATGCGGCCAACTTTGACAATCCGCATTTTTCAATAAAATCTTGAATATAATCGCAGAATATAATTACCAAAATGTCATAATCGGTGGAGACTTTAATTGTGTTTTAGACCCTTACTTAGACAAATCTAGTCAAAAACAGAGAGGTAATACGAAATCTAAAACTAGCGAACTTTTAAACACATACATAAAAAATACAAATATAACAGATGTTTGGAGGATTGCAAGTGGGGTGCCTCAGGGATCTGTGTTGGGTCCACTGTTGTTTGTCATGTACATCAATGATCTGGATGATGGGGTGGAAAATTGGATAAGTAAGTATGCATACTAAGATAGGTGGTATTGTGGATAATGAAGTAGATTCTCAAAGTCTACAGAGAGATTTGGGCCATTTGGAAAAGTGGGCTGAAAGATGGCAGATGGAGTTTAATGCTGATAAGTGTGAAGTGCTACATCTTGGCAGGACAAATCAAAATAGGACGTACATGGTAAATGGTAAGGGAATTGAGGAATGCTGTGGAACAGAGGGATCTAGGAATAACTGTGCATAGTTCCCTGAAGGTGGAATCGCATGTAGATAGGGTGGTAAAGAAAGCCTTTGGTGTGCTGGCCTTTATAAATCAGAGCATTGAATATAGGAGTAGGGAAGTAATGTTAAAATTGTACAAGGCATTGGTAAGACCAATTCTGGAGTATGGTGTACAATTTTGGTCGCCTAGTTATAGGAAGGATGTCAACAAAATAGAGAGAGTACAGAGGAGATTTACTAGAATGTTGCCAGGGTTCCAGCAACTATGTTACAGAGAAAGGTTGAACAAGTTAGGTCTTTATTCTTTGGAGCGCAGAAGGTTAAGGGGGGACTTGATTGAGGTCTTTAAAATGATGAAAGGGATAGACAGAGTTGACGTGGATAAGCTTTTCCCATTGAGGGTAGGGAAGATTCAAACAAGAGGGCATGACATGAGAATTAAGGGACAGAAGTTTAGGGATAAAGTGAGGGGGAACCTCTTTACTCAGAGTGTGGTGGCTGTGTGGAATGAGCTTCCAGCAGAGGTGGTGGAGGCAGGATCGATTTTAACATTTAAAAGTAAAGTGGATAGGTATATGGACGTGAAGGGAATGGAGGGGTATGGTCTGAGTGCAGGTAGATGGGACGAGGGGAAAACAAATGGTCGGCACGGACTGGAAGGGCCGAGAGGGCCTGTCTCCGTGCTGTAATTGTTATATGGTTATATGGTTATATGGTTAAATCCGACCGGCAGTGAATACTCATTTTATTCAATGGTACACAAGACATATTCACGTTTAGATTATTTCCTGGTGGATACAAAATTAATTCCGTATACTTCAAAACCAAAATACCATACAAATACGATTTCAGATCACTCCCCGTTAACTTTCTTTTTAAAAATGGAAGGAATGTCTAAGAATAAACCTTGGAGGTACAACCCTCAAATTTTAAAAGACCCGCAAGGGAGTAAATATTTAAAACGACAAATGGATCTTTTTTTCAAAATAAATGACACTCCAGACATATCCCCCACATTATTATGGGAATCTTTCAAAGCATTTATTAGAGATGTTATAATTTCATACCGAGCTTTTCAAAATTAAAAAAACAAGAACGAACAAAGGCAGTTAGAAGAACAAATTAGACAACTGGATATAGATAATGCTAAAGACCCAACTACGGATAAACACATTAAAATATTAATACTGAAATTTAAATTAAATAAATTATTATCAGCAAAAGTTATAAGATTATTCCGAATCACAAGACAGGGACATTTTGAATTTGGGGATAAGCCCCATAAACGTTTGGCACATCAGTTAAAAAAAACGGGAAAAAGAACACACAATATCAAGGATCAAATCAGATAGAGGGGAAGTATTAACTTTACCGAATGATCTTAATAAAAGATTTGTGCAATTTTATGAGAATTTGTATACATCTAAAACGTCAACGGACGCCAATAAAGTTACAGAGTTCTTGGATAACTGTAATCTTCCAAAACTAGAGTTGCAGGATCAAGAGGAGTTGGGAGCACAGATCTCAAATAAGGAAATAGAAGAAACAATAATCTTATTAAAAAATGGAAAAACACCAGGTCCCGATGGATTTAGTAATGAATTCTATAAAAGCTTTTATGACATATTTACACCACGCCTACAGAAAATGTATACATATGCCTTTAAAGAACAAATACTACCTGAAACACTTGCAGAATCAACATTAATACTTAAGAAAGATAAAGATGTGGAAAAACACGGATCATATAGAGCTTGACGTTGTTAAACACAGATCAAAAAATATTAGCAAAAATATTAGCTAGAAGATTAAGTAAGTATGCTTGTAAATTAATACATCCGGATCAAACGGGGTTTATCCCTAAGGGACAATCATTTAATAATTTGAGACATCTGCTCAACATAATGCATTCACACCAAATTGAAGATCAAAAACTATCAATTATTTTGTTGGATGCAGAGAAAGCATTCGATCAGGTGGAATGGGATTATATGGTTAAAGTATTGCAAGAATTTCAACTGGGAGAGAATTTCATTCTATGGATTAAATGACTATATAATAAGCCAACGGCCAGAATATTAACTAATAACATTTATCTATGAAATTTCAATTATCAAGGGGTAATAGACAAGGATGTTCACTATCTATTTGCTCTTATTTGCTCTTATAATTGAACCCCTAGCGGAAATAATTAGAATTCATCCGAATATCCATGGCTATAATACAAAATATTCAAATAATAAGATATAATTATATGCTGATGATGTACTATTGTACCTCATATCACTATACCAAATATATTAAATTTAATCGACTATTTTGGATAATTTTCAGGATACAGAATAAATTGGAATAAAAGTGAAATCAATAAAACCGAAAGATTCTACACCTTACAGTTTCCTTTTAAAATATCTATAGAAAAATTTAAATATTTGGGTTTTGAAATTACTAGAAGATATCAAGACATGTTTAATGCAAATTATAATCCTTTACTTAAGAAATTATATAATTTAATTAAATTCTGGAAAACGCTTCCAATGTCTTTAATAGGCCGAATAAATGCTATAAAAATGATTTTTCTACCACAAATTTTATATCTGTTCCAATCAATTCCAATATACCGACCAAAAAGTTTTTTTTTTAAACTGGATTCAAACATTACAAATTTTATATGGGATTATAAGTCCCATAGAATACAAAGAACACACTTGAATAAACCCAAAGCAGTAGGGGGATTAGCACTCCCTAAGTTTATGTATTATTATTGGTCTGTAAATATTAGAAATATGATTCAACTGCTGGATAATTCTCCCCAGCAACTGGATTGGATTATTATGGAGAAAGAGGACTGCTCCCCTTGTAATATTGGAGCGATCCTTCTTTCACCAGTGAAGTTGAATAATACAAATTATTACAAAATCCAATTATATATAGTACAATTAGAATTTGGAAACAAATAAAATACAACTTAAAATGAAGAAATTTATCTCTCTTATCTCCTATAGTTAAAAACCCTTCCTTTAAACCCTCAATTATAGATAAAGCATTTATACAATGGGAAAGAGCAGGAATTAAAACGTTGGGAGATTTGTATGAAACAGAAAAATTACTATCATTTAAACAATTACAACTAAAGTACAATTTGGGAAACAATCAGTACTTTAAATATTTTCAAATATGTGACTATCTGAAAAAATATGCACAAGAATATTACAATATGCCATCAGATCTACTGGATGAAGCAATGAATACAAAGGCTGAATCAGCAAACTTAATATCATATATATAGATATAATATTATTCTAAATGCAGAAATACCCAACAACTGAAGGCATTAGAAGAGACTGGGAACAAGAATTAACTATCAACATTTCCAAAGAAAGGTGGGAAGAACACTTATTAAATGTACATAAATGTTCAATTAACGTAAGACACACTTTAATACAACTTAAAATCTTACATAGATTATACTATTCACAAACTAAAATAAGTAAACTTTTTCCCAACGTCTCACCTATCTGTGATAAATGCCAGTCTCAAGTAGCTACTATAGCACACTCATTTGTCTTTTGTACAAAAATTCAAACATTTTGGACTGAAATATTTGAAATCTTCACAAAATTATTTAAAATAAAACTGACACCAAAGTCAGAATGGATTATTTTTGGAACAACGGAAGGTAGCCCTGAATTAAATGTGTTTCAAAAGAATCTATTTGAATATGGCTTAATAACTGGAAAAAAGCTAATCTTAAAATTCTGGAAAAATGCTCCCATACCAACAGTAAATATGTGGATTTCAACTATGTTTGAAACACTACATCTGGAAGATACGAGTCTGCTCCTGGCAGGAAAATCAGATCGCTTTTATAAGACGTGGTCTGTATTTATAGATCTACTACAAGGATAGTTTGCAAGAGTACCTCAAAAAGGTACCGGCGTCGGGTCTTGGTAAAGGGGGATGAAAAACTGCCGAGTTGGTAAATTCCTTTTGCGTGATGTTTATAATAAAGTAACTGGCTTTTCCTCTTTTCTTCTTTCTTTCTTTCCCTTCGTCACGCTTCTTCACTTTCACAACTCTCTCTCTGTTTGTCTATTTTCTCTGTTTCTATTCTTTTTCTTTAATAGCCTTAAAAATTAAGGGGTACAATGATTGTAATAATATATACGGATGTACACTGATGTAATTTACTGAACCTCTAATAAATAAAAATATAAATTAAAAAAAATTTAAAAAGAGATACAGGCCCTTTGGCCCACCGGGTCAGCGCCGACCAGCGATCCCCACACACATTCTACTTCAGAGTCACGTGAGTGACTACGTGAAGATTTCAAAGCTCTGTGATTTCATGCCCTGGAACGAGTCCATGCTCACACACTGCCATGCTAGGAATGGAGGATGTAATGTATTTCAGAATTGAGACTGTGCTGAAAAACAAAAAGGTATTTATTTCATACCTAAAATAATAATGCCCCACATTGGGGTAAATCATGAAACAGAACTTAAAATGTTTCCTGCAAATGTCTCGGGAGTGGCCACGGGTTTATTATAGAAGCACTGAAAAGTCCGTTCATTACTCCAACCCACTGGAGCAAGGATGTGGTCCATTGGAACTTCCATCATCCTAGCCGCCGATGTGGATGCAGCCCTGGTGGAGTGAGATTTTAAAATGTTAGTGTCCACCCCTGCTACACCCAATACCACCCTTAACCATCTGGAAATGGTTTGTACTGTGACCTCACGGTGAGGGTGTTTGTGGCTAATGAGTAAAGCCCTCTCCGTGCCCCTGAGACTTTTGGTGACCTCTATATATTGCAATATATATGTCATGATGCAGAGCCGACAATCTGCAGGATAGGCCAGAAATTCTAATTTTTGGCCAGTGGATCCGGGTCTATCCTGTTTAAGTTACCCCTGTATAAGGCAGGTTATCTTGCCATTAGTGATATACATGGTGTCCATACTAAGTTTATGTAAGGACTGGACCCGTTGTGCTGTTACAAGTGCCATTAACATAACCATTTTATAGGTTAATTTATCCAGTGTGAGTCCCGATATAGGTGTCCATCCTCGAAGCATAGTCAGCACTATGCCTATATCCCATGTATGGGTGTGTCTGGGCCTGGGGGGATTAGAATTAAATATACCCCTCATCAGTTTAGATACCAGTGGGTGTGATCCCACAGCCAGGTGATCACACCCTCGGCCCTGATAATTGGATAGGGCACTCCGGGGACAATTAATGGCACTATAGCTCAATCCCTCATCAAAATGAAGGGTAGCCAGCAACTCCAGCACTTCAGTGATGGTGGCTGTGTCGTATGAAGTGTTTGTTCTGGTGCAGAACACTTCCCATTTCTTCACATATGTTAGGTATTGTCTTCTGGTGGACTCCCTGCACGACGCTGTGATGACATTTATCGTCCTGTCGGAGAGTCCGTAGTTCAGAAATGGCCTGTTCAGAATCTGCAAACCAACAGGTTTATTCGGTCATGGCACGGATGAATTTCCCCTGTCGCAGGGTGTACCAAAAGGCTCGGCCGTTTGTTGATCCGAATGCAGGGTTCGTCGGCCATATTTTGTACTCCTGGGAACCATGGTTGGGTAGGCCAGTCGGGAACAACCAAAATACCCGTTGCGGAGTCTTGTTTGATTTTTTGTAAGACCCGACTGATGAGGCAGAAGGGGACAAATGCATAGAAAAACAAATCCTCCCAACGCAGCGAGAAAGCGTCCATCGCTGCTGCCCCAGGGTCTGGTTCCCAAGCAACATATGTAGGTAGTTGGTGATTTAATCTGGATGCAAAAGGTCGATATCTGGTGTTCCATACCATTCTATAATATCGGCAAACACTTTCCGATCCAACATCGATTCGGTGTTGTCGTTGAATTTGCATGACCTGGTGTCCGCCACTGTACTTAGCTTACCTGGAAGGTAAGTGGCTGAAATCCAAATATTCCTTTCCGGACACCAGTGCCAGATATTATTAACCAATTCATCTTATGATATCGACTTTATTCCACCCATATGATTAATATAGGCCACCACAGTGGTATTATCAATCTGTAATTGTACATGCAAATGGTGCATGTCTGAGCAGTAGGCCCTGAGTCCATGAAATGCTCCCAGCATTTCTAGATAATTAATCCCAGGTGCTCTAAACAAGATTAATTCTTGTGCACTCCTTCTGCCACCACAACTTGAGGTGGTATTAATTGCTCCCCAACCTTTTGTACTGGCATCAGTCTGTAATGTAACCAAGGGATTCATGATAGTAATGTGGTTAGAACAATGCTGAGTATTGTCTATCCACCAATTTAACTCTAATTTTGCTTTCCCTGGTAGTTCCATAGGCCTATCAAAATGGCCTGCATGAGTTTTAAGAGCTAATATTTTTGCTCTTTGTAGATTTTGGTAATGGAGTGGTCCAAATTGTGCTGCTGGAAATGCAGCCACTAGTTTCCCAATCACTCTGGCTACTTGCCGAATGGATGGTTTTCTGATGCTAGTGAAGTTTGTTTCCTCAAATATGGTTTTATCAATTTGGTAAACAGCCTGGGTGCCGATGATAACCCACTGGGTAAGGCCTTATACTGCCAAAGCTGTCCCATCCAGACAAATTTCAGATATGATGATCCTTGTGTATTGGTACTGAATAATATGCATCCTCTAGGTCAATGCAAGCCATGTAGGACTTGTCAGAGATTAGCTGTTTGGCTGTGACAAACGTGTCCATTTTGAAAGGGGCATACTGAACGGAAGTATTCAGTTTGGTCAAATCTATAATGATGTGGCATCCGCCGTCTTTTTTTGTTTTTGGTAAATATGTTTGATATGAACTCTTGAGATTCTCTGTTTGTCTTCTCAATTACCCCTTTTGCGTTTAATCTTAAAAGTTCAGCATGGCCTTCTGTTCTCTCTTTTTGTGAAAGTATAAACTTCCGGCTAGGTGTATGCTGAACTGGGATGGGGAGTTCGTATACAAATTCAATTTTGTATCCCTGAATACTTCCGAGTATGTAAGGATCAGAGGTAAAAGTGCTCCACACATGACGAAACAAGTGCAACTGTCCCCCAACCCTTGATGAGTCTAGACATGCAATGTTTTCAAGCAACCAGACCCACCTACCTCCAAGGCTACCGGCGGTGCTGTGTTGGTTGTCTCTGTCTTTGCTTCTTGTTCTGTTGTGTTGCTGCGGTGTGAGGATGGCGCATTTTCCAAGAAGGCCGGGCTGGGCCATGGTCTAAAAAAGACCATTGTGCAAGTGTGCCGGCCTTCGAGCTTTCACCACCAGATGGTCTCTCGTTGTAATGGTGCCTGGTAGGGGTGCTGCCGCCGCTGATATGGGGTTTTGGAGGTGTTCGGCACCTTAATCATGCCGATTGCCTAGGCCTCTTCATCCAGGTCTTTAACCTGCTTTGGGAGGTTGTCCCCAAACAGCAATGTTGGCGGCTGTGCACTGCTGGGCCTGCATAATCCCGCAAACTTGGGATTGAGTGCAGGTTTTATGATGCTCTTCCTGTAGCTATTGATTTCAAATAGTATATTGCACAGGAGCACTAGAGCGTCTTGCAGCTCTTCAGGCATCTCAACCCCATGAACTGTTCTGGCTACTGCCGTAATCCCAGCAGCCAGTAACTTGAGGATTCTTTGGATTTTCACCTCCTGGCTCCTTATGGTTGGGCTCATGTTGCCCCAAATTGGGTTGTTGACAGCAGGCACATTTAGAGAAATACAATTCTCTGGCGCAAGGTATTTATCTGCCATATTGTTAATTGCTTGTTCCTGCAGCTGGTTTGTTGCCCTGTAATTAATACTGGCTGCCAGCTTAGGATGCAATGGCAGCCCTTCTTGGGTAGGCATAGCGAATTTGTTGACCATACCCAATAATTCTTCTTGTGGCACCCCTGACACAGGCGAGTCTTCAGCCATGTCCCCTTCTTCAGGGTCAGCCCAGCTCTGACCCTAATGCTCCCCTGCGAAGAGGGTGAGATAGGATGCTGGCGTGGGTCTGCGAAGAGACCCACTGTGACTCTGCCCCTGCAAAAGCAGGTCACGCTGGAGCATTTGCTCCACCATCCACTCCATGCTGGTAAGACGACCGCCGTCGCTATCCGTGAATGGGGTGTCCTCAGGTCAGGACCCAGCCGGGTCAACGGACCTGTCCGACTTCCGGCTGGTTTTGCCGCCGGACGCGACGCACCTGCGGTCTGTTGCGGCGAGAAGTCGGGGGCTGCTGGATGTACCTGCAGCTCTGGAGAGTCAGCACGCTGCTGGCTGCTTTCCACAGCAGCGATTTTTGCCGCTGCTTTCCGCGATTTCCTTGACTCCATGCTGTTCTTTCCTGTAAAAATACACCACACAGAGTCGCCACGAACTCTACCAGAATGGTAAGTACTTATTTCTGCTTGTTTTTTAAACTTACGCTGGAGGAGCGACGCTCCTCCCGACTGTCGCTTCCGCAATGCGTTCGACGATATGTCGCGCATGCATGCTGGCGGGGTCTTCACGTGGTCACACGTGACTCCGGAGTAAAATCTTATATGTTTCAATAAGATCCCCTCTCATTCTTCTAAATTTCACAGTATACAAGCCCAGCCGTTGAAACAAAAGGACAAAAACAGTATGACTATTGATTTCTCTAACTTTGTAACCCTTGCATCCCCTCTTTCTCCATCCCGCTCCCATCCAAGTCATACTAGCTTCAAAATCGTCTTGTTGAGTCTCATTGTCTGTAACTCGTTTTCACCTAGCCCACAGCTAACCGTATCCTTTATCATTGTTACTTTTTTGCATTCCTTTCATTAATTCGATCTATATCTCTTATTATCACCGCATATATCTCTCGTTTCCCTTTCCCATGACTCAGTCTGAAGAAGGGTCTCGACCCGACAACGTCACTTTTTCCTTTTCACCAGCAATGCTGTCTGACCGGCTGAGTTACTCCAGCTTTTTCCATTAAAATCTATGTGGTCATTCAATCATGGTTGAACTATCTTTCCCTCTCAACCTCATTCTTCCTACTCCTCCCCATAACCTCTGACATCGTACTAATCAAAACTCTGTCAAGCTGCACCTTAGAAAATATCCATTGACTTCCCGTGGCGCTATGGAGCAGTAAGCCATAGCACCAGCCAGCTCCGCAAAAATTCTGCAAAAAACGGGGATTTAAACAGATTTAAAACCACTTACCGATCGACTGCTTTCACTATCTGCCGCCTCAACACCGACAGTACCGGCTGACGTCATCAGCCCTGCGACGAATCATGACGGCACGGAGCCCTACCGAGAAAACGAAGGGTAAAAAAAACCCGGGCGAGAGCGGGAGAAGGCCTGGGAGAAGCCTCGGACTCGAGTAGGGCCAGCTCCGTGGAAGACGTTTCCAGGAAAGCAGACACAGGAGGTGAGGACTTGAGAATTTTTATTTCTCATCAGATGGCTGAATTTAAAACGTGAAATGAAAGATATAAAGAAAGAAATGAAAGTAATACAGGAAGATATAAAGGAAGAAATATCTCAAATTAATAATCAGATGGACTTGATGAAAAATCAATGGCGTGAATTTCAAAAAGATATAAAAGACGCAAATTGATAATAAGTTCAAGAAAGACTCAGAAATATTGAAGAATGAAATCATTGATATGATTAATAACTTGGAACGCAAGATGGAGGGTAAACTTGAAAATGTTAAAAAAGACTTTAAACATAAGATCGACCCTATTGTAAAAGTGGTCGAACAACAAGTTGACGGCATTAAAAACCTTGAAAAGATTGCGGAGGCTAGTACTGTGTCTACAGCAAAGCTGATAACAGAACAAGAACGTCTACTGGAGTTGTTATCCAAAGTAACAGATAAATGCACGCAGCTGGAAGGCTATCAAAGAAGGCAGAACTTGAGGATTGCAGGGATTCCTGAAGGTTTAGAGAAACACGAAGACACTCGAGAATTCACTGCTAAATTACTGCAAGCTGTTTTATCTTTGGATGATATGCCTGTTTTAGCTCGTGCACACCGAGTCGGCAGAAGACAGACCAGTACAAACGCCCCCCCAAGACAAATCATTGTCAAGTTACAATATGATTTCACCCTCGAGGACATTATGCAAAGAGCCTCGAGAACAAAGAATCTGATGTTTCAAGGACAAAGAATCAGTATCTATCGAGACTATCCCCCAGAGGTTGCCAGAAAACGAAAAGCGTTTAACGAAGCCAAAAACCTTATGAGGGGTGTAGAAAACTTGAGATACGGTCTGAATTACCCCGCCATCTTAAGAGTTACTTATAACAACGTGGAACACTTTTTCAAGACTCCAACAGAAGCAATGGAATTTGCAAAGCAGTTTGACACTTGAAAACCATCTACAAGCAAATATACTGCCTTTTTCTATTTTTAAAGACCTAGCACGGTCTCTTGACATTTTATGAAACTCTATACGACAACACGGAATTAGAAGAAATCAGAAGGAATGGACAATGTCGTATGGAACGAAATGTTTTCCCGGATTGGAAGAACCTCACCGAACATGGACAATTATTCATAATATACAACTAACATAAACAAATAACACACCTACTAAAATTATAACGCGGTTTTATTATTACTATGACTGTTATTAACCAAGACTCTGCACCATCGTTAACTAATACTACTAATAATTAATATCTTATGTCCTGTTACATATGGGGATATCCCTTCCTCAATATATTTCTCCCTTTTTTAATAATGACCTCTATTTTTTGTATTTTTCCCGTTAAAATATTATTATGGAATAATAATTCCTTAAAATTAGGAGCTGGCTAAATTAATAACATCAATGCCGGAAGCCTTTAGATTAATGGCCAACACAACTTGGCTTTCACAAACTACAAATATTTTATTTGTAGTTCTGCTATTCTTTATACACCTTTCTAAGCTTTTTATTCACTTTTCATTATGTTTTTATGTTTACTATATCTTTCAGTTTGAATGGAGCTATATACTGGAACAATGGAGATACACTCGTGAAGCACATAAGAGAGATCTAAAATTCATCTACTCGGTGTTCGGGTGTAAGGTTAAGTCTACTGCGCGGACCCTTGGACCCTATTCTAGATTCCCACAAATCTAAAATGCAGGATTTAAAAAGAAATATGGGGAACGAGGGATTAACCTTTTGCAGTTGGAATGTTAAAGGTATTAATGAACCAATAAAAAAGAGGAAAAATATTGACACACTTAAAGGCAATGAAAGCTGATGTAATTTACATCCAAGAAACTCACCTAAAGAAAGACGCTGAAAATAGGCTGAAAGCTAAATGGATAGATAAAATATACACTCTTCCTTTACACACAAATCAAGAGGCGTAGCAATATTATTTCGTAAAGGTACTTTATTTAAGCATATATCTACTATATCTGATAAAGATGGCAGATACATTATTGTAATAGGAGAAATAAATAGGGAAAAAATGATTTTGTTAACATCTATGGTCCAAATTTTGATAGTCCTTTATTCTTTAAGAAAGTACTTAATAATATTCCAGAATTAACACACTACAATTTGATAATTGGAGGAGATTTTAATTGTACATTAGACCCTTATTTAGATAGATCTTCAAAACAAAGGAAAACTAAATCGCACTCTAGTGATTTATTAAACGCATACATTCAAACGTCTAACATTAAAGATGTTTGGAGAACAGAAAATCCTACTGGTCGAGAATATTCTTCTACTCGCCAGTACATAAAACCTATTCAAGAATAGATTACTTCCTAGTAGATGCAAAGCTTATCTCACTTACTTACGAATCCAAATATCATAATATTATAATTTCAGATCACGCACCATTAACATTTAAAATTAAAATAAACGGTAAAACAGGAAATCTAGGACAATGGAAACTTAATCCACAAATTTTAAAAAATAAAACAACTCAGGAATACATCATAACCCAGATTAAGATGTTTTTTTGAAATAAATGATCAACCAGAAATATCTCGCTCTTTATTATGGGAAACATTTAAAGCATATCTTCGAGGAATTATGATCTCTTCACAAGCATTCCATAATAAGAAGATTCGGAAGGAACAACATGACTTAGAAAGGGAGATCAAACAATTAGATATACAGAATGCAACAAAATCAGATATAATAATACATAATAAAATTGTAACATTGAAGTATAAATTAAATAAAATATATACTGATCAAGTTTTAAAATACTACCAACATACTAAACAAATTGTTGTTTGAATTTGGAGACAAACCACAAAAACTATTGGCTCGACAATTAAGGAAAATTGAAGCGGAAAAAATTATACATAGGATTAAATCACAAAACGGTGAATTATTAATACAACCCAAGGATATTAATGAAAGATTTATGCAATATTATAAAAATTTGTATACTGGTAACACAACAGTAAATAAAACAGAAATAGATGCCTTTTTAAATGTATGTAACTTAAAAGAATTAGATTTACAAAATAGAGAATTTTTAAATGCCGATATTTCAATAAAAGAAATCCAAGAATCTATTAAATCTTTAAAAAATGGTAAAACTCCAGGACCAGATGGTATAGGCTCGGAATTTTATAAAATTTTTCATGCCCAAATGGTCCCATATTTAAAATCATTATATGAACAGATATATATACAAGAGAAATTACCAGACACATTGAACGAATCTATTATAACACTTATACCCAAAATAAATAAAGATTTGGATGATCCAGGATCGTATAGAGCAATTGCTTTATTAAATACCGATCAAAAAATTTTAACAAAAATTCTTGCACAAAGACTAAGCAAAATTGTTAATGAATTAATTCATCCCGATCAAACAGGATTTATACCTAAAAGATATTCTTCATATAATTTAAGACGGTTATTTAATATTATATACTCGAAAAGAAGTGATAAAAAAGACTTAGTAGTCATCTCGTTGGATGCAGAAAAAGCTTTTGACCAGGTGGAATGGCCTTATCTATTTTCGGTGATGGAAGCCTTTAAGCTTGGTGATAAGTTTACTACTTGGATTAAATTATTATACGCAAACCCAACAGCTAGAATAATAACAAATTATATGTTATCAACTAAGTTTAGTTTATCTCGAGGTTGTAGACAAGGCTGTCCTTTATCACCATTACTGTTTGCGTTAGCAATCGAACCCCTTGCTCAAAGGGTAAGACTACATCCAGAAATATATGGATACGATACTAAAGATACTAAAGAATAAAATCTCGTTATATGCGGACGATATACTACTTTATATTACAAAACCGGAAATAAGTATCTGTAATTTGTTAAAACTAATAACGGAATTTGGTTTAATTTCAGGATATAGCATCAATTGGAATAAAAGTGAACTTATGCCAATAACCATGAATAATTTACAGATATTACAACAATTTCCTTTCAAGATAACAAATGAAAATATTAAATATCTTGGTATTTTTGTTACAAAAAGATTTGACTCTTTATTTAAATCTAATTTCCCGTTATTATTGAATAAATTAAATAAAAATATCTTATATTGGAAAAGCTTACCTATCTCAATGTTAGGTAAAATAAACGCAATAAAAATGATTTTCCTCCCACAATTATTATATTTATTTCAATCAATCCCGATATATCTTTCTAAAAATTTCTTTAAAAAAGTAGACTCAATAGTCACTAACTTTATTTGGGACTACAAAAATCATAGAATAAATAAAAAACATTTATGTAAAGCTAAAATAAACGGGGGTTTAGCTTTACCAAATTTTATGTTCTATTATTGGGCAGTTAATATTAGAAATATGAATTTTTGGTTAGGAGAAATAGATAATAAACCAAATTGGTTAAAAATGGAAAGAGAAGACTGTTTTCCATTTGAAATTAGCTCTATAATATTTGCTAATATTAATGTACCTAAGAAAATTTATAGCGAAAATCTAATAATAGAAAGTGGAATACGTATTTGGAAACAAATAAAGAAAACACTAAAACTAAAATTTATACCGCTAGCTCTTACAATTGCCAATAATTTTACGTTTAAACCGTCAATGATGGATAAAGCTTTTATACAATGGAAAAATAAAGGAATTCTAAACATAGGGGATCTCTATAAGGATAACTCATTTCTTTCATTTCAAGATTTACAACAAACCTACGGGCTTCATAATAATGAATATTTCAGATATTTACAAATCAGAAATTATATTTCCGCAAATACACAAGAACTTAGAAATAGAAAGAGTGAAATTTTAGATGAATGCTTGAATAAACATCCAAATACAGAAAAAATGATATCATACATTTATAACATTTTGTTGGAAAGTGATATCCCATCATCGGAAATACATAGACAGCGCTGGGAAAATGAATTAAGTCAAATAATAAGTCCAGAAATATGGGAAGAAAGCCTACAACATATACATTATTGCTCTTTAAACGCTAAACATGCACTTATACAGTTTAAAATCTTACATAGATTACATTATTCTAAATCTAAACTACATAATATATTTCCAAAACTATCACCTATATGTGATAAATGTCAAATCATGGAAGCAACTCTGTCACACTCATTTACTAATTGTACGAAGATTTTACAATATTGGAATGAAATATTCAAAACAATCTCGAAAGTTATTAATATTACTATGATTTATGACCCAAAGTTAATCATACTTGGAATACCGGAAATGGAACAAATAATTACAAGGAATCATAGAACTTTTAATCGACTATTCTTTAATAATTGGGAAAAAATTAATATTAAAATTTTGGAAAGGCCCTGTATCCCCAACAATTAAAATGTGGAATACAGAAATGACGGAGACACTTTACTTGGAGAGATTGAGACTTGCCCTTATGGACAGGTTAGATCTCTTCAAGGAGATATGGTCTCCCTATATTAAATATCTACAGGGTCACAACGGTTCGGCGCAGGGACTTGACTGAGGCCTGAATATCTGAGTGGATGAAGAAATACACATAACAAATCATGAATGTATCTCCAAGATTGGATTACTTAGTAATACTTTAATCTCCATCAAACTTTTCATACCTTCTTTTCTATTTTCTATTCCTTTTTTCTATCTCTCTATCTTTAATTAAGGAAAAAATTATAGAAACATACTATATAAACTTTTAATATGTACACACTTATCTCTGTTTGTATGAAAAAGATTATAGATGTCTTAAACTTGTAATTATATAAAACTATGTACTTTCAATTATACAATAACTATGAAATATAAAATTAACAATAATACAAACATTATTAATATTTTGATAACATTATGAATATTAAAAAAATGTTGTTTAAGATTGGGTACTACGTAGTTAAATTAGCGGGGATTTCTATTTGGTAATTAGAAGAATATCTATGATTTGAGAAATCTAAGTGTATTACTTATATTAGGAATATACTACATATACTCCCAATTATATAAAATAAAATAATAACGGAATGTATAATGGATAATACTACAATTATCATAAATAGTACTAATTAATAATCAATACGTTATAATTTTACACATTGTATAAATTTCAATGTCGTATAAGAGTGTACTTGGTATATACTGTTTCTACAATAAAAAAATATTTAAAAAAAAAAAAAAAAAAAAAAAAAAAAAAAGAAAAATATCCATTGACTTGCCTCCACGGCTTAGTCATGTAACTATTTATTGCTTTCTGTTCCTGTTTATGCTTAAACAGTGGTCATGTGTAGGAAGGAATTCTATGGGCAAGTTGCAGAGGCACTTCATTAACTGTGAATAACTTAAGTCCTTAAAGTGTGAAAGGGGTTATTAAGCGCATACAATAATGCCGTGGGATAAGGGCAGCTCGAAGGACATCTACCCTGTAACTCACCACCCCGAGTCTTTTAGTGCCTCCTCAGCTCTGGGGCAATTTGCGACAGGCAATAAATGCTGGCCTCGCCAGCAATGGCAATGTCCTCTGGAGAAAGAAATAAAACAAGAAGGACTTGCAATGCATTTTTGGAAGTTAGTGTCTTTAATTGGAATTGAACAGGGAATTCGAGCTGCAAGAGGAACTTACCTGAGATCAAAGTTAAAACATTGCACAGCAATTCTGTAAATTAGAGCAATTTGAGTGCCGATTACAATCTAATTACTGAACTAATGTGGTTAATCTAGCCTACAAAGATACATTTATAGCACCATATTCATTTTATCTATTTTTTTTCTCCAGAAATTTAACCTCAACCGTAGAATGAGGGAGACTTTCTTTCATCTGGGTCAAGTGGTCAGATCTACATTCTTCACACATAAATCTATAACTGTGGCAAGATTTACATTTTGTAACTTTGTCGACATCCTATACATGACGACTCTTTGCATACTTTATGTAAAGTATGCAAACAAAGAATTTTGTATGACTAACAAAATGCTGGAGTAACTCAGCGGGACAGGCAGCATCCCTGGAGAAGAATGGGTGATGTTTCAGGTCAAGACTCTTCTTTTCTCGACCCGAAATGTCACGCATTCTGTCTCTCCAGAGATGCTGTCTGTGCCGCTGAGTTACTCCAGTGTCTATCTTTTGTGTCTATCTTTGGTGTAAATCAGCATCTGCATTTCCTTCCTACACAATTTTCTGTGACATGTCACATGTGATAATAATTTCGCTCTCTCTCTCTCTCTCAGAATGCACTATTTTGAAGAGGTAATGTGCAATTAGTTTTTCAGCCCCAACAAGCAGCTTTCAAAAGTTGGTTCAGCATGAATGTTACAGAAAATAAAGAATGCAGAGCACAGTTGGAAATTGGAACTATGTTTCCATGGTGACGCCTTGAATTGCATTACTCCGATTTCTTTCTTTTCACGAAAGCAAGTAACATCAATTTATTCGATTCAATTTTGAGAGTCTTGCTTTTTGTAAAATTAAATGTACTTTGTGTCCATTTTAGTTTAATAAATTGGCTCAAATAAATGGCACAAGACAATCTGGAGATGGCTGCGTGCGCGCGTGCGCACACACACACACACACACACACACACACACACACACACACACACATACACACACACACACACACACACACACACACACACACACACACACACACACACACACACACACACACACACACATACACACACACACACACACACACACACACACACACACACACAAATTTTGTGTAAGAAGGAACTGCAGATGCTGGTTTAAACCGAAGAGCGACTCAAAATGCTGGAGTAAAAGGCAGCGTCTCTGGAGAGAAGGAATGAAGAAGGGTCTACCATTCCTTCTCTCCTACCTGTCCCGCTGAGTTACTCCAGCAATGTGTGTCTAGCATTTCATTTGATAAAAATAACAGACTACTTTTTAATCTATTGGCTTTCATGATCAGATAATGACAAGATCAACTGCTTTTAAGATGTTGCATTTTGATTTTGATGCCAGAGAGATCTCCGTTGATCTGCTTCATGAGAGCACCCTGGGATCTTTAAACTGACTTGGTAACACAGTTGGGCCTTAGTTTAACATCTCATTCAAGTCCAAGGTAGACACAAAATTCTGGAGTAACTCAATGGTTGAGGCAGCATCTCTGGAGAGAAGGAATGGCCGACGTTTCGGGTTGAGACCCTTCTTCAGACTGATGTCAAAGGGAGGGGGGCGGGACAAAGAGAGTCGGAGACAGTAAGACTAGTGGGAGAACTGGGAAGGGGGAGAGGATGGAGAGAGAAAGCAAGGGCTATCTGAAGATAGAGAAGTCAATGTTAATATTGCTGGGGCCTGTGTACGCCTGGACTTGTTCGACGTACTCTACAAAGAGGCAGACATAGCTCGGGCCCATGCGAGTGCCTGTAGCTACGCCTTGGATTTGGAGGAAGCGGGAGGGTCAAAGGAGAAGTTGTTGAGGGTAAGGACCAGCTCTGTTAGGCGGATGATAGTATAGGTAGACGGAAACTGGCTTATTCTGCGGTCGAGGAAGAAACGGAGGGCTTTAAGACCTACCTGGTGGGGGATGGAGGTGTAGAGTGATTGGACAAATCTGTACTCAATGTTACATGGGAACAAGTCAAGATTTTTGTGCCTACGTTAAGGATATGGACTTGAACCCACAACCTTTTGGATTAAAAGAAAGACTACTACCCAGTAAGCCAACACAGTGGCACAGCTCATAGAATTGCTTTCTCACAACACCAGAGATCCAGGTTCAATCCTGACCTTGGGTGCTGTCAAAGTGAAGTTTGCATGTTCTCCCTGTGACGACATGGGTTTCCACCAGGTGCTCTGGTTTGCTCCCACCTGCCATAGGTATGCAGATCAGTAAATTAATTGGCCACTGTAAATTATTCCAAATGTGTAAGTGAGCAGTAGAATATGAGAGAGTGGAAGAGATGTGGGAAGAATAAAAAATGTGATTCATAGAGCCTAGTGTAAAATGGGTGGTTGGTGAGCAGCGTAGATTTAATGGACTGAAGTGACTGGTTCCATGTTGTATTTATGAATGACTGTGGGACAACAAATTCTCTGTCATTCTATCATGTGTGTTTATGCCCACACCTCTATTGAACTTCTACCATGTGCAGGAGAGAATATCGTGGCGCCACCTGGTGGTTAGCCCACTTACTGAGCGTACCCCCGGCACTAGGACTGGCAGGGTCATGTGACTGTGTTTGGCGGGAAGAAGTTGTCACATGGTTTAGGGGTGTGCCCTGGTATATATTCAGAACTCTGGGAGAACCCTCCCCAGACGTGTGCGTGCTGATCTCTGTATTACTCAATGAAGATTACTTTGATTCACAACCAGAGATGCCAACCCTAAATTTAGTTCACAGTAACATTTAACCCATTTGTCCGTAACAAATGGGGTTAAATGCATTTCTCTCCGTAACACTCACCTGGGGTTGTTGCCGGCGGCTATGCGCCTGCGCACTGGTGCAGATCAGCGGGCTGCCGGCGGGCGGGTGCGGCACATGCGCACTTGGCATGGTTGCCGGCGGGTCTGCGCCTGCGCACTGGGTGGGAGGCCCGGTGATGGGGCTGCCGCGAGCGGCCGGCTGGCGGCAAGAAAGTGCCGCTGATCGCGCCGCCCGGGCTCTGGGCCGGGCGTGGCGTGGCTCGAAATCGCGCCAGGCCCGGCAACCCTCCCCCACTGCGCACACGCGGCCACTGTGGCCCGGCAACCCTCCCCCACTGCGCAGGCGCGGTCACTAGGGCCCGGCAACCCTCCCCCACTGCGCACGCGCGGTCACTAGGGCCCGACAAAGTGCCGCTGATCGCGCGGTGGCAAACCGGGGACACATGGCGCCGGTGTTCACCACGGGAGGAACACCGGCGCGGCGGTGTTCCGTAACAGCATGTTTGGCTGCCGGAACACCGTAAAAAAGTTATTTCGCCGGGACAAAATACGGCGAATCCGGGACACTTGGCATCTCTGCACAACGCGTGGCTCGCTATAGTATATTGACTGTTTGCATCACGGCCTGGTTTGGCATCTCGAATGCCCATGAGTGAAGGAGATGACAAAAAAGTGATAAATATTGCCCTGGTCCATCACGGGTACTGACCTCCCCACCATCAAAGGGATCTTGAGGAGTTGCTGTCTCAAATGGGCATCTGGCATCATCAAGGACCCACACCACCCTGTCCATGCTCTCATTTCACTCCTCCCATCAGGAAGAAGGTACACGAGCTTGAAAACTGTAACGTCCAGATTCAGGAGCAGGTTCTTCCCAACAACCTGAAGGCGATTAGTCACTGCAACCTCCAACTAAGCTCCCAGCAACATAAACATGTGGGGCATCGTTTTTGTCTTTGCACTATTATTGTGTGGATTTTCATCTACTGAACATTTTTGGTGTTAAGATGGTGTTTACAAAGTATGGTGTTCACACATCTGTATCGTCGCTGCAGGTAAGAATTTCATTGTACCGTTTTGGAACATATTACAATAAAACACTTTTGACTTGACTGAAGGACCAATGACAAATTGACAAATGCAGTTTTTGAGATTGATTTGCATTATCTCATTGTTTAATTTTAGATTTGGTACTTCCAAAATAATGTCCATGGACAATTTGTAATCTACATACTGATCAGCTGTAAAATAACTGTGGATGAGAACATTTCTGCGTGTGAAATGCGATAGGTGATTCAGCGATCGACTCGAATACCATCTTTACTCATGACTCTGCTGATGCACCATCAGGCAATTGTAAACACTCTATATTCGAGCTAGGATCATGTTTCCTATCTAGCTTAAATATGTATAAATATTATGGCAATAGAACACTCTTCACTTGACTCTTGACATTGACACCTGCTATCTGTGAGAAATATATTCTATTCTTAAGAGCTTTATCCAACTCAATATTTCTACAACTTAAGCACCCCATCTCACAGCAAAGGGGTCACTCCACTGCATGCACCACCCTCTGCTACCATAGGTGGCGCTAGGTGGCACAAGTCCCCGGTATTCGGACGGGGTAGTACATGCTCCACCTGGGATTATGCCACCAACAACCAGCATGAACAGCACAGTGGCACAGTGGTAGAGTTGCTGCCTAACAACGCCAAGGCTCAAACCTCAGATATTGTCCGTACGTAGTCTGTAAGTTCTCCCTGTCACCTTGCAGGTTTCCTCCAGGTGGTCTGGCTTCCTCCCACATTCCGAAGAAGTGCAGGGTTGTGGTTTAATTGGTTTCTGTAAATTTCCCTAGTTTGTAGGATGGAACTAGTGTACAGTTGATTGCTGGTCAGCGAGGACTTGGTGGGCCAAAGGACCTATTTCCACACTGTAACTCCAAACTGAACTAAACTGAAGCTGACACCCATTTTTGCTGAGTGCAGAATGCACATCATTAACCGACCCACATCCAAAACCCCTCCGAACCAACACAAAGCGGACTTTTTTGGATGGAGGGTTATCAACCCGAAACTTCAAACTCTGTTATGACCATAGATGCTGCCTGAGCACTAACTCCAATTTTCATTCCAGATTTCCAGGATTTAAGTATCTAAATATAAATTGTAAACCTCTAAATTAGTTAAGCTGGGTCCACACCGACCAACAATCACCTGTGCACTTTCGTACACACTAGGGACAATATGCATAAGCCAATTAACCCCTACAAACCTGCACATCTTTGGAGTGTGGGATGAAATCGGAGCATCCGGGGAAAACCATGCGGTCAGGAAGAATGTACAAACTCCACACAGACAACACCCGGGTCTCTGGCGCTGTGATGCAGCAACTCTATCGCTGCCTCACTGTACTGGCCCTTTATTCCATGCAAATGTTTTATGGAATATCTCCATTCAGTGAGTGTGATCCTGA
Source organism: Okamejei kenojei (assembly GCA_035221665.1). Lineage (NCBI taxonomy): Eukaryota > Metazoa > Chordata > Chondrichthyes > Rajiformes > Rajidae > Okamejei > Okamejei kenojei. Next base: position 50,677,677 of record CM069131.1, on the reverse strand, counting down.
GCTTCTCGCTGCCTGTCACTTGATTTCTCCATCCTACTCCCACTCTTATACTGTGCCAATGAAGCCTAATTCACGTTCTCACAAACATATATTACAACTGGTTATATAATAGCTTTCAAACATCAATATTAAGCTTAGAATTTTAGAAAATTATTCTGCTCTTCCCTTTTGCAAAGTCTTTTGTTTCCTACCCCTTTATTAGTCACTCAGACCTTTTGTCATCCAACCTCCCCCAAATCCCAGCTCACAGACCTTAACTTGGCATTCTCCTCCACATTCTATTTTAGCTGCAACTTAACACTTCGTTTATCTGTTCAATTCTGGCAAATGCTAACTCTCGATCTCCTCAAAGCCACCATATCTGCTGAGCATTCTTGCCAATTTTTATTTCTGTCCAAAATCTGCAATATTTTGCTTCTTTCTAACTACAATCTGTTCATTGATATTGTTAATCACTACATTTTAACAAACCCATTTAAATAGCAGCTTTTAATTTCTTCCAGGGAAGTCAAGAGTGGTGTAGCGGCAGATTTGCTGTCTTACAGCGACAGAAACCCCATTTCAATCCTGACTACGGGTGTTGTCTGTACAGAGTTTGTAAGTTCTCCCTGTGACTGTGTGGGTTTTCTCAGGGTACACTGGTTTCCTCTCGTAGTCCAAGGATGTACAGGTTTGTTAGTTAATTGGCATTGGTAAAATTGTAAACTGTCCATTGTGTATAGGATAGTGTTAGTGTGCGGGGATCACTGGTCGGTGCAGACACGGCGGGTCAAAGCGTGTGTTTCTACACTGGAACCGTAAACTATACTGAAGTTCCAAAGTCTCCAAAGGGTGGTAAATCTGCGGAATTCTTTGCCGCGGGAGGCTCTGGAGGCCAAGTCAGCGGACATTTTTAGGGCAGAGATTGATAGATTCTTGATTACTACGGGTGTCAGGGGTTATGGGGAGAAGGCAGGAAAATGGGGTTAGGAGGGAAAAATTGATCAGCCATGATTGAATGGCAGAGTAGACGTGATGGATCGAATGGCCTAATTCTGCTCCTAACACTTATGATCTTATGACCGCCAAAGTCTCCAAAGGGCAAGAGGTTATAAGTATTTTCTGACAAAGTAACTAATGATGCGAAACTCTAATAAAACATTACACTAATGTAGAAACTTCCCCAGTTGTGTATCACATCTGGTAGCTCAACTGCAGTGAAAAAGCATCAGCATCCCCTCATACCAGGTTACACATATCAGCGATGGCAGCCTCGCCAACTCTCTGTCTGTCTTTTCATCGTTTTTGATATTTTTAGTGTGTTTTAAAATTATGTGTAAATGTTCTCTGGTTTCTTTTATGTGGGCGGTGGGAGAGGGAGTCGGGGGAAACTTTATTTCAATCTCTAACCTTGCAAGAGATGCGATTGTTTTCCTGGCTAATAAAGTTTGATCTAATCTACACTGTAAAAATATGGGTGATTCATGTTCAACCTCAGAAGTTATGGAAATATACAGCATAATCCTACTCTTGCCACGGAGAAGTATTCAAGTGGGGTTGGTATTCAGCTCTGATTCTTGGCACACTACCCAAATCCCTATACTTGCCATGGTTATTAATTTTTCCATATTCTTCTTTATATAACCTATCAGTCAGGAATCACATCAGGATTTTGCTCACCAGGTCATGTTTTTAAGTTTTAGTCTTAGTTTTAGAGGTACAGGTACAGGTAAGTCTGTGGCAAACAATGATCACCAGTACACTGGTTCGATCCTAGACACACTAGGGACAGTTAACAGAAGCCGATTAATCTGCCAACCTGCACCTCTTTGGAATGTGGGGGGGAAACAGGAGCACCCAGAGAAAACCCATGCAGTCAGAAAATGTGCAAACTCTGTACACACAGCACTCGTAGTCAGGATCGAATCCAGGTCTCTGGCGCTGTAAGGCAGCAATTCTACCACTGTGCCACTCAGCTGCCCGTCAGGTTCCTATTAAATCTTTCCCCCCACCTCACTTTAAACCTATGTCTGGTTTTTGATTCCCCTACGCTGGGTAAAATACATTGTGCATTTACCCTATCTATTCCCTTCATAATCTTATACACCACTATAAGATTAACTTTCATCCTCATGCGCACTAAGCAATAAAGTCCTAGCCTGCTCAACCTCTCCCTATAGCTCATGCCCTCAGCCCTGGCAACATCCTCGTAAATCTTCCCTGCATCCTTTCCAGCTTAATAACTTCTTAATAGAGTGACCTAAACCAAACACAATACTTGAAATGTGGCCTCACCAGTGGCTTTTACAACTGTAACATGACCTGCCAACTTCTGTACCCAATAAAAGATATAACTTTGAAATTTGCCTTAGACTTGGCATAACCAACATGGCCCAAGGTCCGCATACGGTTTTCAGAAGATCAAATAAAACAATCCATTTCCACTCAATGACAAAACACACTCTCTGGCATTCCTACTCGTATCTTACCCCTTTCCAAAGAGTTGTCTTCTGTAGGTGTTCCAAATAAAAATTGATATTTAGCCTTTGCGACACTCTGTGCGTGTGGCGAGGTCTTGTTGATCCAGACAAATGTCTCAGTCTGAGGAGTGAGAGGAGAGGCACAACATCATTAGGAAAACAAGATAGATTTAAATGTTCATGTTCATGTCTTAGGAACAAAATTAGACCATTCACCTCATTGACTCTTTCATTCAATCATGGCTGATATATCTGTCTCTCTCAACCCCATTCTCCTGCCTTCTCGCCATAACCTTTGACACCCTTACTAATCAAGAATCTGTCAATCTTATCCTTAAAATTACCCAATGACTTGGCTCCCACAATCATCTGTGGGAATGAATTCCACAGATTCACCACCCTCTGACTAAAGAAATTCCTCCTCATCTCCTTTCTAAACGTATATCCTTTTATTCTCTGTCCTCTAGTCCTACACTCTCCCACTAGTGGAAACATCCTTTCCACACCCACTCTCCAGGCTTTTCACTATTTGGTAAGTTTCAATGAGTTCCCACTCATCCTTCCAAATTCCAGTGAGTGCAGGCCCAGTGGCGTCAAACGTGCATCAAAATTGGTGCAAAAGCACCAATTTTCTTCATATTTTTAATTAGTTCAGAACAGCCCGAAGTTTATGTACAGCCACCAAATCCTTATCAGAATGGAGTTACTGTGGTAACGTCGAAATTAAGCTGAAATTATCTTCAAGAAAACAGCAATTATTTTGCAAATTCCAGCACAACCACATTCAATGCAAAGACACGCAGATTGGACGTTTCTCTTCTGATGCATTGCAAAGAGCTGGTCTAACTATTTTGACTCCAGCTGACCCCTGTGTTGCAGAAGGGTTACATTACTGGACAATCGTGCATAAGACGATTTAATTTACGGGAAGCCATGTCATTTGTGCATACATCAAGAAATGAGAGTTATTTACTTTATCAGCCTTAAGTCTGTCAAAGCAAACTTTATTCCATATCTCAATTTTTTGGGTAATGAGTTGTGAAATCTGTAACAAATGTTTGTAACCTGAACAGCTGTAATTCAGGGAGCACGGGACACAATTTCCAAAAGATGCTGAAATAGGCATTCAATTTTTCTGCTGCCTTTTAACAATCCTCTCCCTGACAACAGCACCACAAGTTCCCAGCCCCCTCTACCAACGATTCAGAAAGGGAAAAATCATTGCCACGTCTACAAAGTCCTGCCAAGACTTTAATGATGACTCGCTTGGAATCGTGTAAACTTTTTTTGTGGATCCCCTCAGTCTCAGGATCTACATCTGACATGCTATTTTTTTAATCGACATTTAAACCCCTGATGCAACGTATTTATTGTAAACTATATGAGAAATGCGAAATCATGAGCTGAACTTTTCTCCACATCTGCTCCACGACAGAAAAACAAACAAGGGTTTTGCTATTTGAAAAGCTTTCTGCAAACCTTCAGTCAATTCATGCACTGGAAGATACTGGGGTAAACGGATCATGATTTATGCTGACGCAGAGAACAGCAGATGCTGGAATCTTGCATGAAATTCAGATTTAGGTAGTTTCTTCCTAGCTGTTATCAGACAACTGAACCATCCTACTGCCAACTAGAGAGTGATCCTCGCCTACTATCTACCTCACTGGATACACTCAGACTACCATTGATCGAACATTACTGGACTTTATCTTGCACTAAACATTATCCACTTTATCCTGTATCTGTACACTGCGGGCTGTGCGGTTGTAATCATGTGCGGTCATTCCACAGATTGGATAGAGCGCAACAAAATAACTTTTTCACACGTGACGATAAACTAAATTAAACTAAACTAACACAAAGTACCGGAGTAACTCAGCGGGTTAGGCAGCATGTCTGCAGGACATGGAAAGCGACGTTTCAGGTTGGGACCCTTCTTCAGACTCAAGATGTACGCTGGTACCGTCCAACTGGAGATGGCTGTGAATATTGCTACTAACAGCAGAGTTCCAAGCTCTGGGGGAAGGGGGGAATCTCCCTAAATAATGGCATGAAGTCCAGCACATAGTTCATCCTCTCTCCTACAGTTAGAAATGAGTTTGCCCGGGCTCAGACTGAAAGAATTACCATCTGGGAGAAATATCTGAAGGCCGTATGCATTTGCCTCCCACGTGAATTGTTACTTTGAAGAAATGAGAAAAGCAACTCAGGCTAAATAATTAAGATGGTCTTCTCGTATTCAAAGAGCCATTTCTACACAGGAAGCAATCCTCATATTACCCGTGCCAGTTTAAAACAATAGCACATTTCAACTTAAAGCCACAAACTCATCTGGGTCTTATTTTCGCTGGCCGATCACATGTGGAGAACAGTTACTTCATGTAATTATTTAGTTTTTTGAGAGTGGATGATTTCTCGCACAATCTGGCCACTCACCTTATCACAGTGATTGAGGAGCTGGTGTGCCAACCAGCATAATCTCAATGTTAATGGGCCAGGTCGTGATGCCTGATCTATCAATTCCAACTGTGCAGTCAGTCCGTGTGACTGAAGCAAGTTCTGGACATTTCACAGGCAGGCTGTAAGTCCAGAACTTGCCTAACACCGCTTAATCTGTCACTGCTCTCCACCTCCAGAGTCAGTCTAAAGTCCAGAGGTGAAACCCAGTCCTGAAAGGAATCCCCAGCATTATACTCAAGGGGAGAGGTGCAAGATTTAATAGGAACACAAGGGACTCAGAGGTTGGGGGTACATGGAAGGAACTGCCAGAGGAGGCAGTTGAGGCAGGTACTATAACAGCATTTAACAGAAATTTGGACAGGATACATGGATGGAAAAGGTTTAGAGAGATATTGGCCAAGCACAGGCAGGTGGGACGAGTGTAGATAGGGCAGCTTGGTCAGCATGGGCAAGTTGGGCTGAAGGGCCTGTTTCCATGCTGTGTGCCTCTATGACTCTGGGGTGGTGGTTATATGGAATGAATTGCTATAGGTGCATGATACAGGTACACGGATGGGAAAGATTTAGAGGGATATGGGACACGCGTGGGCAAGTGGGATGAGCTCTGATGGGGCATCTTGGTTGGTGTGGACAAGTTGGGATGAAGGGCCTGGTTCCGTGCTCTATGACTCTTTGATTCTATCATCTGTATGGGATGAGAGACCCCATTCATTTCAATGGGGATTCTTGGGCTGTAGAATCAGAATGGCAGGCGAGTTTGTTTCTAAATATTCTTTGAAGTGGTTTTATGCATTCTTAATAAACTATTAATGAACTATGCGTTTACATTTTTTATAGCAGTAAAGTTTTCAGAAACTGTTACATTTCTTGAAAAGTTTGAAAGAAGTCAGGTTCAGTCATTCTTTTGCTTTCTCACAATGGCTGTCAGGCCACTGCTGGAGGTGGGAGCTCAGACATATACCACCTGGGGCTTGCTTGGTGTTGGTATCTCACTGTGTCATAGCGTCATAGAATGATACAGTGTGGAAAGAGGCCCTTGGGCCCAACTTGCCCACGCCAACCAACATGTCCCATCTACACTAGTGCCACCTGCCTGTGTTTGGACTATATCCCTCTAAACCTGTCCAATCCATGTACCTGTCTAACTGTTTCTTTAATGTTGCTATAGTCCCTGCCTCAACTACCTCCTCCGGCAGCTCGTTCTATACACCCACCATCCATTGTGTGAAAAGATTACATCTCAGATGCTTGTTATATTTTTCCCCTTCACCTTAAATATCTCTTTGCCTTCACATGATGGCGCCGGACTTGGGCAGCCTTCTGCCTGCTCTTCCCAGGGAAACATCTACCCCCATCCAGCACAATCGCTACATCCTTCTAAATCTTCTCAGTCTCTCATACTTGAAACTGAACTGATTGCATCGAGGTATTTATTTCAGTTTAGTTTAATTTATTATTGTCACATGTACTGAGGTACAGTGCAAAGATGTTTGTTGAGTGCTATCCATCCAGCAAAAGGACTATACATGAATACGATTAAGTCGTCCACTTTGTACAGCTACAGGATAAAGGGAATAATGTTTAGTGCAAGATGAAGTCCAATAATGCCGATTAATGATAATTTGAAGATCTCCAGCATAGTAGATGGGAGATCAGGACCCTGGTGAGAGAACAGTTCAGTTACATCTCAACAACTTGGAAGAAACTGTCCCTGAAACTGGAGGTATGCGTTTTCAAACTACTGTAGCTCTTGTCGGATGGGAGAGGGGAGAAGAGGGTGTGACCGGGGTGAGACTGAACCTTGATCATGCTGGTGGCCTTGCCAAGGCAGCCCAAAGTGTAGATGGAGTCAATGGAAGGAAGGCAGGTTTGCGTGATGGTCTAACCTCGCCTGAGATAGACACAAAGTGCTGGAGTAACTCAACGTGTCAGGCGGCATCTCTGGAGAAAAAGGATGGGTGACATTTCAAGTTGGGACCCTTCGTCAAACTGGCCTAGCCTGGCCTGACAACTCCAGGATCGAGAGTTCGGCACGTGTCTATACGAGATCATATTCCTTCTCTAGTGGGAAGGCACTCAGTGTGAAGGATGTTGCGATTGCACTCCAGTTCTGTGAGATCTGTGTTGGCTGCCGAGTCCAATGCAACACCAACATACAGACATGAGGAGAATGCATCCAGGCACGAGGCCAGACATGTGCGATGGATATTACTGTGAGTCATCAGCAGGCTCTACTTTGGGAGTTAGAAGATTACTAAGGTTAGGAAGGCAAATAATATCTTGGCCTATAATCTAAGAGGATTTAACAAAAAAAAGGACATCTTGCTCCAATTATGTAGGGCCTTGATGAAAACGCATTTGAAACATTCTCTGATTGCAGTCCAGGGGATTTACCTGTGATGGAGGGAGTGTAACATCTCTCCTCAGAGGGCAATTTGTCCTCCCCAGAACGACTTCTGGGTTAGGACATATTAGACAATAGACAGTAGGTGCAGGAGTAGGCCATTCGGCCCTTCGAGCCAGCATCGCCAAGGAGGAGAGATTAGGCAGACTGGGCAGCTACTCTCTTGAATTTAGAAGGATGAGGGGTGATCTCACGAAGGATCAAAAGTTTGAGATGAGTTTAGACACAGCATGAAAGTAGGCCATTCAGCCCGCCAAGACCGCGCCGACCAACGATCCCTGTACACTAACCGACATACTATCCGACATACACTAGGGACACGTTTTTACCAAGTTTTTACCATTTTACCAAGCCAAACCACTAACCTGTATGTCTTTGGAGTGTGGTAGGAAACCTGAGATCCCGGAAAAAATCCACGCAAGTCACGGGGAGAACATAGAAACATAGAAATTAGGTGCAGGAGTAGGCCATTCGAGCCTGCACCGCCATTGAATATGATCATGGCTGATCATCCAACTCAGTATCCTGTACCTGCCTTCTCTCCATACCCCCTGATCCCTTTAGCCACATGGGCCACATCTAACCCCCTCTTAAATATAGCCAATGAACTGGCCTCAACTACCTTCTGTGGCAGAGAATTCCAGAGATTCACCACTGTGTGAAAAATGTTTTTCTCATCTCGGTCCTAAAAGATTTCCCCCTTATCCTTAAACTGTGACCCCTTGTCCTGGACTTCCCCAACATCGGGAACAATTTTCCTGCATCTAGCCTGTCCAACTCCTTAAGAATTTTGTAAGTTTCTATAAGATCCCCCCTCAATCTTCTAAATTCTAGCGAGTACAAGCCGAGTCTACCCAGTCTTTCTTCATACGAAAGTCCTGACATCCCAGGAATCAGTCTGGTGAACCTTCTCTGTACTCCCTCTATGGCAATTTCCTCAGATTTGGAGACCAAAACTGTACGCAATACTCCAGGCGTGGTTTCACCAAGTCCCTGTACAACTGCAGTAGAACCTCCCTGCTCCTATACTCAAATCCTTTTGCTATGAATGCTAACATACCATTTGCTTTCTTCACTGCCTGCTGCACCTGCATGCCTACTTTCAATGACTGGTGTACCATGACACCCAGGTCTCGTTGCATCTCCCCTTTTCCTAATCGGTCACCATTCAGATAATAGTCTACTTTCCTGTTTTTGCCACCAATGTGGATAACCTCACGTTTATCCACATTATACTGCATCTGCCATGCATTTGCCCACTCACCCAGCCTATCCAAGTCACCTTGCAGCCTCCTAGCATCCTCCTCACAGCTAACACTGCCCCCCAGCTTCGTGTCATCCGCAAACTTGGAGATGTTGCATTCAATACCCTCGTCTAAATCATTAATATATATTGTGAATAGCTGGGGTCCCAGCACTGAGCCTTGCGGTACCCCACTGGTCACTGCCTGCCATTCTGAAAAGGACCCGTTTACTCCTTTTAACTCCGTACAGACAAGCACCCGTAGTCAGGATCTAACCCGGGTCTCTAGCACTGTAAGGCAGAAACCCTACTGCTGCGCCACTGTGCCGCCCCAAGAATTTTCTTGACAGGGTAGATGCAGGGATAATATTTCCCCTGTCTGTGCATCAAACCATGGGACAGGCTCAAAATACGAGGTCAGCCATTCAGGATGGAAGAGACATTTCTTCACGCAAAGAGTCACGATTTGTTTTAGTTGTCCACCAAAAGGACTTGAAAAGTTTAGTCACCAAATACATTCAAAATAGAGAGTGATACATTTTAAGTGAATAAGAAACATGGGATTAATGAAGGAAAAAAGCACTCAGAAATTATCTTACTAAATGGCAGAACACGCTCAAGGGACGACATGGCCAGTTCTAGTTAATATTTATGTTCAAAAGAACATAGGAAATGGGCAGGATGGTGGTGCAGCTGGTAGAGCTGCTTCCTCACAATGCCAGAGATCCAGGTTCAATCCTGACCTCAGGTGCTACATGTGTGGAGTTTGCACGTTCTCCCTGTGACCGTGTGGATTTCCTCCGAGTGCTCCACTTTCCTCCCACATCCCAAAAAACGTGCAGGTTTGTAGATTAATTGGCCTCTGTAAAATGGGATAACATGGAATTGGTGATCGATCGTCAGTATGTACCAAAGGGCCTGTTTCCATGCAGTATCTCTAAACTCAACAACACTAAACATTCTTTTGGGTATGTATTCAAATCTCCCCCAAGGTAAGTTATGGTTTGCAAATGATTACAATTAATCTTGTAATCTGTTAAGTTTCTGGTCGGGACTCACAAAGTCACCTATCCAGAGATGCTGCCTGACCTTAGTTAATCAGCACTTTGTGCCCTTTTGCATAACCAAAATCTGCAGTTCTCTATTTCAACTTAGGCCACCAGTATAATCAAGGAGGAGTCACATCCTGGCCACTCCCTCATCTCCACTCTCCTGTCAGGCAAGAAGTACAGAAGTATGTATTTTTTTTAAGAAGGAACTGCACACACAAAATTTCAGAGCATTAAGGAGCAGGGACAGGGTTCGACCCGATCGCCTATCCATCTGTTATCTCCAGACACAGAAGTCTTCAGATTCAGGGACAGTTTCATTCTGACCAACAACTAGAGGCGGCCCTGAGATACCATCTTCCTCATTGGAGACCCTCGGTCTATCTTTGATCAGACATTACTGGACTTTATCTTGCACTAAACGTTATTCACGTTATTCCCTTTATCATGCACCTGCACACAGCGGATGTAATGATGTAATGTTGTCTTTGAAAGAATGTATTGTTTTTCCACTGACTGGTTAGGATGCAACAAAAGCTTTCCACTGTACCTCGGCACATGTGACAACAAATTAAACCACAACTCACGGTAAAGCATCCGTTTCGAAAGACTCATCCATTGAAGTATTGTCTTCCTCTGAGAAGGAGATCTACACATTATCTAGTACTTTCAATGTGGTCTATCAAAGCCCCGTACATTATTTATCCATCATCCTCAGGATGTGGACAGTATTGAATGACTATTCCTGGATTTACCCTGGTGTTGGTGCTTTGCCATGTCAGGGAATTCGGTATCAACAGCACAGGTGGGGCTGAAATCCCACATGGGCCAGATTGGAGAGATGTTGGCTACCATTACCAGAAAGACATCTGTGAATCAGATGTTTTTATGTTACAATTTAGCAAGGTGACAAGCTTTTTTTATATTCTATCCTCCATTCCTTTAGAATTTCTTCCCACCCTACATGTTAACTTATGTGAAGTGTGTAAGTGTTTAATTGCTCAAATCCTTCTGAAAATCAGCCTTTACCAGTCTCCTGCCAATTAAAAATGTCCTGCTCTAGCATTCTCCTAACTCTTACTTTCACATTCCCACCCACATCACCATCTGCCATATATTTCCCCAAACACTTCATTTCTCCTTTCCTTTGAAGCCTCTGCTTCCTCACAGCTTACATTCCCACCTAGCTCTGGGTTGCCAGGAAACTTGGATGCCGTCCACTCAGTTCCATCCTCTTGCCATTGATAGCTGATAGCTGATAGCTGAGAGCCAAGCACTGACTCTTGGGCAGCATAGTGGTACAGCAGTAGAATTGCAGCGTACGGCGCCAGAGACCCGGGTTCAATCCTGACTACGGGCGCTGTCTGTACAGAGTTTATACATTCTGTCTGTCTGTGCGATGGACACATACGTTCTCCCTGTGACCTGAGTGAGTTCTCCAGGTGCTCTGGTCTACTCCCACACTCAAGTTCGTAGGTTAATTGGCTTCTGTAAAAAAAAATTGTAAATTGCCCCTAGTGTGTAGTGTAGAATAGTACCAGTGTACGGGGTGATCACTGACTGGCATAGATTGGTTTATTGTTACGTGTACCGAGGTACAGTGAAAAGGTTTTGCTGTGTGCTAACCAGTCAGCGGAAAGACAGTACACGATTACAATCGAGCCATTCACAGTGTATAGATACATGATGGAGGTAATAATGTTTAGTGTGAAATAAAGCCAGTAACGTCTGATCAAAGATAGTCCGAGCGTCTCCAATGAGGTAGATAGTAGGTCAGGACTGCTCTCTGGTTCTGGTAGGATGATTCCGTTGCCTGATAACTGCTGGGAAGAAACAATCCCTGAATCGGGAGGTGTGCGTTTTCACACTTCTATACCTTGGGTTGGTGCGGACTCAGTGGGCCGCAGCACCTGTTTCCAGGCTTTATGTCTAAAGACTCTTGTTAATTACTCACAAGGCATCTCATGGCATTTTATACATACATTAAAAACTAGGGCAAAATTCAGAAAAGGCCCCTCAAGGACAAAGGAAGGACATCATGCATGGGGTTACAGGAAGTGGACAAAGCACTAAACAAGTATTGTGCATCAGTATTCACCAAGGAGAAGGACATGGAGGATAGTGAGATCTTGGAGGGGTTTGCTGTTGATAGTGCATTTTGATATCAAGAAAGAGGTGATGAAAGGCCTCTTGAACATTAAGGTAGATATGTCCCCAGAATCTGAAGGAATCTATCCCAGGTTATTGAGAAAGGAAAGAGAGATTGAAGAAACCCAGACAGAGATCTTTGAAACCTCTTTAGCTGCAGGTGAGGTCCCAGAGGACTGGAGAATAACTAATATTGTCCCTCTGCTTAAGAAGGACAGGAGAGACAAACCAGGAAATCATAAACTGGAGAGCCTCACATCAGTGGTAGGGAAAATTACTGGAGAAGATTCATTAAGATAATGTGTCAGGGGTAAAAAAACTCTCGGACAACTCTCGAGCACCATAACGACTTCATCAGCTCCGGCTCCCTAAAATCATGCCCCAAGTCTGAAGAAGGGTCTTGAGGCTGCTTGCAGGTTTCTCCACTTTTTGTGTAAACGTGTTTACTTTAGTAAACGTGTTTTCCCCGTTGCTGTCGTAGATGGATCCTTCATACACGTCTCCTCTGTGTCCCGAAGTTCAGCTCTAGCTCCCCATCCCCACAGACGGAACAAGGACAGAGTTCCCCTGGTTCATACCTTTCACCCCACCAGTCTCCACATCCAAAACATAATTCCCGGACATTTCCACCACCTTCAACGTGATTCGGCCATCAGTCAAATCTTCCCATTTGCACCCCTTTCCACCGTCTGCAGAGACCGCTCCCTCCACAATTCCTTGGTTCACACCTTCATTCCCACCAAAATTTCCCCCCCCCCCGGTGCATTCCCCTAGAACTGCAGGAGATGTAACACCGTCTCTACACCTCATCCCTCACATGCATCAGGGATCCCTACGGTCCTTCCAAGTGAGTCAGAGGTTCAAGTTCACCTCTAACCTCATCTACTCCATTCAGTGATCCTAACATGGCCTCCTTTACATCGGCGAGACCCAGGGTAGATTTTGCCAAACAATTGCGCTTGGTCTGCCAAGGACTGCTGGATCTCCTGGTTGCTAAGCATTTTAACTGCCTTTACTATTCTCATACTGACCTTTCTATCCATGGCCTCCTCCATTACCTGAATGAATCCACATGCAAACAGGTGGAAAAGTACCTCATATTCCACTTGGATAGCTTACCACATAACAGTAAGAACCTTAAATTCTCCAATTTCTCACCTAAAACTTCATCTAACTAACCTGGAGGGGCTGATGGTGTTGAACGCTGAGCTGTGGTCCATGAACAACAGCCTTATATATGTGCTTTCATTGTCCAGATATTCCAATGCAGAATAGAGAGCCCGTGACATCGCATCCCAAGTTGATCTATTGTGACGGGAGGCAAAGTGTAGTGGGTCCAGTTTTTGTTGAGGTAGGAGTTCGGATGCACCAGAACCAAGCTCTCAAAGCACTTCATCACAACAAATGTTAGTGCCATTGGTTGGTGGTCACCTCACTCTTTTTGGGCACTGGCATTACTGATGCCCTTTTAAAAAGCAGGTGGGAACCTCTGACCCCAGGAAGGAGAGGTGGGTGTTGTGCCCAAAATCGCCAGCCAGTTGGTTCGCACAGGTTTTGAGAACACGACCAGCTATACCGTCGAGTCCAGATGCCAATTAACCCCTCTCTATGTTGCCCTTTCAGGAATACATTTCTCTCTCTTTGAAAGTTACCGTCAAATTTGCTTCCACCAACCTTCCAAATCCCACGCCTCACCTTAGCTCAGCCTCACTGTATACTCTTTGTTCTCATCATGTTCCTTTTTGCCTCAGTTGTATGAACTGCTCCCTGATCTCTCTGGCATGGTTACGCTCTGGCTATCCAATCGAAAGATTTAAATATTTTCCACGTTGCAATCTATCCTATTCTGGAAGGCCTTTTGCTTTTAATGTGGTCACTGAGGAAACTGGTATCCATGGACACAAGTACATTAGTCAACCCAGATCTCTTATTTCAGTGTTGATTCCTTCGTGGTGATGCCAGCTGGATCGGTGACCGAGCATTGTTAATACAATAAAGTATGACTGGCAGCAAGACAATTCCTTCATGATGTACAAAAACATCCAGCAGACAGGCAAACACTATTCATACTATGCCTGACAGTGGAGAGAAACAAAGGCTGCCTTTTGCAATGGTGCAACACTCAATGGACTGGTTTAAATGTGAATGGAATGTGTGATTGAACGCAAAACCATGGAATAATATGGAAGAGAAACACACCCACCGTGGCCATGCTGCTTTGAATGTACTATCCCATTTGTTCCATTTCCCTGACTTTTACTGATAGCCCACCAATTTCCTTTCCACGTTTCGGAAGAAACTGCGGATAGACACAACATGCTGGAGTAACTCAGTGGGTGAGGCAGCATCTCTGGAGAGAGGTCTTACTGCAGCAGAAACCCGGATTTGTTCCTTACTACGGTTGATGCCTGTATAGTGTTTGTGACGTTTCGGGTCGAGATCCTTATTCAGAATTCTTCAGGGTCTGAAGAAGGATCTGAAGCATTTTGTGTCTACCTTTGATTTACACAAAGAACTGCAGGTTTACACCACAGATAGGCACAAAAATCTGGAGCAACTCGGCGGGGCACGCAGCATCTCTGGATGGAAGGAATGGATGATGTATCGGGTCTGAAGAAGGGTCTCGTCCCAAAACATCACCCATTCCTTCAATACAAAGATTCTGCCTGTCCCGCCGAGTTTCTGCAGCTTTTTTCTATTTCCGATTTGCACTTTTGTTGGACAATTGAACAGCCAATGCTGGAATCTTGAGCCGAAAACACAAAGTGCTGGAGTAACTCGGCAGGTCAGGCAGCATCACTGGTGGACATGGATCGGTGATGTTTCGGGTTGGGGACATTCTTCAGGCTGATTGCAGTGGAGAAGAGAACACTGGAAGAGATGTGAGATCAATGCAAAGCTAGACAAGTGGTAGGTGGATACAGGTGAGGGGGTCGATTGGCAGATGGGTGGAGTAAATGACAAATGAAAAGGAAACAAAAGGTTGTCAAATAAGGAGAGAAGAGGAGTGCAATGTAAAACCAGAAGGGAGGGATACAGGTGGAAGGGAACGGAGGAGAGGGGGTAGAGGGGGGCTGGGGAGAGGGATTGGCAGATGAGTGGAATAAATGACAAATGTAAAGGAGAGAAGAGGAGTGCAATGTAAAACCGGGGGGGGGGGGGAGGGGTACAGGTGGAAGGGAACAGAGGAGGGGGTAGAGGGGGGCTGGGGAGAGGGGATTGGCAGATGAGTGGAATGAATGACAATGGTAAGAGAAGAAAAGGAAACAAACGTCTGTGAGATAAGGAGAGAAGAAGCATGAAATGTGAGGCCAGAGGATAGGATTTAGATGGAAGGAGAGTGGGATAAGGGAAAAGGGTGCGCATTAGTGGGGAAATGGTCGTGCATTCAAGTGTGGTACAAGGAAGAGAGGCGGGAGGTTATGGGTTAGTTACCTAGGCACAGTGGCGCAGCAGTAGAGTTTCTGTCTTACTGCAGCAGAAGCCCAGGTTCGTTCCTTACTACGGTTGATGCCTGAAGAGCGTTTGTACATCCTCCCTGTAACCCCGTGGGTTTTCTCTGTGTGCTCCAGTTGTCCGTTAATTGGCTTCTGTAAATTGTCACCCGTGTGTGGGACGGAACAAGCGTCTGGGAGATTGCTCAATGGCGCGGACGCGGTGGGCCGATAGGTCCGTTTCCAAGCTGCATCTCTGAAACTAAAACCTGAAATCTGAAAATGTAACTTTGGGTAAACTGTGTGCTAATCCTAACCTCAAACATGCTGATATTTTTGAGATCATCTTTCTCCACGAGACCACATCATGACGAATGGAACAAATAAAATGAAGGAATCTGTGCCTCATAAAAAATGAGGTTAGATATTCTTTCCACCCACAGTGTCTATCCCTCCTTCCCAAGAGAGTGAAAGTGCTGAGGTATGGTGGAATTACGTCTGGCAGATTGAGCATATATAACTCTAACCAGGCATGCAACTGCCTGCAGCCGTTCAGTTACTGAAAACTCAGAACCATGCACTTCCTTTCATTCACTGAACCATCCCAGTCTCACTATGTGGTAACTGCATAGCTGCCATATGCAGTAATATTAACACGCAGCCACTTGCAGCATAGAAGGGACGCAAAGGAGCGAAGACGACTAAAAAACGTGGTGAACACTGGCCAGCCCATCACGGCTTCTGACATTAGTGCCTCTCAGTTCTTCCACCATAAAGATTTGCATCCACAATTACAATGGAGAAGGACAGCACAAACTTGGCCCGCTGAAACAAAACCTTTCCCAGTGGAGGAATCACCATGACATCACTGGCAGGGCAGTGTCATTACTGTACAGTACGTTTACAATAGGATTACAAAAGCAGGCAGAGGAATTAATAATGGAAAAATAATTTCAGCATATGATATGAAGGTAGGAAATGAATTAAATGTTAGCATCCTGATCCAATTACCCAACACTCCGCTAACCCAGCATCAACAAAAAGCAATACACGTCCTTTGTCTTCTCTGGAACATTAGAGGTTGTTCCCCTAGACTTGAGGGGAGCACGGAAACAGGCCTTTTGGCCCACTGTGACTGCACCGACCTGCGATCACCCCATAAACTAGCACTATCCTACACACTGTGCCCCCAAAAATGGCGTTTCAGAGATTTTTGAATAGGCACATGGAAGCGCAGGGAATAGAGTGATGTGGATCATGTATAGGCAGATGAGATAAGTGTAACTTGGCATCAGTTCAGCACAAACATTGTGGGCCGAAAATGGTTCCAGTGCTGTTCTATGTCCTTGCCTCCCCTCTGGATGATAACACAGTAGAGTGACTTAGGGGCAGCATGGTGGTGCAGCGGTAGAGACGCTGCCCTACAGCGCCAGAGACCCGGGTTCGATCCTGACTACGGATGCTGTCTGTACGGGGGTTTGCACGTTCTCCCCGGATGCTTCGGTTTCATCCCACATTCCAAAGAGGTACAGCTTTGTAGGTTAATTGACCTGTAAAATTGTAAATTGTCCCTGGAGTGTAGGATAGAGCAAGTGTATGGGTGATCGCTGGTCAGCGCGGACTCGATGGGCCAAAGGGCCTGTTTCCACGCTGTATCTCCAAACAGACTAAAAAGTGAGTGGTCTCATTCATTTCTCAACATTGCTGATAAATGCAACAATTATTCAGCTTTCCTCTGCATGTTACACTGAACGTGACATAACTGCATTGAGGTCCTCCCACCCAATCATGTAGCAACAAGCAGCTTTGAGTTCGTTTCACCAGGTTAAACCATATTTCAATTACTTAAGCCAAATAAACACATATCAAATTACCACAGCTGATTTAACACACCTATCCCTCATTAACATTGTTTTGTTTTCCTCTCAAAACAGCGTGTAATTAAATTATAGAAAAGCCAGGACAATACACTTCAAGCTCTAACCTATACTTGTGGATTAAACCCTCTGAAGCCATTAGCCGATTCCAGTTTTATCATTCATTCCTGACTAATCAGAACTGAATGCACTGTACACTTAGAGAATGCCATGCATCTGGTTATAAATATGTAATCCAACCATTGTCAGCTGACTTCAAAGATTTCAGGAAGATCACAGCCACTATAATGACTATGATGCATCAGCATTCTTGCAGTCGAACTGCTGTACAGTGACTTTACATAACACTAATTTGACCAAATTATGGCTGTACTGTAATACAATTAGAGCTCAAGACCTTGAATAGCTTCATTCAAGAGGCAAAGATTAACACAAACTACAACTAAAAGTAAAGTGGATAGGTATATGGACGTGAAGGGAATGGAGGGGTATGGTCTGAGTGCAGGTAGATGGGACTAGGGGAATACAAATGGTCGGCACGGACTGGAAGGGCCGAAAGGGCCTGTTTCCGTGCTGTAATTGTTATATGGTTATTGTTATATGGTTATACAGGACTCCTTCTCCATACATGTTAGATCACATGTTGCATATGAGTAAACACAAAAAGCTGGAGTAACTCAGCGGGACAGGCAGCATCTTTGGAGAGAAGAAATGGGTGACATTTCGGGTTGAGGCCCTTCTTTGTTTGACGAAGGGTCTCTACCCGAAACGTCACCCATTCCTTCTCTCCAGAGATGCTGCCTGTCCTATAATTCTTCGGTGTAAAACAGCATCTACAGTTCCTTCCTACACATGTTATATGATGTTTGATGTCACCTCATCGCTATTTGCTGTGAAAATGGTAGAGATTTATGAAGATGTTGCCAGGAATAGAACACTGTCACTATGAGTAAAAATTGGACAGAATATGGTTGTTTCCTTTGGAACTGAGGAAGCCTAGCTGAGGTGTGTGACAGGTTAGGATTTAATTTTCATCCAAAAGGTATTAGGGAACTGCAACGCCCTAATCTCTGCATGGTGGCGCAGCAGTAGAGTTGCTGCCTTACAGAGCCAGAGACCCAGATTTGAGGTTGAGTACGAGTGCTGTCTGTATGGGATTCTTACATTCTTCCTATAACCGTATGGAATTTCTCTGGGTGCTCCGGTTTCCTCCCATATTCCAGAGACATTCGGGATTGTAGATCAGTTGGCTTCTGTAAATTATCCCTGGTGTGTAGGATAGAACTAGTGTACAGGTGATCATTGGTCGGTGCGGACTCGGTGGGCCGAAGGGCCTGTTTGCTCACTGCCCACTTATGACCTATAATAAGATGATAGACGTAGAAATGCTTCCTACCCTTAAAAGATCTGAGACATGTACTGAAAATTCAGAACCTGTGGCCTCTATGGATTTGATCGCCATGCCGTAGGAAAGATGCCAATAAGCTGGGAAGAGTGAAGTGAACATTTGCAAGGATATTATCAGCACTTGAGGGTCTGAGATATACAGAGAGTTTGGGCAGGCTAGCATTTTATTACTTGGAGCACAGGATATTGAGAGGTGATCCTATAGAGGTGTATATCATGAGGGGAATAGATAGGATACATTGCAGCATCTTATTCCCAGGGTAAGGGAATCAAGAAACAGCATACATTCAAGGTGAGAGGGGCACAATTTAATTGGAACCTATTTGGCCCAGAGGGTGATGGGTATATAAAACGAGCTGCCGGAGAAAGTCATTGAGGCAGGCACAATAACAACATTTAAAAGACATTTGGGCGGGTACATGGATAGGGAAGGTTTAGAGGGATATGGGCCAAATGTGGGGAAATGGGCCTAGCTTAGAAGGGGCATCTTAGATGGGGCATAGGTGAGTTTTGTTTTAAACGTGACATTGAGTTTAACGTGCACGGACATGATGGGCCCAATGGCCTGTTCTGCTTCTCGATTTTGTTTTTACAATTCCTCGATGCTGCCATCTTTTGCTTGGTGTGACCTCTGCTACTTTCACTTGGAATCAACTGCAACGTCTTCAGGCCCATTTTGCTGCAGATTGAGTGTTAAAAAAAAAAAAAAAAGCTGTGGAACAAGATTGAGTAAGTGGGACGTTTGGGGAGACTTGTGCAAAAGAACCGCACTGGCAAGATTTGCTGTGGACGGCATCCATCTGTGCTACATACTGTAATTCCAAACTACCAGCAGAAGGCTTTGCACCTTCCGAACAATTCTTTTCCTCGGCACAGCATCTGCTAAATTGCACATTCCTGTTGCTCCTTGCTGGAACATGGAGCCAACAAGCAGTTCTTCAGCGGCATGTGTTTCTCTGTCCCTACAGTATTAGTCTGTTATTTGCCTTAAGACCAGCTGGTAGACAAATCCTTCCATCCCTAAATGACAGACGTGTCAATACGTAACACTCTCGCTGGTGTGTTCAGACCCGCGGCGGAGGTGGGCAGGAGAGCCACTGCCACAGTCAGCGACAATTGAGAAGGGGGAAGGAAGTAAAGGGTGTTAGGCTTGTTAATTATTTTTATTAATTTGCTATTTAAAAAAATTAATGTCGTGAAAGGATTAAAAAATGAGACTCAAGAGAGAACAACTAGACTGCCATCTGCGAGGTGGTGCATTATTTAACTGAGAGCTACACATAACAATGACATTTGCGATTATATAGCTTGTTCAAGACATGAAAGCTGCTCAATGACACTAAATGCATAATGTTTGCTGTTTCTTAGGTGCCTAACAGTATCCGTGCCATCTCACTCACAGTAAATAGATAAAGGACCAGCTAATCAGTTTTAGTTTAGTTTATTGAGGTACAGTGAAAAGTTTGTGTTGCTCGCACACCAGTCAGCGGTAAGACATCGCTGCCGTGCTGGCGCAAAGGGCCGAATGGCCTCCTCCTGCACCTACTTTCTAACACATGATTACAATCGAGCTGTCCACAGTGTACAGACACAAGTTCCACTTGCCATTTGAAGTTGAGCCTGTGACATTGGCGAGCGGGAGTCCCTGCTTTCTTCTGTGTTGGTTTATGGATCTTTAATGCTGCTTTTCTTTGTTAGCCACACGCATCTTCCAAGGGATGCACTTCAAACACACAAAGGTGCAATAACTGGACATTATCATTAAAAATAATTTTTTAAATAGGAGCAGGTGTAGGCTTTTCTTCCCTCAGCCATTCAATAAGGCTAATACACCCAAATCGAGGCAGCACTCTGGTAAATTTCTTCTGCACCTTCACCAAAGCCTCCACAACCTTTGTGTAAAGGGGCGATCAGAACTGCACATATTACTCCAGATGTGGCCGAACTAAAGTCCTATGAAGCTGCATCGTGACTTTCTGACTGATATTCAATGCCCTGAACTATGGGCACTGTGACCCGCTCTCCTCCAAATATCCATTGTTTAGTTTAGTCTTGTTATTGTCAGGTGCAGCCAGGCACAGTGAAAATATTTTATTGCATGCTAACCAGTCAGTGGAAAGACCATACATGATTACAATGAAGCAGGATAAAGTGCAGTAAAGTCAGATTAAAGATAGTCCGAGAGTCTCAAGTGAGGTTGATAGTAGCTCAGGGCCGCTCGCTAGATTTTGCTAGGATGGTTCCATTGCCTGAAAACAGCTGGGAAGAAACGGTCCATGAATCTGGAGTTATGTGTTTTCACATTATTGTATCTCTTGCCTGATGGGAAAGGGGAGAAGAGGGAGTGACCGGGGTGAGACTCGCCCTTGATTATGCTGGTGACCTTACCGTAGCAGCGTGAGGTATAGATGGAGTCAATGGAAGGGTGTTTTTTTTATTGTGATACTCATCACTTTCACTGTGGTCCAAAAATCCAAACAAGTTGGAGTTGCTTCTTGGCACTAACAAAGACATTCTGATCAAATAACTCAGATTTCACGTGCTTTAAAATTGTTCGCCGACTAGCCTGACAGCTACTTCAATGCACTCTATATGGTTTAGTTTTGTTGAGTGATACAGCATGGACACAAGCCCTTCAGGCCACTGAGTCCACATCAACCTTCGATGACCTGCTCACACTAATTACATGCTATCCCACTTTCTCATCCATTCCTTACACACCCAGGACATCTTACAGAGGCCAATTAACCAACAACCCTCGAGCAGTAAAGGCAGCATTAGAGTGGTAAAGAAGGCATAGGTAAGCTTGCTTTCATTGTCAGGGCAGAGTAGAAGAGTCAGAAAGTTATGATACAGGACATTCGTTAGGTCTCATTTGGAGTTGCGAGTGCAGTTCTGGTCGCCCCATTAAATGGAGGTTGTGAAGGCTTTGCAAAGAGTGCAGAGGAGGTTTACCAGAGTGATGCCTGGATTAGGGTGTTTTAGCTACAGAGAGAGACAGACTTGGATTGCTTTCTGGAATGCCACAGGTTGCAGGGGGCTTTGTAGACGTATATAAAAACTGTGAGAGGTACAGAAAGGGCAGACAGTCAGAATATTTTTCCAAGGATGGAAAAAAAATCAATTATTAAAGCTCTAAGGTGAGAGGGGCAAACTTTAAAGATGATGTGCGGGGCAAGTTTTTGTGTCAGACAGGGGGAAGTGAGCACCTGGAATGCACTGTCGGGCGTGCTGGTTGAAGCAGATACATTAGTGGCATTTAAAATACTTTTGGATGGGCATATAGATTTGCAGTGAATGTAGCGAAATGGATTACATGCAAGTAGATGACAGATGATCTTGGCAACATGCAGAAACACAGAACTGCAGATGCTGGTTTATACCAAAGATAGACACAAAGTGCTGGAGTAACTGGGGTAGCGCGTCAGGCAACATCTCTGGAGGAAAAGGCCTTGGCATCATTTTTGGCACAGACATTGCGGGCCAAAAATGACCGTTCTTGTGCTGTGCTATACTGTTTTATGTTCTATGTACAAATCTTTGGGATGTGGGAGCAAACTGGAGCACCCGGAGGAAACCCACACGATCACAGGAAGAATGAGCAAACGCCACACGGACAGCAGCCGGGGTCAGGATCAAACCCTGGTCACTGATGCTGTGAGGCAGCAGCTCTGCAAGCTGTGCCACCGTGCCATGTCACTTTTGATAAGACACAAAATACTGGAGTAACTCAGCGGGTCAGTCAGCGTCTCTGGAGAGAAGGAATGGGTGACGTTCTGGGTCGAGACCCGTCTTCGGACTGAGAGTCAGGACAGAGGACAAAGGTCAAAGGACAAAGGTCAAAGGGCATTTATTATCACATACACCAATTGGTGCAGTGGAATTTGACTTGCCATGCAGCACACAGATAAAGATAAGACACAACATTAAAGAATTTAATAATAAACATAAAAACATCCCCCCACAATGGTTCCCACTGTGAGGAAAGGCACAAAGTCCAGTCCCCATCCCCATGTCCACCTATAGTCGGGTCCTATTGAGGCCTCCGCAGTTCCCGAAAGGGAACCGAGAGATATGGATGGGTGAGGTGTGAAAAGGAGAGATCAATGGGGACAAAGTTCAAGGAAAATGTGTCATTTTTTGCATGTTTATAGACCGGTAGAAGTAGGAATGCACATGGAATCATGGGTAGGAATACCTTTTACTTGAGCAGGGCCGCCAGGTGAGGATTGAATGAACCAGATTAGATAGAGGTGATTTAAAGTAGCATTGAAGGTGCTTGGCCTTCCGCCATAACCGCTTATTCCTGACTAACGAGATTTGCATGTTTATACCTGAGGGTATGTGTTGACAGTTCATTGGTTTCCTGCTGTTCTCAAACAGAAACAGAATATGCTGGAAGAACTCAGCCAGTCAAGCAGAACTAGTAGAAAAAAAGAGCCTGGTCAACATTTCAGGTCTCGGACTCTCCATCACAACTGGGGCTTATGGAACTTGCTTGCCCAGAACTTGATGAGGGAGGGTCCCTAACCTGAAACACTGTCCGGTTTCTCTTTCTAAATTTGCTCATTGTGTTCTTCCAACATTTTTTGTTTTGTTTTAGTTTCCAGTGTCTGTGGGTTTATTTGTTTTCGTGTGTTCTTTCAGGCCATGTTTTGGTATTAGTACCTGGCATAGGGGTGGGTCTCAGTGTTGATGGTAGGCCAGTCTAACACCCGCTATTATCAGGCTTCTGAACAGTCTGGCCATAAACTAGGGTATTGTCCAATTCACTTCTACCACATGGCGGACATTGGACTTTGTCTCTGGAACTGATGCACTGTAATGCTGCAAGTTATATTCTGCACTTCTGCACGGCCAACAGTAAGAAGAGGCAGCTTGTGAGATGGGAGGGAGCCCATGGTGACCGGGCGCATCCTGTCTGTCCCAAGGGCTACAACGTGAGCCGCAACAACAGCCGTGCCAACTGGACCACATGGTGGGTGAGGAAGGGCTCGCTGGTGCCCCTTGCAAGCTGGGGATGGCTTCGGCAGCTCCGTCCAAAATTGTTATAAAGGAGTCCATTGAAACAAGGGTTTACTCTATCACCCTATCCCATCGATCTACTTATCCAACGATGTTTTGATGTATGGTATATCTGATCTATTTGGAGAGGGAGAGGAAGATCAGCCAGAACGGTGGCATAACTCGACGGGCCGATTGGCCCGATTCAGCGCCCATGACCTACGATGCCATAAACCTATGAAGAAAGTCACCAGGTCAGAGTAGGGAGAGCAATAGGAGCAATAGTGGGTTTGTTTTTCAAAATGAACGATTTTCCACGAGTTTGCCCCCTTGTTGTCTCTGTGCATTGCAAAGGAAGCCTGCGCCTCCAACTGAAAACAACAAATTTCTTCCCCCCTCCCACCCATCAAGGTTCCAGTTGAGATACTTGAGTGCAAGAAGGAAATTCTGGCTGTCACAGGTTGCCCCATTCTAGTTAGCACTCAACCACAGCAAATGGCATGAGATAGTTTGTACTGTGAGGGATGACTTATCATTTTATACCTGAAAATCTTGTAAACATATTTTTGGAAATAGAAAATTAGGGATGAACAATAAAAGGTGACATTGTCAGTAACATTCAAATGAAGGAACAAGACTTTAGAGTTTGGAGTTACAGCGTGGAAACAGGCCCTTTAGCCCACCAGGTCCGCGCCGACCAGCGATCACCCCGTACGTTAACACTAATCCACACATTAGGGACAATTTACAATTTTACTGAAGCCAATTAACCTACAAACCGGGACATCTTTGGAATGTGGGCGGAAACCGGATCGCCCAGAGAAAACCCACGTGATCACAGGGAGAAGATACAAATTCTGTACAGACAGAACACATAGTCAGGATCAAATCCGACTCTCTGGTGCTGTAAGGCTGCAACTCTACCGCTGCGCCACCGCACCGCCCCACAAGTGAAAGGTAAGCAGGTGATTGACAAGAACAAATTTGCTTCCGGTTTCGCAGTAGGGTTTGCAATGTCAAACCCAATGTCAAATGTGCATTTGGCTCGAAGGGCCAAATGGCCTCCTCCTGCACCTATTTTCCATGTCAAACTTAGGTAAATTATAGCCTTCATGCCTGTTCATTGCCTGGGTTATCTGATTCCAGGCAGAGCTATACTTATTTGGTGGAAATAACTGCTGCTGGTGAATGGGCGAAGGGATGGCAAGAAATAAGGCAGACAACTATGGGGGAAAAACAGGGAACTAGCGCTTTGATTCACTGAAGATCACCTAATATTAATGTACATTGAAGTTCATCCATTTACGTTTCCATCGACAGAAAGATAAACTGTAAATGTTTCAGGTTTGCAATCCTTGCTCAGAACTGGAAAATATACGTAGAAACAGGAACTGCAGATGCTAGTTTACAAAAAAGGGCACAAAGTGCTGGAGTAACTCAGCGGGTCAGGCAGCATCTCTGGAGAACATGGATAGGCGGCATTTGAGACGTGACCATTATTCAAAAGGGTTCTGACCTGAATCATCACTGGTCCATGTTCTCCAGAGACGCTGCCTGACCTGCTGAGTTACTCCAGCACTTTGATAAAAAGATAAAGATAAAAGTTCATTTTCAATAATAGAGAAAGCAGGAGAGGGGGATGTGTAGAACAAAGAGAATGTCAACGTTAGGGCAAGTCAAAAGGACTTAATGAATACACAAAAGGCTGCAGATGCTGGGATCGGGAGCAAAAGAAAACTGCTGGAGGAACTCCCACGGGTCAGGCAGCATCTGTGGAGGGAAATGGATAGTTGACATTTCAGGTCTAGACCCCTCGTCTGGTCTGCTGGAGTCAGGATTTTACAATGGTAATTAGCAGCACATTAAATGTTTTGGTCTGTGTAACTCCTCCCATTTCACCTCACAGTTCAGCTGAAGACATCAATAATTTAGCCCCACGGCACGGGTGGCACAGCAGTAGAGTTGCTGCCCTACAGCGGCAGAGATCCAGGTTCACTCCTGACTACAGGTGCTGTTTGTACGGAGTTTGTACATTCGACGTGACCTGCGTAGGTTTTCTCTGGGATCTCTGGTTTCCTCCCACATTCCCAAAACGTGCAGGTTTATAGCCTAATTGGCTTTGGTAAAATTGTAAATTGTCCTGTGTATGTAGGATAGTGCTAGTGTATGGGGATCACTGGTCGCCAGGGACTCAGCGGGCTGAATGGTCTGTTTCCACGCTGTATCTCTAAACTAAACTAAACCACAAAACATTCCTAAACTACTTTGTAAAGCCACGTGATATGCATGAGCTCAGACTTGGCCATATTCTACCTCATTACAGGAAGTCCTTCAGTTTAAAACCTGCATTAAGGAATAATTAGCCTTGCTCTGCAACATTATAGACTTTGAACTATCGGAGAAGCAAAGTAAACTGGTCGAAGGTCTTGGATCTCATTGGAGAGCACTTTCTCTGTTAATCACAAGTCTCTTGGCTCCATCAAACTGTGCTCATTCCAAAGGCAAGTTTTAAGAAGCTCAAGACAAGCATAAAAAACATTCCTGCTTTTGTAAACAGTCATTTGCCTTGGAGCGAAGTGGCATTATTTACTCAATGTGAATACAAAAACAAACCTTCGCTAACTGGAACAGTTTTTCCAGAGCAAAGATAACACTGTTTGACGTGCATAACCTCTACATTCTTAGCTGGTGGACATGTTGTAACAGAACATCTTATATTACTGCAGAAATGCAAATTTCATAATCTCATTGCTAACCTAATCCATTTGAGTTTCCCTGGCAGTAACAGTTTTCTATTCCTGTTGTTTCGACAAAACCTGCCGCAATGGGACAGGTTGTGTCAGAACTGAACTCCACTCTAAATGTACCAGTGTAATTTCTGAACATCACTTATTCCAACAATCACTATATCTGTCACATAGGACTGCACAAATATATACTCACGGTATGATGACAAAGGACTCGAGGTGTAAAATTCACATGGAAATCTGTTGTTTAGGCAATAACATAAATTTTAATGTATATCCCGCTCCGGAGATGGGTGACAACAGGGATGAAATCAGTATGATTGTGACAGATTATTTTTGGCACAAGGTGACACACATTTCTAAAACGGGCACATATTTGCTGGCATCTTAAATGTACAAATTAAAAGGCGGAATCTGAGATTTTTAGATTCGCATTCTGATCTTGATTTTAGATTTCTAATATTTTTCCACAATTTCCGATCAATTTTAATGGCAATATATTGCAATAGTTCTGTGTAATGCTAAGAGCTTATTATAAGGTTTTTTTTTAAAAAGGACACAAAGAGCTGGAGTAACTCAGCAGGCCATGCAGCATCTCTCGAGCAGATGGATAGGTAACGTTTTGGGCCAGGACCTTCCTCAGACTGATTGTGGGGGGTGGTGGGGGACGGGAGGGGTGAAGCCGGAAGATGTCTGATGAGAGTCAGATGGATACAGGTGAGAGGGTTTTTTGATTTTGATCGGCAGATGGTTGGACAACGGCCAGAGATGAAAAGAAATGTGCGCGATAAGGATAGAAGAAGTTTGAACTGTGGATGGTAGGTGGATACAGGTTAATTGAGGGAAGGTTAACTGATCTTGTATAAGCTCTGACACTGCGGGGTCAAGTGGCTAGGAGCATGTTATCAAGCCTGATACTTCAGTGGCGTTCTGAGGCAGCACTGCACAGCTAGAGGTGCACCTTGGAGGCACAAGAGATTGCAGATATTAGAAACCTGAGCAAAAAACAAAGTGCTGGATGAACCCAGTGGGTCATGCAACATCTTTAGAATCAGAGCATAGAAAAATGCAGCATCAAAAATATGCTGCATTTTGACCCACAATGCCTGTGCCAAACGTAATGCCAAGATAAGCTAACCTCATCTACCAGTAAATTCCCAACGTATCCATGTGCCAATCTAAACACCTCTTAAACACTCCAACAGCAGGAGTCACACTTTGCACAAAGAAAGATGTTCGTGCTTGTTGCAAATCAATCGCCCCAGCCCAAAGACAACGCGGGAAGTGGTAATCAGTTCAAGGATCAGAATGAGTCCATTCAGCCCAACAAGTCTCCTCCGCCATTCAATCACGGCTGATCTATCTCTCCCTCCCAACCCCATTATCCCGCCTTCTCCCCATGACCCCTGACACCCCTACTAATCAAAAATCTATCAATCTTTAAAAATACCCAATGACTTGGCCTCCACAGCCGTTTGCAGCAATTAATTCCACGGATTCACCACCCTTTGACTAGATACATTTCTCCTCATCACCTTTCTAAAGGTACATCCTTTTGTTCTGAGGCTATGGCTTTTGGTCCTTGACTCTCCCACCAGTGGAAACATCCTCCCCACATCTACACTATTCAGTAAGTTTCAATGAGGTCCCCCCTCATTCTTCTAAACTCCAGCAAGCACAGGCAGAGTGCTGTCAAACGCTCATCAAATGTTAACCCAATCAGTTGTGGTATCATTCTTTTAAACCTCCTCTGGACCCTTTCCATTGCCAGCACATCCTTCCTCAGATACAGGGCCCAAAACTGCTCACAATACCCCAAGTGCGGTCTGACCAGTGCCTTACAAAGCCTCAGCATTAGGGCAGTGTCTTGGACTCAACCATCTTGTGCTACTTCATGTATGACCAACCTTCCACCATAAGCTCAGAAGCGTTTTAGATTTTATTCGTTTTAAGAGATACAGCATGGAAACAAGCCCTTCAGCCCATCAAGTGACAGCACAGGCTAAAATCGGCTAGATTATGGCATACTATGTGCAACTTTGGCACGTTCAAGGAATCATACAGCAGAAGAGATTTTTTATTCCTTAAGAGAAAAGCTGCGAATCCCAAAACCTGCCTTCATCAACAGGTCGGTGGTGGAAAGATTCAACAGCCCCAGCAGGGGGCGGAAATCCTGGGGGGACAGGGCCCCCATGCTTTGAGAGGTGCGGGACAATCCCCCCCATGTTTTGTAATCCGGACTTTATCAGACGCTTTCTGAAGGCTGAATTGGCCCGTTTGCGGGGCCTTTCTCCACCGGGCGCAGCTTAAAATCAAACTGCTACATCGAGGCGACCGCACCACCCTGGCCACACTCTCGTTTCACCCCTGCCATTGGGAAGCAGGTTTCGGAGCCTGAAAACGGCAACATCCAGGTTCATAAAGAGCCTCTTCCCAACAACCATCAGGTTATTGAACACAATGAATTCCAACTAAACTATGAACTACTATCTGCGTGATTGCACTGGGGACTTCGGACTTCGTTTTTTTTTTTTGCATTACATTGGATTTTTTTATTTATTGAACATGTAAAAAAAAATTGTTTATTATATTATCTATTGAATACTGCATTTACAAACTTGAGGTGCTGCTGAATTGCAAAAACATTTCATTGTTCTGTTTCAGTTCATCTGACAATAAAACACTCTAGACTATCTTGATGTGTAGGAAAGAACTGTTGTTTATACCGAGGATAGACACAAAGTGCTGGAATAACTCAGCAGGTCAGGCAGCATCTCTGGAAAAAAAGTATATTGACGATAGTCTGAAGAGGGGTTCCAACCTGAAACGTCACCCATTCCTTTTCAATTCTCCATTATCAAACATCAATGGAGTTTTTCTTCTTCAAACTCGATGCAAAATAGTTATTATTCTTACAACTTCTGTGAAGCTATGTTAAAAAATGTTTTTTAAAGGGAATTAAAAATAAAACTAACTTACAGTAATTGCATTTAGTTTGCATTGATAACTTTAAAATGCTCAGAACTACATGCAATTAATAAATCTTTAGTTACACCATTGCAGACCTATCACCAGATGCCAACTCTTTGAAAGGAAAGTCCAATTAGTATTCTTTCCCCACCTCGCCCTTTCTTCTCTCCTCATTCCCAATAGACCTTTAGCATTTTCCGTTAATGAAGACATAAGTTAAAATAGGTAACTATTTTGGGTTTGTCACTAATACAGATCACTATATTATATATATATATATATATTATGTTTTGGACTATGTAAAATGAATCAGCTGGGAAAAGATTGCTGACTTCAGCACAATAGTTGCCATGGAGTTAGGTTAGAGGTTAGGACACCAGCACTATAGAAATAAATTTTGTTGTTTGTTTAAAAGGGAAATGTAAACAGTGTAAAGAAGATTTATTCATGTTAAACAATGAGATTGGGAGCAAGGAAAGTCACTTTGAGTAATAAACATGCCACAATATCACAAGTTACACCAACAAATTGAATTATATGGTTTTATCTTTGTTTGTGGGCAAATACTTACCTGATGGATCAATGAGTATACTGTATTGCACAATAGGATTAATCCACATCAGGAAAGACCAGGTGTGGATGAGTCCATTGTGCAATACAGTGAAACAAATTGATCCATCAGGTAGGTATTAGCCCAGGTATTTGTTCACCATCCACTGATCTCAATGATTCCCAACTTTAATTGGGAAGTAGTTTGTGAATACCTATGGACAATAATAGCTAACCATTAGAATTTCCATGGATACTCGACATTCTTGCCACCTTTATTCGAAGGCTACAAGTGTTTTTAATTATAAAGTAAACTGTACCATGGCAATAGAACATAGAACAGCACAGCACAGGAAAGGGCCCTTCAGCCCACAATGTTTGCGGCAAACATGATGCAAGTTAAACTGATCTCATCTTTTGTACATGATTCATATCCCTCTACTCATGCACTTCCATGTGCCTATCTAAAAGCCCCTTAAAAACACCACTTTCTGCCTCCACCACCACCCCTGGCAATGTGTTCCAGGCCCCCACCACTCTCTATGTAAACAAACGTGCCCCACACATCTCCAGTAAACTTTCCCCCTCTCACTTTACAGCTATGCCCTCCAGTGTTGGACAGTTCCACCCTGAGATAAAGACTTCTGACTGTCTAGCCATTCTATGCCTCTAATATTTTTATATGCTTCTACCAGGTCTCCCCACAACCTCTGACGTTCCAGGGTAAACAATCTAAGTTTATCCAACCTCTCCTTCGTGCTGAAACCCTGTAATCCAAGCAGCAATCTGGTATATAATTCAAAATTATATACCAGCTTCAACCTCAGTCTGACTAATTTCAATGAATGTGCTGACAGCAATCTTCCTTGACCACCATTTATATTTTCAACCAATGGATGTAATTAACCATGAATAAAGTGAACAGCAATATAAGCTTCCCAATTTTGGGAAGCTTGGGGACTTGGAATCACATGTTTAAAATATAATTTTCAAATGAGATACAACAGCACACGTGCACATGCACACACGCGCACACCAATGACCAAAGTGGTATTTCAAAAGACAAAATACCTTTCCCATGTTCCAGTTGTAAATTACGTATGATTAACAAAATAATTACAGACTTGTACTCACCAATGTGATGAGGGAACAAAGGCAGAATGGCAATTGGTATTGAAGTTGCATTACAAAGTATTATTTCTGAGATGGAGACACATGGAACTGATAATGATGATGAAATCAAGTAAAACAATGTGGGTGGAGAAACGCAGCAGGGGGCAGACCACAGCTGTGGAGGGAATTAAAAGGCAACGTTTCGGGTCAGGACCCTTATTCAAACTCAAGAAGTGACTGAAGAAGGGTCCCAACCGGAGATGTTGCTTATTCGGTCCCCCCAAGGATGCTGCCTGAACTGCTGCACTACTCCAGCACTGTGTCTTTTGCTCATTATTTCTGAGAAATTCACACTGATACCACTCAAACCATGACCAGAAATACCATCCGTCAGTTTTTTCCAAAAGAGTCTCAATAGTCCAAAATATCTCTCATGTCGAAATGCTTGTTGCATTGCACATACATCTGACCCATCACATGGCAATTCAATTGAGGCCAATAAATCACTGATAACTTACGAGTGTAGCTAAAGTGCCAAGACTGCAAACCGTTATGGAAAGCACTCGAGTCTGAATCAGCAGCAGAAAATGAGCTGTTCATGTCCCCGGTTTAATAACCAAATAATTATTTTTTTTTACTTCATGGATTAAAATTAGAAATATTTTAAGACTTAAAGAAGTGGCTTAATCAACCCACTTGAATTGAACTGCAGACGTTGGTTTACAAAATAAAAGACACAAAATGCTGGATTATCTCAGCGGTCGGGCAACATCTCTGAAGGACATGGACAGGCAATGTTTAGGGTCAGACCCTTCTTCATGCTGGAGTCCATGTTCTATGGAGATAGACACAAAATGCTGGAGTAACGCAGCATCTCTGGAGAAAAGGAATTGGTGATGTTTTGGGTCGAGACCCTTCTTCAGACAGTCAGGGAAGAGGGAGACTAGAGATCTCTGGAGATGCTGTCTGAACCACTAAGTTACTCCGGTACTTTGTGTCTTTTGTGTCTTTTTCTTTTGCCCACAGAGTGTGTATAACTCGCAAGTAGGTTTTTTTTTCATTGCATTAATTCTGCATGAAACTGCAGCAGCATCTCCCTCTGCTACGAGAGCAAGGGACACAAAGAACCCACTTTGTGTCTCTCAGACCAACAATGCTAGATGCATAAAGACAGCAGACGGTTGAGGGATTGCACAGTCTGGATACATTTGCAAACCACTGTGTGCGCGACTTAGAGTTACACAGTTCACGACAGAATGACTCTACCCAATGGTCTACTCTGCTCCCTGCCTGCCTGCACGCATCGTCTGTTATTAATGGACGCAGCTCTCTCCCCATCTCATCCATGTTCCCATTAACTCAGTGCACGCAGCCTGCACGGTACAATACGAAAGCCATACGCACACAAGTGACTGGCAAAGGAAGGGAAAGACGAGCCTGACTTTATTTTTCCTCACTCTGACTTAGTGGCACTGAGTTTAGTTTCATTTAGTTTAGTTTAGAGATGTAGCACGGAAACAGGCCCTTCGGCCCACCAAGTCTCTGCCGACCAGCGACCCACGCACACTAACACTATCCTACACGCGAGGGACAATTTGCAATTTTACCGAAGCCAATTGCGCTGCAAACCTGGGATAGACACACAATGCTGGAGTAACTCAGCGGGACAGGCAGCATCTCTGGAGAGGAGGAATGGTGTTCCACATACAATATCTGCTTCACAACCAACAAACCAAACCTGTACGTCTTGGGGGGGGGAGGGGGGGGGGGGCACACCCGGAGAAACACATGTGCAAACTCCGTACAGAGAACACCCGTAGTCAGGATCAAACCCGGATCCCCGGCGCTGCAAGGCAGCAACTCCACCGCTGCAAGCTGAGTTTGAAGCGTCACCTCTCACAGGCACCAGAGATGGTCCCTGGGACCCCCACAGACAGCCACTAACTAGCAGCCACACGGTATGGCACTGGTAAAGCCCAGATAGATGCACGGGGAACAGCAGAATGCCTTTTACCCTTTCACCACGAAGTCCCACCACTCCTCCCCATCCATCCATCCGCCCGCCCGCCCTATTACTGGCGGCAACATACGGTCTCGTTTTTAGAGTGTCTCTAAAGTCAGCGACAAGCCCCGAATAAGCGGCAGCACTGAGCTGGCAGCTGATGTCAGCGCTGTGGCCGGGGCTCGGATGACACTGGGCTTGGTCCTGGCACAGTGGTCAGCGGGTGGGAGACGGAGAGGCGAGCGCTGTGAACCGGTGGCCGCTCACAATTAGCATCCAGCCAGCACCCAGCCTGCGCCTCCTGTGCCTTTTCCTATCGCTTTCACCCGGACGCTGGAAACCAGCGACATGGATCAGACAAGAACAACCAACACAACAGAAAGCGAAGGGAAGGTTTATTTTTGCCTCACTTGGCAGCCCGATCGCGTTACTGAAGTGAAGGCTTTAACGCACCGCATATATCACACGGTGCGACAACAAACTGCGAGTGTTCCTTACCCTGTCATTGCCGACCTCCCTCCGGCCCTGAAACTGAGCGGCGGCAGATATACTAGCGCCGGCTCCCCTCTCTGTCGCCTCTCGATCCTTCCCTCTGTGCAGCCAGTCTCTCCCTCTGGCTGCCCAGGGTTCCGCTGCGTACAGTCCCTCAACCCCCCCCCCCCCCCCCAACCCCAACCCCTCCTCTCTCTTCTTCTCCCCCGTTTCTTTCTTTCTTCCCACTCCCTCTCTCTCTCTCTTTCACACAATCTTCTCCGTCCCCTCCACACCGACTCTCTGCTGTGTCTCACTCTATATACACCCTCTCTCTTGCTGTACACAGAGGCTCTGTGCAGTCTCTCTCTCTCACACACACGTTCTCTCTACTCTGTGAACTGCGTGTCTCTGCACCATCCCTCTCTCCCGATTACACACCCACCCAGCCTGTGCCGTGTTTGCTTTGTACTATCCCTGGACAGATCACCGTCTTCCCGACAGACCCTGGCCTCTTCACGACGGACCCGAACCCCCCTCCACCCAACTCACCCGCCTCACAGCTGTCTTTCAGGGTCTGACTAAGTTTTAAAGTACTTCAGTGACCCTTCCCGTACACTCTGCTTTCACCGTCTTAATCACAGCGCCAACTTTCCTGTCCATCGTGGTGTGTGTCTGTATTCACATTGGCTTTGCACCGTGTGAATTTCACCCAGACAACGCTCCCCCGCTTAACCCTGTCCCCCGCCCGAAGGAAGAGAGAGCCCTGTGTATGTGTATGTATGTGTGTGTGTGTGTGTGTGTATGGTGTTCCACTCTTAGTGTTTGCATCAACCGGGGAGAGATCTCTAGACCAGCCCACTTCTGACACACGTGGCGCAAACCAGCGTCCACCCCCCATATACACAGGTAGAGGGAAAGGATCGCTGATGCCACCCCGTCCGGACCACAACGCCCACCCTGCCCCGCAGGTCGGCACTCTCCACGCCCCTCTCCTTCTCCCTCTTTCCCCCGCCCCTTCTTTCTACCTGCCGCCGTCACAAGGTGCAGCGGGCGGATCCACCCACCCCTTTCCGTCCCCCTTCACTCTCGGCAAAGGCACCACTTTTGAGGGAGCGAGAAAAAAAACGGGCAGCCGGTGACCGAAGGGGCCGTGACTGAGCCCGAGACTCAGTAACAACCAGACAAATGAAAAAAAAAACAATAAGGAGACACTCTGTAACAGTGAGATAAAATAACAACCAGATACATCAAGAGTGAAAATTAAGTTCAGGGAATGGTGAGAACATTCAACATTAAATGAAACAAAATAACAAAGGGTTGGTATATTCAGAAACAACGTGTGAAATTAAGAGATTCAGTATTATTGTCAAATAACTTAGATTCAGCAATACTGTGAGACGATAAAACAGCAATACTAGGAGATAAATTAACATTGAGAATAATACCATGCAATAAAACAGGAGACATTTAGTTCTACTCTGAACTAAAATAGCACTACCATTTGGGATGCTGTGAAATAAGAAATAAAAGGACAGTGATTTGGCAATACAGAATGCCATTGGATCTGTGAGATCAGGCAACATTGAGTTACAATGAGCCTGCCTGATTCAGTAATACGCAAGATTCATCTTCAGTGATACAGAGTTTAAATAGCATAATAAGATTTATTAATCAAGAACTTTAGTTATACATTTGTGAAAATGAGATTAAACAGAAGCATCAGGGATACCATTAGATTCAGACACAGGGTGTCTGCTACTGCGATCCAGCCATACGCTTAGATAAATAATGCTTAGTAGCAGATTTAGCATGAATTAATAACAGACCTGGTCATATTCAATAACGTTGTTAGAACTAAAATACAATTACATTCATGGTAGAGCTTTAAAAAGGTGTAGGAAGGAACTGTAGATGGTGGTTTATATGGAGGATCGACACAAAATGCTGGAGTAACTCAGCGGGACAGACAGCATCTCAGAAGAAAATGAATAGGTGATGTTTCGGATCTGAAGAAGGGTCTCAACCCAAAACGTCACCTATTCCTTTTCTCCAGAGATGCTGCCTGTCTCGGTGAGTTACTCCAGCATTTTGTGTCTATCTTTACTTTTTAAAAAGGGCCATATTTAAAGGTCAGCAAAGACCCACTCAGATTAGACTAACTTTCAGAATTGGATACAATTTGCTATCTGTTTTTTTTTTAATCCATGTGTTTTGTTCTGCAGAAGACTGCATTAAAGTTATTTGTGGAGTTTGCGTTTGTTTTAAATATTTTAATTAACAAGGAATTGTAGCTGTTTGGAAAAGGCATGAGAACCAGCGGGTTGCTTCCTGATTATCATTGATATTTGTTCATGTGGCTAATCTTTCAATGAATCATGAATTCAACATTTTTCAACAAATGTTTTGATATCTGAATTTATCAACAATACAGTATGAATAGTATATTTGTATTTTCATTCATTTTGTTCATTTAAATGAAAGGAGTTGCTAATAACACGTGCCCAAAGTCAAGTACTTTTGAAGTTTACTTTCGGGAAATAGTAATGTCGGGAAACAGGGTAACCAATATGCGCACACAAGGTCTCAGAAAGAGTAATGAGACAAAGGAACCAGGAGAATCACATTAGTTTATTGTCATAAACACCCGGTTCAATTCTGATCCCAGGCACTGTCCATTCGAATTTGGAGATTCTCCCTGTGGCTACATGAGTCTCCTCTGAGTGCTCCAGTTTATTCCCACACCCCGAAGATACACAGATACATAGACATAGATACATAGACAACAGGTGCAGGAGTAGGCCATTCGGTTCTTCGAGCCAGCACCGCCATTCAATGTGATCATGGCTGATCATCCACAATCAGTACCCCGTTTCCTGCCTTCTCCCCACACCCCTTGATTCTGTTAGCCCAAAGAGCTCTATCCAACTCTCTTTTGAATGCATCCAGTGAATTGGCCTCCACTGCCTTCTGAGGCAGAGAATTCCACAAATTCCAACTCTCGTGGTGAAAGAATGTTTTTCCTCGTCTCAGTTCTAAATGGCCTACCCCTTATTCTTAAACTGTGCCCCATGTTCTGGACACCCCAAATATCGGGAACATGTTTCCTGCATCTAGCGTGTCCAATCCCTTCATAATTTTATATGTTTGTATAAGATCCCCTCTCATTTTTCTCAATTCCAGTGAATGCAAGCCCAGTTGCTCCATTCTTTCATCATATGGCAGTCTCACAATCATAGGAATTAACCTCGTGAACCTACACTGCACTCCCTTAATTGCAAGAATGTCCTTCCTCAAATTAGGAGACTAAAACTGCACACAGTACTCCAGGTATGGTCTCACCAGGGCCCTGTACAAATGCAGAAGGACCTCTTTGCTCCTGTACTCAACTACTCTTGTTCTGAAGGCCAACATGCCATTCGCTTTCTTCACTGCCTGCTGTAGCTGTATGTTTACTTTCATTGACTGATGTACAAGGACTCCCCAGATCCCGTTGTACTTCCCCTTTTCCAAATTTGACACCATTTAGATAGTAATCTGCCTTCCTGTTTTTGCTACCAAAGTGGATACCCTCACATTTATCCGCATTAAACTTCATCTGCCATGCATCTGCCCACTCCCCCAACCTGTCCAAGTCACCCTGCATCCTCATAGCATCTTCTTCACAGTTCACACTGCCACCCAGCTTTGTGTCATCTGCAAATTTGCTAATGTTACTTTTAATTCCTTCATCTAAATCATTAATATATATTGTAAATATTTGTGGACCCAATACCAAGCCTTGCGGCACCCCACTAGTCACTGCCTGCCATTCTGAAAGGGACCCGTTAATCCCTACTCAATACCCTACCCACAATACCATGTGCTCTAATTCTGTCCACTAATCTCCTGTGTGGACCTTATCAAAAGCTTTCTGAAAGTCCAGGTACACTACATCCACTGGCTCTTCCTTGTCCATTTTACTTGTTACATCCTCCAAAAATTCTAGAAGATTAGTCAAGCATGATTTCCCCTTCATAAATCCATGCTGACTCGGACCAATCCTATATCTGCTATCAAAATGTGCCGCTATTACATCTTTAATAATCGACTCCAGCATCTTCCCCACTACCAATGTCAGGCTAACTGGTCTATAATTCCCTGCTTTTTCTCTCCCTCCTTTCTTAAAAAGTGGGATAACATTAGCTACCTTCCAATCCACAGGAACTGATCCAGAATCTACAGTACATTTGAAAATGATCACCAATGCATCCATGATTTCTAGAGCCACCTCCTTGAGTACCCTGGGATGCAGGCCATCGGGCCCTGGGGATTTATCAGCCTTCAGTCCCATCGGTTTACCCAACACCATTTCCTGACTAATGTGAATTTCCTTCAGTTCCTACGTCACCCTAGATCATATGTCCCCTCATACACCTGGGAGATTGTTTGTGTCCTCCTTAGTGAAGACAGAACCAAAGTACCTGTTCAACTCGTCTGCCATTTCCTTGTTCCCCATAATAAATTCACCTGTTCAAGGGACCCACATTTGTCTTAACCAATTTTTTCCCTCTTTATATACCTAAAGAAGCTTTTACTATCCTCCTATAAAATCTTGGCTGGCTTACCTTCGTACATCATCGTTTCTCCCCGCATTGTCTTTTTAGTTACCTTCTGTTGATCTTTAAAAGTTTCCCAATCCTCTGGCTTCCCGCTCATCTTTGCTTTGCTAGAAGTCTTCTCTTTTATTTTTATACTGTCCTTGACTTCCCTTGTCAGCCATGGCCACCGCTTACTCCCCTTAAAATCTTTCTTCCTCTTTGGAATGAAATAGACAATAGGTGCAGGAGTAGGCCATTCGGCTCTTCGAGCCAGCACTGCCATTCACTATGAGCATGCCTGATCATCCACAATCAGTACCCTGTTCCTCCCTTCTCCCCATATCCCTTGACTCCGCTATCTTTAAGAGCTCCATCTAACTATCTCTTGAAAACATCCAGAGAATTGGCCTCCACTGCCTTCTGAGGCAGATAATTCCACAGATTCACAACTCTCTGGCTGAAAATATTTTTCTTCATCTCCGTTCTAAATGGCCTACCCCTTATTCTTAAACTGCGGCCCCTGGTTCTGGACTCCCCCAACATCGGGAACATGTTTCCTGTGTCTAGCGTGTCCAATCCCTTAATAATCTTATATCTTTCAATAAGATCCCCTCTCATCCTTCTAAATTCCAGAGTATACATGCCCAGTCGCTCCATTCTTTCAACATATGACAGTCCCGCCATCCCGGGAATTAACCTTGTGAATCTACACTGCACTCCCTGAATAGCAAGAATGCCATTCCTCAAATTTGGAGACCAAAACTGCACACAATACTCCAGGTGTTGTCTCACTAGGGCCCTGTACAACTGTAGAAGGATGTTTTTGCTCCTATACTCAACTCCTCTTGTTATGAATGTCAACATGCCATTAGTTTTCTTCACTGCCTGCTGTACCTGCATGCTTACTTTCAGTGACTGATGAACAAGGACACCCAGATATCGTTGTACTTCCCCTTTTCCTAACTTGACACCATTCAGATAATAATCTGCCTTCTTCTTCTTGCCACCAAAGTGGATAACCTCACATTTATCCACATAAAACTGCGTCTGTCATGCATCTGCCCACTCACCCAACCTGTCCAAGTCACCCTGCATCCTCATAGCATCCTCCTCACAGTTCACACTGCACCCAGCTTCTGCTGATCCTGCACCTTCTGGATTATTCACTTAAATACCTGCCATTGCTGTTCCACCGTCATCCCTGGTAGGATCCCTTTCCAGTCAACTTTGGCCAGCTTCTCCCTCATGCCTCCATAGTCCCCTTTGTTCAACTGCAACACTGACACTTCCGATTTTACCTTCTCCCTCTCAAATTGTAGATTACAACTTATCATATTATGGTCACTACCTCCTAATGATTCCTTTACCTTCAATTCCCTTATCAAATCCGTTTCATTACACAGCACTAAATCCAGAATTGCCTTCTCTCTGGTAGGCTCCAGTACAAGCTGCTCTAAGAATCCATCTCAGAAGCACTTTACAAACTCCCTTTCTTGGGGTCCTAGCGAGTTAAATGGTTCCTGCAAAATGTCCTTTGTAGAGAAGAATGGCGGGGGAATTGTGGAGAATTGATAGGCATGTGGGAGTGGGTAGATACCAAAGGAATTATTTGGGAAATGGGAGTGGCGTTCGTCTTCTTCTTCTTCTTGCATAAGGCGTTCACGCCCTAAAGTTGTAAGACAACTAGTTCTGTTTGATCGTTGATGAGATTGCTCTGAGCATGGACTTAATTTTACATTTTTAGAGATACAGCGTTGAAACAGGCCCTCCAGCCCACCATGTCCGTGCCTACCATGGCCACCCACAATTACATATTCCATTCTACACACCAGGGACAATTTACAGAGGCCAAATAACCTGCAGACCTTGGAATGTGAGAGGAAGGCTTAACCCCCCGATTAAACACAAGCGGTGTCATTTTAGAATGTACAAACACCTTACAGACAGCACCCGCAGTCACAATCACACCCGGGTCTCTGGCGCTGTAAGGCAGCATCTCTATCATTCTGCCACTGGGACAGCTTACTTGGTGGGCCACATGGCCTCCGTCCATATCGCAACAAATAACACGAAGCAGGCTTGAAGAGGAAAAGTGAGGGCAGAAGACTAAAGATGTTTGCAATGGCATGAAAGTGTTATTTCCAATTTTAACTCCCATGCATTTCATAGACTCACCAAAAATGGACACCTCCCAAATGAAGTATTTTGATAAAACATAAAAAGAACGGATTGCTGCATTTAAACGCCATCCTGGTCTATTTGAGCAGGTCCCTGGAGCTGAGTTTGAACACATGACCTTCTGGCTCAGAGGTTGGGAGTATGGCTGGCAGCTTTGGCTACGCAATATGTCAGTGTTAGAGGTCATGTCGTGTAAGCCTATGGATTTGTACATGGAGATAAAAATTTCCAATGAACTTCCTGGAAAGATAGATGGCAAGGTTTACAAAGATCCCATTTTAACAGAGGATAAAATGTAATAAACCTGATAGCCTCTCACAGAATCCAAATAAAATGGAATGGAAAGGGACAAAGAAAGAAAATGGTTGTTTTGGAAGCAAACTGCATTCGGTCTGGGGAACAGTTTTGCACCAAGTGCTACATAGAGCCTTCTTGTCTGTAGATGTGTTTATAGCATTAACTCTACACAATAAAGTCAAGCGACTTCTCTTGTCATAATGCTTCTGTTACTACTTATGCAGAAATTCAATAAGGCACTGAATTCCTATTTCCCAGGAGTTTTCTGCCAGGAAACATTAGCTAATAGGATCACATATCCGATTAAACAGGGGGTGAAAAAATTCTTCTTATTCAAAAAAAAAGTAATTGTTTCAAATCAGAGTCTGAAAAATGGAAACATAATCTGATGAATTACCTCATAATTCCCAGATCTTATAAATGAAGCCAACAGCACATCTATCAGCATGACTGTGTTTAACTTTCATAGCTACTGCTTGGAAAAGCCCTGTGAATTGATATTTTACAGTATATGGAGGGTATATCACACTGTGGCTAAATCACACTGCTTATAACCTTTCATAAACTTTCACAGTGTGAGCATGACACACTGGTCAACCTGAAGAATACCTTCAGCAACAAACTGGTTCCACCAAGATGCAGGGCAGAATGCCACAGGAGTTCCTTCTTCCCTGTGGCTATCAAGGTGTACACCTCCTCCCCCCCACCCCCCCTTCCCTCCCCCGACGTGGGGTAGACTGAGACTTATTAAAGAAGGGTTCCAACCTGAAATGTCACCGATGCATCCTCTCCAGACATGCTTTCTGATCCGCTGCGTTAGTCCAGCACTTTGTATCTTTCTTTATTGTTTATGTCGGATTTCCAGCATCTGCAATGCTTTGTTTATTAACTTATTCTAAATTCATGGACACTTCCGTTCCAGGACACTTAATCCTGAAATGGGCGGGTGTGTGTTTTCTAGTTTAGAGATACAGCGTGGAAACAGGCCCTTCGGCCCACCAACCAAGATCCCAGCGCACAAACACTATCCTACAATTAACCTACAAATCTGTACGTCTTTGGAGAGGGGCAGGAACCCGGAGCTCCCCGTGCAAGTCGTGGGCGATGCAAAACCCATGCAAGTCTCGGGTGGAATGGACAAACCCTATAATCAGGATGGAACCCGGGTCTCTGACACTGTAAGGCAGCAACTCTACAGCTGCGCCACCGTGCTCCCATCTGTGAGTGGATTGACTGCACAGAGCATAGGGTAAGGAGCAGATGGCATCGTGCTGGCCCAGGCTGACTCAATCCAGTGCCACCAGACCTTAAAGTGAGAAATATACGATAGAACTTTACTTATCCCAGGAGGGAAATTAATTTCCCAACAGTCATGAAAAAACACAAAATACATGAAACACAAAATTAAAGTGACGAGTGGTAAGGCTTTGGAGATGTACAAAGATTGAGGAGGTGGGGGCGTGGGGGGGGGGGGGGGTCAGTCTCAGTCTACCCCGCGACAGAAAGGGGAGGAGATGTAAAGTTTGATAGCCACAGGGCAGAAGGATCTCCTGCGGCGCTCTGTCCTGCATCTTGGTGGAGCCAGTCTGTTGCTGAAGGTGCTCCTCAGGTTGATCAGAGTCATGGAGGGGGTGAGCTGTATTGTCCAGGATGCTCCACAGTTTGAGGAGAATCCTCCCCTCCAAGACCACCCCCCAACAATCCAACTCCGCCCCCAGGACGGAGCCTGCCGTCCCGATGAGTTTGTTGATCCTATTGGCGTCCGCAGCCTTCGCCCTGCTGCCCCAGCACACGGCAGTGAAGAAGACGGCACTGGCTACCACCGATCGGTAGAACGTCTGCAGCCTCTCACTGCAGACATTGAAGGAGCTCATCCTTCTCAGGACAGCCAGCTCTGCCCCTTCTTGGACAGGGCCTCGGCATTCCTGGACCAGTTTACTGTGCAGGTACAATCCAAGGTATTTGTACTCCCTGGTAAACTGCACATCCACACCATTGATGGAGACAGGGGACAGGGGTGTTCATCAGTGTTGAGCTGCAGGCGATTCAGTTCAGTCAACAAAGTCGTTGACTACACCTCTGTATTCAGCTTCCCTCCCCTCACTGATGCAGCCCACAATTGCACTCATCTGAAAACTTCTGTAGGTGGCAGGAGTCCGAGTTGTAGCTGAAGTCGGAGGTGTAGATGGTGAACAGGAAGGGAGAGAGGACCATTGCCTGTGGAGACCCTGTGTTGCTCACCACCATGTCCGAGACACAGTGCTGTAGCCTGACATATTGTGGTCATCCAGTCAGGTAGTTGGTGATCCAGGACACCAATGGAGCACCCACCTGCATCTTTGTCAGTTTGCTCCCTAGGAGTGCAGGCCGGGTGGTGTTAAAAGCACTGGAGAAGCCAAAACACATGACCCTCACAATGCTTCCCGGCTTATCCAGGTGAGCACAGAAATGATGGAGCAGGTGGATGATGGCGTCCTCAACCCCCATCTTTGCTCGGTAAGCGAACTGCAGGGGGTCCAGGTAGGGTTTAACCAGGGATCGCAGGTGAGTGAGCCTCTCCAGGGACTTCATGATGTGTCATGTACAGACACTGTCTCTCTGTACATGCCATAATAAATAAACCATTGGACCATGTCACATCCTTGCCAGTCACCTTTATACCCCTTCTGCTACCAACCAAAATCCAATCCAAGGCAAAAGGACATTTCCAACTACATGCACTTTGATATTTACTCATGACCTCTCCCGTTGGACCTGGAAGCACACTGAGATAACATCCATGGGCACAGACTTTCCTCTCCTGCCAGAAACTGCCCCAAAACCCTAACTGGATTAACCACACAAAACATATCAAAAACATAAACAAAGATATGTTGGCTCGCTGGTGTTCAGTCACTCTGCTTTGAATGACGGATTGTAATAACTTACCAACAATTGATGTTAAATTGTAATTACCTGGTTTCCTTTACAACTTTCTCAAGCGTGGAGCGACATACTTATGAACATTATTGGCACAATTCCCAAATCTTAAAAAGTTTGAAAGGCTGTAATGAGGGCTCCAGTAACCATTCTTGCCTATTCTATTTAGTGTTAACTCTCAGTGGTAGGACAACAAAGCAGTAATCAAGAGCTGGACTTTGGTCAATTTATGCTCTCTCTAACCCATAGTCAGCAGACGTTTGATCAAGAATCATGCGAGATGGAGAGATGATGATTGGCAAAAGATGCAAAAAGAAACACAAACACTTGTGTTTCATGTAGCAAGAGGTTAGGGAGTGGAATACTTTATCTGGTCGTGGAGTCAGGTATTATAGTGTTCAAAAGTATGCTGGATGAGTATTTGAATGGAATTCATTTGCAGGGCTAAGGACAAAAGCAGGGGATTAGAGCTAGCTGGATTGCTTGCCAGCCAAATTTGATGAACTAAATAGCCTCTCTCCGTGCTGTAACTATTTTGTGACTCTTGAGCTCCTGAATATTAATAATGTATTATAATTCCTGTTATTTTGTCATTATCAT
The DNA here is from genome assembly GCA_035221665.1 of Okamejei kenojei. NCBI lineage: Eukaryota > Metazoa > Chordata > Chondrichthyes > Rajiformes > Rajidae > Okamejei > Okamejei kenojei. The sequence goes on along the minus strand of CM069131.1, from coordinate 50,633,763 downwards.
TTTGTTATTTAAAATCCAGTAATGAATCCTTATTAAATAAATAATAAATCCTTGATTTCAGTTTGAACACTTGGGAGTCTAATTCTCTTCATAATAAAAATGATGCAAAGTACTAATTCAATAAATTAGCTATTTCTCAGTGCCAACTATAACGTCCAGTTAATGTTGCATGACATGGTAGACTAGTGTTATATGAGGAAGAAGAAGCCAGGTGTGATTACTATTTCATTTGATACTTAATTAGGGCTATGGTTGGGTTAAGCTTTTGAATTTGTTTTCAGGAGATCATAATTGAAGCAGATTATTTGTAGCAAGGTTCTTTGCCAGTTGGTGGAGTTTTGAATCCTCTCCTCACGCGGAAGTGGGCCTGGAAGATCACCTGCCATCACTCGGCACAGATTTTGAACTCTCTTCCACAAGAGGCATTGGATGCTTGGCTAAATCATGCCCCCCCCCCCCCCCAATGCCAAGGTGAGGCCTCACACAAACTGGAGGAAAGCACCTCATATTCCACTTGAGTAGCGTATAACCCAATGGTATGAACATTGATAATGGCAATAAACTAAACTAAACTAGTCAGGAGCATGGCCTCCATGTTTTATGGTTGTTATTTCCAAATCGTTTAGTTTGGTTTATTATTGTCTCTTGTACCAAGGTACAGCGAAAAGCTTTTTGTCGTGAGCTATCCAGTCAGCGAGAAGACCATACATGATTACAAATGTACAGCTGAAGCAGAAATAGTATTGGCACAGAACTAAATCTCCAAAATACCAACAAAACTGTCAAATAAATTTCAATTAAAATTGCAGCTGTGTTTATTTATTTGTCTGATGTCATGCTCTAAACAACACAAACAGCCGTGCTACAAAGTACCTATCATCAGTCACTTCAAGCAATGCCACTGGCAAGCACTTACATTAAAGCGCAACATAGTGTATCTACTGCGTTTCAGATGGAATGACAAAGAAAAGCATTCATGTTGTGTAATTTTATGACTTGGAGCTAATTATCTACACGCATCCATCAATCTGCATAGGATTTCCAGATTCCCAGTTTAATTAAATTATATATCGTTAAAGATTATCTGATTAAACTATGTATCTTTAAAGATTAAGCACAGTGCCACCTGAAAAGCAGAATACTATATGTATGGCTTACAATGCTTCTGCGACAAGATAACAGATATAGTACCCTTTAAAATAATTAATATCATTACAAACAATTTAGCGATAAATTGGCTTTTAGTACATGGGCTCATGACACAGGGCTCGTGATCAATCCCAATGTTGACTGCTACTTAACATCAGTGAACCACCATTCTAACGCCGGGCTGCTTTTTGGCAGTGTGCCAGATTGAGCATTTTTTGGTGGCCAAACATTTAGAGTTGCGAGTTAAGACTGGTGCAGTACAGCATCAATCATCCAGAGATAATCCAAAACGACCAAATAGTGAGTTTCACAGTAATCTATATCTCTCTACATCATCGTCTATATCTCTCGCTTCTCTATCCCGTGACTATCAGTCCGAAGAAGGGTCTCGACCCGAAACATCACCCATTCATTCTCTCCAGAGATGTTTCCTGTCCCGCTGAGTTACTCCAGCTTTTTGTGTCTATCTTCGGTGATGGTTCCACTTTAACAGCCACAAGGATAGTATAAAACTTTCCACAAAATAACAGCATCAGGCTCTAAGTTGGCTAAGATGCAGAAGATAGCTTCCCGCTGGTTAAAATAAATGCTTTGACCTCAGACTTAGTGTGTACTGTATTGCTACTGAAGGCACATTTCCTTCATCTTTGGAATCCTGTGTCAATTTATCGGTTGTTTTATCATGCAACTGATGTTTACCAGCCTTGAACAGACTTGTGACTAACAAACCATAAAGGAAGGAAATATGGTCTTAAATACAGCCTTGTGACCTGCATCCCTTAACGGAATGAAATATGCCCTTAAATATAGACAGGCGCATGACACAGCCTGGAGTTACAAGACCTCCATTATTCCCCTACTCTATCAAAAAGAGATCACTGAACACTTTTACTTAGTAATTTTACAACAGTTTGGGCACTGCAGGAAAGGGTCTTTACTAGCAATCATGAATCACATTGCGATGACACAATGAAGACTGTGTCTGTTTGTGGTCAGAAATAAATCTCGTCTTAACGCATGGACACACTGGGCAGTTGCCCGGGCCCCACGAGCATAGGGGCCCCATGCTAATCTATGTATTGTAGAATGTTATTGTAGAACATGAAAACGGAGAAGAACATCACAAGTGCATGATGGCATATTTGATTTGGCATAAAGAAATTGGGAGTGTAGGGGCCCCAGTGCACTGCTTTGCCCGGGGGCCTATAATGCTGTTAAGAGCACCCTGGCTAGAGTAACTCAGTGGGTCAGGAGCATCTCTGGAAAACATGGAGAGGTGATGTTTCGGTTCTGAAACCCTTCTTCACACAGATTGTAGGGTGGGCAGGGGAGGGAGGGGGTAGAAAACTGGAAGAGAGGAGGCACAGGACAAGGCCTAGCAGGTAATAGGTGAACACAGGCGAGGAGGGGTTTTGATAGGCAGATTTCTTGCTATGTTTTGTCTTGACCAGCTTTCTTCCAGGCCGGAGCCTCACAGGCTGGAGGTGAAGCCTCACCTGTCGATGAAGCCCCGCGGCAAAGTGCCCCTGGGTCGACGGAGCCGGCGGCTGGGGCCTGGTTTGGCGCTACAAAGGCATCTGGAGAGGACCCGGCGGCGATAGCGGAGAGGTTGGTACGGCAGCCGATAGGGGCGTCGTCCAACGGACGAGGACGGACCACGTAGAAGTGAGGACGCTGTTGCCGGGGGAAAGAACAAAGAAGGACCCGGCCTGGGGGGACCACCGTGAGGGAGAGAGGGGGGGAGAGAACAAAGGGGGACCTTGGCGCAGATATTGTGTACACTTTGTGAGCGCCCTTTGTGTAGCAATGTTACAACATTTTGAGATTTAAAAAAGCAAGTCTGCAATTTATTCCATCAGATAAAGCATAAAAAGAAGTTTAATTTGACACCTAATTCACTTTCATATCTTCAGTATTAAAAATGTTATGGCCATTTTCATACTAGGAAATTAGCATCTTGTTCCCCATTGCCTTTCCATTGACTTAACACAAAAGCTGTGATCTAGGACAGTCAAAAGCCCAGAACTTTCTTAAAAATTAAGAGAATTCAATGAAATTTTCAGTTATTATAGATTTAAGCATTCTGAAACAAATATGAAACAATATTACTTGGATGACCTGAAATTAAAGCATATAATTAGTTAGTTACCTAATTGTAGATAATTGCAAAATTCAATTACTAGATCTAAACATCTATCCATTTCTTAAGAAAAGATAAACTTTTTTAAATTGCCTAAGTGTCCAAATAACATTCACACAATAATTCACAATATAACATGATTTTTAAATCTCATTTTCATGAATTTGTAGGCCAAATGGAAGGAATTTAGTGTTTAATTCCTATAAATTAATGGCCATTTAAATCAACTTGCGAGTGGGTTTTAGTGGAATGCGGTGGATTAGAACGTTGCGGTTTGCGGTGAAGTCAGCATGAAAAACACTGCCGGTTCAGACATTTTTTTGTCCCCATTTCGCAACATGAAAATGTGATTAAATGCTTCCTAAAAACCAAGTTTTAATGTAAAAATAAACTGTGTACTTTATTTTCTCCCCTACGTAAAATCCTTCCCGTTGTCGGCGCTCACAGCTTTAGAAGATGATTTTTAAATTACTCTAGCTAATAAATAATATAGCGTAATTTTAAAATAACTTCATGAATGAAATTGTCGGAACAATTTTTCTTCAGCAATGAAATCCCCTAACATGGATCGATTTGCCCTATCTGTGGAAAAACTGCACTTTAAACACGCCCCCCCTCTGAAAGGCGCCAAAGGCACGCACACGGGGAGCTGCAGAACTGCAGCGCTGCTCAAGGTAAGTTTTGTAACATACCTACTTTATGGGCGACTATTTGCATTCCTTGGGTATGTAAGCAACACATTTCACTGTCACTTGTCACATGTGTCCATAAAGTATTTATTCATTAATTCGATCCCACAATCAGTCTGAAGAAGGGTCCCAATGCGAAACGGCACCTCGCCATCCTCTTTTGTGATGCTCCCTGTACCACAGCATTACTCCAGTACTGGGGTAGGAGATTGCAACCTTCACGTGGTCCAACCAGTTTCGACTAATGCAATCAACCCGACGTGCACAAACAAATAGATCAAATAGAACAAGTTGACCTACAACGTTGGGCTGTGCACGCCGTACGCAAGAAGATGCCAGCACTTTCTCGTTTTGGAAACCAGCATTTGAAGTTCCTTGTTTCTTCCTTTCTGGTGGGGTCAGGTGCTGTGAGAATGGACCTGTTTGGTGAACAACGGTGGGAATATGTGGTGGGTTGATTGGTGGTGAGAGGTCATATCAAGACGCCCCCAGGAATGTGTCCAGCTTGTTTTTTACCGTATCGTATCTCCGTCCGCACTGCGGCCTAACATCGAGGAGTTGGTGGCTTCTGCTGGAGACTGACTTTTGAGAGCTCCACCATGGCAGCCTGCGGACTTACTATCGTGGAGCTCGTGATTCCTTTGCCAGGGATCGACCTCGGAGCTCCAAACGTGGGTGCTTGCGGTCTTAACATCACAGACCCCGCGGTCATCGGGAACTCCAAGCTGCGGGAGTTTCGACCTCCCCGATGCAGGAGTTTCGATCGCCCTGATGCTGGAGCTTTGACCACCGGCTGCAGGAGCTTTGATCGCCCAGAAATAAAGAGGAAGAAGATTGGACTTTTTTGCCTTCCATCACAGTGAGGAATATGGGGAATCCGCTGTGGTGGATGTTTATCTTAACTTATATGCATTTGTGTGTCTCGATGCTTTTGCTGTATGGCTGTATGGTAATTCGCATATCAGGGTATTGGTACACGAGACAATAAAAGACCTTTGGAACCTTTGGTCTAGTCTGAGTTGGTAAGTCCTAAGGGAACGATAAACTGGGGAAAAAATGCCAGATTCATTGCATGAAATCACTTCAAGCTTAAATGTTATGAAATGAGAGAGTCGAGACACCAATTGCCAACGTGCAGCTTATACAGGTTCATCCTTGCAGAGGATTACTGTACCAGGCTGGGCATCACAGTGGCACAGCGATCGAGTTGCTGCCTTACAGCGCCAGTGTCCTGGGATTATCCTTCCCTTGGGATTTATCAAATCTGGCTGTCTGTACAGACAGAGTTTGTACGTTCTCCCCGTGACCGAGTGGGTTTTCTCCGGGTGCTCTGGTTTCCTCCCACAATTCAAAGACATACAGGTTTGTAGGTTAATTGGCTTCTGTAAATTGCCCCTAGTGCGTAGGATAGTGTTAGTGTACGGAGTGGTTGCTGGTCAGTGCGGACCCGGTGGGCCGAAGGGCCTGTTTCCACGCTGTATCCCTAAAGTCCAAAGGATTCTACCACTGGCGATGGTCTGAGCAAATCAAACTAAAGTGAGCACAAGAGACTGAAAGCAGATGGCCTGAATTAATAAGATGATGATTACTATCTAATACTACAGCAACTGCACACATGTCCTGTCACTTTCTGACTCACCCTGCTGTTAGGACATTAGACACCGAGAGATCCATTAAAAATGACAGCGGTGCAGAAAGGGGTAAAGCTCATTCTCAGCCTGGGAAAATATTGAATTGCGTTTCCACCGAGCTTTGAAATCCGATGATCTGTAGCTGGAAGGATGTCTCCAGTCTTAACCACGACTTCCTCTCATTTCCTGTCAGGCAGCTGAGAATTTTATTCCTTTATAAGAACTGATACCAACAAACCTCAAAAGGTTTTGCAAACGTGAAAGCTTCTTCATCACTGAAAGATTATTCTTGGCGTCTTCGTGCATCATTTATTTTTAATGGAGGTATTTCTCCTCTTGCCCTTTCTAAGATGAAGATGGCAAATCAAGATCTTCTGCAGCACCGTGGCGCAGGGGTAGAGTTGCTGCCTTATAGTGCAGGAGATCCGGATTTCATCCTGACTCCGAGTCCAGTCTGTATGAAGTTTGTTCGTTCTCTCTGTGACCTGTGTGGGTTTTCTCCGACACTCCAAATATGTACAGGTTGGTAGGTTAATTGGTTTGGTATAAATGTAAATTATCTCCAGTGTGTAGGGTAGTGCTAGTGTAGGGGGTGATCGCCGGTCGATGCGGACTCGGTGGGTCGAAGGGCCTGTTTCCACGCTGTATCTCTAAGATAAAAAATCTAAAAACTAAATTATAAATTGTATAGGATAATGTTAACGTACGAAGGTCGTTGGTCGACACGGACTCAGTGGGCCTAAGGGCCTATTTCCATGCTGTATCTCTAAACAAAAAACATGAAATGGTAGAATACCCAACAGGTCAGGCTGCAACTGTCGTCCCGTATCTGCACTGGTATCATTTTCAACGGAAGTTAGGATCTCTCGGTGTGTGGAGTCCTAACGACAGGGTAAGTCAGACAGTGAGAGGACATGTGTGACCGAGAGGGGATTAGAGAAATATTTCCTTGATCCAGAGAGAGTTTGGGATCTGGAACACACGAACACACATGGGGTAGTGGAGACAGAGAGCCTCGCAACAATTAGGAAATATCTGGATTCGCCCGTGAATCACTTGAATTCAATCTCTACATATTTTGGTGCTCTTACGGTCTGGAGAAAGGTCCCGACCTGAAACATTGCCCATCCATGTTCTACTGAGATGTTGCCTGACCCGCTAAGCTACTCCAGCACTCTGTAATTCTTTCGTAAACCAACATCTCCGGTTCCTTGTTTCTACTGATATGATTATACCTCTGCCTCCTTATCAGCCTTTAGGAAATTAGAAAGCATTTTGGCAATGACAATTGTGAAAATGCAAATCCCGTTCAAATTAAATGTAAGTGGTTCCATGGGATGTGTAATACATGGGAAGACCAGCAACACATTCAACATTGCCATCATGCTGTATTGTCTGACTTGATGGGTACTCCTGCAGCACGGAGAAGAGCTGGCGCTGCTCCCTGGAAAGTTCTTGTCAAGGAAATTATGGTACAAATTGAGTCATTGCATTGAGTGTTTGATAAACAAACATAAAGGGATTGTTTTCTAAACACTTTTACTGGTTCGCAACCCATTAACTCTATCAGTGGATTGATATGCTATGCATTGACAATTCTGATGAAGGCAGGTGTAGGGGGAATTGTGCCGAATTTATGGCACAGAACAAGACATTCTGCTGATTCATCTATGCTGCTTAATACATCTATGCCGCTTGATGGAGGTTCCTTTCAAATTATCTCCCTCTATCCCTGTTGGGATTTATTTAGTTTGGAGATACAGCATGGAAACAGGCCATTGACTCCAAGCCAACCGCTGATCACCTGTTCAAACTAGTTCTGCATTATCCCACCTTCTCACCCACAGTTGCTACCTTCTTGCATCAAGCTGCCTCTTAAATGAATCACAGCTCTTCCGTTCAATTTCTACATATTTTGGTGCTCATAGAATGGTTTGCCTTCAGTAGACCATATGTTCGTAGAGTGAAACAGCATGGAATACAGGTCCTTCAGCCCACCGAGTTCACACCAATGATCAAACAACAGTTTTATACTAATCCTTCCCCAATTCAGTTTATTCCCTCCAAATTCCCATCAATTCTTCCACTGCTCACCGGCACACCGCGGTCTCCTTCTCCCCACCATCCTTTCCCTGGTTCTATTACTTTACTTTCACCTTACTTGCTTACAAAGTTGTACCATTTGCACCCTTTAGTTCTCTCCATGTATCCCCCAGCACTGATTACTATCTCCATCCTCCCCCCCCCCCCCCCCCAGCAGCCACAGGTAGATGGATAGGAAATGTTTAGTGAGATGTTGCTGAAAGTGGAACCAGCATAGATGGGGCATCTTGCTGCCATGAATAAGTTGGACCGAAGGGCCTGGTGCCGTGCTGTATGACTCTGAGTGTTCAATATGATCATTCAGTCTATCAAATTATTTCAGAAATTTAAAAGACTCCTTTATCAGTTGCCCTCTCAGTCCTCTTCTGAAAGAGTAAAGTCCCCGTGCTTTTAATCATTGCTGACCAGTATCATCTCTTGGTTCAGCTATTCCCTTCCAGATTAGGTGTAGCCTCCTGATTAGGAATCATCCTTCCAAATCCTTTTAACTTTGCTCGGAGCACTATTGTATGAGCATGTTGCAATCCTATAAGCCAATGTGAGCTGCTCTGGGCTTTTCTATTTTTCCATTCATCCAGACTTCAAACATCAGCCTGTCTTTCAAGTAACCAATTGCATTTGTCAAGTCTCTGCCGATTCCTGACTCTTGGTTCACCTTTCACAATCAATGCTCTCAGCCCCCGCTGTTCCGCAGTCTAGATACATTTAAAGGTATATTCAGTTTACTTTCATTATTTCATTCATCCCTGTCAGTCCTCTTTTAGCACCTATTATTATTCTGGGCAGCTCAAAACCAGGCGGTATGAATATTGATTTCTCTAATTTCAAATAACATTTGCATCCTCTTTACATTCCTCGCCAAGGTCATCCTGTTAGTTTCATTGTTTGTATCCCTTTGTTATCACCTCGTCCACAGCCAACAATGGACCATTGTGGGCTCCACCTTTCCTTGGTCATTAGTGCCGGCTCTGATTAGTTCCGAACCTTTTCATACCTCTAGTTTCCCTCTCCCCTGACTCTCAGTCTGAAGAAGGGTCTCGACCTGAAACTTCACCTATCCTTTTTCTCCAGAGGTGCTGCCTGACCTGCTGAGTTACTCCAGCATTTTGTGTCTATTATTCTTCAGAGCTTTGTTCTTCAAGGTATAGTGAAGGTATTGACTGGATTGTTTTTTGCTGAGTGATGATATGAATATTCCTCAAACTCAAGGGAAAGTCTGATCATTGAGTTAACCAAAAACACTGGAGTCATAGAATCATAGAATATGGAAACAGGCCCTTCCGCCCATTGAGTCCCATTCACCCCAGAGTTCCCACCATCAAACACTCAACCACACTGATCCCATTGTTATTTATTCTCTCTATACTCCCAGCAACACTGCCCAGATACTAGCATTCATCTACGCACCAGGGATTATTTACGTTGGCCAATTAATCGCCCGACCTGCATGCCATTGGGTTGTGAGAGGAAACTAGAGCACTCAAGAGAAAAACCACGCGATCATCAGGAGAACATACAAACTCTACTCAGACAGCACCCAAAGTCAGGAATGAACTTAGATCACCCGAGATGTGAGGCAGCAACTCCACGAGCATCTCCGTTCTTTCACTTCGGAGCAAATTTACTTCACTTTTTACTTCCATGCTTAATCCCCTTGCACTGAAATTAATTTACCACTTACCAAGCCAAATATGGGCCACACCAACATTTGCTGTGAAAACCGCGTGCCATGCGACCCTTTGATGAGCATGATTATATGATGACCGTTTGTCGGCACTGGGCCAATATTCACTGGAGTTTAGAAGAATGAGGAGTGACCTCATTGAAATGTACAGAATAGTGAAAGTCTTGGATAGAGTGAATGTGGAGAGGATGTTTCCACTAGTGGGAGAGTTTAGGACTCTCCCACTAGTTGCCTCAGAATTAAAGACATTCTTTTAGGAAGGAGATGAGGAGGAATTTCTTTAGTCAGAGGGTGGTGAGTCTGTGGAATTGTTTGCCACAGAAGGCTGTGGAGGCAAAGTCAGTGGATATATTAAGGTAGAGATAGATAGATTTTTGATTAGTATGGATGTCAGAGGTAATGGAGAGAATGCAGGAGAAAGCAGTTAGGAAGGAGAGATAGATCAGCCATGATTGAATGGCAGAGTCGACTTGATGGGCCGAATGACCTATCACTTATGATCTTAATCAAGGGAGATGCAACGAGACCTGGGTGTCATGGTACACCAGTCATTGAAAGTAGGCATGCAGGTGCAGCAGGCAGTGAAGAAAACGAATGGTATGTTGGCATTCATAGCAAAAGGATTTGAGTATAGGAGCAGGGAGGTTCTACTGCAGTTGTACAGGGTCTTGGTGAGACCACACCTGGAGTATTGCGTACAGTTTTGGTCTCCGAATCTGAAGAAAGACATTCTTGCCATAGAGGGAGTACAGAGAAGGTTCACCAGACTGATTCCTGGGATGTCAGGACTTTTATATGAAAAAAGACTGGATAGACTCGGCTTCCACTCGCTAGAATTTAGAAGATTGAGGGGGGATCTTATAGAGACTTACAAAATTCTTAAGGGGTTGGACAGGCTAGATGCGGGAAGATTGTTCCCGATGTTGGGGAAGTCCAGGACAAGGGGTCACAGTTTAAGGATAAGGGGGAAATGTTTTAGGACCGAGATGAGAAAAACATTTTTCACACAGTGGTGAATCTCTGGAATTCTCTGCCACAGAAGGTAGTTGAGGCCAGTTCATTGGCTATATTTAAGAGGGAGTTAGACGTGGCCCTTGTAGAAACATAGAAAATAGGTGCAGGAGTAGGCCATTCGGCCCTTCGAGCCTGCACCTATTTTCTATGTTTCTATGTTTCTAAGCCTGCTTTGAGCCACATCAGCCTTTGTTAAGTCATGGGTGCAACATGTTAAGCTTTATCAAGGCAGCTGTAACGTTTTACCTAGAAGATGCTATTTAACCATTCAGTCCAAAAATGTCCAAATTATGATAATAATGCATGCTAATTTAATGCATGCGTACATTTATATTTTTGGTCAAAAGATGTAGAACATCTACAGTTCGTCAACTTTTACAGATGCCCCGTAGAAATAATTTTATCGGGATGCATCACATGGTTTCAAACAGCTCCATTCAAGACCGCATGAACTTGCAGAGAAGTTTGGACGCAGCTCAGACCATTGCACAAACCAACCTCCCTTTGACTCCATTCACACGTCACACTGCCTCAGCAAGGCCACCAGCATAATCAAGGATGAGTCTCACCCTGGTCACTCCCTCTTCTCCCCTCAGACAAGAGGTATAGCAGTGTGAAAATGCATATCTCCAGATTCAGGGACAGTTTCTTCCCAACTGTTATCTGGCAACTGAGCCATCCTATCACCGACTTAAGAGCAGTCCTGACCTACCACCTACCATCTACCTCATTGGAAACCTTTCGACTGTTTTTAATCAGAGTTTACTGGACATAATCTCGCACTAAATATTATTCCCTTTATCATGTGTCTTTACACTGTGGACAGCTCGATTGCAATCATATATAGTCTTTCTGCTGACTGGATAGAATGCAACAAAAGCTTTTTACTGTACCTATGTTCATACTGCTGGGTTGTAAGCTACCCAAGCAAAATATGAGGGTGTATACAAAATATATGCTGTGCTGTGTGGCCTTAGTCAGATTTTGTCCTGGTCTCTTTTTGCTTCCAGTTCTTCCCCCCTACAATCGGTCTGAAGGGGGGTCCCAAACCCGAAACGTCACCTGTCCATTTTCTCTAGAGGTGCTGCCTGATCCGCTGAGTTACTCCAGCATTTTTGTGTCTATCCTTGGGTTAATATCATATCCCGTTACATCTGGGATTTGGTTCTGAATCCAGTCCAGATGAATGGAACAAAAACATCTCCATTCCATTGCCTGGAAAATACCTCAGCGAGAAAGGGTTTAATTATTTTAGAGGCTGCTGATGCAGCCGACAGTACAGAGCTGGCAACTTCATTTGGGGAAGATGGCTGCTGAGTACACTGGAGATGTCAGGCTGTGAAACAGAGCTTTATTCTGTAGCCACATTTGTCGGAGCAGATTGGAAGATGCTTTGCTTCAGACTTGGCTGTGCCGTCTCTGACCTTTATCCGTGTGCCTGTTCGATGAGCCCCAAATGCCAAGAACTTTTGCTTTTCATTAAACTTGAAAATGCATTATTTCTCTCTTAACCCTGGTGTAACCTGACACTCAGCAGAAATAGCTGGGGGATCCATTGTGCCTTATGTATAGTTTCCATCGACAAGTTAACAAATACATCAATAGAGTTAGAGGTAAAAATAAAAAGTAAACACATTATACAAGGAATTAGAAAACATGTAGAAGTAATTAAATCCCAGGAGCAATTTATAATTGATTCTAGTTACAATGGACCAGCATTACATGTAAAATTCTTAAGGGATTGGACAGGCTAGATGCAGGAAAAATGGTCCCGATGTTGGGGGTGTCCAGAACCAGGGGTCACAGTTTAAGAATAAGGGGTAGTCCTTTTCAGACTGAGATGAGGAAAAACCTTTTCACCCAGTGAATCTGGAATTCTCTGCCACAGAAGGCAGTGCAGGCCGATTAACTGGATATTTTCAAGAGGGTTAGATATAGCTCTTCGGGCTAACGGGATCAAGGGATTTGGGGAGAAAGCAGGAACGGGGTACTGATTTTGGATGTTCAACCATCATCATATTGAATGGCAGTGCTGGCTCGAAGGATAAGGGGGAAATCCTTTAAGACCGAGATGAGAAAGACTTTCTTCACACAGAGAGTGGTGAGTCTCTGGAACTCTCTGCCACAGAGGGTAGTTGAGGCCAGTTCATTGGCTATATTTAAGAGTGAGTTGGATGTGGCCCTTGTGGCTAAGGGGATCACGGGGTGGAGAGAAGGCAGGTACGGGATACTGAGTTGGATGATCAGCCATGATCATATTGAATGGCGGTGCAGGCTCGAAGGGCTGAATGGCCTACTCTATGTTTCTATGTTTCTATGAAGGGCTTGGCCTACATGCACCTATTTTTCTATGTTTCTATGGTCAATGAAGGGCCGAATGGCCTACTCCTGCACCTATTTTCTATGTTTCTATGTCTCTATATTAACCCGACCTCGAGATTGCAGCCATTTTCGACTGTAATAGATTGTCAAATCTTGGAGAGCTCATGGCAAAGTGTAGCTGTTGTGACTCATATTTCAATAGTCGGCGAATTACGACGTAACTGCCAACTGGTTTTGAAAACTATCCATTTAAGACACTCTTGACAGCCACTCATAAAACCATTGGCTGCTTTTTGCATTAGGGAGTTAACAGTAGCTGAACCCAGCATTTGGCACAATGCAACATCTGCACTCGGTGGAAGGGTTTTCCAGTCAGTGAGCAGATTAACTATTTGAGTACCTCGTGGTTGTAATGTGGAGATATTTAAATGTTAATGAAATAACTGCAGAAGGTAGCGAAAAATGCTGAGAACTCAGCAGGTGTGGCAGCATCTATGGAGCGAAGGAAATAGGCAACAGTTTGGGTCAAAACCCTTCTTCAGACTGAATAGGCAACGTTTTGGGCGGTTTAAATCGAAGGTAGACATAAAATGCTGGACTAACTCAGCGGGACAGGCAGCATCTCTGGAGAGAAGGAATGGGTGATGTTTCTTCAGACTATGTCAGGGGAGTGGGCGGAACAAACATAGAATGTAGTCGGAGACAGTAAGACTGGTGGAAGAACTGGGAAGGGGAGGGGATGGAAAAAGAGGGAAAGAAAGGGCTATTTGAAGTGAGTGAAGTCAATGTTCATACCGCTGGGGTGTAAGCTACCCAAGCGAAATATGGATGCCGTTCCAACAAATTGCGCTGGGCCTCATTCTGACAATGGAGTCCACCCAAGACAGAAAGATCGGATTTGGAATGAGAGGGGGAGTTAAAGTGCTGAGTAATCGGGAGATCAGGTAGGTTAAGGCGGACTGAGCGGAGGTGTTCAGCGAAACGATCGCCGAGCCTGCACTTGATCTCGCCAAAGTACAGGAGTTTATACCTGGAACAGCGGATACAGTAGATGAGGTTGGAGGAGGTGCTAGTGAACCTGTGCATCACCTGACAAGATTGTCGGGTTCCTTGGATGGAGTCAAGGGGTGGAGGTAAAGGGACAGGTGTTGCATCTCCTGCGGCTGCGCTTATTTTTCCCTGCAACCGCAGGAGAGGCAGCACCTGTCCCTTTACCTGCAGATGTTGATTATTGTCCAGCAATGTCTCAGAAACAGCAGTGGCCCAACATTGTACATGTTCACCAAGGGAAAAGATATTGGTCAGAACGCTGGACAAACGTGCGTGTTTAATTTACTTTAGTTTAGAGATACAACCGGGAAACAGGCCGAAACACCGGCCAGCGATCCCTGTACACCAGCACTATCCTATACACCAGGGACAATTTACAATTTCTATCGAAGCCAAAGTAACCGACAAACCTGTACATCTTTGGAGTGTGGGAGGAAACCGGAGTACCTGGACAAAACCTTTGCGGTCACGGGAAGAATGTACCAACTCCATACAGACAACATCTGTAGTCGGGGTCAAACCCGTTCTCTGGTGCTGTAAGGCAGCAACTCTACCATTACGCCACTGTACCACCCTATTCTTCTTTGAATAGGACCACTGGATATTTTATATTGGTGGGAAAGGGCAGAAGGTGCTTTATTTTAATCATCACATAGGGATAAAAATCATGACAGGTATAGATCTGGTAGATGCACAGAGTCTCTTGTCCAGAGTAGGGGAATCAAGGACCAGAGGACATAGGTTCAAGGTGAAGGGGAAACGATTTCATAGGAATCTGAGGGGTAACGTTTTCACACAAAGGGTGGTGGGTGTATAGAACAAGCTGCCAGACGAGGTAGTTGCGGCAGGGACTATCCCAATGTTTAAGAAACAGTTAGACAAGTACATGGAAGGACATGTTTGGAGGGATATGGACTAAATGCAGGCAAGTGGGACGTGTAGCAGGTTGGGCCAAAGGGCCTGTTTCCAGGCTGTATGCCTCGATGACTCCAAGTAATTAATCTGTAAATATCTTGTCCTTGAGATAGGGTGGCACACTGGCACAGCAGTAGAGTTGCTGAAATACAGAGCCAGAGACGTGACTATGGGTGCTGTCTGTAGGGAGTTTGTATGTTCTCCCTCTGATCACGTGGGTTTTTTCCGGGTGCTCTGTTTTCCTCCCACACTCCAAGGATGTGCAGATTGGAGGTTAATTAACCTCTATAAACACTCTCTAGTTTGTAGGATAGAACTAGTGTACAGGTGATCGTGATGGTCGGTGTAGAAGGGCCAGTTTCCATGCTGCAATTCTAAAACTTGATAGTAATTTTGAACACTATCTTGAGGCACCAGAAGCAACTGATTTAGTATCACTTTGCTGTGATGAGTCTGCTTTACTGTGCGCTTTTCAGTTATCATTATCTTTCTGGTCACGGTGCACCTGTTCAAAAGAAGCCTTCCACCATCACCTTCTACTTCCTACCATCAAGCCAATTATGCATCCGAGCACCAAACTCTCCCATGCAATCTAACCTTTCAGACTAGCCTACCATGCAGGACCTTGCTCTAGTCTATAGAAGCAACGTCAACATCCAGTGCCCTGCCCTCATCAATCCTCTTAGTTATCTCTTCAAAAAGCCCCACCAGATTCGTGAGACATGAATTATAATATTTACAAGATTCTTACTCGTAAAGGAAAAGGTAATCACCATCTCGAGGTGGGATTAAGTTGCATTGGCAGAGATGCCTTGCTTTATCAGGGGGTAACATTTATTTCAATGAAAACTAGCAACCCTGACAGAGTTCTGCAGCAGTACACTACATCTGGTTGCATCTACTTCTGTCGAAGATCCACAGTGAGATGGAGACAGGTAACAAGAGACACAAATAGAACTGATGGGGCAGAGAGAGAGTGTCAGACAGACGGAGAAGCACTCTGAGAGAAAGACAGACAGAGAGATAGACAGACTGCGAGGGAGAGACAGGAGGTGTAGATTGAGAGAATCAAAAGAAAATGATAGATGT
This sequence comes from Okamejei kenojei, assembly GCA_035221665.1. NCBI lineage: Eukaryota > Metazoa > Chordata > Chondrichthyes > Rajiformes > Rajidae > Okamejei > Okamejei kenojei. The sequence continues at coordinate 50,617,977 of CM069131.1, read as the reverse complement.
TATGAAAGGGCGAATAGCGGTGGGTTGCAGGAGGACACAAAGGAGACAATGAAGGAGGCAAGAGTGCAGAGAGGGTGGACCGTTTGCTTATTTGGAGGCGTGTAAGAAACCACATTAGTCTGGAGACTACAAAATCTAGAACATATGCAAGAAAGTAAAAAAAGAATGGAAGAGGGGAAGAGAAAAAGGAGAATGAAAGGTCGAGTAAAATAAAGTGAGAAACAAAAGCAGAAGGAAAGAGTACAAGAGGAAACAGAGTACAAATGAAAGTGAGAAAGAAATGTAAACAGAAAGATCCAAGGAGAAAAAGTGAAAGATAAAACAAAAAAAAAATAGGGAAGAAGAAAAAGTGAAAAGAGCAAAACAAAAGAAAAAGAGGGAAAGAAGAGAAATACAAGAACAAAAAAGAGAAAACAAACAAAAGACAAAGAATAAAAGATACAGAATATAAGAGTAGAACAATAACAATAACAAAAGAGGGAACAATAACAATATGCAAAAAAAAAGAAAATGAAAGATGTTGGAAGGAATTTCAGATGCTGGTTTACACAGAGGATTCACACAATACTGGAGTAACACAGCGCAGGCAGCATCTCTGGAGAGCAGGAATGGGTGACATTTCGAGTCAACTCCCTTCTTCAGACAAAAGATAGTGTGTGAAAGAGAGGGAAAACAAAAGATAAAGAAAATAAAGTCAAACAAATCATTTTATACACTTAACATAAAAATAAAAGTGCTTATTCCCCTTTCATTCTGCAATTACCCCTATCCTTTCATAGCTTTGCTAGCTAAAAATCTCTAATCTATTTAAAACTCATGATTAACAATCTATTTCTATTTTAATAACCAAGACATGTCAATACAAATGTCTACACTAATGCAAGTTTCAAATACACACAGGGACATGAGAGTCAATATGTGTCAGATAACCTTGGGAGGTTGTATGGAAATGAAAAGGATACAATTAATGTCAAAACCTTTGACAGCACTGAAGTGCAGAGGGATCTTGGTGTCCAAGTTCATAGCTCACTGTGGGTGGCAACACAAGTAGATTGGTGGCAAAGAAGGCGTACAGTGTGTTTGCCATCATTGCGAGCGGCATTGAATACAAGAGTCAGTAACTCATTATGCTGCCCTATGGGACTTTGATTAAACCACATTTCCCAGGGTGAAAATGTCCAACAGTAAAGGACATAGCTATAAGGTGAGAGGGAGAAATAATAATTGTTGCTTTAATAACTGCTTGGCAGGTCTTCTATACAGACAGTGGTAGGGGCCTAAAATGCATTGCCAGGGGTGGTAGTGGAGACAGATACGATAGTATTTTGTGGGCTGATGGGTCAGTCTCCGTGCAGTATTGTTTTATGTTTTAATTTATAACATTATGTATCTCCTTAGACAGAGGGTGGTCAATCTGTGGAATTCCAGTGAAGGCCAGGTCATTGGGTATTTTTACGGCAGGGATTGACATATTCTTGATTAATAAGGGTGTCAGGGGCTTGTGGGGTGAAAGCAGAAGAATAGGTTTGAAAGGGAAAGATAGATCAGCCATAATTGAATGGCAGAGTAAACCTAATGGACCAAATGGCCTAATTCTGCTCCTATAACAGGTATTCATTGTAATACATCTACTGAGAGCACCTTCAGCTTAAAATCATTTCAAAGCTGAAAACTTCAAATTACTAGGAATCAATATCACCAACTTCTCCTGGACCACCCATATTGAAGCAACAATGAAGAAAGTACACCAACGCCTCTACTTCCTTAGAAGGCTTAGGAAGTTCAGCATGTCCCCTAAAACTCTCACCAACGTCTACAGAAGCACCACATAAAGCATTTTATCAGGATGCATCACCGTTTGGTTTGCGAACAGCTCCATCCAAGAACGCGATTTGCGGACACAGCCCAATATCATCACATAAGCCAACCTCCCTTCCATTGACTCCATTTATACCTCACGCTGCCTCAGCAAGGCCAGCAGCATAATCAAGGACTAGTCGCACCCTGGCCACTTCCTCTTCTCCTCTCTCCCATCGGGCAAACGGTATTGAAGTGTGAAAATGCGCACCTCCAGATTCAGGGACAGTTTCTTCCCAGCTGTTATCAAGCAACTGAACCATCCTACCGCAACCAGAGAGCAGTCCTGAACTACTATCTACATCATAGTGGACCCTGGGACCATCTTTGATTGAACTTTACTGGCTTTACCTTGCACTAAACATTATTCCCTTATCATGCACCTGTGCATTGTCAATGGTTTAATTGTAATCATGTACTGTGTTTCAGCTGGCTCGTTAGCATGCAACAAAAGCTTTTCACTGTACCTCAGTACACGTGACAATAAATTAAACTGAACTAAAACTGAAGAGAGTTTTCACTGAGCTGTAATCTTTGAAAATCCTTAGATCGGTCGGTGGGGGGGCGCTGCGAGTCGGCTGCCCTGCCAGCAGAGTGTTGGTTATTTCGCCTTTTTTTGTTTTCTTTGGTGTGTCCAAATGTTTGTTTTAGTGTCTCTCGGTATGTCTTTTGTAGAGGGTGGTGGGGGGGGGGGGGGGAACCGTTTTCGGTCACCTCCTCGACAGAGAGGCGAGTTTTTCATGTCGCCCCTCTTGCAGCCTAACGGCTTGGATTGGAGCGGCCTTTCCCGCTCAAAGCTTCAGAAGCGGGCGCAGCGTGGACTTTTCCATCGCAGACCGGGTGAACCCTTGCCGGGGGTCGCCAGAGAGGAGTGCTCCGATAGCAGGCCTGGTGACTTTAGCATCATGGGGCTGTGGTCTGCGGAGCTTCTAGCCGCGGGCGTGGCATGGACTTACCATCCGGAGTCTGGGATCCCTTGCTGGGAATCACCAGCGAAGAGCTCCGACTGCCGGCCGGCGGCCTATAACATCCTGAAGCCGCGGTCTCCGGTATGAAACTGCCGATTCGGGCACTCCAGGCCGCAGAGTGTGTTCGACCGTCCCGACGTCGGAGTTTGGTTCATTCCGACGAGAGGACCTGCCTGTACATCGGGCCGTCCGTAGCGGGAACTACGGAGGGTTCATGGCCCCGACCACGGATGAACAAAGGAGGAGGACTGGCTGAACCTTTTGCCTTCCACCACAGTGAAGAATACTGTGGTGGATGTTTGTGTTAAATCTCATTGTGTATTGTGTGTCCTTTTTAAGTGTATCGCTGCTGGCAAATTCATTTCACTGCACCTTCGGGTTCATGTGACGAATAAAATTGACTTTGACTTTGTAACAGATCGTGAGAACTAATTGCTAAGATATTCAGACTTGTGCACACAAAGATTTTATCTTGTGTTGTCAGTTGGGAATAAAGTTGCTCATGAAACTAATTGGTAGCTTCCGTCTATGACAGGCATTAAATGAAAGAGTTTTGTGAGGCTTCATGTTCGGCAGATGTCAGTGGAAAAAGGGACTAATCCATATTTCAAGATTTACCAATGAAGACATCTGCTGCTGGGTGTGATGTCTTCAAGCTGTATCATATTTGTTTGCATTATTTTGGTGAGCGAGTTGTCCACAGATCCTCAGTTCAAGAGCTCTCCAACACCCAGACTGATCCCAGCTGCTCCCTGTTTTAGCTTTGAGGGGAAGAGGTTTGAAAAATGGATATCCCCCTCATCATCTCTCCATCTTGGCACAGAGCTCTTGGAACCTTCTCAAGGATGTTACACGCAAAATCACAGCCGAAAGAAACTGTGGCAATCAAAAGATAACTTACATTCAGTTTATGAAATAACATACAAAACGACAAATGTGACAGATCGTTACAATATTAATAAGATATCTATGAGATAGATTTCCTTCATCGTTACATCAGTCAGTTCCTTCTTTTCAATGGAAAAATACTGGCCACACTTCCCAATAATCGTGCCAAGCCAATTGATATAGCCAATGTTTTTTGTTTGAAGCAGGGAAGTTAAATAAATTACATAATTTTTCAAATCGAGATCACTGAAGAACAGAATATACAGGTCCGACTGATCCATCCATGAAATGCCCGTCATGTATCAGACATCACCATGGAGATTGGACTTCAGAATATGTCTGAACAATTTTAAAATGATCTGGGACTTCCCAAAGTATCACAAGCAAAGTCTCCCTTATCTTGTATAAGTGGCTGTGATTTGATTTGCTTTATCTTGCACTAAATGCGACCTCTTATGTTGCATCAGTCTAGTGGCCAACTTGATGGTCATCATGTATAGTTTAGTTTTAGTTTAGTTTAGTTTAGAGATACAGCTTGGAAACAGGCCCTTCGGCCCACCGAGTCCCGCCGACCAGCGAACGCTAGCATATCCAACACAAACTAGGACAACTTACAATTTCTACAGGGCCCAAAACCTATAAACCTGTATGTCTTTGGTAAAAAAAAACCAGACACCGAAGACAACCACGTCACGGGGGGAACGTACAAACTCCGTACAGACAGCACCCGTAGTTCGGATCGAATCCAGGTCTCTAGTGCTCCAAGGCAGCAACTCTACCGCTGTGCCATCCTTATTGGAGACTGGATAACACGCAACAAAAAAGCTTTCACTGTACCTCAGTACGTGTGACATTAATAAACGAAACTAATCCAAGAATAAAGGAATTAAAATGTTAGTTTCCAACGGACACCGGAATATAAGAGACTGGAGGAAGAGAAGGTCACGACTGCACACTTCCCATAAGAATTGATCCCCTATCTAAAAATCAATCATTTTTTGCCATGAACAGACCTGCAGATTGTAAAAACTAAAATGACAACTTCTGGCAATCTAAAAAAAGAAATTAGGCAATTCTGGGAACAGTGCGGAAACAAGGAACTGCAGATGTTGGTTTACACAAAAAGATACTACGTACTGGAATAACTCAAAATCACCCCCTCCCCTTTCTCCCCTCCCTTTGTGCCCCTTCTGGAATTGCACCTATTTCTCCCCTTCCTTCCTCCGGCTTCACAATTTGCAACTCTTCCATCCATCTGTCTCACACCTTTTTTAATCTGTGGCCTTTGTTCCAACTATCTGCCTATTTAACCCCCCCCCCCCCCCCCCCTCGAACGTGTCCACCTATTACCTGCCATGCTTCGTCCAGCCTCTACTCGCCCCCAGATTTCTTCCTCTCCCTCAACCCACACCCCTACAATCAGCCTGAAAGAAGTGCCACGACTGAAAAGATATCCATGTTTGCCAGAGATGCTGCTTGACCCACTGAGTTACCCCAGTCCTTTGTGTCCTTTTCTGGGAACAGTGCATCAGTAACGAGGAGTTAAAATGCAAATGCTGGTGGCAATGCAATGCACAGTAACTGGGAAGTGGGGCCATCCTACCAGTGATGAAATCAAAAGTACTTTGAAATGAGGACAGTGAATAACTCTATCCAAGAAAACCGAGGCATATCTGGCCTTAAAGCAGGGGTCAACATTTATAATTTACTCTTTGTGAAGAAATCCTCCTGGGTGCAAGCATATCCAGTAGGAATAGCAAACAAGCCATGCGCGACCTAAATACGTCTGTCACCAGGCACTTTTAATATTCCCATTTCAATTTAGTTTCCAGCACAGTGGATTTTATAGATCCAGGGTGAGGTTGGAGGTCGGAAGAGGGGTGGGGGAGGATGCAATGCCAGCTCCTATGATGAGACAATCCATTAGCGGCAGTCAGCTGTGAGATGAGCTTTGAACAGCCGTCGACAGCGGCATTAGCCTGGATTTCATTCCCTGCTGTAAGGCGGCCAGTCTACTCGTTGCCTAGCCTCTTGGGCTTCCCCTAATGGAGGGATGATACTTCAGCGAGTTCCCATAGCTGGAGATTGCCAGACTTGAAACATTGTGGTGCAGCGGTAGAGTTGCTGCCTCACTATGCCAGAAACCCAGGTTTGATCCTGACTATGGGTGCTGTCTGTGTAGAGTTCACACGTTCTTCCAGTAATTGCGTGGATTTTCTCCGGGTGCTCCGATTTCTTCACACATTCTAAAGACGTGCGGGGTTGTATGTTAATTGGCTTTGGAAATTGTCCCTAGTGTTTCGGGTAAAACTGGTGTACGGGTGATCGCCTGTAGTGTACGCCAAACAATCACTGTTCCAGGCGTACACTGGCCCTCTCCCTGAACTCTACCTCCACTGCATTGACGATGCATCGGTGCTGCCTCCTGCACCCATGCAGAACTCACTGACTTCATCAACATCACGACTAATTTCCATCCTGCACTCAAATTCACTTGGACCATCTCCGACATCTCCCTACCGTTTCTGGATCTCACGTCTCCATCACAGGAGACAGACTATTGACCGGCATCTACTACAAACCCACTGACTCCCATAGCTATCTAGACTACACTTCTTCCCACCTTGCTTCTTGTAAAGACTCTATCCCCTACTCCCAATTCCTCCATCTGCGCCACATCTGCGCCCAGGATGAGGTTTTCCAAGGTTGTCCTCGTTCTTTAGAAAACAGGGGATCCCCTCTTCCGTTATAGATGAGGCTCTACCTAGGGTCGCCTCGATATCCTGCAGCTCCGCTCTTGCTCTTCCTCCCCCTATTCACGACACGTCCCTCTTGTCCTCACCTTCCACCCCATCAGCCGTCGCACACAGCGTATAGTCATCCAACATTTTTGCCACCTCCAACGGGATCCCACTACTGGCCACATCTTCCCATCTCCACCCCTTTCTGCTTTCTGCCGAGACCGTTCCCTCCGAAATTCCCTGGTCAACACATCCCTTCCCACCCAAACCACCCCCTCCCCAGGTACTTTCCCCTGCAACTGCAGGAGATGCAACACCTGTCACTTTACCTCCCCCCTTGACTCCATCCAAGGACCCAATCAGTCTTTCCAGGTGAGGCAGAGGTTCACTTGCACCTCCTCCAACCTCATCTACTGTATCCACTGTTCCAGGTGTCAACTTCTGTACATCGGCGAGACCAAGCACAGACCGGGCGATCGTTTCGCTGAACACCTCCGCTCAGTCCGCCTTAATCTACCTGATTTCCCGATGACTCAGCATTTCAACTCCACCTCCCATTCCCAATCTGACCTTTCTGTCCTGGGCCTCCTCCATTGTCAGAGTGAGGCCCAGCGCAAATTGGAGGAACAGCACCTCATATTTCGCTTGGGTAGTTTACACCCCTGCGGTATGAATATTGACCTATCGAACTATCAAATAGCCTTTGCTTTCCCTCTCTCTCCCCATTACTCCCCCTTCCCAGTTCTCCCACCAGTCTTACTGTCTCCGACTACATTCTATCTCTGTCCTGCCTACTCCCCTGACATCAGTCCGAAGAAGGGTCTCGACCCAAAACGTCGCCCATACCTTCTCTCCAGAGAAGCTGCCTGTCCCGCTGAGCTACTCCAGCATTTTGTGTCTACCTCCAGATTCAGGGGCAGTTTCTTCCTTCTTGCCTGTTATCAGACAACTGAACTGTCCTCCATTCGGGCTAGTCCCGACCTCCCATCTACCTCATTGGAGACCTTTGAACTATTTTTAATCGGACTTTATCTTACACTAAACGTTGTACCGTTTATCCTTTTTCTGTACACTGTGTGTGCCTTTCTTTGAGAATAGGCACAAAATGCTGGAGTAACTCAATGGGTCAGGCAGCATCTCTGCAGAAAGGAATATGTGATGTTTCGGGTCGAGACCCTTCTTCAGACTGAGATTCAGGGGAGAGGGAATACTTGTCCATCCTGCCTGAGAATAAGCTTCCTCTTGTTGACCAACCTAGTGCAATTAATGTCCTACGACAGTCAGCAATTCCCTGCATAGCAGAAGCTGAGAAGGAGAAGGGAAAGGAACATGCATAATTTATTGCTATATAAAGTAGGGTTGTTGGCAGAGTGCTCAAGTCATCCATCGTAATTATTTGCGTCCATGTCTCTCAGCAATCTCCGTGTTGCGAGTAATACAGGTTCACACAGTGATCTAGCTGTGGTCAAAACACAAAAGAAACCACAGAGAAGTAGCAGTGTTTCTTGCTCCAGATTGCAGCATCTGCAGACTCTGTGTGTCCCCTGTGAAGTCTCTTCATGGTATTTTCACTTTAAAGAACTTCCTCCCCCTCCGTGGTTTTCACTGCTCTTCACCACATACTTTAATCGCAGGTTCTCGATCCTGAACAATGACAATCCCTCTGCCTCCACAAATGCTGCCTGAGCGACTGAGTTCGTCCAGCAGGTTGTGTTTTTGAAAAGGTAGACACAAAGGGCTGGTGTAATTCAGCGGGTCAGGCAGTATCTCTGGAGAAAAGGGATGGGTGACGTTTCCGGTTGGGACCCTTCTTCAGACCCAGAGATACTGTCTGACCTGCTGAGTTACTCCAGCACTTCGCCTCTATCTTTAGCACAAACCAACATCTGCAGTTCTTTGTTTATAAACATTTGTTTTTTGCTCCTGATTACAGCAACCGCCAACTCTTATGTCTCCAACTTATTCATGAAGGAGTCTCTGCTGCCTGATCTTCTGCCCCGAATTGTAGCACGCAACGAAAGCTTTTCACTGTACCTCGTACACCTGGCAATAAACTAAACTAACTAACCTCTAGAGTAGATGATAGAAATAGGCAAACTTGTGAATGTCAGTGCTAAATTGTCTGCACCAAAGCAGATAGACCCTTTGTTTGCAGACTCTCAATGTTGCCTTGGAATTCAAAACCTTAGAGATAATTACAGACACAGCATAGAGTGAATGAAGACAAACACCACCCTTCCTCCAACCGGTCCTGCCCCCTTGGCACAGATTATTCCCAACACCTTGTAGCTTCAGTTTTGTTGCCATCCCACAGGTAGATGGGACTGGCAGTGGTAAACCGGTCAGTGGGCTACACAGTAACCTGGGGACACAAGAGTCCTGATGCGGGGTCTCGATCTGAAACATCAACCATCACTTTGCTTCCACAGATGCTGCCTGACCCGCTGAGTTCCTCCGCCTGCTCGTTTCTTTACTCTGAACTATGTTTCCATTTAGTTTCATTTCCAACAAAGGGCGGTCTCATTGCGTTTAATGGGACCAAACGTGTTTGCAAACAATTATAAATTGATTTAAAGAATGAAAAATTATCACCAAAAATTATTTTCAAACACTTTGCTGCTGGTGAATACAGAACATACACATGGAGTGAAATAACGAAAAATAAGATCTTAGCAAAACATATCTTGTTAATGAAGGTCAGTGTCCTATTTTAATGAAGGATAACACAGTGGTGAAGCGATAGAACAAATCTGTTACCAAATATTTCCAAAGGCATGATATCTCCGTATTGAAGAAAAAGTGAAGGTGGGCTACTCTGTAGTTTACAGTGAATTTTGCAGACAGCGTGACTATGAATACAGTCCTCTTATGCTGAATGTTGCACCTTACTGTATGGAGTATTCTGTATGGAGCATTAACAAATACACAGCGTGTGCTCCCTAACTGGATAAAACAAGACTCCTCATAGCTACGATGCAGGCTAGACAGATTGCGCTGAATCACTTGCCTAACTGACTTATGTTAAGCAACATGTTGAGCTTGTTCAAGAACCAAAACAGGTAACAGTGTATATGAATCGTGAAATAAAAGATCCCTAATTGTTCATTTACACTTCAAAGGTAAAGCACGATTAGCTTGACTTAACAGGCAATGCAAAAATAAAAGGTTTCAGAGAAGCATATCTCACTCGTGGACAGGATAGAAACAGAAAACATCCATTCGTCGATTCATTATTGCTGGTGCCAACCTTCTATTGACAGGTTTCCAGATAGTTAGCCTTGAACAATTTGGCCTGCCAAAAGCAGCTTTATAAAATTAAGTCACGACTACCCCGCCTGACAGCTTCATTCAAGCCCAATGTGTATCAGCATAGGTTGTGATGGAACTATTCACAACAAAGATTAAAATACTTCCAAAGACGCCATTGAGAAATAAACAGTTTACCCATGGAGTTTTGCTTGTTCCCTGCACTTCCTCTTGAGACGTAGGCTCCGTGAAGTGGTATTGTTCCAGATTCACTGGGCACTCTCCAATTACTGCCTCAGCTATTTATGTGAATACAGGAAAGCTAACGTGTGGACCTTCAGTTTCACAGCCTGGGACACGGTGAAAGTCACATCACCCAAGGCATGGGACAGCTACTTCACAGTCATCAGGCTTCTGAACAGTTCTTCCGTAAGCTGGGGTACCATCCGTTTCACCTCTACCCCATTGCGAGCATTGGACTTTTTCGGTGGAACTGATTAGCTGCTATGCTGAGAACTGTATTCTGCTCTCTGTACCTTCCCCTTTGCTCTATATATTGAAGCAGAGTTTGACTTAATTGTACTTATGTATGGTATCTGATCTGTTTGGAAAGCATGCAGAATAATGCTTTTAACTGTACCTCGGTACACATGACATTAATAGCCCTAACCCCAAACCAGTGTCTCATCTAGCTAAGCTAGTGAAGAAACATGATCCTAGCATGAATATAAAGAGAGTGTTCACAATTGCCTGGTCATGCAGCAGCAGCCATATGTAAAGACCAAATTCAATTTTATCCCAGAGTCACGTATTGCCTTTCACATGTTGATTTTGATAGCTGATCAGTATGTAGGTTGCACATTGTTCATGAACATCATGTTAAAAGTACCAAATACAAAAGAATGAGATGATGTTAATCAATATCAAATACAACGTTTGTCAATTTGTCACTGGTCCTTTAAGAAAGCCAACAGTGACTAAAATACTTTCACTCATCAGCTTCTTATGGAATAGTGCAGAAATTCAATTCTATAGGCAACTTCGGAGTCACGTGAGTGACTACGTGAAGAACCCGCCTCACGCTGGTAACGGCATTACGTCGACGCTGACGGCAGAAGCAGGAGCTGCAGTAAGGAGCAGCTCCTCGACAGCGGTAGGTTCGGAACCGGCAGGTAAGTGCTGTTGAAAAACTTTTTAGGACTAGAAAACTCCGTGCCTGGTGGAAACCAGGATTTTAAAGGTTTTAAAAAACTAACTAAAAGTTTAAATTAAACAGATATACTCTGTTAAAATAACGGAGTTTTTAAAAAAGAACGTCCCAGGGGAATACCCAGCGATCGGGACGAGAGATTAATTACGGGGCCGGTTCCGATACTGGTACCGTTTAAAATACGGTAGAAAGGTTTAAATGCTCCACAATTTTGGCAGGATATTTTAAAAATCAGAAAGACTGTATTTTTAAAAAAGTTAATAAAATTCGCGATATGGAGAAAGTACTCCATAATATAAAAAGAGACTAGGGTCACAGTACCCAAACAGTTCCCCAAAAAAAGACCCTGAGGGACTTGAATGTACTAAAGACCAGGGTCACAGTACCCAAACAGTTCCCCAAAAAAGACCCTGAGGGGCTTGAATATACAAAATATGGCTATGTGCCAAATTGAAAAATAAAAACTCTGACCCTGGATAGGGTGGAGGAAGTCTCTTTGGATATAATTCCAAGTGGATCAGGGCTGCAAAAGACAGACCCTGCAAGTGGTGATGTGAATTATGAATGCACACTACAAATAAAATAAAAATAAAAGTGAGGCCAGGTGTGCCTGAGATAGCAAAAGTTTTGCTATATCTAAAGGAAGTGGTGAGGCTATGGAAAAACCTAGCTACCTACATTATGTATATGGTATCTCACCAACTTCATGATTCTGTGATGATTGAAATATTAAAATTGCACAGCACAGGAAATTGTGCCTCATTGGAAGAGCCTACGGTTTATCCGTTAATATGGGCATTCATGACTCCAAATATGAGAGCGTCAAATAGTGAGGTTTAAAAATCCTCACAAATTACTCTGCTGCTATTATGGCTTTTGGGCAGATGAAAGGAAAACATAAAATAAAGACGCTATTGTGCAATTTTTTCTATGAACTTTTGTATAAAATAAATGGCTATTTGGCCCATTTTTTTCACCCAAGGTTGCATACCTGTGTCGAGCAAGTGGTGTTTAAGCTCTTGGTTATCTGTTTGGAATAATCTGCCTAACTTATTGAAATTGGATGAAAAGCTAAAATATTTTAGCTGCATGAAACCTTCGTCTTTGGACGAAAAGGTATTTTTCGCCCAGAAGGGGATTTGATATTGGAAATAGAGGCAGAAATATGTCAAGGAAGTTTTATTGTATTGCACAACCAAATACTTACCGAATTCAGGGGATAAGGAGACCACCACGCTCATATGCAGAGGAATTAAAGACGTGTTCCCTGCTTAAAGAAACTGCGGATTAATCTCCAGTTAGAGGGAGATTACAAAAAGTTTATTAAAACTGGCTTACTATTATTTTTGATCAGTATATTACGAGCAGTTTCATTAACTACTATTACTTTTAAAAACAAGAGGTTAATCCTCCTGTACAGAATAAACCTGCTTATGTTTTCGTGTTTCTGCATTGAAAAAGCAGAGTTTTATGTCCACATTGCCTAATTATCTGGGAAAGGGGTAATGGAAAAGATTTTGAACACGAGCATAAATTTGTCTTTAATGTTAGAAGGCATACAGATGATGGTTGCAGAAGTATTTCTGGACCTTACAGGTCTAAATAAGTTTGTAGAATACAAACATGTTCAAATGGAGTCATGGAATACTGCAAAAATATTTAATTCAGCAGGTTGTTATATGGCTAAGATTGATGAAAAGACGCCTATTATTCTGTACCTATGTATCAGGTTTCGGTGATACTTAAATTTTAATTGGTTGTGACAATTATGGCAGTTAAGCTTTGCCAAATGGACTGAGTTCAGCTTTTTACTCTTTTACGAAACTGTTGAAACCAGTTTAGCCCAATTAGAGCACAAAATGCACATCATTATGGCTTATCTCATGACATTCTGGTCATTAGTGATTATCAGGAGTCAGCTGAGGACTCAGTTTCAGTTACTAAAGCTTTGTGGTAAGCTAAGGTTCTTAATTATCTAATTAAGCCCCAGCTGCAGCCAGCACAAACAATTTACTTTTGGGGTTTGTAATTAACTCAGTGACTATGTTAATACCTTTACCAACAGTTAAAGTCGATGATATTTTGGTAACTTGTCATTATCTCATTCAAAACCTTATCCTTCCATCCGAGAAATGGTGACAACCATTGGTGAACTGCTAGCAGCATTTTCCTGCATTAGAATTTGGTTCATTACATTTATTGATATCTTCGAAGGTACAAGATACAAGCTCTCAAAGAGAAGGCAGGCATTTGACAGGCCTATGTAATTAACAAAAGAAGCTGTATTGGAATTTACAATGGTGGGTTAAAAAAGGAAAATGTCCCACAAGCTGCTAAATAAATATTATGATTAAACAGCCTGAAATGGTTTTACATACAGATGCTAGTGCTCTCGGATGGGGGGCCACAGATTTATCCTCCAGTTGTGGAGGTAGATGGAAAACTGAAGAACAAGTGTTTCTCCAAGAGTATGGTATTAACTATTGGGAGTTATTGGGGGCCTTTTATGGGCTTAAAGCATATTGTTGTGCTAAACAAGGTCTGCATGTGTTTAATTACAATTACACAATAAAACAGCTGTGGTTTACATTAATCATATGGGGAGAGTTGGATCAGTATCATGTGATTGTCTGGTCAATGAGAATATGGCAATGGTGTATTGGTCGGCAGATATGGATTGCAGTAAGCTATACTCCAGGTAAAGACAATGTGGTAGCAGATGAAAGGTCCAGGATTTTTAAAGATAATACGAAATGGATGTTTAAGCCACCAATATTTAAGAATATTGTTCGACGATTTGGGTTGCCAGAAATTGATTTTGCATCCAGGCTTAATCATCATTTGCCTCATTATGTGTCTTGGGAACACGATCCGGACGCAGTTGCAGTAGATGCATTTCTATTACACTGGGGAAAAATGTTCTTTTATGCTTTTCCACCATTTGCTCTGATCCAGAGATGCTTGAAGAAAATAGAGCAAGATTCAGCTTCCGGATTGTTGGTAGGGCCAAATTGGCCAACTCAACCTTGGTTCCCAGTTATGCTGAATATGATTAAAGAACCGTATATGCAGATTCTTAACTGTAGTGATATCTTGACTAATCCAGTAACAAATGAAGATTATCCATTATATGCATATATGAATTTGTTAATCTGCAGGTTTTGACCAGACCACTACAGGAACTGGGATTGTCGGACCAAACTTGACAGTTATTGGCACATCATGACGAGATAGCACACAGAAACAATATATGACACATATTAAGAATAGGAAGAATTTGCACACAGTCAAAATATTTCTGAGGATTATGTGAATGTTACTCATGTTTTGGAATTCCTTGCCAATTTGCGCTTTGGCCAACATTTAAGTTACAGTGCCATTAAACACTGCACGCAGTGCCTTGTCGTCCTATTTAGGACTTATGACTGGTGAAAAATCAATTGGGTCGCATCCATTAATATCACGATTCATGAAAGGAATTTTTCACATGAAATCCGCCAAAACCTAGATATACAGAGATTTGGGATGTGAGCATAGTACTTGCTCTACTTAGAGAATGGACGCCAATTGAAGGGTTGTCATTGGATAGGTTAACATTGAAATTGGTCATGTTAATGTCACTGGTCTCAGCCCAAAGAGTGCAAACTTTACAAATGTTGCGTTTTAGACTGTATGCATGTGACTACAGATAACGTTTGTATTCTATGTTTACGATCTGATCAAACAAAGTAGACCAGGGAGATCTGGAACAAAGGTAACCTTTCAAGCTTTTCATATTGAGCTTGCTTTGTGTGTGGTTAGACATTTGAACCAATGTATTAAAGTGACGGACACTTTTCGAGGAAACGAAAAGACATTGCTGCTTACGCACAAAAAGCCACACACAAAAGCTTCAGTTCAAACTATCTCAAAATGGTTGAAACAGGTGTTGGTTTTAGCGGGAATAGACACTGATGTCTTCAAATCTCACTCCACCAGGGCGGCAGCTACGTCCGCGACGAAGGGGCGGGACGTACCTCTTGAGCATATTTTAAAAATCGCAGGGTGGAGTAAAAAAGAAGAAACTTTTTCAAAGTTCTACAACAAACCTGTTCACACTATGACAAGCTTTGGACACGCGGTGTTGGGAGCACTATAATCACCCTGCTTTGTTTGCTATTAATTGCTATAATCAGTTGTGTAGTCACTGATATTTTTTTGTCACTTATAATCATTTTTTCCCTCAAATATAAGGAGGGTATTATATGGTCTTTCAGCCATTAAAAAACTTGATTGTGAAAAGATCTAACATTTGTGTGCTTTCTCATGTATGTGTTTACTTAGCGGGATTGTCGTACGGATTAATTCTACGACATAAAAAACACAGAAAGCTTTTAAAACTCTTCACGTAGTCACTCACGTGACTCCGAAGTAAAATAGTAAGATTAAACGAGAACTCACCTGTTCGAAGTTTTGATCGTTATTTTACGAGGAGTTACGATGAGGGATTACGTGCCCTCCGCTCCCACCCTCGTAAAATAAATGATCAAATGGTGGTTCTAAGTCTTTTTATGAGCCTTACTATGTTACTCCGGCTTTGGTGTTCTGTGTTTTTCATTTGCCGTTGCTTTGAAGTATGCCGGTTACCGGGGGGGGAGCGTGAGGCGGGTTCTTCACGTAATCCCTCATCGTAATAACTCCTCGTAAAAAATAACGATCAAACTTCGAACAGGTGAGTTCTCGTTTAATCTTACTATTCTATAGGCAATTTCAATTCTTAATCTCTTTCATCACTTTGAAATGATGCTATCTCCATTTGGAGGCTGGCTTGGTTTTGGCAACAAGCGAGTTGCATGGGACAAAACTTATGTTAGTTTAAGATGAACTTTCCAGCAAACCACGTCAGTGTAGCCTGCTGAACTTCAAGGCTTCCTAGCCATCACCTAAAGGGCTGTACAGCCACAGGAGGCAGAGAGTCACAAAGCACAGAAATGTGCCATTTGGACCCAACTTGCCCATGCTGACCAAGATGCCCCATCTACACTAGTCCCACCTGCACGCATTTGCTCCATGTCCCTCTAAACCTAAACCTCTCCCATCTGTAATGACAAAGCAGATCTCACACACACACATACAGTGATCAGTTGGAACATGGGGGAAAAAATGATGAAACCTCAGAGCCAGTTAGACTGAAATCTGGACTAGTTGCCTGTGCAGTGGTGTGATGGTTATTTGGGATCTAGGAGTGAACGCAATTTTAAGATGCAAAGAAACGACTGTTATCATTGACATCAAACGGTCATCAGTCACATAAATGGCTTTTCTCAGTAATTCTAAATAATAATGCATTGTAGGCAATAATAGGTTTCGTACCTCATTGCGGATCTTGGACTTTTCCTCTTTAACTGTTGCACCACGATGCTGAGAACTATTGTATATTCTGCACTCTTATTTTTCTTTTTGCTCTACCTTTTGTACTTGTGACTTTTGTACTTGTCTGATTTGAGTGGATAGCCCACAAAAAAAACCGATGTTTTTCACTGTACAGTAAACCCTCGCAATAATGGACCAAGGAGGGTGGGTGGGGAGGGAATGCTGTCGTCGACTATTGCTGATTGTCTGCTATAACCGAGTGAAGGGGGACGGGGGAAACATTTATCCCCAGACCAGAAGGGAAGAAACTCAGCATTGGGGACAGTTTAAACAAGCGGGAATTTGCAGGTCGGGGAACCACAGAGCCCCGGGCCCCACACGCAGTGCACCGGGTACTCACGCAGTCTTCATGCTGCTCGCTCTCTCTGCGGCTGCAACCGGAAGTACGACATGCGGCACCAGCTCTTTAGGTAACTGGCAGAGGTGAGAGTGGGGGAGCGGGAGCCTCGGTCCACTATAACCAAAATATGTTATATAGAGGTCCGTTGCTGCGAGGCTTTACTGTATCTTGATACACATGACAATAATAAACCTAATCTTAAAATACAATGTTATAACTGGTGCTTAAACTAGTTTTGTTATTTTTGTGTGGCCATATCACTTTCCCTCAGCACCTCCCGCCACCCCCCCGCCAACTATTCTATAATGCCCAAAGCTCACATCCTGTATAATTTCATATTTAACCCGAGCAAATTAGTTATGCAAATAAAAAGAGACAGTAATACAAATCACTGTATTAAAAATGAAAGAATAACAGTTTATTAATTGAATTCCACCAAGAATAATTCCTCTCAGCTATTGAGATCATTATTTGCATCACAACCTTACAATATAATGAAATGTAATTGTATCAACACACTTAACATAATAATTAGGGCTGTCAAATGATTACAATATTAATTGTGTGGTTATTAAAACACAAGTTAATCGAGGTTTTCATCACATTATTAGACAATTATGGAATACCAACATTTCTAAATAATGCAAATGAGTGGGAGATAGTGATTAGGGGCAGGGTCAACAAGAGGCAAGGAAAGTGAACAATGCAGAGAGGAAGTGGGGTGTTTGAGAGGGTGGGACCTTTGCAGGGGAAGGATGTAGGTAGGGGAGGAGAGGAGGAAGGGATGTAGCATGAGGAGATGGCATGGAAAGAGGGGAGTCAGATGTGCAGCAAGTATGAATGAGGGAGAGAGAGAGAGACGGGAGTTAAAGGGGGAGTGGGTTAGGGGGGAAGTGAGGAATTGAGGGGGGGGGGGGGGGGGGTGGGGCAGGTTTATGTTTAAAGGGATATGGGCCAAACATAGATGGGGCATCTTGGATGGCACAGGCAAGTTGGCCCAAAGGGATTGTTTCTGTGCTGTATGACTGAGTGTAGAGTGGGGAGACTGAGAGAGGGACCTCGGTTTGGAGAGGGAAGGGGATAAATGGACATGAATGAGTGCTAGAGGAAGGGGAATGGAAGTGATAAAGGAATGGGATGTAGAGTGATGGAGTAAACAGAGTGGAGTAGAAATTAGGAAAAAGTAGAATCTGGGGTTAGAGGTAAAGGAGCTATGGACTTGGACCTCATGATCCCTCTGTTAAGGGTCTTGCCATTAACTGTACACTTTCCTCTTATATTCAATCTCCCAAAGTGCAACACGTCACACTTGCTTGGATTAAACTCCATCTGCCATTTCTTCACAGATGGTGAATCAGATTCACTGCTTTCAATCAAAGGAACCAAATCCAGACTCTGTGGCTGCAGGAGGTTGTGCCTTTGCTACTTCTCCTCATCTCTCTGCACAAGAACCGCTCCCCTCTCCTCCCAGACTATCTCATGCTTCCTCTTCCGAGCCGCATGGCTTGGAACTCAGGCATCCGAGCTGACGTCACGGTGGTGTCTGGTCAGGTTCAGTTCTGCCTTCACGCCCACACCTGGGCTGGGAGCAGCATGTTGGGACAGCAGAGGTTATGGGTGAGGTGTGGGGAGTCCTGCCAACTCTCACCCTCAGGCGAGTCAGGAGAGTTGGCAGCAACAAGAGTTTGGTTTGCACAAAATGGGTGGGATTTATCTTATGATTGTTAACCTGCAAAACTTTAAATAAACCTTTAAAAAGTAACAGGCTTGGGGCTCTCAAACTCCTGGAAGACTTCAGCTTGAAAAGATTGAAGTTAGTTGTTCATGAATGTTGCGAAAGAGTTTCAAATACACATGAGGCTCCATGTTCTCTTTGTTCACTTACAAGGTCACAAGGAAGGCTTGTGGTCTTTGGCCAACTACTGAAATGAGTCACTTCCTCACTTCCTCGAAGAAACATGCAAACAGGTACATGGATAGGACAGGTTTAGAGGGATATGGGCCAAATACAGGCAGGTGGGAGTAGTGAAGATGGGACATGTTGGTTGACGTGGGCAGGTTGGGCCGAAGGGCCTGTTTCCACGCTGTATGACTGATCAGGAATCGGGATGTAGATATAGGAGCCGGAAAACAGTAACGGGGCGTGCATCTGAGTGTCTGTGTGCATCCGTGTATACATTTTTTACATACACAGCAAAAACATTTTTTCTCGTTTATTATATTGTTTACAGTGTACTATGTTTACATATTCGGTTGTGCTGCTGCAAGTAAGAATTTCATTGCTCTTTCTGGGACATATGACTATAAAACACTCTCGACTCCACAACCATCTCGGAGGGGTGGTGCTGCAAGTATGGAGTCAAATAACAGCTAACTGTGAGTAGACATGGCAAATTCCTTCCCATTACAGACGCCAGGGAAGAGGCATCCACAGAATACCAGCTGAATGGACGTAATTACTGGGCACATTTATGGGTGCCCGACGGAGA
Source organism: Okamejei kenojei (assembly GCA_035221665.1). Classification (NCBI taxonomy): domain Eukaryota; kingdom Metazoa; phylum Chordata; class Chondrichthyes; order Rajiformes; family Rajidae; genus Okamejei; species Okamejei kenojei. The sequence continues at coordinate 50,598,826 of CM069131.1, read as the reverse complement.
TGGTAAGCAATAGATACCCAATGAAGCAGCTGTGTCCTTCTGCCACCCGGGATACCAAGAGCGTAGGCATTTGTTAAGTGTCTGGAAAAGGGGCATTGATTTCCCACAGCCCACTTGCAACATGCCAAAGCAACATTCCCATACATTTGCTTACAGCAATGGGGAATGCCCTGAAGACCAGCAACAAAAGGCCTGGCACCTGTGGGCTCAACTACATTTAGATCTGGTGTTAAAAGAGGATGTAGATTCAATGTAGTGGAGCACATTGGCAGCACTTTAGTGAACGCAAGGGCCTCGCAAGAGCTTACATGCAAAAAGCACGTTAACCATCTCCTGCAGCAGGCCATGAGGACCTGAAGGCTCAACGTACTGCAGAACCAGGAGGGAGCCACTGGAGAAGCCGGATGTGTGGAGCATGGGCCGGTAAGAAGGTAAACCCGGGATAATGCCTCCAGCGTCTACAAGATTGGCTGCCGAAGGTGCCCCCGGGACACAAAGATGGCCGGCAAGGAAAAGGATGTCGGTTTGCGGGCCTATCCGGTCGAAGGCAATGGAGGAAGGCCCTGCAGAAGCTTGGGGCTTACCAGGGTCAGTAGACAGAGCGCTGGCGGACTGGACTTTGAACTTTGGATATGAATGAATGAATACGTTTATTGGCCAAGTATGTACACATACAAGGAATTTGCCTTGGTGCTCCACTCGCAAGTAACAACACGACATACAGTAACAATTAAGAATGACACATAAAACATTAATAATAAAACATTATAGTTTAAACACGTGAATGAAATAAAATACCAGAGCAAAAGGAGGCTACAGACTTTTGGTTATTGATTAGAGCTACTACTCGTAGAAAAAAAGCAGTTTTTATGTCTGCCTGGGGCAGCTTTGACAGTCCGGAGTCGCCTTCCAGAGGGAAGTGCTTCAACGAGTTTGTGGCCAGGGCGAGAGGGTTCAGAGATGATCTTACCCACTCGCTTCCTGGCCCTTGCAGTGCACAGTTCGTCAATGGGGGGGGGGGAAGGTGCAGGCAACAACCTTCTCAGCTGATCAGATGATTCGCTGCAGCCTCTGGATGTCGTGCTTGGTTGCTGAGTAAAACCAGACCATGATGGAGAAGGTGAGGACAGACTCTACGATGGCCGTATATAATATGGCACCAAAACGTACCTGGTTGTGTAAATTTGCATAAAGAGTTTCACTGTGCAGTTGACATGTGACAAATAAAGCACTATTGACCCATTGATTCTGAATTCAGTCTGAATCCCCAATATTAAATTGAATGAAAATTGGCTTGACATGTCTAGCTTGTTACTGAAGAAAAGTAACTGATTGAAAAGGTTGGGCGTCACTGTGGCGCAGCGGTGGAGTGGCTTCCTTACAGCGCCATAGGTTTGATCCTGACTATGGGTGCTGTCTGTACAGAGTTTGTACGTTCTCCCCGAGACACGCGTGGGTTTTCTCCAGTTTCCTCCCACATTCCAAAGACATACAGATTTGTACGTTAATTGGCTTGGTAAAAAAAAAAAAAAAATTGTAAATTGTCTTCCCTACTATGTGTTGGTTAATGTACGGGGATCACTGGTCAATGCAGACTCAGTGGCTGAAGTGCCTGTTTCCACACTGTATCTCTAAACTGAACTTTTAACCTTGTGATTGGTGAAGCCACACTTGGGTGTGAAAGAAATAAGGAGCGATTGAAACCCAGTTGTGCCAGACAAAGCAACTTGTCATAAGGTCATAAGATCATAAGTAATCGGAACAGAATTAGTCCATTTGGCCCATCAAGTCTACTCCGACATTCAATCACTGCTGATCTATCTCTCCCTCCTAACCCCATTCTCTAGCAATGTTACAATATTTTGAGATTTAAAAAATCAAGTCTGCAATTTATCCCATCAGATAAAGCATAAAAAGTTTAATTTGACACCTAATTCACTTTCATATCTTCAGTATTAAAAAAGTTATGGCCATTTTCATACTCAGAAATTACCATCTTGTTCCCTATTGCTTTTCCATTGACAACACACAAGGACAGTCAAAAGCCCGTAACTTTCTTAAAAATTAAGAGAACTGAATGAAATTTTCAGTTATTATAGATTGAAGCATTGTGAAACAAATGTGAAACAATCTTACTTGGATGACCTGAAATTAAAGCATATAATTAGTTACCTAATTGTAGCTAATTACAAAATTCAATTGCTAGATCTAAACATCTATCAATTTCTTAAGAAAAGGTTAACATTTTTAAAAAGCCTAAGTGTCCAAATAACATTCACACAAGAATTCACAATATAACATGATTTAAAATCTTATTGTCATGAATTTATAGGCCAAATTGAAGGAATTTAGAGTTTAATTCCCGTAAATTAATGGCCATTTAAATCAACTAGCGAGTGGGTTTTTGTGGAACGCGATCGTTTGGAACGTTGCGGTTGCGGTGAATTTAACCCCCAGTCGACAGGAAAAATACTGCCGGTTCGTATATTTTTTTAGTCACCTTTTCGCAACATTACATTTTGATAAAAGGCTTCCTAAGAAGCACGTTTTTATGTAAAAATAAACTGTGTACCTTGTTGTGTCCCCAACGTGAGATCCGTCCCGTTGTCGGCATTCACGGCTTTACAAGGTGATTTTTAATTTACTCCAGCTAATACTTTATCCAGCGTAGTTTAAAAATACCTCCATAAAACAAATGTCAGAGCGATTTCTCTTCAGCAACGAAATCCCTTGAGATAAATCGATTTGAATAGTCTGGAGTAAACGCCATTTTAAACCCGCCCCCCTCTCAAAGGCGCCAAAACTGCAGCGCCGCTAAAGGTAAGTTTTGTAACATACCTACATTCTATGTTTATATATTCTGTTGTGCTGCCGCAAGAAAGAATTTCATTGTTCTTTCTGGGACATACGACAATAAAACACTCTCCGACTATAACTATCTCAGAGGGGTGGTATTGTAAGTATAGAGTCACATATCAGCTAACTGTGAGTAGACATGGCAAATACCTTTCCATTGTGGAAGGGACATCCATAGAATACCAGCGGAATGAACAAACATTATTACTGGGCACATTTACCAACAGATTCCCAATGAAGCAGTTGTGTTCTTCTGCCACCCCAGGATACTGAAAGCAGCTCATAGATGCATCACCCTCTGTGTGGAAAAAGTTGCCTTTCAGGTCCCTTTTATACCTCACCATAAATGTGTCCTCTACTCTTAGACTCCATACCACGGAGAACAGACTCCTTGTCCTATTAAAATGCAGCACCTCCAATTTTTCTGATTAAACTCCTTTTCTATTATCAGAATCAGAATGAGACTTTATTCGCCAAGTATGTTTTGCAACATACGAGGAATTTCATTGGCCAGGTCAGTCACACAATTAAAAGTAACAGACCACTTCAAAAACACATTTTAACATGACATCCACCACAGTGACTCCTACACATTCCTCACTGTGATGGAAGGCAAAATAAAGTTCAAGTCCGTCCCTTAGTTCTTCCTCGGTCGTGGGCCTCGAGCCCCCGTTGACGGGACGATCTTGACACCCGTCGAGGCGATCTGCTCCCGCATCGGGGGGATTTCAGCTCGCCCGTGCCGAGCGATCGAACCTCGCGTCGGGGCTGGTGAACCTTCCACGACGTTGGAGCTTCCCGACAAGCCTCACTCGAGACTGCGAGCCCTTGATGTTGAAGTCTACTGTGGTCGCGGTGGAAGCGATCCCAGGCAAGGGATCAGCTCCGATGTTAAGTCCATCGATGGAAGGCCGCAGAGCCCGGAAAATGTGATCACATCTCCGGGAAGGTAAGAGCTTGAAAAAAAGTTTCCCCCGATCCCCTCCCGACTCCCCCCACATTAAAGAAACCGAAGAACGTTAAAAACAAAACTTTTAACAAACTAAAAAATAACAAAAAGACTGAAAAAGCGCACAGACTGCCGGCAGGGCAGCCATCTCCCCGGCGAGCCTGGTGGTCAAATTATTAGTCCATTATAAATCTGCTGCTGAATCTGCTTTCACGGACCTTTCAGGGATTGCTCCCAGATCATAGAAAACCACTGAGCAAACTACAATTCTCCTCCTCGTGTGAAGAACACTGCATTTAAAAGGCACGTGGACAGATGCATAGATATTAGGCTCATAGAGTGATACAGCAGGGAAGCAGGCCCTTCAGCCCAATTTACTCACAACTTACAACCTACCAAAGCCAATGAGCCTACAAACCTGCATGTCTTTGCAATGTGGGAGCACCCGGAGAAAGCCAGTGCAGTCACAGGGGGAACATATAGAATCGTACAGACAGCACTGGTAGTCAGGGTCGAATCGGGGTCTCTAGCGCTGTAAGGCAGCAACTCTACCATTGGGCCACTGTGCTAGCCCTCTGGTTAACACAAAATGCTACAAGGTGGTGAATGCAGCGTGAATTAGAAATACAGCGTGGAAACAGGCCCTTCGGCCCACTGAGTCTGCATCAACCAATGATCACACAAACATTAGATCCATGTTATCCTAGTTTTGCAAACCTACACACCAGAAGCGATTTGCAGAAGTCAATTAGCCTACAAACCTGGACATCTTTGGAATGTGGGATGAAACCGGAGCACCCGGAGATAACCCACATGGTCACAGGGAGAACGTACAAACTCTCATACAGATAGGACCCATAGTCAGGATCGAACCCGGGTCTCTGGCGTTGTGAGGCAGCAACTCCACAGCTGCACCACCGTGCCACCCAAGGGTTGCAAGAGGAGGAGATGTTGCAGGTAAAGAAACTGCAGATCTTTCCATCCGCAGTCTGTTTAATTGACATGCATAGCATGCTTGACAATTTCCCCCAAAACAAATCCTGTCAGACGAAGATGTAACACTTGTGAATACAGTGCCGATGAGATAACTGTGATTGCTGCATTTCAATACTTTGCGTTTTGATGTTTTAATCTCAAGAGCAGAAGTGCCAGCTAATGGATGCGTTACACAACACTAGTACAAAATGCAAATCTATCTCAAAGTCGTTGCTAGGCAAAATGCCAATGATACTGGGAAATCAGAAGTAAAAACAGAAAGTAATGGAAATACTCAGCGTGTCAGGCAGCATTCTTGGAGAGGAACACAATAAACTGCAAATGCTGGGATCTTAATCAAAACATCTTATTCCGACCTGCAGGCAGAAACTAAAATCTGCTAAGCCTGTGGCCAGAACAATTAAAAACTGGACAAGCGAGGGAATTGAAAACCCGCAGTCCTGCTTTGACTGCATGGATTGGAATGTATTCAGGGAAGCAACTACAAGCATCGATTAATATACAGGCAAGGTGACATCATATGTCAACTTTAGTGAGGACAGTTGCTTCCCACTAGGACCCGTATCAGGTTCAACAATGACAAGCCCTGGCTTTACAGCAGAACTCAGACAGCTCTGCCAGTTTAAAGATGAGGCCTACAGGAGCGGAGGTGCAGACCCCTACAGGCAGGCAAAGTACAAGCTGAGAAGAGGAATCAGAGCTGCCAAGGAAAGGTACTCTGAGAAGTTGAGGAGCAAGTTCTCAGCTAATGACTCTTCTTCAGTGTGGAAGGGCTTGCAAGAAATCACCAGCTACAAGAGGAACCCCCCCCCCCCCCCCCCCCCCCCCCGCTCCTTGGACAATCGTCAGCTGACCAACGATCTGAACAAGTTCTACTGCAGGTTCAACAGATAGACAATACCCCCTCCCTCCTTCCCTCCCCCACCCACTCCTCCCCAATCACCACCACATCACACCTACTCACAGCCTGACTACAGTCTACAAAGACTGGGCCCTCATCCACTACCCACCCCCTCGGTGCTGCCTAACATCAGTCTGACCACTTCTCCATCACTAACAATAGCAATTGAGGAAGTGAAAAAGTTATTCAGGAGACAGAAAAGCCGGAAATCTCCAGGACCGGACAATGTTTTCCCCTTGACCCTCAAGCTCTGTGCCGAACAACTGGCACCAGTAAACACAGACATTCTCAACCAGTCCCTGCAAACCTGTACTGTCCCTGCCTGCTTCAAAGTCTCCACTATTGTTCTTGTACCCAAAAGGCCAAGGATTACTGGTCTTGATGACTATAGGCCTGTCGCACTGACCTCTGTAATCATGAAGGCCCTTGAAAGACTTGTACTGGCTCACCTGAAAAATATCACAAACTCGCTGCTGGACCCCCTGCAGTTTGCATACCGGGCAAATAGATCAGTGGATGATGCAGCCAACCCAGGCCTGCACTTCATCCAGGATCAGCAACTTCCTGACAGACAGGAACCAGCATGTGAGGCTGGGAAAGCGCATCTTGGGCCCCTGACCCTCAGCATAGGAGCAAGGCTGCGTATTCTCCCCTCTCCTTTACTCTCTCTACACCAAAGACTGTACCTCCACAGACTCCTCTGTCAAGCTTCTCAAGTTTACAGATGACACAACCCTGATTGGACTGATCCAGGATGGGGAGGAATCTGCCTACAGACAGGAAGTGTCACAGCTGACGTCCTGGTGCCATCACAACAACCTGGAGCTCAATGCACTTAAGACTTGGAATTGATTGTAGACTTTAGGAGAGCTCCCCCTCCCCTCATTCACCATCAACAACACCACAGTCACATCTGTAGAGTCATTTAAATTCCTTGGAACCATCATCTCCAGGAACCTTAAATGGGAGGCCACCATCGACTCCACAGTCATAAAGGCCCAACAGAGGATGTACTTCCTGTGGCAGCTGAGAAAACACAATCTGCCACAAGCAAAGATGGTCCAGTTTTATACTGCCATCATAGAGTCTGTCCTCACCTTCTCCATCATGGTCTGGTTTGGCTCAGCCACCAAGCATGACAACCAGAGGCTGTCATTCGGCCAGCCAAGAAGATTGTTGGCTGCAACCTTACCCCATCGACGAACTGTTCACTTCAAGGGCCAGGAAGAGAGCGGGTAAGATCATCTCTGACCCCTCTCATCCTGGCCACAAACTATTTGAAGCACTTCCCTCTGGGAGGCGACTCCAGACTGTCAAAGCCTCCACAGCCAGGCATGAAAACAGCTTTTTTCCTCGAGCAGAAGCTCTACACAACAGCCAAATGTCTGTAGCCTCCTTGTGCTCTGGTATTTTATTTCATTCTTCGCATGTTTAAATTACAATGTTCTATTTGTAATTGTCTACTGTATGGGGTGGAAGATTGCAACCTTCACGTGGTCCGCCCTGTTTCGACTAATGCAATCAACTCGACGTGCACAAACGGAAGATCAAATAGAACAAGTTGTCCAACAACTTTAGGCTGTGCACACCACACAAAAGAAGAAGTCTACTGTATATCGTTTTGTTACTTGCGAGCAAAGCACCAAGGCAAATTCCTTGTATGTGTACATACTTGGCTAATAAATTGTATTCAATTCAATTTAACATATATTAACTATTTAAATGAGAGAATTAAATGTGACATCTCCAGGTTTGCGGATGACACAAAGCTGGGTGACAGTGTGAACTGCGACCAGGATGCTCTGAGAATGCAGGGTGACTTGCACAGGTTGGGTGAGTGGGCAGATGCATGGCAGTTGCAGTATAATGTGGATAAATGTGAGGTTTTCCAGTTTGGTGGCAAGCACAGGAAGGCTGATTATTATCTGAATGGTGTCAGATTAGGAAAAGGGGAGGTGCAACGAGACCCTGGGTGTGCTTGTACATCAGTCACTGAAAGTAAGCATGCAGGTGCAGTAAGCAGTGAAGAAAGCTAATGGCATGTTGGACTTCATTGCGAGAGGATTTAAGTTTAGGAGCAAAGAGGTTCTACTTTTTGTACAGGGCCCTGGTGAGACTGCACCTGGAGTATTGTGTGCAATTGTGGTCTCCAAATTTGAGGAAGGTCATTATTGCTATTGAGAGAGTGCAGCGTAGGTTCACCAGGTTAATTCCTGGGATGGTGGGACTGACATATGATGAGAGAATGGGTCGACTGGGCTTGTATTCATTGGAATTTAGAAGGATAAGAGGGAATCTTATAGAAACGTATATAAAATTCTTAAAAGGATTGGGCAAGCTAGATGCAGGAAAAATGATCCTGATGTTGGGGTATCCAGAACCTGGGGTCACAGTTTAAGAATAAGGGGTAGGTCATTTAGGATTGAGATGAGGAAAACCTCTTCACCCAGCAAGTTGTGAATCTGTGGAATTCTCTGCCACAGAAGGCAGTGGAGGCCAATTCACTGGATGTTTTCAAGAAAGAGTTAGATTTAGCACTTAGGGCTAAAAGAATCCAGGGATATGGGAAAAAAGCAGGAATGGGGTACTGATTTTAGATGATCAGCCATGATCATATTGAATGGCGGTGCTGGCTCGAAGAGCTAATGGCCTACTCCTGCACCTATGTTTCTAAGTCTAAAATAAAGTCTAAAGTAACTCAGTGGATCAGGCGGCATCTGTGGAGGAAATGATCAGACAACATTTGGGTCAGTATCCTTCTATTATAGTTCCAAGGGGCACTGGGGGCCATCACTATTGGCCATGGTGCATTTTTTATTGTATGAGTCCCAAGTTGATAGGGTAGTGAAGAAGGAATCTGGCAGGCTTGCCTTCATTGTGGAGGGCACTGAGTACAGGAGTTCGAGTCATCACATTACAACTGTGCAAGGTGAGATACACTTGGGAGTATTGTGTGCCAGTTTAAGAATAAGGGATCGGCCATTTAGGACTGAGATGAGGACATATGTCTTCACCCAGCGGGTCGCCCAGCTATCGGAAAGATGTCAATTAGCAGGAAAGGGTGCAGAAAAGATTCACAAAGATGTTACTGGGACTGGAGGGCTTGAGGTATAAGGATAGGCTGGGGCATTATGCATAGAAGATTGAGTGGTGACATTTACAGAGCCAAATAAAATCAAGAGGAGCACAGATAAGCTGGGTGGTTACTGTCTTAGTCCCAGGGTAGGATTGTCTAAAACTAGAGAGTTACAGTGAGAGGGAGAAAGAGAGATCGTGGGTATAATGGAGCTGCCAGGTGAAGTTGTAGAGGCAGTTTGAATTGGGGTTAAGGCCAGTTTTTAGTTTAGTTTAGTTTAGAGATACAGTGCAGGAACAGACCCTTCGGCCCACCGGGTCCGTGCCGACCAGCGATCCCCGCACAATAACACTACACAACACACACTAGGGACAATTTACAATTATACCAAGCCAATTAACCTATAAACCTGGATGTCTTTGGAGTGTGGGAGGAAACTGGAGATCCCGGAGAAAACCCACAGATGGACAGTGTAGGCTAATGAGGAGAACGGTCATGGGGAGAACGTGCAAACTCCGTACAGACAAGCATCAGGGTCGAACCCGGGTCTCTGGCGCAGTAAGGCAGCAACTCTACCCGCTGAGCCAGCATGCCGCCCGCAGCTTAATCACTCAGAGAGTGGCAGGTACATGGAACGAGCAACCAGTGGAATTGGTAATGGCGGGTGTAATTAAGACTTTTTAAAGACACTTGGACGGGTACATGGATATGAAAGGCTTGGAGGAATAGAGGCACAGACAAGTGGGACTAGCTCGGTTGGCCAACTTGGTCAGCATGGACAAGTTGGGCCGAAGGGCTTGTTTTTCTGCTGTATAGCTCTGACTCCAATGTTCACCCCTCAACCAACACACTCACCTTTCTAACAGAAGTAGGCACTTCAAAAGTAGCACACAATTCTGATGTGCTTTTGGACGAGCATAGAACTTGAAAAGTACTACTTCAATACAAGTACTGTCTAAGAAGTCCTTGGCTGATATCCACTGACAAGATGATGATCCTTTTTTTTTTAAACGTTAAGATGAATTGTGATGTGAGCTTACTTCACACAGGCTGATTGCTTGGCCTTTTATCTCTTTTTGACCAGAGCGTTATCTTGCCATCTGCAATCGAATTGTGGGTTGATAGCCAAAGTCCAAACTATTGATTCAGAGACACGAGTTTAAATCACATGATGGCAACAGGGGAAATTAAATTCAGGCAAAAATATTAAGTTTGATTTTATGAAAGTAAAGCTTGTCTTAGTGAAGGCAAATACAAAACGACTGTATTTTTTGCAAGATCTCATCCAATTTAAAAGTTTATACGACAAAGGAGCAGAATTAGACCATTTGGCCCATCGAGTCTACTCTGCCATTCAATCACGGCTGATTTATCTTTCCCTTTCAACCCCATTCTCCTGCCTTTCCCCCCGCAACTTTTGACACCCTTACGTATCAAGAAACTATCAATCTCCGCTTTAAAAATACCAAAGACGGCCTCCACAGTCGTCTATGGCAATGCATTCCTCAGATTCATCGCCCTTTGCCTAAGAAATGCCTCCTCAACACTTTTCTAAAAGGTATGTCCTTTTATTCTGAGGCTCTGCCTCTGGTCCTTGATCTCCTACTAGTGGAAAAATCCTCTCCATAATCACTCTGTCTAGTTCTTTGAGGCCTTTCAGAAAAGGAAACTTGCGCTCATTACCCTACACTGTCCACCTGTGTTTCTGGACCCAACAGTGGACTGAGCACATTCCTCAGTATGGATTCATAGAGTCAATACAACGTGGAAATAGGCCCTTCGGCCCAACTTGCCCACACCGGCCAACATGTCCCACCTGCACTAGTCCCACCTGCCTGTTTTTTGCCCATATCCCTCTAAACGTGTCCTATCCATGTACCTGTCTACACATTTCGTTAACATTGCGATAGTACCCACCTCAACTCTCTCCTCCGGCAGCTCGTTCGCTACACCCACCACCCTTTGTGTAAAAACGTTGCTCCTCAGATTAGATTTTAAATCCCCCCTCCCCTTAAACCTATAACCTTTGGTTCCCAATATATCCTCTGGTTCTCAAACAGTTAATATAGGAACAGTTAAGGACACACAAGGAACGCCAGTAATATATCAACCTGCGACTAAGAACATACAAGTTTCTGCACTAGTCTCCATAACAGACATCTACACTTCAAAGTAACACAAAACTGTGATGTGCTTTGAGACTAGCATAGAGTTTGAAAACTTCTACATCAGCTTAAGTGCTTTAAAGACCTGTCTAAGCCCCTAGCTGATATCCACTGACAACAAAAGCAGTTTTGTTTCAGGAACATGAAGATGAATTGTGATGGGAGCTTACTTCACACTATTATCTGATGGCCTGTTATTTACGACATTGATATGCAGCGCAACACAACTGTTTTAAGTACAGTGGTTCAAAGGAATGTTGAAAAGGAAATCAATAAATCTATTGCAGTACCTCTAACAGATGAGGCTGATAGATGGCAAAGTATCTGGAAGAGTTTTCTTTCTTATCTTAGAAGAAACAGTTCTGTTTTATCTTGTTAACTTGAGTGCGATTTTGTATATTGGAAATAGAAGTGAGAGACGGTCTAAACACAGTGGATATAATAGGTAGAAAGACACAAAAAGCTGGAGTAAAGGGCCTGTCCCACCAGCATGCAACTCCATGCAATGAGCGCGACCTAACGTGGTCGCTTGAGCCGTCCGACGTCGTGGGGCCGGTCCCACTTCGATCGCCGGAGCCGTGCAGAATTGTGCGGACTTTCATCCCGATATCACACGGGGCTCCGAAAAACTGACCATGTTCAAAAATTCCGCGCAGCAACGGCTTGTAGTCGTCTCGAACGCATTACACACCGCCTCGACGTCGTGCCTCCGTGACCCTCTCTGTAGGTGCCTCTGTGACCCTCTCTGTGTGTGGCTCCATGGCCCTCTCTGTGGGTGGCTCCATGGCCCTCTCTGTGTGTGGCTCTGTGCCCCTCTCTGTGTGTCCCTCTCTGTCCTGGCGAACTTACCTTTCAGTCTTCGCTCCAAGTTCGCCTCACTTCCCGCCGCGTTACGCCACTCACCCGACCTCCGCACGGCCCCCGCTGCCGGTTTGGTCGCGCTCACCGCATGGAGTCGGATGCTGGTAGGACAGGCCCTTAACTCAGCGGTCAGGCATCATGTAGGTGGGAAAGGAATAGGTGACTTTTTGGGTACGCTGGTCACACAATAACACAAAGAACATAAAATAGGAGCAGCGGTGGGCCATTTGGCTCTGCAAAACAAGCCTACTATTCATCATGATCGTGGCTGGTGTTCTACCTCAAACTATTTTGTTGCACCATTTAACAGTTATCTCGTTTCGCTCAATATCCCAAAATCCATCAATCCCTATTTTGAATGAAATCAGTGGCTGAGCATCCACAGCCCTCTAGGATAGAAAATTCCTAAGATTCACCACTTTTGGTGTAATAAAATTCTCCTCATCCCAGTCGTAACTGGCCTTCTCCTGTACTTGTGACCCTCTAGTCCTGGACGATTCTGCCAAGGAAGTCATCTTTCCTATAACTAACCACGTAACAATTCTGTAAGCTTCATTCTACGAGCTCCTCTTAAATTAGAAATTCCTCCTTTGAAAACAGAAGTATAAAATCAAGCCAGTGCTGAATCAAGGGTCAATGCTCTTCAGCAATTATGGAGATAATGCATGAACGCACAAAGATTATGAATGGAAGAAATAGGAGCAGAAGTAAGCCACCTGCTCCGCAAGCCTGCTCCAGCATTCAAGAAGTTCATGGATGATCTGACTCTAACTTCACGCTACAATCCCTTCTACACAGCAGATTTTCACTCCCTTCAACAGTCTATCTGCAGCTACTTTATAATTGTTCAAACATTCCATTAGCACTACCCTTTAAGGGGCTGCATAGGGTCGCAGCAGTAGAGTTGCTGCCTCACAGAGCCAGAGACCCAAGGTTAGATCCTGACTACGGGTGCTGTCTGTACAGAGTTTGCATGTTCTCCCTGTGACCGCATGGGTATTCTCTGGGTGCTCCGGTCTCCTCCCACACTCCAAAGATGTGCAGGTTTGTATGTTAATTGGTTTCAGTAAAATTGTCCCTAGTGTGTAGGATAGTGCTAGTGTACTGAGTGATGACTAGTTGGCACGGAGCCAGTGGACCAAAAGCTCTGCTCCTCCAAAGTAAAAAATAATTCCAAGGTTCATGATGCTCTAAGATGTGAAAATAATGCACCTTATCTCCGTCTTAAATGGGCAACACACTATATTAAACATTGAATTCCAAAATGTTAGGTTACCCCTACAAACCCTCCCTCCCCTTCCTCTTTCTCCCTGCACTGTCCCACCTGCACCCACACCTATTTCTCCTCTCTCCCCCCCCACCAAATGATTTCATCTGGCTGCACAATTTTGTCTCGCGCCTTCAGTTTTAATATCTGGCCTTTGTTCCAACAATCTACCCCCACCCACCACCCGCCCTCCCCCCCCGCGCCTTTGCCTATCTATCAGCTACCATGCATTGTCCTCCCCTCTTCCCTCTCCCAGTTTTCTTTTCCACACCCACGCCCCCTCCCACAATCAGTGTGAAGAAGGGTCCTGACTGGAAACGTCACCTATCCATGTTCTCCAGTGGTGCTGTCTTACTGAGATACACCAGATTTTTGATCCTATTTTGTAAACCAACAACTGCACTTCCTTGTTTCTACACTATATGAAACAGTAGCATTTCTAGACTCTCCAACATATGGGAACACCATTTCCACATCCACCCTTTCATGACATCTCAGGGTCTTGCGTTTCTATCAAGTTTCCCTTCACTCTGATCTAAGTGAGAATTTCATTGTTCCAGTTTGCAATATATGACAATAAAAAAACTCTCAACTGTTGAAATACAAACCTGCCCATATCCCTCTAAACCTATCCTATTCCTGTACCTGTATAATTGTTTCTTAAACGTTGCAATAGTCCCTGCCTCAACTACCTCCTCTGGCAGCTCCTTCCACACATGCACCACCCTTTGTGTGAAAAAGCTACCCCTCAGATTTCAATTAAATCTTTCCCCCTTCAACTTAGAGTCCTGAGCGCAACTTCCAAACCGATTGAAGACATTAAGTTTGAAACCATGCAATAACATAAAGAAAGTAATTTCATCTCTTTAATGTCATATATTTATTTCTGTTCAGTACAGTATCAATAAACCAAAGGAACACAGACCAAGACAGATTATTAACACTAAGCCTGAGCATTGTGTCAAACTTGTGAACGCAGCATATGTTTTGCTCTGCTTCTGTAATCTTGCTCCTGGCAAATTGCTGCCCATGTATCCGGGAAGCATCCACAGCTGAACACCAGAGGGCATCATTGGAATTAGATAAGGTTCCTAACTGTAAATCAGGTTTAATTTGCTCCACAGCACACAAGGTGCTGGAGTAACTCAGCGGTCAGGCAGCATCTCTGAAGGACGTGGATAGGCAACGTTTTGTTGGGATGACCCAAAACTTATTAAATTTTGGTGTTGCCATTTTTACTGTATTTCAGGTTTACAAACATTAACATATAATTCCATAAATCAATATTGAAACCATTTCTAGAGGGCAGCACGGTGGCACAGCGGTAGAGTTGCCCGCTTTACAGTGTCAGAGACCCAGGTTCGATCCCGACTACAGTTGCTGTCTGTATGGATTTTGTACGTTCTCCCTGTGACCGCGTGGGTTTTCTTTGGGTGTTCCACTTTCCTCCCACACTCCAAAAAACGTACATGTTTGCAGATTAATTGGCTTCAGTAAGTTGTAAAATTGTCCCTAGTCTGTGTAGGTTAGTGAACAGGCTGAACAATGGTCGGCAAGGACTCAGTGGTCAAAGGGCCTGTGTCTAACACCGTATCACAAAGGCTAAAGTGGCATTTTAAATAGAATATGCATTTGGTTGGAAGCCAGAGACATAGCTGTGTGGATCTTCGGAGTGCAATGAATTGTGTTTGGTCTGCCAACCTTCCTCGGTTGTGATCGAAAGATACACCATTCACACCGTTCTATGTTATCTCACTTTTCCATCCGCTCCTTACACACTAGGGGCAATTTACAGAGATAAATTAACCTACAATCGCGCATCTCTTTGTGATGTGGGGAGAAACTGGAGGAAACCCACGTCCTCAGAGGGAGAACGTACAAACTTCACACAGACAGCGCCCAAGGTCAGAGGTCCAAGCTGGGTCTCTGGTGGTGAAGGCAGAAGCTCTGGCAGCTGCACCACTGAGCCACCCCAACACCCCTTCACACCCTTTATATTTCCATGGCCTCCACCTCTGGGTCTGGAGGTCTTGATGCATTGGTCATTCTGTAAGGCAGAGTGCGGTGTGAAGGGCAAGAAGGCCTCAGATAACAGATCACGTGGCCCCTCCCAAACACTGACCAGATGGCTCTTCAAAACCCCCTTTTAGATGTGGACTACTATATATTAGCGCGACCAAGCACAGACTAGGCTATCGTCTCGCTGAACACCTTCGCTCAGTTTGCATGGGCCTACGCGATCTCCCGGTTGCTAAACACTTAACTCCCCATCCCATTCCCACACTGATCTTTCTGTCCTGTTCACTGTCAGAGTGAGGCCAAACTCAAGTTGGAATGACATAACTTAAGCTGAACATGTCTGATTTGATGTAGGCCGATTAACATACCATCATTGTTTTACAAACAGCTGATGCATACACGCACGTCTCACAGTTCTGTCGGGTAGACTGCACGGTTGTTCACAAAGCTGTCCTTTTAATTTCAAACTGGGGTTACTGCTTACAAAATACATTGGAACAGGATTTTTGGTTGATTAAATGCCTGCAAAACCCACGTAATTTTATAACTGCTGAATAGCCCCTCACAGTAATCTTTCTTCCTTTCCACAAAAGTACTCACATTTGCATTTTAAGAAGTTAATGCCCTGACCCGAATCCTGTGTCTGATACCATTCATTCACATTACCAGGCAACCGATCAAGTGTATCCCAGACCTAACACTCAGTGGAATGAGGAGACATGGGCTGTGTCAGACTGATGCCCATTTCCAGCTAATTTCACACTTCAGTTGGTTAGAACGTATAATGGTATCCAAACCCCAAGTTCAAGTTCAAGAGAGTTCATTGTCATGTGTCCCAGGACAATGAAATACTTGCTTTGCTTTAGCATTCCCATTGCTGTGGCAACGGGAAGTCATCCCATTGCCACAGACTGTCTTTATATTATTGGCCGAAGACAGACACAAATGGCTGGAGTAACTCAGCAGGTCAGGCCGCATCTCTGGAAAAACGAATAGGTGACGTTTCAGGTCGAGACCCATCTTCAGACCAAAAGTCGGGGGAAAGGAGAAACGAGAGATACAGAAGGTACTTAGGAGAAATGAATGGAAGATATGCAAAAAGCAACAATAATCAAGGAAATTGGATAATCAAGTATTAATGGTGTTCTGTGGCATGTTCAATTAAGTGAACACCACAACATTATTATTACAATAAGTTTTACCATTGCATCTGAACAATGACACAAATTCTGGAAGAACTTCACCAGTCAAACAGCTTGTGAGAAAGGGTCCCTGACAAAAATGTTTACTGGAGTCACAAGGAATTGCAAATGCTAGTTCACTTTAAAAAAAAAACAAAGTGTTGGAGTAACTCAGCCGGTCAGACCGCATCCATGTCTTCCAGAGATGATGTCTGACCCACTGAGTTACTCCAGCAGTACAGTGTCAGAGAGTCATAGAGTCAAACAGCATGGAAACAGCATAGGCCCTTCAGCCCAACTTGTCCATGCTGACCAACATGCCCCATCTACACTAGTCCCTCCCCTGCCTGTGTTTGCCCCGTATCTCTCTAAACCTATCCTATCCATGTACCAGTCCAAATGTTTTTAAACTTTGTAATAGTGCCTGCCTCAACTACCACCTCTGGCAGATCATTCCATAAACCTACCACCTTTGGTGTAAAAAGGTAACTGCAGATGAAAGTTACTCCAGCACTTTGTGTCTAGATGCTCCATTTAAGCTCGTCCCATTTGCCTGTACAAATGAAAGGCGATTTTGCAACTGCCAGGCGAATGGCCCTTTCAGGCAAAGTTAAAACGCTGCACTTTTATCAACTTTTGACTTGACTCCCACAAAGGCAACGGAAACGTGGCGACTCTTGTGTATTAAGCTCTTGTAGTTGAGTGTCATTGTGCCTGCGCATAGTAAGATTTTATAACGAACGGCATGCAAAACATAATTGCACTGTACCTAGGTACATGTGAAATAAAGTACCGTTGAACTGTTTATGGTTTCTCTTTCCACAGAGGCTGGAGATTGGATACGTTCTTCCAGCAGTTCCTCCTTTTGTTGCAGATTTCAGCATCAACATTTGTTTTCTTACATCTGAACAATTATTTGAGCAGGGAGCTCTTTGCAATCACATCCTACTTTGTGATTTAACTAGACACGCAGATTACATGACAACAGTCAACTGTGAAGATTGCCACAGCTGCCACAAGTCACACCACAAGTGCCACTCCAACAAATAAAACACACATGAGGAAAACTCACAGAAATGCAATGGTCCTCAGGGCAAGATGAAGTGGCGATGCCTACCTTTTGCAACGCGTCGGGACTCGTGGGAGAGGAGAGGGTGGTTGTGGAGAGGCCGGGAGCTGGGTTGTACGGGTGGCATGCCCTTCCCTGAATGCCACCTGATCTTCGTGACCAATCCACCATCCCCGAACTAAACCGTTGGCTCGCCGAGAGGGGAGGTTTGCTGAAGGTGGGCGAGTCCACCACGTTGGGCTTGCTGACTCCTACTTGCCATCGGAGCCCGTCCTTGCTGGAGCCGGACGCGTGCTGCGAGGCGGGCGGGTTGCAGGAGCCGGCCGCACACTGCCGCAGCTGCAGCCGCACCCCGCCGGCAGCCGGCTCCGAGCCCGCACCCTGCTGCACAGTCACCGCATCCAGGAGGCTGCCCGTCTGGCCGGCGGGGGGAGCGGCCGGGGGAGACGAGCTTCGCCCTGCGCCCGGCTTGCAAGCACCGCCGGCTGTGCAAGCGCTCGGGGGGTCGCGGCTGCCAACGCCCGTCCAGCGGCGCCCCACCTCGGCCTCGGGTCGCCCCTGAGCGCACAAGGCCTGGCAGCACTGTTTGCGGTTGTCGTGGCAGCCGCCAGCCACGCCCCCGGTGTGTGCGGCCGCATCCAGCCGCCTGCTGGCCGGCTCGCAGCCGGGCTTGCCCTCGATGCGTCGCCCCTTCGCCTGCCCAGCCCCGCTGGACGGGGGTTGCAGCCGGACGAAAAGGAAGGAAGTCTTGACTTGCTTCTCAGCCATTTCCTACTCGCACCATTAGCCAGCCTCGGTGGAAGGGAAGATTTCCTAGAAAACAAAATGCAAACGGTGATGATTTAGAAAGTTCAATGTCGTGAATTAAAACTTTTTTTTAAAAAAAGGTAGTCACTTAGTTTAGAGACACAAGGAACTGCAGATGCTGGAATGGATGGAATTCAAACTCAGCGGGTCAGGGATGTTTCTTTCATTCCGACGTTTCGGACCAAGCATCGCTTAACCATGGGTACACAAAATGCTGGAGAAACTCATCGCTTAACCATGTTGTCCAGAGATGCTGCCTGGCCCACCCAGTTAGTTACTCCAACACTTTGTTTAATACATAGAAACAAACAACAACAGATGCTCTTTAAAAACTTCGTATCTGGCCTGAAGTTTTAGTCTGAAGAAGGGTCCCGACCCGAAATGTTGCCCCCTCACGTTCTCCAGAGATGCTGCGTGGCCCACAGATTTACTCCAGCACGTGGTGTAGTTTACAGAAACAAAGAATGGTTGATGCTGGACTGGCTATAAACTTCTTGTCTGACCAGAATGTTCAAACTGAAAAAGGGTCCCGACCCAAAATGTCACCAATCCATGTTCTCCAGAGATGCTATCTGACTCGTTGAGTTACTCCAGCACTTTGTGTAGTTTCGTTTCGTTTCGTTTAGTTCAGAGATGCGGCATCGAAACATGACCACTGAAACTAAGCCACGCTGACCAGTGATCGTCCGTTCATGTTATCTCGTCCTCTCTTGACACGGCAGGGGACATTTTTTTTTTTTTAGAGGGCCAATTAACTTACAGACCCGCTCGTCTATGGGATGCGGGAGGAAACCCACGCGGTCAAGGGGAGAACGTGCAAACTCCACACAGACAGCACCCGATGTCAGGATCGAACCCGGGACTGTGAAGCAGCAGCTCCGGCAGCTGAGCTCGCTTGGTGAGAGCAGTCTTGCCTTTCCCACACTCCCACCCCCCCAATAAAGTAAACATTGCATTTGGCAACCTCGTTTCTCCCGCGGCATGTAGAACATTACCCAGAAGAATTGAAACACTCAGAGCATTAACCGTTCATCAGCCAAGCAGCAGCAGCAGCAGCAGCAGCGTGTAGCATTGTAAGATGGTATCCATTAATAACTGGCAGCCAATGTTTCTCGCTCTCTCTTTGCCAGCCCGGCGTTGTACAACAGCACTTTCATCAAGAATCAGCCTAAAACCCCATCGGATCCAAGGCCACCCATCCAACTGCGGACCGCGACCACACCACGCGTGCCCCCCTGGAATGACAGACCTGCGTTGCAATGCTCCCGTGTGTTGCTTCAATCGCAAAGCACCTCATAAACTCCCTGGAATTGAGGCGCCTTGTTTTTTTTCCAACTCCCCTCTTTTTCCCCGCTGCATCACTTTGAAAATCGTCGTGTGGTTTCGTTGTGATGCGACGAGTTGAATGGACAGCACGTACAGGGAAATGCCATTCACATCACCAAGGGACTTTAGTCATCCTGATCATCTAGCCCGCGATGCGTTGATCGTGAGCCCATCTCTCTGCCAAAGCTAGACACAAAATGCTGGAGCAACTCAGCGGGGCAGGCAGCATCTCTGGAGAGAAAGAATGGGCGGTGTTTCGGGCCGAGACCCTTCTTCAGACCTTTTCCAACGTTTATTTTCCCCCCGACTCTCAGTCTGGAGAAGGGTCTCGACCCGAAACGTCACCTATTTCCTTTCTCCAGAGATGCTGTCTGGCCCGCTGGGTTACTCCAGCTTTTTTGTATCTTCCACTTCGTTCCCGAACCAGTCTTCTTACAACTCACAGGAACGTGGAATCAAATACTTTCGTCGCTCACGGTACAAGATTCACGAAAAAGAAGTTGACGAACAAGAGCCCTATTGTAATCAGTGACTAATGTTATATATTTAATTCTCTACACATTGTTTTACATAACCTGCAAAAACATATACCTCATCTACTTACTTCCCAGAGAAAGATGTGTCTCGAAGTTGCAGGGTCTGTAGTGTAAAAGCGGGGTGCTACATTAGAAAGCGCGCACACTCACATTACAACTGGCCTGGCTGCATCTGGCATTCATTGAAAAGCCGCCTACGCTTTGGTCAGCGCAGAAGAACCATAAACTAATCTCTAGGGACCAACTGGCAATCGGGGGAGGCTGACGAATAATATTTACTGATAACTTACAATACTGTTTATAAAGAGAAGCCTCCACACAAAAGGGCTGTTTAGGAAGTCGCTGCCAAATGCATTACTTTTGGTATAATCGAGTCTCTGTTAACTTGAGAACTGTGCAAGTCTCCGTGTCAATGTGATCTTTGGTGAGGAGAGAATCACACTGCTCGTTGACCAAAGACCAGGCACTGCTCCAAGCCCAAACAAATAACTTGAAGCTGTTAAATGTACACATGTCATGCTAATATTTCTCAAGTGCCATTTTATAAATGGATTAATTTACATATTACAAATAAATACTTAATGTGTTGATAATTATAGATAATTTCCCAGAGAATGTATCTTTTTTAAAGACACACTATCTTCAGGACAATCAGATAACAAGCCACTCTCTTCCTAATCCTCAAGGGATCAGGTTAATCAGGTCAATCAGGGATCAGGTCAGAGAATAGGGACAGGTTCAGATTGTGTCAGAGTTTAGAAGGATGAGGGGGAATCTCATAGAAACATATACAATTATAAAAGGACTGGACAAGCTAGATGCAGGAAAAATGTTCCCAATGTTGGGCGAGTCCAGAACCAGGGGCCACAGTAAAGGGGAGGTCATTTAGGACTGAGGTGAGAAATCACTTTTTCACCCAGAGAGTTGTGAATTTGTGGAATTCCCTGCCACAGAGGGCAGTGGAGGCCAAATCACTGGATTGATTTAAGAGAGTTAGATAGAGCTCTAGGGGCTAGTGGAATCAAGGGATATGGGGAGAAGGCAGGCACAGGCTATTGATTGGGGACGATCAGCCATGATCACAATGAATGGCGGTGCTGGCTCGAAGGGCTGAACAGCCTTCTCCTGCACCTATTTTCTATGTTTCTATGTTTCTAGAACAAATACTATATATTCCCCGAAACATCACACATCCTTTTTCTCACATCCTATTGTCAGTCTGAAGAAGGGTCCCAACCCGAAACGTCACACATCCTTTATGTCCAGACATGCTGCCAGACCCGTTGAGTTACTCCAGCATTTTGTGTCTATCTTACTATGTAGTCAAGTTGAGTTGAGTTTTTTGTCATATTTAGTTTAGTTCCGTTTAGTTAAGGGATACAGCATAGAGACAGGCCACTGAGACCACACCAATCATCGATCACCCATTCATACAAGTTCTAAGTTATCCAATTTTTGCATCCACTCCCTCTGCTAGGCTGAGATCTTAAGCTGTTCTCTGGCTCATTTCAGCCCAAATGATGAGATGGCACCTCAAACCTAATAAATACCCCAGAACTTGGAGTGTTTGGAGATACAGCATGGAAACAGGCCCTGCGTCCACCAATTCCACATCGACCATCGATCACCCATTCACACTAGTTCTATACATTGGAGGAACTACAGATGCACACTAGTTCTATGTTAGCCCACTTTCTCATGCACTCCCGACACACTCGGGGCAATTTACAGAGGCCAATTAACCTACAAACCCGCACATCTTTGAGATGTGGGAGGAAATCCAAGCACCCGGAGGAAACTCACTCAGTCACAGGGAATATGTGCAAACTCCACACACAGAGCACCCAAAGTCAGGAGAAACATTTCTCCACTCTCAGACGATAGTTGATGTCACACTAATTTCAAACAGTCCCCACTTCAAATTAACCTTGGTCAGACAGCAAGATTTTTCATTGTATCTTTATCTCATTGTACCTGTACATGTGGACTGTGCAGTGTCCCAAAATTGGATGAGATGATGCTTGAAAGGCAAATTAGTCTGGGTTAGATTTAGCTATGGTGAGATGGGTCCCAAGAATATACATGGTTTGGTTTCAGCATAACAGCAGAACCATCTGCAGTCTAGTTCTGTGTGAACCAGGTACTACCCAAGAGCTAAGGTGCTCTGCTCCAGACTGTGCAGCTATATTCCTTTACTGCTCCAACCCATGCCACAGCAGACTGCTTTAGGGATTTGTTGCTTTTCTAAACAGTTCTTGAATCATCAACAACCAAACTCTTACTGTCACAATGATTAGTTGAGCCACCAAATAATTTCATCCACATAGACAACAAATAGAAGCATAAGAGGCCACTGCACATATCAGTCATAGAGAGTAACAGTCAAACAGCATGGAAACAGACCCTTTTGGCCCAACTTGTCCACATTGACCCACATGACCCATCCACACTAGTCCCATCTGCCTGCACTTGAACCATATCCCTCTAAAACCATCCTATCCATATACCTGTCTAAATGTTTCTTAAAAGTTGCAATAGTACCTGACTCAACTACTTCCTCCAGCGGCTCGTTCCATACACCCACTATCCTTTGTGTAAAAAAGTTACCCCTCAGGTTCTTATTGAATCTTTTCCCGCCTCACCCTAAACCAAGGTCCTCTGGTTCTCGATTCCGCTACTCTGTGCAAAAATCTGTGTGTTTACCCGATCTATTCATGTAATAATTTTGCACACCTCTATAGGATCATCCCTCACCCTCCAGCGCTCCAATGAACAGTTAACATGGTGACCAAAACTGAACACAATATTCTAAATATGGCCTCACCAACGTCTTACACAACTGCAGCATAGCAGGCTTCGAAATAGCCCAAGGTGCGTTTTCCTTGAATGGTTTGCATTGATTCAGCGTCTTTCACTATCTGCAGTTCACCTCAAAGTAATTGGAAACCAGTGGGGGAACCCAGAATGGCAGACAGCATCTGTGGAGGGATTGGACAAACAATGTTTCATGTCAGAACCCTTCTTCAGACTGCAATCTGAAAATCAAGCCTGAAGAAGAGTCCCGACCCAAAACGTAATTTGAACATTCACTCCACATATGCTGCCTGGACCTGCTGAGTTCCTCCAGCACTTTATGTTTTGCTCAAGATTCCAGCATCTGCAGTCCCTTGTGACTTCAATGTACTTGATTGTGAAGACACTACTTCCGAAATGTAACTGTTGCTGCAACATAGAGAGATACATCAGCCAATTTACAGATAACACACTCCCAGAAACACTATTAGGTTAAATTACAAGATCATTTGCATTTTTAGGAGTTTGTTCGGGGATCTTCTATACTCTGAAATAATGGTGCCAGATCTGATCCCTCCACTAAGGAGGCCTGGAAGGTTTTTAGGTTAACATCTCAAATGAGGGACAATACATCCTTGAGCAGAGAATTTTCTCTGAGCGATCTGACCTCATAGGTTCATAAGTTATAGGAGCAGAATTATGCCATTCAATTCAGCCCATCAAATCAATTCCGCCATTCATCATGGTTGATCTATCTTTCCCTCTCAACCCTGTTCTCCTGCCTTCTCCCCATAACAGCCCCTCTCACCGTTACTAATCAAGAATCTGTCAATCTCCACCTTACAAATATCCATTGACTTACTGTGGCAGTGAATTCCACAGATTCGCCACCCTCTGACTAAAGAAATTCCTCCTCACCTCCTTTCTAAAGATGCGTCCTCTGGTCCTGGACTCTCCCACTTGTGGCAAACATCCTCTCCACGTTGGAGAAAATGTGCTATCTCTAAAGGACAGCTGAAATTATAACACCGGATTCCACTTTGAATCCCTGGACCAGCATCCAGACGATCAGTAAGAGTCGAGAATCAAGAGAGTGTTTTATTGTCACCTGTCCCAGATAGAACAATGACAGTCGTACTTGCTGCGGCACCACAGAATATGTAAACATAGTACACTGTAAATAATATGATAAACGAGAGTGAAAAAAAAGTAAAGACCCAGAGATACGAGTTCATATACAACCAAGTCAGCTGGGATTAAAAATCTAGGATAAAAAGTTGATGATATTTATGACGACATTAAACATTAGAAGATTATTATAAAAACACAAAATGCTGGAGGAACTCAGTGGCTCAGGACCCCCCTTCACAGTCCAAAGAAGGGCCCGGAGATGTCATGCTGGCTGTCCATTCCTTCCTGGCACGCTGAGTTCCTCCAGCATTTTGTGTTTTGTTCATAATCACAGAATCTGCAATTTCTTGTGTCTCCATTATAAAAACACATGTGGTTCACTCATGTCTTTGGGGAAGATTTACCCAAAACAGTAAAAATGAACTGGAGAAAGAAAGAATATCTCACCTCCAAAGGAAGGGAATGGCATGTTTTCTCCTTTTGCATGTTGCCATTACATAGAAACATAGAAAATAGGAGCAGGAGTAGGCCATTCGGCCCTTCGAGCCTGCACCGCCATTCAATATGATCATGGTTGATCATCCAACTCAGTATCCTGTACCTGCCTTCTCTCCATACCCCCTGATCCCTCTAGCCACAAGGGCCACATCTAACTCCCTCTTAAATATAGCCAATGAACTGGCGTCAACTACCTTCTGTGGCAGAGAATTCCAGAGACTCACCACTCTCTGTGTGAAAAACGATTTTCTCATCTTGGTCCTAAAGAATTCCCCCTTATCCTTAGACTGTGACCCCTTGTTCTGGACCTCCCCAACATCGGGAACAATCTTCCTGCATCTAACCTATCCAACCCCTTAAGAATTTTGTAAGTTTCTATAAGATCCCCACTCAGTCTCCTAAATCCTAGCGAGTACAAGCCAAGTCTATCCAGTCTTTCCTCACATGAAAGTCCTGACATCCCAGGAATCAGTCTGGTGAACCTTCTCTGTACCCCCTCTATGGCAAGAATGTCTTTTCTCAGATTTGGAGACCAAAACTGTACGCAATACTCCATGTGTGGTCTCACCAAAACCCTGTACAACTGCAGTAGAACCTCCCTGCTCCTATACTCAAATCCTTTTGCTATGAATGCTAACATACCATTCGCTTTCTTCACTGCCTGCTGCACCTACATGCCTACTTTCAATGATTGGTGTACCATGACACCCAGGTCTCGTTGCATCTCCCCTTTTCCTAATTTGCCACCATTCAGATATTAGCCTACCCTCCTGTTTTTGCCACTAAAGTGGATAACCTCACATTTATCCACATTATACTGCATCTGCCATGCATTTGCTCACTCACCCAGCCTATCCAAGTCACCTTGCAGCCTCCTAGCAACCTCCTCACACCCTACACTTGGTGTCATCCGCAAACTTGGTGCATTCAATTCCCTCATCCAAATCATTAATATATATTGTCAGCTGGTCCCAGCACTGAGGCGGTAGTCACTGCCTGCCATTCTGAAAAGGACTTTAGTCCTACCCTTTGTTTCTTGTCTGCAGCCAGTGTGTGCTTTACGTTTGTATACTAATCTCTTATGCCTTGTCGAAAGCCTTCTGAACGTCTAGATATAACACATCCACTGGTTTCTCCCTTATCCACTCTGCTATTACATCCTCGAAAAATTGATTCATCCATGATTTACCTTTCGTAAATCCATGTTGACTAATGATTTCCACTTTCCAAATGTACTGCTATTCCATCTTTACTCTGATTCACTTCTTTCAATTTACCCATCACTACTTCCGGGCTAACGGGATGATTTCACAGATTGTTGTATGACAGATGCATCCATGCAGTCTTTAATCATACCATCCATTGCACATCCACTGTCAACCCTTTAAGAATCACTTGCCAATCTATCTTGGCCAATTCACGTCTCATACCTTCAAAGTTACCTTTGTTTAAGTTCAGAACCCTTGTTTCTGACTTAATTATGTTACTCTCCATCCTAATGAAGAACTCAACCATATTATGGTCACTCTTGCCCATTACATGTTATAAGTCCATGCTCATTTTTCAGGCCACTATAACACTATGTAGAAACAGGAAACTGCAGATGCTGGTTCACACAAAAGGAAACAAAATGCTGGAGTAATTCAGTGGGTCAGGCAGCATCTCTGGAGGACAAGGATATGGAAGCTTACAACTCAACCGGATGACCATTGAATTCTCCAATTTTAGGTAATCTCTAACAACCCCTCACCCCCCCCCTCCCCTCCCCCCCCTTCCCCTTTTCCCACTTGCCCCCTCCTTTCTACCTCCCTTCTCCTGTGCCCCACGTAGATTCACAACTATTTCTTCACCCCCCCCCTCCCCTCCTCCTCCATCTACATTCCATCCTCACAATTTGCAAACTCTTCAATCCTGCTGTCTCATATATTTGCTTTAATCTCTGGTGTTTGTTCCAACCATCTGCCTATTAAAAACCCTTGTTGCCTGTGTCCATCTGTTACCTGCCACCCATTGTCCTGCCTCTCCTCCCCCACAACTTTCTTCCCCGCACATTTCCAATCCGTCTGAAGAAGGGTCCCGACCCGAAATGTTACCAATCCATGTTCTCCAGAGATGTTGCCTGACCCATGGAGTTACTCCAGCATTTTGTGTCCTTGCACTCCAACACCATCTTCATTTCATGTATTATCGTGGTAGTATCTTAACTCCAAAACATATCCTCAAAGTCGTGACTGTGGGCAAATCTTGAGGAGCTAAGAACACCAGCTGAACCCAGGGATAATGTGGTGTTGCCATTCATTAAAGGACGTTTGATGTCTGCAGGTGATAGCTGTCGGCTGGACTTAAGATCATCGCTGAGAATAGACCCATAAATAAAGTATAATTTCTGCAGCAATTGGGGCACTGAATACATGTTTTGGCAACCACAAGATTTGCACCCAGAATTTCCCAATCCCCTTAAGTTCTGTAATATCCTCCCTCAACCAATCCATCACTCCCCTTTTTCTCCCACGAGTCAGGGGTTAAAATCTACCTTTGATTAAGTCAATTTCTGTCTTATTGTGTAACTGGAAAGCATCTTAGCCCTGTTGATATGCATCATACAAAAATACATGCTGCGTGTGGTTTGTTTAATTCAATATTGACTCTGTATGAAATTGTTAGGTTTCCCTTTCCCCTCCCTTTGTGTGGTACCTCTCCTGCCTTTGTGATTTCTCTGTCTGGCTCATTGAGCGTTTTATGAAGGCAACCCATATTGAATCAGAGAAAATCCATGGGAACAGTAAGCTTGATTTTGGTTTTCTGACATTTCCATTCTGGCATTCAGACAATGATGGCTTACTGCCATCCCAGATTACCGCCGTTGACTTTACAACTGGAAAAGGCTTTGTACACTGCAGAACCTTGAGTCAGCCTGCAGATACCCAATCATTTTCACAAAACAAACTGTGTTCGTGTTAGTGTCTGAGCGTGGGCCTGCTGGAGCATGGTGGCCAGTGTGGCACTCAGAGTACGGATGGAGAACAGCGCTTACAGTGCCAGAGACCCGGGTTCAATCCTGATTACGGGTGCTCTCTGTCCAGAGTTTGTTCGTTCTCCCTGTGACCAAGGGCGGTCTGGTTTCCTCCCTTACTCCAAAGACATACAGGTTTGTAGGTTGATACAATGAGCTGGAGTAACCCAGCGGGTCAGGCAGCATGTCTGGAGACAAGGAATATTCCTTTTCCTCCACAGATGCTGCCTGACCCGCTGAGTTACTCCAGCAATTTGTGTCTATCTTCGGTAAAACCAGCATCTGCAGTTACTTCCTACACAGGTTTGTAGGTTAATTGGTTTCTGTAAATTGTAAAATTATCCCTATTGTATGTAGGTTAGCGTACAGGGTGATCGCTGGTCGGCACAGATTCGATGGGCTGAAGGGCCTGTTTCTGCACTGTATTTCTAACGTCCAATTTCCGGAAGTGGCGGCGCCTCGCGGCAGCGGCCTCTGCAGTCCGACTGCCTTTTTTTTCTTTTTGTACTGTTAAGTGCATGTTTTGGTTGTAGTTTATATATTATTTTTAGCTGTGTATATGGGGGGGGGCTGGGGGGGGCGGGACTTTTAAATCTCTTCCCTGTACGGGGGACCCGACCTTTTCCCTGTGGGGTCTCCGTTGTCGTTGGGGCCTAGCACCGTGGAGCGGCTTCCAACCGGAACCGACCTGGGGGCTCCAGTCGCAGAGCCTGCGGACTCGCCATCGCGGAGCTGGCCGGCTTCGGAGTGTGGAGAGCTGTGGTGGCGCGCGGCTGCGACCCAGCTTCGGAGGCTCCGGCTGCAGGCCCGGTGGACGGTGACATCGGGAGCTCGCGGGTCCCAGGTGGGAGACCTCTTTTCGGAGCTCCAGCAACGGCAACTTCTCCCGCCCGAATTGCGGGGTTGAAAACGACCCGGAGCGGGGCCTTACATCGCCCAGCGCGGCTTTAACGGCTGCTGGATTTACCATCGCCCGGCAGGGGCTTTAACATCAGGAGAAGAATAAAGAACAGGGAAGAGACAAGACTTTGCCTTTCATCACAGTGAGGAGGTGTTTGGAGTTTCACTGTGATGGATGTTTATGTAAATTGTGTTAATTGTGTGTCTTGGTTTTTTTTCTTGTTTGTATGACTGCAGAAACATAATTTTGATTGAACTTAGGTTCAAATGACAATAAACGTTATTCTATTCTATTCTATTCTATTCTAAAGTAAAGTAAAACTGTTGCAAGAAATGGTGGATTTAGTGCAGGGACCTGAAATCCAGGTTTGCTCCAAGCTGGGAGGCCTGGAATTGAGTTGGAAGCCACAAGGCACAAGATGGTGGCACAGGCAAGTGTTGAGGAAACACACATGGCTGTGGTAGTGAATCCACGTCAGAACATGGTCGTAGAGCCGGAGAGCAGCAGGAATCACAGAGGGAGAGCAGTGAGAGAGGGTCTCACAGAACTCATGGAGAGAGGAGGAGAACTTCTTTAAAGTAGGGAATCCTTAAGGAGATTTTGCTGTGAGAGTTAAAATATAGAATCAAAGAGCTGCAGATGCTGATTAATACACAAAGGACACAAAGCGAGGAAGCATCTCTGGAGAACATGGTGGCATTACAGGTCCAGACGCTTCTTGAGACCGGGGACTCAAGAATCCTTTTTCTCTAGGGATGCTGCCTGACCCGCTGTGTTTCTCCAGTCCGTTGTGTTTATCTGCAGTGCAAACCACTCTAATGCGCCATCTCTTGCACTACCATGAACTTGTTTCTTATCTAATTGCATTTTACACTGATATCATATTTACGTGCATATTTTGTTTGTCCTTTTTACCGTTTTTCATTATTTACGTATAATTTATGTTTTTGTGCGTTTGTAAGAGTCTATGAGCCTCCGATGCTGCTGGAAGCAAGATTGTACTATATCTCATTGTACTGGTGTAGGAAGGGGCTGCAAATGACGCCCAAGTGGGACAGGCCCTTAACTCACTCTCTGGATTTCTTTATGGATAAGGGCCATCGCTTTACATTTTGCAATGCTCTCAACAATATTCGTTCTTCATAGTTCGGTTGAAGATATGTCATGTGGGGGAGAACTTCAGCACCAGAATGTGCAGAATTGGTGACATTGAATTGACATCCATTTGGTTTTCATTCTCGTTACCTATAATGGAACAAAACATTTAGCCTGGTGTGTAACAGGGATGCCTTATCAACATCATCTGTTATACACCATCACTGACATGAACATCCCACCCTTTTTGTGCAGAATGTATGATTGATGTGATGTTAGGGACACAGAGGGCCAACCCTTCCAACTGGTGTAAGAAGGAACTGCAGATGCTGGTTTAAACCGGAGATAGACACAACTGGTCCTGGCTTTCCATGAGTAATGTAACACATCAGAAGGAAGCTAGCATCTGTGGAACTAAGTGATCACAAGCAGGGCAAAAGAGGAATGATTGCACATTTCAATTTTTTTTTAAAGAAAGAGTTTGTAAAAATTCAGAGGTAGATGCAAAGTGCTGGAGTAACTCAGACAGTATTTCTGGAAAAAAAGGATAGCTGACGTTTTGGGTCGGGACCCTGGTTCAGAATTTCAGGTCAAAATTTTTAAAATGTATGTTGTTTATGATTTTGCTGTTTCGAAGTGATTTACTATCTTCATGCTCTGCACGGTAGATAAAGTTATTACAAATAAGATTCTTTCTGTGACTGAATTGCCTTATATTTCCTAATCATTAGATAACATTTAATTTATTCTATGATTCTTGTAATCCCAGATGAAACTTGTAACAGTAGAGTCTACTTTAAAAAAAAAAAGGTTTTGGAATATATATCGGGATTGACTGAAATAAGTACAATAATTGCGGCAGAAAAATCATTTTTATAGCATTAATTCTACCGAACATTGAAATAGGAAGTGTTTTCCAGTATTGAATATTCTTATTTAGTTTATTCAGTAAAGATTAATGGAGGTTTAGCTC
This sequence comes from Okamejei kenojei, assembly GCA_035221665.1. Taxonomy (NCBI): domain Eukaryota; kingdom Metazoa; phylum Chordata; class Chondrichthyes; order Rajiformes; family Rajidae; genus Okamejei; species Okamejei kenojei. The sequence continues at coordinate 50,568,413 of CM069131.1, read as the reverse complement.
TACCAAATTTTTTGTTTTATTTTTGGGCAGCTTATATTAAAAACATGAATATTTGGCTGGAAGAAATGGATCAACAACCAGAATGGCTAAGGATGGAAAAGGAGGACTGACTACCTTTTGAAATCGGTTCGATTATATTTGCACCGACAAAATTGCACAAAAAAACCTATGGGGAAAACCCTATAATATATAGTGGTACACGAATCTGGAAACAACTTAAAAAGGCTTTAAAACTGGATAATATACCACTCTGTTTCCCTATTGTAAACAATCCCTTATTTAAACCATCCATGCTGGATAAAGGCTTTATACAATGGAAAAACTATGGAATCAAAAAGATGGAACACCTTTATAAGAAAGGCACTTATCTTTCATTTCAGGAACTGCAACAGATTTATGGATTACCATCAAATAATCTTTTTCAATATCTACAACTCAGATGTTAATTATGTTAAATCAAATACACAAGATTAAAGGAATAAGGAACCAGAAATCCTTGATGAATGTCTGAATAAGCATCCTAATACAGAAAAATTAACAACTTATATTTACAATACCCTTTTAGATAGCGAGATACCATCGATGGAATCATATAGACATACATGGGAAAATGAAATTAATCAATCCATAACGAAAGATATATGGGACAAAGTTTACAATATATACATCAATGCTCGCTAAACTCCAGACATGCTTTAATACAATTTAAAGTATTACATAGAATACATTACTCCAAAGTTAAATTAAATAGAATCTTTCCACAGATATCCTCTACGTGCGATAAATGTCAACATCTAGAGGCTAATTTAACACATACTTTTGCAAATTGCATAAAAATTAAGAATTTCTGGATTGAGATTTTTAGAATAACTTCTGAAGTTATTAATACTAAACTGGATCCGAACCCAAAATTAATAATACTTGGAACATCAGAACAAAGTTTAACTCTTACAACAAGGCAAAGAAATTTCCTAGATTACAGTATAATAATTGGGAAGAAATTAATGTTAAAATTTTGGAAAGGCCCTATATCCCCCACAATTAAAATGTGGATTACGGAAATGTCGGAGACCCTACACCTGGAAAGAATCAGATTTGCCCTAATGGACAAACAAGAAGTTTTCGTTAGAACATGGTCTTCTTTCATTGATTACTTAAAAGGGTAGAATGGTTCGGCAGGGAACCCAAACTGAAACTCAGGATTAGATGAAAAGTTATATTTTATATTCCTTGATCTTATCTCCTATGATGTATTAATAGTAAATTATTCCATTCTTTATGATTTTCTTTTTTGATGTTGATTTTTATTTTATTTTTCTTTCTGTTTTCCTTTCTTTAAAAAAAATTAAAATTATTAGTCAAAATGATTTACTTGACAATATTAATAATGTATGACCATTGTATATGAAATATTGCTATCATAACATATGTTTGCTAAATCACTGTCTACATACTCTAATAAAAATATATATTAATTAAAAAATTAAAAAAATTAAAAGATAACATTTAATATTACAGCATGAACCACTTTAAGTATATTCAAGAATGAGACAGATTAATTTTGAGCTGAAGAGTTGCAAGAGTTATGGGCAGAAATACACCAGCGCAGGGGAGACTCCAGATATAGATCTTCTTAATGTCAGCTCTGCCCCTATTCATATTTCTAATTGATTGATTGAAAGATACAACTATGGAATACACTCTTTGGCCCACCGAGTCCACTCCGACCATTCGCATTAGTTCAATGTTACCCCACTCTCTCATACACTCCCTATACATGAGGGGTAATTTAGAGAGGCGTATTAACCTACAATCCCACACAATTTTGGGGTGTGGGAGAAAACCGGAGACCCAGCAGAAATGAACCTGGTCAAGGGAAAACGTGCATACTCTACACAGACAGCACCCAAAGCCAGAATAAAGCCTGGGTCTCTGGTGCTGTGAGGCAGCAGCTCTACCATTGTGGCACTCTTCCTACCAATACAATGTTAATGAAACCTTTCCATAATTGGTGCCAGGTTCGAAAATGTGCTTCAGAAAGTGGGCTTAATGCAGGTCCCTGGAACTAACTGGGCCCAACCATCCTACTTGAGGGCTGAAGAAAGGTCTCGACCCGAAACGTCACCCATTCCTTCTCCCCAGCGATGCTGCCTGTCCCGCTGAGTAACTCCAGCATTTTGTGTCTATCTTCGGTTTAAACTAGCATCTGCAGTTCCTTCCTACACATCCTACTTGGGGCACTAGGCCTGTGGACAGTGGAAGGAATCTCACACAGGTACAGCAGCCGGTGGCTTTGCCGAGGTTGCACCAAGGCATCTTGTTGGAGTGGAGTAGACTGCAGGCTACACTCAGGCTGAACTAACTATCAAAGTGCTGGTGCAAGTGCCAGAAGCCTGAAATGAAAGGTGTCCCATCCCCTGCACGTTGAACATGGAAGGGAAAAAGTAAAGATAGAAGCAACCATGAAAATTCTTCGGCTCTCCCAGGCAGTATACTGCAAAAGGACAATGTGCCATTTCCACATGTGCAATTTCCATTTGGCTTTTTAATGTGGGTTGGGGATTATGGAGTGAGGTGTGTGGGATGGTAGTAATGCAGAAGGCCACTTTATGCAGTAAAGGTCCATTGATGCAGATACAGGTTTGCAGGTGTGACGTCTCCCTCAACAGGAGTTGCCACTTCGCCGGAGCAACACGGTCGTGCGGCGGTAGAGTCGCTGCCTTACAGCACCAGAGATGCACAAGGGTTTGATACCGACTACAGGTGCTGGTACCACGGGGACGGAGTATGTACGTTCTCCCTGAGCGTGTGGGTTTTCCATGGGTGTTCCAGTTTCCCCCCACATCCCAAAGATGTGCAGGTTTATAGGTTAATTGGCTTCTGTAAATTGTCCCTAGTGATTAGTTTAGCGATACAGCGCAGAAACAGGCCCTTCGGCCCACCGTGGTAACCTGTCCGTGGTAACCAGTGATCCACATTCGCTACCCAACAATCTTTACCAAAGCCAATTAACCTACAAACCCGTACCTCTTTTGAGTCTGGGATGGAAACTGTGGAGCACCCAGAGAAAACCCATGGGGTCACGGGGAGAAAATACAAACTTTGTACAGACAGCATCCATTGTCAGGATCAAACCCGAGTCTCTGGCGCTGTAAGGCAGCAACTCTCCCGCTGCGCCACCGTGAAGCCCTCTTGCATGTATCTAGTGCGTAGGATGGAACTATTGTACGGGCAATCGATGGTCAGAGTGGACTCAGTGGTCCGAAAGCCCCGTTTCCACGCTGTATCTCTAAAGTCGACACCTTTGTCTGGATCTGACCTGGGTCAGGGCTTTTGACTTGGGTAGATGCAAGCAATATTCAACAAGTAGGTTCAGGCAAGAGGCACTGAAGAGCAGAATTTGAGAGGCCATTTGTTCATTTGTTCATAGGACATGCACATTACGAACACTCTTATCTCTAATTGCTCCCAGGACCGAATGGATTATTAGGACATTTCAGGTTTAAGTTTATTATTGTCATGTGTATCAAGGTACAGTGAAATGCTTTGTTTTGCATACAAACCAAACAGGTCAGATATTCCACAGATAAATACAATCAAGTGAAACTCAAATACAATAGAGAGAGCAAAGGGAAAGATACAGAACGCAGAACATAGTTCTCAGCATTGTAGCACATCAGTTCTCTTGACAAAGTCCAATGTCCTTTTAATGCGGTCGAGGTGAATTGGAGAGAGTATTCTAGATTTTGGAAGTTTCCATTCAAAAGCTTGATAATGGAGTTGCAGAGTCTGAGTCTGGTGGTGCACGCTTTCAAGCTTCTGTCCCTTCCGCAAAGGAGGAGAAGGAATGACTTGAGTGGGACAGGTCTTTGATTCTGTAGGCTGCTTTTCCAAAATAGCATGAGGTGTGATGGGGTCAATGGGGGGAAGTCTGGTCCGTGTAATGGACTGGGCTACATCTACAACTCTCCGCAATTTCTTGCAACCTGGAAAACTGTGATTTGGGGTGAATGAGGCAAGGACAACACGAGTGGCCCAGATGGGGGTCTGTTGCAAGCCAATAATTTCAAGAACACCATTACTGACTGAAGCATTTTAGTCCAGTTTGCTTAAGACCCCAAGTTTACTGATGGCATTCAAATTCATGTCTCCAGGTCAATAATACAGGCATCCAGACACCATTCCAGTACTTTAATTGTTGTAGGATTATATTTCATATTACAAACGTGTTCCAATCTCTTAAGAAAAGGTGTATTTTGTTTTATAATATTGATTCAGCTCCAAATTATTGAATCAGTCCCAAAGGGAAATTAGGCAATTATTTCAGGAACGGGACCCGGATTAATTCTCCCCCAATGGTGGAAGCAGTAATAATGAGATGTCTGGGGATATGCAAGTGTTGGAGGTGGCAAGGGTCATGATGACATGAGTGAGTGATGTTCCCATTGGCCCTCGCCATCAATGGCTGCTCCAAAGGCTAGTTTGGTGAATGCACACCATCTCATTCAGACTCCATGTTTCAAAGACACATCCCCAACTTTAATATGCAAGCAAGGTGACAGGCAAGTCTGTAGATGAAGGCGTGCAAAGATCAAAGATAGACTTGGAAGATAGACTTGGAATTTAAAATACAGAAACGAATAAACATTTATCTCCAGTGACATTGCACAATATTTAATATAATGTTGACCCGCTGTTTCTCCTGATACTTCACCCACTTTGATGGAATGGAATATTACACATGTGACACAGCTAGCATAATCCTCCATACCTAAAGGAGAGGTCATTTAAGACTGAGGTGAGAAAAAACCTTTTTACCCAGAGAGTTGTGAATGTATGGAATTCCTTGCCGCAGAGGGCAGTGGAGGCCAAATCACTGGATGGATTTAAGAGAGAGTTGGATAGAGCTCTAGGGGCTAGTGGAGTCAAGGGATATGGGGAGAAGGCAGGCACGGGTTATTGATAGCGGACGATCAGCCATGATCACAATGAATGGCGGTGCTGGCTCGAAGGGCCGAATGGCCTCCTCCTGCACCTATTTTCTATGTTTCTATGTTTCTAACACTGCCATCCAAGCTGAGGAAGTGATCATGAATTAATACAAAACAATGTTTCGCTCAAGATGAGGATTTTGTTCAGCATTTCCTATTATAGAAAGAAAAATTTAAAGCAACATGAACATACATTCCTCACGATATCAAAGCCAGGATTGATCTGAGATACTTCAACTATTTATTTACTGGAGCAGACACAGATAAGAGGAGATTATAAGTGAGGCTTTTAAAATGATGGAGGAGTTAGATAAGGTGAATTGAGAAAGACTGTTTCCTCTGAGCAGTCAGTGAGAAGGAGCCTTCCATATCAATTGTCAATATCAATATCAACATCCTCCAAAGATGTTGCCTGACCGCCGAGTTACTCCAGCACTTTGTTTCTTTTTTTTGGTAAACCACCATCTGCAGTTCCTTGTATCTCCATCAATTTCAAGTCAATACTAGTTGACTGAGGAGAGAAGATAGATGAAATGTCTTTATACATAGAAACATAGGGTGCAGGAGTAGGCCATTCAGAGCCTGCACATATGATCATACATCCAACTCAGTAGAAGTCCTGCCTCCATACCCCATCCCCTTAGTCACCTTACTCTTCTGTTCAATGAGATTAACACTAGTCCTCTTTCTCAAATCAAGTATAAAATATTTTACCCGAGGTAGAGGTTAAGGCAGAAACTATTGTAAAGAAGAAAATTCGTTGGTATTGCAGGAATTAAGTAGGGAGAAGATGGTAGACACAAAATGCTGGTGAACTCAGTGGGTCAGGCGGCATTTCCGGAGAAAAAGAATAGGTGACGTTTCGGGTCCGGTCCTTTCTTCAGACCAGTCTGAAGAAGAGTTCTGAGCCAAAACATCACATATTTGTTTTCTCCAGAGATGCTGAGTTACACTAGCATTCAGTGCCTATCTTCAGTACAAACTACTAGCATCTACAGTTCCTTCCTGCACAGGAGAAGATGGCAATGGAATTCGTTTTGTAAACTTCTGGGAAAGCCAGCAAAGAGAAAATGTCCTGAACTGCTTCTTGATGTGCAATAAACTTCTCTTGGGCATTTATGCAGCTTCATTCCCACAAATGTAGATTATCCAAAAAAAAAATGGGAATCATCTTGGGAATATAGATTCTGATTGTATTTACATTCCAACAGGTAAATATTTAAAGCCCAAAGTGGTTTAAAGCACAGGAAACATGGAGAAACGAGAAACTGCCGATGCTGGAATCTCGAGCAAAACACAAAGTGCTGGAGGAACTCAGCGGGTCAGGCAGCATCTGTGGAGGGAGATGGATGGGCGGCGTTTTGGGCCAGGACCCGTCTGCAAGACTGATTGTGAACTGCATCGAATGCACAGGATCAAAACAGGCCATCCAGGTTAAAAAAAAAAGTATGTAGTTATTCTTTGCCTGAACTTTCTCTCAGTCTGCTTCTGAACGCACTTTCTGAAAAGTGGGGCCTCTGCAGGGAATTTTCATTAACACGTTATCCTTTGATAACAACTCAAATGGATAGAAATAACAAAAATTGTTAGTGTTACAGAATTCAAGGAAATCGTCATCGAAGAGCTGTGTAAATCGATGGAGTCTCGATGACTTTCTACCTTGTAATTTGCTCAGCGTTTTTCATCAGCTCTCTCAGTTCAACTTGTTTATTGTAATAAGAACCGAATCCATTACCCTTCCTTCCAGCCCCATGCAAACGTTTCAGTGAGAGTGTTAGCGAACCACACTATTCAATGAATGAATACCATTCCTTTTTTCCTCTCTCCTGATAAACCATAATGCCTTCCTGATAAACCATAATTTTCCTCTCTCCTGATAAACCATAATGCCTAAAAAGGTGAGCAGCAAAAGGAAATGTATGGAGCAGCACCGATGTTCTCGCCAGCCCTGGGTGCGAGCTGCATAGATCCATTCACAAAGGGCCCATCGGCAACCAGCGCGTCTCTGCATTTGCATTCTCCCAAAACCCAGTTGTTTCAGACTGTTGTGTTTGGACTGCGATTGAACAAATCCCCGCAAGTTAAATGCAAACCTCTTATTTGCTGCATAGATATGCAAACCCGTCCTTTAAATGCCACGGTTATAAGCATAAGGGGGGAAAAAAGAATCGCAAGAAATAAATTATCTCCACGATAAACCCGGGTAGCTAAAACCCGCGCGCATGCAATCACACACACATATTTTCATCAGGGCAACATTTCGCTGCATTGCCCGTTGTTTATATCTGATCTCCCGCCCTAGATGCTACATAGCCGATCCGCCTGCCATAGAACTACACTGTTCGGTTATATTTCCCCTTCGAGTTGGTCTGAGGGTCCGCGTGTGAGTGTCAGCAAAAAAAAAAAACATTTCAGCAGTCCCCTACCCTGGGTTGATGGGATGAATTTGGAGGCATCACTCAAGAGTTAACAAAAACATCACTTACCATTTTTGAGGAATATAGTTAAAAGATTTGAACAAATCTCCTTGTTTCCCCCTGAAGAACAAACTCTTGCCAATTCCCGGCTGCCCCCTCTGTTCTGCTGTGTATATTTTCAGGAGCTCCCGTGGAGTTTCAGATATTCCAGGCTTACTACAATCAAATTGCAAGTTCCCATTAATAAAACGCGGGCGCCGAACAAACCACGAGAAAATAGAAAGGTATCCGGCGAAGGCAGGGCTGCACTCTTCACTTCAGCCTGTGTCCCTCACTCATTCTGACACAGGATCCTTGTCAAACCTTTCAGACAACACCCCCCCCCCCCCCCCCCTCCCTCCCCATAATGTAAAGCAGCCCGCCTCTCCTCTCTTCAAACTCCCCCAACCCACCTCACTCCCCTCCCCCTTCCCCTCTACCCACTCTCCCTCCTCCACTTGACACAGCGCCAAAACAGGAAGGGTTTCGCATTCTGAACCGACCCGACCGGCGGCAGGCAGACAGAACATACTAAGATTAACGGTACAGTCTCCACTTTATAGCTGAGCGTTTGTGGACGGTTACATGGCTGCAGCGCGGGAAATCACAACAGACACCTCACAGTGTATTGTTCCCCCGGAGATTCTGCAATCGTTGTGACTACTAGATCAACTGGAATTAACTATACACCATCCACATGGAGACACCCCACCCCCCTCCCTCCCTCATTCCTTCCCTCCCTCTCCTCCACCCCCTCACCTTCACCCTCCTCACCCCCTCACCTCCACCCCCCCTCTCCTCCACCTCCACCCCCCCCCCCCCCACTTGAATCTCACAACGGCAGACATGAGAGATTCCCAGGAAACTCTCACAGAAACTTATTTTCATTCCGACTGATCTTTTTGCAAATCCGAAAGAGCCTGAACACACAATTCACTGGTGCGTGTGAGGGTGCACGGATACTTTTCAAACTATTGCAAAAATCATTTTATTTTCTTTAAAGCAACACAATTCCATCATCAGAACGAGATTTCCTGGAATTTCAATTTGCTCAACTGCTGATTGCCGGAGGAGTAATTGAGTGCTCGTTCTTTATTTTATGAGCAGTTCTCATGGGGAGGCCGGTTTGAAGGTAAACCATCCGGTCTGTGTAAGAGGGGACTGGATGGAGTCACGGATAAGATTATGTGCATAATCTTAGGCTGCTGTCGTGAATTTAAGATCAAATGGAGGAGGCATTGCAACCGAGGTGGTTTGAACAACAGAGAACATTGAGTATAATTAGGTAGACACAAAACGCTGGAGTAACTCAGCGGGTCAGGCGGCATCTCTGGAGAGAAGGAATAGGTGACGTTTCGGGTCGAGACCCTTCTTCGGACTGAGTGTCAGGGGAGAGGGGGACTGGAGATATGTGGAATGACAGATTTAAAACGTGTGGTAGAGCTGGAGAGCCAAGGAGTCACAGAGGGGGAGCAGCAAGAGAGGGTGTTACAGAACTCTCGTTGGAGAGAGGGGGAGAACTTCTTCAAAGTGGGCACACCTTGAGGAGATCTCGCAGTGGAGCAGACGGAATGTGTAGGAAGGAACTGTGGATGCTGGATGTGCGAGTGTAATTGGGTGGTGGAATGGCCTCCCCCACAGCAAGATCGCTGCTGCCCTGTAAGACCACGAGTTTTGTGTTATAGGCTCTTGAATTTTTAGATATCCTCCTGGTTACTGATGGTGTTGCTCAATCCAGAAATGCCAAAGACTAGAAGGCATAGCTTTAAGGCGAGAGGGGCAAAGGGTAGCATAGTTAATTAGTTAGTTAGACACAGAATGCTAGAGTAACTCAGCAGGCCAGGCAGCATCTCGGGAGAAAAGGAAGTCAAGTCAAGAGAGTTTATTGTCATGTGGTATATGGACGGGAAAGGTATGGAGGGTTATGGTCTGAGTGCAGGTAGATGGGACTAGGGAAGAATAAGTGTTCGGCACGGACGAGAAGGGCCGAGATGGCCTGTTTCCATGCTGTAATTGTTACATGTTATATGTTATATGTGTCCCAGATAGGACAATTAAATTCTTGCCTGCTCGACAGAGTATTTTAGGCATAAATACAGATCAGATCAGATCAGTGTGACCATATACCATAGAATATATACATACACACATACATACGCAGATAAAGTGCAATAGGCTGTTAATAGGTGACGTTTCAGATCAACACCCCTTCTTCAGATTGAAGAGTCTCCACCCAAAATGTCACCTATTCCTTTTCTCCAGAGTTTGTGCCTGACCCGCTGATTTACACCAGGATTTTGTATTTGGTGTAAGCGAGTATCTTCAGTTCTTTCCTACACATAGTTAGTTAGTTTAGTTTATTGTCATGCTTACTGAGGTACGGTGAAACGCTTTTTTGTAACGTGCTGTCCAGTCAGTGGAAAGATCGTGCATGATTGCAATCAAACTGTCCACAGTGTATGCATATAGGATAATGTGCATGGTGAAGTCCAATTAAAGATAGTTCAAGGGTCTCCACTGAGGTAGATGGTAGTTCAGGGCCACTCTCTAGTTGGCAATAGTATGGTTAATTTGCCTGATAACAACTTACCAAAAAGTGAAAGGCCTGGACAGAGTGGATGCGGAGCAAATATTTCCACTAGTGGGAATGTCTAGGACCAGAGGGCACAACTTCTGAATAAAAGGATGTACTTTTAGAAAGGATATAAGGAGGTTTTTTTTAGTCGGAGGGTGGTGAATCTATGGTATTCATTGCCACAGATGGCTGTGGAGGCCAAGTCATGGGGTATTTTAAAGCAGAGATCGACAGGTTCTTGTAAGTAAGGGTGTCAAAGATTAGGTAAAGAAGGCAGGAGAATGGGATTGAGAGGGAAATATAGTTCAGCCACAATTGAATGGCGGAGTAGGTTTGATGGGCCGAATGGCATAATTTTGCTCCTATGACTTATGTACATATGAGCTGGTCCCAAATGGAGGTCCTGCCTGGTGAACATTTCTTTAGATATCTGTGCCCATCTCTGGACTTGAATCATAGTTTTCTGATCAAGAAACAAGAGAGTTACCAGCTGAACCAAAAATCTGAACAGGGTAGAATGGCCATTCCTTGTCGAGATGGTCTTAGGAGAACATTTTTAAGCCATTAATGAACAGTGATGTTGGTGGAAAAATACATGTCCTAGTCAGGAATGTGTTCAGCTTGAAAAAGATCCAGGAGACATTGACATTGATGTTCTTCATGATATAAGTGACAGAGAGGTAGGGACTGCTCAAGTAAAATTGACGCCAGAAGCAGTTATCCTCTCACCAGTTCAAGTTGTTACCCTGAGTCTCCTCCACCCCACCTGGATTGATACATCTCTCCTCCACTCACCATCACCCTCCCCCTTGCCAATTTCATCCCACTGGCTTTACAATCTGCAACTCTTCAAACTTGCCTCACCCGTTCCTTCTTTCTTATCTTTGGCCTTTGATCTAACCACTTGCCTATCAAAGACCCCCTTCCTCGCCTGTGTCCACCCTGTTACCATGCCAAGCAGGTCCTGCCTCTCCCCTTTCCAAGCTTTCTCCTCTCTCCCCACCTACAATCATTTTGAAGAGGAGTCTCAACCCCAAACGTCACTTCCCCATGTTCTCCAAGAATGGTGCCTCTTCCTGTGTAGAAAGGAACTGCGGATGCTGGTTTACAACAAAGATAGACACAAAGTGCTGGAGTAACTCAGCGGGTCTGGCAGCATTTCTGGAGAAAAAGAATGGGTGACGTTTTGGATTCCTTCTTCAGATTTGACGCCTACAATCAATCTGAATAAACCTGAAATGTCACCCGTCCTTTTTCTCCAGAGATGCAGCCTAACCTGTTGTGATACTCCAGCACTTTGTGTCCCTTTTTGTATTAACCAACATCTGTAGTTCTTTGTTTCCTCAAATTATTATTTATTGGGTTAAAGTCTACATGGTGGAGCTGGTGCTGAAAATTATTGCCTGTATGGAATTGGCACCATGTCTCCTCACTGAAGAACCTTATGCTGCGTACCCCATATGTCTTGCAAACCTCACAGTCTTTCCAAGAGCTAAAAAATAGAATCAGATGATGTCAAATCCATATGTTCTATGCATTTTTAACATTCTCTGCATTTACTTTCCATTAACGTTTACCAAGCAAATCACAAGAGTTTGCAGAGGGAAAATAAAATCTTCAAGAGCAGGTTAAACATGAATCAGCAGTTCCTGTTGGCAGCCGCCTAACGTTCCTCCGCGGAGTTTTAATGGAAGCATTCACCCATTTAAAAGAATTAGTTTAACTTAACAAACAAAAGACTAGCATAACAATGCATGAAATGTGTGACTGACAGTACCATCTCGCCAGTAGTATTTGAAGATATAAACACTCCAAGAATAAAATGTCACTTTCAGTAATATGGTAATAATGTCATTTAATAGTTAGAAAGTCAGGGAGCAAAGCCCTATTACAGAGATAGACACTAAGTGCTGGAGTAACTCAGTGGGTCAGGCAGCATCTCTGGAGAAAAAGTATGGGTGACGTTTCAGGTTGGTTCTTTGAAGAAAGTTTCCCGACCTGAAACATCACCCATCCTTTGTCTCCAGAGATGCTGCCTGGCCTGCTGTTGCTCCAGTACTTTGTGTCTATCTGCGGTGGGACAAATCTTGGCAAGTGATAGGTGGATACAGTCGAGGGGGCGTGGGGGGGGGGGGGGGGGGGGGAGGGGTTTGATGGCAGATGGTGGATAAAGGCCATGGGCGTAAAGACAAAAAGTGTGAACACACAAACTCCGTAAAGACAGCACCTGTTGTCAGGATCGAACCCGGGTCCCTGACGCTGTAGTGTAAGGCATCAACTCTACCACTGCGCCATCCGTGCCGCCCTAATTTTTCGAGAAAATTAGGGCGGCATCGATTTCCCCCCTTCCCCCCCCCCCCCCCCCCACCCCCCTTTCATCCCCACCCCTTTCTGCGCCCACTTGCAGTGTAACATCCTGCAGCTGGGAACAACATTGGTCAAAAGCTCCCTTTTTATTTTATAATCGTCTGGAAAAGTTTCAGGGTAGGGAATACTGGGCAGTACCAACTTGTGGTCCCTAAGCAGACTGACCAAATTGGATACAGGAAGTTAGTTTCCTTTTTTGAGGCCCACTTAATCACATCCTGAAATACCCCAGATGGTAAAGCTGTCGCAATTAAATTGTTTCAGCTCCAGCACTGGTAAAGCTCCACTTATCATGAAGGGGAAGGAAAACAAGAGAGTTGGGAGCGATTCTTAAATTATTTGTTGCAAGTATCTCACTTATATTGTACTCTCCCTGTGATTATTCTCTCTGGTCAGTATCTTATGAAAGGATAAGCAAGTGATTTGGAGCTGGAGGCTACGTCACTTATCAAAACAAATGCCTTTATACGGATTGAATACTGCAAACAGTGTTCACAAGATTACTGTGCTTTAAGGAGGGGCAATGCTTCAGTTATAATGTCAAGTTCATAAGTTATAGGAGGAGAATTAGGCCATTTGGCCCATCTACACCACCATTCTATCATGGCTAATCTATCTTTCCCTCAACCACTGCTTTCTCCCCAAAACCACTGACACCCTTAATCCAGAATCTGTGAATCTCCGCCTTAAAGATAACCATTGACTTGGCCTCCAAAGCCATCTGTGGCAATGATTTCCACAGATTCACATTGCTCGGACTAAAGAAATTCCTCCTCTTCTCCTTTCTAAAGAAACGTCCTTTTATTCTGAGGCTGTGCTCTCTGGTCCTGGATTCTCCCACTGGTGGAAACATCCTCTCCACATCCTCTCTGTCCAGGCCTTTCACAATTCAGGCCTTTGCATAATTTTGAGCTGGCACTGGGTGCAGTTTTGCATTAGGCAAGTACACACAAATACACACAGGCAACCCCCGCAAATAAACCCAAAATAATCCACCCGAGGCGGGCATACAAACCTCATGGATGAGAAGCCAACAGCATGGTTGCATTGTAGAAACAAGGAACTGCAGTAGCTGGTTTACCAAACAAGACACAAAGTGCTGGAGTAACTCAGCAGGGCAGGCAGCATCTCTGGAGAACATGGATAGGCGACCTTTTGGGTCAAGATCTTTCTTCAGAGGTTACTTTGGCTGTTCAAGCGAATTGCTTCCCTCTTTGTATACCATAGCATGCCTTTAAGCATTGGGCATCATTAGTAAACCGAGTGACCAAATGCAATGACCTGCTGCTGGAAGAAGACTGATGAAAGGACTCAATTTCAGATAGTTTACCGAAGGTCTGAGATTACTATTAGTTTACAATGAGATCCGAAACGTCACCTATCTATGTCTTCCAGAGATGTTGCCTGACCTGCTGAGTTACTCCAGCACTTTGTGTCTTTTGTTTTAACCCTTTCCAATGCTGACTGGCCTGGAACTCATCCTGGAGTTCTTGTTTTTCATTCAAGTTCTTTTTAGTGCTGTGGCCGCGCATTCCTGAGATTCATTATCCATCCCTCCTTCCACCCTTAACCCGTTACTTTATTCCAGAAGGTCAAAGGTTTTAGAGTAGACCTGCCTGGCACTGCATGTGCTACAGAGCACTACTTAATTGAAACCATGCACAGCGGACATTTAGTGCACCGTTGGTTCATGACTTCAGTGAGCAACATCACTCGTTGTTTTGGAAACTTTGTCACCCTAAACATGAGGACTGGCCTAACGCTTCCTTGGGCTGTCAATAAATACCAACCCTGCCATTATCAGCAACACCCTGAGAAACAAATCCTAAAACTTCTTGCCAATCAAGTTAGAAACCTATCCCCTAAACTTGCTCTTCAATACCTCTGAAATTATAATTCCAAAACTGTGTCTGAATAGTCAGCAGCGGATTTAAAAGATTCCATCGGCCGGAAGAAGAATCCCACAATGTCCTGACCACTATTTATCCCTTGATGAACAATGGAAACAAATTAAGTGATCCTGATCCCACCGAGTGTTTGTGGGCTCTTGCTGTGCACAGGTGGTCAGTTCTCTTTAGAGTCATAGAATCAGACAGCGTGGAAACAGGCCCTTTGGCCCAACTTGCGCACATCGACCAACATGTCCCACCTACGTCCCACCTGCCTGCGTTTGGCCCATACCTCTCTAAACCTGTCCTATCCATGTACCCTGTCTAAATGTTTCCTAAACGTTGAGATAGTTCCTGCCTCAACTACCTCCTCTGGCAGCTCATTACATATACCCACCATCCTTTGTGTAATAAATTACCCCTCAGGTTCATATTAAATCTTTCCCTCCTCACCTTAAACCTATGTCCTCTTGTTCTCGATTCACTTACTCTGGGTAAAAGACTGTGCATCTGAAGAAGGGTCTCGATCCGAAACATCACCCATTCCTTCGCTCCATAGATGCTGCCTCACGCGCTGAGTTTCTCCAGCATTTTTGTCCACCTTCGATTGTTCCAGCATCTGCAGTTCCTCTTAAACAATTGTGCATCTACCTGATCTATTCCTCCTAAGATCTTGTACACCTTTATAAGATCACCCTTCATCCTCCTGTGTTCCAAAGAAATAAAGTCTAGCCTGCTCAACCACTCCCTATAGTTCAGGCCCTTGAGTCCTGGCAACATCCACATAAATCATTTCTGCACCCTTTCTAGCTCAACTTCTCCACTCATCTTAAACCTATGTCCTCCGGTTCTCAATTGTCCCATTTCTGGGAAAGAGACTCTGTGTGTCTAAATTCTCTTAAACTATCATACCTGCCTCCACCAGCACTCAATGGCCTGTAAAGGTCTTTGGGGATGTTTTGAGGTTAGGAGAGCCACTGTATTTTACGTCTGGTATTTTTTGACACATGGCTCAGTGGGAAACTATTAATTCCTTCAGTATGTCGAGATATCAGTACACAATGTCCTTTAATATGGAGCACTTGCATTTCTGCTGCTTTCCCATCATAACCAGCAGAACATTGAGACCCTTACTGGAGCCGCACAAAGGAATGTGTAAAAACTACGTAATCATCAGTTGAGGATTGAACCTTGGAGTAGTTCTCCGCATTGACAGTAATAGACTGTAAAATGTGTTAGCTCTCCATTTTAGGCTAAGGAAGTTTGGCATGTCCCCAGCAACACCTCTCACCAACTTCTACTAAGGCACCGTAGAAAGCATGTTATCATAATGCATGGCATCATGGTTTGGGAACAGCTCCATCTAAAGACCGCAAGCTATTGCAAAGAACTGTTGATGCAGCCCAGACCATCACACAACCTCCCTTCCATTGACTCCATCTACACTTCTCGCTCCCTCGGCAAGGCCACCAGCATAATCAAGGATGTCACACTCCAGCCACTCCCTCTTCTCCCCTCTCCCATCGGGCAAGAAATATAGTAGTGTGAAAACGCACACCTCCAGATTCAGGGATAGTTTCTTCCCAGCTGTTGTCAGGCAACTGAAACATGCGACCAACAACTAGAGAGTGGTTCTGAACTACCATCTATCTCTTTGGAGACCCTCAGACTTTCTTTGATCGGACTTTACTGGCTTTACCTTGCATTAAACGGTATTCCCTTAACATGTACCTGTACACTGTGAATGACTCAATTGTAATCATGTATTGCCTTTCAGCTGACTGGTTAGCAGGCTACAAACACTTTTCACTGTACCTTGGTACACGTGACAATAAACTAAACTAAACTAAACTAAAGCCCCCCATTTTACTTGCCTTTGCCTCAATCCGTGCAATTGAGTGAGCTGCAGGTCACCAAGTAAGTATGTGACTGGGATAACATTTCCCTCGCAGGCTGCAACTTCAGAAGTGCCAATTAGCGTCAATTTTGTCCATCGCATTATTATTCTTTCCACATAAATTAGGGCAACCTTTATGACCTTACCGTGCATCACATCCAGCTAGAATCTTATTCTTGCTGATGCTTTTTTTTATCTGCATAGGGCACAGTATTGCAATTACATTCTGTGCATCCTAGGAACACAAAAGTAGGAAAAGGTACTTGCTCTCGCCACCGAGAATGGAGAGTGACCCGGCGTGAGGGGGGGGGGGGGGGGGGGGGGGTGTGGAGGGGCCTTCAAGAACAAAGAGGTACGCAGGGTGGTGGGGTGCCGAGAACAAAGGGGGAACCTGGCGTGGTGAGGGAGTGGCACTGAGACCAAAATGGGACCATTCGGGACTGCAATGAACACTTTGTAACTTTGTCAGGCGACTCTCCGCATACCTTGTGTATGGTGTGCAAAACAAAGAATTCCACTGTGACATGTCACATGTGATGAAAAAGTATCAATCAATCAATCGATAGGTTTGACCGATCCACTTTAAATATCTCATCCTCCTTTTCAAATCCCTCATTGAACTCTCCCCTTCCCGTCCCTGAACTCTTTTGCAGCCCTACCATATATTAGCACTTTGCTAATTCTGGACAATGACATCCCTCAACTATATCTATTCCAGCAAAGACTGCCTTGCTTCAACTGCAGATGTTGGAGGTTCTGAACTCTTCTCCTTTGAGGCACGGTGATGCAGCGGTAGAGTTGCTGCCTTACAGCGCTTGCAGCACTGGAGACCAAGATTTGATCCCGTCTACGGATGCTGTCTGTACGGAGTTTGTTAACCACCGGGTGGCGCCCTGATGGCAGCCTCGCCAACGGTCTGTCAATTTTTTTGTCTTATTTTGTTATTTTTAGTGTGTTTTACAAGTTTGTGTTAATGTTCTCTGGTTTGTTTTATATGGGGGGGAGAGGGGGGGAGGGAGTCGGGGGAAAACTTTTATCAATCTCTTGCCTTGCCGGAGATGTAATTGTTTTCTGGATCATATCTCCGGTCGCTCTGCGACCTAACATGGTGGAGCTGGCGGCCTTGCTCTGGACTGACTTTGAGCCCCACCGCGGGACCATGGACTTACCATCAGAGCCGATCCC
The DNA here is from genome assembly GCA_035221665.1 of Okamejei kenojei. Classification (NCBI taxonomy): domain Eukaryota; kingdom Metazoa; phylum Chordata; class Chondrichthyes; order Rajiformes; family Rajidae; genus Okamejei; species Okamejei kenojei. The sequence goes on along the minus strand of CM069131.1, from coordinate 50,551,053 downwards.
TTGCCTGGGATGGACGCTCCAACTGCGGATTTCACCACCGAGGAGCTCGCAGTCGCGGGAGAGACTGAGTCGGGAGCTCCAAAGTCACTGAAGGTTCGACCAGCCCCGACTCGGGGCAGATCACCCGCCGCGGGGAGCTGACATCCCCCCGATGCGGGAGCTTGATTGCGCGAACATGGAGGGGCCGCCGCCGGCTACGAAAGTCAATATCGCCCCATCAACGGAGGGCTCGAGGCCCCCGACCGCAGGAGAACAAAGAAGGGAAGAGATTGAACTTTTTTCGCCTTCCATCACAGTGAAGAATGTGGAGGAATCACTGTGGTGGATGTTTATGTTAAAATGTATTTGGTGTGTTCTGTTGTTTTTTTATTGGTATGAATGTATGGCAAATCAAATTCCTCGTATGTTGCAAAACATACTTGGCTAATAAAGTAAAGTATGAGTATGAATGTTCTCCCCATAATCTGCATGGGTTTTCTCCGAGATGTTCGGTTTCTTCCCACACTCCAAAGACGCACAAGTATGTAGGTAAATTGGCTTGGTATAAGGTAAATTGTCCCTAGTGTGTGTGGGATAGTGTTAACGAGCGGGAATATCCAATCGGCACAGACTTGATGGGCCGAAGAGCCTATTTCCACACTGTATCTCAAAACTAAACTAAAAAAAACAGGCATTCCGTAAAACTTGCCGCTCCATCCAAGTTCACTCATCCTAAAATCTCCCTCCATGGCTTGGGCTCAGATTCTGTTTGTTAAATCGACTGGAAAGTAACTCCAGGCACGTTACCACATTAAAGGCATCAAATACGTGATTTAATTGTGGTAGGTCAACTCGGTACAGGCAGGAGCATTGAACTCCAAACAGGAAGGAAATGAGGTGTCTGGTTTATTTTTGACTGCCAAAGTCGAAGGTGCAGAATTTGTAAGAATCTTGCACCCTACAAGACCCCGACACGTTGCTGCTATGGCCTGTGTGCCATCAATGTCACCAACCTATTTACTCTGCACTGACAGCGAGCACTGACACAGATGGTGCTCCCTGTAAGAGGCCAGCCCTAATTGAGACACAGTATATTAGAAATGCAATATAACTCAAATCCCAAGGGCAGGGAGGGCACAGAGGGAAAATCGAGAGCAGCTTGCCCCTGCTCACTTTACAGTCTAAAGTCTTTTTTGTGTGTGAGTGCGGCAATAAAGGACATTAGCAGTCATCGCTCTGTTGAACCAGTTCTTCACAGGTGCACTGGCTGCTTCAGGGAAGCAGCTTCCCCGTCCCGCATACGTTCTCATCTTCCTCTGTATGCTGCTCTAAGTTTCATCACAGAGAAGATGACGTGGAATTTAGAATTTAGACTTTAGGTATATAGCACGGAAAAAAGGCCCTTCGACCCATTGCGTGCACACTGACCAGCTGTCACCCAACACACTAGCACTATCCCACACACAGTAAGGACAATTTATCATTTTTACCGAAGCCAATTAAGCTACAAACCATTGGAGAGTGCGAGGAAACCGGAGCACCCGGAGAAAACCCACGCGGTCACAGGGAGAACGTACAAACTCCGTATAGACAGCACCCATAATCAGGATCAAACCCAGGTCACTGGCGCTGTAAGGTTACAACTCTACCACTGCGCCACCGTGCGGACCCTTAATTAGGGAACCTGAGCTCACATTGTCGTGCCACACCACAGTCTCGCACCAAATCTGGACTGAGGAGAGAAGGGTTGGGCAGTGACCAGAAGTAATAACATATAGGGTAAACAACATGAGCTGTAATATATATTTTAAACCACGTCCAGCACTGGAGCATCCCAATGAACATAAGAATCTTATAATCCAGTATCCACTCATTCAGAAATCCAGATGGTCCCACATCTGACCCACTCATTAATGGGTATTGTGAGCCTACGGTCCAGGGGGAATTGGGGTCCATAGTGTGACTGGGGCCAGGTGCATGGCCAGAACCAGGATTGGGGTCTGGCACACAAAGATGAGGAGAACCTCTTAAATGGATACATGGAAGTTCTCCTCTCTTCAACGGGAGTTCTGTGAATCTCTTTCCCACTGTTCTACCTCCGTGGTGTCTACTGTTCTTAAACAACATGTCTCACGTGCCTCTGAAATAAATGTGCACTTGGGTATAAATAGGAGAACCGTCTGGAAAAATCTGCTCATCTGGCACTACCAAAGTCCCAAGGCTGCCGGATTATTAGAGACTCATTGCACACTGCACGTTTAACATAAGCTGTGCAAAAAGATGTGGCAAAACATTCCCGAGTGTCTTTTCTGGACCAAGTAATGCCCAGGAGTGTTGTTTTCCCTCACTTTCAAAGGGTTGTAATCTATTATTCTTACTCTTTTGTACTGAAGTATGATTGTGCCTCTGGACAGTAAGATTCTTACGGGACGGTACACACAGTGCCTAGGTACATGTGGCAATAAAGTGCCATTGAACTAGAATGAACTAAAGGTGGGAAGAAACACTCCACTGCATGATAGTGGTACAGTGGTGCAGCTGGTAGGGCTGCTGTCTCACTGCGCCAGAGACCCGTGTTTGATCTCACCTCGGGTACTGTCTGTGTGGAGTTTGGAGGAGCTCCCTGTGACTGCGTGGGTGTCCATCAGGTGCTCTGGTTTCCTTCCACATCACAAAGACGTGCGGGTTTGTAGGTTAAATGGCCGCTTGTAAATTGACCCTGTGTGGGCAGCGGGGATAAGAAAGTGGAATGACATAGAATTAGTGTGAACAAGCGATCGATGGGGTGAACTGAACTAAAACTGAACCAAACCGACCTAAACATTTCAGCTACCACCTTATCAGGCTGAAGTGTTAGAAGGACAAATTACGCAAGATGAAATGTTTTTACGGGTCTGAATTACATCTGCCGTGGTGCAATGAGCACATGAATAATTTCCAGAGCTCCAGTTAATTTATGTGGGTAAAAGTTCATCTTGTTAAATTGTTTATTATTGCATCCTAGTGCATAGTGTAAAGTAATCCGTGCTTTATCCCAGGAATACTGTTGGTGCTTGAACTATTTGGTCTTTCCTCGACAGGTCAGGCAGCATCTGTGTGGACAGACACAAGTTAATTCTTCACTCTAGTTTAACTTATTGCAAAGTTTACCGAGGAACAGCGAAAAGCTTTTGTTACAGTATGTGCTAACCAGTCAGCGGATTACAATCAAGCCATTCACAGTGTACAGATCCATGATTAATAACGTTAGTGTAACATAAAGTCTAGTAAAATCCAATTAAAGATAGTCCAACGATCTCCAATGAGTTAGAAAGAAGCTGAAAACAGCTCTTTAGTTGTTAATAGGATGGTTTAATTGCCTGATTTAACAGCTGGGAAGAAACTGTCCCTGAATCTGGTGGATGCATTTTCACATTTTTCTACCTCTTGCCTGATGGGAGTGGGGAGAAGAGGGAGTGAGTGGGGTGAAACTCACCCTTGGTTTTGCTGGTGGCCTTGACGAGGCAGTGTGAAGTGTAGATGGTGTCAATGGAAGGGAGGTTGGTTTGCGTGATGGTCTGGGCTGCGACCACAATTTGCTGCAATTTCTTGAGGTCTCGGATGGAGCTGTTTCCAAACCATACTGTGATGCATCCCGAGAAAATGTTTTCTATGTCACATCTGTAGAAGTTGGTGAGAGTTGTTGGGGACATGCCGAACTTCCTAAGCCTTGTAAGGAAGTAGAGGCATTGAGGTGTTCCAATTGATGCCTCTTCATTAGAATCCCTTACCATTCTAATAAAAGGTCAATATTCTCTCCCCCCACCCTACATCAGTCTGAAGAAGGGATTCGGCCCGAAACATTGCCTATTTCCTTCGCTCCATAGATGCTGCCGCACCCGCTGAGTTTCTCCAGTACATTTGTCTACATTCTCTCCACAGGTCCTGCTTGGCTTACTGGAATATTCCAGCATTTTCCGTTGTTTCATTTAACATTTTGGGCATCTGCAGCTTTTTGATAGTTATGGGTATTTCACCCATCTTCGGATCCGATGGAAATACATGAGTATACATTCTGGTCAAATATATATTAAGAGATCTGCATTCCTGTGGATGTTGAGATTAAACTAAAACAATATGCAACCACAATATGCTGTCAATAAATCAACTGGTCAAGCAGCCTCTGTGGACGGAATGGACAGGCAACGTTTCGTATCGGGACCCTTCTTCAGTCTGAAAAAGGGTCTCGACCTGTAATGTTGTCTGTCCCTACCCTCCACAGATGCTCTTTGCTCAAGATTCCTCCATCTGCAGTTTCTTGTGTCTCCGGATTGCGTTGTATTAGTATAGTGCTCTTAATATCTAAAAAAAGAATCCTGGGTTGCTTCACAGAATCATTTGCAGAACAAATGTATCTGATCCAGGGAAGGAGACATAAGAACAGGTGATCACAAAACTGGTCAAAGAGCATCTTCCTACCTACAGAGAGGGACGGAGAGATTTGGAAAGAGAATTCCTAAGATCAGGCCTAGGCAAGCTTGCATGAAGCCATGAAAATCAGAGTGGCGCACAATCTGTAAGGTTCAATGGTTCAACAGTTTCTTTATTATCACATGTACCCAGGTACAGTGAAATTATTTTTTGCATACAATTTAACAAGACTATCACAAGACTATGAGCACAATCCCTCAGTTAATTGATTGATACTTTATTATCACATGTGACATGTCACGGTCAAATTCTTTGCTTTGCATACCATTCATGAAGCATGCAAAGAGTCGCCACAAAAGGCACCGACAAAGTTACAAAATGTTCAACGTGGTCCCTAATGGTCCCTCTTTGTTCTTTGTTCTTTGTTCTAGACCAGAATATACTGGAACTGCCCACTGAGTCTGTGTGCAATAGCAGCCATTTTGGCACCATTCTACAGTCCCAGCTGCAGCTGGCCACAAACACCCATTGCAGCCGTTGCCTCCATCCAGGTCGTCCCGCGAACCATTGTCCTCTTCATGCATGGCCCTCTTCAGCCCTTGTTCCCTGGGAGGCACCTGCCACAGCCAACCTTGAGGGCGCAGAAGGTAAGATCCACTCCAGTTCTTTCCGGGCTCATTGTCTAGCGACCGCCATCGTCTCCCTCTATCCTCCTTTCCGGGCAGGTTTTGGGTACCACAGTTCCATAGCGGACGAGCCTAGCCCATTGTTGAGATGAGCCGCACTCGCTGGGCCTCCCCCTCCAGGCAGATTCACAGTTCTGTGGCGAGCGGTGATCAAAGTCTATTGTTGAGATGGGCCGCAGCTCGCAGGAGTTCTTTGTCCCGCGTCTGCCACCGTCTCCCTCCATCCTCCTCTCTGGGCAAGTTCTGGGTTCCCCGGTTCCATGGCTTGCGAGCCAGGCCTGCCGGTGGGATGTGGCCGCAGCTAGCCGGGATTCCCCGTAGAGTGTCTCCCTGTTGCCCCTGGATTTTGGAATGTTCAAAATCCAGGGGCGACATCTGGGTGTCTCATCATGTCGTGCGCCCTGTCACACGCTGACGTATGCTGTCCTGCGGGTGACGACCGGTTAGGGTTAGGGACCACAGATGGGCTGTAAAATATGCTTCCTTCAATGCATGGATTTTAAACATTGATATATTAAAATTAATATAATAAAATCAATTGTATGTGAGGGGAGGGCGGGGGGTGGAGAAGGGGGAAAGAGTGGAGCGGGGCTAGAGAAGAAGAGGGTGGAAGGGAAGAAGGGGGAGAGGGGAGGGGAGAAGGGTAGGGGGATGGAGAAGGAGAGATGGGAGTGGGAGGGGGGAAGAGGGGGGTGGAGGAGAGATGGGAGTTCAGTCTACACTCACGGAATCCATCCCTGTGAAAAGTTAGAGACGGTGAATGGACCTGAAAACGGACCAATACATCTGTAAAACTGCACGACTCAGACATCTTTTCATTTGTACAATTGATTTTATTGTATTAATTTTAATATATTCATGTTTAAAATCCATGCATTGAAGGAAGAATATTTTGCAGCCCATCTGTGGTCCCTAACCCTAACCCTAACCGTAACCGGGCAGCACCCGCAGGAGAGCATGCGTCAGCGTGGATGTCGTACAACTTGATGGTTGCGAACTGTGAACTGACGCTCACAAGAAAAAATTGCAAAGTGGGTCAGGCCCTTAACGTTTTAGGTCGGGATCCTTCAGTGTTAGTTTTTGTAAACCAGCATCTGCAATTCCATGCACTGTAAGATAGGATACGTAGGGTTTGCTTATGAGTGCATGTCGATTGAGTGTGCTTGAACTTGGAACTTCTTAATGGAGGAATAAATAAAGCTGACAATCTGCCCAGTGTGGAGAAACGGCCTTAACAAATCATCGGAAGTTTAAACATTGTCCATGTCTATTATCAAAACAGAGGATTAAATTGTGACAGGCTTTTATTAAGCCGGGGAAAATGTGTTAAACAGCTACAGGAGGTGGAATAACGTGTGTTGTACCAAGGTTAACTGATCATTGTTGAACATAGCCTCAGCAAATCTGTGCCATGGGACCATTGGTACTAAGCTGGGTGGACAAATGGAAGCCTTGTTTCCGCACGACAGACTAAACAACCGTCTTGTCACTGAAACATCAGCTTAGATCACATGCTCAAATTTTGGGGTCTGAAGAAAGGTCCTGACCTGAAATATCACCTATCCAGGTTCTCCAGGGATGCTGCCTGGCCCGTTGAGTTACTCCAGCACTTTGTTGAGTCTGACTTTAGTTTATTGCCACATGTACCGAGGTACAGTGAAAAGCTTTTGTTGCGTGCTGACCAGTCAGCAGAAAGACAATACGATTACAATCGAGCCATCCACAGTGTACAGGTACATCATAAAGGGCATAACATGAATAACGTTCAGTGCAAGGTAAGGTCCAGTAAAGTCCAATCAAAGATAGTCCAAGGGTTTCCAATGAGGTAGATGGTAGTTCAGGACTGCTCTCTAGTTGTCTCCCATGTTTTAGCTAAGACTTGAACTGCCACTTCCTTGCTTAAAGATATGTGTAAAGGGCCTGTCCCACTTACGTGTCCTTGGCACGCAAATTACGCGACCTCGTGGTCGCATTGAGGCGCATGGGCATCGTATGGCCACGCAGGGCCAGTCCCACTGAGAAACGCGGAGGGGTATGTAGTTGTGCACGATATTGCGCAGGGCTCCGAAAATTTTGTAGTGAATGAAATCTTCGCGCGCCAATGGCCTGTCGCGGAACTGACGGCCAAAGTGGGACAGGCCCAAGACCCTGGCGCGACGCAACGTCTCACCTCCACCTGCAGCACAAGCAGGCAAACGGTCGCCGAACTTGGCTTCAGGCTCACGGCCGTTGCAGTCCGGATCCGCCCCCACTTCTACTCCCAGAGCGGGGCAAAGAAAATTGAAGATAGACACAAAATGCTGGAGTAACTCAGCGGGACCGACACCATCCATCAAGGAATGGATGACGTTTCTTTTCAGACTGAAGAAGAGTCTCGACACGAAACATCACCCATTGCTTCTCTCCAGAGATGCTGCCGGGCCCGTTGAGTTACTCCAGCTTTGTGTCCATCTTCAAATGACGTCATGCGCTCCAGACGGCTGTGCGATCGAATGAAGTCGCGCGAGTCCTTCGCGGGTCGTGGTCGCAGCTCAACGCGGCCACGAGGTCGCGTAATTTGTGTGCCAAGGACATGTAAGTAGGACCGGCCCTTTACTGTTAGGCAGGAGAGGCCAGAGCATTTAACATGTGTTAGATGTTACATGATAAGCTTTGCACCAGTTGGAGTTAATGCGATGAATGCTGTCCCTGCTTCCATGCACACCACTGCCACACGTCATATTGCAGGAGTCTCCAGTGCCCAATTCCCATCGCAGCAAGCGATGTTAAGAAGGAACAGCCATCCATGTCACAGCTGTGATTAATGCAACATGCAACAAACAGCATCACCATTAGCGATCGTTAAACATCCCCCAGTAACACAGTGTACCTCCCACTAAAGTAGTCTGAACCAGCTGGTACGTAGCCAGAAATGAAAGCCAAAACCCAATTAAAATGACAACGACCAAAGCCAAAAAGAAATTGGTGACTAGTATGTGTTTGCAGCAACTAAATCAACAATTACTGTGATAATTACTGCTTAATACAGTATGTCCTCATCACCATCAGTCCTTCAAAGTCGGTCAAAACTGCCTAATTATTTGGCAGGGCAATGATAACATTTTTAAATGTCCCAGTGCAAGCTATCTCACGGAGTCAATCCAGCTTTATCAGACTATTTTATGATCTGTGACACCACAGTGGTGCAGCTGGTATAGCTGTTGCCTCCCAACTCCAGCAGTCCCGACCTCTAATGCTGTCTGAACAGATTTTGCAAGTTCTACCTGTGACCATGTGGAAACAAAAAAAACCTGCAGATGCTGGTTTAATACTCAAAAGGACACAAAGCGCTGGAGTAACTCAGCGGGTTACTGCAAACTGGAGTAACTCAGCGGGTCAGGCAGCATCTCTGGAGAACATGGACAGGTGATGTTTTGGGTCGGGACTCTTCTTCAGGCCAATAGCATTATGCGCAACATGTGAAAGGGACATGATTTGGGTGGACTGATATGAAATTAATGAACAGGCTTGTCAGGTTGATTGCTCTTTTCCGTTCCGATACTCCTCACTATTCATTTTCATAACCATATTCATATCTAAAATGAAGAAGGGTCTTGACCCAAAACCTCACCTATCCACGTTCTCCAGATATGTCGCCTAACCCGCTGAGTTACTCCAGCACTTTGTGTCCTTTTGACTGCCTGTGACCATCTGGAGGAGATCTCCATTCGAGGACCCAAGCAGTCTTTCCAGGTGAGGCAGAGGTTCACCTGCACCTACGCCAACCTCATCTATTGCATCCGCTGCTCTGAATGTCAACTGCTCTACATCAGTGAGACCAAGCGCAGGCTTGGCGATCGCTTCGCCCAACACCTACTCACAGTTCGCATTAGCCAACCTAATCTCCCGGTGGCTCAGCACTTCAACACCCCCCCCCATTCCGAATCTGACCTTTCTATCCTGGGCCTCCTCCATGGCCAGATTGAGTCCCACCAAAAATTGGAGGAGCAGCACCTCATATTTCGCTTGGGTAGTTTACACCCCAGCGGTATGAAAGATTGAAAGATACAGCATGGAAACATGCCTCTCAGCCCACCGAGTCCTCACCGACCATCAATCATCTGTTCACACAAGTTCTACTGTTACCCCACTTCTGCACCCACATCTTACACACCAGGGGCAATTTACAGCCACCAATTAGCACACAAACTCGCACGTCTTTGAGGTGTGGGAGAAAACCGTGGCACCGGAGGAAACCAGCACAGTCACAGGAGCAACGTGCAAGCTTCACACCGAGAGCAACCGAGGTCAGGATCGAACTCGGTCTCCGGTGCTGTGAGGCAGCAGCTCTACCAGCTGCCAGGTGTGTTTGGGACTCAGGCATATCTACCCGGAGTTGTGCCATTGGGGCTGAGGATAAATATTGGCAAGGGAACACCAGGGAGAGCTCAAAACCAAAACAGGCATAAGGGAAGATTACAAGTCAGCCAAACAATCTCTTTTGTTTGTTATTAAATAATTACCAGCCTGAAACAAGAACAGTGTTCTTGTTTCATTAAAGAGTCCTTGAATCATGTACTGTCTTTCTGCTGACTGGTTAGCACGCAACAAAAGCTTTTCACTGTACCTCGGTGCACGTGACAATAAACTCAACTGAACCTTTTCTTTCCAGGAAGTGAACCCAGACTGGAAAATGTCTCGCAGAGGCCCTGCGGAGAAACTTCTCGAGAAATGGAAATTTCTTTTGCTTTGGTTTTGCAAAAAAACCACACCGAAAGAAAAAGAAAAACCCTGTCGGAAAAGAGGCAGGATTTGTGGTTCCCAACCAAACTGGGCAGCAAAAATCAACAGTTGAGCTCCTAATGTGGTGCTCAGGCAGCCTGTAATAAAGCTACAGTCTGTGGTTGAAGAATGTACAGTTATTATTTGGGAACTGTGCCAAGTGGTTAGCGGTGAACCAGCTTTGAATTACTTGTTTTTAAAGCGACATAGCTTATTTCTAGGGGTTTTTTTTAATCACTGTTCGCTGCATTAAACTTACTGACTGTTTCTTCTGTTGCCGCACCAGGATAAAGTTAAGATTTGCAACAGAACAGCTATTTTCTCACCGTTCCCCCCCCCCCCCCCCCCCCCCCCCACCATCACCACCTCCACCCTCTTCCCTTCCTGAAGATTAGGTTTGCGATTAAGTTAAATAAGGAACTCATTATTTTTCCCACTGACAGTAACTGGAGGGGTCAGATCTAAGATAGCTGCTGAATGAGGCACAGGGTACAGAAGGAGAATTTTGGTGCAGTTGTCAAAAGTTGTGATCCGGAGGGGTAGTGCTTGCAGATTCAATGCTGACTTCTTACATCGAATTAGATGCAGGGCTCAGTGGAAAGGAGCAGGGAATGCAGGGGCAATGTGTAGGAAGGAACTGCAGATGCTGATTTAAACCGAAGATAGACACAACATGCTCGAGTAACTCAGCGGGAACAGGCAGCATCTCTGGAGAGAGGGAATGGGTGACGTTTCGACACTGGTGAGCTCTAGTTCATTCAGGAACTGTCACAGAAAGGATGTTGTATGGCTTCAGCGCTGTATGGCTCGATAACGGAACCAATTCATTAATTCAATTGTAAAGCAGAGCGTGTGACCGTCGCTCCATTTTAAGTGTCGCCAGAATTTCATTCTTAAAGATTTGGTCTCCTTTTATCGACTTTTTACAAGCATATGGTGCAATGTAACATAACCTTAGAAATTAAATGGTTCAGAACCGGGTGACGGATGGGTAAAGATACAAAATAGGTAGATCTCTCCTAATTTCTTTTCTCTCTACTTTCTCTTTTTCTTTCAATCTCCTTAGCTTCTTATCTCTGCTCTGACTCTTTCGCTATCTGTTTCTACGCGCTTGTCTATCTATCTTGACACCCTTTATTTCCCTTTTTCTTTCACTGCTCTTTTATTATTAAATTAAAAATAAGAAGTTGTACAAGAATGGTGATGTGTATGTATGTATTAGGTACTTAGGTACCACACTACTGTACTTACTTCTAACAAAATAAATAAATAAATAAAATGAAATAAAAGAATTTCTGTGTGACTATGGAGGCAACGGGAAAAGCCAGGACAACACAGCGGCACAGCAGGTAGTGCTGCTTCCCCACAGCTCCACCAACCCAGGTTTGATCTGATCTACAGCCCTGTGTTTATTTTAGTTCAGTTTTTACTTTAGTTTATTGTCATGTGCACCGAGGTACAGTGAAAAGCTTTTGTTGCGTGCTAACCAGTCGGCAGAAATACAATGCATGATCACAATCGAGCCATTCACAGTGTACAGGTACACGACAGGGAGAATAACAGTAAAGTCCGATTAGAGATAATCCGAGGGTCTCCAATGAGCTAGATAGTAGCTCATCTAGTTCATCCCCTCCCCTTCTAGGAGAGGGGAGAAGAGGGAGTGACTGAGGTGAGAATCATCCTTGATTATGCTGCTGGCCTTGCTGAGGCCGCATGGGGTGTGAATGGAGTCAATGGAAGGGAGGCTGGTTTGTGTGATGGTCTGGGCTGCATCCACAATTCTCTACCATGTGTGAAGATTGCACATTCCCTCTGTTTCCTCTGGGTGCTCTGGTTTTGTAACACATCCCAAAGAAATGCTGGTTGAGAGGTTAATTGATCAGTGCAAGTTATTCCAAGTATCGATGAGTGGCAGGGAAAATTAGAAGTAGAAACAAGGAACTGCAGATGCTGGTTTACTAAAAAAGTGTTGGAGTAACTCAGCAGGTCAGGAAGCATCTCGGGAGAACATCAATAGATGACATCTCGCTTCAGAACCCTTCTTCAGACTAATCTGAGGGGAATGTATATGGGCATGTGGGAGAGAATAGGTTACAGGGAAAAAAAGGTGGTGAGGTTGGATTGCGAACAGTGGTCGTAGTGGGTGACTTTAACTTTTCCAATGTGCACAGGGACATCTTTAGTGCAAGAACCTTAGAAGGTGCAGAATTTGTTAAGTATATCCAAAAAGGTTCCTGGAAACACTATATGAACAGTCTAACTGTTTGAGAGAAAATGCTGGGAAACTAGCCTGGCCAGATGACTGGTGTTCCAGTGGGAGAGTATTTAGTGAACAGTGATCACAAGTCCTTCAGTTTTCAGATAGTTATGAAGATGGTAAGTCTGGACCTTGTTGGAAAGTATTAAATTGGGGGAGTGCAAATCACAATATTATTAAGCGGGAGCTAGGGAGAGTAAATTGGGAACAGCTGGGTTATTTAATTGGGAAAGTCCACATCTGATATGTGGAAGTTGTTTAAAGACTAGCTGATTAGAGTTCAGGACCAGCTGATTCCATAAGGAGGAGGGACAGGAATGGCAAGGAAGGGAACCGTTGAAGTATATGTAAGATTTGGGAAGATGGAATCAGGGCCTTTCAGGAATATGAAGCAAGCAGGAAAGAAGTCGACCAGGAGGGCTAGGAAGGGCCATGGACAAGACAGATTACAGAGAAAACCAAGGCGCTTTCTACACACATTAACAACAAGAGGTTATCTAAGGAGAAGGTAGGACCAGGACCAGTCAAGGATAAAGGGGGGAATTTATGCTTGGAGTCAGCGGATGTAGGTAAAATAGTAAGATTAAACGAGAACTCACCTGTTCGAAGTTTGATCGTTATTTTACGAGGAGTTACGATGAGGGATTACGTGAAGAGCCCGCCTCACGCTGGTAACGGCATACTTCAAAGCAACGGCATGAAAAACACAGAACACCAAAGCCGGAGTAACATAGTAAGGCTCATAAAAAGACTTAGAACCACCATTTGATCATTTATTTTACGAGGGTGGGAGTGGAGGGCACGTAATCCCTCATCGTAACTCCTCGTAAAATAACGATCAAACTTCGAACAGGTGAGTTCTCGTTTAATCTTACTATTTTACTTCGGAGTCACGTGAGTGACTACGTGAAGAGTTTTAAAGCTTTCTGTGTTTTTTTATGTCGTAGAATTAATCCGTACGACAGTCCGGCTAAGTAAACACATACATGAGAAAGCAGACAAAAGTTAGATCTTTTTCACAATTAAATTTTTTAATGGTTGAAAGACCATATAATACCCTCCTTATATTTGAGGGAAAAAATGATTACAAGTGACAAAAGATATCAGTGACTACACAACTGATTATAGCAATTAATAGCAAACAAAGCAGTGATTATAGTGCTCCCAACACCGCGTGTCCAAAGCTTGTCATAGTGTGAACAGGTTTGTTGTAGAACTTTGAAAAAGTTTCTTCTTTACTCCACCCTGCGATTTTTAAAATATGCTCGAGAGGTACGTCCCGCCCCTTCGCCGCGGACGTAGCTGCCGCCCTGGTGGAGTGAGATTTGAAGACATCAGTGTCTACTCCCGCTAAAACCAACACCTGTTTCAACCATTTTGAGATAGTTTGAACTGAAGCTTTTTGTGTGGCTTTTTGTGCGTAAGCAGCAATGTCTTTTCGTTTCCTCGAAAAGTGTCCGTAACTTTAATATATTGGTTCAAATGTCTAACCACACACAAAGCAGGCTCAATATGAAAAGCTTGAAAGGTTACCTTTGTTCCAGATCTCCCTGGTCTACTTTGTTTGATCAGATCGTAAACATAGAATACAACGTTATCTGTAGTCACCTGCATACAGTCTAAACGCAACATTTGTAAAGTTTGCACTCTTTGGGCTGAGACCAGTGACATTAACATGACCAATTTCAATGTTAACCTATCCAATGTCAACCCTTTAATTGGCGTCCATTCTCTAAGTAGAGCAAGTACTATGCTCACATCCCAAATCTCTGTATATCTAGGTTTTGGCGGATTCATGTGAAAAATTCCTTTCATGAATCGTGATATTAATGGATGCGACCCAATTGACTTCTCACCAATCATAAGTCCTAAATAGGACGACAAGGCACTGCGTGCAGTGTTAATGGCACTGTAACTTAAATGTTGCCCAAAGTGCAAATTGGCAAGGAATTCCAAAACATGAGTAACATTCACAGAATCATCAGAAATATTTGACTGTGTGCAAAATTCTTCCCATTTCTTAATATGTGTCATATATTGTTTCTGTGTACTATGTCGCCATGATGCGCCAATAACTGTCAAAGTTTGGTCCGACAATCCCAGTTCCTGTAGTGGTCTGGTCAAAACCTGCAGATTAACAAATTCATATTGCATATAATGGGTAACCTTCATTTGTTACTGGATTAGTCAAGATATCACTACAGTTAGGAATCTGCATATATGGTTCTTTAATCATATTTAGCATAACTGGGAACCAAGGTTGAGTTGGCCAATTTTGGCACTACCAACAATCCGGAAGCTGAATCTTGCTCTATTTTCTTCAAGCATCTCTGGATCAGAGCAAATGGTGGAAAAGCATAAAAGAACATTTTTCCCCAGTGTAATGAAAATGCATCTACTGCAACTGCGTCCGGATCGTGTTCCCAAGACACATAATGAGGCAATTGATGATTAAGCCTGGATGCAAACAAATCAATTTCTGGCAACCCAAATCGTCTAACAATATTCTTAAATATTGCTGGCTTAAGCATCCATTCCGTATTATCTTTAAAAATCCTGGACCTTCCATCTGCTACCACATTGTCTTTACCTGGAATATAGCTTGCTGAAATCCATATCTGCCGACCAATACACCATTGCCATATCTCATTGACCAGACAATCACATGATACTGATCTAACTCCCCCCATGTGATTAATGTAAACCACAGCCGTTTTATTGTCTAATTGTATTAATACATGCAGACATTGTTTAGCAGAACAATATGCTTTAAGCCCATAAAAGGCCCCCAATAACTCCAAATAGTTAATACCATACTTTTGGAGAAACACTTGCTCTTCAGTTTTCCATCTACCTCCACAACTGGAAGATAAATCTGTGGCCCCCCATCCGAGAGCACTAGCATCTGTTTGCAAAACCATTTCAGGCTGTTTAATCATGATCTTCTTAGCAGCTTGTGGGACATTTTCAACCCACCATTGCAATTCCAATACTGCTTTCTTTGTTAATTGCATAGGTCTGTCAAAGTGACCTGCCTTATCTTTAAGAGCCCTTATTTTGTCCCTTTGAAGATTTTGATAATGTAATGGCCCAAATTCCACTGCCGGAAATGCTGCCACTAGTGTACCAATGACTTTTGCACTTCTCGATGGAGGGATAAGGTTTGTGAATGAGGTAATTTACACATTTGCAAAATATCATTTGTCTTCTTTGCTGGCAACGTAACTAACATAGTCACTGAGTTAATTACAACCCCAGAAAATCAATTGATTGAACTGGCTGCAGCTGGGATTTAATTGGATGAATTAAGAATCCCAAGCTCTTTAAACAAAGCTTTAGTAACTGAAATTGAGTGCTCAGCTGACTCTTGACTATCATTAATAATCAGAATATCATCCAGATAAGCCATTACAATGTGTTTCTGTGCTCTAATTGAGCTAAAACTGGTTTCAACAGTTTTTGTAAAGAGTCTAGAAGCCGAACTTAATCCATTTTGGTAAAGCTTTGAACTGCCATAATTGCCCCTGCCAATAAAACTTTAAGTATCTCCGAAAAAAGATGATGAATTGGTACAGAATAATAGGCGTCTTTCAAATCAATCTTAGCCATATAAGAACCTGCTGAAATCAAATATTTTGCAGTTTTAAATGTCTCCATCTTAAAACGTTTGTATTCTACAAACTTATTTAGATCTGTAAGGTCTAGAATAATTCTACAACCACCATCTTTCTTATCTCTGCGAAATATATTAGAGACAAATTGATGCTTATGTTCATAAGTTTTTTCAATTACCCCTTTTTCGGATAATTTGCCAATTTCCACATTAATCTCCATTCTTTCTTCTGGAGAAAACACATAAGCATAAGCAGGTTTATTCTGTACAGGAGGATTGACCCCTTCTTTAAAAATAATAATAGCTCCTGAAACTGCTTGTAATATAAATCGATCAGAAGTAATATTAAGCCAGGCATTATAAAATTTTTGCAATCTCCCTCCAACTGGAGATTCACTCACAGTTTCTTTAAGGATAGAAGTCTTTAATACCTCTCCATAGGAGCGTGATGGTCTCCTCTTTCCCGAATGCAGGAAGCAGTGGCCTGTGTAGCACGATAATACTTTCGTGACAAATTTCTGCCTCTATAACGAAAATCAAAACCCCTTCGGGCCGAAAACCCTTTTCTTTGCCCAAAGACAAAAGGCTTAATAGTGCTAAAATATTTAGCTTCTTCATCCAACTGCTTCAGTTGTTTCGGCAGATTTTCTCCAAACAAATATCCAGGAGCTTGAACTCCACTTTCTTGACACAGGCTTGCATATCTAGGGTGAAATATGGGCCGAATCGCCATTTTCCTCATGCAATTGATCTCATAAAACGAATTGCACATTAAGCCCAAAGTATCTTTTTGAATCTTGTCCATTTCCAGATTCTCCATTTGCCTGCCAAATGCCGTGATGGCAGCCGAAAATAATTTTAGCACCTTTTGAAATTTCACTTCTTGGGCTCTCATACTTGGAGTCATAGATGCCCATACCATCGGATTCACCGTAGGCACTTCCAATGAGGCACAATTGCCTGGTGCTTTATATAATTCTGATAATTCATTCATCACAGTATTATGAAGCTGGTGAGATACCATATAATTTATATTGGCAGCTAGGCTTTCTTCCATAGCTCACCACTTCCTTCGGGTATAGCAAAAACTTTGTGCTATCCCAGGCAGATCAAGCCTTTTCTTTTTACTTTGTGGCGTGCTTTCAAAAGCCATTTCAAATTCAGCAGGGTCTGCCTTCTGCAGCCCTAATTCCATCGGGATATTATCCCATGAGACTTCTTCCAGCCCAAATCGTGGGTCTGGAGTATCATATTCCCAACTTGGCCCACAGCCATATTCATCATATTCAAACCCCTCAGGGATTTTCTGGGATTCATGAGGGTACTGTGACCCTTGTCTCATAATAGTTTGGAGAACTTTCTCCATATGCTCCATTTTTAGCCACATAGTTTTATTATCTGGAGGTCTTTCAAAATCAGAATCATCAGAAACCACGGCCTCACAGTTTTCTTTTTGCATTTCTTAGGAGCATTTTCCTCCGTGGTTATAATTTCCGGAGAATCTGGAAATTCTATATCGGTAAATCAGTGGCCAACGGTATCGGAACCGGGTCCACTCTAGCTTCGCTTCCCGTATATTTACTTTCACCCCGGGAGGCTCTCTTCACCCGCGAAGCCTTCCTTCCCGATTTCTCCATTTTTGTTAAAATTTATCTTGTGCTCAATCAGCACGTTAACGTCTAAATTTTTACTTTTAGTTTCGCTGTTGGAACCATCCAGCGTAACCTAAAACCCGCGCCGATGTAACTTCACTTACCTGCGGGCCGTTCCGACCGCTGCGAGGAGCTGCTCCTTACCGCAGCTCCTTCTTTCGCCGTCAGCGTCGACGTCATGCCGTTACCAGCGTGAGGCGGGCTCTTCACGTAGTCACTCACGTGACTCCGAAGTAAAATACTATATGAGTACTTTGCATTTGCTATTCAACAAGGAAAAGGACATTGGCGATAGTGAGATCAACGTGGGGTATTCTAACATGCAAGAGGGCATTTTGAGATCAAGGAGTGGGCGTTGGGTAAAATCTTGCAGTTTCAGAATTAATGTGCCTGATTTTTTCTATACTGAATACAGAGATATTGCTTAATCTCATTCTTTCCTGCCATTATTCAGCAGGTAGAGCGAGATTGAGTTCTTGAAATGCAGATGGTGCATCCTGTTGATCGCTGGTCCTGCATTCCCTTCATATGACGCCTTCTTTTTCCAAAGCCAAAAGGGTTTCTCAGCAGTGACACCTCATTGTTTCTGGTAGTTCCGCGTGACAAATGCATTTGAAGGAACGACAAGTAAAAGGCTCACCGTGGTGACAATGGTGACTCATGCGGATTCAGGACATGAGTTATGACCTGATTCTGTGTATGGATCTATGTCTGTGTGAATCGCAAGCCTGCTGTTAGAGAGACGCCGCCAAAGGGAAGCAGAGAGGAAGGAAGCAAAAAAAAAGCAGCATTTGATGGCAAAATTATAAGATGAGGTCAGAAACTTGGACCAGTGATATGACTAATAGTCATAGAGTCGTACAGCGTGGAAACAGGCCCCTCAGCTCATCTCGCCCACACTGACCAACGTGACCCTTCCACACTAGTCTCGCCTGCATTTGGCCCCTATCCCTCTAAATCTATCCTATCCATGTACCTGTTTCTTAAACATTGCTATAGTCCCTGCCTCAGCTACCTCGTCCAGCAGCTCATTCCATGCACCCACCGCCCTTTGTGTGAAAAACGTACCCCTCAGGATTCCTATTAAATCTTTTCCCTTTCACCTTAAATCTATGTCCTCTGGTTCATGGCTCCCATACTCTGGGCAAGAGACTCTGTGCATCTACCCAATCTATTCTTCTCATGATTTTGGACACAGTTCTATTCCCATAAAGGAATGTGAGAGTTTAAATTCAAATGATGTAGATAATATCAATAGTAGTATCCATGTTATTAAAAACTCACTTACTTCAGCTGTGGGAAATCTGCTGTCCTGGTCTGACTACAGACCCTTCACTGTGGTGATTCAGGGGGATAATCAGTGATGAAGATGGGCAAATGGAAACAAAGGGAACGTCATTGACATTCTCTGCTTTTTCAGGAAACTGCAATATTAGCATAAGTGTGAATATGCTGACAGCCCAACCATTCCAGGGAAATCATTCCTGGGTGGAGGACTACAGGAAAGTGGGGGACTACAGTCCAGTTTAGGTTATTGTCACGTGTACCGAGGTACAGTGAAAAGCTTTTGTTGCGTGTGAACCAAGTCAGCGGAAAGACAATACATGATTACAATCGAGCCATTCACAATGTACAGATGCACGATAAAGGGAATAACGGGAATAATGTTTAGTGTAAGATAAAGTCCAGTAGATTCTGATTAAAGATGGTCCAAGGGTCTCCAATGAGGTAGGGCGTAGTTCAGGACTGCTCTCTAATGGCCGCGCGCACAGTTGCGGCAGCTCGATGTTCTTTCGGTCGGTGCTTTGTGCTTTTAGTGCACGTGTTGTTTTTTGTCCCGTGTACTTTCTGTCGGGCGAACAACGTCTACGGCCGGCATGACCTCCTTAGGATTGGAGCTGGTCACGAGCGGAGTGTTACAGCCGAGTTTGTCCGTTCACACAAGGTCCCGGTGGACGTAGCGAGGAGCCCCGGCTCCCCGTGGATTACCATCCCCGCCGGGGGGGGGAGGCGAAGGCAGCGCAGGGAGAGAAGGCAAAAGCGAGGCTGCAGGGCCGGCCGCTAGCCAGGCTACGGAGGCAGCCACTCAAACCACCGCTTCCCAGCCTGTTTCTTACGAATGCCAGGTCCCTCGCTAACAAGATGGATGAACTGAGGCTACAGACTGCAGCTAACAACGCCGTGAATGACAGCTGCATTCTGTTGATCACGGAGACCTGGCTTCATTCATTAATTCCGGACTCAGCTATCGAGCTAGCAGGCTACACCGCACAGCGTCATGACAGGACAAGAGACTCCGGTAAGAGCAGAGGAGAAGGGCTCTGTGTGTACGTGAACAACAACTGGTGTATTAACACAGTGATTGTAGACGGTCACTGCTCCCCGGACCTGGAGTATGTGACTGTTAAATGCAGGCCCATTTATCTCCCTAGAGAGTTTACTGTTGTCATGATAACTGCTGTGTACATACCACCGGATGCTAATGCTAACTGGGCTATCGGACATTTGTATGGTAGCACTAGCAGCCAGCAGAGCACATATCCTGATGCTGTTCACATCATAGCAGGGGACTTTAATCACGCGGACTTGAAGGCAATGCTCCCCAAATTCTACCAGCATGTTAAATGTGCTACAAGAGGAGCTAACACACTGGACAAGGTCTACTCCAACATCAAGCTGGGCTACAGGGCTAGACCACTACCACACCTGGGCCAGTCTGACCATATGTCCCTGCTTTTAATTCCTGCATATGCCCCCCTCAGGAAAACTGCTTCTACATCACAAAGACCATGACCAACTTGGCCTGATGGTGCCTCTCTGCAGCTGCAGGACTGCCTCGACAGGACCAACTGGGATGTGTTTGAACACGGGACCTGGAGTTGTTCACGGACAGTGTACTGTGTTACATTAAAAACTGCCATGGAGACGGTCACAGTGGACAAATGCATCCGTGTCTACCCCAACCAGAAGCTCTGGATGACCCGGGAGGTCCAGCGGCTGTTAAAGGAGAGAACACGCTTTTAGGTTTGGCGATAGGGCTTTATACAGCATGGCCTGAGCTAACCTGAAGAGAGGCATCAGAGAGGCCAAGTCAAACTACAGGAGGAGGATAGAGGACCACCTGGACAGTAACAACAGCAGGCAGGTGTGGCAGGGGATCCAGTATCTCACCAACTACAAGACCAACCTTGGAGCTGCTGAAGTGACGCCTCGCTGGCAGAGGAGCTGAACCTCTTCTTTGCTCGCTTTGAAGTGGAGCCACCAGAGACACCATATCACACCACATGGTCCACAGCAGCCTAACCCTCAAAATAGAGGAGCATGAGGTGAGGCGCACGCTGCGGGTCATCAACCCGGGAAGGCTGCTGGACCCCGACGGCATCTCTGGACGCGTGCTGAAGGACTGCGCAGACCAGCTGGCTGGAGTATTTACGAGGATCTTCAACCAGTCTCTGGCCCAGTCCACTGTCCCACCCTGTCTGAAGTCCTCCACCATAGTCCCCTTGCCAAAAAAACCCCCACATTTCCAGCCCCAACGACCACCGGCCAGTCGCACTCACACCAGTGGTGATGAAGTGTTTTGAAAAACTGGCCCGGGGTCACATCACATCACTCCTGCCCGAAGCTTTGACCCCCACCAGTTTGCGTATGGAGCGAACAGATCTACAGAGGACGCTGTAGCCACAGCCCTCCATGCTGCACTGTCCCACCTGGAGCAGCGGGGGAGCTACGTGCGGATGCTCTTTGTGGACTATAGCTCTGCTTTTAACACCATCCTTCCCCACAAACTGGTGAACAAACTGGGGCACCTGGGACTTCCACACTCCACCTGCATGTGGATAAATAGCTTCCTATCGGGTCGCAGCCAGAGAGTCAGAGTGGGCCATCACACATCCACGGCCCTCAGCCTCAGTACCGGCTCTCCACAGGGCTGCGTGCTGAGCCCCCTGCTCTACACCATCTACACATATGACTGCCCCCCGCCCACCACAGTAACACCATTGTCAAATTCATGGATGACACCGCGCGGTGGTGGGGCTCATCTCTGGGGGAGATGAGTACGCTTACAGGGGTGAGGTGGAGCAGCCGACAGTGTGGTGTGGAGAGAATA
The DNA here is from genome assembly GCA_035221665.1 of Okamejei kenojei. Lineage (NCBI taxonomy): Eukaryota > Metazoa > Chordata > Chondrichthyes > Rajiformes > Rajidae > Okamejei > Okamejei kenojei. The sequence continues at coordinate 50,529,584 of CM069131.1, read as the reverse complement.
ACCTGCTCCTCAACATCTCAAAGACAAAGGAGCTCATAATAGACCATACAGGAAGAAGAAAACGGCATGTGCCACTGATCATCAGAGGGGACTGTGTGGAGAGGGTGGTCGGATTTCCGCTTCCTGAGAATCCACATTGAGGAGGACCTGACATGGAGCGTGAACACTTCTGCGCTGCTGAAAAAAATGGTCCAGCAGAGACTGCACTTCCTGAGGGTGCTCGGGAAGAATAACATCACTCAGAGACTGCTGCTGTCCTTTTATCGGTGCTCCATAGAGAGCATCCTAACATACTGTGTATGCGTGTGGTACACCAGCTGCACATCGGCCCAGATGAAAGCACTCCAGAGGGCCATTGACAACGCCCAGAGTATTGTCGGCTGCCCTCTCCTCACTTTGGAGGACCTACACAGTTCCCACTGTCTCAAGAAATCCCAGAACATTATAAAGGACATTTCCCACCCCGGCCACTCCCTGTTTGAACTGTTGCCGTCAGGCAGACGGTGCAGATCAATGAGGACAAGGACAAACAGACTAAAAAACAGTTTTATCCCACAGCAATAACTACACTTAATGTAGCCACCAAATGAGCGCAGGTGCGCTACATACCAAATGGATTGTGAAATCGACAGAAGAATGTATGGTTGTGTGTTTATGCTTATTTTATGGTGGTGTGTGTATGCTTACGTATCGTTAGCTTTTGGAAATGTGTGACTGGTGCACTGGCTGGTTGGCATTTTAATTTCGTTGTACATGTTCACATGTTATAATGACAATAAAGATTATCTAAAAAAAAAAATCTAAAATCTAGTTGTTGGTAGGATGGTAGACACCTCTGTCCTGGCTCTGTAAGGTGAAGTTATTATCCCTCTCACCTTAAAACTGGCCTCTAGTGTAGCTAAGATACTTTGAATACACCTTGTTGAACTATATTTGGTTTCTAAACTTCTAGGACTTTGTAAGTAGAACATAGAACATAGAAAAGTAAAGCACAGGAAAAGGCCCTTCTGTCCACAATGTCTGTAGCGAATGTTTAATATTTAGAGTTTAAAGATACATCGTGAAAACAGGGCCTTCGACCTACCGAGTCCATGCCAACCAGTGATCATCCTGCACACTAGCACTGTCCTACAGACTAGGGACAATTTACAGAAGCTAATTACCCTACAAACCCATACATCTTTGGAAGGTATGAGGAAACCGGAGCACCCAGGGAAAGGTATTTAATAGGAAAGATATTGTCAAGCTTGAATTATAGGAAAGATATTGTCAAGCTTGAATGGGTTCAGAAAAGATTTGCGAGGATGTTGCCAGGACTAGAGGGTGTGAGCTATAGGGAGAGGTTGAGTAGGCTGGGTCTCTATTCCATGGAGCGTAGGATGAGGAGAGGTCTTATAGAGGTGTACAAAATCATGAGAGGAATAGATCGGGTAGATGCACAGAGTCTTTTGCCCAGAGTACGGGAATCAAGGACCAGAGGACATAGGTTCAAGGTGAAGGGGAAAAGATAGGAATCCGAGGGGTAACCTTTTCACACACAGGGTGGTGGGTGTATGGAACAAGCTGCCAGAGAGGTAGTTGAGGCTAGGACTATCCCATCGTTTAAGAAACAGTTGGACAGGTACATGGATAGCACAAGTTTGGAGGGTTATGGACCAAGCGCAGGGAAGTGGGACAAGGGTAGCTGGGACATTGTTGGCTGGTGTGGGTGAGTTGGGCCGAAGGGCCTGTTTCCACACTGTATCACTCTATGACTCTATGAATACCCACGCGGTCACAGGTAGAACGTACAAACAGCACCTGGAGTCAGGATCGAACCTGGGTCTCTGGCGATGTGAGGCAGCAACTCTACCACTGTGCCATCCACAGTGAAATTAGAATGTAATGCAATCTAATCTCCTCTGCCTGCAAATGATACATGTCCCTCCATTCCCTGCATATCCGTACACCTATCTAAAAGTATTTTAAATGACTCTTAAACTCTTAACTTTTCATAGCAAAAGGATTTGAGTACAAGAGCAGGGAGATTCTACTGCAGTTGTACAGGGTCTTGGTGAGGCCACACCTGGAGTATTGCGTACAGTTTTGGTCTCCTAATCTGAGGAAAGACATTCTTGCCATAGAGGGAGTACAGAGAAGGTTCACCAGACTGATTCCTGGGATGGCACGACTTCCATATGAAGAAAGACTGGATAGACTTGGCTTGTACTCGCTGGAATTTAGAAGATTGAGGGGTGATCTCATAGAGACTTACAAAATTCTTAAGGGGTTGGACAGGCTAGATGCAGGAAGATTGTTCCCGATGTTGGGGAGGTCCAGGACAAGGGGTCACAGTTTAAGGATAAGGGGGAAGTCTTTTAGGACCGAGATGAGAAAATCGTTTTTCACACAGAGAGTGGAATCTGTGGAATTCTCTGCCACCGAAGGTAGTTGAGGCCAGTTTGTTGGCCATGTTTAAGAGTTGGATGTGGCCCTTGTGGCTGAAGGGATCAGGGGGTATGGAGAGAAGGCAGGTTCAGGATACTGAGTTGGATGATCAGCCATGATCATATTGAATGGCGGTGCAGGCTTGAAGGGCCGAATGGCCTGCTCCTGCACATAATTTCTATGTTTCTATGTCGTTCTGGAAATGCATTTAAACATAACCTTAAAATGCCACTGTCTTGGTCAAATTCTCCTTCTCTATTGATCAGAACACCAAATAATGGAAGGTATTCTTGGCACTGATAAGCATAATAAATGATTTAAAATTAAACATCACTGATGTTGGGCGAGTCTAGAACCAGGGGCCACAGTCTTAGAATAAAGGGGAGGCCATTTAAGACTGAGGTGAGAAAAAACGTTTTCACCCAGAGAGTTGTTAATTTGTGGAATTCCCTGCCACAGAGGGCAGTGGAGGCCAAGACACTGGATGGATTTAAGAAAGAGTTAGATAGAGCTCTGGGGGCTAGTGGAATCAAGGGATTTGGGGAGAAGGCAAGCACGGGTTATTGATTGGGGACGATCAGCCATGATCACAATGAATGGCGGTGCTGGCTCGAAGGGCCGAATGGCCTCCTCCTGCACCTATTTTCTATGTTTCTATGATGCCAATACAGAAACGATGTCTCCCTTTACTGTAACTAGTTGTGTCCTATTTAATCCACATTGTCCACTCCATACTCAAGAAGAACACCTTCAATCCACACCAAACACTAGATTTCACCAAACCCTCCTGAGTCTCTCTTGAAATAAACTTGTACAGTTCCTGTAGGGCGTGTTGGACATGAAAGATTTATTTTTGTCTCTTATCTAAGATCTTAATGGGGAAGTATGACATTCTAATCAAAGCTAAAATCTCTCAAGGGAAAACAAAATCCGATTGGTTAAATTGTTGTTTTTTTCATGAGGAAAGTATTTGCAAATGTCTTGGTTTGTCGTTTACGTGCAGCATGAAGCAGTGGTGGAATAATTGCTGGAATGAAAAATGGATGAGGATAGAGATAGGGTTGATGTGTTTCTAATCAGCTGTTCTCCCTATTAAATCAGATTAAAAAAAAAATCCCTTCCCATTATCCTATAGGCAGGATAAAGGACAATGATTCATTTGGAATTATAGCAACATTTTCTCCCGGATTTAAAGGCACCTAAAAAACAGTTCGATTTTATCGGTTTACAACCTAGATCAAGAGAAAGAGGACAGCTGCATCTCATTATCACCAGTCTTTATATCACTATACTTTACACTTTAGAAATACAGCGGGGACAACAGGACCCTCGGCCTATCAAGTCCATGCCGACTAGCGATCGCCCCATGCACTAGCACTACCCTACACCACCGTTTACCCGGGTTCCATCCTGACTACGGGTGCTGTCTGTACAGAGTTTATCCGTTCTTACTGGTGCTCCGGTTTTCTCCCAGACTCCAAAGACGTACAGGTTTGTTGGTTAATTGGCTTTGGTAAAAATTTTAAATTGAACCTTGTGCATAGAAAGGTGCTAGTATAAGGGGTGATCGCCGTTGGGCACGGACTCAGTCGGCACGGTAGGCCGAAGGGCCTGGTTCCACACTGTATTCCCAGTGGGACCATGTATTCATGTGCCTTTAATGTCCACTTATTCTATAAATGAATTTCTGCACATTTAATGTCTTAATGTCATTCTAATGTCTTCATGTCTCATTAATGCTTTCATGACACTTTCGTCTCAATGTTATTTTAATGCCTATGCTTTGATTTGTCCATGTTTCATATCAACATTATGCTTTGAAGTCCTTTGAATTGCATTACCCTTTATGCCTTTGCATCTCTTTTCCATTTTGTATCTGTTTATCAACTTCATGATGCTTTCATATCTTCATGCCCTGTTAATTTCCTCGTATATTTATTGTCTCTGTTCTACTTTAATATCCATTTAATGTCTATATGTCTCATTGATGTTCCTTTAATATCCTTGTTGCTCCTTTGACACCAACGTTTTTATTTAATATCTTCTCCTCCCATAATGTATTCATGTGTTTTTGATGTCTTTTATGTACACATTGTGTTTCCATTCAGAGCTATTGCTGGTAAGGCATATCTTTAAGTGAAATGCTACGAGATGGATGAAGTGAGGGTTCCCTGGATCTAGATATTAGGACAGTAGAATTCCTTGCCACAGCATTAAAGAACCATGTGGGCACTCTATGCCAGTGGTAAATGCACCACAATCTGGTGATCTCAGTGCAAATGATCCAATGTATCAAGAAAACAGGTGAGGGGTTGAAAGTTTAAGGTGAGGGGGGAAAGATTTAATAGGAACGTGATGGGGTAACCTTTTCACACAAAGGGTTGTGGGTGTATGGAATAAGCTGCTGGAGGAGGTAGTTGAGGTAGGTACAATCGCAACATTTAAGAAACGTTTAGACAGGTATGTGGATAGGACAGGTTTAGAGGGATATGGGCCAAATGTAGGCAGGTGGGACCAATGTAGATGGGACATGTTGGTCAGTGTGCAGGAAGGAACTACAGATGCTGGTTTACACCGAAGATTGACACAAAATGCTGTTGTAACTCAGCAGGACAGGCAGCAATCTCTGGATAGAAGGAATGGGTGACGTTTTGGGTCAAAACTCTTCTTCGGACTCTTCAGACACAAACAGTGTAGGCATGTTGGACCGCAGTGCCTGTTACAACACTGTATGACTCTATAACGCATAGGTAAACAAAAATGCTGGAGAAACTCAGCGGGTGAGGCAGCATCTATGGAGCGAAGGAATAGGTGACATTTCAGGTCGAGACCCTTCTTCAGACTGATGTGGGGGGTGAGGGAGGGGGAGGGGGGGGGAATAAGAAAGGAAGAGGCAGAGACAGTGGGCTGTGGGAGAGCTGGGACGGGGAGGGGAAGGAAGGAGAAAGCAAGGACAACCTGAAATTGGAGAAGTCAATGTTCATACTGCTGGGGTGTAAACTACCCAAGCAAAATATGAGGTGCTGTTCCTCCAATTTGTGGTGGGACTCACTCTGGCCATGGAGGAGGCCCAGGACAGAAAGGTTGGATTCGGAATGGGAGGGGGAGTTGAAGTGCTGAGCCACCGGGAGATCAGGTTGGTTATTGCGAACTGAGTGGAGGTGTTCGACGAAGCGATCACCAAGCCTACGCTTGGTCTCACCGATGTAGAGCAGCTGACACCTAGAGCAGCGGATGCAATAGATGAGGTTGGAGGAGGTGCAGGTGAACCTCTGCCTCACCTGGAAAGACTGCTTGGGTCATAAAAACTATGACTATAATATCATTCCAACTCCAAAAGATCGATGATTAACCTGGAGGCAGGAGAATTTGCAGATACTGGAATCTGGAGCAAACAAAAAACTGGCATAGGGTCTCAGTGGAAGCAGACGGATTGTTGACGTTTTTGGTCAGAACCCTGCATCAGGACTGATACATCGACTATCCCATTGCCTCGACAGATGCTGTCTGACCCACTGAGTTCATCCTGCAATTTTTCTTTTGCTTGCGAATGATGGTTAACCGTGGCCATGAAGAAAGAACCTGTATTTCATATTGAATCTCGAACATACCTCAGGACATTTCAAAATGGCAGTGTGGTCACTGTTGTTTCCTGTGATTCAAATTGGCTGCCGTATTTAGAGATTAGTTTAGTTTAGAGGTACACACTTGGGACAATTTACAGAAACCAATTAACCTACAAACCTGCACCTCTTTGGAATGTGGGAGGAAACCGGATCACATGGAGAAAACGCACGCGGTTACAGGGAGAACGTACAAACTCCGTACAGACAGCACCCGTAGTCAGGTTTGAACACGGGTCTCTGGCGCTGTAAGGCAGCATTCTTAGAATAAAGGGGAGGCCATTTAAGACTGAGGTGAGAAAAAACTTTTTCACCCAGAGAGTTGTGAATTTGTGGAATTCCTTGCCACAGAGGGCAGTGGAGGCCAAGTCACTGGATGGATTTAAGAGAGAGTTAGATAGAGCTCTAGGGGCTAGTGGAATCAAGGGATATGGAGAGAAGGCAGGCATGGGTTACTGATTGGGGACGATCAGCCATGATCGCAATGAATGGCGGTGCTGGCTCGAAGGGCCAAATGGCCTCCTCCTGCACCTATTTTCTATGTTTCTATGTTTCTATGTAGCTTTACCTCTGCGCCACTGTGCTGCCCCTACAATATAATAATAAATACATCAGTAATATATAATTGGCAGTACTTTGATCTCTTGCACTTGTGAAAGGCACAATATTAATGATCATTTTCCTTTATTAATCAGCTAGTGGACCAAGTTGGAAAGACACCAGGGTGAATTTTGGCAAACAATAACAGTCGGATAGAGAGACTCAAAGAGTTGGCTATCAGTGCCAGACATTCATATGATGCCCAATTTACATGATCTGTACTGCCACAAAGTATAGAAAATGACTGGGAAATGAAATGGTGGGAATGAGGGAGAAAGCTACTTGGTAGCATTCAGCTCGAGCTGCTGCCTTACAGTGCCAAAGACCTAGCTTTGATCCTGACTATGGGTACAGAGTTTGTACGTTCTCCCTGCGACTGCGTGGGTTTTCTCCAGGCGCTCGGTTTCCTCCCACACTCCAAAGGCATGCCGGCTTATAGGTTAATTGGCTGCTCTGAATTGTCCATAGAGTGTAGGATAGAACTAGTTGTTAGTTGGCGCAGACTTGGTGGGCTGAAAGGCCTGTTTCCACTCTGTATCTCTAAACTAAATGATACATGGTAGAATTCAGATTGGCCATTTTAGAATGGACTGTTCACTTTAATCCATTGATTAGAGAGCAGTGATTGTTTTTCTTAATTATATTGATTTGCTTTATTAAGAAATTATTGGTCTCAAAATGTTTAGAGTAAGCATGGGCTTAATGGAAATACATTATTAGATATAGAAGTCTGCCAGTATTTACAAATGACATATTATGTTTAGCCACTTCAGACTGGTTTACAAAATATCTCGATTGTTTACATATCATTATGCTGCAAGATCCTAAGCTCCAGATCCCCTGGATAGTATGTAAAGGTTTGCAGAAATTCTTTCAATGGCTGTGTAAACAGCTTGAGTAATTCTCTGACATTTATTAAAAACAAAGATGTTAAATTGCTCTGATGTTCAAAACTTTCATTGGAATCCCAACCCCTGCAAAGTAATAGTCTTTCGGCTTTAGACCATATATTAGCATTTACTAGCGCTATCCTACACACTAGGGACAATTGACAAGTTTTTCTAGTGAAGCCAATTAACCCACAAACTTGCACGTCTTTGGAGTGTGGGAGCAAAGCGGAGCAACCGGAGAAAACCCACGCGGTCACAGGGAGAACGTACAAACTCTGTGCAGACAGCACCCCGTAGTCAGGATCGAACCCAGGACTCTGGCACTGGAAGGCAACAACTCTACCGCTGGGCCACTCCAGTAATAGTAGATTACCTGCCTTTCCTCTCTGGTTATCTAGCTAACTAATAAAGGAAAAGTAACAATTGCATTTTACACATCAGTGTATCATAAAACGTGCATAGAGCATGGAATGGTACAGTACAGGACAGGCCCTTCAGCCCATATTATGTCAGTCTTTTTGCTCTTTAAACCCCTGTCCCACTTAGGAGACCTAAACAGCAACCTCTGGTGACCTTGCTCACCACCCAAGGTTTCCATGAGGTCACCAGAGGTTTTGGACACTCTCCCTAATGGTCGAAAGTGGTTTCCGCATGGTCGAGGCTTCATCTAGGTTGCTGCTATTTTTTCATCATGATTAAAACCGGCCTCGACTAAAAATAGGTTGCCGTTTTAAAAATCAATAGATTTTTTGTCGCAGGTCTAGTCGGTTTTCTTCATAGTCGAGGAAGGTTTTCAACCTTTTTCTTACTGTAAAACACATATGCTAATTCATGGCCGTCCGAAGGGGGCGTGCGTTGGGTGCGACCGCACCCCCTTTTTTTTCCCCCAGAGTAAGAAGAAATCCCGAGGAGAAAAAAATAAATAAATAAATCGGGAAAAAAAATCAACATTTCCACTTTGTCGGAAACGCGCCCGAAATTCTGGTTCCGGCCGCTGGGTGATTTGGGAGAAAAAAATGTGCCCATCTGCGCCTGCGCAGTTGGGGAAGCAACGCAAAATGACGCCGTCTCTTCGCGCGTGCGCAGTGGGCCCGGGCGGGATCAGACTGCCATTTGCACTCCACACATTGAGCTTGATGCCTCGTGTCGTCTACTCCAGGTAAGTAATGGAATATTGCGTTGCAGGAGGGGGAGTCAGGCCCAGGAGACCGTTCTCCTGTCGCCGGGCGGGAGTGGCTGAGTCTGAACCCAGCGGCTGTAACCCCAACACCAGACGCCGCTGCGGCGGGGCCCGCTCCCCTCGCCTCCCACCCGCCGCCTGGACCCAAGCCATCGTCCCCCCACGCCACCCCTGCTGGACCCCCGCTGGGCCCACGCCACCCCTGCTGGACCCCCGCTGGGCCCACGCCACCTTCATCGCCCCCCGCCCGCTCGGCCCCTGCTGGGCTCGTGCCACCTTCATCTTCGTCTCCCCCCCCCCGCCAGAGGGGGGGGGGGGGGAGTGGGAGGAGGAGAGAGAGAGAGGGGGGAAGGGAGGGGAGAGTGAGATGGGGAAAAGGGGGATTATCTTTATTGAGATTGCAAAATTAAGGTAGGTTTTAGAGCTATTATATTTTCTCCTCCATATGAATAATTTTAAACAATATCATATAATATCAAACAATTGGAACTGCTTTCTTTTCCTTGATAACAATACTGAAAAATGTGACATAAATGTACATTTTAATGGGATGATTATATACAGATGTAACATTTCCATTTTGAGATTCGGGGTGGGGGAGGGGGTGTGGGTGGGGGTGGGTGGGGGCAAATAGGCAAATATGCGTCAAGCCGATAGCCTAATCGGTAAAGAGCTGAGAAGAGGAATCAGAGCTGCCAAGGAAAGGTACTCTGAGAAGTTGAGGAGCAGGTTCTCAGCTAGTGACTCTTCTTCAGTTTGGAAGGGCTTGCAAGAAATCACCAGCTATAATAGGAAAGCCCGCCGCTCTTTGGACAATCGTCAGCTGACGAACGACCTGAATGAGTTTTACTGCAGGTTTGAAAATCGGAAACGTAACCCTGGTACCACCTCCCCAACAAACACAGCCAGACCCCAGTCTGCAAAGAATGGACCCTGCACCCTCTCCTTCCCATTCACCACTTCACACCTACTTAAGGCAAGAGTCCAGTATGAAAAGAGTGGACCCTTTTCCACCCCAACCAACACTTCATACCCAATTACTCATTTTTAACCAGTCCCTGCCAAGATGTACTGTCCCTGCCTGCATCAAAGTCTCCACTATTGTCCCTGTACCCAAAAAGGTAAGGATTACTGAGGGGTATGTTTTTCACACAAAGGGTGGTAGATGTATGGAACAAGCTGCCAGAGGAGGTAGTTGAGGCGGGGACTATCGCAACGTTTAAGAAACAGTTAGACAGGTATTGGATAGGACGGGTTCGGAGGGATATGGATCAAACGTGGGCAGGTGGGGCAAGTACAGATGGGACATGCTGGGCTGAAGGGCCTGTTTCCACACTGTATCGCTCTATGACTATCCATCTTTCCCTCTCAAACCTATTCTCCTGCCTTCTCCCCATTACCTCTGACACCCGTATCAATCAAGAATCTATCAATCTCCTCCTGAAAATTGTTCATTGACTTGACCTCCACAGCTGTCTGTGGCAATGAATTCCACAGTTCACCACCCTCTGACTTAAGAAATTCCTGCTCTATACCTTTTCTCCAGAGATGCTGCCTGACTCACTGAGTTACTCCAGCACTCTGTGACATGTCATCTATCCATGTTCTCCAGAGATGCTGCCTGACCCGCTGAGTTACTCCAGCACTCTGTGAAACGTCGCCTATTCCTATTCTCCGCAGATGCTGCCTGACCCACTGAGTTACTCCAGCACTTTGTGTCTATTTTCCCTTCACCCATCTGCCCAGGTCCACTCTCCCCCCTCCTTTCCTATGTTCCTTTCCACCCATAAACCTCTCTCTGCCTTTACATTTCACTCCTCTTTCAAATCTGCTCTACTTATCTACATGCATTTTTCTTCTTAACTTTTTAATCATATAATGATGCAGTGTGGAAACAGGCCTTTCAGCCCAAATTGCCCACACCGACCAACATGTCCCATCTAAACTAGTCCCACTCACACACGCTTGGCCCATATCCATCTAAATCTGTCCTATCCATGTACGTGTCCAAATGTATCTTAAACATTAGGATAGTCCCAGCCTTAACTACCTCCTCTGGCAGCTTGTTCCATACTGGGTTGGATACTGAGTTGGATGATCAGCTATGATCATATTGAATGGCGGTGCAGGCTGGAAGGGCCGAATGGCCTACTCCTGCAACTAATTTCTATGTTTCTATGTTTCTATACACCCACCACCCTTCGTGTGAAAAAGCTACCTCTCAGATTCCTGTTAATTTCTGAAATATTGGTCATAAATTTGGTGTAGAAATGCTCCAAAATAGGACTCAGAATGCATCAGAGAGCATCTAAAGCCCCAGAGCTTCCAGGCCCTGGACCCCGGCATCGAGGGACTTCACGCTTCGCGCTCGTGACGTGCGCAGCGCGCACATTATTTCACATTACATTTTTTGTAATCCTGTCATGCCACCCCCCTTTTTGGAAAGCTTCGTGCGGGCCTGTAATTCTGTTGGCTTTAGGCCATCAATTAAAAAACATTCAAATCTAATTTTGAAACCCCATTTATTTCATTAAAAGGTATAATGTATAAATACAGTAGGGAGAAAGCCCCTTTCACACATTGTGTCCATGCTGATAATGATGTACCTTCCTATACAAAAACACATTTTAAGCACTTGCTCCACAGATTGCAATGATTTCTATACCTTGGCATTTCAAGTGTTAACTTCTTAAAAGTTGTGAGAATACACTGCCTAAGAATACAACCTTCTTTGGCTGTGCCTGCCAAGATTTCAACCACATCCTGGGTGAAAAAATCCTCAAATCCCATCTAAATCTCCAACATCTTAACTTAAAGCTCTGTCCACATAAATCCTTTGCTATCTCAGTTGAGAGGAGAGGGTTATCACTGTCTGTATTAACTGTACCCATTATCATGTTGTATACCATCTCTCTGCCTTCTCACTGCAAGGAAAACAAACCAAGCCTATCCAATCTCTCCTAAAACGAGATATCTAATACGTTCTCTCATAGCTAAAACTCCTATATTCCAGCCCAAGCCACATCCTGATCAATCTCCCGCATGCCCTCTCCAAAACAATCACATCCTTCCTATAGAATGGTGTCCAGAACTACACAGTACTCCAGTTACCCTCTTAATGTTTTATAAAGTTGTAACATTCTTATATTCTATGCCCCTGTTAACAAACGTAAGTCTAAATTGCATAGTGTTGGAGATGTTGCCCAGTTCATCACACAGGCAAGACTTCAACCACTGACACCATCTGCACTTCAAGCTGCCTCGGAAAAGCAGCCAACATAATCGAAGACTTAGCGGGACAGGTAGCATCTCTGAAGAGTTACTGAGTTACTCCAGCTTTTTATGCCTACTGTTGGTTTAAACCAGCATCTGCAGTTCCTTACTACACATAGACAATAGACAATAGATGCAGGAGTAGGCCATTCGGCCCTTCAAGCCAGCACCGCCATTCAATGTGATCATGGCTGATCATCCCCAATCAGAACCCCATTCCTGCCCTCTCCCCATATCACGTGACTCCACTATTTTTAAGAGCCCTATCAAGCTCTCTCTTGAAAGCATCCAGAGAACCTGCCTCCACCGCCCTCTGAGACAGAGAATTGCACAGACTCACCACTCTCTGTGAGAAAAAGTGTTTCCTCATCTCTGTTCTAAATGGCTTACTCCTTATTCTTAAACTGTGGCCCCTGGTTCTGGACTCCCCCAACATCAGGAATATGTTTCCTGCCTCTAGTATGTCAAAGCCCTTAACAATCTTATATGTTTCAACAAGATCTCCTCTCATCCTTCTAAACTCCAGAGTGAACATAATCAAAGACTTGTCCCAACCCGGCCATCTCTTCTTCTCCCTGCTCCCGTCCGACAGAAGATATAGAAGATTGAAAGCGCCCACCATCAGACTCAGGAACAGCTTCTTCCCCATGGGATGGTCCTTCTATAAGCTAGAGTGCGGTGCGATTCACTTCAGCACCGTTGCAGACATTGGACCTTGTCTTTCCAACTGGTGCGCTGCATTGCTGAGAACTGTATTCTGTACTCTGTATCTTCCCCTTTGCTCTACCTTTGGTACTCGAGCTTGATTGGTTATATTTATGTATGGTATATCTGATTTGTATGGATAGCATGCAAAACAAAGCTTTTCACTGTGTCTCGGTATTAGTATGATAATAAACCTAAGCCGAACCCACAATACAGAAATGGAAGCGAATTATCCTTGATCCCGAGGGACTGCCTTGGAGAGAAGCACGCAGTGAATGTGCTCCTTCCTTGCTATGATGCTATAAAATGCAATGATGCTATAAAACCAGCTGATGCTGAGGTAGAATGACAATTATAATTGGGTTGCAGGAAGGCCTCTGCACATGGAGGACTAATTATCATATTGGGCACAGCTCTCAGAGAAGGAACAAGACAAATAACAACCTCAGAAGCTAAAGTGTGACCTTTACAAGCACAGCACGTGCGTTTGAAGTGTTTATCATTGACATCCAGCGCATTAACACTCACTGACATGTTAGTGGGGACATAAGTTCATTGAACTTAATTTTCTTTTCCATGGAACTAATAGAGGAAAGAATTAAAGAAGACATGAGATATTTCCTCTTTTCAGTAGGCTGGAGATTGTGAATTTCAATCCAAACCGAACTACTTACAAAATTCATTTAACCATTGCCTTTTTTAGCAAGGTGTCACACTATTAATAAACAGACATATCATGTTGCCAGAAAGAGAAAATGATTTTTAACTTTATAGAGAAACCGGTACAAACCACCAGAGAAAAGTGTTAAGTTTTACAAAGCCTGTGGTATTTTGTGGGAAACCTGATCTTAAGGGCTGACATATTATTACTATAGAAACCCCACTGCTCATCTAATGGCCTTTAGGGAAGAGAGCCTGCCATCTCTGACTCAATCAGTTTGATAAATGACTGCAGGTCCACATCATGTGGCTGACTCTCAATGGCCTCAGGGCAACTCGCCTCATCAGCACTGCCCAGACCACAAGAAAAATAAATAAGGTTCTTCTCCCTGACTGGAAACAGAAATTGACCAAGAGTCAAGAGTGTTTTATGTGTTCCGAAACGGAAGTTAAATTCGTATTTGTAACAGCACAACAGATTAGGTAAACATAGTACTTTGTAAAACCCATAATAAACAACAACAAAAAGTTCTGTGTGCATTCATTTGAAAAATCAAACAATAATAATGCAAAGTCAAAGATAATGCCCCCAAGTATATGTAGTTCAGAACTTGTTTGTAGTGTATAATAGCCTGATGGCTGTAGGGAAGAAGCGGCTCCTGAACCTGTTACAGTTTCCTGGCTCCTTTATCTTCTTCCTGATGGCAGGGGTGAAATGAGAGCGCGGCCAGGGTGGTGTGGGTCACTGATGATGCTGGCTGCTTTTTTTTAGGCAGCGGCTCCTTCGATGGTAGGGAGGTCAATACCCGTGATGGACTGTGCAGTGTTCACCACTTTTTGCAGTCTACTTAATTCCTGTTTTTTTTTTAGTTTAGTTTAGTTTTGATACAACGCGGAAACAAGCCTTTCGGCCCACCTAGTCCATGCCAACTAACGATCCCCGTACACTAACACTATCCTACATACTAGGGAGCACCCAGGGAATACCTACGCGGTCACGGGGAAAACGTACCAACACGGTACAGTCAGCACCCGTAGTCAGGATCAAACCCAGTTTTCTGGTGCTGTAAGACAGCAACTCTGCCGCTACCCACCGTGCCGTGTTTGTATTTCCAAACCAAGCCGTGTTGCCAGTCAATAGGCTCTCCATGCACATCTGTAGTTCACGAAAGTATTCATTGACATACTGAATCTCTTCAATCTTCTCAGGAAATGGAGGCGTTGATGGGCTTTCTTTATGATTGCATCAACGTGCTCGGTCCAGGACAGATCTCCAAAGATATGAATGACCAGGAATTTGAAGCTTTTGACTCTCTCCTCCCGAATTCTGAATGGTCCAATGCAAGGGTATGAGGTATCTCCTTTTTGGGAATGGACTGTGCAATGCATTTTATTACACAGAAACAAATGCAACAATCATTGTGTTCACTTTTATTTTGTTCCATTACACTTTCCATATCAGTATCAGATGGACTGGGGGAACAAAAAACACAAGATTAATTTAGGCGTTAGAGATATAACGTGAAAACAAGCCCTTTGGCCCACCTATTCCATGTCGCCCAGCGATCACCCCACACACTAGCACTGTCATACACTCTAGAGGCAATTTACAGAAGCAATTGACCAACAAACCTGCATGTCTTAAGAGTGTGGGAGGAAACCGGAACACCCGGTCACAGGGAGAATGTGCAAACTCCATACCGACAGCGCCTGCAGTGAGGATCGAACCTGAGTGTCTGGCGCGGTAAGGCAGCAACTCTACCCCTGCGCTACAGTGCCACCCAATTAATTATACTCATAATGTGGAATGATTGTTGCCGACAAGACAGAAAAGAAAATAATATATTAAGAACAAATACTCAATCAAAGCAGCATTTTGAATCATATATGGAATGAGTAGTGATTTACACTCAAGATAGACACAAAAATCTAAGTCTGAAGAATGTTTACGACCCGAAACATCACCCATTCCTTTTCTCCAGAGATGCTGTCTGACCCGCCGAGTTGCTCCAGAAGTTTGTTTAGTTTAGAATAGTTTAGTTTGGAGATAGAGTGCGGAAATAGGCCCTTCGGCCCACCAGGTCCGCACCAAACAGCGATCCCCGCACACTAGTACTATCCTCGACCCACTAGCGACAGTTTTTACATTTTACTACGTCAATTAACCTACAAACCTGCACGTGTTTGGAGTGTCGGAGGAAACCGAAGGTCTCGGAGAAAACCCACGCAGATTACGGGGAGAATGTGCAAACTCTGTACAGACAGTACTCATAGTCAGGATCGAACCCGGGTCTCCGGTGCTTCTGTTAAACATAAGAGCATATCTACCATTAGAGTCAAATAGTAAAATTAACAAAACAAAGAGCCTCATACCTGAACTACATGCAATTAGTCTAACTATTGGGACAAATAAAAACAAATAGATACACACTAGGAGCTATTGTGGAGATGGACACAAAAAGCTGGAGTAACTCAGCAGGACAGGCAGCTTCTCTGGAGAGAAGGAACAGGTGACGTTTCGGGTCGAGACCCTTCTTCAGACAGTCACAATATGATCAATACTGAGAATTAGAATTTTCCTGGATACTTATATTTTGGAATGCTAGCCCTATCGATAAAGAATGGGATAAAAAATAATGTGAAAAGATTTTAAGCTCATTCAATGGTGAAGCAAAACCAGTTTGCATGGTGCCAATAAATAGCAAAGAGTAAAGATCCCTAAACAGTGATTGTAATGTATAGCTTGGTATAAACCAGGAAATTAGATGTCCATATAATAAGGGCAATAAGATTGTATTAGGGACTGTCATCTCCATAAATATTAGGCAAGCCAAAATTAGGCGTAAAACTGAGAACAAAATCAAGTACACTAAATGGTTTTCTGGATCTAAAGGCTGGCACAGTGGTGCAGCTAGTAGAGCTGTTGCTTCATAGCTCCAGCCACATTAGTTCACTCCTGACCTCACATGACGAATGTGCAAATACCATGCAACCAACAAAATGCATGGAGTTTGCACATTCATCATGTGATCGGCTGAGATTCCTTTGGTTGCTGCGGTTTCCACCACTTCCAAAAGAGGAGCTTTGCTAATGTTAATTGCTAGTGCACATTGCCTGAGTGTGTTGGTGAATGGTAGAAACTGGAGAAGTTGATGGGAATGTAAAGAGACTACAATTGGGATTAGCTCAGTATTGATGAAGTGGGTGCTATATCTTTCTCCGACTTTATCTTTGACAAAGGAGCATACAATTTTGGATGCAGTTTAGTGAAACAAGAAAGATTAAATAGTAATCCTGTAGGTAAGACGATCCCAGAAATAGTGACCAGAATATAATAGAAGATTGGAAATAATTTAGTTAAATTAAAAAAACAGAGTTTTAAGCTAAAACAAAGTAACTATAAAGATATACTAGACTAAGTGGGTCCAATGTTCACATGGGAGGGCTGGTCCCCCAACGCAATATTCCACCTCTCCACCAATTCCAATATTGGTGGCGAGTGGGGGGCGGCTTTTTGGAGCACTAGTATGGGTATTGTGGGCTGAAGGGACTGGTTTCCAGAGGGCTAGTATGAACATTGTGGGCCGAATGGATTATTGGGTTGGCAGCTCAGTCACTCAAGTCTGGTGAGCTGGCAGCTCAGTCACTCAGGCCTGGTAGGCTGGCAGCTCAGTGACTCAGGCCTGGTGGGCTGGCAGCTCAGTCATTCAAGGTTGGTGGGCTGGCAGTTCACTCACGGCTATTCCTTAAAATACCATTTCAAGCAGAGTGCAGGCCACCAAATTCAAATGCAATTTCATACCATTTCAAACAGAGTGCAGGTCACCAAATTCAAATGCAATTCCATACCATTTCAAGCAGACAGCAGGCCACCAAATTCAAATTCAATTTCATCCATTTTGGCTTTATACTCCTGCCCCCCCCCCCTCCCGAAGGGGCGTTGCCTTCATCATGGTGATTGACATGCAAGAGGACCAATCAGCTGATCTCAAGATTTTTTAAACATTCAGAACTCTTTTATTTTTCATCAATCGGAAAAATCCTCGGGGCTGCATCAGCGGAGGAGGACTGTGAGTAAGATGACCAATATTCATAGCGATATATGGTAACGTTTTTTCTAAAATCAATATACAGCACAGACAGGAAGTGGTCAAGATGAGACTTTTAGTTATATAGATGAGGCATGAGTAGGTTATGGAGTATTGGAAACTACACTCAAAGGTGAGACTGGAGATAACCAATTGTTCAAATTTTAAGAATTAATACATAGTGTCTTAAATGAAAAAGAAGGAAAAGTGGCTCATCTTTGATTTACAAGAGAAGGTTAAAAATAGTATAAGATAAATTGGCTTGTTGTGTCACTCAAAAAAGCAAAACACATGGGCCTGTCCCATTTAGGCGATTTATTTGGCGACTAACGGCGACTGTCATAGTCATAGCAGGTCGCCAAAAAGACGGTGACTGGACCCTCCTACAAGAATGTCTACGACAATGTCTACAACAACCTACCTCTTAGTCAACGTCAAGCTACGGCAAGCTACCAACAACCGGCAACCCATTAGGACGTCCACCTACAACCACACCTACAACAACTACGTCCACCCACGACAAGCTACGACAAGGTAAGACAATTCAATCGCCAGTAACTGTCGCCGGTTGACGTAGGTTGACGCCAATGGAATTCACCGAAGTCAGCACCGGCGACAACCTATGTCATCTGGGTGACAACCTATGTCATCCTGGCAACAGCACCTACGTCAGGCTACGATCGTTGGCGTCAAGCCCACGGGCGCTGACTGTCGCAGAAAAGTTTTGAACATTTCAAAATCCAGCGGCGACCAGAAAAAAGGTACGACTCTTTGGGCGACTGAGGAGAATATGCAGACCATGTGGCTACAGCCTAGTTGCCTGCAGTCGCCAAAAAATCGCCTAAGTGGGATAGGGGCATTTAGGATTGGGAATATTTCAGCAATTGAGAACCAAGTAATTGAAACGAAAAGGGGAAAACAGAATAGTCAATAGTGCTTTTTCTGTCCCATATGTTAATTGTCACACAGTGAAATTCTTGAGTGTAATCTAGCAAGAAACACAAACATAAAAACGGACGAGAAAACCTTCAAGAGAAATTTTAAAAAGGGAAAAAGTAGAAAAAGTTTACATGGTCTTAGGAAAAAATACAGGTGGAACTAAAGAAAAGACAGGCAAGTGAAATAAATATTTTATGCTTGCCTTCATGGAAGAAAAGACAAAAACCAAGCTGGAGATAGTGTGGAGAGAATGAAAAGCTGGTAAACCTGTCCCTATCCATGCACCTGCCCAAATGTCTTTTAGGTGTTGTTATTGGCTCAACTACTTTGACTGGTAGCTTGTTCCATAAGCCTAACACCATTTGTGTGAAAAGGTTGCCCCTCATATTCTCACCTTAAACCTATGACCTCTAGTTCTCGATTCCCCTACCCGAATAAACTGCTTTTGAGCATTCACTCTCTCTATTCCCTTAATATTTTATACACCCATGATTTTATCTTCTTGATTTATAACAGGATGAAGGCTGCTTCTGCACTTAAAAGTATTTTCGGCTCCTCTCTCTCTCAGACTGTTGTTATGACATGTAATCTATCTGTTAGCATTCTCCAAAGAGAGCACATGGGATCATATCAAGCCTTTGGGCTTGAATATTGAATTTTCTCAATTCTGTTAACCCTTGCTGTCTCCTCCCCTTCCCACCTCTCCCTCAGCCTCGGGCCCTGGCATGTCGCACCAGCTTCTCATTTTCACACCACAAACAGCTTACAATGGCTTGTTCCCTCTATCACCGATACTTTTTTGCATATCTTTCACTCATTGTTCCTTATCTCTCCACATCACCGTCTATATCTCTCGTTTCCCTGATCCTGATCTGAGATGCTGCTGCACCCGCTGAGTTTCTCCAGCTTTTTGTGTACCCTGGGATCATATCAGCTTTGCCTATGGGAGCATCTCCACCAATGAATTCAGACCCTGACTCAATTTTATATCAGAAAGGAATTTATAAGGGAAATGTGTTGGTTGCTCTAGAGGTCATTTAATGGAAAGTTTCAGGGGATAATACTTTAGGAAACTATATATGTGTAATTTGAGACCTGATAGGTGGTAAGTGTAGCGCGTGTGGGAGGAACAGATGAGTTTGATTCCCGAGTGTACCTCTTTGTTTCATTCAGCTCCACTGAAGCCTACTTGAAAAAGATTGATTGCTTCAAGGAGTCAACAAATCCATTACCTTTACATCATGTGAGTACCATGAGTACCAGAATGATGGAGGGCAAATTAGATCATCAGCAATCTTTGGCCATTTGTATTCCCCAGTTCTATGGCTAGATTCTTCACATTTTCCTGTAAACGTAAACATTCCATCAGCATCTTCCCTTGAAAAATATGACTGTTCCCCCTTTATTTTGCTTCCCATACCAAGGACATAACAATGGATAGGACCTGCTCTTGCAAATTCACTTTGGCTCTGGAACTGAGCGACTGTTCAATGTGGATTGATTTTGTTTAGCTTAAGTTCGAGATACAGCGTGGAAACAGGCCCTTCGGCTCATCAAGTGTGTGCCGACCATCGATCACCTGTACACCAGTTCTATCCTACACACTTGGGACAATATACAGAAGCCAATTAACCTACAAACCCGCACGTCTTTCGAATTTGGAAGGAAACCGGACCAACCAGAGAAAACCCACGCGATCACAGGGAGAACATTTAAACTCCATGCAGACAGCACTCATAGTCAGAACCAAACCAGAGTCTCTGGTAGAGACGGGGCCTACCATTGCACCACTGTGCCACTCATGTGCTGCCATATGGGCGACTTTGGATTCCCACTAATCAAATACTTATCTTTGTTTGCCTTACACAGAGTTATAAATTACAGAATCAAAAACATAAAATACTGAACATACTTGAACATCAAGGCTTGGCAACATCAAATTTTCATCAGAACTGTAGAAAGAAATGATAATGGCATGTATTCATCAATTGTGGCCTCATCTCATGACTTGAAGTGGAATTTGTTAATAACATTTTCGGTGAGGTACACCATATTCAATTCAATTCAATTCAATTCAAATTTAATGTCATTGCACAGATACAAGTATGGGTACAACGAAATGCAGTTTAGTGTCAGTACGTAGTGATAGCAATGTTTAGATAAGTACAGATAAATAAATACAGATGTGGGAATCTATCGGCGGGACTTCCGAGTTCAGCAGTGCGCGCCGAACCATGGACCCTGTTATTGTAGAAGCTACTCCTCATCCTGCTGGTGCGGGACCTGAGGCTCCTGTACCGCCTCCCCGATGGTAGGAGGAGCAAACAGTCCATGGTTAGGGTGGGAGGGGTCCTTGAAAGGAGCAATGATCTTCCCAGCTTATTATTTGACTTAGTCGATGACACCATTTTCGGTGGAGGGCATCCAAAGCAGGGAGCGGGGCACCGATGATGTGCTGGGCAGTTTTCACCACCCGTTGTAGTGCCTTCCTGTCTGCTACGGTGCAACTGCTGTACCATACCGTAAAGCAGGTGGTCAGGATGCTTTCGATGGTACAGCGGTAGAAGTTGGTCAGGATGAGCGGGGACGTGGGCTTTTTTGAGCCTCCTCAGGAAGTAAAGGCGCTGCTGCGCCTTTTTGACCAGCTTGGAGGTGTTGAGGGACCATATCCAGTAATTGGACCCATTTGTGCATATATTGTGTGTTTGCTTGCACATGTGATCATTTCTAGCACCCGGGGAATTTGCCTGGTTTAACCTGTGCATGAAAAGACACAAGGTGCTGGAGTAACTCAGCAGGTCGGGCAGAATCCCAGGGGAACACGGCATGGGTTGAGGCCCTACTTCAGACCTGTCACCTCTCCATG
This sequence comes from Okamejei kenojei, assembly GCA_035221665.1. NCBI lineage: Eukaryota > Metazoa > Chordata > Chondrichthyes > Rajiformes > Rajidae > Okamejei > Okamejei kenojei. The sequence goes on along the minus strand of CM069131.1, from coordinate 50,508,333 downwards.
TTCTCCAGGGATACTGCCTGACCTGTTGAGTTACTCCAGCACTTTGTGACCTTTTGTGTACTAACCAGTATCTGCAGTTCTTTATTTCGACATGATTCTGCTGAGCGTGGCCGATCTTTCCTTGGTATCAGTCACAGGAATGGGTCGTGCACTGCACGATTTCTTCATTGCTGGCAGATACTGTCGGGTTTTTTTTTTTGGGGGGGGGGGGGCATCTACAACCTTTATTACACTTTTCATAGACTGGAGAATGGGATCAGCATTTAAAGGTTCTTCACAGAATCATCAATGTCCTTTACATTGCACCTTCCTTGCTCACTCTCCTGCAGTCAGCCTTATGCAGAACCAGCCAGTGTTGGTCCCTTTATTGACTAAAGAGACCAACACTGGTCCTTTGAGAGAATGAATTGTGGAATGCATGCGGAGATTACTTTGCCCTTGATCTGAAATGGCTCAGACTAATTCACAATACAGGAGTCAATAAGGCCATTCATGGATTGGAGGAAGTGCAGATATGTTGGAAATCACCACATCTCCCATCCCAACATTCATCTCCTTGGCAATCCATTCTGCAGCCTTACCTTGGCTGCCATGGAGAGTGTTCTGCAAGCATTGATTTAACCTAACCTAACCTAACCTAACCTAACCTAACCTAACCTAACCTAACCTAACCTAACCTAACCTAACCTAACCTAACCTAACTAACTAACCTAACTAACCTAACTTAACTTAACTTAACCTAACCTAACCTAACCTAACCTAACCTAACCTAACCTAACCTAACCTAACCTAACTATGCTCTAGGAATGGTGGAACCCCTGCGAATGCCCCGTGAACAGTACAGGTTCTATTTCAGCACAGGTCTACATTCCCAGCTTTATTTTTAATATATTTTTTCCCAACGTTTCTCTGGAAGGTCCTACTACATGCTAACACTAAATGTAGCACCTATTTAGCACATCAAAAGTGGATGAAATCAAATTTGCCAGCAATAAGACAATTTTGACTTGTAGCAAAATTAGAGCAAATGAAAATAGTTTTGTGAACATCTATGTAAATCAGTTTATACATGTCAGAATCACCAACCCCATCCCCTGCCCGAAATAACTCACTGGAGTATGAACTGTCCCAGTGGTGTCCAACTGCATCCAGGGCATTTTCTATGACAAGCAGCCTTCTGGGTAATCACCGCCGTCTTTGCCACTTGTTTCTCATGTAAACTTGAGCGATCCCACAGTGTTGTGGAAATTATAAACTGCCTTGATTGCACTAGGGGACTCAGGGCAGAATTGTTTACCTAAGTACAAGTTTACCATGAGGGCGGCACGGTGGAGCACCAGCAGAGTTGCTGCCTCACAGCGCTAGAGACGCGGGTTCGATCCTGACTACGGGTGCTGTCTGTACGGAGTTTGTACATTCTCTGTGAGACCGCATGGGATTTCCCCGGGTGCTCTGGTTTCCTCCCACACTCCAAAGACTTGCAGGTTTATCGGTTAATTGGCTTTTGTAAAAATTGTAAATTGTTCCTAGCTTGTGGGATAGTACTAGTGTCTGGGGATCGCTGGTCAGCATGGAATCGGTAGGCCGAAGGGTCAGGTTCTGTGCTGTGTCTCTAGACTAAACAAAACTAAACTACACTAAACTTATGTAAGTTGCCCATTGTGTAAGTCAGGGAGTGTCTGCAATAGATATTTTGAAGTGGGAGTGTGTGTCCTTGGCAAAAGCAAAGAAGGAGTAGGTCAATGCTGCAGATCTTTTGCTGCTAACCTACCATCTGACACATGTTGCAATCACACTATAAATGACTCTGAAATCTGCCCAGTTCCCATTACAAACTCTTTCTCGGTTTCCTGTTTGACAAACCACAGTAAAATCTGAGTTTCTTCTGGTTTCTTAAATGAAATTAATCTTACAAAATACAACTATCCCCAGCCACATGCCACCTGAGTGTAAATCATCAGGAATATCCTGGAAATAATTTGGACATTTGACATTACAAAACACAAGGCAATGGGATGAGAGGCTTTTTACAGAGACATTCATTATGATCTGGAATTCACTCACTCTACGGGTTGTAGAACTGGTGTCATTGAAGCCTTATAGAAAGAGCAGAAGGAGTTTGGAATATTGGAATGCTCTACTCGAAACTGATATGGACTAAATGGGCCAAATGGCCTTCAGTGTTTTAACAGTTGAATTGTTAGAATTGGTTTCCCTTACACATGTGGTATAAAATAAAGTACAAGATTACTGCACTGCAGGGAAAACATTCCTTCTGAGCATAAAGCATTTACAATTATGGACAATTCCAACAAATAACTTTTTTAATGACTGTTCCATTGTCATATGCAGTGAGAATTCAACAATGACATTTTTACTTGGTGCAGTTTGCAGGCACATTAAAGCAAGCACAACAAATAAATAAACAATAATAATAATAATACAATAAATGAAGTGTAATAATTAGTAGGTGTAATATTAGACCATAATAGTGCAATGTGAAATATGTCGTGCGAACCGAAACAAAGTGCATAGTCGATTGTTGTTGGGGTCAGGTTGTGATTAGGGTTGTGCACGGTTAATGGGAAGAAGCTGATCTTGAACCTGGTGGTCACAGTTTTCACTCCTCTACCTTCTTCCTGATGATAGCAGCGAAATGAGAGCATGGCCAGGGCGATGTGGGTCACTGATGATATTTGCTGCCTTTATGACTCAGCGCTTCTGCAGGTCTCTTCGATGGTGCAATGGTCAATATCCTTGGTGGACAGGAAATGGCCACCACATTATGCAACTCCTTCATTCTTGGAGGTTTGATTTACCGAACCAGGCCATGATGGAATCTGTCAGTACATTCTTCACTATGAGCCTGCAGAGGTTCGAGAGTAAACATTGTAAACGCTAACTCCCATATGACAAATATTGACAAATACCAGCTTTTACGTTAAAAATTCCTCTTTAACTGCCACCACATTGTTAATTCAAATCAAAAGAAACTGCTATAACCTAAAAAAGTTAGACACATGGAACGACAGATGCTGGATGACAAAAAAAGACACAAAGTGTTGGAGTAACTCAGAAGGGCAGGAAGCATGTAGAAACAAGCAAGATGCTGGTTTAAACAACGGACAGAAAGTGCTGGAGTTACTCAGTGGGTCAGGAAACATCTCTGGAGAACATGCATTGGTGACGGTTTGCTTTGGGATCCTCCTTCAGACTAAAAATGATTCTCCAAGAAGTCCTTGTTTTACAAAGGGAATATTTTATTGCCTTCTACACATAATTATTTCTATAAATTTTTGAAACCAACATTGGCTTACAAAGAGGGATTTATTAATGCAGTTAAGTGTTTTATCTCTATTAACAACTTCATATGAGGCAATTAATATGAACATTCTCTTGACTTACTGCTGGAAACAATGTCCTGCCTTAATGTTGTTTTATCCATCTCAAAACACTCTGTTCCCAATAAAAAAGATTACTCCACTAAATCAGGAGCCACTGCCAAAATAGAACATGGGACAAAGAGCAGTACAGCGCAGGAACAGGCCACAATGACCACAACATACATGATGCCAAGTTAAACTCATCTTCTCTGCCTGCACCTGATGAGTATCCCTCCATTCCCAGCTTATTCAGATGCCTATCCAAAGCCTTTTAAGTGCCGCTATCATATCTACCTCCACAAACCCACGGCAGTGCGTTCCAGGCACTCTCCACCCTCCGTGTAAAAAACCTGCCCTGCGTATCTCCTTCAATGCAAGTTTGTTTAACTTCTCCTTATAGCTAATGCTCTTTAATCCACAGATGTCCAAGTTAGTTTTCTGGGTTGTAAGATATGTATAGATATCTATATGTATATCTGTATACATTGCAGTTTAGGATTACAAACAGCAAATTATATCTGAGAATAGTTTCCATCAATGAGTAACTCTACAAGCCCATCACCATTGCTCACCTGGTTTAGAACACGTGATTCTCATTACATTTTTAAATCCTAAACATGTTATTCTGTGGCTCGCCCGCTGCAGAAACAGGCAGGGAGAAGGACGATGGTTCATTGGGCGGATCCGGATGGGGGCGACAGCTGCAACTGACCTCAAAATGGCGCCAAAACCAGGCGATGTGTTCTCAGTCGGCTTTTTCTATGCACTTTGTACTTAATCTGGAATGTGCTCATGCATAGTAATAATTCACTGAACTGTATGCCAAAAAAGAATTTCACTGTTCCTCAGTACATAAAGAACCATTGAACCATTTAGCATTTATTTCAAGAGGGCTTGTATAGAAAAAAGGGATGGAATGCTGAGGCTCTGTAAGGTGCTGGTGAGGCCGCATTTGGAATATTGTGAGCAATTTTGTGCACCATAACTGAGGAAGGACGTGCTGGCTCTGGAGAGTGTTTACAAGAATGATCCCAGGAAAGAGGAGGTTAACCTATGATGAGCGTTTGTCGGCACTGGGCCTGTACTCTCGGGAGTTTAGAAGAGTGAGGGGGGACCTCACTGAAATGTACAGAATAGTGAAAGGTTTGTATGTGGGAGAGTCTAGGACTAGAGGTCATAGCCTTAGAGTTAAGGCTATGACCTATTTTAGGAAGGAGATGAGGAGAAAATTTCTTTAGTGATAAATCTGTGGAATTCTTTGCCACAGAAGTCTGTGGAGGCCAAGTCAGTGGATATTTTTAAGGCAGTGGTAGATAGATTTTTGATCAGTACAGGTGTCAGAGTTTATGGGGAGAAGGCAGGAGAATGGGGTTAGGAAGAAGAGATACATCAGCCATTATTGAATGGCAGAGTAGACTTGATGGGCCAAATGGCCTAATTCTACTATCACATGACCTTATGACCTTATGATGAACAATTGAGCAAGATGTTCACAAATGTTGATGCATATCAAAATGTAATATTCAATAAATTCTAAGTAAGAGGAACAGCCATTTGGGACTAAGGTAAAGAGGAGAAAGGGATTAAAAAAGATGTAGGGATCAGACAGGAAGGTAAATTAGGTTGAGGATCAACCATGGTGTTGCAGAATGGAGGAGCAGGAAAAATATGTTAATGACCAGTTTCTTCCTTATGTTCTTTTATTATGAGGGAGTGTCACTCAGCCATTTGAAAATATTTACAATTAACACATCCAGTCTACACTGCTGCCTGCCACTTTTGCAGTTTTATGTTCCAGAATTAGTTCAGGATTTAAGAGACTTGCAGGGACTCCCAAGAGAAATGGAAAGCCAATACATCTCTGTGCCAATTGGCATCAGTGGTGGCTCAATTGGTAGTATTCTAACCCCTGAATTACATGCAACCGAGTCCAGTGTTTTCAATCCAAGAACTAAACTGATACTCCAGTTTCATGCAGAGGCAGTACCATGTTGATGGAATTATCATCCTTCAATAAACCAACATCTCTCAGAGCACAACAGTGACAATTGCACGGCTTTTGCTGAGGAATGTTAGCGAGACTGCCAGTTACTACCAGAATCAGCATGCCTGGTGCAAATCCCGATTATTTTCTTAGATTGTGCACGCTGGCTGTTAAGGATTCCATGCACTATTCTGAAAACTGCAGGAACATTTTTAACAAGTTTTCCTCAACGGTATTCATCACCACTTATTTCTTAACAGTAGCCTGATTTTGTGGGGACTGTGTTAAATGGTGGGCCGTTCTGGTCACTGCACTACAGGTAGGCTGAAGAAGTCTGAAGAAGCGTCTCGACCTATCTATTCCCTCCGCAGATGCTTCCTCACCTGCTGAGTTCCTCCAGCACTTTGTGTTTTGCATAGGACAGATGTAATTGTCCCGGGGTGAGTGCAGAGAAGATTCACCAAGCTATTACCATGATGGGAGGACTTTAGTTATGGGGAGAGACCAGATAGGCTGGGCTATGTCTCCCTGGAGCAAGCGAGGCAGATGAATGATCTGAGGGAAGTATGTAAATTTATGAGAGGTATATGTACATAGGTTGTCAGAATCAGTTTTACCCATGGTAGGGATATCAAAAACAATGTTTAAGATGAGAGGAAGGGATTTTAAAGGGGAACTGAGGGATCGGATTTTTACACAATGGTTGAAATTTTGGAGCTCACTATCCAAGCACAAGGTGGAGTCAGATATAATTGATATATCTATGAGGCTTTTAGACAGATACAGTCAAGGTAGAGAAGGACACAGTCTTAATGCACGCAAAAGGAATTAATGTTGATGGGCAAAAGGTTTGGCATAGTCGGCATAGGTTGGATCTGATATGAACATAAGGAAGAGCAGATACTGGAATCTTGCATTGAACACAAAGTGTTGGATTAACTCAGTGGATGAGTCAGCATCTCTGGATATGGACATGAATAGGTAATGTTTTGAATTGAAATTCTGCTTCAGTGATTGTAGTGAGGGAGAGAAAGCTGGAATAGAGGTGGGCGTGGGACAAAGTGTAGAGACAGGGAACTGCAGATGCTTGTTTACAAAAAAAAGACACTAAGTTCTGGAGTAAGTCAGCAGGTCAGGTGGTATCCTTGGTGTTTACCTGGATAGGTAACGTTTCAGGTTGGGACCCTTCTTCAGACTGATTGTGGGGTCAATAGTAGTAAGTAAGTAAGTAAGTACATTTTATTTATATAGCACGTTTAAATCAATTCGCGTTGAAACCAAAGTGCTTTACATAAAATAAATAATAAAGTTTCCGTACATCCATAGAAGAAAAATTAAAAATAAGAAAAATGACACAACACATTATAGAATTCAACATGAATGTCCCCCCACAACAGAATCAAATGTTTCCACTGTGGGGAAAGGCATCAAAAAGTTTAGTCCTCTTCCACTGTGATCTCCCGAGGTCGGGGCCTATTTGTGGCCTCCGCAGCCAGTCCGATGTTTTCAGGCCCTCTTTGCCGGAAAGCTGGAACTCCGGCGTTGGGTGAATACTCCTCAGTGGATCGGAAAATGCCTGGAGCGGCTGCCTCCTCCCCAGAGACCGCGGCACCCGTAGTCCTCAGGCCGTGCTGGCTGGAGCTCCGACTGGCGATCTCGATCCCAGGCTCCGCGGTGTTCCAAATCCAGCGGCGCCCGCTGCTGGACGCCCCACAGCCACAGCTCCGCGATGTTGGGAGTCGGCGGCCACAGCTCTCCGAAGCTTCCCGCATGGCGACCCGGAAAGGCATCGCCCGCTCCCTGATGGTGTCCACCGCCGAAGCTGTAATCCCAGCCGGTCCTGACTGGAAATGCCGCTCCGGTTTCGATGGTAGGCCGCGAGGAGGGGGCGAAGAAGCAGCTCGGAGGGAAGCCGCCTCTACGACCAGGTAGAGACTAGGAAATAAAGTTTCTCCCGTCTTCTCCCCCACCCCCCACATAAAAGACCTCCAACTAACATTAGTTTTTTCTAATAGGACTAAAAATAAAAATAAAAAAGGTCGAAAGGGCGGACTGCAGGCAGACAATAGAAAATAGACAATAGACTAATAGGTGCAGGAGTAGGCCATTTGGCCCTTCGAGCCAGCACCGCCATTCAATGTGATCATGGCTGATTATCCCCAATCAGTATCCCTTCTTCCCATATCCGCCATATCCCTTCTTCCCATATCCGCTATTTTTAAGAGCCCTATCGAGCTCTCTCTTGAAAGCATCCAGAGAACCTGCCTCCACCGCCCTCTGAGGCAGAGAATTCCACAAACTCACCACTCTCTGTGAGAGTCGATGGAGTAAGATAGTTGAAAGCATGGAGAAGATGAACAAAGCATGGCGGTAATAGATGTACACAGGCAAGGGGGTGGGGAGGGGGGTTGACAGGTAGATGGCTGGACAAAGGCCAGAGATGAAAAAACAGAAAGTGCAAGACAAAAGTATTGAAGAGCTGCAAATTGTGAAGCTAGAGGAAGGAATGTCGGTGGAGGGGGAGTCGATAGGGAAATAGGTGTGAGTCTAGGTGGGGCACAGGGGAGGAGGGGCGAATGGTAGGTGTGGGGAAGGGAGGGGCTGTAAGAGGTCAGCTAAAATTGGAGAATTCACTTTTCATACAATTGGGGTATAAGTCAAATGTCATGTTCTGCTCCTCCAGTTTGTGTGTGGCCTCACTCTGGCCATGAAGGCAGTGGGACAAAGCGTGGTAAATGATTTTGACATGAATAGGCGACAATGTTCACCTGTAACCTCTGTAGAAGGGAGTGGGTGTGAGCGGATTCGGTACGTTTTGGTCACCACGTTGGAGGAAATATGCTGTCTCGCTGGAAAGGGTGCAGAGACGATTTATGAGGATGTTGCCAGAACCCAAGGGCCTGAGCTATAGGGAGAGGTTGTGCAGGCTAGGACTCTATTCCTTACAGCGCAGGAGAATGAGGGGTGATCTCAAAAGTCAAGTCAAAAGTCAAGTCAAAGTATCCTTTATTGTCATTCAGACCTTTCGGTCTGAACAAAATTTCCTTGCCTTGCAGTTATACATATAATAAAAAACAAAACACACAATAAACACATATTTAGCATCAACCACAGTGAGTTCACCAGGCACCTCCTCGCTGTGGTGGAAGGCAAAAGTCTTAAAGTCTTTGTCTTCTTCCCTCCTTGATCTCCCTCTACACTGAGGCGATCCAGGCCTCCGTGTTGTCGTCCACTAGGCCCGCGGGCTGAGCCTCCGAAGCCGGGCTGCTGCCACCGCCGTCGCCGGAACGCTGGAACACCGCCACAGCTCTGAAGCCGGGTCCGCCGCTGCAACGCTGGAATCCCACAGTCCAGAAGCCAGGCACGCTGCTGGAACACTGGAATGCTGGAACACCGCCACACCTCTGAAGCAGGCTCCGCCGCTGGAACGCTGGAGCACCACAGCTCTGAAGCCGGGCTGCCGCTGGAACGCCGCCGCTGGAGCACCACAGCTCTGAAGCCGGGTCCGCCGCTGGAACGCTGGAGCACCACAGCTCTGAAGCCGGGCTGCCGCTGGAAAGCACCACAGCTCTGAAGCCGGGTCCGCCGCTGGAACGCTGGAGCACCACAGCTCTGAAGCCGGGCCACTGCCGCCGCTGGAATGCTGAAACGCCGCCACAGCTCCGAGGCCGTCAGCTCCGCCATTAGGCCTCAGCACAGACGGAGACAGTGACGGGGACACGACAAGAAAAGTCGCACCCCCCCCCCCCGAAGGGAGAGACTAAAACCTTGTTTCTCCCACCCACCCCCCCCCCCCCTCACCCTACACAGCCTAATAAACTAAAATTTAACTAAGACACAAGAAAACAAAAAGAAAAGAAAAAACAGGCGGACTGCAGGCGAGCCGCAGCTGCCGCTTCCGGAAATATATTCTCAGATGTGTACAAAATCATGAGGGTAATAAATTGGGTAAACGTACAGAGTCTCTTGCCCAGAGTAGGGAATCAAGAACCAGAGGACATCAGTTTAAGGTGAAGTTGAAGATTTAATAGGAACCAGAGGGGCAACTGTTTTACACAAAGGGTATACACTTTTTCACTAGGGGCGCTGCACTGACAGCAGCCTCTGCCTGCAGCCCATTTGTTTTTCAATTTTTAAAAAAATTTTAGTCAGTTTAAAGTTTGTTTTAGGGGACTCTTTAACTTTTATATGTGGGGGAGGGGGGCAGGGTAAAGGGGAAACTAACTCCCAGTCGCTTCCTGGCGGGGACGTGACTATTTCTCTGAGTCGCGTCCCCGCCCCCCCACCTCGCAGCCTACCACCTGGATCGGGGCGGCCTTTCCTGCCGGGGACTGGGAACCGGACCAGAGCTGCAACAGCGGCGGCGCGGCGCTGGATTCACCGCAGAGCGGGCGAGGCCTACCTGCTCCACCACCGTGGAGCTCTGGTTTGGAGAGCTTCCAATGCGGACGGTGCTGAACAACTTCTTGGAGTCCTGGGGCCCTTTGCCGAGGGCCGCCAACGCTGCATCTCCGTCCGGCGCACCCTGCGGACTTGGGAGCCGCGGACTCCGGTAGGAAGTGGCCGATTCTGATGTCCAGGTCGCTGAGGACGCCCCCAGCCCCGACGTCGGACTTACATCACCCCGGCGAGTGGGCCTGTACATCGCCGCTCCTAGCGGCGAATGCACTCAGGGAACCAGGGGGAACAGTGGGGAACATCAGAGGAAGAGACTGACTTTGGTGCCTTCCCTCACAGTGGAAAACTGATCCTGCTGTGTGGGGATGTGTTATGTTGAATTTTATCAACTCTATGTTGTGTTCTTTATTTTTACTGTATGGCTATATGGTGATTTCATTTCACTGTGCCAATTGGCACATGTGACAAATAAATGTATCTTGTATCTTGGTGTGTGTAGGGAACAAGCTGCCAGAAGAGGCAGTTGAGGCAGGTACTATCGCGACATTTAAGAAACATTTAGACAGGTACATGGATACCAAACGCAGGCACATGGGACAAGTGTAGATGGGACATGTTGGTCGGTGAGGGCAAGTTGGACTGAAGGGGCTCTTTACATACTGTATGACTCTATGACTAAGTATAACTTTATTGAGGAGTCTCCTTCGCAAGTTTTGGCAAAATTTAAAAATTTTGGTGAGATGAGAGTTTATTTGGGAGTCAGGGACAGGATCATAAGATCACAAGTGAAAGGAGCAGAATTAGGCCATCAGCCCATCAAGTCTACTCTGCCATTCAATCATAGCTGATCTATTTCTCCCTCCTAACCTCATTCTCCTGCCTTCTCCCCGTACTAATCACAAATCTATTTATCTCTGCCTTCAATATATCCATTGACTTTGCCTCCACAGCCTTCTGTGGCAGTGGTTGACTTGCCACTATCTTCTAAATCTGGAACTTCTGTTGTTGGTGGTAATTTGCTGGGGAGTTTGTGAGTTTGCACAAGCTGCCCGTTCAATTTCTTACACCACAAAAGAATCTGACCTACCAAAGTACTCAGCGACTGTAAACAGCTTTGAGACCTCCTGAGGCTGTTTGGCGTAATGTAACTGCAAGTCTTTCTTTCTACTCACAGGCATGAAGCTGGCAACTCAGTCATTCGATAAACATTGGTCACCTCTGACCCTTTGGTAGTCAAAGGACCGGTTGATGGTGAGCCAAGTTACTCTTGGTGTTACAGGAACTACATCACAGGTTGAAAGTAGCTGAAATTATATGTTAAAAGGCAGAGTTATGACAGAATCCTTTCCTTGCAGAGTAAAAACTGATTGTAAAATTATTGTATGAATGCCAGTTAATGTATTACCATAGGATCATAAGACATAGGAGCAGATTTAGGCCATTTGACACATCAAGTCTACTACGTCATTCAATCATAGCTGATCTATCTTTCCCTCTCACCCCCATTCTCCTGCCTTCTCCCCGTAACCTTTGACACCTTTACTACCCAAGAACCTATTAATCTCCACATTAAAAATACCCAATGTCTTGGTCTCCACAGCTCTCTGTGGCAATAAATTCCACAGATTCACCACCCTCTGACTAAAGAAATTCCTCCACGTCTCCATTCAAGAGGTACATCCTTTTATTCGGAGTCTGTGCCCTCTGGTTCTGGACTCTCCCATTATTAGAAAGAACCTTTCCATGTCCACTCTATCTAGGCCTTTCATTAACCGGTAGATTTCAATGACCTGAAACATTACCCAGTCCTTCTCTCCAGAGATGCTGCCTGTCCCGCTGAGTTACTCCAGCATTTTGTGTCTAAGTTTACAGATATACCAGTTTTCAAATAAAGTCGCCAAAAAAACAATTTTAAATTTAATGTTCTGCTGGTTACTGTGAGTAAATTAACTTAAAACAAGCAATGTTGACATAGGTGTGAAGTGGTACTAAACCTAAAACTGCCACAGAGGTGAACATCATCAGTTACTGTGTAAGAACAACATTTAGTTGACAACCTCCTGTTGTTCAAGCAGTTCCCTCACACATAGGACCAGGCACTCAGAATTCACCAGCACAAAATTCATCCAGCAGGGAGCTGGATTTATTCATCCAGCAGGGAGCTGGGCAATGGAGCAAGACTGAACCTATTCCAGCATTTGCAGGCGAAGGGGATTATTGCCCTAAATTGAATTGAAAGATACAGGTTAGAAACTAGCCCTTCAGCTCACCGAGTCCATGCCAACCATTAATCACCCATTCATACCAGTTCTCTGTTTTACCACCTTCACATTCACTCCGTACACACAAGGGCAATTTACAGAGGCCAATTAACCTACAAACTTGAGACACATAAAAACTGCAGATGCTGATTTACCAATAAAAAACACACAAAGTGCCAGGCTAATTCAATGGGTCAGGCAGCATCCGTGAAAGACGTGGATGGGTGACGTTTCAGATCGGGTCCCTTCTTCTGACAAACCTGCACGTCTTTCAGATGTGGTAGGGAACTGGAGCACCCGGTGGTGACCCACGTGGTCACATGGAGAAGATGCAAACTCCACACAGACAACACCCAAGGTCAGGATTGAACCTGGGTCCCCGACGCTTTGAGGCAGCAGCTCTACCAGCTGTGTCACTGTGCTGTCCAGTGTGCAGTGAGATGATCATCCCACTCATGTGTCTTTTCTTCATTCTTGCATTGGCCCAAATTATGACAGCTTCTTCGTACTTTATAATTCGCATTCCTTTCCAAAAATCCAATGCCTGCGTTTACGGAATGCTGCTAATGCAGCAACATGATCCAGGATACACCAGGATGCAACACTGGAGTATTTGCAATCAAATTGTGGAACTCAGCCAGGTAGGGAAAGGAATTAAAGCTTGGTTGGAGATTCAGAGGTAAGTTTTAAACATGTCATCAGGAAGATATTATTTCATTATTACTTCCAAATATTTCTATTTAAGTTTATTTGTATATTATTTGTACTTTTTTTTCTATACCTCAGTCATGAACCCTCTTGACTTTGTCTATGGAACCGTTGCACTATAATGCTGAGAGTTATATTCTGCACTGTGTATCATCCCCATTGCTGTACCTATTTTACTTGAGTTTGGCTTTGATTGTATTTATAGAAGCATAGAAACATTGAAAATTGGTGCAGGAGTAGGCCATTCCACCCTTCGAGCCAACACCATCATTCAAGATGATCATGGCTGATCATCCAGAATCAGTACCCTGTTCCTGCTTTATCCCCATATCCCTTGATTCCGTTAGCCCTGAGCTTCTGTATATCTAATTCTCTCTTGAATACATCCAATGAATTGGCCTCCACTGCCTTTAGTGGCAGAGAATTCCACAGATTCACAACTCTGGCTGAAAAAGTTTTTCATCATCTCAGTCCTAAATGGCCGACCCCTTATTCTTAAACTATGGAGGCCGCTGGTTCTGGACTCCCCCAATATTGGGAACATTTTTCCTGTATCATTTCTCCCGATTCCTGTCCAATCCCCTAAGAATGTTATATGTTTCTATAAGATCCCCTCTCATCCTTCTAAATTCCAGTGAATATAAGCCCAGTTGATCCATTCTTTCATTGCATGTCAGTCCCACCATTCCAGGAATTAATTTGGTGAACCTAGGCTGCACTCCCTCAATAGTAATAATGTCCTTCCTCAAATTATGAGACCAAAACTGCATACAAGGTGTGGTCTTGTGTGGTCTCACCAGGACCCTGTATAACTGCAATAAGACCTCCTTGCTCTTATACTCAAATCCTCTCGCCATGAAGGCCACATGTCATTTGCTTTCTTCACTGCCTGCTGTACCTGCATGCTTACTTTATGCATAGTATTATCAGATTTGATTGGATAGCATGCAAAATAAAGCTTTATACTCAATACATGCGGCAATAATAAACCTGAACTTTACTTTCACATAAACTAAGGTGTGACTTCTTCTATATGCAATCTGACAATGTTACACAAAATATAGTTTAGTGTAGTTCAGAGACACAGCGTGGAAACATGCGCTGTGGCACACTGCGTCCACGCCAACCAACGATCACCCATACACGATTTCTACACACTTGGGGCAATTAACAGAAGCCAATTAACTGACGAATTTCCACAGCGATCACCTTGTACACTAGCACTATCCTTCGCACTTTCACAATTTTGTTTACCGAAGCCAATTAACCTGCAAACTTGTACATCTTTGAAATGTGGGGGGAAAACCAGACCACCCGTAGAAAACCCACGCAGTCACTGGGAGAACGTGCAAATGTTGTACAGACAGCACACGTAGTCAGATTCGAACCCGGGTCTCCGGCGCTGTAAGGCAGCAACAAGGCCGGATTTACGCATAAGCTTTTAAGCTTAGGGCCTCGAGATCTAGGGGGGCCTCGGCAGGGCCGGATTTACCTACAGGCCTCATAGGTTGAAAGCTAGGGGGCCTCCGGCCAACGTGTTTTTTTCCCAGAGTAAAAAAAAATCCAGAGAAAAAAAAAATTGGAGCGCTATCAGCGTTTCCACTTTGACAACATGAGGAATTCTGTTATTTTACTGTTATTTTAGAACATAGAACATACTACATAGGGACTAGCCTTAGTAACTCAGTGGGTCAGAGAGCATTTTATGTCTTTTTTTGTGATGTTACCTGACCCGCTGAGTTTCTCAGGCACTCTGTACCTTTCTATGAGATGCTTCCAAAGTGTTGGGTTACTCCAGCACTTTGTGCCTTCTTTTTGTAAACCAGCATCTGCAATTCCTTGCTTCTAGATTTTGACTGATTCCCTGAGAAATCTCCTCAAGGTGTGCCTACTTTGAAGAAGTTTTCCCCTCTCTGACGGGAGCTCTGTGAGACCCTCTCTCACTGCTCCACCTTCTGTAATTCCTGCTGCATGCTCTCTGGCCCATTGAGCTACTCCAGGACTTTGTGCCCATTCCTATCTGATTGGAATTGCCGATGCTTGTTTAGACCGAAGATAGACACATAATGTTGGAGTAACTCAAAGGGTCAGGCAGCATTTCTGGAGAAAAGGGGCCAAGTTGATAACTGATTTTTGTTGGACAGTCCTGTAACTCTGATGGCTGAGCACCGAGCTCAATCAAAGGTCCTATGCGTTGTAATAGAGACAGCAGAGCTGAATGTTAATCCATGCTGGGCTGAGGCAATGCCCATTTGTTCAGGTCCTGTTGTTTTTCATGACTTCATAGATGTTCAAAGGGAACTACTAACAATGATCAATGAAAAAAAACAGCAGGCACCATTTCTTGCTGTATTACCCTTGGCAGGAAAGATATCCAAACACTGCCTTATGTTTCCATTTGTTGGTGTAGTGAATTTCATGCCCTCCAGTTACGTAGCCTCCACCACTGGACGTTTTAACTCCATGGCCACAATGAGATTTGGCGATCACATACTTTTATCTTGGTTATAGAGCTTTTAAACAAGGCAGGCGCAGGGGTAGGCCATTCAGCCCCTCAAGACCATCCGGCCCTGAACTCACCCCTGAACACCATTGACTCCCTTCTTTTATCCATATTCCTTCATAGTTTTGCCTATAAACCAGTTAATAACTAATGCAGAAACAAGGAACTGCAGATGCCGGTTAGTGCACAAAAGTTCACAAAGTGCTGGAGTAACTCAGCAGGTCAGGCAGCATCTCTGGAGAACATGGGTTGGCGACATTTCGGGTTGACACCCATAGTTTAGAGGTATTTAGTTTAGTTTACAGATACCGCACGGAAACAGCTGGTTTCCGCCTGGTTAAGGTAATCTTTCCATTAACTCTTTTGTATCTGCCGATCAGCTTTGAGAGATCTGTGCTCAGAGTGTTTGCGAGTGGTCACACCTAACTGATGCCAACATCCATTGAGTTTGCAGCCTCATTCAGAGGACAAATCTCAGTATCCGTAATGGAAACTTAAATGATCAAGGAGAGCTGCAGTTGAGGCAAGTGGAAGATGTCAACAAGGATTAAACATATTGATGTGTAAGAAGGAACTACCGATGCTGGTTTAAACCGAAGATAGACACAAATAGCTGGAGTAACTCAGCGGGACAGGCAGCATCTTTGGAGAGAAGGAATGGGTGACGTTTCGGGTCAAGACCCTTCTTCATTGATGCTGGTGCAGGGATTCTGCAAGGACATTACACTGTGTTTCCCCTGTGCCACCTTAGGTCTTTCAGTACTGACCCCAATAAGACTTGGGACACGGCCTTATGTGGAGGCTGTGGTAGCACCCATGCCACAAGGAATGCACTTGCAACACAACCAATTGCCCAAACTCATCTGGATTCTAGGACCAGTTCTGTCTTAAGAAGTGTCCCGTCCCAAAGCATCACCTATATCCGCTCTCCAGATATGCTGCCTGCACTTGCAACACAACCCCATGAAAGAAATGCCGCAGAAGCAGCAATGTGGTTGTCCACAGAAAGGTAATTCTGTTTGTCCTCAGAAGTAACAGCTCATGGCTTCTCTTTACAAGTGGATTTCAATTAATCAATATAGGAAACCCATGTTATAACGGAACCATGGGGGGGGGGGGGGGGGGCAATGGTGTCCGTGTAGCTGAATGTCCACTATAACCGAGTAAGGGATTACGTAGAAGAAATAAAGAATGATGGATGTAGGTTAATACAAAAGGACACAAAGTGCTGGAGTCATTCAGCAGGTCTGGAGAGCACGGATATAGGTGATGCTTTGGGTCGGGACACTTCTTAAGACACTCGGGAACTGGTCCTAGAATCCAGATGAGTTTGGGCGATGATTGGCGGAGTCATTGGTTGGGGTCTGTGAGCGGCCGGAGTGCAGGTAAGTGTTGGCAGTGGCAACGGTGGGCTCTGCCTGGAAATGAACGGGGAAGCTGTGTGGGCCGGGCTTGGTGACGATAGGTCCAGCTTGGTAGCGGACCAGGGGTGGCGGTGCGGACCAGGAGTGGCGTCAGTAGCCCAGCCTGGCTGCGGCCAGGGTATCAATACGGGCCGGGGTTGGCGTCGACAGCCCAGGCTAGAACCAGCCTGAGGTGACAGTGCGGGCTGGTTTCAGCAGCCTGGCCTGGCGGTGAAGGTCGGTAAATCCGTCCACTGTAACCAAAAACCATCATAAAGCGGTCAATAACAACGAGGGTTTACAGTGATATAAAACAAAGATGATCTTTTCCGGATAAGGATGTCCCTTCTTCATCGATCCAGTGCCACCAGGACATTGGGTCTTAAAGGAAGACAGATAAGAATAGTATGTCTTCTTAGGCCTAGATAGGACATTTCAGAGACTTGGAAATTGCAAGATGGTGCCAGTCCATGGCGACTCTGTGCCGTGTTTTGGAAGAGGTTCTGTTGTACTAATGTATGGTGAGATTTGATGGATAGTGTGCAGAATAAGCATTTCACTGCATCTCTGTAAAAAGGTTTCAAAGGTTGGCGATAAAGAAACCATTGAGTCGTTGAGATGAGGAGTGAAGAGAGCGGGAGGTGGGTATTCTGCGTTGCCAGCCCAGCATGGGCCAGCAGATGGGGCAACAGTCAACCAACTAACAGGCTGACATTGCCATGAACGCTTCTGAGTAGAGAGATGGTGGAAATGTCTGGGATTGTGGGCTTTGCCTCCCAGCCCTACATCCCTCCTCCCCTCCAGCATCTCACCCACAACTCTGCCCAATACCCAGCGCTGTAGTCTGTCCGTGCCCTCTTTGTCTTATTTGGACACTGGGACCCATTTGTAGCACCCATTTGCTATGAGGGTGAGGTCCAAAATCTTGGCGCAGGCCCTAGAGTAATGTTACCCATGGTCCAACCACTTTGCAGGTTATCTGCCATAGTTCTATGGTGGTAACCAGTGCATAAAGCTCCATGGATCTGCAACCACCAATTATTTTGACCCATCTTCCGGTCAAAATAAGATAACTGAATGTTTAATTCTTGCTTATGGGCAAACAAGATGTACAAAGTGCGGCACGGTGGCGCAGTGGTAGAGTTGCTGCCTTACAGCACCGGAGACTCAGGTTCCATCATGACTATGGATGCTGTCTGTTTGCAATTTGCACGTTCTCCATGTGACAGTGTGGGTTTTTGTCCGGGTGTTCCAGTTTCCTCCCACAGATGTGCAGGTTTGTACATTAATTGACTTTGGGAAAAATTCTAAATTGTCCCTCGTATGTGTAGGATAGGGTTAGTGTACGGGGTGATCGCTGGTTGGTGCGGACACAGTTTCCACACTGTATTTCTAATCCAAATTAAAAGTCGACTTTCCAGATTCTCTGCAGTCCTCTAAGTGGTAATGTTTCCTTTCTCATTTCTTTTTTTTTTTTTTGCTTTTCAGCTGACATTTCAGAAAAGTTATCTGTTTCCTCTTGAGGCAACATGGACCCCGTCTACTTTTCAATGAAACTGTCTAGAAATTCTGCCGGGTGGAATAAGGACTTCTTTGACATGTGTACTTCCTCTCTGTATATGAGAAGAGATCTCCTGGGAAGAGTTTCTTAGCAACCATCACACTGGAAGTATTCATGGCTGAATGAGATCGGCAACTAACTCCAACGAGAAGAGGACAAGGGGAAAATCCCTAATAAATACCCCTGATATTTATGTCCCTGAGACTTATTGGGTAAAGAATGGCTTCATACAGTTTAAACATTTCGTAAAGAAGTGGAGCTCTGGTGTATATAACAGGGTTAATATAATTATTCACAACTCAATGAGATCTGTCATTATTATATAGAGCGGTTACATTTAATAATCAGTTATGAATTCCCCGTCTCCTGTAGTCACTGACTCATTAGTTGTTTGTTGAAACAGAACAGTAGTAACAGTAGCAAGTGGTACACATACATTGATGGGTCCGAAGTAGAGATGATTGAAAGCTTCAGTTTTTGAAGATTAAATATCACCTGGTGATAAATAAGCAACTTGTCCTGGATTAGCCATATTGAAGCAATGGCCAAGAAAGCACACCAATGCCTCTACTTCCTTAGATGGCTTAAAAAGTTTGGCATGTCCTCAACAACTCTCACCAACTTCCACAGACGTGCCGTAGAAAGCATTTTATCAGGATGCATCCAAGATAGCAAGAAATTACAGAGAATTGTGGACGCAGTCCAGACCATCACACACACTAATCTCCCTTCCATTTACTCCTGTTACACCTCATGTAGCCCTGGCTAGGCTACCAGCATAAACAAGGATGAGTCTCAGGTGAGCTTGGAGTTTAGTTGGAGTTTGTAGCGTTCAATAACTTGAGGGAAGTTGGGAAGACGTTGCTCCTGAACCTGGACGTTACAGTTTTCAGACACCTACAGTTTCTTCCTGATGGCAGGAGTGAAATGATAGATTGGCCAGGGTGGTGTAGGTCTCCGATGATGTTAGCTGTCTTTTTGAGGCAGAGCCTGCTGTAGATCCCTTCAATGGTGAGGAGGTCAGTACCCGTGATGGACATCCCGATGCATATGATAAAAATACATAATCTTGTCTTGTCTTGCCCCTCTTTAAACTCCGATGCAAGTGAATGCTTCTATATAATAGCATATTCATATGAGTAAAGAAACTATCAGTTGTTCTGCCCTACTTCTTTAATGACCAAGAGTTACTTATTTTCACAATTATACTCATTTAATGGAGAACTGCTGGATTAGAAACGTGAAATGTGATGAAAGGATTCATGTAGAAGGGATCATAGTGCATGACACCACCCCAGACACTGTGCACTGTGTGGTGATGCAGCTGGTGCACTGCCTTCAGTGTGAGAGATCAGAATTCCTACCCATTTATAATTCTTCCATGCATTAAAATGGGAAAGTCCAGCAGTTCTGACACAAACGACACTTAATGCATGTTGACATTTCCTGGATGTGCTTATGACTGACCTCGAGCATAGAGTGAAACCAGGTCATATGTTCCAAGCCAGGTCAATTTTATTAACTGAAGGGTGGACCTGGCAAAGGTAGATTGGGGGCATCTGCCTAGAGGCAAGCCGACATGTGCATTCAAAAGAGAAATAGCAAGAGCAAGAGAATAGCTAGGCCAACATGTTCCTGTAAAGTAAAAAGCCAGTCATAACCAGTATAGGGAATGCTGGATGTCCAGGGAAATTGAGGGTTGGATGAAGGGCAAGTGAGAAGCATATAACAAAAATAGGACTAATAACAGGGGAGGATTTTCATGAGTGTAAAAAGTGTAAGGAGGCGCTTAAAAAGGAAATTAGAAAGGCTAAGAGGGATCATGATAAATCACTGACAAGCAGGATTAAGATAAATCCAAAGGTGTTTTCTAAGTATAGTAAGCGCTAAAAGAATAACTAGGGAAAATCGTGGGGCCCATTATGAACAACAGGGGCAATCTGTGCATGGAGACAGAGGGAGGGGTTAAACGAATACTTTTCATTGGTATTCGCACAGACTTTGCGGTTGGAGAATTCAGTCTGAAGAAGGGTCTCCACTGGAAACGTCACCCATTCCTTCTTGCCAGAGATGCTGCCTGTCCCGTTGAGTTACTCCAACATTTTGAGTCTATCTTCAGTCATTGATTGATTGAAAGATACAGCATGGAAGCAGGCCCTTCTGCCCTTCGAATCCATCCCGACCATCGATCATCCATTCACAATTCTTCTATGCTATTCCCATTTATGCTTCCACACCCTGCTCCCTTTGGGCAATCCACAAAATCGATAAACCTGCACATCTTTGGAACGTGGGAGGAAAACCACATGGTCACAAGGAAAATGTGCAAACTCCACACAGACAGCTCCCGAGGTCAGAACAAACCCAGGTCCTTGGCCCTGCGAGGTAGCAGCTCTACCAGCTGCGCCACTCTGCCAGTGAATGGGTACGTGACAGTCTTGTATAGATCTCTATAATTACAGAGGAGGTGCTCGATCAAACAATGATCAGGCAGCACATATGGTGTAAAATAGGGTTGTGATCCTTCTCCAGGACTATAGGAGTAGAGGGGAGATGGGATATATAAAGGGGCGAAGTACAGGGGTAGGGCAAGAACTGAAAAGTGATAGGTGGAACCAGATGGAGACATGAAGGGTGGAGAGAGTAAGAAAGGCTGGGAGGCATCAAAGGGCTGCAGATGATGGAATTCGATAGGAAAGGAAGGTAAAGAGTGGAAACAAATAAGGGAAGGATGCTGGGAAGATGAGAACTGTTGGGAAGGGGATAGGGAGTAAGGTGTGGGTAATGAGAAGATAGTGTAGGGAGGGGGAGGAAAGAGTGTGACAGTGGAATGGCATTTGGAAAGAATGGTTTACATGAGAGGACCCAAAGGGTCAGAAGATGGAACAATCGAGCAGCAGAGTTACCTGGAAAATCCAGTATATATGCTGGTGGGTTGTAAATTAAGCAGGCAGAATATGCCTTCCATTTTGGCCCTCATAGCAAGGGGATGGTTTAAAAATAGGTATGTGTAGGAAGCAACTGCAAATGCTTGTTTACAGTAATCTGAAGATAGACACAAAAGGCTGGAGTAACTCAGGCAACAACTCTGGAGAAAAGGAATAGATGACATTTCAGGTCCAGTCTCGACCCGAAACATCATCACCTATTCCTTAAAAGTAGGCGTGTTTTGTTGCAATTGTATAGAGTGTTGGTGGCAATGCATATAGCTTTGGTTCCTTTACCTAAAAAATGTACAGTAGCATCAAAGGCAGTACAAAGGAGATTCACCAGGCTGTTTCCCAGGATGAGAGGGTTATCCTATCCAGAGAGACTAATTGTTTGAGTCTGTGTTCAATGGAGTTTGGAAGAATGAGGGGTGACCTTATTCAAACAAATATAAAATCTGGGCAGGATAGACATTGGGATGTTTTCACTATTTGAAGAGTCTCAAGCAAGGGGACATAAGGGGCAATTTATTTAAAACAGTAGTACATAGATATTTCTTCTTGCAGATGATGGTGAATCTCTAGATTGGGTGTGGCACAGTGGCACAGCGGTAGAGTTGCTGCCTTACAGCGCCAGGCAACCAGGTTCAATCATGACTATGGGGTAATATCTATATGGAGCTTGTACATTCTCCCTGTGACCGCGTGAGTTTCTTCTGGGCTCTCCGGTTTCCTCCCACATCGCAAAGACCTGCAGGTTTGTGGGGTAATTGACCTCTGTAAAGTTCCCCTAGTGTGTGGGATGCAAAACCAGGATAATGTAGAACTAGTATGAATGGGCGATTATTGGTCGGCGCAAACTCAGTGGGCCCATTTTCATGCTGTACCTCTAAACTAAATAAATAATTCTCCGCTCTGCTGGGTGATGGAAGCTAAAAGATGAGGTACTTAAAGTGGAGGTGGACAAACATTTAAAAGATCAAGGAATAGATGGGTAAGAGAAATGGGTCAATAAAAAAAGGGTTGATGTGAACATAGGTCACGTTTCTTCTGTTTTTGAATAACTGTATTCAACATTAGGGTAGAATTTGACCAAATGTTTCATTAAGGTGTCCTGGTAACGTGGATCAATGGGGATCAAAGGGAAATGACTTCAGTGTAAATAAAGACATATCTCAGTCAAAGGAAAATGATCATAGTTGGAGATCAATTATTCCAGTCCAATATTCCAGAATATCCCTACGGGATTTTGTCAAGGCAATGTCCTTGGGGAATGGGGTGGTTACCATTGACCAGGACCTTAGGTTGAGGATGCACTTAAAGACCAGCTGGTCATTTTCAAAAGTATCTAATTCAAACGGCTAGAATTATGTGGTGTGTCATACACTTTATTCCAGAAGAGGCTAAATTTATCCAGGAAAAAATATGGACTACCATGGACTTGTTCCGTTTTCTCATTCTTTTACACCAATGTCTATTTTTGCAGACTTTTTTCATTTTACTTGCAAAATTTATGTTTAATTTATGTATAATTGATGTTTTTTTGTTTTATTGTCTGAATCTACATGCCTGCATTGGTACTGCAAGCAAGATTTTTTTTGTACCTGTACCTCCCCGTTCTTGAGCACATGACAAGTAACGCAACTTAACCTGACTACTTTCGATGTTGACCCATCAGTCCGAAGAAGGGTCTCGACCTGAAACGTCACCCACTCCTTCTCTCCAGAGATGCTGCCTGTCCCGCTGAGTTACTCCAGCATTTTGTGTCTTATCTTCGATTTAAACCAGCATCTGCAGTTCCTTCCTACATTATTTCCATGTATGTGTGTATTTGTTGAAGGGTGAGTGCAAGTTTCTTCCTGCTGGAAGATACTTCCTCACGATTGCAGATTCATTCAACATGATTCATCGTTAAAAATTGTTTAATATTGCCAGGTCCTCTTCTGCCCCTCTCCCGCTTTTCTGGGAGCAAGGTGGTTGTATACAACAGAATTTGTTAAGTTTGTCCTCTCCTTATTCCTCTAATTTGCAGTTGCTCTTCTCTGACCTCTTGTGGAGTGTGTCAGTGAATGAGATGGAGTGTGTCAATTTGTGCAGGAATCCCTTTATTCCTTTATTCCAGCACCAATTACTTACAAGCAGTAGAAGCAAGGAACTTCAGATGCTGGTTTATACCAAAGCTAGGCACAAAGTGCTGGAGTAACTCATGCTGGTCAGGCAACATCTCTGGAGAGAAACAATGGGTGACTTTACAGGTTTGGATGTCGGAATTTGAAGAATGGTTCTGACCCAAAACATTCTGTTTCATCAGAGAAGCTGCCTGAACCGCTGAGTTACTCCAGCACTTTGTATCTACCAATTATTTACAATTGAGTTGAGTTTGAGTTTAGTTTATTGTCATGTATACCGAGGTACAGTGACAAGCTTTTGCTGTGTGCTATATCCAGACAGTACATGATTACAATTGAGCCATCCACAGTGTACAAATACATGTTGAAGAGAATTACGTGAATAATGTTTAGTGCAAGATAAAGTCCAGTAAATTTCCAATCAAATATAGTCCAAGAGTCTTCAATGAGGTAGATAATAACTTAGAACTCTTGCTAGTTGTTGGCAGGATGGTTCAGTGGCCTGATAGCAGCTGGGACGAGAACTGTCCCTGAATCTGGTGGCGTGTTTTCACACATCTCTACCTCTTGCCTGGTAGGAGCGGGGAGAAGAGGAGTGGCCAGGGTGCGGCTTGTCCTTGATTATGTTGGGGGCTTTGACGATGCAGTGTGAGGTATAAATGAAGTCAATGGAAGTGGGGTTCGTTCACGTGATGGTCTGGGCTGCGTCTACAACTCTCTGCAAGTTCTGGCAGTCCTGGAAGGAGCTGTTCCCGAACCATGCTGTGATGTAGCCCATTGTCACCCAAAACTCACAGCAATTGCTTCTATTCTCGTGGTGAGCTTTGCATTTTGTACTTGCCTGCCTCTGTGAATCAGCGTTGGCCTCAGTTTTGTTTATTGGACTGGCAACCACGCAGACCACCCACCCTCTTCATTCAAAAACTCTAATTTCCTACAGGGAGGGGGGAGTCATCTGCTCTGAACTGCTGAAGAAAATCCTAGTCTGTTACCAACTGGTTGTGAGCTCCCCCAGGTGGTCACTATAGTTCCCTCCTCATTCCATTAACCACCAATTGCAAAGCCAATCCTTGCCACACTCTGACCGACTGCTATCACTTCCAGCGCGTGCGGCTGGCTATTGACCAGAAGGTGATGAAAAATCTTCTCTTCTTGTATCCATATTATTAAAGTTTTTGGAAATTAAAAAAAACATCACAAATTTACCTCATTGGCCTTGACCAAATATCACTATACTGCAGATAGACACAAAATGCTGGAGTAACTGAGCGGGACAGGCAGCATCCATGGAGAGAAGGAATGCGTGACGTTTCGGGTCAAGACCATTCTTCAGACTGTGCCTGTCCCGCTGAGTTACTCCAGCATTTTGTGTCTATCTTTGGTGCAAACACTTTTTCACACAGAAAGTTGTGAGTCTGTGGAAGTCTCTGCCTCAGAGGGCGGTGGAGGCCGGTTCTCTGGATACTTTCAAGAGAGAGCTAGATTGGGCTCTTAAAGATAGCGGAGTCAGGAGATATGGGGAGAAGGCAGGAACGGGGTACTGATTGGGGATGATCAGACATGATCTCATTGAATGGCGGTGCTGGCTCGAAGGGTCGAATGGCCTACTCCTGCACCTATTGTCTATTGCATCTGCAGTTCCTTCCTACACATATCACTATACTGTACCAGGCAATATCTTAATTCCAGCATTAGTTATTTGCAAAGTCTATTCTGTAAACATGACCTGATTATATATTTTATTCTCAGTCAACTTGGTCAGTGCTCTCTATTTGGCTGAGTTTCTCTCATCCTCCACTAACCGAGGCTTCCCCCTCCGATAACCCAGGAATATGATGCTTTTGTCCAATATCCTCTCTGATTAAATGTAATAAAAAGGAACTGCAGATGCTGATTTATACCAAAGATTTATAAACATAAAATGCTGGAGTAACTCAACCGGCAGGCAGCATTCCTGGTGAAAATGGATAGGTGACACGTATATGGCTTCAGGTCTGTGAACAGCCAGAGGTCTCAACCTCTGTCTCACCTGAAAAGACTGTCAGGGTCCTTGGACGGATTCGGGGGGGGGGGGGGGTAAAAGGGCAGGTGTTGCATTTCCTGCCATTGCAGGGGAAAGTACCTGGGGAGAGGGTGGTTTGGGTGGGAAGGGACGTGTTATCCAGAGAGTTGTGGAGGGAATGGTCTCTGCTGAAAGGGGTGGACATGGGAAGATGTGGCTAGTGGTGGGATCCCGTTGGAAGTGGTGAAAATGTTGGAGGATGATGTGCTGTATGCGACGGCTGATGGGGTGAAGGCGAGGACTACTGAAGGTGAGGACTACTCTGTCCCTGTTGTGACTGGGGATGGGGGTGGGGTGGGGGAAACAAGAGCGGAGCTGCAGGATTTTGAGGAGGCCCAGGTGAGGGCCTCTCCTATGATGGAAGATACAACGATCAATTCTACATTTTCCTTGATCTCCATCGCTGTGGATGTCTCGTTTTCACACCTTACACTTCCTCATCTCTGTGTCTCCCTCCTGGCAGGTAATAGGATGACAGACACAAAATGCTGGAGTAACTCTGCGGGACAGGCAGCATCGCTGAAGAAAAGCAATAGGTGATGTCTCGGGTCGAGACTTCTTCAGACTCGGGGAAGAGGGAGACTAGAGATATGGAAGGGTAAGGTGTGAAAATGACAGATCGAAGCAGATGATGTTCAAGGAAATGTAGAATGGTTCATTGTTAACTGAAGGGAAGGTGACGAGGAAAGTCGGTAGAAGGGGGGGGGAATTGGTGTGAGTCCAGGCGGGGCACAGAGAAGGGGGGGGGGGGGGGTGGGGTGCTGTGAGGGAAGAAGAGAGGAGCAAGTTTTTGTAGTTACCTAAATTCGGAGAATTCAATGTTCATACTGTTGGGTTGTAAGCTACCCAAGCGGAATATGAGGTGCTGTTCCTCCAGTTTCCTCCAGTCTGGCAATGGAGAAGGCCCAGAACAAAATGCTGGCGTCATTGTGAGAAATGGGAAGCTGAGTTAAAATGGTTAGCAACCAGGAGATCCAGTAGACCTTGGCACACCGAGCTATATCATCCTATTACCTGCCCCTCCTCTCTTACTGCTTTCTACCACTCTCCACAAATTAAAGGACGTTCGTTTGGGAAGGAGATGAGGAGACATTTATTTAGTCAGAATCTCTTGAGGCAGAGATAGATAGATTCTTGATTAGTACAGGTGTCAGAGGTTAGGAGAGAAGACAGGAGGATGGGGTTAGGAGAGAGAGATAGATCACCCATGATTGGTGATCATGGGTGACCACAGAGTGGTGAGTCTCTGGAATTATCTGCCACAGAAGGTAGTTGAGGCCAGTTCATTGGCTATATTTAAGAGGGAGTTAGATGTGGCCCTTGTGGCTAAAGGGATCAGGGGGTATGGAGAGAAGGCAGGTGCAGGATACCAAGTTGGATGATCAGCCATGATCATATTGAATGGCGGTGCAGGCTCGAAGGGCCGAATGGACCTATACTCCTGCACCTATTTTCTATGATCCTATCTATGTTTCTATGATGTATTGGCGGAGTAGACTTAATGGGCCGAATGGCCTAATTCTATCATTTATGACTTTATAAAATGTTACTTATTCGTGTTCTCCAGATGCTGACTAACCACTGTTACATTTGTGCTTTTTTTTACCTGAGATGTCTATCGCAAGGATACTGTCTCCATTATCTGAGTGTCTTATGTCTGTCTATTATGTGTCTATTCATCCACAGTATCTACCATCTCCATTGGCCTTGTTCCCTTCCCCCACATAATCTTGCAGATTGTCTCCTCATGTTCAACTGCTCAGTGTCTCTCTCTCCCCTCCTAACTAGGACTCAACCCACTCTTTTTATCTGCCTCTTCGTCAGGAGCAGGTAAACTCAGTTGACTATGAACAGCATTTTGTTTAAAGTTGAAACTAAACCCACTAGCCCTCCCTTGGGCCTCCCCTCTCCCTGGTAATTGACACTTTCTTTGTTCCTCTAATTTCTTTAATGCACTTTCCATCACCTGACTGCCAGTTGCATCATCCACAGGCCTGATCCTCTCTGTTTGCCTGATGTTTGATCCAAAACATTTTCTCCCCCTGTCTAATCTATAATTAACTACATTATGAACTGTTCTCACAACCAGAATTTCTTCTGGAGGCATTGGCTGTGGATTGTGGCAGTTCGGGAGGGCAGTTTCTCAGGCTACCTGATGTAAGATCCTTCTTTCATGCTTAGACACAAAAAGCGGGAGTAACTCAGCGGGTCAGACAGCATCTCTGGAGGAAAGGATGTGCTGACAATGGAGAGGGTCCAGAGGAGGTTTACAAGAATGATTCCAAGAATGAGTGGGTTAGCATATGATGTACGTTTGATGGCACTAGGCCTGTACTCGCTGAAGTTTAGAAGGTTGAGGGGGGACCTCATTGAAACTTACAGAACAATGAAAGGCATAGATAGAGTGGATGTGGAAAGGATGTCTCCACTGGTGGAGAGGTCATAACCTCAAACTTAAAGATAGATTCTGACTAGTCTTCTGGCAAATAATTCTGGTTATCATGATTTGTATCAGTTACAGGTGTCAGAGGTTATGAAGAGAAGGCAGACTTGATGGGCCGAATGGCCTAATTCTACTCCTAAACCTATGCTCTCTTCTCATGGACAATCCCACCCTCATTATCTACCCTTTCAATTCCACTCATAATTTTACATACTTCTCTCAGGAGGATGCTGAGGGAGTGAAGGAAGGAAAAAGTGGGGTCTGATGAAACACCGAAACAGGAAATACTAAAAACAGGTTAGGCTGCATCTGTGAAAATAGGAAGTTAACATTTCAGCTCTGAGCTCCATTGTCATAGCTGTGGATGAGGGCAGTTTGGTGTGTTGAGTTGTTATTACGTGAGAAGCAAGTTCATTATTATTTTTAAGGCAAACAGCATTGACAGAGACCTGGCAAAGGCACAATGGGTCGAATGGGCTCATTTTGTGTTACCTTTTTGGATGCCAACCCGTCTGGACTTAGCCAAGCAGGCCATTGCAGATGCACCATTGCCCAAAGACTAAATCCTTTCCAGTGTGGGCATGTATTGGATGTATGGCAGCCACAGCCTGCTAACTACATTGGGTAGGTGGGCGCAATCTGCCTGAGGATCTTGGAGGAGAGTCTATGCGGGTCTGTGCTGGGCACCGGGCTTGAAGCTGGAGCTAGACGACTGGTGGGTGAGAGGAGCAGCCCTGAAGTGTTGGACACAATGGTGAAGAAGAAGAGGGCCAGGTGTACAACTGAGAGTGGTAGCAGGAGGAGGAAGCAGGAGGCCGAGAGTGAATCAAATGTGGGTGCTCGGGTAGGAGAGAGGGCTGAGGATTATGAGAGAGGGCTAGATGTGTTAGAAGGAGGACACAGGGAGGTAGAGGGTTGAGGAAGGGATGCACAGAATGAGGGAATGGTTAAGAACTATAGCACTTATATTGTATTGACCAGCCCATTGAACTTTGGACTTGAATTATACAAAATGACACAGGAAACGTAGTGACTCCTGTGTGCTGTCTCAGCTTAATCTACTATTCTTACACTCTTGTACTTAAAATGATTGTGCCTATGTATAGCAAGATTTTTAGTAAGCTAGTTTAGAAAAATAAAAGAATTTCATTGTACCTCAGTGCATGTGACAATATACCTCTGTCCATCCAGGCAAATAGAGTACAGGTACGTAGGAAAAAAAACAGAAAATGCTGGAAAATCTCAGCAGTTCAGGCAGCATCTGTGGAAAGAGAAACACAGTCAACATTTCTGCACTGATGCTGCCTGGCCCGCTGTTTCCAGCATTTCCATTAATTTTCCACATAATTAGAGCTTGTGTCGGTGAATGCACGAGCACAGACACACAGACACTGAGCTCATGTGTGTTGTCCTGCAGCAGAGTGTGTTGTTCAGCTATCGTGGATGCAATACCACTGGACCAAGTCCTCACCCTGCCAAGACAGGTATGCAGTGGTCACCCAATGTTAAAATAATTCACGCCTCCTTTGATGTGGGGCTATGCCATCCCCAGCCCCGAATAACCACTTTAAAACGTTGATCCCCACCTCCTGGCACAAAAATAGTGTTTGTGTTAATTAGTGTTTGTACCATTAGTGTTAAAACACAAGTACTTATGCTACTTGGACTAGTTATTGACTGAACCATCTCACAACTTTACAATTCCTTCCTTCCTTCCTACTTACACCACACACACACAGGAGTAACTCAGTGGTTCATGCAGCATCTGTGGAGGCTGGGGGGCAGTCGATATTTCAAGAATCAAGAGTGTTCAATTGTCAAATGTACTGACCATGGGACCATGAAATTCTTACTTGAAGAAGCATAACAGGCCTGTAACATAAGACACATAATATATTATAAATTCAATAAATTAATAACCCTACTATTAGTGCAAAAATGCCAAAAATCCTTAGTGTAAACCAAGACAGTCCAAAGTTCATCAGGTGGTGTTCTGTAGTGTTCAAGATCTGGATGGTTGCGATTTTTTAACCTGGTGGTTACGGTTTTCAGACTCCTATACATTTCCCTCTATGGTAGGAGTGAAATGGGAGCATGGTCAGGGTGTTATGGATCTTTGTGACCCTGGCTACCTTTTTGATGGCGAGGAGGTCCGCACGCATGATGGATTGGGCAGTGAGCACCACTTCTTGTCATCTCCTTTGTTCCTGGGAGTTTGAGTGGCCAAACCAGGCCGTGATGCAACCAGTCCATATGTTCTTTACCATATCGCTGTAGATCTGCAAGACAGTATTCATCAACATACCAAATCTCCTCAATCCTCCAAGGAAGTAGAGGCATGGGTGGGCTTTCTTTATGATTGTATCAATGTGCAGAGTCCAGGACAGATCTTCAGCGAACTTTAGAGATATACACGCTCAGGAACTTGATGTTTACTCTCTCCACCGCCAACCCATTGATGAAGACAAGTTTGTGAATCCTCAGCTTTCTCCATCAAAAGTCAACATGCACCAAAACCCACCAATTGGACGCTTATTGCTCTGGATTGCAGCAGCTGCAGTCTCTTGGATCTCCTAGTCCAATTCTCCAACTATTTACGGTAAGGCACACCTCTACCTCTCGATTTGTTTCAGGGATTCAATAGACAATAGGTGCAGGAGTAGGCCATTCGGCCCTTCGAGCCAGTACCGCCATTCACTGTGATCATGGTTGATCATCCACAATCAGTACCCCGTTCCTGCCTTCTCACCATATCCCCTGACTCCCGCTATCTTTAAGAGCTCTATCTAACTCTCTCTTGAAAGCATCCAGAGAATTGGCCTCCACTGCTTTCTGCGGCAGAGAATTCCACAGATTCACAACTCTCTGGGCGAAAACATTTTTTCCTCATCTCCGTTCTAAATGGCCTACCCCTTATTCTTAAACTGTGGCCCCTGATTATGGACTCCCCCAACATCGGGAACATGTTTCCTGCCTCTAGCGTGTCCAATCCCTTAATAATCTTACGTTTCAATAAGATCTCCTCTCATCCTTCTAAATTCCAGAGTATACAAGCCTAGCCGCTCCATTCTATCAACATATGACAGTCCCGCCATCCTGGGAATTAACCTTGTAAACCTACGCTGCACTCCATCAATAGCAACAATGTCCTTCCTCAAATTAGGAGACCCAAACTGCACACAATACTCCAGGTGTGGTCTCACTAGGGCCCTGTACAATTGCAGAAGAACCTCTTTGCTCCTATTGTTATGGAAGCCAACATGCCATTAGTTTTCTTCACTGCCTGCTGTACCTGCATGCTCACTTTCAGTGACTGATGAACAAGGACCCCCAGATCTCCTTGTATTTCCCCCTTTCCCAACTTGGCACCATTCAGATAATAATCTGCCTTCCTGTTTTTGCCACCAAAGTGGATAACCTGACATTTATCCACATTCAACTGTACCTGCCATGCATCTGCCCACTCACTCAACCTGTCCAAGTCATCCGGTATCCTCATAGCATCCTCCTCACAGATCATACTGCCACCCAGCTTTGTGTCACCTGCAAATTTGCTAATGTTACTTTTAAATCCCTTCATCTAAATCATGAATGTATATTGTAAATAGCTGCGGTCCCAGCACTGAGCCTTGCGGTACCCCACTTGTCACTGCCTGCCATTCTGAAAGGGAGCCGTTAATCCCCACTCTGTTTCCTGTTTACCAACCAATGTTCTATCCATGTCAGCACTCTACCCCCAATACCATGTGCCCTAATTTTGCCCAATAATCTCCTATGGGGGACATTATCCAATGTTTTCTGAAAGTCCCGGTACACTACATCCACTGGCGCTCCCTTGTCCATGTTCCTAGTTACACCTTCAAAAAATTCCAGAAGATTAGTCAAGCATGATTTCCCCTTGGTAAATCCATGCTGACTCGGACCGATCCTGTTCATCATTCACGGTGGGCCACACAAACCCCAGATGGGCATCAATCCCAGCGCCACCTTCCCTCGACCACAAACAGGGGGGGGGGCGGGACTAGCAGGGCGCCGGCGTCTGATTGGCCAGACCAACGCCAGAGTTACAATGCAGGGGGCGGGGACGGGAATGGAACGCGGTTTCCCGGCGTGTGATTGGGCGGGCCCCCTGTCCGTCAGCGGTGAGGGGCGGGGCGATGCGATGCGAATGCCGCCCCGGGCTGGAATGTGAGGCACGCGGTGGAAGTGTAGACTCAGTTTTAAAGAAGGAACTCGCCGCTCGGCCCCTCCTGCTGCCGCCGTCCCACTGGCTCACTCACTCACTCTGCACAGGGACGCGTTCCCTCTGCTCTCCCCACCAGCCTGCTGCTGCTGCTGCTTTCGGGAAGGTCCCCGGGCATGTCCGGAGTGCGTGTCAAAGAGTTGGCGCTTTCGTCCACGGGCAAACACTTGCGAGCCGCTGTCAGGAATTTAATTCTGGGCGTGGAGAGCGGCTGAGTCGCTGCATTGCCGGCGTTGAGCATATGCATGTACTGTGACCGTAATCTTCACCGGGAGCTGCGGTGATGCTTTGTCGGAAGCAACCGAGGGTAGATCCCACTCTCTGATCTTTCGCAAGGAGAGAGCTCCGGCTCCCCGGAAGATTGAAGTGTTGGTGAGTTTCTTACATTCGCACTACCTTCGAATTAGAGCGGCGATTTCCTTCCCTTGCAATGGAAGAAATGCAAGGTGTTGATTAAACATGGAGTTTCTTCCAGCTACTAATTGCTGAATGACCTGACTCGCATTGTTGTTCCTACTTTGCACTCTGTACCCTAACGAAGGAAGTTAAACTGCCCATTGGACCGCGTGGGGTATGTTGAGTTTAATTACTCATTTAAAAACAGCTAGCGTGTGTCTCATTTTAAAGAGGTGCCCTTTAATGCTGGCGGAGTTTGGTGTAATGGTTTAAATGAACTTTTACAAATGCAGCACTGGTACCAAAGGAATTAAAAGTGGGGCCACTTCATTAAAAACAAGGCTTCATGTGAAGTGTTTTGCTTATTCACAACACTTTACAATGTACTGGAAAGTCAGGTTTAAAGAAAAATACAGACATACAAGATAAATATAGAAGTTGGTATTCAAATGTAAAGCTGAGTATGTTTCTGTTTGAAGCATAGTTAACACATGGCGTTCTTGGCACTACACCTAGACGTTTTTTGCAACTGTATGTTTTCAATTACAAAGTGAAATTTGTATGAAATGTGTTCTGTTAAAAATGGAAGCTAAAATTGTATGCGACTTTTCATGCGGGGCCCCTTGCATCCGTGACTCATGCAATGAGCTATTCCTAAGAATCCATTGCAACGATGACCTTCCGAAAAACCTCATTCCATTATATTGGAGCGCCCTTGCCAAGTTAACCAAACCGCAATTGCATTTGGAACAGTCAATGCATTAGAATGAATCACGCAGTTGTGACGCGTTGCAATAAATGGAGTGCATTTTAATCTGAGGCATTTTCACTTGCGAGAATTTAAACATTTTAGTGTTGTCCAAAATCTCGTTCGACAGCTTTTAACGTATCTATGCCTGTATCTGGCTTGTGCATTCCGCCTTGTGCATTTGATGTTATCA
Source organism: Okamejei kenojei (assembly GCA_035221665.1). Classification (NCBI taxonomy): domain Eukaryota; kingdom Metazoa; phylum Chordata; class Chondrichthyes; order Rajiformes; family Rajidae; genus Okamejei; species Okamejei kenojei. The sequence goes on along the minus strand of CM069131.1, from coordinate 50,474,991 downwards.
AGCATAATATCATTGTTGAGTATCACGTATTATGTTTCTTCCGAATCGCTGGTTTTGGACGGAGCAATGCCAATCGTTAAAAGTTTTTAAAAAACCGCTGGAGGAACTCAGCGAGTCGGACAGTATCTGTGGAGGGAAATGGTCTTCGGTCAGAAGACCACCTGGTTTCCTCCAACGTTTTAGTTTTGTTTATTATTGTCACATGTACCGAGGTGTAGTGAAAAACTTTTTTTAGTTGCCTGTTATCCAGTCGGCGATAAGGCAAGATAAAATCCAGTGGAGACGGATTAAAGATCTTGTCAGGCAGTTCTTGCAGTTGTTTATATTTTAATGCAAATGATACACAGTCATCACCAGAACGAGCCATCAAGTTAACTCCTTGGGTCATCGGCCATATAAGTAGCAACCAGTTAGTGCTGAGGAAGTGGCAACAAGGAACTGCAGATGCTGATTTATGGGGGAAAAAGACACAAAGTGCTGGAATGACTCAGTGGGTCGGGCGGCATCCCTGTAAGACATGGGAAGGTGAAGTTTTGGGTTGGGGCCCTTCTTCAGACTGATGGGAGGGGGGAGAAAGCCAGAAGAGAGGAGGGACAGGACAACCTGTGACAGGTAATAGGTGAAGACAGATGGTGGTGGGGGGGGGGGGGGTGATTAGAAGATAGTTGGACAAAGGCAAGAGATGAATAAAACAAGGTGTGAGACAAAAGGATTGGAGATCTGCAAATTGTGAAGCCAGAGGAATGAAGCCAGCTGTGTGTGACAATGGATTCCACAGATTCACCTCCCTCTGACTAAAGAGGTCTAAGTGAATCGGATAATGTCTGAGCTTATGGCATTATATTACTTTTGGAATAGCTAAGTGGCAAAAAACAGATCAAAAGGGAAGGCAATAAGAAGGGGAATTGGTCTAATGCGATTGTTCTGGCCTGCTGAGCAAAAAGGCTTCTGGTGTCATGTGGTTTAATGTGCATTGGCACCGCATTTCCTACAATCCTGCAGTGAACTTGTCTGTCTAACTTGAGAGATTTGTGCTGAGTGTTTGTCAGAATTGGTGAATGATACAAGTTGGAAACGGGCAACAAAGCGGCCTGGAGTAGAGCTGCTGCCTCAAAGTACTAGTGACCAGGGTTCAATCCTGACCCCCAGGTGTAACATATTCTCCCTGTGATCTCCAGGCACTCTGGTTTCTCTCCCCCCCCCATCCCATATCACAAAGACGTGATGTCGCCAGATTAATTGGCCACTGTGAATTGTTGCTGGTGCAACGGTAACTGTGGCAACCGAGGGTGGGGGGTGGGGAGTTGACGTGGAGAGAATAAATATAGATAGGATAAGTGTAAATGCATGGTAAGTGATTAATGTGAACTTGAAGGTGGATCAAATGCACTGTTTCTTCCTATTATTGACTCTAAAGCCTGACTTGAAAATTTAAGCATAATTGTAGACATAGCCATTTCTTGCATTAAATGTTATTCCCTTTATATTGTATCTGTACACTGTGGATGGCCTAATTGTAAACATGTATATTCTTTTCCCTGACAGGATAAAACAACAAAAAGCTTTTCATTGTACTTCAGTACACATGACAATCATACACTAAACTATGCGCCACCATCGTAATGGGGTCACTTTATTCCTGCATGACCTTGGTAGATTAGTCATTTAAAAATATACCTTTTCTTCATAGCTTAAATAGACCATGGATAATAGATGCAGGAATAGGCCATTCGGCCCTTCGAGCCAGCACCGCCATTCACTGTGATCATGGCTGATCATCGACAATCAGTACCCTGTTCCTGCCTTCTCCCCATATCCCTTGACTCCGCTATCTTTAAGAGCTCTATCTAACTCTCTCTTGAAAGCATCCAGAGAATTGGCCTCGGCTGCCTTCTGAGGCAGGAAATTCCACAGATTCATAACTCTCTGGGGTAAAAAGGTTTTCCTCATCTCTGTTCTAAATGGCCTACCTCTTATTCTTAAAATGTGGCCCCTGGTTCTGGACTACCACCCCCCCCCCCCCACATGTTTCCTGCCTCTAGTGTGTGCAATCCCGCAATAATCAAATGTTTCAATGAGTTCCCTCAACCTTCTAAATTCCAGTGTATACAAGCCCAGCCGCTCCATTCTATCAACATATGACAGACCTGCCATCCTGGGCGGGACTGTCATGCAGCTTCTCAGCATTTTTTTTTTAAAAGATAGTTGCCTATGTCAAGTCAACTTCATTTGTCACATACACATACGAGATGTGCAGTGAATTGAAAGTGGCGATGCCAAAAAGCTACAGAACAGAATAGAACAGAATCAGTATTTACATAATAGAAAAAAAAACGCACTTTTAAAAAGATACAACACAACAGTAAATTGGTACAGTAAATTAGTCCCTGGTGAGATAAGAGTTTACAGTCCTGATGGCCTGTGGGAAGAAACTCCGTCTCATCCTCTGTTTTCAACGCATGACAGTCTGGCAAACGCCTCCGCTGTCTATTTAGTTTGTTAGTTTGATGCGCTCATGAACGTGTCTAGTTGGGGGAAGAAGAAATAAATTTGGGATTGAACTTGCGTTGAAATGTGGTCATTTTGGTTGCATTACATTTTTGTTTTCTCTCTTTGTTTTGTAGGTGGCCAGACCAGGAACCACTAGTATTTGAGCTTTGCGTTACTCCTGCTGACTTTTAGCCTCTGTATCAACTGAGTTTGGTTTGGTAACTCGAGCAACTGCTGCAAGAGCAAGGCTGTGAAAATGCTGCAGCAGATACTGGAGACTATGTATATTGACCCAGAACTTCTGGCTGAACTCAATGAAGAACAAAAACAGATACTGTTCTTTAAAATGCGACAGGAGCAGATTCGAAGATGGAAGGATAATGAGAAAAAACTGGAACCAAAGGAAAATAAATCGTCGACAAGTAAGTCATGTTACAAAGGTCAAATGTTTATTTGAACTACTCTTCATGTAAAATATACTTCTGTTTTCTTACAAGAAGAAAGGGTTAACAGGAGGTTTATTGGTGGTCATCTAAATCCATAACAATCTCGATTGAATAAATTAGGTGAATGTTTCCTGTGGCTGACGCGATGGAGGGAAAGCAAAGAACATATGGTAGAATAATCAGGCTGGTGATAGTGAGACCCATTCCTGATACAACTTATGGTTGTGGGATCCAATTTCCTTTGAAGACGGAATTGAATGTAATCTTCAAAGATTTGGATCTTTCCGTTCCTTTCCATAAACTTTTACAGATTATGAGCAAGTGTTCGGAAGTGGAACTAAATGCAGAGTTCACTAAAATAATCAGAGATGCGGAGAGTGGAATGATCATCTCGCATGTTGAATGATCTTCTAACATGTTAAATGAGTCCGTGATCATTCACTAATCTTATTTTGTTACTAATGATACTTGGTTCCTGCATCTGGATATCTCCATTAGTTGATATGGTGGAAAAGTATGTGGAACGATTATTAATCTCTCCATGAGAATATAATTCCCTTTTTGGTTTTGTAATTTACCTCCAAATTTAATTGTTGACTACATCTGACCTTCCTTCCTTCCTGAAAATTGATCCTCTTCCTTTTTAAGACAAAGGTTTATTTATCATATCCACCAAATATGAACTGTAATGATGACATTCTTATGCTGTAGCGTTACAGACACATTAGATGCAACGATTATTAATACCATCTGCTCTCCATGCCTCCCATCTTAGCCAAACATTTGGGAATCTGGCTTAATGACAGTATTGATTTCTTCCATTGCTAACTATTCTGTGAACGACATGGTGACATCATACTACGTCACTAGTGGTTAATATTTACTGGGTAGAACAGGCTGTTGTGTTCTGGTTTCGGGACTTGCAGCAATTGTATGTCAGCTGAAATACAAATTCCAGGTTTAAGCATTGCTTGCAGACTGCGTTGTGGAGTGCAGGAACAGGAGCTCCGGCATGTGATAGATAATGTGGGAATTGGCACCAATGATACCGAACCATTAACATTTCTGAATAGCATTTGTTGCAATAATTCTGTAATTTCAGAAAGATGCCTTGATTCCTATATTGACTTCTAGCAGTGAAGATCAACATACCATTTTCTTTCTAATTCTGTTGCATCTATATTTAGGTTAATTTCTTACATATACCGAGGTGCAGTGAAAGGCTTTTTGTTGCGTGATAACCAGTCGGCGGAAAGATTATACATGGACACATGGAGTAACTCAGCAGGTCAGACATCATCTCTGGAGAAAAGGAATAGGTGATGTTTTGGGTCAAGGCCCTTCTTCAGACTTCAGGTCTCGACCGGAAACATCTATTCATTTTCTCCAGAGATGCTGTAGTTTTTGACGGGATGGTTCAGTTGCCCAATAATAGCTGGGAAGATACTATCCCTGAATCTGGAAGTATGCTTTTTCGCACTTCTGCACCTCTTGCCTGATTGGAGAGGGGCTATGCTTGTTTTACAGTGATTTATGTGCAAGGGCCTCTGTGAACATCAACATCTTGCAATCTCCCATCATTTAAAAAACTTCAGAATTAGAGCGTTAGATTTAGCTCTTGGGGCTAAGGGAATCGAGGGATATTGGGGAAAATCCAGAACGGGGCAATGATTTTGGATGATCACCCATGATCATATTGAATGGCGGTGCTGGCTCTAAGGGCCGAATGGCCTATTCCTGTACCTATTTACTATGTTTCTAATTTGATATTTGATCTTATTCCTCAAATGTGCTCTGCTCAGTCATTTAAGTGTCGTGATTGTACATCCATTATTATAGATTCCTGCATTTTCCTAAGTATTGATGTCTCAATACAGGTCGTGGCTTTCAGTTTTTGCTTTCCTCTTTGCTTACATACCGAGTTCCACGATTTTTGAACCAGTTGCTAAGATGTATCTCCATAGTCTCCGTTTCCTAAACCCTTGGGATGTATACCATTGGCTCGCTTGGGATTTATCAGTGCTTTGGTTTGTTAGTAATATGAATAACAAATACAAATTTCATTTACTACTTTGCTTGCTCTAAATGTTTATATTTTCACCATTTCTAATGGTGTTTTCTGTGTCTAACTTCATGGAAGATGCCAAGCATTTAATTCCTCATTTCTTTCTTTCCTTCTATATCTCTTTTCATACTTGTCTGTAAATGACCCTTGCTAGTCTTCTGTTTTACAGATGGAAGTTCTTGCAGTCAGTTTTTGTTTCTCAATGTTTAGTCTTGTACTTTTTTCCACATTCTTTGAATTCTAAAACGTTCCCGATTATCTAAAACATTACCCAATTAACTGAGTTCCTCCAGCAGTTTGTTCTTTGCACAAGATTCCAGCGTCTGCAGTCTCTTGCGTCTCCAATTATCCTTTTCATGGCAACCTCACAATCATTCTCTTAAATATAGTGCTCAGGTTTGGTCACCCTGCAACTATGTTTCTGTAATAATGGCAATGAAATCCAACTAATAGTATTTGTGCTGTGAATTCACTCTCCTTGTTGAGAATGTATTGTGTATTTAAGTATGCCCTCCTAACATTTTCCATATTCTGGCTGCTATTTTTCTGTGTTTCTGCTGAATATTTCATTTTCTAACATCCAGTTCCTGCCTTGTTTCACTCTTGACTCTCCCTGGGTTCCATTCCCTGCCAAGCTAGTAAAAGTATTCCCCAAAAGCAAAAAAGAACGATACTGAAAATCTGAAACAAAAAATGGCGGTAAGACTCATCAAGTCAGGCAACATCTGTGGAAAAGAGAAACCGTCAACATTTTGGGTCTTGAACCCTTTGTCAGAATAGTGCAAAGGACCCAAGATGGACACAAAATGCTGGAGTAATGCTCAGTGGGACAGGCAGCATCTGTGGAGAGAAGAAATGGGTGATGTTTTGGGTCGGGACCCTGAAGGGGTCACCCATTCCTTTTCTCCAGAGATGGTGCCTGTCCTGCTGAGTTACTCCAGAATTTTGTGCCCGTCTTGTATAGAGGACTTGCCTGGTTATTGGTACCAGTCCTGATGAGGTTTAACCCATTGAAGGTTCTGACTGCCAAAGATGGTCCCAAAGTTTGATGTTTTGAGCTCTTCTTCCTATACCAACTTCAACAACTTGTTCAATTGCCCCATCTTCCTATTTCTATACTTTACTAGCATTGGTACCGGGAGTAAACCTGAGATTTCTACCTTTTGAAGACCTGCTTTATAATGGCATTCCAAGCTTCCTAACATCCACTTGCCCCCTTTGGGTTCCCTGTTTTAGACTTTTAGAGAAACAGCTTGGAAACAGGCCCGTCAGCCCACCAAGTCAGCGCCGGCCAGCGATCACCATGTAACTCCATCCTGCACAATAGGTTCAATTTTACTGAACTCTACAAACCTGCACTTCTTTGGAATGTGGGAGGAAGCCAGAGAAAATCCATGAGGTCATTGGGAGAACATGCTAACTCCGTACAGTCAGCGCCCATAGTTGGGAATGAACCAGTGTTTCTGACGTGTAAGGCAGCAATTCTACCGCTGCACCACTATGCTGCCCTTTCCATTCATCACCCCTCGCCTTCAGAATACCCTCCAAACATTTGTGCCACCCTTGTTGCTGGTGCCACGGGGACTGTGTTCTGGAGCCCTGCCCACAGCCACAGTAATTACCTCCTCACAATTGATGCTGCTCACTTGATCTTTCTCCTGAGCATTGAGGCACTTGAGATTCCACACGTTTGTCTCTTGACGCCACTCTCTTTTGCAGCTGTCGCTCTCACCAATATCCAAATGGGAAAACCTGGTGAGTGAGCTGGGTGGAGTCTGGGGACTCCTGCCCACCTGCCTGCACCTGTTAGTGTGTCTGTCAGTCAACCATTGGTTCGCTGTCTGCACCCTTGCTGCAGTGAAACATCCATTCCAGACGTGTATGTAGCCTTTGGTTGAAGCTGACCCTCACTCCCTTTTGTGTCCCCAAGCTGAACTTCTGACCCAATCGTAAGTTTAGAACGTCTCTTGGGTCGCACATTGCCTTTTGTGTGCCATGTTACTGAATTTGGGTTCTTTGGTTAACCTTGCCTAGGTTCACATGTTTACGTACAATGCACATACTTGGCATTTTGGGCATTATGAAAGTGTGTTCCGTCACCACTAATGCAGCAAGTGCATGTTGCTGTCAAGGCCAGCTTGCATTGTCTATCCCTAATTGCCTGTGCCCCAAAAAGGCAGTAAAGAGTTAAGCACATGGATGGATCTGGAGCCACATGCAAGGGATGAATGAATCGGCCAGGTTTCCACAACAATCTGGTGGTTTCATTGTAACTGAGGCGAGCTTTAATTCCTGATTTATGTACATTCTCCAGCTGTCGTGGTGGGATTTGAATCTGTCTCTAAATCAATGGTCAGGAACTTGGCTGTAATTTAATACTCCTAATACAGCCTACATTCTTGTGTCCTTTAAGGGCCTGTCCCACTTTCACGACCTTTTTTACTCGTGGACATTTTTTTATCATGCTAGAAAAATGCCCCGACCTACTTGATGCCACGAGTACCTACGACTAGCATCACGGCCTGCTACGACCTCGTGACGACCGTGCTGCGATTTTGAGTCAAGGGCAAACTCGGCAGAGGTCGTGAATTAGGTTGTGAAACTGGAACAGGCCCTTGACTACAATATCATCTCTAGCACTACCGTGGGTAAAAATCACTACAACTGCTCCGCTGGCTAGTCTCTCTCCTATACCCCGTACACTCTAAAGTTTGACTACCTTTACAGTAAGTGCCACTCGCTCAATGTCTCTATTGTCATTCGCTGCCAGTTCTCCCCGACAAATCCAGTTTGAAATTTACATCCTTTTAAAATCTATCTTTGACTATCCTCTTGAGTTCACTGTGAACTTTTCCCAGCTTTACCAATCCCTTAGTATAAACCGTGCAATGTACTGTCTGTGGCCATCAATGCTATCCCCAATCTTTATCCAACCACTGATTAGACACCGCCCCCTTAATTCTCACCATTCCCCCATTTCTTTAATCTTCCACTTAAAACCTACCACTAATCTTTCTAATTTTTATCCAGGCTTCTGTAATGTGCCTTGGGGCAGATATCTATATGAAGGATGCCATAAGTCAGTGTTGCATTTAGTAGCATGATTGTCAGCCTAATCGTCACCTGATTATAATACTGAAACTATATCGGAGAATGTACCCAGACCAAACTCACCTCTACTGCAGGGGTGTCTGCACCACAGTGTACTAAATGAAATAATACTGGAACAGCAGCAAGATTGCAGCTTTTCTGTGGGTTCTACTTATGCCGTTCCAGTGAGAAAAATCGGTCTCAGGAGCTGTGACTAATTTGCATTCTAGTACCTATTAAACTATTCTGATGTGGATGGTTTCTGTTTGTGGTGGTGATGCATGGGACATTGTGGTGCATAGAAACGGGTGACTTCATTAAATTAAAGATAATTGTTTGGGCTGCTTCTGTATTTTTATATCGTGGGTGGGTGGGGGGGGGGGGGGTGAATTGGTCAAGTTTGTCAAAGGAGGCAACCAGTGAGCTCAATTTTTACTTCGGAGTCACGTGAGTGACTACGTGAAGAAGAGCCCGCCTCACGCTGGTAACGGCATGACGTCAACGCTGACGGCGGAAGGAGGAGCTGCAGTAAGGAGCAGCTCCTCGCAGCGGTCGGAACGGCCCGCAGGTAAGAACAGTAAGTTGGGATGTCTTAGCGGGGCGCTGGGTAGGTCCAGCAGTATAGGAAATATATTAAATCAGGTCAGAGTCATATTAGTGCTGGATAAGCACAGATTATGAAGTAAACGTATATTCGCGGGTTAAATGCTTCCTGGGGTGAAAAATAAATATACGGGAAAGCTAGTGCGGAGCCGGTTCCGATACCGGTGGCCGCAGATATACCCGTTAGCGAATTAGTTTACAAAATGATAACCACGGAGAGAAATGCTCCCGAATATGAAAAATGGAAAATAAAATAAAATAAAAAATCTGAGAGGCCCGTGGTTCTGATGACTCTGACATTGGAAAGTCCTCCAGATAAGTAAACTATGTGGAACTGATTATGGAGCATATGGAGAAAGTTCTCCAAATAATTATGAGACTAGGGTCAAAGTACCCTGAAGGTTCCTAAGATTAGCCCTGAGGGGTTTAATTATTCTGAATATGGCCATGGGCCTAATTGGAAGTTGGAACTCCGGACCCAGGATTTGGGCCGGAAGAAGTCTCATGGGATGAAATCCCAATTGATTTAGGGCTGCAGAAGGCAGACCCTGTTGATGGTGATTTGCATTTTGAAAGCACACCACAAAATAAAAATAAAAATAAAATGAAAAAATATGAAAAGAGGCCAAAGATGCCTGGAATAGCAAAAGGTTTTGCTATATATGAAGGAAGTGGTGAGGCTATGGAAGAAATCCTAGCTGCCAACATATATATATGGTATCTCACCAACTTCATGATTCTGTGATGATTGAAATATTAAAATTGCACAGCACAGGAAATTGTGCCTCATTGGAAGAGCCTACGGTTTATCCGTTAATATGGGCATCCATGACTCCAAATATGAGAGCGTCAAATAGTGAGGTTTAAAAATCCTCACAAATTATTCTGCTGCTATTATGGCTTTTGGGCAGATGAAAGGAAAACATAAAATAAAGACGCTATTGTGCAATTCTTTCTATGAAATTTTATATAATATAAATGGCTATTTGGCCCATTTTTCACCCAAGGTTGCATACCTGTGTCGAGCAAGTGGTGTTTAAGCTCTTGGTTATCTGTTTGGAGTAATCTGCCTAACTTATTGAAATTGGATGAAAAGCTAAATATTTTAGCTGCATGAAACCTTCGTCTTTGGACGAAAAGGTATTTTCGCCCAGAAGGGGATTTGATATTGGAAATAGAGGCAGAAATATGTCAAGGAAGTTTTATTGTATTGCACAACCAAATACTTACCCGAATTCAGGGGATAAGGAGACCACCACGCTCATATGCAGAGGAATTAAAGACTTGTTCTCTGCTTAAAGAAACTGCGGATTAATCTCCAGTTAGAGGGAGATTACAAAAAGTTTATTAAGACTGGCTTACTATTATTTTTGATCAGTATATTACGAGCAGTTTCATTAACTACTATTACTTTTAAAAAAAAAGAGGTTAATCCTCCTGTACAGAATAAACCTGCTTATGTTTTTCGTGTTTTCTGCAATTGAAAAAGCAGAGATTTATGTTCACATTGCCTAATTATCTGGAAAAGAGGTAATGGAAAAGATTTTGAACACGAGCATAAATTTGTCTTTAATGTTAGAAGGCATTACAGATGATGGTTGCAGAAGTATTCTGGACCTTACAGGTCTAAATAAGTTTGTAGAATACAAACATGTTCAAATGGAGACATTGAATACTGCAAAATATTTAATTCAGCAGGTTGTTATATGGCTAAGATTGATGAAAAGACACCTATTATTCTGTACCTATGCATCAGGTTTCGGTGGTACTTAAATTTTAATTGGTTGTGACAATTATGGCAGTTAAGCTTTGCCAAATGGACTGAGTTCAGCTTTTTACTCTTTACGAAACTGTTGAAACCAGTTTAGCCCAATTAGAGCACAAAATGCACATCATTATGGCTTATCTCAATGACATTCTGGTCATTAGTGATTATCAGGAGTCAGCTGAGGACTCAGTTTCAGTTACTAAAGCTTTGTGGTAAGCTAAGGTTCTTAATTCATCTAATTAAGCCCCAGCTGCAGCCAGCACAAACAATTTACTTTTGGGGTTTGTAATTAACTCAGTGACTATGTTAATACCTTTACCAACAGATAAAGTCGATGATATTTTGGTAACTTGTCATTATCTCATTCAAAACCTTATCCTTCCATCCGAGAAATGGTGACAACCATTGGTGAACTGCTAGCAGCATTTCCTGCAGTAGAATTTGGTTCATTACATTTATTGATATCTTCGAAGGTAGAAGATACAAGCTCTCAAAGAGAAGGCAGGCCATTTGACAGGCCTATGTAATTAACAAAAGAAGCTGTATTGGAATTTACAATGGTGGGTTAAAAAAGGAAAATGTCCCACAAGCTGCTAATAAATATTATGATTAAACAGCCTGAAATGGTTTTACATACAGATGCTAGTGCTCTCGGATGGGGGGGCCACAGATTTATCCTCCAGTTGTGGAGGTAGATGGAAAACTGAAGAACAAGTGTTTCTCCAAGAGTATGGTATTAACTATTTGGAGTTTTTGGGGGCCTTTTATGGGCTTAAAGCATATTGTTGTGCTAAACAAGGTCTGCATGTGTTAATACAATTACACAATAAAACAGCTGTGGTTTACATTAATCACATGGGGAGAGTTGGATCAGTATCATGTGATTGTCTGGTCAATGAGATATGGCAATGGTGTATTGGTCGGCAGATATGGATTGCAGTAAGCTATACTCCAGGTAAAGACAATGTGGTAGCAGATGAAAGGTCCAGGATTTTTAAAGATAATACGGAATGGATGTTTAAGCCAGCAATATTTAAGAATATTGTTAGACGATTTGGGTTGCCAGAAATTGATTTGTTTGCATCCAGGCTTAATCATCACTTGCCTCATTATGTGTCTTGGGAACACGATCCGGACGCAGTTGCAGTAGATGCATTTTTATTACACTAGGGAAAAATGTTCTTTTATGCTTTTCCACCATTTGCTCTGATCCAGAGATGCTTGAAGAAAATAGAGCAAGATTCAGCTTCCGGATTGTTGGTAGTGCCAAATTGGCCAACTCAACCTTGGTTCCCAGTTATGCTGAATATGATTAAAGAACCGTATATGCAGATTCTTAACTGTAGTGATATCTTGACTAATCCAGTAACAAATGAAGATTACCCATTATATGCATATATGAATTTGTTAATCTGCAGGTTTTGACCAGACCACTACAGGAACTGGGATTGTCGGACCAAACTTGACAGTTATTGGCGCATCATGGCGAGATAGCACACAGAAACAATATATGACACATATTAAGAAATGGGAAGAATTTTGCACACAGTCAAAATATTTCTGATGATTATGTGAATGTTACTCATGTTTTGGAATTCCTTGCCAATTTGCGCTTTGGCCAACATTTAAGTTACAGTGCCATTAACACTGCACGCAGTGCCTTGTCGTCCTATTTAGGACTTATGACTGGTGAGAAATCAATTGGGTCGCATCCATTAATATCACGATTCATGAAAGGAATTTTTCACATGAATCCGCCAAAACCTAGATATACAGAGATTTGGGATGTGAGCATAGTACTTGCTCTACTTAGAGAATGGACGCCAATTGAAGGGTTGTCATTGGATAGGTTAACATTGAAATTGGTCATGTTAATGTCACTGGTCTCAGCCCAAAGAGTGCAAACTTTACAAATGTTGCGTTTAGACTGTATGCATGTGACTACAGATAACGTTGTATTCTATGTTTACGATCTGATCAAACAAAGTAGACCAGGGAGATCTGGAACAAAGGTAACCTTTCAAGCTTTTCATATTGAGCTTGCTTTGTGTGTGGTTAGACATTTGAACCAATGTATTAAAGTGACGGACACTTTTCGAGGAAACGAAAAGACATTGCTGCTTACGCACAAAAAGCCACACACAAAAGCTTCAGTTCAAACTATCTCAAAATGGTTGAAACAGGTGTTGGTTTTAGCGGGAGTAGACACTGATGTCTTCAAATCTCACTCCACCAGGGCGGCAGCTACGTCCGCGGCGAAGGGGCGGGACGTACCTCTCGAGCATATTTTTAAAAATCGCAGGGTGGAGTAAAGAAGAAACTTTTTCAAAGTTCTACAACAAACCTGTTCACACTATGACAAGCTTTGGACACGCGGTGTTGGGAGCACTATAATCACCTGCTTTGTTTGCTATTAATTGCTATAATCAGTTGTGTAGTCACTGATATCTTTTGTCACTTGTAATCATTTTTCCCTCAAATATAAGGAGGGTATTATATGGTCTTTCAGCCATTAAAAAACTTAATTGTGAAAAGATCTAACATTTGTGTGCTTTCTCATGTATGTGTTTACTTAGCCGGACTGTCGTACGGATTAATTCTACGACATAAAAAACACAGAAAGCTTTAAAACTCTTCACGTAGTCACTCACGTGACTCCGAAGTAAAATAGTAAGATTAAACGAGAACTCACCTGTTCGAAGTTTGATCGTTATTTTACGAGGAGTTTACGATGAGGGATTACGTGCCCTCCACTCCCACCCTCGTAAAATAAATGATCAAATGGTGGTTCTAAGTCTTTTTATGAGCCTTACTATGTTACTCCGGCTTTGGTGTTCTGTGTTTTTTCATGCCGTTGCTTTGAAGTATGCCGTTACCAGCGTGAGGCGGGCTCTTCTTCACGTAATCCCTCATCGTAACTCCTCGTAAAATAACGATCAAACTTCGAACAGGTGAGTTCTCGTTTAATCTTACTATTTTATAGGTAGACAAAAATGCTGGAGCATTTCCAGCATCTGCAGTTCCTTCTTGAACACTCAATTTTATAGGTAAGCGTTTACTATGAAAGTAGGCACAGAGAGCAGAGTAATGTGTAAAGAATTTGGGAAGTGTTTGTTTATTTTGAAATTTAGTAACTAGAAGTATTTTCAATTGTATTTAATCACAACTTTGTCCCTGACTTTCTTCAAACTAGATTTTCAAGCAGTGTGGGCAGGGATTGTTGAGTCAGGTGGCATGACGAAAACAAGAACACACAAATCCAAAACGCATCCATTTCAATACATTAGTAATTTCAAGTATACGCCCTGAAGCCAATTTGTACAATGTTTCAGGAGAAAAATATTAGTCATAGTCATACAGCGCTGAAACTGGTCCTTCAGTCCAATTAATCCATGCTGGCCAAGATGCTAATGCCACTGTTCTGAGTTTGGCTCGTATTCCTTTCCTCTCCACGTATTCCTCATTCCTCCACATTCCTCTCCTTGTCTTGTAAATGTTATTGTACCTGCCTCAATTACTTCCTCCGGTAGCTCATTCCTTGTACCTAACACCCTCTGAAAATGTTGCCCCTCAAGTTCCCCTTATCCCCTTTCACTTTGACCTATGCCCCCTAGTTTTTCATACTTCTACCCTGGGGGGAAAAGACTGCATTGACTTTATTCATTCCCCTCATGATTGCAAGATCACCCCCTCGGTCTGCTGCTCTCCAAGGAATAAAGTCCTAACCTGGCCAACCTCTCCCTGTACCTCAGGCCCTGGCAACACCCTCATAAATAATATGTAATAACAGTCTGCAGAACGGTAGAGAAAGCTGCCATTTTATCATTGTTTTTCAAATTTGGGTAGATTCCTCTGTTTGAAACCAGTTTTTTGCGATATGTATAATTAAAAAAACTAGTTTCACAGTGCACAGTTTCGTGCAGTCTCATGGAATTTTTCCTCAAATTTGTCTTATGTGCAATTATGTTCTCTTTGCACAGGAACATCTCTAAATCTGATCTGGTTCTTTGTGTCAATGGTGTTCATGCGTTGATGGTATGCAGTGCATATTTCCACAGTTGCTTGCACAATATTACTTCCCACACTTGATACTTCTATTGCCAAGGACTCAGTCCAGATGCAGCCTGCTTTTGCATCGGTAAGATTTCTCCTTTAACTTGTTCTGCAGCTCTCTTGTCCATCAACTTTTGAGAAAATAATTTCTTCAGCCTGTGGCTTTTGGGACATTTGGAGGTTTCCACTAAAGAGAGTTGTAGAGGCTCTGATGCTGATTATATTCAAGACAGTGACAGATTTTTCACGGTTAAGAGCAAGGAGTGGGTGTGAGTTTAGTGCAGGAACGTGATGCAGTGTTTAGAGATCGACGGTTATTGCATTATGGAGGAGGTCAAATGGGCTGAGTGGGTGAGTCTATTTCTAATATTCTGTTTTCGTTAACATCACTATTAATATCCTAGGTGTTTGCAATCCCTAATTATGTGGTGCCCAGCCATTCATAGAACATAAAACAGTGCAGATCAGGAACAAGGGTCTCGACCCGAAACGTCGCCTATCTCCTTCGCTCCTTAGATGCTGCTGCACCCGCTGAGTTTCTCCAGCCTTTTGTGTACCCCAGATCAGGAACATGATCTGCAGATGCTGGTTTACCAAAAAAGAAAGACACCAAGTGCTGGAGTAACTCAGCAGGTCAGGCGGCATCAGTAGAGAACATGGACGAGTGATGTTTTGGGTTGAGACCTTTCTACAGGCAGCACATATCTTCCATTCCCTGCATATCCATGTACCTATCCAAAAGTCTTTGACATGCCACATCGTTTTCCTCCCCTCACCTCATGGACCCCTTCCATTATTTTCAGGCCCGGTCTTCCCTTGCGCTCCTAGTCAGCCTCTATCCACACTGGAGATCCATGCCTTATCCGCCTACCGATGCTAGTTCCATAATTGAAGAGCATAGAACTTTAAGGTGCAAAGTGTGAATCTATTCCAACATGCAGGATACTTTGAACAGAATAGAATATTGCTGAGAGATTTCACACAAAGCTTCTGTACATTGCTGATTATTGTGAAAATCGCAAGTAAAACTGCACCTGCTGGAAATATGAAATAAAAAGAAAGTGCAGAATACAGAAACGCAGGGCAGTTAGCCAGCATCTGTATTAATAGGGTGGCACAATGACACAGATTTGATGCCTTACAGTGCCAGAGACCCAGGTTTCATCCTGGCTACTGGGTGCTGTGTATGAAGTCTGTATGTTCTCCTTGGGTTTTCGCCGGGTGCTCTGGATTCATCCCACATTCCAAAGATGTGCAGATTTGTAGGTTAATTGGCTTCTAGTGTGTAGGATAGCTAATGTACAGATGATTGTTGGTCAGTATGGACTGGGACCGAAGGGCCTGTTTCCACGCTGTATCTCTAAAGCTAAAAAATGTTAAAGATCTATGGAGGATACATTAATTTCTCAGTCTCTCAGCCTTGGCAACGATTCAACTTTGCTTACTTGCTATGGCCAGATTATATTCTTGTCTGATTACCTGAGAGTGTTTTGAACAAAGAGCATTTACTCTGCATAGTTACGTTCATAGGTTCTAGGAGCAGAATTAGACCATTCAGCCCACCGTCGACTCCACCATTCAATCATGGACGATCTATCCTTCCCTTGCAACCCCATTTGCCTGCTTTCTCCCCATAACATAGAAACATAGAAAATAGGTGCAGGAGGAGGCCATTCAGCCCTTCGAGCCAGCATCACCATTCATTGTGATCATGGCTGATTGTCCCCTATCAATAACCTGTGTCTGCCTTCTCCCCATAACCCTTGATCCCCATCAGAGCCACTAGCCCCTAGAGCTCTATCTAACTCTCTCTTAAATCCATCCAGTGACTTGGCCGCCACTGCCCTCTGTGGCAGGGAATTCCATAAATTCACAACTCTCTGGGTGAAAAAGTTTTTTCTCACCTCAGTCTTAAATGATCTCCCCTTTATTCTAAGACTGTGGCCCCTGGTTCTGGACTCGCCCAACATTGGGAAAATATTTCCTGCATCTAGCTTGTCTAGTCCTTTTACAGTTTTGTATGTCACTATAAGAACCCCCCTCATCCTTCTAAACTCCAGTGAATACAAGCCTAGTCTTTTCAATCTTTCCTCATATGACAGTCCCGCCATCCCAGGGATTAATTTCGTGAACCTACGCTGCAATGCCTCAATCACAAGGATGTCCTTCCTCAAATTAGGAGACCAAAACTGTACACAATACTCCAGATGTGGTCTCACCAGAGCCCTATACAACTGCAGAAGAACCTCTTTCCTCCTATACTGAAATTCTGTTGTTATGAAGGCCAACATTCCATTAGCTTTCTTCACTGCCTGCTGTACCTGTAAGCCAAGTTTCAGTGACCGGTGTACAAGGACGCCCAGGTCTCGCTGCACTTTCCCCTTACCTAGGCTAACCCCATCGAGATATTAATCTGCCCCTCCTTTTTGCTGCCAAAGTGGATAACCTCACATTTATCTATATTATACTGCATCTGCCACGCATCTGCCCACTCACTCAACCTGTCCAGGTCCCCCTGCAACCACCTAACATCCTCTTCACAGTTCACACTGCCACCCAGCTTTGTGTCATCCACAAACTTGCTAGTGTTGCTCCTAATTCCCTCTTCCAAATCAATATATATGGTAAACAGCGAGCCTTGCAGCACACCACATGCCACTGTCTGCCGTTCTGAAAAGGACCCGTTCACTCCTACTCTTTGCTTCCGGTTTGCCAACCAATTTTCTATCCATGTCAACACCCTACCCCCAATACCATGTGCTCTAATTTTAGTCACCAATCTCCCGTGCGGGACCTTATCAAAGGCTTTCTGAAAGTCTAGATACACCTGATACCCGTACATCTCACGAATCTATCAATCTCCGCTTTAAAAATGCCCAATGTCTTGGCCACAACAGCCATCAATGGTTTTGAATTCCACAGATTCACCACCCACTGACTAAATACATTTCTCTTTGTGTCCTTTCTATGTTCTTTTATTCTGAGGATATGGCCTCTGGTCCTGAGTCTTCCACTAGTGGAAGCATCCTCTCCGCATCCACTCTCTCCAGGTCTGCCAGCACTTAAACAGTGCCTGTGCCCTGCGTCTCCAATGCTGTTGTATTTTAAGTGGCACCTCTCCCTCTTTCCTTTAATATTTAGCTTCTGACCCTGGAGGAAGGAGGTGTTCCTGTTTAAATGTGTTGGCAGGCTGTAGTAAAAAATGTTTGAAATGACATCATTCAGGGAGGAACTAAATTTGAAATAAATGTTACTGCTGGATAGTTTTTATGATATTGGCCACTGTCCTAAAGAGGAAGCAGGGGTTATGTTGTAAATAGAGTGCTTAAGAACAGCTATGTGCGGTGAATCCAAATGTAATAAGGCCTTGTGTATGTGAAAGCCATTTGCCACATCGTGGATTTGCGAGCGTCAGTAAAAAATCTAAATTCAGAGATATTTTATAATCTTGACCATGCTAGCATACTGAGGCTCTAGAGAGCGCTGGTCAGGCCACATTTGGAATATTGTGAGCAATTTTGGGCACCTTAGTTGAGGAAGGATGTGCTGGTTCTGGAGAATGTCCAGAGGAGGTTTACAAGAATGATCCTTAGAATGAGTAGGTTAACATTTGATGAGCACTGGGCCTCTACTCGCTGGAGATTAGAAGAATGAGGAGTGGCCTCATTGAAACATTCAGAATAGTGAAAGGCTTGGATAAAGTGGAAGAGTCTAGGACCAGAGGTCATAGCCTCAGAATTAAAGGATGTTCTTTTAGGAAGGAGATGAGGCCTATCTTTAGTCAGAGGGTGGTGAAACTCTGAAATTCTTTGCCACCGAAGACTGCGGAGGCCGTTAGTGGATTTTTTTACGGCAGAGATAGATAGATTCTTGATTAGTATGGGTGTCAGAGGTTGTAGGGAGAAGGCAGGAGAATGGGGGTAGGAGGGAGTGACAGATCAGCCATGGTGGAGTAGACTTGATGGGCCGAATGGCCTTATTCAGCTCCTAGAACTTCTGATCTTATGAACGGTGAATTCAACTAATATTAGACAAAATCATCAATGAACTAAACTAATACCAAAAATTGTGGACGCATAATTTAAAGCCACCTATGCAGTACAACAAGAAACAAAATAAAGGTGGCCTCCCACTCCACTGTATTATCCAAAGCCTCGTAATCCCTGTGCTTTTTTACATATCAGCAGGGTAACACATCCTGCATCAGGTCAAACCTCCTAAACAGTTCAAAACATGATTCATTATTTTTTTTTTTGTAATCAAGCATTTACACAAGGCAGAAAATCACTACAAGTTGGGGCACGGAGCCTAGATAGAGAGGTTGGGCATGTTGAATCTGTTACCATATTTGGAATTTTTGCATTGGTGTTGTGTATCCATAGATATCCAGTCTTGGTTGCATTTAAATGGGTAAAATTTAAATGGGAAACAGTTGTTTCCAAGCAAGACCTGGATTGCTATTTCCGACATGCCTTCTGATATTTAAAACAATAAAATGGACTTATTAAGAAGCAAGTTACAAAACCTCTATGGGCATACTAGTTTCACAAAGTTTTTTCCATATTTACTTAAATATAGGAGGCCATTTGATCCATCGAGTCAATCCAAAAATTCATATATGTTCTCATTTCCCACTCATTTTCAATGGTCTGTTCTCTTGGCATTCCCATCAATTTCACCATCCACCTACACTGGCTGTAATATACAAAGGCCTGTCCCTACAAACCCGCGCATCTCTGAGACATGGAAGAAAGTTATACCTCAGTGGTAACCCGTGCAGTAACGGAGGGAACAAGCAAGATCCTCAAATGGCACGGGAGGTCGGGATCGAACCCACGTCGCTGCCGTTGGGCAACAGCACTACTGACTGTGCCACTGTGTCCCTTATGAGGGAAATCATGGCATACCATGAGGGAATGTTGAATGAATGAATGAATACTTTATTGTCACATGTGACAAGTCACAGTGAAATTCTTTGCTTGCACACCCAAGGGATGCAATGGTCGCCACATAAGAGCGCTGACAAAGTTACAAAGTATATACAGTATCTGTGCCAGATCCCCCTTGGTTCTCCCCACCACTCCACCCCCCTTACGGCAGTCCCCCCCACGCCGGGTCCTCCATTGTTCCTTGGTCGTCGGCTCGTGGTGCGCGGGTTCTTATCTCGGCCGGGGGCTCTGGCCTCACCAACTCTGACCTGCAGGGGCTCCTAATTATCTGAGGGGCTTCGAGGCAGTGCAAGTTAATTAACAAGGTGGGATGGAACTTGGTGTTTTGTATCTATATTACTAAAACTCATCTTGTTTGTTCGTGTGTGTGTGTGTGTAATTTCCGGAAACTGTGCCAAACGATACACGATAGCGCTACAATTTTTGGCCCACCTTACTCACCATTGTCCTGCGACATGCAGTACCAGGTTTCGTTCAGATTGATGTTATATTTTACAAGTTATTGACATTTTAAAGTTTACAAAAAACACTTTTCCACTTGCCCTGCCCATCAGCCGCATTCGACGTCACAATTTGGCCACAATGGGACCCCAAATTTCTTTTTTTTAAATTCAAATCACCATGTTTTTTTCGCATGTACTTGTCTGGCCTCACAACGGGGACCCAATGGCTCCACGGGTATTTAAAACTTAAAATAACTTAAAACAGCTCCCCCATCCACGCGTGCGCAGGTGGGGGAGGTTTCCCCGGCGCCTCACAACGGTGATCTCTGGCGTCACAATGGGAACCCCTTAGCCACCCACGCCTGCGCACTTGGGCCCTTTCCAGATTTTCAGATCAGCACCTTTTTTCCTTTTCCCCTGTATTTGCCTGGCCTCACAATGGCTCCACGGGTAAGTTTCCTTCTATTTTACAAACGCCTCCACGGGTCATCTCTTCAATTTGTTAAATGTAACTTAATTTCAACCGCAACGTCACGACTTTGAACGTGGCAGCCGCACATGCGTAGTTTGATGGAATATTGCGTTGGGGGAGTGGGCCCAATGGGTCCGCATTTGGTCTAGTGGTATACATTACTCAGTTACTTGATATTTGGATGATAGGGAGAAGAGGGGAACTCAACTAGACGTTTCAGTGATCAGAAACCTGTACACCTTAAACAAAATAGTTTTCTCAGAAAAGTAGCCGTGGTAAAAGGACTAGAGGGATTCGGGTCCCGGTGTGTTTGATCAGCCAGTTGTTGCGCTACTGGCTCTCTTCCTCCTGAAACAATAGAAAGGCCGTAAGGAGTGATTGCTTTTATTCTCCAGTGCCATTAATTTGTCTACTGTTTGGGATGTAAAACGAGGTACCAGTAGGTGTAGTGTACTTAAATTTCCAGAATGTATTCACTATGTTGGCACAAAAGTGATAAGATGCAGTAGATGATAACACATTGAGTTGGGGGTAATTTATGCACATGGAAAGTGGAACATCAACCTAACATAAAACAAAGTTGGGATAAATGAGTCATTTTCGTATTGGCACCCAGAAACTAGTTGGGTGCCATGGGGATGGGTGCTGAGGTCTTAATTATTTATCATCTAAGTTCATTACTTGAATGAAGGGACAGAGAATACTGTAGCCTGCAATACTATAATTAAATTTACTGATAGTAAGTTTAGCAATTTGGAAGGAAGTTTGCAAAAGTTAAGCAAGTGGGCAAGATGTTGGCCAATGCAGTTTGACAAGAAATTAGATTGCAAAATACAGAAGGAAAAAACATTTATTATTTAAATGGAGTGAGACGACAAAATGTTGCAGAGCAGACAGACCTTAGTGTGTGTGGGGGGGGTGGGGGGGGGGGGGGTAGTGGTGCAAGACCTGTAGGCACTGCAAGTAATTAAAAAGGTTGTGGAAATACTAGACTACATTGCACTTGGAAGGAGATGTGCAGGGCAAGTGTTTTACACAGAGTTTGAGTGCCTGAAACACGATGCCAGGGGTAGTGATCGAAGCAGATACGATAGTGGCAGATACGATCTATGACGCTTTTGAATAGGCACATAAATGTTCCGGGAATGGGGAATTATGGACCCACTATGCAAGCAGAGGAGATTAGTTTAACTTGGCATCATGTTTGGACTGGGCATTGTGGGTCTGAGGGCCTGTTCCCAGGGCTGCCAACATTGGGTGAGAGTTGAGAGTGAGAAATGGGGAGGGGGTCGGTAGGGAAGCTCTGATCAACACGTGCAGCACATGAATGACCTTATTATATTCATGTATGGAAATCAGGTTATAATTCATGCTGTTATGCATATATGTATAGAGAAACAAAAACCTAGAAACAAGGCAAGAAGAGTTGGACTTCCATCTCTGTTCTGCACAAATAAATCAATCAACCTTACGCTTTGACTATAGAAACAAGATGAAAATAATGCCACATATTCAACCGTATATGGTTCAATGAAATTAAGATATATGTAAAGCATAAATATGGAAATGGGCCCTTCGGCCCACCTAGTCCACACCGACCAGCAATCTACCTTGCACCAGTTGTATCCCACATGCCACGGACAATTTACAGAAGCCAATTAACCTACAAACCTGCACTTCTTTCGGATGTGGGAGAAACCGGAATATCCAGAGAACACCATGTGGTCGTAAGGAGAATGTACAAATACTGTACAGACAGCACCCGTAGTCGGGGTCAAATCTGGGTCTGTGGTGCTGCTAGGCAGCAACTCTACCGCCGTGCCACCCCATTAAATTATTTTTTCTGTAATATATTTATTATGGTGTCACGTCAATAAAGATGTACACACGATTATAATTTCTGCCCTTAGTTGGATAATACACATCTCCAGTCATTGTGTTTTATGGATGGTTTTCAACCTCTTCAGTCTGAAGGTCTCAACCCAAAACATCACCTATTCTTTCTCTCCGGAGATGCCACATGTCCTGCTGAGTTATTCCAGCTTTTAGTTCAGTTTAAACCAGCATCTGCAGTTCCTTCTTACACTCTTTGTTAAGCGAAACAGGTCCTATTCTCATAATATTATTCACCTAAACTAAGTATTTTCTTCAGCTCCGTTGCTACCGAGAATACAATCCCAGTTATCAAATCTTTCTTTAAAGTCAAAAACAAAATTCCAGCTCCGCCAATATGTTCATAAATGGCCCCTGGATCCTCTCCAGAGCAATTGCACCCTTTCTACAGTGTGTCACAGTCTTACAGCATGGAAACAGGCCCTTCATCCCAACTTGTGAATGTGAATGCGGGTGAGGCAGCATCTATAGAGCAGTAGACAAAAATGCTAGAGAAATGTTTGAGTCTGAAGAAGGGTCAAACTCAGACATAGACGCTGCCTCACCCGCTGAGTTTCTCCAGCATTGTTGGAGGAGTGTGACTTCATTTATTTATTCTTTTTTTTAAATATTGTTTTGAGCGCGAGAACGTCTGTCATCAGCGTGACAGCGTGAGAATTTCCTCAAATGCGTTAGTCTCGCGCTCAATGCATGAGAGTTGGCAGCCCTGTGTACCTGTTCTTGACCATTAACGTCACCTATCCAGTTTGAGTCGCTCCAGCATTTTGTGCCCATCTTCTGCATTAATTTATGTCTATTGTAAAGGGTGTAGAGTATAAAAATAAGACATTTTGATTCAGAATCGTGGGACCGTAGATAATTTGGTACAGTTTCCACTTTTCGTATTTAAGGAAGTATATGCTTGGTCTGTAGGCAGTACAGAGACGGTTCACCTGGGTTGATTGTTGGGTTCAAAGGGCTGATATATAAAGGCAGGTGGGCCCCAATCCCCAGACAAATTAATGTTCTTTTTGAAACGCAAGATTCTGAAGATTGCTGGGATGGATGCTGAAAATGTCTCCTCAAGTGGAAGTCTGTGGATCTAGCAAGCATAAAGGACACCCATTAGAGATGGAAACGAGGAAGAATGTCTTCCCCGGAAGAACATTTAATGGGGGTTCTCCAGCCCAGAGGATTCTGGAGATGGTAACATTGACTATATTCCAGGTGGAATATGAGGTGCACGGTGGTGCGGCAGTGGAGTTGCTGCCTTACAGCGCCAAAGACCCGGGCTCGATCCTGACTACGGGTGCTGTCTGTGCAGTTTGTATGTTCTCCCGCACTCAGGACGTACAGGTTTGTAGGGGGGAGGGGGAGAAGGTGGACAGGAAAATATAATTGAGGCCAAGATAGGAATATATAGTTGAGGCCATTACCTTATTGAATGGCAGGGCAAGTGTGAGAGATCAGCTGACCTACCTCTGCTCTTGTTATATATTTCCAAGGGGGAGGCGGCACAAAATGCTGGAGTAACTAGGTGGGCCAGGCAGTATCTCTGGAGAGCGTGGATAGATGGCATTTCAGGTCAGGGCACTTCTTCAGACAATCAATCTTCAGACAATCCAGTGATCACCCTGATCGCTTGCACTATCCTACACACTATCCCACACACTTCTTCAGACAATCGGTCTGAAGAAGGGTTTTGACGTAACCTCACCTATCCACATTCTCCAAAAGACTGCCTGACCTGCTGAGTTACTCCAGCACTTTTTTCTTTTTTGTTTGTAAACCAGCATCTGCAGTTCCTTGTCTCTACTGCACTGGTTGGCACAGCATGCCATTTAATCATGAACTGACGTTAAGCAGAGTGAGTGGTGCAGTGCTATGCGATTTTCCACTTGGATTTAAATTAAATGGAGCAGCATAAAAATGCCAAATAGGGACAAGTGAAACCTTTATCAGCTGTTGCATAAAATGCTGGCAAGGCAGCTGGTGTGAGGGTGAACCACACAGACTTGCCTTTTATTAATGGGGCTTGAGCCAATGATTTAGGGCAGTTTCAGGTTTAATTGAAGGAAGAGGGAGAGCGGGGTGGAAAAGAAGACGGCGTTTGGTTTCTGAAGTACTTTTCACAACTTCAGGAAATCCCAAAGTACTTTCCAGCAAACAAAATATTTGTAAATTCTAGTATTAACTCTTCTATTTGTGAGTTATTGCAGAGATTTCCAGCTGACCGTGATGTCTGCTGTCTTTAATCCCATAGAAGGGTCTTGAACTGAAACATCATCTATCCCTGTTCCTGAAAGATGCTGTCTGACCCGCAGTTACTCCAGTGCTTGTCTTTTTTTATAAACTCGTGTCTGCAGTTCCTTCATTCTTTGTCACCATATATTTTTTTCTTTTGGGTGTTTTGACCCTGTTAGGGAAGCTTTTATTCATCGTTGCAGGATGCTAATTTTGTCTTTGTGTTGGAGCCACAAGTTTGTGACCATTGTCAATCTCTAGAGAAACGAGTAAGATGTTTTTATTTTGGTTTTACCAGGTGGTGTACTGGGCAGGTTGTGGTGGGACTAATTGTAACCTGGCAAAAAACAGTGTTGAAGTAATTCGGGAGATCTGGCAACATGAGGTGATAGGTGGGGGGGATTTTTGATTGGCAGATGGGTGGATAAAGGCTAGAAATGAAAAGGAGATGCAAGGGTTTTGGATAAAGAGGTTTATCTGAGGGATATGATTTACTTCGATGCTGTGTATAAATTAGCTGCTGAGACTCTGCCCAGGGCATCACCTAAACCAACCTCCCTTCCATTGACTCCATTTACAAAAGCAAAGCCACCAGCGTAATCGAGGACAATTTGCACCCTTGCCACTTTCGGAGGGTATTCCACCACAAATGCAGGGGTCTGGAGTTGCTTCATGGTTCCATTTCCCACATTTAAGTCTATATATGTGAAAACACACCAGGTTCACACGTATTTCAGTCTCGTGGTTACAACTGCTGACTCTTGCTTTTTATTGCAGATTTCTTTGACAAGTGAAGTTTGAATTAGAATTTGCCAGATTTGAACTCGTGTCTCTAAATAAGTGGTTCAGGCCTTTAATGCCATTTGAAGTCCATTAACTTAATGACTGTGTTACTGTGCCTTGTGCTGTAAATTGGGCAGGAATGAATCAGCTGCCTATTTGGAGAAAGCTAAGAATAGAAGCGCTATTGTGCACCCATGACAGACTCTACTCTTTTTAATGATGGCCTCAAAACTTCCCTTCCTGTCCAAATAAATGCTTTGAGTTACCAAGTTAAACCCTTGCCCAGACATTTTCCCCATCCCTTCATCCTCTCTCTTTGCAGACAGTGTGGCAGGAATGGAGGCATGGAGGGTCATGTTTTTTGTGGAACGTTATTATCAGTAGCTGCGAGTCTGTCTCGGCTCTGTCCTTACAGTGATATGAGGGCTCCGGTGTTTGTACTGGACATTTTGGTGTTTACGAGGCAGTGGAGTGTGCAGTGTTCTCTGGTTGTCTCCCCTTCCTCTCTGACATTATTTTGTTGTTCTCTGTGCTCTGATTATCCTCTTCTACCAGTCTGCCATATGTTCAAGAGAGAGTTAGATTTAGCTCTTAGGGCTGAGGGAATCAAGGGATATAGGGAAAAAGCCAGAACTGGGTACTAATTTTGGATGATCAGCCATAATCATATTGAATGCAGCTGAATATTGTATGGAGTTTTGGTCTCCTAACTTGAGGAAGGACATCCTTGATATTGAGGCAGTGCAGCATAGGTTCACGGGGTTAATCCCCGGGATGGTGGGACTGTCATATGAGGAAAGATTGGAAAGACTGGGGTTGTATTCACTGGAATTTAGAAGGATGAGAGGAGGTCTTATAGAAGCATATACAATTATAAAAGGACAGGACAAGCTAGATGCAGTAAAAAAATGTTCCCAATGTTGGAGTCCAGAACCAGGGGCCACAGTCTAGGAATAAAGGGGAGGCCATTTAAAACTGAGATGAGAAAAAAACTTTTTCACCCAGTTATGAATTTGTGGAATTTTCGGCCACAGAATGCAGTGGAGGCCAATTCACTTGATGAATTTAAAAGAGAGTTAGATAGAGCTCTAGGGGTTAGTGGAATCAAGGGATATGGGGAGAAGGCAAGCACGGGTTACTGATGGTGGATGATCACAATGAATGACAGTGCTGGCTCGAGGGGCCAAATGGCTTCCTCCTGCACCTCTTTTCTATGTTCTGTTCTCCGTGAATCAATGGTGCTTTATTGTCATGTGTACCCAAGTACAGGGAAATGTTTTGCATTGCCTTCTGTGATAATCGTGCTATACACCTGGCACAATCATGGCACCAGTGACCCGGGTTCGATCCTGACTAGAGGGGCTGTCTGTACAGTGTTTGTATGTTCTCCCTGTGACTGCGTGGGTTTTCCCCTGGGTGCTCCGGTTTCCTCCCTCCCACACTCCAAAGACGCACATGTTTGTAGGTTGATTGGCTTTGGTAAATTGTCCCTGGTGCGTAGGGTAGTGCTGGTGTACGAGGATCACTGGTCAGTGCGGACTCAGTGGGCCGAAGGGACTGTTTCCGCGCTGTATCTCTAAACTAAACTAAGTATAAGATAGTACACCACACTTTGAAAGTGCACAAAACTCACCACGTTTCATGTACCCTTCAAGTCCAAAGTTTAAAAGAAAATGTCAGTCTTAACTTGACCATAAAGGGTCGTTGTCCTGGTGGCGATGGCACTGGATTGGAGTTGTAGATTTGCAATGTGTAAATACCCTCCACTGTTGTTCCGATGCTCTGAGCTGCTTCAGATTGCGTCCATTCCGTGCGCTCGGCCTCTAGGGGCGGCGCCCAATTTAATTGCGCTCCAGGCTTGCTTTGGGGAGTCCAACGACCCACTCAGCCAACTCGACCCAATCTGCCAACTCAACGCCGTCCCGTGAACAGACCACCCCTCTCCTCTGGTCATCGCTTATTGTACCCTGCGTGGTGGTGCAGTTAAGGGCCCGTCCCACTTTCACGACCGAATTCACAACCTTTTTTACTCGTGGACATTTTTCATCATGTTGAAAAAACGCCCCGACCTACTTGATGCCACGAGTACCTGCGACTAGCATCACAACCTACCTATAACCTACCTACGACCTCGTGACGACCATGCTGCGACTATGATTCAAGGGCAAACTCGGCAGAGGTCGTGAATTAGGTTGTGAAAGTGGGACAGGCCCTCAAGGCATGCTGGCACAATGTACTTTGTGGTATACACTGCACAAGATATTTATATACCTTGTGTGTCAATACACCATTCAACTTTAATGCACTGCTGTGTCTTGCATGAGGTTGTTGTATTTCCTTTGAGAGGGGGATCTCATTTGAGAGGAGAAGCTCTAGTTTAGTTTAGAGAAACAGCGTACCAGCAGGCCCTTCGGCCCACTGTGTCTATGCCAATCCCATACACGAATACTTTCCTACACACTCGGGACAATTTACAATTTTTACCAAACAAATCAACCTACAAACCTGTGCATCTTTGCAGTGTGGGAGGAAACCTGAGCCCCCTGGGAAAACCCATGCTGTCACAGGGAGAACCGACAAACTCCGTCCAGACATGTCCCATAGTCAGAATCGAACATGGGTCTCCAGCGCTCTGAGGCAGCAACTCTACTGCTGCGCCACCGTGCCACCCTGGAAGATTACTGAAAGGCATCAATGCAAGCTTCTGGCAAGATCTCAAATTGGAAAGAGGAGCTGCTTCCATTTGATATTGTGATGGTTTTGTTTGAATGGTACAGCATAGAAACAGATCCTTTGTCTCACTAAGTCTATGCCGACCATCATTTGCCCATTCAAAATAATTCTATGTTACCCTTACTTTCTCATCGTAGTATTCAATCTATTGATTTGCAGAGAAAGGAAAATCGGTCAACTGGCTTCTGGCAGCAGATAGCGACGTGTGGGTCTGGGTGATGGGTGAAGGTGCAGGAGACAAACCCTACAATCAAATTTGTGATGAAATAATGGCAGAGCGAGCGAGACAACAGGCTCAAAAAGAGGCTGGGGAGCTGAGGTACGGAAATGCTTTTCCTTTACTTATCTAACCTTTTATCTTATTGGCAGTATTAGTCAAAGCTTACAATTTTAGGAAATCAATCTGCAGTTAGTTTTTAAAAAGTTCTGACCTTTCAGGGGCGGCGCAGTGGAGCAGCCTTTAGTTATTTTGCTGCCTCAGCCCCAGAAACCCAGGTTCGATCCTGACGACAGGAGCTGTCTGTACAGAGTTTATACGCTCTCCCTGTGACCGAGTGGGTTTTCTCCAGGTGCTATGTTTTGCCCCACATTCCAAAGGCCTACAGGTTAATTGGCCTCGGTAAAATTGTAAATTGTCCCTGGTGTGTAGGATAATGCTAGTGCACTGGGTGATCGCTGGTGGGCAGGGACTCGGTGGGCCGAAGGGACTGTTTCCACGCCATATCTCTAAAATAACTAAAGTAAAGTAACCTAGTTCCCAAAAGGCAAACAGATATCGAGGTTGAACTGATGTCTGGGCATCAAGACTTTTCCCAAATAGGTGATCATTGCAGTATCAGGTTTCTGTGCTGTACGACTTTGCCTCTAAATGTTAGACACTAACCTTTTGCATGCTCACATTTTTAAATGGGCGATTAACACAATAGGTCAGTCACATTGGAATAGAGATGCCTGTGCTTAACATGTCAGCAAACAAGCTGCTAAAAGGTACATTAAGGGATGGGTGAGAGAGATTCCAATTGCGAAAGTTAATTTTTTTTATGCAGGTCAAACGGAACTGTGATAGTAGTTTACTAATCCTGCTGAGTTACTGAGAGTAGGACTATCTGGTGGGGAGTGTGGGCAATGATGGTGAATTTTGAATGGAAATGTGCAGAATTGGTTTCATGTTAATACAAGTTCACTTGCTCCAGGATAGTCTCCATCTCCAAGTAAGGTCGCCAGGCCATCACTATAACTGCTTTCAATGGGGCTGCTGTTCTCTGAGAGTTTACTTTGGAAAATGGATACTTGCAAGTAAAAGGTTCTCTGATGTACTCAATGTTGATAATACAGAACAGAATTGGAAGTACTGCTTTCAATCCAAACACAAACAAACAAGATGTAGTATGTAGGAAGGAACTGTAGATGTGTAGGGCGGAACTGCAGTTAAACCACAGATAGACACAAAAAGCTGGAGTAACTCAGCAGGGCAGACTGCATCTCTGGAGAGAAGAAATGGGTGACATTTCAGGTTGAGGTCTGAAGAAGGGTCTCGACCCAAAACGTTCCCCATTCCTTCTCTCCAGAGATGCTGCCTGTCCCGTTGAATTAATCCAGCATTTTGTGTCAATCATTTTACATACAAATAACATCTACACTAGTCTCACTTGCCTCTATTTGGCCCATATCCCTCGAAGCTTGACCTTTCCAGGTACCTGTCTAATTGCTTCTTAACTGCTTGTTATGTATCCATTCTCCAAAGTGAACCATCAGAGGAACAGTAGCCAATTGAAAGCAGTTGTAGTGTTGACCTGGTGCTGTTACTTGGAGATGGAGGGCTCCTCGAGCAAGTGCTCTTGCATTAATATGCAACCGATCCTGCATTTTATTTTAATTATAGGTATTGCAGTGTCTGGCTCTTGGAATGTCATTCTGTTTGGTGTCCCAAGCTGTGGTGGTAATTATTGGACAATTGCCAAAGTAACCGATTCATTTGCAGAGTGCCGATGTCACTAATATGGTCAGTATTTATTGCCCATTCCTTATTTCCTCAGCCATGATCATATTGAATGGCGGTGCAGGCTCGAAGGGCTGAATGGCCTACTCCTGCACCTTGTTTCTATGTTTCCCTTAAATGGGGCAGATTGCTGGCTAGTTCGTAGAATGATTAAGCATTAGCTATATTGCTGTGGCTGAGATCACATGCTGACTAAATCAAATAAAAGCACTGGACATTGTTTAGCTATAATGAACCCAATTCTTTTTATTACAATTTGGTGGCTCCATGGCAACCATTACAAACACATCCTTTTTTATTCCTGAACATGTTATTAATAAATGTCACACACC
The DNA here is from genome assembly GCA_035221665.1 of Okamejei kenojei. Classification (NCBI taxonomy): domain Eukaryota; kingdom Metazoa; phylum Chordata; class Chondrichthyes; order Rajiformes; family Rajidae; genus Okamejei; species Okamejei kenojei. The sequence continues at coordinate 50,444,649 of CM069131.1, read as the reverse complement.
CCAGTGGACAGGGGATAATTTTGAGTCTTGAGATCATTAGTCCAGGCTACCAAACTGCAAATTGTATTAATTCCTTAGACAGAAAATGCTGGAGTGACTCAGCGAGTCAGGCAGCATCTGTGGAGAAAAAGAATAGGTGACGTTTCGGGTGGGAACCCTTCTTCAGACTGAAAATGGGGTTGGGGGGGGGGGGGGAGGAAATAAACTTCATGCGAGAAAAGGGCCGTCTGGTCCATTAAGTCCACAACAACTAGTGATCACTCATGCACTAGTTACTTACTGTGCACCAGGGGTGATGTGTAGAAGCCAATTAACCTACAAATGTGCACGTCCTTGGAATGTGGGAGGAAATCGGAGCACCTGGGGGAAAACCCATGTGATCACAGGGAAACGTGCAAACTCCACACGGGCAGCACCCGTAGTCAGGGTCAAACCTGGGTTTCTGGTGCTGCAAGACCACTGGCCGTGCCACCATGCCAAAATTCACCTGTACAGAATCAGCACATTACCACCCAAAATGTAAATTGCTTGATAAAATTGGCTTTCACAGAGTTTGTGTGGGGTGGAAAAGTAGATCAAGATCAATTTATTAGAAAATTAATGTTTCTTGATGCGTCTACAGATAGCACGGTTTCCCGTCATGGGAATTCCCGTCATGATAGCAACTGTTTCCTGGGCACTCAGCCAATGTCCCTTGGAGCTCGTGGGTCATAAGGAATTAATTCTTTATCAGCTGGAGTTTCCAGTTGTGCACAGGTCTTGTGTCCCACGGCATGAAATAATCAAATTGGTTACCGGCTTGTTTACCAATTATCCTCTCGCCAACTAGAGAGCGGTCCGAACCACCCATCTATTCCATTGGAGACCTTCAGACTATCTTCAATCAGACTCTACTGGACTTTATCTTGTACTAATCATACATTTAATTCTGTATCTGTAAACTGGACGACTGTATTGTAATCATGTATAGTCTTTTCACTGACTAGATAGCATGCACCAAAAAAGCTTATCACTGTACCTCGGTGCATGTGACAATAATAAAGCTAAACAGTTGTGGCGAAAGGTTTTGAGCTCACGTTGCTTTGAATTGAAAATCTCAAAAATGCCACGCACATTATCTTTTAAGTCTTTGGGTAAATACTTTACCTTGACACAATGTGCAAGGGTATTGAAAGCCATGATAAACAAATGGGTTGAGGATTGAGCAATAATCATCTCGAAAATGAGCGGCTTTCAGATGGTATTCCATTACAAACCAGTCGTGCATCCAACCATGAAGTCTATAGTGAATCTGGTGAGCTTTTATCTATTTCTGTCTATTGGTTACTATTCCTTTTAGATTTTAGAAGTACAGTGTGGAAACAGGACCTTCGGCCAAAAGAATCCATGCTGACCAACGATCACTCCCAGCACTATCCTATGCGCTAGGGACAATTTACACAAGCCAATTAACCTACAGACCTGTACGTCTTTGGAGTGAGAGAGGAAACTGGAGTACCCAGAGAAAACCCATGCCGTCACAGAAAGAACGTACAAACGCCGTACAGACCACCCGTAGTCCGGATTGGACCCAGGTCTCTGGCGCTGTGAGGCAGCAACTCTTCCACTACCTCCCAAGTTACTATGCCTATATCTAATCATCTTAACTCGCGTCCCACTCCAATACTTTTTCAGATGCCTAATAATCTGTGCATTTCCTGTTTCAGAAATATAACATGACTTGGGTTTTTACAATCACACAATAATACTTTATTAGCCAAGTATGTTTTGCACCCTACAAGGAATTTAATTTGTCAAGTCAGACAAACAAATAAAAAGCAACGGAACACACAAAACACATTTTAACATAAAGATCCATCACAGTGACTCCTCCACATTCCTCGCTGTGATGGAAGGCGAAAAAAGTTCAATCTCTTCCCCTTGCTCTCTCGCGGTCGGGAGCCTCAAGCCTACCGTTGACGGGATGACCTTGACTCCCGTAGCCGGCGGCGGGCCCTCCACGCCGAGGCGATCTGCTCCTGCATCGGGGGGGTGTCAGCTCCCCCGCGCCGGACATTCGAACCTCGCGTGGGTGCTGGTCGAATCTTCCGTGACATTGGAGCTCCTGACATCCACGGCCTCTCCCGAGACTGCGAGCTCCAGATGCAGGCCGCGGTTGGAGCGATACCAGGCAAGGGATCGACTCCGATGCAAGTCCATGCCCCGCAGTGGGGCCCAAGATCAGTCCGAGGAGGCCTCCAGCTCCATCGATGGTAGGCCGCAGAGCGACCGGAAGATGCGATCTGAAAATTAATCGCATCTCCGTAAGAAACTGGGGGAAAAAAGTTTCCTCTGACCCTGACCCCTCCCCCCACATAAAACAAACCAGAGAACATTTACACAAACTTTTTTTTTGAAAAAGACGAAAAAGCAGACTGTTGGCGGGGCTGCCAATCGTACGGCGCCCCTATTTTATATATACAATTAATCACTGTAATTAGGCATTACGTTCAAACACTTTTGTGTTTTAGCTTTCCTCCTTATTTAATAAAAAGAGCAAGCAAAATCTCTCCTCCATTTTGCATTCTGACTAGCGTCTCCCCCTTTCTTCCTCCTCACTTGCCTGTGGGAGGAGTAGTTGGTGCGAATGGCTGGTCAGCCTTGAGTTGTGTTGAGTCACAAATAGTAATAATCACATTGAGTCAGCTTCCAGGAAGCTTACCCATTGATGCAATGAAAGGTCTCGATTGATCGGATTCTTTGCAGTTTTGTTGCTGCTGTTGACTCTGGCACACTCAGTAATACAAAGTGGCCAAAGTCCACGGAACCAAAATTCCCCAGGGTCGCAATCCTATTGATGTTATCGAGGTGCCATTCCATGCTGGGCCTGCAGGCACCAGTGGCTTTAAGCACCATTTCAACAGATAGATTTGTAGTTTGGTGTAGTTTAGTGTCCCGAGGTGCAGTGAAAATGTACATTGTTGCATGCTATCCTGGCAAAGGAAAGACTCAACTTGATTTCAATCAATCTCTCCACAGTGTGCAGATGGAGGATAAAGGGTACATCACTTAGGGCAAGTAAAGATAGTTCAAAGGTCTACAGTGAGGCAGATTGGCGGTCAGAACTGCTCTCTTGTTGGTGAGAGGATGGTTCAGTTGCCTGCTCTCTAGTTGGTGAGAGGATGGTTCAGTTGCCTGATCACAGTTGGGAGGAAACTGTCCCTGAATCTGGAGGTGTGTGTGTATAAAATTGATTGCTCTCTTCACCAAGCCAAACCAAGGTGTTAACACATCTGAGCACTTCAGTTGTGTGATGGTGGCTCTGAGAGTGATGGGGTGTCGATTGAGGTTTGCATAGGTCCTTGGGTATTGAGACTCCTATGAGTCAGTGGTTTGCAAGGCCAGGCTTGTGTTTCTGCTTTTGATAAGCTCTTTGTTGGGCAGGAAAGAGAAAGAGAAGGAGTTGATTCGAAGATTCTCGGGCTCATTTAAAGCTCGGGAGAAGGCGGCCAAGGATGCCCTGAGACAGAAGGAAGCTGAGAAGAAAGCGGAGGTTGAACGGGCTACAAAAGCAGCTGCCGAGCAAGAGCAAATCCAAATGGAACTCAAGGTAAGAATTATCCTCTTCCTCCACTCCTATCCATGCTCAATTGTTTCTCTCTCCTTCCCCCCCCCCCCCCACATCCACCCCTGGGTGATTGTTCATACAAGGGTAAATACCCTTTAGCCTTGTTAATCCAGGCCACCTTTAGTGCTACTAAAATACTGTCAACCAGTTGTGTGTCCCACCAGAGGCCCAAGCACCATCAACCACTGCCACACAACCATCAAACGCACCTACCACCAAATCCCCCACATGCATGATGCTAAATCTGACCATCATCGCCACCTTCCCCCTGCTTACATGCTGAAACTGAAGAATGATGATCTGGCACAGAAAGTGCTACAGTGCTGATCTGAGGAAACCGATGAGCTCCTACATGATTGCTTTGCATTTGTGGACCGGTCCACTTTCATGGACTCAGCGGTCAACCTAAGTGAGTATGCGATGCTGAGGTTATTTGGAGTGTTCCTTAACGCTGCTTTAAGACGACAATTATTATCCTGGTGTTGAAGATAAACAGGGGATCCTTCTACTTGGAACAGAGGGGTCTTGGATTACCTCAATATCGCCAAAGGCCCTGGTTTTCATTGCGTATGCGTTGTGGCCTTGTTGGTCCTCGTGCATCACTTTTTGTTTAATGGATTAAATTCCATCTGCCATTACCCTACCCATTTTATCAAATGTTCACAATCATCCGGGATCATAAAACTACACTACTTACTATCAATTATATCATCGATTTTCATGCCATGATCAATCATTAATTAAAGCTTTTGGATTTGAAGGGAGGAGGCATCAACAGTCCAAGCACTGGTTCCTGTTATACACGTGCAGTTACAGGCTTCCAATCACAACCACACCCTTCTGCTGCCCTTATGTCAGGACACCCCTGTTTATGGTTCTCCGTACGAGCCATATGCTTTTTTTCATTCAATGCTTTACTGCCAGGCCAAAAAGTGCTGTAGTAACTCAGCAGGTGAGGCGGCATCTCAGGAGAACATGCTTTGTTGACGTTTTGGGTTGACCTGAAACGTCACCTATTCATGTTCCTCAGAGATGCTGCCTGACCAGCTTGACCAGTTTAAAACTCCTCTCAACCTTCCAAGGCAAAATTGCTCTGTGAAATGCTCCACTTGCAGGTTTGCCCTGCAGTTCATGGATTGCTGAGATTTCAGCTATGCTGTGACATTGGGGGAGGGTTATGGTCAATGAGGTTTAATTTTACTTGAGACTGGTTACTGAAACCACACAAAGAATGAGACCTGATTTGACGGTTTCCTTTAGACACAATCTAAACAAATTCCCCTGAAATGCGTCTTCCGTTCAGAATTTAAGAGTGAATCTGGCAAACATCTTTTGGCTTGCTTCAGTAATGTAGACATTCTAAAAAGTTTTAAAAAACAATTAGTTGGGTACACGGATAGGACAGGTTTGGATGGATATGGGCCAAATGGAGGCAGGTGGGACTAGTGTAGATGGGACATATTGGCCAGTGTGAGCAAATTGGGCCGAAGGGGCTCTGACTCTGTCTGAAGAAAGTTCCTAACCCGAAACATCACCTATCCCTATTCTCCAGGGATGCTGCCTGACCCGCTGAGTTATTCCAGCCCTGTCTCTTTTGTAAACCATTATCTGCAGTTGCTTGGATTTATTATGTTATCTGCATTGCATTATATTCCTTTCTAGGGTGTAAGAAATTAGGGGTTGTGGGAATTAGGCAGGAAAATAGTTGGGCCAAAGGGCCTGTTTCCACGCTGAACGACTCCGACTCGAGTCGTTCAGCGTGGAAACAGGCCCTTTGGCCCATCTTGCCCACACCGGGAAACATCCCAGCTACACAAGTCCCACCTGCCTACGTTTGGCCCATATCTCACTAAACATATCCTATCCATGGACCTAAGATAGACACAAAAGCCTGGCGTAACTCAGCATGTCAGACAGCACTCTGGAAAAAGGTCTCGACCCGAAACGTCACCTCTTCCTTTTCTCTAGAGATGCTGTCTGACCCGCTGAGTTACTCCAAATTTTTGTCTACCTTCGGTTTAAACCAGCATCTGCAGTCCTTCCTATCCATGTACCTGTCTAATTGTTTCTTAAACTTCTGCAAATGTTGAAGTGCAATAAAATGATGGTGTTTACTTGACAGGTCATGTGTCCTACTTTTACCAGTGCCTCTATATTTCAATTATCTATGAAGTTTTACTCTGGGGTTTTGTCATTACATCCCTGTTGTACCGCAAACAGCATATTGCAGTTTGGTGATAAAACAGTGTCTATTTTTATTTAGGGTCTTGCATTGATGAGATGGCAAGTTATTTATGTTGAACTGGTTCAGAACCACCTCTTTGCTTATATGAACACAAACAAATTGCTGAACTTGCATCAGATCAAGAAAGTTTGTCTTCTCCGCACACGAGGCCCATTCCTCAACACATCGATTTCTTCGAAATTTTGTTGAATGATGTAAATCGAAGTAAAGAGTAACTTTGAGCCCACAACCCATCGATTATGTAACAGACGTGGATGTGAATGAAAGTAGGTGGCAGAATAGCTGACTCAATTGATAAATTCATTTCTGTAATCGATCATAATACATTAGCAGCCATTATAGTGGGGCATTCAACACCTGAATTTCTCAGCATTGCTTCCAATGAACTAACCTCCTCTGCCTATTGCATTACTTTTCTCTTCCCTTCATAGATGTGCTCTCTCATAATTAATGGAAGTGTCTTAAGAAAAGATGAATATGACAGATTTTGAAGGATATGGGCCAAATGCAGGTGGGTGGGACGTGTTGTTGGGCAGTGAGGGCAAGTTGGTCTGAAGGGCCTGTTTCCACGCTGCACGACTCTTAAGATGACAAAATTCCAAGCTGAAAGGTAGGTTTACATGGGCTCTGATGGGTGGTGAAGGTGTCCACTTTTCCACATTTGAGGGTGATTGGTGTCTGGAATGCACTGCCCAGGTGTTGGGGGCAGATACTCTGATGTTTAGAAACACCTAGACAGTACTTGAATTGCCATGGCATATGCTACAGACCAGGTACATGGGTTTGTGTGGATGGCTATAAAGGTGTTTGACGTCTCTGGGCCTTTACTAACTGGACTTTAGAAGGATGAAGGGATTCTCATTGAAACTTACCAAATAGTGAAAGGCCTGCGTAGGGTGGATGTGGAGAATATGTTTCCACTAGTGGGAGAGTCGAGGAATAGAGGGCACAGCCTCGGAATAAAAGGACATACCTCCTCATCTCCTCGGCTAAAGAAATACCTTTGGAAGAGAGAGGTGAATCTGTGGAATTCATTGCCTCAGGTGGCTGTGGAGGCCGTCTGGGTATTTTTAAAGTGGAAATTGACAGGTTCTAGATTAGTAAGGGTGTGAAAAGATGCGAGGTGACGTCATCTGCTCTAAACCAACCACATTCTTGAGTGGCTGATTTTAAAGTTCTTCCCTGGGGGAAGAGGGAACCTCTGAGGAAATCTTAATTAAAGCTTAGTCTGCAGTTCAGTGCCCCGGGTGCCCATGAATCATATTGCATTATCTGTTTCCAATCTACCAACACAGCCCTATGATGTTATTTTTTCCATTTCATCTTGCATGTTTTTATTAAGCAATAATAAAGGAACATTGCCTCTAAGTTCTTTACACCATAGAAACAGGCCCTTCGGCCCACCAAGTTCATGCCAACCAGCACACTAACTAACACTATCCTGCACACAAGGGACAATTTGTTGGATTTCATTTTTATCATGAAAAGAAATGATCGTGATGATGTGAAAGAGACCAATTTTTTTTTTTAATTGAGAACGGGATAATTAACTGTCCACAGTACCTTATAAACAATTAGTGCACAATCTGCTTGAATGTTGTTGCTTGTTCTTGTAAAATTCGTAAAAAGAATACGCACTGATATATAACTTTTCATCCATATTTGGAAGCAGAAAGGATTGCTTCTGAATGTTAGGTTGAAGTATGAGGAGATTGTTTTCTGCTGCGGTGGGGGAGGTGGAAGGAAAGGAATTTATTTGGTATTTAAAATGCATGGGAACACGTGGGAATTTCATTGGATTGCTGGCTGGCGTCATGAAGTAACATAATGCACCTTTACGCACAAAGCAAAAAGAGGAGGAGGAACGCCGGAGGCAAGAGATGGAGATCAAGTGCCTGGAAGAGGAGAGGACTCAGCAGTTGTACATTAACCTGAAGGAAGCCCAGGAAATGGTCCAAAGGAATGAAAAGGAAGATCTAGTGTGGCGTGAGAGCTGTGAGTAAAAGCTGCTACTTGTGAAGTCATTCAAGTCATGGGCTAACTTTTTGAGCACGTGGGGAGTCTGCAGGAATTTAAATGTGCCGACTCTGGGTTTTTGTTTTGGCTTTTTTGTTTTGTTTTTTGTTTATTTGATTAGAAGTTAATACAGTACAAAACAATACAGTGGCACCTAATTCTAGGTGCCAACTATGTCATAACATAATACATTCTATGTATAACCTCTAGTTTTATGTTTTTGAAAAGGAAGTGTAAAAAGACAAGAGATCGAGAGAAGAAAAAGAGGAAAAATAGATGGTAGAAAACGGGAAGTGTGTATATAAGAAAAGAAAAAGTAGAAAGTAGAAATAGGAGAAAAAGACCCTTAAAATAGAAAATTTTCAAATCTTTGTTCGGAGATGTAATTCTATCCACGACCTGACCTGAAATCAAAAATCTTTACGGTACTGCTGTATCACATGATTCCAAAAAGTCGATGAAAGGGGACCAACTCCTTAAGAATTGGTCATATTTATCTATTAGGCGGAGTCTCATTTCTTCAAGGTGTGCTATGTCCGTCATATTACTAATCCACATTTTAATAGTTGGAATAGCTGTATTTTTCCAAACTTTAAGTATCAATTTCTTTCCAATTATGAACCCATAATTAAAGAATACTTTTTGGTCTTTGTTTAAATTGATATCTACTATTATTCCAAATATAATCCATTCCGTATTAGGTTCTATTCTTAACGTGAAGAGCTTTGTAAATATATCAAATATATCGCTCCGGAATTTATTCAACTTTATACATCCTACAAATGAATGTGTTATATTGTCATTTTGAAACAAACATTTATCGCATCAAGGAGAGACGTTTGAGTAGAATTTATCAAACCTCGTTTTTGAATGATATAGTCTATGTAATCATTTAAATTGAATTAAATTATGTCTTGCATTAATGGAACAATTATGTATGTTCATCAGATACTTTTTCCATCTATCTTTCGGAATCTTTATCATTAGTTCATGTTCCCAATCTTCTCTTAGTGCCTCTGTTGAGGGTAATTCTCTATTTAATACACTATTATAAAAATATGATATTAGTTTTTGTGAATCAGCCTTAATATTCATTGCTTCTAAAGGGGCTAAAAATATAGTTTGAAATCTATGTATATATTTCTTCATAAAGTCACATCTGTATATATTTAAAATATTGATTATCATTCAGTCTAAATTTTAATTGTTGAAATGATAACAATTTACCCAATTCATACATATCTCCTACTTTCCTAATTCCCAGTCTATCCCATAGTTTATATGTTTTGTCGATAAGAGATGGTTTGAATGCAGCATTATTCAATATTGGGGTTAGTACTGATAGATTATTTAATTTCAAGGTTAATTTTATTTGTTTCCAAATTCTTATTATATTGTGAATGATTGGGTTCTTATATAATACTATTCGATTTTATCGGTGAGAACAAGATCATTCCTATATCGTACGGGAAACACTCCTCTTTCTCCATTCTTATCCACTCCGACTGGTGAGTGGGACTATCCAACCAGTACATTATGTTCTTAATATGCACTGCCCAGTAGTAATACGTAAAGTTAGGTAATGATAAACCCCCAACTTCTTTAGGTTTACACAGATGCTTTCGTTGAAATCTGTGTGCTCTATAATTCCATATAAAATGAGTGATATTAGAATCTAGTTTTTTGAAAAAATATTTTGGAATATATATTGGGATCTCTTGAAACAAATATATTAATTGTGGTAAGAAAGTAATTTATATAGCGTTAATTCTACCTATCAATGAGAGCGGTAGCGTTTTCCAAAATGTAATCATAGCATTCAGTTTATTCAGTGGCATAAAATTGGCACTAAATAATGATTTGTCTTCTCGTAATTTGAATACCCAAATACTTGAATTATTCTGTTGCAATTTTGAATAGAAATTTTAATAAGTGTCTCGCATCCTGTGGTTTCAAAGACATAATTTCGCTTTTATTCCAATTTATTCTATATCCTGAAAAAGAACCAAATTCCTCGATTAGTGTTAATAAGGTGGGGATGCTTGTTTGTGTATTAGTAATATATAAAAGAATATCGTCGGCATATAATGAAATTTTATTATTTTGAGTCCTTGGTATTATATCCGTGAATATTCAGATGATTTCTAATCCTTTCAGCCAGCGGTTCTATCATAAGGGCAAATAACAATGGTGATAAGGCACAACCCTGCCTATTACCCCTTTATAAATAAAATTTTGGAGATAACATAATTAGTTAATATTCTTGCCGTAGGTTTATCATAAAGTAGTTTAACCCATCTAATAAAATTCTCTCCCGTATTAAATTTTTGGAGTACCTTATATAAATACTGCCATTCTACATGATCAAATGTCTTCTCTGCATCCAACGTAATGACTGAAATATCTTCAATGTCCTCTTTGTGAGAGTACATTCTATTGAAAAGCCTTCTCAAGTTCTTAAATGATTGTCTTTTAGGTATAATTATCCAGTCTTCTTGCTAGAATCTTTGCTAAAATTTTCTGATCTGTATTTAGAAGTGATATAGCTCTGTAAGAACCCGGTTCCTCTGTCTTTATCTTTTTTTGGTATAAGCGTTATTGTTGATTCTGCTAACGTTTCTGGTAGTTTATTTTCGGTATAAGCCTGCGTGTATAAGTTGAGTAATCTTGGTACAATTGACTCCTGAAATTGTTTACAAAATTCATTGCTAAAACCATCTGGTCCTGGGGTCTTCCCATTTTTCAATTAGTTTATTGTTTGTTTTATTTCTTTACTAGTAATCCGTGCTCCTAATTCCTCTTGTTCTAAACTATCCAATTTAGGGAAGTTGCAATTATCTAAAAAAGTTGTAATTTTACTATCATCTGTATTTATTTTAGTTGTGTATAAATTATAATAATATTGGGCAAACCTTTTATTAATATCCTTTGGTAGTGTTAGAAGCTCACTCGCCCTTATCAGATTTAATTTTAGTGATAGTATTTTCCTTTTCTTGTTGCTTCAGTTGCCTCGCTAATTGTGGCTTATCCCCAAATTCGAAGTGTGCCTGTTTTGTAATTTGGAATAATCTTATTACTCTTGCCGATAATATTCTATTGAGTTTATATTTCAATAAGGTTATCATATTATGTTTATCTATGGTTGGGTCACTTGCATTGTCCAGTTCTAGTAATTTTATTTCCTGTTCAATCCTCTGAAGTTCTCTTTTATTTTCTTTATTTTGAAAACTTTGATAAGAGATTATAGCACCGCGGATGTATGCCTTAAAGGTTTTCCATAATAGCGATACAGAAATACCCGGCGTCTCATTTATCTTGAAAAAAAATTTTGTTTGTTCTTTTATATACTCATAACCCTGCGGGTTATTTAATATTTGTGCGTTGAATCTCCAAAAAGGTTTTATATCCGGCATTCCCTCGATTTTAAGTATAAAAGTCAGTGGTGATTGATCGGTAATAATACTATTATGGTATGATGGTTTAGTCGTATACGGGATTAATTTTGTATCCAATAAGTAATAGTCAATTTGTGAATAAGTTTTATGAACCGATGAGTAAAACGAATATTCCCTTCCCTTAAATGTGCTGACTCTGGGTATCTTTAGCATGTTTCTCCCACTTTGGTGAATGTGGGGGGAAATGATTTGAACGAAAAACAGTGCAGGGCAGCACAGTGGCGCAGCCTCACGGCGTGGAGTTGATGCCTTACAGCGCCAGAGTCCTGGGTTTCGATCCTGACTGTGGGCGCTGTCTTTACAGAGTTTGCATTTTCTCCCTGTGACCATGTGGGTTTTTTCCAGCTGGGGTTCCTCCCACACTCCCAAAATGTACAGGCTTGTAATTTAATTGGTTTTGGTTAAAAATTATAAATTATTCCCAGTGTGTAGGATGGTGCTAGTTCTAGTGTATGTGATGAACGCTGGATGGCGCTGACGCAATGGGTCGAAGGGTCTGTTTCTGTGCCGTATCTCTGGTCTAAAGGAACAGCCCACAATGTCTATGCCCAACATGGTGCCTAGATAAACTAATCTCCTCAGCTACACATGATCCATATTACTCCATTATCTTTATTGGGGAGCCGTAAGCCCTTTGTACTCTATTCCTTCTCTTGATGCCCTTTGGCTTAATTTGTTTGAGTTTAGCTTCAATTTGCAATTTGAGTTTAATTCTCTTGAGCCATGAGCCCCTCACTTGAGCCCTTCACATGAGCCCCACCCCTCTGCCACAGAGGGTAGTTGAGGCCAGTTCATTGGCTATATTTAAGAGGGAGTTAGATGTGGCCCTTGTGGCTAAGGGGATCAGAGGGTATGGAGAGAAGGCAGGTACGGGATACTGAGTTGGATGATCAGCCATGATCATATTGAATGGCGGTGCAGGCTCGAAGGGCCAAATGACCTACTCCTGCACCTCATTTCTATGTTTCTATGTTTGATGCACAATCCACCCATGAGACTGCACTGTTGCTCGTTGGCCTTCAGAATTTCTTCAGGATGTTTATCAGTGGTAGAATACTCATAGAGACTTAAAAATTCTTAAGGGGTTCGACAGGCTAGATGCAGGAAGACTGTTCCCGATGTTGGGGAAGTCCAGGACAAGGGGTCACAGTTTAAGGATAAAGGGCTTCTCATTTTTGAAGATCATTGGCGAGGACTTGCCATTGTTGGTGGAGCTTCAGGTTTATGTTGAATAACTGAATCAATCAAATTGCAGGCTTTGGGGCAATCAGTAAATGGGTGCACCTGAATGGCCAAAATCTAGATTCTCTATTGATTTGTACTTAGATTTTCCAGTGAGTAATATCATGAAATTTCCCTTATTAAAAATGTCAAGATACCTCTGTGTTGCAAAATATTAGAACGTTTTGTGTTCCCTTCATTATTTTAACACAAAGTCATAAGGGATAGGGGTAGAATTAGGCCATTCATCACTACTCCAGCGTTCAATCATGGCTGATCTATCTCTCCATCCTAACCCCATTGTCCTGCCTTCTTCCCATAACCTCTGACACCTGTATTAATCAAGAATTGATCTATCTCTGCCTTAAAATGGCTAAGAATTCCACAGATTCACCTACCTCTGACCAAGGAAATTTCTCCTCATCTCCTTCCTAAAAGAAAGTCCTTTATTTCTGAGGCTATGACCTCTAGTCCTAGACTCTCCCACTAGTGAAAACATCCTCTCCACATCCACTCTATCCAAGCCTTTCACTATTCTGTATGTTTCAATGAAGTCCACCCCTCATTCTTCTATACTCCCGCCCAGTGCTGACAAACGCTCATCACAGGTTAACCTACTCATTCTTGAGATTCTTGTAAGCCTCCTCTGGACCCTCTCCAAAGCCAGCACATCCTTCCTCGGATATGGTGCCCAAAATTACTCGCAATATTCCAAATGCGGCCTGACCAGCGCCTTTTACATTACATTACATCCCTTTTTTTTATACCTTTGCACCTCCGATATCTGGATTCCCATTTAGAAAATAGTCTGCACCTTTATTGCTAATACCAAAATGCATGACTCCACACTTTTCTACACTGTATTCCATCTGACACTTCTCTGCCCACTCTCCCAACCTGTCCAAGTCCTTCTGTAGATTCCATACTTTGCCTACACTACCTGCCCCTCCACTTATTTTTGTATCATCTGCAAACTTTGCCACAAAGCCCTCAATCCCCTCGTCCAAATTATTAATATACAACGTGAAGAGTAGTTGCCCCAGCACCGACCCTTGCGGAAATCCCATTAGTCACTGACAGCCAACCAGAAAAAGCCCCCTTTTATTGCCACTGCTGCTATCCATGCTAGTATCTGTCCTTTGATGCTGTGGGCTCTCATCTTCCTTAGCAGCCTAACGTGTGGCACCTTATCAAAGTCTTTCTGAAAATCTAAGTAAACAACATCTACTGACTCTCCTTTGTCTGTCCTGCTATTTACTTTAACAAATTCCAGCAAATTTGTCAAGCAAGACCTCCCCTTCACAAAGCCATGCTGTCTTTGGCTTATTTTATCTTGAACTTCGAAGTACTCTGTAACCTCATCCTTTATAATGGACTCTAAAATCTTACCACCACTGAAGTCAGACTAACCGGCCTATAATTCCCACTATTCTGCCTTGCTGCCTTTTTAATATTGGTAATTTTCCAATCACTCCATATATTGTATCTCAGTACATCTGACAATGTCTCACAATTGCCAGCGACTCGATTTGGTATCTAGTTTTAGATTTTAGTCTCAGAGATACAGAGATACATTGAAACAGGCTCTTTGGCCCACTGAATCCACACCGACCAGCAATCGCCCGTATTAGAATCGCTAATTCTATCCTGCACACTAGGGGCGATTTACATAATCCAATTGACTTGCATACCTACCCATCTGTGGGATGTGGGAGGAAACACGAGCACCTGCATGAAACCCACACGGCCACAGAGAGAACGTGCAAACTCCACACAAACAGCACTGGAGGTCGAGATTGAACCCAGGTCTGGCGCTGTGAGGCAGCAACTCTTACTGCTGCGCCACTGTGCATTTGGTACCTTGTTCCAATTGAGGCTGTTTTGGGGGGGAAAATACTTTAGTTTCTTGCAATCTGAGCTCTTATGACAACTGAAACACAAACCCTTCCTGCTCCACTCTCATTTCCTTTCTGCATTCTCCGGCAGTAAGGAAATCCAAGGTAGCTGACGAGAAGCGACGGTCGATAGCCAAGCAAGCACGAGATGACTACAAGCGACACTCTCTGAAGGGGATCGAGAGGGGAAAGGTGTCTGCAATCTCACAGACCTTTCAAAAGCTCCAGCCTCCAGTGAAGCCTCCAATTCCACCGCGCAGATTTGCAGTCAATCCCAAGGAGTGCAATGCCAGGTGAGCGACCTGTGAAGCCCCAAGGTGTGACAGTCATGGATATTGTTTAACATTGAATCTTTTAGTACAGTGTTGTTACTTCTCAAACCTCAACCCATTTTGTTTGCCCCTAGTTTTATTTCTTTCAGTGTACTTACACATGGAATTTCAGAAGGCTGATAGTTTCGGAGCTGCAGGAAAAATTCCCATCCTGTTTAAAATACCATCTTTAAATTTCTGTACATTTGGCTTCCTGTTTTGTTGCCCGTGAAAGCCTTTTTAATGTGGCTGGTTCTTGTGCCAGTTTGATAACATTGTGACTGCTGGGGATATTGAGCAAGAAAACTTGCACAAACTTGTTCAAATGATCTTGTTGCTCACGATGGTTTCTAGAAATGTTCTCAGTATTAGGAATGTTTTCCTTTTGTCAACTCCAAGTATAGATCATTTAAAGTGTGCAAGTGCCTGGTATCAATTATGGGTTGGCAAAGTGATGTCGTCGATGGCAGTGAACCAAAGTTAGCCATGACCACTACAGGCTGTTTGGGGGGAGGCAGGTTGGTGTTGGTGGTTAGATTAGATTATCCTTTATTGTCATTCAGACCTTTCAGTCTGAACGAAATTCCGTTACCTTGCAGTCATAACATATAATAATAAAGCAAAACACACAATGAACACATATTTAACATCCACCACAGTGAGTTCACCAGGCACCTCCTCACTGTGGTGGAAAGCAAAAGTCTTAGAGTCTTTGTCTTCTTCCCTCCTTGTTCTCCCTCTGCGCTGAGGAGATCCAGGCCTCCGATGGTGGGGAATGAGGTTGTGGGAGCAACAACAATAACCTGCATTTACATAGGGCCTTCAAAAATATGATAATCACAGGTAGGGTGGTCAAGATGACCTTTGCTAGATTGGCCTTCATCAGTCAGGATATTAAGTGCAGAGGTTGGGATGTTGGATTACTGTTGTAGAAAACATTGGTGAGGCCACATTTGGAGTATTGTTCAGGTTTGATCATCCTGCTATGGGAAGGATGTTGTTAAGCTGGAATGAGTGCAGTGAAGATTTACAAGGATATTGCCAGGAATTGAGGGGTTGGGCTATAGGGAGAGGTTTGGCGCGCTATGACCTGATTCCAGGGAGCACAGGGTGGTCTTAGAGGTGTGTAAAATCATGTGGGGAAAAGATGGGGTGCACTGTCTTTTACACAGTACTTGAATCGAGAGCCAGAGGACATAGTTTTACGGTGAGAGGGGAACGATTTAATAGGAACCTGAGAGGCAACAAGTTAACAATGTGGGTGGCGGGTATATGGAATGAGCTGGCCAGATGAGGTAGTTGAGGCAGGTACTGTAACAGCATTTTAAAGATATTTGGGTCCATGGATAGGAAAGTGGGACTTGATGGGATATCTTGTCAGCATGGGCATGTTGGGGCATAGAGTCTGTTTTGGGTGCAGGATGACTCTGACGTGGGTATGGCGAGAAGGCAGGAAACTGGGATTAGGAGCCAGAGATCACCCATTATTGAATGGCAGAGTAGACTCGATGGACCAAATTGCCTAATTCTACTATAACTCTAACCCAGGGTTCGGCAACCTACGGCCCCCGGGCCGAATTCGGCCGTAACCCGAAATCATCCGGCCCACAGGTGGATTTTTCTGGCTGTAGAAAAATGGCTGTACCGCATCCTGCGCAAAGCCGTTGGCACGGCCACGTGCCTTCTGTGAACACGTTTAAGAAAGA
Source organism: Okamejei kenojei (assembly GCA_035221665.1). Taxonomy (NCBI): domain Eukaryota; kingdom Metazoa; phylum Chordata; class Chondrichthyes; order Rajiformes; family Rajidae; genus Okamejei; species Okamejei kenojei. The sequence goes on along the minus strand of CM069131.1, from coordinate 50,428,193 downwards.
ACTGCAGATGCTGGAAAAATTGAAGGTCGACAAAAATGCTGGAGAAACTCAGTGGGTGAGACATGCAAGGATTGCATGAGGCTGCCTCACCCGCTGAGTTTCTCCAACGTTTTCGTCTGCCTTCTGTGAACACGTGATTTGATGCCTGCCATCTGGAGCGGGATGGGGGCAGGATCCATGTGCACACGTGATAGATGTGGCCCGCCATCCGCTCACAGACGTGTCCTTGCTCTTATGCAGAACGTGGTTGCTGACCCCTGCTCTAACCCTTGACCTGGTTCACTGGAACGGCACAGATAAAGTTTGATGTTGAGCCATTCAGAAACATGGAAATTAGGTGCAGGAGTAGGCCATTTGGCCCTTCGAGCCTGCACCGCCATTCAATATGATCATGGCTGATCAAATGAATGATTTAATGAATGCTTGCAGGTGTACTAGCTCTAGGTCAGCAAGGAACAATCTAAACAGTGGCTTACGGAAGAAACAGAAGCTTAGGAAGGAAACGTCAGAACCCAAGAGACTGTAGCTGCTGCACAGCCAACAACAGTGCACCAAGTAAAATTTGAAGTGGAATGTGTTGGAGAAAGCACCAGAGTTGGGAAGGGGTGAGGTCACAGACGGATTCTGAAATGGCAACAATACAAAACCCTGTTCCACAACACCAGTAGTTCAGACAATACATAACTATTTAATCACAATACATAACAGGAAACTGATACGAGCAACATGGTTTTTCACCCAGTAATCCACAGGTTGGTATTGAGAGAGTGATACCAGGATGGATATAGAATCTAATCTGGGGATTCTTGTTTGCCAAGTTTAGTTTAGAGATACAGCGTGGAAACAGGCCCTTTGGCCCACCGAGTCTGCGCCGACCAGCGATTCCCTGCACACCGGCAGTATCCTACTCGCACTAGGGACAATTTACATTTTTTACCAATCAACCTACAAACCTGTACGTCTTTGGAGTGTGGAGGAGAAAACCCATGCAGGTTGCAGAGAGAACGTACAAACACCGTACAGACAGCACCCATAATCAGGATCGAGCCCAGGTCTCTGGCACTGTAAGGCAGCAGCTCTTCTGCTGCGCCTCAGTGCCGCCCAAGTTAATCAAAAGCTATTGTTGTGAGAGAGTTCTGCTGCTCATTTCCCTTTATTTTGTCTTCCATGGCATGAGTGTCTGCCACCTGGAGATCTGTTCTAACAATCCACTCTCTTATCTCCTATCCCCAGTTGCCTGTTCAGTTTGATGGATGCATTTACTACTCTCAGTCCATTTCAGGTGCAGATTCACAAAGTCAGGAGTCTGTTTACTGCTGCTCACAGGTACCATATCCCCCAAGCAGAGCCAAATCTATTTTTAGTGTCTTCAAAGTATTTCTCTAAAGTTCAGGTTGGTAGGATGGCACAGACATTTGACATGGGATTTAGACATTGGGTTGATTGTATATGGGTGAAAGGTATCCAACAGTGAGTGGTAATGAATGCAATGTGTGTGTTCATTGATTCGAGCAGAGAAATAGATCCTTCTGCCCACCAAGCCATTGCTGACCATTAATCACTCGTTTACGCTCGTTCTATATTATCTCACTTTCAATCAATCAATCAATCAATCAGATTTATTCATCCCATACACAATAAAGTGCAGTGAAATGAATTTGCCAGCAGCAGTACAATCAAAAAAGAACACAATACACAATAAGTTTTAACAAACATCCACCACAGCATTCCTCACAGTGGTGGAAGGCACAAAGTACAGTCAGTCCTCCATTGTTCCCCCGTGGTCGGGGCCATAAACCTCCGCAGTCGCCGCTGCAGGCGGCCGGATGTACAGGCCCTCTCGTCAGGACCATAAGTCCCGAATCGGCGCTTCCCTATCAGAGACCCCAGCTTCAGGATGTTGTAGGCCACAGGCCGGTGGTTGGAGCTCTTCTCCGGGGATCCCTGGCGAGGGATCCCAGGCTCCGGATGCCGTGCCCGTGGCTAGAAGCTCTGCAGACTGCGGCTTCAGGATGTTATAAGCTGCGGGCCAGCAATCGGAGCACTCGCTTCTGGCGACCCCGACAAGAGCTCGCATGCTCCGTGATGAGAAGTTCACGCTGCACCCGCTGCTGAAACTCCGGGAAAGGCCGCACTAGTCCATGATGTTAGGCCGCGAGAGAGGCGACATGGAAAAAGTTGCCTCTCCGTGGAAGAGGCGACCAAAAGCGGTTCCCCACTTTACCCGCCCCCCCACACACAAGACGCACCAAGAGACATTAAAACACACATATGGATACACTTTAAAAAAAACAAAAAAAGTAGAAATGACGAACACACTGTTGGCAGGGCAGCCGACTCGCAGCGCCCCCACCGACTTTCTCATCCACTCCCTACCCACTAATTGGCAAATTACACAGGTCAATTAACTTACAAACCTGCACAACTTTGGGATGAGGGAGGAAACCGGAGCATCTAGAGGAAATTTCACAATGAAAATTTGCCATGAACATTCACTAATTTCCCTAACAGGTTCACCAAATCGTGTGAAAAGAGCAGAATTGTTTGAAGGGCAAATTGGGGTTTCTGCAATTGTATTTACTGGGTGTTTTAAAAAGACGAGTCAGGAAACATAGTGTACTCAGGGCTGAATTCTTAGTTTGGTCAGTGGCTGTAAAATTCCCTCTTAACTCGAGCTATTGATTGCACATTTGAACTTTTTCAACATTACAATAATATTTTTTTCCCCTGTGGTGAACAAAGCCAGGCTTCCCCCAATGAGGTATTGTTGCTTACTTTATTTATATAGTTAAATATCTGCCTTGGAAAGGATATCCTTTCTAATTGATTACATGCCACTCTGTGTCACTTTATCGCCCTTTGACTTTTTCCAGCAATGCGGAATCTCCCAGCTGCAGATGCTCTCGTCTGCTTCCTCCACTTCCCACGTGCAAAGATAAAAAATCTGTCAGGCGGCACACAGAGAGCTGGTGCAAACTCTGAGCAAGCACAATGCACAGCATTGGACCTCCACAGCTCTCATTTCTCCCTATTCTGCCTCCCAGACTACACGCCTGGAAACTGAGACCCTACAGGCAGTGCGACACCAATTAGTGCATGTGTAGCAAATAAGAGGGCAGCCCAGTGGCGCAGAGGTAGAGTTGCCTTACAGCACCAAGGACTCTGGTTCAATCCTGATGGGTGTTCATGAGGTCCAATATCATAAGGTGCAGAGTTTGTATGTTCTCCCTGTGACCGCGTGGGTTTTCTCCAGGTGCTCCAGTTTCCTCCCATACCCTGAAGCCTTGCAGCTTTGTAGGTTGATTGGCTTCTGTTAATTGTAAATTGTCCCTGGTGTGTAGGATAGTGCAAGTGTATGGAGTTATCGCTGGTCGGTGTGAACCCGGTGGGCCATAGGGCCTGTTTTTCATGCTGTTTCTCTAAAGTCTAACCCCCATCACTTGTGAGGGCAGAAATACCTATTGGCATCTAAAGTGTAACAGGCACACAGAGGGACGGTGGGTGCATGCATCGAACCGGGGTCTCTGGCGCTTCAAAGCAGCAACTCTACCACTGCACCACCTTGCCGCCTCTGCTTGAATATCATAAAAAAGATAATTTGAAATAGGTTTTTATCCCTGGAGTATTACAATGTTGGAAACTGCAACGGAAAGGAGTTCCTGATCCAACAGCTAGAATATCAACAAATCAAATGTTATCAACAAAATTTAACTTATCTGGAGGCTGTAGACAAGGATGTCCGTTATCCCCGCTATTATTTGCACTTGTAATAGAACCGTTAGCACAAAGTGTGAGGTCCCATCCTGAACAATTCCCTTTTAAAATAGCAAATGAAAAACTCAAATATCTTGGAAGTTATGTAACAAAGAGATACACTTCTTTATTTAAATCTAATTTTCCGCCTTTATTGAACAAATTACGTAAGAATATTTTATATTGGAAAACATTACCTATTTCAATGTTGGGTAAAATTAATGCGATAAAAATGATTTTTCTCCTGCAATTATTGTACCTCTTTCAATTAATCCCGATATATCTCTCAAATTTTTTTTAAGAAGGTTGACTATAGTCACCAACTTTATCTGGGATTATAAGAACCACAGAATAAATAAAAAACATTTATGTAAATCAAAAATAAATGGAGGTTTAGCACTACCGAATTTTATGTTTTATTACTGGGCAGTTAATATTAAAAATATGAATTTTTGGTTGGAGGAACTGGACAAACAACCGGATTGGTTAAAAATGGAAAGGGAAGATTGTTTACCCTTTGAAATTGGGTCGATTCTATTTGCTATTACTAAATTAAGCAAAGAAACCTATGAAGAAAACCCTATAATAGACAATGGAATACGCATTTGGAAACAATTAAAGAAGACACTAAAATTGGATTGTTTACCACTATCTCTCCCCATTGTAAACAATGCTACATTTAAACCCTCAATGATGGATAAAGGTTTTTTACAATGGAAAAATCACAGAATTACTAAGATGAGCGATCTTTATAGGAATAGTTCCTTTCTTTCATTTCAGGAACTACAACAAATTTATGGGCTTCATTCAAAAGACTATTTTAGATATCTACAAATTAGAGACTATGCTAAGTCAAATACACAGGACTATAGAAATAGAAAGACAGAAATTCTTGATGAATGTTTGAATAAACACCCGAACATAGAAAAATTGATATCTTATATTTATAATATTTTATTAGATAATGATGCACCCATGACAGAAATATATAGGCAATCATGGGAAAACGAACTAGGTCAAATAATAAGGCCAGAAATATGGGATGAAAGCTTACAACATATACATCACTGTTCGTTAAATGCTAGACATTATTTAATACAATTTAAAGTATTACATAGATTGCACTATTCGAAAACCAAATTAAACAGAATTTTCCCATGTGTATCCCCTATTTGCGATAAATGTCAACACTTAGAGGCTAATCTAACGCACACATTTGTAAACTGTATAAAAATTAATAATTTTTGGACGGAAATTTTTAAGATAATTTCAGAAGTTGTCAATACCAACTTGGTCCCTGATTCAAAATTAATAATATTCGGAATACTAGAACCAAATCAATTATTCACAACGAACCAAATAAATTTTATCGATTATAGTTTAATAATTGGGAAAAAATCAATATTAAAATTTTGGAAAGGCACTATAACCCCCACAATTAAAATGTGGACTATGGAAATGTCGGGGACCCTACATTTGGAAAGATTAAGATTTGTCTTAATGGACAAACAAGAACTATTTACAAGAATATGGTCCCCATTCATTGAATATTTGAAGGGGCAAATTGGTTCGGCACGAGAACCTGACTGAAACCTGAATTAAGGAATAGGTAAAGATTTACATTTTATAACCCGCGGATATATCTCCAATGATGCATAATCAGTTGAATACTCCATCCCTCTTTTGTTTTTTTTTTGGGTTTTTTTCCCCTCTCTACTATTTTCTATCCATATAAAAATAAAAAAATATATAGAGAAGTACAATTACTATACAATTGTTAATATAAATAATATTAATAATGTATGACTATAACAAACAAAATGCTTTTTTTATGTATTTACTTCTAATTAAAAAAAGAATTAAAAAAAAAAAAGGAAAGGAGTTCCTGGTTAATGTCATTGCCTCTTGTCACCACAGAAGTGAAACACCGCCACAGAAAATTAATCACGACAGTCGGGAGAGCATCATCAAATGGTTCAAAGAACAGCAGATTCCTATGAGGGCAGGTTATGAAAAGAATAGCAACGTCATAGCGCCCTGGTTTCATGGTAAGCCGTTGAAATCTTCGTCTTTTAACTCTTTTTGGTGTCATTGCTTTCCCTCTCCTGCCCACTTCCCCAGAGCGGTTGCTCAAGTGTGGGCTTGTTCTCCGAGTTGGTGTCGCTGTTGGCTTTGTTACTCCTGAAGGAGTAATGTTGGGCAGCTTCAGTGGTGGAAGATGGTGGCTGAGGGTAGAAAGGGCATTTGGATGAACTGAAAAGCTGCTCCTCTGTGTGACTGTTGCGAATGCTTTGGGAATACAAAAATGCTTCCTTATTTCTCCCTCATTATTGGCAGTATCTGAGTCCAAGGGTGGATGACACAACTTGAATAAAAGGAGAGGAGCGAGCCCCTACCATCAGGGTAGGGCGGCACAGTGGCGCAGCTAGTAGAGCTGCCGCCTCACAGCACCAGAGACCCCAGTTCAATCCTAACCTCAGGGTTTCTCTGTCCGGAGTTTGCACATTCATGTGTAGGAAGGAATTGCAGATGCTGGTTTAAACTGAAGGTAAACGCAAAAAGCTGCAGTAACTCAGTGGGTCAGATAGTTTCTCCGGAGAAAAGGAATTGGTGACATTTTGAGTCAAGACCCTTATTCAGACCCATTCATGTAATCATGTGGGTTTCCTGTGAGTACTCTACTTTCCTCCCACGTTCCTAAAGCTGTGCAAGTTTGTAGATTAATTGGCCTCTGTCAATTGCTCCAAGTGTGATGGGAACGGCTCCAAAAGTGGGATAACATAGAACTAGTGTGAACAGGTGATTGATGACCAATGTGAACCTGATGGGCCACATGGCCTGTTACCCTGCTGATTTTTTCAGTCAGTATCCTGGAGAAACAACTGAGGTATATTGGGGTAAGAGTTAGATGTTACACACTGCAGTGACATGATACTAGTGGTGAAGGAACTGAATGTTTACTCTGGACAATTGGGGAAAGGGCCTAACAAGCTGGTGGTTCCGTCCTGAATGGTGACAAGCTTCTTGAGTTGGAACTGCTTTCATCAAGGGAGGTGGAAGTATGTTATGAAAGTCTTATTCCTTGTAGATAGTGGAAAGGCTTTGGGGTTCAGTTTAGTTTGGTTTACTTTAGTTTAGAGATAGAGTGCGGAAACAGGAACCAGATCCGTGCCGACCAGCGATCCCCGCATATTAGCACTATCCTATACCCACGAGGGACAATTTATACATTTACCAAGCCAATTAACCTACATACCTGTGCATCTTTGGGGCTTGACATCCAACATCTGACCTAATCTTGTACCCACAGTATTCCTGTGGCCAGTCCATTGAATCTCTGGTTGATGTTGATAGTGGGACTTTGCAATGGTAATGTCTGAATATCAGGGGTAGGTGGGTATGTACACTATTGTTTGAGGTGAACTTTTTCTTTATATTATGGTGCAATTATTACTAGTCACTTGTCAGCACAAGCCTAAATATTGTTTGGGTCTTGCTACATACAGCTATACTGCTTCACTTGCAAATGGAAAAGACTAACGTGTAGTCGTAAGGAGACAGCCCAGTTATGACCCTACGATGAAAAGGTCATCTGTGGATTGTGCAGGTTCTCCCTATGACCGTGGATTTCCTCCAGGGTGCTCCAGTTTCCTTCCATGTCCCAAAGATGTGCAGGTTTGTAGGTTAATTGACCTGTGTAAGGTTGGCCCTAGTGTGTAGGGAGTGGAATGTGGAAATGGGATAGCATAGAACTAGTGTGTGAACGGGTGACCGATGGTCAGCATTGGTGTGGTGGGCCGAAGGGCCTGTTTCCACATTGCATTGCTGAGCTAAGATAGACTTTGAGCTGCTCTTAATAACCATAATATTTGTGTCAATAGTGACCCTCAGATTGTTTGTGGGACGCTTTGTGATGGTTATACCAATGAATAGAAAATAACAGATAACCGTTATTTTAGACCTCGGGGACATAGCATGGAAACAGGCCCTTTGGCCCACTGAGTCCATGCCGACCAGCGATCAATAGACAATAGGTGCAGGAGTAGGCCGTACGGCCCTTTTAGCCAGTACCGCCATTCAATGTGATCATGGCTGATCATCCACAATCAGTACCCCGTTCCGTCCTTCTCCCCATATCCCCTGACTCCGCTATCTTCAAGAACCCTATCCAGCTCTCTCTTGAACGTTTCCAGAGAACCGGCCTCCACCGCCCTCTGAGGCAGAGAATTCCACACTCACAACTCTCTGTGTGAAAAAGTGTTTCCTCATCTCCGTTCTAAACAGCTTACCCCTTATTCTTAAACTGTGACCCCTGGTTCTGGACTCCCCCAACATCGGGAACATGTTTCCTGCCTCTAGTATGTCCAAACCTTTAATAATCTTATATGTTTCAATACGATCCCCTCTCATCCTTCTAAATTCCAGAGTGTACAAGTTAGCAGCTCCATTCTCTCAGCATATGACACTCTCGCCACCCCGGGAATTAACCTTGTGAACCTACGCTGCACTCCCTCAATAGCAAGACTGTCCTTCCTCAAATGTGGAGACCAAAACTGCACACAATACTCCAGGTGTGGTCTCACTAGGGCCCTGTACAACTGCAGAAGGACCTCTTTGCTCCTATACTCAACTCCTCTTGTTATGAAGGCCAAAATGCCGTTCGCTTTCTTCACTGCTTGCTGTACCTGCATGCTTACTTTCATTGACTGATGAATAAGGACCCCCCAGATCCTGTTCTACTTCCCCTTTTACCAACTTGACGCCATTTAGATAATAATCTTCCTTCCTATTTTCGCTACCAAAGTGGATAACTTCACATTTATCCACATCAAACTGCATCACCCCACACACTAGCTCGATCCTACACACTAGGGACCATTTACAGAAGCCAATTAACCTATAAACCTGTACTATTTTGGAATGTGGGAAGAAACCGACCACCCGGTGAGAACCCACACGGTCATAGGAAGAACATACAAACTCCGGACAGGCAGCACCCGTGGTCAGGATCAAACCGGGTCTCTGACTATGTAAGGCAGCAACTCTACTGCTGCGACACCGTGCATCATTAGCCATGGATCATTAGCCATGGATCATTGGGTTTGGTTAAGTAGAATGTTCTCTGGACTTGCTGAAAGGAGTAATGCGGTAAACTTATAACTTGTTACATTCATTAAATCCACGTGATATTACTCAGTGAAACGTTCTGAACTATCATTCCTGAGGTGTACCTTAGTGCTGAGTCTCTAACTTGTACAATTTACCTCTATACTTAAAAATGTCTGCAGCCAAAGACTACAAAAAATATTGAATGAGTGGATAAAATTTATGAAGGGGGAGAATGCCGAGACACGTTTTTAAAATGTTCGGCTCCAACTAAAACAACTTTATATTTGTGTTTTTTTAAGTTTCGTGATTTTTTTTAAAAGAAAATGTGCATCAAGAAATTAAAATGTAATTCTGTCTGAAAAAGTGAACAAAGGGCGTATTCTTGGTGATGTGCTGTCATATGATAAAGTTTCTATTTCCTCCATGCTAGTGAAATTCAGATCTGTTAATTTATTTAAGGTAGTCAACCATTTTGGAGATATCCGTCGTTTAAATTTCGATGCCAGGTACACCCTTGATTTAAGGATTTAGTCCATAAGTGAATCTTGTGCTATTTTTCCCTCCCCTTATTTATACTTTGCCCTCCTGTGTGCCTCGCTCAAACATTCAGTGAATTCTACCAGCATCCCTGCCCTTATTCCCAAGTTGCTGAGGCAAATGGACATGATTAGATTGCTCCTGTGAAAGGAATTGCGAACTTAGACTGGTCCATAGGACCAGCAATCCAACATGGATGCTATGAACACCAGGTATTGAAGTGTGGAATAATGTGAAAGTCTGCAGTCATTCTTGGTTATATATTAAATCACCAGTTACTCTCTCTTTAGGTTTAATCAAGTAAAAGACATGGGCATTCATTAATGGCATCTATCACTTTAATATCCCTCAATGTCTTTCCTTGCCACCAATTCCTCCCGGGAACTGGTGGATATATTATTTTTCATTTCTAAAGCTTTTCCTGTACATTTTGAGTCAGTCATACAGTATGGAAACGGATCCCTTGGCCCCAGTTGCCTACACAGACCAAGATGCCCCACCTACACTTGTCCCCTCTGCTCGTGTTTGGCCATATCCCTCTAAACTCTGCCTATCCACGTACCTGTCCAAATGTCTTTTAAACGGTGTTTTAAACGAGGAACCACTTCAACTACCACCTCTGCCAGCTAGTTCCAAGTCCCCACTACATTCTGTGTGGAAAAAATGGCCCCTCAAGTTCCTATTATATCTTTCCCCTCTCACTTAAATCTGTCCTCTGGTTCTTGATTCTCCGACTCTGGGTAGAAAACGCTGTGCATTCATCCTATTTCCCTTGTGACCCTATACCCATCTGAAATCACCACTTAGCCTCCTGCCCTCCAAGGAATAGAGTCCTAACCTGCCTATTTCCCTGCAGCTCCTAAAAATCTATGTAGGAAGGGACTGCAGATGCTGGTTTACACTGATGATAGACACAAAATGCTGGTGTAACTCCTCAGGTAAGGCAGCATCCCTAGAGAAAAGGAATAGGTAACGGTTTGGGCGGAGGCCCTTTTTCAGACCAAAACAAAAATTATGTGTGATATGTTATACTTAATTCCTTCACAATCTGTCTAGATTGTGAACAGCTAGGGTTCCAGCACCAGTTCCTGCAGTTGCCCACTAGACTTGATAATGAGCATTTATTCTTGCTGTTTTCTGTCCATTGACAAATTCTTAGACCAAGTCAATAAAACAGCTCCAATCTTGCATGTGCTAATTAATAGAATGTAGTGTGGCAACTTTTCATAAGTCATAGGAGTAGAATTGGGTCATTCAGCCCATTGAGTCTACACTGCCATTCAATCATGGCTGGTCCATCATTCCCTCTAAACCCCATTCATTCTCCTGCCTCCCTCCCCCCCCCCCCCCCCCATACCCCCATCACCTTTTATTGAAAGTGTTCTGAAAATGTAGCAACATAATGTACTTGATGTGCCATTATTTTAATTTTGCATATTTTTAAATTTGGGCCCGTTTTAACAAATCATCTACCAATAAATCAATTATGGTGATTCTCTTCAAATTTGAATATTCCAATGTTTTCCCCCCAAAATTTAACTTGTCTGTAGAGATTTACATGGGGTGATGGTCATTTGGCTCATCATACCTGTACGAGTTAATGGGATTCCTTTTAGAAAGGATTTAAAAAAAGATTTGCTTACTATCTCTTCAGGCAGCGCATTACAGATCACAAAATTCTTCAAAGGGGAAGAATAAATCTCATCTCCCTAATTCTTGGATGGAAAATTTGACACTCCATCAGAAAATATGTCACTATTGTGTTTTATTGCTTTGGAGGAAATATACAGTGGATTCCTCAGGGGTTAGGTCGTGGATCACGGTTTTTCTTGGAGACGCAATGAATGTAGATGCTGTAATTGTGTGTAAAACACAATGCTGGAGTAATTCAGTAGTTCAGATAGCATCTCTGAAGACGTCGATAGGCAATGTTTTGGATTGGGACTCTTCAGACTCTGAAGTCATTTCAGACCAGGCCTGTTGATGTCCTCCAGAGATGCTGCCTGACCCACTGAGTTACTCCAGTACTTCTATTCATGGTTTTTCTTGTGTATTTTAATAATTTGGTTGTTCCAAATTGTCCCAAAAGCTCAGATTATGTAAACGGTGAGGAGGATAGTGGAAAAACCAGATGCTGGAGTCTTGTATGTAGCAACAAAAAACTGACATTTAAGCAGAGATAAATGGACAGATGACATTTCAGGTCGGGACTCTTCTTCGGATGGATCCATCCTTTTGAAAAAGGGCCCTGATTTGAAGTCAAAATGTTGTCTGTCCATTTCTCTCTACAGATGTTACCTGGCCATTTGAGTTCCTCTTGCAGTTTATTTTATGTAGCAAACAGGATAGTGGTTGACTTCAAGGCTAGTTGATTGGGTAGATTGCTTTCAAATTAAATTTTATTCTGAAATATGTGAATACTTTGGTGGGAAGAATTAAGTTAATTTCAGTGCTGTATTCTGAGACTCTACTGTAAATCTGATTTCCTCTTGCTAACTCCTGATGTTGGAAGCAATTTTTGTTTTCTCGCTTGTTTGTATCTTAAGTTTATTCATGGTGGCTAGGCATTGCACGTAACACTTTTATTGCAGGTAGTGTGGGATCCTGTGCTTTGGATATTGTATAACTTGGGAAGGTCCATGGCCACGAATCACTGGGCATAACCGGGGACGAGCTGGGAAGTTTCCACTAAGTATCAATTCATTTTCAGGCATTATAACCAGGCAAGAGGCTGAGGAGCTCCTAAATAAAGAGGAAAATGGGTCATTTCTAATCAGAATCAGCGAGCGTGTGATTGGTTACTGCCTGTCGTACCGAAGCAGTGAAGGGTTCAAGCACTTCCTGATCGACTCCTCCAAGGACTCATACACATTCTTTGGTGTAGACCAGTTGCAGCATGCAACCCTCGCTGACCTGGTGGAGTACCACAAGGTAAGAGCTGCTCTCGACGAGGCTCATGAGATGTAATGTTGCAGCACAGGAGGCTACTTTCCCCTTTGCATCTGCTGAGTCTCTCATTCCCATCTGCCCCCCTTCTCCTCCCCAGTGCACTCACCATGTTGGTCCCTTCTCTTCAATGCCTTGGTCTATCGGTCCCTCTCAGAGGTTCTGATTACCCTGCACTCTGCCACTTGCATCCATCCTCCTCCACTTAAGACCATTAAAATGAGGAACAGGAGGAGGCCATTCTGTTCTGCCATTCAGGAGGATAGTAGCTGATCTGTCATTTATCAAGTCCATTATCCTGTCTTTTCTCAACTCTTGATGTTTGGTTTATTATTATTATTAATTTCATATTTACTGAGCTACAGTGAATAGCTTTTTGTTGTTGTGTGCTATCCAGTCAATGTAAACTGTAGATGATTTCCAGCTTTTTGTGTCTTTACATGATTGCAATCAAGCCGTCCACAGTGGTACAGATACAGGATAAGGGAATAACAATTAGTGCAAGGTAAAGTCCAATTAAAGATAGTCCGAGGGTCTCCAATGAGGTAGATGGGAGGTCAGGACTGCTCTCGAGTTCGTGTTAGGATGGTTCAGTTGCCTTGAAGATGATACCTGACCGAAGTTTTAAAGGGAAGTAAATTACAGCTTTTAAGTCTGGCCATTAACCTCTTCCTATCAAAGTGTGAGTGAAAGTTTAGAGGTATGAAGTAATATTGAAGCTCATCTGATTTGAAAAGTGTTGTATATTTGTAATGCTTTAAACATAACCGTAGTTTCAGCTACATGCGGTGAGTTTTCTAATCTTGAACTTTTGCTCTTGGCAGGATGAACCCATCACGTTAGCAGGCTCTGAACTCTTGCGTGAACCCTGTGGCCAGCAGAGGTTGCCTCCAGACTATGCCTACCTCTTCAACTGAGTCCCCTTGGAGCCAGGAGCATCCAACCACAACCATTGTTGTCAGTCTTCAAGGTGTTCACTTTAGCGAGAGATTGAGTGAAGTTACTGGGCCCAGTAATTATATTGTACTTCCTTTGAGAAGATTTTACATTGTGCAAAAAGAAAAAAAAAATCAATTGGAGTCAAAGTAGGCAGTATTTACTCACTTTTCCAATTTTTAAGAACGTTTACATTTGAGTTCATAGCTGTTACTTTATTTTTTGAAGGGCCAGGGTATATGTTTTTTATGCTGCACAGCTGGTATATTACAGATCATGAATTCTTTGTGGAGAATTACGTAAATAATACCAACTGTTCTTAAAAGTTCATGTATTTTACTAATAGAAGAACGTATATTGTAAAATTGATTCATTTGTATCCTGCCCTCTTGTCGATTGACAGGGTTTTCGTATGGCAAGCCTCTTAATCTTGTCATTTATGTATTTTCATACAGCTGCCAATTTTTTAAATGCACTGTGCTGTCTGCATGATTTAGGAAAATAAAGGGAAGAGCCATGCATTCTTGATAGTTAAGGAAGCTAATTTCTAAACTTTACCCAATCAGTTCAAGTTTCCAATTACTGTTATACTTTGTATTTAATAAAGTGAAACTGTGACTAGCTAACCTTTTTGTTAAATGCCTAGACTTTCAAATTGGCAGCAAGGCTTTCCCTGCAACGACTGAAGTTAAGGGGAGACCTGATAGGAGTGTATTAAGTTTTTGTTTTTTTGTTACACTACATAGTGGGTACCTGGAATGTGCTGCCAGTGATGATGGTGGAGGTAGATAGTGGTTAGTGGTCTTTTAAGAGGCTTTTAGATTGGAACATGCATGTGCAGAAAATTGAGGGTTATGGATCATGTGCAGGCAGATGTTAGTTTATCTTGGCATCATGCTAGGCTCAGACACTGTGCGACGAAGGGCTTATTCCTATGCTCTACTGGTCTATGTTCTATGTTTTATTTTCTTTAGGCTGATCCACAAGGAAGGTATTTGGTTAATTTGCAGTTAACTGAGTTGCATTCACAATCCCTGAATGGCCTGATTCCACACTATCTCTAAACTAAACTGGAATCTATCGGGTGAAGGTAGATGGAGCCAGGCAGTAGGTCCTGAAAGTGGTCTATGGCCGAACGATGGAAGCATGATATGTATGGGTCATCTTAGGAACATGTAGCAGATTGGGCAGGTGCTGAGATCCACAGATGTTACCTGATCTGACGTGTTTCCACACTTTCCTGTTCTTATTTCTGGTATCCATCTGCTGCAGCCTCCATTAGTTTTGTTTGAGGTCTCATTGTTTTTTCCACTATTACTCCTCCTCAAACAATTATAAGAATTCTACATTTACCTTGTTTAACCATCTTTGTAGCCTTGATAATGAGTGGTGGCACATGGGGATTTCAGAGAGGTGTATGCAGTTGTAATAAGTAGAAACAAGGAACTGTAGATGCTGGTTTATACAAGAGTGCTGGAGTAATTCCGCAGATCAGGCGGCATCTCTGAAGGACATGGGTGTTTTGTCTGAGGACCCTTCTTCAGACTGCAGTAGTTAGTGGACAGGAATAAGTAGACTTGAACTGCTTTAATAAATGCTGCACCATAATTAATGTTGGTCTGTTTGATCCAAGGTCCAGCTCTGAAATTGCTGCATTTCCCATTGAGAGCTAACTTATCCAAGCCTCCTGCCAGTCAAAACTATCAAACACCTTGGCATTCAGATATATGCAAAGCTTTAGACTTTAGAGATAGAGCACAGAAACAGGCCCACCGAGTCCATGCCAACCAGCAATCTCCCCGTACGCTAACACTATCCGTCACACTAGCGACAATTTACAATTTGTACCAGAGCCGTGCAAACTCTGTACAGGCAGCACCCATAGTCAGGATCAAGCCCACGTCACTGGCGCTGTAAGGCAGCAACTCTACCACAGTGCCATTGCTTAAAGTAAAATTAAAAATATGTACAATTAACACTAAACCATTAAAATCAACTTCAGAAAGTTGCAAATTACATAACTTTCCCTTGTTGGACACTTCCATTCAACTGCAGAGGTTTTGTTTAGTTTATTGTCAAATGTACAGTGTAGTGCAGTGAAAAGCTTTTGTATGCTAACCAGTCGATGGAAAGACAATACATGATTACAATTGAGTCGTGTACAGGTACATGATGCAGGGAATAATATGAATAATGTTTAGTCCAAGGTAAAGTCTGATCAAAGATAGACTTTGTTTCAGCAATCTGGGGTAGGGTTTTTGGAGCCCTGCTGCTAGGCTGCAGCCAATACCATGGTGTACTTGGGGAGTTGCGGGCGAGTGGGGTGGCATCTTCAGAGGTTCCCTGTTTGTGCGCACATGGAGGAGTCAGAACGTCTGTAAATTCAAGATTCACCACCCCAATAACAGCAGACGGGGCAAGTGTACAATCCCATTTGCTCCAATGTTAATCAATTTGCCAATTTGGAAAACCACAACCAAGATATGCAGCGTTTCAGAAAGTCAATGGCTGAGTGCCCAATATCAGCCATGTACATTGTATAAAATTCTCTTTGATTAGGAACAATTACGGTAAGTTATTATGCTGCTGTGGGATTTCATTGCAGGTGGCAATTTAAAGGATCATGTGGCATCTGTAACATTATGTTGCAGCCTTCATTAGCACAGTTCAAATCCATACTTGCAGCTGGTTGCATCTATGCGTCCCCCACCAATTAGTAGTAATGACTTATGAGCTGTATTGTTGAGACTGCATTGGTGGGAGAGGCGCACTGCCAGCATAATTGTTTGACAAGCAGCGGCACTGGAATATACAGCACCCTCCATAATGTTTAGGACAAACACCCATCATTTACTTGCGTCTTGTACTCCACACTTTGAGATTTGTAATTTAAAAATCACATGGTTAAAGTGCACATTGTCAGATTTTAATAAAGACCATTTTTACACATTTTGGTTTCACCATGTATAAATTACAGCATTGTTTATACGTAGTTTCTCTTCTCCCCCCCCCCCCACCATTTCAGGGCACCATAATGTTTGGGACACAGCATTGTCATGTAAATGAAAGTAGTCATGTAGTATTTTGTTGCATATCCGTTGCATACAATGACTGCTTGAAGTCTGTGATTCATGGACATCACCAGTTGCTGAGTGTTTCTCTGATAATGCTCTGCCAGGCCTGTATTGCAGCCATCTTTAGCTTGTGCTTATTTTGGGGGCTAGTCCCCTTCAGTTTTCTCTTCAGCATATAAAAGGCATGCTCAATTGGGTTCAGATCAGGGTGATTGACTTGGCCACTCAAGAATTCACAATTTTTTAGCTTTGAAAAACTCCTTTGTTGCTTTAGCAGTATATTTGGGATCATTGTCTTGCTGTGGAATGAACTGCCGGCCAATGAGTTTTGAGGCATTTGTTTGAACTTGAGCAGATAGGATGTGTCTATACACTTCAGAATTCATTGTGCTACTACCATCAGCAGTTGTATCATCAATGAAGATAAGTGAGCCAGTACCTTCAGCAGCCATACATGCCCAGGCCATAACACCCCCACCACCGTGTTTCACAGATGAGGTGGTATGCTTTGGATCTTTGGCAGTTCCTTCTCTCCTCCATACTTTGCTCTTGCCATCACTCTGATATAAGTTAATCTTTATCTCATCAGTCCACAAGACTTTTTTCCAGAACAGTGGTTGCTCTTTTAAGTACTTCTTGGCAAATTGTAACCTGGCCATCCTATTTTTGTGGCTAACCAGTGGTTTGCATCTTGCAGTGTAGCCTCTGTATTTCTGTTCATGAAATCCTCTGCGGACAGTGGTCATTGACAAATCCACACCTGACTTCTGAAGAATGTTTCTGATCTGTCGGACAGGTGTTTGGGTTTTTTTCTTTATTGTGGAGAGAATTCTTCTGTCATCAGCTGTGGAGGTCTTCCTTGGCCTGCCAGTCCCTTTGTGATTAGTAAGCTCACCAGTGCACTCTTTCTTCCTAATGATGTCCCAAACAGTTGATTTTGGTAAGCCTAAGGTTTGGCTGATGTCTCTAACAGTTTTATTCTTGTTTCTCAGTCTCATAATGGCTCCCATGACTTTCATTGGCACAAATTTGGTACTCGTGTCGATAAACAGCAATAAAAGTTTCCAAAGGTGATGGAAATGGGGGAGGAGGGGGGGACTATGTATAAACACAGCTGTGATTTCTACATGGTGAAAACAAAATGTATAAAAATGCCCTTTAATAAAATCTGACAAGGTGGACTTTAACCACATGTGATTTTTTTTCTATCACAAATCTCAAATAGTGGAGTACAGAGGCAAATAGATAAATGATGGGTCTTTGTCCCAAACATAATGGAGGGCACTGTACCTAGATAAAATAGACGTTCTGACTCGAGTGAAAATGGCGAAATTACAGCAGAATTCAGAAGAAACACAGCAATTTGGGTTGCATCTGTGGATCCTGACTATCTGACCATTTGATCCAACTTTCATCAAATATGCCAACTTCATAAAGAAAATGATGGTTCTCCAAGAAACACAGATCCAGGAGGTAAATGCATCAGTACCTTTTCCCAACATTTTCTGCTATTTTAGTTACATTTTAGGTGTGTGCCACTGTAGCATCTGGGTTATAGTGATGAAGCGAGGTTTCTCCGAAAATAAATAACAACCATTTCCATCAGTTGAAAGCCAACTCCAATGTGGAGAACAGTGTTTATGCATTTATTGTGAAACCTGTTCACTGTTTAGCATTTACAAAAGCCAAAAAGCACAACTGTAGCTTGTCCAAATTCAATAACTGTACAGATTTAAAGTGACATCAATTATTTATCTTTTGACATGTGATACAAGAGAAATATGCAGAACAGAAAAATAAAATGTAACTGAAAACTCAAGCAAATTCTTCTGCATTGGAATGGGTAGGGCTGGGCTATTTTATTTGGATCCATGAATAATGTACCAAGCTTAAAAGCACCAGTAGACAAACATTGCACCATGAGGGATTGCTTGACTATGTTACGGTTGTCTAAAAAAACATGTCCATTGCCTTAAAGCTTGGTCTCTGTGTGTCGTTTCCTGAATGGATTTAGCTTCTAAATCATGAAAATTTACTGTGTGAAACATTAGCCAACTCAAAAACATGAGATGAATCATAAGTTGTGTTATATTTTAAGTTATTTTAGCTCCTCAAGCTGAGATTCCATAAATCTATCTGCCTTATCAGTCAATATTGCAAGGCATCTATGACTTTGGCCTTTTCTATTTCGTGCAGTAGTTGTCATATGACCATCGTTGGTGGAATTTGTCAATTTCTACAAACAAGCAGCCTAGTGTGAGAGGCAGAGGAGCAGAGTATAGAGGTTCTACTGTCTTTCAGGCACAAATACATTCCTGCCGCATTTCAATCACAACATTTCTAATGTAGTCATGAGGTTCTGAAGCCAGCTGGAAATGAGCACTAGTAAAGCACAGTCAACAGATGGTCAATTATGCATGGGGAATGTACTCTGGGTGGGTCACATTGAGTGAACAGAAAGTTTGTGCTGTGGCCTCAGACCAATGCATCCTGACCCAGGGTGCATGACTACTGGGGATTGGGAATGAGGGATGGCTAAACATTACTGGGAGTCCAAGAGGTTTTCATTAAATTGAGGTAATGCAGGGAGAACATTAAAGTATAAATAAAATATTCTCAGCCACTTGGTTACTCTAACTGTAGTGCTGTAGAAACACTTTGAAACAATCAACAGTCATGGTATTGAGTTTTTTTCAAAAGTGGTGGATGTCTAGAACATGCTTTCAGGGGTGGTGGAGGCAAATATGAGAGTGATGACTAAGAGGCATTTAGATTGGATATGGAGGGACACAGCACAGGGACACAGTGCCAGAGAGTCGGGTTCGATCCTGACTGTGGGTGCTGCCTGTACGGAGTTTGTATGTTCCCCCTGTGACCACGTGTGTTTTCTCCCGTTTCCTCTCACATTCCAAAGACGTAGAAGTTGGTGGTTAATTGGCTTTGGTAAAATTGTAAGCTCGGCCCTCGTGGGTAGGGTAGCACTACGGTGCAGGATGATCACTGTGAACTTAGTGGGCTGAAGGGCACTATCTCAAGATAAAGTCTAAAGGATCATATACAGGCAAATTAGCTAAGGCTTTCTGAACATCATAATCAGCACAGACATTATTGGACAGACTGTTCTATATTCCAAGGTGGCTAAGGTGTGTAAAGTTGACCAAATGTGAACTAAGTACGTTCAAATAAAGTTGGCTATGGCGTCAAGTGCAATAACTAGGATAAATGCCAATTATGATTTCAATATTAAAGAAGCTTTTGTGCAACCTGAAACCATGTGCCTTATTATTAAAAGTGTGGATTGTGAAAGCTTTTGATTAAGAACATAGGGAGAAACATTTCTATTTGATAGAAACAGTCAGTAAATGAAAAGCTTAGATTCAAGATTAATGTAAAAGGAACAGAGTGTGGGTACTTTTAAATGGCATGAGTTTGAAATGAAATACATCAGGCTGTTAAAAGCATTCATAAAGTATGTATCAAATTGACTTTGAAAGTTAAAGGGAAACTTTGTGGAGTAATGAGGACAGAGGGAGTGCACCCAATTAAATAGATCTAAACTGAATGGTCTTTTGTACAGTCCCATGTTTCAATGGAATTTCTAAACTGAGTTCATAATAAGACAGGAATCTATAATCTAGATATTTGAGAAGTCTTTGGTTAGGAAGTGAGGATGGTGGCCAGTTTGATCAATAGTGTATAATGTGGGTACATCTTTAACTAAATTAAATTAAGAATTCCCAGCCCTAAAGTTTAAACTTATTTCAAACACAGTTCATGTAAACATGATACTTTTAGCAACAAAGCAACAATTCCAAAGATATGAACAGCAATCCACAGACCTGATAAATCATTTTACATTACTGTACAAGTACTGCATAGATTTTAGTAATCAACATATTTGGTCCAAGATAATTTACAAAACTCGTTTAGTATGCTTTAAAAAAACAAAACCCTGGATTTATTTTGAGTCAAACCTTGCCAATCCCTCCTCTTACTGCCCAGCCTGCTCTTTCCTCCCTCCCTCAGCAGTAATATTGAGCAGCTTGTTGTAAAGGAGGAACTTGTAGGGCTGCTCAGTTCCCCATGATTGAGATTAATGGGAGTCGGTAACTGGGCAGTGTTCTCCATGCATAAGGAAGAGTATGGTGGATGCCTGAATCTACTTGCCCAACCGAGAGGTAAGGTGGTGATGAGAAATGAGAGGGTCAAATGGAAATCTTCCCCTCCATTCGGAGTGTTCTCAAGTGTCACTATTGCTAACCATCATGCCTTAAGAAATCAAAGGTTATCCAACGTTGGTAATTGGCTGGAAGGTTCTATTTTTACATAAATATTGAAAATACAATTGTAAAGTGCTAATGAGAGTGGGATTAAATCACACAGCCTTTGGTAACAATGTATGGTTTCCCCTCCCCACCATCTTCTCCTGAGAATCAGTACAAAAAAAATTACGATTATGGTCCCAGTAAACATTTGTTCCCAAGGGGAGGGAGGGGTGAAAACATCCATTAGGCTTTGTCCTCCTTGTAAATCTCAAACCCGAGGACCCAGATTTTGCTGGTAACAACTGCATATGTAAGTGTCTTTAAAGGCAAACTACCCACAATTAAAAGTACATAAGTTTTAGGAGCAGAATTAGGCCATTTGGCCCATCAAGTCTACTCTGCTGTTCAATCATGGCTGATCAATCTTTCCCTCTCAACTCCATTCTCTTACCTTCACCCCATAACCCTTGATGCCCGAACTAATAAAGAATCTCTATCTCCACTAAAAATATCCATTGACTTTGCCTGCAGCTGTCTGTGGCAATGAAATCCACAGATTCACCACCCTTTGACTAAAGGAATTCCTCTAAAAGGACATACCTTTCTAAAGGTATGTCCTTTTATTTTGAGGCTATTGGTCCTAGACTCTCCCACTAGGGTAAACATCCTCTCCCACTCTATCCGGGCCTTTCACTATTTGCAATTACTCTACGATATGTATCATGTGGATTTGGGGCTCTTTCCAACAGGCACCAACACAGGATCTAAGGCATCCAACGTGACTGATGGCATCAAGCAGATTAGCCATTCATATGAAGATTTCTCAGACAGCAAGCGAAGTACTAAACATTTTTAACTAACATTTTAGTGTGAATAATAATAATGACACGAAAAACAATCATTTAAATATTGTAAACAACTTTCAACACAAAATTAACTCAAGTCCTTATTAAAACTGGAATTTTGAATTCCGAGCGATTCTGTATTACAGATATTGTGGGCTGAAGGACCTGCTCTTCTATGTTATGGAAATTCACCTTTATTTAATTCACAAATCCCGAGCCAAAATGTTCAGATATGGAATAAAATGTGGTCTCGTGTTTATGTGGGGAAGAAAATAAATATTCATTTTACAATTTACGTTTCTTGATGCATGGACAGATAATGCAGCTCTGCATTATGGACAATTGTAATTACGGATCATTTTCTGGGAACATAATTGCCAGTAACGTGGGAATTGCCTGCATTTGTCCCAATGGAATGTGACTCCACACACAAGATTAGAATTTCAGGGCTCAAGAGGTGTTTTGCTGTGCTTATGGCTTAAAATCACTATTAGGGACCCAGCTTCATCTCCTTCCACAAGTCATAACATTGTCATGGGTATTTACAGTGAAAATTATTCTGCAACAAGTTGGAATTCTCATCCTTCCTGGCAGCAGGCTCCCGAGATGTCCTGCTGAATTGCTCCAGCATTTTGTGTCTTATCGTCGGTGTAAACCAGCACCTGTGGTTCCTTCCTACACATTGGATCTCTGTAGTGCTCTTGTGTGCTATATTGTCAGGGTAATGAGCAGCATTAGCAACATTGAGTAGCTTCAGCGATGGGCATACATTGGCTTCATGAACAAAGTTTTCATATTTTAATAAATCGTGATTATTTTGCTTAAATAAAAGTTGAGAATTTCTCATTTTAAAAAAAGGGATGTGCCGCGGGGCCAGAAGACCCTGACAAAACCGTCGAGCCCGTGTTTCACAGTGCAGTGCACATGCGACAGTAAAGAACCATTGAACCTTCCAGTAACTTAATTTGGATAACCATCTGCAATGCACCCTGGGTAGGAGATTGCAACCTTCACGTGGTCCACCATGTTTCAACTAATGCAATCAACCTGACGTGCACAAACAAATGGAGCAAGTTGACCTACAACTTTACTTGGACATGCCTATTTATAGATCCTCTATATGATAAAATCATAGAAATCTCTACCTTGCCTAAAGGTGGCATCGTGGTGCAGCAGTTGAGTGGGTGCTTTACAGCGCCAGAGACATGGGTTTGATCCTGACTGTGGGTCTTGTCCATACACCTACCACCCTTTATGTGAAAAAGTACCCTTCGGATTCCTATCTTTTCCCCCTCACCTTGAACCTATGTCCTCTGGTCCTCGATTCCTCTTCTCTGAGCAAGAGATTCTGTGCATCTACCCGATCTATTCCTCTCATGATTTTGTACACCTCTATAAGATTACCCCTCATCCTCCTGCGCTTCATGGAATAGAGACCCAGCCTACACAACCTCTCCCTATAATCCAGACCCTCTAGTCCTGGCAACTTCCTCGTAAATATTTTCTGAACCCATTCAAACTTGACAATATCTTTCCTATAACATGGTGCCCAGAACTGAACACAATATCCTAGATGTGGTCTCACCAACGTCTTATACAACTGCAACATGACCTCCCAACATTCTCCTGCCTTCTCCCCATAACCCCAACACCCAGATTATAAATTGTTCGTAGTGTGTCGGATAGTACTGGTCAGTTCGGACTCGATGGGCTGATGGGCCTGTTTGCACGATGTATCTTTAAACTAAACTAAACATTGCCTTTGCTTTACACACTGCAGTGTCTAGAAGTCATGAAGCAAGCACGCAAAAGTGCAATAAAATGTTCAGAGAAAGGTTCTATGTTTCATAATCAATAAACGCTCCACAATACTTTGGTCTTGCTCCAAGGGAAATAGGTTCACCCGGATGCTCAGAATATGAACCTCACTTGTCTTGGAGTCTGCCTTGCAATACTTTAAAAATAAAGTCTACGCTTTTGGTTTCCACTTAACACTTGATATCTTGTAGTAGCTATTGAAATGGAGCTGATCCAAACAAGCTTGATCGAAACAACCAGAGATCTGCAAAGTAGACTAGATAAATGGGTGGCACAGTAGTAGACCTGCCGCCTTACAGCGCCAGAGATCCGGGTTCAATCCTGACTATGAGTGCTGTCCGTACAGTCTCTCTGTGACTGCATGGGTTTTCTCCGAGTGCTCTGGTTTCCTCCCACATTGCAAAGACGTCCAGGTTTGTAGGTTAATTTGCTTTGGTAAAAATTGTAAAATGTCCTCGTGTGTTGGATAATGCTAGTGCACAGGTGATCACTGGTCGGTGCAGACGCAGTGGGCCGAAGGGGCCTGTTTCCGCGCTGTATCTCTCTAAAGTCTAAAGGATGACTTTGAAGCAATTTCAGGGCTTTAGTAGACTGGCTCCAATCCCTGTACAACAATGCCAGTCAAAGTAGTTAGAGGAAGTTATGTGTAAGCTCACTTCAAGGGCAAACCAAGATATCTTCCCTGTGGCCAAGCCAACATACTTCCCCTCAATCACTACCTGTAGTTCATACATTAAAATGTATAAAAAGTCATTAAAAAATGAGCACTTTGAAGTAAATCAAATCCCAGGAAACAGGACACTCTGGGAGATTGCAAGGTGCTTTCCCAAATGTACATTTTACTTTTAGAGCCTGCTATTCAGACTCCACCTTGACCAACATGTCCAGTATTGGTCCTGTGACACCGAGAAGCATTTAATCCCAAAAGACGATGCAGGGAAACGAACCAAGACTCATTGTCCCATTGTCAACGATTAAGATGAAGGCTTAAGGAAACTTATGCTCTACAGCCTGAAAATGTCATGAAAAGCTGACCTCACAGAGGTGCTAATGGGCCAGCACAATAAATAAAGTGAATCAACCTGGGACAAAGGGACATGTGGGATGTTCTTTAAAACTAGTGTTGAGTGGGTTCCGAATAGGATCACGGAGAGAGCTACATCCTGTTAAACTAGCTTAAGTTAAATTGACTTCTTCCCCGTGTTATTCATCATTGGCTTAGGTGAATAAATCAGACCCCAAAATTTTGGATCACTCCTAAATCTTTGATATAAAGGACTTTGCCTTTAATAGAATGCACCCCACATATGTTGTGTTATAATTATAAATAACTTCAAGTGCCACCATCCAGTTCAGTGTCCCACATTAGCAGAGGAATTTTCTTGCATCAATCTCAGAGGACTGGATGTTGGGATCTGCAAATACCACCCGCATAGTTCTGCCCAACACTGCACAGAAACATTGAATGCAACATCACAGAGAGGTCCGGCCGTACTCTGTCCGAATTGCTGCAGAAACCTGCTTCCATCCTGGGTCTTCGCCAGTGTTTGGTGCTTGATGCGAAAGGCAACGTGGCCAATGCTCCTCTTTATGTTTTCTTTGTGTTGACCTTGTGTCGCTCTTTGCGCAGATGTGCTTCGATCTCGTGCCGGAAGACCAGCATTCCCAGCTGTCCATGCGAGGCCTCGTTCATGGCCTTGGACTGCATGCACATGCGATACTGCTCGGGGGTCAGCTCGTCCACGCACCGCTTCTCGTGCCACAGGTGGAAGAGGCCGCGGACTGGCGTCCGAACCACTATCAGATCGCTGTGGAGGTACTTGCGGTAGAGGTGAACGTCCTCACCTCCCCAGCCTTTTATGTCCAAGTCAAAGCCACCTACAAGAACAGATGATCCAAATGTTCAATCATTTTGTGATCAAGTTAAAACAAGAAAGGTTTGCACCAAAGATCATAGAAGCCTCTAGTATCTTTGGTTTGCACAGCTTACACAAATCCTCAGAAAATTAACCTAAGAATTAGGTTATAACAAGGCAAGGAAATTTATTTAAATGAAATGGGCAGAGATATGGAAATATTATATTTTTCAGGGGAACTTTGCTTTATAGACCAAACAACTGCTTGAGCTTGTCCAAGCATCCAATTATTCAATGACTATTTCTTAATACTTTACCCAACAAAGTTTATCTTTAAAATTTGTAACATCTAAACATTGCTGGAGTTTAGTGTGGAAGCAACTTCCAGATTACTCCAAGCCCAACATCTTTCGGAATATTTCCAGACTCTGAATATTGTGCGCCCTTATTCTAGATTGCCACAGCAGAACAGGCATGTGGTTATGCAGGGAATGGAGGGATGTGGACCACATGCCTGCAGATCCATATTAGTTTAATTTACCTTGTTTAGTAGATTAGTTTACCTTGAGATTATATTTGGCATGGACATTGTGGGGTGAAGCACCTGTTCCTGTGCTGTTATTAATAGTTTTTCTGTATCTACCTTAATGAATCTTTTTGTTATTTTAAGCAATTCCATTGAATGTCAAAGAAAGACAAACACGTAGTTTATCTAAACGGTCCTCATAATTTAATCCTTTAAAGTGTCGGCATCCTTCTGAATGTATAATCACCCTTTTCAGGGTCCATATCAATGGACAAAACAAAACATTGTAAGTAACAATAGCATAACGATAGTTTAATTAATCAATCATGATTGGAATCAATATGGAGTTTTGTTATTTCCTCAATACTCAATCCCCTCTCTTGTCCGGCAGAAGGCACAGAAGCTTTAAAGCATGCACCACCCGACTCAGTAACAGGTTTTTCCCTCATTACCAGACTTTTGAACGGTTTGTCCATAAGCTAGGGTACAGTCCGACTCACCTCTACTCCATTGCACGCTACAAAAGCTTTTTCCTCTACCTCGGTACACCTGCCAATAAATTAAACTTAATTGCGGACATTGAACTTTGTCTCTGGAACAGGTGCACTGCAATGCTGAAACTATAGTCTGCACTCAGTATTTAGTTTAATTTAGTTTATTATCACGTGTACCGAGGTACATTGAAAAGCTTTTGTTGCGTTCTAACCAGTCAGCGGAAAGACGATATGTGATTACAATTGAGCCATCCACAGTTACATGATAAAGAGAATAACATTTAATGCAAGATGAAGTCCAGAAAGGTCTGATTAAAGATAGCCCAAGGGTCTCCAGCGAGGTAAATAATAGCTTAAGACTACTCTCCAGTTGCTGTTAGGATGGTTCAGTTGCCTGATAACAGCTGGGAAGAAACTGTCCCTGCAGCTTTCCCTTTGCTCTATTTGTACTTGTAGTTGGTTCAAAGGTATTTGCGTATAATATTATCTGATTGTTTGGATAACATGCAAAACAAAGCCTTTCACTGTACCTCGGTACACGTGACAGTAATAAACCTAAACCTATTCTGTGGATAGTCCTGCATAGAGGTTTGATTCTCAAATCTTTTGTAGGCAATTATATGGCCAATGCTATTTCCTCTCACACACTGTGGCTTGTGTAATGTTTCCTTCCTCGACAACACTTGTACCAGAATTGATTTGGAAATGGAGTTTGTAAATAAACAGTAAGAGGGAGAAATTACAATGGGTACATCATGCAAAGCTCAAAAAACCCCACTCTTCTTTAACATATCATAATGGTTCATTTCCCGTATGGCCAAGTGGCAACATTCATGTTTCGGAGTTAGAAGTCATGGGTGCAAAGCCCACTCTGACGTTCTGCATACAACTTTGTGGCTGAGGGTTTGTTGGGAGAGTGCAGCACTGATTAAGGTCTAGAAACAGAGAACTGCAGATACTGGTTTATAAAAACAAAGTGCTGGAGTAACTCAGCAGGTATGGCGGCATCTTTGGTGAACGTTGGTAGGTGAAGTTTTAGGTCAGGACACTCCTTCACTGAAGGAGTGGGGGGGGGGGTTGATAGGCAGATGATTGGACAAAGGGCAGAGGTGAAAAGACAGCAAGTGTGAGACAAAAGGATTGAAGAGTTGCAAATTGTGAAGCCAGGGGAAGTAAAGTTGAAAGGAGAGGTAGAGGGGAGAAATAGGTGAGTGTCCATGTGGGGCACAGGGGAGAGAGGGAGGAGAGTTTGATGTTACATAAAATTGGAGAATTCAATGTTCATACTGCTGGGTTGTAAGCTGTAATTGTCCCTAGTGTGTGTAGGATAGTGTTAGTGTGCAGGGATTGTAGGTGCGGACTCGGTGGTTCAAAGGCTCTGTTTCAGACTGCGCTGTATCTCTCAACTAAACTAAATAAATTCAAGTGCATCAGGATCATCTGTGGGTGTGAACCTCACTACATAAATGCAGGGCACAAGTTGCTGGAGTAACTCAGTGGGTCAGGCAGCATCTCTGGAGCACATGGACAGCTGACTTTACGTTTGGGGACTTCTTCATCAGAAGGGTTGTAGTGGAGGTGGGGAAGAAAGCTGGGAGAGAAGAGTCAGGACCAAGTGCAGCAGGTAATAGGTGAACACAGGTGAGGGAGGGGGGGCAAGTTCATGGGCAGATGGCTAGAACAAAGACCAGTGATTTGGAGGTCCAAGCCGCTGAGGTTGGCCTCCCATTCCGACGTTGGAGTTCCAACATCCCGGCGAGCGGGCCTGAGCGGCAGGCTGCCCTTATTGGCGACACCGGAGGGCTCGGGGAGGCCCCGATCACGGGTGAACATCAGGAACATTGGAGGAAGAGGACTGACTTAGGTGCCTTCCCTCACAGTGGAAAACTCTGATTCTGCTGTGTGAAAATGTTTTATGTTGAACTGTATCGTGTGTTGTGTTCTTTATTTTATTGTGTGGCTGTATGGTGATCACATTTCACTGTGCCAACTGGCACATGTGACAAATAAATGTATCTTGTATCATGATTAGAACAGAAAATGTGAGAGAAAAAGATAGCAGAGTTGTGCATTGCAAAGTCAGGAAGGAAAGTGGCTGGAGGGGGATGGGGAAGGGAGAAACGGTGCAAATCCAGGTGGGGGGCGGGGAGACCAATTCCCCCCCCCCCCCCCCCCGAGGATGAATAAAGTTTTATCATATCGTATCGAAAGAAAGGCAGGGGTGTGGGGGATAAATATCCTCATAGTGTAACTATATAAATGCAGATGCCTTACGTTTTAATTGAGCAGTAAGCAAAATCTACTTTGAAACTGAGGGAAAGGTAGAAAAGTATTGAGAGACTCCAAACTTCTTAATTTGTTGATCTGCTCTCAGTAGAGATCCTGAAACATCTAGTCACAAGATTCTGTCAGGGCAGTACTAACCACTCAAGGCCATATCGGGATGGACGATTGCAACCTTCACGTGGTCCGCCCTGTTTCGACTAATGCAATCAACTCGACATGCACAAACGGAAGATCAAATAGAACAAGTTGTCCAACAACTTTAGGCTGTGCACGCCACACGAAAGAAGAAGAAGGCCATATCCATCAATACAGCAGCAGTGCAGTAGGTGGCAGTCTTGATACTAGTTGAAGAACAGATTTCTTGTGCAGACTCTTTTCTGAGAGGGAGCCATTGATGCATTCATTCACTTACCTATATTGATGAAGTCTGATCTGTATTGGCAGGTCATTCCAAAGCCAAAATCTCTCCAGAAGCCAGAATCCTTTTTAATCACCTTTAACAAAATGAAGGAATGCAATTAATTATCATTTCATTTGTTTAATAGCTTCAACTTCTTCACCCTTTCAGGATGGCAGAAATGTAAATTCTGCCTTTTTACTAATAAAACCAATCTAAAACAGGATGGCACAGTGGCACAGATGGTAGAGCTGCTGCCTCACAGCGCCAGAGACCCAGGTTCAATCCTGGCCTCAAGTGTTGTTTGCATGTTCTCCCTGTGACCGCATGGGTTTATTCCCACATCCTAAAGATGTGCGGGTTTGTAGGTTAAGCAGATTCTAAGCTGCTCCTAGTGTGTGTCGGACGTGGATGGGAAAGTGGGATAACATAGAACTCATGTGAACGGGTGATCGCTGATCAGCATGGACTCAGTAGGGCAAAGGGCTTGTTTTCATGCTTTATTTTAAACTCAAACTAAATTGGAATTATATATAGGATGTGTAGAAGGTACTGCAGATGCTATTGCCGGCCCCAATTTGTTCTGACCTTTTCTTGCCTCCAGTTTATTTAACCCGCTCCCCCCACCTCTACTTTCAGTCCGGAGAAGGATTCCAACCCAAAACCTCACCTACTCCTTTTTGCCAGAGATGCTGCCTGACACACTGAGTTACTCCAACATTTTGTGTCTATCTTTGGAATTATATAATCGGACAAGGTCATTCATCCGATCATAACCGCAGAAGAATGAGTGTGTCCATTTAGGACAGAGGTGATAAGAAATCTTCTCCCCCAGAAAAGTTGTGAATCATTGTCATTCTCTCTCTTGATTGAAGAGAGTCCTGGCTTCTGAGGAGTTTCACTGACGAAATTGGCTGCTTAAGTTACATTAGGGAAGACCAGATTCAATGACTCCATTCATTACTATGGAAGGCAAACTTCCAAGAAAGATAGGTAAGCTCAGGTAATTTAGATTTCTTTTAATTTTAATTTAATTTAATACATTCATGCTGTGATAGCTGGTTCTTTGATAGCAGTGGTTTAGAGATCAGGCAAGGAAGTGATGTTAAGGTCAACAATTAGATCAGCTAAGATCTGACTGAATGGTCCACCGCTGCTCTGAGTCAGATCTTATTGGAAAACATGCCTTTAGACGTTTAGAGATACTGCGTGCAAACAGACCCTTCGGCCCACTGAGTCCGCCAACCAGTATAAACTAGTACCATCCTACATACTAGGTACAAATTACAGAAGTCAATTAACCTATAAACCTCTATGTCTTTGGAATGTGGGAGAAAATCGGATCACCCAGAGAAAATCCATGCGATAAGGAGGCTGCAGGTGATCTTATCAAGGTGCCTAAAATCATGAGAGGAGCAGATGGTGTGAATGCAGAGTCTTTTACCTAGTGTATAGGAATCAAGAACCAAAGGGCATAGTTTTAAGGTGAGAGGAGAAAGATTAAAAAATAACCCAAGGAGAAACATTTTCACACGTGAGGGTGGTGCGTTTATGGAGTGAGCTGCCACAGGAGATAGTTGAGGTAGCTGGAAATCTATGGTCCTCAGCCTTGACCTTAATTAATGATTGAATATCCACAGCTTTCACAAGAACAGAAAGTGGAAGAGTTACAAGCCCCTCCACATATAAATGTATTATTCCAAAATTATTTAGTCCTTTATCCTAAGAAATTGTTCTTTAATTCTGGATACATCAGCAGGGGGAAACAATCTCTCTAATTAATCAAACACAATTTCCTTTCAGAAAATCATATTGACATTGTTTATTCATGTTGTGATCTTCGAATGTCACATTCTTAATGATGGATTCCAGCACTTTGCTAACAGTTGATGTTAGACTAGCTGGTCTATACTGCCCTAATTTGACAAAAGGAAGCAACTGGCAATTTTGTTAAAATTGAGTTATTGCTTGTTTTAGGGTATTTGACATGGTGAACAAAATAAGTCTTCTCTGAGTACAATTTGAAAATATTTATACCAGAGAAGTAAGAAATTCCATCACAGAGAACAGAAAGAAAAACACGTTTGCCTCATTTACAAGAAAACACCTTTCTGTCAGTTGCTTCCTTTTGTCAAAGTAGGGCAGTATGGTTCATGTTTTATCCTCATTTCCTTCATAAGCATGTATGTCACATTTGACGGATTCTGTCTGCTGGCATTACAACAGAATCCAGTGAACTTTGGAACACCATCTCCAATGCATCTGCCATAATTGAGGTCATCTCTTTCAATAAATGGAGCCTCAGTGTAAAACTTGGTGTTCATGTCATAGAGTCGTACAGCATGAAAACAGGCCAGATTGCCCTTGCCAACCAAGATGCCCTACATCTATACTGCATTTATACTAGTCCCACCTGCCCGCATTTCACCCAGATCCCTCTAATCCTTTTCTATCCATGTACCTGTCCAAATGTCTTTAAGTGTCAGGGGTTATGGGGAGAAGGCAGGAAAATGGGGTTAGCAGGGAGAGATTGATCAGCCATGATTGAATGGCGTAGACCTGATGGGCCGAATGGCCTAATTCTACCCCTATCACTTAAATGTTTTTTTGTACCTGCCTCAACTACTCTCTCTGGCAGCCCGTTCCATATACCCACCATCTTCTGTGTGAAAACGTAGCCCCTCAGTTTCCTCTTAATTTTTTCTACTCTCACCGTAAACCTCTCTCCTCGGGTTCTTGATTCCCCTACTCAGGGTAAAAGACACTGTGCATTTACCCAACCTATTCCCCTCATGATTGTATACACCACTATAAAATCATCCCTCATCCTCTTGCACTCCAAGAGTCCTCCTGTATTCCAAAGCCTGAGCCTGCCCAATCTCTCCCTATAGCTCAGGTCCTCAAGTCCTGGCAACATCCTCATAAATCCTCTCTGCACTCTTTCCAGCTTATAACACCTTTCTGTAGCAGCCTGACCAAAACTGAACATGACACTCAAAATCTGGCTTCACCAACGTCTTGTACAGATGCGGAGAGGAATTTGCAGTCAGGAACTACTGAGCTGGAGGTAACACGGCAGAGAGGAACACAGCTCATAATGGAGGCAGACAAAAAGCTGGAGTTGCTCAAGCGGTCAGGCAGCACCTTTGGCGAAAACGAATAGGTGACGTTTCGGGGTGAGACCCTTCTTCAGACTAAGAGTCAGAGGAAAGAAAACTAGATATATAGAAGGTACATAGGAAAAATGAATGAAAGATATGCAAAAAGCAACGATGATCAAGGAAAGATCAAGCCCACAATGGCCCATTGTTAGCTGTGGGGTAGGTGATAACGAGTTATACAGACAATGAAACTCAACAGGACGACAGTGAAACTAGTATTACGAATAGGGTGGGGGAGGGACAGAGAGAGAGGGGATGCAAGGGTTACTTGAAGTTAGATAAATCAATATTCATACCCCTGGGGTGTAAGCTGCCCCAGCAAAATATGAGGTGCTGTTCCTCCAATTTACATTTGGCCTCACTCTGACAATGGAGGAAGCCCAGGGCAGAATGGTCAGTGTGGGAAATGGGAAAGGGAGTTAAAGTGTTTGGCAAAACACCCACCCGAGTCTTCGTACTAATTTCACTGTTCCCTTTCTCCAGAGATGCTGCCTGATCCGCTGAGCTACTCCAGCCTTTGGTGTCTATCTGTGGTTTAAACCAGCATCTGCAGTTCCTTCCCTGCACTAATAATGGCGACACATAGGAAACTTGGCCCTATCCCTAAATCCCTGGCTTCCTGCAACAACTGGGAAACGGATGTTTCACACTGGCAAAAGGGATGTGTGGTAATCTGTGTTAAAGGGTCCTCTAATGAGCCTATTTATCTTCTCAAGTGCCACAGTGAGTCAAGTTTCACGTGCTGTAAATCTCCCCACACTTACCAGCTGCTGGAGAATGGGCGGAACTGCATCGTGGTGGCCATAAATAATAGCAGGGTTGTACTGACTGAAGAGTACAGGGTAGAAAACCTTCTTTCCTGAAAAACATAATGAAAATGTAATACTCTCAGAAGTTGTCTAAATACCTATTGTTTCCCCAGTCAAAAGAGGGTCATCTGATTCCATTATTCACAGCAGCTCAGTCTTTTCGGGGACAGACTAAAGGACATGAAGGAATTGGTGCAAGGGAGTGAATGAAGTAGCCCACATGAAGACAGAAGTCAAACCCAAAAGGTATAGGAATTAATTAACACATGGTAATACTAGATGGAGGATGTGGAAATTATATGGAAAGGATATTTCCAGTAATGGGAATCTAGAACCAGAGGGTACAGCCTCAGAATAAAAGGACGTACCTTCAGAATGGAAATGAGCAGGAATTTCTTTAGCCAGACGGTGGTGAATCTGTGGAATTCATTGTGGAGGTCAAGTCATTTGGTATTTTTATTGTGGGGATTGACAGATTCTTGATTAGTAATGGGGAGAAGGCAGGAGAATGGAGTTAAGAGTAGACGCGATGGGCTGATTAGCCTAATTCTGCTCCGATGTGTTATGAATGCAACAAAAGCCACATTAAGTCAGCGTTAGGCACTGGGAGCTGGAAGAGCAAGATCTCAAGCACTAGTCGACATCAACATATAAGGGACGGTGTGAGAGCTGCAGAGATGGAGCGAAATCAAAAGATTCAGATAGCAGGGGCACTGAGAAAATGGTAGAATTGGAGCGATCTATACTGATCGGAGGGCTTCACTCAAACAGGAATAGAACCATGGTCCTCAACTACAGCTAAAATTGCTCAGTGGCAAAGATTTTAAACTAAAATGTCAGGGCAAGATTTAGACGAGTGTGCAAAATGGAGAGCAAAACAAAAAAAGGCAAGAAAGAGAATGAACGTTTGTAGGGTGTTTCAGTAGTTCTTGGACTCACTCCAAGCTTCCCAATAATAGTCAATGGTGATTAATGTCACATGTGCAAACACACAGTGAATTTTGTTTTTGCATACAATTCAGTAAAGCATTTCCATACCCAAACCTCGATTAGCAAACTGTACAGAAATACTCCATTGAGACTGCATGCAAAAGGCACCAGGTTTTGGTGCAGTCCGGCCTAAGCTCTTGGTCTTATGGCACGGAGCCTGATCCAGGTGAGCCCCATGTTGGTAATACGGTGGCCTCTCAGTTAATAACTGAATGCTGTTATCAGGCAACTGACCTATCCTCTCAACAATTAGAGAGTGGTCCTAAGCTCCCATCTACCTCATTGGAGACTCTCAGACTATCTTTAATCGGACTTTACTGGACTTTATCTTGCACTAAACATTATTCCTTTTGTCCTGAGTCTGTACACTGTTGACAGCTCAATGGTAACGATGAATAGTCCTTCTGCTGACAGAGTAGCACACAACAAAAAGCTTTTCACCGTACCCGTGGTACTAAACTAAACTAAACTTTTTTTCCCAAATGTCAGGAATTCCCAAGAATAAACTATTTTGAAGTGAAATGGGCACAAGTTTAAGTTTATCCTTGATTATCATTCAATTGGCAAATTCCCCAGAATTCTGAGAACTTCCCTTCCATGAAATGATGGTGTTTATGTTACAGACAAGCTAACGTTTATTGTTCATCACTAACTGGATGCACGGAAGGCAGTTTGTAAACTGCTTTATTGAACTGCTGCAGTTTAGTTTGTGCGTCAAAGACACTACCACTGTAGTGTTTAGTTTAATTTATTAACGTCACGTGTACTGAGGTACAGTGAAAAGCTTGTTGTTATGCGTTATCCAGTCAATGAAAAGATTATACATGATTATAATCAAGCCATCCACAGTGTACAGATACAGGGTAAAGGGTAAACATGTTAAGTGCAAGATAAAGTCCAATAAAGTCTGATTAATAGACACAAAAAGCTGGAGTAACTCAGCGGGACAGGCAGCATCTCTGGAGAAAAGGAATGGGTGACATATATCTGGTCGAGAAAGAAGGTCTTGACCCGAAACGTCACCCGTTCCTTCTCTCAAGAGATGCTGCCTGTCCCGCTGAGTTACTCCAGCTTTTTGTGTCTATCTTTGGATTAAACCAGCATCTGCAGTTCCTTCTTACACAAATTCCGATTAATGGTAGTTCAAAGATCTCCAATGGGGTAGATGGGTGGTCAGGACCAGTGTCTAGTTGTGATAGGTTGGTTCACTTGCCCGAACCATGGGCGGCACGACTCTCGTCGCAGCAGCCTCTGCAGCCCGTCCGTCTTTTTTACATTATTTGTCCCGTTTGAGTGTAGTTAGTTAGTGTTTTTTTTAGCTGGATATGTGTAGGGGTTGGGGGAAACTTTTAAAATCTTTTTCCTGTACGGAGGACCCAACCTTTCCTCTGTCGGGTCTCCGTTGTCGTTGGGGCCTAGCACCGTGAAGCGGCCACCTGGAGCTCCAGTCACGGAGCATGCAGACTACTCACCATCGTGGAGCTGGCCGAGTTAGGAACGGGAGGAGCTGTGGTGGTGCGCTGCTGCTGCCCAATCCCGGAGATTCGGAGTCTCCAGCTGCAGGCTGGTGGACGGTAACACCGGGAGCTCGCTGGTCCCTAGTGGGAGACCGCTTTTCGGAGCTCCCGCGGCGGCAACTTCACCCGCCCGAGATGCAGGGTTGAAAATGACCTGGAGCGGGGCCTTACATCGCCCGGCGCGGCCTTAATGACCGCGGGACTTATTTACCATCGCCCGCAAGGGGCTTTGACTTTGACTCTGACATCGGGAGAAGAATGGGGAGTGCAGAGGAGAGATAAGACTTTGCCTTCCATCACAGTGAGGAGGAGATTCACTGTGATGGATGTTTGTGTCAATTGTGTTGTGTCTTGGTTCTTTTCTTTTCTTGTTTGTATGACTGCAGAAACTAAATTTCGTTTTAACCTCAGTGAGGTTCAAATGACAATAAATGGTATTGTATTGTATTGTATTGTATTGATAACAGCTGGGAAGAAAATGTCCCTGAATCTGGAGGTGTGCGTTTTTAAACCTCTGGGTCAAAGGGCCTGTTCTTGTGCTGAACTGTTCTATGTTCAACTTTTTATGAAAGTGAATTCTCACAGAGAATTCCAAAAGTTGCAGTCAGTAATGCAAAATACATTGTGTTGCCAGAGAGAGTAGATTTTCATCTCATTAGGCTGATTGTCTTTTGGTACAATGTTGAAAGCTCTCCAATGAGGTAGATGGGAGGTCAGGACCGATCTCTATTTGGTGAGAGGTCAGTTCAGTTGTCTGATAACAGCTGGGAAGAAACAATCTGGAAAGGGAATTCCAGGATTTTGACCCAATGGTGATGAAGAATTGGGACGGTATTGCCAAGTGTGAACAAGGGAGGAGATCTTGCGGGGGGGCATCTCCTGTCATTGGTGTTAAAGTGAAGGAGAATGTGTCTTTGGGAAATACTATTGAAGAAGTCCTGGTGAGTCGATCATGGAGATGGTACACATCACGGTCACCATGTCCGCGTGGTCAAGGGAGTGACCATTTGGGTATCAATCAACCAGGCTCCTTCTCTGAGGCAATGTCATGCTTACTGGCATCAGTTCTCATTTGCTGGATTGCAATAGTTGTTTTAATTACGTTTAGACCGAAACAGTGAAAATTAAATGGATAATGGGGACTTGGAATCACCTCACAGTCCAATTGAGTCACCTTAATAGCGATAATAAAAGTGAAAACGGTTAAAATAATTTAAAAAGAAAATCAGACCAGTTTATCTACTTTACTCAGGACACCTTCATCCAAAGAATGAAGATCGGTCAAAACAGGTAACCTTATTTCTCTGGAATTTCCTGACATCTGGGAAAAGAGAGGATGCCAGGAAATGACTAAGACCTGACCCGTCAATACGTTTGGTGCCCAAGTTCCAATGATTAAACAGCACAGCGAATAAAAACAGTCTTTTAACTTCCTTCTGACAAACGCATAGTGAGCTGTGAACTTGTGCATTTTTTTTTAAAATCCACTGCGAATGTTTGCATTGCCATTCCTACAGATAATCCGCGCCAAGTCCTGCTGCAGTAAAGACAGTGTTGTCTTAAACTCTCACTGCTGGCTGCTCTTCAGGCTACTGGGGAACCTGACTGCTGAGAAATGCGACAGGAATCCAAGTTCAGTGAAAGATCCAAAGATGTGACGTGGCATATATTTACCCGTCAAAGCTAAAGTATAGAGTCATGGGGTCACACAACATGGAGACTGGCCCTTTGGCCCAACACGCCCATGTTGACCAATATGCCCCATCCACATTTGGCCCATATCCCTCTATCCCTTTCCTATCCATGTACCTGTCCAAATGTCTTTTAAATGGTATTATAGCACCTGCCTCAACTACCTCCTCTGGCAGCTCGTTCCGTAAGTAGCCCCCTCAGGTTCTTTTTAACTCTTTCCTCCCCTCACCTAAAATGTTTGTCCTTTGGTTCTTAATTCCCCAACTCCAAGTAAAAGACTCAATGCATTCACATTATCTATTCCCTTATGATTTTAGACACCTTTATAAGATAACCCCTCAGTATCCTGCACACCAAGCAATAATGGGCTTGTCCCACTTAGGCGATTTTTTTCGGCAACTGCCGGCGACTGTCATAGTCGTAGCAGGTCGCCGAAAAACTGGCGACTGGACCCCCCCCCACGACAATGTTTACAACAACCTACCACCTAGTCGATGTCAATCTACCGACAACTGGCAACCCATTTGGACGTCCACCTACGACCACACCTACGATAACCTACGTCCACCCACTAAGTCCACAAGCTACGACAAGGTACGACCCTGTCGGCGACAACTTAAGTCAATTCAGTCGCCGGTACCTGTCGTCGGTTGACGTAGGTAGTCGCCAATGGAATTCACCGAAGTCAGCATCGGCGACAACCTACATCATCCAGGCAACCACCTACGTCAGGAAAAGTCAAGCTATGCTCATTGGCGTCACGTCAACTGTCGCCGAAAGGTTTTGAACATTTGAAAATCCAGCTGCAACCAGAAAACGCTACAATTCTTTGGGCGACTGAGGAGACTACTCATGCCCATACATGCGACACCCCGGCGACCATGTGGCGATAGCCTAGTCGCCTGTAGTCGTCTAAAAAATTGCCTGTGAGACAGGCCCTTAAGGCCATAGCCTGCCCAATATCTCGCGATAGCTCAGGCACTTAAGTCCTGGCAACATCCTCGTAAATCTTCTTTGCACTCATTCCAGCTTAACAATATCTTTCCTACAGCAGGATGTCCAAAACTAAGCACAATAAGTCAAATGCAGCCTCACATCATCTTATACAACTGTAACATAATTTCATATCCATTTCTTTACATGAATATATCTTCTTGTCAAGTTAGTATCAGTGGTATTGTTGGTGCCATGGTGTCTATCATCAAGGATGTCTACCATCTGGACATAATCTTTCTGCTCCTGCTTCTCACTGCCACCATCAGGCAGGTGGTACAAATGCCTGATGTCCCACACTACCAGGTACAGGGACAACTTCTTCCCTACAACTATAAGGTTCTTTATTGGACCTGCATAACCTAATCCTACCTCGGCAATGGGACATGTGACAGCTTCTTAGAGCCGTTTGTGGTTGACCCTACTAGGCAAGAGGCAATTCTGAGATTTGGTGTTGTACAATGAACCGGATTTACGGTAACTTAAGGTAAAGGAACCCCTAGGAGGTAGTGACCATATTGTGATGAAATGCAACTTACAGTTCGAGAGAGAGAAGATGTAATCAGGTGTGTCAGTTTTACTGTTGAGTAAAGGTAACTACAGACGCACGAGGGAGGAGCTGGCTAAAGATGATTGGAAAGAGATCCCAGCAGGAATGATAGTGGAGCAGCAATGGCAGAAGTTGCTGGGAGTAATTCAGATGATGCAGGATCTTTTCATCTCAAAGACAAAGATTGTAAGGGGAGAATGAAGTGACTGTGGCCGACTAATCAAGAACCTATCCATCTCCGCTTTGCAAACACTCAATGCCTTGCTCTGCACAGCTTTCTGTGGCAATCAATTCCAGATTCACCAACCTCTGGCTAAAGAAATTCCTCCTCTTCTCCATTCTAAAGGTGTGTCCTCTTATTTTGAGGCTGTGTCCCCTGGTCCTAGACGCCCCCACTACTGGAAACATCCTTTCCACACCCACTCCAGGTCTTTCCATTATCTAGGCCTCCATGAGCATCAGTGGGGATCGGGAGCCGCTCCGGTAGAATAAACATGTGGGAATCCGGACATTGAACTCGATAAAATGGCACCACACATGGTGGCGCCGGCCTTATTATATCCAAAATTAATTTCACTGTGTAATGTTTAATTACATAGGTGACCATAGATATCCACTGCACCATCATTATTCGGTAGGTTTCAATGAGATCTCCACTCATCCTTCCAAGTCCAGCAGGTACAGGGCCAGAGCCATCAAACATTCTCATACATTAACCCAATCATCCCCAGGATCATTCTTGTAAACCCCCTCTGGACCCTTTCTAACACCAGCACATCCTTCCTCAGATGTGCAACATCAGTAGGGAAGAAACCAGATACATTAGGATCAGGATTTCCCCCACAGCCTAACATTTTCAGGACTAACTACAAACCTCAGATTGTATCAAACCTCAGCTCCCTGCATTTGGATACTCCAGAGCAACTGAAAATACTTAACCACATCCTTTATGCAGCTTTGTGGATTGACACCCCACCATTGAACACATCTTCCATTAACCCCTTATCAACTCTTTAGGATGCAAGACAGCAACTCGCCAAGGTTATGGTACCAGTGTCTCAGCAGTTTCCACCAGCAACAATATTACAGGGACACCTCATGTTCCCACTGGGATACACATTGCCATTCCAATGTCATCGCAGGTCAGCAACTCAGAACTCCCTACAATTCTGCAGGAGCTGCAGACAACTTTGGCAGTCCATGGAGAATGCACCACAACAAAACATCCCCTCTATAAAACATTAAAAACAAACCAACTGCTCTCACATACTTCGCAGGAGCATAAGCCAGCAAAGTTTTAACTTTGGCCGACATAGTGATGCAGGGGCAGAGCTGCTGCCTTACAGCATCAGAGACCCAGGTTCAATCCTGACCACGTGTGCTGACTGTATGGAGTTTGTGCAGTCTCCCTGTGACCGCGTGGGTTTTCTCCAGGTGTTCCAAATTCCCTCGCACACTCCACAGACATACAGGTTTGTAGGTTAATTGGATTTGGTAAAAATTATAAATTGTTCCTAGTGTGTAGGATAATGTTATGTATGGGGTGATCCCTGGTCGGCACGGACTTGGCGGCTTGAAGGGCCTGTGTCTGTGCTGCATCTCTTTAGACTTTTAGACATTAGGAAAACAGGTCCGTGTCAGCACCAACCATCGATCACCCCGAACACTAACACTATCCTACACACTAGGGACAATTTACAATTTTACCGATGCCGATTAACCTATAAACCTGTACGTCTTTGAAGAGTGGGATGAAACCGGAGCACACCGGAGAAAGCCCACATGGTCAACGTACAAACTCCGTACAGACAGCACTCATGGTCAGGATCGAACCCGGGTCTGTGATGTTGTCAGGCAGCAACTCTACCGCTGCACCCTAGTGCCTCACTTGTAGCGCACCAAAACCATAAAATGACATGCGGCTCCAAAACATTTGGCATGCTCGTGATCCTGACATCTTTCAGTGCATATTCAAGGCCTACTCCAGGATAGCACTCAGGGAATGCTGCATAATAGAGGTGCGTTTTATTTTCAGTTGAGAGAGTAAACTGAAAGCCCCTTGCACAAATTCAAAGTTAATCGAGTGCCAATATTCATCAATGAACTCAACTAAAACATCTGCTCATTATCTCATTGCTGCTTGTAACAGCTTGCTGTGTACAAGTTGGCTTCTGCATTTCTTACATACAGTGAACATCCAGGGGTCATGACAGGCCCTACACAGAGTGTAGCTATAAAATCCTAAAGTGTCAATGGAGGCCATTCAGCCCATCGTTTTTGTACCATATTCTCTGAAGGGGTTCAGATTCTCTCTCGGTGTACAATCGTGAAACATGGAGTAGGAGCGGAGTTCAGCAGGCACTTTGGCCCGCAATCAGCATGATACCTGGCTGGGCGTTCAATCTGCACGTGTTCAGAAACTCCGCTGTGAAGTAGATATCCACATCGCAGAAGAACAAGAGGACGTTGTTTCCCTTCCAAGCACGAGCACCAACATCAAGTCCTTTCCCACGGGAAAAATCCTCCTCCAGGGGAATAAAGGTGTAGTTCTTGTAGTTTGCTTCCCTATATTACAAAGAACAAGATGGATGAAAAGTGACTCCACTGTAAGTATTTTTTCACTGTCCCAATGTTCAGTAGCCACTAGTCTTAATTAACTACAAGATTTATTTTTGAATTGCATGTGAAATTGCCTTTTGTGGAAACAGCAAAACATGATGTGCCTGCAGATTGGGTTTAGATCATTTATGGGGATGAATGGAATACAGTTTGCTCAACAATGATCACACTGTTCGAGATTAGTTTCGAAATACATCGCGGAAAAAGGCCCTTCGGCCCACCAAGTCCATTTCAACCCTGAAGGTGGAACAGTGGTACAGCCGCTACTAGAGCTGTGAGGCAGCAGCTCCACCTGTGGCATCACTGTGCTGCCCCCAATACCGGCTGAGGGCTTTGGCCATGTGCAATCCCAGGGAGGAAGGATATGTCTGGCTAATGGTTGGACTCTGTGGGGAGCTTACAACTGTTTGGTTTATTGAATGACATAGGAGGAAATGATACACGTCATCCCTTGAGAAGAAAGAAACTGCAAAATAGGAATTTCCTGCTGCTGTATCCTGACCTTTTAATCCAATCACCTCCAAAGCTAGAGGAAGGATTTCTGTCTGCTGCCTCTAACGTAGAATGAAAGTTACTCAAATAAAAGGAAATTGTCCCCACAGGACTTCCATGTGTCAATACCACCTCTCCAAACGAAGATGAAGAGTAGCAGAAAAACTCATTTAATAAACTAGCCACTTCAAACACAATCTCACTCCAGTAAAGACTGCATCGTTTGCAGCAAAGACTAATTAGATAACATTGGAAAGATCCTGACTAGTTTTCCTGAACTTCTAAGTGGAAAGAGCCTAATTGTGTCCATTAACAAGATCTAAATAGACATCATCAGTAATAATGATGCATTACCTCCACTTAACACAAATGCTATCCCAATTACTGCATAACTTATTTATTCTCGGATGAACATTGAAAGTAGATTGTGAAGACAACTGTACTGGAGGGATTAGGTATGATATAGTGCATGTGGTGAGGAAGAGGTGTAGTAATCAGCCAGATCAATGGACAACACAGTGGCGCAGCGGTAGAGTTGCTGCCTTGCAACTCCAGAGACCTGGGTTTGATCAATACTACAGGTGCTGTCTGTACGAAGTTTGTACATTCTCCCTGTGACTACATGGAATTTCTCTGGGTGCTCCAGTTTCCTCGCGCATTCCAAAGGTGTACAGGTTTTCAGGTTAATTGGCTTCTGTAAATTGTAAATTGTCCCTAGTGCATAGGATAGTGCTAGTGTACAGGGTGATCACTGGTCTGTTAAACTGTCTTGTTAAAATTCTTTTTTTCATGCTTCTTTGGTTTAAATCTCTTCCACCTGCTCCTTCAAGTGTGTTAGCTCTTTGTTGCAGTTGCTTAAATCTGAGCCTCAACATATAATACCAGCAGGTGGGATGGTAGGCATAGACTCTGGAAGACCGATTGTAGACTTTGGAAGAGGAAGGACCAGGATCCACAAACCTGTCTTAATCGACAGGAGAGAGTCAAAAGCTTAATATTCCTGCAAATCACTGAGGATCTGTCCTGGACCCAGCACATTGATGCAATCACAAAGAAAGCCCATCGATGCCTGTACTTCCTGAGAAGATCGAGGAGATTCAGTTTGTTAGTGAATACTCTCTTGAACTTCTCCAGGTGTACAGTAGAGAGCATATTGACTGGTTGCATCATGATCTGGTTCGGCAACTCGAATTCCCAGGAATGTCGATGACCAAAAGTGGTGAACTCTGCCCATTCCATCACCGGGACTGATCTCCCCATCACTGAAGGGATCTACAAGATTCACTGCCTCAAAAAGGCAGCCAGTATCAGCAGAGACCCACACCACCCGGCTATGCTCTCATTTCACTCCTGCCAACAGGAAGAAGATAGAGGAGCCCGAAAACTGCTACGTCCATTTTCATGAACTTCTTCTTCTCTACAACCATTGAGTTATTAAACACTACAACTTCCAAATAAGCTCTGAACTGCATAGACAGGGGCATTATTTTTTGTCTGGACTCCGTTCATTTGTTTATTACTGAACTTTCTTTTGTTGTTTATTATAGGTTCACAGAGTACTATGTTTACATAGATGAAAGACACAAAGTGCTGGAGTAACTCAGCGGGTCACGCAGCATCTCTGGAGAAAAAGGATGGGTGATGTTTTGGGGCAGGATCCTTTCTCAGACTGAAAGTGATCCTTCTTCAGACTGAATGTAGAGGGAAGCAAACCGGAGATGTTCTTCTACTTTCAGTGCGAAGAAGGGACGGAACTTGAAATGTCACCCATCATTTTTCTCCAGAGATGCTGCCTGACCTGCTGAGTTACTGCAGTACTTTGTGTTTAACCTCAGTATAAATCAGCATCTGCAGTTCCTTTCTACACATATAATGTTTACATATCTGTTGTGCTGCTGTAAGGAAGAATGTCATTGCTCAGTTTTGGGACACATGACAATAAAACCCTCCTGATCCTTGACTAGGTGGCAAGGATTTCTCGATAGATCACCCTACAGGGGCCAGAACTCACCTGGACATGTATTCAAGTATCGCCTTTACTTCAGTCATTTGTTCTGTACCAAAATAAACCACAGTGAGATGAACTCTGCCATCCAGTCGAACACCCACCTCCCTGCAAGACAGAAAGAGAACTACTTTCAGTTTAATACAAGTCAAATTTTCCATGGAAAATTAAAACGAAAACAATTGTATTTGACTCCGAGAGAACAGGATACTCAACCCACTTAAACCTATCATGTGTCAGCTGTGGCACAGCTGGTAGATCTCTCATCCCCGTGTCAGAAGGTGGTGGGTTTCAGCTCTGCTCGAGAGAGCAGCAGAATGTTATGAAGGATGACATTTTAGTGAAGTGTTGTACTGCTGGAAATGCCATTGTTTGAGTGAAATGTTAATCCAGATCGCCTTCTGTTGCATGAATGGTAAGAATAGTATGAACATTGAAGTTACACTTTCAACGTTGATGAGAACCGGGTTGGGTTCAACCCTTCGCTT
The DNA here is from genome assembly GCA_035221665.1 of Okamejei kenojei. Classification (NCBI taxonomy): domain Eukaryota; kingdom Metazoa; phylum Chordata; class Chondrichthyes; order Rajiformes; family Rajidae; genus Okamejei; species Okamejei kenojei. The sequence continues at coordinate 50,384,035 of CM069131.1, read as the reverse complement.
CCTTAGGTCAACTCTTTTGTCTTGCTGATGTCTAGGGCCAGGTTGTTGTTGTTCTGACACCATTGCAAAAGGTTCTCAATCTCCTCCCTGCACTTTGTCTCATCATTGTTGTTGAACTGGCTGATAGTTGTGGTGTTATCAGCAAAATTAAAGATTGGGTTTGCATTGTATTAGGACACACAATTATGGGTGAACAGGGATTAGAGTAAGAGACTGGGCACACAACCCTAACTGCCTCCTGTGGTGAGAGTCATGGTGGAGGAAATATTATAACCAACTTTAATCAACCAAAATCTGCTGATTAGAAAGTCCAGAAGACAGTTGCAGATCGGAGTAACTCAGACCTAGGTCCAAAAGTTTAGGGATGAGCGTATTTGAAGTTATGGGGTTGAAGGTTAAACTGTAGTCACTGAATAGCATCTTGACATATGTGTTCTTGCTGACAAGGTGATTGTAGCGCAACGGACATGGCATCCTCCATAGACCTATGGTTCCTGTGAACAAATTGCAAGAGGTCTCTAGTGCCCAGAAGACTAGCACAGATGTGGACCATTACCATTCTTTCAAAGCACTTCATTAAGGTTGACATTATCGCAATTGGGCAGTAGTCATTGATGGAGATCGCTTTATTTTTTCTTGGGGACTGGTATGGTGGAGGTCTCCTTGGAGCAATTGGGAGCATTAGACGGTGGAATTGAGAAGTTGAAGATTTCAGTGAAGATTGTAGCCAGTTGATTGGCACGCAATTTCAGAACCTGTCCAGGGACTCCATACAGGCATTCACTCTCGTGGAAGCAGATGCGACTTCTGCCAGGAAGATGGGGCAGAAGCAGCAGTGGATGGAGGGAATGTGCTGCGGCATCACTTTTGTTTGCCTGGTCAAAATGGCCGAAAATGCATTGAACTTATCTGGTAGAGATGCTCTGTTGCTAGGATTCGCCCCCGCTCGTAGTCCATGATGGTATACAGTGTATACTGTGCATCTCAAACTGCAAACCATTCTAATCAATCTGCCATTAGATTAGGAGAACCAGTTGATCCAACTTTGGCCCCATTCCCAGATGTTTTGACAGTTGAACAGTCATACAATTTGGGCGTCTAAAAGGATCCAATCCCTTGCTTGTGCAGGCCAAAACAAAGGGGTAAAATACTAGAAACGAGAAGACAGGGGTCCCTCTCGTTTCCCTCTCCCCTGACTCAGTCTGAAGAAGGAACAGTCTGAAACATCACCTATTCCTTTTCTCCAGAGATGCTGCCTGGCCCGCTGAGTTACTCCAGCATTTTGTGTCCATAGTTGATGCAAACCAGCATTGGCAGTTCCTTCCAACATAGAAAGGGTAATTGTCTACTTGAAAAGATTATGGAGGTTTGGGATTATCTGCTCTTAAAAAGCGTGCAGTGTGGAGGAAGGGCATTTCCAATCTCCACAAGCAAGAACAATTCATTATTTTTTTATTGGGCTCAGTCCAATGGACGCAGAGCAAAAGCAGCTAAATGAATCATCCAGGATTTAATTAAATGGAGGGGGAGGCCTGAGGGGCTGGATAAGCTTGCTGCTGCTCCACAGTTGCTCCAATACCTGACCTTCATGATCGTTCTTCCATTGTGTGCTAACACGATGAATTAGTCACTGAGAACTGTCAGGTTTTACGGCGAGCATGCAGTCTAGAGATGTATCATGGATGGTTTCTGAGCACTAAAATTAAAATGATTTCCCAGGAGATACAGTTGTTTTGCAACCTTAATGGTGTGACCAAAAGTGCTGGAAGTAATCTGAACATGAGCGATGTGACCTGGGTGTACGGAAAGGAAATGCAGAGGCTGGCATATATTGAAGAAAGGCACAAAGTGCTGGAGTAACTCAGCGGGTCAGGCAACATCTCTGGGGAAATAGGACGGATGACATTTCGTACCAGTACCCTTCTTCAGACTGAACGTTGATGGGAGGGAACAGTTCCAGAAGAAGGGACCCGACCTGAAAGGTCACCCACCCTTTTCTCCAGATATCCTGCAGAGAGGGCGGCAGAGTGGTGCAGTGTTAAGGGCCTGTCCCACTTTCACAACCTAATTCACAACCTTTTTTACTCGTTGACATTTTTCATCAGGCTAGAAAAACGGCCCGACCTACTTGATGCCACGAGTACCTACTACTGGCATCACGACCTACCTACGACCATGCTGCGAGTATGAGTCAAGGGCAAACCCGGCGGAGGTCGTGAATTAGGTCGTGAAAGTGGGACAGGCCCTTTAATGTAGCTGCCTCACAGTGCCAGAGACCCAGGTTTGATGCTGACTATGGGTGCTGTCTGTATGGAGTTTGTATGTTCTCCCTGTAACTGCGTGGGTTACTGGTACGAAATGTCATCCGTCCTATTCCCCTAGAGATGTTGCCTGACCCGCTGAGTTACCCCAGGTGCTCCGTATCCTCCCATACTCCAAAGACATGCAGGTTTGGAAGTTAAGGAGTTAAGTGTGTGGGATAGTGCTAATGGGTGGTGATCACTGATCGGCATGGCATCGGTGGGCTGAACGGCCTGTTTCCTTGCTGTATCTCTAAAGTATAAGATGCTGCCTGACCCGCTGAGTTATTCCAGTCCATCTTCCATGTGACTTTGGGACTGATATTTATATTTGCACATTGTACAACACTTAGACAGGGCGACAGTTGACGTTTATATCCCTAGTGATGAATGATGGGCCAGACTCGAAGGCAGCGATGGAGTCTTTTAGAACGTGTCGCTGGTGGTGACCTGCTACCTGACAGGAGAAGCCTCATCCAACCCGACAGCTGGAAATTTGCCTCGGCTTCTAACAACTTCCCCCGTCAATCAGCCTTAGTAATGCTAATTCCTTCTTCAGATGCGCAAACCTTAGACTTTGCCTTTACAGCCCGTTGCAAGCAGAGAGATGCAAGATGTATCGATAGCTCTCTATAAGATGCCTGCAAACAATTAGGTGGAGAAGTGACACGAGCCTTCACTCAGTGCGATGCATGCTGTCATGACATCTGTGCCTGGTTACTGCACTGCTGGGAGACTTCAGTCCACGTCCCTGCAGGAAATATGCAGAAGGCCCCACATTGCAGCTGTGCCTCTCGATGGAGGTAGGCAGCCAGCCATCATGCGGTCAGGAATTGGCACTTATTTTTCGTTTTATTTAATAATCTTCACAATGAGACTGACTCACAGAAGCAACACTCAATTGATATTTTATAGCAATGATGAGCAAAGTATTACATTTGTAGAAAGCACACGCCATTGAACAAGGTAGACTTCAAGATGAACAAGGGGGACATTCATTGCATCAACTTTTCAGATTATATTGAATGGTGTGGCTTTAGTTTTGAGGAAAATCAACATTTAAGAGGCTCCTGATGGTTTCTTTTTCAATTTAGTTTAGTTTGCTTTAGAGATATAGCACGGAAACAGGCCGTTTGGCCCACCGATTCCGTGCTACCAGTGATCCTTGCACACTAACACTATCCTACACACACCAGGGACAATTTACAATTGTACCGTCAATTAGCCTATAATCCTGGAGAAAGGCCACGCAGGTCATGGGGAGAATGTACAGACAGTACCCGTAGTCAGGATCGAACCCGGATCTCTAGCGCTGTAAGGCAGCAACTCTACCGCTGCGCCACCCTAAATCCTATTCTAAATAGGACTTGCATGTGCTCTTCAGAGACAGAATGGAGACAGCTGTTACAGACACAAAATGCTGTTATAATCAGGCCTTGCCTGCATTGTACTATATATGAACCTATAGTCACGCTGCAGGATTAAATCATAGTGTGGGTGCCTTTCAGCTACTTGCAGTGTGTTTTTTAATATTTATATTATAAAGGTCAACAGAATAGTGTTGTGTAGGGCTCAGTGCCCAGTACACTGCATATATGGGTCAAATACTCACCCCGCATCTGGAGCCCATCAGGAATATGAACTGGTTACTTGGCTGAAGCAGTGCAATTTTCATTCTGATTTTCCAATCCAATCAAGGCCCCAACCCTCCCCTACCTTGGCAACCCTCCGGTCCCAACCTCTTGCAGATAGAGACTAAATGCTGGAGTAACACAGTGGGACAGGCAGCATCTCTGCCAAAAAGGGATAGGTGACCTTTCGGGTCGAGTCCCTTCTTCAGACTGAGAAGGTATGAAAATGTTCCAAACAAATTGGAAATGTGGAATTCTCAGCCACAGAAGGCAGTGGAGGCCAATTCACTGAATATTTTCAAGAGAGACTTAGCTCTTGGGGCTAAAGGAATCAAGGGATATGGGGGAAAAGCAGGAACGGGGTACTAATTTCAGATGATCAGCCAAGATCATATTGAATGGTGGTGCTGGCTCAAGGGGCCGAATGCCCTATTCCTACACCTATTTTTCGGTTTTCTATGTTTTCTAAATCAGTGCCGGCACTGATGACGAAGGAAAGGTGGAGCCCACAATGGTCCATTGTTGGCTGAGGAAGAGGTGATAACGAAGAGGAACAGCGCTAACAGTAGGTATGTTACAAAACTTACCTTGAGTGGCGCTGCAGTTCTGCCACTCCCCGTGTGCGCAACTTTGGCGCCTTTCAGAGGGGGGCGGGTTTAAAATGCCGTTTTTCTCCAGACAGTTCAAATCGATCCATCTCAGGGGATTTTGTTGCTAAACAGAAATCGCTCCGACATTTGTTTTATGAAGGTATTTTTAAACTACGCTAGATCATTTATTAGCTAGAGTAAGTTTAAAATCATCTTCTAAAGCCATGAACGCCGACAACGGGAAGGATTTTACGTAGGGGATAAAAGAAGGTACACGGTTTATTTTTACATACAAATGTGGTTCTTAGGAAGTCTTTAATCAAATTTTCATATTGCGAAAAGTATATACAAAAAATATATACGAACCAGCAGTGTTTTTCCTGCCGACTGTCGGTTAAATTTACTGCAAACCGCGTCCATCGCGTTCCACTAAAACCCACTCGCAAGTTGATTATTTGCAAGTTGGCCATTAATTTACAGGAATTAAACACTAATTTCCTTCTATTTGGCCTATAAATTCATAAATGCTTCAATCTATAAATATAAATTTGGCCTGAAAATGAGATTTAAAAATCATGTTATATTGTGAATTATTGTGTGAATGTTATTTGGACACTTAGGCAATTTAAAAATATTTATCTTTTCTTCAGAAATGGTTAGATGTTTCGATCTAGTAATTGAATTTTGTAAGTAGCTACAATTAGGTAACTAACTAATTATATGCTTTAATTTAAGGTCATCGAAGTAAGATTGTTTCATATTTGTTTCAGAATGCTTCGATCTATAATAACTGAAAATTTCATTGAGTTCTCTTAATTATTAAGAAAGTTATGGGCTTTTGACTGTTCTAGATCACAGCTTTTGAGTTAAGTCAATGGAAAGGCAATGGGGAACAAGATGCTAATTTCCGAGTATGAAAATGGCCATAACTTTTTTAATACTGAAGATATGAAAGTGAAGGTGTCAAATTAAACTTCTTTTTATGCTTTATCTGATGGGATAAATTGCAGACTTGATTTTTTAAATCTCAAAATGTTGTAACATTGCTACTAACAGTGAATGGGAACAGTGGAACTGGCAGAACAACTAGGGTGGGGGAGGGGTGGAGAGAGGGGGGATGCAAGAGTTACTTGAAATTAGAGAAATCAACATTCAGGTTGTAAACTACCCAAGTGAAATATGAGGGTAGACAAAAATGCTGGAGAAACTCAGCGGGTGAGGCAGCATCTATGGAGCGAAGGATTGGGTGAAGTTTCGGGTTGAGACCCTTCTTCAGACTGATCCGAATCGTCACCCATTCCTTCGCTCCATAGATGCTCCCTCACCCACTGAGTTCCTCCAGCATTTTTGTCTACCTTCGATTGTTCCAACATCTGGAGTTCCTTCTTAAACAAGTGAAATATGAGGTGCTGTTCCTCCAATTAGTATGTGGCCTCTCCCTGACGGTGGAGTTGGCCCAGGACAGAAAGTATGGGAAAGGGAGGGGGAGTTAAAATCTTTGGCAACCTGTCCCGCTGAGTTGCTCCAGCATTTTGTGTTTATCTTCAATGTAAACCAGTATCTGCCGTTCCTTCCAACTATTGCACATCCCTGACTCTTATTCTTCCACCATTGGGTCCTGCACATTGATCTATCCACGTCCTCTACTCTCGACAAACTTCCAACGTGCTCTCACCATAACCTGCTCCGCAAAACCTCATGCACTCATCTCTCTACCCAGATAATATGCACAGCTCAATGTCAAATCTTGCTCAATAAACACTCTTGGGGAGCACCTTGGGAAGTTTCATATTGTTAAAGTTGAATTCAAGTCGTTATTCTTGAAGGTAGACAAAAGTGCTGGAGAAATTCAGCGGGTGAAGCAGCATTTATGGAGCAAAGGAAATAGGCAACGTTTCGGGTCGAAACCCTTCTTCAGACTGATGTGAGGGTGGGTGGGGGGGGGGGGGGGGGGGAAGAAAGGAAGAGGTGGAGCCAGTGGGCTGAGGGAGAGTTGAGAAGGGGAGGAGAAAGTAGGGACTACCTGAAATTAGAGAAGTCAATGTTTATACCGCTGGGGTGCAAACTGCCCAAGCGAAATATGAGTTGCTGCTCCTCCAATTTACAGCGATCCTCACTCTGGTCATGGAGGAGGCCCAGGACAGAAAGGTCAGATTCGGAATGGGAGGGGGAGTTAAAGTGCGGAGCCACGCGGTGGTAAGGTAGGTTATTGCGGACCGAGCGGAGGTGTTCGGCGAAGCGGTCACCAAACCTACGCTTGGTCTCACCGATGTAGAGAAGCTGACATCTAGAGCAGCGGATGCAATAGATGAGGTTGGAGGAGGTGCAGGCGAACCTCTGCCACACCTGGAAAAACTGCTTGGGTCCTTGAATGGAGTCAAGGGGGGGGAGGTAAAGCGACAAGTGTAGCATTTCCTGCGGTTGCAAGGGAAGGTGCCCAGAGAGGGGGTGGTTCGGGTGGGAAGGGACGAATTGACCAGGGAGTCATGGAGGGAGCGGTCTCTGTGGAAAGCAGACAGGGGAGGAGATGGGAAGATGTTGCAAGCGGCGGGATCATGTTGGAGGGTGGCGAAAATGTTGGAAGATTATTTGTTGTATATTATTTGCAGGTAGGGTGGAAGGTGAGGACAAGGGGGACTCTGCCCTTGTTACGAGTGGGGGGGATGGGGAGTGAGAGCAGTCACGGGGTATAGAAGAGTCCCTGGTGAGAGCCTCTTCTTGAAGTTTATTTTATTTTTCCATTGGAAGATGGAACTACCTCTTTACATTGCCAACTGTGGCACAAAATGGAAGGTGTTGTCACTTCTGACATAAGGTTGGGCATTCATTCTCGGAAATGTTCCACCTGCCTCACGCTCATCTTCTTAAAATGTACCTTGAAACCTAGTCACCCATTGTTCAAATATACATTAAAATGTGTGATACACACAAAATGCTGGAGTAATCAGCGGGCCAGGCAGCATCTCCGTTTAGAAGGAATGGGTGAGGTTTCGGGTCGAGACCCTTCTTCAGACTCAAAGTCAGGGGAGAGGGAGGAGTGAAACAGAGAGATCAAAGGGGATGGGGTTCAAGGAAAATGCAGAATAGAATATTGTTAGCTAGGAGAAGGTAACAACGAAGCAAACAAAGATAACATTTAATGAGGAGGACGGTCAGACTGATCGGAGAACTAAGATGGGGGACGGAGGGAGAGGGAAAGAAAGGGTCACTTGAAGTTGAAGTTATAAAATTGTGTACCTTTGTCAGAGATTGTTTGAAGTTGCCTTAATTTTAGCGAAACAGAAACACAACAACCAGATAAATGACCACGGTTGAAACAAAGAATTGCAAATGCTCGTTTATACCAAAGATAGACACAAAGTGTCGGAGTAACTCACAGGGTCAGGCACACAGGGCTCTTAAAAATAGCGGAGTCAGGGGATATGGGGAGAAGGCAGGAACGGGGTACTGATTGGGGATGATCAGCCATGATCACGTTGAATGGCGGTGCTGGCTCGAAGGGCCAAATGGCCTACTCCTGCACCGATTGTCTATCTCTGGAGAAAAAGGATGGGTGACGTTTCGTCAGTCGTCCTTCTTCAGACTGAATCCAATTTTTCCAGAACAATTTAATCAGATCCTTTACTTTGGCCCAGCCACCCAATCCATGGAAGTTGGAAACACATTTGCACTCAATATGAACCCAAAGAAAATTAACATCTCATTTCTGGCAATATGCTGTTCACATTTAATATATTTTCTTATTCTAGATTCTATTTAGCAGTTCATTCATGGTCCAACTCAAGGGAGAAGCAAAAATGTTTGATCCAAATTCTTTGACGTTTTAATTTGTAAAAACCATTTCCCTCCCCAAGATGACAAAAATCCCAAAGTCCTGTGTGTTTTTTGATTTTAAGAAACAGACTAAGCAATGTACATGCTTTCAAGTTCAGGATATCATCAAAAGCAGAAAGGCATTAGTTCCATCTCTAGCCTCATTTTTTTTTAACATAAGAATATATCAGGAAATTTGTCTCATAGCTCAAATATTGTCGGAAGAAATCAGACTTTGGTCATTCACTGTTCCAAAAACTATCCTGGATATGATGATGGAGATGAGATGAAAAAAACTATTCTTTAATGATTTTTGGAAATAACTTAGAATTTAGGAAACTATTCAAAAGCCATTCCGACCATCAAATTCATGCTAGTTTTTCCAAACTATCCAGTCAATCCCATTCTCCTATTTCTTCCCCAACAGACCTGGACATTTTTTTCAACAAGCATCCAATTCCTTATCAAAAGCCTGCGCTGACTCGGTTTCCATTCAGTGAGCCCCAGAAATATATCTGCACAGAATATTCTTTTGACACCAAGTTATTGTGGTTATGTTTTAGTCCAGGTCCTGGTCGTCAGGCTGAGGTGGACGGGCCGCCCGGCCGAGAACCAAGAGGATGCCCGCAGAGGGGGGGCCGAGGACCAAGAGGGTACCAGGCGGGGGTGGGGGGGGGGGGGGGGGGGGGGGGGCGCCAAGATCGAACAGGGACCAGCATGACTCTAATGAGCACTTTTTGTAACTTTGTTAGCACCAGAAATGTGGCGACTCTGTGTACTTTGTGTGCTGTATGCAAAATAATTTCACTGTACATTGGTACATGTGGCAATACAGTATCATCATCATGTCTTTGGACTAAATGGTGGCAATCAGTATGACATACTATTAATATGCTTAACTGTGTGATTACACACTTTTCTCTTCAGTCAAGTTATAAAGGATTTTGGCGAGGCTGCATTTAGAGCATTGTGTTCAGTTCTGGGCACCACGTTATGGGAAAGATGTTGAGAATCTGCAAATGGTACAGAGCAGATTTATCGAGGTTGCCAGAACTCGAGGGTCTGGGCTTTAGGGAGAGGTTGAGCAGGCTTGGACTATATTCCTTGCAGCGCAGGAGGATGAGGGGTGATCTTATAGAGGTGTATAAAATCATGAGAGGAATAGATGGGGTAGATGCACAGTCTCTTGCCCAGAGTAGGGGAATCAAGAACCAGAGGACATAGGTTTACGTGAAGGGGGAAAGATTCAATAGGATTCTAAGGGGTAACATTTTCACACAAAGGATGGTGGGTGTATGGGACGAGCTGCTGGAGGAGGTAGTTGAGGCAGGGACTATTGCAACATTTAACAAACAATTAGACAGTGCATGGATTGGACAGGTTTTGGGACTAGTGAATGACTCTATAAGCAATATAATCCTATTCTAAAAGCCATGAGCTTGCACCCCATGACATCTCATCTCTCAGTCTCCCAAGTTCAGATAGACCGAGTCTGTAATCTTGAGTCAGGTAGCAACTGTGCAATGGCAAGATCATTTTCATTCTGACAACAGGAAAAATAAATGGTTTACTCTTCATGACATCCTCGAATTAAAATCTAAAGGTATATTAGTCTGTTTAGTGAGGCGTGAGAGGAATAGCAGAGCAAGAGGGGTGCAATGGAAGGGAAAGAACAGATGGGAAAATGAATTAGAAAGAGATCAGATGAAAGAGGTAGTGAGAAATACGGTTTAAAAAAGGAAAATAGAAAGATATATTTCATGACAGTTTTACAAAGAGACAGCATACATCTGGTCAAGAGCTGATCATGATTTCTTTCGAGAGGTGTAGCATGTCAAAGCAGCATGGGCAGCTGGAACTCATTTAGGACATGTGGAAATCTATTCCCCTCAGCTTTCCCATAACAGCTGAACCGCTAAAGAATCGTCATCTCTTGGAATAAAGGAGCCACAATCCACCACAAGTTGTATTTACATTCCTTCCAACTAGCATAAGCAGAAAAGGTTTATAGCAATTCAATTCCGTCCGCTTTAATCGCTAATAACAGGTTGTAACTCAAGACATTTGCAAAGAGAGATCTGACAACTGTTCGTGTGGAAATCTCTGGAAGCCTTTGTCCCCCGAGGGCAGCACCAATATTTGAGGTTTTGCTCTCAATCCTCATCTGATCTCATGTGAGATTCACAGGCAGCGTACAACATGGCGCACACATTGGACAAGGTGGAATACAGATGGTGACTATAAGTTAGCTGGTGATTATTTTTTGCCTTTGTTAACACAATCAATAGAAGATCTGTGCACAAATATGAAGTTTCTACCACAGATTGATAACCATCTTTAATCATACTTCAATGTTATATCGTGCACTAAATGTTGTACCCTTTATCCTTTCTCCGTGCTCTGTGGACGGCTAGATCTTTTCTTTGACTGGATAGTACACAAAGATGCTGATCAGCAGCAGCATCTAACGAAGGAGATAGGCGACGTTTTCGAGACCCTTCTTCAGACTTCAAGATCCTTCTTTTCACAGTGCCTCTGTACACAGACAATAACACTAAACTGCTGTGCCCTCTCTTCCAACCATTGAAGTGATTCGAAGATGAACACATTGCTGCATAGCAATAGCCTGGAGTAACGGCCCGGTAATTAAACTTCAAAATAATGTTGTTCAAGGGATAAATATTAAGCAGTATACCAAGAACATCCTTGCCCTTAATTGCTCTTAATGAGATTGCCGTACAGTCAAACAGCAAGGAAACAGGCCAATGGAGACACAAGGAACAGCAGATGTAGCAATCTTGAACAACTGTAGCATAACATCCAAACCTCTATACTCATTATGTTTAAGAAGGAACTGCAGATGCTGGAAAATCGAAGGTAGACAAAATTGCTGGAGAAACTCAGCGGGTTTCGGCCCGAAACGTTTCCCATTTCCTTCGCTCCATAGATGCTACCTCACCCGCTGAGTTTCTCCAGCATTTTTGTCTACCTTCTATACTCATTACCCTGCCTGGTGACCAGTGTCCGGGGTAATGGGGAGAAGGCACGAGAATGGAATTAGGAGGGAGATAAATCAGCCACGATTGAATGGCAGAGTAGACTTGATGGGCTGAATGGCCTAATTCTGCTCCTATCACTTATGACCTTATGAAGGCCAACGTACCAAAATATTTTTTGAGCACTCTTTCTACCCGTGATGCCACTTTCAAGGAACTTTATACCTGCACCCCTAGATCCTTTTGGTCTACAACACTTCCAGGCTCCTGCCATTTATTGTGAAGATCCCGTCCTGTTACGACTTCCCATAATGCAAAACCTTCCACTTATCCGCATGAAACTCCATTAACCACTCCTCTTCCCATTTGCCCAACTGATCAAGATTATGAATATTTTTTTATAACCATCTTCGCTAGCTACGATAACATCCTGTTTAGTACCATCTGCAAACCTAAAATAATACCTTCTACACTCTCTTCCAAACCATCGATATAAACCACAAACAGCAATCAGCCCAGCACCAATCCCTGAGGCACACCACTAATGACAGGACTCCAGTCCCTGGGTCCCATGCGATCTAGCCTTCCCAAGCAGCTTAGAATGCGGAACCTATCAAATGTCTTGCTGGAGTCCATATAGACAATGTCTAAGGCTATGCCCTCAACCACCTTTTTGGTTACTTCATCAAAATAAAACCCAATTCATAAGACATCATCTCCCACATACAAACCATACTGACCATACCGGATCAGCTTTTCTATCCACTGTGTGGGGCTGTCTATGTTAAAGACTGTCGTGTTCTGTGCTCTTTTTTTATCCGTATGGCTGTATGGTGACCACACATTTCAATGTACCAATTGGTACATGTGACAAATAAATGGGGGGATCTCATAGAGACTTACAAAAAATTCTTAAGGGGTTGGACAGCCTAAATGCAGGAAGATTGTTTCCGATGTTGGGAAGTCCAGGACAAGGGGTCACAGTTTAAGGATAAAGGGAAGTCTTTTAGGACTGAGATGAGAAAATAATTTTTCACACAGAGAGTGGTGAATCTGTGGAATTCTCTGCCACAGAAGGTAGTTGAGGCCAGTTCGTTGGCTATATTTAAGAGGGAGTTAGATGTGGCCCTTGTGGCTAAAGGGATCAGGGGGTATGGAGAGAAGGCAGGTACGGGATACTGTGTTGGATGATCAGCTATGATCATATTGAATGGCGGAGCAGGCTCAAAGGGCCGAATGGCCTACTCCTGCACCTATTTTCTATGTTTCTATGTCATAGCATGGAATAATATTCAGGATGCAAATAACAATAGAAATGTTAGCTAGATCAAGAATTCTAAATAAAACCTCCAACGTGACCCCTCCACTCGCCACATCTTCCCATCTCCCCCCGTCTGCCTTCCGCAAAGACCGCTCCCTCCGCAACTCCCTTGTCAATTCTTTCCTTTCGCTCTACCCCTTCCCTGGGCACTTTCCCTTGCAACCGCAAGAAATGCTACACTTGTCCCTTCACCTCCCCCCTCCACTCTTTTCAGGGACCCAAGCAGTCCTTCCAGGTCGACAGAGGTTCACCTGCACCTCCAACCTCATCTACTGCATCCGCTGCTCCAGATGCCAGATGATCTATATCGGTGAGACCAAGCGGAGGCTTGGCGATCGTTTCGCCGAACACCTCCGCTCGGTCCGCAATAACCAAGCCGACCTCCTGGTGGCTCAGCACTTCAACTCCCCCTCCCATTCCGTATCCGACCTCTCGGTCCTGGGCCTCCTCCACGGCCAGAGTGAGCAACACCGCAAGTTGGAGGAACAGCACCTCATATTCCGCTTGGGGAGTCTGCATCCTCTGGGTTTGAACATTGAATTTTCTCAATTCTGTTAACCCTTGCTGTCTCCTCCCCTTCCCACCACACAGCACCACCCTCTCCTCAGCCTCGGGCCCTTGGTATTCCCTCTATCTCCCTCCCCCACCCTAGTCGCACTAGCTTCTCATTTTCACACCACAAACAGCTTACAATGGCTTGTTCCCTTTATCATCGATACTTTTTTGCATATCTTTCATTCATTGTTCTTTATCTCGCCACATCACCGTCTATATCTCTCGTTTCCCTGATCCCTGACCAGTCTGAAGAAGGGTCTCGACCCGAAACGTCACCTATCTCCTTCGCTCCTTAGATGCTGCTGCACCCGCTGAGTTTCTCCAGCCTTTTGTGTAACCCTCGATTCTCCAGCATCTGCAGTTCCTTCTTTAAAACTCTAAATAAACCTTTGTGTACAAGTGGGATGTACAGTGATTTGATGAAGCTCACTGAACCCATCATCAATTAGATCACAGAGATACATCTAAAATATGTACATGGTTTACTAAGCTTAGTTTATTGTCACATGTACTGAAGTACAGTGAAAAGCTTTTTTTGTTGGGTGCTATCCAGTCAGTGGAAAGACTGTATTACAATTAAGCCATCTACAGGATAACGAGAACAACATTTAGTGCTAGATAAAGTTCAATAAAATCCAATTAAAGATAGTCTGAGGGTCCCCAATGAGGAAGCTGGTAGGGCTGGACAACTCTCTAGTTGTTACTTGGATGGTTTGTCTACCTGATAACCGTTGGGAAGAAACGGTCTCTGAATCTGGAGGTGTGCATTTTCACACTTCTGCACCTCTTGCCTGATGGGAGACGGGAGAAGGGGGGAGTTTCTGGGGTGCAACTCATCCTTGATTATGCTGCTGGCCTTGCTACGGCCGTGCGAGGTGTAAATGAAGTCAATGGAAGGGAGGTTGGTTTGCGTAATGGTCTGGGCTGCGTTCACAATTGCCTGCAATTTCTTGCGGTCTTGGATGGAGCTGTTGATGCATCACAATGAAATATTTTCTGCAGCGTGTCTGTGGAACCATCTCCAAGATAGTTGTGCTTCAAATATCTCAGAGATCCTGATAGTGCTGGTTAAGTATAGAAGAGACTTTGCCCAGTGCAGAACTGGTTAAGGACATGCTGACATTGTGACACTTTGAAACCAGGAGCAATTCTTCTCATGCAAAGAGAAGGTGTTCTAAAATCTGAGAAAGTTTGTGAAAACTGAAAAAAAAACCTCATTAACAGTGCAGAGTTACATATTGTGCACTGGACTGAATTCTCTCTCCCCTTCCCTCCTCCCACCCCATGGGGCGAGAGGGCAGTGCCATTCTTTATCTGAGCCTTAAGCAACATCAGGAGAGCAGATAATCGAGTCATTCTTCCATCCCCATCTGCAAGATCAGATTCCACATGAACTGCTGCGTTTCCCGACACTCAAAAGCACTTCCTCAGCTGCGAGGCGCTTCAGAAATTCAAGTGAAATACAAGCATTTCCTTTATTTGTCACGTTCTTTCCTTTGTTTAAAATAATGTCCGGACATCTGAAATAAACTTAAAATAACATTCACAACTCATGAAACAAAGAAGAATATATGGACAAGGTCCTGCAAAAGACCCAGTTCCGTCTACTGACGCTTCACTCTCTCTGCTCCTCCAGCCAAAGTGCAGGAGGCTTCACATAAAGAATCACCATGGTTTACAAGAAACAGAGATCTCCCTTCATTTGCCGTAATTGCACCTTGTTCAGGACTTCGTTGGCATTTAAATACATTTGAACCCCCGTCATGTTGTAAGGATTTACTACGAGTTGCAACACGTATCACTCCAAATTAGAGATTAGTGGTTTCAAGACCAGCTCTACAGCCAAACACAAGAATATCGCCTAGTTTCCAATACAATACCGAGACTCTCCTATGCTATTAGAGGTTCAGATGAGACAGCAAACAAGTCCCAAAAGTTTTTTCCGGGTAGAGGAAATTATTTCACTTAATCACAAGGTCCTGGCCAACATTAGTCCATTTTGCGATTAGGTTGGAACTTGACATAGATCCATCATCAGTCATTTGCTGTCCCCTGCATAATGAGGCTCTCTGCATGTCTGTCTCAGTCTGGCAGTACTGGTGGCAGCCCTCCCGAGAGGGAGTGAAGGTTACAAGAAGCTGCAATTCATTCACGCTGCGTCCAGCTTAGCATTTTGCATCAGGGCAGCACAGTGGCATAGCTGGCAGATCCACTGCCTCACAGCGCCAGAGACCCGGGTGCAATCTTGACCATGGATACTGTCCGTGTGGAGTTGGCACGTTCTCCCTGCGATGTGTAGATTTCCTCCAGGTGTTTTTTTTAGTTTTGTTTAGAGATACTGCTTGGATATATGCCCTTCGTCCCACCGATCCCCATACACTAGCACTAACCGACACACACTAGGGACAATTTTCACCAAAGTACGGCTTTGGAGTACGGGAGGAAACCAGAGCAGCACAGGGGGGACATACAAACTCCGTAAGACAGCACCCTTAGACAGGATTGAATCCAGGTCTCTGGCGCTACAAGGCAGCAACTCTACTGCTGCCCCAGTTTCCTGTTGTGCCAGTTTCCGCCCACATCCCAAAGACGCGTGGGGTTGTAGGTTATTTGACCTCTGTAGACCTCAACCAGGAAGTGGCGGCGCTGCCTTGCACCTGCGGCTGCGGCTCGTCTGCAGTCCGTTTGTCTTTTCTGTTTTTGGTTTTCTTCTGTCCCATTTTTACAGTTTATTTCAGTTTATTTAGTTGTGTATGTGTGGGGGTGGTGGGTGTAACATGGTTTTTGACTCTTCCTTCGGGGGGGGGATGCGACCTTTCCTGCCGTCTCCGTGTCGGTCTGCGCTGAGGCCTATCGCGGAGCTGGCGGCCTCCAACTGCGACCGACCTTCAGGCTGCGGAGGCAGAGCCAGGACTTACCAACGCGAGGCTGGCCGACTGCGGGGCTGTGGTTGCGGGGCGACCCAACTTCCGACCCGACTTTGGAGCCAGTGGACGACATCATCGGGAGCTCGAGTTCTGTTTCCGAACCTCCCGCAACTACAGCTGCGGCCGCTGGACTGGAGGGCGGCAGCTTCGACTGCCCCGGGCCGTGGAGTTTGAACCGACCCATTTGCGGAGCATGGATTCAGCCGCGGGACTTGCCTACCCTCACCCGGCGGGGCCTCAACATCGGAGGCTTGGATCGCCTCAGTGTAGAGGGAGAGCAAGGAGGGAAGAGACAATGACTTTGGGACTTAAACTGTGTTGAGTGTTTGTTATTTATTCTATGTTATGACTGCAGGCTAAACCATTTCGTTGCACTGTAAAGTGCAATGACAATAAATTGAATCAAATCAAATCAAATCAATAGATAGCCCCTAGTGTGTAAGAAGTGTATGCGAAAGAGGAATAACATAGAACTAGTTGGAAAAGGTGATCAATGTTTGGTGCGGACTCAGTGGTCTGAAGGACAGATTTTCCTGCTGTATCTTTCAATCAATCTATTTCAATCATTGTGGTCGCCCCTGCACCAGAGAAATCAAACAGATTGAGTAATTGCTTTAAAGGAAACTGCCGTCCAGTTTGCTGAATAGACCACCAAGGGCGCCGGGGAGATGGCAGCCCTGCCGGCAGTCTGTTTCGTTTTTTCATCTTTTTGTTATTTTTAACGTTTGTTAAAATGTTTATTTTGATGTACTTCTGTTTGTTTTATGTAGGGGGAGGGAAGAGGGGATCGGGGGAAACTTTTTTTTCCAATTCCTACCTTCCCGGAGATGTGATCAATTTTTCGGATCACATTCTCCGGGCTCTGTGGCCTACCATCGCTGGAGCTGGAGGCCTCCTCGGACTGTCGTGAGCCCAACCGTGGGGCGCGGACTTACATCGGGGCGGATCCCTTGCCTGGGATCGCTCCCACCGCGGCCTGCGGACTTACCATCAAGGGCTCGTAGTCTCTGGGGAGGCTAGTCGGGAGCTCCAACGCCGCAGAAGGTTCGACCAGCCCCGACGCGAGGTTCGATCGCCCGGCGGGGGGGGGGGGGAGCTGGCAACCCCCCGATACAGGAGCTGAACTCCTCGACGTGGAGGGCCCGAATGCCGCCGGCTACGGGAGTCAAGACCGTCCCGTCCACAGAGGGCTCGAGGCCCCCGACCGAGGAAGAACAAATGGAAGGACTTGAACTTTATTTCGCCTTCCATCACAGTGAGAAATGTGTAGGAGTCACTGTGGTGGATGTTCATGTCAAAATGTTTTGAGTCAGTGGCTTTTAATTGTATGACTGACCTGGCCAGTGAAATTCCTCATATGTTGCAAAACATACTTGGCAAATAAAATCTGATTCTGATGCAAAGGTAACCTTAAACATCCAGTTGTCCATAAATTAAATTCTCCTTTCCACTCCTGCTTGGACCCAATTGTGTTTAACATGCAGTTCCCACAAAGTCCAAAAAGGCTCAAGGAACTGCACGTCTTACATCAAAGCACGCTGCAACTCTCGAGGTTCTATACCAAATACAACAATTTCAGGTAGCTACTGTAGTTGTTCCTGCTTGCGTTAGAACTGTCCCTGTAAGTTCACTCACCTATAACATTAACTCACTTTTTTTCTCTTTGCAGATAAAGACCTCATCTTTGGTATTCCAGAATCCCTGCACAATTCCTACAGTTTTTGCCTGTCTACTGCCCTCATTCATCTCCCTCTATTTTCAATGCTCCAGATATGTCAGCTACGATGAATAAACCTCCATCACCCTTCCCCCACCCATACCACTTCCTCCTAGATACTTTCCACTGCAAACACAAATGGTGTACATCTGTCCTTATATTTTCCCCCTCACATCCACCCAGGGACCCTGGCAGACATTCCAGGTAAAACAGAGGATCACATGCACACCCTCTAATCTCACCTACTGCAAAATGTGTTCCCGATGTGGCCTCCTTTCCATCGGCGAGACCAAGCGTAGATCTAGCGACCATTTCACTGAACACTTGTGCTTGGTCTGCCAGGGCTGCGGGTTCTCCCAGTTACCAACCATTTTAACTCCCATTCCATCATGGCTTTTCTGCTTGGGTATCCTCTATTGCTAGAGAGGCCACATGCAAACTGGAGGAAGAGCACCTCTTATTCTGCTTGGGTAGCTTACAAGCTAAGGGCAGGTACACTGAGTTCTTCAATTTTAGGTAACCAAACGAAAAAAAAACCTTCTTTCTCTCCTTCCTTGTTATTGAGGGAGCGCAGCGTAGGTTCACAATTCCCAGGATGGCAGGACTGCCATATGCTGATAGAATGGAGATGCTGGGCTTGTATACTCAAGAAGGATGAGAAGGAATCTCATTGAAACATATAAGATTATTAAGGGTTTGGACACGCTGGAGGCAGGAAACATGTTCCCGATGTTGGGGGAGTCCAGAGCCAGGGGCCAGAGTTTAAGAATAAGGAGCAAGTCATTTAGAACGGAGATGAGGAAATACTTTTTCACACAGAGAGTTGTGAGTCAGTGGAATTCTCTGCCTCAGACAGCGGTAGAGGCCGGTTCTCTGGATACTTTCAAGACAGAGTTAGATAGGGCTCTTAAAGATAGCGGAGTCAGGGGATATGGGGAGAAGGCAGGAATGGGGTACTGATTGGGGATGATCAGCCATGATCACATTGGATGGGGGTGCTGGCTCGAAGGGCTGAATGGCCTACTCCTGCACCTATTGTGCTCCACCTGGACTTGTACCTATTTTTCCCCTTCCCCCTCCACCTACATTCCTTCCTTTGTGCTTACATTTCATGCCTCATCTATCCTTATCTCTCACCTTTTGTCTTTTCATCTCTGGCCTTTGTTCATCTATCGGCAAACCGCGCTCACCAGTATAAACCCATCACTCGCCAGGCTTTGTCCTGCTGACCACTCTTCCAGCTTTCACCTCCCACCCACAATCAGTCTGAAGAAGGGTCCCAACCCGGTTCTCCAGAGATGCTGCCTGACCCACTGAGTTACTCCAGCACTTTGTCTCTTTTTGTTTTTGTAAATCAGGACTTGCAGTTCTTTGCATCTCCATCACCCGCTTTTGGGTGGTAAAAATAATATTTGTGCCAGCCAACATATTAACTCTCTTTCCTGATTAGTATGGGTGTAAAGGGTGATGGGGAGAAGGTAGGAGAATGGGGTTAGGAGGGAGAGATAGATCAGAATGGCAGTGTAGACTTGTTGGGCCAAATGTCCCAATTCTACTCCTATCACTTATGATCTTTCTCTTTCCATAACTGCTGCCGAACCTACTGAGTGTTTCCAGCAACTCCTGTTTTCATTTCAAATTTCAAACACCTGCGACGTGTTTATTTTTCACTTAAAAGATTAACTTTTCTTTAGATCTCAGCATGATCCTGGAAAGTTTCAATGAAAAGTGAATTTTGACATAGCAGAAAATATCGAGTAAATCTTGGCAGAGATCAATAGATTAGTCTTACAAGTCACACAGTTACGCTGGCACGCACATACAGTGAAAAACAAAGTCAGATACCAGCGTGAAGGCAAAACTACAACAATATGAATATGTAGTCCCACTTTTTCCATTCACTCTCGAAACAAGAGGGACAATTTACAGAGGCCAATTAACCTCACAATTCGCACATATTTGGGATGTGGATGGAGACCGTGAACACCTGGAGGTAACCGGGCAAAGGTGCAAACTCCACACAGACAGCACCCGAGCACAGGATCGAACCCAGGTCTCTGGCCCTGTGGGGCAGTGGCTCCACCTGCTGAGTCACTGTGCCAACCTTGAAAGGGCATGGACTTGAAACACCAGCTCTGCTTCTCACTCCATATGTGGTGGCGTATCACATGCATGAATCTCCATATTTTATTAAAGTGCACCCTCATTTATGATCACCTTAACAAGGTGATCATAACCAGACTACTCTTGGATTACTGTGTGCAGTCTTGATCTTCACAATCAAATGAGGATGCACTTGTCTTGGAGTTGGTGCTGCGTTGATTCAAGAGATTGGCTCCAGGGATCTCCTCAGAAGATCGACTAGCACCCACTCGAAAAAAAATAAGTGGTGATCTCACCAAGGCATGGAAGATCCTGAAAAAAAGTAGAGGCTGCAAGCCAAGAAACGGATCCAAAAGAGGAGTTTAAGCATCAGCCGATGCATTATCAGCGAGCATGACTGATAACTCTCAGGATGTCATCTTGAAGGGAAAATATCCACTGCTTTGATGTAGCCTGGCCAATGCGACTCAATGAGATTGACTTTTTATTGCCCCCAAAGAAATAGCCTAGCAGGTTACAGCAGGTAGCAATTTTGGGCGGCACAGCGGTAGAGTTGCTGCATTACAGCGCTGGACACCCAGGTTCGATCCTGACTACGGGTGCGGTCTGTACGGAGTTTGCATGTTCTCCCTGTGACCACGTGGGTTTTCTCCAGTGCTCTGGTTTCCTCCCACTTTCCAAAGATGTGCGGGTTTGTCGGTTAATTGGCTTCTGTAAATAGTTCCTAGTGTAGGATGGAACGGTACGGGATGTTGTTTGGTCTGCATGGACTCAGTGGGCCAAAGGGCCTGTCTACACGCTGTAATCTCTAAACTAAAATCATTTGTACTATATTGGCATGAAAAATCTTGGACAGCAGCATTTCAGTAAGTGGACGGTCTTCACCAAGGAATGGCAATAATTACGGGTCTTGTCTATAATGTTACGTGGGTCAAATTTTTATAGTTTAGAGAAACACGCAGTACTGAAACAGGTCTTTCGGCTCTCACGCCGACCATCGATCATCTGTTCATACTAGTTCTATGATATCCCACATTCTCATCTACTCTCAACACACTTGGGGACAATTTTAGAGGCTAATTAACCTACAAACCCGCAAGTCTTTGGGATGTAGGAGGAAACCGGAAAACCCAGTTTCACGGGCAACACCCAAGGTCAGGATTGAATTCAGGTTTCTGGTGCTGTGAAACAGCAACTCTACCAGTTGACCTGTAGAGAATGATCAAGAGGCTGGGTTTGCTTTGCTTTCTTTTCGAAGTGTCAAGTTCCCCCACAAAGCATATTGGATGCAGAAGATATGAAACAGAAGGAAATCAATGGAAGCAAGCAGTACTTCCAAAAGCATACAATGGTACAGGTGTCAGGAAGCAGATGGAGTCCGGAACGCCTGCAATGTAAGCCGAGGCTTATGAAGCAACTTTGCATCTGTTCTGTTTGCATACTGATTGCTGAATCAGCATTTGGACATGGCTCATGTTTTTAAACAATCTAACACTTGGCATCATTTCATGGTCAGACCACCAGGACCAGGTCTGCTTTATATTTGGTCTGATCGGATTTGAATTTCTAATCCCTGTGCAACTTATCAAATTTGCTAGACCACCATTTCTCCCAATTCCAATCCATTCCACTCTTCCTAAAAGTTCAGTTCAGTTAATTGTCGACTGGGCTGGGCACCATCTTGAGGTTTTTGGAAGATTTATGAATTATGACATTGTCTTCAGATCAACATCTCCATTCACCCCATTAAGGAGATTCTGGATCCTGACGAGAACCAGCATTTAAAATCATGACATAAAAGCAAAATGCTGAATGTCTGAGAGAGAACAGGTAATAATGGAAATACTCAGCAGGTTAAGCAGGATCTACGGGGAGAGAAGCCAAATTAGTGTCTCGGGTCAATCAAACCGTGAAACTTTTGTTTCTTTCTCTTCAGATTCTACTTAACATATAATATTTCCAGTCTTTTCCATTGGATTTTAGGCATATCTCAGATGGGTGGAAAGAGTGGATGATTTTGCTATTGAGGAAGAATACTACTGTGTATACCCTGCACAGCCTCAACCTTCCCTGGGCCTGACAGGTTCAACCTTAGGGAGATTTTACTGATTATTTGTCTGTCCCACAACACAATTTCCCAACATTTATTTTGCCTATTTGTTCCCTTTACTAAGTGAACAGAAATCTAGCAGTTTGTCCTCTGGCCAACTTTCTCTTTCCAGAGGTGTGTCATTTTCTTGCCAACTAAATGTCCAGATTTGGATTTTTTGAAATATCTAGCATGTAAAGTGGTGTACAGCTGGTAGAGCTACTGCCTTACAGAGCCAAAGACTCGGATTTGATCTCGACCTCGGGTGCTGGCTGTGTTGCGTTTGCACATTCTGCGTGGGTTTCCTCCAGGTGTTCCGGTTTCCTCCCACATCCCAAAGACGTGTGGGTTTGTAGGTTAATTGGCCTCTGTAAATTGCCCTAGTGTGTCATGGGATAACTAGTGTGAATGGGTGATCAATGGCGAGTGTGGACTTGGTGGCCCTGAAAGGCCTGTTTTCATGCAGATGCAGTATAATGTGGATAAATGGGCAAATGCAGTATAATATGGATAAATGTGAGGTTATCCACTTTGGTGGCAAAAACAGGAAAGTAGACTATTATCTGAATGGTGGCCGATTAGGTAAAGGGGAGATGTAACGAGACCTGGGTGTCATGGTACACCAGTCATTGAAAGTAGGCATGCAGGTGCAGCAGGCAGTGAAGAAAGCGAATGGTATATTAGCATTCATAGCAAAAGGATTTGAGTATAAGAGCAGGGAGGTTCTACTGCAGTTGTACTTGGTGAGGCCACACCTGGAGTATTGCGTACAGTTTTGGTCTCCTAATCTGAGGAAAGACATTCTTGCCATAGAGGGAGTACATAGAAGGTTGACCAGACTGATTCCTGGGATGGCAGGACTTTCATATGAAGAAAGACTGGATAGACTCGGCTTGTACTCGCTAGAATTTAGAAGATTGAGGGGGGATCTTATAGAGACTTACAAAATTCTTAAGGGGTTGGATAGGCTAGATGCAGGAAGATTGTTCCTGATTTTGGGGAAGTCCAGGACAAGGGGTCACAGTTTAAGGATAAGTGGGAAGTCTTTTAGGACCGAGATGAGAAAATCATTTTTCACACAGAGTGGTAAATCTGTGGAATTCTCTGCCACAGAAGGTAGTTGAGGCCAGTTCATTGGCCATATTTAAGAGGCGGTTAGATGTGGCCCTTGTGGCTAAAGGGATCAGGGGGTATGGAGAGAAGGCAGGTACAGGATACCGAGTTGGATGATCAGCCATGATCATATTGAATGGCGGTGCAGGCTCAAAGGGCCGAATGGCCTACTCCTGCACCTATTTTCTATGTTTCTATGCTGTATCTTTAAACTCTAAAGGTACTGTTCCATACTTCTACTGATGTGTCATGTCCTCTCAACAAACTCCTAACAACAGAAGTAGAGCAAAGCTGGTGCTAAAGGAAAAACTTGTACTTACCTAATCCTTTACACAACCTCAACACATCCATATGCCTTTCCCAGTCAATTAAGACATGTCATTGTAAAGCAGCTAGCAAGACAGCCAGTTAGCACACAGCAAGCTTCCACAACTAATAGTGCACCAAGAAAGAGATTTTGTGCAGTATTATAGACATTTATCCCTACAACTAGGACGGCGGTAGAGTTGCTGCCTTACAGTGCCGGGGACCTGATTATGGGTGCTTGTCCGCATGGAGTTTGCACATTCTCCCCGTGACCTGCGTGGGTTTTCTCCGGCATCTCCGGTTTGTAGGTCAAGTGGCTTGGTATAATTGTAAATTGTCCCTAGTGTGTGTGTGTAGGATAGTGTTAGGGTGCAGAGATGGGTGCAGAGCTGGTTGGTGTGGATTTGCTGGGCCGAACAGCCTGTTTCTGCATTGTATCTCTAAACGAAACTGAGAGAAAGTATGAGCCTTCCTTCAACAACATGGAAGCATTAAGCTACCTCAACTATGACCCCGTGAGATTTTCTGGACCGACCAGTGGGGGAAAGAACAGATCTTCCTTTGTCTGTGTTAGTGATATGGTAGGCCAAGTCCACACTCATCTTTATCTGTACACTTTATTCATGTATAATCTTTTCTTTGACTGGATAACACACAAAACATTTTCACTGTACCTCAGTACACGTGACAATAAACTAAACAGTACCTTTGAATAATTGTTCTTTTATCTGCAGGCTAGGTCAAAACCCAAAATAGAGCCCATGATGCAAGTCAAAATGTGCCAGGATTTCATTTCATCTACTTTATTCACAGAGGGGGGTGGGTATATGAAATGAGCTGCAAGAGGGAGTCGAGTCAGGTTCAATAATAACTTTTAAAAGACACTTGGGCAGATACTTGGATAGGAAAGGTTTAGAGGGATATTGGCCAGTTGTGGGCAAATGGGACTAGCTTAGATGGGGCATCATGGTTTGCATGGGCGAGTTGGGTCAAAGGGACTGTTTCCATGCTGTTTCTATGACTATGAAGTAGATGATAAATCCTACCATTACATTGTTAACTAAGTAGCAACTATAATATAACAGCACGGAGATCTGTGGCGCTGAGTCCTCAAGTATATTCAAGGCAGAAGTAGATTTTGAGCTCAAGAGGAATCATGAAAATTAGACAAGGAAATTGAATTAAGGGCATGGATCCATCAGCAGTGATGGGATTTACAGTTGAAGTAGATTCCTGCTACTCACTCCTGCTCCTAATTCTAACATTCTCACTCTGGAAGTAGAAAAATCACCATTAGCCAATGAGTTGAATTTCATCCAAGATGAAGATGGGAAATCAATTTGCATGTTTTGAAAAGTCATTACAAATTGTTAACAAAAAAAGGAATTAAATCATTTACCTGAAATTCTGCATGAATTGGCGGAATGTATCAGCTCTCTTTGCCAGTGGTACAATGATATTAATCAGCATGTTGGCCGTGTCCACCTTTTCCATCTTAACGTTCATGAGCGGGCCAAAGGGACGAAACAAAGCCAGACGTTTGAACTCATGGGCTCGGTCTCCTTTGAACGTCAGCTCATACAAAGTTCCTTTGTCCTTCTCCGTGCGGTAGATGCCTGTAGAAACAACAGCAGGTCAAATCAATGCCAGATCAATATTCTTGATTAGTACAGGTGTCAGGGGTTATGGGGAGAAGGCAGGAGAATGGGCTTAGGAGGGAGAGATAGATCAGCCATGATTGAATTGGAGAGTAGACTTGATGTGCCGAATGGCCTAATTCTACTCCTATTAGGAGTAGACACAGCACCCCCTAAAGAGACTAATTCAGCTACGGTGCTCACAATGGTTGCGATGAACAGCAATCTCTTTAAGAGGGATCACAGGCCCAGGTGGGATGCTTACAAGAGCTCACAAGGTTAGGAAAATATTTTAAGGAAACGTTGAGAATTATGAAGGTTGAGAAAGAGTATATGAGAGAAAACATTTCAAAGGATGAAGGATTGATAAACAAGAAACTCGGAGAAATTGGCAAAAAAGGTGGCGGCGATGATTGATTGTTTGAAAGATACAACATGTTGAAAATTTTTCTGCGACCAAAAATTGGTCGCCACGGAGATAATCAATTCTGTAGCCTTAGGTGCAGTTGTAGTGGGGTCAACATGCAGTTATGGGTAGTCGAGGTAGTCGTAGGTAATTTTAGTTAATTGCCTTTGCTAACCGGGCATTTTCATTGGCTCATGGTCCCAGTTTTTCAGGCGATGCTGGCAACTTGACAGGCCCATTACTCTCTAACTACCATCTGACTAAAGACATTCCTCCTCACCTCCTTTCTAAAAGAGAGCCCTTTAATTCTGAGGCTCTGGTCCTAGATTCTCCCACCAGTGGAAACATCCTTTCCACATCAACTCTATCTATGCATTTAATTATTCTGTAAGTTTCAATGAGATCCCCTCTAAGCACCAGCGAGTAGCCCAACTTCAGTAGCCTGGGCTGTGAATGTTTGACAAAGTGGATGGAAAGGCTTATTAGGGTGGCTGTTCCCTGTTGGTCTGAGATAATAGAAGTGTCAGATCCTCATCTAGTACTAATTAGAATTGAATCACATTCGAAGACAAATTAATTTCAAGGACAACAAGCAAAAAAAACACCCACCGAATAAATTGCTCATATTAGATTTGTAATTAATTGGTAAAAATGGAAAATTCGTAACAGTTTGGAAACCAAATGCAATTTGCAATTTTTCAAACACTAGCAAGAAAATTGCAGCCTAATAATTCATACCCTCAATTCCAATGCTGGAAAGTACCAGGAAATTACATAGTGGACCATATTGGTAGTGAAAAGCATCAGGAACAGCACAGCAATGCATTCCAGTGCAAATACGCTGCTCCCATGGTGGTGGTGGGACTGAAAACTGCAGAGCTGGCAGTTATAGTGCAACATTGCATGTAGCGTACGTTACATAAAGCGTGGGATTTGAGAGCCCAAGAAATAAAGAGACGCAGACAGGTGTGACTCAGTTGCCATCACCTCCCATCTCAAGCCCCTGTCCCACTGTACGGGGTAATTCAAGAGTTCTCTCAAGTTTTCCCGATTCGAACTCGGAGAATGTCCGTAGCGGGTCCGTAGGAGTTTGTGAATGTCTCGTAGCGGCTCGTACGAGTAAAAAGTAACCATTTTTTTCCATCACGAGTAAAACGTCACGAGCTTACTGGATGTCCCGAGTACCTACCATTAGCATTACGAGCCGCTACGAGACATGCACGAACTCCTACGGACCCACTACGGACATGCTCCAAGTTCGAATCAGGGGAAAACTTGGGAGAACTCTTGAATTACCTTGTGCAGTGGAACAGGGGCAGAGTCAATGCTCCAAGGTTACTGCAAAGGTCAAGCACAAACCTCCAGACCAAGCGTCCAGAGCCACACCTGGGTGTCCTGCACTGTGGACGGTGCCATCCTTCGGAGACGAGTTTAGTTTGTGTGCCAAGGTACAGTGAAAAGCTTTTGTTGCATGCTAAATCAGTCAACGGAAAGACCGAGACATCAACAGTGTAATAATAAAATTAGAGATGTAAAGTCAAGGTCTATTTTCCATCCTAAGTAGGAGGGAAAGGAGGAGCAAAATCAAAAATAATCTGTTAATGAACTTGTTTCGATTTAATAATATTATGTGTGTAAATGGTTTCCAAGGTTTCCAGTATTACAAAAGTCATCACACTTCAAAGTGCTAATTTGGCCTCAAATTCACTCTTTAACCTAGACTGTTGTGATCCTTCAGAAAATGCAAATTGCACTATATCAAGATGTTCAGCAGAAGGATACAAAGTGCTGGAGTAAATCAGCAGGTCTGATAGCATCACTGGAGAACACGGATAGGTGACATTTCGATTCGGGACCCTTCTTCAGAGTCCAGAGTCCGAAGAAGGGTCCTGACCCGGAACGCTGCCTGTTCATGTTCGCCAAAAAATGCAGTCTAACCCACTGAGGTACTCAGCAGATCAGGCAGCATCTGTGGAGGGACATGGACATTCTTCAGACAGAAGAGTTCTAACCCAAAGTGTTGTCTGTCTATTTCCCTCCATAGATGCTGCCTGTCCTGCTGAGTTCCCCCAACAGATTGTTTTTTTGCTCAAGATTCCAACAATTGTATTCTCGTGGGTCACCAAGATCCTCGTCTGGATTTCATTGTGTGGATTTCAGTCGCATAGGCAGTAATAGGTCAGAATTGCCTACAGAAATGTTTTAAACATGTTATCTTCTACTGGAAGCGTGCTATGACACTAGTTTTCATTTTTATGCGAGGAGGCATACACCTATGAAGTCAACCTGTACTCTACGACATTGATAGGAGCCTTGGCATTTCGATTGATTGAGCAGAGATTTCATTGCGTGCTAAAAACACCCAAACAGGGGAGGAAACGGCCTAGAATAAGGAGAGCAAATGGAAGGAATATTCTCCATGTTTGTTCGTCACAGAATCCGGCATCTGCAGCTCCAGTGAAGCAAAGAAAATGATCAAAGGAGTCATTCCATAAAAGATCACCAGGAGCAGCAAGCGCAATGACCATTTTTTTTAAAAAATGACATTTTGGCCATTGGACTTGACGGCTGCATTTTTGCTGCGAATTTAGTGCCCCACTTAAAAACACCCCAATACCATCACAGATTGGCCCATCCCATCCCTTGCCCTGAGAATCTGACTCCACGGATAACTCAAGGGATTTCCTGTCTCCATCAAACGCCCACCTTACCCATACTCCAATTTGCAAAAGATCCTCAGATATGGAAATAAAGGTCCCGTTCCTCCAATTTGCATGTGGCCTCACCAACAGTGGAGGAGGCCCAGGTCAGAAAGCTCAGTATGGGAATGGGAAGGGGAGAAAATGTTTCAACCTCGATCTCGCGGCACAGTGGTAGACTTGTTGCCTTAGCAGAGACCCAGGTTTGATCCTGACTAGGGGTGCTGTCTGTACAGAGTTTGTACGTTCTCCCTTTGAACATGTGGGTTTTTTCCAGATGCTCCAATTTCCTCCCACATTCCAAAGATGAGCAGGTTTCTAGGCTAATTGGCTACTGCAAATTGTCCCTGGTGTGTAGGATAGAACTAGTGTACAGGTGATCATTGGTTGGTACGGACTCGGTGGGCCGAAGGGCCTAATTCCACACTGTATCTCTTATGTAAACAATGTGTGTCTATTTAGGGGCGGCACGGTGGCATAGCGGTAGAATTGCTGCCTTACAGCGTTCACAGCGCCAGGCACCAGGGTTCGATCCCGGCTTCGGGTGCTGTCTGAACGGAGTTTGCACTTTCTCCCTGTGACTGCGTGGGTTTTTTCAGAGATCTTCGGTTTCCTCCCACACTCCAAAAGGGTTTGTAGGTTAATTGGATTGGTATACATGTAAAAAATGTCCCTAGTGTGCATGGATCGCTTGTCTGTGCATTCGCGGTGGGCCGAAGGGCCTGTTTCCGCACTGAGTCTCTAAAATAAACTAAATTTTAACTCCCCTTCCCATGGCAATTTTTAGGAAAGACAGGTACATGGATAGGATAGGTTTAGAGGCATATGGCCAAACGCAGGCAAGTAGATGGGACATGTTGGTCAGTATGGGCAAGTCGAGCCGAAGGGCCCGTTTCCACATTGTGTCACTCTTATGGCTACCTCCCTCTGACTTCTTCCACCAATTCCATCAACACAATGAAGTTGACTGTCAGCCAGGATCTCCCTGAGTGGGTAACCACTGAATGGACAAAAAAGGGGCCTAGTCCTCTCTTTTATGCTTGAAATCCTGCTGTTCCACCAACGTCTACTTTCTGCCATCAATCGAGTAGTAGTGAAGATGTCTGCATTTGGAATCCTTGCTCAGAAATACATCCCTTGGTTCACTATTGTCGCCCATGCTGTTACAATGTAACGTGAATGGTGGTACTGACCAGGGATAGATTTCTGGGCAACTGTTCAAACCACTGGAACTCTGGCTCTGATATCAGCTTCGCCTTCCAGCTAGTTCATTGTTTTATTCACTGCCTGCATCGAACAAAGCCAGAGGAATCTAAATGGAGGATTATCATCTCATCCAGACCACCCACACTAAAACCGTTACAGGTCAAGTGTCCAATTTATGACTTTTGTTGCAGTTTGATTAATAAAACCTGTTGCCGTGCAGAAGTGCAGATTACAGGCAACATACGTTGAAGTAAAGGTCTCGAGGGTTGCTTTCCCCCAAATGGTTAACCTCCAAATCCAATAATACCATTGGATTAAGGAAAGGTAGGCTAGTCAGATGGTTTCCAACTGTTGCATTTCAATTTAATCTTCACTGAAATAAACGTCCTTGGGCGAAATTATAGATCAAACTGAATCATTGCTGGCAGGCTGCAGCACAAATCCCTGCGGAAAAGGTATAATCAAAGGAGCGTTGCACAAATCAGACAGGAGTCAAAGATAAAGCGCTTTCAACTCAAGAGATGGACGTGACGGAAATTCAGTTGCTTCCAGTCTCGGACAGAGGTGCTTTTGTGGAAATGGTAAAAAAAAAAACTGTCTGCAAATCCCTGACCTGTGCAGTAAGGCTATAACATACATTGGTGCAATATAAATGCATAGCCTTTCCAATTGAAAATCTGACAGCGTTGACTTTAGCACAATAAAGCTCTCTAAAAGTAAGCCAAATCAATACTGAAGAAAGACAGCAACATGTTGCTACTGCCCAGGAGCTGCTTAATGCTACAAGGATTCAAATGCTTTCCCAGCAGTCAGTGTTTATAAAGTATACAGTACAGGTCCGCCAACGATTTTCCACTGAAATATTTAGGTTCTAACCTAAATACTTTAATCAGGATTGTTTGACTTGGTGTCTGTGGGTGGACACAAACCCAAGGAGTGGTTTATATATGGAAGGTGATTTTCAGGTGTTGATTTCCATACCACTTGCCTGATGGGAGAGGGATAAGAGGGAGTGTCTGGGGTGAGTCTGGTCCTTGATTACGCTGGTGTCCTTGCCGAGGCAGCGTGACGTGTAGATGGAGTCAATGGAAGGGATGTTGGTTTGCGTGAAGGTCTGAGGCAGCGTCCACAATTGCCTGCAATTTCTTGCGCTCTTGGATGGAGCTGTTCCCAAACCATGCCGAACTTCCTAAGCCTTTAAGGAAGTAGAGACATTGGTATACTTTCTTGGCCGTTGCTTCGATATGGCTGGTGATACATACTTCTAGAAACTTTCAACCATCTCTACTTTGGCACCATCAATGTATTCCGCCGTATGTGTACCGCTTTGCTTCCTGAAGTCAATCACAATCTCCTTTGCCTTGTTGACATGAAGAGAAACCTTGTGTGTTGACACCAGGTTACGAGGTGCTCAATCTCCTTCCCGGCACCCTAGGTTCCAGAATCTTGCCGGATTATCTATTTTGCTGGACCAACAACAGTCACGGCCTCTGGGAGGATTCTAACCGTACTAGCACGATAGTCCTCGTCCATTGGAGCGGGAACGTGATACCTTGGAAGTCAGTTATGGGAACGGATGCACCAGCTTCAGCCGGGCCAGAGTTCCAGAGAGCCTGCCACAGGGGGCAAATTCAACCCGCCGATCCAAATTCCAGCCATGGACGTCGGCTATGGGAACGGAACAGTCAGCACTAGGCAAGCCGGAG
This sequence comes from Okamejei kenojei, assembly GCA_035221665.1. Lineage (NCBI taxonomy): Eukaryota > Metazoa > Chordata > Chondrichthyes > Rajiformes > Rajidae > Okamejei > Okamejei kenojei. The sequence continues at coordinate 50,352,920 of CM069131.1, read as the reverse complement.
TACCAGAGCCCCCACCGCTAGGACAAATTCAACTTGCCAATCGCTCGCGGCAATCCCAATGAGGTCGAGATCGCCCACCTCACCCGGCGAAGGCGGCACATTTTTGGGAGGACTTTGGGTAGTGTGGGGGAGAATTCCAACTATGCCCTCGTAATTTTGTCTGCAAGGAGGTGCTGGACCACCAGTTGCTAAAAAATAAATAAATAAATTAAAAAAAAGAAATCGGTGGTGGAGCTGCAGATGTACCCAAAGTTCTCATCAGTTCACCTGTACGAGGACGGCCAAGCCAATGGTGGAGGGTCATGCAACATCTGGAATTGCAAACATTGAAAACATATCTGCATGTAAAAAATTATCTGGTTGCAAACTATTTTATCTCCCCTCCCCACACTAACCTTTCTGTCCTTGGCTCCCTGTGTTGCCAGACTGAGACTAGATGCAAACTGGTGTGACAGCACCTCATATTCCACTTGGAGAACTTACAAACCAATGGTATGAACATTGAATTCTCCAATTTAAATAATACCCTCCTCACCCCCCCCCCCCCTTTCCTGTATCCTTCCCCACCCCCGAACGCACCCATCTTTCCCATTGCATCCCAATCACCCTGTCCCTTTCCTCTTTCACATGCTCATCCCAAGTTCCTCATTTCCTTTTTATCCCTCCTCTTTCTCCTCCCTCAGCACCCTTTCGTCTATAACTCTCTGAAGATAGACACAAAGTGCGGGAGTAACTCAGCGGGTTAGGCAGCATCACTGGAGAGAAGGAATGGATGACCCATTCAAACATCACCCATTCCTTCTCACCAGAGATGCTGCCGCTGAGTTACTCCAGCAGTTTGTGTCTAACTTTGATGGAAACTGGCCTCTGCAGTCCCTTCCTACACATCTATATCACTCCCTCCAGCTTTATATTTCACTCTTCTTATCTGGTGCCCTTTCATTCCTTTTTCATCTCTAGCATTTGTCACATACTCCACCCATCTGCCAATCCAACCCCCCTCCCCTCCCAGATCCATTTCAATTATCAATTGCCAGGCTTTGTCCCACCCCCACCTCTCTATTCCAGCTTTCACTCCCTACTGCAATCAATCTGAAGAAGGGTCCCAATCCGAAATATCACCTGCCGTTCCCTCCAAAGATGCTGCCCAACCTGCTGAGTTCCTCCAGCATTCTGTTTTGCTTAAGATTCGCCAATCTGCAGTTCCTTGCATCTTCAAAAGCACTTTGTCAGCTGTGCAATCCCATTTCTGGATCTCAAGGGGGACCATGTCAATGCAAAATTATTTAATTCAACTTCCATTTCATCTGCGATAAACCTCCCGAGATTACACAAACCACCCATGAATCACTGAGACACTGCTGTTTAAGCTCCATAATATAGCCCTTACTCTGCAACAGCAGTCTGGAGCAAGTAAATAAATTCTGCGTCTCTCCTTCCCCAGTCACACTCATCATCGGTATTATGAACGTATATAAAAACTGCATTCATCAACAGTCCAGCAGGACGCTTCCAAAATGTACATATTTACATATGAAGGCTCCAAATCGACAGATGAAAAAAAGCTGAGCTTGTGCAGAAAGACTCTCATTAGTCGAGATTGCTGGTAAATTGTTGGCAAACGCAGAGATTGGAAGAGTCCTCCGACAGACCATCATTAAGGAGGCAATTGCCTGTGATGCCTCACGCTTCAATCACCTACCAGTTGCATGGTGTGCAATATAACAGCAGCTTTTGGACAGCTTTCATTATCCATTTGCTACACTGCAATTACCGAGAGAAGGTTTATTAGAGATGGTTGATGAATAATGCAATTAGATCCTAGAAATCACAAGACAGCACAAAACTGGATATTGCATGGAGCCAAATGTCCCTTATGTGAATCGTTAGTTAGCATCCAATAATGACACCTAGTTCAGAATGCAAAATACATGGAGCAATTGCCATACCTCGCAAGGCCATTAGAGAGGTAATATTAAAATCTCCAAAATATTGTACATATTATTATGCATAATTCAAAGTTGACATCAGCTAAGGAAAGCTCAGTGTTTGCCAATTTTAAAAAAGGGTTAGAAGTGGAAATACCCAAGCTCCAATGTGGGGAAAAAGAGAGTTAAGACAAGTTGTTTCCCACTGCTCGATTATGCCGATTGTCATCCACAATGCCAGCAGTTTTAATGACCGTACAGAGTATAGACTTGTGTTACCAAATCACTCCACAATGTTGGGTCTCCTCTGCCACACCACAGGGCAATTGTCTGGGAGGAAGGGTTGTGAGATCTTGCAGAACATTGTTGCCAATAATGTGTCCTCCTGACCTATACGACACTTAAGGCAGAGTTTTCAGTAAATTCACTTTGTACTTTTGTGCAAATAAATTCTTGCAGAGCAGTGAAGATTTATCTCAAGTTGTGGTCCTTCTCAGTGAATTCAACCACCATCCTGCCACACCAACCCGCCAAGACCCATGTCAGATGGCACAGAGGTAGAGTTGTTGTCTCACAGTGTTTGCAGCACCAGAGACCCGGGTTCGATCCAGACTTTGTGTACTGTCTGAACAGACTTTGTATGTTCTCCCCGTGACCGCGTGGGTTTTCTCAGTGATCTTCGGTTTCGTCCCACACTCCAAAGATGTACAGGTTTGTAGGTTAATTGGCTTGGTATAAATGAAAATTGTCCTTAGTGTGTGCAGGAAAATGTTAGTGCACAGGGATTGCTGGTTGGTGTGGACTCGGTGGGCCGAAGGGCCTGTTTCCACACTTTATCTCTAAACTAAACCTAAAGCTACAAAGTTCTCTGTTCATTAACCAAGCCTTCTCTTCTTTGCTGAGCTACATCTGCTCTTTATACTGTGCAGAGCACACAAGCTCAGTCTCATCTCTTGGGCAACACAGTTGGGAGATCTAATGCCTCACAACTCCAGAGACTAGTGTTCATTCCTGACCTTGGGTGCCATCTGTGTGCAGTTTGCACATTTTCCTTGTGACCACATGGGTTTTCTCTGGATTTTGTACATTCCTTCAACGTTCAAAGGACATGCAGGCTTGTAGCTTAAGTGGCTTCTGTAAACATTGCCCCTGGTGTATAGGATGCAAAAGTGGGATTATATTGAAGTTGTACAAGTGATCGTGTGGACTCGGTAGGCCGAAGGGCTAATCTCCATGCTGTAGCTCTAAACTTTAAAGGCATGTGGGTTTGTAGGTTAATTGGCCTGTGTAAATGCCCCAAGTGCGTTTCTATGCAGTGTCTCTAAACTAAAGCAAGTCAGATGAAGCTATCCTTGCCTAAGCATTTATCATCATGGATGGAGTGGCAACAAAGTTGAATGCTCAGCACTTTGGCAAGGAAACACTAACCGGTATTTAGCAGATTTACATTATTTGGTTGGCATTTCCTTCACATCTAATCTTATTAAAAACAGACAAGGTTGAGCTCACATGGAGTGCAGCTCAAACTGGGAGTCACAACAGGGCTTTTATTCATTTTTAAAAAGCTGGCATAGAAAATTATTGTTACCATGAAATAAAATCTGAAAAGCTGTGCAATGTTTTCAACAAATTTCCCCTTCTGCCCACGGACTATGACAGTAAACTCAGGGTTTGGCTGCACAACTGGGTTAGTGGCTTGTAACGCACTGGTGTGGCTAAGGCCCAGTGAAGAAAGGGAAACAGAACATAGAACAATGCAACACACACACGCACACAATGTCAAGAGAGTCAAGAGTGTTTTATTGTCGTATGTCCCAGATAGAACAATGAAATTCTTACTTGCAGCAGAACAGATTATGTAAACATAGTACACGCTAAACAATATAAAAAACGAGAGAAAAAAAGTTCAAAATAAATATATATATTTGAACTTTTTTTTTTCTCTATATATACATACATACACACACATATATATATATACACATACATATACACACTCACAAATACTATGTGATGAACATGAAGCTAATCTTCTCCTGCACAAGATTCAGATCTCACCATATCCAAGTGCCTATCTAAAAGTCTCTTAAACGCCATTATCATATCCACCTCCACCCCCAGCAGCACACTCCAGCCACCTACAACCCTCTGTGTAAAAGTAAAACTTGCCCCGCTCATCTCCTCTAAACTTGGCCCCTTATAGTCCGATTGTATGCAGCCCTGACAATGTGAGAGCGAGAACAAGAGTGAATGCGTCCCCAATACGAGTGTGTGCCCGCACATGCCTCACATTGTTGTCCTTTCATCTCTGCCCTTTATTCAACCATCTGCTAATCAACTGCACCATCTCCCTCCATCACCTATATCCACCGATCACTTGCCAGGGTTAGTCCCGTCGCCACTTTTCATCCAGCTCCCCCCACCCCACCCCCATCCCCAATACAAACAGTCTGAAGATGGGTCCCAAATCAAATTTTCACCTGCCCAAGATCTCCAGAAATCTGCTGAGTTACTTCCCCCTCTTCCCATTGGCTTCACAAACCACAACTCTTCAAACCCGTCTCACACCTTCCTTTCTTATCTCTGGCCTTTTGTTCCAACCATCTGCCCATTACCCATGTCAATGTTTAAGAAGGAACTGCAGATGCTGGAAAATCAAAGGTAGACAAAAATGCTGGAGAAACCCAGTGGGTGAGGCAGCATCTATGGAGCGTAGGAAATGGGCAACCTTTCGTGTCGAGACCCTTCTTCGAGACCCTTCTTCAGAGTCTGAAGAAGGGTCTCGACCCGAAACGTTGCCAATTTCCTTCGCTCCATAGATGCTGCCTCACCCGCTGAGTTTTTTCAGCATTTTTGTCTACCTATGTCAATGTGTCATCTGCCACGCCTTGTCCTGCATCTCCCTTTTTTCCAGCATTCTCTGCCCCGCCCCGCCAACCCCACCATCAGTCTGACGGGTCTCGACCTGAAGCGGCATCTATCCATGTTCTCCAGAGATGCTGCCTGGCCCGTTGTGTTACTCCAGTATTTGGTGTCCTTTTGTGAGTTACTCCAGCACTTTGTGTTTACGTTTTTCCACTGTATCTCAATACACGTAACAATAATAAACAAATACTAATATAATTCAGAACAAGGTCAAGAGCCAACAGTATTTACTTGCCATTTGTACCGGCAATGGGACAATTAAATTCTTACTCGCTGCAGCTTTACTGGCCCTTGCAATGCTGTGTGTGGGACAGCTGTGCTCAAATTAGATGGCCACATTCTTTGTTACCGCAATAACTATACTTCAAACATTCATCCTTGACTGCAGAACGGGTGTTCTTCATCCAAAGAATTGTCTGCATAAACAGAAGTCTGTCTTTTGGTTCAATTAATGTAAAAGGGAAAACAAAACAATTCATGGAGTGGCCTAATGCTCAAGTGGTGCAGTTAGAGGGACTGTTGCCTCATACAGTAGCTCCATTGACTCAGGTTTAATCATTATCCCACATCTCGAGATTGAGAACATCATGCCAAAACACCAACCTTCCCCTCAATGCCAGCAAGACAAAGGAGATTGTGATTCACTTCAGGAAATGAAGAAGTACACATATCCCGGTATACACATACACATCGACAGCACTGAAGTAAAAATGGTTGAAAGCTTCAATTTCTCAGGAGTAAACATCACCAGCAACTTGCCCCGAGTCAGCAATATCGAAGCAATGGCCAAGAAAGCACAACATCTGCACTTCCTTAGAAGGCTTAGAAAGTTTGGCGTGTCCCCAACAATTATCACCAACAGATGCGCCATAGAGAGCATTTTATCGGGATGCATCACAACTCCATCCAAGACCGCAAAAAGTTGCAGAGAATTGTAGATATAGCCCTGACTATCACACAAACCAACCTCCCTTCCATTGAGGGTACGCAAAATGCTGGAGAAACTCAGCGGATGCAGCAGCATCTATGGAGCGAAGGAGATAGGCAACGTTTTGGGCCAAAGCCCTTCTTCAGACTCTCCTCCTCCCTTCCATTGACTATCTACACTTCATGCAAGGCTACCAGCATAATCAAGGATGAGTGTCACCCCCCAGTCACTCCCTCATCTCCCCCACCTCTCCAATCAGGCAAGAGGTATAGTAGTGTGAAAAAGCATACCTCCAGATTCAGGGACAGTTTTTTCCCAGCTGTTATCAGGCAACTGGAGGTATGGTTCTTTGTTCCCTCTCATACCTCCAGTTCCCCTCTCTCCTGACTCTGGCAGCATCTCTGAAGAAACGGAATAGGTGACTTTTGGGTCAAGTTCCTTTTTCAGACAGACCCAATGAATTACTCTAACACTTTGTGTCTATTTTCTGTGGGATATACATGATATTTCTGGTTCAGTCAGTAGAACATAGAACAATACAGCACAAAAATAGGCCATTTAGCCCACAATGTCTGAGCCAAACATGATGCCAATACCATCTTTAATCTACCTGCACATAAACCATATCCCTCTATATCCATGCGCCTATCCAAAAGCGTTTTAAATGCTACTATCATATCTGCCTCAACCATCACCCCCAGCAGCACATTCCTGGCACTCGCCTTCCTCTGTGCAAAAAGTTGCCCTGCACTTAAAGTTTATCCCCCCCCACCTTAAAGCTATGCCCTCTACGATTTGATTTTTCCATCCTGGGAATATAGGTTTTGACTCTCTCTCTCGTAATTTTATAAATTTCCATCAGCTCCCCCCACAGCCTCCGGTATTCCAGAGAAAACAATCCGTGTACCCACCCTCTCATTATAGCTAATATTCCTGGTCCAAGCAACATTCTGGTAAACCACCTCTGCTCCCTTTCCAAAGCTTGCACATCCTCCCTGGAATGGGGCGACCAGAACTACAGGCAATATTTCACATGTGGCCTAACCAAAGTCCTATAAAGCTGCATCATGACATCCTGCATCTAGGTACATGGGAAGGAGCAAAACAAAAGCACATTGCAGGCAAGACAATGTGTGTGAAGGCGAAGGGATGGTAAACATTTCAGGTCAAGACCCTGCAAGACAGAGGGTATAGAATCCAGGATAAGGAGATGATAGAATGGGTTGAACAGGAGATAGCACGATAGGTGATGGGTGGAACCAGCTATGCAGGAGGTAGTGCAATGGAAAGATAGGATAGGGGAAAGGGGGAGTTTCCAGGACTGGAGTAAAGACGGTTTAATTGTTCAGCAGCATCTCCGGAGAAAAGGAATCGGTGCCATTTCAAGTCAAGATCCTTCTTCAGAAGAAGGGATTCGACCAGAAACGTTACCTATTCCTTTTCTCCAGAGATGCTGCCTGAACCGCTGAGTTACTCCAGCATTTTGTGTCTCTCTTCAGTATAAACCAGCATCTGCCGTTCCTTCCTACACTGTTTAATTGCCATATGTACCAAGAATGGAACAATTAAATTCCTACTTGTAACAGTATAACAGGCCAATTAAGTGATTGAGGCTCCATCTCCTGTTGATGGGAGGCAGGAACACAAAGAAGAGTTGAAAGGGAAAGAACCAGTGGGTAGGAGGAGGAGAATGTTTATCTGCTGAAACTTGTTCATCTACGGATGAAAGGCAAGGATACGGAAAGGTTTGCTTTCAAATGTTCACTTTCTCCCCTAACCCATTGCTTTCATAGTCTACCCATGCTCTTTGCAATGTACAAACATTCATGGAATTAAAGCCTGGAAGATAAACACTAAAAGCAGGAGTAACTTGGCGGGTAAGGCAGCATCTCTGGAGAAAAGGAATAGGTGACATTTTTGGCCAAGACCCTTCTTCAGACAGGTTCGAGTCTGAAGAAGGATCCCAACCCAAGATGTCACCTATTCTTGTTCTCCAGGGATGCTGCCTGACCCGCTGAGTAACTCCAGCATTTTGAGTCTATCTTTGGTGTAAACTAGCATCTGCAGTTCCTTCCTACATAAGAGTTAAAGGCTGCAACAGTTTTTGGCCAGGAGACATCAGCCTTTCTTCAATTCTTCAAGCCCATGTCCCAAATGCCTGACAAAGACAAGACAAATTCTGTTCTCCCATTCGCACCCTGTAGCAGTTCTGGTGTCTACATCAGGGGAAAGCGCAGCGAGTGATGCAATCTTCTTCATTCCTGATCAGAAGTCCACAAAACTCCAGTCAGAGAATGGAGTTCAACAAGGTAGTTGGGATTTATTGGCAAAACAGTCAGATTTTTTTTTAAATAGAGCACAATTTCTCCCTTGACTTAGTCCATGTTGATCAATATCAACAAAGACAATATTGGCACAGGCTGCACTATAAGTTATTCAAGTGAAAGTATTGCAACAGTGCTCTGCTTTGACTGCAAAAGTGTATATGCCCCGTGGAACAAAAATGACACTCAACCTAAATGGCTTCATTCTGATGGTGTCGTGGCACTGTTCCATGATTTAGTGGCAGATCTGGCTTCACATTTGCAATTTTCCTGCAAGCTTGGCTCTTGGACCCAGTATGACCATCAGAGGGCGCTGCTGAGTCCATGTCACAAACGTTAGGCCGATTTAAAGTCTGCAATGGTAGAGGGCACAACCCCATTTTTGCCCAAAAGTAATACTCCATCTGGGGCAATGCAAAGGGATGGAGTACTTGGGGAATTGGCAAGTTTTCCTCTACTCTATGCAGATTTGAAATGCTGCCATCCCAATTTGAAAGACATGATGCCTCATCTAAAAATGTTTCCACCAACACCATTTTGTCTTGAAGGGGTAGAGATGCCTCAGTAAATCAGCAATTCCAACCATTTATATTTCCCTTCAATTATTCCTCTAGCCATCCCCCACAGACACCAGATCACACTACAGCAATATAAATTGCCAGCATATGATATCCTTCAAATACATTCTGACCTATCCCCTCATTAACACAACACATCGACTGCTGGTCAAAGTGAATTCAAATGGATGACCCATCGCTTGCTCACCAACACTCACCACGGGCAGGTTTCACCAGCGTCCTGCATTGTGCCTGAATCCCACAATCTCCAGATCAAATAGTGCCCTAGTCCTACCTACATCAGAGGACTCCAACTTCCATAAGACACCAACAGCTGCCTTATGAAGGCACCTTCACTAAAAACTGACATGGCCAGAATGTACTATGTGCACGACCATCATTTCCATCAGAATGGGGAAATCAACTGCAGATACTGGAAATTTGAAGTAAAATCAGTTCATAAGTTCTTGGAGCAGAATTAGGCCATTCGGCCCATCAAGTCTACTCCACCATTCAATCATGGTTGATGTATCTTTCCCTCTCAACCCATCCTGCAGCCGTCTCCCCATAGCCCCCGACACCCTTACTAATCAAGAATCTGTCAGTCTGCTCCTTGAGAATACCCAGTTCTGTCAAAGGAGATACAAAGAACTTCAGATGTTGGAATCTTGAGCAAAACACAAAGTGCTGAAGTAACTCAGAGCAGCATCTGTGGAGGACGTGGATAGGTGATGTTTTGGGATAGAAACATAGAAACATAAAAATTAGGTGCAGGAGTAGGCCATTCGGCCCTACGAGCCTACACCGCCATTCAATATGATCATGGCTGATCACCCAACTCAGTATCCTGTACCTGCCTTCTCTCCATATCCCCTGATCCCTTTAGCCACAAGGGCCACATCTAACTCCCTCTTAAATATAACGAACTGGCCTCAATTATCTTCTGTGGCAGAGAATTCCACAGATTCACCACTCTGTGTGAAAAAAGATTTCTCATCTTGGTCCTAAAAGACTTCCCCCTTATCCTTAAACTGTGACCCTTTGTCCTGGACTTCCCCAACATCGGGAACAATCTACCTGCATCTAGCCTGTCCAACCCCTTAAGAATTTTGTAAGTCTCTATGAGATCCCCCCTCAATCTTCTAAATTCCAGTGAGTACTAGCCGAGTCTATCCAGTCTTTCTTCATATGGAAGTCCTGCCATCTCAGGAATCAGTCTGGTGAACCTTCTCTGTACTCCCTCTATGGCAAGAATGTCTTTCCGCACATTAGGAGAACAAAACTACGCAATACTCCAGGTGTGGCCTCACCAAGACCCTGTACAACTGCGGTAGAACCTCCCTGCTCTTGTACTCAAATCCTTTTGCTATGAATGCCAACATACCATTCGCTTTCTTCACAGCCTGCTGCGCCTGCATGCCTACTTTCAATGACTGGTGTACCATGACACCCAGGTCTCGTTGCATCTCCCCTTTTCCTAATCGGTCACCATTCAAATATTAGTCTACTTTCCTGTTTTTGCCACCAAAGTGGATAACCTCACATTTATCCACATTATACTGCATCTGCCATGCATTTGCCCACTCACACAGTCTATCCAAGTCACCTTGCAGCCTCCTAGCCTCCTCCTCACAGCTAACACTGCTCCCAGCTTCCTGTCATCCGCAAACTTCGAGATGTTGCATTTAATTCCCTCGTCCAAATCATTAATATATATTGTAAATAGCTGGGGTTCCAGCACTGAGCCTTGCGGCACCCCACTAGTCACTGCCTGCCATCCTGAAAAGGACCCGTTCACTCCTACTCTTTGCTTCCTGTCTGCCAGCCAGTTCTCTATCCACATCAATACTGAACTCCCAATACCATGTGCTTTAAGTTTATATACTAATCTCTTGTGTGGGACTTTGTCGAAAGCCTTCTGGAAGTCCAGATATAACACATCCACTGCTTCTCCCTTATCCACTCTACCAGTTACATCCTCAAAAAATTCAATAAGATTCGTCAGACATGATTTACCTTTCGTAAATCCATGCTGAATTTGTCCAATGATTCACCACTTTCCAAATGCGCTGCTATCCCATCTTTAATAACTGACTCTAGCGGTTTCCCCACTACCGATGTTAGACTAACTGGTCTGTAATTCCCCGTTTTCTCTCTTCCTCCCTTTTTAAAAAGTGGGGTTACATTAGCTACCCTCCAATCCTCAGGAACTACTCCAGAATCTAAAGAGTTTTGAAAAATTATCACTAAGGCATCCACTATTTCTGGGGCTACTTCCTTAAGTACCCTGGGATGCTGCCTATCTGGCCCTGGGGATTTATCGACCTTTAATCCATTCAATTTACCTAACACCACTTTCCTGCTAACCTGGATTTCACTCAGTTCCTCCATCTCATTTGACACGCGATCCCCTGCTATTTCCGGTAAATTATTTATGTCTTCCTTAATGAAGACAGAACCAAAGTAGTTATTCAATTGGTCTGCCATGTCCTTGTTCCCCATGATCAATTCACCCGTTTCTGACTACATTTGTTTTAACTCATCTTTTTTGCTTCACATATCGATAAAAACTTTTGCAGTCAGTTTTTATGCCAGTTTTCTTTCATAATCCATTTTCCCTTTCCTAATTAAGCCCTTTGCCCTCCTCTGTTGGACTCTGAATTTCTCCCAGTCCTCTGGTAGGCTGCTTTCTCTGGCTAATTTGTACGCTTCATCTTTTGCTTTGATACTATCCCTAATTTCCCTTGTTATCCATGGATGCGCCACCTTCACTGATTTATTCTTTTGCCATACTGGGTTGAACAATTGTTGTAGTTCATCCATGCAGTCTTTAAATGCCTTCCATTGCATATCCACCATCAACCCTTCAAGAATCAATTGCCAGTCTATCTTGGCCAATTCACATCTCATACCCTCAAAGTTACCTTTCTTTAAGTTCAGGACCCGTGTTTCTGAATTAACAATGCCACTCTCCATCCTAATGAAGAACTCAACCATATTATGACCACTCTTGCCCAAGGGGCCACGCACAACAAGGCTGCTAACTAACCCTTCCTCATTACTCAATACTCAGTCTAGAATAGACTGTTCTCTCGTTGGTTCCTCTACATGCTGGTTTAGAAAACTATCCCGCATACATTCCAAGAAATCCTCTTCCTCAGCACCCCTGCCCATTTGATTCACCCAATCTATACGTAGATTGAAGTCACCCATTATAACGGTTTTACCTTTGTTGCTCGCATTTCTAATTTCCTGTTTGCTGCCATCCCCAACTCCACTACTACTGTTAGGTGGCCTGTATACAACACCCACTAGCGTTTTCTGCCCCTTAGTGTTTCGCAGCTCTTACCCATATCGATTCCACATCCTCCAAGCTAATGTCCTTCCTTTCTATTGCGTTAATCTCCTCTCTAACCAGCAACGTTACCCCACCTCCTTTTCCTCTCTATCTATTCCTCCTGAATATTGAATATCCCTGGATGTTCAGCTCCCAGCCTTGGTCACCCTGGAGCCATGTCTCCGTGATCCCAACTATATCATAATTATTAATAGCTATCTGCACATTCAACTCATCCACCTCATTACGAATGCTCCTCGCATTGAGACACAAAGCCTTCAGGCTTGTTTTTACAACGCTCTTGCCCCTTTTACAATTATGTTGAAAGGTGGCCCTTTTTGATTTTTGCCCTGGATTTGTCTGCCTGCCACTTTTCACCTTGCTACCTATTGCTTCTATCCTCATTTTACACCCCTCTGTCTCTCTGCTCACACATTTAAGAAACCCACCACCTCTTATTCTCTGTTTATTATTTTTTTCTTCTTTCCCCCCCTACATGTTGCGTCTGACTGCTTCCCTTCTCTACCTCCTGCCTCACACACGGTCTACTTGCTTTCCCTATTTGAGTCCCTTCCCCCAACCGATCTAGTTTAAAGTCTCCCCAGTAGCCTTTGCAAATCTCCCTGCCAGGATATTGGTTCCCCTCGGGTTCAAGTGCAACTTCCCCAAAAGAGGAACCAATGATCCAGAAACTTGAATCTCTGCCCTCTGCACCAGTCCTTTAGCCACGCATTTATCCCCCACCTCGCTCCATTCCTACTCTCACTGTCGCGTGGGACCAGGATGGGACCATTCTTCACACTTCAGAGTGTGGGACCCAAAACATTTTTCTTTCCATAGGTGCCCCCCTGACTTGTTTCCAGCATTTCCATTGGCATTTTTATCAAATTTGTACCAGCTCACCAAATGACCAGGTTTAAAAACAGATCAAGATTCTTTAAATTTAATGGCCAGGCAAAGAGTCAGCAAAAATTGCAAAGAATGTTTTAATTGATTAGAAGGAATTGAGAGAATTGTTTGGCTCTCGCAATACATTACATGAACAAATGAAAATTCATAAAATCTTATTATATTCGATCTCATCTTCTGCAATATCTGTAGGGACATTTCTTCATTGTGTCAACTGCAAAGAGCTTGTTGTGAAACTAACATTGCGGTCTATCATGACTAAATTAAACAAACCAAAGTACGCAGCTAATTAGTCAATTAGTTGAAAATTATGCATTTTGGATTGCAATTTTATGTGAATTGATTTTTTTTTAAAATGTAGGTGCTAGAAATCTGTCGCAAAATACAGAAGCACGTGGAAGCACTTAATAGGTAAGCCAGCACCCATTGAAAGAAACAGTATTCACATTTCAGGTCAATATGTCTTCATATCAGTTAATGAACAATAAAAGGTAAAACAAAATCCACACATCTAATAGCAGAAAGGTGATGTACAGTATAAGAAATATACCATATCAACAGAGCAAAGCTCCCACTGCATCAGTCACTAGAGGTCAGAGAGTGTAACACAATGAGTGAAACTGTGTCGGATCATGCACTCTGTCATTCTACACACTATTAACAAGAATTGCAGCACTTTCAAAAACCTTAGGGCTATGGAAGAGCAACAAAGGAGATTCCACTGAGTGGATGGCCTTTTCGAAGAGCCATGCACTTCAGGCCATACAATTTGTACTTGGTGTTTACTGAGAGATACAACAGGGAAACAGGCCTTCGGCTCACTGAGCCAATGCTTTCTACGTTATCCCACTTTTGCATCTTCTCGATACACATTGAGGGCAATTTACAGCATCCAATAATATACAAACATGCACATCTTTGGCAGGTGGGAGGAAACGAGAGCACCCAGAGGAAACCCACGCGGTCACAGAGAGAACGAGCAAATTCCACACAGACAGCACCCGAGGGCAGGATTGAACCCGGGTCTCTGGCTCTGAGGCAGCAGCTTTACCAGTTGCGGCAACTACAAGATGCTGTGGAGGGAAGGGCAAGGAGGAGCAAGTGAGACATTTCTAAAATGTTTGCACAATAATAAACGCATTAAAGAGACAATGTTATAGATAAACATATTCAAACAGGGAAACCTCGGGGATTTGAAATCTTGCTTCACCATCACAACTTCACTCTCACATCTGACCCCAAAATTAGTGCCCTTCCGTTCACTCTTCATATTGTCGCAAAATCTCTCCCCAAACATTTTGCACATCATTAGCCAGCATTTTATGTGAAGGAGCCCAAGCTATTGAATATATGATAATGAGTCTAATTGATCTGTATTAAAAACTGCTGCAATGAGCCAAAGGAACAGTTGTAGTATCTAATCACCACCTCTAATCTTAGGGCTACTTCCAATGATGAAAATATGCTCATTATGGAACATGGATTTTGAGGTCTACTAAAATTATTTGTAAAAGATTGGTTGCTTGGGTTTTATCCAATGGAGATCTTCCTGGAAATAACCTTTACGAGCTGTTAATGTGAACAGTATTAATACTCCATTCCCAAAATGCACTAATTGGATGTTTAAAACAACAGCTCGTTTATCCATTAAATCAATAGGAATAAATTACTAAATTCCAGAGAGCGCATAGAATTTAAATTACTTCAAAATGGCATAACTGCCTCTTGGGAAGATCCTCAAAGCAAGACCAACTCATAAAACAAACCGAAGAATCAATCCTAAATCTCTATTGCCTTATTATTTTTGCTACATCTTACATTTATTTGATAAGATTGCTTTATTTATATTGCTCATTCAGTTGGAATGGTAATTTAATGGATAATGGCTTCAAACCCATCTTATATTTTGAACATTTTTGCTGTTAAGATGGAGGGAGGGTGGAGAAGGAAGGAATGTCTCAAAGGCAAAACATGGGAATCCGATGGAAAGAAGGTTATAATGGTGTTTGGGATTATGGGGAAAAAAGCAGGAGAATAGGGTTGAGAGGGAAAGATACATCAGCCATGATTGAATGGAGGAGAAGACTTGGCCTAACCTCGACTCATAGAACACATGAACTTGGTCTATGAGTGAATACGAGCAGTTAGAGAGTAGACAAAAGAATGTGGGAGTTGTGAAACAGAGCAAGAAGATGGCACAGTGGTAGGAGTTGCTATCTCACGGGGCCAGAGACCCAGGTTTGATCCCGGCTATAGGTGCAGTCTGTACGGAGTTTGTGTGTTCTCCCTGTGACCACTTGGGCTTTTTTTTCAGGAGCTTCTGTTTCCTCCCACATTCCAAAAAAGTGCAGGTTTGTAAGTTTATTGGATTCTATAGGTTTCCCCTAGTTTGCAGGATGCCAGACTGGGATAACATAGAACTGGTGTATGGGTGATTTTTGATCAGCATGGACTTTGTGGGCGGCAGGGCCCGTTTCCATACTGTATCTCTAAACTAAACCAATGCACAGCAGGTCAGAGAGAGTGACAGAGAAATACAACACCAACATTTTACGTAAGAATACGGAATTCTTTCAAGAATAAGAAATTCTATTTTCTAAATATCCTTCACATTTTTGAACAACTGGCAGTAATTCAATTGCAAACTGGCCTATTGCAAACTGAGAAGGTGGGGAAGAGGAATTCCCATCAACAAATCAACCATCTTTATGCCATGGGTCACAGAACTACCAGGGGTGAGACTTGAAATGTACAAACCTGCAACTTGAAAGGTACTTAAAAACCAACAAATGATGACCTCATCCACCAAGCTACTTTACAAAGTGCAGGTCAGGCAACCCGTTGAGTTAATCCAACACTTGTGGGTTTTTTTTTTTAAATCAACATCTGCAGTTCCTTGTTTCTCCGTTTAACCCCTTTACACACTAGGTTTAAAAGGACAATGGGCCTCAGAGTTTCATCAACTTTCCAACCGGACTGAGAGGGAAAGAAAAACACTCCAGCTGTGGGAATATGAACAAACCAACCTTCAATGAAGTCAGCAGCCGCATGCATCCGATGGTTTGTTGCTCCTTCGTCTTCGGGGGTGTTTAACATCCCGAGTGCAGCCTCTATCGCTTCCACCAGCTCATCCCGCTTGTCCTTGCGGATCGGTTTCTCCTCGGGATGTCGGGTGAGGCCCATTTCCAGCTGGTAGATCTTCTGGAGAGTGAAGCTTTCAAATGGTATCACCGAATATTCTGTGGGCAGTTTGACGCCAGAGTGGACTTCGGCCTTGTCGATCTGAGAGTGCAGAAATCGCAGCAGACCCGCTTGCGTCTTCTCTGGACTGCTCAGATCCACGTTACCTCCTTGCAAATCACCGTAGTGATCGTGCACTACCTTCAGCTGCTCGCTCCTTTCCCGCAGTTCCTCCTTCAGTTGCGCTATTTGCTTCTTCAGGCTGCTGATGTAGTTACGGTGTTGCTCCTCGCGTTCCTCAAGTAACACCTGGAAGTTCTCCTTCCCGGTCGGCCCGCTGACCCCAGGCAACAAAGGCTGGCCATCCTCCACCCTCGGAGTGCAAGCCAGCATGTACAACAAGGAGACGACGCTGCACAGGAAAACCAGCACCGTGGCAAGCTGCCAAATCCACGCCGGTGTCCCCCTCCGCATTATTCTTAACCACATCTCCACCTTCTGCACTCTGGGTCCGGTTAGTCACTCCAGAATAACTTGACAGCAACACCATCGGTCGGTCTCGAAGCCCAGTGTCTTCGGTCTTACAAATCTTCTCATTTCAAGCTAAGCTCCCCTTCTCGTGGCTACTGGGAGACAATTACCTGAAAAGCACAAAGTTGAATCAATATTCACTCCAAACAACAAACCAAAAAAATCATTCATATATAATGTTAACCATACAGCTTTACGTGCTGTTAATGTGAACAGTACTAATACTCCATTCCGAAAGGGCACTAATTGGATGAATTAAACAACAGCCCATTTATCTATTAAAATCAATAAGAATATATTACTAAATTCCAGAGAGAACAAGGAATTTAAATTACTTCAAAACTGCACTATAGGTTCTCGGGAAAATCCTCACTCCTAAAACAAAGAAAAGAATTAATCCTAAATCTTAGTTCCGTTATTATTTTTGCTACATCGTATATCTTTTAATAACACTAATCCTACCAAGCCAAATTTTAATTCATATTAGCATTAATGCATTCTACTCTCCTTGCAAATAAAAATGTAGTTCATTGTTTTTACATCATTTACCAGCCAGGACTTAATCTGTCAAGTAGAGTGACTTATTGTGTTCTAGTACAATCAATTTTAACTGTGTTACCCGTTTATACATTTCCCCCAAATACATAGAGGAAATAGTTTCTCTATAACTAACCTATCAATCCTTTCATCATTTTAAACATTGCATTCAAATCACCCCAACTTTCTAATCTGAAAGTTATACAAATCCAACTTTATAATATTTTTGATCATAAGATGCAGATATCGTCAGCAATGCAGCATTCATGGTCTGCCTTATAGCGCTCCTGAAATAAGGAGGTAGATTGAAGTCCATCGCATTTGCCAGACCAATAAGAAAAGCAGACTTCTTTCCGTTCCATAGATTTGTAAACCAAGTCAATTGGCTTCTGTAAATTGCTCTGAATGTGCGGGGAGCGGATGTAAAAGTGGGTAACACAGAACTAGTGCGAATAGGTGATCAACAGACAGTATGCACTCAGTGGGCTGAAGGGCCAGTTTCCATGCTGTATCTTTCAGTCAATCAATCATCAAATAGTTTTATGTTGCTATTTTGCAGATCCAGCTTTTATTTAATTAATTTCTTGAATTTAAATGTCCACGCTACAGTGGTGTGATTTTGACTCATTTCGCTGGGCTGGAGTGTTGTCATAGAGGTGGTAGATTAAAATGGACAGGACTGAAGGGTTCTAGGTTTAGAAATTGCACTAATTTCGTAGCCTTCAGACGCATCAAGAGTATTGCTTGTGGCACTCAGGAACCATCCATCAAAAAAGATTATTGTAATTATTTTGCAAGATTTGACATCCTTTTCTCATTGGAACATTCATTTGCAGTCCAATTGCATAGGGAACGCTGCAAATCAATGTCTTAACAGCGCAGTATAATTAATTTTTTTTGCAATGGCAGATATTTTAAAAGTTCCAAGGTGTCTAACAGTTTGGGAATTTCAATACCTGTCACTTTCGTTTTGCGAACTGTAATGGTGACTTTGTCAAACGAATAACAGCCACTGAAAAGGGCTTTGGTCCTTACACAGGTGAAGCACTGGTGTAGGGGTCCGGACGACTCCCTTACAAGCACATTACAATTGAAAGTGCCTCTGCCTATCCAGGCAACTCGACACATATCAAAGGTGGTGCTATATTGATCAAATTCCACAGCAAAACGCAAGCGATCCAAGTGCTGTGCTGATAAGAAACAAAAAAAGGATTCATACATCCTCTCAAGGTGATCTAATATGAAGCAAAACCCTCAACCTTTTATGAATAGTAGTACAAAGTGTGATCATAAAGGTACAATGAAAAGCCCGACTGATGTTTAAAGGATTGTGTAAATAATATTCGACTCTGTGTACTGATGTCCCCATTTACTCCCTTTTGGGTTTAAAAGTCACCTGAAGAGATGCAGCAAACCTGTAAATACTACTTCATTAAAGTGACCTTTCATTGTTGTGACAATTAATACAAATTGCCCGGAATATTTAGTAAGATTATGAACCAAGGCGAGCCTGTCGGAATCGGTAATGACATTAAGTTTACAAAAGAAAGGGATAGGAATTATTCGCCAGACAGGAGGCTCACGGGCAGAATGGGATAGGGATGAACAAGGGGAACAAAAGTGGCCTGGCAGTAGCTCAAAGGTGAACTAGGGTTTTAAGTGGCTGCACCATTTTAGCTTAGGTATATTATTGTCACATGTACCAGGGTACAGCAATGGCCATGAAAGCACGCCACCGACTCTACTCTCTCTGAACATTAATACCTCTCCATCTGTTATTTGCACTTTATTAATTTATTAATTAATGTGTGTATTTAAGTATATAACTGTAGTCAATGCCTACTATGTTCTGTTGTGCTATGCAAAGAAAGAATTTCATTGTCCTGTCAGGGACACATGACAATAAACTCTTTTGACTTTGACTTGACTTAGAAGGCTTAGGGAGTTCAGCACATCCTCCACAACTTCTACAAACGCGCTGTAGAAAGCATTTTATCAGGCAGCATCACTGCATGATTTGGGAACAGCTCCTTCCAAGACCACAAGAAATTGCAGAAAATTGTGGACGCAGCCCAGACAATACGTGCAGGAGGAGACCATTCGGCCCTTCGAGCCAGCACCGTCATTCAATGTGATCATGGCTGATCATCCCCAATCAGTTCCTACCTTCTCCCCATATCCCCTCACTCGGCTATCTTTAAGAGCCCTATCTAGCTCTCTCTTGAAAGTATCCAGAGAACCTGCCCTCTGAGGCAGAGAATTCCACAGACCATCACACAAACCAACATCCCTTCCATTTACTCCATCTACACCCACGCTGCCTCGGCAAGGCCACCAGCATAAGAAAGGACGAGTCACTCCCTCTTCTCCCCTCTCCCCTCAGGCAAGAAGTTCAGAAGTGTGACAGTTTCTGGGACAGTTTCTTCCCTGCTGTCATCAGGCAAATTAACCATCCTATCAACAACTAAAGAGCAGTCCCGAGTTACCGTCCACCTCATTGGAGAGGTAACTTTATCTTGCACTAAACATTATTCCCTTTATTCTGCATCTGTACACTGGACGGCTCGATTACAATCATGTATAGTCTTTCCACTAACTGGACAGCACATAACAAAAGGCTTTTTGCCGTTCCTTGGTACACATGACAATAAACTAAATTAGCGAAAAGCTTAGTTTTGCATGCTCTCCGTTAATACTGTACATACATTCAAGTCAAGCTCAGGGTGGAGCAAAGGGAAAGGTACAGAGGGCAGAATATAGTTATCAGCATTGCAGTCTAGTTCACGAGACAAAGCCCAATGTCTGCAAAAAGGTTGAGGTAAATCAAACAGTACCCCTAGCTTGTAGAAGGATCATTCAGAAGCCTGATATCAGAGGAAAACAAGTTTCTGAGTTCGGAATACTTTCAAGTTTTGTATCTTCTACGTGAAGGGGGAGTGTAGAAGGAGGAATGACTGGAGTTAGAAAGGTCTTTGAAACATTATCCATTTTTCTTTGAAATTTATCATTGCGCTAAACATTATTTACTTTATCCTGTATCTGTACACTGTGGATGGCTTGCTTGTTATCATGTATAGTTTTTCCCCTGACTGGATAGTATGCAAAAAAAGAGCATTTCACTGTAGCCCAGTCCACATAACAATAAAAACAAAATTAAAATAAATAAATTTAAGTGTTCTGCACATATGACACACACATTCACACATGTTGGGAGAGAACAGATTAATGGATTGCAGCTCACTGTGCCTGGCCCAGGAATTGTTCCAGTCCAATAGTGAGACTAAAGTCACCCACTGCTGCAAGAAGCAAACATGGTGATAGTGAAGTCCTGGACTCCAGTAAAATACTGTGCTATTAACTTCAATGGAACAAAATATCAAAAAGCAGACTCTGACCTTCAAATTGCTTAGAGAACAAATTTATATCCCACAAGACGACAGAGGGTCAGGCAGCATCTCTGGAGAACATGGATGGGTGACATTTCGGGTCGGGACTCTACTTCAGACGGCTAATTTTAACGTCAAGAAAAGTTACAAAAAAGAACAGCAGCAGTTACTTTCCCAGCCAGCAACAATAATTGTAATCATTAGCACAAGTGGACAGCGATGTACTGTGCCAATGTCCTGGAACTGTTTCATTATCTTTCTCTCGGGAAATATTAACAGGCACGAGGAATGGCGTTGGGTGTTAAATGGTTAGCAGATATCCTCGGGACTTCTCACAGTGTTAAAAACATATGCTATATTGGGAGGTGACACCTGATGTGTAATATCTGATACTTGCCACTTGCAGAAAAAAGGTGTGTTGTTTATAAGTGTGACATTTACAGGAAGTCTAACTGCTGCAGGCTAGACTTCATGCAATTTACTCTCATCCTGTTTTCAACGAGAAAATCGAGTTACTCCAATGTTCAGATCAGCACAATATCTAATGCTATTGAGTGTAATAAGTGATTATTTCAAAGCATTAACTAATTAGATTACATACACTAGGGTGCAATTGAAGTCTTGTTCATATGAAGCTCGCTGGATAAACAGCATATATACAGCAGGATCAAGTACAATTAAGGACGGCATAGTGGTGCAGTGGTAGAGACGCTACCTTACAGCGGCAGAGACCCAGGTTCAATCCTGACTAAGGGTGTTGTCTGTACGGAGGTTGCACATTCTCTCTGCGAGCACGTGGGTTTT
Organism: Okamejei kenojei; assembly: GCA_035221665.1. Lineage (NCBI taxonomy): Eukaryota > Metazoa > Chordata > Chondrichthyes > Rajiformes > Rajidae > Okamejei > Okamejei kenojei. Next base: position 50,331,574 of record CM069131.1, on the reverse strand, counting down.
CTCTAGGTGCTCCGATTTCCTCCCACACGTTAAAGATCCACAGGTTTGCTTTGGTAAAAATCGTAAATTGTCCCTAGTGTGTAGGGTAGTGCTGGTGTACGGGGTGATCACTGATCAGCACAGACTTGGTGGGCCAAAGGGCCCGTTTCTGCGCTGTATTTCTAATGTCTGAATACGATAAATGGAACAGCATTTTGTAAAGCAAAATCCAAGCAGGGCATGTCTGAAAAAGGGTCTCCTATCTTGCTCTCCAGAGATGCTGCCTGACCTGCCAAGTTACTCCAGCACTGTGTCTTTTTGTGTATTAAAATATAATAACAGAATAACCAAATGATGTAGAGTTACGTTTTAAGATTACATGACAGCACCTCTGAGAACCAATGGAGCAATCAATACAACCGTGGAGCCTATGTTTTGCCCACTATCAGCCATCTGCAGCTAACCCTTTCATTCCCCTTCCCACTCCCACACTGACCTGTTCATCTGCAGCCTTCTCCATTGTCAGAGCAAGGCCAAACACAAACTAGAGGAACAACACCTCAGTCGACAACCATGAACATTGAGTAGGAAAGAACTGCAGATGCTGGTTTAAATCGAAGGTAGACACAAAATGCTAGAATAACTCAGAAGGACAAAGGCAGCATCTCTGGAGAGAAGGAATGGGTGAGGTTTTGGGTCGAGAGCCTTCTTCAGACTCTGACAGTATTTTGTGTCTACCTTCAGCATGAACATTGAATTCTCTAGAATATAGAACAATACAGCACAAGAACAGGCCATTCAGCCCACAATGTCTGAGCTGAACATGATGCCAATACCTACTCTTATCTGCCTGAACATAATTCACATTCCTCCATTCCCTGTACATTCAAGTCTTTTAAATGCAACTATCATTTCTGCCTCCACCACCACCCCTGGCAGAACCCTTCAGGAGGCAGAAATAATAGTTGCATTTACACATACCCTTGTGTGATAACCTGCCTTTGAATTTTGCCCCTCTCACCTTAAGGCTATCCATTCGAGTCTGGGAGCTAGTTCCATCCTGGAAAAAGGTTCAGACTGTCTATCCTATCTATACCTCGTGTACTTTTATATACTTCCATCAACCTCCAGCATACTGCAGTTTCCAAATCAAAGTCTGTCCAACCTCTCCTTGTAATTAATACCTCTGAATCAAGGGGACCTCTAATATCAGATAACTTGCTCCCCCCATCCCCTTACTCACCCAGATACTCCCACAACATCCCGTCCTCTCTCTCCAAACTTCCTCCCTATCCACTCCATCTGCTTCTCACCGGGTTCCCTCCCTCACTGTTCGTATCTGTCCACTCCTCCTCCTTTCTGTGGTCCTATGCTCCCGCCTTTCCCATCAAATTCCATCATTTGCAGCCACGGGTTATCTCCAGCAACAATGTCCCATCCTCTGTCGTTATCCTTGCCTCTCCTACCTGACTCCATTCACCTATCCACCCCTCCTTACTTGGATCCATGCATCACCCATCAACACTTGTCTCACCTTCTAGAACTAGTGTATGGGTGATCGATGGTCAGTTTGCAATTAGCGGGCCAAAGGGCCAGTTTCCATGCTGTATCTTTAAGTTTGGTTTATTGTCACATGCGCTGAAGTACAGTTTATCTCTAAACTAAACCCCAACTTGCTATTTTAAGGCTGAGATTTTGAAAACTTAATCCAACGGTTTTGGGGAGACACGAGGATATTCCATGCTATTCAAGAGAAAAGCAGTGGAGATTTCCATATGTATTCTGCATCCAAAACCACCAAAGCAGATTATTCATCACTTACCTCACTGGTATTTGTAGGAGCCTGCTGTGCATAAATTAGTGGCCTGCAGTTCAACGGTTTCTACATAACTTTGGCTGTAAATGTTTTGGGATATCCCAATGTTCTTCAAAAAATACAAAGAGTTAGCAGGGAAAGTCCATTCAGTCCCTTCAATTGATAAAATAATGGATAATCTTTAGTTTGGAGTTACTTCCCTGTTTCAACACCAATTCTCTCAATTCCCCTGTCAGCTAAAAATATTTTTAAATGTTTAAATACAGACCAAATGGGACTAGCTTGGATGTACACCTTGGCCAGCATGGGCAAGTTGGGTCAAAGGGCCTGTTTTTGTGCTGCAAGACTCTATGACATTGACACCTCTGATTCTTCTAAATATTAGTATAGGCCCATTCTTCTTAAACTCGCCTTGCAGTACAAGCCTGTGCTGCATTCCTTCTGCTACAAACATATCCATCTTCAGATAAGGACACCAGATCTGCACATATTTTTCAGGTCTGATCACACCAGGTCCTAATATAATTGAAGTAACTATCTCTTATATTGTTCTTGAATGTTCCTACCAGAAAGGCCTGCATACACCATATATAAAAAAAAAAAGACAAAGTGCTGGAGTAATCCAGTGGGTCAGTCTCTGGAGAACGTAGATGGGTGACATGTTGATAAGACAAAAGCGGAAATAGGCCATTCGACCTATTTGCTCTGCTATTTGATCATGGATGATCTAGAAACATAGAAAATATGTGCAGGAGTAGGCCATTTGGCCCTTTAAGCCAGCACTGCCATTCAATGTGATCATGGCTGATCATCCAAAATCAGTACCCCGTTCCGGCTTGATCCCCATATCCCTTGATTCCCCTAGCCCAGGGGTCAGCAACCTGGTTCTGCATAGGGGCCGGATGGTATGTCTGTGAGCCACATCTACCACGTGTACACCTGGATCCCGCCCCGGATGGCAGGCATCAAATCACATGTTCACATAGATCCCGCCCCTTCAAGGACGCCACCCGGAGAACTGGCCCCTAGTTATGGGCACTCACGAACACGACGTACCTACAGTCCATTGCCTTGTGTCTGTCCTGAAGGCGGTGGCTCAAATACTCACACTAACTCGTGCCCGGCCTATTGGCAACCCCGATCCCGACAGTGAAGCCCAGACATAGAAGGAGCGCGGCCGTGCAGGCAGCTTTGCACAGGATGCGGTACAGCCAGAGCTCGGCGCTCGGCCACTTGGCCCCGCTCAGGCGCTTGGCGGCTCCGCAATTGCAAAAAAATACACCTACGGGCTGGATGATTTTGGGTTATGGGCCGCATTCGGCCCGGGGGCCGTTGATTGCCGACCCCTGTCTTAGCCCAAAGAGCTAAATCTAACTCTCACTTGAAAACATCCAGTGAATTGGCCTCCACTGCCTTTAGTGGCACAGATTCACAACTCTCTGGGTGAAGAAGGCTTTCCTCATCTCAGTCCCAAATGGCCTAACCCTTTATTCTTAAACTGTGACTCCTGGTTCTGGACTCCCCCAACATCAGGAACATTTTTCCTGCATTTACCTTGTCCAATCTTCCAAGAATTTTATATGTTTCTATAAGATCCCCTCTCAGCCTTCTAAATTCCAGCGACTACAAGCCCAGTCGACAATACAAGCTCAGTTCTGTCATCATATGTCAGTCCCGCCATCCTGGGAATTAACCTGGTGAACCAATGCTGCACTCCCTCAATAGCAATAATGTCCTTCCTCAAATCAGGACACCAAAATTGCACATAATACTCCAGGTGCAGTCTCACTAGGGCCCTGTACAACTGCAGGAGGACCTCCTTGCTCCTAAACTCAAATCCTCTCACAATGAAGGTCAATGAATATTGGCTTTCTTCACTGTCTGCTCTATCTCTACATGCTTACTTTCAGTGACTGATGTACAAGCACACCCAGGTCTCATTGCACCTCCCCTTTTCCTAATCTAACACCAGATAATAATCTGCCTTCTTGCCTCCAAAGGGATAACCTCACATTTATCCATATTATACTGCATCTGCCATGCTTCTGCCCACTCACCCAACCTATCCAAGGCACCCTGCAGCCTCATAGCATCTTCTTTGTAGCTCACACTGCCACCCAGCTTTGTGTCATCTGCAAACTTAGAAATGTTACATTTAATTCCCTTATCTAAATCGTTAATATAGAACAGATCCTGCAAAATCTACTTTTCCCTTTCAATCCCATTATATTGCCTTCTCCCCATAACATTTAACACCTTTTAATCAAGAACTATCAATCTCTGCTTTAAAAATATGCAAATACCCTTCACCGCCCTCTGTGGCAATGAATTCCGCAGATTCACCAACCTCTGGCTAAATAAATTCTTCCTCATCTCCTTTCTGAAGGTCCTTTTATTATGAGTCTGCCCCCTCTGTCCCTATACTCTCCCACCACTGGAAACATCATCTCCACTCTCTTTAAAAAATATTTATCAATTCTTAAAACCAAACTTCATGTGTCATTTTCCATTTACTATGTCCTTTATCATTCATTTGCACTATTTATATCCCACTGAATCCACTCTGCCTCCTCCTCACAACACACGTTCTCACCCAGGTTAGTATCATGGAAATAGAAACATAGAAATTAGGTGCACGAGTAGGCCCTTCGGCCCTTTGAGCCTGCACCGCCATTCAATATGATCATGGCTGATCATCCAACTCAGTATCCTGTACCTGCCTTCTCTCCATACCCCCAGATCCCTTTAGCCACAAGGGCCACATCTGACGCCCTCTTAAATATAGCCAATGAACTGGCCTCAACTACCTTCTGTGGCAGAGAATTCCACAGACTCAGCACCACTCTCTGTGTGAAAAATGATCTTCTCATCTCGGTCCTAAAAGACTTCCCCCTTATCCTTAAATTGTGACCCCTTGTTCTGGAGTTCCCCAACATCAGGAACAATCTTCCTGCATCTAGCCTGTCCAACCCCTTAAGAATTTTGTAAGTTTCTATAAGATTCCCCCTCAATCTTCTAAATTCTAGTGAGTACAAGCCGAGTCTTTCCAGTCTTTCTTCATATGAAAGTCCTGCCATCCCAGTAATCAGTCTGGTGAACCTTCTCTGTACTCCCTCTATGGCAAGAATGTCTTTCCTCAGATTAGGAGACCAAAACTGTACGCAATACTCCAGGTGTGGCCTCACCAAGACCCTATACAACTGCAGTAGAACCTCCCTGCTCCTACACTCAAATACTTTTGCTATGAATGCCAACATACCATTTGCTTTCTTCACAGCCTGCTGCACCTGCATGCCTACTTTCAATGACTGGTGTACCATGACACTCAGGTCTCGTTGCATCTCCCCTTTTCCCAATCGGCCACCATTCAGATAATATATTGCAGTTGGTCCACTCATCCCAATTGTTGACATCGATTGTGATCAAATAGTCACCAACAACGATGCTCACATTATCCCACTTGTCACCACCTGCCAACCTGAAAATGAACCATTTCCTTACATTCTGTTTTCTGTCCTTTAATAATTCGCGCTCACAACAACCTATTGCCTTCAATCATCATTGTTGAAAACATTAGCGACACAGTGGAGCTGGTTTCCGACGAGCACGGTGACGAACGCACCACACATTTCTGTCCTGCTGTTGGTTAATAATTTCTAGTGTGGCACATTAAATGGTTTCTGAAGATCCAAATATACCAGGTTAACTGATTTCCCTTCATCTACTCTGCAAGTTACAATCAAGAACTAGCAGACTTGCCAAATATTATTTCTCTTTCATAAATAAACCCATTTAATGTCAGCGTGATCCTATTATTGTTTTCTTAGTGCCCTATTTGCAATTGCTTAATGATAGTTTCTATAATTTTCTGAGCTGTTTATGTAGTTTACATAATTTGTCCATGCCGACCAAGCTAGTCCCATTTGCCTACGTATATCGCAGTTTCTGTTTGCGCACTTCCTCCGGGTGGGGTGGGGGGGTTACATTTGTAAGTTAAATGTTTTGTTCTCAATACAAATGCATGGTGTGATAGAGATGGATTATTGCCACCTTATCAGTAATTCTATGAATTCACCTGGGAAATGAGCCAAAAAAAGTCTTATTTTACACAACTTCTAGCACATTTATCTTATTTTCAATGTAGAAACAAGGTAATGCAGATGCCGGTTAATACACAAAAGGACGCAAAGTGGTGGAGTAACGCAGCAGGTCAGGCAGAATCTATGAAGAACATGGACAGCTGACATTTTAGGTCACGTCTCAACCCAAAATGTCAGTTATCCATGTTCTCCAGAGGTGCTGCCTGACCTGCTGAGTTACTTTAGCATTTGGTGCCTTATTTACAAGATTATGTTCAAAGATAACCAATTAGAACATATGAACTCTGTATCAGAGCGGTACAAGTCTGTGGAAGTACCAAAGTTTAGATGGTAAATTATGCTGTTCTCAGAGCAGTTGAAACAAAATGGTAACTTCCATAAAATGCAAGCTGTTAATATCCAAACTATTTTGTCATCACGATTAAAATTCATTCTAATTCAAAGAGCATTTGCAATAATCACATGCAGCCACCTCTGCAGCCTCAAGATGACGGAGTGCATTGAGACGGGCAGTGTGAGAGACAGCTACACAGGGGAAGGGAGGATTTTGAAAGCAATGTATGATCATGTGCTGACAACAGCACACTAACTCCAGTTTGCTGTGCTGCAGGATGGTAGTATTTATTCATCATACATACATACAGGATGTGGGTGTCACTGCCAAGGCCAACATTGAAAGCTCCAGCCTTCTTAGTCATGAGAAGCTGTATCCAAAAACTCTGAATCCCTACTTTAAGCACAAGATCACATTCACGACATTGTGAAGGCAACAGATGGAGGACATGCGGCTGGGCCAGCAGGAAAATGGAAAGTTTTACACAGTCACCATGGCCCGCTTTTCAAACCCAGCCACAGAAATAACTTGGCTTGATTAAGATCATACGATTACTGAGCCTTCTTGGCTGAAGGTGGAGAGCAGTGCAGAGAAATTATTCAGCAAGTCAATGGGATGGAGCACTATTGTAAACAAGCACTGAGAGTTGCAGAGTGAAAGACTAACAGCATTCTAGATTTCCTGGAGAACAATGTCTAGAATTTCCTGTGCTGCTGTCAAAAAATAACAAAGTGTGGAAGGCAGAGTGTGTTTTGTTGCAAGTTTCCCTTCGGAACCACAGATTTTGTCCCCATGAACACTTTAAACTATTACTTGAAGAAAGTTGAAGACAAGCAAAACACAAAGTGCTGGAGGAACTCAGCACTTCAGGCATCTGTGGAGGGAATGGACAGGCAACGTTTCAGGTCGGAATCATCCTTCAAACTGGAATTAAATATATCCTTGAATTTATGAACTTATTCTGTGGGAATACAAGATTTGACAGTTGACGACCTTTCACAGATGCTGCCTGACTCACCGAGCTCCTCCAGCACTTTGTGCTTTATTCCAACATTCACTTCCAGAACCATCTCAAAAATGCAGACTGCCTATAACTATTTTATAAAACTGAGACATTGTTACAAAATTTGATTAATCACTTTTTGGGAAAATTGTGGACTTAATCAAAATATATGGATATAGATTTATGATTGAATTAAATTATTATTTTTTAAAATTAATTTTACATCTTCACTTTGATGTAAAAATTGATCTCTGATCTCCCTCACACCCTTCTCCAAATTTCTCATACATCAAGAGAAAGCAGGGTATATTGTCTCGAAAAGATCTTGAAGGCGGCTCCCGATTCGAAACAATGTCTGTCCCACCACAGATGATGCCGAACCGAGATTTCTCCTTGGGGCTTGATGACCAAGATGCGGCATGTGCAGTCTCGTGTGTCTCCAGAGTATATTGTCCATCACATCTTTCAGGATGTCAGTGTTATATCACCAGGGTACACAGAAAGTTGAATCGGTAGGAAGGAACTGCAGAAGATGCTTTACAATTGAGATAGGGGCGGCATGGTGGCGCAGCAGTGGAACTGCTGCATTACAGTATCAGAGACCTGGGTTCGTTCCTGACTACGGGTGCTGCCTGTGCATAGTTTGTACGTTCTCCCCATGGGTTTTCACCAACATTCCAAAGACTTACAGGTTTGAAAGTTAATTGGTTTTGCTCAGAATTGTAGATTGTCCCTAGACAGTAGGATAGTGCTAGTATGTGGGGAACGCTGGCAGTGCGGACTCGATGGGCCAAAAGGCCCGTTTCACTATAAACTAAACTGACACAAAGTGCTGGAGTAACTCAGCGGGCCAGCCAGCATCTGTGGGGAAAAGGAACAGGCGATGTTTCGGGTCTGAACCCTTCTCCAGAGATGCTCCCCTGACCCACTAAGATTCTCCTGCACTTTGTGTCTATACACAGAACGTTAGCCTCAAATGACACGATAACAACATAAGAACTCCAAACTATGATGCAGACCTTGTTGGTCTATGCATAAATACAAAAACCATAGATGTCAGTATTAATAGCTTCATGTTCAGGTGTGGAGTCATTACTAGCTCACCAGTAATAAAAAGCGTGTGAAAAAGAAACAAAAATGATACAGTAAGGGAAATCCAATGTCGGAGTTTGTCGTTTTAAAATGTCATGCTGGCTTTCACGGTCTTGTTGATTCTGAAGAGTAATCCAGTTCCAGACTTTTCCAGCAGAAATCCATGCCACAAAAATTTACCGAGAGGGATTAGAATCGAATCTCGACAGAAAGGCCGAGGGCCACATGGCTCGGAGTCACTTGCAGGAGGAAAGAAAATGTTTTATCGTGAAACAAGCCACAGGCACATTGCTTCAAATCGAATCATTCTGCTCCCAGTGAATGGCATCTCCAAACCAGGTCGTCTACCATCAACTTTGGTATTTTTTTTTATTGTTTCTTCCGCAGTGTACAATTTTTAAAAAAATTAACTTTATACTCCACTACATTCTATTAAACTCTTTGGGCAGTATTTTCCATTGCACGGGTTTACGTTGAGGAACTAACAACAGTGCATAGATAGTTCCTTAATATCTCTATGCAGGAACTTCCTGTAGACGTTGTCAGATCTCGGAATTAAGTCACCACTCGTTCCAAGGGTTATGGAGGCCGGATCATTGGTAGTATTTAAAGAGGAAATAAGATTTTTGAAAGCTAAATCAGAGGATGTTACGGTAAGTTAGGGTGGCACGTTGGCATAACAGTAGAGTTGCTGACACAGCATCAGATACCTGGGTACGATCCTGACCATGGGTGCTGTCTGTACGGAGTTTGTACGTCCACCCCCCCTTAACCACGTGGGTTTCCTCCATCATTACAAAGATGTACAGGTTTGTAGGTTAATTGGCTTTGGTAAAAATTGTAAATTATCCCGAGTGGGTAGGATAGTGCTGGTGTACAGGGATCGCTGGTCAAAGTGGACTCAGTGGGCCGAAGGCCTGTTTCCACGCTGTATATCTAAACTAAACATTGCTGGTAGGAAAGAATTACAGATGCTGGTTTAAATCGATGATAGAGACAAAATGCTGGAGTATCTCATTGGGACAGGCAGCATCGCTGGAGAGAATAAAATAGGTGACGTTTTGGGTCAGGCCCTTCTTCAGACCGAGATACTCCATCATTTTGTGTCTACCTAAAGATTGCTGTTGCTCTGGAAGAGATTTTTGTAACTTTGTTACGCACAAAGTACCAGAAGACTGGAGAACAGCTAAAGTTGTGCCATTATTAAGAAGGGAAGCATGGATAACCCAGAGAACGACACGCTGGTGGGCCTTGCATCAGTGGTGGGAAAGTTACTGGAAGGGATTCTGAGATATTCATTTTGCATTTGAAAAAGCAAGGAATAATCAAGGTTGGTCAATGGTCAAGCAAGGCTCACACATTTGACCGTGTGTTCTTTGAAGAGGGTTGACGAGGGCAGAGCATTAGATGTTATCAACATTGATTTTAGCAAGGCCTCTGACAAAGTTCAGCATGGTAGGCAAGTCCAGAAGACTAGAACACATGGGATCCAGGACAAGCTAGCCAACTGGCTACAAAATTAGCTTGTTGATAGATGACAGAGTGCTAGTGGAGAGTTGTTTTTCCAGCATTTTCTGGCTCCAGAAAATGCTGGAGTAACTCAGCAGGGCAGGCAGCATCTCTGGAGTGATGGAATGGGTGATGTTTTGGGTCATGATCCTTCTTGTGGAAGAAATATTAATATCCTTCCTTCTTTCATTTTGATTGGAATTAAACAAGGTAACAAAAGGGTGTTTTGGATGTGACAAATGGAAGCTCTCGTGACCAGGTGCAGTAGTAGTTTGTGGGAATCGGCAAAGTAAGATTAGACGTATTTCCTCTTGTCTGGGAATGTGTTGGGGTGGATGGTAAATGTAAACATGAAATAATAGGGGAGATAACAAAGCTTGTTTTCCTTTCTGTGAGAAGTTACAGTAGATCACCCACGCCCCTACCGCTAGTAGCATAGATACGTTGCAGTAAATGGAAGGCTTATTATTGGCTCAGAGAGGGGATGGTGACCTGAAAGTTGAGAAAGAATAATGACAAGATGCCCTTGCATTGTGTTTGACTTGGATTCACCATCTGTTGTTGAATAAGATTAACATAAGCGAAAAGTATGTTATGACTAATGAAATAATTGGTACCCATGTAGTAGATACTATATTTTTGTATAGCTGTATCTAACAAAAATAACTTGTTTACTGCACAGTATAACTGTCGGCTAATTCTGCTGTGAAGTCAGAGAACTGGTGAGCAGTTTTCTGCCGCCATCTCTCCATGATATCATGCAATAAAGTTTCTTGATACAAACCTGCGAAGTTTGTAACTTTGTTTTTCCTTTTATTTCCCTCTAAATTAATTTCTTCCACACTTCTTCAAGGACCAGTGCTTGGTCCTCTGTTGTCTGTCATACATTAATAATTTTGGATAAGATTGCAGATGGCATGATTAGTAAATTTGCAGATGACACCAAAGTTATTGGCATGTTGAGCAGTGAAGCAGATCAACTAGGTTTACAACAGGATATATAGATCATGGGCAGCACAGTGGCGCAGCAGTAGAGTTGCCGTATTACTGCTCCCGAGACCCAGGTTTGATCCCGACTATGAGCATTTGTCTGTTTGGAATTTGGATGGTCTCCCTATGACCGTGTGGGATTTCTGCAGGTGCTCCGGTTTCCTCCTCCATTCCAAAGATGTACAGATTTGTAGGTTAATTGGCTTTGGTATAAATTGTCCCTAATGTGTAGGATAGTGTTAGTGTACGGGGTGATCACTGGTCAGCACAGACTCAGTGGGTCGAAGGGTCTGCTTCTGTGATGAATCCCTAAAGTCTAAAGAACAACTGGGAAAATTGGATGTCAAACCAGAACATGTACACAGTTAATGGTAAAATCTTGGGGAGTGTTGCTGACCAGAGAGATCTTAGGGTACATAGTTCCCCAAAATCGTGACAAACAGGGTGGTGAAGGCATATGGCATGAGTGCCTCCATTAGCCCCAGTGCAATATTTGAAACGTTATGTAACAGTTGTACTAAGATTTAGTTTAAGCCACACTTGAAGCATTGCATGCAGTTCTAGTTGCTATGCATCAGAACATATGTGATGAAACTAGAAGGTGCAGAAAAGATTTGCAAGGATCTTGTCTGGATTGAAGGATTAAGAAATATTATTCCAGGTCTGTTTTCCCTGGAGTATAGGATGCCGAGAGATGACATGATAGAGGTTTATAAAATTATGAGAGGCATCGTGAAAAATAGAGGGCAGAGGTTTAAGGCAAGAGGGGCAAGATTTAAAGAGAGACCAGTGGACAACTTTTTCCCCCCCACAGAGGGTAGCATACACATGGAAAAGCTGCCAGAGAAAGTCATAGGGCCGGGTACAATTATGACATTTAAAAGATGTTTAGGTACATGGATAGGAAAGGTTTGGTTGATTTGGGCCAGGCACAGGCAAGTGGTACTAGCTTGGATAGCAGAGACAAGTTGGGCCAAAGAGCTTGTGTCTTTACAGCTCTGACCATAAACAGGCTAGATAATCAGAATAGGTTTCCCACAGTGATTAAAACTATAGAGCATTAGTATAAACTAAGAGAGAGAGGGGTTTAAGGGAGATTTGAGGGTTATTTATCTACTCACAATAGCTGGTATGAGGAATGAGCTGCTAGAGATGGTGGTGGAGGCAGGAAGTGTAACAAGTTCATAAGTTCCAGGAGCAGAATTAGGCCATTCAGCCCATCAAGTCTTTCCCTCTCAACCCCATTCTCCTGCCTTCTCCCCATAATCCCTGACACCCTTACTATTCAAGAATATGTCAAACTCTGCCTTAAAAAATACCCAATGACTTGGCCTCCAATGAATTCCACAAGATTCAGCACCCTTTGATTACAGAAATGCCTTCTCATCTTCTTTCTAAAGGTACACTCTTTTATTCTGAGGCTATGCCCTCTTTTCCTGGACTCTCGCAGGATGCTTCTGGACAGGTACTTGAATGAGGAAGGCACGTAGGGAAACAAAGTATTGCAGGCAAGAAGAGTTAATATAGATAGGCATGATGTTGTTTGGCAAAGTCATTCAGGCCGAAAAGCCTGCTTCCATTCTGTACAACTCACTCAGGGAATCAAGGACAGGGGGAACTGGCACAGGAGGGATGAGGCCAATGGGAGAACAGCCTGAATCGTATTGAATGCCAGGCAGTGGCCTACTCCTGGTGATGTTCTTGGGTGCCGCTCACAAATGATAATAAATATCTCTCGAGTAAAACTCTTCCACCTCTTGGCCCAAAGTGTGAAATCAGAAGGGTCCCCTTTAGTCACTGCTTTGGCGTGGTCATTAACCCCTACAAAGCACCGGTGATTCCAGAGTACACATGTTGCTTCCCCGTTCCCAATACATTCATCTGATACAACTTAGGAGCCAGGGGAAAAGAAACAAAGCACTGGCTGGTGATCAAAGGCATAAAGTTTCCACACAGATGTTTAAGCCATTGAAAGCTGGCAAAATAAAGTGGAAACAAAATGGGAAAATCCCCATGAAGGCTGGAATTCAGACACAAAATGCTGGATTTTCACCGTGGCAGGTTCCAGTGAAGGATTTCATCATTTTTCCCCCTCAGTTGCTCACAGACCTGGTATTAATTACACAATGAGAAGGGACTGTCAACTGAGGCAGTCACAGCCAACGTAAACCATTTGTGAATAGTGGAGAGAGTCAGATGATAAGCGGAGTAGATTCATTGCAACCACTGAGGGAACAAAAGCCATCAGAAGAACATCGACAGGCATTTTAATTTGGAGATACGTCGAGGAAACGGGCCCTTTGGCCCGCACTTACCAGTGATCACTCATCCTATACACTGGGGAACAATTTACAGAAGCCAAATAAACCTACAAACCTGTACGTCTTTGGAGTGTGGGAGGAAACTGGAGCACCCGGGGGAAGCATGCAAACTCTGTACAGACAGCATCCGTAGTCAAGATCGAACCGGGGTCTCTGGCGCTGTAAGGCAGCAACTCTACCACCGCGCCAGTGTACCACCCTTGTGGAAGCTTCACTGCAAATAAAAACAGTTCAGGTTGACTACAACTGCTCCCATCAGGACAAGAACACAGTCATTATATTGGAAGAGAACTTAAATTTAATCAGCACAGCTCAGTGGTGCAGCCAATAGAGCTGCTGCCTCACTAGACTAGAGACCCAGCTTTAATCCTGACCAACCCCACGCCCTACTTTCAGTCTGAAGAAGGATTCCGACCGGAAACAGATGCTGCCTGGTCCGCTGAGTTACTCCAGCACTGTGTGTCTATCTTTGGAATAAACTAGTATCTGCAGTTCTTCGTTTCTATTTTGAGAGTTTGCATGTTCCCCTTTCAACAGGTTCTCCAGTTTTTTCCCGCATCACAAAGACTTGCCGGTTTGTAGCTTAAACCAGCCTCTGTAATATTGCCCCTAGTGCACAGGCAGGCGGTGGGAAAGTGGGATAACGTGGAACTAGAGTGAACGGGTGATTGATGGTCGGAATGGACTCGGCCTTTCCATGCTGTATCTTTCAATCAATCAGGACACGGTGCTTAGCCTCAACTGCACTTGGTGGGCAGCACGGTGGCGCAGCGGTAGAGTTGTTGCCTTATCGCGCCACAGACCTGGGTTCAATCCCGACTACGGGTGCTATCTGTATGGATTTTGTACGTTCTCCCAGTGACCTGCATGGGTTTTTTCCTGGAGCTCCGGATTCCTCCCACATTCGAAAGACATACAGGTTTGTAAGCAAATTGGCTTGGTAAAATTGTAAATTGTCCCCCCTAGTGTGTGTAGGATAGTGACAGTGTACGGGGATCACGGTTCAGCGCAGACTTGGTGGACTGAAGGGCCTGTTTCTGCACTCCCTATCTCTAAACTAAGCACTTTGCTAATTTGCAAGTCTTCTTCTTCTACTTGCATATGGCGTGCACAGTCTAAAGTTGTAGATCAAGGGTAGACATCCAGGCCAGGACAGCATCAGTTGCTGGGTGGATGGCTTTGATGCCACCAGGGCAAAGCCTCTGTGAGCAGTCATTAATGATGTGTGGGATGTGGTGGGCTCGAAGTCCGCAGTCGCAAGCAGGGCTGCCTGTCATCCCCCACTTATGCAGGTGATGGGCCGTTCTTGCATGGAGGGTGCGGATTCTGTTCAGAGTTAGCCTTTGCTTGCGATGGAGGTCAAAACCCAGTGGTTTCACTGTGGGGTCTGTGATGACTTCTCAGTTGGTGTTGGCATCTTTCCTGACTCTGCGCCACTCTTGGAGTCAAAGTCTTCCAGGGATTTAACGGAAACCAGAAAGGTTTGCGGGACTTCAGGCGCATGTTGGGCAGATTGGTCAAGTCTGCACGGATGGGAGGGTCAGGGTTCGCATCGATGATGCACCGATCTTTCAACATCCTCCCCCTTCTATGTATCCTGGGAGGGGCGATATGAGAGAGGACAGGGAGCCGCTGCAAAGGTGTTGACTTAAGCATCCCCGCATTGCAGAATTAAGGACAGTGTCAACTCATTTGGTGTGGCAGCTATTAGCCCAAGCTATTGAGCCAAACTTGGCTGTTGAGTAGACTAGGGCAAAGCTTGCTGTACAGAGGGTGTGTGCATTGGATCCCCAGCTGTTGCCTGCAAGTTTGCTGATGATGTTGACCCCTGCTTTCAGTTGATTAGCCAGCCTCTTAGGTGTTCACGATAGGCGAGGGTGTGATCCAGGTTGACTCCGAGGTACTTGGGGAATTCTTCATCCTTCACCGGCTTACCACAAAAAGACACCTGGACGATTTGCGTTTTCCAACACATTGTAATAGCAACTTGCCTCAAGCCTCCTTCACTGAAGGGGCAGTACGGGGGGTGTGGGTGAGTTCAGTGTAAATGTACCCATACAGTCTGGATGGATAAACCTAGTACATCAGAGAAACTAATGCGGTTGACCAAGCAGTTTCTCCGGCTGTGCATTATCCTCATCCTACCTCATCCAGCATATGCAGATGACCTTGCCCTTGCCTACCAAAGGGAGCTGCCCTTGAGGATATCAGCAGAGTGTTAATCCAAGACTTGAAGGGGATGGAGGAGCACTTCACCTTCTGGCAACACTTGCTGAGGTGAAAGGCAGTGACAGTTGTCTTAGATGGGTTAGGGCGAACAAATCACAGCCCAAACAAGGAAACAAAGATATCAGGACTTATCGTCAAGTTGTCTACTGGCAGTTATTCCCCAGACTTTGTCATATTATTGGACAGAGCTCTCTGCAGGACTTCTCTATTAGACGTGACTGCAGAAAGTCAGTTTTAACCAAAGTCAAGTGTTATAAAATTGTAGCTCTACACCAGATTGAAAATTGAACCAGAATGCAAATAGATTTCCAAACAGATCATTGGAACAGAATGCAGATTTCCAGCTAAGGCTTTGAGAATAAGGAGAAGGGCTGGCCAGGGAATAGGGACCATTCTTCCTCTTCTCCCACCACCCTGGGAAGAAGTATTGCTGTAAAACAGAAAACTACACCTCAAAAAGAAAATCCACAAACCAGACAATTCATGGAATAGCATATGCTTTATATCATTTGTGGCTCAGCTAGACATAACTCACTCATGAGTTTATCATGACTGACAAAGGGTCACAGTCTGAAGCATTTACTGTCTTTTTCCTTCACAGATGTTATTCAACATTTCCTTTAATCATGACGGTAACCATTCTGCAGGATACAATTTTCCACTAATTGGTTAAATATATTATATTTTCCTGTGTGTCATGTTTAATTAGTGTAACAAGCTTTGACAAGTTAAAGCCAATAATAATTATTTCTTTGCAGAAGTCATCATAAAAATCAGCTTTTCCTTCTCCCGCAAGTTTATTACCTTGGAACAAAATGCTTTCCAAATGTGTTTCTTCTACCCAACAATTCTAATATTCAAAATTTCAGTTTCAATTCATCAATGACAAGCACTCCTTAAAAGCAGGGAAGCATTACTAGTTTAACTCATTGTGAACTACACGATCAGAGGGCAAGCACTGCTTTGGTAACCTCAGAGGTGAATAAGGACACAAGTACATCATTGCGACCGTGTGAAGAATGTTTGTCACAGTCGTGGAGCTTTAGATCATGGAAACAGGCCCTTCGACCCACCTTGTCCATGCCAACCAAGTTGGCATTTCGGGCTTGTCCCATTTGCCTGAATTTGGCCCTCAGCCCACTAAACTCTTCCTATATCTGTCCAAACATCTTGTAAAAGTCATAATTGTATCCACTTCCATAGCTTCGTCTTGCAACTTACTCCAGATAAAGAATACCTTGTGAAAAGGTTGCCCCCAAGGTCTCAATTAATTATCTCCCCTCTGACCTCAAGCTTATGCCCATGAGTTTTAGAACCCCCTACCCTACGAAAAGACTTGAGCATTCACTTCATCCATGCCCCCCATGATCTTGTACACCTCAATAAAGTCACCCCTCAGCCTCCTATGCTCCAAAGGAAAAGGTTCCAGTCTATCCAAACTCTCCCCATAACAAGCCCATGTAACATGCAAGTGAATCTCTTCTGCACCTTTTCCTAATTAATGGCACCCTTCCTCCAGCTGGGTGAACCGAACTGTACACAGTACTCCAAATGTGATCTCACCAATGACTTGTACAACTGTACCTTCCCAATTGATCTAGATCCTATTATAAACTTAGATATCTTTCCTCTCTGCTCCCCGTACCAACAATTATGGTGTCACCTGCAAATTTACAAATAATGTTAACTACATTGACATTCAAATCATTACCATCTACAAAAATCAGCAGTAGACCCAGCACTGAACCCCTGCAGCCTCCGCAGGTCAAAGGCCTCCAATTAGAAAAACTACCTTTTGGATTCCTTCTTCCAAGCCGATTTTGAATCCAATTGGCTAGCTCTCCCTCGATTCCATGTCATCTATTCTTTCATGATACCCTACCATGTGGGATCCTGTCAATGGTCTTGCTAAAGACCACATAGACATCATCCACTGCCCTTCCCTCGTCAATCCACTTGCTGATCTCATCAAACTTAGATTTGTGAGACACAACTTTCCACTCGTAAAGCCATGCTGACGACCCCCCGTTTGAGCTGATCGAAATCCCGAAAGATCCCAGCTCGAAGGATTACCTCCAACACAGGTCAGGCTCACCGGTCTCCAGTTCCCTGGGTGATCCTTGCTTCCCTTCTTAAGGAACAGTACAACATTTGCCACCCCCTACTTTTCCAGAGCTTCACTTGCACTAAACATTGATGCAAATATCTCTCCAAGGGCCTTCGCAAACCCCCCCCCCCCCCCCCCCCCCCCCCCAACTTCCCAAAAGGTGCAAGGATGCACTTGGACAGACCCAGAGGATTTATCCACCTTATTGCACTTTAAAACCACCAGTACATCCTCTTTTATAATTGGTGCGTGATCCAAGACATCACAACTCCTATTCCTCAATTCCTTAGCTTCCATAATCTTAATTAAAAATGGATGAGGTATTCATTTAATATCTCCATCTCTTGTGCTTCTACACAAAGACAGCCATGCTGATCTTTAAGGAGACCTATTGTATCCCTAGCCATCCTTTTACTTTTAATATAGCTGTAGAATCTCTTGGGAGATTCCTCTATCTTGCCTGTCAGCTCAACTTTATTTAGTTTAGAGATACAGCATGGAAACAGGCTCTTTGGCCCACCAAGTCTGCACTGACCAGCAATCACGCATACACTAATTCTGTCCTACACACTTGCGACAATTAACCTACAAACCTGCACATTTTGAGTGTGGGAGGAAACCAGAGCACCAGGGAAAACTCATGGGGTCACAGGGAGAACATACAAACTGCGTACAGACAGCACCCGCAGTCAGGGTCAAACCGGGTCTCTGGCGCTGTAAGGTAGCAACTCCACCGATGCGCCACTGCGCGGCCCACTGTTCTTTTTTTTGGCCTTGTGATAGCTTTCTTAGAGTGTGCTCCTACACTTCTTATGTAGAGGGTTATACTTGATCTCGATTGCCTAAATCTGATGTATGCCCCGTTCTTTTTCATGACCAAAACTTCAACATTTCTTGTCAACAAGGAGTCCTTAAGGTAGAAGATGGTCTTAGTCTGAAGAAGGGTCTCGACCCAAAACGTCACCCATTCCTTCTATCCAGAGATGCTGCCTGTCCTGCTGAGTTACTCCAGCATTTTGTGTCTAAGGAGTCCTTAAACTTAACCATATAACAATTACAGCACGGAAACAGGCCCTTCGCCCTTCCAGTCCGTGCCGACCAAGTCCCATCTACCTGCACTCAGTCCCCTCCATTCCCTTCACGTCCATACCTATCCACTTTACTCTTAAATGTTAAAATCGATCACCACTTGCTGAAGCTGATTCCACACAGTCTCCCCCTCACGTTACCCTCTGTCCCTTACTCATTCATGCCCTCTTGTTTGAAACTTCCCTACCCTCAATGTATCCACGTCAACTCTGTCTATCCCTTTCATCATTTAAAGACCTCAATCAAGTCCCCCCTTAACCTTCTGTGCTTAAAGACCTAACTTGTTCAAACCTTTCTCTGTAACAAACCCTGGCAGTAAATTCTCCCTGTTGACTTCTGCAAGTTCCTACCAAATGGCTCCAAAAATCAGCCATCTCCCAAATTAGCACCTTAACTGTGTCTCCAAAAATCAGCCTTCTCCATAACTAATTTTCCTGCAAGCACCGATGCTTCTTGATGAAACAAGAGTTATTAAAGTTTTCCCGATGTCCTTCAACAACAAAAAAAAAGTATCAACTCATGAGGCAGGTCATGAAAAACACCAATAAATAAAAAAATCACAAGGTGCTTGGAATATAAATGCCAGGCAGTTACAATGAATTTATATTAAAGCCTATAAAAGTGAACAGTTTGCGTAGTTTGGGCTTTATGCTTTTGTAAGGACAATGTCATTTCAATGTGATGCAACACAGATTAACAAGGAAGGAAATATAAAGACGTTAAAAAGGAACGATTTACTGTTTGTGGCAGGAGTCAACTGACATGGCAAAATATTGTGTAATGAGGCAGGATAGAGTTATATCACACAAAAACAGACCCTTGGGCCCCAACTCATCCATGCCAACCAAGATACCCTTTCTAAGCTTGATTGAATGCGGTCACATCCCTCTAACCCTTTCCTATCTACGTACATCTCCAAATGTCTTTTAAATGTTGTTATTCTACCTGCCTCAACTACCTCCACTGGCAGCTCTTTCCATATACCCACTACTGTCCGTGTGAAAATGTTACCTCTCGGGTTCCTATTAAATCCTTCCCCTCTCATCTGAAACCTATGTCCTCTGGTTTATGATTCCCCTACTCTGGGTAAAAGACTGTGCATACACCCTGACATATCTCCTCATGATTTTGTGCACCTCTAAGATCACCTCTCGCCCTCCTGCGCTCCAAGGAATTAAGTCCCTGCCTGCCCAACGTCTCGATAGCTCAGGCCCCTCAGGTCCTGGCAACATTCTCGATACATGGAAGGAAATTGAAGGATTGAGAATGAATTGCCTTTTAATCTGGATTGTAAGCAAGAAATTTAGCAAAGAGCTAGAGGAAACTCTACATAATAATTTGGAAGCCTGTGGAAACCTCTTTCAACGTTATTGCACTCTCTTTAGACTTGAGATACAATGAGGAAACAGGCCCTTCAGCCCATCGAGTCCGCACCAACCACAGATCACCCCGTACACTAGCGCTATCCTACACATTAGGGACAACATATAATTTTACAGAAGCCCATTAACCTACAAACCTGTGTGTCTTGACTGTGGAAGGAAATCGGAGCAGCCGGAGAAAACCCACATGGTCACAGGGAGAACGTTCAAATTCCATACAGGCAGCATCTGTAGTCAGAATTGAACCTGGATCTCTGGCGCTGTAAGGCAGCGACTCCATGGCTGTGCCGCACCACTGTATCCGGTTTCAATGTTATATTATCATCATGTGTACCAAGATGCAGAAAGGCTCTGTTTGCAAGCTATCCAGCAGATCATACCATGCATGAATACATCAGGTACTGTAACGGAGAAAAATGACGCAGATTGAAAAATAGCGTTACAGTAACCGAGAATGTGCAGATAGAAAAAGTGCAAGGGGCAACAGTGGCAAGGACTGGGAGTTCAGGAATTGATCTTTGGTGGTCCATTGAAATGTCTTATAACAGCAGGGAAGACAGGGTTCTTGAATCCAGTTGTAAATGCTTTCAAGCATTTTTTCTCTCCGAGCCCAACAAGATGCCAAACTAAACTAATCTCCTCTGCCTGCACGTGATCCATATTCCTCCATTCCCTGCATATCCATTGGAGTATCTAAAAGGGTTTTGCATTCCATTATCATATCCACTTCCACCACCAACTCTGGCAACACACTCCAGGGACCCATCACTTTATGCTAAAGAGATACGTGCCCCACACATCTACTTTAAGCTTTGGCCCTCTTACCTTAAAACTGCCCTCTGGTCCTTGCTATTTCCACCCTGGGAATTAAAGCTATGAAACTAATGTACATTTAACTCAATTTTCGAATTTCAAGGCAATGACCTTTAATGACTTATTGAGGATACCAAGACTAAATAAAAAGTTACAAGGATTTGAAATACATATCTCATGGCATCACTGTTTGTCTGTTGCATGGAGTATTTGAGTCTTCAAATACTTATTTCAAAAGGCCTCTTTGAGTAGCATAAAGGAATAGTTACTCTAATAGAATCGGGTATTTTTAATGCTAGATTTTCAGAAAACAACAAATTGAGGGAATTTTGATTTTATAGGCACAACATTAAAACACGTAGTTATTATGTCTGCAAAACAAAACAATATTATGGCTCCTTTCTAAGATTAGCAGGGTGCAACTGAACTGCATCTGGTTTGCAACCTGTGGGGAAATACATTGCACCATCCACTCAGCTAACAATGATCCAGTCTGCATTTTCCTTGAACTTCTTCCCATTTGAACTCTCATTTCCACACCTTACCTTTCCATATCTCAGTCCCCCTCTCCCCTGACCCTCAGACAGAAGAAGGGTCTCGACCCAAAACGCCACCCATTCCTGCTATCCAGAGATGCTGCTTGTCCCGCTGAGTTACTCCAGCATCTTCAAGCAATTCCTCCTCATCTCTATTGTAAAGGTAATTTGAGGGAGAACATGGATGAACAATGAGACACTGAGACACTAAACAGAATGGAGCAAATAAAGAGCAAGACTTTCAAGCATCAATGGAGTGGAGAAATAACGTAAAAATCTTCCTAATGCATTATATCTCAGAATATCAGTTGAAATGTTACTGTAGCTCATTGATGAAAAGGAGAGAACACTGAATCAGACCATAACGAATACTACACGTGCATTAAAGCACACTGCAACCAGCCTAGAAATGAAACAGTTGGCTGTTACAACTTTACTCATAGCCAAAGACAAGGAAAAATCCTTTGATATATTCCCAATGTACCTACACTTTCTGGAAGATTTCATACAGTCAGCGATTAAATTAGTTGATGGTCCCAACTCCTCAAACTCCCAGCTTGCAGTATTAGAATAATTAAATCTCGAGGCACCCAAAGTATGGAAAAAGTTATCATTCATACACCTCCCTAGGCAGAACCTGCAACAGGGAATGTTAAGGAAGCAAAATGGGAGTCCATGTGGAGGTGGTTGGAAGGTTAGCTCAGGTCACCTCTGATTCCATGGCTCAACCTCTGGTTGTGGCCAGAGAGAATCATGGAACTGGTAGCCAAGAGGATGTGGATATGCTTCTGCACTGAGGCCTATTCCTGCAAATGATGCTCCTTCCCCCCTTCCTCCCACTCGTCTCTGTTCATATCCACCAGAAGCTGGTTTGTTATTTTTGTAATGAGCCATTGCTACCAGATAGAGCATATCACATTACCCATGGAACTGTATCAATGTAACACAAATCCAATTTTCCATCACTAGGTAGGCATTAGTCTTGTTTTCATTGTAGTATTGATGATGAGAGATGAACATCAGACCCAGCTTGTGGAAACAAGTGGTAATGCTGAGGCCCTATAAGTGTCTGATGATGGATGCTCTGACTCAAGGGTCATCACAAACAAGTTCTTGCCGTTCAGTTAAGCCATCACCTTTAAGCCCTGCATTATTTGTTATTTCAATCAGACATTTGTATTCTCTCAGGTCTGAAAAAAACCCAAAAGACTTCACAAAGCAAAGGGAAACTTTAGGAAAAACTGAGCTGATTATTTAATTTTAAAATGGAGAAATGTGTTCAAGATGGGCAGCACGGTGGCGCAGAGGTAGAGTTGCTGCCTTACGGTGCCACAGACTTGGGTTTGAACCTGACTAAGTGTGCAGTCTGCAGAGAGTTTCTAGGTTATCCCTGTGACGTTCGAAAGACATGCGGGTTTGTAGGTGAATTGGCTTCTGTTTGTCCATGGTATGTAGAATAGAACTAGTGCATAGGTGATAGATGGTCAGCGCATACTCTGTGGGCCAAAAGACAAGTTTCCACACTATATCTTTAAACTGAGCTAAAACGATGGGTTAAAAAAAAAAATTTATATAGATGTGCATCCAATTTCAAATAATTAACATCTCAAATGCAGAAGCTGCAACCTTTCATACAAATATTATCAATTCATACATTTCTAAATAATGAAACAGTTCAAAAAGAATAAAGTAATGATGATTCTACGCTTGTTCACAGTTCTTGTCCTACATAGTGAGTTATGATACCACCCACTTGTCTGTCACACGGTTCCCACTTCAAGACCCACTCTGGAGGCTTGAGAGCAAATATCTCAGTTGATGCTTCATTGCTGTTGACCTGCAGTGCCACATACAAGAAGTGCCCCCTTTGTGAATGTAACATTAAACCAAAGCTCTCCTGCATAAGATTCCATACCACCACCTCAATGAAAAGCAGGCAATTATCCCCAGTGAATTCTGGCCTACATTTATCATGCAAACAACATCACTGGCCCTCGTGTCCTAACCCATTTCCAAACTCACTGCAAATGGTTTATCTGGTCTGTCAGCACTTTTATTTGTAGAACTTAATGTTCACAAATAGTCTAATGCAAGATTCTGGGTGATTACAACTTAAAAAATGCTTATGTGATAAAAAGGAACTGCAGTTGCTGGTTCACACCAAATGGTAGGCACAAAATGCTAGAGTAACTCAGCGAGTCAGGCAGCATATTTGGAGAGTACACAAAATGCTGGAGAAACTCAGCAGGTGCAGCAGCATCTATGGAGCGGAGGAGATGCGCAACGTTTCGGGCCTAAACCCTTCTTCAGACATATTTGGAGAGAGAAGTGGATAGGTGACATTTTGGGTTGGGATCCTTCTTCAGACTCAAACCTGTCTGAAAAAGGGTCCCAATCCAAAATGTCACCTATCCATTTTCTCCAGAGGTATGACCTGACCCACTGAGTTACCCCAGCATTTTGTGTCCATCTTTAAAAAAAATACTTCACAAACTGAAAGGGGTGTGAAATGTGCTGCATAAATGTAAGGATTTTTCTCCATCAACAGAAGACCTCTGATTTACAGGAAGGCTTCAATGGTGTTTTTCAGTGGTTATTCTAGAACCCGCTGTCCAGTTTTGGTCTGACAGCTATTTGAGGCATCCACGTTCATGTGGCTCAATGATTGGAGTGGACCCCCTTTAAAAAACAACAATCACCACGTTTGACAACAGCAAGAGGAATTGGAGAGAGGAATAGAGGTTACTACGGAACCAGTATATTTCAATCAGGGTTGAGCGATGTGTAAAAAACAGACACATTGCTAATCCATTGAGGGCAAAAGTTAGCATTCTTAAAATACCGTTCACATCTTCAAGATGTCCCCAGAGTGATTCACAATTAGTGCCTCTGAAATGCAGCCTCCGTGGTAATATGCAGAAACAAGGTGATCCACCTGCACACAGCAACATCCCATCGATGCAAGGGCAACACTCCAGTTTTCAGAAGGTCGGTTGAGGGATGCATGTTAGAATCATAGAATCATAGAAAATAGGTGCAGGAGCAGGCCAATTGGCCCTTCGAGCCTGCTCCGCCATTCAATATGATCATGGCTGATCATCCAACTCAGTATCCTGTACCTGCCTTCTCTCCATACCCCCTGATCCCTTTAGCCACAAGGGCCACATCTGACTCCCTCTTAAATATAGCCAATGAACTGGCCTCAACTACCTTCTGTGGCAGAGAATTCCACAGACTCACCACTCTCTGTGTGAAAAATAATCTTCTCATCTCGGTCCTAAAAGGCTTCCCCCTTATCCTTAAACTGTGACCCCTTGTTCTGGAGTTCCCCAACATCGGGAACAATCTTCCTGCATCTAGCCTGTCCAACCCCTTAAGAATTTTGTAAGTCTCTATAAGATCCCCCCTCAATCTCCCAAATTCCAGTGAGTACAAGCCGAGTCTATCCAGTCTTTCTTCATATGGAAGTCCTGCCATCCCAGGAATCAGTCTGATGAAACTTCTCTGTACTCCCTCGATGGCAAGAATGTCTTTCCTCAGATTAGGAGACCAAAACTGTACACAATACTCCAGGTGTGGCCACACCAAGACCCTGTACAACTGCAGTAGAACCTTCCTGCTCTTGTACTCAAATCCTTTTACTATGAATGCCAACATACCATTCGCTTTCTTCATAGCCTTCTGCACCTGCATGCCTACTTTCAATGACTGGTGTACCATGACACCCAGGTCTCGTTGCATCTCCCCTTTTCCTATTCGGACACCGTTCAGATAATAGTCTTCCCTCCTGTTTTTGCCGCCAAATTGGATAACCTCACATTTATCCACATTATACTGCATCTGCCATGCATTTGCCCACTCACCCAACCTATCCAAGTCACCTTGCAGCCTCCTAGCATCCTCCTCACAGCTAACACTGCCCCCCAGCTTCTTGTCATCTGCAAACTTGGAGATGTTGCATTCAATTCCCTCATCCAGATCATTAACATATATTGTAAATAGCTGGGGTCCCAGCACTGAGCCTTGTGGTACCCCACTAGTCACTGCCTGCCATTCTGAAAATTACCCATTTACTCCTGCTCTTTGCTTCCTGTCTGCCAGCCAGTTCTCTATCCACATCCAACACTGAAACCCCCAATACCATGTGCTTTAAGTTTGAATGCTAATCTCTGGACAGGAACATCTTGTGCATCTAATCTTAGTGTGTGCTATAAGTTCAGGCACCCAGAGTAGCAAATGTATTTGCACCTCAACCTCGGGGATGGAGCCAGTAGAACTTCTACTAGAATCCTGGAGGTTGCAGAGAGAAATCCCAATCACTATGAAATGTGGTTGTCCAGCCTCCATCAGGATACGGTGGAGCTATTTGGTAATACCTAGTCAACAGAAATATCATCAACCACAATATTAGCTCGTGTCCAATTCACACTCTTTCCAGAGGCCAGCTGAAGCTCAAAGAACAGCAAGATCTTAGGGTTTGCCTTGAATGCGAGACAAATTGGTCAGTCCCTGCTTGGCAGTGATGACCAGTTAGCATCAATAGGCTCAGCTTCAGAACTGCCGGGGCTGGGCAAGGGCTCCACGATTAGCGACAGACCCATGTTACATTGCATTAAAAAGCATCTCCATATTTTGCACAGCTGTAGGCAAATCCACCTGCCCCGTGACCGATCCAAACTTAATAGGATGGAGTTGCCTCCAAACAGCAGCTGCACTCAGGAAGTTCCTGTTAATTAACTGGCAGAGTGAGCGAACACAAGACTCGGTAAATAGGAGAATTACATTTATAGTTACATAGGATCTGATTACATGCCTGTATAGTGATCCAATCAATTGCCTTGCACGTTCTATGTTCCCAGATGTGAAACTTTGCCGTTCCCACATTCTCCAGCTTTCGTGGAGTAAAACCCAAGTGTTCACAGACCATGAATCTGTGCCGTTTTGTTTGAATTGGTCACACGCTCCGGCAGCAGCAGCAGCTTGGGAAAACTCCAGCACAACAATCCAATTTTCACCCAGCTGAGTTCTGTGGCTGATTTAATTTTCTCGCTCCCAACAAGTGCCGCAAGAGAGTCAGGAGGCAGAACTAGTCCAGGGAACCTCATGGAAACATTACATTAATGAGAAATGTAAATGGTTCCTTTCACAGAATACTGATAACACCAATTTCTTCATACAAGTCTTCAACATCAGCACTCCCACCCTATATACCCTTAAAGTTACAAGCAGAAATTGAAAAGCACTTACATCTCTTTTGCACCGCTATTTGCAGAGCACACCAAGGCAAAGAGCTGAAAGTCATCTTGTTAGGGCGCTAAATTTTGCATGTGGGAAGACAGCAGCCGCTGAGCATAGATTGAAATACAGAACATGGAAACAGGCCATTCAGCCCACGCCAACCAGCAATCACCCATGCATACTAGCTCTGTTATCCCACTTTTTGCATCCACTCCCTGCACATTTGTGGCAATTTACAGAAGCCAATTAACTAGAAACCCCTGCACCATCGTGAGATGGGAGGAAAACGAAGCACCCGGAGGAAACCCACGTGATCACAGGGAGCACATGCAAACTCCACACAGACAGCACCCGAGGTCAGGATCAAACCCAGGTCTCTGGCACAGCGAGGTGGCAGCTCTACCAGCTGCACCACCCTTTCAGATCCCATCAGCGACAGCTCTTTCGCAGCTCATGCTACCAATATGTAACTCAGAGGCAATAGTAAAGCTTATGGAACATACAAGTGATAAAACTAGGAAATTATAAACAGATAAACACAATAAGCATTGAAGGAGATACATCTTGAATAGAGCACGTGTCATACCTTACAGTAACTGGCTTTTATATTTGGTCAAGACAAAAATAGGCACTTTGGCCCACTGCCAGCGCGCCAACTATTAAACAACTATTTGCACTAATCCAATTTTTATTCTCCCCCCCATCAGATTTGACCACTCACCTAAACGAGATGCAATTTGCACTGTAGGCCAATTAACCTACCAACCCGCATGTCTTTGGGATGTGGGAGATTTTATGGTGGTGAAGAGATGTGTAGTTGGGAAAAGAAGCTCCAAACTTTTCCTGTAATGAATGCTGGAATCCATCTGAACAAGGGTCTCAACCGGAGACGTCACCCATATCTTCTCTCCAGAGGTGCTGCCTGGCCCACTGAGGTACTCCAGCGTTTTGCATCTATCTTTGCTGGAATAAGAACTCATGTGGCCATGGTTTTGCACTGTTGCCCAAGAGGAAACAAACACCATTTGGCAGGTTTATTTCATGAAAGAGATAGCAAGAATAGGACTTCTACGCACATCACCAGAAATCCCCAGTTTGCTGTCAGTGGTTCGCTGCTCCTCCACACACTGTATATCGAAAGACACACGTGCCATCATGGGTGTCGAGACTCTGCAGCACCCGCCACATCGTCTACTCAAGATATTTACTTAAATAGTGATCAGCTGTGCTCATCTGTTTGGGATCCTTCTAGTTATAGTCCACTTGCATGTTCTATGAACTTTAACCAAGATGCAGAGTTGTATCATTTTTCCTGTTGTGCAAACATGTACTATGAACAGCGAGTAATACTTGAAGGATGAAAAAAAAGTTGTAGCCTTCTTTAGAGTGCCGAATCAAACTTTCGCTAAAGTAATAAACTCATGAAAACAGTAACTTTTGACACATATTAAATGACTATTAAACACAAATTATGCAGGTAACTAATTTAAATTGAACACTAGAATATAAACTGGACTTAAAAGGTCAAACCTCTTGTTAAGAAATTACTTTAATATGGAGGCCCCCCTCGGTCATGACTGACCATGGGTGATGCATCCTAGTTGTTGGCCGCTTGCTCCAAACCTCGGCTGGAGCAGCGTCGCTTGTGGCTGAAGAGACCAATGCGGGAGTGACAGTCTCTGTGGCAAAGGTCACATTTGTGTGTGGTCTCTGGTCTGTTGAAGTTGCTGCCTCCTTTCTGCGTGCCCGCTTGTCTGCCGCTGCGTTCAACAGTTTCTCTTCCCCCGTTTTGCGATGTTGGTTCAGGGTACCTCTCCACCTCGTGCGGTCAGCTGCAAGGCTCTACCAGGACTGCACGTCGATGTCGAGCGGCTTCATATCTCTCTTGCAGACATCCTTGTAACGTAGCTGGGGGTGGCCGATGGTTCTCCTCTCCGATGTCAGCTCTCCATAGAGGATGTCTTTGGGAATACAGCCATCCTCCAGGCGGTGGACATGGCCCAACCACCGCAGTCTACGCTGCCCGAGTAGAGTGTACACACTGGGAAGGCCAGTGCGAGACAGGATCTCGGCGTTGTCTTGCCAGGATATGCCCAGGATACGGTGGATGCTACTCAGGTGGAAGGTGTTGAGTCTTCTCTCCTGTTTGTAGAACATTCTATGGTCCACATGTAGTCCATGTCTCACTGCCGTACAGCAGAGTGCTGTTGACACAGGCGTTGTAGACTGCTATCTTTGTCTACATTCAGCTTTGGTTTGGTCCACACTCGAGTTGTGAGGCGAGCGAGAGCCTTCCCGATCCTCTTATCAATCTCTGTGTCCAGGGAGAGGTTGTCGGTGATGGTGGGGCTGAGGTACGTGAACTGATGGACGGCATCAAGTTCGTGGTCGGCGATGGTGATGACAGGCGGCGCCTCTGTATCCGGCCCCAAGATGTTCATCTTCTTCAGGCTGATGGTCAGCCCGAAGTCCTTGCATGCCCGATAGAAGCGGTCCCTCCGTGACTGTAGTTCCTGCTGGGTGTGGGACACAACGGCAGCATCATCGGCAAACAACATGTCTCTGATGAAAGCTTCACGTACTTTTGTCTTTGCTCTGAGGCGGGTGAGGTTGAAGAGCCTGCCATCTGATCTAGTCCGCAGGTAGATCCCCTCTGTTGCAGTGCCAAAGGCATGTTTCAGGAGCAGAGCGAAGAAAATTCCAAAGAATGTGGGAGCGAGGACGCAGCCTTGTTTGACACCCCTGAGGATGTCGAAGGGCTCAGAGAAGCTGCCATTGAACTGCACTGTCCCCTTCGTGTTGATGCGGAAGGACTCAATCATGCTCTGCAGTTTTGGTGGGCAGCCGCTGTTTTCTGCATTTCTCCTGGAGCTGGCGAAGGGAGACGACCATGTCTACTGTTGACCTTCCAGCTCTGAAACTGCACTGTGACTCTGGGTAGACACGTTTTGCCAGCTTCTGCAGGTGGATCAAGATGACCCGAGCAAAGACCTTGCCAACGATGTTGAGGAGGGAGATGCCTCTGTAGTTGTTGCAGTCACTTCCCTCGCCCTTGTTCTTGTGGAGGGTAATGTTCGTGGCATCCCTCATGTCCTGCGGTACAGCTCCTTCTTGCCAGCACTGGCAGAGGACTTCGAAGGAAGTAGTAAGATAGTCTTGCAATGCTCGATCAGGTCAGGGGGAATCCCGTCGCTGCCTGGGGCCTTGCCTGATGCTAGGCCGTCAATGGCCTTGCTGAGCTCTTCTACCGTCGGCTCTGCGTCTAACTCATCCATGATGAGTCAGACGCAGAGCAATCGCATTCGGCACTGCAATATAAACATTCACGATATACCACACAGATTTTGCTGTATTAGCTTTGACTCACGAAATTGAACGTGGATCAATATCGCGTGAACTACTGCACTACAATATTGAAATTGTACATCTCCAAAGTGGTGGTAGTAGTTAATTCTTCTCCCCCCATCCTC
Organism: Okamejei kenojei; assembly: GCA_035221665.1. Lineage (NCBI taxonomy): Eukaryota > Metazoa > Chordata > Chondrichthyes > Rajiformes > Rajidae > Okamejei > Okamejei kenojei. The sequence goes on along the minus strand of CM069131.1, from coordinate 50,301,566 downwards.
CCCTCCCCCCCTCCCCCAAAGTACTCTAAACCCAAGCTGCTCAAAGACCGTTCCTCATTCCAGGCACCTCACCTTGATCTGCATTTCAAACTCTCCTGCTGCGACGCCCCTTAAAATCTCCTTTCTACTCATGGTGACCTTTTCAATTGACTAGTTCAATTTCTGCCCAAGAACCTCAATGCAGTTATACTTATATATCTTACTGGCCTGTAGCAAAGTTAACACACAATCAACTCCGGCTGATAGATGTATTAAAATAGAGTCGATACTGTAAATCCCCGGAGAGCAGAAACACTCTTACAACACTAATATTGGAAAAGGCTACATTCTTCAATAACAATTATAGGGTCGACAGTCAGAATAGTTTTCCTAGGATGGAAACATCAAATACTAGAGGACATAGCTTTAATGTAAGAGGAGCAAAATGTTTGAGAGGTGTGTGGAGCAAGTTTTCTTTTAAAAACACACAGAGGGTGGTGAATGAATGGAATGTGCAACCAAGGATGGTAGAGGAAGCAGATACTTCAATGACATTTGAAAGTCTTTTGGACAGGCATATGGATATGTTGGGATTGGAGGAATACAGGTTATATGTGCAGGTAGATAAGTGATGGTCTTGGTATCATGTTCAATGCAGATATTGTGGGTCAAAGGGGCTGTCCTTGTGCTGTACTGTTCTATGTTCTATTCCCAACTCGTACATCAGCCTCACATCCAGAAGTATCACCTTTCTGTGTACAATCTTGCTCCATGTTACTGGATCTTCCAGTAATCTCTTGTGCACACAAACATCGCGTGCACTGACTGATGAGTTTCCTCCTCTCCAGAGAACATTGCAATTGTTTGTTTCATTCATTTAACGTCCCAAGTCGTGCTCTTTTCTTCAGATGTATTCTTCTCAACCTTCATCTGTAACATACACTGCAACCACCAAGCTTATCATTGTTCAGATAAATTTGATATCAGTTTTCATCATATGCTTATTTTAGAGTTCAGCTTTAGTTTCTTTATCACATGCAGGCTTTAAAACATTTCCACTGTTTCAGTGTTTTGGCAGTGTGTAGCTAAGCCATAAAGGCAATAAAGATAAGGGTACACAAAAGGCTGGAGAAACTCAGCGGGTGCAGCAACATCTAAGGAGCGAAGGAGATAGGCGACGTTTCGGGTCGAGACCCTTCTTCAGACTGGTCAGGGATCAGGGAAACGAGAGATATAGACGGTGATGTGGAGAGATAAAGAACAATGAATGAAAGATATGCAAAAAAGTTTCGATGATAAAGGGAACAAAACAAAACTAAGACTGTGACTTTCTAAGTTGCTTTGATTGCACAGCACCATGAACTGGATTTGATAATTTCAAGGCTATTTAATTACAAATAATTGTTCAACAGCCTTGCTCACTCTGACCTGCATGTACAGCTGCTCTGATTAGAACAAAATTGGAACAGAAATGGGCCCCTCATCCCATCAAGCCTGCCTTGCTATTCAATATGATCCTGCCCCAACGATCATCTCCTATTCTGCGCCAGTTCCCCGCAGCCCTCAATTTCCTCATCTTTCAAAAAACATTGTTGATTTCTTTAAATACACCCATTGATCTAGCTTCAACAACACTCTGGGGCAGAGATCTCTGGAGATTCATCATGCTCTGTTGGAAAGTGGTCCCAATCATCTCAGTTTTAATTGACCACCCCCTAACCTTGCAGCTCTACCCCGTCACTCAAGATTCTCCTGCAAGTAACTAGCGACATTCTGGGTTGGGACCCATCTTCAGTCTCGACGACGGGTCTCAACCAGAAACGTCGCCCGTCCAATCCTTCTGCAGGTGCTGCCTGATCCGTTGGGTTCTTCCAGCACTTTGTGCTTTGCTTCAACATTCCAGTATCTAGTTTCTTGGGTCTCCAAGATGCATTGTCCACAACTCCATATGAACCTGGAGTAGCAGGTACATCAGACCAGGCCAGTACAGCAGATTTCTTTCCACAACTGAACCAGATGAGATTTTATATTCATATCTGCAGCAATCTGGCAGCGTTATAGACACGATTACTTATACCAGCTTTCTTCTTCCAGAAGAATATAATTAACCAAACATACCTTTCCCCACTGTAATGCAGGGATTGGAATTACTACCTATATATTATCAATACAAACCTGTCATATTTAGTCAATGATGTAGTGGTAAATGGAGTCAATGTCTGAAAGCCCACAGCGCAATTGCTTTCAACCCACATGAAGGTCAATACTTAGGCAAAGGCCTACTCTGACCCCAGGGCTACAGGAGGTTATATCTGTCTCAGCATGAAATGGAACCCAAAGAAAGACATCTTTTACACTCAACTTAATTAAAGTTCCTTTCAGAATGTTGGAATATTCAGTGTTCACTTTCAAAGGAGCAGTTTTCAGTGGGCTGGCACAGTTTAACACAATCCATTGGGAGTGAGCACTCGTGCATCAGGGCTGTTAGTGCGTTAGGCCTTCCCTCCTTCACCATTCATTGCCAGTAATGGTACATGGTCACAACACAACTGTTCAAATGTCACTGTTATAGCGAGCATTTCTGGTGCATACCTCCCCCATATTGTTTGTTAGGTAAACACTGGATGATCCCAACACTGTCGCAGAGCAGAAAAAATAATGCATCAAATACCACCAAGGTCTTTTGGTGTGTAGCCTTTTACCTCTGAAAAGTCCCTCTTCTCCTCCCCCCCTCCCCCATCTATGAACGGTCATTGAGGGGTTAAGCAACAAATGTAAAATGTTAGCAGGATCCCAGTTTTTGGAACACTAAACTTCAAAACCAGACAAAGTAAAGCACGATAATCACCTCCTCACTGATGTGACATTGTTATCAGGGAGACAGGGCTATAGTGCAAATAATTTATCAGAACAGGCAGAATTATCTCAAACTAACAAGATGAGTGGAACAATTGAACAATATGGAAACAACATGAACTGGGCTGTGACTGTTTGAATAGCACAGCTCAGGAGAGTTTATTACTGCACTTGACAGATTACAATGCATAATTTAAAAGGAAACCTGCCCTCTGTGTGATATCACTTGCTGGGTTTTATCATCTCATCCCCTGCAGTGCCCACTGCCATTATCAGAGTGCCTTTGAATTATTTCCAAGTCTGCTCCATCTCACATGCCACAGAAGATGCTTTTATTATAAATCATCTCGACTGCCCTCGACATTCACACCCGCACTCAGAAACTGCTTTGTCATTTCTTCTGTGGCTTTGATGTCTAAAAGGAGCACAAAGCAATATTTGTGCAAAGCCAGCCGAGTCTGCCCATGCTGACAACGGCAACACCCTCGCTCAGAGAGTTTAGACCCTTTGAAAGAACGGGGCCTTAAAAATCCACACTGCAGCACTGCTGGAGATGTCCAGACGAGTCATTAAGCCAAAGCTCATTGTCAACTCTCTAGGATGGTCATGAAGTATGACAAAGTGCCAGTGGATAGATATTGTAGGAAAGTTGGGCAAGTATTAATCTGGTCACTATACCCGCAACATTGCTGTTAGTGGGCACTTGCTATTAACTGGGCACCACAGTGGTTCAGCGGCAGAGTTGCTGCTTTACAGCGCCAGCGTTTGATCCCGACAATAGGTGCTATCTGTACAGAGTTTGCATGTTCTCCCTGTGCCCGCGTGGGTTTTCCTTGGGTGCTCTTGTTTCCACCCAAATGCCAAAGACGTACAGATTTTGTAGGTGAATTGGCTTCTGTAATTTGTCCCCAGTGTGCAGGATAGAACTAGCGTACAGATGATTGTTGGTCGGCATGGTCTTGGTTGGCCAAGGGGCCTATTTCAACACTGCATCTCAAAACTAGTTGCACTAACTCTATTTGGAACCAACTGTATCAGGTGGAATCAGATAGGTTGTATATTCTTCTGAAGCATTTGGGTTCGAGTTGGATTTTGATCTGCTGGGTCCAGTTGAGTACATGATCCAGCTCAGTCCGACGGTGTCTGGTGTTGGACAGACAAATCAGCCAGGGGACAAATGAGAGACTTAGTTTAGTGATACAGCATGGAAACATTTGGCCCACCGAGCATGGAAGCTTTTGGAAGCTTTTGGCCCACCGAGTCCACATCAGCCATCGATCTAGTTCTACATTATCTCACTATTGGACCCACTTAATACACACTAGAGGCAACGTAGAGGTCAATTAACCTACAAACCCCGTACATCTTTGGGAAGTGGGAAGAAACGGGAGCACCCCGAGGAAACTCACTTGGACACAAGGCGAATATGCAACTGTTCAAGGATGGGTTGATGAATTTTGGGCATTAGTTTCAACGTGGTGTGAGAAGGTCACTGCAGCTAGGAAATTCAGGGGAGAGGTTAGCAATGTCTTGAAACTTATACAATTCACCAAAGAGGTGGTGTTGGCCATCATAAAGCACCAAAAAGGTAGATAAATCACCAAGTGCATCCAACAACATTGTAGGAAGGTGGGAAATAGGTTGCTGGGTCCCTGGCAGAGATATCTGTAACATTGTTAGCCATGGGGTGAGGTACCAGAAGACTTAATTATGTTGGCATAATATGACTCGATTTAAACAGGACTGCTAGGACTTGCTAGGGAACTACAGGCCGATGAGCAAGACACGAGTGATGGGAGAATTATTGGACGTGATCCAGAGAGACAGGATCTACCCGTCTTTGGAGAGGCAAGGACTGATTATGAATAGAAACAAAACTTGGGAAAGCATGGGAAAATATGCATCATAATTTTTGATAGAGGGTTTTGAAGAGCTGACCAAGGAGGAGGACAGGGGATAGACATTGTCTAAATGGATTACAGCAAGACTTTTAACAAGGTTCTGCATGGTAAATTGACTTGCTGATAATCCTGTGACCAGTGGTATACCACAGGGATCATTGCTGGATCCACTTTTATTCGTCATCTATATTAATAATTTGGAAAGAATGTAGTTAGTCATAAAACTTCAAACCACTGAAACAGTCCCTTTGGCCCGACATGTTTATTTAGTTTAGTTTAGAGATACAGTGCGGAAACAGTACCTTCGGCTCACCGGGTCCGCACCGACCAGCGATCCCCGCATATTAACACTCACCGACACACACTAGGCATAATTTTCACATTTACCAAGCAAAATTACCTACATACCTGCACGTCTTTGGAGTGTGGGAGGGAAACCGAAGATCTCTGAGAAAACCTACGCAGGTCACGGGGAGAAAGTACAAACAGCACCCGTAATCGGGATCAACGCCGGCTCTGAAAGTGCTGTTCAGCAGCAACTCAACTACTGCGCCACCCAAAGATACACAAAGTCGGGTCAGGCAGCATCTCTGTTGAAAAAGGATGGGTGACGTTGCTGGGCTTCTTCAGACTGAAACCGTCTTATCCATGCCGACCAAGGCGTTTGACGGAGCTAGTCCCGTTTGCCTGCTTCTAGCACATATCCAAAACTTTTCTATCCATGAACTTGTCCAACCACCTTTTAAATGTGGCAAGTGCACCTGCCTCCACCACGTTTCCTGGCAACTCGTCCTATGTACATGTCACCCCCTCTCATGGAGTGGTTGTCTCTCAATTCCTTTTAATGGCAGGGTTATGGCAGAGACCGGCAGAGCAGAGTACAAGCACTTAAAAAAGCCATCTGGACAGGTACAAAGATAGGAAAGGTTTGATGGGATATAGGGCAAATGTAGGCAAATGGGACCAGTTTAGGTAAGCAATTTGGGGGACATGGACGAGCTGGGCTGAAGGGCCCCATTTCCTTGCATAATTCAAGGACTCCAGGCATTCAATTTGTGCAAGTAGCTGGGTGTGATATACCACAAAGGGATAAATAGGGAATATTGTCCGGACTTCGTGTGTTGTCCAGGCCATCAATGTCAAATCTGCGTCCAGCCTGTGGCATCCTCCTGGAGTGGATCAGGTCAGGTATGGAGAAGATAAGTTTGAATTGGCCATGGTCAGATACATTTCGTATCGGATCAGATTTATATTAGTGATGCATAAATTGATTCCCTTGCTTCACAATCACAACCGCTGTGGGGCAGCAAAGTGGAGCAGTGGTAGAGTTGCTGCCTTACAGCACCAGAGACCCCAGGTTCAATCCTGACCACAGGTGCTGCCTGTACGGAGTTTGTACATTCTCCCTGTGACCGCATGGGTTTTCTCCGGATGCTCCGGTTTACTCCCACATTCCAAAGATGTGCGGGTTTGGTGGTTAATTGGCTTCTATAAATTAACCCAAGTGTGTAGGACAGAACTAGTGTACAGGTGATTGTTGGTCAGCACCGACTCGTTGGGCCAAAGGGCCTGTTACCACGCCTCATCCCTGAAACTAAAACTCAACACTATCATTAATGCCAAAGTAAATTGGAATATCCTGTGCTTGTGAAAGGCCCATTATTAAGCAAATCTTTCTCAGAGTTATTATTGGCAAAGATACCCTCAATTAAACAACAATTTTACTTAGCATTCTCAGAAACAAAGCCCGGGATATTGAAGCATGTAAATATTAATTACAGCGCTGAAAGCAAGGCCAGTCAGAGGTCACCTAATCACAGGTAGTTATAACAAATTAACATGGTTACAGGAGCAGATAGACCTAGGAACAGAACTAAACATTGAAAAGTGTGACAAACGTTAATGACTCAATTAGTCCAAAGCACCAAGGTGCTTCTAGAGGAAAAGAACAGGGTGGCATTGTTAAATTCATACTGAACTTCAAACGGCTGTGTACACTTCTGCTCACTGAGATACGAGAGGATATTGACAGACCAATTGATAAGCAAGTATAACTTAAAAAGGGAAAGATCAATCTGGCCAAGGTTCTTTTTAAAAGATATGAAGTGTTTGATTTGGCAAATGCTTGTCTTTTCCAGCAGAAATCCAAGTCATAGAGTCATAGAGTGGTACAGTGTTGAAACAGGCCCTTCGGTCCAACTCACCCACATTTCAACAATGCCCCAGCTACACTAGTCCCACTTGCCTGTGCTTGGTCCATATCCCTCCAAACCTACCTTATCCATATAACTGTCTAATTGTTTCTTAAATGATGGGATAGTCAGAGCCTCAACTACATGCTCTGGCAGCTTGTTCCAGAGTGAAAGAGTTACCCTTCGGATTCCTATTTAATCTTTTCCACTTCACCTTGAACCTGTCCTCTGGTCCTCGATTGCCCTATTCTGGGCAAAAGACTCTGTGCATCAACCCGATTTATTCCCTTCATGATTTTTTATACCTCTGTAAGATCTCTCCTCATCCTCCTGCACTCCATGGAATAGAGTCCCAGCGTACTCAACCTCTCCCTATAGCTCACACCCTCTAATCCTGGCAACATCCTCATAAACCTTGAAGAGAAAAACGTTAGTTAAAACAAATGTAGGTCCCTTGCAGTCAGAAACTAGTGAATTGATCATGGGGAACAAGGACATGGCAGACCAATTGAATAACTACTTTGGTTCTGTCTTCACAAAGGAAGACATAAATAATCTGCCGCAAATAGCAGGGGATCGGGGTCAAATGAGACGAAGGAACTGAGTGAAATCCAGGTTAGCCGGGAAGTGGTGTTAGGTAAATTGAATAGATTAAAGGCCGATAAATCCCCAGGGCCAGATAGGCTGCATCCCAGAGTACTTAAGGAAGTAGCCCCAGAAATAGTGGATGCATTAGTGATAATTTTTCAAAACTCTTTAGATTCTGGAGTAGTTCTTGAGGATTGGAGGGTAGCTAATGTAACCCCACTTTTTAAAAAGGGAGGGAGAGAGAAAACAGGGAATTACAGACCAATTAGTCTAACATCGGTAGTGGGGAAAATGCTAGTTATTAAAGGTGGGATAGCAGCACATTTGGAAAGCGGTGAATACATTGGACAAAGTCAGCATGGATTTATGAAAGGTAAATCATGTCTGACAAATCTTATAGAATTTCTTGAGGATGTAACTAGTAGAGTGGATAAGGGAGAACCTGTGGATGTGTTATATCTGAACTTTCAGAAGGCTTTCGACAAGGTCCCACATAAGAGATTAGCATACAAACTTAAAGCACACGGTATAGGGGGTTCAGTGTTGATGTGGATAGAGAACTGGCTGGCAGACAGGAAGCAAAGAGTAGGAGTAAACGGGTCATTTTCAGAATGGCAGGCAGTGACTAGTGGGGTACCGCAAGGCTCAGTGCTGGGACCCCAGCTAATTATAATATATATTGATGATCTGGATGAGGGAATTGAATGCAACATCCCCAAGTTTGCGGATGACACGAAGCTGGGGGGAGGTGTTAGCTGTGAGGAGGATGCTAGGAGGCATCAAGGTGACTTGGAGAGGTTGGGTGAGTGGGCAAATGCATGGCAGATGCAGTATAATGTGGATAAATGTGAGGTTATCCACTTTGGCAACAAAAACAGGAGGGTAGATTATTGTCTGAATGGGTGGCCCGATTAGGTAAAGGGGGAGGTGGAGATGCAACGAGACCTGGGTGTCATGGTATACCAGTCATTGAAAGTAGGCATGCAGGTGCAGCAGGCTGTGAAGAAAGCAAATGGTATGTTGGCATTCATAGCAAAAGGATTTGAGTACAAGAGCAGGGAGGTTCCACTGCAGTTGTATAGGGTCTTGGTGAGGCCACACCTGGAGTATTGCGTACAGTTTTGGTCTCCTAATCTGAGGAAAGACATAGAGGGAGTACAGAGAAGGTGCACCAGACTGATTCCTGGGATGGCAGGACTTCCATATGAAGATAGACTAGATAGACTCGGCTTGTACTCGCTGGAATTTAGGAGATTGAGGGGGGATCTTATAGAGGCTTACAAAATTCTTAAGGGGTTGGACAGGCTAGATGCAGGAAGATTGTTCCCGATGTTGGGGAACTCCAGAACAAGGGGTCACAGTTTAAGGATAAGGGAGAAGTCATTTAGGACCGAGATGAGAAGATCTTTTTTCACATAGAGAGTGGTGAGTCTGTGGAATTCTCTGGCACAGAAGGTAGTTGAGGCCAGTTCATTGGCTATATTTAAGAGGGTGTTAGATGTGGCTCTTGTGGCTAAAGGGATCAGGGGTTATGGAGAGAAGGCAGGTACAGGGTACCGAGTTGGATGATCAGTCATGATCATATTGAGAGGCGGTGCAGGTTCGAAGGGCCGAATGGCCTACTGCTGTATCTATTTTCTATGATTCCATGATTCTAAATCTTTTCTGAATCCTTTCAAGCTTGACAATATCTTTCCTATAACATGGTGCCCAGAACTGAACACAATATTGTAAAAGCGGTCTCACCAACATCTTATACAACTCCAACATGACCTCCCAACTTCTACTGTATACTCAATACTCTGACTGATGAAGGTCAAAGTGCCAAAAGCCTTTTTGACCACCTTATCTACCTGCGACTCGACCTTCAAGGAACCATGCACCTGTACTCCTTGATCCCTCTGCTCTGCAACACTACCCAGAGGCCGCCCATTTACTGTGTAGGTCCTGCCTTTGTTCGACGTTCCAAAATGCAACACCTCACACTTTTCTGCATTAAATTCCAACAACCATTCCTCCGCCCACCAGGCCATTCGATCCAGATCCTGCTGCAATCGGTCACAACCATCTTCACTACCTGCAAAACCACTAACTTTTGTATCATCAGCAAACCTGCTAATCTTGCCATGTATGTTCTCATCCAAGTCATTTGTTACAGATCAAAATTAAGCAGGTGAGAAATTCGTTTGCACAATGCTATGTCCCCTACTTAATAACCATCAGCGATATCTATTCCCATTTATTAATGGCCTCATGTTATTCCCAAGTTCAATAGCACCAGGACAGGTGGCTATGCATAGCATGCCTCTGCATGTACTTGCTATGTGACAGGTGATATTGAAGTGGATATCAATGATGCACATGGTGATTTAAAGGATGGCCATTATCCAAATGTGAACATTTTCTTTCATTTATTCTTTGTACCTCTTCATACCTCTCATTTCCCCCCCCCCCCCCCCCGAGTCTTGGTCTGAAGAAGGGTCTCGACCCGAAATGTCACCTATTCCTTTTCTTCAGAGATGCTGCCTGACCCGCTGAGTTACTCCAGCTTTTTGAGTCCACCTTCCGTGCAAACCAGTATCTGCAGTTCCTTCCTACACAATTCCACATAACCTGCAGGTTTTAGATTCAAATCCAACCAAACCCAATTTATTAAAAGTGCTTACACCCAGAGGAAAATGAATGAAAACACATGGATCACTTTGCCCATTGCGTTTGCAAGGTTGTAAAATATTAGCATTGTTTAATCAAAACACTAAGCCAATGGATGCAAGTGAATCAAAGACCAGAGGACATACTGTAGGTTTAAGATGACGGGGAAAAGATTTAAAAGGAATCCGAGGGGTAACTTTTGCCATACAGAGAGTGGCGGGTGTATGGAACAAGCTGCCAGAGGAGGTAGTTGAGGCAGGGACTATCCCAACATTTAAGAAACGGTTAAACAGGTAAATGAATTGGACAGGTTTGGAGGGATATGGACCAAACGCTGGAGTAGCGGGGACATGTTGGTAACTCTGGAAAGTTGGACAGAAGGGCCCATTTCCACACCGTACCATTGTATGACTCCAAGTTCATAAATATACCCCAATGGCACCGGGTGGTGTCGTCAGTGATGGCAGCCTTGCCTACACTCAGTCTGTCTTTTTTCTCTTTTTTGTTATTTTTAGTGTGTTTTAAAAAGTATGTGTTAATGTTCTCTTGTTTGTTTTATGTGAGGGGGGGGGGGGGGGGGAGAGGGGGAAACTTTTTTTCAATCTCTTACCTTGCCGGAGAGGCGATTGTTTTCCGGATCTTCTCTCCTGTCACTCTGTGGCCTAACATCATGGAGCTGGAGGCCTTGCTTATGACTTTGAGCCCCACCGCGGGGCCGTGGACCTACCATCAGAGCCTGCGATCCCTTGCCTGGGATCGACGCTCCAACCACGGCCTGCGGATTTCAACATCGAAGAGCTCGCAGTCTCGGTTGGAGACTGATATCAGGAAGCTCCAAGCCGCAGGACTTGCCAGTCCCAACTCGGGAGTCCGATCGCCCGGCACATGGTGCGCGACCGCCGGTTGCGGGAGCCAAGATCGCCCCGACAACGGAAGGTTCAAGTGCCCCGACTGCAGGAGAACAAAGAAGGGAAGAACTTTGTTTGCCTTCCATCACAGTGAGGAATGTGGGGAGTCGCTGTGGTGGATGTTCATGTTAAGAAATTATCTGGGTGTCTGTATTGGTATGACTGTATGGCAACCTGAATGTCACTGTACGTGACAATAAACTGACCTTGAAACCTTGGTTCAGTTGTGGGTGGGCAATAAGTCTGTGCTGGTCCAGCCACTTTGAACTCTTGGGTGAACTCAACCTCCTAGCAGTGACTCCAATTTAAGTCAGAGACAGACAGGAAAAGGACAGCTCAACTCTCGTTAGACTCAGGACTCGGACACAAGCTGTTCCAGTGTGAGCCACTATAAATCACATCAATGATTAATCTCTCTCCACAATAGGTTACTTATAAAAGTAAGACGCTCCCAGCCCCCAGCCCAAGGTACAGAAATAATGAAGAAAATTGTATGCTGTATATAAAAAATACATTATCACACCTCGCCGCCATCAATTTTAAATTGCAAAACTGCAGATGATGTTTTGAAAGTAACTTTACAGAAACAAATGAGGGAAAAATTGCTGCAAATATCTACAGAACATATATAAACATCAGTCTGAGGAAGGGTCACGACCCAAAATCTCTGCTATCCATGTTCTCCAGAGATGCTGCCTGACCCACCGATTTACCCCAGCACTTTGAGCCTTTTTCTACAGAGCAGGTTCACACTGATGATAACACCCCAGCCAAATGTAATAAAGTGTCAGTTAAAATTATACTGGAGTAAAGCACGGTCTCTCAACATTCTGGCTGGGGGAATACAACGACAGGAACTAGAGTAGATGCGGCTTTTTGGTTTACCGTTAATAGTATTGTCTGAATGACTCTGGGAATTTGGCAGGAGTTGTGCGAGTGCTACTCAGCGGGTCAGGCAGCATCTCTGGAGAAAAAGGATGGGTGACTTTTCAGGTCTGAAACCCTTCATTAGACTGAAAGTAGAAGGGAAGGAACTTTTGGCAAGAAAAGGCCAGAACAAAGTAGGGCTGGCAACCAAGGAAGGAAGGGTGGAGCCCACAAGAGACCAAGGGTAATGTGGAATACGATTTGATTCTGTTTCCTCTCTTTTCCAAAATTATTTTAAAAAAATCCGTTAACCCTGTCAATCAGAGCTTTCAAGCTAGTTTAATAATATTGTGATTTTGTTTTTAAATGAGCACTCTTCTTGTGGCCAGACATCTGTTAATGATTCTCTCCTTGTGGAGACAATTTGAGTGTGTGGCTCAGAGAAGAAAGCTAAGGTTCAACAACTCCCCGGGATTCAATTCTGTGTGAGACTACTGGTGTTACACCACTGAGATTCTTTCAAAAACTGCAATCTGCAGCAAAGACATCTTCAAATATTAGGCCTAATTAGGTTTAATGATTGGATCAAGGACACCAAAGTTGCAGTGAGGCAGCTGGTAGAGTTGCTGCCTCACATCACAGGAGACCCGGGGTGGAAGATTGCAACCTTCACGTTGTCCACCCCGTTTCGACTAATGCAATCGACCCGGCATGCACAATCAAATAAGATCAAATAGAACAAGTTCTCCTACAACTTTAGGCTGTGCACGCCATAAACGCAAGAAGAAACAGTACAAGACCCGGGTTCGATCCTGACCTCTGGTGCCATCTGTGAGGAGTTTGCATGTTTCTCCCGTGACTGTCCTCCAGGTGTCCTTCCAAATCCCAAAGACGCAGGTTTGTAGGTTAACTGTCCTCTGTAAATTGCCCCTCATGTGTAGGGAGAGGATGAGAAAGTGGGATAATAGAGCTAGTGTGAATGGGTGATCAATGATCAGCGTGGACCTAGTGGGCTGAAAAGCAGACATCTATGCTGTCTCTTTCAGTAATTAAAAAGATCAATTCCCAGCAGTGGAACGGATGGAAAGAGCAACGAAAGAACCAAGGGAGTGCTGAAAGTCTGCAGTGCTCCTATCAAAGGTGGGCAATTACAGGTCTGCCAACATTGGGTGAGAGTTGGGTGTGAAAAATTGCGAGACCAAGCCTGAGAGAGCATATCGAGCGAGGGGGGGGGTCCCCTCCCTTGGTATGCAGCTTTTGCATTTTTCAGCTTGAAATTGTGCAATCTGGTGCATACTGTAGCAACATAACTTACACTTAAATGCAATATATCCCTGTTCGATTGAAAGGAAATAGTAAAAATTGGAAAGAGCCATGGTTTTCAAGGGAAATTGGACACGTTTCGAGGTAAGGGAAAAAAAGTAGAGAAGCTATGGAAACTATGAGATTCAAAGAGGAGGAAGTACTGACACTTTTGAAAAATATAAAAGTGGATAAGTCTCCAGGTCCTGACAGGATATTCCCTAGGACATTGAGGGAAGTTAGTGTAGAAATAGCAGGAGCTATGACAGAAATATTTCAAATGTCATTAGAAACGGGAATAGTGCCGGAGGATTGGCGTACTGTGCATGTTGTTCCATTGTTTAAAAAGGGTTCAAAGAATAAACCTAGCAATTATAGACCTGTTAGTTTGACGTCAGTGGTGGGCAAATTAATGGAACGGATACTTAGAGATATATATATAAGCATCTGGATAAACAGGGTCTGATCAGGAACAGTCAACATGGATTTGTGCCCGGAAGGTCTCATGTTTGACAAACCTTCTTGAATTTTTTGAAGAGGTTACTAGGGAAATTGATGAGGGTAAAGCAGTGGATGTTGTCTATATGGATTTCAGTAAGGCCTTTGACAAGGATTCCCCATGGAAGGTTGGTTTAAGAAGGTTCAATCTTTGGGTGTTAATGGCGGAGTAGCAAGATGGATTCAACAGTGGCTGAATGGGAGATGTCAGAGAGTAATGGTGGATGGCTGTTTGTCAGGTTGGAAGCCGGTGACCAGTGGGGTGCCTCAGGGATCTGTGTTGGGTCCACTGTTGTTTGTCATGTACATCAATGATCTGGATGATGGGGTGGAAAATTGGATAAGTAAGTATGCAGATGATACTAAGTTAGGTGGTGTTGTGGATAATGAAGTAGATTTTCAAAGTCTACAGAGAGATTTGGGCCATTTGGAAAAGTGGGCTGAAAGATGGCAGATGGAGTTTAATGCTAATAGGTGTGAAGTGCTACATCTTGGCAGGACAAATCAAAATAGGACGTACATGGTAAATGGTAGGGAATTGAGGAATGCTGTGGAACAGAGGGATCTAGGAATAACTGTGCATAGTTCCCTGAAGGTGGAATCGCATGTAGATAGGGTGGTAAAGAAAGCTTTTGGTGTGCTGGCCTTTATAAATCAGAGCATTGAATATAGGAGTAGGGAAGTAATGTTAAAATTGTACAAGGCATTGGTAAGACTAATTCTGGAGTAGGGTGTACAATTTCGGTCACCTAATTATAGGAAGGATGTCAACAAAATAGAGAGAGTACAGAGGAGATTTACGAGAATATTGCCTGGGTTCCAGCAACTAAGTTACAGAGAAAGGTTGAACAATTTAGGTCTTTATTCTTTGGAGCGCAGAAGGTTAAGGGGGGACTTGATTGAGGTCTTTAAAATGATGAAAGGGATAGACAGAGTTGACGTGGATAAGCTTTTCCCATTGAGGGTAGGGAAGATTCAAACAAGAGGGCATGACATGAGAATTAAGGGACAGAGGTTTAGGGGTAACATGAGGGGGAACTTCTTTACTCGGAGAGTGGTGGCTGTGTGCAATGAGCTTCCAGCAGAAGTGGTGGAGGCAGGATCGATTTTAACATTTAAAAGTAAAGTGGATAGGTATATGGACGGGAAGGGAGTGGAGGGGTATGGTCTGAGTGTAGGTAGATGGGACTAGGGGAAAATAAATGGTCGGCACGGACTGGAAGGGCCGAGAGGGCCTGTTTCCGTGCTGTAATTGTTATATGATTAATATTTATGCTTTAAATTGTTGCATACCTTCTCTCATTCCTGACCCCGAGTCCAGCCTTACACCTGGCCTATTCTAACCTGATCATAGCTGCTTACCTGCTTAGGTTCCCAGTGCTGAACACTCCCATTTGTCCCAGCTTTGTGTGCACACCTAGTACTATTCCAGACCTTGACTCTGGATGCACGCTTGGCCTTGCTCCTAGCCCCTCTGCACTGACAATATATCTGGCCCACACATCGAGCCCCATATCTGACCACTTGGACTTAACCTATTACGTTCAAGTCCACAGGTGCTTATGTAATGCACTAATCTTTTATGGGGCACTTCACAGACCAAATTTTGTATAACAAAATTTGCTACATCCATTGGCTTCCTTTTTATCTAACATGCTTCGTCAGTTACTTCGTCAAGGAAGTCACCAATTGGTTGAACACAATTTCTCATCCATAAAACTATACCCATAAAATATAAGTATTTTATTAACAAACTGTCCTGAAGTCATTTTCACCCCCAATATTTTGCTGTCTCAGCTGGGTCTTTTCCAAGATGCAAAGTCCAATAACAATATATATTTAAGCAATAATATTTTATTTAATGTGATCGAGTACATAATATTTTCTGTGGTATTCATACACAAACAATAATAAAAAGATCTTTCTTTTTATTGCACCTACCAACATGCATATATTATTATATTATATTTTTGGAACAACGGAAGGTAGCCCTGAATTAAATGTGGTTCAAAAGAATCTATTTGAATATGGCTTAATAACTGGTAAAAAAGCTAATCTTAAAATTCTGGAAAAATGCTCCTACACCAACAGTAAATATGCGGATTTCAACTATGTTTGAAACACTATATCTGGAAGATATGAGACTCCGCCTGGCAGGAAAATCAGATCGCTTCTATAAGACGTGGTCTGCATTTATAGATCTACTACAAGGATAGGGTGCAAGAGTACCCCAAAAAAGTACCGGTGGTGCCGCTTGGTAAAGGGGGATGAAAAACTGCCGAGTTGGTAAATTCCTTTTGCGTGATGTTTATAATAAAGTAACTGGCTTTTCCTTTTTTCTTCTCTCTCTCTCTTTTTTTTTCTAGGGTCTCTCTCTCAATCTCCTTTCTCTAATTCTTCGACCAAGGGCTCTTTTGTCTTTCCCTTCGTCACGCTTCTTCACTTTCACTACTCTTTTTCACTTTCTCTACTTTCTGTTTCTATTATTTTTCTCCAACAGCCTTAAAAATTAAGGGGTACAATGATTGTAATAATATATACGGGACGTACACTGATGTAATTTACTGTACCTCTAATAATTTTTTTTTTTTAATTTTAAACTAAAAATAAATAAAATTACAGTTAATAACTACCGAGGGCAAATTTGTTCCAATGCTATATTAGCACAATTACTATATTAAACTTTGAATCTTCAGATGGCCTGGATTCAAGATAAAACTAAAGACAAATAATAACCTCCTCACACATTCCCCTGCAAGTATCTCTGTCACTCCTTTAAAATATGACCCTTCTTTGAACAAGCTCTTAAACATTGCATCTGAATCAGTTTCCATCTGATTACACTCCTTGAGGATGTTCATCTATGTGTTCAATTAATAAAACAACGAGATTGGGGACATTTCTATTCAACCTGTCAAAGGAGGTTGAGGGGGTGGGGAGGGGGTTAGAAATAGTCAGTCAGTGAGGTAGACAAACATAACAGTTGAGTGGCAAATTACAATAGTGCTAACTTCCCAATATTTAACTGAAGGAAATCATTGGTTATTGGGGCTGTATGTTGTGACAGACAGCCTGACACCTTGCATTTCATTTTAATATTACACTTATCCCATCCCCCCCCTGGATATTCCGGATTAAGGTTTTGCCAACTAACATTATATAAATGTTGGCTAATTTGATTAACTTGCATTGGTGCTTTTTCCCCTCCATTTTCAAAGTGGCTGGAGTTTGTTGTTGGTATGTGCTGGCAACAACGTTCTGAGAATCTTTAAGTGGATCGTACTTAAAAGCGGAGGCAGTTAATCAATAGACCACTAGAGAAAGGGACCGGCAGAGGCTGACCCAGGAATGTGGATCTAGTCTGCTGTTCTAGTGCAGTGTTAAATACATACATTATACATTTACAGGCATGCTTAATAATTATGGGAGGTGGTGGGATGGGTTCCAGTTGCTCCAGAAAATCCAGACCAGCCCCCTCCACCCTCAAAGCCCACCATCGTGCATGCTGCTGCTTTGTAGTCTGAAGAAGAGTCTCGACCCAAAACGTCACCTACTACTTTTCTCCATAGATGCTGCCTCACCCGCCGAGTTTCTCCGGCATTTTTTGTCTACCTTCACTAGGAATTTAATCATTCAAGCCCACATTTCTGCATGACAGAAAAGCCTGCGTTGAGAGGAGCCCAAGTGAAGCAGAAGATTGTGGAAGTGTCCTGTTAAACCATGCAAGATTATAGAAATATAAAGAAAGAGAGAGCAAGAGAGAGAGAGAGAGAGAGAGAGATAAAGAAAGATACTTGACAGAAAGAGGAATTAAAATTTAAAAGCTGTTTATAGCATTATTCACATCTGCAGAATGTTCCAAGCATCTTACAGTCAATTACTTTTGAAGTGCAGCCCTGATTGGATCTCAAACAAATTTAACAATAAATCAAATGATGCAAGGGTTTAATAACCATATATTTTCTGTTTAATCAAAGAGGAATGTTGGTGGCACCCTTGATTACAGTATTTCCCGGCAATGAATATTTACCCAAAAATAAGGCACAAAAATTTACCTGCGTTTTGGAGGCCAAAGGTTAGGATGTTAGCCAAGAAAGATAGACTTGTCTATCCCTCATTGCTGGCAGCTGATGGGAAGCAGCTGTAAAGTGGGAAGCGACTGTAAAAGGACAGCGACGCTGGGGGGGGGGGGGGGAAGAATTCCTTTCACAGCGTGTGGGGAGTCTGGCCCGGGTCAGCACGGGCAGGAGCGTTGAGAAAGAGGGGGTTAGGGATCATGTCAGCAACTCACTCACCGCTGCCGCGGCGCTCTGGGTATGGAGCCACTGCATTGTGGCTGGGGTGGGAAGTAGCTCGGGTGGCTGCGAGCTGCAGCCGGGACCATACAACAGAATCAGCCGCCACCTCAGCGCCTTCTGCCGGCCCGGGGATGCTGTCCGATCCCGGCGGCCGCTCCTGTTTTGACACTACTGACCTGTATGTTTGAATTTCCTAGTTCCTTAGCGCTCCCGTTTTTCCCACCATCTCTCCACCTGCCATCACCCTCCAGCCATTCAGTAATTAAGAATGGAGGAGATCTGGAAGCCTTGGGCAAATTGAATTGTCACTTTCTTTATTTCTATTTATTTATTTATTTATTTAACATGAGAAATTCTATGTCCCACCAGCCTTTTTTCAAAATGTAACTCCTCAAAATGGGGGTGCGTCTTCGATGCAGGTGCGTCTTCATTGCCGGGAAATACGGTAGGTCTCACTGCTGTCCTCCCTTTGTGCCACCAAAATAGTTTGTACAAAGATGAGGGTACACAAAAGGCTGGAGAAACTCAGCGGGTGCAGCAGCATCTAAGGAGCAAAGGAGATAGGCGACGTTTCGGGTCGAGACCCTTCTTCAGACTACAAAGATGAGTTCAGTTCTGGTCACCCCATGATGGGAAGGATGTGGAGGCTATGGAGAGGGTGCAGTGGACGTTTACCAGAATGCCTCCTGGATTAGAGGGTTTCAGTTACAAGGAGAGATTGAATAAACATGGATTGTTTTCTCTAGAGCGTCGGAGGTTCAGGGGAGACCCGATAGAAATATATACAATTATGAGACGCATAGATAGGGTAGACAGGCAAAATCTTTTTCCCAGGATGAAAAAAATTAAATACTAGAGGGCATAGCTTTGAGGTGAGAGGTGCAAAGTATAAGGCAGTGTGTGAGGCAAGTTTATTTTTCCCCACAGAGCATGGTGAATACCTGGAACACGCTGCTGGGCATGGTGGTTGAAGCAGATGCATTAGCGACATTTAAAAGACTTTTGGATGGGCTTACAGACATGCAGGGACCAACACATGGCTAGAAGGTGTAAGGGGGAAAAGCTTAATGGAGATGTGCAGAGCAAGTTTATGTACACAGAGTGGCGAGGGCCTGGAACACATTGCCAGACGTGGTGGTGAAGCAGATACAACTGTGGTGTTTAAGTGGCTTTTGGATAGGTACATAGAAATGCAAGGAATAGAAGGATATGGGTCATGTAGAGACAGAGAGCTAGTTGTGTTTTTCTTTTTATTTCTATGGATGTATGGCAACCCAAATTCTTCTATGTACAGCACTTTGGTTCAACGCGAGTTGATTTAAATGTGCTATATAAATAAAAATTGATTGATTGAGAGATCACTTTAGCTTGGCTTCATGCTCGGTGCAAACATTGTGAGCCAAAGGGTCCATTTCTGTATTATGGTCTATAGTCTGGCAAATAGAGACTTGGGTTATTATCTCAGAAGTCATCTTCTTTGACAATGCAGCATTCACCCTAAAGCTTGTGTCAGCTAGTCAAGGTGAAGTGATACATTCTTAGATCCAGTTCAAATCCAGGACTTTGTGGTATTGAAAAATATAAAAGTGGATAAGTCTCCAGGTCCTGACAGGATATTCCCTAGGACATTGAGGGAAGTTAGTGTAGAAATAGCAGGAGCTATGACAGAAATATTTCAAATGTCATTAGAAACGGGAATAGTGCCGGAGGATTGGCGTACTGCGCATGTTGTTCCATTGTTTAAAAAGAGTTCAAAGAATAAACCTAGCAATTATAGACCTATTAGTTTGACGTCAGTGGTGGGCAAATTAATGGAAAGGATACTTAGAGATAATATATATATAAGCATCTGGATAAACAGGGTCTGATCAGGAACAGTCAACATGGATTTGTGCCTGGAAGGTCATGTTTGACAAACCTTCTTGAATTTTTTGAAGCGGTAACTAGGGAAATTGATGAGGGTAAAAGCAGTGGATGTTGTCTATATGGATTTTAGTAAGGCCTTTTAACAAGGTTCCCCGTGGAAGGTTGGTTAAGAAGGTTCAATCTTTGGGTGTTAATGGCGGAGTAGCAAGATGGATTCAACAGTGGCTGAATGGGAGATGTCAGAGAGTAATGGTGGATGGCTGTTTGTCAGGTTGGAAGCCGGTGACCAGTGGGGTGCCTCAGGGATCTGTGTTGGGTCCACTGTTGTTTGTCATGTACATCAATGATCTGTTGATGGGGTGGAAAATTGGATAAGTAAGTATGCAGATGATACTAAGATAGGGTGGTGTTGTGGATAATGAAGTAGATTTTCAAAATCTACAGAGAGATTTGGGCCATTTGGAAAAGTGGGCTGAAAGATGGCAGATGGAGTTTAATGCTGATAAGTGTGAAGTGCTACATCTTGCAGGACAAATCAAAATAGGACGTACATGGTAAATGGTAGGGAAACTGAGGAATGCTGTGGAACAGAGGGATCTAGGAATAACTGTGCATAGTTCCCTGAAGGTGGAATCGCATGTAGATAGGGTGGTAAAGAAAGCCTTTGGTGTGCTGGGCTTTATAAATCAGAGCATTGAATATAGGAGTAGGGAAGTAATGTTAAAATTGTACAAGGCATTGGTAAGACCAATTCTGGAGTATGGTGTACAATTTTGGTCGCCTAGTTATAGGAAGGATGTCAACAAAATAGAGAGAGTACAGAGGAGATTTACTAGAATGTTGCCAGGGTTCCAGCAACTATGTTACAGAGAAAGGTTGAACAAGTTAGGTCTTTATTCTTTGGAGCGCAGAAGGTTAAGGGGGGACTTGATTGAGGTCTTTAAAATGATGAAAGGGATAAACAGAGTTGACGTGGATACGTTTTTCCCATTGAGGGTAGGGAAGATTCAAACAAGAGGGCATGACATGAGAATTAAGGGACAGAGGTTTCGGGGTAACGTGAGGGGGAACTTCTTTACTCAGAGGGTGGTGGCTGTGTGGAATCAGCTTCCAGCAGAAGTGGTGGAGGCAGGATCGATTTTAACATTTAAGAGTAAAGTGGATAGGTATATGGACGTGAAGGGAATGGAGGGGTATGGTCTGAATGCAGGTAGATGGGACTAGGGGAAAACAAATGGTCGGCACGGACTGGAAGGGCCGAGAGGGTCTGTTTCCGTGCTGTAATTGTTATATGGTTATATGGTTATTCCTGTTGGAGAACATGGAATTTTGATTTGATTTTGGGATGGAGCAAGATTTCACCATTTAAAATGAGGATTACACCACAAAAAACATAAAGAAACTCTTCTTAAAAAGCTAATTCAAAAGGATATCGTAAATGTAGTGAGTTGGGCAAGCTCAGATGACCAGCCCTGATGCAATGGGTTGAATGGCCTGCCATCATTTGGCCATGCCAACAAGAAAACACTTTCTACTTCAGTTCACCTTCTCCCTTTTTTCCCCCCCAATCGATATTGGACTTGATTAGCTTTCACTATTAAGCCATTGGCACAACATTTGAAAGCACTTATGTAGAAATCAAACCTCTTCTCCAAATAGGCGCAGGCAATTAGACGCCAAATGAATTACACAATGTTGTTATCATACAGCTTATTGGCCATTGTGCTGAAGCCAGCCCCCCCCCCCCCCCCCCCTCCCCAATTCAATAGCACCCAATATTTTCATTAATTCTCACCTCATTGTCAAATATAATTAAATACTGTGGAAAATAAAACACAGTCAACTGAAAGCTTCTCGTGGGCCTGAGCCAATGCAGGCACGACGCTCATCTCCTGCCAAAGTCAGCAGCAATGTGCACTCCCCTGCAAACACTGCCTTGGGTATTAATTATTATACAAAGCTACAAATGCTAGGCCCCTTTGTTGCATCAAACGGGATTAGAGTCTTCCAACAACATCAATTTATGTCCTGCTGCTAAAGTAGTGCAATGCCTGCAGTGTAGGAAGTTGAGGGGCGCTGGTTTAGTTCAAGATAGCGCATGTTTTGATTGTAAGGGCTACAGCTGTCGTGGGTTGGGAGTTATTGTACGATAAAGGCAGCTCCATAGAAAGTACTGGCAGTTCAGGGGGGAAAGAAATAGATTCAGCCAGCGGAGCCTTCATCTCCAGTGGACTTTTAACCTACTTGACCAACCTGGCTCCCACCTAGTAACAATGGGTCCAGAGTGCAGCGGCAAAAGGCAAAACAGGTTGTGACCCACTGATACAACCAAGGAGCCAGAAAGCGTCCATCGCCAGTCACTATCGTTGCCGCAGCAACAAGCCCATTGGCTCAGCAGAGAATGACACTTCAGAGCTATGCTTAATTAATCTCTCACTCAAAAACATAAATCTACCCACCAAAAAAGAATGGAGTTCAAATTACAGTCAGAGCTGGGGATTTCAGTGGGGCTCTTTTTAGGGGACTGTTTTTGACCCTACAGCATCAAGTTTCCTTCCTTGATTAGAACAGTGATGGAATATGGCTGAATTAAGCAGAAGCAAATCAGGCCATGGGTGAAATTGTGTTCAATGTAATAGCAGCACTTTCACATTTCCCAACACAGAGCAGATTAAACACAATTAAAGCCACCTAAATAAGTCATGTATCTGTCTATTTAGCACAAGATATTGTTGAACAAATAAGCCACACACATAGTTAAAAATAAATAATTAGGGAGGCACTATGGTGAGCAGTAGAGTTACTGTCTAATGCCCCTGTCCCACTTAGGAAACCTGAACGGAAACCTCTGGAGACTTCGCGCCCCACCAAGGGTTTCCGTGTGGTTCCCGGAGGTTTTTGTCCTCCGGCAACCACCTTCAACTAGCATCGCAACCGGCTAAACCAGACTAAAAAATTACCGATTTTTAAAACGGAAACCACTTTCGACCATTAGGGAGACTGACAAAATCCTCAGGGAACCGCACGGAAACCTTTGATGGGGTGCAAAGTCTCCAGAGGTTTCCGTTCAGGTTTCCTAAGTGGGACAGGGGCATTACAGCTCTAGAGAGCCCGTTCAAACCTGACCACAGGTACTGACTGTACGGAGTTTGTACATTCTCCGTGACCACGTGGGTTTTCTCCAGGTGCTCCAGATTCATCCCACATTCCAAAGACGTGCAGGGTTGTAGGTTAAACGGTTTCCCCAAATGGTCCCCAGTGTGTAGGATAGAACCTGTGTATGGGTGATCGCTAATCGGTGTGGACTCGGTGGGCTGAAGGACCCGTTTTAAAACAAAAAAGACATATACTTGTTGCATTTCTTCAAACCTGCTACATCCCTGCTCAAGAACCTTGGGCGCAATCCCATTAACCACTAGTTAAAAATAAAAAAAACCTGGCTTGAAGGTGGCACAGCTGATGGAGTTGTTGCCCAACAGAGCCAGAAATCAGGGTTCAATCCTTACCTTGCGTGGTGTCTATGTGGAGTTTGCACATTCTCCTTGTGAATGCATGGTTTCCTCTGGGTGCTCCCGTTTCCTCCCACATGCCAAAGACATGCCGGTTTGTATATTAATTGGCCTCTGTAAATTATCAGCCACTCCCTACACACTAGGGGTAGTGGGTAAATGTGGAATTCATGTGAACTGGAGGTCAAAGGTCGCGCAACAAAGAGATTATTTCCATGCTGTATCTTCCAATAATTCAATGAGAGGTGGCCACGTAATTTGTACATTACTGAATGTACAATTCAGCTTAAAGCTTACTTGAAGATTCAGCAATTCAGGGGGTCACAGCTTAAGGATAAGGGGGAAATCCTTTAAGACCGAGATGAGAAAGACTTTTTTCACACAGAGAGTGGTGAGTCTCTGGAACTCTCTGCCACAGAGGGTAGTTGAGGCCAGTTCATTGGCTATATTTAAGAGTGAGTTGGATGTGGCCCTTGTGGCTAAGGGGATCAGAGGTTATGGAGAGAAGGCAGGTACGGGATACTGAGTTGGATGATCAGCCATGATCATATTGAATGGCGGTGCAGGCTCGAAGGGCTGAATGGCCTACTCCTGCACCTAATTTCTATGTTTCTATGTAATATGGAAGGCCACCTGTGTTCATGAAGCTTTTCTCATAACCCAGGTCATGGATGAAGGCAGATACAATTTTAAAGTATCGTAAGATATTTACAAAAATATAAGGGGCAGAACCAACACAGCGGTAGAGTTGCCGCCTTAAGGGCCTGTCCCACCAGCATGTGATTGCATGTCTAGTGCGACCAAACGTGGTCGCTTGAGGCGTACGGCCTTGCAGGGCCAGTCCCACTTCGATCGGCGGAGGGGTAAGGAGATGTGCAGGGCTGGTCCCGACATCACGCGGGGCTCCAAAAATCTTGCACTGTCCGAAAATCCCGCGTGCCAACGGCCTGTCGGCCCGCAGGCACATTGAGGGCATACGCAGCGCCTCGACGTCGTTGTGAGATGACGTCACACGCAATGGCCGCCGGCGTGCGTCATTCACACGCGTGATGACGTGGCGTTGTGAGATGACGTCACCGCCCGGCGTGCCATTGCGTGATGACGTGGCGTTGTGAGATGACGTCACCGCCCGGCGTGCCATTGCGTGATGACGTCACCGCCCGACAGTGTGCGACGTCCATATTTAGTCGGCCCGCCTCCTGCCCAGCTGATTGGCGAGTATGATGTCGGAACCAGCCCCGCACAACACCAGACGCCTCCGCGGTTCGAATTGGGACCGGCCCTGCGAGGCCGTACGCCTCAAGCAACCACGTTTGGTCGCGCTAGACGCATGCAATCGCATGCTGTTGGGACAGGCCTTTACAGTTTGATCCTGACTACAGGTGTTGTCTGAACGGAGTTTGTACGTTCTCCCCGTGAGTTTTATCCAGGTGCTCCAGTTTCCTCGCACATTCTAAATTCGTACAAGTTTGTAGGTAAATTGTCCGTGGTGTGTAGGATAGTGTTTGTGCACGGGGATTACTGGTAGGCACAGAATAGTGGGCTGAAGGGCCTGATTCCACTCTGCATCAATAAACTGAACGACGCAAAAAACGAATTTCTCTGCACCCAAATACATGTGACAATAAAATACCATTGAGCCAATGAACTGATAGAAGGAAGACTTGCACTGACAACTAAATTAACACTGCTTCATATCAGGGTCCCAACCCTGCTTCAGAATACAAATTTTAAATCAAAGAAAGAAAACAAAATCAGAGCAGTAACAATCATCCTGATGTTCATCCAGGAGATTAGTAGGAATAATTCTCAGCAACTGTGGTTCACAGATTTCACCTCAAATTCCTGGGCATTAACATCTTGGATGAACTATCTTGGACCCAGCACATAGATGGAATCTGGAAGATGGCATGCCAGTGCTTTTACTTTCTTAGAACTGCAAAGAGAATCAGCATGTCACAAAATTCTCTAACTACTTCTACAGATGTACTATAGAAAATAACCTGTCGAAACAAGGAACTGCAGATGCTGGTTTACCAAGGAAAAAGACCAAATACTGGATTAACTCCAACTTTAGGTAACCTTTAGAACCGCCCCCCCCCCCCCCCCCCCTCCTCCCTACATTTCAGAACAATTTGCACCTCATCAATCCTTGTGCTTCACAATTTGCAACTCCCTAATCCTTTTGTTCCTCACCTTGTGTGTTCATTTCAGGCCTTTGTTCAGCATCCTAACACCACCTATGCACCCCCCCCCCCCCCCCACCCCCACCCATTCAACTATGACCTGCCATGTGTCCAATCCAATCTTCTGGCTTTCTTTCCCCCCTTCTTTCAATTTGTCTAAAGATGAGTCCTGACCAGAAATATTCCATACTGTATGACAAGGCAAATAACCTATGATAAGCAGTTGTCAGCACAGGGCCTATACTCACTGGAGTTTAGAAGAATGAGGGGGGACCTCATTGAAACATACAGAATAGTGAAAGGCTTGGGTAGAGTGGATGTGGAGAGGATGTTTCCACTAGTGGGAGAGTCTAGGAGTAGAGGTCATAGCCTCAAAATTAAAGGATGATCTTTTGGGAAGGAGGCGGCGAAATTTATTTAGTCAGAGGGTGGTGAATCTATGGATTTCTTTGCCACAGAAGGCTGTGGAGGCAGTCAGTGGATATTTTTAAGGCAGAGATAGATGGATTATTGATTAGTACAGGTGTCAGTGGTTATGGGGAGAAGGCAGGAGCATGGGGTTAGGAGGGAGAGATAGATCAAGATCACACATGATTGAATGGCAGTGTAGACTTGATGGGCCAAATGGCCTAATTCTACTCCTATCACTTATGACATCCCTCCCCCCCCCCCCCCCCCCCCCCCCCCCCCCCCCCCCCCCCCCCCCCCCCCCCCAATCATGCAGCCAATTTCTCAACAGATAATCTAGTTTAACCTTCTGCAAGATTAAGAGTGTTTTTGGTTTTTAATTCATACTAGACCAAGTGCAGACCCATTGGGTCTGTTCCCCCAACGTGCGTTTGCGGGGGGGTAGGGGCGGGGCAGCATGTCCCTGAGGGTGGGAGAGGGGTGGGGAAGGGGGGGAGGGGAGGAGAGGGGTGGGGAAGTGGGAGGGGAGAGGAGAGGGGTTAGGGAGAAGGGGAGAGGAGAGGGGGAGGAAGAGGGGTAGGGGGAGAGGTGGAGAGAGTGGAGGGGAGAGAGAGGAGGATGAGAGGGAGAGAGAGGGGGTGAGCAAGCAGGGGGAGAGAGAAAGAAAGGGGAGGGCGAGGGGAGAGGGTAACAGAGTGGTGCCAGAGCGAGGGTAAGGGGTGGGGGGAAGATTGGGGTGAAGAGGGGTGGGGGAGAGAGGGGGGTGGGAGGGTGAGGAAAGAGGGAGATAGAGAGGGAGGCAGTGAGGGGGTGGGGGAGGGTGTGAGGGGTTCAGGGAGGCGGTGAGAAGGGTGGGGGAGTGGTGGGGGAGGGGAGGAGAGAGGGAGCAGGGGAAGGGGAGAGAGGGGAAAGAGTGTGGAAGGAGGTGGAGAGGGGTAGGGGAGAGAGAGGGAAGAGTGTGGAGGGGGGAGGGGGTGGGGGGGAGAGAGGGGAAAGAGAGTGTGGAGGGGGAGGGAGGGGGAGGGGTAGGGGCAGTCCATCTATTCCCCACTCCCTATCACCCCCAATCCTCTTTCTCTATTTCCACACAACAAATGATCCAGCCGGACAGTGGTCGGCAGACACACACGCAGTTTTAAAAGTAGATAGATAGATAGAGATATAGATATAGATAGATAGATTTAAAAGGGCATTATAGGTCAATTACTCATCCAGTAACCCACAGTCTGGTCCAATGACTCACAGATAGAATTTCAAAGCCCACCATAGCAGTTGTGAATTAAAATTAAATCTAACAAATCAGGAACTGTGGAACAGCATCCCCCTCCCCATCAGAACTGACCCCTCCATCCACTCCTTTAAGTCTAGACTAAAAACTTGCCTGTTTCTCCCAAGCCTTTATTTATTTTAATATATATGTTTGCTTGTGTGTACTATTCTTATAACAAATGTAAAGCACTTTGGTCAACAAGAGTTGTTTTTTAAATGCGCTATATAAATAAATGTGACTTGACTTGAGGAATAAAATGCTGGTTTCATGAAAGGTGATGCAAAACCTAACTAGCTCAGTACTGTACTTCAATAAAAAGAGACGCAAGGTGCTGGAGTAACTCAGTGGGTCACACAGCATCCCTGGAGAACATGGATAGGAAACATTTCAGATCCGGACCCTTCTTCAGACTGATTGTGGGACGGGGGAAGAAAGGTGGATGAGAGGAGGAGCAGAACCAAGCAAGGTGGGTAATAGGCCAGGGGAGGGAGGAGAGGCTAATCAGCAGATAGCTGGATAAAGGCCAGAGATGAAGATACAGAAAGTGTGAGACAAGCAGATTGAAGAGTTGCGAATTGTGAAGCCAGAGGAAGGAATGTAGTGGAGAGGAGGGAAGAAATAGGTGAGAGTCAGGGTGGGGAGTTCACCAATGTGCTTCATTGAGAGTCTCTCCTTCCTTGATTTTGCCTTATAAGACTCTAGAACCACTCTTTGTGGTCAACTCTTAACTGCAAGATGCTGGTTTACAAAAAAGACATAAAGTGCTGGAGGAGCTCAGTGAATAGGCAGCAACATGATTAGGTGACCTTTCAAGTCAGGACGTTTCTTCAGTTTGAATAGGTGAGGTTTCAGGTTAAGACCCTTCTTGAGTTTAGTTTATTGTTACCAAGATACAGTGAAAAGCTTTTGTTGCGTGCTAACCAGTCAGCAGAATGACAATATATCATTACAATTGAGCCATCCACAGTGTACAGATATATGATAAAGGAATAACATAACGTTTAGTGCAAGATAAAGTCCAGTAACATCCAATCTAAGATAGTCCGAGGGTACGATTCCATGCTTGCACATACTAGGTATCCACAAAGGCGTTACTTATACGATAGGAAAGGCCGAAGAAGAGACTCGATCTGAAATGTCAGGTATCTATCCATGTTCTCCAGAGATACTGCCTGACCTGCAGAGTTTCACCAACATTTGTAAAATAAAACAGAGCTGGGGAGTTTGCCAGGATTTAGAAAAAAGGTAAACTCAATGGCACCAAGTTAAATGACCCAGAACGATGCTGTAATCTAACCGCACAATAAAATCCCTAGATTCAGAGCAAAATCCCTACAGTGGAATTGCCAGCTCCGTCCGCTTGCCAATTTTAGTCTGAGCTACAAGCTAGGCCAAGCCTTTCAGGAGTGAATCGGGAAGCACTTCTGCACACAACTCTAAGCCATGGATGCCGGGTCAGTTGAAAACTTTCCAAGAATTAGGTTTTTAAATTAGAGAAAGGGTATCAAGGGATACGGAGTGAAAGCAGATAAACAGAACTGAAATGTGGATCAACAGGGATCTAACCAGAGAACAGAGTAGGTTCAAGGTAACGGCCTTTCTCCTTCACAAATCATGAGGACATTTCACTTACTTGGCCACAATGCTACTTAAGGTACTGGGCAGAATGGCAACAATCGTGCATTCAACTCTAGAGCTGCAACAAATGGACCAATCTATCCCTTCCCTTCAATATTTTGTTATTTCAATAAACAAAAAAACTATTCATAATAATAAAAAATATACGCAAAAGTCAATATAGATGGTTATACGCACAGTAGTTTAGTTTAGAGATACAGCGCGGAAACAGGCCCTCGGCCCACCGTGTCCACACCAATCAGTGATACCCGCACACTAACGGTATCCTACACACACTAGAGAAAATTACAATTTTTACCTAAGCCAATTAACCTACAAACTTGTAAAACTTGAGTTTGGCAAGAAACCAGAGATCATGGATGCAACCCAAGCAAGTCATCGGGAGAACATACAACCTCCATTCAGACAGCACCTGTAGTCAGTAGACTACTCCATAGACACCACCTGTATTATCCGTAGTAATGGAGCCATTTTGTTTTCTTTCTTTATACACGGCACCATTGCCACACATTCAGTTTAGTTTGTCATCAAGTCGACCGAGGTACAGTGAAAAGCTTTTGTTGCGAGCTAACCAGTCACAGAAAGACTATACATGATTACAAACCCCTGCGGCGATATACCTTCCCTTGTTTCACGGGTGTCCACACCATGGCCCAAATGCCCAGTAGCAGAAGGATGCCAGTCTGCAGCCCTTCTCCCACAGTTCCTTTGATTTCAATGCATCCCTCAGCACCTTCAATAATTAGGCCAATCTGAAACGAGATGGAGAGTTGCCACAATGGAGCAACCAGATGAATAAATCAAGACATCAGTGAAGCCACCTGCCAGCAAATGGCATGATCACGTATTAATACTGTGCTAGGATAGACCCTGTCTCTGGGGGAGCAGAAATGAGGAGGCATTTCTCCAGAGTCCCTTTTTGGGCCAGACTCACAGATGTGGAATCTTCTCCAACTTTCTGTCCAATCACGTTTATAGGTTATTGGAGCAGAATTGGGTCATCCAGCCCTTCTAGACAGTTCCACCAATCAATCATGGCTGATCTATCTTCCCCCTCTCCACCCCATTCTCCTGCCTTCTCCCCATAACCCCCGACATTCGTACTAATCAAGAATCAATCAATCTGCGCCTTAAAAATACCCAATGACTTGGCATTGCAGCCTCTGTGGCAATGAATTCCACAGATTCACCACCCTCTGCCTAAAGAATCATCCGATAAGCACACGTTGTTCCACCTATGTAACTGGGCATGAGATTTAAAACTCAATATATGGAAATTATCAATCAAGCAATAGAACATAGAACAGTACAGGAACAGGCCCTTCAGCCCACAATGTCTATGCGGAACATGATGCCAAGATAAACCAATTTCATCATCTGCATACGATCCATTCCCAGCCAATCCATGTGCCTATCCAAAAGCCTCCAAAACGGCAGTCGCATATCTGCCCCCCATGAACACCCTTAAAACGGTAGAAATAATTTTCTATGATTTCCATTTTTTCTTGCTCATAACACAGATTGGTTTATTCATTTTTCACTTCTATTTTAAACTAACCCTGGAAAATCCAATTCAGTAACAGGAAGATTAATTGGTTAAAAAAAATTATACCCCCCCCCCCCCCCCAACTCCTTTATCTCTTGGGACAATGTCTGCAGCCATGCTTGATAATCGCCTACACATTGAGTCCCATGAAACAACAAATACTCAGACAGCATAATCACCATTGATAAGCCACAGACCATAAAAATTCACAAATTAGGACCAGGAATAGGTCCATGACCTTGCTCTGCCACTCAATAAGATTATGGCCTCAGCTCCACTTCCCTGCCTGTGCCCCACAACTGTGGGCTCTCCAACAGATCAAAAATATAACCAATTTTTCCTCCATGGAGATCCAAGCACCAACCAACCTTCAGGGCATTGTAGACAAGGAACTGCAGGTGAAGATTTACAAAAAAGAAAGACACACAATGCTGGAGTAACTCAGCAGGCTGGGCAGCATCTTTGGAGAACATGGATAGACAACATTTCAGGTCCCGACCCTTTTGCAGGCCGATTGTAATAAGGGAGAGAAAGCTGGTAGAGAAGAGAGGTTGGGGGAAAGTGTTGTGGATACAAGTGAGAGGGGGAGAGTTTGGCAGATTTGCAGAATCAAACAATAGAAATGTATGTAGGACACACGCACGCACACACACACACACACACACACTTCATATAGCAGAATTGCTCGGGTGTTGTAACCTTGTACTCAATTTTATTTCACTTTTCCATTTCAATCATGTTTATCCACAATTTCAATCATGTTTATCCACGACCCGTGACCCGTACTGTTGCCACGCAACACCGTCTGGAGTACAAGTGGTGAACGTCAGTTAAGCACTTACAATGGCTGACAGTACAGCGGGCCAGTCTTCTGGTCCAGCATCCAGACTCCACGCTGACTGGTTCCACACTCACAGACCCCAGGTGGGGATCCGGGGAGGGGGGGGGTGCGAGAGAGTGGGGAGTGAATCACCCGGTGTGTGGATCGGGTGAATCAACCCGTTTGGTGGAAGGGTCTGGGGGAGGGTGTTGTGTGCGACTCACCCAGTGTGTGGGTTGGGGTCCGGGAGGGTGAATCACCCCATGTGGTGGTGGGGGTCGGGTGAATCACCCGGTGTGTGGGTGCTGCAGACCCACAGCCGCTCCTTTGGCCTCTAATACCTTGGTGCTCGGGTTCAGAGCTCCCTCAGTCACCCTCCAGCCCCAGGCTGTCGTGGGCCGGGACTTGCCCTCAATCCGCCAGCACGCTGCTCGTTCGCAAGTCAGTGAGCAGCAGTGATTTTGGCGATTTTCTCTCACTGTTACCCCTATTTCCACAATTGTTTAGAGTGCAGAAATTTACCATTTTGCCGTTTTTTAACAGATAAGAACGTCAGCTTCCGGCACACGTACTTGTACTCCAGAAGGAGTACTCTGAGCTACTCCGTGCGCCACGCCCTTTGACCTTATGACTTTACATGCAACCCCCCTATAGCGTTTACTCTTTGGGCTTCGTACAAAGAAGGAATTTCATTTGCACCTTGGCGTACATGGCAAGAAACCAATATAAATCTGAAATTTAAACTTAATTTAAATGTCCTCCAACTAATGCCACAGGATAATTTATTGCCCAAAAGGAACAGCCAATGTCTTTAGCTGCAATGAATCACCAGTTTACAAGCTGATGTGGCTTTGCTGCTAACTTCTGGAAAACATCAAGGAGACAATCTTTTCCTGGCACATTAAACACACTGACAGGCCATAAGACAAGTACATTTGAGAGGAGGGTGCGGAGGGAAGATGAACGAGAAGCTACTCCAAAGACAGCATAGAGCAACTATAAAATATCTAAAGTGCCAGTCAAGTCAGTACATAGTAAAATTCGTGACAGGATGTTTGTCTGTTTGTATTGCAAGTTATGAGAAATCTGCCCCCTAGCGGTGGGGCGAGCGAGTGCAGCAAGTGGTCAGGATATTCAGCTGCTGATTAATCTTTGATCTACGCGGAGTGCTAATTACCTCCAGGGCATCAGTAACAGTGATACAATGGGCTTCAGTGATTTCACATGCTGATCTGGGGAGCTCCATTAGAAATGGAATGGGGGGGGGGGGCAAGTTAATCAGCAACAGTTACTGCTTTTGATCATTATCTAATCCCTCCTGCTGTAAATGTATGTCTGGATGTTAAATGAGAACAGGATAAAGCTTTGCTGTAGTTTATCCAGTTGATTAGTAGCGCTCACAGTTATTTTCCGGACGTTTGCTCATAACTTAACTTTCCCCGAGATGGCACCAGACACACAGAATCGATGGGTTGATGAAAGACTTAAAATGCTGGAGTAACTCAGTGGGTCAGGCAGAATCAGTCTGAAGAAAGGTTCTGGTCAAAAACGTCACCGATCCATTGTTCTCCAGGGATGCTGCCTGACCAGCTGAGCTACTTCAACACTTTGTCTCTCCCCTTAGTAAGCCAGCATCTGAAGTTCCTTGTTTCTACAATAACAGGCTGATGCCCAGACTTAAATAACGGGCTGATGCCCAGACCCCCCCCCCTTAAAATCATGCAAGTGTACGTTTTCTGCACCATCAATTGTCCCTTACTGGTCTATTCCGGGTCCTATTGCTAAGTCTGTGCACTAGGAGCCAGACATAAGAATATACTGAACAGAGAACAGACATAGCCATTATCCCTTCCATTGAAATGTACCTCTGTACCATTACATACACATACTTGAATGGCCTTAAAGGGTTCAAACTGCCTACCCACTTGCTCCAGTGTTTCGATACTTATTAGTCCTTCATTTCATTAAAAGCTAATTGTTAGATGTGGCAAGTAGAAGAACAAGAGTGCATTGTAGGTAAAAACAGAAGTGGAAAGTAGAGGATTATTTCAGGACATGCAATGCAAGTAACTCCCCAACATAAAGCATAGCCTACTCTGGTTTCAGCTCCCATTAGAAATGTGACTACATTTATAATGCAAACTACCCATGTAAACTTTCCACATTGTAATTATACCTTCCTGTCCTTAATGGGACTGCAGCAGCTCCACTGAAAGTGGATGCAATTGAAACACTGCATATTTATGTAGAAGAATTATATTCTAAAACTTAGTAAATGGATTAATAATAGATTTGGATGAGAGAAATTCAGACTTTTTCAAGTATCATTGTGCTTCAGTGGAACTTAAGTGGAATTGGAGATATCGGGACTTTCAAAAAGCCTTGGACAAGGTCCCACACAAGAGATTAGTGTGCAAAATTAGAGCACATGGTATTGGGAGTAGGGTATTGACATGGATAGCAAACTGGTTGGCAGACAGGAAGCAAAGAGTAGGAATTAACTGCTCCTTTTCAGAATGGCAGGCAGCGACTGGTGGGTGGTGCAAGGCTCGGTGCTGGGACCCGTTATTTACAATATATATATTAACGATTTATATGAGGGAATTAAATGTGACATCTCCAAGTTTGCGGATGACACAAAGCTGTGTGGCAGTGTGGGCTGTGAAGAGGATACTATGAGGCTGTAGGGTAACCTGGACACATTGGATGAGGGGGCAGATGCAGTATAATGTGGATAAATGTGAGGTTATCCACTTTGGTTGCAAGAACAGGCAGATTATTATCTGAATCGTGCCAAATTAGGAAAAAGGGGAGGTGCAACGAGACGTGGGTGCGCTTGTACATCAGTCACTGAAAGTAAGCATGCAGGTACCGCAGGCAGTGACAAAAGCCTTCATTGCGAGAGGATGTGAGTTTAGAAGCAAGGAGATCCTACTGCAGTTGTACAGGGCCCTGGTGAGAACGCACCAGGAATTCACAGAGAGTTGTGAATCTGTGGTAATCTCTGCCACAGAAGGCAGCGGAGGTCAATTCACTGGATGCCTTCAAGGGAGAGTTAGATTTAGCTCTTAGGGCTATATAAATCAAGGGATGTGGCAGGAAAAACAGGAATGGGGTACTGATTTTAGATGATCAGCCATGATCATATTGAGTGCCAGTGCTGGCTCAAAGGATCGAATGGCCTGCTCGTGCACCTATTTTTCTATGGCATCGCAACAAAAAGATCAGAAAGCTCAAGCAAATGGATTTTGCTTGTGGCCAGAAAATGTCCTAATTTAATGTGCTGAGACGTTTAATTCAGCTCTGTACGGTCAGGTTATGAAACTGTTATGTCCTTGCTGGCAAAACACAGGCATGCTGGAATAACTCAGCGGGTCAGGGTGCATCTGTGGGGAGAATGGGTTGGCAACGTTTCGTGTTGGGACCTTTCTTTAGACTGACTCATTGAGTTACTCGAGATTTGTTTTGCTCCAGATTCCAGCATTTGCAGCTCCTTGCGTCATGGTTTCATTGATAACACTGCCTTTCATAAAACAAAGCCAGGCTGGAGAACAAGTGGCGATGATGACCAAAAAAAGTGTCTTAAACTATTGCACTTCTTCCTATCTCTCCATGCTACTCAGACTCAGTAAATGCCTGGTTTGTGACAGTAAAAAAAAAACTTACAAAGGTAGGTCAATGGATCTAGAACTGGTGCCAGGCAAAACGATAAGCCACATTGGATCATCTTTCAGTTGGCAGCGCCCTTCGTGTTTACGCTGTTCCGCGCCTCAACTTCTTGAAACACAAATATGTGTTGCAGCAATGGCAAGTGAATCAAGTGGTCATCGCACTCTCTCGCACCCTCTGTTGTTTGTCGTTACCACGACCAAAGGATAGAATTGACCCCACTCTGTCTGGCAACGAAACGGATATAAAAGATTCAGAGTTTTATTTCCCATCATTTATTTGCTACTATATTATAAATCCAGCTACGGTAAGTGGTGGCCGGTCCTATATATGCCAGCAACTCGCAGCATGATACATTCGCCATCTGCTTGCGCCGTGTCTAACTTCTACTTAACACGTGCAAAGGCTTCGGTTCCCACCCACCACTGGTTTTGTACAATTCACCAATTCTTAACCACGAATTCACCTTCTGATATTTCTCCCCAAGCATATACGTACATTATCCAGTGACGGAGCGAGTGCTGGCAGCCTTTACAATAAAACCTCCGGCCACAGTGCAAAGTTATGTGGACATGAATTTAAAATAACCACAGGAAATAAAATTATGCTGCTTCTCAGGATTGTACATAAATGTACAACAAAATAAAAATCAGTGTTCAGGAGATGGAGTCCCACAATGTAGAAATTGCTGTGTTCCACGCTTACAGGAGAAGGTATTGTCTAGTTAAACACTTCCCCTTTGCAAACGCACTCGCGACGCCGTTAACTGAACACAAATCGTCTGTGACTCTCCAACGCTCAATATTACGAGAGAGACGCAACAGAGAATGGATAAAACCATTCTTACCTTACATTCATCCGGTCATGTTGCGTTGACACAAAAAAAATGGTCCGGCAATGCTGGTGTGACTGACGGCTTGGAGTTTGGGTAGATTTTATGTGGAAGCGAGAATATATCATTGCAACCAACCACTTACCTTGCTTGCGGAATAGTTATTCCGAAATGAAACCCCGTACAGATCTTGCCAAACGCTGGGTTAAAACCAACATGCAAGAAAATCCAGAGCGCGTCAGCAAACGCCTGGTGAAATATTAAAGGCAGTCTGTGTTGCCCCGCTGCTATTTAGAAGGAGGGTGTTTCTTATTGCAGGAGGCAGCGGAATGAGAGCCCGGGTGCTGATTCCGTCATCGTTGCCACACCCACATTCGGGGAGTTCAAACTCGCTCTTCCTCGGGAGCTTATTAATTGTTTGAGGGAGCTGCAATGTGCGTTCATAATGTTAATATTTTACCATAGCTTTGAACTCCACGCGTCTTAGATAGCACACGGCAAACTTAGGACGACGGGAAGCAGCTTTTGATTCAAAAAGTGTCACCGGGTCCACCGTTTGTAAGTGCGCTGCGGCTCCCGAGGCGAGTTAAAAGACCATTATTAGCAGAGCCAGCGGCCAGGAAAGGATTGCTGTTGGGACGAAGACAGGGCCAACAAACGGAAGCTCCAGAGTCATTACATTAATTGATCGCAATTCGGCTCATTCTATTGCTCTTGTCACTGTTAAACTGAGAAAGAGACAGAAAGCCAAGTGTTGTAAAGACAGGAAGATTTGTGTTTATATTGTACCTTACACATTCCTTTCGGTACACCCGAAACAATTTACTGCCAACAACATTCTTTTGAGGAAAGATCCCAGACTGGTTAGGTTTGGCTTGTTATAATTGTCAACGCCGTTTCTTTTCCGGAGATGTTGCCTGGTCCATCGAACAAAGATAAATCCAGCACAGGAACAGGCCCTTCGGCCCACAATGTCCATGCCGAACATAATGCGAAGTTAAACTCATCTCCTCTCCCTGTACTTGATCCATATCCTTCCATTCCTTGCATGCCCATGTGCTCATGCCCTTGAATCTTTCACATTTCCACGCTGAGAAAACATTTCCCAAGTATTTCCAACACTTTTTACTTTTAGTTGAACTATTGTGGGCAATCTCTCCCTCTCTCTTTCCCTCCCTCCC
Organism: Okamejei kenojei; assembly: GCA_035221665.1. Taxonomy (NCBI): domain Eukaryota; kingdom Metazoa; phylum Chordata; class Chondrichthyes; order Rajiformes; family Rajidae; genus Okamejei; species Okamejei kenojei. Next base: position 50,264,600 of record CM069131.1, on the reverse strand, counting down.
TTTCTCTCTCTCCCTCCCTCTCTCTCTCTCCCTCCCTTTCTCTCTCTCTCCTCCCTTTCCCTCCCTCCCTCTCTCTCTCTCTCTTTCTCTCTCTCCCTCTTTCTCCCCTCCACCTCTGTAAATTGCAGAATGGGTGATGAGTGGACTCAGTGGGCAAAGGGCCTGATTGCATGCTATACCTTTCAATCAATCAATTCAAGGAAGAGGTCCAAAGAAACTCAAAGGACTATTTAGATCATTAAATCATGAACAGATACAGAAAATAATTGAAATGGTTAATGTAATACTTGCTGTTGTACCAGTTAAAATAGGGAAGTACAAATGATAGACAATATGCCACAGCTAGAGAGGATTTCTAAGCAAGTTTATGGAAGTTAATAGCAAGGATCATAGAGCGGAGCTGATCTTTGGTTAAAAGCAGGACAGACGGAGGGGAGTCTGTAGATGTTGTTTACCTAGATTTCAGGAGGCCTTCAATAAGGTGCCACACGTCGGGCTGCAAGGGAAGATGAGAGCCCATGGTATTAAAGAGAAGATGCTATCATGGATAGCCGGTTGGCTGATGACAGAAGGCAAAGAGTTGCAGTAAAAGGCATTTTGTTAGGTTGGCTGCCAGTGACTAGTGGAGTTCCGCAAGGGTTGGCGCTGGGGCCGCTTCCCTTCACGTTGTTCATTAATGATTTGGATAAGGGGATTAAAGGATGTGTGGCCAAGTTTGCAGATAATGCTAAGATAGGTGGAGGGGCAGGCAGTGCAGGGGAAGCAAGGACTCTGCAGAAGGACTTGGACAGGTTAGGAGAGAGTGCAGAGGAAAGTGCCAGATGAAATTCATTCAGTTTAGCAAAGTGCAGAGCAATGCATTTTGGTAATAAGAATAAAGGCATTGATTATTTTCGAAATGGAGAGAGAATCCTGAATATATATCAAGAGGACTGGAATACAAAAACAGAGATGTGATGCTGAGGCTCTATAAGGCGCTGGTCAGGCCGCATTTGGAGGTACGGCGAGCAAATTTGGGCACCATATCTGAGGAAGGATGTGCTGGCTCTGGAGAGGGTCCAGATGAGGTTTACAAGAATGATTCCAGGAATGAGTGGGTTAGCATATGATGAGCGTTTGACAGCACTGGGCCTCTACTCGCTGGAGTGTAGAAGGATGAAGGGAGACCTCATTGAAACTTACAGAATAATGAAAGGCATAGATAGAGTGGATGTGACAGTTTCCACTGGTGGGAGAGTCCTAGGACCAGAGGTCATAGCCTCAGAATTAAAGGGCACTCTTTCAGATTGGAGATGAGGAGGAACTTTTTTAGTCAGACGGTAGTTAATCTGTCAAACTCATTGCCACAGAGGGCTGTGGAGGCCATCAGTGGATATTTTTAAGGCAGAGATGGACACATTGTTGTTTAGAACAGGTGTCAAGGGTTATGGGGAGAAGGCAGGAAAATGGGATTAGGAGGCAGAGATCAGCCATGTTTGAATGGCGGAGTGGACTCGATTGGCCCAATTGCCTATTTCTAATCCTATCTTGTGAATCAAAACATTGATCTACACCCTACTACCCTATCTCTCCAACCTTCTTCCCCTCTACACTTAGTTTTCTCACTTTTAGAGATGCTGCCTGACCTATTAAGTATTTCTGGTGTTTCCTGTGTTCATTTTCAGTAGTATTGGACAGGATAACAAAGACTTTCCCTGGTTTTATTTATGTACAGCTGTAGGATTGTTGTAGCCTTCTGAAAGAGGAAATGGCTCATTGTAAACTGGCAGTGCACTATCCTCAGCGGAGATTAAAAAAACAAATTCCCAAATGTTAATACTTTGGACAATTTTAACATTTTGTATCAAATACAGAGAGGCATGAAAACAGCTCATGAATAGTCACCGATCCGAAACGTTCCTTCTCCACAGAGATGCTTCCTTTCCCGCTGAGTCACGCCAACATTTTGTGTCCATCTTCGAAGCATATCGCGATTCGGTGTTGGTTATTGCTCTGCGCGCATAGGCGATGGTACGTCCCTTTTGGGTCAAGCTGCCCCCAGTCCCTTGTTGCTTGCATCACACTGAACCGTCCGCCCCACCCTGGGATTGTAGTACACAAGGATCGGTGCTTCAGACACCACCTGTCTGATCTTGGACATCGCGTTGTCCTGCTCAGCATACCACTCCCATGCTATATCTGGTCTCGTCAGCTATCTGATGGGCTCGAGGGTATCAGACAGGCTGGGTAGAAAGCGACTCAGGCACTTGACAAATGCAACTAGCCCCTGCACACCCTGTACATCAGAGGGTGCTGGCAAGTTGACGACATCGGCGACCTTTTTGGGGTTGGGTTGCAGTCCTGTGCTAGTGATCATGTGTCCTAAGAAGGGTATCTCTGTTGTTCTGAAGACAGACTTGTCTCTGCTGAGTTTGATGTGTTGCTGTACGCATCGTTGAAGCAACTGCTCGAGCTTCGAGTCATGGTCGATGATCGCGTCTTCCATCGCCTCTCCTTTGCCATAGATGAGGATGTCGTCTGCGATGCAAATCATTCCAAGTAGCCCTTCGAGCGCTTGATGAAATCTTCGCAGGAAGATTTTGGATGAAACGCTTATACTGAATGGCAGTCAGCTGCACAGATAACGCCCGCAAGGCGTGTTGTACATTGTCAGATTGCGCGATTCGTCGTCAAGTTTCACCTGCCAGAAAGCTGAGCTCATGTCCAGCTTACTGAAGATCTTCACTTGGTCGAGATCTGGCAAGATGTCCTCAATAACTGGGAGCGTATAGTGTTCTCTCTTTAACACTTTGTTTAACGGTCGTGGATCGATGCATACACGGAGATCACCATTCTGTTTCTCCGCAACCATGAGCTGGCTGACCCAACTCGTCAGCTCGTGAGCTGGTGCGATCACGTGATGCTCTGCCATGCGCTCTAGCTCCGTCTTCACCTTCTGCTTTATCACGTGTGGTAAGCGTCGTGGCGGTAAGGCTGTGGGTTGTGCTTCCTCATCAACCTGCAGGTGTGCTTCACCTGGCAGCTCTCCTAGTTTACCATCGAACACATCTGCATAGCGTTCTTCAGCCTTACACGCTTTCTCCTTTACGACAGTCGATGCGTGTACACGATGTAAACTGTCGTCATTCACAGTGATCAATTTCATTCGCTGACTAGCTTTGCTCCCTAGCAGCGGTGTGAAGTCATCACCGACCACAATGAACTCCACAGAATATTAGCGGTTTGTCTTGGGGTTGAGCAGCTTAACCCGGAAAACTCCTTTCGCGTCCATCGTAGTCTTATTCCACATCATTGACATGGGGCTAGTGTGTGGTCTACGCCGTGTAAATATCTGCGTGGCAAGATGTTCACGTCGCTCCACTGTCCACTTGGAAGTCGACCTGCTTCCCATTGAAGAGCATCGATGCGTAGACATCATCTCTAGGCCGTACCGTGTTAATTGTGGCATGATAGTATCAATTAACTCAATGCGCGTGACACTTCCGGCCTGGTCGTTCACTTTGTGTACTTTCTTCTTTCGGCAAAGTGGTTGCGACTGCCGCATGTCTTGCATCTGTCTGTCCGTAGGTTGGACATTGTTGTTTGTCCATTGAGTTCTCCATGCCACAATACTTGCTCGCTTTCGCTTCCTGATTGTGCTTGCCTTGGCTTTTCTTTGATTTAGCCCACTTGCTTTGCTTGTGTGGGTATTCCACAGCCGCGCCTCTCTTCCCGCTCTGCTGTCTGATTTTGTGGACAATAGCCGCAGACCTGCTACTTCAACTGTTGGTGAATGCTTGGAGATGTGACTCGGCAGTCTCGGTACTCTTGCAGATGTCGATACATCCATTGGGAGTGAGCTTCCTTTCTTGCAGCAAACGTTTCCTCGTCTGAGTCGCTAAATCCAAGCATGGTCTAGTCACGGAGCAAGTTGTCCGTCATGCACTGGCAGAAATGACAATGATTTTGCTGGTGTTCTCAGGCTAGCGAGAAACGATTCAAAGTTCTCACCTGCTTCGTGCCGTCTCTTGTTGAAGAGGTACCGCTCATAATTCTCATTCGTCTCTCCAATGGCGTAGCTCTGGAACGCGCAAATGATCTCGGCCAGTTCATGGCTCTCCTCGTCGTTGGCGAACACGAAACTGTTGTAAATCTCCAGTCCTGACGGGCCAATCGTATGGAGAAACAATGCCCGTCTGGTAGGCTGACGTTTGCCTCTCTAGCTGTGCGACCGCGCTGTAGTTTGACCACATCTGCCGCCATGTTTTCCAACCCTCAATCACTCCGCGATTGACGGCCAATGGGGTCGGTGGTCATATACAGCTCACGGGAGGTGGACCAATAATGTGCTGTGGGGTGTGACCGGTGGCTGACTGCGTAGGCCGCTGGTCCCAGTACTCGTCTCAGCTTGCTGCTGGACGGTCGTCTGCCTAGTCTGCCCTTCCCTTCACGTAGTCATGTAGTTTTGCGGCTGGAATTATTCTTTCTTTGCCTTGAATCCTGCTCACACACCTCTCCTTCGGTGCTTGACAATTTCGCTTGTCCTTAGCTGCCAACTGTCCTAGCCGGGACTTTCAGGTTGAGTCAGAAAAAACTACTTTCTAACGCAGCACCGCCACCAGCATGTTTGGACACAAGCCTGTGCACGTGCATGCGTGGACTTTGTTCGTTCATTAGCATATATTACGTGCTTATGCTATATCATAGCATTCAGCAAAACGATCGCCGAGCCTACGCTTGGTCTCGCCGATGTATAGGAGTCCACAACTGGAACAGCGGATACAGTAGATGAGGTTGGAAGATGTACAAGTGAAACACTGCCTCACCTGAAAAGACTGTCCTGGACGGAGTCGAGCGGGGAGGTATAGGGACAGGTGTTGCACCTTCTGCGGTTGCTGGGAAAAGTATCCCGGGAGGGGGTGGTTTGGATGGGGACAAGTTGACCAGGGAGTTGCAGAGGAAACTCTAAAGAGGGCTTCATCTATGATGGAAGAGGGGAGCCTTGGTATGGTATGGAACACCTCATCTTGGGCGTAGATGTGGCTTAGGCGGAGGGGATAGAGTCTCTACAGGAAGCAGGGTGGGAAAACGTGTAATCTAGATATCTGTGGGAATCAGTGGGTTTATAAAAAAACCACAAAAAGCTAGTGTAACTCAGCGTGTCAGGCAGCATCTCTCGAAAAAAAGAAATGGGTGGAGTTTTGGGTCGAAACACTTCTTCAGACAGAGTCAGGGGAAAGTTCCCCTTTCCCTCGACTCTCAGTCTGACGCAGGGTTCCAACCCAAAACGTCACCTATTCCTTTTTCCCAGAGATGCTGCCTGACACGTTGTATTACTCCAGCTTTTTGTGTCTGTCTTCAGTTTAAACCAGCATCTGCAGCTCCTCCCAACACATTAAGGACCGAGGAACTCCCTCCTGGTGGACGTTTCTGCTGAACCTGCTAAGAAGGAAGATGTCTGGAAATTTCGGAGTAAAAAAATATAATTTTAAATTAGAAAATATTAGCTGTAACAGGATTAAGGACAGAGGGTGAAAAGGAAAGTGTGTAGGAAGGAACTACAGATGCTGATTGGAAGGTTTGTGTACGTACAAAGGAAGAAAGGGTGAAAGAGGAGAGGGCTACCGACTGTAATGCAAAGTAGTAGAGCTGCTTCTTCATATCATCAGTGATCAGATATGATCCTGACCTGTGGTGTAGCCTGTTGACACCTGCCCTCTGTGACCACGTTTGTTTGTTTGTTTATTATTGTCACGTGTACCGTGATACAGTGAAAAGCTTTTGTTTGCGTGCTATCCAGTCAAATAAAAAAGATTTTACATGAATACATTTTCTCCAGAGATGCTGCCTGATCCGCTGTTACTCCGGCACTTTGTGTCTATCTTCGGTGTAAACCAGCATCTGTATTTCCTTCCTGCACATGGGTACAATCAAGCAGCCTACAGCCCACAGGTAACTGATATAAAGGGCACAAGAAGATATAACATTGAAGTCAGAGAAAGTCTGATTAACGAAAGTTCAAATGTCTCCGTTGAGGTAGCTGGGAGGTTAGGACAGCACTCCAGCTGGGAATACATTCCTGAATCTGGAGGTATTTATTTTCCGTATTCTGCTTGTGGGCTTCCTCCGGATGCTCGAGTTTCCAGAGAGGGATGTTGGTTTTTTTTTCCTGGAATGGAAACATTCTTGTATGCTTGCTGCCATTTGATGCTGCACACAAACTAGGGGGTTTGGCTACTTTACAGCAGGTCTAATACTATCAGCACCTTCTGGCCACTTAATAGCCGGAATGTGTGACTGATCATACTGTAAACTGCAGGGATTACTGTTCACTTATCTGCTGTGTGTTAGAGCAACGGTTGACATACAGCCTTAATCCTGGTCTCATTCTCTGTATTTAGTTTGCATCGTATATTGATGGTTGACACATTTTCGCCTACCATACATATTAGTAGAAACTTTGCATTTGTTGTTGGGTTGATCTGTACTTGGATACTGGACAAACACTTAAAGGAAAGGTTCATAGACATGGGTAAATGTCATAACATGAGATAAGTATTGCATAAAAATGACGACAGTGAGATTCCATAAGATTTTGTCAGCGTGTCGTATTGAGGAGCCCTGGCACAGGTGCAGGATGTTATGGGACCACATTTAGATTTAGGTTTGGAGATACTGTGCAGAAACAGGCCCTTCAGCCCACCGAAACCACGCTGAGCTGCAGTCCCCATACACTAGCACTATCCAACACGCTAGGGACAATTTACAATTTTGACTGAAGCCAATTAACTTTCAAACCTATTCGTCTTTGGAATGTGAGAGGAAAGCAGAGCACCCAGAGAAAACCAATGCGGTCGTGGGGAGTACCTGCAAACTCCATAGAGACAGGACTCGTAGTCTGGATTAAACCAGGGTCTCTGGCGCTGTAAGAGATGGGAGGACCGTTCAGTTGCCTGATACTCTACCGCTGCATCACTGTGCCGCCCAGAAAGGCCTTCAATGGCACCATCGCAGGAGGAATTAGGAGTGGGCATCAAATTCTGATATGCCATCAATGCAGACATGCGGGGCTTTGAAGCAAACGTTGGCATACAAAACCATGTGGAATCTTTCAAGTGCCTCCTATTTATTGGGCAGGCTAATTTCCTATCAGGTCGTTCAGGATAGTTTTGGAGACAGTAGCGGATAAATGTGAAGTTTAAGTAATGCCAGCAGTAAAAATTAATCTTGAGTAATGAGCTTCAGAATCCACCTCAATTAACTTGTGACCTTGGCAACGGTTAGTGTGAATCGTGAACTTCGTCCTTTATCTGTGCAGAAAGAGAAATGAACGACCAAACATGCAAGAAGATAGACACAACATGCTGAAGGAACTCAGTGGGTCAGACAGCATCTCCGGAGAAAAGGAATTGGTGATGTTTCGGGTCAAGACACTTCTTCAGAGCAAACACCCAGTCTGGTTCAGCATTGAGAAGTTTGGTGAATAACACTTAACATTTTTAATAATCCGGAGCATTTCACAAGAAAATTGTTGCTGAAACAAATGGCAACTTTAGCTAATTCTGGAGTACTTTTAATGCAATTTATGGTAAAATTGTACAGGATCACATTGTTTCTTTTTGTCATTATCAACTGGACACTGAGAAAATTACAAGCTATTAGTCAGAGTCGCAGTAAACCGTTGGGGAAAAAAATCCTCCTTTACATCAATTTGCTTGAAACATAGACTGATTCACTGCCTTATGAAATAAAATAGTACTTTGTTCCACCAAGCCCAGTAATATAAATGGCAATTATAAATAGATTTATCTAGTCTTTTGAACGCCTGTGGTTGGAGAGGGGAAACAACAAGGAAGAGAGATGAATGTTCCTGTACTTTAAAGTCTGGAAGAGGAAAAGGATCGAGGGTGGAACTCGTTCAAATGAGATGTAATTTCTAATGGACTGAAGTGGCAAGGAAGAAGTGTGGAGATAATTTGTACTTTTATTAAATGGCATTCATTGAGTGGGAGGCAAATTAGCTTATTTTTGGAATACATGTTTGCACTAAATTGTGGACTTTTATCCAATGCACTTAGGGGTGGATTTGCTCTCGGGTTCTTTTAAATATTCAACATCTTCATAATGAATGTTTAGAACACCCATGCATCTCATTCTTATAGAAGCACATCAAATTATAAAAGGACTGGACAAGCTAGATGCAGGAAAAATGATCCTAAGATTGGGCGAGTCCAGAACCAGGGAACACAGTCTTAGAATAAAGGGGAGAACAGAGGAATTGTCTATGATGGGGTGCTTGAGCAAAGACCAACAAGAGAAATGAATCAATCTGCAATAGAATAAATTAACTGATTCATAGAAAGAGACAGGTGCAGGAGTCGACCATTCGGCCCTTTGGGCCAGCACTGCCATTCAATATGATCATGGCTGATCATCCAAAATCAGTACCCCATTCCTGCTTTTTGTCCATATCCCTTGATTCCTCCAACCCTCTCTTGAAAACATCCAGTGAATTGCCCCCCACTGCCTTCTGTGGCAGAGAATTCCACAAATTTACAACTCTCTGGGTGGAAAAAGCTTTTCCTCATCCCAATCCTGAATGGCCTACCCATATTCTTAAACCGTGACCCCTGGTTCTGGACTCCCCCAACATGGGGAACATTTTCCATTCATCTAGCCTGTCCAATCCCTTAAGAATTTTATATGTTTCTATAAGATCCCCTCTCATCCTAAATTCCAGTGAATGCAAACCCAGTCGACCCATTCTTTCATCATATGTCAATTCCACCATTTTGGGAATTAACCTGGTGAACCTACACTGCACTCCCTCAATAGCAAGAATGTCCTTCCTCAAATTAGGAGACCAGAACTGCACACAATACTCCAGGTGTGGTCTCACCAGGGCCCTGTACAACTGCAGTTGGACCTCCTTGCTCCTATACTCAAATCCTCTCGCTACGAATTCAATGTTAAATCCCAATTGCTGATGAAAGGTGAGGGAAAAAATTAGCAATGGTCGAAGACAAAGCAGCCAAAATGGTATTGTGACCGAGAACCTCTCTGACTTTGACCACATAGAGAGCTACAACTATTCCCAAGGTAAATCCAAGGAAAGGCATCTCATCTTTTCACTTATTACAGCCAACCAAAACTAATGCGTAATTTTCCCTTTTCTTTTTCTATCTATGTGAGATGTTGGTGAGGCTACATTTAGGGTGTTGTGTTCAGTTTTGGTCACCATGTTATAGGAAAGATGTTGACAGCTGGAAAGGATGCAGAGAGGGTTTATGAGGATTTTGCCATAACTCAAGGGCCTGAGCTAAAGGGAGAGGTTGAGCAGGCTGGGACTTTATTCAGCAGGATGAGGGGTGATCATATAAAATCATGAGAAATAGATTGGGTAAATGCAGTCTTTTTGCCAGAGTAGGGGAATCGACAACCAGAAGGCATAGGTTTAAGTTGAAGGAGTGGGTGGATGGAATGAGCTACCAGAGGATGTAGTTGAGGCAGGAACTATCGCAAAGTTTAAGAAACATTTAGCTAACTATATGGATAGGATAGGTTTAGAGGGATATGGGGTAAACACAGGCTGGTGGGACTCGTGCCGATGGGACATGTTGGTCAGCGTAGGCAAGTTGGGCCAAAGGGCCTGTTTCCACACATTTTCTTTCTGTTTCAATTTGTTTCATGTAACTGCATCAAACTGCTGTTTTTAACAGTAATAGTCAGCTTGACAAATTTGGTATGCACCATACCGGGGACATTCCCTCCGAGTTCGACCGGCCCCCTCTGGAGAACCTAAAACACAATTGTTCTACCACTTTACCAGTTCTGAAGAAGGTTCCGAGACATTTACTTTGGTTTTCTAGTTCTACGTTATCCTACTTTCACATCCCTCCTAATAAACCTAGGCCAATTTTATAGAAGCAAATTAACCTACTATTCCGCATGTCTTTGGCATCCAAAGAAAACTCACGCAGTCTCATGGAGAAAGTGCAAATTCCACACAAATAGCCCCCAAGGTCAGGATTGAACCCGGGTCTCTGGCCCTGTGAGGCAACAGCTCTAGCAGTGGCACCCACCACTGTGGCCGCCCTGTATTTTCTCTTATTTGGCATGACCTTCCTGTCCTTATAACACCAGCTAATAAAGGAAAATCTGCCATCTCTATCAGTCTTGCTATTTGCACTCCCTCTGTCCCTTTGCATTTCACAGCATGCTACCAGTTTTTGGGTGTTTACTTTCCTTGCTTTTACACTGTGATGTTTCTCACATTTTCCAGTTTAGTTTTGGTTTTGCACTTTGGAAGGTCAAATGTAAGGATGAAATATACAATTAATGGCATGACCCTTTAAAGCACTAATGTACAGAGGGATATTGGGATCCAAGTCCATAACTCCCTGAAAGTGGCAACATAAGTAGATAGAGGAGGAAAGACGGCGTTTAGTGTGCTCACTTTTACAGGTCGGGGCATTAAGTGTAAGAATCAGGAAGTCGTGATGCAGCTTTATAGGACTTTGGTCAGGCTGCATTTGGAGTATTGTGTACAGTTCTGGTTGTCCCATTATAGGAGGGATGTGGAGGCTCTGGAAAGGGTGTACAGGAGGTTTGCCAGAATGATGCCTGGATTAGGGGGTATTAGCTACAGGGTGAGGTTGGACAGACTTACATTATTTTCTCTGGAATGCCAGAGGTTGCAGTGAGACCTGATAGAAGTGCATAAAATTATGAAGTATAGATAGGGTAGACAAATAGAATCATTTTCCCAGGAAGGAAAAATTAAATACTAGAAACATGGAAAATAGGTGAGGAGTAGGCCATTTGGCCCTTCAAGGCAGCACCAAAATTCAATATGATCATGGCTGATCGTCCAAAATCAGTACCCCGTTCCTGCTTTTTCCCCATATCCCTTGATTTTGTTAGCCCTAAGAGCTAAATCTAACTCTCTCTTGAAAACATCCATCAGTGGCAGAGAATTCCACAGGTTCACAACTCTCAGGGTGAAAAAGGTTTTTCCTCATCCCAGTCCTAAATGGCCTACCTCTTAACCTTAAACTGTAACCACTGGGTCTGGATTCCCCCAACACGGGGAACATTTTTCCTGCATCTAGCCTGTCCAATCCCTTAAGAATTTTATATGTTTCTATAAGATTCCATCTCATCCTTCTAAATTCCAGTGAATACAAGCCCAGTCGTCCCATTCTTTCATCATATGTTAATCCTGCCATCCCGGGAATGAACCTACACTGCACTCCCTCAATAGCAATAATGTCCTTCTTCAATTTAGGAGACCACAACTGCACACAACGCACCGGGTGTGTACAACTGCAGTAGGATGTCCTTGCTCCTAAACTCAAATCCTCTCACAATGAAGACGAACATGCCATTAGCTTTCTTCACTGCCTGCTGTACCTGCCTGCTTACTTTATAGGCAATAGACAATAGGTGCAGGAGTAGGCCCTTCGAGCCAGCACCGCCATTAAATGTGATCATGGCTGAATATCCACAATCAGTACCCCATGCCTGCCTTCTCCCTATATCCCCTGACTCCGCTATCTTTAAGGGCCCTATATAGTTCTCTCTTGAAAGTATCCAGAGAACCGGCCTCCACCGCCCTCTGAAGCAAGGAATTACACACTCACAACTCTCGGTGTGAAAATGTGTTTCTTCATCTCTGTTCTAAATGGCTTACCCCTTTTTTTTAAAACTGTAGCCCATGGTTCTGGACTCCCCCAACATCGGGAACATGTTTCCTGCCTCTAGCGTGTCGAAACCCTTAATAATCTAATATATTTCAATAAGATCCCCTCTCATCCTAAGTTCCAGAGTATACAAGCCCAGCCATTCCATTCTCTCAGCATATGACAGTCCCACCATCTCAGGAATTAACCCTGTGAACCTACGCTGCAGTCCCTCAATAGCAAGAATGTCCTTCCTCTAATTTGAGACCAAAACTGCACACAATACTCCGGTCTCACTGAGGCCCTGGACAACTGCAGAAGGACTTCTTTGCTCCTATACTCAACTCCTCTTGTTACGATGGCCAACATGCCTTTCGCTTTCTTGACTGCCCCCAGCCCCGTTGCACCTCCCCTTTTCCCAACTTGACACCATTTAGATAATAATCTGCATTCCTCTTTTTGCTACCAAAGTGGATAACCTCACAATTATCCACATTAAACTGCATCTGCCATGCATCTGCCCACTCACCCAACCTGTCCAAGTCACCCTGCATTCTCATAGCATTCCCCTCACAGTTCACACTGCCACCCAGCTTTGTGTCATCTGCAAATTTGCTAATGTTGTGTAATTCCTTCATCTAAATCATTCATATATATTGTAAATAGCTGCGGTCCCAGCACTGAGCCTTGCGGTACCCCACTAGTCACTGCCTGCCATTCTGAAAGGGACCCGTTAATCCCTACTCTTTGTTTCCTGTCTGCCAACCAATTATCTATCCATGTCAGCACTTTACCCCCAATACCATATATCCTAACTTTGCCCACTAATCTCATGTGGTGGACCTTGTTAAAAGCTTTTTGAAAGTCCAGATACAACACATCCACTGGCTCTCCCTTATCCATTTTACTTGTTACATCCTCAAAAAAATTCCAGAAGATTAGTCAAGCATGATTTCCCCATCATAAATCCATGCTGACTTTGACCGATCCTGTCACTGCTTTCCAAATGCGCTGCTATAACATCATTAATAATCCACTTAAGCATCTTCCTCACTACCAATGTAAGGCTAACGTCTATAATTCCCAGATTTCTCTCTCCATCCTTTCTTTAAGAGTGGGGTTACATTAGCTACACTCGAGTCCACAGGAACTGATTCAGACTCAAGAGAACATTGGAAAATGATCACCAATGCATTCACGATTTCTAGGGCCACCTCTTTGAGTACTCTGGGGTGCAGACCATCAGGCCCTGGGGATTTATCTGCCTTCAGTCCCAACAGTTTACCTAGCACCATTTCCTGTGGATTCCATGTGGGAAAGAACTGCAGATGCTGGTTTAAATTGAAGGTAGACACAAAATGCGGGAGTAACTCAGCGGGACAAGCAGCATCTTTGGAGAGAAGGAATGGGTGACGTTTCGGGTCGAGACCCTTCCTCAGACTGATGTGGGCGGGACAGAGATAAAATGTAGTCAGAGACAGTACGACTGGTGCGAGAACTGGGAAGGAAGAAGGGATGGAGAGAGAGGGAAAGCAAAAGCTATTTGAAGTTAGAGAAGTCAATGTTCATACTGCAGGGGTGTAAGCTACACAAGCGAAATATGAGGTGCTGTTCCTCCAATTTGCGCTGGGCCTCACTCTGACAATGGAGGAGGCCCAGGACAGAAAGGTCAGATTGGGAATGGGAGGGGGAGTTAAAGTGCTGAGCAACCGGGAGATCAGTCGAACTGAGCGGAGGATCAGTTTGCCTAAAGATCGATTTTAACATTTAAGAGTAAAGTGGATAGGTATATGGACGTGAAGGGAATGGAGGGGTATGGTCTGAGTGCAGGTAGATGGGACTAGGGGAAAACAAATGGTCGGCACGGACTGGAAGGGCCGAGAGGGCCTGTTTCCGTGCTGTAATTGTTATATGGTTATATGGTTATGTCAGCTTTTTGAAGATCCATTATTAAGAAGGGTACATAATGCATGTGGAAAAAAATAATTCATAATAACAATCACTGGGTTAATGAATAACCAATGAGGGAGCAAACGTTGAAACCAAATGAAATAAAAACATCATAAAAAGCAAATGCAGATGCTGGTTTAGAGCAAACATAGACAAAGTGCTGGAGTAACTGAACGGGTCAGGCAGCATCTCTGGAGGAAACGGATAGGTGACATTTCGTCTCTGCAGAAAATGGATAGGAAATGTAACCTATCCATTTTCTCCATAGATACTGCCTGACCTGTTGAGTTACTCCAGCAATTTTGAAAACAAATGAGTTTGCCGTGGGAATGAGCTGGTTACAGAGGGAGGTAGAAGATATGAGGGGAAGATTAAACCAACTGCTTGTGGAGGTTTGGCTGATGGTAACGAAAGGTTCAGTTGGCTTAGTCATTAATAATATTGCCATACATTTATACAACAATGAAATGATTAGAAATAGCCAATGTAGAATTATTTCAGCAGATGTAGGATTCTTTAATGATAGAAGAGCGGAGACACAAACGACTGCAGAAAACAAACTGCTGGGGGAACTCAGCGTGTTAGGCAACATTTTATAGAGGAAACGACAACATTTTGGGTGAGGACCCCTCTTCAGATTGAAGAAGTTTGGAAAAGAGTTTTGACCCAAAATGTTGTCTCACCATTTCTCTCCACAGATGCTGCCTGGCCTGCCGAGTACATCCAGCACTTTGAATTTTTCTTATGATTTGCTTATGTGGTATTTCAAGTCACGTCAAGTCAAGAGAGTTTATTGTCATGTGTCCCAGATAGGACAATGAAATTCTTGCTTGCTGCAGCACACCAGAATATAGTAGGCATAAATACAGAACAGTTCAGTGTGTCTATATAGCATAGACCATATATATTCACATAAAATAAGCAGATAAATTGCAATAGGTTGTTATAGTTCAGAGTTTGTATGATGATGAGTTTAATAGCCTGATCGCTGTGGGGAAGAAGCTGTTCATGAACCTGGATGTTGCAGATTTCAGGCTCCTGTACCTTCTACCTGATGGCAGCAGAGAGATGAGTGTGGGGCCAGGATGGTGTTGGTCCTTGATGATGCTGGCAGCCTTTTTGAGATAGATCCGTAAGATGGTAGGGAGGTCAGAGCAGATGATGGACTGGGCAGTGGTCACAACTTTCTGCATTCTTTTCCACTCCAGGACATTCAAGTTGCCGAACCAAGCCACGATGCAACCAGTCAGCATGCTCTCTACTGTGCACCTGTAGAGGTTCAAGAGAGTCCTCTTTGACATACCGACTCTCCGTAATTTTCTCAGGAAGTAGAGGCGCTGATGTGCTTTCTTTATGATTGCATCAGTGTGCTGGGAAGACCAAGAAAGATCTTCGGAAATGTGCACGCCCAGGAATTTGTTCTTGGCCCTTTCCACCATTGTCCCATTGATATAAACAGGATTGTGAGTCCCTATCCTATCCCTTCCAAAATCCACAGTCAGTTCCTTGGTTTTGCTGGTGTTGAGAGCCAGGTTATTGTGCTGGCACCATTTGGTCTATCGGTCGATCTCACTTCTATACTTTGACTCGTCACTGTGGTCTGTGGATGAGGAAATCGAGGATCCAATTGCAGAGGGATGGGCAGAGACCCAGATCTGAGAGCTTGGTAACCAGCTTGGAGGTTGATCGTATTAAACACCGAGCTGTAGTCTATGAACAATAGCCTGACATATGAATTTTTGTTGTCCAAGTGGTCCAGAGCTGAGTGGAGAGCCAGTGAGATCGAATCCACCATTGATCTGTTGTGGCGGTAAGTGAACTAGAGTGGGTCCAGGTTCTTGCCGAGGTAGGAGTTGATATGCACCACAATCAACCTCTCAAAGCACTTCATCACCACAGACGTTAGTGCCACTGGTTGATAGTTATTGAGTTTTTGTTTTTGGTAAATTGGTATTTTGTTTTTTATGCACAGCAAATGGGTGTCATTGGCAAGGCTTGGATTTATTCATCCATAACTGGCCTTGAAAATAGGTATTGTCCAAGTACCTTTCTTATCCGTAGTTGTCCATGTGAGGAAGATGCTTCTTCAGTGGAGTAGAGGCGAACTGTCCTCTCCTGGGTCGATATCACTGGCTGCCATACTCAATGTCACCTGGAGAGTGGCAGCATTGTTCACTTGCCTGGCACTACATTTTTTGGCCTGACACAGGAAGAGATTACTATGTAGACAAGAGGAAAAGGTTCAAGTATGTTCTCAAAGTCTCCATGCAAAGAGGTAACACCGCCATGATTCCTGGCAACCCTTAGCACATGACCACGCAGAGTGGTGATGGAGCATTGGAGATGGTTTGAGTCCATATGTCCTGCATAAACAGCAGATGGATTGTACTGCCTCCATAACCATGCACAAACCCACACCAGCAAGCATCTTCTGCCCCATCTTGGGTGGAAGCCAGGGCTGTGGAGCGATACCCAAAACACCCGACTCCGACCCCGAGGTATAATAATTCTAAATCTGCTATGATGACATTACACAAGATGGCATTTCATAAGAACTACATGAATCATCAGGCTTCCTTTTAAACCCATGTCCTTGAAGTTTTTAATCTAATGGTTGTAGCTATGCTATTGTGGCTTTTTTTATTGTTTATTGTTGGAAAAAAACCCATAATTTATTATGCTTAAAAAATATATATATATACACATACATACATACATACATATAGGACTATGACAAAATTAAAATTCCTTTGAATAAAATACAAATTATGCTATTTGAAATAAATAAATACACAGCACCGATGTGATTTCTCATTCTCTCGGGTGGAATTAAAGTGTGCGGTATTTAAAAATGGGATTTTTTTCCAATTTACGTAGCCTCTGAAATTTATGTTGAGGTCAGAGTCGGAATCGGAGTTGGGACTTTTTTGCCGACTCCTACTCTGACTCCAGCAGCACCAAAATTGCTCCAACTCCGACCACAGCCCTGGTGGAAGCAAGTGACATTCGATCCCAAGAAACTGCTTAGTGAGGCAAATAGTTTAGGTTAGATTAGAGATACAGCATGGAAACTGGCCCTTCAGCCCTTAGAGTCCACGCTGACCAACACCCATTCACTGCTTCCATGTTATTCCCAGTTTCACACCCTACACACTCGGGGCAATTTACAGAAACAAATTAACCTACAAACTTGCACGTCTGGAATATGTGGGGAGTCTTTAAATCACAGAAAACCCACATGATCACAGGGAGAACGTGCAAACTCCATACAGACAGCACTCGTAGTCAGGATCACGCCTGGGTCTCTGGCGCTGTAAGGCAGCAACTCTACTGCTGTGGCACTTTGTTGTCCTAAATTAACTCCCACAAACAAAACAAAATATTTTATTTGTCCATGTCTAGATGGTAAGTGATGTGGCAGGAAGTATGTGGGCAGTGGTATCCTCATCTTTAATCTTTAATTTGGCTCTATAATCCTGGTTTGATGTTATGCCTGAAAATAATTCACATAACTACCAAAGTAATTGTTGGAACTTTATAGATGAGATGCTTGCTTGAAGTTACAAAAAAAATATTTCAGAGAAGGATGGATGGACAATAATGTAGAATGGACAATATGTTCCAATAAGGTTACCCTTATTGGCGGCACAGAGATGCAGCGGTA
The DNA here is from genome assembly GCA_035221665.1 of Okamejei kenojei. NCBI lineage: Eukaryota > Metazoa > Chordata > Chondrichthyes > Rajiformes > Rajidae > Okamejei > Okamejei kenojei. The sequence goes on along the minus strand of CM069131.1, from coordinate 50,247,326 downwards.
GAGTTGTTGCTTTACAGCGTGGGAGACCCTGGTTCAATCCTGACTACGGGTGCTGTCCATACAGAATTCGTACGTTAACTTGGAACCATGTGGGATTTCTTCCAGTGCTCTGGTGCAGGTTTGTAAGTTAATAGTAAGATTAAACGAGAACTTACCAGTTCGAAGTTTGATCGTTATTTTATGAGGAGTTACGATGAGGGATTACGTGAAGAACCCGCCTGGCGCTGGCAAACGGCATACTTCAAAGCAGCGGCATGAAAAACACAGAACACAAAAATAGCCGAAGTAACATAGTAAGGCTCATAATAGACTTAGAACTACCAGATGATCATTTATTTTATGAGGGTGGGGAGTGGAGGGCACGTAATCCCTCATCGTAACTCCTCATAAAATAACGATCAAACTTCGAACTGGTAAGTTCTCGTTTAATCTTACTATTTTACTTCGGAGTCACGTGAGTGACTACGTGAAGAGTTTAAGGCTTTCTGTGTTTTTCGTGTCGTAGAATTTATTCCATACGACAGTACGGCTCATTAACACAATAACGAGCGAATAAACACATTTTCCCCAAACATTGCCTCAAGTTATGTGATAAATAATTTTCACATTATAAAAAATGAAAATAATGCCCTTTCTATTGAAAAGCAAATTTATCACAAATACCAATTGATATATATTTTTTATGGCATGACAATGCAACAATTATAGCGAACCCGAACATTGCGTGTCTAAATCTGACACCATGACTGGTTCCTTTATTTTAACAGTAATCTACAGCCTCCTGCGGCCTAGCATCTTTGCTCGAGTGGCTCATCCTGTGCCATTCCTGTGAATGTATTTTCCTCATTAACAGAGTGATTTTCCACCTTTCAGTGTCTAGTTCCTACTGAATGTATCCAATTATTAACCATCTAGAAATACATTCCTCTATAACCATCAGTTTTACTGAACCCAATGTGGTTTTAGTCTGTAATAAGCAGTCTCATTGCCACAGACTCTTACCTACTGCAACATTTTCATCAATGTTCACACACACACACACACACACACACACACACACACACACACACACACACACACACACACACACACACACACACACACACACACACACACACACACACACACACACACACACACACACACACACACACACACACACACACACAACTTAAAGCCAGCAGGATGTGCTTATAGGTTTACCTTGGTTTTGTTTTCAGGTCTTCTTGGCGTGCTTTGTTTGGTAGATTCATAAACATATATGATAATGCAATTTGTATCCACATGCCATTATAACGTAACATTTGCAATGTTTGCACTCTTATATTGATACTAAAGTTATCAGAATTATTATTTTCAATGTTTAAGTTTTTTGAATCATAGATAGAGTTAAGGCATTTAAGGCATTTCAAGATTTTTATCTCCTGCCTTTATATTTTTTACAATTTTGGACAGATTATATATACATATACCCATATCTATATCTATATCTATATCTATAATTATATATATATATATATATATATATATATATATATATATTATATATATATATATATACACACACATATATATATTTTATTAACTTTTACATTATATATCCCTTTCCATATTGGGATATTATGAATGCATCTGATAACTTCTTGGTTAATATATTATCCGTTTATAAGACGGTAACACTCTGAGCCCTATAATTGGCTCTATCAATTAGATACTTAGAAAATGCAATCCACAAGGAATTCACATATATCTAAATGAAAAATAACTTTACTGTATATACAGACCTCCAATTTCTTATAACAAAATATAGTTATTTATACTTATTTCCGCAAATTGCAGGTATAACACTTCTTTATACATAATTATTTTATTGATATATCGTAATATTGGTTTACATTCATAGACTTCTTTGACCATCAGCTGTTGAGATGGTCTAGTCAACCTGTAGATAGTCAAATTCATATTTTCACTTATGAAGGTTTTTGTGCAACAATAAATTACTGCAGGGTTTCTCAACCTGGAGATCCCAGTAGGTGCAGCAGCATCCAAAGAAACAAAGGGAGACAGGCAACGACCTAGGTCGAGACCCCTTTTTTGACTTCAATAAATTACTGCCATTATGAATCATCACTAGCAGTTCCAAAATCACACAATATAAATGAACCATAAAGGACCCATATTGGGCCACCAAAATGCCTCTGGCAGTGTCCAGCTACATATTCATCAGACACTGCCCTATTAAACAAAAATGAGGAACACAAAGAATCTTTTCCTCATGTAATTTGGAGAAAAGCATCCACCTTCACTGTTCTTAGATTACCCACAAGAATATTCGAAAGATCAGTGATATAATCTGTATGCAATCAGATTAATCGTAAGTAATCCATATTAATGACAATATGTTTTTCTTCCCAAATTTGTTCTCTTCCGATACCATTGTTCTTCCTTAGAGATAAACAGGTGGACTAACTTTAAAACATACCACATCTGTTTACTTAGATAATCCCATAATTGTTGTTTGACTTATCTTGTGACCCACAAGAAATATTTAAAATCAGTGATTTAATCTGTATACAACCAGATTAATCGTAAGTATGCAAAAATAATGACATATATTTTCCTCCCAAATTTGACCATAGTTAACATATGCCACAGCTGTGGTATTGTTCATCTTGATACGACATGGATAGTTCCATAATAAAACAATCGATCTTTTTATCCATAACTCCTTTATACTTCAACAATTAATACGAATGTTTCGAAAATTCTTAGGACAAACCATTTATGTTTGCCTGGTACAATTATTGTTATAAGAATAGATAATATTCTTATCTTTACCCAAACATTCACAGAAGCGGTACATCATCTGTAACACTTGCTTCAGTTGTAATTTTATAGTTGAAGCAGCTTATGAACCTTTTTTACATTACTAATAATGATAACGTATCATTTGATATTTTTGCATAAGCCTCTTCACAAGGCATACGTATTCTATAAGCTTCTGTATTCCTTCTTTTGGAACTTTATTTATATTTTCCCCTAACCTAATGGAGGAACAAAGTATGTCAACAACAATAATACATATTTGTATCATGGAACAATTTTCCCCACTCTTATGGTGCTTAAATTACTTCTGAATTCAGAATAGTAATTTAAAAATATTTTATTAATGCCTGAGCATATGCTTTATGTAATGGGTCAAGTCCTACCTACCACCAGGTTTGTAATGGCAGGCACTAATTTGCAGCTGCTCTTTATCTCTTCTAATTTAAATGTAATCGAGATAACCCATACCATGTACCTCATTAGTGCAAGTGCTGATCTTTTATCAGTATATTGTTCCTTCAGTGTTCAGTTTAACAACTTGAACTGATTGATTGTTTGGACAAGTTTTAACTTGCACAGCTTGACCCACTTTAATTAATTTCAAGCACCTGTAATATTGATTTAACACTTTGTTAATCACAACAGTTTTCCATGTTCTAGATGTTTCTATTTTCTTACACTGTGAAAGTGTAAATAATGATATTATTGTATGGTTTATACCATGAATTTTTACACTAAGGTAATTTTATAATATACATGTACGTTCCCCTTCTTTTTAAAATTTACTTTTGAGTGCAAACCTGAAATCAGTTTTCCCCTTATACAGGTGAACCAATCCTCCTTAGTTATATTAAGTTTTAACCATCATAATACACCTGTAATCCCCCATAATTGGAGATTTCATGACTTATTTTGTAACCAGATGTTTGCACCTCTTCAACGTACATCAAGCCTTCTTTTCCCCAATTATATAGGTTAAGATAAGGCTATGTTTGGATAATACCACTTCTGCCTTTATTTTGATCCATCATCAAATTTTTCATTGGATCATACTTTTTTCACCGTAAGATAAAAGATCTTTGTCTTTGTTTTGATCCATAATCAAAATTTTTATTGGATCATAGTTTTCCTTCCCAAAGTTTAAAGATCAGTGGTCTGTTCTTTTGTAATTAATATCTTTGATTTATCATAAGGCAGGTATTCTATAATAATCAGGAGTTTAATATATCCTGATTTGTATTAATCTGCAAACCTATGATGCAGATTCGGTAAATTATATATATTTCTTCCTATTAAGCTCCACAACTAATGGCAATTTATTTTATATTGCAAGTATTTACATATTTGCACCATTTTGAAACTTTGAAATTGTATTTCTTATATCTCATATATTTGAAAACATGGATATTTATAAATGGATTAACCATTGATATTTAAATAAAACAAAGTTTTATCGTATTCTTGAAGTTGGTGAGATACCATATAATTAATGTAGGTAGCTAGGTTTTTCCATAGCCTCACCACTTCCTTTAGATATAGCAAAGGATATAGCAAAAAATATATACAGATCAAGTGATAAAATTTTACCAACATACTAAACAATTACAGTTTGAATTTGGGGATAAGCCCCAAAAACTGCTGGCTCGACAATTAAGGAAAATTGAAGCGGAAAAAATTATACATAGGATTAAATCACAAAATGGTGATTTATTAATACAACCTAAAGATATTAATGAAAGATTTATGCAATATTATAAAAATTTATACACTGCTAAAACAACAGTAAGTAAAATAGAAATAGATGCATTTATAAAAAAAATGTAACTTGAAAGGACTGGATTTACAAAATAGAAAATTATTAAATGCTGATATTTCAATAAATGAAATTAAAGAATCTATTAGATCATTAAAAAACGGTAAAACACCAGGACCTGATGGTATAGGTTCGGAATTTTATAAAACATTTCATGAATATATAGTTCCATATTTAAAATCACTATATAAACAGATATATACAGAACAGAAGCTTCCAGATACATTGAACGAATCGATTATAACACTCATACCTAAAATAAATAAAGACTTAGACGAACCAGGATCATATAGAGCAATAGCTCTATTAAATACAGATCAAAAGATATTAACAACAATATTAGCAAAAAGATTGAGTTCAATTGTTGATGAATTAATACATCCGGATCAAACTGGATTTATACCAAAACGATATTCTTCATATAATCTAAGACGATTGTTTAATATTATATATTCGAAAAGAAGTGATAAAAAAGATTTAGTAGTTATTTCGCTTGATGCAGAAAAGGGCTTTTGACCAAGTGGAATGGCCCTATTTATTTTCGGTGATGGAAGCTTTTAATTTAGGAGAGGAGTTTATTACTTGGATTAAATTATTATATGCAAATCCAATAGCTAGAATAACAACAAATCGAATGTTATCAATTAAATTTAATTTATCACGAGGTTGTAGGCAAGGTTGCCCTTTATCACCTTTATTGTTTGCATTAGCAATAGAACCACTTGCTCAGAGGGTAAGACTACACCCGGAAAATATATGGATATGATACCGCAAATACTAAGAATAAAATTTCCTTATATGCAGATGATGTATTACTTTATATCACTCAACCAGAAATAAGTATTCGAAATTTGTTTAAAACTAATAACGGAATTCGGATCACTTTCAGGATACAGTATTAATTGGAATAAAAGTGAACTTATGCCTATAACAATGAATAAGTTACATATATTACAACAATTTCCTTTTAAGATAACAAATGAAAATATTAAATATCTTGGGATTTTTGTTACAAAAAGATTTAATTCTCTATTTAAATCTAATTTTCCCCCATTACTAGATAAATTAAATAAGAATATTTCATACTGGAAAAGTTTACCTATTTCGATGATAGGGAAAATTAATGCAATAAAAATGATTTTTCTTCCACAATTATTATATTTATTTCAATTAATCCCGATATATCTTCCAAAAATTTTTTTTTAAAAAGTAGATTCTTTAATTACGAATTTTATTTGGGATTATAAGATTCATAGAATAAATAAAAAACATTTATGTAAGTCTAAAATAAATGGAGGATTAGCGTTACCAAACTTGATGTTTTATTACTGGGCAGTTAATATTAAAAAACATGAATTTTTGGTTAGGAGAAATAGATAATAAACCAAATTGGTTAAGTATGGAAGAAGAAGATTGTTCTCCATTAGAAATTAGCTCTATAATATTTGCTAATATTAATGTAGCTAAGAAAGTTTATAGTGAAAATCGATAATAGAAAATGGAATCCGCATATGGAAACAAATAAAGAAAGCATTAAAACTAAAATCTATACCAATAAGTCTTAAGATTGTTAATAATTTTATGTTTAAACCTTCGATTTTGGATAAGGCTTTTTTACAATGGAAAAATAAAGGAATTTCTAAGATGGGTGATCTTTATAAGGAAAATACTTTTCTTTCATTTCAAGAGTTGCAACAAATTTATGGGCTACATAATAAAGAATATTTCAGATATTTACAAATTAGAAACTATGCCTCTGTAAATATATATGAATTTAGAAATAGAAAAATAGAAATTTTAGATGAATGTTTGAATAAACATCCAAATATGGAAAAAATGATATCATATATATATAATATTTTACTGGAAAACGATACTCCATCAACAGAAATATACAGAGAATCTTGGGAAAAGGAATTAGGCCAAATAATAAGACCAGAAATATGGGATGAAAGTTTACAACATATACATTATTGTTCATTAAACGCTAAACATTCTCTTATACAGTTTAAAATATTACATAGATTACATTACTCTAAATCTAAATTACATAATATTTTTCCAAAAATATCTCCAATATGTGACAAATGTCAAATTTCAGAAGCAAATTTGACACATTCATTCACTAACTGCATAAAAATTGTAGAATACTGGAAGGAAATATTTAAAATAATCTCGACTGTTATTAATATAAATATAATCCCTGACCCAAAGCTGATTATACTTGGAATAATTGAAACTGACCAATTAATAACAACGAATCAAAGAACTTTTATTGATTATGGTTTAATAATTGGGAAAAAATTAATATTAAAATTTTGGAAAGGCCCTGCATTCCCAACAATCAAAATGTGGAATATAGAAATGTCGGAGACACTTCATTTGGAGAGATTGAGGCTTGTCCTTATGGATAGGTTAGATCTCTTCAGATGTATTTGGTCTCCATATATTAAATATTTGCAGGGTCGTAATGGTTCGGCGCGGGAACCTGACTGAGGCCTGGACATTTGAGTGGATGAAGAGATACGTATAATAAATCATGAATATATCTATAAGGACGGATTATTGACGAATATTTTATTCTCCATCAAACCTCTTCTTATTCTTTATTCTATTTCCTAATTTCTCTATTTTCTTATATCTAAATAAAAAATAAAAAAATAATATAGAAACACACTAGCTTAATATTAGAATGAATATAAATATCATTAGATTTATAAGAACATTGTTAGTATTATTAGCATTTTCTAGTATTTTATATTTTTAATTATATAAAATTATATGCTTTTAATGGTACAATAATTTTAAATTTAGCGATAAAATAAATATTGTTAACATTAGGAAGAAATAATAAGAATTATATAAGATTTACTAACTTTTTGTATCAATAATATCATAAAATTTGGTCTTATACTTAATAAAATTAGAAATAAAATGATAATTACTAATAGTACGAGTATAATGCTAATATTGTGAATGTATTAGTAGTATTGTGTATCTTTAATTATATTAAAATACATAACTCTGAAATCTATAACTAAGGATAATACAGTATAAATAATATTATTAGTATGAATCAGTTATTAGGACTATGTATTTTTACTACTGAAATATAATGTAACTGGTTGTTATTTTGTTTCTATAATAAATAAATTTAAAAAAAAAAAAAAAAGATATAGCAAAACTTTTGCTATCTCAGGCACACCTGGCCTCACTTTTATTTTAATTTTATTTGTGGTGTGCATTCATAATTCACATCACCACTTGCAGGGTCTGTCTTTTGCAGCCCTGATCCACTTGGAATTATATCCAAAGAGACTTCCTCCATCCTATCCAGGGTCAGAGTTTTTATTTTTCAATTTGGCACATAGCCATATTTTGTATATTCAAGCCCCTCAGGGTCTTTTTTGGGGAACTGTTTGGGTACTGTGACCCTGGTCTTTAGTACATTCAAGCCCCTCAGGGTCTTTTTTGGGGAACTGTTTGGGTACTGTGACCCTAGTCTCTTTTTATATTATGGAGTACTTTCTCCATATCGCGAATTTTATTAACTTTTTTTTAAAAATACAGTCTTTCTGACTTTTAAAATATCCTGCCAAAATTGTGGAGCATTTAAACCTTTCTACCGTATTTTAAACGGTACCAGTATCGGAACCGGCCCATAATTAATCTCTCGTCCCGATCGCTGGGTATTCCCCTGGGACGTTCTTTTTAAAACTCCGTTATTTTAACAGAGTATATCTGTTTAATTTAAACTTTTAGTTTGTTTTTAAAACCTTTAAAATCCTGGTTTCCACCAGGCACGGAGTTTTCCAGTCCTAAAAAATTTTTTCAACAGCACTTACCTGCCGGTTCCGAACCTACCGCTGTCGAGGAGCTGTCTGTGCAGCTCCTGCTTCTGCCGTCAGCGTCGACGTAATGCCGTTTGCCAGCGCCAGGCGGGTTCTTCACGTAGTCACTCACGTGACTCCGAAGTAAAATTGTAAATTGTCCCATGTGCGTAGGATGGAACCAGTGTACGGGAGATCGCTGGTCGGCGCGGACTCAGTGGGCGTGGGGTCTGTTTCCATGCTGTATCTCTAAACCAAACTAATACACTTATTTATATCCCATTATAAATTGGCCCTTCTCTGTCGGTAAGTGACACACGTTTAACCTTGCAATTTTTTGCATGCATGGAGAAGATTTTTCTGTCAATTTGTTTAGGTTTCTTGCTGATTTACTTTTGTATTCTATTCTCTCTCTCTTTATCAATTTCTTTGTCATTTCATGCTGATTTCTAAAAGCATAGGCTTACACTTTTTAGGCAATTTTCTAAGCTATTTCCTGAGACTTAACACTACCGATAATATCGCTTATAATTGATGGTCGGATCATTTCTGCTGTTGTATTGTTGTGCCTTGCAGAAAGGCATATTTGTTGCAGGGTTAATGGTGAAAGGTGCTCTTGGCAGCAACATTGACAAAGCCTTCCGTCACTTATCTAGTGGCTGAGAGTAACATGATCAGGGTGGTAATTAACCCAATTGGATATGTTCTATCTTTAGTTTAGTTGAGCAATCTTCCTCATTGTTGATTAGACGCCCAACAGAAACCAATGTTGTCATTGGTCTGGAACAACTAGGGTAGAGGTGTGACTAGGTTGGGAGAGTGTGTTTTCTGGATATCAGTGTTCACCCAAGTGTTTTCTTGATGTCATCAAATTGGCTGAAAAACTATCTTTATCCATATCAATTCAACTTCTTCAAAAAGACATACTGTAATTTAATGACAGTGACACCACCTCGGTGATATCCTGTTATCAGCCAACTGAATCATCCTACCAACAACTAGAGAACTATCTACCTCATTGGAAACCTTCGGACTACCTTTAACCGGATTTTACAGGACTTTATTTTGCACCAAACGTTATTCACGTTATTCCCTTTATCATGTATCTGTCCACTGTGGGTGGCTCGATTATAATCATGCATTGTCTTTCCACTGACTGGTTGGCACGCAACAAAAACTTTTCCTCTACCTTGGCACACGTGACTATAAACTAAACTATACACGTCGATCCGTCCATAAACTAGGGCACTGGCCCATTCTACCCCGTTGAGGACATTGGATTTTGTCTATGGAACTGATCCACTACAATTTTCTACAATGCTGAGAGGTATACTCTGCACTCTGTATCTTCCCCTTTGCTCTATCTATTATACTTGAGTTTCAACTGATTGTATCAATGTATGGTATATCCAATCTGTGTGGATAGATGCAATACGAAGCTTTTCACTGTAGTACGGTACACGTGACAATAATAAACCTAAAGCTGTTGTGTAACAGAGCCATGTCATATCAGTGTGGTTCAGAGAGTGTCGCTATTTCATCTATATGAAAGATGTATGTGCATATCTCACTTGAGAGACATGAGCTCAGAAGTCAAAGCTTTGAAGAAATGTTGCATTGCCGGAGACACTGTTTATCAAATGGAATACTGTAGTAGAGTCCCTGTGTGTTTCAGTGATGAGCAAGGAAGCTAAGCCTGGTGCCCCGACCAATCTCCACCCTCAGTCAGCACCAAAAACACCCATAACCCAGACATTTATCATAAAAAGTATTTAATTATTAATTTGAAATTCCAGATTCTGACGAAGCTTACCCCATCCGCCACCAACTCGTGGCCTAAGCTACAGTTAATAGATAGGCTTCAGGTTCTGTAAATTCCAATACAGTGCTTAAAATTCATTAGTCTGTTCCTGCTGAAACCATTGAAACTATTGCGCTAGGTGGGATTTGGCTGTTGTGTTTCCGACATTACAACGCTCATCTGTCTTGCTCTCCCAGGTGTTGGAGATTATACATAGAGGCCCTTTGACCCAACTTATCCATGCTGATCGACATGCCCAATCTATACTGGTCCCAGCTGCCCGCATTTGGTACATATCCGACTAAACCTTTCCTATCCATGTATCCGTCCGAGTGTCCATTAAATGTTGTTATAGTATCTGGCAAAAACGACCTCTTTTAGTTTAGTTTAGAAATTTAGTTTTGCTCAGAGATACAGTGCAGGAACAGGCCCTTCAGCCCACCGGGTCCATGCCAACCAGCAATTCCCACATACTAACACTATCCTACACATACAAAGGACGATTTACAATTTTACTGGTCCATAAACCTACAAATCTGTACGTCTTTGAAATGTGGGAGTTAACCGAAGCACCCGAAGAAAACCTACGCGGGTCACGGGAAGAACGTACAAACTCCGTACAGATAGCACCCGTAGTCAGGATCGAAACCAGGTCTCTGGTGTTATAAGGCAGCAACTCTACTGCTGCACCACCGTGCTGCCCCTCTGGCCCCTCCTCTTGTGGCAGCTCATTTCATAATTTCATATGCCCACTAACCTCTGTGTAAAAAAAAAAGTTCCCCCTCAGGTTTCTATTAAATCTTGCCCCTCTCACCTTAAACCTATGTCCTCTGCTTCGTGACTTCTCTACTCTGGATACAAGACTCTATGCATTCTCCCTCGTGATTTTGTACACCTCTATATGATCACCCCTCAGCCTCATGCACTCCAAGGAATAAAGTCCCAGCCTTTCCCTCTCCCTATAGCTCAGATCCTCGAGTCCTGGCAACATCCTCCTAAATCTTATCTGGACTCTTTCCAGCTGAATGACACCCTTCCAATAGCAGAGCAACCAAAACCGAACACAATATCCGAACACAATATTTCAACACCGACATGTTGTGCAACTGTAACATCACTGCTAAATAACATCCAAACTCCTCTACTTATTACCCTGACTGACGAAGGCCAGTGTACTGAAGGCCTTCTTCACCACCCGCGATGCAGGATCTGAGAGACGCTGAAAGAAATCTTGGTCACCTGCTCTGTGCAAGTTGTAGGTGGCATGATCTGTAAACAAGGTGCAGCAATAATGAAGTGAAGGCTTCTAATTTATCTGGCTGCTTCATCCAGGATTAATTGAGTCTCATTGCTTGGTGTACGAAGCAGCAATGCTGCTGCTATTCACAAGGAAGGATTCATGTCCTAGTCTGAATCCGAGTCGGGCTCTGAAGAAGAGTCCCGACATGACGCTGCGTCTATCCAGGTCCTCTAAAGATACTTCAATGATTCACTGCTACTTTATTGTCACCAAGGTACAGTGAAATGCTTTGTTTTGCACACAACCCAGGAGAATCAGACAGCACACCTCAATGAGACAGTATACAGGTGTTACCACGTTGCTGGCACTGACAACGTTACAAATGTTCACCAAACAGTCCTATCTTCTGCCTGCCGCTGGACGTGGCAGCAAGCGGCCCCTCTGCAGGGTCCCCCTTCATTCTCGGCAACCCCCGGTATGTCCCCGCTTGGATCTCGGTGCCCCCCTTTTATTCTTCGCTTCACCTCGACTTGCTGGGTCCTCTGTTCTCACCGGTCCGCCACTAAGTCCCCTATCATTCTTGGCAGCCCCCTGCCAGCCCCCCCCCCCCTTCGTTCTCGGTGGCCCCCATCAGGGCCCTCCATCGTTTCTGGTGACCCCCGGCTGGGTAGCTCTCAGCGGCCCTCTTGGCAGCGTGGGTCCCGCTCCCGCTATCGATGGCACGGTTCTCCCTACCCTCTTGACAGTCCACCTCACTCTCAATGGTCCACCTAGCTCTCGATAGTCCACCTCGATGCTGCCTGACCTGCTGAGTTATTCAAGCACTTTATGTCTCCTACTCTGAGCTGACAGACTAGTACTGTTGCTGCAAATTGGGTCAAAACCCATGTATGCCAGTGTGTGGAAACACTTGTAACATTTCAAGGCGTATCTGTTCTACAAATTGCTTCAGGGCACGTCGATTCTCTTGTGATGCTTCCCATCTCATGATCCGAAAACCAAAATAAATCCCTGAATGAATGGTTCTTTCGCATCAAGACAGAGCAGCAGTCTTTGATTCTATTTTGGCCTTGCTTTTGGGGTAATTGAATTTGTTATTGCTGATTTCTATTTAGGAAACTGCCTTCTTGCTTTCTGTGGAGAGTTGCATTTCTCAAGCTATTAATTACTTTGACGTGATATCAGGCAAGTGTAGAAGTGTTAAGAATTTTCTCCTGCGACATTTCACAGTGTCAACACTTTTGCACCAAATATAGTATTGTTGCATCGGGGCTAGGAATGGGTAGGTTAACCTATGATGAGCGTTTGTTGGCACTGGGCCTGTACTCGCTGGAGTTTAGAAGAATGAGGGGAAGCCTCATTGAAGCTTCCCAAAATTGAAACTATCCATGTTCATCAGAGAGACTGCCTGACCTGCCGAGTTACTCCAGCACCTTCTGTCTTCATTGATGGAAACAAACCCTTTGTTTGACCCATTGAGTCCACGATGACTATCGATCACCCGTTCACACTCGTTCTATTTTCTCTCACTTTCGCATCTACTCACTACACACTAGGGTCAATTTATAACCTACAATCCCACACTTCTTTGGAATGTGAGTGAAAACCAGAGCACTCAGAGGAAACCGAAGCAGTCACAGAGAAAACGTGCAAACTCCACACAGAGAGCACCCGAGGTCAGGATCATATCTGGGGTTCTTGCACTGTGAGGCATCAGCTCTACCAGCTGTGCCACTGTGTCACCGTTTGTTCTGGTTCATATCTGGTGTATAAAACTCTCTCTTGATACAGCATATCGGATGGCACTTGTAGAGGGAGGAAAAGGGAATTAGTACTCACGTTGTGACCTCTCAATATGCCCCTAATGTTTCACCAGATATTTCAGCATCTGCATTATCTTTCTTTTGTTGCTTGCCTCTTCATTCACAGTAACTCATGCATAAAATGTGACTGTCAAATCTTGTGGAAAATACTGCAGCATATAATTCTTTATCAACAACAAAAGCTTCTATTAATATAGCTTTGAGAATGCTGCAAGACATTCTGCGGCACTTCTCAATAGATAATGGAGCCTTCGCTGGATGCCTTGACCAAGAGTACCCAAGCATTAGTGTTTGATGTGGAGTAGGGGCCATTTTAGGGGTGGTAAATCAGGCAGCCAAAGGTCAGGACATCAGTTGTAAGTGACCGGGCAAGGCACATATTCCAAATGGGGTCTGTCCCTCCTGGTACACCATTCTGCGACGGAAACAAAGAACTGCAGATGCTGGTTTACAGAAAATGACACAAAGTGCTGGAATAACTCAGCTGGGTCAGCCAGGGTCTCTGGACAACATGGATGGGGGGACACATCAGGTCGGGAGCCTTCTTCAGACGCCATTCTGAGGCCAAGCTGGGAAAGACCGGGTTGGAGGTGAGAGGTATTGGGGCCCAGCGATGATTCATGCAAGCCACAACAATCTGGTCCAATGTTTTACTAACTCATTTCAAGCTAAGCATCTTTGTGCTAGATTTAGAAATTACAAATGCCGACAATCGGAAATTGAAACAAAAACTCCTGGAAGCACACAGCAAGGTCAAGCAGAAGCAGAGTTCAAGTTGGAGAACTCTCACCTTCATAGTGTTGTGTTCTCGTCCACATCAGAGCAGAGACGTGCAAGAACCTACATATGGATAACCTGTAGAATTGCTATTTATTTGTTTTCTTTCAATAGCATTTGTAGGTTTTTGTAATAAGAAGCTAGAAAGGATGCAGATTAAACTGGAAAGGGTGCATATTAAATTAAAAGGGGTGCAGAGAAGGTTTATGAGCATGTTGCTAGGACTCAAGGGCCTGAGCTAAAGGGGGAGGTTGAGCAGGCTAGGACGTTTGTAGGGTGAGGAGTGATCTTACAGTGGTGTATAAGATTATGGGAGAAATAGATAGGGTCTTTTACCCAGAGTAGGGAATCAAGAACCATAGGACATAGTTTTAAGATGAGGGGGGCAAAGATTTAATAGGAATCGAGGGGCAACTATTTTACACAAATCGTTGAGGTATATGGAACAAGATACCAGAGGAGGTATTTGAGGAAGTCACTATCACAATGTTTAAGGTACAATTGGACAGGTACATAGAGAGTTTATGTGAATATAGGCCAAACTCAGGCAAGTGGGAGTAGTGTAGTTGGGGCATGTTGGTCGGTGTGTGGGCAAGTTGGGCAAAACGACCTGCTTCCATGCTATATGAATCCATGCCTCTATGGTTCTAAAAAAAATGCATTACTGCTTGGGCCCACGGATAAAGACAACTAATAGAACGGCAGCACAAGGATTTGATACAACTGTTGCACTGATTATGTGACATTAAGAGATCAATGAACGTACGGTATTTGAGATAACGTTACAACCAGCAGAGTCATTTTGAATTACCGTTGTAATGTAGGAAGTGAACCAGTCTACACTCCCACAAAAAGTCGCCAAATAAAAGACCAGATATTTAGTTTCTGTCATGTTGGTTGAATGGTAGGTATGGATCAGGATGTTTGAAGAATTCCAAATAGTGGTTACATGTCTATCTCATCCCTCATCAACATGGTGGCACCGTTGAGAGTGCGGAATTCCCTCATCACTGCACTGGAGAATCAGGCTGGAGCTGGAACAGTACGGTGGCGCAGCGGTAGAGTTGCTGCATTGCAGCGCCAGAGAGCCGGGTTCAATCCTGACTACGGGAGCTGTCTGTAATGAGTTTGTACGTTCTCCCTGTGACCACGTGGGTTTTTCTCCGGGTGCTCCAGTTTCCTCCCACATTAAAAAAAAATTACAGGTTTGTAAGCCAATTGGTTTTGGTAAGTTGTAAAATTGTCCCAAGTGTATGTAGATTGGCGTACGGGGTGATCGCTGGTCGGCACGGACTCGGTGGGCTGCAGGGCCAGTTTCTGCTTTGTGTCTCTAAAGTCTAAAGTCTAAAGTCTATTTGGGCCAAAGAGCCTGTTTCCAGACTGTGTCTCTCAAGTCTAAAGACTAAATAGAAGAGAATGGTGGTCAGAAGCTTAAATAGTTAATTCCCATCTTGGAAACAGAATTGAAGAGAATTGATCATGTGACCAAACATGATGGTCTGATTCTCCCATAGGTAGCAGTTCGTCAAACCTGAGTGCTTTGATTCAATTTGGGTAAACATTGGTGATTCAGTACTCAGGATGCCCACACAGCTCTCTCAGCTTTAATCCAGATGAACTGAAATACCTACAATTATACAAACTTGCATGACTCAACCATCAAAAGCCACCAAACTGATGATTACTTGTTTTCTGGTTACCCAACTGCAATGTTTCAGCAATTTACCGACAGATTCTGGTAGGATAATGGTTCATAATACCATAATTATTTTTAATGCAGAATTTTGAAGAGTATTAATCAGGCACAACAGCCTTCTCTATGATAAGAAGTTTCATATTACACCCACTTCCTGTCCACTTGTTTTTATTGTTTTAAATGCCAACATTTATAAATGTGTTAAAGGGCACTGTAGCAGCCCCACAGACAAGAGCGTTGTCAAGGTTTCCCTGGACTATCTCCATTTTGCACAGGGAAAATTGTAATGGCCAGTCATAAGTTCATGTTCTAGGAGCAGAATTGGTCCATTCGGCCCAGCACGTCTACTCTGCTATTCCATCCTGGCTGCTCTAACTTTCCCTCTGAATCCCATAGTCCTGACACTTCCCCATAACCACTGACACCCATACTAATCAAGAATCAAGAACCGCTTTAAAAAATATCCATTGACTTGGCCTCCACAGCTATCTGCGACAATGAATTCCACAGATTCACCATCCTCTGACTGAATAAATTCCTGCTCATCTCCTTTCTAATGGGGTACGTCCTTTTATTCGAAGGCTATGGCCTTTGGTCCTAGTCTCCCACTAGTGGAAACATCCTCTCCACATTCACTCTGTCCAGGCCTTTCACTATTTGGTAAATTTCAATGAGGTCTCCCCTCTTCCTTCTAAAGTCCAGCGAGTACAGGCCCAGTGCCGTCAAACGCTCATCATATGTTAACCCGATCATTCCTGCAATATTTTTTCAAATCAGGGAATGAATCCATTTCCACTTACATGCAATACACAGGAGATCCACAAGTGAAATGAAATGGGAAATTAAGATAAGATTACGTCTAATATATAATATAGCGGACAGCTAATGTATCGGCATTCAACCTTTGGAATCTCCGTTGCTTTCTTAATTTTGTGTCAGTATCCATGAAGAGAAAGGCACTGCTATTCATGAAAAACCTAACCATCACAAATCTTGGAAATAAGTAACTGCAGATGCTGGTTTATACAAAAGGACACAAAGTGCTGGGTTAACTCAGCAGGTCAGGCAGCATCTCTGGAGAACATGGATAGGTGACATTTCGGGTCAGGACCCTTCTGCAGACTGATTGTAGGGAGAGAATCAAATCTTATTGTAGGTACAAAATGCTAATCGAAGTTTCTGAATGGTCCTTCCATAAGCTAAAGTACAGTGCGATTCTCCTCCACTGTGGTTAATACACAAAAGGAGACAAAGCGCTGCAGTAACTCAGCGGATCAGGCAGCTTCTCTGGAGAACATGGATAGGTGGTGTTTCGGGTCAAGACCGAAGAAGGGTCTTGACCCAAAACATCACGTATCCATGTTCTCCAGAAAAGCTGTTTTACCTGCTCGGCTACTCCTGCACCTTGCGTCCATTTGTTCACAGATGTACTGTTTTACTAAACACAAACCCTCAAACCTCAGGATTCAAAAATGACCATGACATTTCAAACATGTTTCGGTAATTCCAACCACTGGGATTCTCAAACACCTCCTGGGCTACTAAATTCTTGCAAGTGAGTTTTAAAATGTTAATCCTTTAGATTTGTTGCAAATATACAGCAGCACTTTTGAATACCATATGGTCTTTCCAGCTGACGTCTACATCAACATTGCCTTGACATTCAATGCCATGCAAACGCACACACAAACAAAATATGATAGTCATTTTCATTGAAATTGCTCATTTTGACACTGAGCTAATGTGAAATTGACTCATCTGGTGCAGAGGATATCAAGGTTATTAATTGGAAATTAATAGGGCAGCACAGCATGGAATCTCCGTACAGGATATCAAAGGGTGGGTACAAGGTCCTGCTCCATCATTATAATTCTCCACTTGGTGAATTCCCAATCAGGCAAGTCTCTGGAGGGGAGCAGAGCCATCTGGATAGACGCTATCAGCAAGCACAGGGGCAGGCACGCCGATGGCGTGTGGCAGCGGTGAAGGCTTTAAAGAAAAATCAGGGCAAGGTTTGAAAATAACTCGATTTGATCTTGCTATGACTTGTTAAATAATTAGCACAGAATTCATACACCAAATCCCTCAAAATAAAGGATCGCGGAACACAGGCTGAACTCAGCAATCCCCGGGATACTGGAAGAGGAGTGCAGAGAAGGGTATACCAGAGGAAATTAGCAATGCACAACTGATTGATTGATAACTGACGTTTGCTACAGTAAGAGCTCTAAATTAGAAGACAGTCATAAATCATGTACCTTCTGTCCAGGAAAGCTGCAGGCAGAATTAATTCACTTCTTTCTTTCTTTCACTCCCCCCCCCCCCCCCCCCCCCCACCCCCCCCCCCCCAAAAAAAAAATGATAGCCCGGGAAGAGAAACAGGAGCAGAGAGGTAAAACTCCTACTGAATACAGACAATGAGCTCTCTTGAATCTTGAAACTGCACAGTGGCTGATGCTTCTGCGCTCTTGTACCCTGAGCCAGGTAGACGCGTTTAAAAACTACATTTTCCTTCAAATAATTAAAATTGGTTTTAAATATGAAGTAATCTTCAGAGTGAAACTACGGCGTAAGTCAGACAGCGAGGCTGATCTCAACTGTCTCTGTGTCAGTTCTGACTTCGAGCGTGTTTGTTAAAGTAACACCGCAGAAGTAAATGCTTCAGTCAGAGGTTCAAATGCTGAATGAAAGACTCGCTTTCAACTCAACTGCTTCTGAAAGTAAACAATTCAAAAGGGATCCCATTGCAGCTTGGCACTGCCCAGATTCTCACACCAATATCCCAGTGGAACACAGAAGCGACCACAGACCCCAGCCCCGGCCAAACTGGCTGCCGAGGGAACAGAAAGCAAGCCCTATTTTTCTTGCAGTGTTGTGTCAAAGGCTCCACTGTGTAGCACTAACAGTGAGCACAGTCCTCGCTGCGGCTCAGGGCAGCTCTGTAGCTGCGCCTCAAGGAGGTTGGTTACTCACAGGTCTGGTGTCTGTGGAGCCCAGCTGTACACTTCCCGTTGACGGAAGGTCGGTCTGCATTCAGCCTGCATGTGCAGCGTGCAAGCACCGGCAATCCTCATAGTGCCCTTACACAAAACGACTCTCTTTACCTTTACCTCCACAAACGGAACGGCTCTCTGGGCTTTGCCCATTGTTGCAAGCTCATGTAAGCAGAAGCTCTCTCTAAATTTCAATAGAGTTCTCACTTACACCAATGTGATTTAAACAAAATGTCACTTGAAGTCATTTTGTAATCTGCCGCTGATCAGAAGTCACATTAGGAGGGAAGGTTTTAAAGGACGCAAGGAAATGCAGATGCTGCTTTGCCAAAAAGGATACAAAGTGCTGGAGCATTTTGTGTCTATCTTCGGTGTAAACGAGCATTTGCAGTTCCTTCCTACACAGCAAGTCAATGGGATCAGAGTATCTATGGAGAAGGTTTCTGGTCAGGACCCTTCTTCAGGCCCGTCTTCAGAAGGTTTTAAGCGGTGAATTGAAGCGAGTTCGGGATTACAGAGCCGATGTAAAACTCGTGCAAGCAATCACTCCTCAGATCAAGACTAGTATTTGAAGTTAGAAAAAAAAATCTGCCACACCAGTCAGAAAACGATTGCATTCACCTGCACAGATACATTTTGTTTAGTGTGTGAGTGTGGAAATAAACGTTGCGAAAAACAGGGACAGGGTAACAAGAGGGTGGCGTGGTGATGCAGCTGGTAGAAAAGTGGCATCACAGTTCCATCAAAACTGTTGGAATCCCGGCCTCTGCTGTCTGTGTGGAGTTTTCATGTTCTCACTGTGACCATGCCAAGAGTCAAGTCAGGAGTGTTAAATTGTCTTATGTACTGGCAAAGAAACAGTGAAATCCTTATGGCCTCTAAACCCATAACACACAGATAAATGTATTATAATCAATGATGTAATAAATTAATAATTGTAATGCAGTGGGACAGTAGTGTAGCTGGTAGAGCTCCTGCCTGGTAGTACCAGAGACCCGGGTTCAATCCTGACCTTGGGTGCCGATTGTGTGAACTTTGCGCGTTCTCTTATGACCGTGTGGGTTTACTCCAGGTACACATCCCAAAGGTTTGTAAGTTAATCGGCCTCTGCAAATGTCCCCAATTGCTGGGGAGTGGAATAACAGACCTGGTGTGAATGAATGATTGAGGGTCAGTGTGGACTCGATGGGCTGAAGGGCTTGTTTCCTTGCTGTATCTCTAAACTAAACTAAACTAAACTAAATGAAGGCAAGTGTAGTGCAGAAGTAAACCCACGTTAAATTAAATGGCTGCAATACAAACATGGAGCACGGAAACATAACCTCACCATTCTAACATGTTACCCCTGACCTTAGTTTGAGGTTAAATTACATGGTGGTGGCAAAGCAAATCTACAGTCTGCTCAGTGAATTCCACTGTAACAGCAAGTCAGTAAAGCGCCTAACTACAACACTACCTCTCCCATGATTTAATGCGGACATTGTTCAGGTTTCACTACGCATTTTGGTTTGCACCGATATGCTCTTGGTTACCTAGCATTATGGCCCTGTCTCACTGTGCGAGTTGACCCACGAGGTACCCCGAGTGACAGACTCGTGGCTGTGCACGAGACTGCAAGTTTATGATCAAGTGTGTAATACGAGTTCCCACGGGTATGTCATTGCTGCGATGTTCCAAGTTCCTCTCCCGAGTTAGCAAGTTCCTCTCCCGTTACTCTTGAGCCAACCGTGAATGAAGGTATGTTTTAATAAAGCAACAATGTTAAAATACATCTCCATCCTGTGGTTTTGAGTTATTTCAGCGCGGATGGGAAAATGCGCATCCTCCAGTAACCAAGCATTTCTTGTTGTTTTATGTTTTTAAACACTTTTTTGCAATGGATCTCTATTTTAAATAATTTTAAAAAAGGAAGCAGCCCGGGTGACTGACATTGAGCGGCCGCCAGGACCCACACTACACACACACACACACACACACACACACACAAGAGAGAGAGAGATACACACAGACAGCAGCTGGCCACCACTTCAGAGGAATTAAGCAGCTCGGGTGACTGAGCGGCCGCCGGGGACCCGACAGTACACACACACACACACACACACACACACACACACACACACACAGATAGACAGAGAGGGAGAGAGAGAGAGAGACACACACACACCACACACACACACACACACACAGATACACACAGACAGCAGCTGGCCACCACTTCAGAGGAATGAGGCAGCTCGGGTGACTTTGAGCGGCCACCGGGACCCGACATCAGACACACACACAGATACACACAGATAGACAGAGGGAGGAGAGAGAGACACACACACACACACACACACACACACACACACACACACACACACACACACAGAGAGAGATACACACAGACAGCAGCCGGCCACCACTTCAGAGGAATCAAGCAGCTCGGGTGACTTTGAGCGGCCACCGGGACCCGACAGCAGACACACACACAGATACACACAGATAGACAGAGAGGGAGATAGAGAGAGAGATACACACAGACAGCAGCTGGCCACCACTTCAGAGGAATGAGGCAGCTCGGGTGACTTTGAGCGGCCACCGGGACCCGACATCAGACACACACACAGATACACACAGATAGACAGAGAGGGAGAGAGACACACACACACAACTCAGCGGACCAGGCAGCATCTCTGGAGAGAAGGAATAGAGTCGAGACCCTTCTTCAGACTTACCCGAAATGCCACCCATTCCTTCGCTCCAGAGATGCAGCCTGTCCCGCCGAGTTACTCCAGCATTGTGTGTGTCTATCTCCGGTGTGAACCAGCATCTGCAGTTCCTTCCCAATCCCACACTCTCGGCCCCGGGGGGGTGGATGGAGCATCACACGTGGACACATCCCACCCACCACCCCAGACTTGCCCCTTCGGCAGGTCTTTAAGCCGTTCATTGAGACAGAGTGAAGCCACGGGGCAGGCGCCTCAGTAATAAAGGACAAGTGGCAGAAAGGCCGAAGATAGACACAAAATGCTGGAGTAACTCGGCGGGACAGGCTGCATCTCTGGAGCGATGGAATGGGTGGCATTTCGGGTAAGTCTGAAGAAGGGTCTCGACTCTATTCCTTCTCTCCAGAGATGCTGCCTGGTCCGCTGAGTTACTCCAGCATTTTGTGTCTATCTTTGGTTCAGTCTTTACTCGAGCAAAAGAACAGATTATTAAAGTTCCCACGGTAGACTCACGAGACACTAAGATAAACGCACGGGGCCACTACGTTATTACAACGAGTTTAAATGTTTCCATTTTTAACTTGAACAGTTAATTTGACTCGTGGAAAAAATCAAACATGTTTGATTTTTTTCACGAGTTAACAAGTTTCCCGAGTACCTGCCGTTAGCGCAACGAGTCGATAAGTTGCTCGTGCGAGTTCCGACGTTCCCACTACGTGATCACCACGAGTGAAAACTCGGGGTCACTCGTGGGCCAACTAGCACAGTGAGACAGGGGTTACCTAGCATTACTGATAAGTTATTGTATTATCGATTATTGTATATATAGTTGTTGTTCTATTGTTGCGCTGATGCACCTGTAAAGGTGCAGCAGGTAAGAATTGTATTGTTCCGTTCCTGGTTCATAGGATGATGAAACATTCTCTCCGGACACCACTTAGAGCCAAAATAGATGCTGGAAGTTGGTATTTGACATCTGATCTATTGTATAGAGATCAATGTCTCTTTACTTATTCACCTCTGTGTTAAATGCTTCTGCCAAGTTTGCACACTATTTAAAAGTCAGCACATGACAGGAATAAATGACTTTGTGCTTTCTCCAAGGCTTAAGGAGTCACATTTTAAACACTCTTTCAAACATACAGCAAAGTGGCCTCTTTCACATCAATCTATGGGGGAAATGGGCTTCATCTTCTCATCCCATCTGAAAACTATCCTCCTCTGGTCTCACTTTCCAGGAAATATATGCACAAAGTAAGATGTCGTTTTCCAAATGGGTTCCTGAAAATTGTCAAAAAATGTATTGATTAATTGAGAGACACACCATGAAAACAGACCCTTCGTCCCACTGACCATCCATCACATCTTCACACTAGCCCTATGTTATCCCACTTTCTCATCCACTCCCCACACATTAGAGCCAATTTACAGAGTCCAATTGACCTACAAACCCATATGTCTTTGGGATGAGAGAGGAAGCCAGAGCACCTGGAGGAAACCCACATGGTCACAAGGAGAACGTGCAGATTTCACACAGACAGCATCCAAGCTCAGGATCCAAGCTGCGGGGCAGCTCCCTTCCATTGACTTGATTTATACCTCATGCTGGCTTAGCAAGGCCAAGTCGCACCCTGGCCACTATGTCTTCTCCACTCTCCCATCAGGCAAGAGGTACAGAAGTGTGAAAACACACACCTCCAGATTCAGAGACAGTTTCTTCCCAGCTGTTATCAGGCAACTAAACCATCCTACAAACAACTAGAATGCAATGCTGGGTTACGGTCTACCTCATTGAAGACCCTTGGACTATCTTTAATTGGATCACATATAGTCTTTCCGCAGTCTGGTTAGCGCACAACAAAAGCTTTTCATTGTACCTCAGTACATATGACAATAAACTAAACTAAACTGTCCCAGCCACCCTGTTGCAGATCTGCTTTCATTCTGATAAAATCTGCAAACTCTCGGAAAGTGGCTGGCCTGTATGGAGTTCCTGGTTCTGAAATCGTGCACCAATCAACTGGCCAGTATCTTTGCTGACATCTTCAACCTATCGCTTCAACAGTCCTCTGTCCACATCTGCTTCAAGAAAACCTTCCACATTCCGGTCCCCACGTAATACAAAGTGACCTGTCCCAATGTCTGTCATCCAGTAGCAATAACATCAACTACAATGAAATGTGTAGGAAGGAACTGCAGATGTTGGTCAAACATTCTCTTTGTACCCTTCCATCTCTCTAGTTTATCTCTCCCCTGACTCTCAGTCTGAAGGAGGGTCTCGACCCGAAACATCACCCATTCCTTCTCTCCAGGGATGATGCCTGTCCCGCTGAGTTACTCCAGTACTTTGTGTCTAACTATAATGAAATGTTTTGGTCATGGTAATAGCACACATCTGCACTGGTCTTGCTACAAAATCTTAACCCCCTGCAACTTGCATGCAGGAAATATAGGTCAACAGAGCATGTCATATCTCTTGCACGGCATTCAGCCCTGGATCACCTTGAGAATAATAAAGCCTTACCAAAACCTGCAGCTATTCAATGCCTACAGCTCAACCTTCAATATCAGAATATTGAATATGTTCACCCCTAAGCCTCTGAACCTTGGTCTTCTGGCCTCCACCTGCCACAGGTTTCTGGACTTCTTTTCCAGCACCGCTTAGTCAATTAGAATTGGGCATGACAGTTCCTCCACTTTGATCCTCAACTTTGATCCCATATCCTCCACCTTGATCCCATGACCGTGTGGCCAAGTACAATATCAACTATGGGTTTGGTCCGGTTGCCCCGGTTTCCTCCCACATCCCAAAGACGTGCAGGGGGTAGGTTAATTGGCCTATGTAAAAGAAAATCTTAATATGTAGGGAGTGGATGAGAAAGTGGGATAACGTAGCACTAGAGTGTACGGGCGATCAATGGTCAGCATGGACTTAGTGGGCCGAAGGGCCTGTTTCCATACTGTATCTGTAAGCTAAACTAAATTAAATTTTGGTTTGAACACACTTAGATAAATAAGCAAAACTGATAATTGAACATTGACTAGGTTTGAAATGGAAATTCCACTTTTAATGAAAAACAGATTATCCTTCCTCCGCAATTAAGCCCTTTCTAACATAACTGTGCAATCACAATACCTTTGAAACATATAATTTCTGAGCAATGTCATTCTACTAGCAGGTTATTAATTAACAGACAATCTCCTGTTCCTTGCTAAAAGGAGAATATTTTATTTAAGATGTTCCAGCTTTCACTGTACTCTCAGTGTTCTTCAGTTTTTGTTTGGAGAGCATCATGTCAATGTGAAGGGTAACTGAATGCTTAAAATAACACAGGCACAAAAGGACACAAAGTGCTGGAGTAACTCAGCAGGTCAGGCAGCATTTCTGTAGAACATGGACCATTCACCCTTCTTCAGACTGGTTGTGAGGGGGTTTGGGGAGGTGGATAAGAACACTGGTGAGGGGGAGAGGCAGGACAATGCGAGACGTGGTAATAGAGCAGCAGAGACGAGGGTTTTTTAATAGGCTATGCCTAGAATTAAGGCCAGAGTTAAGAGAAAAAGGAGTGGGATAGGTTTGAAGAGTTGCGGATTATGAAACCAGGAGGACAAAAGTAGTGGGGAGTGCGGGGGGGGGGGGGGGGGGGGGGGGGGGTGCGTGGGTGGCTGTG
Organism: Okamejei kenojei; assembly: GCA_035221665.1. Taxonomy (NCBI): domain Eukaryota; kingdom Metazoa; phylum Chordata; class Chondrichthyes; order Rajiformes; family Rajidae; genus Okamejei; species Okamejei kenojei. The sequence goes on along the minus strand of CM069131.1, from coordinate 50,222,148 downwards.
GAGGGGAGAAAAAAGCTGGTAATACAGGGGAGGGAAGGGAGGGACGTGGGAGAAGGTTGAAGGGGAGAAAGTGGAGGCAGGTTAGTTGGAGGTTATCTAATATTGGAGAATCCAATAACGGAGGCAGCTTTGCAATACCAGATAAAAGCACTATATAAATGCTGATCACATGAATGTGTGTATTAACTCTGTATATCATTCCTTTAGCCTCTAAATCAATCATGAAATGCTGAAGTAATTCAGCGGGTCAGACAGCATCACTGGAGAACATGGATAGGTGACATGATAGGTCGGGAACCCCTCTGTGTTTCCTGTAGTTCTTTGTTTCTTCTCTGTATTAATCATCTCTTACACATCTGTACAAATCCATTGTCTATGTCATACAATGGACTTTCAAACTCATCATGCATCACACATTTATACGTATCAAGCCCAATATATTTTTACTTGTCAAATTACACATTTATTCACATAATCCATCTACTTCTGAATTGCATCACTCAGCCGTACATATCATGCACCCTAATGAGAAGGTGTCAGTAATTTCTATGCCAACACCTTGCATAGCTGTCTTATCATACATATTTAAAATTAGTCTAGTTTAGTTTTATTTAGAGATACAGCGCAGAAACACGCCCTACAACTCACCGAGTCCGCGCCGACCAGCGATCCCCGCGCACTAACACTATCCTACACACACTTGGGATAATTTACTAATTTTTCCGAGCCAATTAGTCTTCAAACCCGTACGTCTTTGGAGTGTTGGAAGAAACCGGAGATCCCGGAGAAAACCCGCACGGTCACAGGGAGAACGTGCAAACTCCGTACAGTCACCAACCGTAGTCAGGATCTAACCCGGGTCTCTGGATCTACCAATTGCTGCCGGCGCCGACTTGCACCACATCCTGTGTTATCTGTATCATGGCCCTACTTGGCTTCTGCTGCATCTGTGTCATGGCCCTACTTAGCTTATGAACTAAAACCCTCTGCATTATCATGCTCATTCAAAAGCAATAGCCAGCCTCAGTTTCATCTACTAACCCTTGTCCTAACCCACAGCTACTACTCTTTTGACTTTGCCAAAACCCATAGGTTCCAAGTTCAAAACCCAGACTGAGTAGAGTTTGCTCATCTCCAATTGTCAAATATATTGAAGATGTGACCACAGACAAAAGAAGAGCTAAAATTAGTTCCCAACAGAAAATGATAGTTATTTATTGTTTGCGTGCGTGATTCTAATGCCCCTGTCCCACTTAGGAAACCTGAACGAAAACCTCTGGAGACTTAGCGCCCCACCCAAGGTTTCCGTGCAGTTCCCAGAGGTTTTTGTCCTCCGGCAACCACCTTCAACCAGCATCGCAACCGGCTTCGACTAAAAAATTGCCGATTTTTAAAACAGAAACCACTTTCGACCATTAGGGAGACTGACAAAAACCTCCGGGAACCGCATGGAAACCTTGGGTGGGGCGCTAAGTCTCCAGAGGTTTCCGTTCAGGTTTCCTAAGTGGGACAGGGGCATTAATGTATATCAACCTCCAAAACCAATACTGCAACATGAACGATGTGTATAACCAGCAGCTAACATTTGCATTTGTACACCATAGATGGCTCGATTGTAGTCATGTATTGTCTTTCCGCTGACTGGTAAAGCACGCAACAAAAACATTTCACTCAACCTCGGAACACATGACAATGAACTAAACTAAACTAAACATTATTTGTTGGTCAATCCCAAGGGCACTGAGTACGTTTTCCCATTCTAGGAAGTACCTATAATTGAGGATGGGTGGATATTCACAATGTCCACGTTTTTCATCATTTATCAAGTTGGGAGAAGGCAGGACATTTTCCTGGTTGTTGCTGGGTCAGCTTGGAATTACAGGTAACACATTTTTAAATGATCATTAATAATATAAGGCCTCATCTTTATGTCCAAGCTGCCATCTGCTTTAGCCAGTCTCATTCTGGTTGTCTCATAGAATTGGAACATTTACTTTTAGCAGTATGGTTTGCCCACCTTGTCAACATAGCACCATTCACAAAGAGAACTCATCTTTGGCCATGCAATTACTGTACACCTTATATCCACCACAATCTTCTTGCATAATACGCTTCCTGTTCACCAGAAGCATTGGACACAATTTCCACATCCTCACCATTCCAAGCTCCTTTCTTAGACCTTATTCCATGCCATTCCCTTCATTACAGACACCACTGTGTGGTTAACGTATTTGTGTGGAGCCATGCAGAGTCATAGAGTCATAGAGTGATACAGTGTGGAAACAGGCCCTTCAGCCCAACTTGCCCACATCGGCCAACATGTCCCAGCTACAGGAGTCCCACTGTACACGTTACTTGTTCTAAGCGGTAACACAGGAAAAAATGTGCGCTCAGTTTTCTCAATTACACCGTGCATGTGCCCTATATGAGATGCAAGCCCAATTCTCCCATTATTTATACTGGCAACGACACTGTGTAGACTTCCTCTTTGCCATTGTATTATTGCTGAATTGAGACCAAGAATTGCTGACAAAGCTAAAGGTCTGCTCGATAAGAATTGTGGAAACGTTTTCACTGCAAAGATAACCCTTAACGTCTCTTTCTCAACTTGAGCATGATTTTTCTCATTCACTCTCAGTGCATATTTTTTTTTTGACTGCCATCTGGTTACAGCTCCCAACCCACAACTTGAAACATTAAATTTCATTGTACAGTGAACCCTCGTTTTCACGTTTTTTTTAATGGATCTTGGTAATAATGGACGGACCTACCAATGGCTGCCGACGTCACATTCCTAGCCACTTACAGCACCAGCCGCACGTGCTGCCCCCGGTAACCATTGACTCCAGCTGCCAGCAGGCCAGGGCCACCAACTCACCTGGATTCCAAGCCCAGTTCCAGATCGAGAGTCTGAAGAAGGGTCTCGACCCAAAATGTCACCAATCCGTGTTCTCCAGAGATGCTGCCTGACCTGCTGAGTCACTCCAGCACTTTGTGTCCTTTTGTGTATTAACCAGCAACTGCAGTTGTTTGTTTCTGCCACTTATACAATGATAATACCCTACACGGTTATAGCAGACTATTGGCAATAACGAACACCACTCTCTTCCCCTCCCGATGGTTGTTTATAACGAGGGTTTACTGTATTTGTTGTATCACAGTGAACTAAACTAACAAAGGCATCTTTCTCACGCCCTTCGTACATACTTCATATGCCATTTACTGTTCTTTGTCCCAGTTCCTTTCTTCATCTTTAGTAATTGATGCAATCGTGACAGTTTTGTTACAAGATTTGAAAAGGATCTTGAATAATTCTATATAATTCCGACGTGCAACCTAAGTTTTATGAGATTTTCAGGTTTCCTTCTCTTCGCCATCACTCTGCATTCTCACGAGCAGGTTATACCATCCATTCCTGTCCTCCTGTAACCCAAGAGAAGATCTTTCCATTTTGTGAATACAAGCCTGCTTGTAATTTTGAGATTTACAGTTTATTTGTGCAATAGCCTGAACAGTTCTTCGAACATTCGAAGATTGTCCTTACTGTTACCCACTGCATTTAATAAATCATCCTGATTCCATGGTCAGTGATCTATACCTTGCAATATCTTGTCTGCGACAGCTTGAAAAATCTTTGGCAATAAAACTTCACACGTAAAATAGTTTTGCGCATAAATAAATCATCTCCTTTGTCAAATATTGCTGGCTCATCTTATTCATATTCAACTGGTCACATGCATGGGACAGAATCGGTTTGGTGAAAACGTAGGCTCTTGCCAACTCTGCATATAAATCATAAATTGTTATGTTTGAGGTGGAGATAGATAATTATTTGTCAGATCAAGGAATTGAGGGATGTGGCGAATTGGCACAGAAGAGGAGATGAGGCCGGCATCACTCATCCGTGAACATTTAAAATGGTGGGGCAGATTTGCAAGGCCTGCTGGCCTTCTCCTGCTCCGATTTATTTGTGTTGTTACCCATCCAACCTGCTCTTGTCTGCACAAATGATGGCGCATGATAAGTGTTTGGCGGCACTGGGCCTGTCCTCTCTGGAGTTTAGAAGGATGAGTGGGTACCTCATTGAAACTGACTGAATGGAGTGAACATGGAGAGGATGTTTCCACGAGTGGAAGCATAAAATCAGAGGGCTCAGTCTCAGAATCAACGGATGTAGCTTTAGAAAAGAGATGAGGAGGAATTTCTTTAGTCAAGGAGAGGTGAATCAGTGAAACTCATTGCCACAGTGGCCTGTGGAAGACGTCATTGGGTAGTTTTAAAGCAGCGATTGACAGATTCTTGATAAGTAAGAGTGTGGAAGGCTATGGGGAGAAGGCAGGAGAATGGAGTTAAATGGAAAATATATATTTCAGCCATGATCGAGTGGCAGAGTAGACTCAATCGGCCTTAAATTGTCCCTAATGTGTCGGCTAGTGTACAGGGATTGTTGGTCCGTGCAGACTCAGCGGACTAAAGGACCTGTTTCCGTGCTTTATCTCTAAATTAAATGGCATCAAATATCTGTTTTGTTGTTATGGTTTAATTTTGGGATTGCTTCCTCCCTAATTAATAAAAATAGGATCTGTTCAACTAGAACAACATCAGAAAGATAGACACAAAGTACTGGAGTAACTCAGCTACAGTAAGGCAGCATCTCTGGATGAAAATATGCTTCCTACATGGCTAATAGCTCAATGGCTGTGTTTCAAGGTCAGAAAGAATGTGCTTTTACTCCATTTAGTACAGTACTTTCCTTAAATACAATGTTCCATTTTAAAGCATTGCAGGTGGTTATTTCTTCTCTTTAAATTCCCCAGACCTGCTGGTTAGGTCACCTGTTGAATGCTCTGAAGGAACTGAAAGGCATACATCTGATGGGACCTCCTTTCCCCTTAAAACTGAATTCAACCCCAAACAGTTCCTGTGGAGTGAATTGCTTGGTCGACATTGGACCACCAACATCAGTGAACTCTTGACTTACTGGATTCTTCATTGCACCTCTTGCTTGTGTCCAATCTCATTGTATCAGATGGTATGTTAAGCTAAGACCCTCATCTTCTCTCTAAAGAGATCGTGGGAGATCTTTATTCTGAAGAAGAATAATGAATGAATGAATGAATGAATGAATGAGTTTATTGGCCAAGTATTCACATACAAGGCAGTTTCCCCCAGTGCAACAATTTACAATCTTTACCTAAACCAATTAACCTATAAACCGTACGTCTTTGGAAAGTGGGAGGAAACTGGAGTACCCAGAGAAAATCCACGTGGCCACAAGGATAATGTACAAACTCCGTACAGATCGGACCAGTAGTCAGGATCGATCCCGGGTCTCTGGCACTGTAAGGCAGCAACTCTACCGCTGCATCACCATGCCACCCCACGATCTGGATATCCAGATCCCCGGGGCCTGGATATCAGTGCTTGGGAGTGTAATAGAGCAGAGACACCCATCATGTCTTTAACAGTCGAATATGTACTTGAAGAATCATAAAATCATTCGTCATGAGAGCAGAATTAGGACAAACGGCCTATTGAGTCTACTCCGCCATTCAATCATGGCTGATGTATGCCTATCTTGTATGCCTATCTTTCCCTCTCACTCCCATTCTCCTGACTTACTGAATAGTGAAAGGCCTGAATAGAGTAGATTTGTGATTTCTACACGCTCACCCCATAAAGAGGATGTTTTCATCAGTGGAAAATTCTGGGACCAAAGGGCAGAGCCTCCGAAAAAAATGATGTACCTTTAGAAAGGAGATGAGGAGGAATTTCTTTGGCCAGAGGGTAGTGAATCTGTGGAATTCATTTCCACAGACAGCAGTGGGCCAAATAGTTGGGTATTTTTATAGCGGAGATTAACATAGTCATGATATGCAATGCTGCAGACCTAATACTGGGAAGTGGGATTAGGCTGGTAAGCCCTTTATTGACTGGCACAAACATGATGGGCACGGCACCCTCCCTCTTTAGCATCGGCTTTTAGAGATTCTAAAATTCTCTTCAAATAATTGATTGATACATTTTGTCTCCTCAATTGGAGCAGTTGCTTTGAAATGTTCCATGCACATTTTTCATCCAATATTTATCCCCTGTATCCATAGCAACCTTGAGCGTCATTCACCCGCGCTTCCAATACACAACCTCATCATGAGTACAATTTCCTTCAGTATTTTTGCAGCCAGTTAATTGGGATATCTGTGCACACCGGGGTGTTGTGTAATTGAAATAAAGAATTGTACACTTCAGGAAGAAGCATTTATCTCGTTGTACTTGGATCTATTTTAAGAACGTGCAATCCAGTAGCCTTGCTTCCTTGTTCAAAACCTTGCAAACATTGCTCTTTTCAAATTATGCATCCAGTTTAAATTTGAAAGTCATTACTGAATTTGCTTCAAATCATTAAACTTTGCTGTATAAATGAAAGTTATCTCTTTCCCACTCTAAACAGCTATTTGTTCAACTGTTTTTTCAACATCTTCCTGACTTCAGGAAACGAGGCAGTGCACACACCCCTACATCTACGTTGATGGCGGCAGAGTGGAGATGTTTGAAAGCCTCGTGTGCCTAGAAATAAATATCGCCATTAATTTGAGCTGGACAAGCCACATCGAAGCTCTGGCTTAAGAGGTGTCTCCAACAACAGCCACCAACCTTTACAGATGCCCTCTAGAAAGCTCCGTCCGAGACCTCAAGAAATTGGTATTACCTGGTACTTAATTTGTCACGTGCACAGACATGCAGTGAAATTCAATTTTATATACAGTTCAGAACAAACATCACTTTACATAAGGACTTAGATACATGTCAGACACAGTACAAGTGTATCGCAGGAGTACGCTGAGACAGTATGCAGAGTTGCCAGTTTTGGTGCCATTTTCAAATCCCACTTATTAAGTACCAGGTTCTTGACCTGATTGCAGAGAGTGGTAGACGTAGCCCAGCCCGTCACACATACCAACCTCCCTTCCATGGACTCCATCTATACTTCACGTTGCCTCAGCAAGGCCGCCAGGACCGCAAGAACCGGTCTCACCCTGGTCACTCCTCTTCTCCCCTCTCCCATCTGGCAGGAGATAGAGATATTTGAAAACACATAGTTCCAGGATCAGGAACTGTTTGAATTTTTCTTTCTGTTAGCTGTCTCCTCCCCCTCCCATCAGGGCATTCCCTATCTCTATCTCCCTCCCACCTAGTCACACTAGAATGGTCCCTTTATCTCATCAGCTATCTTTATATCTCTCGTTTCGATCCCTGTCTGAAGTCTCGACCCGAAACGTCGTCCTGCTGCACCCGCTGAGTTTCTCTGATCTCTCATCTACCTCATTGAAGACCCTTGAACTTTCTTAACCGGACTTGATTGGACTTCAATGTTGTATCTTTGCACTAAATGTTGTACCCTTTATCTTTTATCCTTGCACTGTGGGCAGCTAGATTGAATCCATGCACAGACTTTATTTTGACTGAATGAACATGGAACATAAAACATAGAACAGTCCAGCCCTTTGGCCCACAGTGTTTGTGCTGAATATAGTTAACTAGTTTGTGCTAAACTAGTTAAACTGACCTCATCTGCCTGTACATGATCCATATCCTTCTATTCCCTGCACTTCCATGTGCCTATCTAAAAGCCTATTAAACGTCACTAACATATCTGCTTCCAACACCAGCCCTGGTACTGCGTTTCAGGCCCCCACCAACTCTGTGTAAAGAAACTTGCTCCGCACATCTCCATTAAACATTTCCCCTCTTGCCTTATAGTTACGCCCTTTATGTTGGATATCTCTACCCTGGGAAAAAGGTTCCGACTGTCTATTCTTCCATGCTTCTCATCATTTTATAATTTTCTATCAAGTCTCCCCTCAACCACTGATATTCCAGAGAAAGCATTCCACATCTATCCAACCTCTCCCTGTAGCTGAAACCCTTTAATCCATGCAGCATTCTGGTAAACTCCCCTGCACCCTCTCCAAGGCCTTTGCATCTTTACTGTAATGGGGTAACCAGAAATGCACAAAATACTCGAAGGATTGAAAGGGTTCAAAGGGTATTTTATTGTCACGTGTGTCACAGGTACAGTGAAACTCGATTTACCATACAGCCATACTAAAAAAAAGCAACAAGACACACAGCTACATAAAAGCTAACATAAACATCCACCACAACAGATTCCCCACATTCCTCACTGTGATGGAAGGCAATAAAGTCTAATCTTCTTCACTCTTTATTCTCCTGCGGTTGGGGCAGTCGACCCATCCGCAGTCGGGGCGATAGAAGCTCCCACAGCCGGCGATCAAAGCTCCGGCCTAGGGGCGGTCGATGCTCCCGCAATCGGGGCGGTCGAAGCTCCTGCGGCCTGAAGCTCCCGAAGTCGATCCCTAGCCAAGGGACCGCGAATTCCACGATGTTAAATCTGCAGGCTCCCGATGTTGGATGTCCGAGGTCGATCCCTGTCAGTGACCACCAGCTCCACGATGTTAGGTCCACAGTTCCCGTGGTTGGAGTTCCCGAAGTCGATCCCCAGCAAGAGGCCGCCAGCATCTCGATGTTAGGACGCAGTGCGGACGGAGATAAGATATGGAAAAAGTTGCATCTCCGTCGAGGTAAGTGATTTTTTTAAAGTTTCCCCCACCCTCCCCACATAAGACAAAGCAAAAGAAAACTAAAACATACATTTAACACGTACTAAAAAACAACAAAGAATGAAAAGGACGAAGCAGACTGTTGGCGAGGCAGCCAATGCTGTACTCCAATTAAGGCCGAACCAAAGTATAGAGCTGAATCATGACTTCCTGACTCTTGTGTTCAATGTTCCTAGCAATGAGGGCGAGCATATAATATCCCGTTATCCACTCTATCAATTTGTGCTGTCATGAGCTTGGACTCCAAGATCCCTCTGCACATCCATGCTGTTAATGGTCTTGCCATGAATTAAATACTCTCTCCTTGCTTTCAACCTCCCAAAGTGCAACACCTCGCACTTACTTACAGATTAAACTCTATCTGCCATTTCTCCACTCTGATAGCATGCAAACAAAACCTTTACACTGTATCTCGGTACACGTCCAATAACATACTAAATAAACTAAACTAAACTAAACTAAACTAAACTTAATTAAACTATCAATTATCAGCAATCAAAGAGGTATAACAAAACTTAAAATAAGTCCCTTATAGCTTATCAGAAACAAATAGCTTCAAATTACCCTTCTTAACTTAAGCAAATAACAAGTCTGAAAAAATATTTCCCCTTCAATTTGATTCCTGGCATTGGGATTGTTATCCTTGGATCTTGAATTGGACAAATTTGAAAAGGATTATCATCCTACAAACATGGTGAAATTCCTTAATGGAAAATATATTTTAGGAGGCTGCTGTAGAAACTACATAGCAGACTGACATCAGAACAATCCACTGCAGTTAGCAACTACATTCAAAACCATGTGCTGCACTACAATCCTGAGAACCATATTCTGCACATTGTATCTTTCTCCTTTGGTCTAACTATTGTACTTGAGTCTGGTTTGATTATATCTATGCATGGCATTGTCTTATTTGATTACATGGCATGTAAAACAAAGCTTTTCACTGTAGCTCGGTGCAATCGACAGTAATAAACCTCAACCTAATATAGGAGACGGATCCTTTTGCCGACACAGTCACAGGTAGAAGAGCTCACTGCTGACATTGGCTGATATCATGGCAGAAACAACAAGAAGACATAGTCATGACACAACAAATTGACACAAGGAAGCATTTGTTTCGAGAGGAGTAGGATATAAAAATGGGGATGTACTGCTGAGGCTTTATGAGGCACTGGTCAGACTGCAATTGGAGTATCATAAATAGTTTTGGGCCCCATATCAGTGGAAGGATGTGCTAGCATTGGAGAGGGTCCAGAGGATCCCAGGAATGATTGGGTTAACATATGATGAGCGTTTGATGGCACTGGGCCTGTACTCACGGGAATTTAGAAGGATGAGGGGACACCTAATTGAAACTTACCGAATAGTGATAGGACTGGATAGAGTGGATGTGGAGAGGATGTTTCCACTAGTGGGAGAGTCTAGGACCAGAGGACACAGCCTCAGAATAAAAGAAAGATGAATGCCGTTAGAAAGACAATTAACCTACAAACCTGTACATCTTTGGAGTGTAGTAGGAATCCGGAGCACCGGGGAAAACCTACGCGGTTTATACCAAAGAACTGGCAATTATTTCATTGGATGCAGAAAAATCTTTTGATCAAGTAGCATGGCAATATTTATTCAAAGTATTGCAAAAATTTAACATGGGAGATAACTTTATCTCATGGGTAAAATTATTATATGATAAGCCGACGGCTAGAATACTGACTAATAATATATTATCCCCGAAATTCCAACTGGTAAGGGGCAATATGCAGGGGTGCGTACTATCGCCCCTGCTATTTGCACTAGTGATAGAGCCTTTAGCAGAAAGTATGTCATACGAATATTTATGGATATAATACCAAACACTCAATAATAAAATTTCATTATATGCAGACGACATATTACTATATATTACAAATTCGCAAATTAGCATACCAAATATACTAAACTTAATAGAGGAATTTGGTTCTTTTTCAGGATATAGAATAAATTGGAACAAAAGCGAAATTATGACGATAAAACCTCAAGAGCCGACACATTTGTTGAAATTCCCCTTTAGAATTGCAACAGAAAAATTTAAGTATTTGGGCATCCAAATCACTAGGAAATATAAATCATTACTCAACGCAAACTAAATGCCTTTATTAACTAAATTAAATGGGTTGATTAAACTTTGGAAAACACTGCCGATGTCCTTAATAGGCAAAATAAATGCGATAAAAATGATCTTCTTACCACAAATATTGTATCCTATTTCAATCAATACCAATATACTTATCCCAAAAATTATTTAAAAAACTAGACTCTGATATTATAAACTTCATATGGGATTATAAATCACACAGAATTTAAAAAAAAACACTAATCTAAAGAATCAGGGGGACTGACACTTCCTAACATTGTATTACTATTGGGCAGTGAATATTAAAAATATAATCTATCGGTTGGACAGTTCTGCCCAACAGGTAGATTGGATAAGAATGGAGAAAGAGGATTGTTCCCCTTATAATATAGGAATCCTTCGTTCCCCGATGAAACTGAACAATATAATATATAAGAAGAATCCAATTATTCACAGTATAATACAAATTTGGAAACAAATAAAATTAACTTTAAAATTAAGAAAATTATCGCTTCTTTCTCTAATAGCTAATAATCCCTCATTCAAACCATCCATTATTGATAAAACGTTTATCCATTGGGAAAGAATAGGAATTAAAACGATGGGAGATATGTATGAAATGGGAAAACTTTTATCATTCCAACAATTACAACTAAAATATAATTTGAAAAGTAATCAATATTTCAAATATCTTCAAATTCAAGATTATTTGAAAAAATATATACAAGGACATCAAACTCCAGATATATTGGAGGAAGGAATGAATAGAAAGGCAGAATCAAGCAATTTAATATCTTACTTATATAATACAATTCTAAATATAGAAACACCAACGGCAGAGGCAATTAGAAGGGACTGGGAACAAGAGTTATTGATAAAAATTCCGAATGATAGATGGGAAAAAAATTATTATATGTAAATAAATGTTCAATTAATGTAAGACATAACCTAATTCAATAAAAAAATTTACATAGACTATATTACTCGAAAACTAGACTGAATAAAATATTTTCAAATGTTTCCCCCATCTGCGACAAATGTCTAACTCAAAATGCCACTATAGCACATTCCTTTGTCTCTTGTATAAAACTGTATAAATTTTGGAATGAAAATTTGGGAATTTTTACAAAACTATTTAACACAAAATTGAACCCCAATACAGAACTGATTATCTTTGGATCAATGGAAGAGGGAAGTAAACTAACTATATTCCAAGAAGCTTTTCTTAATTACGGTCTAATTACAGCAAAAAAACTTATACTCCGATTTTGGAAAAACACTACAACGCCAACATTCAAAATGTGGATCTCAAACATGTCTGAAATGCTACACCTTGAAGAAATGAGATTCCTCCTACTAGGCAAAGTAGACCTATTCTTAAAGACTTGGTCTCCTTTTATCAACTTTTTACAAGCAGATGGTGCAACATAAGAAATTAAATGGTTTAGAACCGGGTGACGGATGGGCAAAAATATGAAATAGGTAAATCTCTCCTAATCTCTCTTTCCTTTACTTTCTCCTTTTCTTTCAATCTTTTTAGCTTCTTATCTCGGTCCTGTATTTCTTTGGCTATCTGTTTCTACTCGCTTGTCTATCTATTCCGACACTCTTTATTTCTTTTTTCTCTCACTGTTCTTTTATTATTAAATCAAGAATGGAAATATGTATGTATGTATTAGGTACTTAAGTACCACACTACTGTACTTACTTCTAACAAAATAAACAACAACAAAAAAAGAAAACCTACGCCGGCACAGGGAGAACATACAAACTCCGTACAGGCACCACACATGTTAAGGATCGACCCCAATTCTCTGAACCTGGATAAGGCAGCAACTCTACCACTGCGTCACCATGTCACACATTTGGTGATTCCACTGCAGTAGAACTCTGTTGTCTCTACAACACAGAATAAACAGAGACATATCTGAGACATGTCCAGTTGCCACAAAAGGCTGGATACACATCAACTGTCATATATGAAGTAAAACACATGACCATGTCCTTGTGTATACAATGATAAAAAGATACAGCAAAGAACCATGTCCTTTTGCCCACCAAGTTCACGCTAACCATCCATCAGCCATTCACACTAGTTCTACGTTATTTCATTTCTCATCCACTCCCTACACTCCAGGGGCAATTTACAGAGGCCAATTAACTTACAAGTCAGCATGTCTTTGGGATGTGGGAGGAAACCTGAGTACCCGGTGAAAAGCCACGTGGTTACAGGGAGAACATGCAAACTCCACACAGTGCACGAGGTTATGCTCAAGCCTGGGTCTCTTGCACAGCGAGGCAGCAGCTCTACCTGCTACTGTGCCACCCAGCATGTCCAAAACCTGGGGTGAGAAAGATAAGACCATAGATCCCTTTTAAAAAATTAGCAAAAATATCCTTATCCAGGAAGTGATTCAAATGTGATATCGACCACAAATGCTATCTGAAGGCATGTAGCTCAAATGATTTAAAGGAAAGATTGATAAACATCTGAGGGAGTAAAGAACAGGATAGACTGAGAGATGGAGACAGATGGAAGGCGTGCACTTGCAACATAATCGACATAAGATATAAGGAATAGAGCAGGAGTAGGCCATTGGTCCCATGGCTGTTCTGCCACTCAGTACTATCATGGGTAATCCTTCTCGCCAATGCCATTAAACCCATATCTCTTGTTTCTTCTTGAGTACCAAGTTCTGAAAATACATGACCCTGTGCATGAAGACATTTATTTTTATTTCTCCCCTGACTGAATGATTCCTTATTTTGAGATTCTGACACCTGGCTCGAGATACCTCACATAGGAGAAATATCACTTCTACATGTATCTGGTCAGGCTCTTTGACAGCTCATATATTTTAATAAGATTAATTCTCATTCATCTGAACTTAAGATGATATTTCCCAGTCTGCTTAATTCCTTCCCATACCTACCATCAAAAGAATCAATTCTGGTGTACATTCATTGCATTTATAGTGGAAGGTATATTTCTCCTTTGGAAGAGAAGCCAGGTCTACACTCAATATTCAGATGCTGTTTCATCAGGGGAAAGGTGTACTCAAAAACCATTACAATAGAACACCATATACTATTTGCTTACCCATTTGCTTGCTGCATCTGCATCTTAACATTCATTGATTCATGTATGAATACTTCTATAATGAGATACAGTAAACCCTCATTATGGACTATAGGAAGGGAGGAATGGTGTCCATTATCGCTGATTGTCCGCTATAACCGTGTAAGGGATTACCGAGAAATAGTGTGTCATTGCACAAGTGATAGAAACAAAAAAACAGCAGATGCTGGAGAAAAGGACACAAAGTGCTGGAGTAACTCAGCAGGTCAAGTGGCATCTCTAGATGACATGGATAGGTGACATTTCGGGTTGAAGCCCTTCTTCAGACTCAGTCTGGAACTGGGCCTGGAATCCAGGTGAGTCGATAGACTGGCCTGCAGGCAATTTGGCAAATTTGGTGCATAAACTCTATCCTGAGATGGTAAGTTTAAATAGATGACTTTTCTGCTATTGTTGAACAGCACTTGACAAACTGCACTTTATGTAGCATTTGATTACAACTGTAAGCCACTTCGCTAATGCAAAAACTCCTCAACTCTCATCATTTCTGACCATTCATTCTGTGGAGCATTATTTTGCCTTTTTTGCATTCTGTTCACTGGTTACATTTGCAATATTTGTCCTGAGATGATTGAGGAGATTTGATATATCAGAGAGGACTCTCTTGAACTTTCACAGGTGTACAGTGGAGAGCATATTGACTGGTTGCATCATGGCCTGGTTTGGCAACTTGAACGCTCGGGAGCAAAGAAGATTGCAAAAAGTGGTGAACACTGCCCAGTCCATCACGGGTACTGACCTCCCCACCATCGAAGGGATCTACAGGAGTCGCTGCCTCAAAAGGGCAGCCAGCATCATCAGAGACCTACACCATCCTGGCCACACTTGCCATCAGGAAGAAGATATAGGAGCTTGAAAACTGTAGCATGTAAGTTCAGGAGCAGCTTCTTCCATACAACCTCCAAATATGTTCTGAATTACATAGACTTGGGGGCATTGATGTTTGCCTTTTTGCACTTTTATTGTTTGCTTGCTTTTATGTGTGTGTGTGTGTGTGTGTGTGTGTGTGTGTGTGTGTGTGTGTGTGTGTGTGTGTGTGTGTGTGTGTGTGTGTGTGTGTGTGTGTGTGTGTGTGTGCGTGTGTGCGTGTGTGTGTGTGTGTGTGTGTGTGTGTGTGTGTGTGTGTGTGTGTGTGTGTGTGTGTGTGTGTGTGTATGTGTGTGTGCGTGTGCGTGCGTGTGTGTGTGTGTGTGTGTGTATATGTGTGTGCGTGTGTGTGTGTGTGTGTGTGTGTGTGTGTGCGTGTGCGTGTGTGTGTGTGTGTGTACACATATATATTTATTTTTCTTTTATTATATTGTTTACAGTGTACTATGTTTGCATATTCTGTTGTGCTGCTGCAAGTAAGAATTTAAGTGTTCTGTCTGGGACATAAAATATTCATGACTTGAGACTTAGATCTTTCCAATGGGATTTCTTCATTTAAAAAATATATATTTTAGAGATATAGGGAAAAAGGCGGCACACTGAGTCCATGCCGACCAATAATCACCCATACATTAGTTTTATCCAACACACTTGGGACCATTTACAGTGGTGTCGTACAATGGCTGCCTCGCCAACAGTCTGTCTCGTCCCTTTCGCTCTGTTGTTTTTTAGTCTGCAGTTAAATGTTGTTTTAGTGTATCCTTAGTTTTGTATTATGTGGGGGTGGGGGAAACTTTTTAAATCTCTTTCCTTGACGGAGATGCGACATTTTCCTTCTCACATCTCCGTCTGAACTGCGACCTAACATCGTGGAGCTGGCGATCTCCTGCTGGGGATCAACCTTGGGAGCTCCAACTGCGGGAGCCTGCGGAATTAACATTGTGGGACTGGCTTCAGGAACTCCATGCTGCAGGAGCTTCGACTGCCCCGACGTGGGAGCTTCAATCGCTGCCTGCGGGAGCTTCAATCGCCCCTGTCGCGTTTATTTGTATAATAAAGCTCGTACCACGACATAAACAGAGTATATCTTTAATTAGCAACTCTGTACAGCAGCCGCCTGCTTGTGTGCAAGCCCGGGCAACTCCCTAACTGCCACCCCCCCGGGTTCCCACGTCACCTCCGGCCACCGCATTCCTTACACTATTATTCCCATAATACCACATCTCCCTTTCTTTGAGAACAAAGGGTGGACTACCTTTGTCCCAGCAGATCTTAAGGGGTTTATTCTGCCCTTTTGCTGGAAGACATGTCGCTGATTCAAGCATGCAAAATAGAAATAATTTTCACGTTACCATACTGTGAACTATTACTTCAGCAGGCTGTGTTCTTCAAAACTTAAACTCTCAGGTTTCAGGTAAATGTACCAGGTTTACAGAACAATTTCACCCTCTCTTTTTCTTTATTATAGAAAACAGATCAATAAATCACAAATCAAGTCTCTTCGGCTTTCTAACCTCTCTCCCACACCTGGTCCGCACAGTGTCTGTGGTGGGGCCCTCTCTGCCGGGCGATGTTGTCACTGGTGGAGCTGGCTCTGGTGGAGCTGGCTCTGGTGGAGCTGGCTCTGGTGGAGCTGGCTCTGGTGGAGCTGAATCTTCTCCCACCGGTGGCTCATCAGCGTCGACTACCCCACTGTTGGTCTGCAGCGGCACCAAGTGCTGCCGGTTCCTCCTCAGTGTGCCCTGAGGCACCTGGATGATATAAGAGCGAGGGGTATTGTGTGTAGATAGCACTTTGCCCTGGACTTGTGCATCGGTGATCCACACCTCCTCCCCAGGTACTAGTGGCTCCAGATTTCTCGCTCCGTGCCTCTTGTCGAAGGATCTTGCGTCGTTCCACCTCTTCTCCCTTTCTTTGGCCCCCAGCGCGTTGTAGTCAGGCAAAACTGGATTCAGCAGGGTTGGAAGGGCAGGAACAGTAGTGTGGAGGCGGCGCCCCATCAACAGCTCGGCCGGGCTATAGCCGTTCTGTAGAGGGGTTGCTCTGTAGGCCAGCAATGCAAGATATGGGTCTGACGCCTTTGTCAGCAGGTTTTTCACGGTTTGTACAGCGCGTTCCGCCTCACCATTGCTCTGAGGAAACCTGGGGCTGCTCGTGATGTCATACTCTGCTGCAAAGGCTTTAAAGTGGCTACCTGAGAACTGGGGCCCATTGTCACTTTTAAGAACTTCTCCAATTCCATGACGAGAAAACATGGATTTCAGGTGTACCACCACATCTGTGGACCTTGTGTGTGACAGCAGCGCAACTTCCACATACCTTGAGAAATAATCTACTACTAGTAGGTAAGTCTTGTCTTTCAGCGTGAATAGGTCAGCTCCCAAGGTTTGCCAAGGTCTGTCTGGCATCTCCATTGGCATCCGAGTGAGTACACGGATGTCAAGGCGGGCTTTGATGCATTTTTTGTACCTAAAAAGAATGTAATCTATGAAAGAGCCAAGTTCAATCAGCGTGTGCAACTGCCAGGAGAAAGGTTGTTTCCTTCATCACTGCTCTAAACAGGTTAGCTGAACACTGCAACTATGGACAATTACAGAACGAGCTGATCCGACAGTCGTCTCATTGTCAGAAAAGTTACAGCTAGACAGAGACCTAACCCTTGTAACTGGGCAGTCTGAAGAAGTTAGACGACAGTGATCTGACTTAAGAGGAGAAAATAGCAGCAAGTGCTCTAATGTTGATGCTGTGCATGCTAAAAGCTACAGAAAACCCAAATTTCCCTCAAAGCCTCAGCCACAAGCACAAAACACCAAGCAAAAATAGGCCAGGTTCATAGGCCTGTTAAAAAATGCCCTGCTAAAGACAACTGTGGCAAAAAGGGACATTATGGTAGAGTGTGCAGAAACAGTGCAAAATCTCTCAATGCTGTCACTACAGAGCCCGTGGATGCACGCTGCAGCTAGCACACCACGCCTGGCAGTGTCGACAGACAATGTAATCTCTGTCCTGGTGTACAGAGAAACACTCCTATTAGAGGACACCAACATCTATGTCAGACTCTGTCATCAGCAACATTCCCTGTCAGTGGAGATTATCTGAGCAGCCTACGTGAGCACCTGCGGGCAGACAGCACATGCTCTGCACTGATGGAGTACTGCACAGACGGCTGGCCCGACAAAAGCCAACTGCAGGGAGTGCTGAGACATTACTGGGCTGATAGAGCAGTGCTGACTGTGCACGATGGGCTGCTTCTGCGGGGCACGAGGCTCGTCATCCCATCAGCCTTACAAGGTGATGTGCTGCAGAGACTACATGAGGGACACCTGGGGGTGACAAAGTGCAGGGGCCGGGCCAAACAGACGGTATGGTGGCCAGGACTCAGCAGCCAGCTGAATGACATGGTGCTGAAATGTAGAACCTGCATCCAAGAGAGAAGGAATGTCAAAGAGCCGCTGATGCCAACGGAGATGCCAGACAGGCCTTGGCAAACCTTGGGAGCTGACCTATTCACGCTGACTGAACTTGGCTCTTTCATAGATTACATTCTTTTTAGGTACAAAAAATGCATCAAAGCCCGCCTTGACATCCGTGTACTCCCTCCTCTCATCTGCAGTCAGCGTTAGCCCCTTTGGCACACGTTCAGCTTCATCGCCCATGCAATACACTAACGTGTTCACCTGGTTTTCTGCCGACGTCGCGTTTAAATTACTTGCAAGCCGAAAGCGGTCGAATCTCCTGATCCAACGCTCCCATTCTTGAGGCTTGGTGAAATCGAATGGCTCTGGAGGTTGTATTGTGAACGGAGCAGTTGGTGTGGGTTGCGCCATATCTGCAGGCTCGTCTCCCATTTCGCGCCAAAACGATACCCCTTCCTCTTCTTTATTTATTTTTTTGCTTACAAGGATCCCACTTCTGACACCATGTCGTGTTTATTTGTATAATAAAGCTCGTACCACAACGTAAACGGAGTATATCTTTATTTAGCAACTCTGTACAGCAGCCGCCTGCTCGTGTGCATGCCCGGGCAACTCCCTAACGGCCAGCCCCCGGGTTCCCACGAAACCCCCGCCACCGCATTCCTTACACTATTATTCCCATAATACCACAGCCCCGACTGCGGTTGGTTTGACTCCCCCTACCGAATTTCCCCGAGCAGGAAAGAAGATAAGACTTTGTGGCCTTCCATCACAGTGAGGAATGTGGAGGAGCCGCTGTGATGGATGTTTATGTTAAATTTGTAAGTGGTTGCATGTTTCATTGCTTTTTTGGTATGACTATGGCAAATCAAATTCCTCCTATGATTTACATACTTGTTTTGTTTTCATACATGGCTAATAAGATCAATTACAATTACAATTAGCCAATTAATCTACAAATCCGCACATCTATGTAACATGGGAGGAAACCGGAGCACCCTGGGAAAATCCACGCAGGTCACAGGGAGAACATACAAACTCTGTACAGACAGCACCCGTGGTCAGGATCAAACCCGGGTCTCTGGTGCTGTAAGGCAGCAACTCTACCGCTGCACCACCGTGCCAGGGAAATGGGAAAGAACCAGGTAGCAGTTTGTTGATTAGGTTAGGAGCGAGAATATGAACTACAAGGATTTACAAACATTTACAGACATTTCATTCTCCATCTATGTTGCTAACCACTCGCTGCTTATAAATGTTTATTTCCTAATGTTGCCTTTGGTTCTTTGCCTATTCACCTTAAATTCATCCTTTCTGCTCACACACATCCACCAACGTGAAAAGTTGATTCCTGTGGCTAAATGTTTCAGGCACCGAGGACAGTTTGTATATTGTGCTGTGGTATACAAATCTATCTATTTTATTGAGCATCCAGGTTGTTAAAATATCATCAACCAAATGTTAGTGATTTACCTTAGTCAATGAGAGCAGATAGAATTTAGCTCCTCTGCTCCTCTACTTCCTCACAGATGCTGAAGCAAATGAAGGTTTGCTTATTTGTTTTCCACAGGGAAAGAAGGGGCAGAAAGACGGAAAAAAACCCCTCAAGAATGACTAGAGCATTGGCTGAATGGCCTCTTTCTATGGTATAAAACTTAATTATTCTACTTCACCAGGTGTATCCAGCTAGTTTTATCTGGTATCTACAAACTGTCCATTCAAGAAAAGAAAGAAAGAAATTCATTTATACAGCATCTGTCATGGTGTCAGAGCAGCTCAGAACACTTCACGGGCAAAGACGTACTCTTGAAGTGTAGTCATTGTTGTTCTGAAAGAAAAATAAACCTGCTGCCAATTTGTGCACAACTCCCACAAAAGGGGAATGTGAAAAAGACCGGATAATGGCCTCGAAATTAGATCATGTGGCACTTTTCACTTCAGGGCCGCTTGACTGAAAATGTGCTTATCAGGGATTGAAATCCGATAACCGCTGATTTCTGAGGCATTTTGCTTTTCTCCTGGCACGAGTTGCATTTACACAATTCCCCCCATTTCTGCAGGGTGCACATTGAATTGTGGCATTCCTTTTTTTTAATTTATTTTTTATTTTAAGTACGTAATAAAAAACATTTTGTTTGTGGTGGTCATACATTATTAATATTGTCAATATTATCAATTATTTAATAGTTATTTTATATATTTTTATTATTTTTAGATAGATAGATTTAGATAGAAAATAATAGAGAGAGAAAAAAAACCCCAAACCCCCCCCCAAAAAAAACCAGAAGGTATAATAAAAGAGAATGGAATAATTAACTAATTTTACTTCGACTGGCTGGATAGCGCAGCTCCACCAGCGGTAAGTAGTAACCCGCAGGTAAGTCAATGTTAAACCTTTCCTGCGAGTGTTTTTTAAACTCTGTAAGTCTGGCTCGCAGAGCCAGCTAGAATTGCTAATATATATTGTTAAACTGCGGTAATAGAGTGGTATGCACGGGGACCGCGGTTACCGCTATTAGATCAGGTCGGGAGATAACGGCTGCTCTAAAGCCGGCTCCCGTGATTACTGCTATTTAGATTGGGTTTGGAGATAACGGCTGCCCTAATGCCGGCTCCAATACCCGCTACTGTTCTACTGGCAGCTGAAATGAAATGAAATAAAATAAAATGAAATGCTAACTTTATTTCTCAACTGCCTCCATCAATTTCCAGTGCTTCAATGCACTCAGAAATACCAAACTAAAGTACTCTCAGGCTCATTTGTCTCATGAGTCTGATGATATGGAAGACTCCCTCCTTTTAATTTAAAGGTATGGGGATGGCTCAACCGAATGGGGAAAATGCTCCAAATTTAAAGAGCCATGGAAAATTTTCAATTGGGGTTGAATGCCCTAGGATTCCCACACAGCCTCTGGCAGAGGTTCATACAGCAAAGAATAAAACATTGCTTATGGATAACAGTGGGAATCATCCTCTCCAGCAACTTGTTTAGGGCTGGATGAGACCTCCCTAGAGCATGACTCTGGAGAAGCAGGGCAGGAGGAATCTGACCCTGTAGCTGGTGTCACTGCTTATGTGCACACACCAGCGCACACGAGCCATGCTCCAGGTGTCCCGGATGTAGCGTTAAACTTCGCTAAAACCCGGAAGGGACTGGTAAGGCTATCGAAAAAACTCTAGCCGCCAATGTAAATTAAATGGCTTCTCACCAGCTCCAGGATACGTTCATGAAGACTGCCACACATTATAAAACACCTGTAAACTGTGCTTCACTCAAAATGCCCACCGTGAACTCGGCAAGGGCACAAATGAGTGCAACGCTGCGGAGAAAAGAAGTAAGATTTCAACGCATCCTCAAGTTGTTGGCAGCAGGCATTCGGTCCAGGGGGCACCGATGTCTGGTACTCAACTAGATGTGCTGGCCCTGTTCTGCAACGCCTACGTTGAACCCGAAGTTTGCAGCTCTATGTAGGTCCACCAATATCCAAGCCCAGATTATTTATTTGGGGTGGACCTCCTCAAACAAGTCAAGGACCTGGAGGAACATGCCAAAACAATCCATCTCATGAAGACATACGTCTCTTCTGCCAGGATGCCACCTCGCAGGTCGTTTCAGCGTGAAAGGTGACGGATCCAGGGGCAGGGCCAAGCAGACTGGGGCCAGTGGGACGACAGTATTACTCACCTGTGTATCCCAGCTACAACCCCAATATGGGCAGAAGGAGTAAAGGCCGACTGTAGAGGTACAGGTGATTCATTCTGTTCAGGATAAGATTCTGGGACCTCCGGTTGGGGGTAGGTTGCAATTGGTATGATGAATGGTGCTGCATAACATCTCATTGGTTTATACCACACACTGTCTCAAGCTCGAATACAGTTTATGTCAGGAATTGATCCGCCTGTACAGAATATGCCTAATAGAGTATTGGGGGTTTCTGCACAAACTCAGCAGGTAAAAGAAGAAATTCCAAAAAAGGGGTAATTGAGAGGACGATAAACCATCCTCAACAATTTGTGTCCAATGTATTCCCCAGACAGAGAAAAGATGGGGGATGTAGAGGTATTTTGGACCTAAACCAGTTAAATTCCTATGTTCAGTATAGGCATTTTTAAAATGGACACCTTCAATACTGCAAAACGGCTGTGATCACAAGGCTGTTATATGACAATTATAGAACTGAAAGATGCATATTATTCAGTACCAATTCATTATTAGTATCGGAGATACTCGAAATTTAGTTGGATGGGAGAGCTGTGGCAATTTAAAGCATTACCCAATGAGTTAACCTCATTTCCTAGGCTACTTCAAGAAATTGTCGAAACCAATGCTGGCGCTACTTTGGGCCCAGCATCACATGGGAATGGCTTATCTAGATGATATTTAATCATAAGCAACACACAGGAGACAGCTGAGGAATCGGTTTCAGCAACCAAATACCTGTTTGAAAGGTTAAGGTTCCTGGTCCATCCAACCAAATCCAAGTTAGAACCATCCTAAAAAAATGGTTTATTTGAGATTTGTCATTGATTCAGTTGCTATGTCAGTGACTTTGTCTACAGCCAAGGCTGTGGAGATCAGAGAGGTCTGTACCAGTCTCGCTAAAAAACAATATCCCTTCATCCGGGAAGTAGCTACTGTTATTCGTAAATTGGTGGCAGCTTTCCCTGTAGTGCAGTCTGGAGTGGGAGCTAGTGGTTATGGAAAGTGCTGGGAGAAAGTCTGTTCGCAGTAAGCGTGGGGCGCGCAGGGATGCGGTTCCATCTCAGCGATCGAGACGGGAGATAAGTGCGGTAACGCCGGCTCCGATACCGACGGCCGTTCCCCCGGTGATTGAACAGCCTCCAGCTGCTCCAGTGTCGCAGGGCACTGAGGCCACGGCAACAAGCAAAGAAAAGCAAAACGAAAGTCTGTCAGACACTTTTTATCTGACGGGTCTGAGGAAGACGAGGACTCCCCTCCGGATCGCAAGAAAATGTGGGAGAGACTCGAACAAATGGAGCAAATGCTCCACACCCTAATCAGCCAGGGGTCCAAGGCCCCAGTGATTCCCCAGGCAACCTCTCAATGAGTTCCATATGCAGAATATGGTGCCTGTCCACAATGGGAATCTTTCTCTCCAGCACCTTGTTTAGGTCTAGATGAGGTCTCCCTTGAGCAGGACTCGGGAGTGCCAGGGCAGGAGGAGTCTGACCCTGAAGCTGGTATCCCTGCTTATGTGCACACACCAGAGCACAAGACCCACGCTCCGGTTGTCCCGGATGTAGCGCGAAACTTCGCTATTCCGGAAGGGACTGGTAAGGCTATGGATGACAATCTAGCTGCCAATGTGAACTACTTGACTTCTCACCAGCTCCAGGAAACGATATAAAACACCTGTCTATTGTACTTCACTCAGGGTGCCCACCGTAAACTCGGCAACATGGGCACCCATGAGTGCAACGATGCGAGGACAGGAAGTGCGCTTTCAACGTGTCCTCAAGTTGGTGGCAGCGGACATAACTGCATTCGGGAAGATGGTTAAGGGGTCACCGATGTCAAAAACCCAACAAGATATGCTAGCACTGTTTTGCAATGCCTACTTCGAGGTGAACTGCATGAGGAAGATCGCCATTCGACCAACCTTAAACCCGAAGTTTGCAGGCCTGTGTAGGGCTAGCAACATTCAAGCACCGGATTACTTGTTCGGCGATGACCTCATCAAGCAAATTAGGGACATCGACGATGAGGCAAAGACAATTGGGCTTATGAAACCATTCATCCCTGCTCCCAGGACGCCATCTAAACAGTCAGGTTCGATGCGCAGGGGATCGGATCCCGGGGCAGGGCCCAGCAGACGAAGGCCGAAGGGGCGAAGATATTACCCACCAGTGCAGCCCAACAACAACCCCAATATTGGGAGAAGGAGACCTTCCAGGCCAATTGTTGAGGGCGGCATCAACATCCGCAGCAAAGGCGCAGGTCGTGCTGCTAGACCAAATCCTCGGGGCCGCAGGATGGTCAAAGGAATAGACGTTTTCTAAGTTTTATGATAAACCTATTTTTACAGTGCCAGGGTTTGGGCATGCTCTGTTGGGTTCCGTACAGGGTCTAAAACCTACCCTGTTGACCAAAGGTTAGGTGTAGTTAAGCACCTGAGTCAATATATCGAGGTAACTTAGAGTCTCAGAGGCTCTGAGACAGCAATGCTCATCAGTCACAAAAAACCTCATAAAAGGTGTCAGTATAAACTATTTCTAGATGGTAAAACAGGTTTTGGATTCCGTTGGAGTAGACACTCATGTGTTTAAATCTCACACCACCAGGGCAGCATCAACATCTGCAACAAGGCCGCAGGATGGTCTAAGGAATCAACTTTCTAAAATTATGATAAACCTGTCCTAACAGTGCCAGGGTTTGGGCATGCTGTTTTGGGTTCCGTTTGATTTGATTTGCTTTGTCTTTATAAGTTTCTTTTGTAATTTCCCCTGGGATAGAGGGGTTATTACTGTATTGTTATTTATAAAATGATTATTGGATAATTCGAAGCAATGTTCAATACATTATTTATTCACTACTGTGTCAACTGAAGCAGTGTGTCGTATGGAGTGCATTTACGGCATGAAATCACACCGCTTTGAAATCTTCATGTAGTCACTCACGTGACTCCGAAGTAAAATAGTAAGATTAAACGAGAACTTACCAGTGCGAGGTTTGATCCTTATTTTATGAGGAGTTACTATGAGGGATTAGGTGCCCTCCGCTCCCGGCCCTCATAATCGAAAGGATCATCTACTAGTTCTAGTCTTCTAAAGCCTTACTATGTTACTTCGGCTATCGGTTTCTGTGTTTTCACGCCGCTGCTTTGAAGTATGACATGCATGCGCCTGGCGGGGCTTCTTCACATAATCCCTCATCGTAACTCCTCATAAAATAAGGATCAAACCTCAAACTGGTAAGTTCTCGTTTAATCTTACTATTTTACATCATTGGAGATATGTCCGTGAATTGTAAAATGTAACTTCTTCTAATCCTTAATTCGGGTTTCAGTCAGGTTCTCCTGCTGAACCGGTTTGCCCCTTCAAGTAGTCAGTAAATGGAGACCATATCCTGATAAAAAGTTCTTGTTTGTCCATTAAGACAAATCTTATTCTTTCCAAGTGTAGGGTCTCCGACATTTCCATAGTCCACATTTTAATTGTGGGGGTTATAGGACCTTTCCAAAATTTTAATATTAATTTTTTCCCGATTATTATACTGTAGTCGATAAAGTTTCTTTGGTTTGTTGTAAGTATTTGATTTTATTCTAATATTCCAAATATTATTAGTTTTGAGTTGGGGTCCAATTGGATGTTGACAACTTCCGAAATTATCTTAAAAATTTCCGTCCAAAATTATTAATTTTTATACAATTTACAAATGCATGCGTTAGGTTAGCCTCTAAGTGCTGACATTTTCCACAGCTAGGAGATATACTTGGGAAAATTCTATTTAATTTCGTTTTTGAATAATGTAATCTATGTAATACTTTAAATTGTATTAAGGAATGTCTAGCATTTAACGAACAGTGATGTATATGTTGTAAGCTTTCGTCCCAAATATCTTGCATTATTGGTTGGCCTGGTTCATTTTCCATGATTGCCTATATATTTCCGTCGTGGGTGCATCACTGTCTAATCCGTCGTGGGCGCATCACATCGGGGGCACCGTCCTGTACGGGCGGGGGCGCCGTCCTGTATGGGTATGGCTGCCCAGTCTGCAGCTGTCCGTTTTTTCTCTCTTTTTTTTATTTTTAGTTAGTCGAGTTTTTCTGTTTTTCGGAGTCCTAGCCTTTTTTATGTCGGGGTGGGGAGGGGAAGGGGGAAACTGCTTTCTAGGGTCCCTACCTAGTCGGAGAGGCAGCTTTCTCCGGGCTGCACCGTCAACCTGTCCTTGCGGCCTACCAGCAGGCCTGGAGCGGCATTTCCTGGGGGACCACCCAGAACCACGGCTTCGGCAGCGGTGCAGCAGTGGAGCGCTATCGCGGAACGGGCGATGCCTTGCCTGGGTCGCCGCGCTGGAGCTCCGGTGAGCTGAAGTCCGCAGGTAAACATCGCGGAGCTGCGGGACTGTGGGGCGGCCGGCGGCGCTGAACTTTAACATAGGGAGCCTGGGATCTCTCGGCGAGATCGGCAGTTGTGGAGCTCCATCCAGCGCGGCCTGTTGACGTCTGAAGCCACAATCTCCAGCAAGGAAGCGGCTGTTACATGCACCCCGAGTCGCTGAGAGGGTTCTCCCGTCGCCGGAGCACCATCACCCGGCGAAGAAGGGCCTGGAACATCGGCCCCCATAGAGGCGACTGTGGAGGGCCCAATAGGCCTGACTATGGATGAACTGGGGATGGGGTCTGTCTTTGTGCCTTCCCTCATAATGGGAACCATTGTGTGGGGAGGTTTTTTATGTTTTATGTTAAATTCTTTAATGTTATGTCTTATCTTTATCTATGTGCTGCATGGCAAGACAAATTTCACTACACCAATTGGTGTATGTGACAATAAATGTCCTTTGTCCTTTGCCTTTAATAGGATATTATAGATATAAGATATTAATTTTTCTGTGTTAGGGTGTTTGTTCAAACATTCATCAAGAATTTCTGTCTTTCTATTTCTATAGTCATGTGTATTTGATTTAACATAATCTCTAAGTTGTAGGTATCTGAAATAGTCATTTGAGTTAAGTCCATAAATGTGTTGTAACTCCTGGAATGAGAGGAATGTGCCTTTCCTATAAAGATGACTCATCTTTTTAATTCCGTGATTTTTCCATTGTGGAAAACCTTCATCCTGGGAAAACTTTTATCATTCCAACAATTACAACTAAAATATAATTTGAAAAGTAATCAATATTTCAAATACCTTCAAATTCAAGATTATTTGAAAAAGTATATACAAGGATATCAAACTTTAACCCCAGATCTATTGGAGGAAGGAATGAATAGAAAGGCAGAATCAAGCAATTTAATATCTTACTTATATAATATAATTCTAAATATAGAAACACCAACGACAGAGGCAATTAGAAGAGACTGGGAACAAGAGTTATTGATAAAAATTCCGAACCAGATGGGATAAAAATTTATTATATGTAAACAAATGTTCAATGAATGTAAGACATAACCTAATTCAATTTAAAATTTTACATAGATTATATTATTCGAAACCAAGACTGAATAAAATATTTTCAAATGTTTCCCCCATCTGCGACAAATGTCTAACTCAAAATGCCACTATAGCACATTCCTTTGTCTCTTGTACAAAACGGTATACATTTTGGAATTAAATTTTTGGAATTTTTACAAAACTATTTAACACAAAATTGAACCCCAATACCGAATTGATTATCTTTGGATCAATGGAAGAGGGAAGTAAACTAACTATATTCCAAGAAGCTTTTCTTAATTATGGTCTAATAACAGCGAAAAAACTTGTACTTAAATTTTGGAAAAACGCAACCACGCCAACATTCAAAATGTGGATCTCAAACATGTCTGAAATGCTACATCTTGAAGAAATGAGATTCCTCTTACTAGGCAAAGAAGACCAATTCTTAAAGATTTGGTCTTGGTTTATCAACTTTTTATAAGCATATAACATAACATAACCTTAGAAATTAAATGGTTTAGAACTGGATGACGGATGGGCAAAAATATGAGATAGGTAGATCTCTCCTAATCTCTCTTTTTTTTTAACTTTTTCCTTTTCTTTCAATCTTTTAACTTCTCACCTCTGTCCTTTATTTCTTTTGTTTTCTGTTTCTACTCGCTTGTCTATCTATTCCGACACTCTTTATTTCTTTTTTCTTTCACTGTTCTTTTATTATTGAACCAAAAGTATGAAGTTGTACAAGAATGAAAATATGTATTTATGTATTAGGTACTTAAGTACCAGACTACTGTACTTACTTCTAACAAAAATAAACAAAAAAAAAAGAAAACCTTCATCCATCATTGACGGTTTAAATGTAGGGTTGTTTACAATGGGAAGGAGTAGTGATAGATTATCCAATTTTAGAGTCTTTTTTAATTGTTTCCAAATGCGTATTCCACTGTATATTATGGGGTTTTCACTATAGGTTTTTTTGCTTAATTTGGTAGTAGCAAACAAAATCGACCCAATTTCAAAGGGTAAACAGTCTTTCTTTTCCATTTTTAACCAGTCTGTTTGTTGGTCCAGTTCTTCCAACCAATAATTCATATTTTTAATGTTAACTGTCCAGAAATAGAGCATAAAATTCGGTAGGGCTAAACCTCCATTTATTTTTGATTTACATAAGTGCTTTTTATTTAGTCTGTGTTTCTTCTAATCCCAGATAAAATTAGTAACTATACAGTCAACCTTTTTAAAAAAAAGTTTTTGGAAGATATATCGTGATTGATTGAAAAAGGTACAGTAATTGCGGGAGAAAAATCGTTTTTATTGTATTAATTCTACCAAACATTGAGATAGGTAGTGTTTTCCAACATAGAATATTCTTATGTAATTTGTTCAATAAAGGTGGAAAGTTTAGTTTAAATAAAGAAGTATATGTCTTTGTTACATAAATTCCAAGATATTTAAATTGTTCATTTACTATTTTGAAGGGAAATTGTTGTAATATATGTGGATTGCTTTCCATTATTGGCATGACTTCACTTTTATTCCAGTTAATTCTGTATCCCGAGAACGAGCCAAATTGAGTTATTAAATTTAATAGGTTTGGGATACTAAATTCAGGTTTTGTAATGTAGATTAATACATATAAGGAAATTTTATTCTCAGTGTCTTTAGTATAATACCCGTATATTTCAGGGTGGGACCTAACATTTTCTAGTGGCTCTATTGCGAGTGCGAATAATAACGGAGATAACGGGCATCCTTGTCTATAGCCTCTAGGTAAATTATATTTTGCTGATAATATTTGGTTTGTTGATATTTTGGCTGTTGGATTAGTATATAAAAGTTTTACCCATGTACTAAACTTTTCGCCCAATTGAATATTTTTCATGACCGAGAATAAATAGGGCCATTCCACCTGGTCAAATGCTTTCTCAGCATCTAATGAAATAATTGTTAGATCTTCGTTTGTACTTCTCTTTGAGTATATAATATTGAACAATTGTCTCAGGTTATATGAAGAATAGCGTTTTGGTATAAATCCTGTTTGGTCAGGGTGTATTAATTTATTAATCACTGTGCTTAATCTTTGTGCTAGGATTTTAGTTAATATTTTTTGATCAGTGTTTAAGAGAGCTATAGCTAGATAAGGACCTGGAAGATCCAGGTTCATATAGATTTTTGGTATAAGTGTTATTATAGATTCATTTAACGTTTCTGGTAGTTTCTGTTGGGTATAGATATGATCATACAGTGTCTTTAAACGTGGAGCGATCAGATCATAACATTTTTTATAGAATTCAGAGCTTATACCCGGGGCCTTACCTGTTTTAGCGATCTGATAGACTCTTCAATTTCTTTTACTGTTATTTCAGCGTCTAGTAATTCTCTATCTTTCAAATCTAACCCTTTAAGGTTGCATTTTTGTAAGAATGCTTCCATTCCTGTCAAGTGATCTATCGTTTTAGCTGAGTAGAGGTTTTGATAATATTGCAGAAATCTCTCATTAATATCCTTAGATTGTACTAGTGATTCTCCTGTTTCTGCTCTAATTTTGTGAATTGTTTTTTCCCCGTCCAGTTTCCGAAGTTGGCGAGCCAATAATTTTTGTGGTCTGTCGCCGAATTCAAAATGTAATTGTTTAGTGTATTGGTAAAATTTTATAACTTGGTCTGAATATATTTTATTTAATTTATATTTCAATGCTGCTATTTTATTGTGTTTTATCATAGTTGGTGCAGCCGCATTTTCTATGTCCAATTGTCTTATATCCCTTTCCAATGCCTGTTGTTTATCCCAATTCTCTTTATTGTGAAATGCTTGGGAGGAGATCATTGTTCCTTGAGTAAATGCTTTAAATGTTTCCCAGAGTAGGGAGGCAGACGTTTCAGGATGATCATTGGTTTCAAAAAATATATTAATCTGTTTAGTAATATATTCCTGACATACTTTTTCCTTTAAGATTTGTGGGTCAGTCTCCATTGTGAATGTTTCTCGGTCCTTCCATTTAGTTTAATCATAAATGTTAAGGGTGCATGGTCTGAGATTATAATGTTGTGAGTCGTAAGTAAATGGGATAAGCTTGGAATCCATTAAAAAATAATCTATTCTTGAATATGTTTTATGTACCGATGAGTAAAATGAATATTCTTGTCCGGTTGGGTTTTCAATTCTCCAGACATCCTTAATATTACTAGTATCTATATATGCATTTAATAAGTCACTTGACTGCGATTTTATTTTCCATTGTCTTGATGATCTGTCTAAATAGGGGTCTAGTGTACAATTTAAGTCTCCTCCGATTATTAAATTGTGTTGTATAAGTTCCGGAATTGTATTAAATATTTTCTTAAAAAACAAGAGACTATCAAAATTTGGTCCATAAACATTAATGAGTCACTTTTTTCACTTATAATTCACCTATTAATACAATATATTTACCATCATTGTCCGTTATAGTTGATATGTGTTTAAAAGATATACCTTTGCGGATTAGTATTGCAACACCTCTGGATTTATGCGAAAATGAGGAATGATACGTTTTATCAATCCATTTAGCTTTCAATCTATGCTCTGCTTCCTTTTTAAGGTGAGTTTCCTGAAGGAATATTATATCTGTTTTGAGTGCTTTTAAATGTGCTAATACTTTACCTCTCTTGATTGGCTCGTTAATACCCTTAACGTTCCAACTACAAAATGTGATTCCTTCACCCCCAATCTTCATATTCAAATCTTGCATCTTTTGTTTAGGGTGGTCTATAAAAGAGCAGATGGTTCAGCTCAACAAGCCCGACATTACACCCGAACATCAGATAGATGAATTTTGAATCTTGTTGGTCTTTCTCCCGTACATATCTCCTTTGATAAAACTTATGATTCCATTCAAACTTAAAGTTATAATGAAGAATGATATAGAAAGAACGATAGATTAAGTGGTTAGTAAAGTGCAAAAAGACAAGTGAAAAAGCAACATCTATAAGTAGTGCAGTTAGTGATAGCCATACTAACATGGCTAGCCATCTACAGACTTCCGTAGCCTTTGAAAAATAAAAAATCTTAACTAGCTCCATGCTCTCTTTAAGAAGAAATTTCAGTAACTATATTTTACCGGGGAGGTGGAAAACATTTTAAGTTCCAAAGTATTCATAATCCATTAGTAAAAAGTACAAAATAAAAAGGCAACTATTATCAACATACAGTATGTCTCATCTATATCAAAAAGAGAGAACAGAAGATAAAAAGTGATATCAAGCTTTAAATCCAACCGTACTTATAGTTACCATTTTAACTAATTCTAAGTAATTCAATTATAAGTAGTTAGTAACCGTTAGTAATAATTATTAGTAGTACCGAGCAGTTATGACTAGTATTTGTCATTGTTAATGTTAATAGTAAATATGAGTGTGACATGTCCATAGGGAAAGCCTTGTTCAGCAATCATTATCCAATTACATTTGTCCTTAAGTATAACAGCTTAAGTTCCATCAGATCTTTACAAAATCACATTGTTCGTTGACGTCAGGTATTTTGTGATTAATGTTCAGTTGTCGGGCACACTCTCGTTGTTCTGGGCGAATTCCGATGCATCCTTAGGGTTGGTGAAGGTGTGTTCATTCTGCTTGTAGGTGACTCTTAATGTTACTGGGTACATCAAGCCATACCTCAGACCTTTCACATCCTTAAGTATTCTTCTTGTCTCTTTAAACAGCGCTCTCTTCCTGGAGACCTCCACAGGATAATCTCGGTAGATACTGATCTTATCTCCATCGTATATGAGATTCCTGGTACGAACAATTTTCTTCATCATCTCCTCCAGTACATGGTCGTATTGCACCTTCACTATCATTTATCTTGTTGGGGCGTCTGCCCGTGCGTGGCGTCTCTTCACTCTATGTGCACGACCTAGCAGAGGCTTTTGATCCAGATTTAAGATTTTTTGCAATAAGTCTGCAGCGAATTCGCGGGGGTCTCGGTTCCCCTCTCTTCCTTCTTGAATGCCGACGATTCTTAAATTCTGACGCCTCTGACGTCCTTCTAATTTTCTAATTCAGTGCATTTTTCAGTTATTTTACTCAGTTATTCTGATAGGCGTTAGTTCTCTCTGATAACTTGTTTTGACGTATCGGCACTTGTTGAAGCAATCTCCTCTAAATGGGTTATTGCTATATTATGTTGGCTCAGTGCTTTATCAATGGGATCCAACCTGTCATCAAAACTGGACTCCATCGAGTTGATTTTCTCCTCAAACTGTTGAGCCAGCTTTTCTTCCATTTCATTCTTCCATGTTTCCAATAGTTCAAGGACGGTGGAGTTGATTTCTTCTTTCATTTCCTTCTTAAATTCTTCTTTAAAAGTTTGAAATTCTTCTTTAAAATTCAACTTCTCGTTAAAATTCTTCAGTTGTTCCTTTATATTTTTAATTTCCTGAAATAGAAAATTCCGAAGATCTTCTATCTCAGATTCTTTAGTCTTTGGTTTCTTCGAAACATCTTCTTGGGACGACATTGTACCTGAGCCCGAGGCCTACTTCTTCTGGTGCTTGTTTAGGCTTAGTGGGCCGTTTCGTCGGCTTGGGGGGGTGAATGTTGCATAGACTGATGACGTCACTCACGCGTTGCAGGAAGACGGTGCGGTAACAGCAGGTAGGTCCCGTTTTTTTGCCCGTTTTTTAGCGGATTTTGCTTGGAGCTAGCTGGCGCTGGTCTCTAGCCCTGCATAGCGCCACCGGAAGTCTAACTCATCGGAATTGTGGCATTCCCCGTGCAATATTCCTTCATGGAATTGGTAGGAAAATCAGGCCATGATTGATTGGCGTAGGCCTTTCCCAGGACCAGTGGTCAATGCTGGATTGAGACTCTGCTAGGGTAAGTCGCTCACTTATTGTTTGGGATATCCTATAGTCTCCAACCCAGTAATCTCTCCCCATCATTTATGCAGCCCACGTTCAAAATAAAAAAAACACTTCCACTCTCTGATCCCCTCCTTGACCACACAATCCCCAAAAGCCACACAGCCGGTTGCATGGTGGCGCAGCGATAGAGTTGTTGCCTTACAGTGCTTGCAGCGCCAGAGACCCAGGTTCGATCCCGACTATGGAGATCTGTACGGAGTTTGTACGTTCTACCCATGACCGCACCCCATAGATGTACAGGTATGTAGGGAAATTGGCTTGGTATAAGTGTAAATTGTCCCCAGTGTGTGTAGGATAGTGTTAATGTGTGGGGATTGCTGGTCGGTGCGGACCAGGTTGGCCGAAGGGCCTGTTTCCGCGCTATATCTCTAAAAACTAAAAAATTAAAACTAACCCCAAGGTTTTCCTGAGGCTGCAACCTCCATTTAGAGTCACGGAGTGATAAAGCTTGGAAACAGGTCCTTCGGCCCAACATGCCCATGCCAACCAACATGTTTCTTCTACACTAGTTCCACCTGCCTCTGTTTGGCCCATATTTCTCTAAACATATCCTAGCCATGTTCCTGTCCAAATGTTTCTTAACTATTGCAATAGTACCTGCCTCAACTAACTCCTCCTGTTCCATACACCCACCAACATTTGTGTAAAAAAGTTACCTACCCCTCAGGTTCCTATTAAATCTTTCCCCCCCCCCCCCCCCCCCCCTCACCTTAAATCTATGCCGTCTGGTTCTTGATTCACCTACTCTGGTCAAACGGCTCTGTGCATTTACCCAATCTATTCCTCTCATGATTTTGTACACCTCCATACGATCACCGCTCATCTTCCTGCACTCCAAGGAATAAAAACCTGGCCTGTTCGACCTCTCCCTATAGCTCAGGCCCTCCAGTCCTGGCAACATCCTCGTAAATCTTCTCTAAACTGTTTCCCGATACCAACAATTTCTCCTCCACCTTGAAAATATACCTGATTGTTGGCACACGCCACCTCCCATAATCCTACAATCCTTCCTCCTCCATCTAGTCAATGCCCATTCTGAGCCTCCATCTTGATCGGCAAACCGATAATTCAATGAAATTCTTTCGCACAACGCACAAATACCCATTGCCATATTTTGGTCCCTCCCCTCGCCCAACCGCTTCTTTGTCTTGGGGTGTCGCCTCCTGCAGCCAACTTTGAAGGCGCTGGAGGGAAGACCCCGGTCCCTCCCCTATCACCCCACTCCTCACGTCCATCGCTGCTAGCGGCTCCCTCCTCGGCTCTCCGGTCTTCAGGGCCGAGCTTCCCCCTATAGGCAGCAGCCCACCAGGTCTTCACCCTTGGCCGCCGCTGGGGCTTTGTTCTCGTCGGCTGCCAGGTCCATCCATACTCTCAGCGGCCAACCCATCCTAACTCCTAACTCTCCATCACTGAGCTCACTACCTCCCATCCCTCTCACCCAGCCACCTACCCGATCAATGGCTCAACCAGTTCCCAAGCTCCCATTGTTTTATGGCCACCAACCTATTCTCTTACCTCCTTGTATGAAATTTGTAACAGCAGATCCACAATCAAAACAATCATCATTGTGCTCTTGCAAAAACTGTGCGCCACACATATTAGTGCAGACTAAAACTTCTTGGCAAATCTCTTGTAATAATGTGTTGAAGGATAAACATTTGCCCTGTCACCATGGAGAACTTGCTACTCATCTTCAAGTGGCACTTTAAGACTGAGGTGAGGAAAAACCTTTTCACCCAGAGAGTTGTGAATTTGTGGAATTCCCTGCCACATAGGGCAGTGGAGGCCAAATGGACTTAAGAGAGAGTTAGATAGAGCTCTAGGGGCTAGTGGAATCAAGGGATGTGGGGAGAAGGTGGGCACAGGTTATTGATTGGGGTTGATCACAATAAATGGCGGTGCTGGCTCGAAAGGCCAAATGGCCTCCTCCTGCACCTATTTTCTATGTTTCTATGGCACCAGGAGAAAGTCCTGTTGAGAGGATAGGTAGCACTTCAGTTCATCCCCACTGATGAATCGCTCCGTCCATGCAACATGGCACTGGTGTCTTAATCGCAGGGAGCTGGACAGGAGGAGGCAGCAAATTAAAAGGAGAGAGAAAAAGAGAAAAAGAGAAAAAGAGAAAAAGGGAAAAAGAGAGAGAGAGAGAGAGAGAGAGAGAGAGAGAGAGAGAGAGAGAGGCGGAATGAAGCGGGGAAGCAATAAAATGCCAGAGAAAGAGAAACTGAGAGAAAGATGGGTTCGGGCCTGCCGCAGCCTGGGGCCTACCTGGGCTTTCAATGTTGGACTTTTTTGTTTTGTTTGTAAACGGTGGCACACAATGGCGACTGTGTATTTGTGGGTTGTGCAAAAATATTTCACTGTTCTCTGCATACGTGACATTAAAGGGCCATTGATAAGGGGAAAGAGAATGAAAGAGGTAGGGTGAGAGGTGCAAGAGAATTTCAAACCAATCATCATCCCTAACTATACAATAAATGTTCATCACATTAAAAAAATATATACTTAAACCTTGCCATTGGTGATAATTCACTTCTTTCCTTCCAAAACTAACACAAAGTGTGGTGCTTTATATCCCACATGGGAGCTGCTTAAAGGTGATGTCATGTCTGACTGATGCCTACAGAAGTCAGCACTATTCCCGAGCCTATCATCTCCGAATGCAAGCTCCATTACATTACACTGCAGCGTGATTATTTCCATCTCACTACGACCCCCACTCTGTAACAAGCAGAGGTGTGGGAGGTGGGGGTTGCATTTTTGATAAAGATTGATCACTGCTCTCACTAATGGCTAGTGTCTTCCACTCTCAGATAGGTCTGCACTTCTGCTCCAAACACTTCATTACCATCCTCACATCACAAGCGTCACTTGCCTTAATGCTTTTTGATCGACTTGTTGGCTGTGGTGTTTGACACCAATGAGGTTCATTGTAAAGGTCAAGTCATCAATAGCAAGATTGCCCCATGATGGTAAATGTGCTCTCTGTAGAGTTACCATCTCACTTATCTCACTTCCCAGAGGAGTGCTCTGCCCCTGGTGTCTAGTGCCAGCTGAGGTTATCAAACAGCCCTTATTATAACAATGCTCCACAAAAGGATAAAAAATGCTGAACAGGATTGCCAAGTCGAAGTGATAAATGGCAAAGACATGGGAAAGTGTGATAACATTGGAACTAGTGTGAGTGGGTGATCAATGGCGAATCAATGTAGACTCGATGGGCCTGATTCAATGCTGCTTTACTGAAACTAGAAAACTAAACCTAATATCAAGTATAACTTCATTTATATGGCATAGAAAAATTGTCTCATTCATGGATTGGAAAACTACACAGCGAGTGATAGTTTTTATGGTATGGTTGTTGCCACCTGTAATTCAAGTTTATAGATATCGAAGCTGCTCATCAAATGTTGCCATGTGGTACTAAACATTTACCCAGATTAACAAAGATCACTTCAGGTAAAGTTCATGTGGTCTGGTTCATGAACCTTACCCTGGAATATGACAGTTTCAATGATCAAGCATGCAACCAAACGCACTCACTTTGAACATTGTGCACAGGAACGCGCTGTGGAATGCGAAGGGCTAGTCAGAGCAAAGACGACATGGCCATCCACTGCAGCCAAGAAGTCTCCAGCCGTGATGATTTTTCACACCACTGGACTCTGACTTCTGCGGCCGAGAGGATGGGGTTGTTACATTGCAACAGCTTCCCCACCTTAAACTCATTCAAGCACAGGTTTTTGTGCAGCCCTCTTCTCTAAAGACTGCACAACCCGCCATTGTCGTTACCGACGGGCCACCATCACGTGTGAATGAGAGTGTGTGTGTGTGTGAATGAGTGTGTATGTGAGTGAGTGAGTGAGTGAGTGAGTGAGTGAGTGAGTGAGTGAGTGAGTGAGTGAGTGAGTGTGTGTGTGTTTCTATGCGTGCATGTGAATAATATACATATTTTTAAAGAACTCTGTTCAAAGTTGTCAGATCGTAAAGCTGGCACAAGGAACTGCAGATGATGGAATCTTGATCAAAACAAGATGCTGGAGGAAATCAGCAGTTCATGGAGGGAATGGACAGTTATGGAGGGAATGGACAGGCAATGTTTCGGGTCAGGATCCTTCTTCAGATTGACTCTGATTTAAATGCCCACGCATTTCCCTGCTTCGAACGCTGGATGACAAAGGAACACCCTCCAACTTCAGCACCTAACTGAATGCAAATGTTGTTGTCATAGTGGCCCTCACAGTGAGAAGTTTCACCATAAACAAAAGATGAAGCTTGATTTATACAATATTGTTTCACTACATACAGTGGAGTCACCTCACAGTCACAGGGACCATGAGGGGAATTAACAGGGTGAATGCAGAGTCTTTACCCAGGGTAGTGGAATCAGCGGACATAGATTTAAGGTGAGAATGGAAGATTTAATAGGAAATTGAGGGGAATTTTTTTCACACAGAGGGTGGTGGGTACATGTTCTGCCAGAGGAGGTGGTCGAGGCAGGTACAAACGCAGCGTTTTATTGATGAGCCTGTTTAATTGCTCCATGACTCAATTACTCAATGACCAAAGTTTGATTCTGACTTCTTTGCTGAATTTCCACATTCTGCCAGTGGCCTCATGGTTGGAGGCAGAGGGTGATAGTGGAAGGTTGTTTTTTAACATACTGGAGGCCTGTAACTAGCGGTGTGCCGCGGGGATCGGTGCTGGGCCCATTACTGCTTGACGTTTATATCAACGACTAGGATGAGAAAATACAAGGCATGATTGGTCCTGGCCTTTTCTCGCCTCCACCTCTTCACCTCCCCCCACCCCCACCCCCTACTTTCAGCCTGAAGAAGGGTCCCGACCCGAAATATCACCCATTCTTTTTCCGCAGAGATGCTGCCTGACCTGCTGAGTTTCTCCAGCTCTTTGTTTCTATATTTGGTATAAACCAGCATCTGCAGTTCTTTATTTCTATGATTAATATTTGCATCGAGGATATGAGCCAAATGCAGGTAAGTGGCACTAGCTTAGATGAAGCACCTTGGTATAAACAAGTTGAACCGAAGGGCCTGCTTCCGTGCTGTATGGCTATAAGACTATGATCACAGAGGTTCCCATGGGTATTCAGCTTTACTCCCACGTCCAAACAACAGGTTGGCTGTTAGGTTAATTAGCTCCTGCAAATTGTTCCTCGTGTAGCTGGGTGATAGGAGAACAGCAGTGTGTGAGTGCTTTATCACACCAGATACAATATGGAGGAACTGAAAGAACAGAGTGGGCTTCTGACAGAAAGCAGTTTGGGGTGAGGTGTTGTCAAGAACTTATAATCATCATATTTTATAGGGGTGCTGGCTTCTCTTGTGATAAAACAATCTCCATTTGATGCATTACACTTAATACAGTAAAGGATCTCAAGGTGGTTTCTGTGTGAGAGAGCTGTCTAAAGCTGTTACAATGCAGTAGGGGTTCCATTAAGCTGACACAGCTCATTTGTACTTTTGAATTGCTTTTCACAATTTTTATGCAAACCATATCTACCCTTTGATAATTTAAAATTAATGACAATGTAGCACGAATGGATATCATTAGTTCTTCACAATTTTTTAAATGTCTTTCTATTATCCCAATCCTCAGGCATGCAGCACCTAACTGGGTCAATAATTAACCTTCAACTTCACAAGCCAATTTTGTTGGTAAAGGAAATCAGAAATCAAGTACTCCATCTTACAATGCACTAAAACCTTCCAATCCACTCCCTTCACTCCCACCACATTTCATAAACACAATCAAAATAATTCAGGAAGCAAACTACACCCATTTTAAAGAAGTCGGGCGCATGTTTTATCTTTTAGATTTTATCTTTTAATACCAAGAAAATCTGACCAAGCTACATTTGATTTATTTTCTTGTTGCCTTCAGTTTTTAATCCTATCCTAACTCCTACCATCCTTTGCAAAGTTCAAAAGAATTAAAAAGGAGGAGAAAAAACCCCAGTATAATTATTTTAATCCTGATAATTCACTGGTAAACACGATCAAAAAGCAAGATGTGACTCTCCAATCTTATTTTAAATAAATATGTCTTTGATATCATACTTTTAAACATTCTGCAACACAATTACATTCTGAACTGTAATGAGATTTTCCAGTTCCACTGGGAATAGTAGAAATTGAGTTTTTCCCTCACACACAGTAAGTCTTGAACAATAAAACAAAATGGACCTATGCACTAAAGCCTCAGTTTGTCTAGTGAACAGCATGTAGTATTGAAGCACCATCTCCATATTCAGGTTAATGCAAAAGATCCAAAGAGGATATGGTCTAGAGGGACGTCTATTGCCCTCGCTGCTGACGTTGATGCCGCCTTGGTGGAGTGAGATTTAAAATTGTCAGTATTAACTCCTGCACAACCCAGCACTTGTTTCACCCATCTTGAAATGGTCTGAACGGACACTTGCAATATGTGGCTTTTTGAGGCTAATAAACAATGCAACTTTGGAGCCTCTGAGGCTCTTGGTGACCTCGATATAACACCGCAAGTGCGTCACTACACACAGCCATAAATCCGTGGGATATGCTGACAGTACAAGCTTGAATCCTGATACCCCTGGGTCTGCTTTGTTTAATTAGATCATAGATGTAAAACATAACGTCATTCCCTGATGACACCATCCTGTCCAGACGCAGTTTGTGCAAAGTCTGAACCCTTTGCGCTGATACTAGCGCCATGAGCATGACCATCCTTAGGGTAATCTTTGCCAATGACAAGGATGTGGCTGGACCCCACTGACGAAGCAGCGTGAGTACCACGCTCACATCCCAGATTTCAGAGTACTTAGGCCTGGGGGGGGATTGGAATTAAAAACACCCTTCATAAATCTGGATATTAACGGATGAGATCCTACATACTGAAGTTCCGACCCCAAGTAGAATGTGAGAAAAGTATCAGCGTTCTCCTGATGCACCTGACAACAACCAAGACATAAAAAAGCTAATTAATTGGCCATTTATCTACTTTACTAAATGTTAAAGCTTACTGTGAATAAATGATCTAACCTATTGGCTCACATGATATTTCATAAGTGCTTCATCAGCTGTGAGGCACTTTGAAGATGTGAAAGAATAAAATGTAACTAACATTATGCTGGCTTATTAACTTCAGTTCATGTCACAAAATGACACTGTCTAAAAATTGTTCTCCTTAGACCAGAGAAGTTTAACGGGAGAAACATTTAAAATAGTAAGATTAAATGAGAACTTACCAGTTTGAAGTTTGATCTTTATTTTATGAGGAGTTACGATGAGCGATTACGTGAAGACCCCGCCAGTCCGCATGCGCGTCAATCTTCAAAGCCGCGGTGTGAAATCACAGATAACAGTAACTGAAGTAACATAGTAAGATTATAAACCAGACCTTCCAGTTGACCTTTATGATATTGAGGGCCGGGAGCGGTGGGCAAGTAATTGCTCATCGTAATTCCTCATAAAATAAAGATCAAACTTCAAACTGATAAGTTCTCGTTTAATCTTACTATTTTACTTTGGAGTCACGTGAGTGATTCCATGAAGATTTCAAAGCTCTGTGATTTCATGCCTTAGATACGAATTCAGGCATCTCACACTGCATCCGTTGACTCAGGAGGAGTGAATAATGAGCAATACATTGAAACATGGTACTGGTTAACATGTTGATGCTTTAATTCACAAAATAATCAAAAGAAAACACAATAGCGACTCCTCTCTCCCAGGGAGAAGCTATGAAACAGAACTTAAAACGGAATGGGCGAACACCCCGGGTTCAATAAGTGGTTTATTATAAAACCTCTGAAAAGTCAATTCATTTGACCATCCTGCGGCCGCGAGGATATGGTCTAGAGGGTCGTCTATTGCCCTCGCTGCTGACGTTGATGCCGCCCTGGTGGAGTGAGATTTAAAATTGTCAGTATTAACTCCTGCACAATCCAGCACTTGTTTCACCCATCTTGAAATGGTCTGAATGGAGACTTGCAATATGTGGCTTTTTGTGGCTAATAAACAATGCTACCTTGGAGCCTCTGAGGCTCTTGGTGACCTCGATATAACACCACAAGTGCGTCACTACGCACAGCCGTAAATCCGTGGGATATGCTGACAGTACAAGCTTGAATCCTGATACCCCTGGTCTGCTTTGTTTAATTAGGTCATAGATGTAAAACATAACGTCATTTCCTGATGACACAATCCTGTCCAGATGCAGTTTGTGCAAATTCTGAAGCCTTTGCGCTGATACTAGCACCATGAGCATGACCAACTTTAGGGTAATCTTTGCCAATGACAAGGATGTGGCTAGACCCCACTGACGAAGCAGCGTGAGTACCACGCTCACATCCCAGATTTCAGAGTACCTAGGCCTGGGGGGAATTGGAACTAAAAACACCCTTCATGAATCTGGATATTAACGGATGAGATCCTACAGACTGAAGTTCTGACCCCAGGCATAGGTACGATGACAGGGCACTCCTGGCACTATTGATGGCACTATAGCTCAACCCTTCATCAAAATATAACTTGGACAGAAATCCAAGCATATCTGGGATGGAAGCTGTGTGGTATGTAATGTTCCCATGTAAACAAAACTCCTCCCATTTCCTGACATGAGAGATGTACTGCTTTTTTGTACTATCCCTCCAGGACAATGTGATGACATCCACAGTATGATTGGATGGTCCCAGACCCAGGTATAACCTTCTTAGAATCTGCAAATTAACAGATTAACACAATCATACAACGGGTGTTGATCTTCAGTCACAGGGTG
The DNA here is from genome assembly GCA_035221665.1 of Okamejei kenojei. Taxonomy (NCBI): domain Eukaryota; kingdom Metazoa; phylum Chordata; class Chondrichthyes; order Rajiformes; family Rajidae; genus Okamejei; species Okamejei kenojei. Next base: position 50,180,174 of record CM069131.1, on the reverse strand, counting down.
CACCAATAGATCATGAAGTTTTGGGACCACCATAATAGGCTGTGTAATAATGTCCGAAATGAGAGGGAACCATGGCTGTGTAGGCCAGTCGGATACCACCAAAACTCCTGAAGCGGTGTCCTGCTTGATTTTGGTCAAGCACCGACTGATGAGGCAGAATGGGGGAAATGCATATAAAAACACTCCGCCCCAGTGTAGCGAGAACGCATCTGCCGCTACTGCCCCTGGATCTGGTTCCCATGAAACATACTTCGGTACCTGGTGATTGAGTCTGGATGCAAACAAATCGATATCTGGCATCCCATAGCGAACAACAATCTCACTAAATACATAATGATTCAACATCCATTCTGTGTTGTCACTGAATTTGCGTGACCTGGTGTCTGCCACCACATTGAATCTGCCTGGCAAGCAGGCAGCTGAAACCCAAATGTTCTTTTTAATGCACCAGTGCCAAATAAGGTTAGCCAATCTGTCACAAGATTCCGACTTGATTCCACCCATGTGATTAACATACGCCACTGCCGTGGTGTTGTCAATCTGAAGCTGAACATGTAAGTGATTCTTGGTGATACAATAAGCCTTGAGTCTATAAAATGCTCCTAAAAGCTCTAAATATTTAATTCCTTGTAATTGGAGAAGAAATGCCTCATGCATATTCCATCTGCCTCCACAGCTAGAAATGGTATCTGTAGCACCCCAACCTAGAGCACTAACATCAGCCTGCAAAACAACTGATTGTTTTCTGAATTTTCATCAGAAATTAGCTAGAACAATTTGAAATGTTTCTTATCCACCACTGTACTTCAGCCATGGCTTCAAATGGTAACTGCATGTATCCCGAGTGCTTGTACCTTTGCCCTCTGTAAATTTTGGTAATGCAAAGGTCCATACTGCACAGCTGGAAAGGCAGCTACCAATTTGCCAATCAAGCTGGCCACATGTCTAATTGAAGGTGATTGCTCCCCCAAGAGCTTGAGACATCCTTCAATTAAATCTAATCTCTTGCCCTTGGGCAGAGTCACAATTGAGTTGAATTAACTGTGAATCCCAAATAGTCAATTACTTTAACCGGTACCAATTTTGATTTAGCTGGATGGATGAGAAACCCCAATCTCTCAACCATGAGTTCAACAGCTGAAACCGATAACTCAGCTGCCTCCCGGGTTTTTCAATTATTAAGATGTCATCCAAATTAGCCATTACAATATGACCCTGAGCCCGGAGTAACCCCAGTACTGGTTTTAGCAGCTTTGTAAATAATCTAGGGGTTGAGGTTAACCCATTAGGCGGTGCTTTAAATTGCCATAATTGCCTCATCCAGCTAAATTTCAAATATCTCCGATACTCTTTATGAACAGGCACTGAGTAATATGTATCCTTAAAGTCTATACATGCCATATAGCACGCTCTGGAATCCAATTGCTTGGCAGTAGCAAATGTTTCCATTTTTAAATGATTATACTGCACAAACGGATTAAGTCCTGTCAGGTCCAAAACTCCCACCATCTTTCTTTGGTCTAGAAAAAATATTAGATACGAATTGGTGAGTTTGATAAACTGTCTTGTCAATTACACCTTTTAAATATAATTTTCCAATTTCTGCTTGAACCTCCAAATTCTCCTTTTGTGAGAAAATGAGTGCCCGCTCTGGTATGTGCTGTGTGGGTGGAAATTGGGAATAAATTCAATTCGAAACCCTTGTATACTCTGCAGTATAAACAAGTTTGATGTTATTTCATACCATTCTTTCAGAAACCAGTGTAACCTCCCCCCAACTGGTAGGTAATTCTCACTCAATATGTTTCGACAAGAACCAGACCCACCTACCTCCATGGTTACCGGTGGAGTTCTTTGTCCCCTGGTTCTGGAGGGAAAAGGCATGGTTGCCTGTACTCCTGCTGGAGTGCACCAGCTGTGCACATTGAATGGCCGGCTTGGTCCTTGACCAGACCCGGTTTCAGCAAACCGCTTGTAGGGGTTCTGCTTCCGAAGGGTTCTGCTGGTCACTGGCACCTTGATGAGCCCGATGGTTTTTGCCTCGTCGTCCAGCTCCTTCACCTGCTTTGCGAGGTCGTCCCCGAACAGCAAATTCAGTGGCTGGATGTTAATAGGCTTACACAGGGCAGTGAACCTCAGGTTAATGGTAGGGCGCTCTTCCTAAGGCAGTTTATCTCAAAGTGCACATTGCACATGAGAGACAGGGCATCCTGCTGAACGTCAGTCAGGTGCCCACCATCCACCGACCTACTGAAAGCCGTAATGCCCGATGCGAGCAGCTTCAGCACCCTTTGCAGCTTTATCTCCTGCGCCCTGATGCCTACGCCCATATGGCCCCAGATGGCATGGTTTACGGCCGGTACTTTAAGCAGGATACATTTCGCCGGGGTTTCATACTTTTTGGCCGTTGTATCCATGGCCAGCTCCTGAAGCTGGTGTGAGGCCAAATAATTTATACTGGCAGCTAACTCTTCCCCCAGCGGCTCTCCGGAGTCTGTTGGGACGGCAAACCTTGCCGCCAGGATTGGGACGTCTGGCTCGTGCTCTTCATCCCTTGGGGCAGCCTCCACTGCTAAGCCCACAAATTTGGCATCAGAATCATACTGACCCGTTATGCTCTCCTCCTCCAAGAGGGAGACATTAGGCAGCCCTGTAGGTGCTGCTGGCGTGGGCTCTTGGAGAGGCCGGCGCTCTTGATGGAGCATCCTCTCCAGTTGGATCTCCATTCTGGATATCCGTGCTATGGTATCCATTCTCGAAGGAGAACCCTCCCGACTGGACTCGTCCGAGTCTATCGGCCGTACAGACTTTCTGGTGGCCTTACACCCCTCCGGCACAGCCACAGTGCCGTCAGACACCAAGTCTATAGTCGCTGGTCTTGCTATTAGTGACTCGATAGATGAACTAGGCGGCCGCCCGCTACCCGCACTCCCGCGGTCTTTAGTTACTTTCGCAACGGCTCGCCTTGCTCTCAACGATTTCTCCATGCCTGGACTTGTCCTCCTGTAACAAGGTTTAACAAGTGCAGAAACGACCACCAACAAGTTTGACACTTACCTGAGGCTTTTTAAACTTACCGCTGGAGAAGCGCTGCTCCTCCCAGCCGGTCGCTGCGCCATGCGTCAGGCGTAATGACGCGCATGGGGACTGGCGGGGTTCTTCACAGAATCACTCACGTGACACGGAAGTAAAATGAATGATGTGTTTCATTAACCTTTGACTGGTAGCTGTATCAGTAAGCAGACAGCAGTGCAGCTGATAAGAGCTGCTGCCTCACAATGCCGGAAACCCAAGGTTCGATCCTGACCTTGGGTGCTGTTGATGTGGAATTTGCATGTTCTCCCCATTACCATGTACGATTCTTCTGGGTGCTCTGGTTTCCTCCCACATCATAAGGATATGCAGATTTGTAGGTTAGTTGGCCTCTGTAACTTGCCGCTGGTGTGCAGGGAGTGGATAAGAAAGTGGGATAACATAGAAGTAATGTGAACGGGTGATTGGTGTGAGGACTCGGTCGGCCCAGTGAATGATCAATACTTTATTGTCACATGTGACAAGTCACAGTGATATTCTTTGCTTGCACACCCAAGGTATGCAAATATTCGCCACATAAAGAGCACTTACAAAGTTACAAGTACTCCAGCGCCAGGTCTACTTTTGTTCTTCCCACCTCACCCCTCCACACCTCAGTCCCTCCTCGAAGGGCCTGTTTCTATGCTGTAGCTCTAAACAACCCTAAACAATGTTCATGTAATTGGCGAAGGAATGAAGAGACAGTTGAAGATAAGATTTTGCCTCTGATTGTTATGATTTGAAATGTGCAGTTTGAAATATTGAAAGATATCAATTTAATGGGAACATTCAAAATATAAGTTTGAAATGTACAAAATGAGACAGTAACAGTGCTATGGGGAAAGAATAGGACGAGAGAGTAATTGAATTATTCTTAATAAGATCTATCATGGCAAAATGAGCTGCATAACATTCCTATGTATGTTATTCTATCGTTGCACCCGATGACTAACATCTATAATGGAATTAGTATAGATTCCTATGAAGTGTAAAAACAATTCCTATTAATAACAAAGAGAACACAAATTGGTAGTTGGCATCGTCCATCTGTGAGAGATGATGGTGCAGCTTTGACGTTGTCTTGATTGGGGAGGGGAATGTTTCATGTGTGGTTGCATTTCCTGCTCTGGCTGTCTAGGCCTATCCTAGTCAGGCAGACTGTCCCAGAGCTGTCTCTGGCCACTGGGTTAGTGAGTGTGGTAGCCTCCAGGATCTTGAACCATATGCTGTCCTGGTGCTACATACCCGCCTGGTGGTTGCGGTCCCAGTTCAAATGTCCTGCCATTTAGGAGAAGGTAGCAAACCTTGCGAGAGGGGTGGTGAACCTGCGGAATTCACTGCCACAGATGGCTGTGGAGGCCAAGTCATTGGATGTTTTTATGGCGGAGATTGACGGAGTTTTGATTAGTAAGGTTTTTAGAGGTTATGGGGAGAAGGCACGAGAATGGGGCTGAGAAGGAAAGATAGATCAGCCATGATAGAATGGTGGTGTAAACAATGGGTCAAATGGCCTAATTCTGCTCCTATAACATGATCTTATGAACCTATGAAGTTATCTCCATAGATCAAAGCTGAATGAAGCCCTTCTCTCATACAAAGATAGGTCTTCTGATCCTGTGAGTCACTGACAAACATTCATAGGATCTTCCTCACAACAACAACAACAACTATTCTCAGCTCTGTAGTAAGCAAGGAAAATTGGACGGGAATACGCTGTGGCACCAGCATTTTGATGCCGATACAGGCCTTGCTTATAAAATATGCCAACTGTTCTGTGTCGAGAAAGCTGGATATAAATTCGTGAATAGTGCTGAAAATCCTAACGCTTGTAATAACTGGATTGTCTCTAAATTCCCGTGGATCGAAGTTCATATCTAATAGAAACATATAAAGGGATTGGACAGGCTAGATGCAGGAAAAAAAATTCCGACGTTGGGGGAGTCCAGAATCAGGGGTCACAGATTAAGAATAAGACGTAGGCCGTTTAGGACCGAGATGAGCAAAAGCCTTTTCACCCAGAGAGTTGTGAATCTGTGGAATTATCCGCCGCAGAAGGCAGTGGAGGCCAATTCACTGGATGTTTTCAAGTAAGATATAGCTCTTAGGGTTAATGGAATCAAGGGATATGGGGAGGAAGCAAGAACGGATTACTGATTTAGGATGATCAGCTAAGATCATATTGAATGGAGGTGCCGGCTTGAAGGGCCGAATGGCTTACTCCTGCACCTATTTTCTTTGTTCTATGTTTCTATGTTTCTACACCATTTATACCAGGAGAGTGATCTTAATATTCAATATTCCCAGATAACAGTTCTTTTCAAAGAACAACCAAATGTTTCAAGTATCAGTAACGTTTAAGTGAATATCATTGATGGTTTATAAGCTAATTATTTCCAAACATCTTCTGCATTTTCATATCAAAATATAAAACATCCCTGGAATATTTGTATCAAGGTGGAAGATTAAAAAAACTAGAGGGTGTAGGCTTAAGGTGAGTGGGGAGTGATTTAAAAGGGATCTCCAGTGCAACTAAAATACAATCATGACTTTAAAAATATATTTACCACAGATATTTGGAAAGGAAGTGTTCAGAGGTCAGGGGATAAATGGGACTAACCCAATATGCCAATTTAGTCAGCATGGAGAAGGTGGGCTGAAGGGCCTGTTTCCATGCTGTACAGCTCTGACTATAAAGGAATAAAGAGCAGGGCATTATCCCTTTGGGTCCATTCTACCATTTATGGCTAATCTGTGACCCACTTTGTAATTCTTAATACTTTTACCAGCACCTATTTATAAATTTCAACAGGCCCGGCATCCACTGCCTCTTGAAGACCAGATTCCAGATTTCCATTATCCATGTGTAAAAAGCTGCTTCCTGCTTTCACTGTAAAATGGCAAGCAGTAAGTTTACAGTCTTGGTTTAAATTCTTTCCCTGAAAAGGAAAATGATTTACTGTATTCATTCCGTCAAATCCCTGAAAACCTCAACTAGGTTGCTATTTACCTTCTACATTCTGGTAAAAACAAACCCAAGTTTACACAACACAGCTTTATGATTTAACGATTTAAATCCTAGAATATTTCGAGTGAATCTGCTACATCAGTTCTGCAGTGCCTGAAATTAAATGCAGGTACAAGTGTGGATTCTGAGCATTGTGTTAAACAATTGAGGCTTCACTTCCTCATGTTTGGATTCCATTTCCCTTGAGGTAAAGGCAGACATTCCACCACATATTGTGATTTGTTCTTGCAAACGTGCATTAGCTTCTATTGTTGGTGTCTGAGATGCTTTAAGAGCTCCGCAATGCCTGGACTTTCTCCATTAAGAAAACATTCCAATTAATCATTCTTGGGTCCAAAGTGGATGATGTCATTCGTCCTCAAAGAGCATCCAGCAGTTTAGATTGATTTATAGATGAAGTAAATGGCGGTAGAAGGCATCACAGTGGCGCAGTGGTAGAGTTGCTGTCTTATAGACGGGGTCCGATTCTGACTACGGATGCTGTCTGTGCGAAGTATGAATGTTCTCTCTGTGACCCTGTGGATTTTCTCCGATTTTCTCCGGGTGCACTGCTTTCCTCCCACACTCTAAAGACATACAGGTTAGTAGGTTAATTGATTTCTGCAAATTGTAAATTGTCCCTAGTGTGTAGGACAGTGCTCGTGCGCAAAGTGATTGGTGGTGGGTGCGGACTCGATAGGCCGAAGGGCCCGTTTCCATGCTGTGTCTCTAAAGTCTAAATACTGTCCCCTGCTGTCAGTATCTTTAAGATTTCCTCGCCCAACAAATTCATGGCAGTTGATGGTGGATTTGATGAGCCAAATTGCTTCATTCTGCTCCTACACCTTATGAACTTATGAAATGTTAACCCTGCTTCCTTCACTATAGATGCTGCCTATTCTACTGAGTATTCCCTGCATTCTCCTCTTCATTTCTGAGGTGTGCTAGCTGAGGACTGGAAAACTGCAAATGCCATATACCCTTCTTCAAATTGAGGGTGTAATGATTAACCCAGTAACTATAGTCCAGTCAGTCTAATTTGGTGAGAGAAGATTTCTATATGCAATAATCAGGGACATGATTTACAGTCACTTATGGAAGTTCAGATTAATTGGACAATGCCAACACAGATTTATTAAAGCAATTCATGTTTAATTAAATTGATAGATTGTTTTTGATTAAGTAAGTAAAAGGATTTAAAAGGAAATGCAATTGCTGTTGTATTTATGGATTTCCAAATAATATTTCATAAGATGATGCTGCTGATACAGCTGTTGCCTTACAACGCCGAAGACCTGAGTTCGATTCTGACCTCAGATGCTATCTATGGAGAGTTTGCATGCTCTTCCTGAGATCACGTAGGTTTTCTCTGGGTGCTCTGGTTTCCTCCCATATCCCAAAGATGTGCGGGTTTGTAAGACAATTGGCATCTGTGAATTGCCCTTAACGTGGATGAGAATGCAGGGTAAAATAGAGCTAGTGTGAATGGGTGATTGATGGCTTGGACTTGGTAGGCCAAAGGGCCTGTTTCCATGCCACATCTATAAATACATAAATGAGAGGTGCCACATAATGGGGTTGCCATTATGTGCTTGAAGGCCATGGAACAAAAGAAGATGTAGCACAGCTCATAGAAAGGGTGCACAGGTAGACTTGGGTGTACAGGCCAAAATTTCTAATTTGTAGGTAAACAATACTTGGAGCCATGGTGAACTCTGAGAAGGATAACAAAACTTGGAGAATGGGTATATTGGTGACACATTCATAGAATAGTCCCTTTGGCCCAAAATGCCCACTCTGAACTAGATGTCAAGTTAAACTCATCTTTTCTACCTGCACGTGACCCAATTCCCTCCTTCACATAAAATGCTGAAAAAGGGTGGTGTTACATCTTGGAAGAACAAAAAAAAAAGAAACAATGTAAATTAGAAAGCATAATTCTAAAAGGGTAAATTAACAGTGATCTGAGTGTTCATATACCTCATATCATCCTGATAATTTCCCCTTTTTATTGTTGAAAGTGTCAAGGCAAATTGAAAAGTGTTAAGAATGCATATAAGACATGGGTTTTGTAAATAAATGCAGAAAATACAAGAGTAAAGAAGTCATGTTGAACCTTTAAAAAAATATTTATTCAACTGCATTTGGAGTTTATGGCCAGTTCTGGTCTCGGCTCTGTAGAAAAGATATAAAGACTTAGGACATGGTGCAGATGATTCCCATAATGATGGGCTACATGTTAGGTGAATAAACTGAAGTAGCTGAGTTCTTCATGAAACAGCAGAGGTTGTTAAGGGATCTGATATGATATTTAAAATCATGAAAGCATAGGCAAAGAAGGACTTCCATTAGAAGGGGGAAGAAACCAGGGTACAGAAGATGTAGGTTAATGACGAAAGAACCAAAAGTGACATGAATATTTTTTTTTACACATCAAGTGCTGAGGGTCGGGAATGCACCGACAGGGATAGTAATGGAACCAAATTTCATTGCAGTCCTCCGAGCAAAGCTGGATAAGAATCGTAAATGAAGAAATTCTATGCTCCATTCTACATAGAAATAATGAGAGCACAGGGAAGTGTAATAAATTGCTTTTTCGTGGAACTATTGTGGGACAAAATGAACTGTTTGCCTCCTTCCGTGCTGCGACCATTTGTGATTCTGTTTTGGATTTCAAGCATCTGCATTATTTGGTTTTGAGAATGTACAACCCAAACACCTTGAGCAGGATGTTAGTTTATTATGATAGCAAGGTTGCTTAAATACTTGACTAGTGATGCAGAAATTAGGGTGAATACCCCAATTCAATGTTTTTAAATAGTTAGGATAAGACTGGCCCAAAAATTGGAGCCTTAAATTGAGCAAGCCAATTTTGATGGAATTTGATAGAAGTTAGTGTCATAGTCATACAATGTTACAGTGCAGAAACAGGCCCTTGAGCCCAACTTACCCACACCCGCCAACATGTCCCTGCTACATTAGTCCCACCTGCTCGCATTTGGTCCATATCCCTCCAAACCTGTCCTATCCATGTACCTGTCGAACTGTTTCTAAAAATGTTGGGATAGCCTCTGCCTCAACTAACTCCTCTGGCAGCTTGTTCCATACACCCACCACCCTTTGAGTGAAAATGTTACCCCTCAGATTCCTATTAAATCTTTTCCCCTTCACCTTACACCTATGTCCTCTGGTCCTCGATTCACCTACTCTGGGCAAAAGACTCTGTACATCTACCCGATCTATTCCTCTCATGATTTTATACACCTCAATAAGATTACCCCGCATCATCCTGCGATCCAAGGAATAGAGTTTCAGTCTACTCAACCTCTCCCTATAACTCAAACCCTCTAGCCCAGGCAACATCATTGTAAATCTTCTCTGTACCGTTTCCAGCTTGACAACATCATTCCTATAATACGGTGCCCAGTACTGAACATAATACTCTAAATGCGGCCTCACCAACGTCTTATACAACTGCAACATGACCTCCCAATTTCTATACTCAATACTCTGATCGATATCCCTCCAAACCTATTCTAACCATGTACCACTCCAAATGTTTTAAAATGTTGTGATAGTACCTGCCTCAATTGCCTCCTCTAGCAGCTCATCCCATATACCTATCACGCTTTGTGTAAAAAATTTGCCCCTCAGGTTCCTATTAAACTTTACCTCCCCCCCCCCCCCCCCCCCCCCCCCCCCCCCCCCCCCCCCCCCCCCCCCCCCCCCCCCCCCTCAAGCCTTCAAATCCTGGCAATATCCTTGTAAATCCTCTCTGCATCCTTCCAGCTTAACAGCACCTTTCCTATAACATGGTGACAAAAGCTGAAAGCAGCTAAGTGTGGGCCGCACCAATGTCTTGTACAACTGTTTTATGATCTTCTAACTTCTATACTCAATATAAACTCAAATTGTTCGTGTAACTCAGTGGGTCAGGCAGCATCTCCAGAGAAAAAGAATAGGTGATTGTAATGTATTCATACATATTCATGTGTATGTTAATGAGTTGGTTTTCAATATAAGCAGGGAATGCTGGGTAATAAATCTCTCTCTCATGATCCAGGCAACCAGTGTGTAAGTCTAATTCTTCATTCTGCTGTCTGGAATATAACAGTGACGTTTTGGGTCGGTACCCTTCTTCCAACCTGAAAAGTCACCTTTTAATTTTCTCCAGAGATGCTGCCTAACCCGCTGAGTTACACCAGCATTTTCAGTATAAACCAGCATCTGTAGTTCCTTCCTACACATTCTATACTCAATACTCTGACTGATGAAGACCAGTGTGCCGATAACATTTTTGACCACCCTATCTACTTGTGATGCCACTTTCAACAAAATATGTACCTGCACTCCTCTAGATCCAAAACGGGGGCAAATGGGACTAGCATAGATGGGCAACTAGGTCGGCATCCATGTTGTATTACTCCAGACCTATGACTCTATGAGGCTAGAGTAGATTTTACAAAATCCCTGACATGAAGAGATGAAACAAACTATGAAAACTAATTATAACATTTGTAAAGGAAGCAGCCATGCCACAAAACTATGTAAATTATTACATTTTTAGTATGTGGGAGTATCATGTTTGATTCCTATTGACAAAGTAATTGTCACCTCCGAGTAAAAAATTAGCTGGAGGTAGAAAAATTAAAGGCTATGGATAAATGATGAAATAGTAATTATCGTCATCTACCCAATGAAAAGCACAACAGACAGAGGTCATAAGATGAACCACAAGAAAGAGAGGACATGAAATGAGACACAACATGCTGATACATACAGAGTGAGTCATAAGATTCTTGCAGTGCATGAAAGATGCAACGTGGCCCATTACACATTCACAAAGCTAATATGAGCTGTGTTACTGTCACAACATGAGCTCTCCGACCACTCACTAGTCCGAGAGCTCAGCCTTAGCTACAGCACAATCCGTGCGCTATCACATACTCACTGCGCCACAGAAAATGCTTTAACACACACTGCAAGTGTGGAAAATTGAACACTCACAACGTACTGTACAAGTGGCACAATGTGAGCCATAAAGTACAACTCACATTATCTGTTACAACTCAACCACAATTAAGAGTGTGAGCTATGGTACAATTACAATTTGCAGAGTACGAACCAAAGGCCAAATTAATTTATTGTTGCCTTCTTTGATGGAATTGCAATATAGTGGTATTTTTTATCATCTCCCTTCCTTTGCCTTTCTTCTGTTCCTCCTGTTCTTTTCCTGGTATTTGTAAAACATGACCTACTCACGCTGATTCATCCTACAGCATAATCTCATCAATTCCGAGTAGGCTCCGGGCTCCTCACGAGTGCAAGGACACTCTGATTGATACTGACATAGAGAAATCGCCTTTCAACTCCACTCAGTGTTGCTCACAGCTGGCTGATTCCATTCCACGTTGGCAGGGTCCAACTTTCCATCAAATTTGAGAGATTAAAACTGTGTTGATACGAATAGGCCAAGGAGCACGTTGATTGCATCTGTATACAAGGTATAATATGCAAGAGCTGTGGAAGAAAAAAAGATCTATCTCGGAACAAAACAAAATAATGCAACACAAGGATGGTCATATCCGGGTTTACAAATTAAAGCACAGTTTAGTCTTTATTTGCTCTCTCTTGGCACTAAATAATGCTACACCAGATGATCAGAATATAAACAGAAGGTCACTGATTGTGAACTTTACTGTTATGGTTATTACTGAAATAAATACCTACACTCAAAGAACATCTATCGGATTCCTTTGAGGACACCCAAAGTACTTTAAAGTCAAAGAACTACCTTTGTGGTTGCTGAATGAATGTAGGAAACATAGCAGTAAATTGGAACACAGCAAGCTCTCATATACTGCAACCAGACAATAGCTCCGTCAACCAGACAATAGTGAGAATGGTTTTAATAATGTTGCTGGTCTGGGCTACTCCACTGAACTATTTAACCAGTAATCTGAAACTCTCCCAGTACCATTTTCCACAGCAACCAAAAAATGCAAGAATGCAGACTGAAGAAGGGTCTCGACCCAAAACTTTGCCTATTTCCTTCGCTCCATAGATGCTACCTCACCAGTTGAGTTTCTCCAGCATTTTTGTCTACTTAGTTTAGTTTATAGTTTAGTTTAGAGACACAGTGTGGAAACAGGCCCTTGGGCCCAATGAGTCAGCGCCCACCAGCGATCTCCGCATGTTAACACTATCCTACACACGCACACGAGGAACAATTTACATTTTTATGCAAAGCCAATTAACCTACAAACCTGTACATATTTGGAGTGTGGGAGGAAATTGAAGATCTCGGAAAAACTCACGTGGTCACGGGAGAGAACGTACAAACTCCGTACAGACAGCACCCGTAGTCGGGATCGAACCCGGGTCTCTGGCGCTGCAAGCACTGTAGGGCAGCAACTCTACCGCTGCGCCTCAGTGCCTACTTGCTGCAGCTTAACAGGCGATAATTATACAATAATTAATTACACGATAAATTAACAGTAAAACTAAGTAACTAGGCCATAATAGTGCAGACAGAAGTACAGTGCAACCTGTATGAAGTCCATATTAGATCGTTGCTGAGTTACTTTGTGCTTAGGGTTGTGCAATGTAGTTCAAGAGCCCAATGGTTGACGGGAAGAAGCTGCCCTTGGACCTGAAGGTCACGGTTCTCAGGCTCCTTCTTCCCAATGGTGACAGCAAGAAGAGAGTGTGGCCAGGGTGGTGTGGACCTTTGATGATATTAGCTGCCTTTTTGAGGCAATGCTTCCTGTAGATCCTTTCAATGGTGGGGAGGGCAATACCTGTGGTGAACAGGGCAATGTCCACTACTTTTGTTCTTGGGCATTCCAGTTTCGGTACCAGGCCGTGGTGCAGCCAGTCAAGTATGCTCCCTACCGTAAAGAAATTAAATAGGATATTCGGAGATGTTGAACCTCCTCAAACATCTGAGGAAGTAGAGGCATTGATGTTCTTTCTTTGTGATTGCGTCAACATGCTGGGCCCAGGACTCATCTTCAGAGATATGCACGCCCAGGAATTTGAAGCTGTTGACATGTTCTCCACAGCTGTCCCATCAATGAAGCCTCATGGATGCTCAGCTTTCCCTTTCTGAAGTCAACAGCCAGCTCCTTGGTCTTGCCAATGTTGAGAACAATATTGTTGTTATGGCACCATTCACTCAGATTATCAATCTTCCTCCCATAATCTCTCACCGTTACGCATTATTTGTCAGTGAATTTAAAGGTGGCATTGGCACTGTGTCTGGCCACGCAGTCATTGAGATAGAGAGAGTAGAGCAGGGGACTGAGCACATACCCTTGAGGTGCTCCTGTGCTAATGGTCTGTGATAAGGTAGTGTGTCATTCATACTGTTTGAGGTGTGCCAGAGGAGGTCAAGGATCCAATTGCTCAGGGACAGGCAGCATCTATGGAGAAAGAAGCAGAGTTGCCTGATCAATGATCGTCGACCTGAAACATTGATCTAGTTTCACTCCCCATTCCCAAATGCAAGAGCAAACCACACCAAAAAAGGTCGCCAAACTCACCTGTGACCCTCTCCTTCTAAAAAACAACATCATAATGATAGAAAGAAAGAAAGTGCCGGATTAACTCAACAGGGCAGGCAGCATCTCTGGAGAAAAAAAATGGGTGATGTTTTTGATCGGGACCCTCCAAAGAAGGGTCCCGACTGTCACTGAAACGTCACCTATCCTTTTTTTCCAGGGGTGGTGTCTGATCTCCTGAGTTACTCCAGCACTTTGTGTCTTCCTTTGGTATAAACCAGCATCTTTAGTTGTTTGTTTCTTCACAATGAAAGATATTGATGAGAAACGTGAAGCAGAGGTGGCAGGAGAATAAAGGAAGAGCAATTGATTACAGTAAAAAATAATATAATCACATTGAATAAAAAACACGCTGAAGAAAGAAAGGAGAGCTTACAGAAACAAGTAAGTAACGAAGATTGAACCATTCAAATATTACTCCTGCTGTGAAAAGACTCAATCTACTCCCTCCATGTACGAATATCTCCTGAATTCTTTCCAGGAGAGAAAATAAATCCCATCTTGGTTTCTGAAAGAAAAGCACTCACCTTTCCCCTTATTCTATTCTAAAGAAAGAGATTGAGGTCAGTCATGTTCCATTGAGCTAAATGTAATCTGATTCATTTCTAACCCAATTTTATCTTCTCTTTCCAAACCTGTGGTCAATTTACTTTCATTTTATACAGACTGGTTTTATCGTCCTTTTGAATGCCACTGTTTCCAATAAGACTAATATTGAAACATTCTCAAGGTTCTTGGTAAATAGATATCCTTATAGAGCATTTTTTTCCTGTTCGGTCATAAGAAATTCCCGTACATTGACATTGAACGGAAAAATGGAGCATTGCCCTAGAACCATGCACTATTAGCTCCATGTTATAGAGTCACAGAATCTCAGAGAGGTGCAGCACGAAAACTAGGCCTCTGGCCCATCCAGTCCGTGCTGACCATCCACCACCCATTTACACCTAACCTATGTTATTCCCATTATTTTATTCCTGCCACATTCCCATTGACTTCTCACAGATTCTATTGCTCACCTGGACTGCAGGGAATTTGCAGTGGCCAATTAACCTTCTACCTGCACATCTTTTGGATGTGGTTGGACACCAAAGAATCTGGAGGAAACCCAAGCGGCTACAGTGAAAATATATAAATTCCACACAGAGTGCCCAAGGTCAGGATTGAACCTGGCTCTCCATTGTTGTGAGGCAGCAGCTCTACTAAATGCAAAACTATGTTTTCCCAAACTCTTACACACCCACTTCCATCTCACCAATAAGATTCATTCAGACAATCCAAGTTGATGGGATTGCAGATACCTTGTACTCTCCATAATCTTAGAAGCCACCATTTTTTAATGGTTTGATGGACTGCCTTAATTTTTTTCCTAACTCTAAGCATGCACAAAACATAGAACATAGAAAAGGGTAGCACGGGAACAGGTCCCTCATATCGCAATGTCTGTGCTGAACACAAGCATGAACATAATGCCAGGATAAACGAATCTCCTCGGCCTACACATGGTCCATATCCCTCCAGACCTTGCGTACACATGTGCCGATCCAAAAGCTTTTTAACTGCCACTACTGTATCTGCCTGGCAGCTTGTTCCAGGCTCCATCGCTCACTGTGTAAAAATACTGCCCCGCACAATCCCCTTTAAACTTTGCCCCTCTCATTTAAAGCTTTACACGATATGATATGATACGATAGAACTTCATTCATCCCCGGAGGGAGTTTGTCTGCCAATAGTCATAACACACAAGGCACACGAAAACTTGAAATTAAAATTAAATTAAAAGTGAAAAAAAAAAGAAAAAGACAAGCGACTGTTGGCTGGCACAGCGCCTTAACCGGAATGAACAAACAAACAAAAGAAACGCAGACTTATCCCCTGGGCAGAGGATTCTAAAACTAGAGTGTGTGTCCCCCCCCCCTCCACACACTGGGTCCCTCTTTGTTCTCCCGCTGTCCCTCACAGCGGTCCCCCCATACCGGGCCCTCCATTGTTCTTAACGGAGGTTTCCCCACGCCGGGTCCCCATTGTCTTTCCCTCCCCCTCTCACGCTCATCGACCGCTGATCGCGGGTCGATCGCGAGACCCCACCGCCGCTGAGGCTCCTGCTGCCGCTAATGCTCCCGCTGCATCTAGAGAAATCATTTTTCCCATGATGACCAGAAAGGATTCTTGGTTCAGAAATAGTCATTTAGTTTGGTTTAGTTTAGAGATACAGCGTGGAAACACTGAGACAACACAGTCCTACACATAATTTTATCAAAGCCAATTAACCTATAAACCTGTACGTCTTTGGAGTGTTGGAGGAAACCGGAGCATCCGGAGGAGATTGTACAAACTCCGTAGGGACAGCAAATGTGGTCAGGATCGAACCCGGGTCTCTGGCGCTGTGAGGCAGCAACTCTACCGCTGCGCCTAATATCAAGAACACAAATCAGGGCACAATCTGGTCTCTCTAAAACCCATGCTGAGCAGAAGAAGCACACAATGGGGGGTGGAGAAGACTATTAACATTTCTCAAATAAAAATAAATGTTCAGACACTATTTTGAAAAATTTGTAAATTTAAGAGAATTTTCTCATTGAATTTACTAACAGATTGCAATGAATTCATTTGGGGAAGGAATTTAAATCTTGGCTCGACCATTTCTTTGAAATAGATAAAAATGAAAAGTGTTGAGAGAATTGCTAATATCACAGCTTGTTACATTCTACAAAACGCTGCTTTGTTCTTTCACTCATACTGTTCAAACCCTTTGCTGATTTTAATCACCATTTGGTGTCATGAGGAAGCAGTGTTTGTAATTGCACGTTATATTTTAAGTTTATTTTTTCCCATGCTGTCATTTTCGCTGTATTTTCTAACTTCCTGAATGTATTAACCCTGCTCATCAATAATCTGCATTCACTTTCTGCAGGCTTTCACGCCAGCCGTTTTGTCTATTTGCCTCTGAATTAGTTCATTTCTTTCAATGTATTAATTGAGGGACATACGTCCAAACACATTGTACATCTGTGTCGTTTGTGTTCCAGAAGCTATTAAATTATTAGCTATTAATTATATTAGCTATTAAATTTAGGGGCGGCAAATGGCACAGCGGTAGAGTTACTGCCTTACAGTGCCAGACACAATCCTGACTACGGGTGCTGTCCGTACGGAGTTTTCAAGTTCTCCCTGTGACCGCCTGAGCTTTTTCCGGGTGCTCTGGTTTCCTCCCACATGCAGATTTATACCAAAGGCATGCACGTTTGTAGGTTTAAATGGCTTCTGTAGACTGTTCCTAGTATGTAAGATAGAACTAGTGTACGGGAGATCGCTGACCACCACGGACTCAGTGGGCCAAAGGGCCTGTTTCCCACCTGTATCAAACTAAACTAAAAGGTAGATGCACAGGCAGGATTAACATGACAATGTCCGCATCCTTGTGCGTGTCGACATTATTACCATCAAGTCTCTACTTTTAACCATTTCCGGACCTGAAACTTTGGCTAATCTTTGACAGATTCTTCCTGACCTGCTGAGTATTTGCGGCATTTTCTGTTTCTATTCCACTTGGTCAACAGCATTCTATATCATGGCGATTCAAAGGCTCATCTAAACACATTAAATGTTATGATCACCCCTCAGCCTCCTGTGCTGCAAGAAATAAAGTTCTACTCTGTCCAACCTCTCCCTATAGCTCAGGCCCTCGAGTTCTGGCCTCCAATATTAGCTCTAACTCCTAATAGCAACCTAAATTTGGGTCCAATATGTCAACTTGCATTGTATCCCATGGGACCTAGCTTTTTCAACCAGTCTCCTATGGTGGATTTTGTCAACAGCCTTACTGAAGTCCAGGAATAAGCAACCATACTCCTCTCATCTTTCAGATACTTTTTTTCCCCTCAATGCCCCTCTAACCCCAGTTATTTATTCTTTCATCCCCAAGACAAGAGAACTATGTTCTTCCGATTCAGTCTGGGCTGCCCGCCTCGATTGGACTTGGTCTTTTCCCACCACCAGCTCTTCACACTCCACCCTCCCCTCCTCCCCATCCCCTACTTTCTGTCTGAAAAACATCCAGACACAAAGCGTCACGTATCCTTTTCCTCCAGAGATGCTGCCTGGCACACTGAGTTAATCCAGCATTTTGTGCCTTTCCCTGGGATGCCTATAAATTGGTAAATAACTGTAATGTATATAATTTTTTCTCAGAACTAAATCTCCCCAGCCTTGAACAATATCCTTTATATCCTGTCCAGTCCTATCACCTGTTGCAGCAATATATTGACTGGAACTGTGATTCTAGCCTAACTAGCATTTCATACGGTTGAATGGTTACCTGCCTCAGCCATTAAGGGAAGGTATCTAATGTTGATTCTTAACTACACTAGCTACCTCGACCTGCAATCTTCAGGGATATGTGGGCATGTACCCCAATCCCCTCCATTCCTCCACACTACTCAGCATCCTATCACTTACAGTGCATTAGTTTTCTGGATTGAACATTACTTGCCAATTACTTTTCTGTCTTGCTGACTAGCCCATCAATATCTCCATTCACCCTACAGCTCTTTTTCTCTTGATCAACTGATTTTTTTTTGTTATCTGCAATTGTTTTGCATCATCTCCTTATTTTGCTGTGTCATTGAAATATGACACAGACATTAGGAGACATGGCTCAGCAAGAACCCTGCTGCAAACACACTTTGAGTTATGAAGCATGTCAACCAACATGCGTCGTTTCCTGCCACTTGTAGGACTAATTTTAGAGATACTCTTGGAATTAGGAAGAGTTTTATACCAAATAAACGCTTGAGCACTGGAGTGACCTCCATGCCAAAAAATCTCTTGAGCAATGGAGGCACAAGGAACTGCAAATGCTGGTTTACCAAAAAAAAAGGCACGGAGTGTTGGAGGACCTCAGCCGGTCAGGCAGCATCTATGGTAAACCTGGATGAATGATGTTTCGGGTCAGTACCCTTCTTCAGACACCGGAAAGCAATAACTTTAAAATGAGCCTGGAAATAAGAAAATCACAATTTGCCTAAATGAGACTCTGCTTGGAGAACTATAAATAATTATGGTCTCCTTTTCCAAGAAAATATGTGGTTGCTATGAAGCAACTGAAGTGGACTTGTTCCTGGGAGATGGTTCTGTGCGATGAGGAGATTGAGGAGCAGGCTAGACCTGCATCAGAGCCATGGGATCATATAGCATGGAAATAGGCCAGTCAGCCTCTCTCATGCCGACCAACATGCCCCAACTTCCTCATGCCAACCAACATGCTCCACGTTCTTGCATTGGTCCATATTTCTTTAAACCTATCCTATCCATGTACCTGTCCAAATCTTTTGTAAAAGTTTAGAGGTTGGCAGAATGAGGGATATCCTTAAAAGGCATGAAAAGGTAGAAGAGGGAGTCTTCTAGAAAATGGGATGACAGTGTCAAAATGAAACTGGAATGGCATGGTGCCACAGCGGTAGAGTAGCTGCTTACAGCACCCGACATCTGGGTGCCATCCCGACTATGGTGCTGTCTGTATGGAGTTTCGTACAACCTCCTTGTGACCACGCGAGTTTTCTCCGGGTGTTCTGGTTATCTCTCACACTCCAAAGGCATACAGGTTTGTAGGTTAATTGGCTTTGGTAGAATTGGTTAAATATGGTTAAATTGTCCCTAGTGGATATGATAGTGCTAGTGTACGGGTCATCCAAGTCACGTCAGGTAAGAGGGAACTTGTGATGTTTCAGCGTATATCAGAAAATAAAGTGAATGTAAAGAACAACAGGTTCAAAATTAGTAGTTTAAGAAGGAACTGCAGATGCTGGAAAATCGAAGGTAGACAAAAATGCTGGAGAAACTCAGCGGGTGAGGGTTTCGACCCGAAACGTTGCCTATTTCCTTCTCTCCATAGATGCTGCCTCACCCGCCGAGTTTCTCCTTCAAAATTAGTAGCTTCAGCCACAACATACATCCATCCTTAAAAGGTGGTTGGTGTGGTATGAATAAGGCTTTGACAAGTTAGCATGTTGGCCTTTCACCTGTGGGATTTGGGCTCTGAATTTAGCCAGACTAATGGAATGAAAGTCTGCTCAGTCCAACAGCAATTAGTGGGATACTAACTGAAATGTGCTCAGCAGATTTAGGAATTCTTACTGTGTTAAATTCCAAAGTACAAAATTCCTGTGATTTTACTATCTTCAGAGAAACATAGAATAATACAGCAAGGAACGAGATGATTTAGTCACTGAACTTGTGCCAACTATTCCCACACCCCTGCTATTTACCCCATTCATGGAGACTATTTTTCTTCAAAATGTCATCCAATTCTCCTGTGAGGTTATTATTGAATCTGCTTCCACCAAGTTTTTTTTTGGTAGTTTTTCCCACATCATAGTAATTCACTGTCTAAACGTTACATTTGTCAAATTCCCTCTGGTACTTAAACCTATGTGTTCTGATTACAGGGTCCCTGCTGTAATATTTCTCTCTATTTGCACTATCAAAACCATTCATTACTTTAAGAACCTTTCCCAAATTTCCTATTAACCTTTCCATTGTGGACATAACCTAGTTTCTATATTCCGTCCAAGAAACCAAAGCCTTTCATCCAACCTCCCATTGTAAACTCTCCCACCCTTTCTGCTCCAATGACACCTTCACTGAAACACAGACATAATATTGGTCACAAAACAGCACCTGGAGCCTCACCTAAGAAGAGCATCATTTTGTTTATTTTCCCTTTATCTACGTATAAAGCTAAGGATGTGCATCCCTTATCCATGCTTTGCCCTGCCATCTTCAATGGTAGCTGAGTTTACCTCT
Organism: Okamejei kenojei; assembly: GCA_035221665.1. Lineage (NCBI taxonomy): Eukaryota > Metazoa > Chordata > Chondrichthyes > Rajiformes > Rajidae > Okamejei > Okamejei kenojei. The sequence goes on along the minus strand of CM069131.1, from coordinate 50,159,732 downwards.
GGTTTCTCTGTTCCTATATCACATTCTAATTGTAATACTTAATAGTAAGATTAAACGAGAACTTACCAGTTCGAAGTTTGATCGTTATTTTATGAGGAGTAACGATGAGGGATTACGTGAAGAAGCCCCGCCTGGCGCTGGAACGGCATACTTCAAAGCAGCGGCATGAAAAACACAGAACATAATAGCCGGAGTAAGATAGTAAGGCTCAACATAGATTTAGAACCACCAGATGATCATTTATTTTATGAGGGTCGGGAGTGGAGGGCACGTAATCCCTCATCGTTACTCCTCATAAAATAACGATCAAACTTCGAACTGGTAAGTTCTCGTTTAATCTTACTATTTTACTTCGGAGTCACGTGAGTGACTACGTGAAGATTTTGAAGCTTTCTGTGTTTTTCATGTCGTAGACTCCTTCCATACGACACTCTGGCTCACACAACACAGTAATGAGCAAAATAATACATTTTTTCCCCCAAACATTGCCTCAAGTTATGTGATAAATTATTTCACATTATAAAAGAATAAAAGTAATGCCTTTTCTATTGAAAGGCAAGTTTATCACAAAATATCAATTGATATATATAATTTGATGGTATGAACAAAGCAACAATTATAGAGAACCGAACACTCCATGTCCAATCGTGACACAATGACTGATTTCATTTAATTTAATATTTATTTTACACCCTCCTGTGGCCTTGCATCTTTGCTCGAGTGGCTCATCCTGTGCCATTCCTGTGAATGTATCTACCTCCTTAACAGAGTAATTTTCCACATTTCAGTGTCTAGTTCCACTGAGTGTTATTCAATGTTTAACCATCTAGAATACATTTCTCTAGAACAATCAGTTTTACTGAACCTAATGTGGTTTTTTGTGTGTAATAAATAGTGCTGTCTCATTACCACAGAGACTCTTAGTTACTTTAACATATTTCATCAATGTTCACACACACACACACACACAATTTAAGGCCGACAGGATATGCTTATAGGTTTACCTTGGTTCCAGCTCTTCTTGGTCTGCTTTGTTTGGTAAATTCATAAACATATATGATAATGTAATCTGTATCCACATACAATTATAACATAATATTTACAATATTTGCACTCTTATCTTGATACTAAAGTCATCAGCATTATTACTTACAATGTTAACTTTTTTGAATCATTGATAGAACTGGAGTCCATTGCCTAAAGCAATTCAGGACTATATTGATCTCCAGACTTATGTATGGCAATTTTGGACAGATTATATATATATATATATACATATATATCCCTTTTCATATCGGGATTTTACGAATGAACCTGATAACTGCTTGGTTAGTATATTGTCCGTAAATAGGACGAAAACACTCTGAGCCCTATTATTGGCTCTATCAATTAGATACTCAGAAAAAATGCAATCCACAAGAACTCACATATATCTAATATGACAAATAATTTTATTGTATACACAGACTTCCAATTTCTTATAAAATATTGTTGTTTTTTTTTCCTATTTCTGCAAATTGCAGGTATAACACTTCTTTATACATAATTATTTTATTGTTATGTTGTTATATTAGTTAAACATTCATAGACTTCTTTGACCATTAAACTATTGTAATGGTCTGATCAACCTGCAGATAGTCAATTCATATTTTCATATTATGGATGCCTTTGTACAACAATAAATTACTGCAACTATGAATCATCACAAGTGGTTCAACATCACTCAATATTTATGAAAACCATGAAGGATCCGTTTTGGACCACCAAAATGCGTCTGGCAGTGTTTTGCTATATTTTCATCAGACACTGCCCTATCAGACAAAAATGAGGAACATAAACAAACATTTTTCCTCATGTAATTGAGAGAAAAGCATCCACCTTTCCTGTTCTTGGTTTACCCACGAGAACATTTGAAAAATCGGTTATGTAATCTGTATACAACCAGATTAATCGTAAGTAATCCATATTAATGACAATGTATTTTCCCCCCTTAATGTGTTGTCTGTGATAACATTGTCTCTTTCTTAGAGATAAACAGCTGGACTAAACATTTTAGAATATGCCACATCTGTTTACTCAGATAATCACATGATTATTATTTTACTTATCTTATGTGATTTAATATACGCCACAGCCGTGGTATTGTACACCTTGATATGACATGGACACTTCCATAATAGAACAATCGATATTTAATCCATAATTCTATAATTATAATTCAATAATTTATACAAATGTTTGGAGAATTTCTTAGGACAATTCATTTGCATTTACCTGGTATTATTGTCCGTAGTCCCAACAAAGAGACGTATAAATTATCTTTATAAGAATAGATAATATTTTTATCTTACACAAATATTCACAGAAGTTGTCCATCATCTGTTAATACTTGCTTCAGCTTGCAACAGCTGCTAAGCTTATAGTTGAAGCAACTTGTGAACCCCTTTTTTTTTATTTTTTAAATCCATTACTTTAATAATGATAATGTATCATTTGGTATTGGCATAAACCTCTCACAGAGGCATACATATTCTTATAATCTTCTGTATTTCTTCTTTTGGAGCTTTATTACTCTTACCTAGGCTCCTTTTCTAATGGAGGGACAAAGTATGTCAACAAAACCATAAGACATATTTGTATCATGGAACAATTTTCCCCCTCTTATGGTGCTGAATTACTCCTAAATCCAGAATAGTAATTTATGAATATTTATGAATGCCTAAAACATAGGCTTTATGTGATGGGTCATGTCTTTGCCTTTCAACAGACTTGTAATTGCAGCACTAATTTGCAGCTGACTCTAATTTAAATGTGATCAAGATAACCATGACCATGTCCTCATTAGTGCAAGTGCTGATCTTATCAGTGCAATTGTTCTTCCAGTATTCTGTTTAACAGCCTTAAACTGGATTTTATCCTTTAGACAATGTTTTAACTTGCACTGTTTGACCCATTTTAATTAATTTCAAGCACCTGTAATATTTGATTAACACTTTGTTAATAACAACTGTATTTCAATGTTGAAGATGTTCCATTTTAATAAAATGTTCTTACACTGTGAAAGTGTATATAAAATGATGTTTTGTATGGTTTATACCATCACATCTGTACACTGAGGTAATTTATAATATATATATGTACGTACCCCTTGTTTATTGGAGTTACTTTTGGGTGCAAACCTAAAATCAAATTTTTACGTTTTCTTATACAGGTGAACCAATCCTTTCTATAATTTTTTGTAGTCCTTAGTTATATTAAATTAATGATCATAATACACCTGTAATCCCCCACAATCGGAGATTTCATGAATTTATTTTGTAATAGTTGTTTGTACCTCTTCCACGTACTTCAGGCCTTCTTTTCCCAATTATATGGGTTCGGATAAGGCTATGTTTGATTATGTTTATTTATCATTCTTCTGCCTTAGTTTTGATCCATTATCTGATCTTTATATTGGATAATAATTTTTTCCCCCCAAAGTTTAAAGAGCAATAGTCTGTTCTTTTGTAATCAATACTTTGAATAATCATAAGGCAGGTTTTATTCCATAATAATCAGGATTTTAACATAACCTGATTTGATCTGCAAATCTAGAGTGCAGATTTGGTCCCTAAATATTATATATTTCTTCCCAATGAGCTCCACAAACTGATGGCAATTAATTTTCCTTTAAATGTATTGGTTATTTTTGCACAATATTTTATTTGTTTTCCATTGAATGGAAATGCCATGCACCAGTTTGAAATACTTTTAAAATCGTATTTCCTTATATCTCATCTAATTGAGACATGGATATCATAACCGGATTCACCGTTGATATCTTTATAACTTAAAAGTTTTATCATATTCTGCTGTTTCACTATAACAGCTTTGGTGAGGCGAACATTTTTTTTTTTTTTTCATATTTATTTTTCATGGTCTCACTCATATATTCAGGTATCAAACCTAGTACACTTATATATATTTTTGTGCTGAAGTGTACTTAAATAAAACATAAAAAGTTTTATTATTATTCTGCTGTTTTAATCATAACAGCTTTAGTGAGAGACCAATTAATTTTTGTTTTCCATGGTTATTTTCCATGGCCTCACTTCTTATTCAGGTGTTGTACTTACACCTGTATATATATATATATATATATATATATATATATATATATATATATATATATATATATATATATTATTTTTTATTTTTTTTTTTTACTGGTGCTGTGGTGGGTACTTCATGACCAGCCACCACTATCAGTGCATTTTTAGGGTCAGTTTTCCATTTTATTTTTACTGCCCTTATTACTCCTGAGTTTTTCCTCAAGGAGACTACATTCAAATATCTGAGGTAGATATTCCCACCATATTTCATCATATATATTAATATATGAAACCCCTTTAGGGTAGGTTAGGGAATGTTTGGGGCCTTTTAACCCTTTTTGGCTTGAATTCTTTATTTACTTTATTTTTATTTTTGGAATCTTTTTTTTTTTTTTTCCCATTATTTTTTCAAGCCATAACCTTTTTTAGTCTGAAGGCCTATTATTGAATTTTTTTAATTATGGCCTTTCTGACTTTATAAAATTCCCCCCTCCCCCCCCCCCCCCCCCCCGTGCCAAAAGTTTGTGGAGCGACTAAAAAATCTTTCTAACGTAATTTTGACGGCCACCGGTATCGGAACCGGCTCCGTAATCTCCCATTCCGATCGCTCCCCTTAGGACGTTCTTTTTTAAAACTCCGTTGTTTTTCAACTTATTTTTTACTTTTAAATTAGTTTTAAATTCTGGTATTCAATACCAGCCATGGAGTTTTTTAGACCCTGAAAGTGTTTTTCCCCTGCACTTACCTGCGGGCCCGTACCTACTGCTGTCGAGGAGCTGCCTCTGCAGCTCTTGCTCTGCCGTCAGCTTCGACGTAATGCCGTTCCAGCGCCAGGTGGGGCTTCTTCACGTAGTCACTCACGTGACTCCGAAGTAAAATTCATATTGCTTCTCCTAATTGTTCCTGTCAATGAATAACAACAATTCCCTAATTTAAATGTAAAGAGAAACAGTTAACTTCTCAGGTCGGAGACTCTTCACCAGTTCTTTTTCTACGTTAATTACCGCTGGGGTGTAAACTACAATGTTTCAAGCATTTTCAGTTTGCATTTTCTATTTCCAGCATCTGCAATTTTTCTTTTATTTTTTCCAGTAGTCTGAATGTACATGAATTGAAAGCAATTGAACATGAGTAAGTTTATTAATTTACATTTGTCCAAATACAAATTTCGTGCAGAACGTTTACATGATAGAAGGAAAATATCACATAGAGAGACTTGCTTTAGTTTAGTTTAGTTTAGTTTTGTTTAGAGATACGGCGCAGAAACAGTCACTTTGGCCCATGGAGGCCGTGCTATCCAGCGATCCCTGTACTCTAGCCGTATTTTACAATTTTACCAAAGCCAATTAACCTACAAAACTCTACGTCTTTGGAGTGTGGGAGGAAACTGGAGCACTTGAAGAAAACCCAAGGGGGTCACGGGGAGCACGTGCAAATTCTGTACAGACAGAAAATGGATAAGTGACATTTTAGGTCAGGGCTATTCTTCAGATGGAATGTGGGGTGGGGGGAGGGGTGGAGAGTGGTAAACAAAACTGGGAGAGAATGGGGCAGATTTTGCATTTGAGGAAAGCCTCTCCCCATAATGACCTCACATCACCTGGGATTTTCAACATCCTGGTCATGTTGTTAATTAGTGATACAGACAGGTCTCTCTACAAAAGAGCAGCCCCCATCAATGCTGCTACTAATTGATCACAAAAGAGAAGATTTTCATCTCTTGGTAAACACAAAAGCTCTCTCTGAAATATTTAAAAGATTTTGACGGATTATTTGGATAAATTACAGCACTTAAATATTGTGGACTGCATTTACTCTGATAAGAGCCACAATATTAGCTCTCCAAGGGTTGTTGTTTATGATGAGCAAATATCAGAGTGCGTTGATGTACGCTAATGTACATTCACTTGCGTGCAAACGTAATCCACATATTTTACATAAAGCTACATTTAACTGAAAATATCACATGGGGAACATTCCCCTTTGCTCTACATAAATTAGAAGTCTAAATATCTCTCTATAATAGGTTAATTTCACAATATGTATCCCTCTCCATATCTTGCATAGTCACAACTTGAGATCTGCAATATCCAAGATTAGTGTTAATTGGCACTGCCAATAGCAGAACTGCCAATGTCCTGATATTAATTTTTGGTAGTATTTCCCACATCATATGATCAAACCTGCTATCAGTCCAAGTCATTATTTTGAATGTGAGAGGCGTTGATTCCATCTGTGTGTTGCTGCTTTCCATTGTGCATACAGCGTGGGCCCAGTGATGGATATGATAGGCTTTTCTGCTTGTCATTGTGAATTAATTTGGAACAGTCAGGAGGAGGCATTTTTAACACTTGGACTTGAAAATTGTGCCAAATCTGGCAACTCTTGTTTTCCGTCTTAGTGTACTATTTCTATACACTTGTACACTGCGCCTTTTTAAGGCAGAGGTAGATAGGCTCTTGATTAGTACAGGTGTCAGAGTTTATGGGGAGAAGGCAGGTGAATGGGGATAGGAGGGTGAGATCAGCCATGATTGAATGGCAGAGTAGACTTGATGGGCCGAATGGCCTAATTCTACTATTCCGTATGACCTTATGAGGAGGGAGTCTGAGTAGGAACAGAGGGTCGGTAAGCAGACCGACTGCAGGAGGCGAGTGCGCTGCTGGAGGACCTGCAGCAGCCTGGGGCTCGGCTGGACCGGGCCCCGCTCCAAAAGGCTGAGCGAGTGAACCAGACATGATCTGCAGCTGCACCGAGCAGCAGGGGACACCAACGGCTACGCTCGGCCAGGTCTGACCTTGCAACATTGCCAGGACAACGGGCCTTTATGGCCAGGATAATAAACTCTGTGCTTACAACACCTGGACATGAAAATGGCGCCAAATCTGGCAATTTTGGAAACCATAGATTTTTTTTCCCAGTGGAAATAGTGTCATTTCCCCAAATAAACTGCATTAATGGGAGATAATTACACATAAATATTGTATGTAAGGGTAGCACATTGGCACAGTGGTAGATATGCTGCCTTTCAGTGACAGAGACTAAAGGGCCTGTCCCACTTAGGTGTAATTTGTGCGTCAGGCACGAGGCGTGCAAGGATTTTGAGAATCCCAAAATCCTGGGGCGCCAAGCGCGACCACGCGTCACTATCTACGTCACCACGTCTCACCATGCACCAAGCGCGCGTAATGCACGCCATGCGTCGTGACGCGTAAATGATGTCACGTAAGTGACGAGCAAATAACGCCCAAGTATGACAGGCCCTCATGGTTGTATCCTGGCTCTGGGTGCTGTCTGTGCAGAGTTTGTACGCTCTCCTGTGACTGTGTGAGTTTCCTCCGGCTTCAATAGGCAGTACAATGGTGCAGCCGTAGGTTTGCTGCCTTACAGCCCCAGACACCTGGGTTTGATCCTGACTAAGGGTGCTGTCGGTACGGAGTTTGTATGTTCTCGCTGTGACTGCAGGGGATTTCTCCGGTACTCCAGTTTCCTCCCACACTCCAAAAACATATGGGTTTGTAGGTTAATTGGCATCAGTAAAAATTGTAAAATTGTCCATAGTGTGTAGGATAGTGTTAGTGTACAGAGTGATCGCTGGTTGGTGTGGATGATGTGGACCGAAGGGACTGTTTCTGAGCTGCATCTCTAAAGTCTAAAGTCTTTCTCAACATAGCGATGTGGTCATGAAACTTGATTGTCATGAGTATAAATCAACTGTCCCCACAATGGCTGGCTACAGCATGCTTACTGTGTACCAATGTGGGCACACCAATGTAATCTTCTGCGCTCACTCTGATCGCCTAAGATCAAAGGGAACTTATTCAAAGGATTTTTTTTCCTCAAGCAAGCATTCTCTACAATACTCGACTGCGAAACTTAACCCTGTTAGTAATTCCTTCAAGGGCTTTATTTGCATCGCGCTGTTACTTTTGCACAACGCATGTACCAAAGGCAAAATACAAAGTGCTGGAGCAACTCAACGGGTCAGGCAACATCTGGGCACGGAATGGACAGAAGACATTTCTAGTTGGGACCTTCCTTCAGACTGATGAGTCCAACCCAAAATGTCACCTGTGCATTCCCTCCCCAGATGCTGCTCGACCTGCTGAGTTCTTCCTGCATTTGCATTTTGCCAAAGATTCTATCATCTGCACCTTCTTATGTCTCACGCACAAAAGGCCTGTCTACAGTATTTTAACCAAATCATCTATACTATTACTAAAACTCTCATCTTGACCACTTCCGGTTTGCGGTTTTTTAAATTTGCGCAAAAACGGTAACTTATATCGCTAGGATCTTTTCGCCACCTTACTCACCATTCTCCTCTGCTCCAAGCGCACTAAGTTTTGTTCCAACCGGTGAAATATTAGAAAGGTTATGAAGGTTGAAAAAAATTGTGAGATCAGCAGATTGGTCTTCTCTCCTGTCAGTCACAATGAAGGTAAAGCCCCTTCCAGCACCCACAGAGAATAAATCCCCGGAGGCAGGGCTGAGTCCGTGAGCAGCATGAACCGGGAGCTGTTAAGTTGAACCGGAAGCCTCTGAGTGAAGTTGAAGTGGGACCGGGAGCTGCTGCGTGAGACCGAAAGCTGAAGGTGCGGGATGAGCAGAGTGCGAGCTGTGTCTGCTGCGACCACCCCACCTTCCTATACTCAAATCCCCCCTCCCCCCCACACCCCACCTTCCCCACACCCCCTCTTCCCCATACCCCCTTCCCCAAACCCCCCTCCACACATGCCCCCTTCCCTCCATCTCCCCTCCCCACACCACCCTTCCCTCCATCCCCCTTCCTCCACCCCCCCTTCCCCCACCCCCCCTCCCCCACCACACCCCCTCCCCCCACACACCCCCTCCCCCACACACCCCCTCCACCACACCCCCTCTCCCCAAACCCCCTCCACACACACCCCCTCCCCACACCCCACTTCCCTCCACCTCCCCTTCCCCCACCCACCCCTTCCCCCACACCCCCCCTTCCCCACACCACCCCTTCCCCACACCCCTCCTCCCCCACAACCCCCCTTCCCCCTCTCTGAAAGATTGCTTTGGGGGAGCGGGTTTTGTTGCAGGGAACAGGTGAGTGGTGGAATATTGCATTGGAGAATGAGTTGAGTTGGGGCGACCAGGCCTCCCATGACAGGGACCCAACGGGTCCCACTTAGTCTAGTTAACCAATGAAAAACATGCAAACTCATTAACCACTGTGCCAAAAAAATCAAAGCAGATCATAAATTTCCTAGTAGCCTTTAGACATTAGAGGGACAGCGTGGAAACAGACCCTTCGGTCCACTGAGTTTACCCCGTACACAAGCACTATCCTACACACTAGGGACAATTTACAATTTACAGAAGCCAATTAACCTACACAGCTTCACATCTTCGGGTGTGGGAGGAAACCAAAGCACCTGGAGAAAACCCACGGCATCACAGGGAAAACGTACAAACTCCGTACAGTCAACATCTGTAGTCAGGATCAAACCCGGGTCTCTGGTGCTGTAAGGCAGCAACTCTACCGCTGCCTCACTGTAGCTCATCTTCCAGTTTCTCTGCCATAAATTGCTGAAGGAATAATGGAACTTTGTATTCTCACATTTCAAGAAGCATGAAGATGTTTTGGTCCTTGAGGTACATATTCAGCCACGACATAACAACCTGACTCCTGTACTTCTGAGCAGGCCATCGATAGCTTCCTGAGATTCTTGATCCGTAGCAACCACAGTCCATCTTGCTCAACCCTGAAAGGCGTGTAGATATATTCTGGGACCTTGGAATGGGTAAAACAAGGCAGTTGGCTCTAGAAGATGAAATTGGTGCTGAAATTATATTCTTTCCAATAGGACGATTCCAAATAGTTTGAGAAATCCCAACATCTATTAGTATTTCATCTTCATGTCAGCATGACATCAATAGAAAAGATAGACACAATGTTCTGGAGCAACCCAACAGGTCAGGCAGTATCATGAATGAACCCATTCTTTGTGTCCAGAGATGCTGCCTGACCCACTGAATTACTCCAACACTTTGTGTCTATCATTGGTTTAAACCAGGATCTGCAGTTCTTTGTTTCTGACATCAATAGTACTCTGGTCTCAGGAAAGCTCAAGAATTTTGTGTGGGAAGGAACTGCAGATGCTAGTTTACATTCCCTCCCCTTCCCCTCCCCTTCCCAGCTCTCCCAGCCTACTGTCTCTGCCTCTTCCTTTCTTCCCTCCCCCCCCCCCCCTCATATCAGTCTGAAGAAGGGTCTCGTCCCGAAACGTCGCCTATTCCTTCTCTCCAGAGATGCTGCCTGACCCGCCAATTTACTCCAGCATTTTGTGTCTATCTAATCGGAGGAATTTTATGTTTTAAAAAGCATTGACAATTTAGAGGTTACAGAAAAATGCTGGAGAAACTCAGCAGGTTAGACAGCATCTGTGGAGCGAAGGAATAGGCGACGTTTCAGGTCGAGACCCTTCACAGACTGAAGTGGGGGAGAGGGAAAAAGAAAGGAAGAGGCAGAGCAGTGGGCTGTGGGAGAGCTGGGAAGGGGAGGGGAAGGAGGGAGAAAGCAGGGACTACCTGAAATTGGAGAAGTCAATGTTCATACCGCTGGGGTGTAAACTAGCCAAGCAAAATATGAGGTGCTGCTCCTCCAATTTGTGGTGGGACTCACACTGGCCATGGTGGAGGCCCAGGACAGAAAAGTCGGTTTCGGAATGGAAGGGGGATTGAAGTGCTGAGCCATCGGGAGATCAGGTTGGTTATTGCAAACTGATCAGAGGTGTTGGGCGAAGCGATCGCCAAGCCTGTGCTTGGTCTCACCGATGTAGAGCAGTAGACACCTGGAACAGCGGATGCAATAGATGAGGTTGGAGGAGTTGCAGGTGAACCTCTGCCTCACCTGGAAAGACTGCTTAGGCCCTTCATCCAAGGGGGGAGGTAAAGTGACAAGTGTAGCATTTCCTACAGTTGCAAGGGAAAGTACCAGGGGAGGCGTGGTTAGGGTGGGAAGGGACGAATTGACCAGGGAGTTACGGAGAGAATGGTCTCTGCGGAAAGCCGATGGGGAGGAAATGGGAAGATGTGGCCAGTGGTGGGATCCCGTTGGAAGTGGCGAAAATGTCGGAGGATTATCTGTTGTATGTGATGGCTGGTAGGTTGGGAGGTGAGGACAAGAGGGACTCTGTCCTTGTTACGAATGGGGAGACGGGGAGTGAGAGTGGAGCTACGGGATATAGAGGAGACCCTGGTGAGAGCCTTATCTATAGTCAAAGAGGGGAACCCCCTTTCCCTAAGGAATGAGGACATCGGTCTAGTTTGGAACACCTCATCCTGGGTGCAGATGCGGCGTAGACGGCAGAATTGGGAGTTGGGGATAGAGTCCTTACAGGAAGAAGGGTGGGAAGAAGTGTAATCCAGATAGCCATGGGAGTCAGTGGGTTTGTAGGAGATGTCGGTCAGTAATCTGTTACCTGCGATGGAGATGGTGAGGTCTAGAAACGGCACGGAGATGTCGGAAATGGTCCAGGTGAATTTGAGTGCCGGATGGAAGTTAGTGGTGAAATGGATGAAGTCAGTGAGTTCTGCATGGGTGCAGCAGGTAGCACCAATGCAGTCATCAATGTAGCGGAGGTAGAGTTTGGGGATAGGGCCACGGTACGCCTCGAACAAGGATTCTTAAACGTAGTCTACAAAGAGGCAGGCATAGCTGGGGCCTATGCGCGTGCCCATAGCTACGCCTTGGATTTGGAGGAAATGGGAGCAGTCGAAGGAAAATTAGTTGAGGATAAGGACCAGGAGGCTTAGTATTAGTAGACGGGGGTTGGTTGGTTCTGCGGTCGAGGAAGAAACGGAGACCTTTAAGACCCTCCTGGTGGGGGATGGAGGTGTAGAGTGACTGGACATCCATAGTGAAGATGAGGGAGTCGGGGCCTGGAAGACTAAAGTCACGGAGGAGGCAAAGATCATGTGAGGTGTCTTGGACATAGGTAGGGAGGGATTTGCCCAGGGGGAATAGGATGGAGTTGAGGTATGTGGAATTAAGTTTGGTGGGACAAGAACAAGCAGAAACAATGGGTCTGCCAGGACAGTCAGATTTGTGAATTTTGGGGAGTTAAATTATTTGGAGGATTTAAAAAAAAAAAGAAATATCCCAAAAGAGACAAAAGAGATAGTGAGTTAATTTGCCTTTAGTCTTGTGCATTACTTTTCTGGGAGTATTGAAACTACTGAGGGTGAACAATGGGATAGTGTGTTTAAAATTAACATCAATGTTGCCTTTCATTGACTTAGGAAGAAAGATACATTATCTCACTCTAATAAGTGTTGCTCTTCAACTTGAGCAACGCACAAGATTTATGTTTAAAAGCTTTTTAGTTTTCCATGAAACACTTCACAAGAGAAGTGGAATAATTAACTCGTCTGTTATGGTGCTTTATGCTGAAGTTGAATTATTTTTCACTGCGATAAAAAAAAAAGAGCCTGCAAAGGGAGCCAGATCAACTTTAAAATCTTCTCAGTTTAGCAAAACAGAAACTACATTTTGCACCCATTTCTAAAGGCAGAACATTCAGTCCTGGAATGAATGCAGTTTATTTGATTGGGGCTGGGGATGGGGGTGAGCGAGAGGGGAATGGTGGCTCCAACTTTAATCATTAGAGTACTACGAATTCACCAGTGGCCTGCATCACAGTACATCTCATTCAGAGTAACCGCCTATGATTAATGTCTCCACCCTGGCCACAAAGCTAACTTGTTCAACAATCTTCCCAACCAGAGCATCTGTCCAACAAATCTGGAGCACATTAGGGTCACTCACACCCATCTCTACTCTGCAAAGTTGTGAACTGTGCTGGATCCTGACAGCATAGTAGAAGAGCGAAAAGTGTTTTTATCTCCCTACACAGGAGCAAACATTTCTTAAACTGATTGTGATTAATGCCCCCGTCCCACTTAGGAAACCTGAACGGAAACCTCTGGAGACTTTGCGCCCCACCCGTGAGTTTCCCGGAGGTTTTTGTCAGCCTCCATAATGGTCGGAAGTGGTTTCCGCTTCTTCTATGTTCCGGCGATTATTTTCAAAAATTCAAAACTGGCTGCGACTAATAATAGGTTGTCGTTTTAAAAATCGGTAATTTTTTAGTCAAAGCCGGTTGCGATGCTAGTTGAAGGTGGTTGCCGGAGGTTGCAGGTAGTGGAAGGTAAGACCTTTTTTTCACCCAGTTTTATTCCACCAGGAAGGTCTTACCTTCCACTACCTGCAACCTCCGGCAACCACCTTCAACCAGCATTATGTGCCTTGCACATTTTCATCTAAATCATTGCTATAAGCCATAAGCAGCAATGTGCTCAGCACCGATCACTGAGGCACACCATTAGTCACAGACCTCCAGTTCGAAAAATAACCTTCCACCGCCATCCTCTGCTTCCTTCCTTGAAGCCAATCTGTATCCAGGCAAGATAGGCACAAAAAGGTAGAGTAACTCAGCGGGACAGGCAGCAACTCTGGAGAGCAGGAATGGGTGACGTTTCGGGTTGAGACCTTTCTTCAGACTGGCAGCTAGTCTTCCTGAATGTCATGCGATCTAAACTTCTAGAGCAGCCAATCTTATCATAGGTTTTGCTGAAGTCTATGTGGATAATGAAATTGTTCTTGGATCTGGTGATTCAAGCTTTCAAGTTGATGTATCTCCTGCCCGACGGGAGAGGGGAGAAGAGAAAATGATCTCACAGGGGTGTGATTGGTTCTTGATTATGTTGGCTGCTTTCCTGAAGTGTAGACTAACTTTTTAATTGTCCTAACATTGTGACGTGAACCGTGTGGGGGGCTGGATGTTGTTAATCTTGGACTAAATTAATTATGCTGGGCAAGGTGAGGGTGTGGATGTCGTAACAATTTAGGTGTGAACGTCGACATATTCTTTGTATATAGGAGGGTTATATTTTTAAATTTAGTTTAGTTTAGAGATACAGCGCGGAAACAAGACCTTCGGCCCACCGGGTCCGCACCGACCAGCGATCCACGCACATTAACACTATCCTACACCCACTAGGGACAATCTTTACATTTACCAAGCCAACTAACCTACATACCTGTACATCTTTGAAGTGTGGGAGGAAACCGAAGATCTCGAAGAAAACCCACGCAGGTCACGGGGAGAACGTACAAACTCCACACAGACAGCACCTGCCTGTGTATCTTACAGACATGCACTTAACTGATTTATACTCAGCAATGATGAGGTGGCTGCTGATATATTTCCCAATCAGGATGGTGTGTCAACTGTGAGTGGGTGTCATGCACCTTCTTCTGCCCTTGTCCTTCTTGTTGGTGGAGGTTATGGGTTTGGGAGGTGCTTTTGGAGTAGCAAATAACTGTAGTGCAGTTTATAGACAGTACACCCAGCAGTTACTATGCGCAAGTGGTGCGGAGAATTAATCACTGAAGCAGATTAACTGAACGTTAACACATTGTTGCTGTGGGAGCTTGTAACAACAGTGGCACAGCAGTAGAGTTGCTGCCTTACAACGTCAGAGGCCCTAGTTTCGATCCTGACTGCTGTCTTTGGGCAGTTGGCACGATCTCCCTGTGACTGCGAGTTCTTCCCTGTTCCTCCCACATTCCCAAGGCATGCAAGTTAGTAGATTAATTGATTTCTGTAAATTGGCCCTAAAGCGCAGGATAGAATGGGGTGATTGTTGGTCAGCGCGGCCTCAGTGGGCCTACTGGCCTGTTTCCATGCTGTATCTGTAAATTAAACTAAAGTAACCAACCAACTTTGCCAATTGCTGCCTCACAACCATTACGACTCTTCAAAAACTCTTCTTTGGCCATAAATCTTATTGTTGTCAGCACAAAGTATTATGGATGCACATCATTCTGTGCTCGCCGCAGCCTCCTTCATCTCAGGTTGCCACAGACCTGTGGGAAGGAGAAACAAACGTCATAAATGGGCAACGTGTTCAATTATCACATGATGTGCCACAGGGCAGCACAGTGGTGGAGTTGCTGCCTTACTGCACTGTTCAATCCTGACTATGGGTGGTGTCTGTACGGAGTTTGTATGTTTTCCCCGTGACCATGTGGCTTTTCTCCAGGTGCTCCAGTTTCCTCACACATTCCAATGACGCAAAGGTTTGTAGGTTAATTGTCTTCTCTAAATTGTCCCTGGGATGTAGGATAGAACTAGAGTACGGTTGATTGTTAGTCAATGTGGACTCAGTGTGCCAAGAGCCTGTTTCCACGCAGTATCTCTAAACTCAACTAATATGACTTCTATCTTCACGTTCATTAAATATGGAAATAAGACGTTTTGTCCCAAGAGGTTTGTGCTTTTGTTCACACATACTTAAGCAGTTCCGTTAGTTAATCTCCTTCCCTCACCATGCAGTTACAAAAGTGGTTTTATTACATATACCCCACAGTATATATGCAAATTGGGGCAGTCAGCGGAAGTGTCTTGAGAGCAGTCAATATTACGGTCCTGCTGAAGGTATTATTGTGTATGAAGGTAGACAAATCTCCAGGGCCTGATCAGATATATCCAAGGATATTGTGGGAAACTAGAGAGGAAATTGCAGGAGCCCTGGTTGAAATTTACAAGTTGTCTTTAAATACAGGTGTCAGAAGACTGGAGACTGGAGGGTGGCAAATGTTGTGCCTCTATTCAAGAAGGACTGCAGGTAAAATGCTGGGAACTATAGGCCAGCGAGCTTAACATCTGTAATTAGAAAGTTACTAGATGAGAGATAGGATATATATGCATTTAGATGAACAGAGATTAATTAGGAATAGTCAGCACGGTTTTGTACGTGGGAGGTCATGTCTCACAAATCTGTTTGAGTGTTTTGAAGATGTGACCAAAAAGGTTGATGAGGGCAGAGCTATAGATGTTGTTGAGGGCAGGATAGAGCTTTAGATGTTGTACGTATGGACCAACAAAGCATTCAACAAGGTTCTGCATGGTAGGCTATTCTATAAGGTTAGATCGCATGGGATCCAAGGAGAGATAGCTGAATGGATAGAAAATTGGCTTCATGGAAGGAAGCAGAGGATGATAGTGGAAGCTTGCTTCTCGGACGGGAGGTCTGTGACTACTGGTGTGCCTCAGGGCTTGGTGCTGGGCCAGTTACTGTTTGACATCTATATCAATGATTTGGATGAGAACGTACAATGCAAGATCAGTAAGTTTGCAGACGATACAAAAGTGGGTGGTTTTGCAGCTAGTGAAGAAAGTTGTGAAAAATTACAACAGTATCTTGATCGATTGGCCAGGCAGGCTGAGGAATGGTTGATGGAATTTAATACAGAGAAATGTGAGGTGTTGCATTTTGGGAAGTCTAACATGGGCAGGACCTACACAGTGAATGGTAGGCCTCTGGGGATTGTTGTAGAGCAGAGGGGTCTAGGAGTGCAGATGCATGGTTCCTTCAAGGTGGAATTGCAGGTAGATAGGGTGTCACAAAAGCTTTTGGCACTTTGGCCTTCATCAGTCAGAGTATTGAGCATAGAAGTTGGGAGCTCATGTTACAGTTGTATAAGACGTTGGCGAGGCCACATTTAGAGTATTATGTTCAGTTCTGGGCACGCTGTTATAGGAAAGATGTTGTCAAGCTAATTTGGTACAAGGAAGATTCATGAGAATGTTGCCAGAACTAAAGAGTCTGAGCTATAGGGAGAAGTTGAATAGGCTGGGACTCTTGGAGCACAGGAGGACGAGGGGTGATCTTATAGAGGGGTGTACAATCATGAGAGGAATAGATTGGGTAGATACACAGAGTCTCTTGCCCAGAGTATGTGAATCGAGGACCAGAGAACATAGGTTTACGGTGAAAGGGAAAAGATTTAATAGGAATCTGAGGGGTAACTTTTTCACACAAAGGATGGTGGGTGTATGGAAGGAGCTGGCAGATGAGGTAGTCGAGGCAGGGATTATCCCAACTTTTAAGAAACAGTTAGACAGGTACAAGGAAGGATAAGACAGGTTTGGAGGTATATGGGCCAAACGCGGGCAAGTGGGACGTGTAGCTGGGACATGTTGGCCGGTGTGAGCGAGTTGGGCTGAAGGGCCAACGTTGTATCACTCTGTGACTATACCTCTATGACTCAGGCAAAAAGTATGAAAAGGAGAGAGCATCCTTCTCGGGGTGGAAGATTGCAACCTTCACTTGGTCCGCCCTGTTTCGACTAATGCAATCAACTCGACATGCACAAACGGAAGATCAAATAGAACAAGTTGTCCAACAACTTTAGGCTGTGCACGCCACACGAAAGAAGAAGAAGCATCTTTCTCCTTAATAATTACTGATTTACTTTTGAAGTGTTGCTTCATGAATAGTAATCGCTTATCAGCAAAGATAATAAAGTGTAAAATATGTTGCTCTGTGACAATCTCCTCATAACACCCACGGTTTACGACTCGCTTGCCTGAGGGTTGAACCGTTTGTTTAATAAAAACCCAGTCATGTAATAGAAACCGCTATTTCTGTAAAATCTACATTTCTAGGTCATTAAGCATTGGGCAATAAAAGTCAATCTCACGAGCAAAGAATGAGGATTGTAATGCCCTATATTGTACAACTACATATTTTACGAATAAAGTATAATTTGGGCAACAAAGAATTAAGCGTTTTCTTAATAATAGCTGACCTTACCAGCAGCCATTCAATCTCAATAATGAATAGATAAATGAAAAACCTTGAAAAGTAGTGTCATACTTGTGGGAAATGGCATGCGCTAGAGGTCGCATTTTTTTGAAGACTCAAGATCAGTACAATAGATCTTATGATTGATTGCAGATCAATCATAATTGCAGAGCAATCTCATTCAACACCATTGGATGACATTATCTGTTTCATGAACAAGTACTTAATAAATTTAATCTAAAACATTTCAAACCCCTTTACAATTGTAAAGAGCTTTATCTGGCTTTCTTTCAGTCTTTCCCCAGCTTGCTACAAATTGAAGTGATAATTCTATCTGTTAAAGAAGGAACTGCAGATGCTGGAGAATCGAGGGTTACACAAAAAGCTGGAGAAACTCTGCGGGTGCAGCAGAATCTAAGGAGCGAAGGAGATAGGCGACGTTTCGGGTCGAGACCCTTCTTCAGACTGGTCAGGGATCAGGGAAACGAGAGATATAGACGGTGATGTGGAGAGATAAAGAACAATGAATGAAAGATATGCATAAAAGTATCGATGATAAAGGGAACAAGCCATTGTAAGCTGTTTGTGGTGTGAACATGAGAAGCTAGTGCGACTAGGGTGGGGGAGGGAGATAGAGATAGAGGGAATGCCAGGGCCCAAGGGCTGAGGGAGAGGTGGGAATTCTATCTGTTCAGTTTTGGTAATATGTCATTGCAAATCTTCTCCATACTTTCTCTGCCAAAGTGTACTTTGGAGATACAAGATAGAAACAGGCCCTTCGACCTACCGAGTCCTGCCAACCATTCATCACCCCATGCACTAGTTTAGACTTTAGAGATACAGCATGGTAACAGGCCCACCAAGTCTGCGCCAACCAGCGATCATACTGTACACTAGCACACTATCAGACACACTAGGAACAATTTGCAATCTACAGAAGCCAATTAACCTGCAAGCCTACACGCCTTTGGAGTGTGGGAGGAAACCGGAGCACATGGAGAAAACCCACGTGGTCACAGGGAGAACTTACAAACTGCGTACAGACAGCACCTATAGTCAGGATCGAACGCATGTCTCTGGCGCTGTAAGGCAGCAACTCTACCCCTGCGCCATTGTGCCGCCCCCAAAATAGAAAAATAAATGTATTGTAGTTCTATGTTATCCCACTTTCTCATCCATTCCTTACACACTAGGGGTAATTTATAGAGGCCAATTAACATACAAACCCACAGGTCTTTGGGTTGTGGGAGGAAACCGGAGCGCCCGGAGGAAACCCACGCTGTCACAGAGCGAACATACAAACTCCACACAGACGGCACCCGAGATCAGAATCAAACCTAGGTCTCTAACGCTGTGATAGCAGCTCCACCAGCTGTGCCACTGTGCCACCCTTATACAAGGTTGGTAGAAGGTTATTTTAATTCCAAGGGTTTAATGATTGTGTGATAATTTCTCCATCGTTTCTTCTTTATTTTCAACATAGCTAAATGTACCCCATTACCATAATTAAAATATTCTAAAACTCTTTGGTCAATAACAAAATGACTTCTGGTGTGTTTGCATGTGTGATACCAAGACTAGTAAGAATATAAAGTGCAAGCTCCCTCAGCCTTTCCATGCTTAAGGGGACAAGCTACAATTTCAGGAATCCAATCCAACCCAGGCGGTCACGGTGGCGCAGCGGTAGTTGCGAATGCAGCGCCGAAGAACCGGGTTGGATCCCGATTACAAGCGCTGTCTGTACGGAGTTTGTACGTTCTCGCCATGACCTGCGTGGGATTTCTCCGAGATCTTCGGTTTCCTCCCACATTCCAAAGACGTACAGGTTTGTAGGTTAATTGGCTTGGTATAAATGTAAAAATTGTCCCGAGTGGGAGTAGGATAGTGTTAATGTGTGGGGATCGCTGGTCAGCGCGGACCCGGTGGGCTGAAGGGTCTGTTTCCGAGCTGTATCTCAAAACTAAACTAAACAAAAACTACTTGAAAATCCTGTTTTTCTGCACAATGTCGAGGCCATAAATGAAATCCCAACTCCCGCGGTTCCGAGAGACCTACCTCCTCAAAAACCACTACTAAATGACCACTAAACTGCTTGCCTGAGATAAAATCACAAGACGATTTGGTTTCAGAAGGTTATACCAGTTGCATTCGAGGACATTTTCTGACAGTGGAAAGAACAAAACTTACTTTATATCCTGAGGTGTTTGGCATCCAATCCCAAAATGAACAAGTGGCATATTAATAGCAGTCAAAACCTTATGAAGAGAAAACCTTCATCTCTTTTCACTGCTGAGATGTAAAGTTTGTTGACTGGTCTGCAGGTGTTTTTATCAGTAGAGCCCTTGCACTGATTTCGCTCTGCAGTTTGGTCTGTACAGGATTCCAGAAACATGAAAGCTGTTCTCTGGGCAAAACATATTGTACGTAATTCTTTCAATCATCACAACATGTATCGTTTGAAGATATCATTGTAGCAGCTGAAATAGTTTTGAATAGAAATGTATGGAGAAGTCAAGTCGAGTTTATTGTCATGTGCACAAGAACGGAGAGGTACAGATACAATGAAAACCTTGCTTGCAGCAGCATCACAAGCACATGGACTCAAACATGCAAAACCATAAATTATTGATAAATTAAGATTGATATTTGCAAGACAGTAAAAAAAAGACTGCAAAACATACTTTAAAAAATAAATAAGCCCATGCTAATACAAAAGATGTTCTGACATGTTCTATCATCGAGGTAAGATAAAGATTGTGCAAGTTAGTTCAAGAACCTAATAATTGTAGCAAAGTAGCTGTTCGTAACTCCCCGTTGGATTGCAACCTTGTCGTGGTCGGGGAGCTTGTGTGTCTCAGTGACCCCCAGAGCTATGCCAGCGGGAGATTCATCTCCTGTTAGGGTCTCCCATGCTGGACAGGTCGAAGGGTAGAGGCGAGACGAAGAGCGATCCACTGGTTCTCCCGGTTGGAGGTTGAGCACAGGGCTAACAACCCTGCCTCGTAAAATAAATATGTTACGGAAACAGCAACTGAAGGAATCAACAGGAGTGGAGGACCTTTGTTGTTGCCCTATATGCCTGGAGGCATAATAGGCAGTGCCAGCTGTTCGTAAACCAGGACTTCAGGTTTCTGCACATTCTGCCCGATGGTAGCGGCTAAAAGAGGGCATGGCCAGGGTGGTGGAGATCCTTGATGATAGATGTCCCCGTCCTGAAGCATGTAGATGCTTTCGACGGTGGGAAGGGCTGCGTCTGTGATGGACCGGACTGAGTCCAACGCTCTTTGCAGCGTCTTTTTTTGTGTGTGTTGGCATTGTCGTCACAAGCCATGATTCAACCAGCCACGATACTTTCTACATTCTGAAGAAGGATCCCCACCCAAAATGTCATCCTTCAAGTTCCTCCACAGATACTGCCTGAGCAGCTGATTTACTTCAGCACTTTGTGCTTTACTTTCTATAGTTTATCTGCAGAGGTTTGTTAGCGTATTTGGTGACTCACCAACTCTCTTCTAAAACTTCTAAAAAAGTAGAAGCACTGGCATGCCGTCTTTGCTGGGCCAATATGAGTTTTGTTTATTATATTGCTTTCAGAGTACTATGTTTACATATTCTGTTGCACTGCAGTAAGTAAGAAATTCATTTGTTTGGGATATAAAACACTTTTGACTCTTGACTCTTGAGATCAATCCCATTCTCTGTGACATATTCTCCATCTATTCCCATCGATTCCCCCCAAATTCTATCATCCACCTTCTTACTGGACGCACTTTCCAGGAACAGTTAATCTACCAACCCTCATCTCTTTAGAAGCACCGGGATGTAACAAGAGGCGCTCTTTTGCTTACACATTCTGCCCCACTCTGACACTGATTATCCTTATCCCCAATTACTATCCTGCACTGTTTTTCCTCTTTTGTCCGTAGCATTGTGTAGTTCCCTTCATCAGACACAATTGCTTCTAACCCACCCCAGCCCCTTATTTAGCGTAACATGATTTATTTGATGCTTATTCACAGAGAGCCACGCAAAGACTTGGACTTCAATGAAACGGTGGCCTTTGTGAAAAGAATCACAAAGGTAAAACATGGAAGTGTCAAAGCTGAATAACATTGGATGTTATGACCTATTCATTTAAAATAAGCCATTTACTTTTAAATAAGTTTAGAAGTTGTCAACTGGCACAAAGCATGTCCTCATAGACGTCAATTGTGACATGTGACATCCAATAACACTCGCCATAAAGACATTCCTCTCAACTCTCCAAACTCTGTGCAAACTTTCAAATAAAAAAGATTCGCTGCAGCAGACACTATTTGCTGGCTCCCGACAATGCATTGTATTTTGAATTTACACCCAACCACAGTGAGATTCAATGGGAATGACACAGATACTGACGTCTGTATTTCAGTTTTTGTATGTCAGCATTTCCCCGTTAAAACCAGTTATCAACAGTGCTACTGTTGTGCATTTCAAACTCTATAAAAATGTTCCCATGTTCTCTTCAAAATGAAAAACAGTATAAAGGCATATATTCTCATTCATTGCGTTAATACATTTTTTCTTAATCCTAACAATTTTATTTCCTTTCAGTGTGCGATTGCCAGTTCCCGTCAAGTTCCAGATAGATTTCTGCTGTAGACGGCAATGGAACTTCTAATGCACCACTCTGAGCTGGATTCCAGCCAAGGTTCCACAGGCAATAGGTCGGTAAGTTGTCTGACAGAATAACAACTTAAGCCTCAGATTTGGAATGATTTTGGAATTTGACAAATTCAATACTGCATCCTCTTCCTAACTTCTTTGTGAAATCAGCCTGAACTTAAAAAAAAATCTCAATCACAACCTCAGCACAAATGCACAGCTAGAATCCCTATCTGGCTCACAATCCGATATTTGTCTTCTAATAATTATGCAAAATGTACAGTTTATGCACAAAGTAACAGTACATGGAAAAGAGATAATGTTTAAAAATGTAAGCATCCCTTTAGAAATAAACATATCTAAAGATAGAAAGAATGGGCGGGCGCGACTCACGTTGCAGCGGCCCCTACAGCTTGTCTGTCTTTTTTTTATTTTTCGTCTATTTAAATATAGTTGTTCGTGTTTTTTTTTGTATTGTTTCTAACTGTGTATATGTGGGGGGTGGGAGGGGGAAACTTTTCAAATCTCTTCCCTGCACGGGAGACCCGACTTTTTCCCGGGTCTCCGTTGTCGTTGGGGCCTAGCACCGTGGAGCGGCCTCCGACCGGGACGACCTGGGGGCTCCAGTCACGGCGCCTGCGGAGCTGTGGACTTGCCATCGTGGGGCTGGCCGGCCTCGGAGCGTGGGGAGCGGTGGTGGCTCGTCGCTGCGGCCCGACTCCGGGGCTCGAGCTCCAGCTCCAGCTCCAGCTGCGGCCCGACTCCGGAGCACCAGCTGCAGCTGCAGATTACTACCGGTGGACTGTCGGGATATCGGGAGCTCGCTGGTTTGGGTGGGAGACTGCTCTCCGGAGCTCCCACACAACAACCTCTCCAGCCCGTGTCGCGGGGTTGGAACGACCCGGAGCGGGGCCAGACATCGCCCAGCGGGGCTTTAATTGCCGCGGGACATTCCAGCGCCCGCCGGGGGCTCCAACTTTGTGACTTTTGGGCCTAGAGCGGGGCCGTACATCGCCCGGCGCGGCCTCAATGGCCGTGGGACTTAACACCGCCTGCCTGGGGCTTCAACATTGGGAGAGAAATGGTGCGGGGGAGAGAGAAGAACTTTGCCTTCCATCACAGTGAGGAGGAGATTCACTGCGATGGATGTTTGTGTGAACTGTTTGTGTGTGTTTTAATGAATTGTTCTGTTTGTATGGCTTGTAGAAACGGAGTTTCGTTCCAGCCTCTCTGAGGTTCGAATGACAAGTAATAAAATCAAATCAAATTGAAACATTTATGCTGGGCTTTTTGTTTCACGATTTTACTCATTCTTAACTATAAAAAAAAATCTTTTAATGTGAACACATCTTGTATGTTGATATATATTAGAAATCTTAACTTCTGTTAAAAATGTAAAGCAGAGAATTGCAGCACTGATAGCCTGGTATACATCCAAAATGGCATGGGCAAAATGAGTGTAGGAATATAACATACTGAAGAATCAATATCAGTCTTTAAGAAGGAACTGCAGATGCTGGAAAATCAAAGGTAGAAAAAAGTGCTGGAGAAACTCAGCGGGTGCAGCAGCATCTATGGAGCGAAGGAAATAAACAACGTTTCGGGCCAAAACCCATCTTCAGACTCAGAATCAATATCAGTCATGCTGCATTAAGAGCTAACGAATGCACCACGATCTAGTTCCTTAAGGGCCTGTCCCACTTGGGGCGTCATTTGCACGTCATGCATGTGGCACGCGAAGATTTTGTGAATCCCAAAATCCTGGGGCGCCAGGCACGACCGCGTGTCACTGCCTACATCACCACGCACCATGCGCGCGTAATGCACGCCATGCGCGCATCACGTGCACGTCACGACGCACGCGCTGTGCATCGTGCCGCGTAATTAACATGAAAATGACGCCCAATTGGGACAGGCCCTTTACTCTGCAGAGCTACTTACAACAAAACACATAATTCAAACTCCAGTGATCAAAAGAGGTCACAATTTCCTAGAACTAAAAGGAAGATTATTTAAGAACATCTTTTCATTTAGTCAAAGATGATGTTGGAGAAAAAATTGAAGCATGCAAATTGTATTTAGTTGCCTTCCATCCTGCATTTTTCGGCAAAATTACCCTCTTTCAACTGAGAGTTGCTATAGTTTCCTTCGTACATTCTGTTTCTTCCACACAATTATTTATTCGTAGATTCGTAAATAATCGTAGATTATTTCCCTTGGAAAATTACATTTTTGTTGTATGTTTGATAGTAAGAACAGACATACCAGCTGCAACACGTTGGCAGCAAAATTGTTTCTTAAATACAGTAGCTATTGAAGTCCATAGTGCATAAAACAGCCTTAAGGGCCTGTCCCACCAGCATGCGGCGAGTGCGACCAAACCGGCAGCGGGGGCCGCGCGGAGGTCGGGTGAGTGGCGTGACGTGGCACGAAGTTGGAGCGAATTTGGAGCGAAGTCCGTGGTAAGTTCGCAAGGACAGAGAGGGACACACAGAGGGCCACGGAGGCACACAGAGAGGGGCACGGAGGCACACAGAGAGGGGCATGGAGGCACACAGAGAGAGGGCCACGGAGGTACACAGAGAGGGGCACGGAGGCACACAGAGAGGGGCACGGAGGCACACAGAGAGGGTCACAGATGGCACACAGAGAGGGAGGGCCACGGAGGCACACAGAGAGGGGCACGGAGGCACACAGAGAGGGACATGGAGGCACACAGAGAGAGGGCCACGGAGGCACACAGAGAGGGGCACGGAGGCACACAGAGAGGGACATGGAGGCACACAGAGAGAGGGCCACGGAGGCACACAGAGAGGGGCACGGAGGCACATATAGAGAGGGACACGGAGGCACGACGTGAGGCGGTGCATAATGCGTCGAGGCGGCTGCAGGCCAACAGGCCGTTGCTGCGCGGAATTCATGAACCAGCTCCGCACAACTCTATTCGGCTCCGGCGATCGAAGTGGGACCGGCCCTGCGAAGCCGGACGGCTCAAGCGACCACGTTAGGTCACGCTCACCGCATGGAGTCGCATGCTGGTGGGACAGGCCCTTTACTTACTGGAATAAGCAAAATATTACATAGAACGTGTAGAACGTAGGACATTACTGCACAGGCCGATCAGCCCAGTGTCTATGCTGAACATGACGGCAAGATAAACTAATCTCCTCTGCCCGCACGTGATCCATATCCGTCCATTCCATGCATATCCATGCGTCTATCCAAAAGCTCTAATAAGCCACTATTATATCTGCTTCCAAAACCACCCCAGGTAGCGAGTTCCCACCACTCTATGTGTAGAAATCTTGTCCCACGAGTTTAACATTTATTTTCAACATTCCCTCTCTGACCTTGTCGGTATGCCCTCTTGTTTTTCAACGTTTAAATGTCCAATCAAAAATCATAAAAATACCAAACACTGCAGATGTTGGAAATCCGAAATAAATAAGAAATGATGAAATTAAGCGGCAGCCATGGAGAGAAATGCAGTTATCCTTTCTAGTTGGCAACCTATCATTGGAGAGAGAAAATGTTAGAAATGAAGGATGTTTTAAAGAGAGAAAAATATATATACAAAACAAGAACTGTGCAAAACCTTTCCAACATTCTCAGCAGCTACATATACATACTTTGGACTTTAGAGATATAACGCGGAAATTGGCATTTCGGCCCACCAAGTCCATGCTAACCATTGATCCCGCACAGTAAAGGGCCGGTCCCACTTACGCGACCTTTACAGGCGACTGCCAGCACCCGCCATAGGTTGCCAAAATGTTCAACATGTTGAAAATTCAGCGGCGACCAGAAAGACGCCACGATTCTTTGGAGACCTCTCATGACCATACAGGCGACCCCTGGCGACATGTTACAGGTGACCTCTCACGACCATAGGAGACCTCTCACGACCATACAGCCTAGAAAGAGTCGTAGCGTCGTTCTGGTTGCCGCTGAATTTTCAACATGTTGAAAATTTTGGCGACCTATGACATGTGCCGGAAGTCGCCTGTAAAGGTCGCGTAAGTGGGACAGGCCCTTAACACTATCCTACACATACGAGGAACAATTTACAATTTTATCAAAATTTTATTAACCTACAAACCTGTAGGTCTTTTGTGTGGAAGGAAACCTGGGCACCTGGGGAAAATCCACGCGGTCACAGGGAGAACGTATAAACTCCGAACAGACAGTACCCATAATCAGGATCGAACCCGGGTCCCTGGCAATGTAAGGCAGCAACTCTACCGCTGCGCCGCCCGAAATGTGACCAGATTGAAAACAAGAGAGGCCAAATGGTACAACCGGTGGTCGTGCGATCTGAGAGAGGGTTGTATTTTGCAGCTTATGTGTCTGGGGATGTTATGAGACGAAGATGAATGAGCAATGAAAAATTACACTGCTGGAACAATGTGAAACAAAACACCAGAGTTAATTGAATTCTGAAGTAAAAGAGAATGCTGGAAATACTCATCGTGCATTATTTGTGGAGAGAAATGTACTCTGTGGATTTTCTATCACCTCAGATGCTGTCTGATCTGATGAGTTTTTCCCGCATTCTCACCAGCACGAAGAATCAATTAAATCTGTGAGGTGCTACAATAAAACAATCCACTTATTTCTATATGTTAAAATACAGCCATCATAAGCATATACAAGTTAATATCTAGAAATGGCTATTGAGCCAAAAGGACAAACCTGTTAACATCACCAACAGACTTCTGGAGCACGTTTAATAGGTTAAAATTATAAATTCTCATTTTGCATTCAGTACATGCTGGTCGATTCTGTTGTTGTCATTTATAGATCCTTTAAATCAATTTTTATTTCAATACTTGTCTCATTATCACAGTCTTATTATGTATCATTGCCCCTTTCATAATAAACAGTATTACTTTCGGCCCTTTCTCGTTTCTTTCCAAAGCACCAACTCTGACCCTATTTTGCTCTGCTTTTTTACTTGCTCCACTACCAACATGTCCCAGTTCCAATAAAAGCTTAGACACAAAGCGCTAGAGACGCTGGTTTCCAACAAAAGACACCAGGCGCTGGAGAAACTTAGCCGGTTCAGGCGGCATTTCTGAAGAAGATGAATAGTTTAAAGAGTCTGAAGAAGGACCCCAACCTGAAACGTCACCTATCCACGTCCACCTGATAAGCTGTCTGAACCGCTGAGTTACTACAGCACTTTTTTCCCCCCATAAAATTGATTTAAGAGAGAGTTATATAGAGCTCTAGGGGCTAGTGGAGTCAAGGGATATGGGGACAAGGCAGGCACAGGTTAGGGGACGATCAGCCATGATCACAATGAATGGCGGTGCTGGCTCGAAGGGTTGAATGACCTCCTCCTGCACCTATTTTCTATGTTTCTATGTTTCTAAAAACTTGCTGATCTAAAACATTAACTTGAAGATACACACAAAAAGCTAGAGTAACTCAACGGGTCAGGCAGCATCTTTGGAGAAAAGGACTAGGTGACATTTCAGGTCGAGACAGGGCCCTAGTGAGACCACACCTGGAGTGTTGTGTGCAGTTTTGGTCTCACAAGTTGAGGAAGGACAGTCTTGCTATTGAGGGAGTGCAGCATAGGTTCACAAGGTTAATTCCTAGGATGGTGGGACTGTCATATGCTGAGAGAAAGGCACGGCTGGGCTTGTATACTCTGGAATTTAGGATGAGAGGGGATCTTATTGAAACATATAAGATTATTAAGGGTTTGGACACGCTAGAGGCAGGAAACATGTTCCCGATGTTGGGGGAGTCCAGAACCAGGGGCCACAGTTTAAGAATAAGGGGTAAGCCATTTAGAACGGAGATGAGGAAACACTTTTTCTCACAGAGAGTTGTGAGCCAGTAGAATTATCTGCCTCAGAGGGTGGTGGAGGCCGGTTCTCTGGATACTTTCAAGCGAGAGCTAGATAGGGCTCTTAAAGATAGCGGAGTCAGGGAATATGAGGAGAAGGCAGGAACGGGGTACTGATTGTGGATGATCAGGCATGATCACATTGAATGGCGGTGCCTACTCCTGCACCTATTGTCTTTTGAGACCCTCTTCAGACCACGGCAAGAGAACTTCTTCAAAGTAGGCATTCCTTGAGGAGATGAATGCAATGTTTGTGACTTTTGATGTCAGAAAGAAAGGAAAGATGTGAACGGTTGAAATATTGAATGCAGTGAGGAATCAAGCGGGACTGCGGATCAAATCAGCTAGGAGCTAAAGGGTCTAAATGTTAACTGTTTCTCCTTCCATAGATGTTGCTTGATATCAGTATATAAAGGAACTACAGATGCTGGTTTAAACTAAAGATAGACACAAAAAGCTGGAGTAACTTAGCGGGACAGGTAGCATATCTGGAGAGGGGGAATGGGTGACATTTCGGGTCAAGACCCTTCTTCAGACCTTCAATCTTGACTTGAAACGTCACCCATTCCTTCTCTTCAGAGATGCTGCCCGTCCTGCTGAGTAACTCCAGCTTCTTGTGCTATCTTCTGTTGCTTGATATTATATGCATTTCCAGCATTTTCTATTTTTATTTAAAATGCACAGGGAGAATGAGTATTGGGTAATATCAATGACATTCACATTCTATTAAATACCCTGGCATATTACATGGTCCACTTCTCATCTGGCTTCTAAATTTAACGTGCATTGCCATTATTTCTTTGCATACAGTTGGCTACTAAAGCTTTTAGTTATTGAGCAATTAGAGGGTTTAGGTATTATTTCACACCTCATTAAATCCAATTTGATAGATTGTGTGCCATCGTTAATCTCAATGAATAAACATTTGATAAGACAATTTAGATGGGAACAAAATTTCACATCGCATTAAATTCACTGCGTAGTAAAGTGGCAGACTGGCTCTCAGTGATAATTCTCATGTTTAACGCTTTTATTTCATCTTAAAATAACTTGGCTGTCTCTGCACCGTTTGTGCAGTTTGCAGAAAGTCTCAGCCCAAAACGTCACCTATTCCTTATCCCCAGAGATGCTGTCTGACCCACTGAGTTCCTCCAGCTTTTTGTGTCTATCTGCACCTTTTACATTTGATTTTGAGTCCAGTCTAGAGCCTTGGGTAGTGGCACAAGTAGTTGCCATCTACACAGTCATTGTGTCTGCCCATGGATGGAGGTGCCAGTCTCAGTAACAGCACTGATAGACACAATGTGCTGGAGTAACTCAGCGGGTCAGGCAACCTCCCCGGAGAAAAAGGATGGGTGGCATTTCAGACTGAAGAAGGGTCCTGACCCGAAATGTGACCCTTCCTTTTTCTCCAGAGATGCTGCCTGACCCACTGAGTTATTCCAGCACTTTGTGTCGATATTTGATATAAACCAGCATCTGCAGTATTTGTTTCAACATTCTCAGTTCCAGCACGGTGCTTCCTACATAGAAGATATAGGCACAACAGATAAGCAAGTTACTATAATTCTTAAACCTTTTCAATTGCCAGCTAGGCTTCAGTTGGAGTAATGTATCCGTATCTGGCTAACGCATATCGGGATGATTGCCAACAACTCGGAGAAGGGGCTGCAAAGTTTTACTGCAATGATAACAAGCAAGGGGGATCTTACTTGTCCACAAGATTAGTGAGACTGGAAATGAACAGACCCAATTGCATCATTGGCTCTCACTTAAAGTCAAGTATGATTGTCCTCCTGGTGGGTCCTTTCCGTGGGTCATGAGATGGTTGAAGAGCTCAACCCTGGAGCCATAGATATTTCTGCAGTGTTGGCATGGATGCATGGTATTGGGGTGGGAATGGTTGGGACTTCTTGGTGGTGTCTCTCCTTATGTCTCCCATGCTTGTGTTTTGCGAAGTGTCAGAGGTTTTCTTCATACGACACATCTCCTTTGTAAATAGTGATCCTCCATGTTGCTCTGCCCTGTGCTAGATCCTCTCAGTTGGTGCGGCTGACGTGGCACTTCTGGAGTTGCTCCTGATGTTGTCTTCTGACTTCCATGGGTTCACTATCCTGCCAGTAGTTGGGAGTAGAGGACTTGTTTTGGGAGACAGAAGTCAAAAGTCCTGCCAACGTGATCAGTTCTTCTGAACCGGTGTTTACGAAGGTGGTGGTAATGGAGTTAATGTTAGCCTCCTTCAACACATTGAGATGGATGCATTATGGCAGCACCGTGCACAGCTGTAGAGTTGCTGCCTTACAGTGTCAGAGACCCGGGTTCGATCCTGACTGAATGTTACGACTCCCGAATGCAGGTACTTCAGAGCCACGTAACATAGTCAAAAACCAGGCTCAAGCTCAAGAAAATAGTATTTTATTTTGTTAAATCCCAAACCTGATTCAAACAATCCAGTCAAGGACAAGAATAAACTAATAAACAAAGATAACAGTGCTCCAGCCAGCCTCGCAATGGGCCGTCGAACTAGAGTCTCTAACCTGCCTAAATGGAAATAACCCTGAAACAAAATACACGAAAACCCTCAGGTCAGTCCTTATCCGTCCCAATTCAATATTAATTGACAAATGTAGGTAATAATACACAAAGTTCTATGCCATGTGGCCAGGCCTCCTGCAGCTCACACCAGCAACTTGCTCACGAGTCAGGGTCGATGAAGAGAGAGTTCTGGGAGACTCCTGGTATTTAAGCTTTCGATGAGTCACCCGTCACCTGACGCAGCTTGGCCAATCGGGTACAGGAACCCTTAAACCCTTGATTCCTGACTCCCAGCCACGGGGCCTGCACTCAGGAGAGAAACAAAAGAGTTAAGTACATAGCATTCACCAGAGGTAGGTGGGGGGGGGGGGGAAAGTACCTAACACTGAAGGTGCTGTCTGTACAGAGCTTGCACATTCTCCCTGCAACTGGGTGGGATTCCTCCGGGTGCTCCAGTTTCTTCCCATATTCCAAAGGTGTGCTGCTTTGTAGGTTAATTGCTGGTGATATGATTCGAGGACTCTGAGGTGTCTGCTGTAGATGGTCAAGTCTCAGCTCCCTATAGTAGGGTGGGAAACTGTGCCTCTGTAGAGGAGCGGTACAGTGGTACTATGATAGTGGCACGGCCTTACAGTGCCAGAGACCCTGGGTCGATTCTGGCCTTGGGTGCCGCCTGTGTGCAGTTTGCACATTCTCCCTATAACTGCGTGGGTTTCCCCCAGGTGCCCCGGTTTCCTCCCACATCCTGCGTTTGTGCATTCATTGGCTTCTATAAATATTGCCCATAGTGTGTAAGGAGTGGACGAGAATGTGGGATAATATAACAGAACAGGTTATGAGTGGGCGAAAGGCCCTGTTTCCGCAGTGTATCTCTAAACTAAACTAATGACTTTGCACACCAGTAGCTTGGCCCTCACTTGAGGTCACTGTCTTTAAAGACTCAAAAACCTGGCAAAATCCCTAGTCGAACAACAGAATCAGGGATAGACACAAAATGCTGGAGTAACTCAGCGGGACAGGCAGCATCTCTGGAGAGAAGGAATAGGTAACATTTCGGGTCAAGACCCTTTTTCAGACTGAAAGTCATCGCGGGTGGCGCCGCGGGTGGTGCCGTGCGCGTCAGCCTTGCCAGCAGTCTGTCCGTCATTTCACCCTTTTGTTATTATTTTGTGTGTTAAAAGTATGTTTTATAAGGTTTCATAGTCTTTTTTATGTGGAAGAGGTGAAACCGTTTCCCAGTCACTTCCCGGTCGGAGATGTGTCTTTTCTCCGAGTCACTTCTTCGCCTCCCCCCATCCTCGAGGCCTACCATCTGGATTGGCATGGCCTTTCCTGCTGGAGACCGGTCAGAGCTTCAGCAGCGGAGCAACACTGGATCCCATCACGGAACGGGACGATGCCTTACCGGGCATCGGTGTGTGGAGCTCCGGAGTATTGGGCCTGCTGATTAACATTGTGGAGCTGTGGTTTGCGGAGCTTCCAGCTGCGGGCCGCGCTGACTTTAACATCGCGGAGTCCTGGGATCCTTTGCCGAGGGTCGACAGTGTTGGAGCTCCGTTCAGCTCGGCCTGTGGACTTCGGGAGCCACGGTCTCCAGTAAGAAGTGGCCGATTCCCAAACTCCAAGCCTCTGAGAGTGTTCTTCCGTTCCGACGCCGGAGCTCCGATCATCCCGGCGAGAGGGCCTGAACATCAGGCTGCCATAACCGACGAATGCGGAGGGCTCAAAGGCCCCGACCATGGGTGAACAAAGAGGAAAATAACTGAACTTTATTTCCTTCCCTCACAGTGGAAACATCGATTCCGCTGTGTGGGGATGTTTATGTTAAATCATAACCATATAACCATATAACAATTACAGCACGGAAACAGGCCCTCTCGGCCCTTCCAGTCCGTGCCGACCATTTGTTTTCCCCTAGTCCCATCTACCTGCACTCAGACCATACCCCTCCATTCCCTTCACGTCCATATACCTATCCACTTTACTCTTAAATGTTAAAATCGATCCTGCCTCCACCACTTCTGCTGGAAGCTCATTCCACACAGCCACCACCCTCTGAGTAAAGAAGTTCCCCCTCACGTTACCCCGAAACCTCTGTCCCTTAATTCTCATGTCATGCCCTCTTGTTTGAATCTTCCCTACCCTCAATGGGAAAAACGTATCCACGTCAACTCTGTCTATCCCTTTCATCATTTTAAAGACCTCAATCAAGTCCCCCCTTAACCTTCTGCGCTCCAAAGAATAAAGACCTAACTTGTTCAACCTTTCTCTGTAACATAGTTGCTGGAACCCTGGCAACATTCTTGTAAATCTCCTCTGTACTCTCTCTATTTTGTTGACATCCTTCCTATAACTAGGCGACCAAAATTGTACACCATACTCCAGAATTGGTCTTACCAATGCCTTGTACAATTTTAACATTACTTCCCTACTCCTATATTCAATGCTCTGATTTATAAAGGCCAGCACACCAAAGGCTTTCTTTACCACCCTATCTACATGCGATTCCACCTTCAGGGAACTATGCACAGTTATTCCTAGATCCCTCTGTTCCACAGCATTCCTCAATTCCCTACCATTTACCATGTAAATCCTATTGTGTATTGTGTTATTTTATTTTTATGACTGTATGGTAACTCAAATCTCACTGTACCAATTGGTGCATGTGACAATTAATGTAACTTGTATTTGAACGAAGTCACGAGAAAGGGAAACGAGAGATACAGACGATGATGTTGAGAGATATAGAACAAATGAATGAAAGATATGCAAAAAAGTAACAATGATAAAGGAAACAGGCCATTGTTGGCTGTTCAGGAACTTGGAGACACAACAAACTGAAGATGTTGGAATTGTAAGTAAAAGGCAAGGTGCTGGAGTAACTCAAGAGGGTGAGGCAATGCCTCTGGAGGGCTGGAGGGGATGGACAGGTGATGTTTCGGGTTAGACTTTAGATTTTAGAGATACAGCGCGGAAACAGGCTCTTCAGCCCACCTAGTCTGCACTGATCTGCGATCACCCCATTAACCTACACACATTAGGGACAATTTGTACAACTTACCAAAGCCAATTAACCTACAAACCTGTACATCTTTGGAACACCCAGAGAAAGATAATGTTTATCTTTAAAATGAGTTGTTAACATACTTGAAACATAAAAACTTGCAATTAGAAAAGATAAAGGAGTATGATTAATAAGGCCTACATTGGTCGGTACCTTTCACAATCTTGGGATATCCCCAAAGCACGTTACAGCCTATTTATTACGTTCACTCACCATTATAATGTATGAACCACAGCAGCCTGGGTAGCCAGACTGTCCCTGGGATTCTCCCAATGCCATTCTGTGACTGCCCACAAGAGGGTGTGAGGTACTTGGATCAACCAAACCCTATGTCTATCTTAGAGATCACATTTTGTACATAGCATTTGATAATCCTACTGGAATGGTTATCCAGAGAACTACTGTGGCTTGTCAAACTTTAATTTTCTTAGAAATAACATACAGAAATATAGTTCAAATCAGATTATACTTAAACGGCAACTGGTTTATGAATCCCCTTTAAGAAATGAGTTTTGCTTTATGGAATGATGCAACAACGTGTCTGACTATTACATGGTTATTAATGTAGTTATTCTGTTGTATCAAATTTTAACAGTTGTCCAAAAGACAGCCACTATCAACTCCACAGGGCAATTATACGAGCAAAAATCAACATCTGGTCTTGTGAATGCAGCAAAAGATTATAAAAGTATAAAAATTATACAGTTCAATAATATGCATACATCAACCAGTTATGTTGATCTACCTATTTGAGAGGAAATTAAAATTTAACGATGGCAACATTCTTATATCTTCTCAGACGTGATTCACAAAGTGTTCAAATATGTAAAAGGAACGTTAATCCACATCATTTACATCCACTGTAAAAAAGAGAGACTCACTGATCCCCATGATACACCGTTCATTACATTTTGCCAACCAGAAGACCTATTTATGCCTGAACGGCTTCCTGTTTGCCTGCCAATCTTCTTGTATTTCCTGTATTCACCTTTGATGTGGTGCCCCACCAAATGCCCTCAGAAAAATCTGTTACAAAATGTCCAAAGTATCCATGAGATATGTTACTTCTTCAAAGAACTCCAACAGTTTTAGAAAAACACTGGCTCTGCGTGCTTACTTTTAAGTTTCCCAAGTGCCGTGCTATAACATCCTTTTTTTGCAGGGAGATAAGAGAACCGTGTTAACCTTTCCGTGGGAGGAAGCAATGATGGAGGGACTTGTGAGGAATCTTGCAGGAGGCGAGATGGACATCGAATGGCAACAGATCTGATGAGCAGGTGATAAAAACTCAGAGCTGATACCTGCTGTGACAATTCGCCATGTGTTTGCTCCTGCGGGGGCTGGCACTCGGGAGATTGAAAGGCGTCAGTGCTCAGGGAATTGGTGAGCGCTCCGATCGAACAGGGGCGGCTGTGGGAGTGGGAGTGGGAGTGGGGTGGGTGGTTGAGAGACGCCAAAGAGATTTCATGCTTAAAACGTGGAAATTAAAAACACTCCCAGAGGCAGAGGACTGAAGAGGAGAGAGAGAGGGGGGGCGTTAACCCGGGGAGCGAAAACCCACAAACGCCTGGCTGTCCAATGCTGAACACGCTGGTGATGGTAGGTTAGGTGTATTAAATGCATTTTCGACACAATATTTTTGATTTACGATGGGTTCATCGGAACATAACCCCATCGTAAGTTGAGGAGCACCTGCTAGTTGTAGTCAAATACGGGACAAGGGCGGTCCCATATGGGACAAACCAATTTAGCCCAATATACAGGATGTCCCGCCTAATACGGGTCAGTTGGCAACCCTATCCCGTGTAGCTCTCTAACATAGGACTCTCTGTTTTACAAGCTGTTCCCAGGGAACTCATTTGGAGTCGAACATCAAGTGCTGCTGGAAGATCATCAATTTGGTGAAAGAAGCTCTTTGGTCCACCCGAAACTTGTTGGTCTCCCAATACAGCCAGATGCCTTCAGGGAATCTTGCCAACTGGCCCATTCCAGACTGCAGGAGTACATGCTGAAGGATGCATTGAAGCTTGGTGCTGCCAACACCAAGGCTCTGTGGGAGGGGGGGTGGGAATGGGGAGACACAGTCTAGGGTGCTTCCGCTGCTGCACATCTGTCCCGTGGGAACATCTCTCAAAAAAGGGAAGGGATATCACCCCAGGGGGCCACATGAGTGGCAATGGTGTTTTGTCTTGGAATAGATGCAAACACAACTGAGTATGACACTATTAAATGTACAGACACTGAGAACGCATGAAGAGTTCTTGCAGTTATTTTGTTATGTCTATACTTTTTATTCTGAATAATGTTTATTTTGGGGAATTTTTTTTTCCATAGCATATGTTTATATCAATGAAAATGTACAAGGCATGATTAATACTTTTTCAGATTACTCTAAAGTGGGTGGTATCGTAGGTAGTGAAGATGATTATCAGAAATTACAGCAAGATCTCATTCAGCCGACCAGGTGGGCTGAGGAATGGTTAATGGAGTTTAATGCAGATAAGTGCAAAGTGATGCATTTTGGGAAGTCAAACCAGGTCAGTATCTTCACAGTGAATGGCAACATCCTGGGTAATGTTGTAGGGCAGAGGGATCTAGGATTGCAGGTATACATTTCCTTGAAAGGAGCGTCATAGGTAGATAGGGTGATCACAAAAAAGAATGCTTTTGGAACATTGTCCTTCATCAGTCAGGGTGTTGAGCGTAGAAGTTGGGATGTTATGCCAGTTGTACAAGACATTGGTGAGATCGCATTTGAAATATTGTGTTTAGTTTAGGTCATCCTGCAATTGGATATCGTTAAGCTGTAAAAAGTGCAGAGAAGATTCAGGAGGACGTTGTCATGACATAAGGGCGTGAGGGCTAAGGAGAGATTGGGCAGGCTAGGACTTTATTCCTTGGAAAGCAAGAAGCTGAGGCGTGATCTTCTGGAGGTGTATAATATCATGAGGGGGGTAGATAGGGTGAATGCATAGAGTCTATTACCCAGAGTAAGAGAATCAAGAACCTGAGGACATAAGTTTAAGGTGAGGAGAAAGATTTAATAGGAACCCAAGGGACAACGTTTTCACACAGAGGGTGGTGGGTATGTGGAATGAACTGCCAGAGGAGCTAGTTGAGGCAGATACTATAACAACATTTAAAAGACTTTTGGACAGCTAAATGGATAATAAGTTTTTGGAGGGATATGGGCAAAACACAGGTATGGTGTGGCATAGATGGGACATCTTGGTCAGCATCGGCAAGTTGGGCAAAAGGGCCTCTTTGACA
Source organism: Okamejei kenojei (assembly GCA_035221665.1). Taxonomy (NCBI): domain Eukaryota; kingdom Metazoa; phylum Chordata; class Chondrichthyes; order Rajiformes; family Rajidae; genus Okamejei; species Okamejei kenojei. Next base: position 50,122,645 of record CM069131.1, on the reverse strand, counting down.
ATGACTCTATGTTAAACTAACTGGGCTGAATTTTCATACTATCTCCCTCCCTCCCTTTTTTAATAGACAATAGACAATAGGTGCAGGAGTAGGACATTCGGCCCTTCGAGCCAGCACCGCCATTCAATGTGTTCATGGCTGATCATTCCAAATCAGTACCCCGTTCCTGCCTTCTCCCCATATCCCCTGACTCTGCTATCTTTAAGAGCCCTATCTAGCTTTCCTCTCCACCTCTCCCCTCTTCCCTCCTACGCTCTCCCATTCTGTCAACTCATCTACTTCCCTCATCACCTCTCCTCCCCTCTCCTCTCCTGTCATCACCCCTCCTCCCTATAGAGTTGCATTTACTATATTCCAGGGAACCAAATTTAAGGAGGCTCTAACAGCAACCTAACCTAATAGCACTGTTGACCTGAGTGATACTTCCAAAAGAGCAGTCTTAAAGTGCTTTTCAGAGTCAAGACAAGTTGAGCTTTTGCACGAAGATAGACATAAAGTTCTGGAGTAACTCAGCGGGTCAGGCAACATCACTGGAGAAAAGGAACAGGTGATGTTTTGGGTCGGAACCCTTCTTTACACAATGCTTTTGCTCTACATTCATATTGCACCAGGTTTGTATAAAAAATAACAATCATTTGCAGCAGTGTAAGCCTTGTAGTATGATTCAATGCAAATGAATCAATGCTGACATGCAAGATAACAGAAAACAAATCTGTTTATGTTTTCACAAGCTTTCAAGTTTGCAGCATTAACATGCTGTTTCAAACTCCCATAACGCAGCACCGTTTGGATGTTGGTGGTGAGAGACTAGAACATTTTCCAGTTTAGTTGTCTGTTGACACGTGCACGGAGATATAGTGAAAAATTTGTTCTGCAAGCTATCCAATCAAATCATACCATAAATGAGTCCAATAGATCCTCTTCTGGTAAACCACACACACTATTGGATGTTACTCCTATTACTGCCAGAACACATTTGTTTAACATTTTTTACAGGTTATAGATAGGATAACACACTTCTCAGTAAACCTGGTCAGTTTAAAGGGAGCAAAGTCAGAAGGGTTGCTGGAGGAACTCCACGAGTCAGGAAGCATCTGCGGATGAAAACAAAACATTGACGATTCTGGTCGAGTCACTTCATCGAGACTGAAGAAGGTGGTCAGTATAAAAAAAGGTGGGGAGAAGGATGGAGTAAGAGCTAGCAAGCGATAGGCAGGATACAGGTGGGGTTAAATGAGGGGGTTAAAAGGAGAGTGGTAAACAAAATGCTGTGAGATTTAGGGTGTACGTTTCAGCTTGTACATCCTTGGGAGTACATAGATCAAATGATAATAAGTCCGGAATAATCAGTTTGGTATACTAATGAGTGAGCTCGATGTCAACTCAACTCAAACAAAACTCTGAACGTTAATACACCATTATCTGTTTATTTGCACTTTATCTATTTATTTATTCATGTGTGTATATATTTATATAATGGTATATGGACACGCTGATCTGTTCTGTATTCATGCCTACTATATTCTGTTGTGCTGAAGCAAAGCAAGAATTTCTTTGTCCTGTATGGGACACATGACAATAAGTTGTTAAAGAAGGAACTGCTGATGCTGGAAAATCGAGGGTGCACAAAAGGCTGGAGAAACTCAGCGGGTGCAGAAGCATCTAAGGAGCGAAGGAAACGTCGCCTATCTCCTTCGCTCCTTAGATGCTGCTGCACCCACTGAGTTTCTCCAGCCTTTTGTGTACACATGACAATAAACTCTCTTGAATACCATCAGGATCTCCCCAACATTAGGTTAATGAATTGTTGGCATTTTTACTGTAGTTACACTGATCAAGTGTACCCCCTGCTGGTTATTTCTGATATAACAACTACATATTACAGCAAAGATGTAGACACACAATGCTGGAGTAACTCAGCGGGACAGGCAGCATCTCTGGAGAGAAGGAATGGGTGACGTTTCGTGTCGAGACCCTTCTTCAGATCTCTTTGTGTTTATCTTCAGTTTAAACCAGCATCTGCAGTTCCTTCTTACACATATTACAGCAGCTTGCCCCACAGCATAAATCTATCCACTTTTAAACTCCAACAAATATCCACACAGCCTGGAAACAGGCCCTTCAGCGGAACTTGTACATGCCAATCAATGTGCCCCATCTAGGCTAGTCCCACCTACCCACATTTAGCCCATATTCGTCTCAACCTTTACTGTCCATGTGTCTTTTTAAATATTGTTATAGTACCTGCCTCATCTACATACTTCCTCTGACAGCTCGTTCCATATATGCATCACACTCTGAGTGAAAGATATTGCCTCATGTACCCATTAAATCTTGCCCCTCTCAGCTTAGACCCATGTCCTCTGGTTCTTGATCCCCCCTACTCTGTGCATTTAACAATCTGGCACCTTTAGGGCTGGCATCTTTAGGGAACGGGGGTTCTCCTCTTCCATCATAGATGAGGCCGTCACATGTGTCTGCTCGACACCCTGCAGCTCCGCCCTTGCTCCCCCTGCCCCTAGTGGCAACAGGGACAGAGTCCCCCTAGTCCTTACCGTTCACCCCATCAGCCGTTGCATACAACACATAATCCACCAACATTTTTCCCACCTCCAACGGGATCCCACAAGTCACATCTTCCCAATTCCACCCCTTTCCAACTCCAGCAGAGACCGTTCCCTTCACAACTCCCCGGTTAACTTATCCCATCCCACACAACCCCTCCCCCGACAGATACCTGCAAATGTGGAGATGCATCATCTGTCCCTACACCTCCACCCTCGACTCTGTCCGGGCACCCCGACAGTCCTTTCAGGTTAGGCAGAGGGACCTCCTCCAACTTCATCTATTGTATCCGTTGTTCAAGATGTGGACACTTATACATCAGTGGGACTAAAAAAGGAAGACTGGATGATCGTTTCGCTGAACACCTTTGTTCAGTCCACCTGGGCTTATCTGATCGCCAAAGACTTTAACTCCCACACTGACCTTTCTGTCCAAGGCCTCTTCCAATGTCAGAGTGAGTCTAATAGCAAATTGGAGGAACAGCATCTCATATTTCACTTGGGCAGCTTACATCCCAGTGGTATGAATTTCTCTAACTTCAAGTAACCCCTGCACTCCCTCTCTCTCCATCCCTCCCCTACCCTAGTTGCACCGTTCCCGTACTCCGCAAACAGCTGACAATGGCCTATTTCCTATATCATCGCTACTTTATTGAATATCTTTCATTCATTTGTTCTATATCTCTCTACATCACTGTCTATATCCCTTGTTTCCCTTTCCCCTGACTAGTGTGAAGAAGGATCTCAACCCTGAAACGTTACCCATTCATTCTCTCCAGAGATACTGCCTGTCCCGCTGAGTTACACCAGGATTTAGTGTTTATCTTCAGTTTAAACCAGCATCCGCAGTTCCTTCCTGCACCTTTAGGACTTTCTCGGTTTTGGATTATAACATTCCATGCTACTGGATGTTGCTCCTATAAGTACCCCAAATAAACTTTTATACATTTTCCCAGGAACCCCATGAATTTAAAGGGAGAGGAAAATTAAGCCCTGCTGTGACCATCGGGTTATTGGTCACCTCCCTAACCAAGGCCCTTCTCCCCCGATTGCTCAGTTTGGCCGGGCGGCCAGCTCTGGGGTGGTTCCAAAGTTCTTCCATTTAAGAATGATGGAACCTGCACCTATTGTCCATGTTTCTAATCCTCTGCCATCTCCTCGCACTCCATCAGCACCTTTCCTCCCCAAACCCCACAGCCTGTGCAACCCTGCCGCCTTATTCCACCCCTCATCCCATGCCATCCCTATTCCTCCCCAATGTACCACCCAAGTTCACAGGTTTTAGTAGACAGGCCATTCGGCCCATCGTGTCTACGCCGTCATTCAATCATGGCTGATCGCTGCTTCCTAATCCCATTTTCCTGCCTTCTCCCCATAACCCTTGACACCCATTCTGATCAATGATTTGTCTATCTCTGCCTTAAAAATACCCACTGATTTGGCCTCCACAGGCCCTCCGTGCCAGCCCCCCCCCCATCCTGCCACCTCCTCGCACTATAACAGCTCCTCTCCAAACCCCATAGCCTGTGCCACCCCATGCCAACGCCTCCCACTCTATGGCACTTCTCCTCACCTCTCCATCCTGCATCACCGCCTTCTCCGCCTCCCCCCCCTCCCCCGAGCCGTGACGTCATCTGGCAGTGACATAGAAACATAGAAAATAGGTGCAGGAGTAGGCCATTCGGCCCTTCGAGCCTTTACCAACATTCAATATGATCATGGCTGATCATCCAACTCAGTATCCTGTACCTGCCTTCACTCCATACCCCCTGATCCCTCTAGCCACAAGGGCCACATCTAACTCCATCTTAAATATAGCCAATGAACTGGACTCAACTACCTTCTGTGGCAGAAAATTCCACAGATGCACCACTCTCTGTGTGAAAAATGTTTTTCTCATCTCGGTCCTAAAAGATTTCCCCCTTATCCGTGACGCCACCGGCGCGCCGGGTCGTGATGTCAGCCGGCTGTGACGTCATCGGGCAGTGACGCAGCCGGAGAGCCGGGCCGGGCTGTGATGTCGCGGGCTGTGACGTCATCGGTCAGTGACGCAGCCGGAGAGCCGGGCCGGGCCGTGATGTCAGCGGGCTGTGTCGTCATCGGTCAGTGACGCAGCCGGAGAGCCGGGCCGGGCCGTGATGTCGCGGGCTGTGACGTCATCGGGCAGTGACGCAGCCGAAGGGCAGGGCCGGGCCGTGATGTCGCGGGCTGTGACGTCATCGGTCAGTGACGCAGCCGGAGGGCCGGGCCGTGATGTCAGCGGGCTGTGTCGTCATCGGTCAGTGACGCAGCCGGAGAGCCGGGCCGGGCCGTGATGTCGCGGGCTGTGACGTCATCGGTCAGTGAGGCAGTCGGAGGGCCAGGCCGGGCCGGGCCGTGATGTCGCGGGCTGTGACGTCATCGGGCAGTGACGCAGCCGGAGGGCCGGGCCGTGATGTCGCGGGCTGTGACGTCATGGGGCAGTGACGCAGCCGGAGGGCCGGGCCGGGCCGTGATGTCGCGGGCTGTGACGTCAGAGAGCAGGGACGCAGCCGGCGCGGGCCGGGTTCTCGCGAGAGGCGGCCGGTGGGGCAGCGGTTGGAGGCAGGAGCCGGCGAGGAGGCAGCGAGTGAGCGGCGCCGCTCCGCACCTCACCCCCAGCGAGAGAGACACACACAGAGAGAGGAGGGGGGTGGACCATCACCAGCAGCAGGAAGACCAGAGGCACCCATCCCGCAACAAACAGACATGTCCGAGGCTGAAGAGAAGCCGAGCCCGGGCCCGACCGAAGGCCAGGGAGATGCCGCCAGCTCGCCGCCCGCGGAGGGAGGAGAGACCAAGGTAGGCGGCCGCGCCGGCGGCGTCATCCCCGGAGCCCCGCGTCTGGCGGGCGGGCGGGCGTGGAGCGGCCGCTTGGGCTCCAGCTGGAGGCCGCTGCCGCTCGGTGGACCCGCAAAGCGCCGGTTACCGGCCGGGACCCGGCGCCGCGGCGTGTTGGCCCCCGCTGCGCCGTTTGAAGCGTCCGTGGCGGCGGCGGCGGCGGCGGTGTTGGTCCCCGCCCGCCCGGCCGCCCAGACTACTTCCTCGTCACCTGTGGTCCTTCCATCCCTGGTTCTGGACCACCCGACCATCACTGCCCTTCTTCCCCTTGTCCACATGGCCACTCACCAGCCGGTCTCCCCATCCTTGGTACGGGGGGAGAGGGAACCACGGTGCCGCCCCCGGATCTCCGAGCGCCGGTGGCGGCGGCAACAGCAGCGCGGACGCGTGCTCCTAACCCGCTCCTTCCCTCCTTTGTTTGAACACCCAAACATTTTACAACTGTTAGAGATCTACACAAAACTGAGGGGAAATACTCAACTGTTCGGACCGCATCTGTGGGAAGAGGTCATTTTTAGAACGAAGACCTTTTGGCAGATCCGAGGAAAAGAGAAGAGAAACTCTACAAGTTGTGGGGGAGGAGGTTGATGTTCACTGATAGAGGGAAAGCGCTGTTAATAACCCTGGGGATAAGCTGTGTACTCTATCTGGTCAATGAGTGAGTGGAAGCAGTTGGAGACAGACAAAAGAATCAGTCATTAACGCACCCTGCAGTCTAACACGCTGCTTTTCGTTACTTCCTAGGTCTAATAAACGGCCCTGTTCCCAGCTGCAAGACAGAGTACCCATACTACTATGCTCTGTGCACTACCTCCTTGCCTTCATCTCGGCCTCTCCGCGTTTTTTTTCTCTTGTGTGCTTTGTTTCCGTGTAACACATTTAGTCTACTTGCCTTAACTCCAACCTATCCCAAATTCTTCTGTATTTATAAGTAATTAAACGATTAAGCTTCACATGCATAATGATGACTAGAAAAACAGGAAATTCTCAAGAGATATATTCTCTCCTCTCGGTTTGAGAGTAGAAAACCGGACTTGACCATTTAGTTTCAGATTTATTTGGACTTTGTATTCATATTTTCGGCCTTTCCATTTATCTCTAATATTCAACTTTATTCCACAGCCTAATCTAACAGCACTCTTTTTACACCATTTCATTCTCATCACATCTTAAATCTTTTTCTTCTGAGTGTCAATCTCTTTATTTCCAGACCAGGGGAAATGCTATTCACATGTTCATACTGCATGATATGGGCTCCACGTCGAACAAGATGACCCATCTAAGCTCATCCCTGTGTTTGGCCCATATCCCTCTCAGCAGTTACTATGGACATACCTGTCCAAATGTCTTTTAAATGTTGTTATAGCACCATGCTCGAGTAACTACCTTTAGCAGTTTGCTCCATATACCTGCTACACTCCGGAAAAAGTTGCCCCTGTTATTAAATCTTACCTCACTCATCTTAAACCTATAAAGGGGGGGGGGGGGGGTTGCTCGTAAGGTAATCGGGTCAAAGGGCGTGACACACAGAGCAGCTCAATCCTTCTGAAGGACATGGCAGCCTCCGACATACACTATTAACACATGAAATGCAAATTTTATTACCTGTTAAAATCCGCCGAAATGGTCAATTTTTGCTCTGTAAATAATTGTGGAGGGTGACTGAGCACTCTGAACCAAATGCTCTAGTATCTTTGCTCTGAACCAGAACACCAAGGTGTAAGCGGCCGAAGGAGTGTGTCCCTCGGGACAGCCCCCACTCTCCGTCCGGGGTCAGCGCTGTCCGGCCACGGCCGCCCTCTGCCCACCTTTCCCATGTGCATCCGAACTGTCATGGGCTGTGGGTCGGCAGCGGTCACACACGGGGCCACGTCTCCGGGCAGCAGACACGGGGAAGAAAACCCGGCAACGTCCCCATCAGCTGCAGCAGAGTTGGGTCCCAGCTATGCCTGCTTCTTTGTAGGGTACGTCGAACAATCCTTGTTCGAGGCGTACCGTGGCCCTATCCCTGAACACTACCTCCGCTACATTGACAACTGCATTGGTGCTGCCTCCTGCACCCATGCAGAACTCACTGACTTCATCCATTTCACCACTAACTTCCATCCGGCACTCAAATTCACCTGGACCATTTCCGACATCTCCCTACTGTTTCTAGACCTCACTATCACCATCGCAGGTAACAGACTACTGACCGACATCCATTACAAACCCACTGACTCCCGTGGTTATCTGGACTACACTTCTCCCACCCTTCTTCCTGTAAGGACTCTATCCTCTACTCCCAATTCCTCTGTCTACGCTGCATCTACATACATGGTAAATGGTAGGGAATTGAGGAATGCTGTGGAACAGAGGGATCTAGGAATAACTGCATAGTTCCCTGAAGGTGGAATCGCATGTAGATAGGGTGGTAAAGAAAGCCTTTGGTGTGCTGGCCTTTATAAATCAGAGCATTGAATATAGGAGTAGGGAAGTAATGTTAAATTTGTACAAGGCATTGGTAAGACCAATTCTGGAGTATGGTGTACAATTTTGGTCGCCTAGTTATAGGAAGGATGTCAACAAAATAGAGATAGTACAGAGGAGATTTACTAGAATGTTGCCAGGGTTCCAGCAACTATGTTACAAAGAAAGGTTGAACAAGTTAGGTCTTTATTCTTTGAAGCGCAGAAGGTTAAGGGGGGACTTGATTGAGGTCTTTAAAATGATGAAAGGGATAGACAGAGTTGACGTGGATATGTTTTTCCCATTGAGGGTAGGGAAGATTCAAACAAGAGGGCATGACATGAGAATTAAGGGACAGAGGTTTCGGGATAACGTGAGGGGGAACATCTTTACTCAGAGGGTGGTGGCTGTGTGGAATCAGCTTCCAGCAGAAGTGGTGGAGGCAGGATCGATTTTAACATTTAAGAGTAAAGTAGATAGGTATATGGACGTGAAGGGAATGTAGGGGTATGGTCTGAGTGCAGGTAGATGGGACTAGGGGAAAACAAATGGTCGGCACGGACTGGAAGGGCCGAGAGGGCCTTTTTCCGTGCTGTAATTGTTATGTGGTGTTATATGTTATATGGTGTTATCTGCACCCAGGATGAGGTGTTCCTAATCAGGGCATCGGAGATGTTCTCATTCTTTTAAGGAACGGGGATTCCCCTCTTCGACTATAGATGAGGCTCTCATCAGGGTCTCTTCTATATCCCGTAGCTCCGCTCTTGCTCCCCATCCACCCACTCGTAACAAGGACAGTCCCCCTTGTCCTCACCTTCCAACCTACCAGTCATCACATACAACAGATAATCCTCCGACATTTTCGCCAACAGGATCCCACCACTGGCCACATCTTCCCATCTCCTCCCCTTTCGTCTTTCCGCAGAGACCGCTCCCTCCGTAACTTCCTGGTCAATTCGTCTCTTCCCACCCTCTCCCCTGGTACTTTCTCTTGCAACCGCAGGAAATGCTACGCTCGTCGCTTTACCCCCGCCCCCCCCCTTCCTTGACTCCATCCAAGCACCCAAGCAGTCTTTCCAGGTGAGGCGGCGAGGCAGAGGTTCACCTGCATCTCCTCCAACCTCATCTATTGCATCCGCTGCTCTTGGTGTCAGCTGCTCTACATCGGTGAGACCAAGCGTAGGCTTGGCGATCGCTTCGCCCAACACCTCTGCTCGGTTTGCACTAACCAACCTGATCTCCCGGTAGCTCGGCACTTAAACTCCCCCTCCCATTTCAAATCTGACCTTTCTGTCCTGGGCCTCCTCCATGGCCAGAGTGAGTCCCACCGCAAATTGGAGAAGCAGCACCTCATATTTCGCAGTTCATATTTCATACCCCAGTGGTATGAACTTTGACTTCTATAATTTCATGTAGTCCTTGCTTTCTCCCTCCTTTCCCTCCCCTTCCCAGCTCTCCTACTGTCCCCGCCTCTTCCTTTCTTCTTCCAGCCCCCCCCCCCCCCCCCCAAACCGCACATCAGTCTGAAGAAGGGTCTCGACCCAAAACGTCACCTATTCCTTTGCTCCATAGATGCTGCCTCACCCGCTGAGTTTCTCCAGCATTTTTGTCTATCTTCTTTATATGGGACTGTCTCTTTAAGAACACGGTGGAAGCTAATGAAATTGACAAATAATTGAAACTGACAAGTCATTGCTTCGATTAACATTTAACTCTATTAAGCAATGCAACAAACAACCTTGTGCCAACCGTCACTCCTTTCATCCTGTGTCACACATCCAACCCTGTGCTGTCTTCTCACCCCTTCCACCCTGTAACAACTCCTCACACTCTGTGCCGCCCCTCACCCCTTCCACACTGTGTCACCCCCGTAGCCTCTGTGCCACACCTTCCACCGTGTCACAACCTCACCCCTCCCACCCTCTGTTTCCTCCTCACCCCATCTACTCTGTGCCACCACCCCATTCTGTCCCACCACATCACCCTATCCACCCTTTGCCACATCCTCACCCCCACACTCGCACTCTGTCCTCTCTGAACCCCCAACACCCTGTGTTACCCTTTCACCCCTCCCACCCTATGCCACCTCTCCCATCCTGTCCCACCACTTCACTCTATGTAGGGATGTCACAAAATTTTGAGATGTTAATCAAGCCAGTAATTTTATCCCATCAGATAAAGCATACAAAAACCTTTAATTTGATACCTAATTCACTTTCATATCTTCGGTATTAAAAAAAGTTATGGTCATTTTCATGCTCGGAAATTAGCATCTTGTTCCCTATTGTTTTTCCATTAACTTAACACAAAAACTGTGATCGAGGGCAAGGGCAAAATCCACAAAAATCCACTCAAGATAATCAAAATCATTATGTTTTGCACAATCATGTCATAAGAACATCTAAATTATCTGTGTTCTGTGTAATTGCCTATCCATGATCAATATTTTCATACTAACATCTGACTTAAAAACTTCCACAGTACTTACACATATTGGGGCCAAAATAATTTATTTCGCATCATCAGATTAAAATGAAATTACACCAAAAACTAGATAAGATGTTAAATAAACGTCCTAATCTTGTCCTGATCTTGATTCCGTGATTTGGAAGACGTTGAAGTTGTGCCCGACTTTCAAATCCAGCGATCCAATAGACCAGGAACGTTTTGAAAAAAATACGTGAACGGGTTGACAGAACGAGATTTCCTCTACATCATACGCTTGTCGTACGAGGAAATCCCTCCCGGCAACCAATGGAAAAACCTGCATTTTACTCTCTCTCTCTTCCCCCCCCCCACAGCCTCTCGTGTCGCACGCACAGGCAGTGGGCAGATCTAGAACGCCACTGATTGCCGCGATTGTAACCTTACTACCCTATGCCACCCATCATCCCTCCAGTCCTGTGCCGTCTGCTCACGCTCTTTGTCAGCACCTTTCATCCCGTCCCCCTTGGGGTATTCTGCAGCCACTGAAGCATCCTGTAGTATTAAAAATGAACTGCAAATGTTGGTTTACGCCAATGATGGACACATAATACTGGAATAACTCAGCGGGTCAGGAGCATTTCTGGAGAAAATGGATAGGTGATGTTTCAGATTGGGACCCTTCTACAGACTGAAGAAGGGTCCTGGCTTGAAGTGACACCTGTCCATTTTATCCAGAGATGCTGCCTGGCCCGCTGAGTTACTCCAGCATTTTGTGACACCTTCATGGAGTCCCTCTTGTTGCCACAGAATCTCCCATCTTCTCTGCTAACTTTTGGGGATTGTGTCACAACAGCCCTATCTGACCCGACCAATGTACCACCGAGCCAGACCTGGTGCCACAAATCTGCCTACTGCTATTGTTCTTCTCTGAGTTCACATACCCTAACTGCGATCCCGACCGTACTAAGACTGAAGAAGAGTTGCAAGAAAGCAGATCTCACCGTGTCTTGCCATCATCCTGTGCTCAGTCTCCTCTCTGAAGCCTCTCTCGCCAATGTCTGAACATTTATCCTCACACAGCACTTCAGCACCTTTCACAGCCTCTCCTTAAACAACTGCTCCCAAATAGCTACTCCGCTCATGTTTATCTTTCTATTATATACCAAGAGGAGCAGTCAATCCCAGTCTCTTAACAGCTGTTTTTTAAATCTCCCACGCTGTTCCTCTTAGATGCTCACTTGAAACTAGCAATCCGCAACCTACAGTCAATGCTCTTTACGGATATTAACATTATGTGAGAAATTCATTCTGAATAATGGCTTATTGGTCTTGTGTTTCCTCATATATCAATCTCCTTGTTCCTAGCAATTCTATGCTGCGCTACCTCCAACACGTTCTTTTTCTTCGGGTATCATTGTGTCAAGGTCAAATACAAAGTTGCAGTTCATCCAATACTGTGCTCTATAAAACAACTCGTAAAATTATCATTCCATTTAGTCAGTGGGGAAATGCCTGCTCTTGCAGTGAATAGGTGTAAGCTTTTATATTAGAATAAAAAGATCACCAGCCAACAACTGAAGAGCTTATTGATGTCGCACTTTAATATCAGAAGTGCTTCTGAGTAACATTTTTCATAATGTAGCCAAATTCCAGTTAGGAATGTGACCCATTTATCCTGCTGAAATAATTCTGCTCCACTGAAATAAACACATTTATATCTATTTGTTGTCTTCTCCTATTCATCTGTAGAGTAAAAATTATTTTATAATCATCGTCTTTACCACTTTCTGGGGGGAATAAATGGAATAAAACAAACTTGCAAGATTAGGGTGGCACAGTGGTGCAGCAGTAGAGTTGCTGCCTTACAGTGCCAGTGGCCCAGGTTCGATCCTGACTATGGGTGCTATCCATATGGAGTTTGTACCTTCTCTCTGTGGCCACATGAATTTTGCTCCAGTTTCCTCCCATATTCTAACTATGTGCAGGTTTATAGGTTATTTGGCTTTGGTAAATTGTCCCTCGTGTGTAGGATAAAACTAGTACATGCGTGGTTGTTGGTCAGCGTGGACTCTACGGGTTAAAAGCTGTTTCCACACTGTATCTCTAAACCTAATCCTAAATTTCAAGTTTTGGTTGAAGAGGTATGTATAGTGGCTTTTAGTGTAGAACTGCCCATTTATGTTTGTCTTGATACATTCCTAATTTGAAACCACATACGATTTCAAAGTTTTTGTGCGTCATCAGCTTCGAGCTGGGGGCAGGGCTATAACTAACCCTGAGGAAAACAAAGACATTTCAATCCTGCATGTAATGAGAATGAGTGAGACCGCATTGAGAAAGAGAAGCAAAATGATCCCAGGTTATAGATACACACAGTAAGGTCACCGGTTTATAATATTTTAGAAAACCAACATAAGGATTTGGGTTCAGAGGAGACGTAAGAAACTGAAGATGCTGGAATCTTGAGCAAAACAGTGCTGGAGTAACTCACCAATAACTCACCACATGGGTGGTCTCTGTAGAGAGAATGGACAATGTTTTCGGTCGGGGTTGAAGATTTGAGTATTTCTGAAAGAAGGGAATGTCAAAATATCAAGCTATATTAAAGCTTTCATTCTGAAAGTCTAATCCGTGCTTATTGCTCTTTTTCAGTATAAACTACTCATTGATTGGATCTGTTGTCTTTTCCACTTTCCTCCAACATGGAAGATTTGCCCTGTTGTTCTTCCCTTTTTCAGTCCTCAAACCAAGGATTAGAAATGCAACAAGGCCAGTTGTTGAACCAAGACTCTATAGAGTAGAAGAACGCATTACATTTTTTATAAGCTTTATTTTTCTTCAGATTTGAGAGCTGCTTAGCTAATATTATGTAAGCACTTTTGCTCAGTACTAAATGACTTTGTCTTCAAAACATAAATTGGAATGCATTTGTCCTTGAACTTGAACCTATGACCCTACACTATTGGTTCTGCTTCTATAGCTCCTGATATATTTGATATTTGGTTCTGATTAAATAGTTATACACTCGCAGGTCGCTGTTTTCTATGAACCTAATGACTTCTAATATGTGTTCCCTAGATGCAAAATACTGATATAGCATTTATATTTAAAATGCCAAAACCTGAGATTAAAGAGGAGGATCCTGCCTATGAAGAAAAAATGGTAAGTGTACTAAATGAGATGAAAGAGCTGTACACATATTAACATTTCTCCTGCAGATTTCAACATTTTTTGTTAATAAAATTTCAATTTATAATAAGAGATGCTTTTTGAAGTGGTAATTGCTTTGTGTAATCATAATGCACAAATATGGAAAACATTTGCATGGTGTACTTTAACCTGAATAAGTTTAACTACTAAATATTAAAATTTCATAGGTGCGTTTTTTCTTTTAAATTACCTCGAGTGATTGATGTATAAAAGTAGAAAGGACTTGCTGCAACTCTGGGCATTGTGAAATAACACCGTGCAGGAGGAATATGCTTGCACTGAAGGTAGTTAAGAGAAATATGACAAAGTTGGCTCATGGGATTAAGATATTAACTTACAAGGAAATGTTGGGCCCACATTCATTTTGGAAGAATGAGAAATGATCTAATTGGAGTATAAGATTCTGAATGCACTTGAAAAGTAGTTGTTCTTTGTGGGGGAATATATCATTTGAATGTATTAAAGGTTGAGATCAACTTTTTTTTCTACAGGGAAGTTCAGAGTTGAGTGGATCTGATGGGAAAACTGAAATGAAACCAACATTAGATAAACCATGAATGGCAGAACAGGCTTGAGGGTCACTTGGCACTTCTATTGTATTCTGACTAGTCATTCAGAAAGAACTCCTTAGCTTTTATTTTTCCCATCTGAACAAAGTATATGCAAACAGGCAATTTCACCCCCCTCCCAGATTTCTGTTTGGTTGTTTGCAGAGTTGGGGGGGGGGGGGGGAGTCAAAATCTGAGAAATGTGTATGGGAAGCTACATTGGGTTTAAAAATGATGATTTTTTAATTGTGTTGATTAACTATTTTTCACATAACTTCCATCTTTTTGGATAGTGTATGTGAATTCTGATAGGGTGAATTTTCGTTACCCGAACAGCCATTTTTAAGGGTTTACCTGTACATATGTTTTCTTGCCTGTTAAAGGATGATATTATTTTAGTACTTTAAATGTAAAACTTTCAGCTACATTATCCATTTAATCTAAAGCCAATTTCAGGTTTTGATAGGTTAGTTCGGTTGGAACGACGTGACCTAGAATGTGGCGTTTAAAATTGTTGGGCGTCGTGAATGCATATAGGCTTGTAAACATATTTTGGCAGTTGTGGTGTCTCATTAGAGGAAGAGTGTAAATCGGTTCGTCATTGTCAGGTAATAAGGAGACACAAGATACTGCAGATGCTTGAATCCTGAGCAAAATTCAAAGCGCTGGAGAAACACTGTACAGGCAGCATCTGGGGAGGGGATGGAGAGGTGACATTTCACAACAGTCTAAAGAAGGGTCTTGTCCTAAAATGTTGCCTGTCCAGTCCCTCTCCAGATGCTGCATGGCCTACTGAGTTCCTCCAGCTTTTTGTATTGTTGGGTAATAAGTTTGCTGAACTCACATAATGTAATGTCAGCTGAAGTGTGTCAAAAATTGTACCATAAATGATACTGTGATATGCTTGTATCACAACAACAGCAAATATTCTTCCAAGTCTCTGGATAGTCTGATGTTGGCCAGATAGATAAATGTTACAATGCACATTTTAATTGCTGGTATAAAGTGGATGTTTTTTCAGTATCACAAAGAGTGAAAATGACTTTTAATTTGCTCTTCAGGTTTGGTGTTTTAAATTTTTTCAGACTATGGTTCAATTAAGACATCTTTAATAATCAATTCATAAGGCATGAGTTATAGGGAGACAGCATAGAAAGTGGCCCTTCAACCCCAAAGTACATATTGATAACACATGTGAAATACGTATGCTATTACTTCCCAGCACTGAGAAGTTGCATGGTGCTTTGATTTACAACATAAAAATTCATACCAAATGAATGCAAATCAGCCTTTAATGTAAAATAATTATTTCCAAAATAATGTAACGTTAGCTGTAATTAAACTGATATGCTGTTCCTAACAAACAAAGTTTTAGTACAGATTAAAGTGGTGTGAATTAAATAATTCAAAAGCAAAGTACTGAATATGATGGAAATCTGGAGAAATAAATTAATACGGTCAATAAGATTCTGATTAAATGTCAGTATACTAAAAGATTAAGTGTAGGAATGAACTGCAGTTGCTGGTTTAAACTGAACTGCAAGAACCTGGAGTAACCGGGTCAGGCAGCATCTGTGGGGAAAAGGAATGGGTAACGTTTCGGGTTGAGACCCTTCTTCACACTGAAGTAGAGCCTCAATCTGAAACGACACCTATTCTTTTTCTCCAAGGATGCTGTGTTACTCCAGCTTCTTGTGCCTACTAAAATAATAACTCCTGCGTCTCTCACCAGATGCTTTCACTCCTGTTGAGTATCTTCAGCATCTTCTGATTTTTATCTCAGGTTGGTTAACATGAATGGTGTTGGTATTTTTGTTTGGCAGAAAGCGGACAGAGCAAATAGATTTGACTACCTACTGCAACAGACCGAACTCTTTGCCCATTTTATCCAACCCGCTGCACAGAAAACACCAACCTCACCTCTGAAGATGAAACCAGGACGCCCTCGCGTAAAGAAAGATGAAAAGCAGACACTGCTATCGGTTGGAGAGTAAGATACATTACCGGCAAAGATTGTTTTTCTCCTTGCTTTAAAGATGCATATTCTGTGTCATTC
The DNA here is from genome assembly GCA_035221665.1 of Okamejei kenojei. Classification (NCBI taxonomy): domain Eukaryota; kingdom Metazoa; phylum Chordata; class Chondrichthyes; order Rajiformes; family Rajidae; genus Okamejei; species Okamejei kenojei. The sequence continues at coordinate 50,106,533 of CM069131.1, read as the reverse complement.
TATCTTAGAAAATATTCTTCATATTTCAATGGCATAAGGAAGTGATATTTGATTGAAAATCATGCTAGTAGTATTTCTTGAGGTTCTTGGCCATCAGATCTTTACAATAAATATCAGCGACTAAGATGCAAAAGAGAGAATTATTAACTATGAAGATCAGACTAAGACGGAATGTGCAACAGATTCTGTGATTCATCATTGACTGGGGAAAAAAATGGTGGACAGAGTTAAGTGTAGGAGCATAACCACTGTGAAATCAAGATACTGCTCAGATTATTGTTTTTAATGGCAGGAGTATGAATTGTAAATTAAAATGTTTTGGGTCTCAATGCAAATCAATAAAATTAGTGCACTTGTGCAAATATTAAGCAATAGTAAATGGCCTGTCCCACTTGGACGACATAATCCACGAGTTTAGAAGAGCCTAGACGAGTTAAAAAAAATGTCAAGGTTGTGTTGACTCGCCAAAGTAAAATACCTCCTACGACTATGTCTACGGCCCCCCTCGACCTCAGTCTTCCACACTTAAGACCAACTACGAGTTGCTACGAGTGGAAAATTATCACATGATAAAATGATGTCATGTTTGCATTTTTCTTTTCTCGGGCCAGTTACGACCTACTTACGAGTAAAAAGTATTGATTTTTTCCATGCCAGCCTTTTTTTTACTCGTGGACATTTTTTATCAGGCTTGAAAAAACACCGCAACGTACTTGAGGCCACGAGTAAGCGGAGACCACTCACGAGCATGACAAAGGGTTACAAAGACCTCCTACAACCTCGTGGCGAGTATGAGTTGAGGGCAAACTCGGCAGTGGTCGCCAATTAGGTCGTGAAAGTTGGACAAGGGTTTAACTATTTTAATAATCATTGCTCTATTTGCCTTATCACAATGAGGTTGAAATGCAAATCTGATGAAGCCTTCACTCATACTCCATGAAGTCCAATTATGGAGCACTACATTTTGTGAAATACTATTTCCCTTGTAAGTGGATCCAGTGCATGTTTACTAAAATGTTATCAAATGATAAGGACGACTTTGTTCTTTTGAATATGAAGAGTGAAATAATTGAGATGCCCAAAAATTCTTCATTGATATGGGAAGGGAAAGACTGTAAAACTATTTCCTCAAGTTATTGAAGGAACTAGTACAGACTAACATGATGAGTTGGACCATTTCAGAATGAAAATCTATCTTCACACATGGGATATTGCAAACTTGTAACCCCCTACCCTAAAAGCAGTGCAAATTCTCCAAACTGGAATCAAAGGATTTTTGTTTTGGAGTTAGAGTTCATCTGTTGAGGAATAGGGAGCAATGAACATAATGGGAACTAAACCAAAATCCACGTGACAACAGCAATCTTCATAGGTAGACAAAAATGCTAGAGAAACTCAGCGGGTGAGGCAGCATCTATGGAGCGAAGGAAATGGGTGACGTTTCGGGTCGAGACCCTTCTTCAGTTTGTCTACCTTCGATTTTCCAGCATCTGTAATTCCTTCTTAAATAGAGCAATCATCATGTTGACTTTTAAAGTTTTTAATGGTATAACATTCACTAATATGTTATTTGTTATTATTATCTTGTTTAACATAAAAATATGGTAAATAGAAATTCTCTCCGAAATACTAATTGAAGTTTGTTACACAAGGACTAGAGAATGATGGCAGGAAAACAATCTTATAAAGCCTCATACATGTTGTAAATAATTGCTTTAATTTACATCAAATACATCACAGCACCCTTTAGTCTCCATTGGCTTTAGAAAAGCATGAATATTTGAATAATAACAATTTCCAAATTGTTGGATTTCAAATTACTCTTGGAGTAATTGCATTAATTGTATTTTTGATTGAGTAATGCTCCAAATTGTTGCTGAATTTGGCTACAAAGTTACTCTCATCTCTGTTCTTGAATATAATGTGTGATGTTGGCTATTTTGAGGTGACTAGATTTAACGGGTTTGAACTTGGCATGAATAGTATTTCACTTGAATCATTAGAATAAGGTGGTGGCGCATTGCACAAAACAATCCACTTTTAATTCTTAGTTATCGTCATCGTCGTACCGAGCAGGAAGAGGATGAAGAACTCCTGTCAGAAAATAGCAAGACAACCAATGTCTGCACAAGGTTTGAAGAATCCCCATCATGTATGTAAAGCCATTTTATTCATTGATCCACACATTTGTTAATTAGTTAAGTTCTCACTACCTTTTTTTTCCTTTTACATTTGTATTTTTTGTTCCCCTTACATTTGATTTGGAAAATGTGTTTTTGTTAAAATAGTCAAAACTACATTTTTTTAACATTTGAGGTTGCTTTACTTTACTACTTCTATCCTCCCTTTGCATTTACTTTGACATTATTCACATTCTTCGTTCTGTGGCAGTCTGCTAATGGTGTTGAGGCCGTTGACTTGTACCAGCAACTTTGTGACTGATGCCTTTCTGAGCCATGAACATGGATAGTCATTGTGAACATTCAGCTTTCTGAGCCTCTCCGCATATTATGATACAGTGTAACTCAAATATTATTGTTGTGTCGTTACGTAATGATTACTTCGCAAACCAGCCCTTTCTTTTCTCTGGCGTCAGTGGCACTATTTGTTCATCGTATACTCGAGATGTTCGGAGGTTTAAATTGCACCAGCTTATTTTTCATGGAACTTTATTGTTCCTAGCAAATGGACAGTCACCACATTAATATGGGCCATATTAAAATATATTAACCAATACTTGCACAGAGAATAATTGATCAGATTATCCACATAACATTCTTTTGTGGATTATGTGATCAGTTTATTTAAAATTCTGCAGGTGAACTTTCCAGATGGCATTATTTAAACCCTAATAACCATTCCTATGATAATATTGCTAACAAAACTCTCAATTCTTTCTCCCTCTCTCTTCCACCACAATTTTTAGTGTAAATACTTGTCCTGATGGATGTTTGCATCCTGGAGCTCTTTGACTCCATATTTTCTCCTTTGTGTTTAATATTTTATTTGGCTTGCAATGCTGTAGTGTTGGTCTGCAACTATAAATGCACATTATTTTGCATGGAAATTATGTTTAAATGCCTTTCCTTATCCAAACACTGAGATCCTGGTATCAACAGAAATTAATGGAACTTTTACATTTTGTTCTCCTGGGCTGATAAGGTACTTTCGGTTAAATAGTTGCTGGACATTTGTTTTCAATGGCTGCAGGGTCTGACTGTTTGGAATCTCTTCCACAGATGTGAAGGGAGGGAAGATGCGAGACTATCAGATCCGTGGGCTGAACTGGCTCATTTCTTTATATGAAAATGGCATTAATGGTATCCTAGCAGACGAAATGGTATGAATCTATATTGATTGTGGGCATAAGAAATGTTGATTGTGGGTGTTAAAAGTAAAAATGTTATCCAATTTTGGATATGAGGTAGTATAGAGTAATTGTTATTGGATTGAAAATGTTGAGGCCAGTACTAATGATTCGAATAAGAATACAAAACACATGCAGGATTGCCCGGGTGCCATTGACCACCCAAAGTGCCCCCAGGCAACATAAACGCCGACTCATTTTGCCCAGCTTGACACCCAAATACTGGTTTATACCAGTAGACGCAAAAAAGTGGAGTAACTCCGCGGTCAGGCAGCATCTCTGGAGTATAGGAACTGACGTTTCGTGTGGGCGGTGGCTGTATTCCTCTAGCATCTTTAATTGCGAGGCAAAGATACTAGGAGCCAAAGATATCTTTGCTAGAAGCGGGGTGACGAAGGGTCGGAGCGAATCACGGGCCGCGACAGCGGCTCCACCTCCTCCTCCTCCCTCACCCCGCCCGGCGGAACGAGGCCTCCCTCTCCTTCCCCTCCTTCCCCCTCCCGGCGTCGGCGTGTGAGACGGGTTGTTCGAAAGCGCCTTTTTGCGGATTTGTCATCAGCGGCTGCTATCGCCCTGATCGCTGCTTGCAACTCCGCTAACAGCACTTTCAAATCAACCGAGGCCGGGAGGTCACCTTCCGCCGTCTGAAGCAGGTGCACGACAAATCCTATAGGAACTTTGAACTGCACCGCTCGGCCCCGCACCTTGCTGTTGGCTGGAGGAGGGAAGGCGGTGGCGAGGAGTCGGCGGCACTTTGGCGTTGGACAGGGACGGCCAAGGCAGCGGTGCGATGTTGTACGAGGAGCGCAGACCTTCCTTCCTCCCCACTTCCTCTGCCCCTTCCCCCCCCCCCCTCCACCCCCCCCCCCTCCACCCCCCCCCCCTCCACCCCTCCTCTCCACCCCTCCTCTCCACCCAGCGCTGATCCCCATTCCCTCTATTCAGTCCTCATTGACATCCCCTGTGCTCCCCCCCCCCCATCTATTCATCACCCTACCCACTTCGCATTGATTCTCCTGCCCCCTCATCCATCCATCCTACACTGATCCCCCAATTCATCCTGTACTGTCCCCCTTTCCAGTCATCCTGCACTTCTCCCCCCATTCATCCTGTACTGACCCACCCTCCATTTACCCTGCACCATCCCCCCCCATCCATCCTGTAGTGATCTCCCCATTTGTCTTTTAATGATCCTCCATTCATCTTTTACTGATCACCCTTCATCCTGTACTGATCCCCTTATGCATCCTGTACTGATCCCCTCATTCATCCCGTACTGATCCCCCATTCATTGCGTACTGATCCCCCATTCATTGCGTACTGATTCACCATTCATCCTATACTGATCCCCTCATTCATCCTGTAGTGAATCGCCCATTCATCCTGCATAGATCGTCCGATCCACACTGTCCTGACCCCCCCCCTCCCCCATTCATCCTGTGCTGGAACACCCCCCCCCCCCCCCCCCCCCCATCCATCCTGTACTGATCCCCCCCCATTCAAGAAGAATGGGGGGAACTGTCTGAAGAAGGATCTCGACCCGAAACGTTGCCTATTTCCTTAGCTCCATAGCTGCTGCCTCACCCGCTGAATTTCTCCAGTATTTTTGTCTACCCCATTCATCTTGTACTGATCCCCCATTCATCCTATACTGATCCCCCCCCCCCCCATTCAACACCACTGACATCCCCCGTGCTCTCCCCTCACAATTTTACATACTCCAACCAACACGTACTAATTCACTTGCCTCAATCCATCCATTCTGCACCAATTGCCTTCTCAACCCCCTCCCACCATCTATCCACCCCGCACTGATTCACACACCCACTGACCCTATTGTGCTTCATGGTCTTCAGAGCGAACATTGACTATGTTTGATAACGGAATGTAATCAAATGTGTTTTAATTCCCAATGTTATTATTTGTTTTGACACCTTTAAACATATTACCAAAATAACATTTGCTGCAGTTATGTCCTTTGGCCATGTCTTGTCAGCTAGTGTAATGTTTAACCTGTCAGATGGGTATAGTCGGTTTTAATAGCTATTATCATAAAATGCCTTTAGAAATTTTCTTGCAACCTGTATATTTTGTTATGGATAAATTATGTGCGAAGCTAGAGTGTTTCTGTGCCAATAGCAATAACGACCCATACTATGGCCTTGTCATGGTAATTTTCGGTCCTTCACAGAAAACATGCATCAATCTGTAGTGTGAATGGTTAAGCATATGTTACCATGGTCCAGGATTTATTGACACAGGTTGATCATACGCTGAATAATCCAACCACATTTTTGTTTGGAAGTGGAAAGAATTAATAGAAATTGCATTAATTGCAATGTGTAAAAAGAGTTGAGATATTGTATTATATAATTTTGCTGCATGTCATTGTGGTATATATCATGTCTTGATTGGTGAATATGTTTAGTTTGTCAGTTATTTGAAGCAGAAATAATATGTGAATGTGGACAAAAGTGCTGGAGAAACTCAGCGGATGCGGCAGCATCTATGGAGCGAAGGAAATGGGCGACGTTTCGGGCTGAAACCATTCTTCAGACTGATGGGTTTCGGCCTGAAACGTTGCCTATTTCCTTCGCTCCATAGATGCTGCTGCACCCGCTGAGTTTCTCCAGCACTTTTGTCTACCGATTTTCCAGCATCTGCAGTTCCTTCTTGAACATAATATGTGAATGCTTCATTGAGCATAATTCCGACTGATAACTACGCACTTCGTCCGAGCATATTATCGCACGCGTCATGCAAACCGTCTTCAATGACCACCTAAACTGTCATTTGGCAACCCAAAAAGCTGTCAAGGTTGCCCTTATGAAATAAGAAGTGACCGTGACACGACAATATGAAAAATACATTTGGTTTGCTATCCTTTTTAGGGAAAGAAAATTTGCAGTCCTTGTGCAATCTGGCTGGTGTTTCTTCAGACATGCTGCAAAGGCAATTCAATGTCTTTTGAAATAACTTGTCAAGACACTGGCTCTTACCAAACTGCTTCGGCAGAATAGAATAAGGATGCAATTAACTGCCCGCTTTTGATCTCAGCAATTTTAGAGATCAATCCTGATAATTTTAAAAATCCACTTAATTAACAATGAGGAACTAGTGTTAAAATCGGGTGAGGTGTGCATTAGATGGGTTGAGGTGTAGTAATTGTGTTTCTCAGAGAATTTGTTTCCCCATTGAAAATTCTATCTTCACACTGAAAGCACCTTTCAAGATTTCCATGAGGGAAATCAATTCCCCTGTTGCACAACGGCGCCAAAGCACTTGGATAGTTGATGCTTGCAACTTTCTCCAAAATGTTGTTGTTGCCAAGCCTATTCAAGATTTTGCTTCAGATTTAAATTTTCAATTGAATGTACAGTAAACTCTCATTATGATGGACCTCTTTAGAACGGATTTCTGTTATAGCGAACCGTGTCTTTAAAAACGCAGCCTTCTAGTTACACTGTGGGCAGCATTAAAATTGACGAGCAACTGCTTTGATGAAAACAATAACAAACAGCCTTTAGTGTTTTTAGCTTGCAGTAACAACAATACATTTTTAGCTGTTAAAAAGAACACTGTTAAATTTTGGACAGAGATATTTAAGATAATTTCGAATGTTGTTAATATGAATCTGACCCCTGACTCAAAGTTAATAATACTGGGAATATTAGAAACAGATCAATTAATAACAACGAATCAAATAATTTTTATTGATTATTGTTTAATAATTGGGAAAAAATTATTATTGAAATTCTGGAAAGGTCCTACATCCCCCACAATCAAAATGTGGATTACAGGAATGTCGGAGACACTTCATCTGGAAAGATTAAGGCTTGTCCTATTGGACAAGTTGGATCTTTTCAGAGGAATATGGTCTCCATTTATTGAATATCTAAAGGGTCAAAATGGCTCGTACGAGAGCCTGACTGAAGCCTGAATAATGGAATAGATGAAGAATCACGTATAACAAATCATGGATATATCTCCAATGATGGATAACTTTTTTAATACTCCATTCATTCCTACTCTTTTTTTTTTCTCTATCTTTTCTTACCTATAAAAAAAAGTATAGAAATATATAAGACATAATTGTTAATATTAATAAAATTACGAATGTATGTGAGAAGTATACTCTATTAATATGTACTTACGTCTAATAAAAATATTTAACAAAAAAAAGAACACTACACTCAGCTGGTTAGTGCCTTTGGAAAGAGAAATGGAGTTATGGTTTAAGGTCGATGTCTTTTCATCCTGAAGTCCGGGCGGGCAGTTGGTCATGGGTGTCTCACTTTGAGCGGGACAGGGTTTCCTCACTCTGCCGACTACAACCTGCATGGCCCAAACGCCCCAATTTGCTCTCAATCTCTGAATGCAGGAATCAGCAGTTGGGGCAGCGGTTATTGCCATTCCCCAGCTGCGCTGGCCAAGGTGGCGCCGGGCAGCCTTTTTGGGCCCCTGTGCTCTGTGTGATGAGAGAGGTTCCACTGGGCTCTCAGTGACGGGGCTCCAGGATTCTGCTGGAGTGATGTCAATTGGGGGGTGGCCTTACTCGATTATAGCGGTCATTTGGCAATAACGGTCACCATTTCACACCATCGCAAGGTCCATTATAACGAGGGTTTACTGTATTGAGTGAAAAGGAGCCATGACCTGAATGTGAAGTTCAACAAACGAAGTAAGAGTCATGATTTAAACATCGGAAAAGGCTTTAACAGACCTGCCAAGTAGTACGGATTTTCCATATTTTGTAAGGAAATGCAATCAGAATTCGGATGTACGGATTTGCTTTGTAAAATACGGATTTTAAAAAAATCACCCGACTTCCTGTTTCATGTTGCTGCTTAAAAATGCATGGATATTAAAAGTCAAACTAACACTAAAAATTATTGCAGATTAAATCTATTAGTATTTTTTAATTTCAAGATCTGGATGATTATTTTTGTAAGCTTTGATGTGCTCCAGGTTTAAACAGCGCTGTCAGTTTAACAAGTGGGAATTTAAATGAACAGCGCTATGGGTTCTAAAAATAGCGCTCCCAGCTGGAGCACTTTACACATAGCACTATGGGTCACAGACTGTTAGGGGAGGGAGAAAAAAAGGAAGAAGTGAGGGAGAGGGAGGTAGAGAGAGGGGGGGAGGGAAAGAGGAAGGAGGGAGGCCCAATATGGCTTCTACATCATCATCTGGTGATAAAAGCAGGAAGCAGCCGTTCAAACAGCAGTATACAAAGAGATGGCAATGAATGCACTGTCAAGGAAGGTGTGTAGAAGACATGTCAATTGGTAGCAAAGTTATGCATTGTACTCTTGCATGGGTATGACCGCACATAAAAAAACACTTTTTTCAGCAGAATGGCATGTGTAAAAATACTGATTTTTCAGGCACAAGAATGCTGAAATGCTCTGACAAAACTTGGCAGCTCTGCTTTAGAGACTGGTAATTGTGTGCCTAATTTTCAGATTTGTTATTTCCAATTATGCTTCATTTGACAGGGTCTTGGTAAGACTTTACAAACTATTTCTCTTCTGGGGTACATGAAACATTACAGAAGCATTCCTGGGCCTCATATGGTTCTGGTCCCTAAATCTACACTCCATAACTGGATGCTTGAATTCAACAGATGGATACCAACACTTCGAGCCATTTGTCTAATTGGTGACAAGGAACAACGGGTAAGAACTATATTTTCTGTACCTGAACATATCAATGTTTAATGCAACATGTGTTAGCAGAGCGTGGTGGTAAATCACTGTGGCCAGCAATATTGGTTTGACAATAGGACAGAATATTACAACACTGGAAAATATATTTTGGCCACGATGTCTGTGGTGAAAGCAATGCCGAATTAAACTAATCCCTTCTGCCTCCACATGATCCATGACCCCCACATACCCTGCATATTTGTGTGCCACTTTAAAAGCCTCTTAAACAGCACTATCATAGCTGCTTCCCCAGGCCGTTTGTTTCCATATTTGATGTATCTATCCTTCATTGTCCACAACGCAACCAACTTTTGTGTTGTCTGCAAACTTATTACAAACTACATTTTTGTCCAAGACAATATATATGGAACACCATTGGTCACATATCTCTAGCCAGAAAAACAGCCTTCCACTGCAACTCAGACTTGTGTGGGTAAGTAGGTTCTGAATTCATACTATCAAGTCACCATGGATCCCATGTATCTTGATCTTCTGGATCAGCTTTCCAAGGAGCACATTGTCAAGTGCCTCACCAAAGTCCACAACTTTTTCTGCCCTACCCTCAACATTCACACTTGTCATCTTAAGAAAAACGTAATCTAGTTTGTAAAACAGGACTTGCCCCACACAAATTATGATTGTTCATAATTTGTCCATACTCTTCTTAATGGGAATAAATCCTCTCCAGTAGCTTCCTTGCCATTGATGTAAACCACACCATAGTGGTAGGCTCCCCCTTTGGTCATGACTGGCCATGGGTGATGCATCCTAGTTTGTAGGTGATGTGTGGTCGGGTGCAAACCTGGGTGATGTCATGGAGGACAGGCTGTTACCCATGTAACACGTCCCCCCTCTCCACATCGCTGATCGATCCAAAGGAACAGCAGGGACGTTACAGTTTGGCAGAGCGAGGTTGTAGACAACGACGAACTAGGGGCTCCGACTCCGGATTTTCTTGAGGTTTGCTCCAGGAGCCTTTTCCATGACTGGATATGACCACAAGACAGTGGACGTTTTAAATCAGAGTTTTCCCTCTCCTAGATGGGCCACCTTCCCAGGCTGACAAGCCCCATCTGCCCGAGACTCATGGGGGCGGGAGCGTCTACCTTCCCGTGCAGGTCTATAGCACCTGCCCATTCTCTTGGTTTAGTTAATTCCCATCTAATTCATTATATGGATGACAAACAGCAATGGACCCAGTACTGGCCCCTTGAGGCACATCACATGCCTACAATCCAAAAACAAACAACCTTCCACCACCACCCTCTCTGCTTCCTACCATGAAGTAAATTCTGTATACAGTTAGTTGGCTTTCCCTAGATCCTGTGGGATGTGACATTCCAGAGCAGCTACCCATGTGGCAACTATTGCTCATAGTATATTATTCTATAATATCAGCTCGTACTGATTTCTGAATTTGTTTGCATTGTTGCTAGATTAAATTTAACTGCTCAATATAGTACAAGTTCTACCTTGATTCAGGTCAGTTGCATAAAAGAAACATGAATGATCATTTAAGGAGACAACTTCTTGCTTTGTCAGGCTGCTTTCATCAGAGACGTCCTGCTGCCTGGAGATTGGGATGTTTGTGTGACCTCGTATGAAATGTTGATCAGGGAGAAATCAGTTTTCAAGAAGTTTAATTGGAGGTATCTGGTCATAGATGAAGCTCACAGAATCAAAAATGAAAAATCTAAGGTATGTTTTTTTCTCTTGACTTTCTCTTCATTACATCCACCCCCTTTCCATGTAGCAACCCAAAAGATGATGTATGCAGTTTTGGTAAATCCCTATAAACCCCTTATTTTTTTAACCTTGCCTCATGAGCTAGCTTGTGTGTTCAACTCAATGCCTGTCTTGTGCCTTTTTCTAATATTTTCAATTATCGTGGCAGATCTGGCTTTAATTGCCTCTCTCCCTTGTAAAGTGTTTTGCAAAGCATTCCTTTTTTAACGTCACAAGTTATGGGAGTAGAATTAGGCAATTCGGCCATGGAGTCTTCTCCGCCATTCAATCATGGTTGAACTCTGCCACCTAATCCCATTTTCCTGCCTTCTCCCCATAACCCTTGACGCCCGTTCTAATCAACTTGTCTATCTCTGCCTTAAAAATATCCACTGAGGTGGCCTCCACAGCCCTCTGTGGCAATGAGTTCCACAGATTAACTACCCTCTGACTAAAGAAGTTCCTCCTCACCTTTTTAAAAGAGCACCCTTTAATTCTGAGGCTATGACCTCTGGTCCGAGACTCTCCCACCACTGGAAACATCCTTTTCCACATCCGCTCTATGCCTTTCAATATTCTGTAAGTTTTAATGAGGTTCCCCCTCAACCTTCTAAACCCCAGCGACTATCAAATGCTCATCATAAGCTAACCCACTCTTTCCTGGAATTATTCTTGTAAACCTCCTCTGGACCCTCTCCAGAGCCATCACATCCTTCCTCAGATATGGGGCCCAGATTTGCTCACAGTATTCCAAATGTGGCCTGACCAGTGCCTTATAGGGCCTCAGCATTACATATCTATATGATTGAGTGGGGTAAATCACAGATTAAGTATTAAACTACTGTTTCATAATGTCTTTGATATGTCACTGCAGCTGTCTGAAATAGTGAGAGAATTCAAGACGACAAATCGACTGTTGCTCACTGGTACACCTCTTCAGAACAACTTGCACGAACTCTGGGCACTGCTCAACTTCCTTCTCCCTGATGTCTTTAATTCCTCTGCTGTGAGTATTTCAAAGGCCTAACAGGGATTCGAATGGTAACCTTTTGTTCAAGTTAAATGGGACGTTCTATGGTTGAGGAGTGGAATTTTGTCAGAGACTGTGATGCTTGTATTTTAGAAAAAGTGCATGAAGGAGTTCCATGAAATCACAGCATGCAGTGAGTCGTTTTACCCCCATTATATCCATACCAATTCTGTGCAAGAGTATTTCAGCTAATCCAACTGCTCAAGCTCTTACCAACAATACAATTTAAAAATACATAATTTTCTAGTTCTCCCTTGCTTATCATGATTGAACCTGTCTCCACCATTCAATTGGCAGTGCAATCCAGATTGTAGCAACACAACGTCCCCATAGATTTTAAATGCTCTGTATTGCATCTGCCTTTAATTAACCAGCATGTTGAATCTGCCCATCCTGTCCCTTTTCAGGTGCTTGACATAATATGAGTAATTCCGCCACCTTGTGCGACATTGAATATTACATTAAAGACTTTCTGTATGTTATTACGTTTTGCTTAAACATTCCTAAAACTAGGTAGAAAACCCATAAATGAGGAAAAAATGATATAGTTTCCTCCATATAATCTTTTTAGAGCTTCACTGTATACATTAACAAATTATCTGACCTACACTAATTATTCTTCGCTGTTTGATGGGAGCCTAGTATCTTCCCTTTCTGTTCATCTTGGTTTAAATGTGGCATGTACCATCATTTCAGATTTTGGGGTCTTAAATCCAAAACTCTGCTCAATATAGAAATAAGTTGCACTGTAAAAACAGTAGAGTAATGTCATAATGGACATATGGAATCACATGAGGATTACAATGTGCAAGGTGGCAATTTGAGGCCCTGTGCAATCCAGCTAATCTGTGGCGCAGCTGTAGAGTTGCTGCCTTACAGCGCCAGAGACCCGGGTTCGGCCTGCTTCTCAGTTTAGTTTAGTTTGTCACGTGTACCAAGGTATGGTGAAAAGATTCTATAATGGTGCTTCTTAACATAGAATTAAGCATATGATTGGAATGACACTGTGTCGCAGTGGCAGAATTGCTACCTCAGCGCCAGAGACCCAGTTTCAATCCTGACCATGGGTGCTGTCTATACGGAGTTTGTACGTTCTCCCGGTGATCACGTGGGTTTTCTCCAGGAGCTCCGGTTTCCTCCCACACTCCAAAGACGTACAGGATTGTAGGTTAATTAGCTTTGGTAAAATTGTAAATTGTCCCTAGTGTGTGACGGATAGTGTTAGTGTGCAAGGATTGTTGGTTGGCGCGGACTCGGTGAGCCGAAGGGCCTATTTCCACGCTGTATCTTTAAACTAAACTAGTCCCTCTCTTAAACTCTCTTTAAGATTTATGCACCACGTCTACTGCATATCCCTCACTGCCACCTATTTCTCATCGCAAGCTATCAAGTAAATAAACCAGATTTGTATTTAATAAATCTACAGTAAACAGCGAGATATCTTGGTATTCACCATTGGCATCAACAGCCTTCCTTTTCATTTCTTCCTCTCAGTTGTTCCTTATCAGCTGTTTGTGTTGTTAAGCCAAGATAGCTTCAATTCTATCTCCAAAAGATCTTTTGGTTAGCTGTCTGCCTTCGTACACAAACACATTATTTTGAAGGTGACAGAATATTCCCTGTAATCACTATCATACTGCAGTTAATGATCCAATCACAAGTTAAAGGGTATCTCAACCACTCCCTTAATTACGCAATGTAGTCATGACCGTGGCCAGTTTAGAAGTCAATTTTGTGCTCTTTGATACCAGCTTAATTGACTTGAGTTTTTTTAACGATCTAAAGGTTATCAACACCAGAGTCTGCCTTTGTTTAATCTTCATTCTAGCTAGTAGGTTGTGCTTATTTTTGCAAAGGAATATGGGCTGCCTGTCAAGAAAGTTCTGTTGAGATACAGGGTTTCAGGCCAGTGGCGCAGCTGGTAGACCTACAGCCTCACAGCGCCAGAGACCCAGGTTCGATCCTGTCCTCGGGTACTGACTTTATGGAGTTTGCGTTCTCTATATGACCCTGTCCAGAATAGTATTTCCCGATATATTAGGATACGATGCATACAGTGCCCTCCATGCCCTACAATTCGAGATTTGTAATAGGAAAAAAAAAATCACATGTGGTTAAAGTGCACGTCAGATTTTAATAAAGGCTATTTTTATACATTTTAGTTTTACCATGTAGAAATTACAGCAGTGTTTATAGATAGTCCCTCCATTTCTGGGCACCATAATGTTTAGGACACAACAATGTCATGTAAATGAAAGTAGTCATGTTTAGTATTTTGTTGCGTATTCTTTGCATGCAATATCTGCTTGAAGTCTGCGATTCATGGATATGTTGCTGGGTATCTTCTCTGGTGATGCTCTGCCAGGCCTGTATTGCAGCCATCTTTAGCTTGTGCTTGTTTTGGGGGCTAGTCCCCTTCAGTTTTCTCTTCAGCATATAAAAGGCATGCTCAGTTGGGTTCAGATCGGATGATTGACTTTGCCACTCAAGAATTGACCATTTTATAGCTTTGAAAAACTCCTTTGTTGCTTTAGCAGTATGTTTGGGATCATTGTCTTGCTGTAGAATGAACTGGTGGCCAATGAGTTTTAAGACATTTGTTTGAACGAGCAGATAGGATGTGTTTATGCACTTCAGAATTCATTGTGCTACTACCATCAGCAATTGTATCATCAATGAAGATAAGTGAGCCAGTACCTTCAGCAGCCATAATGCCCAGGCCATAACACCCTCACCACAGTGTTTCACGGATGAAGTGGTATGCTTTGGATCTTTGGCAGTTCCTTCTCTCCTCCATACTTTGCTCTTGCTAACACTCTGATATAAGTTAATCTTCATCTCATCTGTCCACAGACCTTTTTTCAGAACTGTGGTTACTCGTTTAAGTACTTCTTGGCAAACTGTAACCTGGCCATCCTATTTTTGCAGCTATCCAGTGGTTTGCACCTTGCAGAGTAGCCTCTGTATTTCTGTTCATGAAGTATTCTGCGGACAGTGGTCATTGACAAATCCACACCTGACTCCTGAAGAGTGTTTCTGATCTGTCGGACAGGTGTTTGGGGATTTTTCTTTATTCTAGAGAGAATTCTTCTGTCATCAGCTGTGGAGGTCTTCCTTGCCTTGCCAGTCCCTTTGCAATTAGTAAGCTCACCGGTGCTCTCTTTCTTCTTAATGATGTTCCAAACAGATGATTTTGGTAAGCCTAAGGTTTGGCTGATGTCACTTAACAATGTTATTCTTGTTTCTCAGTCTCATAATGGCTTATTTGACTTTCATTGGCACAAATTTGGTCCTCATGTTGTTAAACAGCAATAAAAGTTTCCAAATGTGATGGAAAGACTGGAGGAAAGACTAGGTGCTGAGAGCTCTCTTATACCTGCATTAAGGAGGCAATTAAACACACCTAAGCAATTACAAACACCTGTGAAGCCATGTGTCCCAAATTTTATGGTGCCCTGAAATGGGGGGATGGGGGGGGGGGGGAGGACTATGTATAAACACAGCTTTCTACATGGTGAAACCAAAATGTATAAAAATGGCCTTTAATAAAATCTGACAATGTGCACTGTAACCACATGTGATTTTTTTTCTATTACAAATCTCAAGTTGTGGAGCACAGAGGCAAATAAATAAATGATGGGTCTTTGTCCCAAACATATGGGGGGGGGGGGCACTGTATGCATCGTATCCTAATATAGATGGAAATACTATTCCACATTATCAATACTCGTGGTTTTTCATATCAGCCACAACTCGAATTTCTGTATCTTTTCAATGATTTAATTTGCTGAAAATACTTTAACAAGAAGATGCAAATCAAAATTTGACATTCAGCTTTGCAATATCTTGGCATGTTTTAAGAAATGCCTGCATGGAGGATTTAAAAGGGGAATTTTAAATTAATAATTTATCATGATATTATCGGGCTAACAACAAATGTGGTCTGTTGCTCGGTTTGACATTCTCTCTTTTTAGGACTTTGACTCGTGGTTTGACACAAATAACTGTTTTGGTGACCAGAAACTAGTTGAACGGTTGCATATGGTAAGTATATCATTTTTATCTGATACTGATACTATTAACTTGGAGATATAATGGAGATACACCATAATTTGAAGAAAGAGTTTACTATGTAATCAAAGTGATTTGAGTAAAAAAAGATTCAAACTAATTTAAAGTAACAACAATTTTTGAATGAATACATCACTCTTTGTGATGTATATCGTTGAGGATTTTATATGCCATCGGGTATTTGTTTTATAGGTGTTAAATATGCTTGTTCAATATAAATTGAATTAAAAATTAACTTAATAGTTCAAATTTAATGGACACAAAAATGGTAATTTAATTAACCCATTATAAATGGTGATCAGAACATAGTGTAGTGGCACCATTAGATATTTGGAATTATTCTTGGCAGTGGTAATGCGCTCACCTGTTATCAGTACCAACCTGACATGTACTTGGTATGGTCAAAAAAACCTTCCCCACTTGGGATTAGAATGTTTTTTGTGGGTCAGTGGCGTGGACAACAATAGTATTGGTGCTGGGAGCTGTACCAAATATGGATAACTTTAAACGTTCAGATATGCTTATAATGTGTGGTGATAGAGATTGATTATTTAATTATATTTACACCCAAAACTTGTTTTTGTGTGTCTGTGTGTGTCCCCCGGTTTCTGAGCTCCAGTCAGTTTTGGCAATGAGACCCATTAAGTTTGTCTATGGGTCGTCGTGCATTCTGATCTTGAGTCTTTCCCAAATAGTATGCGTTTCGGTCTGTCGCTTTTCTGGTAGAACTGCTACAAATATGGGATGATAGGAGATTCATGTGTTACAAATTGCAAATTTTGTTTTCTGTATTATGGGGTGAAGAGGTAAATGGATTTTTGTTCGTTTTTTTTATGCCACCTTTCTTGATGTCCATTTTCATGGGTGAAGTGGGGGTTGAACTTGTTCTGCGTTTTTTGGTTTAGCCCATACTAAAAATCTTATCCTTGAGGGATTTCTCGGGCTTAATGAGTGTTTTCATCCTTTCTGTCCTACTTGTTCTGCTCCCACATTCACTCCATCACCAAGACCAATTATTTCTACCTGAAGTACTGTTGTTACTGCCTCATTGATTATTGCAATGTTCTCCTTGCCACCCACTTTGCACTGTCGTAAACTTAAAAACTGGAATCTGATTCTCACCTTCAACCAAATCCCAGGCTACTCTTACACCTGGTCCAGAAACGTTAAAATCATTCTGTGATTGCATTGATGTTTAAGAAGGAACTGCAGATGCTGGAAAATCGAAGGTAGACAAAAATGCTGGAGAAACTCAGCGGGTGGGGCAGCATCTATGGAGCGAAGGAAATGGGCAAGGTTTCGGGCCAAAACCCTTCTTCAGACTGATGTGAGGGTGGGGGGGGGGGGGGGGGAGGGGTGGGAAGAAGAAAGGAAGAGGTGGAACCATTGGGCTGAGAGAGAGCTGAGAAGGGGAGGAGAAAGTAGGGACTACCTGAAATTGGAGAAGTCAATGTTCATATCGCTTGGGTGCAAACTGCCCAAGTGAAATATGAGGTGCTGCTCCTCCAATTTACGGTGGGACTCTGGCCATGGAGGAGGCCCAGGACAGAGAGGTCAGTTTGGAATGGGAGGGGGAGTTGAAGAGCTGAGCCACCAGGAGATCAGGTTGGTTATTGCGAACCGAGCGGAGGTGTTCGACGAAGCGATCGCCAAGCCTAAGCTTGGTCTCACCGATGTAGAGCAGCTGACATCTAGAGCAGTTTACCTCCCCCCCCCCCTTGACTCCATTCAAGGACCCGAGCAGTCTTTCCAGGTGCGGCAGAGGTTCGCCTGCACCTCCTCCAACCTCATCTATTGCATCCGCTGCTCTAGATGTCAGCTGCTCTACATCGGTGTGACCAAACGTAGGATTGGCGATCCCTTCACCATACACCTCCACTCGGTTCTCAATAACCAACCTGATCTCCCGGTGGCTCAGCACTTCAACACCCCCTCCCATTCCAAATCCGACCTTTCTGTCCTGTGCCTCCTCCATGGCCAGAGTGAGGACCATCGTAAATTGGAGGAGCAGCACCTCATTTAACTTGGGCAGTTTGCACCCCAGCGCCATGAACATTGACTTCTCTCATTTTAGGTAGTCCTTACTTTCTCCTCTCCTTCTCAGCTCTCCCTCAGCCCACTGGCTCCACCTCTTCCTTTCTTCTTCCCGCCCCCCCCCCCCCCCCCCCCCCCCCCCACCCTCACATCAGTCTGAAGAAGGGTTTCGGCCCGAAACCTTGCCTATTTCCTTCGCTCCATAAGTGATTACATTGATCCCTGTTATAATTATCTCCTGAGATCTCCACACTGTTCCAGTTCTGTTGCTTGCTCAACCTTGTTATTCATTGCTGCACTGTTTCAATTGCTTACTCCAAGCTCAGGAATTCCCCCTCTAACCCTCTGTATCTATATTTTTTTTAAGATTTTCTTTATAAGATGCTTCCTTTATCAATTTTTTTTTGTAACCTTTAATATTTCTTATTGGTATTTTGTTTAAAAATGTGTCCATCTGGATTTTTTACATTGCACGTGTTTTTCAAGTAACTTTTAAAGAATATACCTAGGCCTGTCTTTTAGCTATTTAACAGAATAAATATTAGTTTGGGGTTTGTTGTGTTTGAAAACCAAGTTATAAATTCTTAAGAATGTGTAATTCTTTCAATGCACTCAAATTTAATTCCAACTAATTGGC
This sequence comes from Okamejei kenojei, assembly GCA_035221665.1. Lineage (NCBI taxonomy): Eukaryota > Metazoa > Chordata > Chondrichthyes > Rajiformes > Rajidae > Okamejei > Okamejei kenojei. The sequence goes on along the minus strand of CM069131.1, from coordinate 50,087,961 downwards.
ATTGTCTGTGGGCACCTTTGTGAACTTGCTCTGCTTTGGATGCTGTGAGCTTGCGATAAAGTAGGTTGTACCTAACATGACTGTTGGAGGTACCTTTGATTTAAATTTGGCTGCATATGTCCATTTGACTGAATTCATAACCAGTATCTACTTAAATACCCGGCTTGGTAAAATATTTTTTAAACTTCTCTATGGTATTTAAATTTAGAAATTTTAATTGCTTATTTTACTTGCCTAAATTGGCACCATCAGTGTGTAAAGAGCATGTATTCTAACCTGAATTAGGTATTGCGACCCTTCCTTCTCCGACGTATTAAAGCTGAGGTAGAAAAGAGTCTGCCACCAAAAAAGGAAGTCAAAATGTATGTAGGCCTTAGCAAAATGCAACGGGAATGGTGAGTATACAACCTGCAAGTAACCACATTGCATTATGAAGCATGGCATAATTTTTCACAATTTTACATTAATCACAGTCATACAATGCAGAAACAGGCCTTGTGGCCCACCATGCCCTTGCTGACTATCTGTACTAATTCCATTTTCTGGCACTTTGCGTGTTGCCTTCTTGCCTTGGTGATTCAAGTGCTTGTTTAGATACTATATGATTATTGACAGTATTTCTAACTCTGCCACCTCAGGTGATCTGCTCCAGATTCCAGTCAAGCACTGGGTGAAAATGTTCTTCCTTAGATCCTCCAAATCTTTTATCCTTTACCTTTTCATCCGTTTTAGGCACCATTGTTTTGCCGGGATTTCTCACTACTACCCCATCTGTGTCCCTCATAATTTTATATGCCTCAGTCTCCTCGGCTCAAAAGAAACCTAACCTAGCTTCTCCAGTCTCTCCTTCACAACTTAAACACTTCATCCCTAGCAGCATCCTGGTGAAGTTCCTTTACTCTCTTCAGGACAATCATATCAATCCTATAGTGTGACAACTGGAACTGCACATACTACTCTAGTTGTGGTCTAACCAACATTTTCTATAATTGTACACAACCGTCCTGCTCTTGTATTCTGTGCTCCAACTAACTAAAGCAAGAATCTCGTATGCTGTCGCCATCTTACCAGTGCTGCCATCTCCACGCATCCTTGGACTTTACACCTAACTCTCTCTGCCCCCAGTATTGCCCAGGATCCAAACATTATATATGTCATAGCCTATTAGCTCTCTCAAAATGAATCGCCTCACGTTCATCAGGGTCACACTAGGAAGGATTAAATTCCATCTACCATTACTCTGACAATCAGTAAACAACCTTGAAATGTATAGATTTACGGTCTCTATCTCAAAATCTGTTCTCCCACTAATACTCCAACCACTTGTCTGGCTGCATTTTCCCAGATTTTGGTCTAATATTTCTCTTTTTCTAGTTACACTACCTACATATTTTGTCCCTATGTATTTCATTTGAAGGCATTGAGAGCACTTGTGAACTAATGGAATGAATTCAACATTACAAAGCTCTGTTGATTTACCCAATGCACTCTGGAATAAAGTTGTGATTCCATACTACGGTGAACTTCCCTGTTTGTGTTTGGTTGCTGCTTGACTCAAACTGACTTCCTTGACCACATGATTCATTCTCGAAGTAGCAGCCAGGTTTTTCAATGACACATGGATTTGGTCTTTTCCTGGGTGAAGATGATGATTCCAGTTTTTATTAAAGTTATGGATGCTGGCCTCTTTTCTCTTTATTTTCCAACCTAATCAAAAGGAAAAGTGATATCTGTGCCTAGGTTAGCACAACTCTCTTGAGACCAAGTATCACTGAGGTCTCCTGAGTTTATACAAATTTTGTCCAGTTGTCAATGACCCTTCTAAAGAGGCTCTATGTCACATCATGTTGCAATTTTTGGTTAAGACCAGAGCTAGTTACCACTGTAAGAATCATCAAAACCATCGGGGTAACAATACAAGGTTGGCACCAAAAATCTGATAAAGAATGTGAAACAACAAGAGAGTGAACGGTCTGAATAAACCCTCAATGTTCCCACCTGCTTTACTACCTATAAAGTTCTGTCAGTATCTGGCCACTATTGTAATGTGGAGTGTGATAACACATGGACTAACAGAGATAAATAGTATAGATCTGTAGTTAGATAAGCGCATGGAAGAAAGAAAACACTTTTTTAAGTGTTAAGAAAGAGGGGGTTGGCGTGAAGCCTAATTTCCGGCTTTGAGTCAGATTGCCTGTTTTGATGCAATAAATGTTTATTCCAATGCAGTTGATACTTGTTTTGTTGAGTGGATACCACTTAATGGTTTCTTCAAAATAACATGTAGACCCAATAGTACACATCTTGGCAATCTGACCTTTCCATACTTGGCACTTCATAGAATGTACATCCTGTCAAAGAAGGGGGACATTATGTGCCTTATACACACTGATCTCTTGGTGTGGGTTTCTGTCTTTGGATCTGCTTTTACTACTGCTTCACTGGTACGCGATCCAAGGGTGGCAATGGAACTCTGGTCTTTGTCCTAATTGCATACTCAAACAATTTTAAGTCGCACTCTTCTCTTAAAGAACTATTGGAGAAAAATATCACTTTTCCAAATTTTTAACTGTAATATTTCTTGCAGGTACACTAGGATTTTAATGAAGGATATTGACATCCTTAACTCCTCAGGCAAAATGGACAAAATGCGTCTATTGAACATATTGATGCAGCTGCGCAAGTGTTGCAACCACCCCTATCTGTTTGATGGAGCTGAGCCTGGCCCACCATATACTACTGATACTCATCTTGTGATTAACAGTGGAAAGATGGTGGTATTGGACAAACTGCTGCCACGAGTGAAGGACCAAGGTTGGCCGAGGCACTGAGTCTTTTATATTGTGTTTATGATTATTGCCCTTTTAACAGCAGTGGATTCAAAATCCGACCACCATAAGTTCTGCAGCAGCTACGAGAGAACTTTTAATGGCGTTTTTGTATTTGTGGCGTTCTATAAATAAAACAGTGCATGTGGGGACAAGATTGTTCCAATATTCTACAGTAAAAGGCATAAAGAAAATAACTACACATCATCAAGAAGTAAATTGATTGAAGTTTTGACGCACATAATTAAGTTAATAGCACTGGATTTTGCATTTAGATTTAACAGGCCTTGATAAGAAGTATGCTGACTTGTTTCTTGGGAGATTGCTTGCTTTTTGTTGGTGTTATTATCTTAATTGTCCACTGGGTATGCAATAGATTCAAAATATAATCAATAAAGCCAGATTTTGGTGGTTAATAATTGAGGTTGCAGTGTACGAAGTAGATGAATGGCCAGTTGGATTGGGAATTGTTTTTAATATTAGAATCCTCTTTTGCAAAAGGCAGATTCAACTGAAAAGTCACATACATAGACATAGACAATAGGTGCAGGAGCACCCCATTCAATGTGATCATGGCGGTTCTTCCACAATCAGTACCCTGTTCCTGTCTTCTCCCCATACCCCTTGATTCCGCTAGCCGCAAGAGTTCTATCTAAATCTCTTTTGAATGGATCCAGTGAATCGGCCTCCACTGCCTTCTGAGGTTCAGATTCACAACTCGCTGTGTGAAAATGTTTTCCTCATCTTAGTCCAAAATGGCCTACCCCTTATTCTTAAACTGTGGCCCCTGGTTCTGGACTCCGCCCAACATCGGGAACCTGTTTCCTGCATCTATCGTGTCCAATCCCTTAATAATTTTATATGTTTCTGTAAGATCCCCTCTCATCAGTTCCAGTGAATACAAGCCCAGTCCCTCCATTCTTTCATCATATGACAGTCCCGCCATCTCGGGAATTAACCTACACTGCACTCCCTCAATAGCAAGAATGTCATTCCTCATATTAGGAGACCAAAACTGCACACAATACTCCAGGTGTGGTCTCACCAGGGCCCATACAACTGCAGAAGGACCTCTTTGCTCCTACTCAACGCCTTGTTATGAAGGCCAACATTCCATTAGCATAAATTTCTTTAAAAATCAAATAATTATAAAGCGAGACAGTTGAACAAAAGTTAAATGGTAGCTTAGCCCACTGATCCAAGCCTAAATTGAAAACTCAGTGAGCAAAGCCAAAAGTGCTGGAATAACTGTGGGCCAGGCAGCACCTGTATTGGATATGAATAGGCCATTTTTCAGGTTGGGACCCTTCTTCAGTTCAAATACACACAAATTATAAACTGAGTTGGCAAGGTTAGAGGACAAGTTGACTTTTAAATTCCTGGCTATTAAAAATATCTTTGTATTGCACTTTGGGCAATGTGGAGTTTGAAGGAGGTCATATCCGTGCAATGTGTACATGGTTAACTTTCACCAGTTTACACTGATGTGCAATATTAATTTTTGTAGGTTCTCGGGTGTTAATTTTCAGCCAAATGACCAGGGTGCTGGATATTTTAGAAGATTACTGTATGTGGAGAAACTATGAGTACTGCAGATTGGATGGGCAGACTCCACACGTGGAGAGACAGGTATATTTTTACTCTCCAAACTGTCGTTTTTCTTCAATTTTCTATTGAAATTATTCAGTGTTATTATCTATATAGTGGAACCTTGATATAACATGTTTTCCAGAGGACAATGTTTGCATCCACATTATATACGGTGTGCATTTTAAGTGAAACAAATATTTACGTCTTCTTTCTTGGGGGCAAGGAAAACCCATGGTACATCCAACAATAGAGATAAAGTGGAATAGGAGGCCCTTCTTCAGACTGCAGTGTTTTACTCCAGGCTCGGAGTCATACAGCATGGAAGCAGGCCCAACTTGCACACAATGACCAACATATCCCATCTACATTAGTCCCACCTGCCTGTGTTTGGCCCATATCCCTCTAAACCTGTCCTATCCACGTACTTGTCTTAAACCTTGAGATAGTACCTGCCGACTACCTCTGGCAGCTCATTCCATATACCTTTGTGTGAAAAGCTTATCCCTCAAGTTCCTATTAAATATTTTCCCCCCTAATCTTTAACCTATCTCTGGTTATCGATTCCCTTATCATATCTCCCCTATTTTCCCTATCATTGCTCATCATATTAAGGTTTCATTGTACTAATACTTGAGACTCTATTTATGGAATTGATACTAATATTTCAAATAGGGAGCTAGAGCGTACAATTTGCATCTCGTACTTTTGTAATGAAAAAATTGCAAGCCAATTGTAGAAATTGTTCCTCATTCTACTATGTACGTCTGAGACTTGACATTTCTCTCTCATCCCTTCAGGATTCTATCACTGCTTTCAATTCTCCTGGGAGTTCCAAGTTTATCTTCATGTTGAGCACCCGTGCTGGGGGTCTTGGTATTAATTTAGCTACAGCAGATGTAGTAATCCTCTACGACTCTGACTGGAACCCACAGGTTGACCTGCAGGCCATGGTAGGTTACTGAGAAATGATTTTCAAAGAGAAATGGCACAGAACTCACAAATTATTTTAAAAAAAAAAAAAAAGTAAATGGAAACCACATTTTCTATCTTGTTAATTAGAAGCATAAAGATATTTGGAAGGTTGAATGTGTCATATCCTTCCTGCAAAGGTTGGATTGTTAATCGTTAACTGCAGGTCGCTTATATTTGGAATTTCAAACAATACAATTTTTAGTAGAGGCAGATCTAGAGATTTGTTAAGTTATATGTGCACAGTGTGAAATAAGAGGATGAATACCTTTAACACTTTTAACACTTAACGTGTTTGTGCTTTAACACTCTTCTGTAAGTATTTCAGCTTTTGTGTTATAATGGATGGAGCATGCAATAGCTTCTGGAAATGACCATATAACAACATATAACAATTACAGCACGGAAACAGGCCCTCTCGGCCCTTCCAGTCCGTGCCGACCATTTGTTTTTCCCTAGTCCCATCTACCTGCACTCAGACCATACCCCTCTATTCCCTTCACGTCCATATACCTATCCACTTTACTTTTAAATGTTAAAATCGATCCTGCCTCCACCACTTCTGCTGGAAGCTCATTCCACACAGCCACCACCCTCTGAGTAAAGAAGTTCCCCCTCACGTTACCCCAAAACTTCTGTCCCTTAATTCTCATGTCATGCCCTCTTGTTTGAATCTTCCCTGCCCTCAATGGGAAAAATTTATCCACGTCAACTCTATCTATCCCTTTCATCATTTTAAAGACCTCAATCAAGTCCCCCCTTAACCTTCTGCGCTCCAAAGAATAAAGACCTAACTTGTTCAACCTTTCTCTGTAACATAGTTGCTGGAACCCTGGCAACATTCTAGTAAATCTCCTCTGTACTCTCTCTATTTTGTTGACATCCTTCCTATAATTAGGCGACCAAAATTGTACACCATACTCCAGAATTGGTCTTACCAATGCCTTGTACAATTTTAACACTACTCCTATATTCAATGCTCTCTGATTTATAAAGGCCAGCACACCAAAGGCTTTCTTTACCACCCTATCTACATGCGATTCCACCTTCAGGGAACTATGCACAGTTATTCCTAGATCCCTCTGTTCCACAGCATTCCTCAATTCCCTACCATTTACCATGTACGTCCTATTTTCATTTGTCCTGCCGAGATGTAACACTTCACACTTAACAGCATTAAACTCCATCTGCCATCTTTCAGCCCACTTTTCCAAATGGCCCAAATCTCTCTGTAGACTTTGAAAATCTACTTCATTATCCACAACACCACCTATCTTAGTATCATCTGCATACTTACTTATCCAATTTTCCACCCCATCTAAATACTGAGATATTAGGCAGCATCCATACAAAGTGCAAAAGCAGTTAACATTTCTGCTTGACTGTTTGACATTTGTAAGTTATAGTTGCAGGGACACCAAAAAGTACTTCATGAAACTGGCTCCTGTTAAATGCTTTGGGATCTAATGCATGAGAAGCATTGGGATTTAAATAATATAGTGGCAATTTGTGAGTCTTCACTTAGTTTTGTGCTACCAACAAAAGGCAACAAAATTGTTCAAATGAATGATATTTGAATTTGTCTTTCCTGCAATTCTTTTTAAGGATCGAGCTCATAGAATTGGACAATCAAAATGTGTCAAAGTATTCAGATTTATAACAGATAACACTGTAGAAGAAAGAATCGTGGAGCGTGCTGAAATGAAGCTTAGATTGGACTCTATTGTAATTCAGCAAGGTTGGTATTTGTGTGCATTTGGATGGGGGGCTGGACCTTGGACTCACTTAAAGGTTTAGAGTTTTAAGTTCCAGAGTGGGCGGCAGGGTGGCACGGTGGTGCAGTGATAGATTTGCTGCCTTACAGCACCAGAGACCCGGGTTCGATCCTGACGATGGGTGCTGTTTGTATGGAGATTGTACGTTCTTCCAGTGATCTTATGAGTTTTTTCCAGGTAGTCCAATTTCCTCCCACATTACAAAGACGTGCAATTTTGTAGGTTCATTGGCTTCTGGTAAATTGTAAATTGTCCCTAATGTGTAGGATAGTGCTAGTGTGCAGCGTAATCACTGATCGGCGCAGACTCTGTGTGCAAAGGGCCTGTTTCTACGCTGTATCTCTAAACTAAACTAAAGCTCAAAGAAATGAATACCGTTTTGTATAAATTGTTATACTTCTTCCATCTGGAAAAAGTGTGACATTGATCTCTATTTTTAATGTGTTTCATTATTACACCAACTGCATCCCCATCCTATTCCTGGGTTTGTAACTATGGATTATCTATCTTAAGAGAGCTTCGCTGCCATGCAAGGATTTTTATAATTTATTTTTGGAATAGACTAATACTCTTTTTTATGGCACAGTTCTAAACAGAGTGAAATTATATACACTTAAACCAGGGGCCGGCGGCCGAATGCAGCCCGTAACCCAAAATTCATCCGGCCCGCAGGCGGATTTTTTTTCCCGTAATCATCCAGGCCCGCCCCGAGCGCGGCAGAGCTCTGGCTGTACCGCATCCCATGCAAAGCTGCTGGCATGGCCAGGCACGTGAACACGTTTAAGAAAGAACTGCAGATGCTGGAAAAATCGGAAGGTAGACAAAAATGCTGGAGAAACTCAGCGGGTGAGAAATGCAAGGATTGCATGAGGCTGCCTCACCCGCTGAGCTTCTCCAGCATTTTTATCTACCTTCTGTAAACACGTGATTTGATGCCTGCCATTGGGGGCGGGATCCATGTGTACACATGATAGATGTAGCCCACCATCTGCTCACATACATGCGTCCTGGACCCTATGCAGAACAAGGTTGCCGACCCCTGATTTAAACGATGAGTGTGTGCCCAGAGCCGCATAATATGGCACAGGTAACTAATTACTGCATGCTGTCTACCTGTTGAGCCTTATAGTTCATACCTCCACCCCTCAGCCTGTTCTGTTAAGCAAGGTTATACTTGTTTTTATAAATGGCTGTCTTACGTATTCTCTGGTGAATTATGAAATTGTTCTTTCAGGAAGGCTGGTTGATCAGAATCTAAATAAATTGGGTAAGGATGAGATGCTGCAGATGATTCGTCACGGTGCTACCCACGTGTTTGCTTCGAAAGACAGTGACATTACGGATGAAGATGTGGATGCTATATTGGAGAGGGGTGAAAGGAAGGTAAAAACGACATCTTGATGTTGGAACATGGATCCCATGTATTAATAATCCAAGTCTCTTATGCCTGTCTTACGCATTTCTTTTTTTTTTTTTAAAATTATTTCCACAATGGTCTTGAAAGATTATGGTGATTCACTCATGACCATTTAGCTCGGTGTTATTCGTCAAAACAGTTTGAGGAATGTCCTTGTAAGTAGGTGATATATAGAAGTTTAGAAGCTGTGTTCTGGGCCACAAGTGAATTTGAGACGTTAATGTTTCTGTAGGTCCCATGTAACCCTGATCTGCCAAACTCCAATCAACTGCAGAAAGGAGAGCAGTGCATTTAGCCCATATCCATCCAAACCTTTCCCATCCACATACCTGTTTAAAAGTATTTTTAACTTTGTCATTGTATCCATGACAACAACATCCTCCGGCAGCTCATTACATATACACAAAACCCTCTGCGTGAAGAAATTGTCCTTCGGTTCTCTTTTAAATCTTTCCCCTCTATGCGCTCTAATTCTGGAAGATTCTACCGTGGATTAAAGACTGTGACCATTTATCTTTGCTTGTCATGATTTTGTAAATCTCCATAAGGTCACCCCTTAACCTCCTACATTCCAGCGAAAAAGATTCCAGCCTCCCCTTATAATTCGTCCCCAAGTGCTGGTAACTGGTTGAATCTTTCCAGCCCAATAAAAAGGAATTCGATCATTCCTGCAATGACAAGTCAATGAAAAAAAGATTGCTCCCCACTGCTGCACTAACCTCTGACCATGAAAGCCTGAGAGATAAATATTTGGATTTGCTTCTTATATGCTTTATATTTTTCATCTCTTGGAAATAGAGGACTCTGTCGAGCAGTGTATTTATTTGTGATTCATTACTTAAACATTGCTGTCTGTTTTGTTCTGTCATCTTCTGCAGACTGCTGAACTCTCAGAAAAGCTTTCAAATATGGGTGAAAGTTCGCTCAGAAACTTCACCGTGGAAACAGAGGTCAGTGTGTACAACTTCGAAGGTGAGGACTACAGGGAGAAGCAAAAGGTGAATCTTGACTTGCTTAACTTTTACATTTTAAATTCAGCATAGTAAATAGTACATTTTGCTTAAATAGAAATGTTTCCTCTACAGTTGGCCCTAACTGAATGGATTGAACCCCCTAAACGAGAACGAAAAGCAAACTATGCTGTTGATGCATATTTCAGAGAAGCCCTACGTGTCAGTGAGCCAAAAGCACCCAAAGTAAGTCTGATATTTGGTGAAATTAGGCTCGTTATCTCTGCTGTATTAATAATTGATGGATTTCGGTGTGAGAAAATTATAGATATTACAGCTATTAATGGAGATTGGCATTGCATTTTAATTATCTCACTGGTGACATTTTAGGAGGAATTCTTTTCATTTCTGGTGTAATGGATTAAATTATTCAAAGGGCTAAAGTGATCTCCCATTTCCAGTATCAGTACGTGTTTTGAATAGGAAAAACAATGCCTGCAAAGATAGTTTAATGTTTCCTTGCTTCTTACAGTATTCTATAATCGGTTAGCTGACCCAAAATGTTCACTAGTTTCCCTTTGCGTAGATGCTTGACTGAGTTCTTGCGGCATTTCTGTTTTTTGTTTTATAATGAATCTTGGTTATGGCTTAAAGAAAGCAAGGGTATCTGGGTGCGAAGGGTATATGTGGGGGAAATCGCTTACCTGCCTGTTGTCGGGGGGGGGGGGGGGGGGCGTTAGGTTTAATGCCTTTCTGGATTTGAAAAGGGACAACATTGGGCTTGTATGTTCACAAGTCACTTTTTTGTACTTGTACAACAGTTTTGTGTTTATAATTTTTTTTATCTTGCCAGGCTCCACGGCCACCAAAGCAGCCTAATATTCAAGATTTCCAATTCTTCCCCCCTCGGCTGTTTGAACTACTAGAGAAAGAAATTCTTTATTATCGAAAAACTATTGGCTACAAGGTACAAATAATCCTTGTCTAGATGATTACCAATTAATTTGGATGTGAATAGAGTCTCTGTTTTATATTAATGCTATTTAAATTTGCAGTATTCACAGCAAGTGCCAACCTTTAGAAATTAAGAGTCTGTGTATTTCATTCTGATTGACTCTTAGTATTGTTGCTTGCTGCTCCATAAATGGCCACCGTGTGGTGCACAAGCTTGGCAGAAAGCGACCAGTCCCCCAGTCACTTAATTTTCCCCGTTTCTTCCACCAAACACCTTGCTTGGAATGTGCTGATTGTTTATTTGTGATTTATTAATTTAAAATTAAATGGCTGCATTATTAAAATTCAAAATTTTCAAAATTGAGATTGGAAAATGTTGAGGTTCCAGAATTTACTTCCAGGATATTTGCCAGAGAATCATTGGATTAGCTTAGAGTCAAGAGCTGGAGGTAACAGAACATGGTGGGCAAGTGTCTATTCATTGGATAAAGGTTAAAGTCTACGGGCTGGTTTGATTTAATCGGTTTCCATATTTGAAATGAGTAGAATTTATGTCAGTCTTGAATTAGTATGGTGATTCAATTATCATTTAGCCCAGTGTCAAAATAGTTTTAGGAATGTCCTGGTCAGTAGATGATATATAGAAGTTTAGAATTTGTGTGCTGGGCCACAATTGAGAGAATAGGGAGGCACAAAAGAGCAGTGGTAGAGTTGCTGCCTTAAAGCGCCATAGACTCTGGTTCGATCCCTAGACTCGGGTGCTGTCTGTACAGAGTTTGCACGTTCTCCCTTTGATCGCACTGTAGAGACCAGAGTTTAAGCAGCTGCTCTTAGGAGGTTGCTAAACCCACATCTTTCAGACGGCGCAGTGGTAGAGTTGCTGCCCTACAGTGCCAGAGACCAGGGTTAGATTCTGACCACAAGTGCTGTCTGTACGGAGTTTGCACATTTTCCCCGGGTGCTCCGGTTTCCTCCCGCACTCCAAAGGTGTATAGGTTTGTGGGCTAATTGGCTGCGGTAAGAATTGTAAATTGTCCCTAGTATGTAGGATTATGCTAGTGTGCGAGGTGATTGCTGGTCGGCGTCGACCCGGTGAGCCAGAGAGCCTGTTTCCATGCTGTATCTCCAAGTGAGCCAGAGTAATGAAAAACTTTTATGTTGCTGCAGGTCCCACGTAACCCTGATCTTCCAAATTCCGCTCAAGTACAGAAAGGAGAGCAGTGCAAAATTGACGAGGCCGAACCCCTAAATGATGATGAGCTTGAGGAGAAGGATAAGCTGTTGACACAGGTACGGTTACTGTTTCTGAACATGATGGCATTTCTTATAGGAGACTGTATAGCTTTAAGTCGGTCTGATTACATACATCGGGATCTCCCCATACATGCTGCCTGTCCCGCTGAGTATCCCCAGCAGTTTCAGTAGAAGAGAAGGGTCTCAACTTGTAAAAATCACCCATTCCTTCTCTCCAAAGATGCTGCTTGTTCCACTGAGTTACTCCAGCATTTTGTGACAATCTGGTTTAAAACAGCATCTGCAGTTCCTTCCTACACAGTTTCAGTAATTATTTCATCTTTCCAGTAGCTACTTATGAACACACTAGGAAATGCTCACTCTTTTGTTGATAAAAAGGAGCTGCATGCTGGTTTATACCAAAGATAGACATAAAATGCTAGAGTAACTCAGCAGGTTCAGGGAATATCACTGGGGGGAAAAAATGGAAAGGTTCCGCCCTGAACTGCCGCCCATTCCTTTTCCCTAGTCGTGCTGCCTGACTCGCTGAGTTACTCCAGCATTTTGTATCTATCTCTGGTTACAGATAACCTCGGGTAGGGAGGTTCCCTGATAGGCTGATTGTTGGCATAGGGCAGTGTGATCCCATGAGGGATACATTGTGGCAAACTATGAAATTGGTGAACTGACCGTTAATGGAGGAGGGGAGAGTGAAGGGAGGGGAGTGTGTGGAAATGACCTAACATGAAATAATTCAACGTTCATACTACTGGGTTTTAAGCTACCGAAGCACAGTGTGAGATACTGTTCCTCCATTTTGCATGTGGCCTCACTCTGGCAGTGTAGAAGGCCAAGGTCAGTATGATAAGTGGAATTAAAATGGTTAGCAACCGGGAGATCCTGTAGGCTTTGGCCGACCAAGCAAAACTGAGTCTTTTGATATAAAAGTGACAGGGAACTACTCGTCAAAAGAAAAGAATGACTATGCCAAAACTGAATGATTTCACCTTTCTTCCTATGGTGTCCATTGGAGAAAGATTGAGCATACATTTTCTGTAGAAAACAGAGAGCATAGTGATGGCCTTAAACTTTGCAGATAGATGCGAGACATTGCCTTGCATGAGAGATACAAATAAAAGAGCATAAATATGAGATGCTCAAATCCAACAGGACATTTTCAGACAGTGGAAAGGCACTTGTGTGCAGCATTAATAACTTTCATTTTATTCAAATAATTTCACATGCTTGAAATCTGTGATAAAACGCAAATCTGGAAGACACCTTGGCCTTTCGGGCAACCTCTGAAGACAAAGACATGAATTAAAATCATTTGTTTCAGTGGTCAGTCAGCTTTCATCCGTGCTAAATTACTTAAACCAAGCACTAAGGAACCGCAGCTTAATAAAATTCTGCTCTTTTTCCGTAAAACACTGGAATCCAGTGTTTCAACATTTGATGGACCCACATCGCTAGTATTGGTTGATATATTCAGCACTGACCTACCATTTTGCAATTTCTAACACTGTCTATGTGAATATGCTGTAATATTGAAACAAAGAACTGCAGATGCTGGTTAGTGCACAGAAAAATGCAAAATACTGAGTAACTTGGTAAGTCATGCAGCATCCCTTGGTGAACATGGATAGGTGACTTCTGGTCGAGACCCTTCTTCCAAAAGATGGTTGCTAAACCCACATCTTTGAGGCGTCATGGTGGAGCAGCGGTAGAATTGCTGCCTTACAGTGCCCGAAATGTCACCTATCTCCCTTTCCCAGATATGCTGCCTGACCTGCTGCGTTACTCCACCTTGTGTCCTTTTATGCTGGAAAGTTAGCCACATCCAGGATGTCAGTTTTGGCTGAGTGGTAGTATTCTTGCTGCCGAGGTGGAAGATTTCAAGTTCAAACTTTACTGTAGAGACCAGAGCACAGAGTTTAGGCAGCAGTTCTCAGGAGGTGCCACGATGGTTGCTAAACCCACATCTTTGAGGCGTCATGATGGAGCAGCGGTAGAATTGCTGCCTTACAGTGCCAGAGACCCGGGTTCAAACTTGACTACAGGTGCTGTCTGTACGGAGTTTGTACGTTCTCTCCATGACCGTGTGGGTTTTCCCCGTGTGCTCCTGTTTCCTCCCAGGCTCAAAAGACATACAGGTTTGTGGATTCATTGGCTGCAGTAAAGATTGTAAATGATCCCTAGTGTAGGATAGTGCTGGTGTGCGGGGAGTGCTGGGCGGCATGGACTCGGTGGGATGAAGGGCCTGTTTCCATGCTGTATCTGTAAACTAAACATCTGCCATTCATGGTGGATTTAGAAGATCCCAGAACACCAACTGAAATGGAGCACAGGCTATTACTTTGTGTTCTCCTGACCAGTATTTACACTTCAACCAGCATCGCAAAGAGATCATCTGATCTTTTTCTTTCTTAAAGATTCTTCAGACTGTTATTAGGCAATTGAACCATCCTACTAACAACGAGAGCATCTACCTCATTGGAGACCCTCGGACTATCTTTGATCAGACTTTACTGGACTTTATCTTGCACCAAACATTATTCACGATACTCCCTTTATCGTGCATTTGTACGCTATGAACGGCTCGATTGCAATCCTGTATAGTATTTCCGCTGACAGGTTAGCACGTTACGAAAGATTTTCACAGTACCTCGGTACACGTGACAATAAACTAAACTCAAACTCAGTTGCATGGTGGTCTGGGGTCTCCTGAAGGACAATCTCTTTATGCATATTCATAATTTACAGTTCTGGGGTTCAAAAGTGTGTTCCATCACTTCACACAGAATCTGCAAAAAATCTTCCCATTTTTAGTTGATCTCTATGACTCGTATATTTTTGCATGCATGTGACACCAAATAAAATACTCTACAGGGCTTTACCAGCTGGACGAAAAGAGACTTTAATCAGTTTATCAAAGCAAATGAGAAGTGGGGCCGTGATGACATTGAAAATATTGCCCGTGAAGTAGAGGGGAAAGTTCCTGAAGAAGTTATTGAATATTCTGGTAAGGTTTTTGACCTGTATTTTAACATGTTGCATACATTGTTTTGCAAAGTGTGCACTTTTCTTGTAGTTTGTTTTCATTGTTTATGGTTGGATTTTTTTTTGTCTTTCTCAGCTGTGTTCTGGGAGAGGTGTAATGAGCTCCAAGACATTGAAAAAATTATGGCACAAATAGAAAGGGGAGAAGCTAGAATTCAAAGGAGAATTGGCATTAAAAAAGCACTAGACACCAAGGTACGTTCAATAATGTCCCAAATCCCAATGTCTGTTATTGGAGAAAAATGCAGATCTTGTTTGCATCCACTTGTATTTTTATTGTTCTTGATTTCCAGTTTTACCAATGGTAATATTTTGTCCTTGTACAGATTGCCCGTTATAAAGCACCTTTCCACCAGTTGAGAATTGCATATGGCACAAATAAAGGGAAGAATTATACTGAAGAGGAGGACAGATTTTTGATCTGCATGCTGCACAAATTGGGCTTTGACAAAGAAAATGTTTACGACGAGCTTAGACAGTGTATTCGAAACTCTCCACAATTCCGATTTGACTGGTTCCTGAAGTCGAGAACTGCTATGGTAACTGCTTTACAAAGATACTTGGCTTAGATTTTACATGTTAAGAAGATAGTCTTTGTCATACTAATTTGGTTATAATCATTTTCGTTTAAATAAAGCATTGAATAATTAAATTACTTTGCTTCATTGGCACTTCTAGGAGCTCCAAAGGCGGTGTAATACCTTAATCACTCTAATAGAAAGAGAAAACATGGAACTTGAAGAAAAGGAAAAAGCAGAAAGGAAGAAGCGTGGACCAAAAACCACATTGGTAATTTTATCCACTATATGTTGCACATCAATTATAGGGGCGTGTGTGTGTGTGTGTGTGTGTGTGTGTGTGCGGACACACACACACACACACACACACAGACACACACACACACACACGCATCTCTGCCCCTTTGTTCAGTGATTCTTTATTTCTAATTAACACTCCTGCCACTGATTCAAACTAAATCAGCTTTGGCTACAGTAAGAGTATACTAAATGGATTGTTAATTACTATTGATGTTGCACATTTGTCCCTTTTCGGGCCAGCACCGCCATTCAATGTGATCATGGCTGATCATCCGCATTCAGTAACTTTAACTTCAGTATTTTTAACTGACATTCAAAGTTTCAGTGTCATGGTGTTGGTTTCTGCAATCCTTTCTGGGTACTGAATATCCTGCATACTATCACCTTCTAACTGTAGCAAATTTGCAGATGACACAAAGTTGGGTGGCAATGTGAACTGAGGAGTATGCTATGAGAATGCAGGGTGACTTGGACAGGTTGGGTGAGTGGGCAGATGCATGGCAGATGCAGTTTAATGTGGATAAATGTGATGTTATCCACTTTGGTAGCAAAAACAGGAAGGCAGATTATTATCTAAATGGTGTCAAGTTGGGAAAAGGGGAAGTACAACAGGATCTGGGGGGTCCTTGTTCATCAGCCAATGAAAGTTAGCATGCAACTACAGCAGGCAGTGAAGAAAGCGAATGGCCTGTTGGCCTTCATAACAGGAGGAGTTGAGTATAGGAGTAAAGAGGTCCTTCTGCAGTTGTATAGGGCCCTAGTGAGACCTCATCTGGAGTATTGTGTGCAGTTTTGGTCCCCTAATTTGAGGAAGGACATTCTTGCTATTGAGGGAGTGCAGCGTAGGTTTACCAGGTTAATTCCCGGGATGGCGGGACTGTCATGCTGAGAGAATGGAGTGGCTGGGCTTGTATACTCTGGAGTTTAGACGGATGAGAAGGGATCTTATTGAAACATATAAGATTATTAAGGGTTTGGACACGCTAGAGGCAGGAAACATGTTCCCGATGTTGGGGGAGTCCACAACTAGGGGCCACTGTTTAAGAATAAGGGGTAAGCCAGTTTGAACGGAGATGAGGAAACAATTTTTCACACAGAGTTGTGAGTTTGTGGAATTCTCTAGCTCAGAGGGTGGAGGAAGCCAGTTCTCTGGATACTTTCAAGAGAGCTAGTTGGGCTCTTAAAGATAGTGGAGTCGGGGGTATTGGGGAGAAGGCAGGAATGGGGTACTGATTGTGGATGATCAGCCATGATTACATTGAATGGCGGTGCTGGCTCAAAGGGCCGAATGGCCTACTCCTATAGTCTATTGTCATTTTGTGACATTTAAACAAATGTAAGGTTTTATACTTGGAAACTAATTTGAAGTAATAAGCTGCGTTTTGCCAAACGGTGGCAGGTGGGGCTAATGTAAATGTAGGCTTGGCTAAGTTGGGCCGAAGGACCTGTTTCTGTGAATAACTGACTCGGAATTCTGATCTTCATTTCAGGCACAGAAACGCAAATCGGATGGAGGACCAGATGGACGTGGCCGAAAAAAGAAGCTAAAACTTTGAATTGTCTATGCGCATCATGTCTGCATAGTGAATGTATTTCAGTTCTGAGGATGTATAAAGGCTTTGATAGAAATCTCGTATGTGGTATTACAACATCATTCCCACTGTGCTAGTAGGAATTAATGTAGTCTAGAGTTTATTGAATTTTAAACAGCTGTGCTGAATATTTTTTACCATGTAATAAAATGGTTTCCATTCAAATGTATGGGTTATTTCTATACTTGTCAGTTTTATAGTTGAACACAATACAACTTTGTCATGTTTCCAGAGGTGTTGTGGTTTTTATTTCATACTTTGGTGGAAAGAACTTAGATGCTTTGAAACCCAGAGTATTTCTACTTATTGCTTTATTGAAATGGAACTGCCCATGAGGCAGTGGGAAGGCCCAGTAGAATCATTAATCAACTAAAGCTGATTGCATGCCATTTGAACTAGAAGCCTGTAGGATGGGTGCTGTGTACATTATAACATGATTTTGAAGAATTGCATCCAAATAAGCCTTCATTGCTGTATTTGTAACCCCACCTTCCTTGCTTAAAGGTCTGACTGAGTATGAGTAACATGGTCTGTCTGAAACAATGTTTTAACAGCAGTAAAATAATCTGCAGAATGTAATAAGCACTTTGGAATTGGCTAGGTCAGGTGTCAAAAAATATTTAGAACATTAATAACGCCAGAACCATGGGAGTATGGACAGTTGAAATTTGGGACAAAAGGAAATGCTGGTTCCGCTGGCATAGTTGATCCTGATCTACTCATTGTGGTCATGCTTTAATGTAAGCATTAACCCTGATGTCCCTCAAGCAACCTGCCTACTACTTTTCCAGTAATGTTGCAGGAATTGGACTGGATGTTGGGGCAAGGCAGATTACAATACCATTAGGCAGGAACTAGGGAGGGTAGTTTGCAACCAGTTATTGGGTGATGACATGTGGGAGTTTTAAGGGACGAGGATGGCAAGCTAAGGAACCATGGATGATCAATGAGGTTGTAAACATGGTCGGGACACATATGTCAACTTTAAGAAGGTGTCATCAGATGACGCTTATGAGGAATATAAAGGAAGTAGGAAAGAGTGATTAGAAGGTCCAGGAAATGTCATTAGTAAGGAAAATCGTTTTTTTTATAAATATGTATTAAAATAAGAGGGTGACAAGGGAGAAGGTCGGACTGCTAAAAGTGCAAGGTTGGAATCTGTGTGGAGTTGGGGGATGCAGGTGAGGTGCTTAATGAGTATTTTGCATTCACTGAGAAGGACTTGGAAGACAGTGATATCAGTGTAGAGCATACAAATAGGTTGGGGCAGTTTAAGATCGAGGAGGTGCTGAGGCTCTTGACGAACATTAAGTTTGTTAAGGCTCTGAGGCGTGACAGAATCAATCCTAGGTTATTGTGAGAAGATTGCAGATACCTTGATGAGGATTTATTTCTTCTCTAGCCACAGGTGGTGTCCTGGAGGACAGCCAATGGTCCTTTGTTTGAGAAAGTAAAGGGACCACAGGGAACTAAAGGTCAGTGAGCCTCATGTCAGTGGTGGGGAAAGTAGTGGAGGGATTTCTTCAAGATGGGCTTTACTCCCATTTGAAAGAGAATGGGCTCATTAGGGATAGCCAGCACTGCTTTACATGGCCGATCGTGCCTCACGAACTTGATTTGAGTTTTTTGAGGTGGCAGGGCAATAAATGTTGACAAGGCCCCTTATGGTAGGCTAATCCAGACAATTGATGTACAGGATTTAGAACTGGCTTATTCATAGAAGACTCTTGTGATGGAAGGTAAATATTTTGACTGGAGCCATAGTGGAGTTCCACAGGAATTTGTGATATATAAATGTGACCTAAATGTAGATGGGTTGGTAAGTTTGCTGATGGAGGAGTTGCAGACTGTGAGGGAGGTTGTCGGAAGATTTTGCTGAATATAGATCAGCTGTGGTAATGAAGTTTAACCCGAGCAAGTGTGAGGTGTTAAATGCAAGGAGTAACAGTTCCTTTACATCATTAATGCACAAAGTGATCTTGGAGGTCCAAGTTCATTGCAGGTGAAAGCACAAGTTGCCAAGATGGGAAATGGTACGCTTGCCTTCATTGCCAGGGTCAGGAAGTCGGTAGCTGCATAGCACTTTGGTTAGGCCACATTTGCAATAATACAATCAGCTCTGGTTGCCCCTTTACAGGAATGACGTGGAAGCGTTGGAGAGGTTTACCAGAATACTGCATGGATAAACTGGGATAGTTTTCTCCAGAATGTCAGAGGTTGAGGGGAGACTAGATAGAAGTGTATAAAACGAGGCATAGGTAGGACAGACAGAACCTTTTTTTCCCCAGGGTGGAAATGTCCAACATTAGCAGACATAGTTATAAGGCTAGAGGGGGAAACATAATAGAAATGTGAGAGGTAGGTTTTTGTTTAGTGTGGGGGCCTGAACTCATTGCTAGAGGTGGAGTCAGATACGCTTTTAGATAGGGGTATGGATCACTAGCAGGCAGATGAGATCAGTTACGTTAGGCATTATGTTCAGCACAAACAATACGTTATGAATTGCACTTGCTAGAGAGCTCTTCGCAAACGTATAGTACACAAAGTCCCTTAAATGCTTAAAAATGCCACAAAACCAATAGCAATCACTCAAGAGGTTGAAGAATGAAAATTAATCTTTAAATTAATTTTAAAGATGAAGTAAACAAAGCAACTTTTTCACTTTTAAAGGCAGCTAAATCAGTAAAAGATAAGGCGTGGGCTAATAGTTATTCTTAGTAGTAAAGATGTTCCATAAATAGGACAGATCCACACATGGAAAAGATTTGCACAGCGCTTTCAGTTAAAACAGAAATCGCTTTATTCAGCTGAAAGTAATATTCCAATTACAGGTTACATAAGATCATTGAATTTAAATACAAACTGTACTTTATCAATTTAGCATTTTAAAAGCCAATGTTACATTTCCCTTTTTTTGGAAGCAAAAAGTTTCCATTTAAATCATGGGTAATCAAGCTCGAAGGATCTTTAGTACTGTGCATGCACAAGGTAAATGTAACCTGGAGGATAATAGTCTGGCGTTGTAGACATTTTGCTAGCTATAAGAATGATGACACCATTAACAAAATGTTCTTTAGTCCTGTAAAAGCTAGGCACAACACAGCAGTGATGAAAAACTAATGACCGCTCCCAAAAGTGACTTGTGCTATAAACAATCCCCAAATTAAATCACAACCGTTAAAAGCATTTTAAGTACAGATAAACTTTACATGTATCATATTAACAAGTAGATCTTGTAACATTGTGGAATTTCATTTTTAATGCAATTATGAATTTAATATTCCCACTAAAACCACTCTTACACTACTCATGCACTCTAAAATCAGTGCTTACAGTTAAGGTGTTTCAATAGCTCTTGTACAATTGTGTGAGGGCCATTTATTGGTAAAATAAAGTTGGGGAATAGAACACTTTATATTTCAAGCATCTGTGTCTGCATCTCGCCCGACATCAGGAAAAATAAATCCCTTTATCATCTATCCTAAAGTATTCTGACTGCGTTTCATCCAAATGGTATTTGCATTTCTTACACCGAACTATCATTAGCAGGTTGGAAGAGAAAAAAATAAGTATTCTTCTGAAATCTAAACATAAAAGATTAACTCCTTTAGTCTCAGCAAAGATCAAAATCCATGCTCGGGAGTACAAAGATATTGTATGGATAATGCAACTGAATTTCTCATAAGAAATCAGTCATTGAAAGCCAAAGACAATAGAGGGAGATATACACAACGTGCTGGTTAACAGTGGCAGCATCTTTTGAGGAAAAAGTATAGGCAAGCTGAACTGAAAGGTCACCTATCCTTTTTCTCCAGAGCCGTTGAGTTACTCCAGCACTTTTGTGTCTATCTTTGGTGTAAACCATCATCTGCAGTTCTTTGTTTCTACAATAGAGGGAGATAATCAGTATAAAGCATTGCAGTAGGCGAACCTGTTGCACTGTGTGAAAGTCAGGTTATTGATCAAATGCTGCAGGTTTCTCTTAAAGGGGAATAAAGAATAATTATAGATCTGAACACATCATCCCATTTTCCTGCATGTTCAAACTAGAAGTTAAGCATAAATGAACTACATGGTTTATAACGACACAACTTTTGAAATCAGAAACACTTCTAGAACATTACATACAAAATACTGATACTGGCGTTATTTAATTAAGGTAAAGGATTAAAACAGTGATTGCTCCTAACATGTAACTGGCAATAAATGCATTATTGTGCTTTATTATAATCTCAGGACTGCCAATCCAAATGGGTGAACAATAAAGGCTTTGTATCACAATGCAATCATTTAAATATTGGCTCAAAGTCCACAAACTACAGTTTTCAGAGTGTTTAAATACGATCTGACAGTACAGCAGACCACAAAAACCCACTGAAGGTACTTATGCAACTCAAAACATCTAACATGCTATTGGTCACAATACATAAAGCAATGAATAAACAACCAGACTGGTCCTGTCCAGGTGAAGTGAATTACATGAGGAACAAAACACTGGCACTGCAAGTAGAACTTCTGCCTCAGCCCCTGCAACCATGGTTTAACGCTGACAACTGCTGTCTATGTGTGGAGTTTGCATGATTCCCTGTGACAACATGAGTCTTACCCCCTCACTCCCACCCCCAGATCTCCAGTTTCCTCCCAGGGTCCTTTGGTAACCGACAACTGAAAATTTCCCCGGGTGTGTAGGTGAATGGTGGAATCACAGCGGAGCTGATGGGAATGTGAGACTAGTCAAGTGGAAAATAGTGAGGGAATAGGATTGCTTTGGGAGACGTTTTGCCCCATCAAGCCTTTGCAGTAAGGAAATATAGAGTTGGCTGAATGAAATGACTGCAGGCACCCATGCAGGGCTCAGACTATGGTTCGATGGTCAAGCAAATGCTGCAGAAGCAGGTACCTGCATCCTATGGCAACACCATTTCGTTTTGCCGTGTTTTTTAGCTGTGCTCAACCTGCTATGTGCTTGTGAGAACTAACAAGGCGTTTCTGTAATCTCCAGGGCCCACTTTGGTTCAAGATCCTCCATGGTAAACTGAAAACTGAAATTCAGGACCAAGCTAACCTCACATGGTTAAAAAGTGATGATGGGATATTTGAAGTGGCCAACGTTGCAGTATGTCCAGTTGATGATATACCAGCTAAATAATCTGAACAATAAAATTCAGAGACGGGTTGGATAGCAGGGCTTGGAATTCTCCCAAACAGAAAATCAAAGTCTGAATGGACAAGAAGATTCTGTGGAAACTCATTAGCAATGTGCGCTGTTAAACACTTATCAGATCAAACTCTGGCAGTTTTCCTGCTTTCAAACCTTGATTTCACCTAGCTTCAATCAGATCTTGGGTTTAGACAGCTCCCTAACTAGAATATGTGCTCTATATAGATCTCACAGAGAAGGGAGATTTGTCAACAGTTCACTCAATATTATCCAAGCAGTTTTTACATCATCTGATTGAATTGTCAAAGAAACATCACCAAAGATATCTGTACATTTCTTGATCTGGTTTCAGTGTAACAATATAAATAGCTTTTTGGA
Organism: Okamejei kenojei; assembly: GCA_035221665.1. NCBI lineage: Eukaryota > Metazoa > Chordata > Chondrichthyes > Rajiformes > Rajidae > Okamejei > Okamejei kenojei. The sequence goes on along the minus strand of CM069131.1, from coordinate 50,065,236 downwards.
GGCAGCAGTGATAGATCAAACAGGCACAAACTGTAATGCATTAGGGACAAAGTCTTCAATGACAATGCTTTCGTGCACACGGAAAATAAGTACCTTCAACAGGCCATCATTATGACCTTCATACCTTCAACAGGCTGGTTTCAGAAGGGGTGCCGTGGAAGAATGTGCCGCAGATGGCCGTGGAGGCCAAGTCAATGGATACTTTTGAGGCAGTGAATGACAGATTCATGATTATTAAGGGTGTCAGGGGTTACAGGGCGAAGGCAAGAGAATGGGGTTGAGATGGAAAGATAGGTCAGCCCTGATTAAATGGCGGAGTAGACTTGATGGGCTGAATGGCCTAATTCTGCTCCTAAAACATATAAACTACTAAGACAAAACAAGTCCTTTTCTTCACACTCATCAAGATGAACCAACAGCTTTTATAAATCCTTGTTCTAGACAAATGCTTTTCATATTAATGCAAAAAGAATGTTGACAAGTAAACAGGAATAGGATGTCAGTGATAAATTGTGGGACAGGAAGCTAGAGGTTGCGCAAAGTGTTGGAGGCTAGAACGGTGATCATGCGATATCTTTAGTGCATAACCCTTTGATACGTCAGCATTTCAGTACAGTTTTAAATATCACCAATTGATTAAAAAAAGTATATACATCCATCTTGTAGCTCTCTACAAAATTGAGACTTTTCTAAAATAAGTAGAACAGATGATCAACACAAAACAGATGATCACAGGAAACAGGACAACATTGCTGTACTGGCCATGTGAGAAATTAAGTCGACAAAATTAGCATTCCCGTGTTAACACAAAATGCACATCTCATTTATTCACGTTTCTAGAAAAATATACCTTCATTTTATTTATTTGCCAAAAAAAAAAATTGATTCCAATTAGATCTTCCAAAATATTTTCTTCTTGTAAAGAACGAAAGAAATAAAAACCCAGATGGTGGTAGCAAGAAGATTCTGGGCCAAGTGCTCCCCATGTGAACGGTCATTAAGCATTTTCCATCGGAAAGGAAAATAGTGCTCAAACACCTCGTGTCCAACATACACCAGAATTGAGTTCATCCCTGCAGAGATTGGAGAAAGTAAATGTGATAATCTCTGTCACTTCGAAGCTGCATCTGACACACTTATCACAGTAACTAATAAGATGGAATCAAAGAACAACAGGTAGTGCAGAGTGAAAAATAACCAGAGTACACAATATAACGTTACAGCAATCAGGGGGTTGGCATTAATCAAAAGAGCAACCGCATATCTAAGCAATATATGTTTCCCAATGACTTAGGAGTCAGTAAAAACAAGCGCTCATGTTGATAACCCTGAAAATGTGCACATTTCTCTATGTCTTTAGAAATACAGCGTGGAAACAGGCCCTTCAGCCTACCATGTCCGCACCGATCAACAATCACCTTGTACACTAGCACTATCCTACACTAATCTGGGCTGTGCCCCATTAATCCAGAAAAGTTCTCCTTTGGTTTCCTTCTATTGGGGATGCAAGAGAGCATAGGCTTGAGAAGGATATGGTTTAGAGGGCATCCGAGAGGGAATATTCTCATTATCCCCACCACAAGTATTCATCTCTGGTGGGTACAAATAACCAGCCAATAGAAATACATTTCTAATGAAAATGAAAATTAAACTGCAGATGCTCGATATTTAACAAAAAACACTGAAAATACTGAAAATGACGTAGAGATCGGCCTGTGGTACGAGAAATGTCTCAGGCTCAAAACTATTATCAGTTGTAAAGTTCTGCTATTATCAGTTGTGAAGTGTTTCCAACATTTTGTGATTTTATTAAAGATATTCTTCTATTTAAAAAACATCAAGGTAATCTGCTGTTTATCCTTTACTGCCAGCACATTCTCCTTAAAAATAATCCTGCAGATATGTGGGGGTGCTCTCTCCTATTAGTATCGGCATTGGTTAATTATCGCGATGTGTACGGAGATAGTGAGAAACTTTGTTGGTGTTTATCCAGTTAAATCATACCATAAATGATTACAATCAAAGAGCAAAGGGTAGCATTAAAAAAATCATAATGCATGGTATAGTGTTACAGCATTACAATATTTATAGTGTTACAGCTACAGTGAAAATGCAGATTTTAAATAGTACAGGGTATACAATGGGGTAGGCTAGGAGATCATGACTACACCCTTAGCTTATGAGGTTTGTTCAGTCATCTGAATGGTCAGCAGGGAAGGAGCTGTGCCTGAATCTGGCGGTATGTGCTTACAAGCCTTTGAACTGTCTGGGATATAGAAGATGGGGGAAATGACCAGGATGTGAGTGAGAGCTCCTTGATTATGTTTAGGCTGCTTTCTTCAGGTAGGTACACAGGAAGTGTGGATAGAATCAATGGCGGGAGGGTTGGGGAGACTGGTTTGTGCCTCCACAAACTGCAGTTTCTTGCAGACTTTGGCAGACCAGTTGCCAAACCAAGCTGTGATGCATCCCAATATGATGCTTTCCACAGTGCATCTGTAGAAATTGATTAGAGTCGTTGGACTGCTGTCTGCTACTGTACAGCAAGTGGCAGCACCTTCAGCTCATCACTGGCTCTTTGTACCAACCCAGTTAAAGGATCTGGGTGGCACAGCGGTGCAGATTGTAGAGTTGATGCCTCACAGAGACAGAGACCATCCAGTTCCATCCAGACCTTGGCCACTATCTGGGTGGAGTTCTGCATGTTCTTCCTAGGTTTTCCATGGGTTTCCTCTGGGTGCTCCAGTTTCCTCAGACATCCTGAAGACGTGCTGGTTTGTTGGTTAATTGACCTCCAAATTGCCACTAGTGTATAGGGAATGGATGAGAAACTGGGATACCATTGAACTAGTGTGAACAGGGTGGTCGATGGTCGGGGTGGACTCGGTGGGCTGAAGGACCTGCTTCAATGCTGTATCTCTAAACTAAACTAAATTTTGGGGACCATCTGAGGGGGCCAGAGGTTGCGAGCAGGGTGAAATCAGGTGGGAGTCAAGCAACATGAAATGTAAAAAATCAAAAAAAAAAATCTTGAATCGTGCCATGGTGAGATCTTCCATACCTGGATAGTAAAAGGGAGTTCCAGTCCAGTATTTCTTTATATCCACCGCAGAATAAATCAGCAAGAGAAGTATGTAGGCAAAAGAACTTAGTGTTGTAACATAAGAGAAGGACCTGTATGGGGAGGAGAAAAGCAATATTTCTTTATCATGAGTAAATACTTTATCAATGGCAAATACAATTACAGAATGTGCGGATTCCCTAAGATCACCTATGATGATGATACTTCATTTATCACATGTACCTAGATATAGTAAAATTCTTTAGTACTGCACACAATACGCAAAGTACACAAAAGAGTCGCCAGGTTTCTGGCGTGACAAAGGTACAAAAAGTACTCATTAGTCATGTTGGTCCCTCTTCATTCTCAGCACTCCACAGCCGTCTGTGGCAATGAAATCCACAGATTCACCACCCTCCGACTAAAGAAATTCATGCTCATTTCCTTTCTAAAGGTACATCCTTTAATTCTGAGGCTATGCCCTCTGGTTCTGGACTCTCCCACTAGTGGAAACATCCTCTCCACATCCATTCTATCCAGGCCTTTCAATTTTCGACCTTCAGATTCCAACATTAGATGGCCCGTTACAGTTAATACGAGCAAGTTGTTCATCATCCATAAACCAGATATGGATTGGCACTAAGCAGTATGCGGTTAGTGCCAATTCTTGCAGGAGTTTAATGAACCCCCCTCCCCACCCCATGTTTAATGCAACAACATACATACCAGAGGTTCTTGTTGACTGGAATGAATCCATGGTCTTTAGAGCATTTTGTAAGGATAGCTGAAATAACACCCTGCAGGCATCAAAGCAGATCACTGTGTTAGATAAACAAGGAACATTTCATTAACCAAATGCCCTACTTGATCTGGTGAAAGGCTTTTTATATTATAAATTTACATACCAGCAGGATGCTCCAAAATAAGAATCTAAGCACAATCTGCTTGTTTTGACCTTTGTAAATAAGAAAAATCTTTCCAGCCTGCAAAGAAAAAACCACGATGAGCTGTATCTTTCGATGTTTTTATTAGGCTGTACATACTGTAACAAGGGATGGTGTAGACTGCACACACATCTTTGTACTCAAACAATTGAGTGAATGGTAGGTAACCTTCTTCCATGCATCATCCCTACATTACAAAATGACCACAGTTTAGTTTAGAGATACAGCATGGAAACAGCCCCTTCGGCCAGAGTTCAAGCCGAACAGCAAACACCCGTACAATAATTCTATCCTACATACAAGGGGCAATTTACAGAATCCAATTCACCTACAAACCTGCACGTATTTGGAAGTGGAAGGAAACCGGGGCACCCAGAGTAAGCCCACGCAGTCACTGGGAGAACGTACAAACTCCGTACAAACAGCACCCGTGGTCAGGAGCGTACCCGGGTCTCTGGCGCTGTAAGGCAGCAACTCTACCGCTGCGCCACTGTGCCACCCCAGTTGAAAGCAAATTCTGGCTGAAACACACTGCTGAATGTCGTGTTTTAATGCAAATCTTTATTTCTTCCATAAACCAGTGCCCAGGTGTTTAAAATTATGCCAAGCTATCAAAAAATCTAAATTTAATGGTTCTGAATTAATTATCTAGGAAGTGCACAACCAGGAAGAGACATCAGCAGTAGCTACCCACTAAATTCATCATTGACTAGCAGCCATGAAGAAGCCCCTTAAATTATGATGAATAAAGTGGCTTCTAATCCATCTTCTTCAGACTTCAACATTACAAAAGATGGTTCAGAACCAAGTGGGTACCTCACATCTCGAGACAATTAACTGCTCCTGAATTCCAGTTCAAACAACCTCAGTAACTGTTGTAACTTAGAGATCGTGCATTACCTGCAGTCCCAGAAATGCCATCACAATGGAATTGATCAGTCCCAGCAAGTTCTCTGGATCAAAAGGTACAGTTGTCTTATAAAGTATCTGCAAACAAAAATGTGGATGGTAATGACAACCTCTAACAAAAATACGTACAATATTTTTAAAACAGAAGTGGCATCATCCACAGAACAGAATCCAGAGTCCTAACATGAAAAGACCAGACTGGCAAACATTTCTCAAAGGTTGGGTCACGTTCAAATGGTTTGTTTACTGCATTCTGATGCTCCGGACAAAACTACTCCCCCCACAACCATTCTCAGAGCGACTTACGGGACATCTCTTTATACACTTGACATTAATAAAGATTTTTTTTTAAAAAGAGCCTTTTATCAAGGGATTGATACTTCCCCATAAGTTTCAGTTACAACACAACAGGAGAGAGGAAGGGGTTGGGGGGAGGAGAGACAAAACAGCAGAGTGAGAGAGATTTTGCCCCTTCGACATGGATATTTAATTTTTTTGCAGTTATTAATTTTCTTGTAGAAGTACACTCTTATGGGAGATCCTTCAAAACCATTGGCACTCACAAAATATTATTTGGTCCAATTCCCTGCTATATTTGGAACTATTAAACTTTGCTTCCATTTAATTTAAAAGGTTACTTTATCCTCAGCAGCAAGCATATATTCCTCCAAACCTTCTTCTTTCGCCCAGTATTTGTAGTCACGAAGGAATACCCATTTATAGTCACATAAAGTCCCACACTGATCATATCCATAGAAACATAGAAATTAGGTGCAGGAGCAGGCCATTTGGCCCTTCGAGCCTGCACCGCCATTCAATACGATCATGGCTGATCATCAGTATCCTGTACCTGCCTTCTCTCCATACCCCCTGATCCCTTCAGCCACAAGGGCCACATCCAACTCCCTCTTAAATATGACCAACAAACTGGCCTCAACTACCTTCTGTGGCAGAGAATTCCACAGATTCACCACTGTGTGAAAAACGATTTTCTCATCTCGGTCCTAAAAGACTTCCCCCTTATCCTTAAACTGTGACCCCTTGTCCTGGACTTCCCCAACATCGGGAACAATCTTCCTGCACCTAGCCTGTCCAACCCCTTAAGAAATTTGTAAGTCTCTATGAGATCACCCCTCAATCTTCTAAATTCCAGCGAGTACAAGCCAAGTCTATCCAATCTTTCTTCATATGGAAGTCGTGCCATCCCAGGAATCAGTCTGGTGAACCTTCTCTGTACTCCCTCTATGGCAAGAATGTCTTTCCTCAGATTAGGAGACCAAAACTGTACGCAATACTCCAGGTGTGGCCTCACCAAGACCCTGTACAACTGCAGTAGAACCTCCCTGCTCTTGTACTCAAATCCTTTTGCTATGAATGCCAACATACCATTCACTTTCTTCACAGCCTGCTGCACCTGCATGCCTACTTTCACTGACTGGTGTACCATGACACCCAGGTCTCGCTACATCTCCCCTTTTCCTAATCGGTCACTATTCAAATAATAGTCTACCTTCCTGTTTTTGCCACCAATGTGGATAACCTCACATTTATCCACATTATACTGCATCTGCCATGCATTTGCCCACTCACCCAGTCTATCCAAGTCATCCTGCAGCCTCCTAGCATCCTCCTCACAGCTAACACTGCCCCCCAGCTTCGTGTCATCCGCAAACTTCGAGATGTTGCATTTAATTCCCTCTTCCAAATCATTAATGTATATTGTAAATAGCTGGGGTCCCAGCACTGAGCCTTGCGACACCCCACTAGTCACTGTCTGCCATCCTGAAAAGGACCCGTTCACTCCTACTCTTTGCTTCCTGTCTGACAGCCAGTTCTCTATCCACATCAATACTGAACCACCAATACCGTGTGCTTTAAGTTTGTATACCAATCTCTTGTGTGGGACCTTGTCGAAGGCCTTCTGAAAGTCCAGATACAACACATCCACTGCTTCTCCCTTATCCACTCTACTAGTTACATCCTCAAAAAATTCAATAAGATTCATCAGACATGATTTACCCTTCGTAAATCCATGCTGACTGTCCAATGATTTCACCACTTTCAAAATGCGCTGCTATCCCATCTTTAATAATTGACTCTAGCAGTTTCCCCACTACCGATGTTAGACTAACTGGTCTGTAATTCCCCGTTTTCTCTCTCCCTCCCTTTTTAAAAAGTGGGATTACATTAGCTACCCTTCAATCCTCAGGAACTACTCCAGAATCTAAAGAGTTTTGAAAAATTATCACTAAGGCATCTGCTATTTCTGGGGCTACTTCCTTAAGTACCCTGGGATGCAGCCTATCTGGCCCTGGGGATTTATCGGCCTTTAATCTATTCAATTTACCCAACACCACTTTCCGGCTAACCTGGATTTCACTCATTTCCTCCATCTCATTTGACCTGCAATCCCCTGCTATTTCTGGCAAATTATTTATGTCTTCCTTAGTGAAGACAGAACCAAAGTAGTTATTTAATTGGTCTGCCATGTCCTTGTTCCCCATGATCAATTCACCCGTTTCTGACTGCAAGAGACCTACATTTGTTTTAACTAATCTTTTGCGCTTCACAATATCGATAAAAACTTTTGCAGTCAGTTTTTATGTTTCCTGCCAGTTTTCTTTCATATTCCATTTTCCCTTTCCTAATTAAGCCCTTTGTCCTCCTCTGTTGGTCTCTGAATTTCTCCCAGTCCCCTGGTAGGCTGCTTTTTCTGGCTAATTTGTACGCTTCATCTTTTTCTTTGATACTATCCCTGATTTCCCTCGTTACCCACAGATGCGCCACCTTCCCTGATTTATTCTTTTGCCATACTGGGATGAACAATTGTTGTAGTTCATCCATGCAGTCTTTAAATGCCTTCCATTGCATATCCACTGTCAACCCTTCAAGAATCAATTGCCAGTCCATCTTGGCCAATTCACGTCTCATACCCTCAAAGTTACCTTTCTTTAAGTTCAGGACCCATGTTTCTGAATTAACAATGTCACTCTCCATCCTAATGAAGAACTCAACCATATTATGGTCACTCTTGCCCAAGGGGCCACATACAACAAGGCTGCTAACTAACCCTTCCTCATTACTCAATATCCAGTCTAGAATAGCCTGCTGTCTCGTTGGTTCCTCCACAGTATCCAATAACAGGCATCTTAACCGCAAGAGTTTTGTAACCATCACACATAATGTAGTCCCTTTCTATCATGCATCCTACCCAAACAGACATCATGAGGCTAATTATTTTCTGCAAATGTTGCTAAGATTTTACATGCCTCATAGATCAAGCTCAATTAAACCACCCATGATGACATTGATTCATTGATGTCATTCAAACTCCTCACACTGCGAGTGTGTATCAAGATAATTGTATGGATAATTTATTTGACTTAGCGCCTTGTTTTGGTTGGAACAGTATCATTTTTGTGAGATTTGGGGACATCAGCACCCTCTCACATACCATTCTGAACACATTAACCTTGCCTTTTAGAACCAAATATGAGAGTTTATACTGTGCCATTACAGAAAGCAAAGAGAGCTTTCTGATTAATCCCAAAAGCGAAACAAAGCTTTTAGGTTTCTTAAGATACAAAAGAAATGTAAAATCCAGCAGGTTCTTACTGTGCAGGAAGGATGTTGATAAATATGCTTCTCTCCAAAGACCATACGATCAATGTAACCTGCTGCTCCTCCAGTGCAGTTTGCAAATTGTCCAAAGTCTCCAATCCCTCCAGGACCGAGGTAACCTCTGGCAAGCAACAAATTCCTTGTTTAGATATAGATTTAACGGGGAGACAGTGCTGCTGCGCAGCTCCAATTACCCGAGCTTGATCCTGACCTCCTGCATTTACACCTCATGCCCAAAAGGGCTTCCCGTGTCCTCTGGCTTCTGCCCCATTCCAAAGATGCACAGGCTGGGCGCTCGTGTACTGTAAATTACTCCTAATGCACATGGGTGGCAGGAGACTCATAGGAAGGAGTTGAAGGGCATGCAATTAGAATAGGTGACAGAAAATGTTAGTATGTTAGCATTCATAGCAAAAGGATTTGAGTATAGGAGTAGGGAGGTTCTACTGCAGTTGTACAGGGTCTTGGTGAGACCACACCTGGAGTATTGCGTACAGTTTTGGTCTCCAAATCTGAGGAAAGACATTCTTGTGATAGAGGGAGTACAGAGAAGGTTCACCAGAATGATTCCTGGGATGTCAGGACTTTCATATGAAGAAAGACTGGATAGACTCGGCTTGTACTCGCTAGAATTTAGAAGATTGAGGGGGGATCTTATAGAAACTTACAAAATCCTTAAGGGGTTGGACAGGCTAGATGCAGGAAGATTGTTCCCGATGTTGGGGAAGTCCAGGACAAGGAGTCACAGTTTAAGGATAAGGGGGAAATCTTTTAGGACCGAGATGAGAAAAACATTTTTCACACAGAGAGTGGTGAATCTCTGGAATTCTCTGCCACAGAAGGTAGTTGAGGCCAGTCCGTTGGCTATTTTTAAGAGGGAGTTAGATGTGGTCCTTGTAGCTAAAGGGATCAGGGGGTATGGAGAGAAGGCAGGTAAGGGATACTGAGTTGGATGATCAGCCATGATCATATTGAATGGCGGTGCAGGCTCCAAGGGCCGAATGGCCAACTCCTGCACCTATTTTCTATGTTTTTTTTTCTATGTTTCTAAAAAGGAAGTGGGCGAATGGGACAGTTTTAAAAGCCAAGACCCAGCATAGTCTTAATGGGCACAGGTTGCAAGACGATATACAAGTATGAGGGCTTGTTGACTCAGCTCAGAAAATTAAAAAGCTTTAAGCTTGGAATAAATTATCCAAACAAACCCCATGAGTTAAGGTCATAAGTGAATGCAATATGTGGCAAAGTGATGGAAAAAAGAGCATAAAACAGAAAAAGAGGATCAGCACCAGAGCACTGTAGAGAAAGTATTGGGTGTCATGCTCCAGAGCACAAACATTGTAATCAGTTTTTTGACGTATATACACAACAGGGAAACAGAGCTTGTTGTTAACTGTCTAAATTGTTATTATAGACACAAAAAGCTGGAGTATCTCAGCAGGACAGACAGCATCTCAGAAAAGAGAAGGAATGGGTGACGTTTCGGGTCGAGAACTTTCTTCAGAATCGAATCGACTAGTGGATTACCACAAGGCCCAGTGCTGGGTCCGCAACTATTTACAATATACATTAATGATTTTGATGAAGGGATTAAAAGTAACATTACCAAATTTGCAGATGAATCAAAGCTGGATGGCAGTGCGAACTGTGAAGAGGATGCAGGGCGACTTGGACAGGTTGGGTGAGTGGGCAGATGCATGGCAGATGCAGTTTAATGTGGATAAATATGAGGTTATTCACTTTGGTGGCAAGGACAGGAAGGCAGATTATTATCTGAATTAGGAAAATGGGAAGTTCAATGAGATCTGGGTGTCCTTGTAAATCAGTCACTGAAAGTAAGCATGCAGGTACAGCAGGCAGTGAAGAAAGCAAATGGTATGTTGGCCTTCATGACAAGAGTTTAGTATAGGAGCAAAGAGGTCCTTCTGCAGTTGTACAGAGATCACACCTGCAGTATTGTGTGCAGTTTTGGTTTCCAAGGACATTCTTGCTATTGAGGGAGTGCAGCATAGGTTCACGATCTTAATTCCCGGGATGGCTGGACTGTCATATGTTGAAAGAATGGAGCGACTGGGCTTGTATACACTGGAATTTAGAAGGATGAGAGGCGATCTTATTGAAACATAAGATTATTAAGGGATTGGACACGCTAGAAGCAGGAAACATGTTCCGGATATCGGGGGAGTCCAGAACCAGGGGCTCCAGTTTAAGAATAAGGGGTAGGACATTTGGAACGGAGATGAGGAAAAACATTTTCACTCAAAGTTGTGAATCTGTGGAATTCTCTGCCTCAGAAGGCAGTGGAGGCCATTTCTCTGGATGATTTCAAGAGAGAGTTGGATAGAGCTCTTAAAGATAGTGGAATCATGGGATATGGGGAGAAGGCACAAACAGGGTACTGATTGTGGATGATTAGCCATGATCACAGTGAAAGCCAGCACCTGCAGTTCCTTCCTACACATTAAATTTTTTGTTGTGATTTATGTTGAGGAAGAAAATGAGGTAGACTACACATGTTAATGGACTGTTTGGTCCACAATGGTCCTTAGCAAAATACTGGCTGTGAGAAGCAACACAATCATTAGAAGGGACAAATCATCTCCAGGCTCAGTTTGAGAAAAAAAAAAGTGAATTTTGCCATTGAGCTAATTGTGGGTGGGCATCTTGGGATGAACAAGACCAGAATCAAGTTTAAGATTCTGTCTGCGAAAATCCCCAACACCAGATTCGATAAATGTTGGAAATAACAAGAAGCACGCAAGTTGGGGAAAAATATTACCAAGGGCATTGGAATCAGGAATGCTTTACTGTAAGTGGTTGGAAAAGGTACAGATTAAGTGGTACTTCTAAGTTACCGATAATAAACAATTACAGCCACATTAAATTAAACAACTTTCATTAGTGCTACAATATTAAAAACATGCAAAAAATGGCAATGAGCAAATGGGGCCAATTTTGGAAAAAAGCGAGAAATTATACTCACATTTTTCAGGTATATTGGATAGTAAAAAGAGAGAAAAATGGCAGGTGAAAGCTTGGGACACTAGAGTGTTAATTTTGAATCATTGATCCAAAATAGGAAGCAGGTATTCAACATTGTTTCCTTACTAAGGAAGAGGTTAAACAAAGTCACTGTGCAACAAGAATAATATTATAACAAAAATAATTTGAAACATTTTATTCAGCCTAAAGGAAGATGAGATGTGTATGGGATCACAAGAAAATCATCATAGGTCCTCAATGGCTCCTTTATTTGAGGCGAGTATGGCTATGATCAGGAAAGATAAGAATTGGCAGAATCAATTTTGGGGGGGGGAAATGGGTTTGAGAGTTAATTCAGATATTATGGGCCACATATGTAGTCATGTAAATATTAAAATTGTGGACCATATTCCACAGGACCAAGAGATAGAATTCCCTTATGTTCAAATAGTGAAAATAATTGAGATTTCAAATTAAATTCCAAACAAGGCAACTCAAAATGCAAACGACATAACAGAAAAGGCACAGCAGAAAATTGCAGTGGATGAAGAGTATCAAAAGATGGAAAGCTTACAAAGGGTGCCATGAGGTGAATTCGTGCTCGATCTTTCATTGCAATAGTTTACACCATTTCCAGCATTTTCTGTTTCTATTATTGCAAGCTAGGTCTTTATTTATTAAGCACTACAATGTGATATAACAAACCGTTTACTGTTAGGAAATGATTAGACAGGTAAAATGTAACAAAATTCAGTGATTGAGAAATATTGAGCACATTTTTTCTTGGATACATTAGTTTAGAGATACAGCATGGAAACAGGCCCTTTGGTCCACCAAGTCACGCTGACCAGCAATCCCCCAACACTAGCACTATCCTACACACTAGGGAAGCCAGTCAACTACTATACTGTACATCTTTGGAATGTGGGACGAAACCCGAGTACCCAGAGAAAACCCACGCAGTCACGGGGAGAACGTACAAAATCCGTACAGACAGCACCCGTAGTTAGGATCAAACCCACGTCTATGGCGCTGTAAGGCAGCAACTCTACTGTTGTGCCACCAGTTCCATTCCAGCGACAATCCATTAATTAACAATATAAGAATAGGTTGCATTCTATGCCCAGAGAGCATGCATGGTTTATGTCCAAAGAATAGGGTATATGTGGGGAGGGCTGCTGACCCACTGAGTTACACCAGCATTTTGATATAAACCAGCATCTGCAGTTCCTCTCACCACATATACGGGGTGGGGGTTAGTTATGGGGTGGGGTGGTGTGGACGTGGGAAGCCAAAAGATCATGGTCTAGTCTTGGGTCGTCCAGAATGGCAATTATTAACATGAACAAAAGATACAACAATAAATAGTTCCATGAGGGCAGAAACAAAAAACAAAGTTGCCAGGCTCTCTCTTACTGTTAAATAGTCCAGTAGCAGGGTAATTATGAAAAATATGTTAAATTCCTTTATTATAGCAGTGGATTGTTTCTTAAATAATAGCTTGTTCTTAAGCATAAAGCAGTGATGACCATTCTGCTAAATTAATCAACGTGTGCATGATTCACACCTCTTCATCCACCCAAGCCCCTCCCTGATGGCTTACAAATATGGCAACACTGAAGATTTATCAGTGTGCCAGATAAATAATATTTATGGTACACTGATTTTACATGGGTGGATTTGAACTCACATTCAGGCCTATGGTTGATTAGCCCTGTAGCATATCACTATTCGATTGGTTCCATGCACTGGGCCCATTTTTGAGACCAGTGGAATAGAGTACTAGACTCATTTTATAGACCAGTGGAATATAGACCTAAATCCATCTTAATGACTGTGGAATAGTCCTTGATCCATCTTATAAACAGCGGAATATAGTCCCAGATGCATCTGATAGACCAGTGGAATATGTCCTAGATCCATCTTATAGACCATTGGAGTAGTCCTAGATCCATTTTATAGACCAGCAGATTACAGTCCTAGATCCTTCTTATAGACAATGTTATAGTCCTAGGTCCATCTTAGAGACCAGTGGAATATAATCCTAGACCCATCTTAGAGACAAAGTGAAAACAGTCTTACTCCCATTATAGAGACCAATGGAATATGGTCATCCGGCTTTTCATCTTGTTAGTTGGTGAAATCTCACCCAGTGAAGTAGAAATCTGTTATTCCATTGCAGAAAGCAAGTACGTACCGTGGGCAACCTGGTACAGGTAATAGAAAAGTCAAACACAGCCAAACGCACTCCAGTAGCAGGATAACAATCCACTGGGGCCAGTATAGTAAAACGTCCCTGGCTGGAGACCACCAGTTGTCCTGTAAAGATTTGTAAATGCTTTAAATTAGCACGGTTATTGCAAGAATGGCTTGTGGCTAGAGAGCTAAATCCTTCAATGGCTCAGTCATTAGCAACCCCACACAACAAAAAATTCCAGTTCCAAATAACATTCAAGACATGAGTACGCAAAGACACTGCATAGCCCAGGGCTTCATAAGTTCATAAATAATAGGAGCAGAATTAGGCCATTCGGCCCATCGAGTTTACTCCACCATTCAATCATAGCTGATCTACCTTTCCCTCTCAACTCCATTCTCCTGCCTTCGCCCCACAACCTTTGACACCCTTACTGCTGCACCATTATGGAATAGCAGTGAAACAGTTAGTCTTTTAAAGAAAACAAACATATCGAAACTTCATGGTCACTTTTTTGCTTGACAATCTCTCTATTTGTGGATTGTTTTAAAAACTGAAATCATCATGGGAGGACTTAAACTCGCATTCAAGCTGTGTTCTCTAGCCTATTAAATGACCAGCGCTTGCTAGCAACAGCAGAACAGTTACCCAAACAAAACTGGCAGTGAATTTGTATTGGATACTTCATAATGCCTTCAAGAGCCAGACCAACACATTAGAATCCATTCTGTCCCCACAATATACTTCAGTAAACTGGGTGGCAGCAATGGAAATGCCAGGATTGAAGGCTAATTCCTGCTCAACAGGCACCCGCTTCCTTAACCAAACTAACAGGACAGGAACAAGTGCAGCAGCATTAAAAAAAAAATAACCCCCTCCAACAATCTCACCCAATGGCCTCGACAAAGGAGCAGTTGCCAATTTCATGGTTCAAAATATCTTGAAGTAAATTAGCCTATTGGAAGCAAGATTGCTCAAATCGTATGTATGCAACAATTGGAATATCCTGTAAGTTGGCAATTCTACAACAGTTTTAACATTGGTGTCCAACTGATATCCACAATGTAATAAATGTAAACCATCTAACCACCAAGCCAAGGTAAAGAGATATGCAAAGCTTTTTTTTTACCAAACCAAGACTTTCAGGATAGCCTTTTCCACATAGAACTTCCAGAACAGCAACCACACCGTATGTGAGACCAAGTCTCTGGAGCACGCCGGGGATCCGCAGAGTGTCCCAGGAAACTGCAGGAAGAAAAGCAGCACAGAATGAGAACAGCTCTTCAGACGACCAGGTTTGCCTGTTAAGGAGCAAATTTGCCACTGGCATCATTCGGCCTGGAACAAGTTCCATATATTCTTAATCTGATAAACTATCAAAGACAACACCTTCATGAGGATTTATTTCAAACATGGCATTTCCTTGATGAGAGTAGATATCCAACTATATTTATATTATAGATAATAGACAAAATACAATAGGCGCAGGAGTAGGCCATTCGGCCCTTCAAGCCAGCACTGCCATTCAATGTGATCATGGCTGATCATCCACAATTAGTACCGCGTTCCTGCATTCTCCCCATATCCCCTGACTCTTTAAGAGCTCTATCTAACTCTTTCTTGAAAGCATCCAGAGAATTGGCCTCCACTGCCTTCTGAGGCAGAGAATTTCACAGATTCATAACCCTCTGTGTGAAAAAGTTTTTCCTCATCTCCGTTCTAAATGGCTTACCCCTTATTCTTAAACTGTGGCCCCTGGCTCTGGACTGCCTCAACATCGGGAACATGTTTCCTGCCTCTAGCGTGTCCAAACCCTTAATAACCTTATATGTTTAAATAAGATCCCCTCTCATCCTTTTAAATTCCAGAGTATACAAGCCCAGCCGCTCCATTCTATCAACATATGACTGTCCCGCCATCCCGGGAATTAACCTTGTGAACCTACGCTGCACTCCCTCAATATCAAGAATGTCCTTCCTCAAATTTGGAGACCAAAACTGCACACACTACTCCAGGTGTGGTCTCACTAGGGCCCTGTACAGTTGCAGAAGAACCTCTTTGCTCCTATACTCAACTCCTCTTGTTATGAAGGCCAAAATGCCATTCGCTTTCTTCACTGCCTGCTGTACCTGCATGCTTACTTTCAGAAATCTTGTTTCCAATAGACCTTAATTATGTTTTAGTTCTACTTACATCAGAAAATATTTTGGACCGTTTAAGTGCCCTTTGGAAGCTCCTATGCAATTAGTTTATTTTGCTTGGTGATAAACCCAGACTGGAATGGACACAATCTTTGTTTGCTTCGGGCTTCTGATTAAATATAGTCAGAGTCATACAGCATGAAAACACGCCCTTCTGCCCAACTTATCCATGTCGACCAGGATGCCCCATCTACACTAGACCCACCTGCCAATGCTCAGTCGATATTCCTCCAAACCTTCTAAATGGAATTTAAAACTTACCAGTAAAGCTCCTAGGCTTACAATGGTCTCAACCTGTGATTAGGATATATTTGCAGCTGAAAAGTATTGCAAGCTTAACATTTTTTAAGAATGTATCTAAAATGGGTGCAATATTGAAATTAGCCATGTGCTCCAATGGCTCTCCTTTAACCAGCCTCTTCAATTTATTTACAGCTTTAAATAATAATTCATCTTTTGCATTCAACTAGAATCTTAACAACAATCTCTGCTCCTGCGAAATACAGAACATAAGAAAATAGGTTTCTATTGCCGTCATAGACCTCAAGGATGCAGCAGGCCATTCAACTACTCAAGCCTGCCCTACCATTCATGGCTGATCTGACCCTAGCCTTATCTATTCTATGCCTGTCCCCAGTCAAAATATTCACTGTCCTTTCAAAAATGTATCTTCTATTAGAAATAATCTAGTTAGCCTTTACTGGCTGGCCAATTTGAAATTGTACCACAATGTTCAAGGTTATAGAAACATAGAAAATTGGTGCAGGTGTAGGCCATTCGGCCCTTCGAGGCTGCACCGCCATTAAATATGATCACGGCTGATCATCCAACTCAGTATCATACCTGCCTTCTCTCCATAACCCCTGATCCCTTTAGCCACAAGGGCCACATCTAACTCCCTCTTAAATATAGCCAATGAACAGGCCTCAACTACTTTCTGTGGCAGAGAATTCCACAGATTCACCACTGTGTGAATTTTTTTTTTCTCATCTCGGTCCTAAAAGATTTCCCCCTTATCCTTCAACTGTGACCCCTTGTTCTCAACTTCCCCAACATCGGGAACAATCTTCCTGCATCTAGCCTGTCCAACCCCTTAAGAATGTTGTACATTTCTATAAGATTCCCCCTCAATCTTCTAAATTCTAGCGAGTACATGCCAAGTCTATCCAGTCTTTCTTCATATGAAAGTCCTGCCATCCCAGGAATCAGTCTGGTGAACCTTCTCTGTACCAAACCAAACCTGTACACAATACACCAGGTGTGGTCTCACCAAGGCCCCGTAGAACTGCAGTAGAACCTCCCTGCTCCTATACTCAAATCCTTTTGCTATGAATGCTAACATACCGTTTGCTTTCTTCACAGCCTGCTGCACCTGCATGCCTACTTTCAATGACTGGTGTACCACGACACCATGGTCTCGTTGCATCTCCCCTTTTCCTAATCGGCCACCATTCAGATAACAGTTTAGATAATAGGTCAGTTTATTGGTACAAGTGAAATTTGAATTACCATACAGCCATACTAAAAAAAGCAACAACACATAATTACATAAAGGTTAACATAAACATCCACCACAGCGGATGTATGCACTGACATGTAATGTGAATAATCAACGCTTATTTTCGCACTTGGCACTATAGTCAAGTGGCTACGTTAATGGACTAACGAACAGTTCTGGGCCACCACCAACTAGAGGTTGAATTTCAAGATGACTGCTTAGAAGTTGAAGATCAACCTTGTAAACACATCAGGTTTTAAATACAAATCAGAGTAATGATAATCCTGAAATTACCAGATTGTCATAAACACCCATCTGGTTCATTAATGTCCTTCAGTGAAGGACATTACCTTCATTAATTCGAAAAACAAAATAACACTGTTAAACATTCATGCATGTCTCTAAATTAGTACTTACGTGGCCCCTTGCAATAATTTGGGTTGATGATAAAGATGCCGAGTAATATTAGGGCTGCAGTTCTCCAAGCAACTTTAAACAAAAGTTTCCACTTGGAACGGTGAACCTGCAATGCTGAGTTCAGGGATAGTGCAATGGAAGTTCCCATGATAAACACAAACCTGGGACAATAGAAAGCAGGCACATCAATATTGAAAATCAACAATGTATTACTTTTCATACACATAGATACACTTTCCTTTTGAGGTTGCTCATTTCACATTTCATAGATGCTGTCAGGCCTACTGAATATTTACTCAATTTTCCTTTCACGTTGCTTAATTTATCTTTGAAAAACAACAAGACTACAAAGTTATCAGGATTCATGGTAATTATATGCAACGTATTCATATTATAGCACAAATTATTTGTGCTATAACATCAAGCCCAATGTCAAAGTAGTATCTACATTACCTATACACATTATGTTATAGGACAATAATTAACTTCATATTCAGTAATAAGCTATCTACATGGTAACAAACACACAAACTAAATGTTTAACCAAGAAACCCAATCCCTATGCCACATGAGAATCCAAAATCCCTTTTCATAGTTAAACTATGGGACAACTAAAAAATAGGCGTTTAGATGGCAGTATATCATTGGGGTTATCCAATGGGCACCTTCCTTAACAGGTGTTTCACTGAGTTAGCCTCAAGACACCTCAATGTAAATATATCAATCAAATAAATCTCCCATATGCACTTCACTTTATGTTCATGCCAATCTATTTGGTAACTTTTACAAAAAGAAAAAAGTATTCAATTAAAAAGGACACCACAACAGCCCTGTTCTTCAACTAATACCAGTCTGCATGAGGGATTCATAACTTCATTAAAGTTACATCTCTGCATCCAGAGTGGAATTTGAACCATTAGCTCTTTAATTTAGAGAAACCATACTTGCAACTGAATTAACACAATTATTTAATATTAATCATTGAGATAATTATTAACCTAAAACTACAATCTTGTCTAAAGCAAAAATAACTCAAAAAAAAAAATTCTTACCAAGGAAAAACTAAATCTGCTATTGTTAATCCTGAAAGAAAAGAATTCATAATATATTAGCATTACTGATGAAAACTGCACACATAATATTTATAAGATTAATAAACCAAGTGAAAGCCATTTGCCTGTGCAGCACTTTGATACAAAGCCAGTGAAAGGGTTCATCCACTAACTGTAGCAATCATTATCATCAAGCTGTATCTATAATGTGTGTTCCATGTACGTGCTGGCAGATGTGCATTATGGGTAGCACAGACATCGCGAGCCAAAGGGTTGTTTTATGTTTGACATCCCAAGGTGCCATCTTTAATGACACTGTGTGAGGCACCAAGACACTAGGAAATATAAAGATGACAAAAAGCCTGACTAGACTTAGTCATGGAGTGCTACAGTGTGAAAACAGATCCTTCAGACCAACTTGCCCAAACCGGCCAACATGTCCCAGCTACACTAGCCCCATTGCAAGCGTCCCAGCCTCAACTACCTCTTCTGGCAGCTTGTTCCATACATCCACCACCTTTTGTGTGAAAAAGGTATTCCTCAGATTCCTATTATATCTTTTCACCTTCACCTTAAACCCATGGCCGCTGGTCCTCGATTCACCTACTCTGGGCAAGAGACTGGGCATCTACCAGATCTATTCCTCTCATGATCTTATACACCTCTATAAGATCACCTTTTGCACTCCAAGGAATAGAGTCCCAACCTACTCAATCTCTCCCTACAGCTCGGACCCTCTAGCCCTGGCACCATCCTCGTAAATCTTCTCTGTACCCTTTCCAGGTATGTTATTTGGATGTCTATGTAACTTGTAGGTTTTAACGATAATTCTGAAGGACAATAAAGAGTCAAAAAGGCAAACCTGGTTGAGAAGGGATTTCCAGAAGATTACCAATCTTAGTGTATTCATATAATGATCAATCTGGCATGACCAATGAATATTTTAAGCAACAACAAAATAAACCTTTGTCACATACATCGGCAAAAACAAATTATTCACCGTATGGAAGAACTGGTCAAAGAAACGGTGATGGCAACACGCACTAGAATAGCGATCACAGTCACATGAACATACACACAAAAATGGCTGACTCACCATTCCAACTTTCATGTTTGAAGAACCAGTATCTCCCACCTCCATAGTTCACAAAGATCATGATCACCAAAGCAAACCTGGGAAAGCAAAGAGAAAACTGGTTACATTAAACCGATTTACGGACAGGGTGATGGGTGGGGTGAGAAATGAAGTAGGTATATCAACACGTTTTGGTCTTTTTTTTCCTTTTCTTTTTTATTATTTTTTGTTTTTGTCTTCTTTTCCCCTCAAGTTTTTACTTATTCACTCTGCGACTACACTCTTTGATAGTTTAGGGGTTTACACATTCACGAGCTCTTTCACTCCCTCTTTCTTGCTTTTTTTCTCTTTTTCTATTTCATTTTTGTCAAAATTAAAAAGGAAGTTGTACAATAAATGTATTTTGTCATATGCCGCGGTTTATACCACAGTACACTGCTTCTAATAAAAATATTATTAAAAAAAGAAAACTGGTTACATTCTAAGCAACAATCCTACCAACCTACCAACAGTTCTGCCTCCCTACCTCGAATCAGGTGAAAAACAAGATCAAACAAGTAAGACGTACAATATGTTAGCTGATTTACTGCTTTAATCATTCTGCATTTCTATTTATAAAAGCTCATTGGGATCAGTTGCATAGGAATACAACTATTCATATAATTATCTGTTGAGGGATAAAAACATCACAAATGTCAATGGTATGCTATTGCCAGTCTGTCTCATCAGCTACACCAAGCGCTCAATTGTAGCATAACAGCATCAAATTAAATCTCTTGCTCTAACTTGCACTATACGTTATTCCCTTGTCATGTATCTAAATACTGCAAATGGCTCGATTGTAATCATGTATTGTCTTTCTGCTGATTGCATAGCACACAACAAAGGTTTATCACTGTATCTCGGTACACGTGACAATAAACAAAACTAAATAACCCACCCAAATAACCTAATGCTTTCTTGTATCTTACTTAGATGCAAGTTGTAAGCCATCAGGAATGATACAGGGTTAAACATTGTTTTATTCATAAAAAGGGTATTACATAAGGTATATCATAAGTATATGTTTTGCAGGATTATAATTAGGCTACTCGGTCCATCGTCTACTCTGCCATACAATCATGGCTGATCTATCTTTCCCTCAATCCCATTCTCCGGCCTTCTTCCCATAACCCCTGACACCCTTACTAATCAACAATCTGTCACTCGCCGCCTTAAAAATATCCATCGTGCCAACTTTCTAGCTGCCAAACATTGAAGGATGCTGAACAATGATACTTGTCAAACTCAGTTTTCATTCACACTCATCTATTGTAAACAATCATAAGACCTGCAGCACCATTGCTTACAGACCACAAATATAACAAGTACACTGGCAAAAACAAAATCCCATTGTGGAATGAATGACAGCAAGTTCTATTGTCACTGCAAGATTATAATAATTGTGCAAGCTTAATGGCACATAAATCTATATATAGAATATAAAACACAGAAACAAGCCATGAAGCCAAACAAACAATGCTGCCATTTGTGCCCAACACAAATCTCCTCTCATCTCAGCCTTTGAATTTCCTATTCCTTTTTCAATCGCATACTTCCATGTAATTATGTGTCAAATCCTCTCTATTGCAGAAGTTCTACATTTCTAAATTACTTCCCATTAAATGCAGGAGTAAATTATCTTGAATGTATTGCCTTTTAATCTTTCACATGGAAGTAATCTCTGTGTATCATGATGAACCCATTCTTAAGGATCCCCAAAAGATCAGATCATTAGAATCTTTACTTCCAAGCAAAGCCTCGATCTATTCAGTCTTTCTCATAACTTTAATCTCTCAACCCCAAATCTTCACATGGCTTTGAAATCAGATGCCAAGATATTAAGCAACCATTCGCACCAATAGCAATATTTGAGTTCCCAAAGAACAAGTGAAAAATTAGATTTATGCGCAGATTTCAGGTAATTCATCCCATACTGGGATCCAACAACATCTAAATTTTCACCCTTGCCAAAATCCAAGTCATAGAATTTAGACACTTTAATATTTTAATTCCAAAACAGACCAGTCATGGATTTATAGGGACTGGGAACCAAAACAAGGAATTCAGACACATAGGTCTTCTTCAGTTATGAATGTCAGGCTTATGGACAGCAAAGGAGCATTTGGGAATGCAGCAGGATGGTAAAAAATGTATTTGCCGGCTGGTGCATGGCTGCAAGCATCTAATGCCGGGTTCAATGCAGAATGCACATCAGTCTTCTCTCTTCATATGCCACTCCCACACCAACAGTCATAAATTCATAAGATATAGGAGCAGAATTAGGCCATTCAGCCCATCAAGTTTACTCCGCCATTCAATCATGGCTGATCTATCTTTTCCTCTCAACCCCATTGTCCTGCCTTCTCCCCATAGCCCCTGACCCCCTTACTAATCTCCGCATTAAAAATATCCATTGACGGCCTGCACAGCCATCTGTAGCAATGAATTCCACAGATTCACCACCCTCTGATTAAAGAAACTCCACCTCATCTATTTTCTAAAAGTACGTCCTTTTATTCAGAGGCTATGCCCTCTGGTCCGAGACTCTCCCACAAGTGGAAACATCCTCTCAACATCCACTCTATCAAGGCCTTTCACTATTCAGTAAGTTTCAATGGGGTCCCCCCCCCCCTCATCCTTCTAAACTCAACAAGTCCAACTGCAACAAACAGGAGCTGGGCCGAGCCGAGGCAAGCAGAGCTGAGAGCGCTGAGTGGACTCATGCCCTGGGGCCAGCTAGACAGTTTCTCTTTCTCCACCTGCTCATTCTCCCGTCACAAACTCTTTCTGTCTTCTTCTTCTTGCGTATGGCGTGCACGGCCTAAAGTTGTAGGACAACTTGTTCTATTTGATCGTGCACACCGGGTTGATTGCATTCGTCGAAACAGGGCGGACCACATGAAGGTTGCAATCTTCCACCCCAATTCTTTCTGTAATCTTCGCCCACAGAGGTTTTCGTTCATTTCCACTTAATTGAATAGCAGAAGCAGCCAGTGGGGCTCAACGGCCTACTCCTGTGATTTTATGTAGAGAAGTATAATGGCATCATAAGCTAGACATCAAGCTAGAGGGAAGACACCATTTAGTGCCTCAAAAGAGGCGAGTTTTGAAGTGATGCACAGAGGGCAATGGAAAGGGGAACTAAAACAAGATATTCATACAGTTGATTGATTGAAAGATAAAGGTTGGAAACAGGCTCTTCGGCCCACCGAGTCGATACCGACCACTGATCACCCGTTCACACTAGTTCAATGTTATCCCATTTTTGTAATTTACCAAGGCTAATTAATTTACAAACCCGCACATCTTCGAGTGGGCACAGCCTCTGAATAAAAAGACGTACTTTTCGAAAATAGATGAGGTGGAGTTTCTTTAATCAGAGGGTGGTGAATCTGTGGAAGGAAATCAGGGGACTCTGAGGAAATCCACAAGGTTACAGGGACGACGTGCAAACTCCACATAGGCAGCACAG
Organism: Okamejei kenojei; assembly: GCA_035221665.1. Classification (NCBI taxonomy): domain Eukaryota; kingdom Metazoa; phylum Chordata; class Chondrichthyes; order Rajiformes; family Rajidae; genus Okamejei; species Okamejei kenojei. The sequence continues at coordinate 50,041,765 of CM069131.1, read as the reverse complement.
TGTCTTTGGCGCTGAGCAGCAGCTGCAACTGCAACTCTACCAACTGCACCACTGTGCCACCATTGCACTTTTTTAAATGTTAAAATAGCAGCATAACTGTAGCAGGCAAGAGCAGGTGCTACACATCAGGATTAAATAAATCTGTGACAGTAAGCTTTCTTTCAAGCAACATGGAGCACAGTAAAGGACTGCTTTTAAAGGTTTCAATCAACTATTTTAGGAAAATAAGTTATGTAGTGCATGGCCTATGAAAAAGTCTAAAAATGGACTTACCCTCGCAAAGTGTCAAGTGAACGAAGGCGGCGGGAGCCTGCATTATGTCCAGGCACAAGGTTACTTGGACCCGTGCTGTCAGCCACACGGATTGGTGATCCCAGCTCCTTTGAAACAAAGCATACACGCTTTGTAATAAAGATGTAATTGTTATAGCGATCAACGCAAAGAGGAAGAGAAACCATGCTATTTTCATAAACAGATGCTATTTATATGTAGAAAAAGAACACTTCCATACACCAACAGTCTAAATCAGTCTGCGATGTATCTCCAGGATGCACAGTCCAGGCTTTGCTCGTTTTCCCCCCCATACCTAACTTTAAGATTAACACCGTGACCAGAACATAATTATCTTGCTTGTACTTCAATTAACCAGAACTGCACACAATATTGGCATTGTGATCAGACCAGAGGCTTTACAGTTTAACTTCCTCATACTTGTACTCTTACCAGTTTGGTTCAACCTCACCTTTGTTCAGTACTAGAAAGGACTTGGGACTCAAAATATTAACTCGGTTTCGCTTTTCACTGATTCTGTCTGACCTGATTTGTTTCAGAGTGCCAGCATCTGCATCTTTATTATTAAATGTCATTTACTGATTAGGAATTCAGTCTAATATACAATCTCTTTCATTCTTAACTAATACCATGTATGCAATATCCACATGCTGCCCATTTCCTATCTTTATATAATCTTAAGTTATTCATTACTCACAGAGTTGATTAACCGCTCCATCTCCACTTGATTTGATAGGCGGGACAATAGGTTTTTAACAGCACTCAATCTTAAGAAGAAATAAAGCAAAATTCAGCCTTTTCCCATTTCTTTATCCCCAATTGAAAGAACATGGAAGACATCTGTTGTATGCACCAAAGGGTTACATATGAGCAATGCACTCTACTTTGAAATTCAGTTTAATGTAAGAAAATAAAAAAGTAGTATTCAATGTACATCAGAATTTCTAACCCCAAATATTCCATCATATCAACCTCTTTTATAAATAACTGCTCAATAATTGAGGGAGCTGAAGCAACAGAAGGGTTTCTGTTCATCTCCATCTGAGTCCACCTCCAGTCATAGAAATTGCAGCATTGACAGATAATTTACATTTAACAAGTACATTATGCTTAATCTAAAATCCCTTTATTCCTCTTCAACCACCCAGTAAACCATTCTGAGAAGTCTGTGTGGATGTCATTTCAGTCCAATACCAGTCATGCATTCCACACCTTCCTTGTTAGAAGCATTTTATCATAACTTTCCCTTCATCTAATGTAGTGCCGTCCATAATGTTTGGGACAAAGACCCATCATTAATTTATTTGCTTCTGTACTCCACAATTTGAGCTTTGTAATAGAGAAACAAAAATCACATATGGTTAGACTGCACATTATCAGATTTTATTAAAGGGTATTTTTATACATTATGGTTTCACTATGTAGAAATTACAGCAGTGTTTATACATAATTCCCCAATTTCAGGGCACCATAATGTTTGGGATACCGCAATGTCATGTAAATAAAGGTAGTCATGTATAGTGTTTTGTTGCATATCCTTGGCATGGAATGACTGCTTGAAGACTGTGAATCATGTACATCACCAGTTACTGGGTGTCTTCTCCGGTAATGTTCTGCCAGGCCTGTATTGCAGCCCTCTTTAGCTTATGCTTGTTTTGGGAGCTGGTCCCCTTCAGTTTTCTCTTCAACATATAAAATGCATGCTCAATTGGGTTCAGATCGGGTGATTGACTTGGCCACTCAAGAATTGACCATTTTTTAGCTTTGAAAAATTCCTTTGTTGCTTTAGCAGTATGTTTGGGATCAATCTCTTGCTGTAGAATGAACCACCGGCCAATGAGTTTTGAGGCATTTGTTTGAACTTGAGCAGATAGGATGTGTCTATACATTTCAGAATCCATAATGCTACTACCAGAAGCAGTTGTATCATCAATGAAGATAAGTGAGCCAGTACCTTCAGCAGCCATACATGCCCAGGCCATAACATCACCACCACCATGTGTCACAGATGAGGTGGTATGCTTTGGATCTTGGGCAGTTCCTTCTCTCCTCCATACTTTTCTCTTGCCATCACTCTGAAATAAGTTCATCTTTATCTCATCTGTCCACAAGACCTTTTTCCAGAACTGTGATTGCTCTTTTAAGTACTTCTTGGCAAACTGTAACCTGGCCATCCTAATTTTTGCGGCTAACCAGTGGTTTGCATCTTGCAGCGTAGCCTCTGTATTTCTGTTCATGAAGTCTTCTGCGGACAGTGGTTATTAATAAATCCACACCTGACTCCTGAAGTGTGTTCTGATCTGCCTTACAGATGTTCGGGTTTTTTCCTTTATTATAGAGAGAATTCTTCAGCTGTGGTCTTCCTTGGCCTGCAAGTCCCTTTGCAATTAATAAGCTCAACAGTTCTCTGTTTCTTCTCAAATACACCTGGCCAATTTCCAACACTTCCCTACCATTTCTTGACTTCACTATCTCCATCGCAGGTGATAGACTTTAAACTGACATCCACTATAAACCCACTGACTCCCATGGCTATCTAGACTACACTTCTTCCCACCCTGCTTCCTGTAAGGATTCCATCCCCTACTCCCAATTCCTCCGTCTACGCCGCATCTGCTCCCAGGATGAGGTGTTCCACACCAGGGCATCGGAAATGTCCTAATTCTTCAGGGAACGGGGGTTCCCCTCCCCTACCATGAATGAGGCTCTCACCAGGGTCTCTTCTTCTTCTTCTTCTGTCGTATGTCTTTTAGACCTGCAGCTCCGTTGAGGCAAGCCAGGCCAACGTGCCATCGTCCAGGTCAATCAGACCTCGTTCACCATTCGGTGGCCAGTGTTTGGGGCAACTGGTAACTATGTCCTCCACTGTCTTGTTGGGTCCCCACACTCGCAAGAGGCGCTGTCCACAAGGACCCACCTCTTCATCGCTACTCCATAGCGTCCATAGGATCTCTTCATAGGTTCTCTTCAATACCCCTCAACACTGCTCTCTTCCCCCCAACCCCCCACTCAGAACAAGAGCAGAGTCCCCCTAGTCCTCACCTTCCACCCCACTAGTCGCCACATACAACAAAGAGTCCTCCGCCATTTTCGCCACTTCCAACGTGACCCCACCACTCGCCACATCTTCCCATCTCCCCCCGTCTGCTTTCCGCAAAGACCATTCCCTCCGTAACTCCCTGGTCAATTTGTTCCTTCCCACCCGCACCACCCCCTCCCAGGGCACTTTCCCTTGCAACTGCAAGAGATGCTACACGCGTCGCTTTACCTCCCCTCTCGACTCCATTCAAGGACCCAGCAGTCATTCCAGGCGTGACAGAGGTTCACCTGCACCTCCTCCAACCTCATCTATTGCATCCGCTGCTCTAGATGTCAACTGATCTACATCAATGAGACCAAGCGTACGCTTGGTGATCGTTTCGCCGAACACCTCTGCTCGGTCCACATTAGCCAACCTGATCTCCCTTTGGCTCAGCACTTCAACTCCCCCTCCCATTCCGAACTTTCTGTCCTGGGCCTCCTCCATTGCCAGTGAGCACCACCGGGAACTGGAGGAGCAGCACATCATGTTTCGCTTGGGTAGTTTGCATCCCAGTGACCTGAACATTGACTTCTCCAATTTCCGGTAGCCCTTGCTGTCGCCTCCCCTTCTCAGCTCTCCCTCAGCCCTGTGGCTCCTCCTCTTCCTTTCTTCTTCCCGCCCCCACCCTGCATCTGTTTGAAGAAGGTTTTGGCCCGAAACGTTGCCTATTTCCTTCACTCCATAGATGCTGTCGCACCCGCTGAGTTTCTCCAGCATTTTTGTCTATCTTCTCTTTCTTCTTAATGATGTTCCAACAGTTGATTTTGGTAAGCCTAAGGTTTGGCTGATGTCTCTAACAGTTGCATTCTTGTTTCTCAGTCTCATAATGGCTTCTTTGACTTTCATTGGTATAACTTTGGTCCTCATGTTGATAAACAGCAATAAAAGTTTCCAAAGGTGATAGAAAGACTGGAGGAAAGACTAGGTGCTGAGAGCTCTCTTATACCTGCATTAAGAAGGCAATTAAACACACCTGACCAATTAAAAACACCTGTTAAGCCATTTGTCCCAAACATTATGGTGCCCTGAAATGGGGGCGGCTATGTATAAACACTGCTGTAATTTCTCCATGGTGAAACCAAAATGTATAAAAATGGCCTATAATAAAATCTGACATTGGGCACTTTTCCACATGGTTTTTTTCTATTACACATCTCAAATTGTGGAGCAATTAAATAAATGATGGGTCTTTGTCCCAAACATTATGGAGGGCACTGTAGATCAGGTGATCCACCGAATAGATTGGGTAATCGCACAGTCTCTTGCCCAGCGTAGGGGGAATCAAGAACCAGAGGGCATAAGTTGGCTTGTACTCGCTGGAATTTAGAAGATTGAGGGGTGATCCCATAGAGACTTACAAAATTCTTAAGGGGTTGGACAGGCTAGATGCAGGAAGATTGTTCCCGATGTTGGGGAAGTCCAGGACAAGGGGTCACAGTTTAAGGATAAGGGGGAAGTCTTTTAGGACCGAGATGAGAAAATCGTTTTTCACACAGAGAGTGGTGAATCTGTGGAATTCTCTGCCACAGAAGGCAGTTCGTTGGCCATATTTAAGAGGGAGTTGGATGTGGCCCTTGTGGCTGAAGGGATCAGGGGGTATGGAGAGAAGGCAGGTACAGGATACGGAGTTGGATGATCAGCCATGATCATATTGAATGGCGGTGCAGGCTCGAAGGGCCGAATGGCCTGCTCCTGCACCTAATATCTATGTTTCTATGTTTCTATGTAAGTTTAAGGTAAAAGAGGAAAGATTTTACAGGAATCTGAGGGGCAACCTTTTCACACAAAGAGTGGCGAGTGCATAGAACATGCTGCCAGAGGTCTTGAGGCAGGGACTATTGCAACATTTAGGAAGCAATTAGACAGGTACATGGATAGGATAGGTTTAGAGGGATGTGGGCCAAACACAGGCAAGTGGGACTAATGTGGATGGGACATGTTGGTTAGTGTGGGCATGTTGGGCTGAAGGGCCTGATCTACACTGTAAGACTCAATGACTGTATAAATCCATCTTAATTCAATACTTGGTGGATACAATCTATACCCATTCCTCTAATAAATTTTAGTGCTATCAAAACAGCATTTGAACAAAATGAAACTGGCTTGGTGGCAGTTGGATATTGATCAAGAGCAGAAGGCCATGGAGGGAAAACTGCAGAGATTTATTATAACATCAAATACATTTTTAGTAAGAAAGCATTGAATAAAAATGCTACTATTATAGACTGGATAAAGATAGTCAAGCGAAGCTCCAACAGGTCAAAACAATAAAAGAATTTTGACATAATAGATTTGAAAAAACTGTAGTCAGCTGGCAGCTAAGTTGGAAATTAAGTTAATCACAGAGAGAAACAGAAGCAGCTAGTAACACATTATGTAGATAGTTATTACATTTGGAGTGATTATCCTGGTGTCAGTGAAAGAGGAATCTATTGGAAATGAAAGAACATAAAAGAACATGGAGATGCAGATTGCAGTCAAGTATTCTTCATGCCAGCATTTACAATGTTAATCACTTAAGAGGAACTTGTTTTACACGACAAACTAAAAATATTTACAGCTAAAATACTTTAAGTGCAGCCATGAGACTAATTGTTGACAGCTGTGATTCAGCGGCTAACTTTTCTAGACAGCTCTATAGATGCATGCTAAAAATTATATGTTCATTCATTGAGCGATTCTTAAAATATTGCACTTACCCCTGCAAGAATTGTCCTAAACATACAAAAATGGCCAATCCAAGGTAGGCAAGGAATGCATATAAAATTGCTGTGGAATGAACACAAAAAGTTTATTTTATTAAGGTTATATGTCATTATAGCACATAATCCGAAAGTCTGAAAAGTTAAAGCATAAGTAAAAAAACAGAATTTGTGCAAATGGGAATAGTTTACTTAAATATATCCTACAAGATATTGTAATCAGTACTTTGTATATGAATCTTTAACATGCACCATATATTCTGCATATAGCTGCATAAAGAAATCTTGCTTCATTCTCTCTCGTGAAATCGAAGTACCTTGTTCCAGTTCTCTTGACAAAAAATACTCTAAGACAGTGATTAAAATGCTACTTGTCTCTCTGTACTTGTTTCTGCACTTGCGAAAAGCATTAAGCTTCTTGCCTCAGAACAATAGACAATAGGTGCAGGAGTAGGCCATTCGGCCCATCGAGCCAGCACCACCATTCAATGTGATCCCCAATCAGTACCCCATTCCTGCCTTCTCCCCATATCCCCTGACTCCGCTATTTTTAAGAGCCCTATCTAGCTCTCTCTTGAAAGCATCCAGAGAACCCGCCTGAACCGCCCTCTGAGGCAGAGAATTCCACAGACTCACCACTCTCTGTGAGAAAAAGTGTTTCCTCGTCTCCTTTCTAAATGGCTTACTCCTTATTCTTAAACTCTGGCCCCTGGTTCTGGACTCCCCCAACATCGGGAACATGTTTCCTGCGTCTAGTATGTCCAAGTCCTTAACAATCTTACATGTTTCAATGAGATCTCCTCTCATCCTTCTAAACTCCAGAGTGTACAAGCCCAGCTGCTCCATTCTCTCAGCACAAAATAAAAAACAGCAACACTTCATAATGTACATACGAAGATTGTTGTTGATGGGTTCTTTGTCGATAATGAGGTTGTAGGTCACTGATCCATTCGCATCACTCCAGTTGGCCTTTTTCACCCATAAGGAATAGTGTCCAAGCTCACCAAAGCTTTCATGGACCCTGGAAGACGCATACACAAAGGCAACTAAAATAAGAATTTAACATTCATTTTAGATACTGCTTTACTCCACTTTTCCAGACTATTTACATCCCAATTGAATTTTTATATTTATTGCACTTTTAATAATTACTCTTGTACTTTCATTAATGCCCTTTATTTCTAAATATAAATATTAGTTTTGAATTTAGTTGAAATCTTTCATTAAAGGAATAATCTGTTGTTCCCCTTTACAACGCTCAGCCCATCTTTTGTTTCTATACTGGTCCTGACATCTCTTGTTGCCTTGCACCATATCTTTTGCCATTTTATGCCTTCCACCCTAAAACATACTTTTCCTTTTATTTTTTTGTCCCTTTTCCACCTTCTTTGTATTAAAAACTTGCTCCACCTCTAAACTTACTCCAGTTCAAATAACCGGCAAGCACCGGAAACATTTCAATTTCTCTCTCTACAGATACTCCTTGATCTCTGCAATATTTTCTACTTCTACCCCATACATATTAGTTTAATAACTTAAAAAGCAGAATAAAGAATTGGACAAGCAGAAGAATGTAAGGAATTGAATCAACAATAAGCTAGGATTACACAAAAAGCTGGAGAAACTCAGCGGGTGCAGCAGCATCTAAGGAGCGAAGGAGATAGGCGACGTTCCGGGTCGAGACCCTTCTTCAGACTGGTCAGGGATCAGGGAAACGAGAGATATAGACGGTGATGTGGAGAGATAAAGAACAATGAATGAAAGATATGCAAAAAAGTATCGATGATAAAGGGAATTGTAAGCTGTTTGTGGTGTGAAAATGAGAAGCTAGTGCGACTAGGGTGGGGGAGGGAGATAGAGAGAGAGGGAATGCCAGGGCCCGAGGGCTGAGGGAGAGATGGGAAGGGGAGGAGACAGCAAGGGTTAACAGAATTGAGAAAATTCAGAGTTCAAGCCCAAAGGATGCAGACTCCCCAAGCGGAATATGAGGTGCTGTTCCTCCAACTTGCGGTGTTGCTCACTCTGGCCGTGGAGGAGGCCCAGGACCGAGAGGTCGGATACAGAATGGGAGGGGGAGTTGAAGTGCTGAGCCACCGGGAGGTCGGGTTGGTTTTTGCGGACCGAGCGAAACGATCGCCAAGCCTCCGCTTGGTCTCACCGATATAGATCATCTGGCATCTGGAGCAGCGGATGCAGTAGATGAGGTTGGAGGAGGTGCAGGTGAACCTCTGTCGGACCTGGAAGGACTGCTTGGGTCCCTGAAAGGAGTGGAGGGGGGAGGTGAAGGGACAAGTGTTGCATTTCTTGCGGTTGCAAGGGAAAGTGCCCGGGGAAGGGGTAGAGCGGGAGGGGAGGGAAGAATTGACAAGGGAGTTGCGGAGGGATCGGTCTTTGCGGAAGGCAGACAGGGGGGGAGATGGGAAGATGTGGCGGGTGGAGGGGTCACGTTGCAGGTGGCGTAATTGGCGGAGGACTATGTGTTGTATTTGCCGGCTGGTGGGGTGAAAGGTGAGGACCAAGGGGACTCTGCCCTGTTTGCGAGTGGGGGAATGGGGAGAGAGGGCAGTGTTGCGGGGTATGGAGGAGACCCTGGTGCGAGCCTCATCAATAGTGGGGGAGGGGAATCCCCGTTCTCTGAAAAATGATGACCTGGTGTGGAACACCTCATCCTGGGAGCAGATGCAGCGCAGACGGAGGAATTGGGAATAGGGAATGGAGTCCTTACAGGAAGCAGGGTGGGAGGAAGAGTAGTCCAGGTAGCTGTGGGAGTCAGTTGGTTTGTAGTGGATGTTGGTCAGGAGTGTATCACCTGTAATAGAGATGGTGAGGTCAAGGAATGGTAGGGAAATGGTCCAAGTGTATTTGAGTGCCGGATGGAAGTTGATGGTGAAATGAATGAAGTCAGTCAGTTGTGTGTGGGTGCAGGAGTGACACCAAAGCAGTCGTCGATGTAACGGAGGTAGAGATCGGGGATGGGGCCCTGGTACGCCGAGCACAAGGATTGTTCGACATACCCAACAAAGAGGCAAGTGTAGCTGGGGCCCATGCGTGTGCCCATAGCTACGCCTTGTGTTTGGAGGAAATGGGAGGAATCAAAAGAGAAGTATTCAGGGTAAGGACCAACTCCGCTAGGCGGAGAGGGTGTCAGTGGACGGGTATGGGTTGCTCCTCTGGTCGAGGAAGAACCGGAGGGCTTTGAGACCGTCCTGGTGGGGTATGGAGGTGTAGAGTGACTGGACGTCCATGGTAAAGATGAGAGGATGGGGGCCTGGAGAATGGAATGCACGGAGCCGACGGAGAGTGTCTGAGGTGTCTTGAATATAGGTGGGGAGGGATTTAACAAAGGGGGATAGGATAGCGTCAAGGTATGTAGAAATGTGTTCGGTGGGGCACGTACAGTCAGAGACAATGGGTCTGCCAGGGCAGTCGGGTTTGTGGATTTTGGGGAGAAGGTAAAATCGGGCGGTGCGGATAAGCTAGGATGCTCAGTCTACCTCCATCATTCAGGAGCAGATCTTTGACATTGTCCACTTTGCTGCCCAGGCCCATTCTTGGTTTCCTTGCAATACAAAAATCGATACGTCTATGATTGAATACCTCAAACCCTCTAGGGAATTCCAAAGATTCACATTTCTCAGAATTTTTTCCATGCAGAAATCATGACCTGGAGTTCTGTGCCTCAAAGGGGATTCAATAGTGACTCAATCAAAATTGGACAGATAGTTGAGGGAGAAAAAAATAATACGGATACACAAAGAAATATGTGAACAGACAAGATTGCGCACAGTGGATTTGGATTTGAAATGGCCAATGTTGAATCAAATCTAGTCTAAGAAATATTATCTCGGTTCTAAATGATTGACACTTTAACCAGAAACATCCTTAGCTCCAAACTGCATCCTCCAACCCCTCCCAAGTTATAGATACCGAAGCTAAAGGAAGCAAGCTTTCAGCTTCTAACCTGTCAAACCCTCCAAAACAAAAACAGGATAGGCCATTTGGTTTCTCTTGCCCACATCCTTGTTGATGCAACACTTTCTTGCACTGAACCAAGAACTCAATCCTCTTAACATCATAAAAAAAAATTGATTCTTGCCTGTTTCATTGCTCCTAACTTTCATTTGAAGAACTAGACCAGATCAACAATTTGCACAACAGAGGCAGACCAATCATGCTAATGTAAACAAGAGCCATTCTTAAATGTGCTATTCACACGCCAATTATATTAACCCCATCATCTTAACATGGATAACTTACTGAAATGGGGCATCATGCATTGACTTGAACCCAAGTGTTTAGTTAGAACATAAGCCCTACTGCACATAATCAGCTGGCCAGGCTCTACTCGAGGAAATTAATTCACCAACGGATGGACTGATAAATGGAAAATAATATTCACACTATGGCAGGGCCAAGCAATGATCAACTCTAATCTGTAACATCTATCCTTGATAATCAATGGAATTACCATTCCCAAATTCCTCTCAGCAAGATCCTGAGAATCCTAGTGATTAGAAACTCAACTGGACCAACAAGATAAACCTTGTTGCTCCAAGCAGGATGTTTGGACAATCTGCAGAGTGCAACTCACCTTTTTACACCACGGCCTATCCATCTGAAGCAGGAATACTTGCTACTTGCCTGGATGAGTGCAGCATCAATTAATTTCAATAGGTTTGAACCATCCAAAGCAAAGTAACCCACTGGATCGGCACTACCCAAAATACTCATGTTGATAAGTTACAGGAGCAGAATTAGCCCATTCAGCTCATCAAGTCTACTCCACCATTCAATTATGGCTGATCTATCTTTCCCTCTCAACCCCATTCTCCTGCTTTCTCCCCATAACCCAACACATTTACGAATAAAAAATATGTCAATCTCCACCTTAAAAATATCCATTGACTTGGCCTCAACACCCCTCTGTGACAATGACATCCACAGATTCTCCACCATCTGAAATTCCTCCTCATCTCGCTTCTAAAGGTACATTCTTTTATACTGAGGCTTAAGCCTCTGGTTCTAGACTCCCACAAAGTGGGGGCATCTCCACATTCACTCTATCCTGGCCTTTCACTATTCAAAAAGTTTCCATGAGATCCCCCGCTCATGTAGAAGCCAAGAAGTATACCATCTACAAAATGTACTGCAATTATTTTTCATGACTAGTCCAACAGTTCATTACTGACATCAAACAGGCCAAGGGCAGTACCTATATATGAACACTATTGCCAGCATATATCCTGACAAGTTACACGCCTTCCTGACTTGGAAATTTATCAGACCTTCACTGTCAATGTCTTGCAACTTCCTCCCAAGTAACTGTGGGAGAACCTTCATTAGAAGGAATGCAATGGTTTAAGCACTAACACCTTCTCATAGACAATAAGGATGTGCAATAATTTCTGGCCTTACCAACACCACCCAGATCCTAAAAGTCAATTTAAAACTAACCTGCACACCTCAACTGTCATGTTCAGCTGTATTGTGATTGCATGTTTGGTGCTAATGGCAAACGTTGAATTCCCTGGTTTTTGTTGATGTTCTCCACGTTTCTCTGAAGGCACATTACCAAGGTTCTGAAACTTGCACTTAGAAACAAAAAAATAGACAAGTAAAACATTAGCTCTTAATCTATACTTTCCTTTACAGTTATTTTAACGTATTATAAACCCTATCACAGGAGATGTAACCAATAGTTAGCACCAGAAAATTGAAATGTACTCAAGTTTAATCTCAAATCACTTCCATCACTATTTAAATTGGGTCAACTCAAGAAGTAATGGGCGACCCCTGCCCTACATAAGGGGGGAGGGGGAGAGAGAGAAGCTAGTTGTTATTCTGTATCTCAAATATTTTGATGGTGATTTATTAATTCCATAAGGGTGATTTTTTTGTTACCTGTGCTGTTGTTACATGGGGTTTGCCTTATGCAGCACCTTTAAAATCCCATAGCACAATTCGATGCTGTCACACATGGAGATATGAAGAGCAGCATTGCCATACAGCAACTTAACAGCTTTGATGTATAGAGGGATCTTGGGGTCCAAGTCCATTGCTCTCTGAACACAGGTAAGTATGCAACACAGGCTGGCATACGATATCCTTGCCTTCACGGATCGGGCCATTGCGTTTAACCATCAGGAGGCCGCATTGCAGCTTTACAAAACCTTGGTTTCGCCTCCTTTACACTGAGCACAGTTCTGATCACCTCACTACAGAAAGGATGTGGAGATTTTAAAGATGGGTGCAGAAGAGATTTACCAGAATGCTGCCTGGATTAGATGGTATTAGCTATAAGGAGAGTTTGGACAAAGTTGGTTTGTTTTCTCTGGAGCGCCAGAGGTTGAGGGGAGATCTGATAGAAGTATATAAAATGATGAGAGGCATAGATATGGCATACAGTCAGAGCCCTTTTCCCAAATTAGAAATGTCAAAGAATAGAGGGCAAAGCTTTAACATTAAAAGAGAGAAAGTTTAAAGGTGTGCAGGCATGTCTTTTTTGCACAAAGAGTGTTCAGTTGCAACGTGACTGCACGCTTGGTCCCAATGGCAAACGCTGAATTCCCTAGGAACACTCTGCAGGGTGGTGGTGATAGTGGCTGGCACAATAGCGCATTTAATGGGCTTTTTGATTGGCACATGGATATGCAGGGAATGGAAGAATATGGATTGTGTGCCGGCAGAGATTAGTTTAAGTTTGTCACAGACATTGTGGACTGAAGGGTCCGTTCCTTTGCTGGATTGTTCTATGTTTCAGGACAGATGACCAGAGGTTCGGGAAGAGTTTGGTTTCAAGAAATATCGTTTCAGAGGAACAGGTGATCGATGTGCAGAGAGTTGGAGAATTTTGAGAAAAATAAACTCCAAAGCTTAGGACTTCGAATTCGGAATGGCATAGCAACAACATTCAGAAATAAACAAGTAATCAGAGGTAGGGAAGGAAAACCTGGATATTTATAGGACATGCAGAAATCACTGACCCAGAATATGCTGGTAAATACCAGCTAATCTAGCATTGCAGTGCCGATAGATATATTGAATCAAAGTAGTAAACAGATATTACTACTGTGGAGTCCAGCAGCAGAGTTCAATCTAAGTGAGATTTTCAAAAGCTTTACACCACAAAAAATGGGCTTTCAAATTCTGCACCATTGTAGCTGATGCAGAAACTATGACAACACCGTTCCTATGGGGTTATAGGGCTGCCGAAGAGAATGAAAAAGTAAAAGTTAAGCTTTTGTTTTAGAAAAATAGTTAAGCTTTGTGTGTTTTTTTTAAGCCTTTACAACAATTGTTAAAATGTTAAAATTGTTCAGTTTTACTGAGTCGTGAATGTTTCTGAATGTTCAGTGGCCTCTCGATGCCTCCTCATCATTCAGACATTGCTGTTGTATCAATGAAGCAAGTCCCCCACATCTGGACCAGGAAACTTGGTCACCATCTGTGGTGCATATGCAAGAATGGTCAGCCTCAAAAAAAATTAAGAGCTAGATCACAACTTCAAAAATGTTACAAGATACAAGATACATTTATTTGTCACATGTGCCAGATGGCACAGTGAAATGTGATCACCATACAGCCATACAATAAAAATAAAGAACACAACACACGATAGAATTCAACATAAACACATCCCCACACAGCAGAATCAAAGTTTCCCACTGTGAGGGAAGGCACCAAAGTCAGTCTCTTCCTCTAATGTTCCCCAATGTTCACCCGTGGTCGGGGCCTCCCCGAGCCCTCCGCAGTCACTGCTACGGGCGGCCCGATGTTCAGGCCCAGTCGCCGGGGTGATGCAAGTCCGATGTCAGGGTTGTTTAAGAAAGAACTGCAGATGCTGGAAAAATCGAAGGTAGACAAAAATGCTGGAGAAACTCAGCGGGTGAGGCAGCATCTATGGAGCGAAGGAATGGGTGATGTTTCGGGTCGAAACCCTTCCTCAGTCTGTGGAGGGTCTCGACCCGAAACGTCACCTATTCCTTCGCTCCATAGATCCTGCCTCACCCACTGAGTTTTTCCAGCATTTTTGTCCACCTACGACTTCAAAAATGACATTTCCAATGTCAAATTAAGAGATCCACGCAGGGAATGCTCTTCAAATCACATTCATTGTCTTTGTATTATTTTAAACGTTTCTTAATATCAAAACTACGTATTAGGAATTTAACCAATTCACAAAATGGGAATACAGATTTACTCGGCCAATTGGCTACCACTTGTAGTAGTGGAACTTAAGAGTTTATGTTGACCCCCTGATGAGTCCCATTCCCTTTGCCCCATAGACCTGCACTTTACTTTCCCTTAAGAGCCTATCCTATTCCATTTTGAAACAGCCAAAACTCCCATTTTACACGCACAGCAGTATTTATACACCAATATATACAAGGTTTCTCTTGCGTCTCACCTGTATCTTTAGTCTTTCAAGTTTATGCCATCTTCCACTTGAACTATCAGCAAGTAAATACTTATTTTCTCCAATTATCAATGAATCTATCATGTGGTTCAACAGTTAGCATCCGTTCATCTGTGAGAGATTATGGTGCAGCTTTGAGGTTGACCTGCTTGGGGAGGGGAATGTTTGATGTGTGGTTGCATTTCCTGCTGTGGCTGACTCGGCCTATCTTTGATAGGCAGACCCTCTCACAGCTTACATAGATGAAGTCTCTGGCAGTTGAATTGGGGAGTGTGTTGTTGCTGCCATTGATCATTCTGTGGGGTTGGCGCCTGCCCTCCAGGATCTTGAACCATATGCTCTCCTGGTGCTTCATACCTGCCTGCCTCAGCAGCTGCTTCCCACATGACAATGCCAATGTTAAAATGTTTCATCTTTCTTTTAATCGTATCCTTGTACCAAACCATTGGATTTCCTCTTGGTCTCCGTGCATTGGCGACCTCCCCGTACACACATCTTTGGGGCGCGCCATGTTCCATCCTGTGTACATGTCCAAGCCAGCAGTATGGTACTTTATTTGTCATATGTACCAGGGTACAGTGAAACGCATTTTTGTATACAATTCAGTACAAGTATCACTATACATAAGCACTTACATACATCTTAGATAAGCATCTCAAATACAGTAAAAGTGAATAGCAGTAGTATACTGAGACAGTATACAGAGTCGACAGTTTGATGCCATTTTCAAGTCCCAGTTGTTGTAAATGCGGGGTTCTTGGTCCGGCCATGAAGGCCCGTTGTCTTGACGGCTTTGCAGGGTTGGCCTGGCCATGCATGGCGTCCTCAGCCGCTGCACGCCACGTGTGGTCCATGTGTTCATCCACTTGGAGCAGTGACTGGTACAGTCCAGCCCCAGGCTGTTGCAGGGCCCCAGGTCCACTGTCGAGGCAGTGCACGGCCTCCCTCAGATGGTCTGCGTACCGGCCTTCCTTCCACCTGCTTCCACTTTAAGCTGGCGAGCTGGGCCTTCCATGTGGGTTCCCAGTCCACAGCACTGGTCCTATGCCGCGTCGGGCGAGCTGTGCCTTGCAGGCGGGTTCCGGTCCGCAAGTCGGGCCTACCGGGTGGGTGCTCTGTCCACGGCAGTCGACTCACTGGTCTTCTGTCTGCAACTTCTCATGGGGAAACTGTCATGGGAAAATGTAGCCCATCCTAATTGCACTGTGCCATGCATACTCTCACAGAGAACTGAATGAGGTTTAGAAGATGTGGTGGGCATCCAATCTTCTCCAGTACCTGGTAGAAGCCACGTCTCATGACAGAAGCTTTCATAAGATCCATAAAGGAGATGTATAATGGAGTTTGCTGCTCTCTGCATTTTTCTGGGATGTGACGGAGGGTGAAAATGATTTCTATTGTGCCTACCTCCGCAGAAACTGCCAGGGTATATCTGGACAGTGAGTCTGTGAAGTATTTGCAACTCGTAGTTGTTGCAATCGCTGCGATCTCCCTTGTTCTTTTACATGGTTCAGTGTATTTTAAGTTATGTCTTATTATTTTAAGATTAGATTGCATACAGTTGGAGGATAGCGTGTTGTGGAGCATAATATCAACTACATACATATATTTGTAGTAACATTACTAAATCTATATTGTTGCCAACTTTAAATACAGCAATTAACCTTTTTTTTTTAAAATCAAGTAACACTTTACCTTTACGATTATATAAATGTACTTCAGCAGAAACTTGAAGCCTTGTAAAACAACAGTATGAAACTCACCCAAAAGCAGAAACTGCACACACATGCACAGAAAATTAAAAAATGGAACAAAAATAAAGTTCTCTACTAAATACTGATTAATAACATTAGCCACAGCTAGTCCTTTACTAGAGGTCTTGTCCATCTTTATTACAGTGGCATCTTGTCACCCTCAATAGTTTAGTTCTGTTATGGCAAAAGAGCTCTGTGGAGAGTACACTGATAAAACCAGATGCAACTTAACATACTTCACACTTACCTGGTAACAGTGATCTGACAGCCAGGAGACGACGAGTTCATTGGACAATTCATTATAAACACTTAAAACTGCTTGGTCCATCTCAAGTTTACGATGCTTTCCATCGGGCAACTCTGTCACAACACAAAATAATATTCAAAAACTAATATGAAAGCACAAAAGTAACTAAGTAAGTACAGCTCTTAAAAAAACTGCAGGTTGAATATCTGAAATAGAGAATTAAAACAATTGCAATTGGGGAATATTAAAGTGATTTTAATCACAATGATGATAAGTATAATGGGAAAGCATGTTGAAATTAGCTATCTTTCCTGGCAGCAACTGTCAATGTCAGGAATGAACAGCTAAAGAATTATTATGCATTTTTAATCAAACAGTTTTTAGCTGGGTGAACAATGGATGGAAGTGAAGGTGCTCTGGCTATTGCTTTAGGGCAGCCAACAGATCTGTCAGCACACTCGTAAACACATGTGGCTTGCATCCTGCTCACAAACCATGTGCTTCAGGAAGTTAGTGATTATTGCTCATTCTGTTGTTAGGTCAGACAACTCACCCACTCTTAGTTTAGCTTGGAGATACAGCATAGAAACATGCCCTTCGGCCCACTGTCCATGCCGACCATCGATCACCCACTCACACTAGTTCTATCTTATCCCACCTTCATATCCACCCCCGACACACCATGGGCCATTTACAGAGGCCAATTAACTTACAAACCTGCACGTCTTTGGGATGAGAGGAAACCAGAGCCCCCTTTGGGATGAACGGAAACCAGAGCATCCGAAGGAAACCCACACGATCACAGGGAGAACGTGCAATCTTCATACAGACAGCACACGTGGTCAGGATCGAACCCTTGTCTCTGACGCTACGAGGCAACAGCTCTACCAGTTGCCCAATTGAATTCACTCCTGTCTATAAGCAATCAAATGTGTAGCCAAATAGTACCTCAGACCGGACCAATTACAGCGATATTCATTGCCCAACAGATGACTAAACAGATGACTAAACATCAATAAATTAAAAAATCAATAGACGCCTTTTACACCCTCCCCCACTTTCTAAAGAAGGAAGCCAGCAGTTGATTTATGTAGAGCAAGATGACAGAGCCAGGAATGAAAACAGAGGTTGTACTGAGATTCTGGTTACAAGACACACTGAGATCTGGACAGAATTAGTCTTGGCACCATTCATTGCCCAACAGGTGACTAAACATCAAGGAGGAACTTAGCAGATGAAAGCGCATCTGTGAAGGGAAAAGGACCGTTGACATTTTAGTTCGGGACCGATCTCCAGTCCAAGGTGGATCCTTACCGAAAAACAGCATCTGTCCATGTCTCTCAACAAATACCGCCTGGCCTTTAAATTATTCCATTACTTTGCTTTTTATTCAAGATTGCAGTATCTGTAGTCTGTCTCAAGAGAGGGTCTGCTAGTTATCTCAATCCTACCTGTGTACCACAGCACAATTCTTCTTCGATGATATGGCATACAGGGGCACTAGCTCCACGTTCATTCCCTCTCAACAGAGGCTTCCTTCTCCACCTTCCATAAATCCTCCCATGACACACAAAGCTATTCCAGCCCAACCACCCCCCACCCGAACCCCGGCATGTACCTCCCTCATGATCGGCCATGATCCGATTGAATGGGAGTGCTGGCTCGAAGGGCCGACCACTGCACCTATTATTCTATGTTGCTTCCCCTGGAGGGTGGAGGGTAGGGAAGATACAGGGGACCTGGGGAAAGGGTGGGAGATGACCGCTGCTTCCCCACAGAGTTCCCCCCCCCTGCATCTCCCCAGAGCCCCACCTGCATCTCCCCAGAGCCCCACCTGCATCTCCCCAGAGCCCCACCTGCATCTCCGCAGTCTGAAGAAGGGTTTCGACCCGAAACGTCGCCTATCTCCTTCGCTCCATAGATGCTGCTGCACCCGCTGAGTTTCTCCAGCATTTGTGTGTAAACTCTCCCCAGGGGCTCCCTGTGTCAGACCCTCCCCACGGAGCCGCTGCATTACCCACATGATCCTCCACACCCCTGGACCTCCCCCACCCTCCGCAGCTCCTTCACCTTCCGCCGCCGGGCCAGTCCGCGGGTCCACGCCGCCCACCACCAACACCGACAGGGCGACCATCAGCGCGGCCACTAGGCCCAGGCTCAAGCCGGCCGGCTCCATCAGCTCTCCCGCCTTGGCCCGGTTGCTCTGAAGCCGTCCGAGCGCTCCACTCGACCGCTGTGAATCGGACTCGTCGCCCCGGGGCCGCCGCCGCTGCTGCCGCCGCCTCTCCTGGTCCTCAGCCGCCCGGCGCTGCATCCGCCGCCGCTTCCACTTCCACTTCCGGCGCTGGGTGGCTAGCGAAGAGGGCGGGGCCAAATGCGGTCACTCCGTGGGAGGGGCGGGGCCTAATGCGGTCAATCAGCAAAGATGGGCGGGGCCTAATGCGGTCACTCCGTCGGAGGGGCGGGGCCTAATGCGGTCCTCCGTTGGGGGCGGGGCCTAATGCGGTCACTAAGTGGGGGCGGGGCCTAATGCGGTCACTAAGTGGGAGGGGCGGGGCCTAGTGCGGTCACTCCGCGAGATGGGCGGGGCCTAATGCGGCCGCGTTGGGGGCGGGGCCTAATGCGGGCACTCAGTGTGGGGCGGGGCCTAATGCGGCCACTCAGTGGTGGCGGGGCCTAATGCACACTCAGCGAGAGGGGCGGGGCCTAATGCGGTCCCTCGATGGGGGCGGGGCCTAATGCGGTCACTGGGGGGAGGGGCGTGACTAATGCGGTCACAGTGGGGGGCTAATGCGGTCACTCAGTGGGAGGGGCGGGACCTAATGCGGTCACTCAGTGAGAGGGGCGGGGCTATTGGCGGTCCCGGTGGGAGGGGCGGGGCTTGCGACTGTCGCCGCGGGAGTAGAGGGCGGGGCTTGTGACGGTCACACAGTGGCACGGGGCGGGGCTTGTGAGGGTCAATCCGCGTGAGGGCGTGGCCTGTGACGAGCACTCACAGCGGGGGGCGGGGCTTCAACGACGTCGAGTGACGGTCCCGAGCAGAGGCGGGGCACCCCCGGTGGGCGGGGCCACTGACGGAACCAACCAATTGGCGCTGGGGAGATAGGCGGGGCTTACAACAGGGGCGGGGCGATGGCGGAACAGAGCCACCAATCAGCGGGAGGGGAAACAAGGGCAGTCGTTGAAGGAACTCAGATGGCGGGGTACACAAAAAGAGGAAACTGCAGCAGCATCTAAGCGAAGACCCGAAACGTCGCCTGAGATGCTGCAAAACCCAAGGGCAGTCGACGAGGAGTGCTGGAGTATCTCGAGTAAGGAAGCATCTGTGAAGTATGATCATGATCAGATAATGTTTCAGGTGATAGAATGGTACAGTGTGGAAACAAGCCCTTCGGCCCAACTTGCCCACACCGGCCAACATGTCCCAGCTACACCAGTCCCACCTGCCCGCGTTTGGTCCATATCCCTCCAAACCTGTCCTATCCATGTACCTGTCTAACTGTTTCTTAAATATTGGAATAGTCCCAGCCTCAACTACCTCCTCTGACAGACACAAAATGCTGGAGTAACTCAGCAGGACAGGCAGCTTCTCTGGAGAGAAGGAATAGGTGACGTTTCGGGTCGAGACTTCTTCAGACTATGTCAGGGGAGGGGGCGGGACAGAGATGGAATGAAGTCGGAGACAGTAAGACTGGTGGGAGAACTGGAAGGGGAAGGGAAAGCAACAGCTATTTGAAGTTAGAGAAGTCAGTGTTCATATCGCTGTGGTTTAAGCTACCCAAGGAAAATATGAGGTGCTGTTCCTCCAATTTGCGCTGGGCGTCACAGAGGACATAGTTCAGATGCTAGGGATCCTCAATATTAGATGCCACCTTCTTGATGCTTTCAATGGAAGGGAGGGCTGTGCCCATGATGGACCACTCTCTACAACTTTTATATTCCTGTGCATTAAAATTGCCTAATAGGCCCTTAATGCAACCAGACAGGTTACTTTCTACAGTACATAGAAATCTAGGCCAAGGAAGAACAAAAAGGGAAGAACTTGAACTTTATTTTGCCTTTACATCACAGTGAGGAATGTGTAGGTCACTGTGATGGATGTTTATGTTAAAAAATGTTTTTTTGAGTGTTGCTTTTTTTAAATTGTATGACTGACCTGGCCAGTGAAATTTCACTACATCAATTGATGTATGTGACAATAAATGAACCTTATGAGAATTTTGTGACATCCAAATCTGTTTAAACTTCTCAGAAAGTACAACCATTGGTGCACCTTCTTCATGATTATCTCAAGGTGCAGTGCGCAGGACACTACCAATCCACCAATGAAAACTGGTGGGTGATCTCCCAACTCCCCCCTTCCAAAGTTAACAATTTGTCCCTTGGTCTAGTTGATATTGGGTGAAAGGTTGTTGTTGTGGCACCACTCAAACCAGATGTTCCATTAGTGCGGCATGGTGATGCAGCAGTAGATACTGCCTTACAGCGCCAGAGACCCGGGTTTGAACCTGATTGCGGGCACTGTCTGTACAGAATCCTCATGAATGTGTGGGTTGCCCCAGGGTGCTCCAGTTTCATCCTATATTCCAAGGACATACAGGTTTGTAGGTAAATTGGCTTTGGTAAAGACTGTAAATTGGCCTTAGTGTGTAGGGTAGTGCTAGTGTACAGGCGTCGCTGGTCACAAGTTCACAAGTTGTAGGCATAGAATAGGCCATTGAGCCTACTCCACCATTCAATCATGGCTGATCTCTGCCATCTATTCCCATCTTCCTGCCTTCTCCCCACAACCCTTGACAAGCGATCTAATCAAGAACTTGTCTATCTCTGCCTTAAAAATATCCACTGACTTGGCCTCCACAGCTCTCTGGTAATAAGTTCCACAGATTAACTACCGTCTGACTAAAGATCGCTGGTCGGCAGGGACTCAGTGGGCCAAAGGGTCTGTTTCCGTGCTATATCTCAAAACTATACTCTCTGCAGAATGCTGACATCACCAAGCATCAACCAGATGTTCTATGCTGTACACTGACTCATTACCCGCGGCCGATCACAGTGGTATCGTCAGTTAATTTAATGATAGCATTGGAACTGTGCTTCGTCGCACAGTCAAGAGTATAAAAAGAGCAGACGGATAAGCTCACAAACTTAAGGTGCATCAATGTTGATTATGAGTGAGGAGATACGGTTGAGGGCAAAGATCCAGTTGCAAAAGGATGTACAGAGGCCTCGGTCTTGGAGATTGGTTTTGAGTTTGGAGTGGATGATATTGCTAAACTCGAGCTCTAGTCAATGAACAGCAGCCTGATGTGTGTGTACCTGTTACCCAGTTGGTCCACAGCAGAGTGTAGAGTCAGTGAGATAGCATCCAGGGCATTTGTAAGGCAGGAGTTGATTTTCACAGTAACCAACTTTTTGAAGCAATTCATTGCGGCGGATGTGATGAACTGGGGCAGTGACTCAATGACTACCATCTGGTAGCCAGTGGGAACATCATCCCTGCATCTACCCTCTGAAGCCTCGTAAAAATGTTGTATGTTACAATGAATTTACTTCTCAGTTTAGTTTAGAGATACAGCGTGAAAACGGGGCCTTCAACCCACCGACTCCACGCCAACCAGCAATCCCCGTACACCAGTTCTATCCATTCTAGATGGTAGTCATTGAGGCTACTGTCTGGCCCGCTGTACATCCTTTTGCAACTGGATCTTTGCCCTCAACCGTATCTCCATGATGTTCAATCCCGGGTCTCTGGCACTATAAGGCAGCAACTCGACCGAGGTTCCACCATGCTACCCTCAGATCTAGAGAGTTCTAGGCCAAAAATGCTGAATCTCTCCTTAGTGCAATGTTCCCACCCTAGAAAACAGTCTGGTGAATCTCTATTATACTACCTCCATGCAAAGTATATTATTCCTTCCACATCATCCCTTTGCTGTGGAAAATAGTTTATATCTATTGTACCATCAACAGTGTAGGATAATTAATAGTTTGAGTGTAATGTAAAGAGAGATTGATTAGAGAGAATGTATGGGCCAGGGGAGAGGGTTAGCAATGGGAAAGAGAGAAGGGTTCCAGGGTAAGAATACACAAATATTCAAGGTGGCAAGGATGAGAAGAATCATGGTTCATGGGTATGTTGTAGAATACAGTGAGAGTGATATTCCTGGGCATGGCAATAATGGGGAACGAGGCGAGTGAAAAGGGTCATAGGGTCACAGCATGCAAACAGGCCCTTTGGCCCATCGCATCCCTGCTGTCCAATCATCATTGAGGTTTTGGTTTATTATTGTTTTCGTGTACTGAGGTACAGTGATAAACTTTGTTTTGCATGCTATCCAAACAAATCAGATATACCATACATAGATAAAATAAGATACAGTTCACAAGATACATTCAGTACAGGGCGTCACGGTAGAGGGCACAGCGGTAGAGTTGCTGCTTTACAGCGCCGGACATCCGGCTTCGATCCTGACCATGGGTGCTGTCTGTACAGAGTTTGTATGTTCTCCCCGTGACCTGTGTGGGTTTTCTCTGGGTGCTCCAGTTTCCTCCCACACACCAAAGATGTACAGGTTTGTCGGTTAATTGGCTTGGTGTAGATGTAACTTATCCCTAGTATGAAGGATAATGTCACTGTACGGGGATTGCTGGTTGGTGCGGAGCTGGTGGGCTGAAGGGCCTGCTTCCATGCTGTATCTCTAAATCAATATTGAATACAATAGTTTGAACTACAGGGAGAGGCTGAGCAAGCTAATTCTGTATATATTTGTGCTGGAGGCCGAGGGTGTTCTTGTAGATAGATATGCATAATGATGTGATAGCAATCTTGATGGCAATAGATAGGGTGAATGCACAGAGTCTTTTACTCAGAGTAGGGGAATCGAGTTTAAAATGAGAACGGAAAGATTTAATAGGAACCTGAGGGCCACGTTTTCACACAGATGGTGGGTATAATGAACGAGCTGCCAGAGGAGGTATTAGGGGCAGGTATTATTAACAATGTTTAAAATACATTTAGATGGATACATGGATAGGACATGTTTAGAGGGATATGGGCCAAATGCAGACAGATGGAACTAATGTAGCTGGGACATTTTGGTCAGCATGGGCAAGTTGGAACGAAGGACCTGTTTCTGTGCTCTATGACTCTAAAACAAATCATAGTAGGAGACACAGTAGGTTCTGAAGAAGGGTCACGACCTGAAACGTCACCCATTCCTTCTCTATAGAGATGCTGCCTGTCCTGCTGAGTTGCTCCAGCTTTTTGTGTCGATCTTCAGTAGGAGACATGGTGGCTACTCCTATGGATAAGATGAAGTCTTATCCATAGTCTATCTGTACACAGCCAAGAAGATGTAGGTTTGTGTCAAAAATTGCTCTATTTTTGCCCTGCCCTGCATTACCAGACTGAGCCGGCTTCTTTTGAAGGGATTTTATATGTGAATTACAGCACCCTTTAAGAGTAGAATCACATCATTTATTATAACTCGTGTAACATCTCAGTGCGAATACCAAACAGCTCCGACTCCTGTGTCAATGAATTGTAAACAGCTGTGTACGTCTGCACCACAGTCAGCATTGATGGTCGAAGCTGGGGCTTATGTCTCTTGCAGTCCTGATGCAACTGGAACAAGTGAAGCCTGACCACGTCGCTTCCTTCGACCTGGCCCAGCAGAAAGTCCGTAACATCCGGAACCTTCCAAATATCTGTTTTCTCATCGTATGGAGGCATGAGGTGATCAGAAAATGGAACCGTGTTGCCGAATGGCCAAAGCTGTTCCGGAGCGACAAAATCACCCTGGAGCTGACGGTGGCCACATTTTACTAAAACCCTGGCACTTCGATTCACTAGTGGGAGAGCATCCAGGTCATTGGCCAACACGTGCAGATCTGTCGTCAACAAATACTGCGACAAGGTCTTTATCAGGTCATTGGAATCGCACATAACGCGGGGACCCAATGGGCTGTTGTGCAGATAACGCAGAAACCTTGCGTATTCAAGAGCCAACTGGAATCGAACTTCCCAAGTATTAAAATCACCCTGCCACTCCTGCTCCAGCACTGAATCAACATTGGCGAGCGATCCAAAAGGGTGATATTCTGTGAGGATAGTGGGATCCTCTTCACAGAATCCCAGCAGTTTAACCACGTGTGCACTCTGCAAGCCCTTCAGCATCTCCAGTCCATGAAAGAAGTCTTCGCTGAATTTAGAGGCAGCAAGTCGAGAGAGAACCACTCTGTTTCCATTCCAGTGCCCAAGGAAAACCTGCAGATTAAACAAAGACATTGGCTTATGTACTTACAGACAATTTAATTAGAAGCCGCACTCGATCCCACAAGACATGAGACTGCACAACCAGGCTATCATCGTCTACGACGGGCCCCCACCAATTAGAGATATCAATTGCTCCAGGAAAGCTGCTATGTCATGGGTTAACCATCTACCCTCTTCAAATCCTTCCATCCCATTCCTGTTCCCTGTCTCTGGTAATTCCCTCACTTCCTTGGTCCCAGCATTCATCTTTGTGCCTACAATCATCTTGGCACTAAGCTCTCAACCTTCATCTCTGCACATTACTGTCACTCTCTACCTCTTTAAAACAAACTCCTTCAACCTACCACCTTGATCAAGTATTTGATCACTCCTAACAGCTTACAATGGCTTGTTCCCTTTATCATCGATACTTTTTTGCATATCTTTCATTCATTGTTCTTTATCTCTCCACATCACCGTCTACATCTCTCGTTTCCCTGATCCCTGACCAGTCTGAAGAAGGGTCTCGACCCGAAACATCGTCCATCTCCTTCGCTCCTTAGATGCTGCTGCACCCGCTGAGTTTCTCCAGCTTTTTGTGTAACCCTATGTCCAAACAAAGCCCACTTGTGTGAATAAATCATCCACCTGTACGGATGAATTGGACAAATTGGTACATAATTCAAGAAACTGGAAATTCCCCAATTTACAGTTACATTCAGTTGAATGAAACAAGAATTGGCCTCTCCCAGTTAGAGGGCATCACATTAACTAAACATGCCCGCAGTCTATTTTCCCCATTCATTAGCATACCGAATACAAAAAGGTGGATAATACAAAAAATATATTTAAAACAAAATTCTATCATTTCTGCTAAGGTTGAACTTGGGTTGCCAAATTCCTCTGAATACAATCCCTCAGAGTGCTAATAAACCATAGGTTGGTCTATTTAAGAAAAATAAAGACTAGCATTGCATGGTCCTTGCATGATGTCAGGGTGTGCCAGCATGCCTGACAGTCATTCAGGCATTGATGTTTTTTATGTTCCACACTGTAGGAGATAATACAACCTATTTACTGATAAATGGCAGGCAATCAGTTTTAATACATTTTGAAGATTTAAACTATTGTTTCAGAGATATCACAGGATACTTTGCTAAAATATAATCTTGTGTCACTGAATATTTAGCACCTTGAACAGTACGTCACAGAACAGGCCCTTCGGCCCACAATGTCGGTGCCGAACATGATGCCACATTAATCCAATCTCTTCTGCCTGCAAATGATCGCTATCTCTCCATTTCCTTCATATCCATTTGGCGATCTAAAAGACTCTTAAATGCCACCATTGTATCTGCCTCCATCACCACACCTGGCAGCATGTTCCAGGCATCCACTAGTCTCTGAACAAAAAAATATTCCAGGCATTCACTAGTCTCTTGCCCCACTCATCCTCTTTAAATATTGCCCCTCTCATCTTAAAGTGATACCCTCTAGTTTTTGACATATCCATTCAGTGAAAAAATGTTCTGATTGTCTAGCCTTTCTATGCCTTTCATAACTTTCTGTACTTCTACATGTCTTCCCTCAACCTCTGACATCCCAGAGTAAGCAATCCAAGTTTGTACAATCTCTCCTTATCGCTAATACTCTGTAATCCAGGCAGAATTCTGGCAAACCTCTTGTGCACCCTCTCCACATCCTTCCCATAATTGAGCAACCAGAGGCAGCAGCAACTTGGGCCCAGAACTATGTTTGATGTTTCAGTTTGCCATGAAGATAATGGTGCTGTGTCACCTGTGTAGTCCTTTAGATGACTCATTAAAATAAACCCTGATACTTATTTCTTACCAGTCACCACCAAAGCTTAATCCCCATCATTATTGCATCCTGTCAGATGAACCCAATCCAAAATATTGTCCATTTCTCTCCACAGATGCTGCCTGAGCCACTGAGTTCCTCAAGCAGTTTGTCCTTTGCATCGCTTATAGTAATTTTTTGTAAGATTAAAATTGATCAGGATATAAAGATAATGAACAGAGATAACGAATCAGACTACTGACTGACATCTACTACAAACCCACTGACTCCCATAGCTATATTGACTACACTTCTTCCCACCCTGCTTCCTGTAAGGACTCTATCCCCTACTCCCAATTCCTCAGTCTACGTCACATCTGCACCCAAGATGAGGTGTTCCAAACCAGAGCATCGGAGATGTCCTCATTCTTTAGGGAACGGGGGTGCCCCTCTTCTATTATAGACAAGGCTCTCACCAGGGGCTCCTTTTGTATCCCGTAGCTCCACTCTTACTCCCCATACCCCTACTCGTAACAAGGACAGTCCCCCTTGTCCTCACCTTCTACCCCATCAGCCGTTGCATACAACATATAATCTTCCGACATTTTCGCCACCTCCAACGGGATCCCACCACTGGCCACATCTTCCCATCTCCTCCCCTTTCTGCTTTCCGCAGAGACCGTTCCCTACATAATTCCCTGGTCAATTTGTCCTTCCTACCCAAACCACCCCCTCCCCGGATACTTTCCCTTGCAACCGTAGGAAATGCTACACTTTACCTCCCCCCTCGACTCCATCCAAGGACCCAATCAGTCTTTCCAGGTGAGGCAGAGGTTCACCTGCACCTTCTCCAACCTCATCGACTGCATCCGCTGCTCTAGGTGTCAACTTTTGTACATCGGCGAGATAAGCGCAAGCTCGGCGATCACTTCGCCCAATACCTCCTCCACTCAGTTCGTAATAACCAACCTGATCTCCCGATTGCTCAGCATTTCAACTCCCCCTCCCATTCCCAATCTGACCTTTCTGTCCTGGGCCTCCTCCATTGCCAGAGTGAGGACCAACACAAATTGGAGGAACAGCACCTCATATTTCACTTGGGTAGTTTACACCCCTGCGGTATGAACATTGACTTCTCTAATTTTAGATAGCCCGTGCTTTCTCCCTCCTTCCACTTCCCCTTCCCAGCTCTCCCACAAAGCTTACTGTCTCCGCCTCTTCCTTTATTTCCCCCCCCCCCCCCCCCCCCCCGACATCTCGACCCGAAACGTCACCTATTCCTTCTCTCCATAGATGCTATCCCACCCGCTGAATTTCTCCAGCATTTTTGTTTACTTAATGAATATGGGTCTGTAGAAGGGTCTCGACCCAAAACGTCACCTATTCCTTCGCTCCATAGATGCTGCCTCACCCGCTGAGTTGCTGCAGCATTTTTATCTATCTAATGTCTAGTCTGATCTGATTCCAACATAGTTACTCATGAGTGGGGAGATTTATTTTACACAGAGAGTGGTGGGTGCCTGGAACGCTCTGCCAGGGGCGGTGGTGGAGATAGACAAGGCAGTGGCATTTAAGAGACCTTTGGATAGGCACGTGGATATGCAGGAAAGGGAAGGATATGGATCACATGCAGGTAGAGAAGATGTGTATAACTTGGCATCATGTTCGGCACAGATATTGTGGGTCAAAGGGCCTCACCCTATGCTGTACTTTTCTATGTTTTTATGTTTTTAAAGCTCCACTTTGATCTCTTTTACATAAACCTGTGAGCATTTGAGGTCTTGGTTTAACATTTCATTGGCAGAATGGTATTCCCTTAGGACTATTTATATATCAGTCTGAATTATGTCTTGATCTAACACCATTAGTAAATTAAATTACATTCATAAGCCCTTGTGCTTTCAACAACAGTATGGTTTTCTGTTGCTGCATTTTCAAAGAGAGAGAGGTTATTGTGTAGTGGTGAACACTGGGCTGCCAGCAAGTATGTGTGGGGAGATTTTTGTGTGGGATTATGAGGAACAGCATTCATGCAGCTTTGCTTTTATCTTACTATATCGTCTTTACTGGTTTTTATTTTTCTTTCAGAAATATTCAGTGGCACAAGGTTCAATTTTGATGCAAAGTGCTAGAGTAATTTAGCGGGTCAGGCAGCGTCTCTGGAGAACTTGGATAGGTGATATTTGTCCTCCAAAGATCCATGTTTTCCAGAGATGCCGCCTGACCCACTGAGTTACTCCAGCACTTTGTGTCATTTTTTGTAAAGCAGCATCTGCGATTCCTTCTTTCTTAATTTTGGCACATTCTCCAGTGCTCTCTGCAAGAAACAATAGTTAAATCCCTCTAAATTTCCAGTCAATGTATTCCTCGTTACATGCTCCACTCATTTGTCCCTGAAATGTTGCAAAAGGTCAAAATAAGAGTCAAATTCCTGACGGGAATTTGTTGACCGACCTGGCCATGAGTGGGTGAATGCTGAGCTGCCCGAGTGCTGGACTGCACACAAAGCCCGGCCAGCGGGCCAGCTGAGGAGTTTTGGTCCGGCACCCCATCCAACTCATGAAGTGATGATCGGCCATGAGAAGGATGGGTGGTGGTGTCGGCGGTAAGCGAAGGTCGGACAGCTGTCCGGGCTGCCGACCAACGGGGCCACGGGCGAGGCGCTGCTGCTGCTGCACTCCATGGGCTGCACTACGTCAGGACGGGTGAGGCGGGGCCGGACGCAGCGCTCCAACTTGACAGTCCGCTCAACCCAAGTAGTAGCAGTCAAATATGGGACAAGGACGGTCCCGTATGGGACAAACCAATTTAGCCCAATATTCGGGATGTCCCAGCTAATAAGGGACAGTTGGCAACCCTAGCTGGTAATCATCTTTAACATTTCAGAGCGGCATGATGGCACAAAGGTAGAGTTCCTGCCTTACAGCGCCAGAGGTAGATGGACACACTGATCTGTTTTGTAGTCAATGCCTCCTTTGTTCTGTTGTGCTGAAGCAAAGCAAGAATTTGATTGGCCTATCAGGGACACATGACAATAAACTCACTTGGACTTGAGACCCAGGTTCGACCCTGACTACCTTTGCTGTCTGTATAGAGTCTGTATGTTCTCCCCGTGACCTGTTTGTTTTTTCTCCAGTATTCTGGTTTCCTCCCACATTCCAAAGACGTACAGGTTTGTATGTTCTCCCCGTGACCTGTGTGGGTTTTCTCCGGATGCGCCGGTTTCCTCCCACATTCCAAAGACGTACAGGTTTGTAGGATAATTGGCTTGGTAAAATTGTCAATTGTATCTCTAAACTAAAGTAAACTAAACAAGAGATTGGCCTGTGTCACCTGTGCAGTCTTTCAGATGAATCATTAAAAGATAGGCTGATCATTGTCACCCAACACCACCAAAACATATTCCCAGTTAGTATTGCATTGCACTGTGTATAATTTTGCTGCGCTATTGCAATTTTTCCATGACATTAATAGACACATTTTCAAATTAATTATCTTTGAGTCATCATCAGATTGTGAAAGGCTTTTTATAAAGGCAAGTCCTTATTTCCAAACCAATCACAAAAGCTAAATGTTCCACTCCCCAAACCAACAGTTCACCAAAATTGAAAACAAAAAGGATTAAAGCTGATGTGTGAAGAGGAATTAAGCATCAAAGAAATATAGTGATCCCACCTGCTTGACGGCGCCTTGTCCAATTGGCTCAATCACAACAACTTCGCTCCGTATCATTTCACAGGATAACCAGGGCATGCAATCCTTCATTCCTTCCAGCCTGAAATACCCAGATGGACAGGAGTCTGATTTGCTGTCTACTGGTCTCTTCAACCAACCCAACGCATCTAGAAGTTCATTTCTGAAGATTGTGGTGACTGTGAGGATGACAGCAATAAGAGGTACAAGGGTCAAGGTCACCCTCTGCCGTATCGAAGAGCCTTGATTACCAGAGGTTGTCACCTGCATCTTCAATATTCCTGCACAAAGGTTCACAGTTCAAAAGGTTGGACTTCTTAACTCTGAGCTCAAGGCTGATGAATTGGTGGTGAGTCAGCTACTTGGCTGCAGGGTTGAGGAGCGCAAAGTCCTCATGGCTCAAGACTCAACATGTTCTCACTGTAAATGGAGAAGTCAATGTTCTGTGATGTGAGTCACTCCACTTTACCTATTCCTGAGGTAGACACAAAATGCTAGAGTAATGGGGGCATCTCTGGAGACAAGGAACGGGTGACGTTTCGGGTCGAGACCCTTCTCCAGACCTATTTCTGAACCTAAACAAAAAAGCTTTTTATGTAATCAGGATTTCAATGAAACCCAACATCCTCCTGTTCAACATCAGTGACGCAAGGATTAGGATTAGGGTTGGCAACTCTATTTACATGTATTTCTTCAAATGTTATCACATTGTCTCTGTACAAAGTCTCTCCAATTCCAAACTAATAAACAAAAGTATTCAAGGAAAATAAAAGCATTTTCTTTTCATTGTTCTTGGGTTGCTTATAAAGTGTTAGATTTTTTTGTTAATTCCAGAGGATTTATTTCTAGACAATTTTATTTCACCGTAACTTTCTTGCACCCAGTTCACAGAGTGATGGGTTCAAGTTTCAGGATGTTACTCTTGGGCAAGGAAGGGATTATGGAGGCGTCTTCTTTTGGATAATACATTAAATCATGCTTGATCTATCTTGTCAGGTTGATGTAAACGATTTTGTGACACTACTTTGAAGAAAAGCAAGACCTGGTGAATAAATATTACAGAATATATGATTATCTGATCATATTGTGCAATCTGGCAGCTTTTACATATCCCACAATTATTGCACTTTGTTTAATCGAGTGCAGAGAAGTATCCAACATCTTCAAAGGTGCTCTGAAAGGACAAGTCTGCTTTCACTGGGAGAAATAGCAACCTTGATGTTGGGCTTATGTCCACAGGGATGTCCAGAGTTCAGAGGCTGTCCTTCCTGCTGGGGTGGTGGGTTGCTGAGGGCGGTAAAGGGTCAGAGACTGGAGATCTGCAGTTGAATCTTGGCTCCATTCAAATTGATTCCGATCTGAGTGAGAACAGGGTAGATGGAATTTAAAGTAGAAAACGTCAGCTCATACACTTCACTATAACGACACACAAAAGCAGTGGTTTTCAAAAATCGACAGAATGTTGATATTCAGTGGTGTGCTTATGCAATGGCCACTTAACCCTAACATGCAAATGAAGCATGCAATTAGTAAGGGAAATTGATTTAACTAGGGGACAAAATAGATAATTTTACAATTATGTGAGACCGCAGCTGGAATATTGTGCACAATTTTGATCTCCTCAGCTAAAATGAAATATATTTGACATAAAGCAACCGCAGCGAAGATTCACCAGCATTGTGGCTCTGCTGTGGAGGGAGAGATTGAACAGACTAGCCTGGTCGTCTGTTGCTCGTTGCAATGCTTCACAGGGCAGAAGCAGAGGAGTCTAGAACCTGGATGTCAGTGTCAGGATGAGGGCAGGGACATTTGGGACTGATATGATATAACAAATGTCTTCGCGGAGAGGGCAGTGAGTTCTCTACCGCCGAAGGATGCGGAGGCTCAGTCAACCAGTTCACCGTTTCTGGACATTGTGGGAATCAAGCGATAGGGGGACAGTGCAGGAACATGGAGCTGATAGATCAGCCGTGATCTGGATAAATGGCGGAGCAAGGTCGAGGAACAAGATGGCCTACTCCTGAGGGTACACAAAAAGCTGGAGAAACTCAGCGGGTGCAGCAGCATGGATAACGTTTCGGGTCGAGACCCTTCTTCAGATACTTCTATGTTAAATGGGACGAAGCGGGGGCGGCTCAACCCTGTCCCGCAGCCCGGACAGTCTACGGGCAGAGCGGGGCAAACCCCAGCACAGCCCGGGCCCGCCGAGCAAACACTGACCTGGTCCGGCCCCCTGCAGATTCAGCGCGATTCTTCAGTGAGCAGCTGCCGACTGCGGCCGCGGACAACCGGAGACGTAGTCACAGAGAGAGGGAGAGGCGGTGTCACAGCGAAAGAAGCAAAGTAAATCTCTGCAGCTGCATGCAGTCCCGGAGAATGTGACAGATAGAGGCAGGAGAGAGGGAGCGAGAGAGAGAGAGAGAGAGAGAGTATGACAGAGAGAGAAGCAGTGCCACAGAGCACAGGGAAATACCAGAGAGAGAGGGAGAAAGTGACAGAGTGAGAGGCAGGCAGTTCCAGAGAGCATGAGAGAAGCTGGAAGCGGCAGAGAAAGAGGCAATGTGACAGACGGGGGCAGGCCACAGAGAGCATGAGAGGCCGGCAGTGTTGGAGAGAGTGAGTGAGAATGAGAGACCGGCACTAGTGTTGGAGAGAGAGACAGGGAAAGTGAGAGAGAGAGGGAGACGCAGGCAGTGCAGAAAGAAGACAATGTGAGGAGTCAGGCAGTATTACAGACAACAGAGCACAGAGAGAGAAGGAGAGGCAGGCAGTGTCAGAGCCCGGCACTCTCAGAGCACACGTATACAGAGGGAGAGAGAGAATGTGATAGGGAGGTTGGCAGTATCACAGGCGAGAATGGGAGAGACAGGCAGTGTCAGAGAGAGGGAGAATGTAACAGAGAGAACAGAGAGAGAGAGAGAGAGAGAGAGAGAGAGAGAGAGAGAGAGATAACGTAAGAGGCATGCAGTATCAGAAAGTATGTGACAAAGAGGCTGGCAGTGTCAGAGAAAGAAAATGTGAGAATGTGACAGGCAGACGGAGTGAAGGTGAGAGATTGTGAGAGAGGCATGCTGTATCTCACAGAATGTGAGAGTGAATGAATGAAGTGAGTGACAGAAAGAGAATGTGAGAGGCAGGCAGCCAGGGAGGGAGAGATAAACCCAGACAGTAACACAGTCCCGAAGAACGTGTCAGAGATTTAGGCTGTGGCAGAGACAGAGAGATAAACTCAGCAGCAAAATATAGACAGTCCAGGGGAGAAAGAGATAGATGAAGCCATGCGGCAATCACAGAGACACTGTCAGAGAAAGAAACCCAGAAACGGACTCAACACATAGAGCAGCAGACCCACTCGTGCAATCATTATATTGGAAGACGACAGGAAAATGTAAAATGAAATGTAGAGAAATAATAGGTTCAGTGAATGAAATAATTGGTGCAGAGTAAGAGTACTGTCTATCGTAAGTTAATAATCAGCATTAGACCATTGAAGCACCAAGTACATTCACCCAATCATCCCTTCCACTAGCCCTTCTCCTCTGTTTTTTTGGCCTACAAATAATTATTTTGCAATTCTGTACCAATTTCCCTTTAAAAGTACCCATTGAAGGGAAATTGGATGTATCACCGAAGCAGAAATTTGAAGATTATGGGGAAAACAGTGGAGCTACATTGATAGAACAACGGTTTCCAACACCCAATACCTTTGTTGTAATGTGACTTTAAACTTTTGTTAGTAGAGTGACCCAAGTTCAATTTTGACCTCCCTGGCTATCTACATGGAGTTTGCGTGTTCTCCAGGTGACTGTGTGGGCTTGCTCCAGTTTCCTCCCAAGGAAGTGTGGTTTGGTAGGTTAAACTTTTTTTCTCTCCTTTATTTTACAGAGTTATGCAGAGTATCGTGTTTACATATTCGGTTGTGATGCTGTAAGCAATAATTTCATTGTATAATCTGGGCCTTGTGACAATGCAACACTCTTGTCTCTTGTAAATGGTCACTGTAAGTTGCTCCAATGTAGAGCTGAGTGGATAGAAATGTTGGGAGAATGGGATTAGTGTAACTATATATTTGATGGTTGGTGCAAACATAGTGGGCTAAAGGGTTTGTTAACATTCTGTATGACTCCAGATGTAAGTGCCTATGGATCCTTTATATAATTTGCAGCTTTTCCCATTATTGCATAAAATTGTCATGTTTATCAATGTTTATAAGCTTTCTATCTAAAATATCTTCACATATCCTGATCAGCCCTTCATTTAAAAAGCATCTTGATTCACCAATATCTTAAAACTCTCAATATCTGAAGTAGAAACATCAGTCCAACAGGAAATTTGAGTTTTAAGATATTGGTGAATCAAGATGCTTTCTAAAGTAGAAACATAGAAAATAGGTGCAGGAGTAGGCCATTCGGCCCTATGAGCCAGCACCGCCATTCAATATGATCATGGCTGATCATTCAGAATCAGTACCCCGTTCCTGCCTTCTCCCCATATCCCCTGACTCCGCTATCTTCAAGAGCCCTATCTAGCTCTCTCTTGAAAGTATCCAGAGAACCAGCCTGCACTGCCCTCTGAGGCAGAAAATTCCACAGACTCACAACTCTCTGTGAAAAAGTGTTTCCTCATCTCCGTTCTAAATGGCTTACCCCTTATTCTTAAACTGTGGTCCCTGGGTCTGAACTCCCCCAACATCGAAAACATGTTTTCTCCCCATTTCCTTTGATTCCGTTAGACCTGAGAGCTATATCTACAGTAACACTCTTGAATATATCCAGTAAATTAGTATCCACTGCCTTTTGTGGCAGATAATTCCACAGATTCACAACTCTCTAGCTAAAACAGTTTTTTCTCATCTCAGTCCTAAATGGCCTACCCCTTATTCTTAAACTGTGACCCCTGGTTCTGGACTCCCCCAACATCGGGAACATTTTTCCTGCATCTAGCCTGTCCAATCCCTTAAGGATTCTATATGTTTCTATAAGATTTCCTCTCAACCTAAATTCTAGTGAATATAAGTCGATTCATTCTTTCATCATTTATCAGTCCCGCCATCCCAGGAATTAACCTGGTGAACCTACGCTGCACTCCCTCAATAGCAAGAATGTCCTTCCTCAAATTAGGGCACCAAAACTGCACGCAATACTCCAGGTGCTGTGTACAACTCCTTGCTTCTATATTCAAATCCTCGCTATGAAGGCCAACATGCCATTACCTTTCTTCACTGCCTGCTATACCTGCATGCTTACTTTCAGTGACTGATGGACAAGGACACCTAGGTCTTGTTGCACCTCCCGTTCCTAATCTGACACAATTCAGATAATAATCTGCCTTCTTATTCTTGCCACCAAAGTGGATAACCTCACATTTACAATCCACATTATACTGCATCTGCCACTCACCCAACCAATCCAAGTTACGCTGCAGCCTCATAGCATCCTCCTCGCAGCTCACACTGCCACCCAGCTTTGTGTCATCCGCAAACTTGGAGATGTTACATTTAATTTGTTTATAATGTAAATAACTCTTCTCTGTGGATTGTCACCATGTCGTGGTGCAGAAGCTCGTAAGGTCCTGAGAACTATGCCGTCTAGAGCTATGCTCCTGGTAGGGTCACCCACGGTGGTAAGGTCGAGGGGGAGGTCTCTGACAAAGAGCAATCCAACCAATACCTCAATGGTGGAACAGGCAGAGGATGATGGCTGACTTTAGCGTCACAACGGCTTGGAAGGCGGATGAAGGCTGCAGCAAAAAAGGGTCCCTGATCGTCTTGGACTCCATGACACTGGATCCTGACCCAGATCTGTCAAGGACCATGTGGTGGCTGTCTGTGCACCAGTCTCCCCATGGTAAACAAAGTCACGCACAGGCGTCCTCCATGAGAGAACAGTCATACTCGTTTCGAGTGATCGCCGATGATGATGATGATTGTGAATAACTGGGATCCCAGCACTGAGCCTTGCGGCACCCCACTAGTCATTGCCTGTCATTCTGAAAAGGATCCGTTAATTCCTACTGTTTAAGAAGGAACTGCAGATTGTGGAAAATCGAAGGTAGACAAAAATGCTGGAGGATCTCACTGGGTGAGGAGGCATCTATAATGCGAAGGAAATAGGCAACATTTCGGGCCGGAACGTTGCCTATTTCCTTCGCACAATAGATGCTGCCTCACCCGCGGAGTTTCTCCAGCATTTCTGTCTACCGTTAATTCCTCCTCTTTGCTTCCTGTCTGCCAACCAGTTCTCTATCCATGTCAATACGCTACCCCCAATACCATGTGCTCTAATTTTGCCAACTAATCTCTTCCTATTTGGCCTTTTTTTAGCTTTTTGGCTTTTTGAAAGTCCAGATACACCACACCCACTGGCTCTCCCTTATCTATTCTACTTGTTACATCCTCAAATAATTCCAAATTAGTCAAACATGATTTGCCCTTCATAAATCCATGCTGACTTTGACCGATCCCAGAGCGTTGTTATTACATCTTTATAATCGAACATTGGAAAATTACGTTTCCCTCTCCTCCTTTCTTATCACTACAATGCAGAATCTCATTGGAACACCAACAATTTCTCGGGCCACCTCCTTGAGTACTCTGGGATGCAGACCATCAGGCCCAAGGGATTTATCTGCCTTCAGTCCCAACAGTTTACCCAACACCATTTCATGACTAATGTGAATTCCGTTCAGTTCCTCCGTTACGCTAGAATCCTTGATCACCTAGTATTTCTGGGAGATTATTTGAGTCTTCCTTAGTGACGACAGAACAAAAGTACTTGTTTAACTGATCTGCCATTTCCTTGTTTCCCATTATAAATTCACCTGTTTCTGACTGTAAGGGACCTACATTTATCTTCACTGTGTTCCCAGTCCCTGTTTCAGTGTTGTATGAGTCCACTGGCTGAGTCATTCTTCATTTCCGTTACTTCTGCCAACTCCACTTCATTTCAAGAACTCTTTATTCTGCAAACTTTGGCCTTTTGGTTACCATTCAGTGGGTGTGGCTTTCACCAGAGATCTAATTTTCTCTTATTCATTCCCTAAAACTCTCCACAAGTCCCTCTATGCCTTCAAGATTCCTGTAATAAAGCAAACCTTTGAACAAATTTAACATTCTTCTTAAGATTTTGGTATTTTGACTGAAAATCTATTTCTGCTTGATTGTACCTCTGCAACTTGCTTTGAGGCATTTTGCTCCATTAAGCACACTATATCAAAAATCATGTTTTAAAGAAAATAAATGTATTTGAGAACAAGTCTAAAAACGCAAAATGAAAATTAACGTATGGGTTATTAATGCATAAAACCAGTACTACATTTTAAATGAACATGAGAAAAAAAAAGCTTCCATTGGTTTTTATTTCCAACAAATAAACTATAATAGTGGCACTGCAGCTTTGATAGTAAATCTGCATTTATGGCAACTAAAAAAACCAAAGTAACATCTTAAATTAATTCAGATATCTAACTCTCCCTCCCTATTCTGTCCCCATGTGAGTAAAACTGAGTTAGTTTCAATGGCATTCACATGAATTGTATTTTTGTAAGTATGCATTCAAGGTCAACAAGGGAGATTTAGGTTTACTTCTAGTGTAGCATCAAATAATATATACACATACAAAGTTATGGTTTTATACATTTACATAAATAAGTGCGATGTGTTGACGTTAACAGAAAATTACTGATCACATATTTTTTTCCCCTGCATACTAAGGAATATCATACAGCCTTTAGTTATCACTACAATCCTGAAGAGAGTCTTCACTTCCCATAAGCGCAGATTCTTGTTGAATCACACCATGCTTGGCTCTCAAGCGTCTTGCAAAGTACCTCCAGTATTCCTGCCGTATTGTATCTTGTTTCATAGCCAGTTGCTCACACAGCTGAATGAAATTGAAAACCAATTGATTAGAAAAAAAATTGTATCCATTAGTTTCCTCCAATTTTTGGAATTTCAAAATACTGAATCTGCCCTAATTCTTTTCAATAACTTTTCACATCACTTTTAACACAGAAAAAAAATGTCAAAGTACTTGCTAAGAGGAAAAAACAGACATTAAACCAAAAGAAGAATGACAAGGTAGATTATAAACTCATCTGGTTGGCTCATGACACCCTTCCTTAACTGATTTGTATACGACTCCTGTTTCAAAGCGATTGCGTTCTTAAAGTGATCTAGCAGGATTATGAGGCCCATTTAGGGTAAATCGTGAGTGTTGATCTCACCAGCACTGACTGCCCTACGAATAAATAAAAACTGCACAAATTAAATTAATGATATTTTCATCTATTGATCTGAGCTACAATTAGCAGCAGGAAACATCATAGAAAAGAGGATAACTAAAGGGCAGCACATTGCTCCCAAACATCTTCCTCCTTTTGCCCTTCTTCCCATCTGAGAAAACAGATGAGCAAGGGAGATATTCAACCATGGATGCAGGGACCAAAATAAGCATAAGACGTGCCCCTACCATCACAAGACAAGAGGTTGGGAAATCTGATTGAAAGGGGGTTAGATGGTAAAATGATAAAGGGTCACAAAAGCAATGGAGAAAATGTACACTCCAAATCCTCCATTAAACTAAAGTATAGGTCTGAAGAATGGTCTTGATCAAAAACATCACCCATTCCTTCTCTCCAGAGATGCTGTCTGTCCTGCTAAGTTACTCCAGCTTTTTGTGCCTATTTTCGGTCCATATTCAAATACGTAATTCAAATAATGTTTTTGCAGGAAATCTTTGCAGATAGAATGACCATCACACAGAATCAACTCCGAAGTAGACCGAGAAACAATAGACAATAGGTGCAGGAGTAGGACATTCGGCCTTCGAGCCAGCACCACCATTCAATGTGATCATGGCTGATCATCCACAATCAGTACCCCGTTCCTGCCTTCTCCCCATGTCCCCTGACTCCGCTTTCTTTAAGAGCTCTATCAAGCTCTCTCTTTAAAGTATCCAGAGAACTGGCCTCTACCGCCCTCTGAGAATTCCACAGACTCACAACTCTCTGTGTTAAAAAGTGTTTCCTCATCTCCGTTCTAAATGCCTTATCCCTTATTCTTAAGCTGTGGCCCCTGGTTCTGGACTCCCACAACATCGGGAACATGTTTCCTGCCTCTAGCGTGTCCAAACCCTTAATAATCTTGTATGTTTCAATAAGATCCCCTCTCGTCCTTCTAAATTCATATATCCTGGATTAATTTTACAGCTGGAAGCTACAATGGAAGAGTCTTGCGAAAGGACAAAATGAAAGACACTGAAATTTATAGCATGTGAGTTTACCTTGTAATCAGAGATTGTCTAGTAATAAATTAGTTTCTGTCCCACACTGACATTAAACATGACAACACCTGTGATCAAGAAACTGACCTCCAGTGCTTTGTTTAAAGTTCCTTCTTCTCTTCACAGTTGTTCTCCAAGAAGTCTTCATACATGTCAATTAGAAAAGCAATCAAGTAGGGGGAACTAGGTTTCTCCATCAACTGTAAAATCTGCTGCAAAAGGTTGGGATACTTGGAGAGACTCTGATCCTGTAAAATTCTTGAAGAGGAGAGTTATGAGATATGTTTTAAATAAAATCCCACGTCACTGTAAAATTAAACTGCACTCATGGGATACCTCAAAATGTTCTTCATTACCTAAACAACTTATATCAACTCGCCATATGGTTATAGAAAGAAACAGAAATGTAACAGCAGATTCAAACTAGAAACAACTTCCAATTCTAGCGAGGTGAATTCAAAACTAAAGTATAGAAAAATAATTTCAGTGAGCAAATCAAACAAGATGCAGAAGCCGTTGGTACTAATCAATCCACATAATTTAAACTAATTTCTCTCAAAATATAACAATTTGGGGTACATAAATATATCAATGCATGATAATGCTGAGGTTTATCTATCAGCAGAATACTTCAGCATCCTCTCCCAGACCAGTAACCGAGCATAAGAGATGGTTATATTGAATTCCATTACAATGGTGATATCATTTTAATGCCCAACACCTACTCCCAGTCAAAGCACTCTCCTCAAAGTTTACATTGAAAAACAAAAATAAGAGAAAGAAATGCTTCAAGCTTTTTTCCTTGGACAAAATGAAGCAGGATCCAAGGCAACAATGGAATCCTGGAGTCTCTTTAGGAAGAGCATTAAATAGGATCCTACTAAATAGACGGAAGGAACCCGCTTCCTTCTTGGATGCTGCTCTATTTTGAATGGTCATAGGCCAGGGATTCCAACTAGTCAGTGACAATGTTACATTTTCTTCCAAGGAGGCTTGAAGCATTTCTTTCCATCAGAGGTTCATGTAGAATGCAAATAAGTAGAGCACACCACACCCCATACTACCTACCCGTGCAAGCACCACTTGTCCAATTATGACACGTGTTTGCAGATTTCACATAAACCTGTTCAACTACCTCAGAACCCGCACAACTCCACAACCCAAAGTGACTACCAAAGAGGAAGGAGGATGGCGTGTGATAGCCTGTGATTCCCAAAGCTCCTTATTACTGGAGTTATTACTATCACTTCATATCTTGGTCTGTTGTGGATCAATAACTCTATTATCAAATGTTTCTGTTGGTCTTTATCTAAATATTTCTGTGTTACTTTCAAGGCCACTTCTATCCTAATCAAATGTAAAAGTTAAAAATTACTCAAAGCACAGATACCTCTGGACTTGTAACTAGTTTAAATTTCGATTTAATAAGATGCGTGATTCTGTAAAACAAGAAATTATTCATTACCCTTTCAAGTAATTCCATGCACTTTCATTATGAGGAGCCCTTTTGATCATCTTCAGAGTATATCTGTAAAGTAATACATAATGTTGTTAGAGACAGCTTCATTTGTACAGTAGTACATTATATTAAAGATCAGGTAGGTGAGCGATCAGGGCTTCATTTACATGCAGGAGTTCAATTACCTATTAATGTGTAACAAAGAATCATGCATGCAAGTAATAACATTGATAGAACCGTTGGCAAAAATAGATTTTTAATATAAACCAAGTGTGGGTTCCCGTCCCCCAACGGAATATTCCATCACTCACGCATAGCCCCCAACTGTGCAGACGCAGCTGACGGGTTCCCGTTGTGAAGCCACGGCAACCCTCCCCCAACTGCGCAGGCGCGGCCGGCAAGTAGGAGCGCGACTACCAGGTTTATTAAAGTTTAAAAAGTAAATAACTTTTAAAATATAACATCAATTTGAACGAAACTTGCTACTGCACACCACAGGACAATGGTGAGGAAGGTGGGCCTAAAATTGCAGCGCCGTTGTGCACCGTTTTGGCTGCATTTCGGGAACAAACAAATAAGATTAAACGTTTTAGTAATAGATAGAAGATAGATAATGCTGCTTATTAGCCGAAAAATACGAAGGTTCTATTTAAAATGGATAGTTCATTGGGGCCTTTTAACAAACAACAGGGAATGCAATCAATCATTATCCCATGGCTGATTTTCTAGGATGTGTATTGTTGTGTGGCAGATTACAGGAGTGGCTTCATTGATAAATAGTTAAAATATATTTTAGTTATTCTCACATCTTTTAGCATTCATTATTAGTCATGATCAATTAACGCAGGTGTCTTTTCCCTCCAGTGATAGGTGTAATTCACAATATCTCCAGTATTTACAAGGAGAAAGAGCTTAATTATATTAATAATGAATTAAATCTGAGTGGAACGATTACAAGACACTTTCAGTGTCCAAAGAATTTGCCTTTTTTTATACACTGAAAGAGCGAGTTGAAAATATTACAGTTATACAACTAAATATATGTCACAATCTCATCTAGCGACAGGGAATTATTCTGCCCACTAAATTATTCTGCGCACATTAAACTTCCATAGCTGCCGAAGAGAGATGAGAGGTGCAAGAGATGAGACAGCTTCAATCTTAAACATGAGATCTCCGGAGCACCCAGAGGAAACCCACGCTATCACAGGGAGAACGTGCAAACTCCACACAGACGGCACCCATGGTCAGGATTCAACATGGGTCTCTAGCGCTGTGAGACAGTAGCTCAACCAGCTACACTACTGTCCTTTAACTCATTGTTGGGTGTATGCCAAGTTTAAATTAATTGCCACTCTAGTGGATTATGTCCATCACTAGAAGGAGGAAAAAAAATTGTCTTAAGAGATCATGGCTGGTCAAGATCACTCTTCAAAAATAATTAATCAACTACTTAGTTCTTTAGGGTGTAACAATTACTACATAATGTCCAGTTCCTTCTGCATAAAGAAATGCTTTAAGACATTGGAAATAACCTGTTCTATCACTCTTTTGATGCTTACTGCAATGACATCCAAACAACAGGCATGCAGCGGTGTGATATTCTTAGCTAAGCATCTCCCAAAATACATGGAGAAACCTCATTGAATTAACTTTAAATAGGGATAACTGAAATGTGGAGGAACACTAACTCGACTTCACGACCAAGCACTGCCATATCATCAAAGCCAGTGGTGTTTGAGATTACAAAGAATCGCTGGTTCCACGCAGAGTTGTTTCGCACATCCTCTTCCAGCAGTTGATCCACATACTCTAGTTCATTGTCCCAAAGGTTGAACTCCTGTCAAGCACACAAAGTTACAAAAATCACCACTATTCAGAGCGTGAACACCAACCTACATACCAAGCAATGTAAAATAAATGAATAGATCTCGGCTTTGCTGCCAGCAACCACAGCTTTATGCCTAGCTGTCTCTCTGATGCTGAAGTGCTGAGGCCAGCAATTGCGGGCACCATCTCAGAGTGTGTTTTAAAATCATGAATATAAGAACATTGCAGCGGTCATGGGACACACCAAGGATATTAGTACAGAATCATACGCACCAATGCATGTTCTTCTCGTGTAACATTATAACTTTATAGCCAAGTACTGCACTCTGATACCAAGCAGGATATGAATGTTCTGATTTTTACCTTTCCTCCAAAAACCTTACAAAAAAAATGAAATCACTTCTCATGATCTAGGTACCTCTGGTAAGGCCAGCAATAAGTGCCCATTTCTAACTGCCCTTGAACCAATTTGTTAGGTAATTTCAGAAGACACAGGAGCCAAATACACTGATGGGTGTGGAATCACATAGAGGCCAGATAGAATAAGGTTGGAAGATTTCCTCTGAAGGCACTGGTGAAATAGAAAAGATTTAATGAACATACCATAATTTTGTAATCATGATTACTAACAACGTTAGTAAAATTCTAGATTATTATGCCTTTAATTTCCTTGTCTTCCATGGTGGGATTTCAAATGGGGTCTCTGGATTGTTCACTATTTCTTGCATTTGCCATTCAAATTTCCATCATCCACAAATATTTGCTTTTTACCTTAATCACCCACTGTCTGTGTTGCCAGGCGTGGTAGTTTTTTGCATCTTGTTCAAGGATCCCAGAAATAAATCCTAGTTCCTGCGAGGAGTCTTTTAGCCATTCCACAATTTTCTGCCTGTGATACCTAGGAACCAAAGGATGCAAAAACATATTTTTATTTTCTCAGTTAAATCATCTGGTTTTATAAAACTGTAAGCAACTGTGACTTTATATACCAAACTTGATAATTCTTTGGTTG
The DNA here is from genome assembly GCA_035221665.1 of Okamejei kenojei. Classification (NCBI taxonomy): domain Eukaryota; kingdom Metazoa; phylum Chordata; class Chondrichthyes; order Rajiformes; family Rajidae; genus Okamejei; species Okamejei kenojei. The sequence goes on along the minus strand of CM069131.1, from coordinate 49,997,941 downwards.
GTCCTCAATAATTTCAGAAATATAAGCCAATTCTTCATTGAGGTCCTTTTTCAAAGACTGTAACACCACTCTGCGGAAATGCCTGCGAGCAAGATGAAAAACAAAATCAAATCACAGGTCAGATGGAAAATAAAATGCATTAAATGGTGCAGGCATTTTACCTCCTCACGTCTGTTCAGCTATTCCATTGGAACATGACTTGTCTGCACTTCAATTCCATTTATCAGTGTTTGATCCATATCTCTGATGCAATTTACCAACAAAATCTATCAAATCTCATTACGAGTCCTCAAATTGTTTTGGTGTACAGCCTCAGCCTTTAGTGGGACCGTGAGATCCAGATTTGGCACTACAGCATTAAGAAACACTTCACAAAGTTACTTTCAAAATGCAATCACCATTATAAGTAGGTTTTTCATTTATGCACAACAGAATCGCAGTGACTGAGATGTATAAGAGACATATAATTAGCTTTACTGGTTTTGTTGGAAAAATGAACATTGGTATTGGAAATCTCACAAACACTCCCTGATGACTTGTGATCTTTAGACCTCAGTCTCAAGATAAACTCAGCACCCTAACATGTCTCAGTACCATGCTGAACTATCATATTGGACCACTATATAACCACTGGATTGTAACCTAGTCTATCTGACTAAGAAGGCCATATATCAGCAGGGGACTAGACAAGAACATACTCATTCCTTCCGACACAAACCATCCCTTTCCCATGTACTTTCCCCTGCATCCGCAAGAGATGCAACATCTGTCCCTATACCCTCATCCCCATCCACAGGCCCTGGCATTGCTTCCAGGTGAGACAGAGGTTCACATGCACCGCCTCTGCCCTTATCAACTGTCTCTTCTAAATCTGGTGTTCCTGATGTAGTCTCATGCTCGTCGGTGAGACCAAGCGTAGACTCAGCAACCATTTCGCTGAACACCCATTCAATCTGCCATGGCCTAGGGGATCTCCCGCTTGCTAACCATGTTAGCTCCTCACCCCATTCCCATACCAATCTTTCTATCCTGGGCCTCCTCCGATGACAGTGAGGCCACACAGAAACAAAACCTTATATTCCACTTAGGTTGCTTACAACCCAATGGAAGGAACATCAAATTTCAGGTAACATTCCATTTTAGGTAACTACAACTCCCCCCGTCCCTTATGCCCCACCTGAACTTGCACCTATTTCTCCTCCCTCTCCATCCACCTACATTCCTTCCTATAGGTTCATAATTTGCAACTCTTAAGTCCTTTTGTTGTACACCTTCTGTCTTTTCATCTCTAGCCTTTGTCCACCATCTGCCTAATTTAAAAAAATCCTTCACTTGTATCAGGTACCTATCACTTTCCAGGCTTTGTCCTGCTCCCCTCCCTCTTCCAGATTTTCCAATGTGCATGTCTCATATAATTTGATACATCTCTACCAGGTTAGCCCTCCGTCTTTTACACTCAAGCGAAAACAAGCCTAGCCTATCCAATTTTACCAATAATTAAAGTACCCCAATCCAAATATAATTCTGGTAGCTTTCTAATTCACTTTCTCTAGTGCAATCACATCCACGACTGGATATATGGATGTTTTTTTCCTGGAGCAGAGGAGATTAAGGAATGACCTGACCGAGGTATATTAAATTATGAGGGGTAAATAAAGTTGAATATTTTTCCAATGGTGTGATTGTCAGCAACCACGGGATTAAGATGAAAAGTAGGAGTTTTAAAGAGGCTTGGAAGGGGAATGTTTCCAAAGATAGTGATTGGAATCTGTTGTGCGCAGCCAAAGGAGGTGGTGAAGCCGGGTACTCCACAGTATTTAAGAAAAATTCTAGACATGCTTTTGAACTGCCACGGTATAGATGGCTTTGGACTTGGAGGGTAAAAGGGATTAGTAAATACTGTTACATGGGTCGACGAGGATTAAGTGAATGAAGAGCCCGAAGAGTTTCATGACCAGTATTATTAAATGGAATTTGTAACAGGCACACCACAAACTCCTCTCTACCATTTTTCCACAATTCATAGGTGGCATTGACAACATTGCTTTCTTCTGCTAATCTCTAGTCAAGATGACAAAAACACCAATCTTATGGGAATTTTTATCCCTTCTAACAAATCATCATAAGAAAGGACATTTCAGTACAATGATAGAGGACCTTAAAGACTGCAATAGTTCAAGATGGAAGCACACCGTCACCTTCTCAAGAGAACAAAGACAAGCAATAAAACACTTGGAATGTTAGCATCCCAAGAGCAAATCAAAAGATTAGCAATGACAAAACATAAATGGATGTATTATTAGCTGGGTTGAGATAGAGCAGAAGCAGATATTGAGATAATATCAATATAGATCAAGAATAAAGCAACCTGACAAACACAATGTAACAGCCTTAGCAATCCAGAGAAATGCTATCTGAACAAAATGCGTTCAGAGGCAATTGTAAGGCAAAATAACATTTTTCACATGCATATTACAGCATCATTACACTGTTAACTGCTACATTCCAAAATTTCTAGTAACAGGGACAATAAACTGCTTTGATCTTAAAAGACGAGTGCTTTGATCTTAGCATCTCAAGAGCAAATTAAAAGACGTATCTCAACATACTCTCCTTTAACTTAATAAATCTAAAAGTGGAATAAATGAATTCAAAGGCTAAAATGAAGAGATCGATGTTCATTTCTCAACTATGTTACTTTAACAAAATAAAATTAACCTATCACAAAAGCAGTTCATCAGTTAAGTAATGATTTAAAAATTACAAATAATAGACACACATGCCAGAATAACTCAGCACGTCAGGCAGCATCTTTGGAGAACATGAATAGGTGACCTTTCAGGTCAGAACCCTTCTTCCTTGTTTCTACAATATCAAAATCAAAACAGCTCACATCCGACTGGTTAAGATTACTAGAATTTTTGCTGTTATTTTTCCACAAAGAGCAAGATTTAACTATTTGAATTTCCTTACCATACTGTGTAATTCGCAGCATTGAGCTCTATTGCATCTGTTGTCAGACTGAGCGCCCGTTCACTCCTTTCATCAAGCTTTAGTACAGCCCTGAAGTAGTCATATACATCTTTAACTGGAAGGGGTAAAAAGCAGTTCAGAAAGTTGGAATTCACAGCTCACATGCAACCGAATTACCAATAACTGAATTTATCCAGAATTAGAAAAAAACATTGCACACATTTTCAAAAGCAATTTTTAAGCAACAATTCTGAGCATTTCACTCTTAGTTATTTGTTTGTTTCTATATTATTCATTCTTTTACAATCTAGCGGTCACAGGCAAGACCAGTGTCATGCCTACCTGCCTGAGGGTTGTGATGTGTTTCCTTCTTGAACAACCCAAGTCCTCTTGGTGAAACTATTACAAGTATTCCCACTGTGCTGATGGACATGGCATTCTAGAATTTGCAATGATAAAATTAATAATGATCTGTTTCCAAAACAGAATGGTGTGCGACTTGGAGGAGAATTTGTAAGGGGTGATTATTCTCATGCACCAGCTGTTCCTTGACCTTGAGGCTGGTTTGGGACCTGATATCAGAGCAACCCGAGTGATTAGCTGCTCTATATTTTGTAAACAGTGCACACTGCAGCCACCACGAGTCAAAAGTGAAGGAAATTAACATTTAGGTAGTAGACCGATGAATGTAATTTTTCATTAATGATTAGAACATTGTGTGATTTTATCAAATTTTCTAATAGTTTAAAATCCAATCTTTAGAATAAGGCCATAACGAACTGTAATGGCAGCAATAACTTATTTACAATAATGTTCTTAAATGTGGGAAAGAAACTCCCCATGTCCTTTAGAAAATGGAAAAACATAAATGATAAACTCAAGGGAAGAGTTAAGATGGATGACCAAAAGCTTGTTTAAAGAGATGCTCTTCAAAAAGAGTCTTAATTAAATGAAAAAAGCTGTAAAGATATATGGAAGTAACTCTAGAATGCAAAACTGATGCTGATGAATGCACAATCAAATTGGGGTCTGTGTGGGTGGCATTACAGTCGGCATGGAGCTGGTGGGCCGAAGGGCCTGTTCACATGCTATGGCTCAAAAACTGAGTGAAACATTTGGGTTTGTGAAACATACGGAAGGGTAATACTACGAAGGGATTTATGTACATGAACTTTAATTTAATGTATTTGCGGGCTGGAAAAGGAGGACTGGAGTGATGACCAACAGGATATCAGTTAAGATTTGGGCAATTATGTTTTGACGCACAATAAAGGACCAAAACTTCCTGATGCCATCAAATTCAGAATTAATTAATCCACAGAGCTACTTTTATCCCGAATTAAATACTTACAGTTCTCAGAATAAGCTATCTGAACAACTGGATGAGGCCCATCATCCTGTGGGACAGGCTTAATATCCGCCCATTCCTTCCGGTCTCTGGAGAGAGGATGACATTTCCTTAATGTAATATATAGATTAGGACACATTCAAACTAGCAGTCTAATAGAAATATTTATGACTGATAATACCCGTCTTAAGGAATCACACACAAGCTTTGCAAAGAATAGCAACAAGTTTCTCATATATTGGGAATCTAACAGTCCTACACCATCCTATACATGATACATGCATGGGTATTTCCTGGTAGAACTCATTGGATTCTAAACATTGTACTAGTCAGGATAGATTTGGTTCCTGCACACTGAAGCAATGGCATATCCTATTGAAACTTCACACATCACAAGTTCCAAAGTTTTACGGTTGTTAATCCAAAAGTGGATCAACAAAAACAATACTTATATAACAGTGACGCAGAGACTGATTGCTTTTGTCAATTTGCTTTCCAAAGCAATCAGAGATACATCCACTGTGCCGTGGATTCATGGCACTGCGCCTGAACTTGCTGGAGTTTGGAAGGGTGAGCGGGGACCTCATAGCATCTTACCATATAGTGAAAGACCTGGATAGAGTGGATGTGGAGTGGATGTTTCCACTAGTGGGAGAGTCTAGGACCAGAGGCAATAGCCTCAGAATAAAAGGACGTACATTTAGAAAGACGGTGGTGAATCTGGAATTAATTGCCACAGAAGGCTGTGGAGCCCAAGTCAGTGGATATTTTTAAGGCAGAAATTAATAGATTCTTGATTGGTACAGGTGTCAGGGCTTATGGGAAGAAGGCAGAAGTGTGGGGTTGAGGGGGAGAGAACATGGATAATGATATTTTGGGTTGGGATCCTTCTTTAGACTGATCATGTCACCTAATCCAGGAACCAACCTTCACTCCAGTCAGACACAAAGTACTGGAGACTTTCAACAGGTCGAGCAGCATCTCTGGAGAACATGGACAGGTGACACTTCAGATTGGGACCCTTCTTCTGACAGAATCCATATTCAGTCCCAGTTTTGTCCTAACCCAAAACATGTTCTCTGAGGATGCTGCCTGACCTGCTGAATTACTCCAGCACTTTGTGACTTTTTTTTCAGTTTAAAAGATAATTTGATAAATTGATCATGCCACAACGATCAGCTATTTTTTCAGACTAGTATGTTTTACAGGCAATGGAAAACCCACAAACCCTACCAATTAGCAAATTGTTGGAGACTAATCAAGCCAGGCAAGATCTATGGAGGGAAATTGATAGATGATGTTTCAGGTCAGTCTTTTAGATTCAAGCGTCTTGTCTCTTGTAACTCCTGCCCGACCAAACAACGGAGCAAATGCTATCTTGACTAGCCATTGACCCATTCACCCCTGGGCTTCTATCCTCCACTGTTCCTCAGAGACAACTACATTTGGCAGAGTTATTCTCATAGCTCATATAAACCCCAAACCGTTGCACATCGAGCGTTAGAGTAAATATGGGCCAAATGTACAAATACTTCCTTCGATGGAGGCACTAGAGGAGGTCACAGAGTGGCTTAAAGTCTGGGAAAGTTTTTTAAGGTACAACTCCAACTCCAAAGTCGTACGTTGAAAACAGAAAAGAGCGGCAACCGGGCAACATGATCCGAGCCGGACTCCAGCACCTTGGCCCGGCCCGGCCCAAGGATCACGCCCCAGGGCCCCGGCCCGGCCCGGCCCGGCCTCACCCTCCCGCCTCATGTTCCTGCTCCATCCCCGGCCCAACCCCGGATCCCAGCCCCGGCTCCAGCCCCGACACCCACCCACCTGTAGAAGGCGAAGCTCTCGCTTCTCCCGCCGCCGCCGCCGCCATCCGAGTCCCCGGAGGCGCGCCGCACCCCCTCCGTCTTCGGCTCCTGCTCCTGCTCCTCCGCTTCGGGCGGCGTCTCGTCCCCGGCCGTGTTGTGGAGCAGCCGCGGGGCCAGGCCGGGGGCCGGGGCCGGGGCCGGGGCCGGTGTGGGTGCGGGTCCCGCCGCCTCTCCGCAGGCCGCACGCTCACCCATCGCTCGCCGCCTCCCTCCCCCCCTCCCGGGGACGTCACTTCCCGCGCTCGCCGGGGCCGGGCCCGGGCCGGACCAGGACCAGGACCAGGAGCAGGGTCTGAAGAAGGGTCTCGACCCGAAACGTCGCCTATCTCCTTCGCTCCTTAGATGCTGCTGCACCCGCTGAGTTTCTCCAGCTTTTTGTGTAACCCTCGATTCTCCAGCATCTGCAGTTCCTTCTTTAATAGCAGAGGAGGTAATTGAGGCAAGAATTATCCCAACATTTAAGAAACAAATAGGTACATGGATAGGACAGGTTCGGAGGGATATGGACCAAACGTGGGCAGGTTGGACTAGTATAGCAGGGACATGTTGGCCGGTGTGGGCAAGTTGGGCCGAAGGGCCTGTTTCCACACTGTATCATTCTATGACTTCTAGTGTGTGCAGTGGACTCCGTGGATTGTCACCTTGTCGTGGTGGAGAAGCTTGTGTGGACCTGAAATCCTGAGAGCAATGCTCCTGGTAGGGCCACCCATGGCGGTAAGGTCAAGAGGGAGGTCTCTGACAAAGAGCAATCCAACGAAGACCTCAACGGTGGAACAGGCGGAAGATGATGGCTGACCTCGTGGAGCGTCACCACAGCTGGGAAAGCGGATGAAGGCTGCAGCAGAAGAGGGTCTCCGGTCGTCTTAGATTCCATGCCACTGGATCCTGACCCAGATCTGTCAAGGACCGTGGGGTGGGTGGCTGTCTGTGCACCAGTCTCCCCACATTAAACAAAGTCATGCACAGGTGTCCTCCATATAGGGAATAGCACCCTAGTGACACCCATAGTCAGCCATGACCGAAGGGGGCCTAAGTAGAAGGAGAAGAAGAAGTGTGCAGTCTATTAGCAAAGGTATTCTGATTGTGTTGCAGGCGGAAGTGAAATAATTATTGTTTTAACTAGAATTTGGTATTCTGATTGAGTTCCACCCATTTATTCTTGCTATCTGTACTCTTTCCATTAACCAATTCTCAAACTATGTCAGTATATTACCCCAATCCTGTGGTCAGTAAATATCTTTAATACCCTCTTGTGTGGCATCGTATCAAAAGTGTTTTGAATGCCTAAATGCACATATAAGAGTTTCAAAACATAATGTTACTTTGAATTTACTCTTTTTCCCTGTTAATTATCATGTTAATTATCACTTTATTGCCTTCCATCACAGTGGGGAATGGGGAGGAGCCGCTGTGGTGGATGTTTATGTCATTTTTTTTTGTAATTGTGTGTCTTGTTGCTTCTTTGGTATGACTGTATGGCAAACCAAATTCCTCGTATGTTGCAAAACATACTTGGCTAATAAATTACGATTATGATTATGATGATTGTGTACCTCTTTCCCGATTCTCTGAATCCAGCGATCAGCCTTGATTTGTTTTATCTCTCGGGCTTGTCAGACCAAAAACTGTCCATCCCAACTCAAAATGCCAGCTGTCAATGTTCTCCAGAGATACTGCCTGACCTGCTGAACTAGTCCAGCACTTTGTGTCTATTTTATTCATAATCCAGCACCTGCAGTTCCTTGTGTCTTCTGTCAATTTAAAGTATAGCCTTTACAAAGAGGCATGGAACAAAAACTCTGGTAGCTTCAGGCAAAACATGTTAATACTGGACACTGAGAAATATAGCATCAGACCTGAAAGAAAAAACCTTTTTTTACTGAGGTAAATATCTTCAGGTTTGGTGGTTCAGTTATAAAGTAAACCTTATTTAAAATAGCTCTGCAAAACAAGAATTTTGATTCCATAGATTGGCTGATTTTCATCTCAAACTGGAGGCAAAATTAATTAAGATGTGGTACAACATTACAACACGCCGTTGATCTCTTGACTTGAGTGCACACAATACAATTTCCAAAATAAATGTTCTCAACATTAATATTAAGGTAATGTTTCTGCATCCCACTGTTGCTGAAACTAATCTTGTAAAATGAGAAGGTAGGCTCACTCAAGAAAATAGTGTGATAATAAAAGATAACCTGTTGAAAATGTGGAATTAGAAGGAAAAACAGTTTTTTCCAGCTCACCTTTCATGAGATGATTACGATCTTCTCCCAGTCATTTTTCTTTTGTAATCATTGTGCACAGGTTTGTAATTAACATGCACTTCTCATGTTCATAAGTGCACGTTATCTTCACATTCGACATGAGCCTCTTCATTGTTTTGTTTAGTTATACAGCGTGGAAACAGACTCTTCGACCCAGCGGGTGCAAGCTGACCACCGATCCCCATACACTACACTATCCAACACACTAGGGACAATTTACAACCTTTACCAATGTCAATTAATCTACACACCTGTGCGTCTTTGGAGTGTGGGAGAAATCCGAACCACCCAATGAAAACCCTCGTGGTTACATGGAGAACGTACAAAGTCTGTACACCCAGCACCCTTAGTCAGGATCTTATCCAGTTCTCTGCCGCTGTAAGGCAGTAAACTCTACCGCTGTGTCACCGTGCCACTCCTAACCTCATCAACAATATCTTCTAATCTTATCACCCTCATATACTTATCTAACCAATATTTGTTAGTGCCAATAACAACGTGCTGTATTTGATAGCTTTCTAGACATGCTAATAAAATAGTTTCTCCTGAATTTTTATGTTGTTTATAAAAATGACACAGAGTGCTAGAGTAACTCAGCAGGTCAGGCAGCATCTCTGGAGAACATGTTTCGGGTCAGGACCTTTCTTCAGACCCAAAACAATGCCTATTCACACCAGCACTCTGTCTATTTTTGAAGACCAGCATCTGCAGAGTCTTGTGTCTAGATTTATAATGGTACTTGTGGGCAGAAATATCTTCTGTATGACTGCAGTAGTAATCATTTATTATATCATTGATTATTATTTCAATATTTTTAATAACGTTGAAACATATTGTGCCTCAGTATAATCTACTATTCTTACACCCTTGTACTCAAGTATGATTCCGTTTATGTAAAGTATGATTTTTACAGAGCTGCATGGAAAAAAAGAATTTCACTGTACCTATGTACATGTGACAATAACGTACCATTGGACCGATTCATTACTGTAACATTTGCCGCAATTCACCTCTATTTCTATTTTTTTTAAAGGAAAAGAACCACAATATTAATTTATATATATATTGTTAATAAAGTAAACATATTTCAACTTTTTGGCTTTTTATTCATAAATTGAAAACCAATGACTAAACCAACAAAATAGTTCTGCAAAAAATATTGCCCATCCTTTTTTCAAAACATGACAATAAATTACAGTCATAGAAACATAGAAAATAGGTGCAGGAGGAGGCCATTTGTCCCTTCATGCCTGCACTGCCATTCATTGTGATCATGGCTGATCATCCACAATCAGTAACCCATGCCTGCCTTCTCACCATATCCCTCGATTCTGCTAGCCCCTAAAGCTCTAGCTAACTATCTTTGAAATTCATCCAGTGAATTGGCCTTTAATAAAATGCCAGTAATAAAAATGACCAGGAAATATCTCCAGATTATTAAGAAGATTGCATCACACCAAATATATTAATTCTCTATGAGTAATTCACGTGACAGAACTAATATTGAGCCTGCTCCTAACATGATCCTGAGTGATTACTTCCCGAACCCCACAACAACCATTTAAAAAATATATATACAGTGCTTTTATTTTGCTTCAATGGAACAGATTAAAATGGACATTGGTGTTTCATTGCCCTGTGTCTGCTATCGACAGTGATCAATGGCAGCTCACAGCTGAGGTTCAAAAGATAAAAACATAAATTACATGAAATATTCCACAGGTCAGGCAGCATCTATAGGGGAAGAAACATAATTCACTTATCATCAGAATGATCATTCAATTGAAGCATTAACTCTGTGTTTCCTCTATGTAGTTGCTGCCTGACCTATTGAGTATTTCCAGTACTTTCTGTATGCATCTCACATTTCTGGTATTACAGGTTTCTTTGCATTTCAGAAAAATGAATGTTCTGCAATTTTCATAACTTTATGACAATTGTTAACTTTAAAACTTGAAACTACTAAAACGTATTTGAAAGCTTTGGCACTGAGGCACTGGAGGCAAAATGGAATAGTTCACTGTAATGGAATAGCTAACAAAAAATAGATTAAAAATTGGGTTATTGCTTTGGAAATACAAAAATGCACCAGATTCTTAGACCACTATGAGTTTCCCCAATTTTACTTAAAAATGTTTGAAAACTTAAAACCAAAAATTATATAAATTAGATAGAATTGACAGATTCTATGACAGCCTTGAAACTGGCCCTATGACCCAGAACAAACCATCGGTCCACCCGTTCACACTAGTACTATGTTAGCCCATTTTCTCAACCACACACCAGGAGCACTTTACAGAGGCCATTTAACCTATGAACCTGTATGTCTTTAGAATGTTGGAGGAAATCATAGCATACGGCGTAAACCCATGTGGTCGCAGGGAGAACGTGCAAACTCCACACTGAGAACACCTGAAGTCACGATCAAACTCATGTCTCTGGCACTTTGTGGTGGTGGCTCTCCCAGCTGAGCTATTGTGTTAAGACTTTAAAAACAATGTACAAGACTAACTACCCTGAAAATGCACCTGAAAATCTAAATACCCATTTGAATGTTAACATAAACATTTTGGAAATTCGATAAAAATACAATGTTTTAAGTAAAAATACTATTTTAAAACTAAGGACCCATTTTAAACTATTTACTTTATATAGAAGGAACACATAATGGAAGGTCTTACAGCCATTCCTTTCAAAGCAATGGAAAAAGACCCCAAAATGAAACAGAGAAATGGGAGGTAAGCTTCATCAGCAACTCCATGTCCACTTGCATTTCCCCGCAATATCTGGGACATCCTCATTCTTAAGAATGTAGCCTGATCAGCACAGTCCACATGAAACTGTTACTTGTCATTTTAATCGGCATTGATAATAAATCCTTGACAATTACACAACTGCTGATGGTGTAAAAACCATCGGCAGTTGTGTACTGATATAAAAACAGAATACACTGGACACAACGAAGCGTCCGAAGAAAGGTCCTGACCCGAAATGTCACCTATCCATGTCCTGCAGGGATGCTGCCTGACCCATTGAGTTTCTCCATTTGTGTATTTTGCTGGAAACAAACAACTGGTCAGGCAATATCTGCAGAGAGAGAAAGAGAGTGAACATTTCAGTTGAAATGATCCTTCATTAGAACCACTGAAGGGTCATGGGCCCATAACATTAACTCTGTTTCTCTCTCCACAGATGATGCTAAATATCATTAGCAGTTACTGTTATAAAATCCTTGTTTTTAAAAGAAAATTACATATTTTGCAAATTCCACGAGGTATTGGATAATTTCGTGAACCATGAGAACGCGTAAAAGCCAATGCTTTTTGTGCCATTGTGTTGATGTTGTTTCATAGACATGCAGGTGCATTGGCATCTTGAACCACATAGAATGCATACGAATGTGCAGGGACAATGATTGGATGTCCTGCCGGTAGTGCTTCCCCCTTGATATCAGGCAAGGTCTTGTGATCCACCATCTTGAGTAGCTGACCGTTGAGTTTAACGGACCTGTAAAAGAGACAGAACCTTGAGTATCTCAACTAGAACCAAGTTCTGGTCATCAATCTGAAACATCAGTCTGGTTTCTCTCTCCACAGATGCTGCCTGACCTGCTGAGTAGTTCCAGTATTCTGTGTTTAATGAAACCCTCATTTTTTAAAATGCCCCTTATTTATCAAATTTGCGATGAGAGGGGAAGGATCTAATGAGAACCTGAACATGTTCATACAGAGGGCGGTGGGTATATGCAACAAGCTGTGAGAGGAGATATTTGAGCCAGGTACAATAACACTTAAAAGGTATTTGGACAGATACATGGTTAGAAGGATAAAGGTTTAGAAGGATATGGTTCAAAATCAAGGGCAGGTGAGACTAGCGTAGATGGGGCATCTTGACAGCATGGACGGGTTGGGCTGAGGGACCTGTTCCCATGCTGTATCACTATAAAAATTGTTTGCACATCAATATAGCATTTACCCAATGGCCAACATTTCTAGCTCCTTATCTTTCCTCAAGCTTCTGGACATCAGATATCCCACATGCAATGTAAAACCAGTTCAAACCTATCACCGTCCCAACAAGTTCAACCACCAAGCCTTTCATTTTGCTGGAGTAAACACAAAGTCGCTGATGTAACTCAAGGGGCAAGGCAGCATCTCTGGATAACATAAAAAGCTGATGTTTTGGGTTGGGACCTTTCTTCAGACTCATTTCATTTTGCTGGAGTCTGACACAAATTCCCGGCACTGATTCTCCATATCCTGGAAACACATGTGGGTGCTTCATTCTTGACCCTTCAGGAATTGACATCCAAGAACATAAAGCCATTAATGTGAGAAGGAGGAGTAGACCATACCACCCCTCAAGCCATTGAAAGGGTCATGGTTGATATAATCTTTGCCTCAACTCCTCTTTTCTGACTGTTCTTCATAAACCTCAATTGTCCAAAAGCCTTGAATATGTTTCACAGTCTGGGACACAGAATTACAAAGACTCATGTCCAAGTGAGAGACAAACTCCTCACTGCCATTCCAAATGGGTAACTTATTTTGTTACATTGCCCACTGTTCCCAGTTTGCCCCCAGAAAGGGCATGGTACCAGCTTCCACCCTGTCATGCTGCTCGGGAACACGAAGCATAGAGAAACATGGGATGCTGTTCCTTCAATTTGTGTGTGGCCTCATTGACAGTTGAGGAGGTGCAGAACAGAAAGGTCGGCATGGGAATGGGAAGGGGAGTTAAAATATTTGGCCACCAGGAGATCGCGTAGGCCAAGGGGGGCTGAGCATAAGTGTTCAGCAAACGATTGCCAGGTCCCTCACCTTACCTACACCCTTATCTCAATAATTGTTCTCCGACTCTACGACAATGTTCAGACCTGGAATATCTGCCACAATCAGTAGAAGAAACATAGAACTGTAGATGCTGGTTTATACCAACGAGAGACACAAAATGCTGGAGTAACTCAGCAGGTCAGGCAGTATCTCTGGAGAAAAAGGATAAGTGATGTTTGGGGTTGGGACCCATCTTCAGACTGAAAGTAAGGGATGAGGGGAGAGATTGGGGGAGTGCAGGAGGTGAGAAAAGACCAGAACCAATCAGGTTAGCCACAATTGACCTCAGGCAGAGTGGTGCCTGGTAGGTCCATTGTTGGCTCGGGAAGGTGTGATCTCAAGAGGGATACAATGTGGTGAACTGTGAAACTGGTAAAAAAAACACTAGGGTGGAGGAAGGGGGCAAGGAGGGAAGTGGGAGAGGAGAGGAATGTAGGTAGAACTTACTTAAAATTAGAGAATTCAACGATCATACCACTGGAAGGCCACTCGCAAATTGGAGGAACAGCACTTCATATTTCTCTTGGGTAGCTTACAACCCAGCATTATGAATGTTGAATTCTCCAATTTTAAATAATTTCTAACCACACCCTTTCTCCGTCTTAGTGGTTTTCCCAGTTCTCCATTTCACCACATTGTATCGCTCATGAAATCACATCTTCCCTGGCTAACACTGGACCTACCAGGGCACCACCCTGCCTGATTGGTCCTGGTCTTTTCTCGCCTCCAGCTCTTCTGTCTCTTCAATGATCTCACCTTTGACTCTGCAACGAGTTAAAGGGCCTGTCCCACTTGGCTGTCATTTGCGCGTCATGCAGATGGCACGCGAAGATTTTGTACATCACAAACTCCTGCGATGTCGCGCGCGGCCGCACCTCACTGCCTATGTCATCACGCACCATGCGCGCGTAATGCACACCATGCGCGAATCACGTGCGTGTCACGATGCACCCGTCGTGTGTCGTGAAGCGTAAATGATGTCACGTAAATTACGTGCAAATGACGGCCAAGTGGAACAGGCCCTTAAGCTACTCGACCATTCCTTATGAGGCAACTCCAGCTTGCCAGGGATCAAACGAATGAATCTTCTCGGAACTGTTGCTAGCGCACTTATCATCTCTGCCCTCCGATACCAGCCCAATGGAATATTTTCTCAGTCGAGTGGTGGAGACACTTCCAGAGTCAAAACAGACATCTAGGTGTATAGACGATAGGTATATGGACGTGAAGGGAATGGAGGGGTATGGTCTGAGTGCAGGTAGATGGGACTAGGGGAAAACAAATGGTCGGCACGAACTGGAAGGGCCGCGAGGGCCTGTTTCCGTGCTGTAATTGTTATATGGTTTGTTATATGGTTATCTAGGCTGTTATCTTAAAAAAACAATAATTAGCGCCCTGCCCCGCCCAGCTTTTGTAAAGAGGAAGCTAAACACTTTCGACACCTTTTTTGCACTAGTAAAAACTAGGTTCCACTAGGGGCGCCGCATCGATGGCAGCCTCTGCCTACAGCCTGTTTGTCCTTTCAATCTTTTTTTTAAATTCTTAGTTAGTTTAAAGTCCGTTTTTGGGGGAAACTTTAACTTTTTTATGTGGGGGAGGGGGGCAGGGTAAGGGGGGGAAACTGTTTCCCAGTCGCTTCCTGGCAGGGATGCGACTATTTCCCAAGGTCGCGTCCTCACCCCGCTCCTAGCGACCTACCTCCTGGATCGGAGCGGCCTTTCCTGCCGGGGACCGGGAACCGGACCTGAGTTGCAACAGCGGCGGCGCGGTGCTGAATTCACCGTGGAGCGGGCGATGCCTACCTGGGTCGCCGTTTGGAGCTCCGGAGCATTGGGCCGCTGCTCCAACATCGTGGAGCTCTGGTTTGGGAGAGCTTCCAGTGCGGCCGGCGCTGAACAACTTTGTGGAGTCCTGGGGCCCTTTGCCGAGGGCCAACAGCGTTGTATCTCCGTCCGGCGCGGCCTGCAGACTTTGGGAGCTGCGGACTCCGGTAGGAGGGGGCCGACTCTGATGTCCAGGCCGCTGAGGAGGTCCCCCAGCCCCGACGTCGGATTTACATCACCCCGGCGAGCGGGCCTGAACATCGGGCCGCCCGTAGCGGCGACTGCAGGGGGCTCGGGGAGGCCGCGACCACGGGTGAACAGTGGGGAACATTGGAGGAAGAGACTGACTTTGGTGCCTTCCCTCACAGTGGGAAACTTTGATTCTGCTGTGTGGGGATGTGTTTATGTTGAATTCTATCGTGTGTTATGTTCTTTATTTTTATTGTATGGCTGTATGGTGATCACATTTCACTGTGCCAACTGGCACATGTAACAAATAAATGTATCTTGTATCTTGTAGTATTGGAATTAATAATTTATTGTTTTTTTGGTTATTACATATTATCTATGTGCTATATGCTTCCATGCCTGTTATGGATCAGCCATGAATGAATGACCGACTTGTTGGGCCGAATAGCCTAATTCTGCTCTTAGAACTTATGAACATGCTATCTCAAGTAAGAATTTCAGTGTTCCACTGTCAGTACATATGACAATTAAACACTCTTCACTCTTGACCTTTAATAAATAAAATTATTGCAGCTGAAAAGTACTTTAAAATGTCCTAAGTGTACAAAAGCTGATGTATCAGCTACAACTCTTTGCTACAACTGATGACCATATTGAGAGAGGGAGTGGATGCAGCAGAAATTGTCACAGTAGATATGATCTGCTGTTTGATTTAACTTTTGGATCGATCTGTTTAAAAACCTGTGGAAAGTGGGTGAGCAGCAAGAACTGTAAAACAATGCATCAGACATTCAAATATAAATACAAAGTGTGGATATTCCAGTCACTGTTACAGTGGAAAGAAAAAAGGTTTCTTACTGAGAATGTAATCCTTCCTCGCTGTCACCAGGTTGCAGCAAGAACTGAATAATGTTGTTGAACGGGTCGAACAGAAGGATCTCTTTGTCTTGGGTGCTCAAGTTTAAAGCAAACATTGTCACAGCTCCCTTCCGATAAATTTCGCTGAAAGTGGACATACATTGAATTAGTATGTTGGAGACAGTGGAAACTGCAGATGCTAAAATCCAGAGCAAAAAACAATCTGAGGGGTGATCTTATAGCGGTACACAAGATGATGAGAAGAATAGATAGGGTAAAAGCACAGAGTCTTTTACCCAGAGAAACTGAGCAGAATCAAGAACCGGGGGACATAGGTTTAATATAAAGTGGGGGGGGGGGAATAAATTGAATAGGAACCTGAGGGGCAAGTTTTTTACATAAAGGGTAGTTGGTGTATGGAACGAGCAGCCAGAGGAGATAGTTGAGGCAGGTACTATCGCAAAGTTTAAGAAACATTTGGACAGGTACATGGATTAGACAGGTTAGAGGGATAAGGGCCAAACACAAGCATGTGGTACTAGTGTAGATGGGGCATGAACAGCGTGGGTAAGTTCGGCTAAAGGGTCTGTTCTCACGCTGTTGTACGACTCTATGAATCAATGTGAGAGGAACTTGGTGGATCGAGCGACATCTGTGCAAGGAATTGGACAAACAATTTTTTGGGTTGGGACCCTTCATCTGGACAGTCCCGGACTAGGCACCACATTTTCTGGGGGACTTCCGGTGAGGATTTCAAGTGCGCTAGTGATTTTGTCTGGATTAATGGAGGCGCTGGACCATCAGTTGCCGGAAAATTGGTGGTGGACCTGTGGTATTATCTTCTTTTAATCAGGTAGTGGTGACAGCCAAATCCTATACACTTTGGTAATGACTTGCTTCCAACATTTCATTTGCATTAGTGTATTTGAGATTTCTTCCCCAACCTCCCATCCCACTAAGCCACAGACTCCATGGTTCTCAGACAGCAGCAATAATTAGGTATGTGACAAAGTTTACCTTTTGTTGTGCTGCAGTTCTGTCACTGGCCGTGTGCGCGACTTTAGTGCCTTTAAGGGGGGGGGGGGGGTGCGGGGTTAAAATGCGGTTTTCCCCTGCCATCCAATTATATTTCTCGGAGTGCAAGCTTTTTCTGGAAATTCGTTCCGACTTTTTAAATCGCCCGACTATTTCAGCGCTGCAGTAAAATAAAAATGAGCTCCTAATGCCGTGAACGCCAACAACGGGTATGGATTTTATGTAGGGGACAGGTAAAGAAAAGCTGTTCATTTTTACATATAAACATGCTTGTTAAGTGACCTTAATCAATATTTCATGTTGCGAAACGGTGATTTATTCCCCATATGAACCGGCAGTATTTTTCCTGCCGATATGGGGTTTAAATTCACCGCAACCCCAACGTTCCAATCCATTGCGTTCCAGAAAATCCCACTCGCAAGTTGATTTAAATGGCCATTAATTTACAGGTATTAAACACTAAATTCCTTCAATTTGGCCTATAAATTCACAACAATGAGGTTTAAAAAATCATGTTATATTGTGAATTCTTGTGTGTATGTTATTTGGACACTTAGGCTTTTTTAAAAAATGTTAATATTTTAAGAAATGGATAAATGTTTAGATCTAGTAATTGAATTTTGTAATTAGCTACAATTGGATAACTAACTAATTATATGCTTTAATTTCAGGTCATCCAAGTAAGATTGTTTCATATTTGTTTCAGAATGCTTCAATCTCAAGCTAGCTCAAGATGAACATGCCACAGAGTGTGTTCTTTTTCGTGATAAGTCAGTTCTTCATAATTTTCTTCTAGCAACCTCATAATTAAATAGATGGAAGTGAAATCTGATGATGAAGGCCTTGAACTTCACTGTGGCAACACAGCAAATATTTAGCATGGTCAGTGAAATCTATCTTCTCAATACCCAAAATATCCAAGACCAGTAGAACTGTGTTCAGACTCGTTCATTACCTAGTGGGGTTGGTACAATGCATGTACACGCGCAGGGTTCCCTCATTTCCTTTATCACTGTGTGATGCAGACACATTCAGCACCTTGGTGCCTACCAGTTGTTTATAAATTAGGGACAGCCAGTAATCCTGCCAAAAGAATAAATAAGGATTTTACTTATGCCATTGTCATGAATTTATGATTATGATATGGGGTCTAAAATGTAACATTTGCGGTTAAATCAGAGGTAAGATGTACAATCTTCAATGTAACAGCAGTAGTAAGCATTTAGCATGATAATCAAAATCTGTTCTCTCAATATCCACCAAGAATCGCGTTGGACAACAAAATCAAGTGAGTGGAGACACAAAGCACTACAGATGCTAGGATCTTGAGCAAAATGCAAAGTTTTGGAGCAGTGTCATGGAGTCATAGAATCATACATCACGGAAATAGGTCCTTCAGTCCAACTTGTCCACGCTGACCATCATGCCCCATCTACACTAGTCCCACATGCCTGTTTTTGGCCCATATCCCTCTAAACCTACCCCATCCATGTACCTGTCTAAATGCTTCTTAACGCTGCGATAGTACCTGCCTCAACTACCTTCTTCGACAGCTTGTTGCATACACCCCCCACCCTTTGTGTAAATTCCCCTCATGTTCCCATTAAAACTTTCCACCCTCACCTATGTCCTCTGGTTCACAATTCCTCAACTCTCGACAATAGACAGTGTGTTTACCCAATCTATTCCTCTCGTGATTTTGTACTCCTCGATAAGATCACCCCTCATCCTCCTGCGCTCCAAGGAATAGAGTCCTAGCCTGTTCAACTTTTCCCTATAGCTCAGATCCTCGAGTCCTGGCAACATACTGATAAATCTTCTCTGAACTCTTTCAAGCTTGACAACGTCTTTCCTATAACATGGTGACCATAACTGATCACAATACTCTAAATATGACCTCACCAATATATTATATAACTGTAACAGGAGTTCCAAACTTCTATACTCAATACTCTGACTGATACTCTGAGTGAGTCATAAGGCCATGAGGCGTGTTGGAAAGAACTGCAGATGCTGGTTTAAATCAAAGGTAGACACAAAAATGCTGAAGTAACTCAGCGGGACAGGCAGCCTCTCTGTAGAAAAGGAATGGGCGACATTTCTGGAAACTTCGCCCATTCCTTCTCTTCAGAGATGCTGCCTGTCCCGCTGAGTTACTCCAGCATTTGGTGTCTACCATAAGGCCACAAGGAATAGGAGTAGAATTAGGCAATTCAGCCCATCAAGTCTACTCCGCCATTCAATCATAGCTGATCTATCTCTCCCTCCTAACCCCATTCTCCTGCCTTCTCCCCACAACCTTTGACACCTGTACTAATCAAGAATCCATCCATCTCTGCCTTAAAAATATTCACTGACTTGGCCTCCACAGCCTTCTGTGACAAAGAATTCCACAGATTCACCACCCTCTGATGAAATAAATTTCTCCTCATCTCCTTCCTAAAAGAACGTCCTTTAATTCTGAGGAAATGGCCTCTGGTCCCACTAGTTGAAACATCCTCTCCACATTCACTCTATCCAAGCCTTTCACTATTCTAGAGTTCAAGTCCAGGCAATTTTACAACCTTTTTCAGTGAGGCAATGCAACCTCTTCATTAAGTACTGAACCATACGTACAGGCAAAGGGTCAAGGCTCCAGTCCACCAGCTGGTAGTAGGCAGCACCAACCAAAACCTGTCTGATGACAACGTCAATGCCCATTTTCGCAGACAGCCCAAGTTTGTCCAACCACCTGTAAAATAATGAAGATTAGATAAGGACCCACATCTGCCTCAGAAAGATACCTCTTTGATAATTCAGCACACAATTCAGAAGCGTGAACAAAGCAGGACACTTTGCAGAGCAACATTCATCTAGATCTTTGCATTGAGTGCCAATCTATGCAGAGTCCTTACTTGCTGCCTTCACTGTACTGAAGAAAAGCTCTGCCATATTTCTTGAGGCTGTTGAGAGCAGAACCATCATGTGATTGGAGGTCAAGCCCTTCAAACCTTCTGTTTACGAAAGGTATAACTGCTACTTCAGTCTGTCTCCTTTGAGAAGACCACAAGAGCAGAAGTTTAGTTTAGTATTGTCATGTGTACCTCTGGTCCCGTGTGGAAACATCTACTAGTGGGACCAGAGTCGCCCATTCCTTCTCTCCAGAGATGCTGCCTGTCCCGCTGAGTTACTCCATCATTTTGCGTCTACCATAAGGTCACAAGGAATAGGAGTAGAATTAGGCCATTCGGCCCATCAAGTCTACTTCACCATTCAATCATGGCTGATCTATCTTTCCCTCCTAACCCCATTCTCCTGTCTTCTCCCCATAACCTCTGACACCTGTACTAATCAAGAATCCAGTATACAGTGAGAAGCTTTTGTTTACAGGCTAGTCAAAAAAATAGACAAAAACATGAATACAGTCAAGCCATCCACATTGCAAAGATAAAGGACAAAAGGTACAACATTTAGTGCAAAAATATAAAAATTGAAGTCCAATAAAGTAAGTTTAAAGGGCTCCAATGTGGTGGACGGGACGTCAGGCTGATGAGAGGATTGTTTCAGTTGCCCGTTCACTGCTGGGAAGAAACTATTCCCGAATCTGGCGGTGTATGTTTTTAAACTTCTTTCTCTCCTGCCTGATGGAAGAGGGGAGAAGAGGAAGTGACCAGGTTGAGACTGGTCCTTGGTTATGCTGGTGGCCTTAGTTTAGTTTAGAGATAAAGCTTGGCAACAGGCCCTTCAGCTCACGAGTCTGTGATGACCAGCAATCACCCACAGACTAGTTCAGTGCTACACACTAGGGACAATTTACAGAGGGTAATTGGCTTACAAACCTGCACATCTTTGGAATGTGGGAGGAAACATTGCGTACAGTTTTGGTCTCCTATTGCGTACAGTTTTGGTCTCCTAATCTGAGGAAAGACATTCTTGCCATAGCGGGAGTACAGAGAAGGTTCACCAGACTGATTCCTGGGATGGCAGGACTTCCATATGAAGAAAGACTGGATAGACTCGGCTTATACTTGCTGGAATTTAGGAGATTGAGGTGGGATCTTATATGAGACTTACAAAATTCTTAAGGGGTTGGACAGGCTAGATGCAGGACGGTTGTTCCCGATGTTGGGGAAGTCCAGAACAAGGGGTCACAGTTTAAGGATAAGGGGGAAGTCTTTTAGGACCGAGATGAGAAGATCTTTTCTCACACAGAGTGGTGAGTCTGTGGAATTCTCTTCCACAGAAGGTAGTTGAGGCCAGTTCATTGGCTATATTTAAGAGGGAGTTAGATGTGGCCCTTGTGGCTAAAGGGATCAGGGGGTATGGAGAGAAGGCAGGTACAGGATACCGAGTTGGATGATCAGCCATTATCATATTGAATGGCGGTGCAGGCTCGAAGGGCCGAATGGCCTACTCTTGCACCTATTTTCTATGATTCTATGAAACCGGAGCACCCAGAGGAAACCCATGCGATCCCAGGGAGAACGTAAAAACTCTGTAAAGACTGTACTCCGTCAGGATCGAACTTGTTTCTCTGGCACTGAAGGGCAGCAACTCTGACGTTGTGCCGCTGAACCTAGGAATTTGTTTGCAAAATCCTATTGAAGTTAATTCTATCGCAATTCACTTTCAAAGTGAAAGAGAGATGGCAAATGTACTATAGATTTAGAATGGTGAATGTGATGTAGTAGGTTTTTTTTACATAGTTTGCCATCAAGACATTTTTAATGCAATTTCCAAAATAAGAATTTTGCAACTGTTTCGTGAAACTGAAGGGGTGCAAAAAGTATTTAACTATTAACTTTACCTAAAGGACAAAAAGAAAAAACAAGTCTAAAACTATTAACTATAATAAGGCAATGAAATGAGATTCAAGTTGAATATTTGGAGCCAAAATCATTTGAAATTAGACACAAAATGCTGGAGTAACTCAGCGGGTCAGGCGGCATCTTTGAAGAAAAGGTATAGATGACGTTTCGGGTTGAAATCCTTCTTCAGACTGAAGGGTCACGACCGAAATGTCACCTTTTCCTTTTCTCCAGAGATGCTGCGTGACCTGCTGAGTTATTCCCAGCATCTTGTGTCTAGCTTTAGTGTGAACCAGCATCTACAGTCCCTTCCTACAACATTTCGGGCAACACAGTGGTGCAACTGTGGTGCAATTTGGTGCAATAGGATTAGGATTCAATCGGATTTTGCAAACGAATTCCTAGGTTCAGCGGCTCAACGTCAGAGTTGCTACCCTTCAGTGCCAGAGAAACAAGTTCGATCCTGACGGAGTACTGTCTTTA
Organism: Okamejei kenojei; assembly: GCA_035221665.1. Taxonomy (NCBI): domain Eukaryota; kingdom Metazoa; phylum Chordata; class Chondrichthyes; order Rajiformes; family Rajidae; genus Okamejei; species Okamejei kenojei. The sequence goes on along the minus strand of CM069131.1, from coordinate 49,975,484 downwards.
CAGAGTTTTTACGTTCTCCCTGGGATCCCATGGGTTTCCTCTGGGTGCTCCGGTTTCATAGAATCATAGAAAATTGCACCACAGTTGCACCACTTGCAGTGCCGGAGAGCTGGGTTAGATCCCAACCACGGGTGCTGTCTGTACTTTCTCCCCATGAACGCTGGGGCTTCCTCCAAGAACTTTGTTTTCCTTCCACACTCCAAAGATGTACAGGTTTGTAGGTTAATTAGTTTGGTATAAAAGTAAATAATCCCTAGTGTGCGGACTCAGTGGGCCGAAGTGCCTGTTTCTAAACTAATCATTTGAAATTAGTTCCTCTATTGGTTAGAACTGCGCAATGCAGATCAAGGGGATGAAAGACTGCTGCCCATCATTCCTTAATTCATTTAATTTAGGCTTTGGGGATTGAAGAAGTGAGAGAAGTGACTGTCACGCATAAGATGCGCTTGTGGCAAGGGGGAAATGACGGACAACATCATCTGATGGTGGATGCTATGAAACTGAGCAGATTGCATTATTTGGATGATAGAAAAGTATCACAGTGTTACGAATAACACCCAGGAAATTAACAATGTACCTTGCAAGACAACAAATGCTTTCTACTCACATAAAACCAGCTATGAATTTATTTGATAAATCAGGAGCTCCTCCTCCAAATGCTGAACTGGTCTCACCCAACCAAACCTTCTTACCAGGAACTGATTTAGCCACAACCTATGGTAAGAGAAAGGGTTCAGCAAGATTATGAATAGCTAAGCTAAACTGCCTTAAATCAGAATTGGGCAAAATGCATTAATCATCTCAAGACCTGAAATATCAGAAGCTAATAAATTTAAGCGAAGAATTTATTAATCGCTGGGAAACTAACAGTATTGCCAGAGCAAGATGTTTCATGCAATCTTCCATAATTGTGAATGTCCGTGCATTCAATCCACAAAGATATTTCCTCTGTTCACTGTGCCACTGGAGATCATGAAGTAGTATCCCGACAAGCCACGGCCAAGCTCACCAGCAGGCCCGGCTTGCCCATCAAGGATGGAGGGCACACACGGCAGACCCAGCTCACCCACTGCGGGCTACGAACTCAGCCCAGAGCCACGGCCGTCGCCGGGACCCGTGCCTCCGAGATCGAGGAGGGACCCACAAGCAAACGCCGAGAGCGAGGTACGCTGTCAAGAATGAGCGTCGAGAGCAAGGTGGACCTTCGTGAGCGAGGAGGACCGTGGTGGGCGAGATGGACTGTCAGGAACGTAGAAAGACCCGGCGGTAGGCGGCCATGAACAAAGGGGGACCGGCGAGGGGGGCCGCCCGATGCCACGTGCGGCGGCAGGACAGGTTCACCGCTGTGAGCAGAAGATAAGTCTGTTCGATTAATTCTATGTAACTATATTGACGCCAGAAACCTGGCTACTCTTGTGTACTGTTGTATGCGAAACAAAGCAATTCACTGTACCTAGCTACATGTGATAATAAAGTATCATTGAAGTCAGTGGGTCATGGAAATGCCCTAGAGGCGAGTTGGAGTTGTCAGGACCCTGAGTGAGTTGCATCATGGTTGTTATCAGTTGAGGAAGTGGTGGCACCAAGGCCAAGACATTGGTGTTGTGAATGGACTGGTGAACATGGTGCCTGGTGGAGATCTATAACACTCAAGAGTACACTTAACTAAAAAAGAGTACATTTAAATAAAAAAGAATCTGGTTAACCCCTTGGAACCTGCTGTTGTCTGATACAAAAGTTTGAGACTTCATTGTAATAAATCTAGGCATATTGATAGATATGGATATATAATTAACATAATTACTGTTATATCTAAGTATATACTTAATGTTGGAAACTATTTTTTATTTTGTTTTTACTCTTTGAAGATACATTTCTAATCTAGCTATTGGAGTACGTTTTATTATATATCTTTAATTTTGAACTTTGTATCGCTCTCTCTTCCAATTAATAATAATTGGTCAAGGGGGCAGAGTGAAACATATAAAAACATCTACGGAAGTCAATAAGAATTTTTCTACCACCTGTTGGTGGTTTGTTTTTGATTATAATATCTTTATTTTTGGATATTATAATATCACTTTTTGTTTGTTAATTATCTTTTCACGACTCTACACTTTCTTGTCTTTTTCAAGGTTTATTCTGAAGGGGCACTGCCAACAAAACTTAACAGCTGCGGATGACCATCCTTCATCTGAAGTTATAAGGTTCTTGGTTGCACCATATGAAGTAAAGGTATTAACATGATTCATAATGCAAGATGATAAACAAAAGAAAACTGGAGGAATCACATTTCGTAGTTGGGGTGCTAATGAACCAATTATAAGGGGCACTAATGAACCAATTAAAAGGGGTAAGATCTTTGCCCAATTAAAAGCCTTAAACAGTGACATTATTTTCTTACAAGAGACGCATCTGAAATATCAAACACAGATAAGACTGAAGGCAAATTGGATTGGGCAAACATACTACTCTTCATTTACTTCTAAATCTAGAGGCACAGCTATTATCATTCATAAAGGTATACCATTTAAATTAAAGAATACCATAGCAGATAAAGAGGGGAGATATGTCATAGTCACAGGAGAAATTTATTCCACTGCACTTACTTTGATAAATATTTATGCTCCTAATTTTGACAACCCCCAATTCTTTAGTAAAATTTTGGATATAATTTCAGAACTTAATCATCAAAATGTGATAATAGGGGGAAATTTGAATTGTGTTTTAGATCCATATTTGGATAAATCAGCAAAACAAAAAAGTGCTAATATAAAATCTAAAACGAGTGAACTCCTAAATACATACATGAAAAATACTAATATAACAGATGTATGGAGGATCGCTAACCCAGTAGGTAGGGAATATTCATTTTATTCAACAGTACATAAAACATATTCACGTATTGATTATTTCTTAGTGGACACAAAACCAATTCCATATACATATAATTCTAAATATCATAATAGTATTATTTCTGATCATTCCCTGTTAACTTTTTTTTTTTTAAATTAGAAGGAATGCCTGATAAAAATTCGTTTTGGAGGTTTAACCCCCAAATTTTAAATAACTCACAAGGTTGCACATATTTAAAAGAGCAGATGAGATTCTTCTTTGAGACAAATGATACACCAGATATTTCACCCTCCTTATTATGGGAAACTTTTAAGGCATTTATTAGAGGAACTATAATCTCATACCAAGCTTTCTAAAATAAAAAGAATAATACTGAACAATTTCAGTTAAAACAAGAAATTAGACAATTAGATTTAGAAAATGCCAAAGAACCAACTATAGATAAACATAATAAGATAATAATACTAAAATATAAATTAAATTAAATTTTATTGGCCAGAATAATATTATTTCAAATTACAAAACAAGAAAATTTTGAATTTGGTGATAAACCTCATAAACTCCTAGCACGCCAACTGAAAAAACGGGAAGCAGAAAATACAATTACTAAAATTAAATCAGACAAAGGGGAATTACTAACACTACCTAAAGATATTAATAAACGATTTGCTCAATTTTATCAAAACATATATATTGAAAACCTCTGCAAATAATACTCAAATTACAAATTTCTTAGATAAGTGTAATCTTGCAAAATTAAATATGGTGGAACAAGAGGGATTAGGAGCTCAGATTACACTACAGGAAATAGAAGAAACAATTAGTTTGTTGAAGAAAGGCAAAACGCCAGGACCAGATGGCTTTAGTAATGAATTCTATAAAAAGATTCTACGAGATAATTTCTCCACGGTTGCAAGATTTATATATATACGCTTTTAAAGAAAATAAATTACCAGAAACACTAACTGAGTCAACTATTACACTTATACCAAAAAAGGATAAAGATCTAGAAGACCCAGGCTCATATACAGCTATTGCACTCTTAAATACAGACCAAAAAATATTAGCAAAGACCCTAGCGAGAAGATTGAGTAAATATGTTAGTAAACTAATAAATCCGGACCAAACAGGATTTATACCAAAGAGATACTCATTTAACAATTTGAGATGGCTGTCTAATATAATGTACTCACATAATACTGAAGAAGAACTAGCAATTAGTTCATTGGATGCAGAAAAAGCTTTCGATCAAGTAGCATGGCAATATTTACTCAATGTATTGGAAAAATTTAACATGGGAGATAATTTTATTTCATGGGTAAAATTATTATATGATAAGCCGATGGCTAGAATATTGACTAATAATATATTATCCCCGAAATTCCAATTAGCAAGGGGCAATAGGCAGGGGTGCGCGTTATTGCCCCTGCTATTTGCACTAGTGATAGAACCTTTAGCTGAAAGTATAAGAAGCAATCCGAATATTCATGGGTATAATACCAAATAATAAAATTTCATCATATGCAGATGACTTATTATATATTACAAATTCGCAAATTGGCATATCAAATATACTAAATTTAATAGGGGAACTTGGTTCATTTTCAGGATATAGAATAAATTGGAACAAAAGCGAAATTATGACGATAAAGCCTCAAGAGTCGACACATCTGTTGAAATTCCCTTTTAGAATTACAACAGAAAAATTTAAGTATTTGGGCATCCAAATTACTAGGAACTATAAATCATTACTCAACGCAAACTATATGCCTTTATTAACTAAATTAAATGGGTTAATTAAATTTTGGAAAACACTGCCGATGTCTTTAATAGGCAGAATAAACGTGATAAAAATGATCTTCTTACCACAAATATTGTACCTATTTCAATCAATACCAATATACTTACCTAAAACATTCTTTAAAAACTAGATTCTGATATTATAAATTTCATATGGGAATATAAATCACACAGAATTAAAAAAAAACACTTGTGTAAATCTAAAGAATCAGGGGGACTGACACTCTCTAACTTATTGTATTATTATTGGGCAGTGAATATTAAAAATATAATCTACTGGTTGGACAGATTGGATAAGAATGGAGACAGAGGATTGTTCCCCTTATAATATAGGAGCGATCCTTCTTTCCCCGATAAAACTGAACAATATAATATACAAGAAGAATCCAATTATTCATAGTATAATACGAATTTGGAAACAAATAAAATTAACTTTAAAATTAAGAAAATTATCGCTTCTTTGTCCAATAGCTAATAATCCCTCATTCAAACCATCCATTATTGATAAAACGTTTATCCATTGGGAAAGAATAGGAATTAAAACGATGGGAGATATGTATGAAATTGGAAAACTTTTATCATTCCAACAATTACAACTAAAATATAATTCAAAAAGTAATCAATATTTCAAATACCTTCAAATTCAAGATTATTTGAAAAAGTATATACAACGATATCAAACTTTAACCCCAGATGTATTGGAGGAAGGAATGAATAGAAAGGCAGAATCAAGCAATTTAATATCTTACTTATATAATATAATTCTAAATATAGAAACACCAACGACAGAGGCAATTAGAAAAGACAGGGAACAAGAATTATTGATAAAAATTCCGAACAATAGATGGGATAAAAATTTATTATATGCAAACAAATGTTCAATGAATGTAAGACATAACCTAATTCAACTTAAAATTTTACATAGATTATATTATTCAAAAACAAGACTGAATAAAATATTTTCAAATGTTTCCCCCATCTGCGACAAATGTCTAACTCAAAATGCCACTATAGCACATTCCTTTGTCTCTTGTACAAAACTGTATAAATTTTGGAATGAAATTTTTGGAATTTTTACAAAACTATTTAACACAAAATTGAACCCCAATACAGAATTGATTATCTTTGGATCAATGGAAGAGGGAAGTAAACTAACTATATTCCAAGAAGCTTTTCTTAATTATGGTCTAATAACAGCAAAAGAAATACTTAAATTTTGGAAAAACGCACCTACGCCAACATTCAAAATGTGGATCTCAAGCATGTCTGAAACGCTACATCTTGAAGAAATGAGATTCCTCCTACTAGGCAAAGTAGACCAATTCTTAAAGATTTGGTCTCCTTTTATCAACTTTTTACAAGCATATGGTGCAACATAACATAACCTTAGAAATTAAATGGTTTAGAACTGGGTGACGGATGGGCAAAAATACGAGATAGGTAGATCTCTCCTAATCTCTCTTTTATTTACTTTCTCCTTTTCTTTCAATCTTTTAGCTTCTCATCTCTGTCCTTTATTTCTTTTGCTTTCTGTTTCTACTCGCTTGTCTATCTATTCCGACACTCTTTATTTATTTTTTCTCTCACTGTTCTTTTATTATTAAATCCAAAGTATGAAGTTGTACAAGAATGAAAATATGTATTAGGTACTTAAGTACCACACTATTGTACTTCTAACAAAAATAACCAAACAAAAAAAAACTAAAAAAGGGAATATAGGACTTCAAAAGCTCGGATCTGCTTGTGGAAGTGTGTACACAGTGAAAGCCTGCTTCAGCAGGAGTGCTATGTGCCTGCAGGAACCTTACATGGGTGAATGTATTTGCTAAAGTAGTATCGAAAAGGTGTGGTATGATTTCAGATGCCACTAAGCATGCCCTTGCGCTTTTATACATTAGAGCATCATTATGAAGGATCCAGCAGCAGCTTGACAACAACCCAGTAAACTCCCAGTTTTCTCACAAGATCACATAAATAAATGAATGGGAGAGCATTTCAAGACCACACTAATTATCTAGTGATATTTCTAAACCTATCTATACACAGTGTGAATTGGAGACACTAATACTTGGGAAACAATGAGTACTCTCATCGGGTTTAATGTAATCTAACATTCAGTAATACCAGAGATGAGAATCCACTTCTAACTAACTATGTATGTAGTTACATGCAGGGCCTTAGCATAATTTTGACAAAAATCTTTCAGCCTGATATATCTCACCTACATATCATGCTGCTTCAGAAAAGTAGCCAACATAATAAAAGACTTGTCCACACAGTCACTCTTTCATCTCCATGCTCATGTCGGCAGAAGGTACAGAAGCTTGAAAGTGCGCACCACCAGACTCAGGAGCAGCTTTTTCCCCTTGTAATCAGGCTTCTGAATGGTCCGTCCAGAACCAAGGTACTGTCCAGTTCATCTCTACCCAATTTTGGATATTGGACTTTGTCGATGTACCAGATGCGTTGCAATGCTGAGAAATATATTCTGCACTCGGTACCTTTCCCTTTTGCTCTACTTTGACGATTGTATTTATGCAGAGGTCGGCAACCTTTTCTGCCAAGGGGGCAGGACATACGTGCCGGCGGCTTTGCGCAGGATGCGGTACAGCCAAATCACCTTGGAGTAACTTACTCCAGCATTTGTTTCTACCTTCGATTTTTCCAGCATCTGCAGTTCTTTCTTAAACATTCCAGGTACCAGAGATGACGGACGTCTGCGGGCCGGATGATTGAGGAAAAAAAAAAACACCTGCGGGCCGGATCATTTCGGGTTATGGAACCAGATTCGGCCCGCGGGCCGCAGGTTGCCGACCCCTGACGTATAGTATATCTGATCTGAGTGGATAGGGTGCAAAATAAAGCTTTTCACTAATGTGATGATAAAAAACCTATATCTAAATATGAACTCTTTTCTCTTTCCACAGATGCTGCCTGAGTGTTTCCAACATTTTCTGGTTTTATTTCATATTTTCAGCTTCAGCAATATTTTTTCTAATGTTCAGTCGACATATTCTTCGGATCCACTGCTTAATTGTGCATACAATTGGTGAAAAAAAAAACAGCAAATGTAATAGACACAAAATGTTGAAGTAACTCAGCGGAACAGGCATCATCTCTGGATAGAAGGAATGGGTGACGTTTCGGTTCGACACCCTTCAGTCTGAAGAAGGTCAGAGATGCTGCCAGTCCTGCCGAGTTACTCCAGTATTTTGTGTCTATCTTCGGTGTAAACCAGCATCTGCAATTCCTTCCTACACAGCAAGTGGAATAATATTTACTTACTGCTTTGCAGCTGCAGATTACACAATCAGTTTACCTTAATAACTTCTGCCCAATTATAGGCAAATTAATTTCTGTGTACTGATGCCTTAACATGAATGTTTAACTTACCTTAAGAATTTGTTTAATTCTCCACACAAGACTATCCAACACCTTGGGGCTCAGGAATTCCTCAGGTGTTGCATTTCTCCCATTCACATAATAACTGGAAACAAATAATTAATTTACTGAAACTATGTACAATTCAGATGGGGCATGTTACTGAATGCATGTCTCCACATAGAGAAAGAGGTTGAACAAGAATAGGCTTAAATGCTCTCAAATTAAGGAATGAAAATGGAGGAGGTGGATGCAAACTGGATTCCTTCCCCAGGTCTTAGCTTCTGGTAATCTGCCAACTTCCAGGAGACCATGACAAATTGCAAGAAATAATTGTAACAATCTCTTCAAGAATTACAGCGGATCTCGATCAGCTGGACAAGTGCGCTGAGGAATGGCTAATGGAATTTAATTTAGATTAGTGTGAGGTGTTGCTTTTTGGGAAGCTGAAGCAGGGCAGGACCATCACAGTGAATAGTAGGGTCCTGGGGAATGTTGTGGAGCAGAAGGAGCGAGGAGTACAAGTGCAGTCTGAAGGAGGCTCTCGAACCGAAACATCACCCATTCCTTCTCTCCGGAGATGCTGCCTGTCCCGCTGAGTTACTCCAGCTTTTTACTCTATCTTTGGTTTAAACCAGCATCTGCAGTTCCTTCCTACACATTACAAGTACATTGTCCCCCTAAAAGTGGCCTCACAGTGGGCAGGGTGGTGAAGACTTTTGCTTTTGGCATGCTGACATTCATCAGTCAGGGAATTAAGTATAGAAGTTGGCACAATATGTTACAGATTTAGTTTAGTTTAGTTTAGTTTAGTATAATTTAATTTAGCTTAGTTTTGTTTAGCTTAGTTTAGTTTGGTTTATTTTTGTAACGTGTAGCGAGGAACAGTGAAAAGCTTTTGTTTGCGCGCTATCCAGTTGGAGAAAAGCTATACATGAATACAATCAAGCCATCCATAGTGCACAGATAAAAGATAAACGGTACAATATTCAATGCAAGATATAACAGTTGGATAAAGTCTGATTAAAGATAGTTCAAAGATCTCCAAAGCAGTAGATGGAACGTCAGGACTGCACTCCAGCTGTGAGTTTCAGTTTCCTGATGACAACTGGGAAGAAAGTGTATGCACTAGACATTGGTGAGGTCACACCTGGAGTATTGTGTCCGGTTTTGGGCACCTTGCTACAGGAAAGTGATGGGTGATCAAAGGTCGGTGTGGACTCGATGGGCTCAAGGGCCTTCTTTCACACTGTATTTCTAAACTAAAACTAAACACAAAAATATGACTATTTAATAGTAATCTAAGGGGCAACTTAGGCACTCCTTAGATATATAACTGCCCTGAATCAACAAGTTAAAATGCTCAAAGAATTCCTACATGTGGGGTTGTAACCGGACACTCATGATCTGTATCAAGGTCAATGTTAGGAAATCCATTGAGTGTTGAGTTGATATTTTGTGTAACTGGCTATTATTTTAAGAGGGCACATCAAAGGTAGTCACTGCCATAAAGCCATACAGCATAGAAACAGGCCCTTGGGCCCACGTTGCTCATGCCACCCATGATGCCCATCTAGTCTCGTCCCACCTGCCCATGTTTGCCCCATATCTCGCTAAACTTCCTGTCAATGTTGCTGTCCATGTGCCAGTTCGATAAACTATACATCCATTGATCCCTCTGCTTTTCCTACATCTTGCAATACCCGAGCTGCATCATTGGCAATAAATGAGTACTCACTGGTGCCACGTGACTGCATCAAGAACCTCCCCTCCAGTCTGAAGAAACCTAGGATTAGTAGGGAAGAATGTCTGATATTATTAGAAATATGATTAGAAAAATGTTGTGATTAAAAAAATAAATCATGGATTATAGAGCAAGTGTGGACCGATGAGATGAACTAGAATGCAAAATGTTCAAGCAATTAGAGTTTAAATTGACAAAGAAAAAAGTGTATATTTGAAATTTGCCTGCAGGGGCTGAAGGGAATGGGACATAGTTGAGTGCCATTCTCCATGCACATGGCAAACATATGATGGGAGGTGGAGAGATAACATGGGGGGAACCCAAGTCGCCCAATACCATGCGAGGCATAACATGTAGTTGTGTTGCACACCATTTAGAAGTGCACTGAGCCTACAGCTCAGAAAGAGACTATTTCATGTTCATGAGTCATAGGAACAGAATTAAGCCATTTAGCCCATCAAGTCTACACCATTCAATCATGGCTGATCTATCGTTTCCTCTCAGCCCCATTCTCCTGCCTTCTTCCTATAACCTTTGACACCCTTACTAATCAAGTACCTGTCTATCTCTGCTTTAAAAATATCCCAAGACTTTGCCATCACAACTGTGTGTGGTAGTGAATTCCACAGATTCACCACCCTCGGGCTCAATAAATTCCTCCTCATCTCCTTTCTAAAGGTACATCCTTTTATTCTGTGCTCTCTGGTCCTAGATTCTCCCCCATTAGTGGAAACATCCTCTCCACATCCACACTACCCAGGCCTTTCATTATATGGTATGAAAACACCTAGGAGGGGTTGGGGTGGGGTGGGGGGAAATTGGGAATTGGCACTGGGCAATTTTAATGATTGGAATTCACATCTGTCAGCAAGGCACATCTCCTTGGGAACTGGAGGCGTCACCTATGGCCAGAATTTCCTGATTGACGTGCTTTCCTGGCAAGGCTCTACGTGGGGACGGGACGCTTGCAAAGCCAACGGCAAGCTCACCCTTTCAGCATGGTCACAATCCGACGTCTCCGAGGTTGCCCAATGTCAGGCCCGTACAGCTTTGTGTGGTTAAATGTCTTGAATATGTGCAGCAGACTGTACAGCTGCTGGAAGTCCTTTCCAAGCTGGGTGCCTGGAACCTTTATACCCGCTTTGTGTCTGAAACTGTTGGGTTCTGTGAACACGAGATGAAGAGGGAGAAAATGAACACTGGATGATAATATTACACATTGCCCACATGACTGATGCTCCCTCTTAAATACCTGCTCACAAACAGTAATAATCTGTGTCATAGATTCATGGAGTCATTCAGCGTGGAAACAGATCCTTTGGCCCAACTTACCCATGCCGACCATCATGCTTCATCTACACTAGTCCCACCTACCTGCCTGCATTTGGCCCATAACCCTCTGAACCTATCTTATCCATGTACCCATCTAAATATTTCTTAAATGCATATCTCCACACGCCTAACTTGCTTTAGAATTTCAGACAATGAACTAAGGATGTAAGACCGCAAGACTGTTAGATACAGGAGCCGAATTAGGCCATTCAGCCAATCGAGTCTATTCCGACATTTAATCATGGCTGATCTATTTTTCCCTCTCAATCCCATTCTCCTGCCATTTCCCCGTAACCTTTGACTTCCTAATCAAGAACCTATCAATCTCTCCCTTAAAAATACCCTATGTCTTGGCCTCCACAGCCATCTGGGGCAATGAATTCCACAGATTCACCACCCTCCATCTAAAGAAATTCCTCCTCATCTCTATTTTGGAGCTACGTCCTTTTATTCTGAGGCAGTGCCCTCTGGTTTAGACTCTTCCATCACTGGATACATCCTTTCCACATCCACTGTTGGGATGTTACTGAGAACCTTTTTGCAGTTCAGCTCTGGATTTACTTTGTACATAAATGCAAAGTGCTTCGTAATGATGGGAGCAGCTGCGTTGACCCCGAGCAGCATTCAAATGAGAGTTTATGGTAGCAAGTCTTTCATTGTTTCAATCGAAATGGAGGCTCGGGCTGATGTGATGAGGAGCACAGAAACAGGACTTTCAGCAAACTGAGTCCACACCAACCATTAAGTACCTATTTACACTGCCCCCATTCTTTTATTCTCCACTACATTCCTATCAGCTACCCCGATGCTACATGGTGGCACAGTGGCACAGCTGGTAGAGCCTCTGCCTCACTGTGGTAGGGACCCAATGCCAACTGTGTTGTACGACCCTACACGCTCGGGGCAGCTTACTATGACCAATTAACCTGCTAACCTGCATAACTTTGGATGTGAGAGGAAGCCAGAGCACCTGGGGGAAACCCGATTGTTCACAGGGAGAATGTGCAAACACCACACACAGACAGCACTTGATCTCGACCCAAAATGACACCCATTCCTTCTCATGCCACAAACATTAGATGACATTACACTGACCACAAAGTGGAACTGATGATGAAAACTACTTACAGTATTTATTTATTTAAGGCGATATTCATTTAATCAGCCAAATATAATGTGCGGGGACTAGTGATCCCCGCACATTAACACTACCCTACACACACTAGACACAATTTTACATTAACACCAAGACAATTAACCTACAAACCTGTACGTTTTTGGAGTGTTGGAAGAAACCGAAGATCTCGGAGAAAACCCACGCAAGTCACGGGGAGAACGTTCAAACTCTGTGCAGCCAAACACCCATAGTCAGGAACTAACCTGGGGCTCTGGCACTGTAAGCCAGTGGCTCTATGCCACTTTATTGAAATACATTTTAAATTGCTTTGTTCACTTTCTCTGTTTCCCAGCATAATTCAGCATTATCTTACCATTGCCAAGTTCCCAAGACATGTTATATTGTTTTGATGCACAGTACTGAAGGAGCTTTTGAGCATTTGAACTGTCCCACGCATGATCTTTCCTCAATAAGGCATTAAGACCAAATATCAAATGAAGCCCAGAGCAATGTGCAAAAGTGTACAGGATGTCCAAGGATTCTCCTGTGATGAGACAAAATGGTCAGTTGTGCGGCTCATTAGATACATGTTGTAAACACACACACAGGCACTCGCACACACCACTCACATGCACACACACTTGCGGGGACGCACCCATACTCATACGTACACATTGGGAAACACTCACATGGGGATATGCTCAAGTTCACGTATATACACAAACATGCGGGACACACACACACACCAATGCATGCACTTACACATATGCACAAACATGCAGACGGATGGATGGACGGACACACACACCCGCATACGCACCCACACACCCGCACCCCCCCCCCCCCCACACACATATACCACTATCAATTTTAATAACTGATACGTCCTATTCTGGGTTTTTTTTTAATGTCCCCCACTAAGATTAAAAGTTTAAGGAAATTAATAATGAAAGTGATCATATTATATGGTGGAAAATCTACTTGTTACCTGTGATAGTAATGTTCTGTATGTCCTTGTTGAATTTTTCTTTCAGCAGGTGAGGTGCTTTCATCCTCCAAACATGCACCAGAATACTTTCCAGTTTTGAAGGAAGAAGACTTAGACAGTCATCTATGAGGAGAAATGGTTGTGGGCGTTGAGACAAATGATGTGATTCACAATATCGACAGTAGGTTACAGATGGATAATTCACCAGTAGAGATCAGAATTCTATTTTTAATTGCAGTTGATGGAATAATAGCCCTTGATATTAATCTTTCTCATGTGGGTTGGAGAGAGTTGGGGACAGGGAATGGATAAAAATGTAAAATCCACCTAACATAGTGCTCAAGCAATTGATGCAGTTTTTTACAGTGGCGGACATCTGCCTGTTGAGGTGGATGATGTATAAATGTGAAAATCAGACCTACATTAGAAAGTGGAGATCCAAGATCATATTAGTAAAGCAGAAAGTTTGTTTTATTTTAAATATATAATCCAATTCTCTGTTTAATATCACTGTACTCATACCATCAGCATAAAAACAGGTCCTCAGGATAGCAATAAGGCACTTTTTGCAATTACACTGACTACTTAACATATCACACAGCATGACCGCAATCCTACTTTTCACAAATGCAGAGCTAAGAATGAGAACAAAAGTAAGGATAGGTTGTAGAACTCAGTTGAAAGATGGGAGATTTTAAATCTTTTACCCTGAAGCCTTCTTAGGTTTGACCTGAAATATTAACAAAAACTAAGTCTTTGACTCTAAGTATCCTCATCAACAACATTTTACCTTATAACAACCATATCATGAGTCTGAGAAGGGTCTAGACCCAAAACGTCACCTATCCCTTTTCTCCAGAGATGCTGCCTGACCCGCTGAGTTCACACTTTGAGTCATTTTTGTATAACCAGCATCTGCGGTTTCTTGTTTCTCTTTATCCTTTACAGACAATGAAATACTTTTGAAATTGTACTGTAATAATATTATAATGTAAAATGCATAGCAGCCAATCGACGGGGGAGGGAAGCAACTGGGGAGGGAAGGCTGGTTTGTGTGATGGGCTGGGCTACATCCACAATTCTCTGCTGTTTCTTGTGGTCTTGGGCAAACCAGTTGCCAACCAAGTTGTAATGCATGCCTATAGGGTGCTTTCAAAAAGAGTGGGTGTTATATACTACTGGAGAGACAGTTGACAGTACGGAAAGACGGCACCCGGGAAAGGTTAGGTTCGCACCCCAGTCTGTGTCTTTCGTGAGAAAGACACCCAATAAAGCTATGGAAAGGCCTAATGAACCACCATGGCCTAAAAATCAATCAGGCGAGAATGAAATGCTCGGAGAAGGCCTTGAACCTGGTGAGACGCAGGAGGAGCCCGGCCAGGACTCACCCCACAGAGCCCAGTCCCTCCATGCACCAGAGTCTCCCAACCCCTGCAGAGTAGTTATTAAGATGGCTGATCCGTGGGCAGTTGCTACTGGGAGGGGCCTGATCAACCCCGGCTGGGTCGCCTGGGTGAGGGCGTCTGATGTTGTGAGACCCGCAACACCCGATGACCCCAGATCACATCACTGAGGATGCATCCCAGCGCATCTGGAAGATGTATATTTTTCACAGTGCAACTGACATTGAATCTTTGAATAGTTTCCCCAAAGAAACACAAAAATGTGTGTCTGAATACAATGTATTTTTTAGTATCTGCTACCTTGATCCCTTTGTGCTCTCCATCTTCTCTGTGACACAGCAGAGTTGGAGAGGAACAAATAGATTTTAATTTTAAAACGTTGGGACTTAAATGATAGGAACAATTTTCAGACACCCACACTCCAGACATAAAATAATTGTTGCAAGTATGTCAAGTGCAGACATTCCATGCAAATTACATGCATTTTTAATAACCCTCAACATTACAGCACAAATGATACAGACCTCTCATCTATAATTGTATTGGCTGTTTTGCCAACTGCGGCAAGCAGATCTTAGCGGCTGGATATCCTGTAATTTTTAACTAATGAACACCACTTATTTAAATCATGATTTGCAGTTTGTGAAACTTGAGAGGCACTGCAATTATAGTAAAGAAGGCATTAATCATGTTTTTAGATATTTTGCAATCTCATGCCGCAGAGACAACTGACAGAGTGCAGCACTGTTGCCACATTTTGACCCCCCCCCCCCCGCTGTGAAATCTCCTCATGGAGTGCCTACTTTGAAAAAGTTATCTTCCTCTCTCTGACAGTTTTGTGAGACCCTCTCTCTTTGCTCCCCTCTGTGGTTTATGCTGTTTCACCTATTACGCGCCACACTTTGTCCTGCCTCTCCCCTCTTATAGTTTTCTTCTCCCCCCCCCCCCCCCCCCCCCTGGTCCTCACCCCTCCACAATCTCATCTATTCATGTTCTCCAGAGATGCTGCCTGACCTGTCGAGTTACTCCAGCTCTTGGTGTTATTTATAGTGCAGCATAGCCTGCCGCAAACAATCGTCCTGTAAAAGGCGTTCCTACCTTCCTGTTGTTATGCTTCTCTCCGTAGATTTGGACCTTTCTCCTATTCTGACAGCTCTTCTACATTCACTAATATCCTCATGAGTAGTTGTTTCTCTTTTGATTCCATTTCTTCCAAGGCCTCAATCACAACACTTTCAAAGCTGGACTTGCTCAGAACAAGATCACTGGTCTTAATAATACTGCAATCAAAAATAATGTTGACTTGGATTTGTAGAGCGAGCTGGGTGTTTACCTTGTGTTTTTGGAGACATGCAGCTGTTTTCATGTGATGAAAATGGATGACCATTTTGTTCAAATAGAATAAAGTCAGCTCCAGTTCCACCAAATCTCAGGTAACCAGGTGACAGGGCTTTTGCTAAAGTGATTAGTTTCTGTGATCTAGATATGGAAACACACTGCATTATAAAAATAAAGAGGCATTTCCACTCCACCCGAAGTGATCGCAGGTCCACACCTACGTACATAGCATCAAAATAAAATACTGCGGTAGTTTAGTTTAGAGATACCGCATGGAGACAGGCCCGTTGGCCCACCGGGTCCATGCTGACTATTGAACACCCATTCACACTAGTTCATAAGTTTATAGGAGCAGAATTAGGCCATTCGGCCCATCACGTCTACTCTGCCATTCAAACATGGCTGATCTATCCTTCCCTCTCAATCCCCTTCTCCTGCCTTCTACCCATAACTATTTCTATGTTATCCCACTTTCTCATCCACTCCCTCGTGTGCGTCTCATCCACGCACACTAGGGGCAATTTGCAGAGGCCAATTAACCTACAAAGCCAAACGACTTTGGGAGGAGGGAGGAAACAAGAGCACCCGGAGGAAACCCACATGGTCACAGAGAGAATGTGCAAACTCCACACAGACGGCACCTGAGGTCAGGATAGAACCTGGGTCTCTGATGCTGGTAGTTATATTGTTCAACATTTGTGGGCCTTTTATTACTCCATGAATTCCAGTTACATAACAGGATTGAGTGTGGAGGGGGGTAGTGAAGAGTGGAGGGATTCCTTTTTTAAAGAAATGTGAAAAGCACACAACTAACTAGGACATAATTTAATGATTATCAACAAACACAGGTAGAGAACAAAGATGGCATGAGGATCGTGATACTATTTATATACTATGCAGTTTCTTTAGTCATATAAATTATTGATAACATAGCAACATGAAACTTTGGTTAACAGGGTTAGAAGAATAGAAGTGGGCAGGGACTCAAAAGGCGAAACAGTTTTATTTTGCTTGTTGGTTCTGCTTCTAAAGCATCATGGGATAATGTCTATATTGGTGTCATATACATGCAAATCAATGAGCAGTGAGGCAATTTGAATTTTAGTCAAAACATTGGGTTACTTAATAAATACCTACGAGAATTAAATGAACAAAAAAAATCTTTGTGTAGCATTAATCACGTCTTCCAAAGAGCCTTACGCCCAATGATATGGAGTGCTGAACAAGAGAAAGGCCTGAAGAAGGGTCTCGACCTGAAACATCACCTATTCCTTTTCTCCAGGGATGCTGCCTGACTTGCTGCATTACTCCAGCATTCTATTTCTATCTTCAGTGTAAACCAGCATCTGCAGTTCCTTCCTATACAAGGAAATGACCTGCTTATTATCACAATGCAAAACCTCATGAGCCACAATGAGAGGAACTCAGTGGGTCAGCTCACATCTGGGGATGCAATGGACAACATTTCAACTAATGGACAGAAAAGGGTATGGGACCATTCTCCAGACCGATTGGAGTGGGGCGGAGAACTCTGGAAAAAGAGGTGGGCCCATACAAAGCCTGGCAAGTGATACAGGTGGAGGTTACTTGGCAGAAGGGTGGAGTACATAAGTAAGATCTTTTATTTCCGACCATGAGGACTGTTTTTTCCCCACCTGTTAATGCAGTGCAGAAACAGGCCCTTCAGCCCTACTTGCCCACGGCAACGAACATGCCCCATCTACACTACTCCCACCTGCCTGCGTTTGGTCCATATCCCTCTAAATCTATCCAATCCATGTACCTGTCTAAATGCTTCCTAAATGTTACAATAGTATCTGCCTCAGCTATCTCCTCCAGCAGCTCGTTCCATACACCCACCACCCTGTGTGTAAAAAAGTGACCCCTCAGGTTCCGATTAAATCTTTTCCCCCTCACTTCAAAACTTTGTCCTCCAGTTCTCAATTCCCCTACTCTGGGCAAGAGACTCCACATTTCCCCTGATCTATTCCTAGGACCCTCAATAATGAAGAGTGCAATGATATCATGAAACATATTGGAATCCTTATAGTAGACAAAATGCTGGAGAAACTCAGCGGGTGAGGCAGCATCTATGGAGCGAAGGAATAAGTGACATTTCGGGTCGAGACCCTTCTTAAGTGATGTGGGGGTGGGGGGGGGGGAGGCGGGAAGAAGAAAGGAAGAGGCAGAGACAGTAGGCTGTGGGAGAGCTGGGAAGGGGAGGGGAAGGAGGGAGAAAGCAAGGACTACCTGTAATTGGAGGTCAATGTTCATACCGCTGGGGTGTAAACTACCCAAGTGAAATATGAGGTGCCGCTCCTGCAATTTCTGGTGGGACTCACTCTGGCCATGGAGGAGGCCCAGGGCAGAAAGGTCGGATTCGGAATGGGAGGGGGAGTTGAAATGCTGAGCCACCGGGAGATCAGGTGGTTAATGCGAACCGAGCGGAGGTGTTGGGCAAAGTGATCGCCAAACCTGCGCTTGGCCTCACCGATGTAGAGCAGTTGACACATAGAACAGCGGAACCTCTGCCTCACCTGGATAGACGGCTTGGGCCCTTGAATGGAGTCGAGGTGGGAGGTACAGCGACAAGTGTAGCATTTGCTGCGGTTGTAACGGAAAGTACCAGGGGAGGGGGTGGTTTGGGTGGCTAGGGACGAATTGACAAAGGAGTTATGGAGGGAGTGGTCTCTGCGGAAAGCCGAAAGGGGAGGAGATGGGAAGATGTGGCCAGTGGTGGGATCCTGTTGGAGGTGGCGAAAGTGTCAGAGGATTATTTGTTGTATGTGATGCCTGGTAGGGTAGAAGGTGAGGACAAGGGGGACTCTGTCCTTGTTACGAGTGGGGTGGATGGGGAGTGAGAACGGAGCAATGGGATATAGAGGAGACCCTGGTGAGAGCCTCATCAATAGTCGAAGAGGGAAATCCCCATTCCCTAAAGAATGAGGACATCACCGACGTCCTGGTTTGGAACACCTCATCCTGGGTGCAGATGTGGCGTAGACGGAGGAATTGGGAGTAGGGGATAGAGTCCTTACAAGAAGCAGGGTGGGAAGACGTGTAGTCCAGATAGCCATATCCTGGACCTCCTCCGTGGCCAGAGAGAGTCCCACCACAAATTGGAGGAGCAGCACCTCATATTTCACTTGGGTAGTTCAGCGATATGAACATTGACTTCTCCAATTTCAGGTAGTCCTTGCTCCCTCCCTCCTTCCCCGCTCTCCCACAGCCTACTGTCTCCGCCTCTTCCTTTCTTATTCCCCCCCATCAGTCTGAAGAAAGGTCTCGACCGGAAACGTCACCTATTCCTTCGCTCCACAGATGCTGCCTCACCCGCGGAGTTTCTCCAGCTTTTTGTCTACCTTCGATTTTTCCAGCATCTGCAGTTCTTTCTTAAACATTTCGTCGGAATCAAGTCAAGTCAAGTCAAGTTTATTCGTCACATAGTGTTGAAGAAGGAACTGCAGATGCTGGAGAATCGAGGGGTACACAAAAGGCTGGAGAAACTCAGCGGCTGCAGCAGCATCTAAGGAGCGAAGGAGATGGGCGACGTCACATTCGTCACACACTTCGTCAATCCTTACAGCATTAATGTAACAGGACACTTCCCTGTTTTTTATACAACAGGAAAAAGGAGAAATTAGATTGGCTTCCTCGGATAAAAATAGGGAAATCCAGAATAGATAAAAACGTATTTATGTGGAGGAAGAGAATGGAATGAAAGGTGAAACGTTGGTCTAAATTACAGATGCCTCTGTGCAATAGTGTACTCGCTTTCAATAAAAAATAAATATATATATATATATATATATATATATATATATATTGCAATAAGAAGAAATATATATATATACACACACGCGCACAGGCGCACACACACACACACATATATATATATATATATATAGCATTAGAAAGGTAAAAGTGCAAAAAAGAATGTCCCTTCCATACGTCAAATTTTGTTTCCTCGGCAACTCTTTGTTGGAATGGCAACATTAAAACGCAGCCGATACCTCCAATGCGCTGCAGAAACAGCAGTTGCAAGCAAAGATCTCCGCTATACGATATTTGGTTGCAAGCGTATGGAAAGCAGAAAGTAGAACATAATAAGCCGCAGGGGCAGAGAGAGGCGTAAAGAAACAGGTTTGTTTCTAAACTACTCAGCGAATACAGTTCCGGGGCTATTATTGTATAAATGAATCATGGGATCCGGACCAAGGGATTGCTGTACTAATCCCCTCGGAGGGTCCAGTCCAGGGGGGTCCGTATAACCCCCTCTGCGGGTGTGGTCCATGTGTAACCCCCTCTGTGGGTCTGGCTCATGGGGACTGTATAACGCCCCACCCAGCGAATGAGGACTGTTTAACCCTCTTGCTGGGTCCGGTCTGGTGGTTGTATAAACCTCTCGGAGGGTCCTGTCCCGGGGTGGGAGGGGAGGTTTGTATTCACCCCCTTGGCGGGACCGTTGTCAGGATTTGTGTAAACCAGTCTGACGCTGTAGTCTCGGC
This sequence comes from Okamejei kenojei, assembly GCA_035221665.1. Classification (NCBI taxonomy): domain Eukaryota; kingdom Metazoa; phylum Chordata; class Chondrichthyes; order Rajiformes; family Rajidae; genus Okamejei; species Okamejei kenojei. Next base: position 49,955,017 of record CM069131.1, on the reverse strand, counting down.
TTCAGCCAATGTTTCCCACGACCCCCGGCCACCTACCGGAGTAAATCCATGCCCTTTTGCCGGAGGAGAGAGGCGTCCAGAGCCACCGACAGGAACCGAGGGCTGACAGTGCGCAAGGAGCGGGCGAGCTCGGCTTTAACTTGCACCGACTCGGGCCGCGTTCCGGAGTCCGTGGCAAAGGCGAGGAAGCCGGCCGCCAGCACGTAACACCGCAGCCAGAGAAGCGGCGACAGCGGGGAGGCCATGCCCCGTCCTAGAGCCGCGACCGAGCGTCGGGGACCGGCCACTGGATGTGCCGAGTGAGCGCTCCGTCTCTTCCCCGTCCCCCCTTCTCTCTCCGCCTCTCGCCGTCTCGTCTCACTCCCTCTTCTCTCTCGCGTCTCTGGGCGCCTTCCGTCCCTTGCTCCCTCCTTCTCAGAACCTTTTTAAACTGTGAAATACCCAATCACGTTTCTATCCACACAGTGTGAGAGGCAGGCATATGTGAGGCGGAAGCGCGGCGCCACTTTCAGAAACTTCTTCAAAGTTTCAAATGAAGACCAAGTTCTGTCAGGCGGGTGGGAGAGTCGGTGCAGTCCGTGTAAGTTCTTCGCTGTCTCTTTCTCCACCCACGGATCTGTTGTCACCTGATTATCGAGGCAAAAAGCCAGCAGTGACACCGACTTTCTGGACTTTGGTAAATGACTCACTAATTGAAAGATACAGCATGAAAGCGGGCACTGGGTCCACGCCGACTACCAATCACCCGTTCACACTCGGGTGACCCGAAACATCACCCATCCTTTCTCTCCAGAGATGCTGCCTGACCCGCTGAGTTACTCCAGCACTTTGTGTCTATCTTCCGCACAAAACCAGCATCTGCAGTTCCTTCCTACACACCCGTTCACACCAGTTTGCATATCTTTCATTCATTGTTCTTTATCTCTCCACATCACTGTCTATATCTCTCGTTTCCCTGATCCCTGACCAGTCTGAAGAAGGGTCTCGACCCGAAACGTCGCCTATCTCCTTCGCCTCTTAGATGCTGCTGCACCCGCTGAGTTTCTCCAGCTTTTTGTGTAACCCCCCACACCAGTTCTATGTTATCCCACGTTCTCATCCACTCCTTACACACCCGGGGCAATTTACAGAAGGCGATTCACTACAGCCTGCGTGGCCTTTGAGATATGGGAGGGAACCGGAGCACCGGGAGGAAACCCACGCGGTCACAGGGAGAACATGCAAACTCAACACAGACAGTCTCCGAGGTCAGATTGGAAGCCGGGTCCAGACTCCAAGGCGGCGGATTAGTAAATCTCCCTCCACAGACACTGCATGCGACCCCCCCCCCCCCCCTCACCCCACCTGATTTCCTCCAGCAGTTTTGGAGGCACAAGGAACCGCAGGTGCTGGAATCCTGAGAAAAATACAAAGTGCTGGAGGAACTTAGCTGGTCAAGCAGCATCGATGGAGAGAGTAGACAGAAGTTTCAGGTCGGGACTTCAGTCCTGGAGAAGGGTTCTGACCCGAAATGGCGCTTGTCCATTCCCTCCACAGATGCTGCCTGGCCCGCTGAGTTTCAGGGAGCATTTGAAACAAACAATAATAGTGCAAAGACAAAAAAAAAATGCCCCAAGTCCATGTAGTTCGGAGCTTAATTAGAGATTGTAGTGTTTAATGGGTTAATAGTTGTTGGGAAGTTTTCGAGGCTGTTTGTTCAGCCTGAGTAAAGGCAGTTCCTCTGGCTGTTTGATCGCCCTGATTCTGACAGCAGTGGAGGCAGTTTTCCCTGGATGTTTTGGAGAAGCTGGTATCCAACGCATTACTTCACGAGTCTCACTGTATTGCAGTTTTACCGTGAAGGGCAACCATCGAGGCTACGTTGCTTATTGTTGGCCAGGAACGTTTCCGAGTTACGAATGAACAACATCTGATTAGCAAAAAACAAATTAACGCTACTTTTAAAAGGCGTTTATCAAATCTCCTTAGCCGTTGCTTATATAGACCATTGAACAATTCATATTTCTGTACCACCATGCGAGGCTCCTATCACTTACCCACACAATGATACTTTGTTGTAATAAAATAAGTATATAGATAAATTGGTGGAATTACACTTGGTACCAGTGACAGTAGCCAATTAACCTTAAATCACACACCACCAAAAAGCAGGAGACGTGGATTTAATGAGTGGGGAAAAATTAATAGTAGCTCGAGGGGCAACTTTTTCAAACGGGGTGGTGAGTATAAGGAACAAGCTGCCAGAGGAAGCACTTGAGGAAAGTGCTATAACTACATTTTAAAGACATTTGGCCAGATACGTGGATAGGAAAGGTTTAGAGGGATACGAGGCAAGCGCGGGCAGTTGAGAATAGGGTAGGGCATTTAGGTCGGCATGGGCAAGTCGGGCCGTAGGGCGAGTGAGTTCGGCTTTAACTTGCACCGACACGGGCCGCCGCCCAGCGTCCGGTGCAAAGAAAGTTGCAGAGCCCGGCCGCCAAGGCTCAGCCGGGTTGCAGCGGCTTATGGTCTGTCTCAGACCCTGGACCCGGCGCCGGCTGCCAGGTGAGCGCTCCCTCTCTCTCCACCTCCACCCCGTCCTTTCTTCCGAAGATAGACACAAAATGCTGGAGTAACTCAGCGGGACAGGCAGCATCTCAGGAGAGAAGGAATGGGTAACGTTTCGGGTCGAGACCCTTCCTTAGTCCTTTCTTCCAGCGGATCTCTTCCCCGGCTCGCTGCAGCTCTCCTTGACTTGCACTGCCCCCTTTCGGCGGCTCTGTTGCATTCTCCCCGTCGCTCTCTGAGCCTTTGTATAAACTGTGGAAGATCCAGTTTCAATCCACAGTGAAGGGACTCACAATTCCCAGGTGGGAGCTCAGCTCCGCTTCCAAAAACGCTTTCCCCGTTTCCTTATCCTCCTCCGGGTCTGTTATCTCCTAATTATTGTGGCGAAAGCTCGCTCTTCAATGTTCCGAGACTGGAAACAAGGACTAAGACAAGTCAGTCGCTTGGCCGGCTGTGCTCTTTCTTGCGTGATGTTCCCACATAAATGTCACATCGTGATCAAAGTGTAGAAGGTAGTCAAACTCAAGTCTTTTGTATGGTTGAGAGACTTGGACGCTCTACAGGAAACACATCAAATAGCTTAATTGTTTCCATATGAGATCTAAAGTCACCCATGGGCATCAAATGACGGGAACAAACATTGGGACATAATTTGGGACAGGGGGGCCGTATTTCTGGAGGCACAGTTGGGCTGGATAAGACACATAATCCGTGCTGGCAACTTTCGTATACCTGCTCTTTTACCGGATTCTTGATTGGTGCCACTGGAATTAGAGGCATCCAAGGAAGACTCCAGGAGACAGCCTCAGACACAGTGGCATTCCTGCAAGGGAGCTGCAAAGCATAGCAGCCAGGCCAGAACTGTCCGCTATGCTTTGATCAAAAGGATCGCTATCAACTTTGAAGTAAGCCAACATGACCAAGTCACGAGAGCCCGAGAACACTGGAAGGCCTCAGCAAGGACACCACGGCGATTTTACCTTGTCCCCACTGTATGCCTCCAGGTCTAGTTACCAACAAGAACTGCACCACTGACATCTAACTCGATGGTCAACAGATGACTGTGGCAAAACGCCAACAGCAACACTAACTCTCTGTGCTCCAATGAATGACTAATTGATGCGGTTTCCAGCAGCCCAGGACGAAAGAACATCACAATCCTTTGCACGCATTTGACAAACGGAAGGAAAAAAAATCAGTTGCCTAACCCAGATCGAGAAACGACAGCAATGAATTTCATTTTGAAAGTACCTGGCAAAAGTAGATTGTGGAAAGGTAGAGGAAATAATTTAGGATGATATCATAAAGCATTGTCTCTCTGAATACAGTTTTGGAGAACTGAGAAAAGGGCTGCAAAACAGATTGCCTTAGGAATATTGCACTGCAGCGTTAACTGGGGATTTCCAAGTCCCCAATTAATAATTACTCTGACATGCCAACAACAAACAAAACTTGAAGATACAAATTAGTTAAAGAATATTAAAATTACTTAAAAAAAATCTACTAAATATCAATGAGCATAGGTTGAAACGAGTAGGTTGATACACTTTTATTCTTGTATAGTATCCAGACCACTGAATTATTCATATTTTAGTATTGGAACCCATTCACCCCACAAGTCTGTCAGTTCTTCAATAATTTCGTCAATTCCTTTCCCGACACACCTCCCTGTGATCCATTGCTTCTCGTATCTATTATGTCAATCATTCACCCACCATTCACCATTACTCCGAATTACTTACGGTCGCCAATAGGCTTGCGATATTCATGTTCCCGGCTGCAGGAATAATCTCTTACTACACAGTATTGTGGGACTTGCATTTATACGTTTGGTGCAAGTCTGTGGAAACTTATTTGATTATTTACTGTATAACTATGGAGTTATTTTGCACAGTGATGAAAAGCAGGTCCTGGAAAGGCAAGATGGGTTGGATGGGCAGGCGTTTTATTGTCATATGTCCCAGATAGAATAATGAGATTCTTACTTGCTGCAGCACAACATAATATACTAGACTAAGTGGGACCCGTTGGGTCCCAGCATCACACAGGAGGACTGGTTCCCCAACACAATATTCCACCTCTCTACCAATTCCAATATTGGTGGCCAGTGGGGGCTTTCTGGAGCACTAGTATGGGTGTTGTGGGATGAAGGGACTGGTTTCCAGAGGGCTAGTATGGACATTGTGGGCCGAATGGATTCTTGGGCTGGCAGCTCAATCACTCAGGCCTGTTGTGCTGGCAGCTCACTCACTCACGGCTGGTGGGCTGGCAGTTGACTCAAGGCTATTCCTTGAAATTCCATTTCAAGCAGGGTGCAAGCCCACTAAAGACAGCGAGTCGTGATCTCCCCTCCTCCATCTTGCAGAGACTGAGCCACACCCACACTTCTGGGTTTTATAGTCCCTCCCCCCTCCCACCAGAAGGGCGCGTGGCCTTCATGGCGGGATTGACAGGAGAGAGATTCTCAACATATTTTAAACACTAATAACTCTTTTATTTTTCATACATGGGTGGAGGGGGACTGAGTAATATGGCAAAAATCATACGTAGCGTTTTTTCTAAAATCAATATAAAGCGCAAACAGGAAATAGTCAAGATTAGACTTTTAATTATATAGAAGGCAAGGCAACTTTAATTAGGCAAGGCAACTTTAGTTAGGCAAGGCAACTTTAGTTAGGCAAGGCAACTTTAGTTAGGCAAGGCAACTTTAGTTAGGTAAGGCAACTTTAGTTAGGCAAGGCAACTTCAGTTAGGCAAGGCAACTTCAGTTAGGCAACGCAGCTTTAGCATTTCCAAACCAAAGGCGACACAGCTTTAGCATTTCATAACCAAAGGCAACACAGCTTTAGCATTTCCAATCCAAAGGCAACACAGCTTTAGCATTTTCAAACTATATTTTCTAACCACATTAAGGGCACAGACAGGTCAGTAAAACCACACACAGTTTAGTAGACATGTGTTCAGTGTTATTCACAGCTGAGAGACATGACCCTCTCACACCCCCATCTTGCAGAGACTGACTGAAGCATTCAACACTTCTGGGTTTTATAGTCCCTCCGGAAGAGGCGTGGCCTTCAGGAGAAAAAATCTCAACATTTTTTAAAACACTAATAACTCTTTTATTTTTCATCGATGGGAAAAATCCTCTTGTCCTGCACAGCGGAGGGGGACTCTGAGTAAGATGGCCAAAAATCACAATCAAAAATGGCAGCATTTAAAAAAAAAAATCAATATACAGAACAACAGGAAGTGGTCAAGATCAGACTTTTAGTAATATAGATAAACATACTATATTGTAAACAAAACGAGAGAAAAAGTTCAGTGTGTAAAATACATATATACCTACACACACACACACACACTCAAAAAACAAACAATAGTAGTGCAATAATAATGTCCATTGTAGTTCAGAGCTTATTTGAGGTTGTGGTGTTTAATAGCCTGATAGCTGCAGGGAAGAAGCTGTTCCTGGGGTGCCCGTGGACCGCACGTAGTCCCTCTCGAACACACCCGGGCACGGACGTAACCCCAGAAAAGGGGCAGGCAGCCGGCTCAGGCAGAGCACTCTTTTTTTTTTTAAGAATCAAAAATATTTGTTCAAATATTGAAATATATACAGTATATAAAACAAAACAGAACCCACCACCAAAATATAGGACAAGCTATTATACAACTGTTACAATCCTTGTCAAGGATGCATTCAGCCCCCCAGCGGTCCCGGAATTCCCCCAGGGCGCCCGTGGACAGCACCTAGTTCCTCTCTAACACTACCCAGGCACGGACGTAACCCCGGAAAAGGGGAAGGCAGCAGGCTCGGGCAGAGTCCTCTTCCATCTGGCGCCGTAACTCGTTGAGGGCCAGCTTGGCCAGTCCTGGTAACCAACTTTCTTTGGAATCAAAAATATTTATTCAAATATTAAAATAATATATACAGTACAGTAAAAAAACAGAACCCACCACAATAATACGACAAACTGTAAACTATTATACAACTATTTGACAAACCTTGTCAATTATACATTCAGTGGCAGGCTGTGCCCAGCGGTCCTGGAAATAGACAATAGACAATAGGTGCAGGAGTAGGCCATTCGGCCTTTCGATTCAATGTGATCATGGCTGATCATCCCCAATCAGTACCCCGTTCCTGCCTTCTCCCCATATTCCCTGACCCTATTTTTGAGAGCCCTATCTAGCTCCCTCTTGAAAGCATCCGGAAAATCCCCCAGGACACCCGTGGACAGTGTTTAGTCCCTCTCTAACACCTCCAGGGCTCGGACGTAACCCCGGAAAAAGTGGCAGGCAGCCGGCCCGGGCAGATTGTTAACCAGCTTGGAGGGGATGATGGTATTGAACGCTGAGCTGTAGTCTATAAACAACAGCCTGGCATAAGTGTTTTTATTGTCCAAGTGGTCCAGTGCGGAGTGGGGAAGCCAGAGAGATCACATCCTCCGTTGACCTGTTGTTATGGTAGGCAAACCGTAATGGGTCGAGGTTCTTGTTTTGGTAGGAGTTAATATGCACCATAACCAACCTCTCAAAGCACTTCATCACAGATGTTAGTGCCACTGTTCAATAGTCATTGAGGCACGTCACCTTACTCTTCTTGAGCTCGGTATTATTGATCCCCTCTTAAAGCAGGTGGAAACCTCAGACCTTAGTAATGAGGTTGACAATGTCTGCAAAAACTTCAGCCAGTTGGGCTGCACAGATTTTGAGAACTCGACCGCGTATACCATCAGGTCCAGGCGCTTTCCGAGGGATCACCCCCCCCCCCCCCCAAAGGATCTTCTGACGTCTGTGACTATGACTGTAATACCACCAGGGCATTTGGGGGCTCGGGGAGGCGCATCAGTGTTCTCCCTATCAAAGCGTGTGTAGAACGCATTGAGCTCGTCAGGGAGTGATGCTTAACTGTCGCTTGAGCTGCCTCCTGGTTTCGCCTTGTTGGAGGTGATGGCATTCAAACCCTGCCACAGTTGACGAACATCCACCCCATCCTCCAACTTTGAGCGGAAGACCCTTTTGATGACCTTGTCAAGGTCGTATCTGGACTTCTTATAGACCTCTGCGCCACCAGACCGGAATGCACAGGATCTGGTCCTCAGAAGAATGTGGATCTCCCGGTTCATCCAAGGCTTCTGGTTACGAAACACTCGGAAGGTTTTTGAAGTGGTACGAGTGGGTGTACCCAGACGTGGCGTCGAACGACGAGAAGCTGAAGCAAAGAAGTGAAAGCTAAATAACCGAATAGAAACGGCAAATAACGGAAAGCGTATGAAGCTGAAACGCCAACTAACCAAGTGGGTGGGACACCTAAAAGCCAACTAACTGAAAGGCTGTGTCGCCTAAATGCAAACTCACCTAATGGCCGCTCTGTCGAAACGCCACCTACCCGAAAGGCTGCGTCGCCTACAAGCCAACGAACCGAATGCCATTCAACAGAAAAGTCAAATAATGGACATGATGTTGCCGGGGCTCGGGACTTGTCAGCGATTGGTCCAGACCCCCGCGTCCATTACATCACTGGCCGGTGGAGACGGGAGGATGGGGGTCATTTCCCCACACAAGCCATAGGTGACTGGGCACTCTGAACCCAAGCACCATGTTGTAAGTGGCCGAATGTGCGCATCCCTTGGGACAGCCCCCACTCTCCCACGGCCATGGCCACCCTTTCGGGTAGGTGGCATTTCAGCAGAGAGGCCATTCGGTTTGTTTGTTTTTAGGCGACGCAGTCTTTCGGCTAGTTATCTTTAAGGCATCCCGCCCTTTCGGTCAGTTGCCGTTTCGGCTTCGCTTCCATTCGGTTATTTGGCTTCCGCTTCTTTGCTTCGGCTTCTCGTCCTTCGATGCCACGTCCGCACACGGCGAATGGGAACTTCATACAGGGCAACATGTGGGAACATTGGGAAGAATGCAAAATAAAGGAGCAGTTTGTTGTATGCGCAGTAAAATACATGAGATGAGATGTTGAGGGCAACAAGGATTAGGGTGGAAGGTGAATCTTTGTGCTCCACTGGAGAATGGATTTCATTTGAGTTTTTTTGAACGGATGAAGCTACCACAAAAGCAATGTTGACTAATCTATTGCCATAATTTCCATTTTCCCATTTCCTTTAATTTACTTCATCATTTCTGAAAGTTGGTTCATATCTTCATTGATGAAGTTAAATTAATTTTGCTTTACCTTCTGTGCATGTAAAAATGCATTCGTCCTCCCAGTAAATAGGAAGACATGAGAAAATGTAGGTGCTAGAATCTCAAGCAAAGGACAGTGCTGGAGAAACTGAAGTGGGTCAGGCAGCATTTGTGGAGGGAATATCTGAAGAAGGGTCCCGACCCAAAACGTCGCTTGTTCATTCCATCCTCAGATGCTGCCTGACCCACTAAGGTTCCTTCAGCGCTCTTTTTTTGCAGTAAATAGGAAGGCTGCTTGAACCGTTGAACCAGATATGTTGGAACATGACACCTCTGTCTAAGTACACTTGATTGCAGATTCATCCGTTTTAATATTGCATCACGTGTACTTTCTCCCTTGGTACCACATTCCCCAAGACAACTCACAAAGAGCAAGAATAGAAAAGTATAATATTTTATTCCTCTGGCTTATATGTACATATATGTACATTTATAGAAAGGGTATACATGCCACAATTTTCTAGCTACCTCAACAGTCTTTCTACACTAACTATATACATTGTAGTTTACTGAGATGGTTGATGTGCACTCAGACAACCATTCTACCATGTCTCGCAATGTAATAACATAACTTAAACCCCAACTAAGTTCTATAACATGTTGCAGTTATAATCATGTACAGTACAGACTGTATTTTTGTTGCCAAGTTGTTGCAGACTGGTAATGTGATGGCAAGGCCCACAAGATATTTATCTTACAGCATGTCAGTGGGCAGTCTCACTAGCTCTTCAACTTCTTCGAGTAGAGCTTCGGCTTTTTCATTTAGCAGCATCTATAAACAAGAACAAAGAGTAACATTAAAAATAAGAGCATAAAAAGCTGGATACATGGGCCTGTTGTATTTTGTAAAGAGATAGCGTCAGACTTGGTGTTTGCCATGCGCTTTTTACACCACATAGTGGTGACTCGTGACAGTTCTTGATGATCTTCATTCTTACCTCATACAGTGTGGAAATGATGGTGACTGGCTATTTTGTAATTGCACTTACACAATCTGACAGATGTAACTGGAAGTACAAAAGCTACAATTCAGAAAATCTTGTGTGTGAATGAGTTGTGCATGGAAGCAAATTTGAAAAAAAATCATTTGGGATGAAAGTCAAATTGGAGGGTAGTCAAGAGCACAATGTTGTTGGTGACTGGGGTCGCATATAGATGAAACAATGTAAGGATGGCAGACGTCTTTTCCTAATTAATTAATTGCATTATACATTTACAGGATTTCGGCATTGCTGGCAAGACCGGATTCATAGATTTAAACAGCAAGGGAACTTCCCAAGGCCATGCCAACCATCATGTCTATCCACGCTAATGCTATTTATCTATGTTTGGTCCATATCCCTGTAAAACTTTCCTATCTATGTGTCTGTTCAAATGTATTTTAAACTTTATAATTGAATCTGCCACCTCCTCTGGCAGCTCATTCTGTATACCTGCCACGTTCTGCATGGGAAAAATTTGCCTATCTACTCCATTTACATTTTTCCTCTCTCAACTTGTGACTTCAAGTTTTAGATCATCTCCCTGGTTAAGAAAATATACCCTATGCCTTTCAATTTTATAAAATCCTTACTGTCACTCCTCAGCCTCTTTTATTTCAGGGAAAACAGTCCCAGCCTGTCTAATCGCTCCATTTAACTCAAGCCCTCTGCTCCAGGCAATATTCCTGTATATATTTTATGCACCATATTCAACTGAATCATATTCTTCCTATAGTGTAGCAATCAGAACCAATCGCAATACTCCAAGTGCAGCCTAACCAATATATATTATACACAACAGTGAACAGTCCCAACTCCTATTATCAATGCCCTAGCTGAAGAAGGCAAGTGTAGCATATCTCCGCCTGTGTCATCACTTTCAAGGAACTATGTAGAAACAAAGAACTGCAGATGCTGGTTAATACACAAAAGGACACAAAGGTCAGCGGGTCAGGCAGCATCTCTGAAGAACTAAGTACTTATACCCCAAAGGTCTTGCATGTTCAAAAACACACCCCAAGCTCCAACATTTGCTGTACTTGTCCTGGCCTGGTTTAACATCCCAAAAAGGATCACTTCATACTTGTCTGAGTTACTTTCCATCAACCATTCCCCTGCCCACTTTCCCAGTTGGTCTAGATCTTGTTGTAATCTTAAACAACCACCTTCACTGTCCACTATACTACCAACCTTGATGGTATAGTCATGCCACCTACATTCATGCCACCTACATTCTAATCCAAATCATTAACATATATAATGAAAAATAAAGGATCCAGCATCAATCTCTGTGGCACACTACCGTTACAGGTCTCCAATGTGAAAAGCAAGCCTCCACTACTATCCTGTGCCTCGTACCACCAAGCCAATTTTGTATCCAATTTGTTATCTCACCCGTGATCTCATGTATTCTAACCTTGCGGACCAGCCTATTGTGCAAGAACCTGCCAAAGATCATGCTATAAGATAGACACAACAAGCTGGAGTAACTCAGCGGGACAGGCAGCATATCTGAAGAGAAGGAATGGGTGACTGAAGAAGGGTCTCAACCCAAAACATCACCCATTCCTTCTCTCCAGAGATGCTGCCTGTCCCGCTGAGTTACTCCAGCTTTTTGTGTCTGTCTTCGGTTTAAACAAGCATCTGCAGTTCCTTCTTACACAAAGATCTTGCTTTAGTCCATCTCAACAACATCCATACCCCTGCCTTTGTCAATCCTCTTTGTACCCTTCCCAAAAAAAAGCTCAATTAAATTTGTGAGACATGATCTCCCACAAGCAAAGCCATGCTGACTATCCCTAATCGGTCATTCCTTCTAAAAAATCAATTAGATCCTGTCCCACAGAAACTCTTCCAGTAACATTTTCAAACACTGATGCAAGTTCACGGGCAGTAGTTCCCAACTTGTCCTCATAAGACTTCTTAAATATCTTCCAAGGATACCTCAATACCCCCTTTTGCCCTCCTAATTTCCTTAAGTGTACTCCTACATCCCATATACTCAAGGGACTTGCTTCATCTCAGTTGCTGTGGTTCCCCAATCCTGCCATCCTTGCCCTTCACTCTAACAGAAACATGCTGGCCCTGAACTCTATCCACTTAAAACCCTCCCATTTACCATATATTACACATTCCTAATTTTCTCAGGGTGATGGACTGCCTTCTTGAGCCATTTTAGTCTTTCTGGTGGAGACATTGCCGCTGTGCTGTTGGGTAGGAAGGTCCAAGATTTAGATCCAATAACAATGATAAATGAGCAAAGGAGGTGGTCTTTGTATTTATTTTGCAGAAATTTATGATTTTCATGGCTATCTTTTTTGGCACATATTCATTACAGTTTTTTGAGTTATTGATTTAAGTAACTGAATTTAAATTCCCCATCCACCATGTTGGATTTGAACTCATCTTTCTGAATTTTGTCCAGTCTGGATACAAATCCAGGAACATAACCATTATTTTATCCCACCTCACATACTCATTTTATACAATATTTTATTATAGTAAGATTTTATGATCAACATACATCTGCAGCCTGCAGCTAAAGCTCACGTTGATTTAATAATATGTATAAATCAGCTGCTGTATGCAAGTAATGGTCACCTTCATCTTTGAGAACCAGGTGCAGGAAATGAAATTATTTAATTTCATGGTTACTCATTTCTGGGAAGAAGAAAGAAATTGGAAATAACAATTCCACTTGCAACACTGTCCTACATAAACAGAAATAGCCTGTGTCTAAATGTGAGCAACTGGCGACTTATAACCTAAACACATCAATAAGAGAGAGCTGTGTCCACATAGCTTATAGAATAGTACAGGCCCTTCGGCTCACCATGTTTGTGCCAAACATGTTGCCAAGACCACAACTTATCTACCTGCACATAACCTGTATCCCCCCCAATTCCCTGAATATCCATATGACTTTCCAAAAGTCTTTTAAAAGCCACTAACATATCTGCTTTAACCACCACTCTGGCAGCGCATTCCAGGCATTCACCATATCTGTGTAAAAATACTTACATGTCTTACAACTCATTTACTAAATCATCACAAGTATTTCAAAAACGATGTTGCAAATCAATTTGCTTTATAACTCATGAAATGAAGAATAACTGCAATATGGAAAATAACAGGAATATATAAAACCATGATGCAAAGCAAACTTGACCTCATCTGCTGAATAATTAGCAGTCTTATTCTTAAACCGACCCTACTGATTTACATCATCATTGTAGTCTAAACAATGTTTAAGCCAGGAGTTAAAACAGAACAAGTTGTAACCTATGACGAAGTCAGGCGGCATTTTTGGAAAGAAAAACATGGATACATAGACAATAGGTCATTCGGCCCTTTGAGCCAGCACCGCCATTCAATATGATCATGGCTGATCATCCACAATCAGTATCCAGTTCCTGCCATCTCCCTATACCCCTTGCTTCAGCTAGCCCTAAGAGCTCTATCTAACACTCTTTTGAATGCATCCAGTGAATCGGCCTCCACTGTCTTCTGAGGCAGCAAATTGCATAAATTCACAACTCTCTGGATGAAAATGTTTTTCCTCATCTCAGTTCTAAATGGCCTACCCCTTATTTTTAACTGTGGCCCCTGGTTCTGGACACCCCCAACCAGTGGCGGACTGGGTCTAAAAATATTGGTTGCCAGGAGACAAAGGGGGCCAACTTCATCAGGGGCCCACTTGCCATCGGGCAAGCTGACACCCTGGCCAGTCCAACACTGCCCCCAACAGAGAGAACATGTTTCCTGCATCTAGTGTGTCCAATCCCTTAATAATTTTATATGTTTCTATAAGATCCCCTCTCATCCTTCTAAATCCCAGTGAATACAAGCCCAATCGCTCCATTCTTTCATCATATGACAGTCCTGCCATCCCTGGAATTAACCTCGTGAACCGAAGCTGCACGCCCTCAATAGCAAGAATGTCCTTCTCAAATTTGGAGACTAAAACTGCACACAATACTCCAGGTGTGGTCTCACCAGGGCCCTGTACAACTGCAGAAGGACCTCTTGGCTCCTATACTCAACTCCTCTCGTTATGAAGGCCAACATGCCAATAAACTTACTTCACCGCCTTTTGTACCTGCATGCTTATTTTCAGTGACTGATGTACATGGACTCATTGTACTTCCCCTTTTTCCTAACCTGACACCATTCAGATAATAATCTGCCTTCCCGTTCTTGCCACCAAATAACCTAACCTCACCTCACATTTATCCACATTATACTACATCTACAATGCATCCGCCCACTCACCCAACCAGTCTAACTCACCCTGCATCCTCATGGCATCCTCTTCACAGTTCACACTGCCACCCAGCTTCGTGTCATCTGCAAATTTGCTAATGTTCCTTTAAATTCCTTCATCTAAATCATTAATGTATATTGTAAATAGCTGTAGTCCCAGCACCGAGCCTTGCGGCACCCCACTAGTCACTGCCTGCCATTCTGAAAGGGACCCGTTAATCCCTCTTTATTTCCTCCCTGCCAACCAATTTTCTATCCATGTCAACACTCTACCCCTAATAACATGTGCTCTAATTTTGCCCACTAATCTCCTGTGTGGGCCCTTATCAAAGGCTTTCTAAAAGTTAAGGTGTGCAACATCCACTGGCTCTCCCTTGTCCATTTTACTTGTTACATCCTCAAAAATCTCCAGAAGATTAGTCAAGCATGATTTCCCCAAAGTAAGTCCAAGCTGACTTGGACCGATCCTGTTACTACTATCTAAATGCGCCGCTATTACATCTTTAATAATCGACTCCAGCATCTTCCCCACCACCGATGTCAGGCTAACTGGCAGAGATGCCAAGTGTCCCGGATTCGCCGTATTTTGTCCCGGCGAAATAACCTTTTTACGGTGTTCCGGCAGCCAAACATGCTGTTACGGAACACCGCCGCGCCGGTGTTCCTCCCGTGGTGAACGCCGGCGCCATGTGCCCCCGGTTTGCCAGCCCGGCAGCTCGCAGCCACGCCCGGCCCAGAGCCCGGGCGGCGCTGGCCCGCGCGATCAGCGGCACTTTCTTGCCGCCAGCCGGCCGCTCGCGGCAGCCCCATCACCGGGCCTCCCCCCCCCCCCCCCCCCCCCCCCCACCCAGTGCGCAGGCGCAGACCCGCCGGCAACCTTGCCAAGTGCGCATGTGCCGCACCCGCCCGCCGGCAGCCCGCTGATCTGCACCAGTGCGCAGGCGCATAGCCGCCGGCAACAACCCCAAGTGAGTATGTTACGGAGAGAAATGCATTTAACCCCATTTGTTACAGACAAATGGGTTGAATGTTACTGTGAACTAAATTTAGGGTTGGCATCTCTGAACTGGTCTATAATTCCCTGCGTTCTCTCTCCCTCTCTATCCTTTCTTAAAAAGTAGCATAACATTAGCAACCCTCCAATCCACTGGAACTGATCCGGAATCTATAAAACACTGGAAAATGATCACCAATGCATCCACGATTTCTAGAGCCACCTCCTTGAGTACCCTGGGATGCAGACCATCAGGCACTGGGGATTTATCGGCCTTCAGTCCCATCAGTCTACCCAACATAATTTCCTGACTAATGTGAATTTCTTTCAGTTCCTTCATTACCCTAGATCCTCTGTCCCTAGTACATCCGGGAGATTGTTTGTGTCTACTTTAGTTTCAGGTTCAAGAGTTTGGCGAAGGATTTTGTCCCAAAACATTAACTGGTTTTCTTTCCACAGATGCTGCCTGACCCACCGAGCATTTCCAGCATTTCCCGTTTTATTTCAGGCTTCCAACACTGCAGTTTTTTAAATTTCCACATAAAGTCAGTAAATGGTACTTACCTTAGCAGAGGAAACAATTTGAATAGCCTGACGTCTGGACAGGTGCTCAATTGTTTTGACCAACATCTCAGGAATTGCATTAGCCAGATAAGATAAAGATCTATAGCCAGCATTGTATAACTGTCGAGCACGAGCCTAAAACCAAAACAGTACACACAGAGCCTTAAACATTGTTCACACATTGGTAAAACTGAATGCCTATCAGAAATGCACTGAAGTTCACAAAGGAATGTCACATTTTGTCATGAATACAAACTTGCAGACGAACAACTAAAAAAGTTCAAATTTTCAAATGTCGGAAAAAGTCAAATTAATATCTGGAAAAGATAAATCAATGTTTTCGGTGCAACACAATTGAAACTTTGTAAAACTATCAGAGTCCACAGAAGTGTGTTGATTTGAAATAATATTTTGTTTTTGATTTTATTATTCCAATTCAGCTAACCTCCCCCCCCCCCCCCATTTCAGGGCACCATAATGTTTGGGATACAGCAATGTCATGTAAATGAAAGTAGTCATGTTTAGTATTTTGTTGCATATCCTTTGCAGGCAATGACTGCTTGAAGTCTGCAATTTATGGACATTTCACCAGTTGCAGCCATCTTCAACATGCTTGTTTTGGGAGCTAGTCCCCTTCTGTTTTCTCTTCAGCATATAAAAGGCATGCTCAATTGGGTTCAGATCGGGTGACTGACCTGGCCACTCAAGAATTGACCATTTTTTTAGCTTTGAAAAACTCCTTTGTTGCTTTAGCAGTATGTTTGGAATCATTGTCTTGCTGTAGAATGAACTGCAGGCCAATGAGTTTGGATGCACTTGAGCAGATAGGATGTGTCAAAACACTTCAGAATTCATTATGCTACCACCATCAGCAGTTGTATCATCAATGAAGATAAGTGAGCCAGTACCTTCAGCAGCCATACATGCCCAGGCTATAACACCCCCACCATTGTGTTTCACATATGAGTTGGTATGCTTTGGATCTTGGGCAGTTCCTTCTCTCCTCCATACTTTGCTCTTGCCATCACTCTGATATAAGTTAATCTTCGTCTCATCTGTCCACAAGATCTTTATCCAGAACTGTGGTTGTTCTTTTAAGTACTTGGCAAACTGTAACCTGGCCATCCTATTTATGCGGCTAAACAGTGATTTGCATCTTGCAGTGTAGCCTCTGTATTTCTGTTCATGAAGTCTTCTGCAGACAGAGGTCATTGACAAATCCACACCTGACTCCTGAAGAGTGTCTCTGATCTGTTGGACGTGTGTGTGTGGGTTTTTCTTTATTATAGAGAAAATTCTTCTGTCATCAGCTGTGGAGGTCTTCCTTGGCCTGCCAGTCTCTTTGCGATTAGTAAGCTCACCAGTGCTCTCTTTCTTCTTAATGATGTTCCAAACAGTTGATTTTGGTAAGCCTATGGTTTGGCTGATATCTCTACAGTTTTATTCTTGTTTCTCAGTCTCATAATGGCTTATTTGACTTTCATTGGCATAACTTTGGTCCTCATGTTGATAAACAGCAATAAAAGTTTCCAAAGGTGATGGAAAGACTATGTGCTGAGAGCTCTCTTATACCTGCATTAAGGACGCAATTAAACACACCTGAGCAATTACAAATGCCTGTGAAGCCATGTGTCCCAAACATTATGGTGCCCTGAAATGGGGGGACTATGTATAAACACAGCTGTAATTTCTACATGGTGAAACAAAAATGTATAAAAATGGCCTTTAATAAAATCTGACAATGTGCACTTTAACCCCATGTGATTTTTTCTATGATAAATTGTGGAGTACAGAGGCAAATAAATAAATGATGGGTCTTTACCATACATTATGGAGGGCACTGTATGTTCCTAACCCTCACACTGGCTTCACCTGCATACCTGGTCCACAACTCAGACCCTGGTTAACACTGGGTAAACAGCTTGGGTCGCACACTCCACTTTCACGCTGGACTCCCGGCTGACGATCCAGACTAATGGCATATTATCAGATTTTTACTGTACATCACCATATGTAGATAAGTTAATTTGTCATAGGAGCAGAAGTAAGCCATTTGGCCCATCAAGTCTACTCCACCTTTCAATCATGGCTGATCTTCTCAACCCCATTCTCCTGCCTTTTCCCTCCATAACCCTTGGCATCCTTTCTAATCAAGATTCTGTCAATGTCGATCATTTTTGAAAGTCAGACAAGCCTCTGGCTGATTATACACACACATGTTTTTTAAAGCAATGGTGAGCAGTGTGGAAAGTTTACACTGTGCGTGTTTACTGCGATAAACCCTCCAAAGATTTTCTAAAATCTCATCGCGCAGACAGAGTAAACTTTCTCTTCAAGGACTGCATGTTCCTTCTGTACCTCCAAATGCTCAAAATCATATCTTGTTCCTATACCTAACTGTTGCGTTTGTAGAGATAAAAATTAAATTACAAACCTCTCGGACTCCAGATACTTCCATAAGAGGAATAAGTTCTGGTTTCACACAATAAGACAGTTTCTGAGTGAGGTCCGTAAATAGTGCACGATATGCCCAGAATTCCTCTAATTCCTATCGGCAAAAAGTGGATCAACAGTGAAACTTTTAAACTTTCAGCAGTGCACATCAATGAAAAACCCAAAATGAATGAAATTATATATTGATTAGCTATTATTTCAACAGTGCTGCTTTGGTTTAAGCAAATTACATGACAGCAACTGCTTTGTGTTGTTTCACAAATAAATTCTGAAAAAAACCATGTCGGTTAAAAATAAATGTACCCATGCGACTTAGGAATAGGAGTGGGCCATGCAGCAGCTCAGTGGTGCTGCAGGTAATACAGATTTCTCAAGTTACAGGATTCTGGCGTCGGTCCTGACCTCAGGTGCTGTGGAGCTGCACGTTCTCCTTGGTTTTTTTTAAGCGATACAGCATGGAAATAGGCCCTTCAGCCCACCGTCCATCATATCACTAGTTCACACAAATTCTGTTATCCCATTGTCGCATGCACTCCCTGCACACTATAGACAATGGACAATAGGTGCCGTTCGGCCCTTCGAGCCAGCACCGCCATTCAATGTGATCATGACTGATCATCTGTACCCTGTTCCCCCCATATCCCCCGATTCAGCTATCTTTAAGAGCCCTATCTAGCTCTCTCTTGAAAATATCCAGAGAACCGGCCTCCACCGCCCTCCCAGGCAGAGAATTCCACAGACTCACAACTCTCTGTGTGAAAAAGTGTTTCCTCATCTCTGTTCTAAATGGCTTACCCCTTATTCTTAAACTGTGGCCCCTGGTTCTGGACTCTCCCAACCAGTGGTGGACTGGGTCTAAAAATATTGGTTGCCAGGAGACAAAGGGGGCCCACTTTATCAGGGGCCCACTTGCCACCGGGCAAGCTGACACCCTGGCGAGTACGCCACTGCCCCCAACATCGGGAACATGGGAACACTACGGGCAATCTAAAGAGGCAAATTAACCAAGTAACCCACACGTCTTTGACATTTGTAAGGAAATTAGAGCACGCAGAAGAAATCTATGGAGTCAAAAGGAGAAGGTACAAACCCACACGGACAGCACCCGAGATCAGGATTGAACCCGAGTATCTGGCGTATAAAATTACAAAAGGTCTAAAATTACAAAAGGTCTGGACAAGCTAGATGCAGGGAAAATGTTCCCAATGATAGGGAGTCCAGAACCAGGGGCCACAGTCTAAGAATAAAGGGGAGGCCATTTAAAACTGAGATGAGAAAAAACTTTTTTACCCAGAGAGTTGTGAATTTTGGGATTCCCTGCCACAGGCCAATTCACTGGATAAATTTGAAAAAGAGTTCTTGGGGCTAGCGGAATCAGGGAATATTGGTAGTAGGCAGGCATGGGTTACTGATTGTGGATGATCAGCCATGATCACAATGAATGGCGGTGCTGGCTCAAAAGGGCCAATTGGCCTCTTCCTGCACCTATTTTCTGTTTCTTTTTCTATTTCAAACACTGGTTTCTTCCTACATCTCAAAGCCATGCTTCTTTAAATAAGTTTGCTACTGTAAATTACCCCAAATAGGTGGACGTTGTTGGAAGAATTGAGGGGTAGGGGTTCAGGTGGGGGGGGGAGGGTGGTTTATAAATATGTGGGGAAAATAGGCTAAGGAAATATGTAAGTACATGACTGGTTTATGGATTAAAATGGAAAACCTTGTTCTAATGTGATTCTGCACAACGACTCGGATGGCGAAATATAGGCATTGCTTAAATACAAAAGCTAAGCAAAGATGGCGCCCAAGTCAGGTGACTCTCTGCGTGCTGGTTCCAGAATCGCTCCACTATTTGAAACCTCTACCACAACAGCAGCATTTCTATCTGTACACTGCTCGATCGTAATCATGTAGTCTTTCCGCTGACGGGATAGCACGCAACATAAAGCTCTTCACTGTACCGCGGCACACGTGACAATAAACAAAACTAAACTTAAAATGAAAAACAGTCCTGTCAAGATGAAATGAAAGTTTCTTGTGTTTAAATAGCTGAATAAAATTTTATTACAAATGCTACTCTTTGCAAATAGCTTTGGAACTCTGGCTTATCATTGAAAAAAAAAAAATGCTCAGCATATTATGGAAATTTTACAATTACAGGACGAAACTGCACCAACAATATTAAAGTTTTACAAATACCTCGCAGAAATGCAGGACACTGGAGGAGAAAGCTGCTGTTGAACTCAACAAATTCTGCGTAAAGCCGCGGGGCAAGTTAAACTTCTGCGCCACAGACCACATGTTCATCTCTTTGAAGAGGGAATAAAGGACCAAGGACAGGTAGAAACGTTTTACGACAAGCCCATTTACAGTCTAAAGAAAATAAAATGTGTATGAATATTTGCAATATTATTAAGTGACCCACTTTTTGATAAGCTTCATCGACAAGCATAAATTATCATAATGTAAACACACAACAGGGACAAAATAGGTGTAAGAAACACATTCCACAAACAAGATTTTGGGTATTATAGCATCGTCATCAAAAACTCAATTCTGATATGATACTTTAATTAAAAGGTCGAGACTGGTTAAAACGGGGCAAATTCTGGATTTATTTTACAAACAATGTACAGTATAGGAACAATATTAAGTGTTCCGACTGATTCAATTCTAATGTCTTTTAGTTCATGGTCAACAACACAAATTTCTTACAAATGAGGAAAGACAAGAGGTCCTGTCATTGCAGATCTTGGTGGCGTTTCAGAAAAGATCAATGAGATATTTTTACTCTTGGCCCTTTTGACACTGATTTCATGCACCATCCTAATCAGTTAAGAATTTCAAACCTATTGGGGCTGTTATTTTATAGAGGCACTGCTATTTTAGATGGGATGTATTTGTTGCCTTTTTGGCCAAATAGAATTGGACTGGTGTAATGGTATATACCTTTGCTTAGTTTTCAAATGCTGAGGAAATCTTAATAATATCCTCCCATTTGAAGTCGAATTTCTGGAGAAACCTACTAGTTAAGATGCATTTGATGGCCTTGGAATTTTCTATTTAATTTTCCGGAATGATACTGCTGAATGTGGAAGGGCTGGAGCCATTTATTTCACACATTTTTTTAATAAAGGAAAGATTATGTCCTTTAATAATTGTTACTGAAGAACTACACATGCTACAAGCTTTTCACATCAATAAAGGCATTGAAATAACAGTTAGTTGAGAGAGAAATGGCAGCTTCAACACTTTGAAAATATGTTGTTCTCATAGTTTTGAGAGATTTTTCCGTCTAGCCTCCATTCTCTCGGAGAGAGAAGGTTTCCAACATCAAAGACTGCAGGCAAGTCCCTTTCGTTGCTGGAGAAGCAAAGAGGAAGAGCTGGGATTGTCTGTGAAGGTCAGCAGCTCGCCGGGGATCACAGGAGAGCTGAGATAGCCGGGCAAAGAGGTGATGACGCAGCAGTTTTGTAGGGGAGCCGCCATTATCAATGTTACTCGCTGTCTTCCTCGAACTGTACCATATTTGTGTTTGGACACTGACTTCATGCCATTTTTGACTGTCAGTATCTGTATTTTGACTGTCAGTTATATTTTTGAGTTTGTTTAATTGTAGTGCCTGAGACCATGCCGGGTCAGTGTTCTGGGGAGCCAGGGCCTTCCAGGAGCTATGCTCAAGCGGTTGCTTCAGCTGCTTCGGCTTCTCCTCTTTGGGCCTGGTTCCCCATGAGGAACCTGCCTTTTGAGCATGGGCTAAGATGCTACTTGCCCCTCCAGATCAACCTGGAGAATTGCTCGGCTGCCGTGGCCTTGGCCGTGGCTGCCAAGCCCGCAGTCGTCCTGTACATGGGTAAGATGTTCGGGTAGGCCGAGTTCCTCCTTGAGTCCAATGAGGGGGTGAACGCGGCTGTGAATAAAGTGGTCACTGTGGGGGGAGTTTTCTTGCAGGTTGAGCCCATAGGGTCCACCATGCAACAGGTAATCTTGTCCAACGTTCCGCCCTGTATTACAAACGGCCCTCCTTCCCCACCTTCACACCCTGGAGAAGGTATTCACAGACGTCACCCCGATGTCCCAAGGGTTCTACAGGAAGGAGCTGCGGCACATTCTTTCCCTTCGGCGCCAGCTGACAGTGATGCTGGACCGGGAGGAGGAAGTTGACGGGCGCTTCTGCGTCCAGCAAGATGGGCGAGATTTTACCATCTTCTGGACATCGGAGCGCCCAAGGTGCCATGCCTATAAGGAAGTGGCGCATATTCGTATGGTAAAAAGCTGGTTACCAAGCTCATGGTACTGGGTCTCTGCGCATCCCTCTGCAATTGGATCCTCGACTTCCTCATCCACAGACCACAGTCTGTTTGAATTGGCAGAAATACTTCACCCTCATTAACAATTAGTTCGCGAGCGCCTCAAGGCTGTGTGCTCAGCCCCCTGCTCTATACTAATGACTGTGTAGCCAGACATAGAACGTACTCCATCATCAAGTTCGCCGAGTGGAACGAATTACATGTGGCGATGAGTCAGAGTATAGAAGTGAGATCGACCAAATGGTGCCAGCACAATAACCTGGCTCTCAATACCAGTAAAACCAAAGAACTGATTGTGGACTTTGGAAGAGGAAGGATGAGGACCCACAATCCTGTTTATATCAATGGGACAATGGTGGAGAGAGTCAAAAACTTCAAATTCCTGAGCGTGCATATTTCCGAAGATCTTTCCTGGACCCAACACACTGATGCAATTATAAGGAATGCACCTCAACACCTCTACTTCCTGAGAAGATTACAGAGATTCTGTATGTCAAAGAGGATTCTCTTGAACTTCTACAGGTGCACAGGAGAGTATATTGACTGGTTGCATAGTTTGGCAACTTGAACGTCCGGGAGCGGAAAAGACTGCAAAAAGTTGTGAACACTGCCCAGTCCATCACCGGCTCTGACCTCCCCACCATTGAAGGGATTTATCGGAGTCGTTGCCTCAAAAAGGCAGCCGGCATCATCAAAGACCCACACCATCCTGGCCACACACTAATTTCACCACTGTCATTGGGAAGAAGTTACAGGAGCCTAAAAACTGTAATGTAGACGTTCAGGAACAGCTTCTTCCCTACAGCCATCAGGCTATTAAACACGACAACCTCATATAGGCTCTAAACTACAATAGACTATTATTATTGCACTGTTTTGTTTGTTTTTTTTGAGTATGTGTGTGTGTTGTTTGCGTGTGTGTATCTATTTATCTATACTGAGCTTTTCTTTTCTCTCTCTCGTTTGTCATATCATGTTTGCATATTCCGTTGTGCTGCAGCAAGTAAGAATTTCATTGTTCTATCAGGGACACATGACAATAAAACACTCTAGACTAAACATAAACTTTTCTAAACCAGTTCCAAGGAGAAAGAACACTCCAAAGTACTTCACTACAGCCACTGCTTACAGGGACTTATTAAGGTAGAAATATGTAATGATTCTGTTAATTCTTCCAAAAAAGGATGTAGGAAATCTTCTTTCAAACTTTCAAAAATATATTTCTTCTTATACGAATTCACAAAGTATAAAGACTTCTTGATCCGATTGAAATCTCACCTTCTTAACTGCTTGGCCAGATGCCTTCTTTGTAAGGAAGCTCTCTGGTACACCCACTGCGGCAAAGACATTTTGTTCAATTACATCCAACTGATGAAACTGGATTAGAATAAAACATTTAATAAAAATTATTATTTGGCAAATTCTGCACAGTGAACACATTTAAATAATTCTCTGGTCTCTGCATAAGCCCAAAGAAATAAAAACATACTCGAAAGCTGTTGTAATTGACCTAATTAACATAACATGGATGAAAGTGCACATGGCATGAGGAGGACTGAGTGTTTATGTAAGAATCTTGTTAATTCTAACAATTTCAGTAGTAAGATTTGTATATAATAGTTATGACCTCAACCATACGTTTCAGATGTTAGTCACGGACATGTACATATTGATCATTCTGTATGGACTAAAAGGGTGAGGGGGTTTCTCCTTGATGGCTATATTCCATGTGCTGATAATCTTCCCTTCAGCAATTATATTTCTCCCATCATATGGTCAAACATGGGGCCCCTTCTCAGGATTGCACATAATTTGGTTCAATGCACAAGTCCTCAGAAGCTGAAGCAGTCAATGCCTGTATGCAGCAAGATCAAGGTAATGTATATTCCAGGCGGAGATTAATAGACATTTTAATGTCAAGGTAATCAAGAAGTAAGGGGAGAGAATAGGAACATTTAGTTGATGGCGACAAGGGATTAGCTATGATCTTATTTAATGGCAGTGCTAGCTCAAGGACCAACTGTTGTTTCATATATTCTTATTCAGACACGAGCTGATAAATGACAAGTAACATCAGCTCTTTTTCACAAGGACAATTTGGCATGGGCAATAAATGCTGGGTTTGCTAATGATGCCCAGTCTCAGAAATCTTTATTATTATTTATTTATTTAATAACATTGAGTTTCAAAGTGTGTTCCAGGACACCTGGAACAGCAACGGTGTCCTGGAACAGCAAGGTAAACCTACATCAGAATTTGGCAGGCATGCAATCAGGTGATAATATTCTGAGATGTGTGCTGTATATTATTGGAAAAGTTCATTGGAAAGAGAAACAAAAACAGCGTAATTACGGCACTAAATTTGATATTGTACACCGAACATTTTTGAAATCTTTTACAATGGACTGGGGCATTACAGTATCAAGACTAACCTTACTCTGAATCTATATATATATTAAACTGGGAATAAACTGGAACATTGGTTCAGGCTACAGCTGCAGTAATTATGGGTCTGTCCCACTTAAGCGATTTTTTTGGGCGACTACAGGCGGCTGCCACAAAACTTTTAACACGTTGAAAATTTTTCAGCGACAGTGGCGACAATTTTTGCTGCTGTAGGTTGACGTAGGTTGATTTAGATGAAGGATTTAAAAGTAACATTAGCAAATTTGCAGATGACACAAAGCTGGGTGTCAGTGTGAACTGTGAAGAGGATGCTATGAGGATGCAGGGTGACTTGCACAGATTGGGTAAGTGGGCAGATGCATGGCAGATGCAGTATAATGTGGATAAATAATAATAATAATAAATACTTTATTGATCCCCTCAGGGAAATTCAGATGTCCAGAGCTCCCAAGCAACAAACCCACACATTCAAAACGAATGCAGACAGAAAATACATAAAATACAATGTGGACACTAACTGATAGCAATAAATCGTTAAAAAAAACCAATAATTAACAATTAAAATTAAAAAAAATGCAAAAATGCATCCCCATACAGCCTAGCGGTCCGAATTATAAAATCTAATGGCTGCAGGGGTGAAGGATCTCCTGAACCGCTCCGTTTTATAGCGCAGGGACAGGAGCCGGTTGTTGTTCCGAGTGCTCTTTTGACTCTCCAGAATACATGGAGGGGATGCCCGGGGTTTTTCAGGAGGTTGTGTGAGGTTATGTGAGGTTATCCACTTTGGTGGCAAGAACAGGAAGGCAGATTATTATCTGAATGGTGTCAGGTTAGGAAAAGGGGAAGTACAATGAGACCTGGGTGTCCTAGTAGTAAGCATGCAGGTATAACAGGCAGTGAAGAAAGCTAAGGGCATGTTGGCCTTCATAACAAGAGGAGTTGAGTATAGGAGCAAAGAGGTCTTTCTGCAGTTGTACAGGGCCCTGGTAAGACCACACCTGGAGTATTGTGTGCAGTTTTGGTCTCCTAATTTGAGGAAGGACATTCTTGCTATTGAGGGTGTGCAGCGTAGGTTCACGAGGTTAATTCCCGGGATGGTGGGACAGTCATATGATGAAAGAATGGAGCGACTGGGCTTGTATTCACTGGAATTTAGAAGGATGAGAGGGAATCTTATAGAAACATATAAAATTATTAAGGGATTGGACACGCTCGTTGTAGGAAATGTTCCTGATGTTAGGGGAGTCCAGAATCAGTGGCCACAGTTTAAGAATAAGGGGTAGGCCATTTAGAGCTGAGGAAAACAATTTTGACAGAGTTGTGAATTTGTGGAATTCTCTGCCTCAGAAGGGAGTGGAGGTCGATTCACTGGATGCTTTCAAAAGAGAAGTAGATAGAACTCTTGGGGCTAGCGGAATCAAGGGGTATGGGGAGGAGGCAGGAATGGGGTACTGATTGTGGATAATCAGCCATGATCACATTGAATGGCGATGCTGGCTCGAAGGGCCGAATGGCCTACTACTGCACCTATTGTCTATGTATCTATGAATAGAATAGAATAGAATGCCTTTTATTGGCTTGGTTTGAACAAAATTGCATTTCTATAGTCTTAACATTATAAAAATAAACAAGATCCACACTTAACACAGTGAATCTCCAACACCTCCTCACTGTGATGGAAGGCAAAAGTATTATCTCTTCCCTTTGTTCTTTGGAAAGTAGAGTGTGGATAAGAAAATATTGTTTCGTTGAATTCTGTTGAAATTGAAATGTATAGCATGGAAACATGCCCTTTGGCTCACCATGTCTATGCCGACCATTGGTCACCTGTTCACACTAGTTCTATGTTTCCCAATTTCACATTCACTCGCCTCACGAGGTGCAATTTACTGAGACCAATTAACCTACAAACCCGCACGTTTTTGGGATACGGGAGGAGACAGGAGCATCCGGAGGAAACCTATGCAGTCACAGGGAGAACGTACAAACTACACACAGACAGCACCCCAGGTCAGGATCGAATCTGGGTCTCTGCCGCTTTGAGAGAGCAACTCTACAAGCTGTGCCACGACTAAAGAATATAAGTTCAATTTTGGCCTACGAATATAAGTTAAACACTAACGCAGACACTGGGTGTGTTTGTGAATGACTTGGCAAATCGCCATACCATACCTTACCTGTCTAAAGTAAATCATCCAGTCTGGAGTACAATGGGAAACCATATCATACGGCGTTACCAAGTAGATTAAGTGAAGGTAGTTATCAAGCACCAATCCCTCCAAACTTTTCTTCAAATCCATGTTCAAAGTATCACAGTAATCCAACTCCACTGATGCTGGAAAGAAATCAATAAATATTGGTGAACCTATTCACTAATATGATTAAATCACCTACAACTATCTAGTCCATTCTGACATAGTAAGTAATCTGCCTGGTGGGATGTCCATAAGTGGCAGCTTATGGACATGAAGAACCAACTTCAGCCGTCTGCAGGGGAACAAAGGTGGACGGGCGAGGAGAGGCCCACAACAGCCTGGGGCTTGCCTGGGACAGGCACTGCTCATAATAACAAGAGCCTGGACTTTGAAAGTGGCGCCGAGACATTGCGCTCTTGCATGTGCGATCAGTAGACTATTTCTGTACACTTGCTAATCGAGGATCATGGCAATACTCTTCTGGAGTCTTTGTATGAAAATTAATTTTACTGTGTTAACATTTCGCACATGACAATAAAAGAGCCATTGAACTTCACAAGAGAGTTCACTACATTTCAACTATTATTTAAAAAAAAATCACACACTCTTTGTGAAACGAGAAGTCAGCAGATTAATACAAGCCTCAGTTTACCTTTGTAGGTAGCGTGACCCAGCTTTGTGACTTCTAATTGACAACACATCTCTTCACCTTCGCTACTCCTCAACATTCTGCCCTTTATTAAACCTTTTTCCATCAATGGTTGAAGAGCTTGTTCCATGACCTCCAAGAAGCTTTTTTCGTTGAAGTGGTGTTGCTGCTGCACACCAAGCAAAGTGCCATCCATGAACTCAACAATTTTATCAAGTGTCTGGGCAACCTGCAGTGGAAAAATAATACATACAAATAAAAGGTAAACCCAAGCTAACACTTTCTCCAAAGCTGATACACAAACACCTATTATGAATACTGTTTCACTAACTAATGTAACGTACCAAAGTATTTTTCTTGCTCCCTCACAACGACTCCTCACATTAAAGGAATAGAGATGCCATGAGGAAGACTGGAGTAAAAAAATGAAAATAGCAGTATGCAGGAATTGCGAACATTGCAAGTTCAGTAGGTCCGTTTGTCAGGAATCCTGAACAATGCAGTGCTTACACAGGGAAATGTTGGCAATTTCACAAGGCACTGCTGCTGCTCAAACACTTGATAGCTTCAGTATGAATCTTGAGGCAACAATAGTTAATGAGTATATTATTTCCCACAAGTCAATCTTAACTGTCAGTTGATAATCTGTAATAATTGCATAATCATTCAGCATACATTTTATTTCATTGAGTAAACTGCTCAACCAACTGTTGCAGTGACAGCTGTTCTGAGAAAAAACCAGTGTTGAGAAGATAATTAAAACACTCACAAAGGCTTAAAAGTGCATTTGTTGGATATTTCTCATGATCTTAGAAGTGAAATTGATATAATCATAATAAAAAGATTAACACCTCTGCTAAATAGCAGAGCTGGAACTGTGAATATACATGATGTGTATACATGGAGTAAACACAGCACAAGTTGCTTTGTATTATCACATTCTACTAGTTATAATCCATCAGTTTCAATAACTATTATATTTTTATAGTATGTTATTATATACCTTCAGCCCAATTAGGGATAACAGCAGATCTTTAATTCCCTTTTCACTGCTACGTATAAGATTGCTATAACAACACTCCATTGGTTTACTTATTAAGTCTGCAACCTGTAGACAAAGATGCAAAAACATAATTTTAATCTGATCAGTATAGAACTACATACATAATATATATAAGGTGTCAACATCTGTGATGCTCAGAAAGAATTCATGATTCCCACCTGTCAGAGGTTGCTTGCAGAAGAGGACGTGAGTAAAATGGCAAGTTTCACTTTGGAACTGTAAGCCAAGGTCCGCCAGGACCTACTGGATCTCCCGGTTGCTGACCATTTTAACTCCCCTTCCCATTCCTGTACTGACCTTTCTCTCGTGGCGGGCCACCTCCATTGTCAGAGTGAGATAGCGTGCAAACTAGAGGAACAGCACCTCATATTCTGCTTGGGTAGCTTAAAACTCAACAGTATGAACACTGAATTCCCCAATTTTAGGTAACCTCTAACAACCCCTCCCTCCCCTTTCTCCTCACGCCCTCCTGGACTGGCACCTATTTTTTCTCGCTCCCTCCACTGATATTCTTTCCTTTGGCTTCACAATTCACAACTCTTCAATCCTTTCCCCTCACATCTTCTATTTTAATCTCTGGCCTTTGTCCAACTATCTGCCTATCAAAACCCTCCCTCGTCTGCGTTCACCTATCACCTGCCACGCTTTGTCCTACCTCTCCTCTCTCCCAGCTGTCTTCCCTCTGCTCTCTGATCCACTGAGTTACTCCAACACTTTGTGTCTGCTTTGGATCTTACCAGCTCTTACCAGCATGAAACATGCTTTTTTCCTTCATGTTTCCTTCAAATTGCACAGGTTATACGCGAGACAGCGGTGGGAATAAAGAGGAGGGGAAGTTACTTTATTGATTAAGGAGAACATTATGGTAGGAGTCCTTATTTTTTGGATTATGTCTCCAAATAGTCAATAGGAATGAGAGTAACAAATATACCGGGAGATTGCAGACAGCTGCAAGACAAACAGGGTGGGGATATATTTTATTTTGAAAGTAAATGCAATATCGCTGATTGTGTTCAAAAAGTGAATATTACAGGCTGTTCCCCAGTAAGGATAAATTGAGTTTTTACAGATGTCCACAGATTGATTTTGTCTATAAATCAGAAAATACACATAAAAAAGCAAAAGCACTGTATATGGTAACCATAACTCCATCGTCCCGCAACAAATGACACCAATAGCATGTAAGCCTGATAAGAAAGAGCATTTACCAAAAACAGAAAGTGAGGAGTATATAATCCAGTCTTTCATAAGAATGATTGTTTGTACGTGCATCAAACTTTTGAATTTAGTAATATCTTGGGACCTTGCCCATATGTTGGGGTGATCAAAATCAAGCATCTGCAAACTAGGGATGGCCTGTACTTTACTTTTCAAGTATAAGCCCTTGAGATACAGAATTAATATTTGTGCCTAATGTTCTACATGTGGCCAAGCTCTCAGCAATTTGGGTGGATAGGAACCTAAATCCTATTGTTACTGCACAACTCCAACTAGATTAACATTCAGCAACTGTTTGTCTTTCTCAGATTCAAAATGGATAGTTCTCATTCTTTTCTTACTGAAGTCCAGCTGCAACAGTTCTACCCATTTCCTTCACCTTTTTCACTTGGAAAACCTCCTGTGACACTTGATGGGATATTAATACTCGTTTCATCTGCCATTATTGAAAACATGCACTGTCAGAGAACAAATGTTTAATGTCTGCTCATTTCCCAACCAATTACTAGCCATTTCTACACATTGACAATTTGAGAAGACAGAGACAATGTATTGTGTTCATGGACAGTGTGGCAAGTGTGAGGCTTCTTCTACCCGAGTAAGACTAAGTCTTAGTTTAACTGAATTGTGTGTATACATATGGGCATTAAGCTTTGAACATAGCTATAGACGTGAAATAATACGCTGCACCATAAATAATCCCATTGAGTTCTGAGGAAAAGTCCAGCATTTAAGAAAGAAGACATTTTACTGTAATCAATGACGTTACCAGCTTCTTATCCTGCTCCTGCGTTATCAGAATGCTCTCTCCTTCTGTGTCAATACCAGCTCGTCCAGCTCTACCAACCATCTGTTTGTACTGATTTCTCTTCAGGAAATCCCTGGCAACATAAGGAGATCTCAGGATAACCCTAGGAGGTTAAAAACAAATAGCGAGGCATGTAAAATCTGAAAAAAATGGAGTATTAGAAATACGTCGAACCAACGGAAATCCAACCATAACTTTTTCCAAACTCGCTGATTCTCCTGAACAACACCAAACATAGGGTTAAGGTGAGGCAGATTCTATCGCAACGTTTAAGAAATATTTAGACAGGTACCAGGATAGATTCAAAAAGCTAGAGTAACTCAGCGGGACAGGCAGCTTCTCTGGCGAGAAGGAATGGGTGACGTTTCGGGTCGAGCTTTCTTCAGATAGGACAGGTTTAAAGGGATATGGGTCAGACATAGGTAGGTGGGACTAGTGTAGATGGGACATGTTGGTGTGGGCAATTTGGGCCGAAGGGTCTGTATAACTCTATGACTCTATCTGGTAGGTTTATGTTTCACAGCCCATTGGTTCGCTCTTCGCCAACCTCTGGCAATGACCAAATAGTCTGCTGGAGAAGCTTAGTGGATCGAACAGAATCTGAGGAAGAAAATGGATTATCAACGTTTCGAGTCCAGATCCATCCATTGGACTAAGAGTAGAGAGGGAGATGGGCAATATAAAGACGTGAGGAAGGGGCATGAGGCAAAAGCTGGTAAGTGATAACTGAATTTAGACGAGGAGGAGTTGATTGGCAGATGGAGTCAATTAGGAGAGGGATGGGTGACAATAGTGACGAGGCTGGCAGGTGATCGGTTGAGACAAGGGGCTGCAGATGATGGAATCTGATAGGAGAGGAAGGTGAATCATGGGACCAAATAAGCGAGGAAGGGGACCCAGCGGGAGTATTGAGTGGATGATAACCAGATGGAGTGTGTGGGGGATGGGAAAGAAACTGGATCATAGGGGGGCTGGAGGTGGGTGATGGGTCCTGGAAAGTCAGGTACGAATGAGTGGACCTGGACAGTTCAGAAGGGAGAAGGTACAGAGGGGAGTCCCAGCAGGTTACCTGAAATTGGAGAAATTAATGTTCATGCCATTGGATTGTAAACTATCCAGGAGGAATCTGAAGTGTTGTTCAATGCTTGTGTTAAAGACAAAATCCACTATTTTTCCTCCAAAACATGGAGATTCTGTTTTTGAATGATGTAGCAGTTGAACAAGGCTGATGATTTTTATTAGCTCAATAGAAAGGTGTACACGTAGTAACAGAACAAGGAGTTTCAGTACCTAATTTCGCAATGATGTGACCCCATTCACTGAAATGTATGGGCTTTAACATCCAAAATCTCTTAACGGGCAAGAACACTGGCAATGTCCATGGGACATATCAAGGGATTTCTTAATAAAAATATTTTTTCTTTAGGAGCCTGCAAATATTTGTATTTGCAAACTAGGTAATCCTCCCCACACTGACCATTATTAACCAGCAATCATGCTGACAAGATGAGATCTCACTTAATATTCTCTTACATCCTGCTTTGCAGGGCTCTCCAGTGCTGATTATAGCACATGAACAAAACCCTGATACAATCACAGAAATGTTTCTTTGCAACATAACTATTTCCTCATTGGTGTCACGCCGCTTAAAAAACTCAAATTGCCAGCCAGGTTTAGTTTCTTCAAGAAAGTCCACTTTACTCATGTAAATAATAGTTGACAGTTTGAATACGTTGTGTTACAGTTTCACAGCGATAACTATCCAACATTACAATCAATGAAGCTGAAAATAATGTTTGTTACAATTCATCAATTACATTGGGATACAATGTGCAAGGAACATGAATTTTGGCTAAACATAAATACAAAAAGCTGAAGTAACTCAGCAGACCAGCAACATTTCTGAAGGAAATGGATAGGTAACTTTCGGGTAGGGATCCTTCTTCAGTCCCAATCCAAAACGTCATGTATCCAGTTTCTCGAGAGATGCTGCCTGTGTGTTACACCAGCATTTTGTTGCTATCTTTGGTATAAACAAACATCTGCAGTTATTTTATTACATAATGTATTAGGCTAATATTTCTGGCCAATAAAATCTCATTCAACAATGAGAAATCCCTCCTGAAACTCCTTAAAGTTGGTTATTTCAAGGTTAAAGTGGTAAAGAACTGATGAAGTCTCAGTGTCTCAGTTATTCATAATAAATAGATTTGGTGCATTATTAAACCACTTGATGACTGGTCATTGATTTAAAACATTCTCCAGAATGCTGCTTCATATGCTACGTATTTCCAGCAGATTTTTTTCCATTTTACCGCTCTGTAATTTTGAGATCAAAGTGATCAAATCCTCAAATCCCCCAAAAAACAGTTGATGCTGAAACAGCAATCACTTTTAACTAACATATTCACTTATCTATGTTGCCTTCGGTCCCACGAAGACTCAAGGGTTCCAGGAGGCAAGGCAACATATGTTGGATGATGAGATCAAACATATGCTCCATCTTACATTCTTCAGCATCTCACAGAGGACCCTCCCTCACAGTTGCCATTATGAATACTGTCAGAAGAGTCCAAACTGGGAGGGGATTTCTGAGATCGATCATGGCATTGCCAGAGTAACATTGCATCCATGTTAAAATTGATGTCTTGTTTATGTTAAAATGTATTTTGTGCGTTTTGTTGCATTTTATTGGTATGACTGTACGGCAAATCAAATTCATTGTATTTTGCAAACCGTACTTGGCTAAATAAAGTATGATTATGATAACTTTATTCAAACCAATCTGCAATCATGTTGTCAGGCTCTTCTTAAAATGGCCCTAATGAGTCTCCAAGTTTTCTTTGATATACAGAATCTCCTTCCTGGCTCATATTTGGATGTCTGGAGTACATGGAGTCAAGAGTTCTGGGGAGAAGGCAGGAGAATGGGGTTAGGAGGTAGATCAGCCATGATTGAATGCCAGCGTAGATATGATGGGCCGAATGGTCTACTTCTGCTCCTATCACTTATGACCTTATGTGGTGTTGATATGAGGGAGAATTTGCACTGACGAATTTAGAATTGATTCGTTGAATGAAGAAAACGATCTGTAATTTGGTTTTATGCTATAATAATTCATATATACTGTGCATTAAAATAAAGTTTTCAGGGTAAAAACATTGAACAGTCGTCATATCATTGTATAAAATTCACCTTGTATATAAACTAATTTAAAAGAAATACCAAGAGTAACTCTAAACTAATTCCAAGTAATTTTGAACATTTCCTTATCCTCCAGTCATTGATCGTAATACCAGTAAGCAACTTTCTGTTTTGATTGACGATAGACACAAAATGCTGGAGTTACTCAGCGGGTCAGTCAGCATCTCAGGAGAAAAGGAATAGGTGACGTTTTGGGTCAAGACCTTTCATCAGACCAATTTTCGTCTGCATCAGTCTGTTTTGATTTGCATGTACTCAGCTGACTGAATATAAGTTTACCCTTCTTATGAAGTTCTTAAACAGCGAGTCAACTAAGATGAAAGAAAAGCAATGAAGGAGAAACACACAATACAAAACTTTACAGCCGATCAAACAGACCTTTTCTCTAATGGTATAGTAATGATTTGGCACTAACCTCCGAGCTGGTAAGTTAACACCTGCAGCAAGTGTTGATGTACAAGTTAGCAAGCAGAGTATTCCTTCAGAGTAGGCCTGCTCTATAACCTTTCTTTCATCATTTGTCAACCCGCTATGATGGTATGCTAATCCATAAGGCACGGTTCCACGTAAAACAGGGCATATCACACCATTTCCGATGTCTATCAATTCCTCAATAAGAGCACACTTTTCTTTCGCCTTTACAGAAAGGAATGTCCTGGGGGAAAAGCACATAAATGAGAGGATTCACAAAATCAGTGCAGATTAATGAAATGTTTGATTTAGTATAGAATTTATATATTTAAGGCAGAGATAGATATATTCTTGATTAGTATAGGTGTCAGGGATTATGGAGAGAAGGCAGGAAAAAGGGGTTAAGAGTGGAAGATAGATCACCCATGATTGAATGGTGGAATAGACTTGATGGGCCTAATAGCCTAAATCTGCTCTGATCACATGAACCTATTAGCAAATACTCGTCGTAACATGGAAACAACCTTTTTGTGGTTCAACCATGTCCCCATTACCAAGTAAATCTAGTCTTATTTACACCTACCCCAGTTCCAATACCCCTTTAACCCTTTCTTTGTATTGTGTGGTTCAATCTAACTTTGGAACATTCAGTGTCCCTATCAGAAACAATAGCCAGTGCGATAAGATTGCATAGCTCTTCAACTCTTGGTGTAAAGATGATTTTTATTACGATTGATCCAATGCCATCTTGGGCCTCTATTTTTTGCCTATTATCATTAGTGAGGATTCTGGTTACCATTTAACATTCTCCATGTTGGATTAAGTGATATCATTATTATTACTACATTCATGCAAAAATATATATGTTGACACCAGAGCTACTACAAAATGATTTCCTTCCCAAATGGAATCTAGAGAGAAGCACCGTGAAAACCGTTACTTTAGATTAGATATCTAAAGAAAATTTAGCTATGCTGCACTCAATTATTAATAATCTACTCACACATGTGGTTGCTTGAAAATGCAACAAATGAAATTCCAAAATGTGAATGTGCAGTAATTGTGTGCATACTTGCTTAAATACTTGCAGAGCATCTTGCTCACATTTTCACAATTCTTTTTAGTCGGACAGAACAAAAGACAGGAGTGTTGTGGGATAATTTCCGTCACAAGTGCAATTAGATGATCTGGATCAATCTTCTTCATATCACTTGAATACTATGAGAACGAACAAAATTTTAAAAATCACAACCGATCTCCACAATAACAATACATTCCAATAAATATCACAAATGTTCAAGACTATTTATTCTGTTCACATTATTATAACAATACTAATATCGATGCTCGTGATAACCTAATACCTGTCCACGTGGCCTAGTACAGTTTTGCTTGAAGCACTTTAGAATGTTTTAACAAATTAGTAGGAATACAGAAACAATCCCATTGTTGTAAGTATCTAAATGGACGTTTATTTGCAATTTGAACTGCAATTAATTGTAATTAATCTGGGGCAAAGCGGAATCTCCGGATTGCCCGCAATGCTCAGGCAAGTGGACGCTGGAACACATCCCAAGCTGCTGCCCAAAGGCTCTTGGGCAAGGCCAGTACACCTGGCATCATGACCATGTTCTTAAACCCATTGCAGAAGCCATCAGCATCGGAATCAGGAGCTGCAGACGAGCACATCCCACCACCCAGATAATCACCTTCGTGAAGGCCGGAGTGCAGCTGGAACTGACAGTGCCGAGGGAGGACCGTCTGGAGGAGGCCAAAGAGAGGAAGATGACCAAGTGCGAAGAGCTGGTCATAGACTGCCGTAAGCAGGGCTGGAAGGCAAGGTGTATTTTGTATTATAATGTACCTTGTAGTTCAACAGGCGAGCAAATGTAAAACCGTCTTCCGATTTGTTGTTCACTTCATAAATACTATCTCGAATTTTAACATATTCTTTTAACTGGATCTAAAAATAAAAAAAAATTGTAGTCAAGTTAAACAAACTAAATAAACACAGTCAAACACAATAAAACCTCCTAGGTACCAACACTGTACATGATTTAACCTGCAATAACACCATTGTTTTCTTTATCACCTTCATCTCCAAATGTGAAGTCAGCATTAATTAGAAAATGTATGCCGTTGTTTGATTGGCATTGCTTAATATCATTTCATCAGAGATGGCACAGTGGCGCAGTGGTAGAGTTGCAGCCTTACAGCGCCAGAGATCCGGGTTCGATCCCAACCACAGAGACTGTCTCTACAGAGGTACATTCTCCCCATGACAGCGTGGGTTTTCTCCCACACTCCGAAGATGTACAAATTTATAAGTTAATTGACTTTGGTAAAATTGTAAATTGTCCCTTGTGTGTAGGAATGTGTTAGTGTATGGGGTGATCGCTGGTCAGCGTGGACTCTGTGGGATGAATGGCCTGTTTCTGGGCTGCATCTAAGTCTAACAGTCGAAGAACCCTAAAAGTAGCCAGCAGAGGAAGGTTTTATCCCTTCATTAATGCAAGCCACACCCTGTGCAACATAAGTATTTTACTGACAACATTGTGATTAAAAAGTGAATGCAGCATCTTGGCATCTTGGCATCTGATGCTAATCAATGCAAACCCTTAAACCAATAATATTTTCTAAGAGAACAACCATGTGATATTTTAATCATAACACTTCTAAAGGATTTTTAGTTGTATATAATAACAATAAATGCCATCATTCAGGAAATCCTCAACCTATTGAAAATACATCCCATTTTCCTAATTACAAAGCTTACCTGGACTTTCATTACAAGTGAATTATCACTGGAATATTCTTAAAACAAATCTCAGGATGACTGCTGTTAGATCCACAATGTTATGAAATCATGAATTCAATGTTGCCAATTACTGTCTAATTTCTCTTACATTTGTCAGGTTAATGAACCAGTAAATCCTGGGCATCAGGTAATGGCAGAAAAAAATGGAGTGGCTGGGATTCCTCATTTAACAAATTTTAAATAACAGACGAAACACCAGGGAACAAAGTGCATCTCATATTGAAATGTAGAAAGAAGTAACTGCAGATGCTGGTTTAAAAAAAACAAAACACAAGCTGCTGGAGTAACTCAGCGAGCCTGGAGATCATGGATTGTGACGTTTCCAGCCGAGATGAATCCCGACCTGAATCGGTCAACTACCCATGTTCTCCAGAGATGCTGCCTGACCTGCTGAGTTACTCCAGCACTTTGCATGTTATTTTTTCATGTTCAAATGCTCTTTAGTCAGAAAATGCAAAATTGTCCTTTTATATGTTAGCAAAAACCAAAATGCTAAATTCTAGTTTTCCTGCTAACCTGATATTACAAATTAAGTTACGCATTGCATTAATTGCCACAAAAATAATGTTATATGATTATACAAGCAATTCCCACAATACAATGGATGTTGTTCATTTAGTCATTCTAAAAAATGTTTTTTTCCCCCACGCTCATTTCTTTCACTCCAATGTTCTTCTTTTGTTTGCTTTGAATGGATTTAGGGATACTCCAAATAGACAATATCTGTAAATTTACCTACTTAGGGTCCAATTTTCTCCACTAATGTTTTTTTCTGCTTTTGTTGTTGAAACTGGATTTCAGATTGGTTAAACGTCTCAAGTGAATGAAACTGGTATCCGTTATCTGTTTTGATTTTGTGTTCTTGTGGGTAAGATTTATCACAAATACAAATTCCTTACATAATAAGTATGCAAAATGACAAATTAAATTGCAACTTTGAACAGAATCCCTTTATAGCTCAGTATAAACCAGCATATCTAATTAAATCATTAATTTGGAATAAAAAACAGAAAAGTGAAGTGGATCGCACTCACAGGTCGAAAGTTGCTGGTATAATGTTCTGCTTTCAGAAAGCGCTGCAAATCACTAACATTATTCAAAGTTGCACTCATTCCAATGATTTGTGTGGTTTCTGGAAATGGAAATAAAATAAAATGTTAAATGTCAAACATGCGTGCAGCCATTTATTTGGAATTGGGCAAGCTAGCTTTTCCAGTAAAATTGTTATTTATTTATATTTAAACTTGCTCTGATGATTAATGTTGATAATGGATAACTCAAACATGGAGTCTTTCTGAAGACCTCCTTGCACCAACTGCTTTAATTAAAGAGTTATTTCAACGTTTAAAATAACCAAGTTTTTCAATATCACTTTCAAACCAATTATTTACAGCAAAGAAAAACCCAAATTCTTTACTTACCAATCAAAAATATCTGGGATGTGCACATTGAGCTAATAATTATTTTATTCCAAACCATCAACCAATTATTAAAATGGCTCATGGATATTTTTAAATGTATTATTACAATACTCAATGCATGCCAGGAGCTATGCTTTTCATCATCCATTAGGCTCAGATGCCAGTTGAATCATTGCTTCACTCTTCTAATTTACAATAAGGCATACTCCCTCTGTCAAAAACACTTGTGTCACTAGTTTAAGTTGTTGGATTACTTTCATTTCAATATAGATTAACAACAGAACTCAAGTACAGCCTCTATTTGGTAGCTTATCAGCCACGTAGAATGCTTCGTTATGTAAAACCAAAGTAGAGACTATATTTAGTTTATCCTTTATTCATTCTGGGCATCTATCCATCACTTTTTCTTACGTAAATCAGGTCATGTAATAATGTAAAATACAAACTTTAAATCATCTATTAGTTATGAGAGTCGGGCTGGCCAATGATTGGTTGTTGCAGTATGACTATTAGTGAGGAAAAAAAATCGAATATAAATTTCGTATCACAGAGGAAATTGATAGCGAATGCAAGAGTGTTTTGAAAAACAGTAGGACAATGCTTCCCCATTTTTTCCACAGCATTGAATTGTTATCGACATTACATATTCTGTTGGTGTCTGCTTCAACAAATCTTGGTCAGGTTAACTGCATAAGTGTCTTCTTATCACATTCTTGAGCCAAACTGAGAAACAGTTCAGCATGTGCTGCTTGTGGCAGTGATTTATATCCACTTCTATGTTTAGCAAATTACTTGGCATCTCTTAAAGAACTGAACAATGAACAAAACACAAACTGTTGTTAAAATGTTACTCACTGCTTGTGTAGAGGATTTTAGACAATGCCATTTCCAGGACTGCTCCACGACTCCCTTCACCAAGCATGTGCAGCTATGATAGAACAGAAAAAGCCCAAGGATAACTAAGTGCGCATTTATTTGGTTTGATTAACTTAGAAAAGTGCAACATTTGGCATTCTCACACAAGCCATTTAAGAAGGGATGAAACATTCCTATCGTGCATTAGTGAGGATAAAGGCAAGATGACAAATAACTGAATGCTTACGTTTTGAGAATTGTCTGAAAGTAGGAATCGATGGCAATAGTGGGAACAATGGGGGGGGAGGGTATTATTTGAAACAGTCTCACCCAAGAAAATGCATGCCTGCTGGTGAATAGGCATTATTCAATACTTTATGAAGATAATGCCCCATTAACAATGTAACTAAATAAGGCAGATTGATCAAGCCATCATTTTTAGGTACTTACAAGCTGTTATCAATAGCAAAATAGAAGTTTCAACAGGAAGAATTATGATCTTGTCACAGATTGGGGGGGGGGGGGGGGGGCAATGGAAAGAAAATGGAGCAACTCTAAAGAGGGAATTTGTTAAATGACTACATTTAATTTATGATTATTTAAACATATTTAAAACGTTTCTAATTGTATCCGATTTTTCAGATGTTTTTAGAGATTGTGGAAAAGATTTTTAACAGCACAAGCTATCAAAATGTATTGCAGTTTGTGGTGGAACTTATCCATGGCAGCCAAAAGGCTCATAACATCCTGCTGGCCTCATTACTGTACCTTCTACAAGTGAAGCATTGTGAACAATTCATTAGCAAATCACAATGAATAAAGTTCCTTTGGTTGTTTTTCAACCCCATCTCTCTCCAACTGTCCTGATTAATTTATCAACCATTTGCTTTATGTAAAGCATTTCACGATGGTGACCCCAGCCTCACCCCATCAGAACAATTCCCTTGTACTATCCACCCTCCCTGCAACTTGATAGCAATTTATTTTCTTACAGTTCTAGTTCTGATGGGAGGTCTTTGGCCTGAAACATCAATGGAGATGTTATCTGATTTTGAGTGTTACTGCCCTTTATTGGTCTTATTTCAGGCTTTTGAAATGCTATCAGGGCTATTAATTGAATCAGGCTTAGTTTCCGCTACCTATGAATCTGGTTGCCATTCATGGACTGCGACAGTCACAGAATGGCTGTAGGTTGTGAGCTGCACAGTTGCAGTAGCACTACAGGCATTGTCCAAGATATGGATTATGTGCAGGCAGATATGCTTAGTTTAATTTGGCATCATGGTCAGCACAGTCATCGTGGGCTGAAGGGCCAGTCCCTGTGGTGTACCATACTGTTATATGTCTGTGTAGTATGAATAAGAACCCACGGTAAATTCATTCAAGCTAGGAAACACTAGTAAGTTGAAGATTATTTTGCTTCGTCCACTTTACTTCCATACAAGCACAATAGAACAGATTTTGTTCTTGTCATGATGACAGAACATTAAGTATCCACATCATAATTGTCAAACTACTCGGTGTAATGGGGAAAGCCCAGTCTCAGTTTATGATCCAATGCAATAAGCGAGTTCGGTATTCCGACTGCGCATGTCCAGGTCATAGGTCACGCGCCATAAACATTCTCGGCAGCTGTGGTGCTGCGTTGTGTGCAGGCCTGCATTTTGTCCGTGGTCGGGGTCGGGTCACCGGCACTGCGGACGCTGCTGGGATGTCCCTGTTCCCTCTCGGGTGTCCGTCCCTGTCCAGGGGTGTTCGGGGTGGCCCTGGGCTGGCCGGGCAGTGGCGGCCCCGGACCTGCAGCTGGCACAGGGGGAGGCATTGGCTTCAGGTCAGCTCTGCCTGTCCAGCTGGGTTGACCGGCAGCCCTGGACTGGCGGAGCGCAGGGCTGGAGCAGTGGCCGCCACGGACTTGCAGCCGGTGGGGGGGGGGGCACTGGCTCCGGCTTGGGTCTGCTCCGGCTCCCATGGGGCCCGTTCCCCGTCGGCTGCGCCTCTCACCTTGTCCAGTGGCTGGTGGCTGTCGTTGGCCCCCTTGTTGCCGGTGGGGACCAAGTGCCGGTCGGGGATGCACACAGGATGCTGCGGTGGCTCAGGCAACATCTCTGGAGATGCGTCTCGAACCGAAACGTCACCCATTCCTTTTCTCCGGGGCTGCTGTCTGTCCCGCTTAGTTGCTGCACTGTATTTTGTGTCCCCGTTGATAGCTGGTGTTGGGTGGGGTTGGCCGGTGGCCACTAGGTGGGGTGGGGGGTGCGGCTGGCGGTCCACAGCCCGTCGGGGAGAGGGTTTCTCGGGAGTTGCAGCGGGGTTGGACTGGATTTGGTGCTTCTTCTCCCCGCTGGCTGCTGTGCTGTCGGTCCAGAGCTGTCGATTGGCCCGGCGGGACAGGCAGAGTTGAGCCGAGATTGGCGCCTCTCTGCGCTGGCTGTGGGGCTGGGGGCTGCTGCT
Source organism: Okamejei kenojei (assembly GCA_035221665.1). Lineage (NCBI taxonomy): Eukaryota > Metazoa > Chordata > Chondrichthyes > Rajiformes > Rajidae > Okamejei > Okamejei kenojei. The sequence continues at coordinate 49,913,214 of CM069131.1, read as the reverse complement.
CCGGGCCGGTGTCCCATTGGTCCGGACGTCTCTGGGCGCCCCCCCCCCCCGGATGAGGATGGGACACTCGGGGGGGGGGGGGGGGGGGGAGGGGTGCTCCAGTGGCAGTTGGGCAGCGCTTGCAGCATCTGGGACCCGGGTTCGATCCTGGATGCGGATGAGGGGCGGGTCTGTGTGCATGCAGCTGCCGAGAATGACTCTCTGCTGGTCCAGTTCCTCTCCCCCCCCCCCCCCCCCCCCCCCCCCCCCCCCGTCTCCCACTCGCATCTGCTTCCTCTATCTCGCTGATACACCCCCGTTCCACACATTAAATATATTTTTACATACAAGTCATGAATAAAGATAAGAATTTATACACAGTTTATAATGTCAGATCTTTGTTCGCTTTTTCTTTTATAGCGAGTGACCTTTGACAAATCCCATGATTCCTTGCGTTTTTTGGAATACTGAACTCGCTTATTCCTGGGGTTGTGGTGTTTACGATCATCTCTAATGTATTCAAAATAAATTACTTTAAATTATATGTTATTTCAACTAAAGTCACTCTAAAATACCCAGAAAATTATTTGCTTTCGTGAAATGAAAATGGCATGAATTTTAAATAACATATGTTCAGAATTATTGTTTAGTTATAGAATCCCATCATTTAAAGTACATCGTGATTCCTTTATGAATACATCAAAATACCAGAAATTGTCTACAGTTGTTTAAGAAAAGCCCCACAACCAATTATTTTGGTTCATCTCCTCTCTGAATTATTTGTTTCAATCTGTCAGTTTTCAAACGATTAGTTTTAAAAAAAACTTTGCTTTTGACACATGGTAGACTACAAGAATATGTTTAAAGCGATAGACAACTTGGCCAGCCTGATGACATTACAACTGCTGAACTCTATTACTCATTGATAATTAAACACTCTTGACTTGATTATGAACGGAATACCCAACAGCAACAAACAGAGGCTATTAGATCATTGTGGGAAGCCATCCCCAAACCTCGCACCAATCAGAGCACCAAAACTGACCCTTCATCCCAGAGTTTGCACTGACCATCAAACACCCATTCAGGCTAACCCTACACTCGGCCCATTGTATTCTCTCCACTTTACTATCATCCCCACAGATTCAACCTTCACTGCAAGGCTAATTTATAGCATTCAATTAACTTGTTAATCTTTCTAATTTTGGGATGTGGGAGGAAACTGGAACAATCACATGGATAATGCATAAACTTTGAACAATCCCATCACTAGAGCCGTGAGGCGGCAACCCAATTATCTGTGCCACAATTTGTGTTTGTACACATTCAGCGACGTGGGTTCATTTGTGACTTCCAGTGCTGGTGTAGAGTTCACACATTCTCCCCATAAGAGTGCTCCCCCCACTGAAGCTTTTCTCAGACATTCCAAAGGGATTTGTTAATTGGCCATTGTAAATTGTTCTTAGTTTGTAAATCAATTGTAGAATCCTGGAGAGTTGATGGAAATGAGAGCAGATTTTTTTTTTGAAATGGGATTTGTGTAGATGGCAGCTTGATGATTAGTGTGGCTATGCCATACAGTCATAAGGCCTATTTCCACACCTTATGACTTTTTCACTGCATAAATAGCATTTCCTTGTCACGGATTGTAAATTCTACACTAATAAATCTGATTCACACAATGCCAAGCCTAAAAAAAAACTTTGTCCGAAAGAGGGGAAGCGTATAAGCATTTGCACAACCCATGTGGAACTGTACAGCAAAGTACCTCAATAAAGCGGTCACAAGAAAATGAGAGACACAAAGTGCTGGAGTTACTCAGCGGGTCACTCCTGCTGAGTTACTCCAGAATTTTGTGTCTATCTTTTGTATAAACCAGCATCTTTTGTATAAATCAGTATTCTTTGTTTCTACATGAAAATGAGGCATAACTAGGCTATTTGGCCCATTGAGCCATGCCACCATTCAAAGAGATCATAGCTGATTTGTCTTCTTGTTGCAATTCCGATCCCTTATTTTCAGATTGATACTTCTGACTCTAAGACCACGAGCCTGAAGAAACATTATCTCTTTATTTACTTCATCAAGCCTTGTAATAATTTTCTATATTTCATCTTTTCATTGTTCTAAACTTGAGAGGAAAGCCCCAGCCAGCTTAATTTGTCATCATTGGACATACAACCCATGCCAAAAAGCATTCTGTTTTTCGCTGCACTATAGCAAGTTCATCATTCCTTAAATTGGGAAACCAAACCTATAAATGAAATATTTCTGGTCTCATCTCACCAGGATGATGACACCAGAATCCAACAGCACGGAAACAGGCCCTTCGGTCCAACTCGTCTATACCGACCAAGATGCCCCATTAAAGCTAATCGCATTTACCCGTGTTTGGCCCATATGCCTTAAATCTTTCCAATCAGTGTACTTATCCAAGTATCTTTTAAATAGTACTTGTCTCAACTATCTCCACTGGCAGCTCCTTCCATAGACCCACCACCCTCTGATTGAAAAAGTTGCCCTTCAGTTTCCTATTAAATCTTGCCCCCATGTCCTCCGGTTTTTGATTTGCTTACCCTGAGTAAAATACACTGTGCCTTCACCCTATCTGTCCCCCCCCACCCCTCACGACTTTATACACTTCTATATGATGACTCCTCTACCTCCTTTGCTCCAAGGAGTAAAGTCCTAACCTGTCCAACCTTTCCCTATAGCTCAGGTCCTCAAGTCCTGGCAACATCCTCGTAAATCTTCTCTGCATTCTTTCCAGCTTAATGAAAACATTTTTTATTCTTGCCAGTATTAATCTTATGGAATGATAACAAGTTGACCACATGAATAAGATTAATTAACTGTGACAAGAGCTGGCAGATTCTCCTTTTTAGCTAACTTTCTGAGCTAAAAATGTAAGAATGGAGCTTGAATTGTAATTAACATTGCTTTGGAATGGAAAAGAACAATGAGCTACATTTTTACTAGAAAGTTATAGTCAGAACTAGGAATTGTATAGTTATCCATTGTTGCTAATGGACCCAGGACAAGAGGTAACAGAATTTCAAAGCAAACCTCCTTGTGGTTGGATACGATTTTTAGCAGGTTTCTTCATCCACCTAACAAGAAGCCTGCTTAAAAATCCTCTAAAATGAATGATGCCAGGACATTCCTAGTTGTACTGTTGCCCTGTGAAGAGTAAAATTGGCCATGCAACTTTTCTATGGAGTGCAACTATAATTGAGTTATGAACGGAGAACTGAGTCTGCACTACTCCCTCCATTCTACAAGGCCGCGCCATTACACTGCTATTTTGTTTCATTTTTGGATCCTTTGGGAAAATGTGGTTATACACAGCAACTGTCAATCAGTATACATACCTCATCAACCACAACAAGCCCCAAACTATTAATCCTTTCTGTTTCTATGAGGGAATTCACTAAACTGTGGGCCTTCTCAATGGTGGCAATATAGAGAGAATTCTTCTTGCGATGCTTGAATGGTGGGAACCTGCCTTTGCTTCCAGCATATTCTTCCACTAAGAAATTGCATTCTATTCCAAAAGCCGACAGATCTCGTACCTAAAGGAAACAAAAAAAAAATTACAAATTGCTGCTTTTCATTCAAAAGGTTATTAAAAACAGTATGCCTTCCCCAATTCTCCTTCATCCAGGTTACATGAGTACATGGGTTTAGTTGTCCACAGACAGGTTTAAGATTATTAGTCACTGAACACATCTCTCAGATATGCCCAAAATGCTTGGGGGAGCTCAGTACGTGGACAATCAAGACTTGCATTTAAACTAGAGTTTATGCATTGGGGCACCAACAGAAGAATGCACTTATCCACAGTTCTCAAATGTATTTGTTTTGGTGACTGTAACACTCCAACTATCACGTAAAGAGGTTATGAAGAGGAATTTTGAAATAGGCATGCTTTTGCATACCAGCCATAATATTTTTATCAATATATTTAGGTGACAGGTCACTCTGACTTATTCTGGTGTGCACTTACTTGCATCGATCAGGGAATTTTGGTATTATTTGTACACATTTGGAGAATTGTGTTCAGTTTTGATCACCCTGCTATAGGAAGGATGGTGTTAAGCTAGAAAGTGTGCAGAGATGATTTATGGGGGCATTGTCAGGGCCTGAGCTATAGGCAGTTGGTCAGGCTAGGACTTTATTCCTCAGAGTGCAGGAGGCTGAGGGCTGATCTTACAGAGGTTTGTAAGAAAAGGGGAATAGATGGGGCAAATGCACAGTCTTTTACTCAGAATAGGGGAATCCAGAAATAGAGGACATTGGTTTAAGGTGAGAAGAGAAACAATTAATAGGAATGTACAATATATTATTCACAATTACACAAGAACATGCACAATGCGAATTTGCTGATCAACAATTTTAATATAAATCTTTGGTATTTTAAATACAAGTAATTTCTTCCTCAATAAATATTTTGAACAGTAAAATGTACTTTGGTAACAACATCTGGACCAGGCTCTTTAAGAGAATATCCATTGGCTTACATGCAATAGACTGTTTTTTAGTTAAAAACTCTTGATTATTCAGCATAATTGATTAAGACAATTATTATTCCTACATCCACCACAAAATGAATGGATTCCTTAATAACCAATCTCATAATATTTATGTCGTATTTTTATCGCAACATTAAAATTGCAGCATTAAACATTGTAAGTTTTATTTTATTGCAGCATTAAACATTGTAAATTTGTTAACAAATTTCCTCACCTTCTCCTGGACAATAGCCACATATGGCAAAATAAACAGTGCATCTCTTTTCCTACACAGTATCTCTTGCATGATCAAAATCTCAGCGACCAATGTCTTCCCGCCACTTGTTGGCAGTGAATAAATAAGATTTTTTCTTTCTTGCACACATCTTAACGTCAGACAAACATGTTGCCACTCTGTGAAGTTTAACACAAAACCATTGAATTTTTTGCCAAAAGTAATAACTGATGAAATTAGAAAATATTAACAATAGCATTAAATCTAGCTTGTATTCTTCCTAAGGAAAATTACTTCCAGCTGCACAAATTGTATGTTCATTCTTGTTAAAGATAAGTAATAAAAACATTTGCAAAATACGCAATGGAAATAAAATTTTCCAAAATATTCTGAGATACTTCTGACGATAAAGCACAATGTTAAGGAAGAATGTAAAATCAGAGAACTACAGGTGCTGGTTTACCAAGGAAAGTCACAAAATGCTGGATCAGACAGCAATGGAGTAAAGCATGAAAAAAAGGTGTCATTTCAGGATGGAACCCTTTTCAGACGCATAGTATGGGTGGGAGAAAGAAAGCTATAAGAATGGAGGGGAAAGATATGCCACGTTGAGGAAGTCGGCAATGAAATACCGCTAATGTGTCTTTTAATATAAAATGCTGAAATGGTACCATCCAGTAATTTGTAACGTTGTAAGCTCCCTTCATGGGCGACTATTACATACCTTGGCAAGGTATGCAAGGAAAGACTTGTCACATGTGTCAATAAAGTTTTCATTCATTCGTTCATTCCTGTTTTTTAATCCCATTTACCAATGTCACATGTTTACAAACTTAAAAACACCAGGAAGGAAATAATTGCTGAGTGAATGACTGTTAAAATTAAAATATTTATTCGTAAATAATTATTATAACAGCTACCAATAAATATTTATTGGTGGGAATTTCATTACATGACTAACAATTTTCCTAATGAACTGAAAGCAAAAATTTGGAAATGAATTCACTGGAGTAATGAATCTATCAAGTTCAGGCAAAGTGGACCAAATATTCCCATCTTTTACAGTATAAGCAGACTTTAATGTATTCATTACTCTTGAAGTAATGACTGAAAGACAATCATGTACTTTCAGCTGACTGAACAGCACGGAACAAAAACAGTTCACTGTTTCACTAGCAAAAGTCCATATAGACAATGTCTACTGCCCTGCATTAATGCTCTTGGTGATTTCTTCAAAAACTGTTAGAATTGTGAGACATGATTTCCCAAGCACAAAGCCATGCTGACTATTCCTAATCAGATTAGCGCTTGTGCACATGCATTTTATATTTCATCATACCATCCTTAACATTCAAACTTTTTTCCACTTTATCTTTACCGTAAAGCTCTTTGATGCCTTTCAACAGGAAAATCAAATCCTTAACTTTGCTTGGAAGTCCGTAAAATGGCCCCATATCAATGTCCGATGTGGCTTGAATAGTTTTCATTGCAACATTAATTTCCTCAGATAGGACAAGCTCTTTCAATTGTTTGCTTCTTGATGAGTGTGGTATTGGTGAATTAGCATTTTCAGTCATTGCATTTTTAATCTGATCTTTAAGGCTGAGCCTCTTGTGTGTTCCAGAACTTGTAGTCTTTGATTGGTTTTGAACATTAAGATATTGCATTGTTTTATTCAAAACTGAAGGACTGCGAGAAAGGTTATTGACAAAGCAATTGAATGACAAGATGTCTTCTGGCTCTAACTCTTTGCTTTCGTGTTTTACCAGTGGAGAATTAAATCCCTCCATTAGTGCAAGTTGTGAGTTTGGTAATTCATCTGCTTCAGCAGGCATCTCTGACAAAGTTTTAGAACTAAATTGTTCACTTGCAATGTTACTTTGACTTGTACAGGAATCTTTAAGTGATTCAGCATCTTCTGTGAGAAGTTTGTGCATTTTAGTCTCATTCTGTAAATCAAGTGTGTCAGAATTCTGAATTGTTAAACAATCCACAGCTTCTTGCCTTTCATTTCTCTTTGGGCTTGAAGTGCAAACAGAATGTTTTTTTTCAACATCTTCAAATTGTGCCCTTATCCAGCTGTCATCTCCAAAGCTGTCATAGTCCCCAAAGAGATCCTCTTGACTGTCACATTCAACCTGAAATAACACAACACCGCATTACAATTTCTTAATTAAAAAGCACACCAAATAATTAAAAAAAAAATGCCAAGCTTAGACACTAAAAAACACTGGTGATTCCAAACCAAAATGAATCTGTGGAATTTCATTGGGTATTTTTTTAAAGTGGAGATTGATGGATTCTTCACTAGTAAGGGTGTCAAAGGTTATGGGGAGAAGACAGAGAATGGGGTTGAGAGGGAAAAGTACATCAGTCATGATTGAATGGCAGAATAGACTCAATGGGACAAATGGCCTAATTCTGCCCTAGGTCTAGATACTAAGATAGGTGGTGTTGTGGATAATGAAGTAGATTTTCAAAGTCTACAGAGAGATTTGGGCCATTTGGAAAAGTGGGCTGAAAGATGGCAGATGGAGTTTAATGCTGTTAAGTGTGAAGTGCTACATCTTGGCAGGACAAATCAAAATAGGACGTACATGGTAAATGGTAGGTAATTGAGGAATGCTGTGGAACAGAGGGATAAGATTTCTGGGGTACAACAGAGGAGATTTACTAGAATGTTGCCAGGGTAACAGAGAAAGGTAGTCTTTATTCTTTGGAGCGCAGGTTAAGGGACTTAGACAGAGTTGACGTGGATACGTTTTTCCCCATTGAGAGGTAGGGAAGATTCAAACAAGAGGGCATGACATGAGAATTAAGGGACAGAAGTTTCGGGGTAACGTGTGGGGGAACTTCTTTACTCAGAGTGTGGTGGCTGTGTGGAATGAGCTTCCAGCAGAAGTGGTGGAGGCAGGATCGATTTTAACATTTAAGAGTAAAGTGGATAGGTATATGGACGTGAAGGGAATGGAGGGGTATGGTCTGAGTGCAGGTAGATGGGACTAGGGGAAAACACATGGTCGGCACGGACTGGAAGGGCCGAGAGGGCCTGTTTCCGTGCTGTAATTGTTATATGGTTATATGGTTATATGGTCTTATGAACTTGTAACATTTTGGGTATGTTATATTTTCATTGGCAATTGCATTATTATTGAGAACAGGGAAAGGAGAATAACAAACTTTCTGTTGATTGAGAAGATATTTTTTTAAAGATCAGTGATCAATGAATGTAAATAGGGCTACACCATCACAGACTGCTCATGTGTTTTGATTAATCACTAACTGTTGCATGAATTGTGTGGTCAGTGGCAAAGCAACATGGCTCACTGCTGCCTCAAGGATTTAGCAATTTAAAATTAGAATTTTACATTGCTTGATCTCTACCACTGACCACCCTAAGTCCTAAAATATCCCTCTCATGTCCATCAAGTAAGCTAAGTTGTGAACGCAGCAAAGTATTATCTCACAACCATCAAGTAAAATGAACTATGTTAACCAATATGTGCAAACATTTCCAGTGCACAAAATAAAGATTGGAGCATGCAGATGAGATTTAAATCAAAATATTAAAGTTAAAATAAAACATAATTACTTAAAAAAAATCAGATCCTTTTAATTAACTGAGGAAACCGTATTAGATTTTGGATTGTGAAGCAATACTGATGGGTCAGTACTCAGATAAAAACCTTCTATTCGTGCTACAAGGTGTTACCTATTTTAGGGCTTTTTATTACAGCAACAAAGATCCTCAGTATCTGAGTTTCAGTTACATAGATGGATTTATAATGTATTATTATTGTTATTATTATTATTATTATTATTATTATTATTATTATTATTATTATTATTATTATACCCTACACAATATTGCCTTGACACTAAGGGACTTATGGCAGCATCATCTGGATTTCCACATTTGGCTGCACTAATACTCTTGTGTTACTGTCAGTTTTGCTATTTTAGATTAATGGATGATGGTAGTTTTTATTCGAATTAAAGTTAATGGAGTCACCAATCAGGAAGAGTATAATGGTTGACTGATACCAATGGTAACTTGCTAGCTCCAAGAACCAAAAGGTTATTTCCTCCCCTTTTGCCTGCATGATCTTTCACCATATTATTCCATTATAAATTAACATTCTGACAAATGAAATTTGTTTTGCTGCAGTGGTATATCCTATTATGCTCTAAAAGGATACTCATCATTCCAAGTTTATAGAGGATGCACTCCTTATAAATGTAGCACAATGAACTTGATAATGGAAATATAAAAAACAATGCAAGACTTTGAAATCAGAACTGATTATGTCTGTGTGCTCTGCTTCAATTAACACCACTTTATAATCTCACTTCAACAAAAACAGACTTTTGATTCCACCCCATAAATGTTTATCCCATGCCATAAAAAGAGTGAATCGGCACCCAGTTTTTGTAGAGAGAAAAAAAATCATGCTAACAGTTCATGATTACTCATTTTACATAATATTTAAATGTCAGGATTTCACTCCTCCTTCTTTGCACACAATGAAAGTTAACTATAATTAAAAATCAGTTGTGATTTGGTTTTAGAATTAGTTGTTAATTTTCTAAAAGCATCGTGATGGAAGGGAAGAGATATAACTATATAGAAAAGCTAGGTTAATTGTCATGCTGAATATATATCATCTTACAGACATGGAGGTGGTGGTGGGAGAGTTCCTTAATTGGATAACTTAATTGGATTTTACCAGTGCTTTTTAAAAGTAAAATGAGCACAGTTGTTTTTTTAATACAAGTGCAGGTCCATAAACATACAGGGATCCGATGCGGAAACAGATGTGCAGGGCAATTTAATTTTAAACAGAGGATGTAATGTGCTGGAATGTTCTGCCGGGGGTGGTGGTGGAGACAGATACGATTGTGGCATGTAAGAGCCTTTAGGATAAGGATATGGATATACAGGAAATAGAAAGATATGGATTATGTGCAGGCAGATAAGAATTGGTCTTGGCATCATGTTCGTCAACAACAATGTGGGTCAAGGGGCCTGTTCCTGTGCACACACATCTTTAAATTTAAGTTTAATAAAACGTACATCACATCTCTATGTGTTGTAAGCAACCAAGTAGATTCAGTTCAGTGGTTCATTTTTCAAAAACCCATGGAAGTGGCTTCCCAATTTTCTGTCACATGGGGTCGGCACAGCATGCAGCAGTAGAGACGCTGCTTTACAGTGCCAGAGACCCGGGTTCGATTCTGGCTACGGTACTGTTTGTACAGAGTTTGTATGTTCTCTGAGACCACGTCGGTTTTCTCTGGGTGCTCCGGGTTCCTCACACATGCCAAAGACGTGCAGGTTTGTCATTTAATTAGCTCCTGTAAATTGTCCCTAGTGTGTAGGATTAAACTAGTGTACGAGTGCTTGCTGATTGGTGCACTCAGTGGGTCAAAAGGTCTGTATCCACACTGTATCTCTAAACTGAAACTAAACTAAAGCAACATTTTCTGTTTGTATTTTTGCCAATCTGTTTAATCAAATTCAATCTTGTACGTTTTTATGTGCATTGTTACTCTTTTATTTAAATCTTGGCAGTTTGTTGCATCCTCTATATGATGCAAGAAAATATAACCATGCAACAGTTCTTCAGCTCATGTAGTCTACATCCTCAGTCCAATTTGCCATTTCCCCACAAACTATTATCTCTCTCACATGCTCGTCAACTCTCCCAGGCCACTCAAGCTAGGGATAATTCACACCAGCCATTAATTCACCAATCATCTCATCTTTGGGATGTGGAGCAACCCTGTGGATATATGGATTTACCCAAAGTGGATAAACCCTGTGAAAACTTGCAAACTCATGTAGCCAGCACAGGCAAAAAGAATCAAATCCATGTCACTGGAACAGTGAGGTTGCAGCAATAAATGTTGTGCCATTATATCACCCAACGCACATTCTTATTGCTTCCCTCTATTTAATAATATTAATAATATTATTGATAACAATAGAGCTCATCACGAAATATATAAATCCAACTCTCGTACATATGGCAAATCACTGTAGCTTGTAGTAGTACCTGGTCCATAGGTACTGATGCTGCAGATTGTATCTCCTCCTTCTCGCCCATCAACGTTATTTCATAAACACTCGTGTGGTTATTGTTCTTTCTCTTGCTTGGTGGAGTTTCAACAGTCCTCCTAACTTCCCTAACTCGCTTTCGGATACAAGCCCATTGATTAACATCCTCGCTCTCCTCAGCCTGGTCCAAATCCATTTTAAGGTGTAGTCACATCACTGTTATTCTGCTCCTTGGTATGCCATGGGGCGTGGCTAAAGTCCACTTTATTCTGCAGCATTACTCCAGAAAACCCAACGTTGAATTTTTACTCAACCAGTCAAATATACAATCACATCCCCAGTATTTCAATGAGACCCATGTAAAATCACAACTCAATATCCAGATCATAGCAGATAAAATCACACATATATCTCACAAGTGCGCAATCACGCTGCATTACACTATTTACCCGCATAAATCACCGTGCACCATACCGTTAACCTGCACAGATCGTTCAAACACTACACCATCAACCCGCACAGATCAACCGCCACTGTACTACTAGCCCGGGGTTCATCCGGCGCCGTGATGATAATTCGCACAGATCATCATGTTCTATTAGTGTTAACCCACACGGATCATCCCCCCACGACACTGTTACCATACACCGATCACCAGGCACTGTACTATTAACCCGCACAGTTCACCCTCGATCCGTCTCCCACCCGCTTCGCAGCGAAACACCACCATCACTTCCGGGAGTTAAACTCCGCCCGCGCGCCCCAGTCTCGGCGCGTGACCGACTGGCCGTTGGCCGTTGGCGCCGGCGCGTGCGCGCGAGCGAGCGCGGGAGAGCGGAGACTTGAAGCAAAGATCATGGAGCGGAGCCGTTGATCTTTGACTTGAAAGGTCTTGCGCGTGCGCGAGCAGGCCGGCCGGCGCGCGTGCGCCGACGTATTTCCGGGCTGGTGCGCATGCGTGGCCTTGCCGCTGGGTCGGGCCGGGCCGGGCAGCGGGGATGCAGCGGGCGCTCAGGGCGTGGAAACCAGGTACAGCTCCCTGTATTGTCTCATGTACCGAGGTACAGTGAAGAGCTTTTGTCGTGTGCTGACCCGTCAACGGAAAGACAATACATGGTTGCAATCGAGCCAGCCACAATGTACAGATACATGAAAAAGGAATAACGTTTAGTGCAAGATAAAGCCAGTAAAGTCTGGTCAAGGATAGTCCGAGGGTCACCAATGAGGTAGATAGTAGTTCAGCACTGCTCTCTAGTTGTGGTAGGATGATTCAGTTGCCTGATAACAGCTGGGAAGAAACTGTCCCTGAACTTGGACGTTTTCACACTTGTATACCTTTTGCCTGGTGGGAGAGGGGAGAAGAGAGAGTTGCCTGGGTGAGACTCGTCCTTGTCTATGCTGGTGGCCTTGCCGTGGCTGTGTGAGGTATAGATGGAGTCAATGGAAGGGAGGTTGGTTTGCGCGATGATCTGGGCTGATTCCACAATTCAACATGGAGTTTGTACGTTCTTCCCATGACCTGCATGGGTTTTCTCCAAGACCTTCGTTCTTCCCACACTCCAAAGATGGTTAGGTAAAAATTGTCCCTTGTGTAGGGTAGTGTTAACGTGTGGGGATCACTGGTTGGCGGGTCTAAGGGCCTGTTTCTGCACTGTATTTCTAAACTAAACTAAGACTGGTAACAGGGAGGCTCCCGGATCACTGTGTAAACAGCAAGGCACTTAATGGTTTAAGTTGTAAGATTGCAGTTATTGCAAAACATTTATTAAATTAAGTCTGAAGAAGGGTTTCGGCCTGAAACGTTGCCCATTTCCTTCACTCCACAGATGCTGCTGCACTCGCTGAGTTTCTCCAGCATTTTTGTCTACCTTTGATTTTCCAGCATCTGCAGTTCCATCTTAAACATTAATTAAATTATGACATACAGCCCTAGCCAAATTGTGAAGCTACTCCTGTCGTTACTCCAGCACTTTGTTTTTTGGTAAACCAGCACCTGTAGTTCATTATGTCTGGTGACGCTTTGAGGTTGTGGGTTTCAGAGAGTCAGACAATGTAGGAGTTGCTGAGGTGGTTTAATGATGTGGTAATGGGGTTGAGGGACATGAAAGTGATGATTCTGATAGACAGGATGGTGAAGATGGTGTTTGTCATCCTTGCCTTCATTGGTCAGTACATTACCAAGACATTGGAAAGGTCATATTTCTGCTCACCCCGCTTTTGAAAGGATGTTGTTCAATTGGAAAAGATACAAATATAGATTTATGAAAATGTTAAGAGGCTTGATAAGCCGGTACATCTTTCCCCTGGGCATTTGAGGGTGATCTGTGTGGGTTAACAGTGTAGTGCATGTGATGTGGGTGGGTGAGGGTGCCCTCTCATATTTGAATTTTCCATCCTAGGAAACAGATTTAGACTGGCCACCCATCGATGCCTATCATCGATAAAATGTTTGCAAAGTGTTCTTTGTTATTAAGCATTTTTGTATCAACTTGTGTTGGATTTATTGCAGACATTGTTTTGAAGTATCTTCACAGATGTGATGTAAAAGTGACACTTTAAAATTAATTCTGAGTATTTGCAATCTAAGAGTCCTCAAAGATCAACTGAAACCTGCATTCCAGATTTTCAATTGTTTGTTTTTCAGTGTACTGGCAAAGGGGAATCAGCACTCAGCAGATTCCAAGCACTTCTGATATGGTAAGAAAAATAATCTGAAACAAGGTTGAAAATATAAAAGCTGCAGGTGCCAGAAATCTAAAAGAAAAATAAGATAGTTGGAGCAGCATCTCTGGTAGGAGAAACAGTTAGTGCTCCAATCTTGACAAAGGATCTCAGACCTGAAGTGTTAACTCTTTCTTTTTTCATGGATGCTACTTATCCTGGAGTTTTTTTTTTCTGTATTGTCAATGTCTATATATGTACCTGATGTGAGGTGACCTGCTGTACTTTTAGATCTGTGGTTTCATTATGACATGAATTTTCCTAGTGGCAGTCAACGAATACACAAATGTTACCAGGAGATTAAAATTATCGCCCCTGCCCATAAATCCCTTCTTAATTTTGCCCAACACAGTCTCAAAACCTTTTCAGTCCACTGTTCTCGCTATTTGTTTGGCGCTGGCTTCCTACATACCCCCCCCCCCCCTTCACAATCCTTCTCTTACTAGATTCTTCATACTAAACATTCGTCATTATTTTATTTTTTGTGTCATTAACCAATCTTTTAGTTGATGTCCATTCCTTAAAGAAAGATGTGTCATCTTAACCTTATGTACATTTACCATTCGTCTAAGTGTGTTGAAGATTTAATGTCATGAAAATGTCTGAATGTGGTAAACATAAAATGAAAAATGCAAAACTTTTTGTATGTTTTCATCTTAACACAATTGATATGGATAACTTATGGTTTTGATTGTATTTAATAATTGAAGTTGGGCATTAATGTTTCAAGTACTCTATTTGCATTTTCTTATAGCCGATAAAATTAGAAAATCCTTTCAAAGAACCTCCCAAGAAGTGCATTTTGTGTGGCGTTTCAGTGAATTACAAGAACGTACAGGTTTGTCCATACTAATCATTACAAGCTGGGGAAGATTTTAATTAAATTCATTGTGGGAGGAAACATATGGTCACAGGCATTATGATAGGGCATTGAAGAATGGTTTTGCCATGGTAATCATGTATATTAAAGTTCCATCACTCTAGGTAATTGCCACTATTTTACTGTATGCGAATAGAATAATTATTGTGTAGAGCAGCAGTTTATGATTGCGCTACACAAATTCCTTATTACGGTCGCTCATTTACAATATTCACAACACTAGAGATAAAAGTCTAAATTAAGTGAATGGCTGTTATGGAAAAGAATGCTATGTTGCGGTGCATCTCATCTCTTTTTTAATTGAAGATTCAAGTCATTCACTCTTAACATATTACAATCCTTGTGGCCTTTTATCTGACATTCTGGTTGGAAAATTTGTAAAACTAGTGGGCTGAATAGTGATGCAGAAATTATGTAGTCTCATCGTTGGGCGAACATTTAGACAGACCTCCTGTTATTAGTTTGTTGTAGTGCTGCTTCATCTATAGGCAAATCATTATTAAGTGTGTTTAAACTAGGAATTATGCAAAGGAACAGGAGATAAAGCCAGCCAGTGAAACTGAAAAAACGTGATTCCATTGTAAAATCTAATTTTCAGACCCAGATGGGTTTAGCAACATTTGTAGGTGTTCATATTGTTAACATTTTGTTTGCCCTCTAAATGCATAAAAAAGGATTAGTTTAATGCATTGTATATAAATAGAGCAAGCTTAACATTCTAAAGTTAGTTATTGGTAAGACATTGTTGTGGCCTATGGAGTTGCTGCATAATTCAGACTGAAAACTCCAGTTTATGCATTTTAAGTACGCATGTCTGCATTCTGGAAGTTACAATCACTCCGTTTTCTTCATGAAATCAGGACTATTAAATCAAAAATACGGGTGTCCCAGTGATGTTTAGGTAAAGGAACCATATTTGCTTTTGTATTTCCTGGCTTGACCGTCAATGAACACATACACTTGTTGGCTGGTTTTGATTGGTTTGAAGGCACATGGTATCAATACAAGAAACACAAGCCAAATGCCAGGGTATGTGGTTTTGGCCACATAATATATTAGTTCAAAATATTTGGAGTATTTCTTGATATCTTTCTTCACAAACATTTACCGTAGAGTGGTGGCTTTCAACATAGCAACTCTCTAATAGAAACATAGACATAGAAACATAGAAAATAGGTGCAGGAGTAGGCCATTCGGCCCTTCGAGCCTGCACCGCCTTTCAATATGATCATGGCTGATCATCCAACTCAGTATCTTGTAACTGCCTTCTCCCCATACCCGCTAATTCCTTTATCCACAAGGGCCACATCTAACTCCCTCTTAAATATAGCCAATGAACTGGCCTCAACTTCCTTCTGTGGCAGAGAATTCCAGAGACTCACCACTCTCTCTGTGAAAAATGTTTTCCTCATCTCGGTCCTAAAGGAATTTCCCCTTTTCCTTAGACTGTGACCCATTGTTCTGGACCTCCCCAACATCGGGAACAATCTTCCTGCATCTAGCCATCCAACCCCTTAAGTATTTTGTAAGTTTCTATAAGATCCCCCACCCCCCCCCCCTCAGTCTTCTAAATTCTAGCGAGTACAAGCCAAGTCTATCCAGTCTTTCCTCATATGAAAGTCCCCCCTCTATGGCAAGAATGTATTTTCTCAGATTTGGAGACCAAAACTGTACACAATACTCCAGGTGTGGTCTCACCAAAACCCTGTACAACTGCAGTAGAACCTCCCTGCTCCTATACTCACATCCTTTCGCTATGAATGCTAACATACCATTTGCTTTCTTCACTGCCTGCTGCACCTGCATGCCAACTTTCAATGATTGGTGTACCATGACACCCAGGTCTCGTTGCATCTCCCCGTTTCCTAATTTGCCACCATCCAGATAATAGTCTACCCTCCTGTTTTTGCCACCAAATTGGATAACCTCACATTTATCCACATTATACTGCATCTGCCATGCATTTTCCCACTCACAAAGCCTATCCAAGTCGCCTTGCAGCCTCCTAGCATCCTCCTCACACCTAACACTACCCCCCAGCTTAGTGTCATCCGCAAACTTGGAGATGTTGCATTCAATTCCCTCGTCCAAATCATTAATATATATTGTAAATAGCTGGGGTCCCAGCACTGAGCCTTGCGGTACCCCACTAGTCACTGCCTCCCATACTGAAAAGGACCCGTTTACTCCTATCCTTTGCTTCCTGTCTGCCAGCAAGTTCTCTATCCACATCAATACTGAACCCCCAATACCGTGTGCTTTAAGTTTGTATACTAATCTCTTATGTGGGACCTTGTCGAAAGCCTTCTGAAAGTCTAGATAGAACACATCCACTGGTTCTCCCTTATCCACTCTGCTAGTTACATCCTCGAAAAATTCTATAAGATTCGTCAGACATGATTTACCTTTCGTAAATCCATGCTGACTATGTCTAATGATTTCACCACTTTCCAAATGTACTGCTATCCCATCTTTAATAACTGACTCTAGCAGTTTCCCTACTACTGATGTTAGACTAACTGGTCTGTAATTCCCTGTTTTCCCTCTCCCTCCTTTTTGAAAAAGAGGGGTTACATTAGCTACCCTCCAATACTCAGGAACTACTCCAGAATCTAAGGAGTTTTGAAAGATTATCACTAATGCATCCACTATTTCTGTGGCAACTTCCTTGAGTACTCTGGGATGCAGACTATCTGGCCCTGGGGATTTATCGGGCTTTAATTCATTCAATTTACCCAACACCACTTTCCGGCTAACCTGGATTTCACTCAGTTCCTCCACCTTATTTGACCCCCGGTCCCCTGCTATTTCCGGCAGATTATTTATGTCTTCCTTAGTGAAGACAGAACCAAAGTAGTTATTCAATTGGTCTGCCATGTCCTTGTACCCCATGATCAATTTACCTGTTTCTGACTGCAAGGGACCTACATTTGTTTTAACTAATCTCTTTCTTTTCACATATCTATAAAAACTTTTGCAGTCAGTTTTTATGTTCCCTGCCAGTTTTCTTTCATAATCTATTTTCCCTTTCCTAATTAAGCCCTTTGTCCTCCTCTGCTGGACTGAATTTCTCCCAGTCCTCTGGTTGGCTGCTATTTCTGGCTAATTTGTATGCTTCATCTTTTGTTTTTATACTATCCCTCTTTTCCCTTGTAATCCATGGATGTACTACCTTCCCTTATTTATTCTTTTGCCAAACTGGGATGAACAATTGTTGTAGTTGATCCATTCAGTTATTAAATACCTTCCATTGCACATCCACTGTCAACCCTTTAAGAATCACTTGCCAGTCTATCTTGGCCAATTCACGTCTCATACCTTCAAAATTGCCTTTGTTTAAGTTCAGAACCCTTGTTTCTGACTTAATTATGTCAATCTCAATCCATATTATGGTCACTCTTGCCCAACGGGCCACGCACAACAAGACTGCTAACTAACCCTTCCTCATTACTCAATACCCAGTCTAGAATAGCCTGCTCTCTCGTTAGTTCCTCTACATGTTGGTTTAGAAAATTATCCCGCATACATTCCAAGAAATCCTCTTCCTCAGCACCCCTGCCTATTTGATTCACCCAATCTATATGTTGATTGAAGTCTCCCGTTATAACTGTTTTACACTTGTTGCACGCATTTCTAATTTCCTATTTGATGCCATCCCCAACTCCACTACTACTGTTAGGTGGCCTGTACACAACTCCCACTAGCGTTTTCTGCCACTTAAGAGTTTCACAGCTCTACCCATATCGATTCCACATCCTCCAAGCTAATGTCCTTCCTTTCTATTGCATTAATCTCCTCTCTCACCAGCAACGCTACCCCATCTCCCTTTCCTTTCTGTCTATCCCTCCTGAATATTGAATATCCCTGGATGTTCAGCTCCCAGCCTTGGTCCCCCTGGAGCCACGTCTCCGTGATCCCAACTATAGCATAGTCATTAATAGCTATCTGCACATTCAACTCGTCCACCTTATTACGAATGCTCCTTGTATTGAGACACAAAGCCTTCAGGATTGTTTTTATAACTATCTTACTCCTTATATAATTATGTTGATAAATGGCCCCTTTTGATTTTTGCCCTGGAAACCCACCACCTCTTATTCTCTGTTTATTATTTTGTTCTTCTTTCCCCCCTACATGTTGGGTCTGAGTGCTTCCCTTCTCTGCCTCCTGCCTCAGACCCTGTCTACTGGCTTTCTCTATTTGAGTCCCTCCCGCCCAACCGTTCTAGTTTAAAGTCCCCCCGGTAGTCTTTGCAAATTTGCCTGCCAGGATACTGGTCCCCCTCGGGTGCAAGTGCAACCCGTCCTTTTTATACAGGTCACTCCTTCCCCAAAAGAGGTTCCATTGATCAAGAAACTTGAATCCCTGCCCTCTGCACCAGTCCTTCAGCCAGGCATTTATCCTTCACCTTGCTCCATTCCTACTCTCACTGTTGCGTGGCACAGGAAGTAATCCTGAGATTGTTATGTTTGCGGTTCTTTTCCTTAACTCTCTTCCTAACTCCCTAAATTCTCCTTTCAGGATCTCTTCTCTTTTTTTAACCTATGTCATTGGTACCAATATGTACCATAACCTCAGGTTCCTCTCCCTCCCTTTTCAGGATATTTTGGACACGTTCAGACACATCCAAGACCCTGGCACCAGGGAGGCAAACTACCATCCGGGTCTCCGGACTGCATCCACAGAATCGCCACAGAATTGGCAATCTGACCCCCTAACTATAAGAGTCCCCTATTACTAATGCCCTCCTCTTTTCCTTACCCTTCTGAGCAACAGGGCCGGTGTCTGTACTGCAGGCCAGGTCGCTGTTGCTATCCCCAGGTAGGCTGTCTCCACCCCCCCCCCCACCCCCAACATCACTCAAACAGGATTAATATTGTTGTTAACGTGTTTAAAATTGTGCTGTTATGCAGTTAGAATTTTAGTTGTTCTGGCCATTCTGTTGCTTGTGATATGCTGTTGCCTTTGTGTCAGGAATTAAAATCATATCAACAACATGGGCTTTCCAGCTGTCAACACTATTTTAGAGAATAAAAGGTTCAGTTTATATTTCTTGGAGGTTTGTTGCTGAGTGGATACTGAGGGGCAGAACACCTTTTCTATTGTTCAACATAAAATATTTCCAAGTTGTATGCTTAATTTAGTTTGGAGATACAGCTTGAAAACTTGCCCTTCGGCCCACCGAGTACACACGACCAGCGATCCCCCGTACACTAACACTGTCCGACACACTAGGGACAGTTTACAATCTTTACCAAAGCTAATTAACCTACAAAACTGAATGCCTTTGGAGTGTGGGAGGAAATCAGAAATCCCACCCTGTCACGGGGAGAATGTGCAAACTCTGTACAGATGGCATCAGTAATCAGGATCGAACCCGGGCCTCTGGCGCTCTAAGGCAGCAACTCTACCGCTATGCCGTCCCAATGTGAAGCAGGGCATCTGAAAAATGAAGTTTCTTTGTTCATCCTTAATGTGCCTTGATATTTGTAGCAAGTATTCGAAGCAAACCAAAGTTTTATGAAACTAATTAGCTGGAGAAACCCAAAGACTTATCTTCTTAATACCTCATTTGCTTTTGAACTGAAATATAGAATACATATTTTAACTTGGTGAATGTACTCTGACTAACATCCAATTCATTTTTCCTTTTATTCCCTTTTTTTTTAAAAAAATCAAGCTTTTGTCCCAGTTCATATCTCCGTACACGGGTCGTATTTTTGGCAGACATATAACTGGTAAGACTCTGATTTTCAACTCTTTATAATTCCAAGCGGACGCTTTTGCGTTTTTGTATTGGTACACTTGGCCCATGTGTATCTTTTTCAAGTGGGGAGAGGTGTACAGTTTACACAATTTGAAATATAATGTAATGTTTAAACTTTTCACTTCAGTCAAAATATAATGTCAATTTTTGAGGTCTGAATTGTTAATTGTGAATTGGCTTTTACAGGCTTATTTTGCTAAAAGTGATTGATTGAAAGATACAGTAGGGATACAGATCCTTTGGCCCAACAAGCCCACACCCACCTTTTCACACTACTTCTGTTATCCCACTTTCGCATTTCTACCACTGCGGCACCCTAATTACAATTGATTGTGAGAAATCTTCCATGCAATTGCATATACTAGTTCAAAATGGGTAACTGCACAATCAAATGTGGAGAGGGGGGATACAGGCAATGGTTACAGCCATTTGGGTTATGGAAATTCTCCCTCATAGAATTCACAACTTACTACCCAAAATTTTAAGGTACAGAATAAGATTCGCTCCCAAGAGACTCTGTGTGGAAAGAGTAGTAATTTCAACTCATTTCTTGACGCATGCAGATGATGTGGTTTTGTGTTCTGGAAACTCGCCTGTTTCCTGGGAATACAACTCCCAGTAATCTGGGGGTTACCTGAAAAGATATGGGTATGAATGAGACAAGGAGTGAGAAGGGAGAAAATAAAGGTAGAAGAAAAATAACTCTTTGCTCTATGGAAAGAACTGATATAATAGGGCACATTTAGCATTAAGGTCATAGAGACCACACCTAGAAACTGACTTCTTATAAAATATACAGAACAGTAGGCAGTAATTGGAAGCCAGCTTTACACTTCAGCATCTAATCTCAAAACTGTACTAATGGAGTAACATATTAATCTGTTAAGACAATAGTTTTCACTACACACTTGTGAGGACATCCAGTTTGAGATGTATATCCATACCTGTCAATTATAATTTGTTGGATAAGTTGAAATTAAGACGTGTGATCTAGTCCTCCTTCAGAGAAAATGAAGCTTGTATCGAGCCTTAAATCAATATAATTATCTTCTAGGATTGTGTGGAAAGAAACAAAAGGAAGTTTCTAAGAACATCAAAAAAGCTCAACGGATGGGTGTGTATATATTTTTCTAATATATTCTCAAATTGAAAACCAAAATGGCTGATTCACCAATTGCATTATGTGTTAGAATAATCTAGCGAGAAACAAAAAAGTGAAGAGCATCTGTAGATATGTAAAAAGGAAAACATTAGCAAAAGTTGATGAGTACCTTAAAGACAAAAACATGAAAAAATATAGTAGGGGAATAGCAGAGAATTTAAGTTCATTCATCTTAAAGCTCGAAGCTCAAAATCTTTGAACAGAGAAATCAGAGTAAAAGACCTATATTTGCCTTTTAAATATTTCCTTATTCACATGTTCTAATGATATTTTATCCTGCTAGGTGTTATTTTTCATTCATTATTTTGGCTTCATTACAGGATTTATGTCAGTCATGCTAAAGGACCCTGCTTTCATAAAGGATCCAAACATTTGTGATTACAAGATATGGGAATAATCAATAATCTGTTAATGGTATAATGTTTCTCAATTATATTTCAATCCATAAAGTAAATTAAATTGTAATAAATTTGTTGTTCATATTTGTACAAATAAACTTTCATTATAAAAGAGTGCGTGAAAATGTTTTGTTAAAAATTTATATTGATATTTCCGTACATGTTGTTGCATCTTAATAACTTGGATATGCAATTCTGATGTGAAAGTGTTTGCTGCAAATGCACTGAACCTTAACGCAACTTGTGGAATAGCTATGAAGAGTTAACCATAAACTCCAGAGGTTGCTGTCAGTGATTTCCTGCTCCTTCAGAAATCAGAAACTTGTGAAGAACTTTACTTATAATCCATATATAAGAAACTGCGGATGCTGGAAACTCAAGCAAAACACAAAGTGCTGGAAGAACTCAGCGGGTCAGGCAGCATCTGTGGAGATTATGAATAGGTGACCCTTTCCATTAAAAAATCCTGTTATTGTCAGTCCCTCACTTCATTCAGGGTTTCATTTTCCATCCCTTTCCACCACTCCCCTCTCCCCCTCCCTCCCAACTCTTCCCCTTCTCTCCCCCTCATCCCCTCTCCACCCTGCCCCACTCACCCCCATCTCACTACCCCTTTCCCCCCATCCCCTCTCCACCTCTCCCCACCCCTCTCACATCCCCTCCCCCTCCCTACTCTCCTCCTCCCCCCCTCATCTCCCCCCTTCCTCCTTCCCCTCCCCCCGTGTGTGAGAGGTGGTTAGTGTGCGTGCGTGTTGAGGGGGCAGGGCCAACGGGTCCCCCTTGATCTAGTATATTAAAAAAAAATAAAGCATTTACACAGCTTTTATTAAAATCAACCAGGTAACAGTAGAAGGCAGCCAGGATTGGGTTAAATGGATTGAAATCACCATCAGGTGCAGAGTTAATACTTGTTGTAAAATCTGCCAAGAAAGAAAGTTGTCCGAAGTCTTGATGTTCGTCACTTATTTAGCTCAAAATATTTTTCTACATTTAACAAATCCATGTAACCCTTAATAAAAATGTCCACGTCAGATTTCTAATTGTTGCAGAGTGGTGCTGCTGGTAGAGCTGCTGCCTCAGCACCAGACGTCGATCCTGACCTCAGGTGGTGTTCGTGTCGAGTTTGCATATTCTTCCTGTGATGGCATGGGTTTCCTCTGGGTCCTCCAGCTTCCTCCCACATCCCAAAAACGTGCAGGTGTGTAGGTTCTGTAGAAAGGAACCGCAGATGGTGGTTTCCACTTGAAGACAGACACAAAATGCTGGAGTAACTCAGTGGGTCTGGCAGCATATCTGAGGAAAATCTGGATTCCTTTTCTCCAGAGATGCTGCCTGACCCGCTGAGTTACTCCAGCATTTTGTGTCCATTTGATTCTATATATTCCACTTGGTATTTAAGGAGTGGATGCAAAAGTGGGATCGATGGGAACATGGTTGACCCTAAGGCCCATTTCCATTCTGTTACTTTGAATTCAATGCTAATAGGCAAATAGTAAATGTTTTGGGGTAATTTATCATTGCTCTATTCACGATGGCTGTCGAATAGTTTTCAATTTAGGGATTCCTACATTTTCAGTAGCCCTTCTCGATCTAGATTTCAGACCTTATTCTTTCTAAAATTAAAGCTGTCTTGCAGCCAATGAGTAAGCTATGATTGTAGTAGACAATTAGTCTTACACTTGCCATTGAGAGCAAGGCTGTAATTTTTAGTGTTTGTAATAAGATAAAATGTAACAGAACTAATTTTTGTCGTGTTTATAATTTATAATATTCAATATAAAACTATCTTTAAATTGTGTATGGACTAATCTACTTAGAGGTACTATAGCCAGTTATATGCATTAGTGAGCATTAGACAGTACTCTCCAAGCAGAAATATGGACATAAATCTCAGTGCTGGCTCGAAGGGCCTACTCCTGCACCTATTGTCTATTGCCACTATCAAGTATATTTTGATGGAAGGATTTGTCAGGCTAAGGAGAAGGGGTGCTTAATGTTGTGGCATGTTTAACCACAGTAACATTTATTTGAGCACAAGGTGCCTGCTTCATCAGAAAGGCTATGACTGATCTATGTCAACTAGTCCATTGAGTGTTGTAAGATGACAGTTTAAAAAAAATGCAAGCAGTCTGGTGGAAATAAACAAATTGATCACGTAAATAGTTAAATACAAATAAGAATATAAATGTTTAATTTTTGTGAAGATTGTGCACTTGTTTTTTTTTTGCATTAAGTTTTTTGAACATTTACAGGAAGGCACATCAATGGCATATTATACATTTCACTTGAGCAACAGGGCAAACAAATAGGGTTGTTGGAAAGCCCAATGTGAACCTGCGATTGTTTTGATTTTATCTTTTCACATTTTTTGCATAGTTGGGGACCAATTAGGGTTAGCTCATCATCCATAAAGAATCATAGCAGAGAATCAAGTGAGTTTAAAGGAATGTTTGAAGGTTGGCAGAGCTAGTATACATGCTACTTTGCAGCAAGAGTTCAATCCTGTACATGTTGTGTTTGCACTCTTCCAATGACCACAGGGATTAATTGGCATTGTAAATTGCCGTGCGTGTTGGTGAGTGATGGAGTTGATGTGAATCTACCAGATCGAGTAGGTCTTGGTGGACTGAATGCGTGTTTGGTGAAACAGTTGCATGGAATATGCTTGGTTTTGAACTGTAAAATAAGCCACATCAGCAACACTGAATATAGTAGACAAACTTGGTGGAAGGGCACATAAAACTGTCTCGCCATCGAAAGACAGCTGGAGCCCCTGGATGGATGTGGGGAGTAGGTACGGGTACAGCTGTTACATATCCTGCGGTTGCAGGGGAAAGTAACTGCAGAGGGGGTGGTTTGAATGGGTAGGTATGAGTGAACCAAGGAGTTGTAGAGGAAATGGTCTCTGGAAAGCGATGGGAAGATGCGTGTGGGATCTCGTTGAAGGTAGCAGAAATGTCAGAAAATGATGTGTTGGATGCAGAGGCTGGTGGGATGTAAGGTAAGGACCAGGGGGACTAATCAGGAAACTTGGGAAAGCTAATAGCGAAGTTTTATGACCCAAAGGATATGAAGGTGGATTATTCTTCCAGGCCTTATCAAATATATCGAAGGTCACAGAGATTCTAGAATAAAAATTGCAGGAGACATGACTGAGATAAATGAATCATCAGTCATAGCTGAGGTGCCAGAACATTGGAGGATGGTTAATGTTGTGCTTCTCTTTAAAGGCTATATAGAAGAACCTAACATCTGTGGTAGGTTTTGTACATGGGAGATGCTCACAAATTTGATTTGAATTTTTTGAAGAACCAGTCAAGGAGGCTGAGCAGAGCAGTGGCCGTATGGCCTTTTTGATAAGGTTCTGCTTGGTAGGCTGCTATATAAGGTTGGATTGGATACACAATTAACTTCATGGTAGGAAGCACAGGGTGACAATGGAAGGTATTTATTCAAACTGAAGGCCTGTGACTAGTGGTGTGCCTTAGGGTTCAGAGCTGGGCTCCGTTGTTTGTCATCTACATCAATGACGTGGATGAGAATGTACAAGGCATGATCAGTAAGTGTGATGATGACACTAAAATAGGTGGTATTGTAGAGAGAGAAGATGTTTTCAAGAATTATAGTGGCATCTTGATCGTCTAAGCAAGAGGGATAAGGAATGGCTAATGAAGTTTAATTCAGAAAAGTGATGGTATTGCATTTTGGTACGTGAAGACCTTCAGTGAATGGTAGGGCGCCATGTGGAGTGTACTAGAGGGGAGGGATCTTGGAGCACAAGTTCCCTGAAAGTGACATCACAGGTCGATAGGCTGTTGAAAAAGACTTGACATGCTAGCCTTCATCTGAGAGTTGAGTGTAGAAATTGTGACATGATGTAGAAGTCGACCAGAAAGTTGATGAAGCCGCAATTGGAGTACGTGTTCAGTTTTGGTCATCCTGGAATAGGAAAGATGTCATTGCACTGGAACGGGTGCAGAGAAGGCTTAAGAGGATATTGCCAGGACTTGGCCTGAGTTACAGGGCTGCTTTATTGCTTGGAGCACAGGACGCTGAGGGGTAATCTTATAGAGGTGTATAAATTCATGAGGGGAATAGATAGGTTAATACAGAGTCTTTTTCCTAGATTAGGGGAGACAAAAAATACAAGGGCATAGTTTTAAGATGAGAGGGAATAAGATTTAATGAGAACCTGAGGAGCAACTTTTCCACGTGGAGGGCAGTGGGAATATGGAATGTGCCACCAGGGGATAGTTGAGGCAGGCACAATAATGAAATTTAAAATACACATGGACAGGTACATGAATAGGAATGGTTTCAAAGAATGTGGGCCAAACATGAATAAATGGGACTATCTTAGATGGTGCATCTTGATCGGCATAAATGAGTTGGGCCTGTGTCTGTGCTGCGCAAGTCCATGACTCCATCTGAATTTCAAATTTCCACATCTGCGCATCTTTGATTTTAGGGTTTTGTCATATTCAGATTTGGCTGGCTGCAACAAAATTCCAAAATTCTTTCTCTTAGTGTCTCCTTTCACCACCTATAAAATTCAATTGCCTCAAACTAATGCATTATCTTACGTGATACAAGAACCCATTCTTTGATCACACTGTGCACGTTGACATAACATTGCTGCAATAATACATTGGTTTTACAAAGTATCAACCTCATATCCAACCCCTTCACGGCTTTAAGTGCTTCTTATCTCTAACTTACTCCAATACGTTCACCAAGAATTTTGCACTCCTTTATAACAAGAGGAATTGAATATAGGAGCAAAGATGTCCTTCTGCAGTTGTACAGAGCCCTAGTGAGACCACACCTGGAGTATTGTGTGCAGTTTTGTTCCCCTAATTTGAAGAAGGACATTCTTACTATTGAAGGAGTGCAGCGTCGGTTTACGAGGTTAATTCCCGGGATGGCGGGACTGTCGTATGCTGAGAGAATGGAGCAGCTGGGCTTGTACACTCTGGAGTTTAGAAGGATGAGAGGGGATCTCATTGAAACATATAAAATTGTTAAGGGTTTGGACACACTAGAGGCAGGAAACATGTTCCCGATGATGGGGGAGTCCAGAACCAGGGGCCACAGTTTAAGAATAAGGAGTAAGCCATTTAGAATGGAGACGTGGAAACACTTTCTCAGAGAGTGGCGAGTCTGTGGAATTCTCTGCCTCAGAGGGCAGTGGAGGCAGGTTCTCTGGATGCTTTCAAGAGAGCTAGATAGGGCTCTTACAAAACGCGGAGTCAGGGCTTATAGGGAGAAGGCAGGAACGGGGCACAGATTGGGGATGATCAGCCATGATCATATTGAATGGCGGTGCAGGCTCGAAGGGCCTACTCCTGCATCTATTGTCTAGTTTTGTCTCTTTAGTTTGGATACAGCATCATCCATTCACATTAGTTCTATGTTATCCCACTTTTGCATCCAATCCCTACACGAGGGGTAATTTACAGAGGCCAATTAACTTACAAACCCACATATCTTTGGGATGTGGGCGAAACAGAATATATCCACGCGGTTACAGGAAGAAAGTGCAAACTTCACACAGACAGGACCCGAGGTCAGAATCAAACCTGGTTCTCTGGGGTTGTGAGGAAGCGGCTCGACCAGCTGTGCAATTGTGCCCCCCTAAACAAATCTTTCATTTGCCATACCACTTGGTTAAGTCTTCAACCATCGACATTTAATCTCTTAAATTCTCTCAAAGTCATCACTGTTGAAATGTCCCTTCTAATTTCCCCTTTAATTTAGTTCTTTTTTTTTTAAACCATATTCTTTCTTGCTTGGTTTCGATTTTTATTTGGTTAATGTCCTTTGGATGAATTACAAGTTTCACTTTGAACCAAATGTTCATGAACTTCAGAACATCAGCAGCTATTCTGACTGTTTTTGAAAAGGTTTTGCCAAATCAGTATTAAATAAAGCCCCGTTTTTTGTATTAATTAACCTGAGATAACATTTATTACAAATAAGCATCATTTCATTTCATACAATATAAATTAGGTTTCCATATATCTGTTGGGTTTGCAACATGAAATTTAACAATTTCTACTGTTGTCTTGTGTCTCTCCACTGCTTGCACATGGAGAAATTACCTGCTTCAGATGATCACCTGGTTGTTCCATTTTATGGGCTTACTGAGGAGGTTTATCTTAGTTACTTCGAGTGCACAACATCAACTGGGTGTTGAAGTGTGGAGACCAAAAAAGCAGAAAAAACTCTTCAAAAGTTAAGAACTGGAGAGATTTAATCTCTGTAGGCACTAATCATGAAAAAAACAGTACTGTATTCCTCAATCTTTCATCAATGCACTGATTCTGCAAAACATTAAAATTCTTATTAATGCCTCCAGTATTAGATGTCAGACATCTCAAACAAGATGAAGTCACCATGATGTAGACAACAATCATGCCTTCCCTGCCACCCAAAACGCAGCATGCTTTTCAATTATAGCATCCTTTTCAAAATGTACGGACAAAGATTTGGCACTTGGTTTTTTTTGGAGTAAAAAGGCGTAACAATTTTCAGCCCAGGAATGTTCAAAATGTTGGTGACGCTACATCTTTTATGTAATCATCAATCTCATCTTCATTCTCTGATTCAGTGTGCATGATGATCAATTCAGTTTCACTGTCCTCGCTGTCTCTATTTGCTGACCTTCTGGCCCGTGACCAAACTGCTTTCCGTTTTTTACTCCAGCTGGGGTGATCGTGGCGGTTTTTTGCCTTCCGTTTACACGTGATCGCAGAGGCATTCGCCCTCTCTGCAGCTGATGTGTGGATCTTGTTTAATGAGACCTGAGTGACAGTGTCCTTTAAGTTCAATTGATCAACTTTACTGTGACAATGAACTGGTAGAACCTGACCACTTCTTGTAATTGTCGTGGACTGTAAAAGATTTGAGTGTGGAAAGGCCTTCTTCAAAGCCTCAGCTAAGTCTATGTTTTTTTCTGTATTGTCAGACTTCCATTCCTCTTCTACAGTTAAAAACAAGGTAGAAAGGTACAATGTAAAATGTTTCTGGACATATAGAGAACTAACAAATACATAAAGTCCCACTAATACAAATATTTTCAAAAATTGTTCCAAACTGGGCTTTTCAAAATGCGAATACAAAATTAGAAATCAAAAATTAAATTACCCAAGATAATCTCTCATGACAAACTGGGTGTAACATCACGTCAAAGGTGGCCAATTAGATCATAACATGCTGGCACAATCTGATTTCTATTTAAAATAAAACATTTCTATCTGTAATACGTATACATTATAAATTTCTACATTGGTATGTAAAAACATGTTATAATTATGATAGTGCCTTTTAAAGCAGATGGATATAATCAGTGGCAAATTTCTGACCGTTCTTTTGGTCCTGGGTTGCCTGCATTGCCAGTGAGGCCACATGCAAACCGGGGGATCAGCGCCTCATATTCCACTTGGGCAGCATACAACCCAAAGGTATGAACATTGAATTATCCAGTTTTAGGAAACAACAACCCCCCCCCCCTCCTATGCCCCATTTGGGAGCATACCCATTTCTTCTACTATCCCTTAACGTAGATATTAAGTAGCCTGCCATTACTTAGACATGAAGAGGGGCCATTTCAGAAGGTGCTAGGAATGGCATTGAGCATGATTCCACATATCCAATTGATAAGGTGAAAATAAGGATAGTTTCCACACTATCTATAAAACTAACACCAAGCCAGCATCTGCGGTTATCTCCATGATACCAAATTAAATGTCTGAGCTTTAATTGTCCACCTTTTGACATTTCCTGTGCCTGCACGTAATTCATAACCCTCTATTTCCTGCATATTCATGTTCTATTCAAGAGCCTCTTAAACACCACAATCCTATCTGCTTCCACCACTACACCTGGCAGTATGTTCCAGGCACCACCACCCTTCTCTGTAAACAACCTGCCCATATCTCCTTTAATCTCCTCCTTCCCCTCTGACCTTAAGGTCTTTGACATTTCCACACTGGGGAAAAACGTTCCGAATGTCCATCCTGTCTGTGCCTCAATTTTATATAATTCGATCAGGTCTTCCCTCAACCTCTCCTTACAGTTAATACCCTCCGATCCAGGCAGCATCCTGGTAAACCTCTTCTGTACCCTCTCCATAACCTTCATGCTGGAAGCATTTTGGCAGATATAGCAGATGTGGTCGGGAAAGAAATAGAACCAATGTTTTCGGTCAAGAACCTTAATCAAAAATGAAAGGCACCGTTTTTTCTCTCCTTGATTTGCTGATTGTTACAAGCTTTTCCAGATTTTGTTTTGGCTATTGGACATGCCCTATGAATATCCAATGAGGATATTTAATATCTTCATAGATGGTCTTCATGGTTGTTGGTGCAAGTACAATAATTGCCTTTTATAGCTTTTAAGATTTCTTTGAAATGTTTGAAATGCATAAACTCTTTGAAATGTTTGTACTCATATTATAGCAATGTTACAAAATTTTGAGATTTTAAAAACCAAGTCTGCATTTATCCCATCAGATAAAGCATAAAAATAGGTTTAATTTGACACCTAATTCACTTTCATATCTTCAGTATTAAAAAAGTTATGGCCATTTTCATACTCGGAAATTAGCATCTTGTTCCCTATTGCTTTTCCATTGACTTAGCACAAAAGTTGTGATCGAGGACAGTCAAAAGCCCATAACTTTCTTAAAAATTAAGAGAACTGAAATAAATTTTCAGTTATTATAGATTGAAGCATTCTAAAACAAATATGAAACAATCTTACTTGGATGACCTGAAATTAAAGCATATAATTAGTTAGTTACCCAATTGTAGCTAATTACAAAATTCAATTACTAGATCCAAACATCGATCCATTTCTTAAGAAAATATTTAAAAAATTAAAAAAGCCTAAGTGTCCAAATAACATTTACAAGAATTCACAATATAACATAATTTTTAAATCTAATTGTGATTAATTTATAGGCCAAATTGAAGGAATTTAGTGTTTAATGCCCGTAAATTAATGGCCATTTAAATCAACTTGTGAGTAGGATTTTCTGGAACGCGATGGATTGGAACGTTGCGGTGAATTGAAACCCAATGTCGGCAGGAAAAATTCTGCCGATTCGTATGGGGAATAAATCACCGTTTCGCAACATGAAATGTTGATTAAGGTAATCTAAACAAGCAAGTTTATATGAAAAAATAAACGGATTTCCTTTACCTGTCCCCTACGTAAAATCCGTCCCCGTTGTCAGCGTTCATGGCATTAGGAGCTAATTTTTATTTTACTGCAGCGCTGAAATAGTCGGGCGATTTAAAAAAAAATTCACTTACCGGCAGTCGGAACGAATCTCCAGAAAAAGCTCGCACTCCGAGAAAAAAACTCCGGATGGCAAGGGAAAACCGCATTTTAACCCCGCCCCCCCCCTCAAAGGCACCAAAGTCACGCACACGGTCAGTGACAGAACTGCAGCGCCGTTGAAGGTAAGTTTTGTAACATACCTACAGATTATGAATAAGTTATCATGAGTTATTGTCAAGGAATGCAACCTCTTCTACAATAACATGTTGAAATATTAGTTCCTGATCCTGGATCTTTAATCTAAATTCAACTCAAGGCCATTAATTTAGTTCATTAAATTTACTCTAGGTCTAAAGTAAAGAAATATTGGTGTCCTGTTATAAAGGCATTTATGCAAGTACTGTTTTATGAAAATAATTACTGATCACAGAAGAGGTTCATACCTTGAATCACTGTGCACAAC
The DNA here is from genome assembly GCA_035221665.1 of Okamejei kenojei. Classification (NCBI taxonomy): domain Eukaryota; kingdom Metazoa; phylum Chordata; class Chondrichthyes; order Rajiformes; family Rajidae; genus Okamejei; species Okamejei kenojei. Next base: position 49,881,755 of record CM069131.1, on the reverse strand, counting down.
GTTTTCTTCTCCGATACCTTCTCCCTCAGTCCTCGTACATCAGCAAGTAAGCATTCCACTGACCGTTCACTCTCCTGTACCTTGAAGCAAGTGTTCTGTGACCAGATGAGATTTAAGTAATAAAAATAAGAAACTTACATACATTTAAAGTCTTGGAATGAAATGCATTGTATTCCAAAAATAATATTTCAACAAGTCTTGCTTCGACAATTATACCCTATAAACGTAGTGGATCTTCGCACGAGTGATTAAGATACTGGCACCAGAGTCTTTGCTTCCAAATGGTACATAATGAATGCACTTTGTGTTTGATGCTGCCAGACCCGTTGATTTACACCAGTGCTTTGTGTCTATCTTCAGTATTAACCAGCATCCGCAGTTCCTTCCGACACACTTTGCTCCACTGCAAAATCTCCTCAAGGTATGCCTACTTTGAAGTAGTTCTCTCTTCGATAGGAGTTCTGCGAAACCCTCTTTCAATGCTCCCCCTCTGCTTCCTACTGCTCTCCGGCTCCACCACCACGTTTTAACCCAAACTGGCTACCAACCCCACTGCCCACAACTAAATGAGTTCCGCGTTGGCCATGACGTAGAGGTTTTCCCTGCTTTGTTCTGGCCTTTCCTTACCTCCAGTTCCCTCTTCCCCCTACTTTCAGTCTGAAGAATGGTCCCGACCCAAAATGTCACATCCTTTTCTCCAGAGATGCTGCCTGACTTGTTAATCCAGCATTGTGTGTCTATCTTCCGTATAAATCAGCATCTGCAATTCCTTTCTATACACGTGCATAATGGTCTGTTTGAATTCTACTCTTGGTCTCCCACTCTGCTGGTAAAGTCTTTTAACGGCACAATTCTGCTTCCAAGTCATGAAACCTAGAGGCAGAGTTGAACCTCAAACTATCATAGAAATAAATATTCATCTTCAAATGGAACAAGCTGGTGGAGGTATGCATCATTTTGTTGTAATCGGAGGGACTGATGTGAACCAGGGCCTCATAAGAATGAAGGGCTGTGCAAGTAACGATGGATGGGCAGTGTGGGAGCAGGAAAGCAGCCGGAACTTTATCTTATTGGTCTTATGATTAACAAAAAAGTCACATCTGTGGAAAAAAATCTAATTAAATGTTTTATGCAAACAATTTATATTGGCACAAGAGGTTTGGCACAGCACTAACAGACATAAGAGAAGCAGATTTGTGAAAGGTTGATTATGTGAAAGTTGCACAATAATGCTGTTAACATGGAGTAACTTCTGGGAGAAAAGTGATGAAGTTGGACGATATATTCAATGGAAAAATTGAACAAACAGATCTAGAGGCAAAAAGAAAATTGCAGATGCCGGAAATCTGAAATTTAAAAAAACTTGAGATACTCAGCAGATCTTGCAAATAAGTGGAGAAAGCAGAGTTAATATTTCAAGTGGATGACCTTTCATCAGTAGACCCAAGATCTCCCAGAATGTATTTGGCCTATCATGCCAGACTGTTAAAGATTATCTACTTAGTCATTACCTCTCTGATCTTTCACCACAGCATGTGCTTTATCTTTCCAATTTTCTTTAAAAAATTATAATTGAATGTACATTAACTTTTTACAGAATACATTATCAACCATAACTCATTGCGTTAGAACTACCTCCTGCTGCCCTTGGTTCTTGTTGCAGCTTCTTCTCAATATGCAAGTGAAAAATAATGGAAGGACTTCTAACATGCAACCCAAGGCACTTTTTGAGTTGATAACTTTTCCCTTTCACTGATCAGGTGACAAGCAGAAAACAGAATCATTGATTTGTTCGGTACAGAAATGGGCCCTTTTGGTCCACCTCATCCTTGCCAATCATGATGCCTATCTACAAAAATCCTATTTCACTGCATTAGACCTGTATCCTTTTACACCTGTCCTATCCAAGAACCTGTACAGATGCCTGGTAAACTTTGTATCTGCCTCTACCATCTTCTCCGGCAACTTGTTTCTTGTGTGTGTGAAATAAATACCCTTGGATCTCCTTCAGATTTTCAGTGCACACTCGGTGGGCTGCAGGGCCTGTTTCAGCACGGTATCTTCAAACTAAACATAAATCTGCAGTTTCTTGGGCCATTCAATGTGTTTATATGCTAATACTCATGTCAGATGAGACGTACCGGCCTTCAAAAGTTTTATTTCGCTATGACAGCCAGCTTGCAGCTTTGAAGTATTTATTTAAAAAAATCAATAATCAGCTTTTTTAGTTGAATAGCCTGTTTCTAGAACTGGCAAACAGTCACAATATCTTTAAGCACCTTACCCTCCACCAGCCCTCATATCTAATGTAACATCTTATCGTGTATTCTTTCTCTCTCCAAACATAATTTTTTCCCACACCAACAGTTCCCAGCCCACTCAAGGTTTTATCCTTTTAAAATCCTAACAGAATTGCTAGTTACTGCAACATATACTTAGATGGTACTTTCTCTCACTATTTTTTCCACTTTATCAGAATTTAGGGGGGAGACCTGATAGAAGTATATAAAGTTATGAGCAACATAGAAATGGTAGACAGTCAGAATGTCAAAGACTAGAGGGAATAGCTTTAATGTGAGAAGGGCAAAGTTTAAAGGAGATGTGTGGACAAGTATTATTATTTTTTTTTTACACAGAGAATGGTGTGTGCCAGGAACGTGCTGCTAGGGCTGGTGGAGGAGGCAAATACAACAGGTGCATTTATTGCATAGGGAATGGAAGGATATGAATCATGTTTGGCAGTTGAGAATAATTTATGTTGGTATCATATTTAGCAGGCATTGTGGTCCCTGTGCTGTACTGTTCTGTGTTTTCCCTGAAACCTGAAGCAGTTAGCTCTTTTATTGGATATGAATCCAGGGATTTTAGTTCCCGCCATTGCTTTACCACAATTGAGCCCGACTCTGGGTTGCTCAGTCCCAAGCATTCATTGAAATCTTACCCCATTCCTCTCAGTTGCTATCAAACAAAAGCTGAAACAATTTCTCCTCCTGTGAGAGCTGTACAAGGCCAGGTGTGGCACTGCAATCATGGATGCAATTGGCATTAGCTAACCTAATCTAACTCAGTTATATCCAGGAATTTCCTAATCTGTCCACCAAACAGCAACATCTAGAAGCAGGGTACTGAGACAAAATCAGAACCAGGACGTTGAGAAAAGCACTTTTCTAAGAAAGGAGGTAATAGAAACGAGGAACATGTCCAGAAAAAATATATAGTAAATGTTAGATCAATTAAAGTCAAAGGTAAACCTTTGTTAGCCCTGGAATCGCTGATAGCAGTGATATCAAAGAAATAGCAATTACGGTGCCCTCCATAATGTTTGGGACAAAGACACATCATTTATTTATTTACCTCTGTACTCCACAATTTGAGATTTGTAATAGAAAGAAATCACATGTGATTAAAGTCCACATTGTCAGATTTTAATTAAGGACCCCACCACTCGCCACATCTTCCCATCTCCCCCCCCCCCCCCCCCCCCCCCCCCCCGTCTGCCTTCCGCAAAGACCGCTCCCTCCGCAAAGACCGCTCCCTCCGCAACTCCCTTGTCAATTCTTCCCTTCCCTCCCACTCCACCCCTTCCTCGAGCACTTTCCCTTGCAACCGCAAGAGATGCTACACTTGTCGCTTTACCTCCCCCCTCCACTCATGGACCCAATCAGTCGTTCCAGGTCCAACAGAGGTGCACCTCCTCCAACCTCATCTATTGCATCCACTGCTCTAGATGTCAACTGATCTATATCGGTGAGACCAAGCGGAGGCTTGGTGATTGTTTCGCCGAACACCTCCGCTCGGTCCGCAATAACCAACCCGACCTCCCGGTGGCTCAGCACTTCAACTCCCCCTCCCATTCCGTATCCGACCTCTCGGTCCTGGGCCTCCTCCACGGCCAGAGTGAGCAACACCGCAAATTGGAGGAAGCACCTCATATTCCGCTTGGGGAGTCTGCATCCTCTTGGCATGAAAATTGAATTTTCTCAATTCTGTTAACCCTTGCTTTCTCCTCCCCTTCCTACCTCTCCCTCAGCCATCGGGCTCCTCCTCCTCCTATTTCCTTTCTTCCCCCCGCCAGTCTGAAGAAGGGTTTCGGCCAGAAACGTTGCCTATCTCCTTCGCTCCATAGATGCTGCTACACCTGCTGAGTTTCTCCAGCATTTTGTGTACCCGCCATTTTTATACATTTTGGTTTCACCATGTAGAAATGACAGCAGTGTTTATACATAGTTCCCCATAATGTTTGGGACACAGCAATGTCATGTAAATGAAAGTAGTCATGTTTAGTATTTTGTTGCATATCCTTTGCATGCAATGACTGCTTGAAGTCTGCAATTCATGGACATTTCACCAGTTGCAGCCATCTCCAGCTTATGCTTGTTTTGGGAGCTAGTCCACTTCTGTTTTCTCTTCAGCATATAAAAGGCATGCTCAATTGGGTTCAGATCGGGTGATTGACTAGGCCACTCAAGAATTTACCATTTTTTAGCTTTGAAAAACTCTTGTTGCTTTCGCAGTATGTTTGGGATCATTGTCTTGCTATAGAATGAACCGCCGGCCAATGAGTTTTGAGGCATTTGTTTGAATTTGAGCAGATAGGAAGTGTCTATACACATCAGAATTCATTATGCTACTACCATCAGCAGTTGTATCATCAATGAAGATAAGTGAGCCAGTACCTTCAGCAGCCATACATGCCCAGGCCATAACAGCCCCACCACCGTATTTCACATATGAGGTGGTATGCTTTGGATCTTGGGCAGTTCCTTCTCTCCTCCATACTTTGCTCTTGCCATCACTCTGTTATAAGTTAATCTTTGTCTCATCTGTCCACAACACCTTTTTCCAGAACTGTGGTTGCTCTTTTAAGTACTTCTTGGCAAACTGTAACCTGGCCACCCTATTTTTGCAGCTAACCAGTGGTTTGCATCCTGCAGTGTAGCCTCTGTATTTCTGTTCATGAAGTCTTCGGCGGACAGCGGTTATTGACAATTCCACACCTGACTCCTGAAGAGTGTTTCTGATCTGTCGGACAGGTGTTTGAGGATTTGTCTCTATAATAGAGAGAATTCTTCTGTCATCCGTTGTGTAGGTCTTCCTTGGCCTGCCAGTCCCTTTGCGATTAGTAAGCTCACCAGTGCTTTCATTCTTCTTAATGACGTTTCAAAAAGTTAATTTTAGTAAGCCTAAGGTTTGGCTAATGTCTCTAACAGTTTATTCTTGTTTCTCATTCTCATAATGGCTTATTAGACTTTCATTGACATATCTTTGGTCCTCATGTTGATAAACAACGATAAAGGTTTCCAAAGGTGATGGAAAGACTGGAGGAAAGACTAGGTGTTGAGAGCTCTCTTATAGCATTAAGGAGGCAATTAAACACACCTGAGCAATTGCAAACACCCGTGAAGCCCGGTGTCCCAAAAATTATGGTGACCTGAAATGGGAGGACTATGCATAACCACAGTTGTAATTTCTACATGGTGAAACCAAAATGTATAAAAATGGCCTTTATCAAAATCTGACATTGTGCACTTTAATCACGTGATTATTTCTATTACAAATCTCAAATTGTGGAGTAGGGGCAAATAAATAAATGATGGGTCTTTGCCCAAACATTATGGAGGGCACTGTAAAATAGAAACAGTAACTAAGACATAGATCAATTACATTCCCAATGAATGGTGGAATATACTGAAGAAAACAGATATGTATGGGAAAGAACTGCAGATGCTAGTTTAAACCGAAGATAGACACAAAATATCAGAGTAACTCCGTGTCAGACAGCATCTCTGGATAAAATGACTAGGTGACGTTTCAGGATGATACCCTTCTTCAGAGCCATGGAACTCATTGGCCGGCGGTTCATTCATTTAGGTGTCTCCAATTCTTTGTTTGTACTAATGTTTGAATCATAGCAGTAACAACTTCCTTCGACAACGTGAAAGAGGTCACTCTTATCCTGCAATTTTTCTTGAAATAGAAGCAATGGTGATTTAAAAGATTGCAAAGGAGATAATTTATTCAGCTGTTCTCTGGTATTAAGATTACACTTCCAATCACCAAATAATTAATATGAATACCAAGAGATTTTTAATGCCTTGTTAATCCTACACAAACTTCAAATAATTCCGTATCAAATTATGAAAAAATTGGCAAAACTCATGCGTTAACAATTTACAGGCAAATTTTAAGACATTGAATCAGCCAGAATGTTGCTAAACAATAACCAAGGAAAAAGTCTATTATTAGAGTGAAATGCAAAATGCCGATATCAGAACAATAGATTTGAACAAATTTACGATATACATTCCAGTTACCTTCAGTTCCTCTTGCAGTGTATTATACATGCATTTAATTCTCTTAACCTCTTTTAAGGATCCTTCCTGTTCAAAAAATGCGTGTCTGAGGAGTTAAAAAAAAGTTACATAAATTTATGCTCTTTTCAGTTATCTTATTCATCTTTTAATTTCCATTTTACAATTAAATTTACATTATAAGTTGAGTCTTTTACTTCAGAAAGGAGGATCTTAGAACAAATAGCATTACTTGCCCGGGAAATGCTTTCACCAATCTATGTATCTGACTGCATTATTTAGGTCTACCTCAGTTTATGTCCCAAGCTTAGTAACTGATAACTTTCACGAAAATGTCATTAATTGTAATAATTATGACCTAAACAATAACTTTACTGCCCAATATTCAACTATATGTTTGGTTGAGCCTGGGGCTATGCTTTAACTAAGACTTGAGTATGTTATCACCACTCTTTAGCTCACTGAAGGTCAACTCTTCTATCTTCCAGAAGAGACACTGAAGAGTAACTGTATTTTACTAGTGCATTATTAACCTACATACAATGTTTATTTCCAATCAATATTGAAAGAATACATTGCCAGTAAATTCAGATCGATTTTCAAATGTAACATGATATCGAAGAAATAGTTTTTAATATGGCTCCAGTTTCACTTTATAAATCACTTCATTGTATTAATTTATTTGGGAAAATCACTTGCCTTACTCAATAAATGGAAGACATTTTAATATTCTGAGTATGTTTTTACAGTGCACTAATACAATCAATTATTTGAAACTGATTTGGTTTATGGGAAATTGATATTAACCATTGTTTGCTCCAAGTTTATGATTGTAATTCAGATTTGAAAACATTGATCAAAACCTTGTGTACTAAATTTAAATCAATAAGAGCATCTTAATGTATATTAGCCTGTATCTCTCCTAAACCAAAAAGGAAAATGCTCAAAATGCCACATCTATTAAATCATCTAGAATCTTGGACCAACAGACAACTAATGTTAACATCAACTATTATTAATTTCTTGAACAATCCAATAAATCATATGCATGAAATCATTCCACTAATCAATACCAATGTCTATTGTAATGTATCAATTTAACAATTTATTGCAACAGACCATTTATTACATGGAAACAAATTATCCACTATCCTGTCTATTCACATGTCGATCAAGACAAATCATAGTAGGATATATTGTTTAGGAAAGAGCTGCAGATGCTGGAAAAATCGAAGGTAGATAAAAATGCTGGAGAAACTCAGCGGGTGAGGCAGCATCTATGGAGCGAAAGGAAAAGGTGACGTATATAATTGTGTATAACGTTTCTCCTGTATGTTTCCTCAATACAGGAGATAGAATTTAATTTCTTGAGTTTGGGTTACCACATTTATTTTCTATAAATGTAACACTGCATTACTGTTTTGTCGTAAAAAACATAAATAGGATGGGAGCTACTCTGTTCCTTAGACTTACTCCACTAGTCATCAAAATCTTCAACTACAACCTTATTTTCCTGCACAATTCCCATATTCTATGATTCTTTTAATATTCTGAACTACTGTTTTGAACACAAGTGATCATTTTCTCATTTCCTTTTACTGGTCTGCTCCTTATTGTAACTCCTCATTCTAAACTCGTTAGACAAGGTAATCTTCCTCCCCAAATCTACACCGTCAAGCCCTTTAATGAATCGTCCATGCTTCAATGAGGCCATTCGTTTAAAATCTAGAGAGTAGAAGACCAGCCTACTCAATCTATCCTTGCAGACGACGCAGCCAACCATCACAGGAAACAATCTGATTTATTTTGCTCCACTCTTTCTATTTAAGTATATCTTTGGTGTAAGGAACCAAACTTCTGCATAATATTCCAGATGTGGTCTTATCATGGCACTATACAAATAGACTTCTTAATTATTTTACACAATTCCTGTTGCAATAAAGGTCAATGCGCTATTTTCTTTCCTAACATCTTGCTGCACCTGTTTGTTCCCTGCGATTCTTGCACAAGAACAACCAGTATCCTTTAAGTCATCTGAAGTAGAGCCGCGAAACAAAACGTCACCTATCCATGTTCTCCAGAGATGCTGCCTGGCCCAGAGTTAACTCCGTATTTTGTGTTTTGACTTCACATTTGACATGTTGCTGCTCCTCACTTATCTTGTCCATATTCACACGGACCTTCATTCAACCCTCATTACTACTCAAGTTCTCAGTTTTGTGTCATCAGCCATCATAGTGGCACAGCGGCCTTACAGTGCTAGAGACCCGGGTTCAATCCTGACTATGGGTGCTGTCTGTATGGAGTTTTTATGTCCTCTCCGTGACCTGCTTGTGCTCCGGTTTCCTCCCACACTCCAAAGATGTACAGCTTTTTGTAGGTTAATTGGCTTCAGTAAAATGGTAAATTGTCCATGCGTGTGTAGGATAGTGTTAGTGTGTGCGGCGGGAATCGCTGGTCGGCAGGGACTCAGTGGGCCGGAGGGCCTGTTTCCACTCTGTATCTCTAAGCTAAATTAAACTTAGCCACCTTACTTTTTCCAGCAATTTTGAAAGACGTATACATATGTTTGATAATTAAAAACAATCTACAGTAAAGGTATTAGTTTGTTTGTTTGCTTCTGGCCTTTTGTGAAAAGTATGAGACGCTTTAGTTTTTCAATGAGTAAGTATATTCGAGCTGCTACACTACTACCTATGAATGATGACTTGGCTGCAATGGCTAAATTTACTGTAGACATTGAGGAACATCTGAAACACTGAACCCAACACTGTTGCAAACATTTAATAATATAGAAGTATTATACATTTTGGGAGAAAAAAAATATTCTTCAAATAACGAGAGAATGAAAGGAGACAAAACATGCTGGAGTAACTCAGCGGGAAAGGTATTATTTAGAGCAGTGGTCGGCAACCTTGTTCTGCATAGGGGCTAGGATGGCGGGCCACATCTATCGCCATAGAATAATAAATGGAGGTAATAATAATACATACTAACGTAATTAGTAATTATACATACTAATATTACATAAATTAGTAATAATACATACTAACTAGTGTGACACTTGGTGTTGTTTTTCATATAAGTTTTCACGTGTCTTTCAATTAGTTTTCTGCAGTTCCCAGGTCGGCTCGCGTCCCCGGGACTGGCTACAGTTCCCAGGTCGGCTCACGTCCCCGGGGCTGGCTGCAGTTCCCAGGTCGCGAAAACGAATTGAAAAAAACGCCGGATGATTTTGAGTTACGGCCCAGATCCGGCCCATGGGTCGTATGTTGTCGACCTCTGGTTTAGAGGGTCCTGGAGAATCTTTGTACAATAATTACCAAAAGATAATGTGAAGGTGCAGCATGCATTTAGGGAGTAAACGTTATAGAAGGATTTGAATAGGAAATACATATTACTGCAATTTTTCAGGACCCTGATGATTTAACACCTGAAATATTATCCACGGGTGTGGTTCTGTGATCTCCGTACCTAATGAGGTACCTCCCTCTCTATCTGGTCTCTTTATTTAAAGAAGGATATGCTGGCAATAGAGGAAGTGCAATGTAGGACAATTCCACAGATGGGGAAATGTCCCAGGAGGAGCAACTAAACTGATAAATTAGAGAATTTAGAAGGCCTGTAAAGAAGAGAATTTAGAAGAATGAAAGTTTATCCCATTGAAATGCACAATAGCTTTGTATCCTTTCAGGGATAGTCAAGATAAAAAGGAAACAGTACATGCTCCCAGTTTGGGGTATGAAGAAACAAGGCTTTCAGAAATGAAGGTGGTCATCAACTGGCAAGCATTCACTCTGTTCCTCTCTCCACAGATTCTGCCTGACTTGCTGAACATTATTAGCATATTTATTTTATGTCAATTTTCCAGCACTACAGGGTTTTGCTTTCCAATATTCAAATCCAAGATAAATGGAAGCAAGAGATATGCAATAATGTAGTATCATGGTGGAAGATCATATGTGGTGCAAAACAGGCATAAGAATGGAATGGCCCTCTCCCACTTATATATAGCCAGTCATACGGCAAGGAAACATGCCTTTTGGCCTAAATTGCTACTTCTGACCAAAATGCCTCCTCTATGCTAGTCCCACTTGCCCATGTTTGACCCATTTCCATCTAAACCTTTCCTATCCATGTACTTGTCCAAATGTCGTTTTAATGTTACTATAGTACATAGTTCAACTACCCACTCTTGCAGCTCGTTCCACATACCCACCACCGTCAGTGTGAAAATTTGCCCCTCAAGTTCTTGTTAAATATTTCCCTTCTCACCTTCATCTGATGTCCTTTGGTTCTTGATTCCCCTACTCTGGGTGAAAGACTCTGCATTTACACTATCCATTTCTCTCATGATCTTATTCACCTCTACAAGATCATCCCTTATCCTCCCACATTCCAAGGAATAAAATCCTAGCCGAATAAAAAACCTCTCCCTATAGTTCAGGCACTCAAGTTCTGGCAACATTCTTGTGAATCTTCTCTTAACGGCATTCTTCCAAGAGCAGGTTGACCACAACGGAACATAATGCTCTTAATGTGGCCTCACCAATGCCTTGTACATTGTAACATTATGAGTGTAGAAAAAAATACATTAAAAATGTTGCTATAATTTTGAAAATACCTTAAATTAAACAAGTTTGCACATGAAGGGACAAATTAGTAGGTTACTTGATCTTCAAATGGCTAACTCAGCATTTCCACTTGCTCTTGGTAATCTAAAATATTTACCATGGTGTCACTTTCCATTTTATTTAAACCTGCCATGTTTCAACGTTTCAAAACCACAAAGTTAATTAGTAAATCCAAATCTTCAAAATGTCAGAATGACCTATATCCAGCAGATGGCAGCAATACGATTTCCGGTTCATCAATGGCACTGTGTAGCAAAAACTTATCCAACCACAAGCAAATATACTTGTAGCAATGTTACAAAATTTTGAGATTTTGAAAATCAAGTCTGCAATTTATCCCATCAGATAAAGCATAAAAAGAAGTTTAATTTGACACATAATTCATTTTCATATCTTCAGTATTAAAAAGGTTATGGCCATTTTCATAGTCGGAAATTAGCAACTTGTTTCCTATTGCTTTTCTATTGACTTAACACAAAAGTTGTGATCGAGGACAGTCAAAAGCCCATAACTTTCTTAAAAATTAAGAGAATTGAAATAAATTTTCAGTTATTATAGATTGAAGCATTCTGAAACAAATATGAAACAATCTTACTTGGATGACCTGAAATTAAAGCATAATTAGTTAGTTACCTAATTGTAGCTAATTACAAAATTCAATTACTAGATCTAAACATCTATCCATTTCTTAAGAAAAAAATAACTTTTTTTTTCAAAGCCTAAATGTCCAAATAACATTCACACAAGAATTCACAATATAACATGATTTTTAAATCTAATTGTCATTAATTTATAGGCCAAATTGAAGGAATCTTGTGTTTAATGCCTGTAAATTAATGGCCATTTAAATCAGCTTGCGAGTGGGATTTTCTGGAACGCGATGGATTGGGACGTTGCGGTTGCGGTGAATTTAAACCCCATATCGGCAGGAAAAATTCTGCCGGTTCGTATGGGGAATAAATCACCGTTTCGCAACGTTAAAGTTTGATTAAGGTCATCTAAAAAAGCAGGTTTATATGAAAAAATAAACAGCTTTCACTTACCTGTCCCCTATGTAAAATCCGTCCCCATTAGGAGTTGTCGGCATTAGGAGCTAATTTTTATTTTACTGCAGCGATGAAATAGTCGGGCGATTTTAAAAAAAATATATAATTTTTTTTTTAACTTACCGGCAGTCGGAATGAATCCTTAGAAAAATCTGTATAGAAAATAAAACTATACAGATATCCGGATGGCAAGGGAAAAAACGCATTTTAACCCCCCCCCCCCCCCCCCCCCCAAAAGGCGCCAAAGTCGCGCACACGGCAAGTGACAGAACTGCAGCACCGCTAAAGGTAAGTTTTGTAACATACCTAATACTTGATGTGCATTTCAGTCAACAATGCCTCTCGGTGCAGTACATACCAAATCAGACAGGTACAGCATTCATTCTCATTAGCAAGCGGAAAGGCCCCTGCGTCCCGTCATTCCCCTCCCACTCCAAAACAAAGGCTGATACTGGTCACAGTCCACTGTGTCAGATCCAGTTAATGCAACAAAGCGAAGGAAGACCAGCTGAGTTTTCTACCTGTGTTTCTTCATTGCTCGACAATAGCCCTCGGCACTACTGGGTCCAGAAAATGCTTTATAGTCATGCTGTTCAGACATTCCTAGATTTGTCACAGATATGGGTATGGGCTGAACAAAACTACAATTGGGAGAAGAAAGATAAACATTAGCTTTGAACATTATTGGAAAATGGACAAGAAAAAAAAAAGTGTTCACATTATAATGCTCAGGCTTGCAATAGCTGACAATATTGTTTAAAGAAACGTGGCATGGCTCACCTTTCTTGTGGGTTAAATAGCGTATACTCCAGATTGTGTGTGGAGCCATTCTCTCTGCTTAACTTGGTTGTAAGGAGAAAGAACACCAACTGTTGGTTTTTCAGGCGCTTCTGCAGGGTCCTGTGAAGGAGACGTTCTCGGAATGTCATGGTCTGATTTGTGTTACGTCTGAACTTATACCAACCAATAACATTCTAAGGGGGAGAAAGTACAAGTAGATTTAGATCTAGATCCAGGTTAAAAGAAAAGAGGGGCAGTGGGGGAGATCAACATCACTTAAAATTTCAGCAAGTAAGCCATTAATATCAAGACTGTGCCATATCTACTCATTATCAAGCAGTTAACTGACTGTATTCAACTTATCTAAAAGATAACCGCCTCACAAATATTGCACATTAACATACATATCACACAACATGATTCAACAGATCACAAGTCAAACTCTAATCGCAATTTATCACTACAATCTTGTTTCTTATAAACAGAGTTTACTACGGGGTTATTACGAAATGCTTACTAAAAGGTCCTTGAATGGACCCTACCCTTCCTTTGGCGATGTTCTTATTTTTAATGTATGTATAAAATGTCTTTATTCCATGACATGCAGAAGAATTGAGGTGTTGGAGAATCATGGAAGAAATATCTTCCTTTCTTTTTGTGATATGCATTCTTTTCACACCTGGCCTTTGTTTGCACAGATTACTGAGTACATCAGATTGTTCCTCAGAACCCATTTAGCCTTCGGCTAGTGGAAGTCCAGCGGCAAAATGTCACAGAACTGGCATCCACTACTGTAAACTCAAACAGCTAACTCAGGATTTTGGACATTATGCTCCAGTATCAGCACTTGGCAAACTTTTGAATAACTGAGGAGCCCTTTTTGGCATCACACATTTGCTCGAAAATGAATCTAGCTTTAACATTATCTTTGTTTAAATCAGAACACTGAAGCTTGCCATTGGCAGTAAATTAAAACATTAAACTTTTCATTTTATATTGCAATAAATACACTTCTGGGCAAATTCCCAATCTCAGATGCCCAGGTAATAAATTACTATGAATTTAAATAAAATGTTTCAAGCACAAAGTATAGGCTAAGCTGAAAATTGAACAGGCTTGTTCACCAAAATCAGCAGCCCGAAGCTGACATTTAAAAATCAAACATCATCTGAACATAGACATCTGTTTTTTTGGCACCTGGACAATGTGCTTTAAATGTTTCCACAAAAACTGATAGAAAACAAGATAGTTAAAAGGAAGGTAGCACATGTAAATTAAAGATACCAACATATAAAGAACTTCATACACGCTGAAGTACTTCGACCTCCAGCGCCCCATCGTTCTCACGTGTGATGCCTCTAAGTTTGGCCTCGGGGCCGCCTGCCTGCAGATCCATGACGGGGTGCAACTGCCTGTGTCCTACGCGTCCCGCACAATGACGTCCGCTGAACAACACTATGCCCAGATTGAGAAAGAACTGCTGGCAGTTGTCTTTGCCTGCTCCAAATTCAAAGACTATATCCTGGGCAACTGCTTCACTGTCGAGACGGACCACCAGCCTCTGGTCACCATCCTCAACAAGCCGATGCACATGGCCTCCTCCCGGCTCCAGCGCATGATGCTCCAGCTACAACGCTTCACTTTCACAGTGGTTTATCGCAAGGGCAAGGACATGTTTGTTGCGGACACGCTGTCTCGGGCGCCTCTCTCATCCACAACCCAGCATCCGTACGAGACGTCCGATCTGATAGTCCTGGGCGTGAACTTCGTGCCCTCCGGTCAGTTGAAGTCCCTAGCCGAGCACACGGCGGCAGACGCTTCGCTACAGCAGCTGGCCGCGATCATCAGGCAGGGTTGGCCAGACCGCCGTTCTTCCCTGCCGGCCGCAGCGGTGCCTTCTTGGTTCGTGACGAGTTGGTGCTGCGTGATGGTGTGATTGTGAAGGGGCACAAGGTGGTGGTGCCCGAAGCACTACGGGAACAATACTTCGAGACCGCTCATCGTGGCCATCCCGGGGCCGAGGCGACCCTTTCTGTCGCTCAGAGCCAGTTCTTCTGGCCCGACATGCCTCGCTACTTCCGGGATAGGGTCTCCGCGTGCCCTACCTGCAACAGCCTCGCTCCACAGCAACAGCGGCAGCCGCTCCTGCAGCAGCCAGCTGCTGACCTGCGCTAGCAACCGACATCTTCGAGTGGCACGGAAAGCACTTCCTGGTGCTTGTCGACTCTTACTCCAGCTGGTTTGAAGTTGACCAGCTCCACTCCCTCTCTTCCTCCGCAGTCATCGACAAGTTGCGCCGCCACTTTGCCACCTTCGGGTCCCCCGTCAGCCTGCAGTCGGACAACGGCAGCCAGTTCACCAGTGCCGAGTTCCGCGATTTTGCTGAGCGTTGGAACTTTCGTCATTACACCAGCAGCCCGGAATACCCACAGAGCAATGGACTGGCCGAGCGCGCGGTCCGCAGTGCTAAAGGATTGTTGGAACGTTGCCGCCTATCCCGCTCCGACATCTACCTGGCCCTGCTGAACCTCCGCAACATCTCCCGCGACCATGCCCTGGGCTCCCCGGCTCAGCGACTCATGTCCCGAGTCACGAGGCCCACGGTCCCGGTGTCTCAGCAGTCCCTGTCCCCTTCCGTCTTTAAAACCTGCCTTGGTCCGGGAACGCATTACCGAAAGACACAGTATCCAGAAGCGTTCCCACGACAGGTCCTGCCGTGTCCTCTGCCCTCTTCTCCCCGGCCAGGTCGTCCGTATGTGGTCCTCTTCTGGCCGTTCCAGGCTGGCCGTGGTCGTCGGCTCTGCCGGTTCCCCTCGTTCATACCTTGTCAACCGCGACGGAAGGGTGTACCGCCGGTCCCGCCAGCATCTCCGGCTCGTGAACGAGCCTCTCCCACCCCCGGCGGCTCCGTATGCCCCCCCGCTGCCCCTGTCGCGGCCCTGTGCTTTGCCCGTTCCTCTGGGGCCGGCCTCCCCTCGTCCTCCACCGGAGCGCCTCCCGGCTGCGGTCCCGCTTTCTCCGGCTTCCGCGCCCTTCTCTTCGCCTCCCTCCCCGCTGCCTTCGTCGCCAAGGAGTTCTCCTGTCCGTAGCCCCCACCATGACCCGGCGTCCCCGCTTGTTCCTGTCGGGGAAGGAGGTGATGGCGTGGTGCGGACCCGGTCTGGTCGCCTGGTCAGGCCGCCGGTCCGTTACGACCATACATTTAAAATAATGAGCATTTCACAAACACAGTTTATTGTGCACAAATAAATTAGTGCTATTGTCAATGAGTGCCTTCATCAATATGATGTGCATATCCATGCATTTCTTCATCGAGGCACACACTTGCTATTTAGTTTGTGCAGCTTTTAAAAAATAAACAACTAAATTACATTAATAAATATACATGTTGGATGAATTGTGCAAGCCTCCAGTCTGAATCTTATGAAGGATGCTTGAGCTAAGAAAATATAACACCCTTGCTGAAGTGTGCCCAGTGCCTATCTACAATATATGTGACAGTCAACTGATGAGGTGAATGTTTGAGTACGCTCTCAATATTTTATATAATTACAGAAATTATAAGCAAATTCAATGATAAACAGTATTGCTAAAGAGCAACCTAGTTAAACCAGTTGCACATTTTGTTTAGTTTCTTTTAGTTTTCATTTTTAGAAAGAGGCCTTGCTGCTCACCAAGTCCACACTGATCATCAATTACCTGTTCAAACTAGTCCTGTTATTCCATTTTCTCATCCACTCTATACACATTAAGGGCAATTTTATAGAGGCCAATGAACTTACAAATCTGAACATCTTGGAACATCTTGGAATGAATTTTCTTTGAAAGCTAGCCCGATACAACAAATTACCGCAAACAAACATAGACCATAGACATAGACTAAGCTAAGCGAACCTGGTCATTTCAAGCTCAGACAGGTAACAGAAATTCGACTTGCACTATGTTATGTAAAAAATATAAATGATAACATCTTTATCTCGTGCTCTATCTGAAATTGTGGCCACCACCTTGTGTTAATATATAACTAAGTGGGATTTTAGAACTCATGATTATTGTTGCTACATCAAAACCATGTGGAGGTAGTCAGTGTTGGTCTAAATATCCACAGGACCCCATCATCCGCAATTCCTTTAGCATCTTGCATCAATGTTATACTAAAGTAAAAGTTAAATTATAATATTATATGACTTTCCCCCCCCAAATTTCACCCTAAAAGACTTATTTCATTTGCAGAATTATCAGAAAATTCTATAAAGAAAATGTGACAAAATACACAATATATAATCCAACATGAATCATTTAAAGTTCAGTGACTTGTAACTTTTCATTTGTTTGCTGTTGACAATACCTTTTCCTGATTTATCAATATTTTCTGCAATGCTGTCGTGTCCACTTCACCAGCAGCATTGTAAAAACTGTAAAAGACAGACAGGACATTAGAAACATGATTTTAATTCGCAAAGTGCTATAAATCTTGGCTCCTGCTTTCTAACTGTGATTTTATATCGTATTTTGGCAGCATGCCCTCACTTACAACGTTGGGACAGTTTATTTTATAATCCACTACTTTCTGTAATGACAGATTTGGCACACCAATGTGATTATGTAACACCCATTAGTGTGCAAACAGATCTTCATACCTGCAGGCTAAAGTAATTTAGTAAGTGGGCAAATAGTTGGATTAATAAAGAATTGGACCATTGGGATACAGGTCACACATGCACCTACATAACATTTCTTGAAATTTTGTCTATTACTCATACTTTCCATTGTCAAGATTCAGTAACACATTTTAATTCAGATGATGGTTTTAGAAGGTTGTACCGAGGCCTTCTCTAAAACCTTTGTTAACCTTATTACCACAGGAGGTAGCATAGCTCATGTTGAACAGGCCCGCTTTTAAATCATTTACAATAAATATAGCTGGACATTCAATTTTCTCTATCTGTCAACACAAATATTGTAACTTTGTGGTAATGGAACTGGATCGCAAACCTAAAGAAAAGGTCAAATCCTACCATGGAAATCTATAAAACTGAATTCAGTAAACTTAACACTAAACAATCAAAGCTCTCAGATTGCTGCAAAAAACTCAACGTTCACTAATATCCTGTCAATCCAACACATCTATATGAGACTCATTCGCAAGTAATGTAACTAGGAATATTTTTAAAAATAGTATCTCCATAGTCTCCCATGCCTGCTCTGCTAAGAGAATGCAGGGTGTTGAGAGGAGGATGCTATGAGAATGCAGGGTGACTTGGACAGGTTGGGTGAGTGGGCAGATGCAGTTTAATGTGGATAAATGTGAGGTTATTCACTTTGGTAGCAAAAACAGGAAGGCAGATTATTATCTAAATGGTGTCAAATTGATAAAATGGGAAGTGCAACGGGATTTGAGGGTCCTTGTTCATCAGTCAATTAAAGTAAGCATGCAGGTACAGCAGGCAGTGAAGAAAGTGATTGGCATGTTGGCCTTCATAACAAGAGAAGTTGAGTATAGGAGCAAAGAGGCACTTCTGCAGTTGTACAGGACCCTAGTGAGATCACACCTGGAGTATTGTGTGCAGTTTTGGTCTCCAAATTTGAGGATGGACATTCTTGCTATTGAGGGAGTGCAGCGTAGGTTCACAAGGTTAATTCCCGGGATGGCGGGACTGTCATATGCTGAGAGAATGGAGCAGCTGGGCATGTATACTCTGAAATTTAGAAGTGTGAGAGGGGATCTTATTGAGACATATAAGATTATTAAGGGTTTGGACAGGCTAGAGGCAGGAAACATGTTCCCGATGTTGGGGTAGTCTAGAACCAGGGGCCACAGTTTACGAATAAGGGGTAAGCCATTTAGAATGTAGATGACAAAACACTTTTTCACAGAGAGTTGTGAGTCTGTGGAATTCTCTGCCTCAGAAGGTGGTGAACACCGGTTCTCTGGATGCTTTCAAGAGAGCTGAATAGGGCTGTTAAAGATACCGGAGTCAGGGGATATGGGAAGAAGGCAGGAAGGTATTCAAGCTTTCCTCTCAGTAACATTTCACCTACTTACTTATCAAGTATCCAGCTACTTCTGCTTTAAAATATTAAAAATCTGTAAATCCTAAAGAAGGGTTCAAAAGATTCAAAATTGGAGAAAATTTTAAAAATTGCCTCATTCCTGATTGTGGATGATCAGCCATGATCACAATGAATGGCGGTGCTGGCTTGAAGGGCCGAATGGCCTACTCCTGCACCTATTGTCTATTCAATTAGATCTTATCTTGGCCCAAGTTCCATTTTCTTACCTGTTCTCCAAAATTCTTGCGTACCTTATCAATATTAAGCTAACTTAATCCTCTCAAGGGCAACAAGGATGCACAAGGACCATTACCCTGACCTTTCAAGAGGAAATATAGTGTTTTTAAAAACTATTTCATCTAAACTAACAGTACAAAAGGAATGCACAAAGATTCATATCTTTTTTCCCCGTTCTCCCAAATTGCTCCGACACTTAATCCTAATAACAACATCAATCTTGAAAAGTCACCATGTGGATAAGACCAACTCTATTGTGCATCCCATTAAAGCTCAAAGCTTTGTTCAATAGTAAACTGATCCCTATTATATGTTCTCTGTCCCAGTTACATTATCGCAGAACTGAAACAGTACAAATTAGAAACCTTCCTGTAATTCAGGATTTTCTGTTTCAGGGCACAGCGATGCGTTCAAGTAATGAGAAGTTTCCAAAATACTGTATTCATTTCAACCAAGAAGCACAAGTACTCTCCATAGACTCAGTCTGAAACTGCAAATTGGAACATAAAGCGAAGTACGAGTAGAGTATCCATTAACCTTTATATATGAATCAAGTGAAAACTGACTGAGCAATTCCCACCAGAATCAAGAGATGTAAAACTCTTAGGAGTGAGAGTAGCTATCAACTGAGCTCACGTACCTGAATAGCCTGTAACATGGAATATGTTTCTGTATATCTAGAGGGGAAAAATACACATCAAGGTTCAGAGGGGGATAATAAATTTCACATGTAATATCAACTTCCAGGAGGGAAATTGTACATAAAGATTAGGAGGGATTCATGTTTTAATTTATAGAATTGCTTCCTTTACCCTTTAAAGGCCATTCACAGTTATATTCTGAGGGAGCTCAATTAATACCAGAAAATGACAAGTTATAGAATACTCTCAGGCGGCTTTGTTACTCTTCAAAATCTTTTCCTTGACAAAAACATTGGCATTAATTAAATGAAGACTTTGACACTGGATAAATATGCACACATGTTCGTATCATGGAAGGTTTTGCCTTTAGCCATTGTTTATTCATGGAAGTAAAATAAGCCATCTCATCTAAACCAAGCAATAACATGAAAAAGGCACCTCAAATGCTTATGGCTAAGTGGAAAACATTGATATAGCTGGGAATTCTGCAGACAATAAAATACCTTGAATTTTATAAGAACAAACATATAGACAAACATACAAATTAGGAATAGCAGTAAACCTCTCAAACCTACCCCATCATTTAATAAAAGGTAGACAAAAATGTTGGAGAAACTCAGTGGGCGAGGCAGCATCTATGGAGCGAAGGAATAGGTGACGTTTCAGAAGAAGGGTCTGCAGCATTTTTGTCTACCTTCGATTTTTCCAGCACCTGCAGTTCCTTCTTAACCATCATTTAATAAGATCACCAGTCTTTGTTGAACCACTCCCAGCATTCAAGATTTCCTCTCAGTAACATTTCACCTACTTACTTATCAAGTATACAGCTACCTCTGCTTTAAAATATTAAAAACTCTGTAAATCACAAGAAAGGGTTCAAAAGATTCAAAATCAGAGATTTAAAAAAAAAAAATTGCCTCATCTCCATCCTCCCACAAGAGGAAACTACATTCTCTACATTCACCCTGAAAATACATCTTAAGATGTTATTAGTTTCAATCAATTTCCCCTTTAATAGACCTGCAATTGATTTAAAGCAAACAAATATAATACCAGCATAAAGAAATGCCAGTTTCTTTTTGGCTCTCCAATAAGTATGGTTCCTAAAATTTTAAGTCAAAACCCATCTCTAGGTTTTTATCAATGTGAAATGTCATCAACATGGGGCAGCACATTGGCACAGCAATAGAGCTGCTGTCTTACAGCGTCAGAAACCAGAGTTTAACGCTGACCACAGATGCTGTCTGTGCAGAGTTTGTATTTTCTACCTGTGACCACATGGGTTTTCCCCGGGTGCTCCGGTTTCCTCGCACGTGCCAAAGGTTTGTAGATTAATTGGCTTCTGTAAATTGCCCTTAGTGTGTAGGATGCAAAAAAGAGATAACACAAACAAGTGTACGGATGATCAATGGTTGGCGTGGACTTGGTGGGCTGAAGGTCCCGTTTCCTGTTTCCAATAAACAAAATAAATTGGTGTGGCTGCTGGAACTCCTCACACGTACGCCACCACAAGTACTGACCTCTCCACCATCGAAGGGATCTATATGAGGTGCTGCCTCAAAAAGGCATCCAGCATCATCAAAGACTCATGACCGTGGCTACACTCTCATTTCATTCCTGCCATCAAGAAGACAGTATAGGAGTCTGAAAACCTCCACGATCAGAAACAGCTTCTTATCAACAACCATCAGGTTCTTGAACACTGCAAACAACTAAATTATGAACTATGAGCAGTCTTGGTTGCACTAGAGCGTTTGGAATTTCAATGTTACGATTTTCAATATATATGATAATTAAACATACTTGACTCTTGATCTGCCTTTACTCCAACCAAAGTTCACTAAACTTTAATTGTCTCCCAGGCTGGCAACATCTCAAATTCCTCATGTACTACCAAGGAACTGCGGGTGCTGGTTAATACGCAAAGGACACAAGGTGCTGGAGTTAATCAGCAGGTCAGGCTGTATCCCTGAGTAATATGGAACAATGACGTTTTGGGTCGAGAGGTCATCTAACCATGTTCTCCGGAGATGCTACCTGACCAGCTGAGTTACTGCAACACTTTGTGTCCTTTTGTGAAATTTCTCATCCTCGGTTTCAAATTCTCCCCATGGCCTCCCACCATTCCTGATCCCTCCAAGATCAAGTTTTTCTCCAATTCTAATCTCTTGCTTATCCCCAGTTTATAGTTTTCCACCTCTGGCATCGTTCCAAGCCCATGATCATGGGATTTGATCTTTATCTGCCTTTAAATCCTTGTTAATTTTCTTTAGCTTCTATCATATCTCCTAATATCTTAATTGGTGCAATCTTGAACCTGTCCTTGGATGACTCTAGACATTAAACTGCATGTAGATGCTGACACTCAGGCACTATAATAGCTCATAGATGACAACACAAATACAGCAACAGTGTTATAGCAATTATAGGCTTTGTACAGCTGCCTAGCCAAGGTCAACTAATGCAAGAAAGACCAACAATTTATATGGTTATTTATCGCAAAATACTGCACGCACACAAAGACATTAGGGATATTTAATTGTGGAATTAATTTCATAGTCATGTGGTTATTTTTCTTTACAATGGACTCATCAAAAGTACACTCACACTCATTACATTTAACACATTCCAATTCTGTTATGCCTCTGGTAGAAATGTACTATTATTAAATTAAAAAACAAAATGTATTCACATTCATATTAAAATGCAAATAAGCCCCGGTGTAGGGTTTACAAACTTACTGAATGAAATATCTTACCTATAGTATTTTCAACCTCAATGTCATCCATCTGAAAATCAGTAATACTATATTTTGCTTCTGATTTGATTTCACCAACAAGAAACCCCTCCTGTCAAAGGAAAACAGAACATGGATTTTATTAGTTTTCCAATGTGTTTCATTGTTAGCATATGTTATTAAAGACGAAAGAGACTGTGCAAGCAATATGACCATGTTGGTATTCAGGAGAACTATACAAATGGATATTCTACATGCACACTGCCTTTAAAACAGCCTACTTAACACCTTTCACCAAGTTGCGTTTTCTGATGATTCTGAAGTACCAAACACTTCTAATCAATCAAAACTACAATCTTAATTCCATGCATTTTAATTACTTTAATTCAACAAACTTACACTAAAGATTGACACAAAATGCTGGAGTAACTCAGCAGGTCAGGCAGCATTGTGGGTAGAAGGAATGGGTGACAATTCGGGTTGAGACCCTTCTTTAGACTGTCAGGGGAGAGGCAAACTAGAGATATGGAAGGGCACAAAGCGAGAGAGGGTGTTGCAGAATTCTCATCGGAGAGAGAACTTTTTCAAAGTAGGTATACCTCGAGGAGATTTTCACAGTGGAGCAGACAAAATGTGTAGAAACGTACCGTATCAATTTCAAAGTTCTTAGACCACTAACATTGCTGCAGGCTAATTTTTACTGGATGCAAGGTGACCAAACATTGTTCAATTACCCTAAATAATGTCCTAATCAATGCGTAATCTTTAAACAAGCCTTTAGAGAAAAGACAAAACATGTCTCCATATATTGCCTCTCACAACCTTAAGATGACCCAAAGAGCATTATAACTTTATTGTACTATCTAACAATTAACACCATATACTCCATATGGGCATCTGGGATAGAGGGCCATGAGATGGTGGCAACAGTAATCTTTGAAACCCTTTCAGTTAAATTTCATCTATTAATAACTGATAGCTCTGTTTTATCCTCTTCAAGCAAGCTAAAACACCCATTCCCTTAAACAAAATGTAATAAAAAGGAACTGCAGATGCTGGTTTATACCAAAGATTGGCACAAAATGATGAGTAACTCAGCGGGTCAGGCAGCATCTCTGGAGAACATGGATAGGTGACATTTCAGGTTGGGACCCTTCTTTAGACTGATTGTAGTACCTTTACTATGAAAAGCAAGATATCTCCAATGGTATCCCAAGCTCCAATTCATTGCATCCAAACTCATAAAGGCATGGTTGTTTTCACACAATTTGCCTGCCTTTTGCAGTGTGCAGTGTCATCAGGAAGATAAATTTAGGCTTAGATAGCTGAAGCATGGTCACCAATGTTCGGCAATTCAAATTGAGGAGTGTACAAAGTCAGAATAAAAACTCTAGTGAAGACTATGCTGTCCTCTAGCAATTTCTTGGAATATTTTGGGGTTGGAAAAGGTTGGAGATAATGAATGCTTCATCTCTGAAATGCCGAATCTTTACTTTAATTAAAAACTCAGGACCCTTAGTTCTAGATTTACCTACAAGAGGAAACAACTTTGCCACATGCACCTTATCAATACCTCTCAGGATCTTGTATGTTTCAATGAATTCCCTTGCACTTCAGCAGATACAAATCAAGCTCATCTCGACCTTCCTCGTGAGATAACCTGCCTCTTCATGCACAGCATAATCTTCACCAAACTGCTTCTCCTCCAGAACAGCTATCTCACTAGACACTTATTTTAAAACCCAATGCTGTCCTTTGTCAGGACAGAGCCAGAGCTCCAACAATTTCCTCAGTGCCACTACCCTAAAGATTGTAATTCTTCTTTGTTCTTCCCCTCCTTCCAGCTCCCAATTTACAGCTATTTGTGAGATGTTAATTGCATTTCCTATGGTGAAGGCCGATGCAAAATACCTGTTAAATCCCTCCCTTCTATAAAATCAAAGTGCATTTTTTTTTGGAAAAAAAATCTAAAGAAGCTTTGATTTTATGTTGCTGAATGAATCGTGCAGATTCATAGTCATACAGAGCGGAAACAGGCCCTTTGCCAAAATCGTCCCATCCAACCAAAATGCCCCATCCAAGCTACTCCCATTTACCCACATTTGGCTTATGTCCCTCCAAATCATTCCTACCCAGGTACTTGTCCATGTGCTTTTTAAATGCTGTTATAGCATCTGCTTCATCTACCTCCTCTGGAAGCTCATTCCATATACCTTCCACCTCATCTAATTTTTCCTTCTTTATTTAACTTTTTGTCAATATACTGTCCCATTCTCTGACCAGCCACCTTTCTCTCTGAAAATGTGTACTTTAAGTTATATGCTGTGCCAGTTCTGGTTTAACACTAGTTCTGATTACATAGATCTACTGATTAACTAGTTGAGATATTGTTGGATAATGGCCAAAGAAAGACAGTGTGCAGAATGGTAATTGATGATCAAGTTAGGACACAAGCAAAGCTTTAGTCCAAGTTTGCTATGGTGCAAAATGGGGGAACAATGGGAAAGTGTGTTGGAATTATCAAGCCTCAGGATGGTAAAAGCAGAAGTGAAAGAGGAAACATTAGATCCAAGGGTAGATGAGTTATTGGGTGATGGCGTGGATTTGTAATTGAAACTTTCATCCTGGGTCAAACGTGACAGTAAAGATGCAGCTTCATCCTATTTCAGACAGTTATGAGGTCAATGATCCAAGAATTATTGGCAGGCCATGAGATAAAAAATGGCTTCAGTTTTTCAAAAACCTAGAGAAAGTTGCTGCTCATACATTACTGAGTATTAGACAAAGTGTAACAAAGAAATAATAAAGCTATCAGACCGATGCCTAACAGGACATCACTACAAATCTGTTTTAGCTTGGGAAGCAACATTTAGGCAGTGGAGGATTTGGTGAAAGTGGAAATAAGGACTGTAATGGGCCCACCTTCAACCTCAGCAAACTATCCTCATTGCAAAATGCAATTTCTTTCAAATGCCACATTTGAAAGAAATTGCATTTTGACATTAGGATACATGTGTCTGGTTTGTCAGACACATGTATCCTAACGTCAAAAGCTACTTTAAAAAACCTCCCGAGTCCATCTGGAATGTTTTTGCATTGTAGATTGTTATGAACAATGGTTTGAAATCTAGTTTGCTGAAATGGAGCAACAGGTTTTCTTGTTTCAGACTTGGTTTCCCAACAGTTCAGTCATCAGACTTCAGGCTGACTGGCTGTTTTGTTTTCTTTAAGAAATCATTCAGTGACTTCAGCTCTGTGGACTTCTTCATTGCGTTCAAATTTCCCAAGATTAATGAAAATGTCAGTATACCTATCCTTTGCCTTCTGGACAGTCACACGTTCTCATTCTGGGTCTTTTAACTCTTAACTTTGGGTTCGATCTTTTACAAGCTATCTTTCAATTTGAATTCAAGACTTTTAGCTAGTCCTTCAAAGAAAATAAACTAGTCTGTTATAAAGTTTCTAAGGTAACTTAGCCAAGGCAGATTGCAATATTGTCTGGGCAAACGTTATCAGATTTGTGGAATAGTCTACAAGGCTATGTGATCTAACCATTGAACAGTTTGCCATGGACCTTAAGTGTACCTTAAAATCTCATTGATATGACTGTTCTCGTTTTTAACTGTGTATACATTGAAAAATCCTACAATATCATCTTCCACACTATGTGCATTTGTCTGGGGTATTTGTGTTGTAACTGTCTTCCATCTGAAATTTTTGCTGACCTTTGTTTGAAAGTCTTTTGTTTCCCAATTTGCATAAAGATGTTGAAACAAGGAACTGCAAATGCTGGTTTACATAAAAAGACACAAAGTGCAGGATTAACTCAGCTGATCAGGTAACATCCCTCGAACATGGTGGGTGACCTTTCAAAGTGTATATGTAACTGATGCAACGTAATGAATTTTGGAATAATTTTCACGTTAATCAATTGCCGTGCTTTATCAATTCCTACATGTATGCTTCAATTTGCATACAGGGCAAATAGATCCACAGAGGATGCCATCTCTGTGGCTCTTCACACTGTCCTGACCCACCTGGAAAGACAGGGCACCTACGTGAGGATGCTCTTCATTGACTATAGCTCTACCTTCAATATGGTCATCCCCACCAAGCTCACCACTAAACTCCACCAGCTAGGCTTCCGCTCACTGATATGCGATTGGATCCTGAATTTTCTGACGGAGCGACCGCAGGCAGTGAGACTGGGGCCGCACCTGTCCTCCACTATCACCCTGAGCACCGGCATACCACAGGGCTGTGTACTGAGCCCCATGCTCTACTCCCTCTTCACTCACGACTGTGTTCCTGCATTCGACAACAACACCATTGTCAAGTTTGCAGACGATACAACGGTGATCGGGCTGATCACCAACGGTGATGAAACAAACTACAGAGCGGAGGTGCAGAACCTGGCGGATTGGTGCTCACGGAACAACTTGTCGCTAAACACCTCCAAGACCAAGGAGCTGATTATCGACTTCAGGAGGTCACTGAATGGGGAATACGCTCCAATCTCCATCTACGGGGACTCACATCTCAGAGGACCTCACATGGTCCACCAACACCGCTGCGCTGGTCAAAAAGGCACAGCAACGACTGTTTTCCTAAGAACATTGAAACGGACTGGTCTGCCCCAACAGCTGCTGACGACCTTCTACCGCTGCACGACAGAGAGCATACTAACGTATGGCATCTCTGTGTGGTATCTCAGCTGCACGGAGATGGAGAGGAGAGCTCTTCAGAGCGCAAGAGCGTCCACAGAGCGCAAAAGATTATTGGGACACCGCTACCAGCCTTGGAGGGCATCTACCACAAACGGTGCCTCAGGAAGGCCGTCGGCATCCATAAAGATTCCTCTCACCCTTCCGGCAGACGTTACAAGGCCTTCTATGCCCGCACCTCCAGACTCAGGAACAGCTTCATTTCCAGAGCTATAGCGGCTCTGAACCGGCCCTACTGAGTACCCCCCACCCCCATGGACCGTCTCCCTCGGATGGTCACATTGCACAGACACATCTGCACTTTAGTTTGTTTTGAATTTACTGGTCTAATGTTCGTTTTACAAACCATGTTCCCGGGGTATCTAAACCTAAATTTTATTTGTCGATTAAGTTATGACATCGGATGGAAGTTGCAAACCAAATTTCGTTGCACTTATGTGTAATGACAATAAAATATATTATTATTATTATGTAAACAACTTTTAGCTGTAAAGCAAAATAAATTAAATTCCTTTCAAATCCTCAATAATTAAAGAAAATAATTTGTACAAGATTTGTCGGGACTCATCTTCTGAATGAAGAAGGTTCCCGACCTGAAACATCACCCATCCATGTTCTCCAGGGATACAGCCTAACCCGCTTAGATACTACAGCATTTTTAAATTTTTTGCATAAAGATATAATTGGTCCTACTTTTGTGCACAGGAAACTTGGATGTCCAAAAGTTGCAAACATTAGAGTGCTTTGGAAATTAGAAATGTATTTCCTTGACTGACATGGAAGCGTTTTAGAAGAACACTGGATAGACAGCTGATTGTGACAGGCCATCATTTCAAAGCAGCACAGAAGTTCCTTGGTATTGTTTATCACCCAGTACCTTTTTAGTTTTGTTTAGATACAGCATGAAAACAGACTCTCAGCCCACCAAATCCGCGCTGATCATAGATCACCCGTTCACACTAGCTCTATGTTATCCCACTTTCGCACCCATTCCCGAGACACCAAGTCCTATTTTAGAGTCCATTTGGCCTACAAACCCACATGTCTTTGGGATGTGGGAGGAAACATATGCGGTTACAGGAAGAACATGCAAACTCCATACAGACAGCACCCAAGGTCAGGATTGAATCTCGAATGCTGGGACTGTGAGGTAGCAGCTCTACCAGCTCCATCACCTAGCTCCATTGCAGTTGTTAAGCAACTGGCTGTACTACAAGCAAGGTCTCAGATGCTGAGCAATTTTGATTTAATTCTCCCAGTTGGAGAATTGAGGCTAAATGCATTCTATCCAAGATTTTTACCAATTAGGCAGTCAGTGAACTACAAGCAATTATCAAAAGTTTCCCCAATCTATTTGTGTGTTTCATATTTTTAATGGTCTGTAATGTCAAGTGGTTGAAGCCTGCAGTAATCCTTCAATTTTTGAACCTCTACAATATCTCAAACTGCTTGAGAACAATCCACCTGCTGCCCTCCAATCGAATTTTGTCGGCAGGGTTGCTTTCTTCATTTCCCTGATGCTCTGATTGTAAACCACATATTGGCAAGAAAGATGTCTCTGTCTTTTCCATAATGAATGCTACAGACACCTTGCTATCAGGATCTAAACTTCCCATGTGGGAATGAGACTGCAAAAAGTGATGAAACCTGCCCAGTCCATCAAGGGTACTGATCTCCCCACTATCGGAGGGATTTACAGGAGTCGCATCATCAGAGACCTACATCACCCTGGCCACACTCTCACTCCCACCAGCGGGAAGAAGACATAAGAGCTTGAAAACTGTAATGTCCAGTTTTAGGAACAGGTTCTTCCCTAGAGCTCTGAAGAAGGGTCTCGACCCGAAACGTCGCCTATCTCCTTCGCTCCTTAGATGCTGCTGCACCCGCTGAGTTTCTCCAGCTTTTTGTGTACCCTCTTCCCTAGAGCTATCAGGCTATTAAACACTATAGCCTCCAAATAAGCACTGAACTACATAGACTTGGGGCCATTGTTTTTGTTTTTTTGCACTATTATTGTTGGTTTGTTTCACGTGTGTGTATGTATGTATGTTTGTATGTATGTGTATGTATGCTGTGTGAAAGCAAACTTAATGCTAGCATTTATTTCAAGAGGGCTCGTATACAAAAACAGGGACGTAATGTTGAGGCTCGGTAAGGTGGTGATCTGGATTTGGAATATTGTGAGCAATTTTGAGCACCATATCTGCGGAGGGATGTGCTGGCTCTGGAGAGGGTCCAGAGGAGGTTTACCTGCAGTAATAAGATGACAGGGATGGACCCCATGGAGTGGGATTCAAGGGCGATCCGTAGGGGAGCAGGATGGGGAAGGTATAGACTCTCAGATTAGGTACCCCCCTCCCCGTGGAGTGGGATGGGGGAAGGGATGGACCCTGGGAGAAGTGGGATGGGGAGAGGGAGCAGATTCTCAGGGGCAGCGGGGGTGGCTGAGGGGAGGATACAAGCCCTCGGAGAGGTGGGATGGGGGAAGCAGATCCTCAGTGGGAGCAGGATGGGGGAGGTGGGGGGTTGGAAGGGTGGAGAGGGAAAGACAATAGAGCATGGGTGCAGGAGTAGACCATTCGGCCCTTCGAGCCAGCACTGCCATTCCATACTAGCCTAGTGGGATGGGGAGAGGATGGACCCTCGGACGTGGGGTGGGGGAGGAATGGAGGGGAGGGGACGAACGGTCAGACGAGTGGCATTGGGAATGGTGGGGGCAGGGGGTAGATCCCCCAGTGGAGCGGGATGGGAAGTGGGAGTGAGGAGGAGATGGAGCCTCAGACTAGTTGGATGGAGGGAAGGATAAGATCCCCGGGGGGGGCGGGACGATACCGGAGACACGGCAATGCAGGGGGAGGGTCCACCTGGCACTGCCCGGCCCCCGCTACTCTACTCACCGCGTCTGAGTCGGCGTTGGCGAGCTGGAAGGCGAGGGATCCGAACACGAAGCCGGACACCGAGGCCCCGGACACGCCGCCGCGGGCCGCCTCCTCCTCCTCCGCCATGGCCGCCCCTCACCGCGGCAATGGCCGCCAAGACACAGCCGACGTGCGCGCTCCACATGCGGCGGCGGCGCGCACGTACAGCGCGCTCCACGGGCGGCGGCGCGCACGTACAGCGCGATCCACATGCGGCGGCGGCGGCGCGCACGTACAGCGCGCTCCCGGGACACTCACTGCGAGACAGAAGGGGGAGGGGAGGGGGAGAGAAGAGGGGCGGGAGGGGGAGGAGGAGGGAAACATAGACAACTCGGTGCAGGAGGAGGCCATTCAAGCCAACACTGCCATTCAAGATGATGATGGCTGATCATAATCTAAAATCAGTATCCCGTTCCTGCTTTTTCTCCATATCGATTGATTCCTTTAGCCCTAAGAGGGGGGGAAAGGAGGGTGAGAGAGGGGGGGGGGATGAGTGGGGGGCAGTGGAAGGAGAAAATGGGGGCAATGGGAAGGAGAGAGGGGGGGAAGGAGAGAGAGGGGGGGAGGAGGAGAGAGAGGGTGCCCGGGGTTATTGGGAGAAGGGTTCAGAGAGAAAGATAGACCAACCATGATTGATTGGCGGAGTAGACTTGATGGGCCAAATGTCCTAATTCTTCTATCACATGAACTTGACACCGGAGCAACTGCCTCTAAACCCGGTGTAACTGGCACCTACATTAGTCATTAGTTCGTAATACAGGGCGCATACATTAAATATTGCACATCTCTAATTGGTGATGAGTCAAGTTCTTGAACTGCTGCATTCCTTCTGGTGGAGACATTTCCACAATGCAATTGAGTGGATGATAAAGGAACAGTGATACATTTCCAAGCAGAATGACAGAACATATAGAACATACTGTAGAACAGTACAGCACAAGAACAGGTCTTTCACGTCACAATGTCTGTACCAAACATAATGCCAAGGTCAACACTTCCCCCCAGATGGAACAAGGATCAAGTTTCCCTGGTCCACAGTTCCTTGTTTCTCCAACTCTTTTCTGTCCGTACATAATCTATATCCTTCCAGTCCCTGCATGTCCAAATACAGATCTAAAAGTTCCTGAAATGCCACTATCGGATCTGCCTCAACCACCACCCCTGGCAGCACGTTTCAGGCACTCACCACCTTCTGTGTGAAAAAACTTGCCTTGCACACCTCTTAAACGTTACCCCTCTCACCTTAAAGCTTTGCCCTCTAATATTTGAATTTTCCATCCTGGGAAGAAAGTTCTGAATGTCTACCTCATCTATGTCTCATAATTTTATATACTAAATATGAAACTAGGAATATTCTATGTGTCTGAAGTTTTTTTTTTTACTATGTCCCATGGACTGCGTAATCTTGTAATTTGGGTTTTAGAGTGCTGCTCGTGTAGTCACGTGATGCATTGGGAGCAGCATTGGGCCAGTCGGCCCACCAAGTTTACTCTGCCATTCAATCATGGCTGATCTACCTCTCACTCCTAATCCCATTCTCCTGCCTTATCCCCATATCCCCTGACACAAGTACTAATCAAGAATCTATCTTTCTCTGCCTTAAAAATATCGATTGACGGCCTCTACAGCCTTCCGTAGCAAAGAATTCCACAGATTCGCCACCCACTGACTAAAGAAATTCCTCCTCATCACCTTCCTAAAGGAACGTTCTTTAATTCTGAGGCTATGACCTCTAGTCCTAGACTCTCCAACTATTGGAAACATTCTCGCCACATCCATAGCCTTTCACTATTCTGTACGTTTCAATGAGGTCCTCCTCATTCTTCTGAACTCCAACGAGCATAGGCCCAGAGCCGTCAAACACTCATAATATGTTAACCCTCTCCAGAGACAGCACATCCTCGGAAATATAGTCTTGGTGAATGACTGCATGGCACTGTGCGGACACACTTCATTCGTCGATCACTGGGTGGAAACGATTTTAAGGATGAAGGTGGGACCACTCAAGTGAGCTACTTTGTCCAAGGCAAGTGGAGATATCTGATCTGATGGAAAACCTACAGGGTGTCAGGGGAAAGACAATCCCCACAGCATATCCAGCATGTGATCTACACATACAGCCATAATAATTATGTGGTTGGTCTAGGTTAATTTTTGGTCGTTGGTCACATGAAGCTGGTGGTACTGTGATTGAATGTCAGGTGTGGTTAGTTAGATTCTCTCTTATTGGAGGTGGTTATTGCCTTAGTGTGGAGCATTTGATTCATTTGCGCCGTTGTGGTGGATTGTTTCACTGGCTGAAAAATTATCACCAAGGCATCCACTATTTCTGGGGCTACTTCCTTAAGTACCCTGGGATGCAGCCTATCTGGCCCTGGGGATTTATCGGCCTTTAATCCATTCAATTTACCTAACACCACTTTCCAGCTAACCTGGATTTCACTCAGTTCCTCCATCTCATTTGACCCGCGATTCCCTGCTATTTCGGGCAAATTACTTATGTCTTCCTTGGTGAAGACAGAACCAAAGTAGTTATTCAATTAGTCTGCCATGTCCTTGTTCCCCATGATCAATTCACCTGTTTCTGACTGCAAGGGACCTACATTTGTTTTAACTAATCTTTCACATATCGTTTCACATATTGATAAGAACTTTTGCAGTCAGTTTTTATGTTTCCTGCCAGTTTTCTTTCATAATCCATTTTCCCTTTCCTAATTAAGCCCTTTGACCTCCTTTGTTGGACTCTGAATTTCTCCCAGTCCTCTGGTAGGCTGCTTTCTCTGGATAATTTGTGCGCTTCATCTTTTGCTTTGATACTACCCCAGATTTCCCTTGTTATCCACGGATGCACGACCTTCCCCGATTCATTCTTTTGCCATACTGGGATGAACAATTGTTGTAGTTCATCCATGCAGTCTTTAAATGCCTTCCATTGCAGATCCACCGTCAACCCTTCAAGAATCAATTGCCAGTCTATCTTGGCCAATTCACGTCTCATACCCTCAAGGTTACCTTTCTTTAAGTTCAGGACCCGTGTTTCTGAATTAAGGGTACACAAAAGGCTGGAGAAACTCAGCGGGTGCAGCAGCATCTAAGGAGCGAAAGAGATAGGCGACGTTTCGGGTCGAGACCCTTCTTCAGACTAGTCAGGGATCAGGGAAACGAGAGATATAGACGGTGATGTGGAGAGATAAAGAACAATGAATGAAAGATATGCAAAAAAGTATCGATGATAAAGGGAACAAGACATTGTAAGCTGTTTGTGGTGTGAAAATGAGAAGCTAGTGCGACTAGGGTGGGGGAGAGAGATAGAGAGAGAGGGAATGCCAGGGCCCGAGGGCTGAGGGAGAGGTGGGAAGGGGAGGAGACAGCAAGAGTTAACAGAATTGAGAAAATTCAATGTTCAAGCCCAGATGATGCAGACTCCCCAAGCCGAATATGAGGTGCTGTTCCTCCAACTTGCAGTGTTGCTCACTCTGGCCGTGGAGGAGGCCCAGGACCGAGAGGTCAGATATGGAATGGGAGGGGGAGTTGAAGTACTGAGCCACAGGGAGGTCAGCTTGGTTATTGTGGACCGAGCGGAGGTGTTCGGCGAAACGATCGCCAAGCCTCCGCTTGGTCTCACCGATATAGATCATCTGGCATCTGGAGCAGCGGATGCAGTAGATGAAGTTGGAGGAGGTGCAGGTACACCACTGTCGGAACTGGAAGGACTGCTTGGGTCCCTGAAAAGAGTGGAGGGGGGAGGTGAAGGGACAAGTTTAGCATTTCTTGCGGTTGCAAGGGCAAGTGCCCGGGGAAGGGGTAGAGCGGGAGGGAAGGGAAGAATTGACAAGGGAGTTGCGGAGGGAGCGGTCTATGCGGAAGGCAGACGGGGGGAGATGGGAAGATGTGGCGAGTGGAGGTGGCGAAACTGGCGGAGGACTATGTGTTGTATTTGCCGGCTGGTGGGGTGAAAGTGAGGACCAGGGGGACTCTGCCCTGTTTGCGAGTGGGGAAATGGGGAGAGAGGGCAGTGTTGCGGGGTATGGAGGAGACCCTGGTGCGAGCCTCATCTATAGTGGGGGAGGGGAATCCCCGTTCTCTGAAGAATGAGGCCATTTGTGATGACCTGGTGTGGAACACCTCATCCTGGGAGCAGATGCGGCGTAGACAGAGGAATTGGGAATAGGGGATGGAGTCCTTACAGGAAGCAGGGTGGGAGGAAGAGTAGTCCAGGTAGCTGTGGGAGTCAGTTGGTTTGTAGTGGATGTCGGTCAGGAGTGTAACACCTGCAATAGAGATGGTGAGGTCAAGGAATGGTAGGGAAATGTCGGAAATGGTCCAAGTGTATTTGAGTGCCGGATGGAAGTTGGTGGTGAAATGGATGAAGTCAGTCAGTTGTGTGTGGGTGCAGGAGGTGACACCAAAGCAGTCGTCGATGTAATGGAGGTAGAGGTCGGGGATGGGGCCCTGGTATGCCGAGAACAAGGATTGTTCGACGTACCCGACAAAGAGGCAAGCGTAGCTGGGGCCCATGCGTGTGCCCATAGCTACGCCTTGTGTTTGGAGGAAATGGGAGGAGTCAAAAGAGAAGTTATTGAGGGTAAGGACCAACTCCGCTAGGCGGAGGAGGGTATCAGTGGACGGGTATGGGTTGCTCCTCTGGTCGAGGAAGAACCGGAGGGCTTTGAGACCGTCCTGGTGGGGGATGGAGGTGTAGAGTGACTGGAAGTCCATGGCAAAGATGAGAGGATGGGGGCCTGGAGAATGGAATGCACGGAGCCGACGGAGAGTGTCTGAGGTGTCTTGAACATAGGTGGGAAGGGATTTGACAAAGGGGGATAGGATGGCGTCAAGGTGTGGAAATGTGTTCGGTGGGGCACGAACAGGCAGAGACAATGGGTCTGCCAGGGCAGTCGGGTTTGTGGATTTTGGGGAGAAGTTAAAATCGGGCCGTGCGGGGCTGGGAAACGATGAGGTTGGAGGCTCGGGGGGGGGGGGGGGGGTAGGGAGCCGGAGCTGTTGAAGTCGTTTATGGTGCTCGAGATGGTGGCCTGGTGTTCGTCAGTGGGGTCATGGTTCAGGGGTAAGTAAACAATGTCGCTCTCCATCCTCATGAAGAACTCAACCATATTATGGTCACTCTTGCCCAAGGGGCCATGCACAACAAGGCTGCTAACTAACCCTTCCTCATTACTCAATACCCAGTCTAGAATAGCCTGCTCTCTCGTTGGTTCCTCTACATGTTGGTTTATCCCAACATACATTCCAAGAAATCCTCTTCCTCAGCACCCCTGCCAATTTGATTCACCTAATCTATATGTAGATTGAAGTCACCCATTATAACGGTTTTACCTTTGTTGCACGCATTTCTAATTTTCTGATGCCATCCTCAACTCCACTACTACTGTTAGGTGGCCTGTACACAACACCCACTAGCGTTTTCTGCCCCTTAGTGTTTCGCAGCTCCACCCATATTGATTCCACATCCTCCAAGCTAATGTCCTTCCTTTCTATTGCGTTAATCTCCTCTCTAACCAGCAATGCTACCCCACCTCCTTTTCCTCTCTGTCTATCCCTCCTGAATATTGACTATCCCTGGATGTTCAGCTCCCAGCCTTGGTCACCCTGGAGCCATGTCCCAACTATATCATAATTATTAATAGCTATCTGCACATTCAACTCATCCACCTTATTAGGAATGCTCCTCGCATTGAGACACAAAGCCTTCAGGCTTCTCTTTACAACACTCTTGCCCCTTTTACAATTATGTTGAAAGGTGGCCCTTTTTGATTTTTGCCCTGGATTTGTCTGTCTGCCACTTTTCACCTTGCTACCTATTGCTCCTATCCTCATTTTACACCCCTCTGTCTCTCTGCTCACACATTTAAGAAACCCACTACCTCTTATTCTCTGTTTATTATTTTTTTCTTCTTTCCCCCCCTACGTGTTGCGTCTGACTGCTTCCTTTCTCTGCCTCCTGCCTCACACACGGTCTACTTGCTTTCTCTATTTGAGTCCCTCCCCCCAACCGATCTAGTTTAAAGTCTCCCCAGTAGCCTTTGCAAATCTCCCCGCCAGGGTAAGGGTTCCCCTTGGGTTCAAGTGCAACCCGTCCTTTTTGTACAGGTCACACCTTCCCCAAAAGAGGTCGCAATGATCCAGAAACTTGAATCTCTGCCCTCTACACAAGTCCTTTAGCCACGCATTTATCCACCACCTTGCTCCATTCCTACTCTCACTGTCGCGTGGCACAGGCAGTAATCCTGAGATTGTTACCTTTGTTGTTCTTCTCCTTAACTCTCCTCCAAACTCCCTAAATTCTCCTTTAAGGACCTCTTCTCTTTTCGTACCTATGTCATTGGTACCTATATGTACCACGACCTCTGGCTCCTCTCCCTCCCATTTCAGGATATCTTGGACACGTTCAGTCACATCCCGGACCCTGGCACCAGGGAGGCAAACTACCATCCGGGTCTCCTGACTGCGTCCACAGAATCGCCTATCTGACCCCCTAACTATAGAGTCCCCTATTACTGCTGCCCTCCTCTTCTTTTCCTTACCCTTCTGAGCAACAGGGCTGGTCTCTGTACCCGAGGCCCGGCCCCTTTTGCTAGCCCCAGGTAGGCCGTCTCCCCCAACAGTACTCAAACAGGAGTACTTATTGCCAAGGTGTACAGCCACCAGGGTACTCTCTCGTCCTTGCCCCTGCCCCTTGCCTCTCCTAACCGTGACCCACGTGTCTGCCTCCCGTGGTCTGGGAGTGAATACCTCCCTGTAACTCCTCTATGACCTCCTCACTCTCCCTGACCAGATGGAGGTCATCGAGCTGCTGCTCCAGGTACCGAATACGGTCCCTTTGGAGCCCCATCTTGACGTATCTGGCGCAGATGTGGACGTCTGGAGAGCTATCTGACTGCATGACCTCCCACATCTGACATCCAGAACAGTAAACTGCCCTGGACTGGGTGACATTTCACATTGAGATCCTGAGATGCTTCCTGTCCCGCTGAATTACTTCTGCTTTTTGTGTCTATCTTTGGTTCTGCAGTCATTTCCTACACCCTCTCCATTTAGTTATCTCTCGAAAGAAGGGCTTTTGTTATGTTTTGCCCGGGCTCTCTGTACATAATGTCTTCTAAGTGCAGATCTCTTAGATTAAAATTTGTAAAATGTTTTCCATGTAAACGGCAGGTTTAACT
Organism: Okamejei kenojei; assembly: GCA_035221665.1. Taxonomy (NCBI): domain Eukaryota; kingdom Metazoa; phylum Chordata; class Chondrichthyes; order Rajiformes; family Rajidae; genus Okamejei; species Okamejei kenojei. Next base: position 49,844,489 of record CM069131.1, on the reverse strand, counting down.
TTCCGACATTGTGTGCATGCTTTTCCATCCAGGAGGAACATATTTCTAACTAATTATTAGCGTTTACCATCACTGAGCAGTGTTTGTAGCAAGAATGAACAAAAATACCCCAAGATAAAAGAAAATACATAAAAGGAAGAATAGAAATTTCTGAGCTTTTTAAATGAAGGTATATATATGCAGATTTTAATTTAAAGGTGTCTAGTTGAATACAGTAGTGTGTGAAGAATTTGATTTTTTTAATTTAAGTTTGCAAAAGAGAATGTATTGTGTTATTATATCTTTTAGTTGAGGTCTACAATAGCCCACTAATACTGAGTGCATCAAGCAAAGCACCTCTTATAAGCAACAAGTCGTCAATCGTATTGCAAGCATAGTACAACCAATTAAGTTAAACACACTCTTAAAGTTGTGACAAACCACCATCATCACAATTGCACTTCCATTCTCAGCTAACAGCCACAAACACCCTCTTCAGAAAAAAACCATAAAACAAATTTACACTGGATTGATTACACAGATTATACAGAACGATTACACAGATTAATTGTGGATTTTAAAATGTCAATGAGAATGTGGTTATGTTTCCAGAAAATTACACATGATGCATATTTAATAACACGTAAACATTATAAGGAATCATCACTAATTAACTCACTAATCACATTCACTAATTTACTATATATGAAACCTTAACACATCATTATATTTGCATTGCTTTTATCTCATTAAGGCCTCCGACTCTTGCTTGGAACTTTGCAGTTGTTTCCATAAGTCTACAGACTCTTTCCACAACTAGTTCAGCTCCAACCACATTTGGTTCATGCCTTTCACGAGTTCGATAAGAACTATGAAAATATTTTCCCTAATCAATTTCTATACATTGCACTGGAACATGAATCTTAAAGTGTTATTGTTTGAACAAATATTTAGTGGAATATACATAACCCAATGATGCCAAGAATAAATCGAGCCCACGTCGCACCCTGATCATATTTGGAAGGCAAGCATTCTCAGTCAGTAGGGCCTACCATTACAACCAAACGTCTACTCCTGTGTCTAGTGGTTATTCCTGATCCACCCAATCTTCTCAGCCTCTCTCTATGCTGTAACATAAACAGGACATTGGAAGGACTCAGTGGGTCAAGCAGCATCTGTTGATTTAGCCCTGCATCAGGACTGAAAGGGAAGTGAAAGATTGCCAGCAGTAGCCTTCTGAGGGATGGATGGGATACAGGCTGGCAGGTGATAGGATGAACCAGTTTGGGAGGGGCTGTTAGGCAGGTGGAATCTGTTGGGAGGGGGTGTACAAAGGGAGAAGACAACTGGGTGGACACGTGAGTGCGGTAGAGCAACACCACGGACGTAGGTGATCTGAATTATAAAAATTAAATGTAACACTATTAACATTGGGGTATGTTAGGGATTATGTAATATAATTATGTGATTGGCATTAAAATAATGAGAACTGGTTTAAAAAGTCAAAACCTAATTGTAAACAGTAATCAGTTTGAAATTAAAAGGTCAGTTTAGCAAAGTAACAGTACTATCTACAGGGATGGGCTGCTCAAGAATATGATTTAAAAACTGGAGCCTTTTATTTAGTTTATTATTGTCATATATACTGAGGTGCAGTGAAACGTTTTTTTTGTAATGCTATCCAGTCAAAGAAAAGACTACACATGATTACAATCAAGCCACCCACAGTGTGCTGATAAAGGGTGCACCATTCCAGCATTTGCAGGCTCCTTTGTTTCTGTGCTGCCTTGTGCTTGGGTTTCCAATTGTCTCCACAGGCTTCTTCTCTTTTCTACCTTCCTTTTTGGACTCCTTGCTCTGTTCTTTCCCTCTTATTGCTGTGGCTTCACCTCGGCCATGACAAACAGTAGTACCTCTTGCCTTGGTCAATCCCCATTGTACTTGGGACATATCGGTTTACATTTTGTCTGCTTTAGTGTTGGCAAAGAGGTCTCATTTGGCTGTGTGACTCTAAAGTTAATTTTATGAAAATGTGCTTTCATTCTGCAATTCATACACCCCAGCTGTAATTTGTTTTACTCCATTCAAGAGTTTTGTAGATACCAAAAATGCCAGGCTCTGTAAACTGTTGCAGGTTTGCTATACAGTAAACCTTTGTTGTAATGGGCTTTATGTGGGGGTGGGGGAGAAAGGTGTTATCATAATACCTAACCTGGTATTTGAATTGGATAAGTATTTGAAAAAGATAACTACAGTTGCTAGTTAATACAAAAGGACACAAGGTGGTGGAGTAACTGAGCATGTCAGGCAACATCTCTGGAGAACGTGGATAGTTGACGTTTCGTGTTGAGATACTTCTTCTGACTCTTGGTCTGGTACTGGGCCTGGAATCTAGGCGGGTTGACGACTGCAGTCTGTTGGAGGCCAAGTGAGAGATGAGAATTGGCAGAGTCCATGGTTGTGACCTGCAGCTGGCTGAAATATAGTTGTCAGTGCATTTGGTGGCTTTTGTGGCGACATCCTTGGTGGCATAAGCCTAGTTCTTTGCGGTCCATGGCAAAGGTAGTCCATGACTCAGAAATGCACAGGATCACTGGAGACATGATCTTTGTGAACAATTCTTGGGTATTCTTTTTGATGAAACAAGGTGTGGAATATGACAAGAGTGCATTCCAAGCTATTGGTCAGGAGGAGAACTCCACACAGCAATCAGGGAAACCACACTGCTTCCAAGCAGGTCTGAAGACGGGTCTCGACCTGAAACGTCGCCTATCTCCTTAGATGCTGCTGCACCCGCTGAGTTTCTACAGCCTTTTGTGTACCCTGCTTCCAAGCACATCACTTTTAGAACTGTGGTGAAATTGAACATTTGGCAACAGCTATTGGAAGCTCACAGAGAGCAGCTGCCCACAGTTGCTCAGAGGCAAGGAAGTATGACCACAAAATACAGCCACAGAAGTCGGGGAGACAGTCATTCAACTTGTAATGCTGCATTACAGCTCCTGGGAGCCTGGTTCAATGCTAACCTCTCGTACCGTGATTCCCCCTGTGGCGTATGGGTTTCTTGAGTTTCCTGCTATATTCCAAAGACATAGATACATAGAAACATAGAAATTAGGTGCAGGAGTAGGCCATTCGGCCTATGGGGGATGGGGAATTGACCACTGTAAAATGCCCCCGATGTATTTGTGGGTGATAGATTCTGGGTGTGGGGCGAATAAAAATGGGATTAGAGAGGCTCTAGTGTTTAGGGTGTTTGTTGGTTGGAGTGCACTTTGAGGGCCAAGGGGTCACATCTACGCTGTTTTACTTTAGTTCCTTTGAATACAATCGAACCTAACAATTATATTGAGGAATGAATATTGAATGATACTGAAAGCAAGAATGACAATATGACAAAAGCCTGAGAATATTTAAAACTGACTTACTAATGGTCATGATGTTGTAATGAGTGTGGATATTGGAGCAGACTGCTCAGTAATGGGTGAGACTCACAGGTGTCACTTCATTCAGATCTACTAATAAAGTACAGCCAAAAGCTGGAAGGGTGTTGCATAGAGATATGAGGTACACAGTTCTCAAAGGTAATCAGTAAGCTGGGGTGGAAGATTGCCACCTTCACGTGGTCCGCCTGTTTCGACTAATGCAATCAACTCGACGTGCACAAACGGAAGATCAAATAGAACAAGTTGTCCTACAACTTTAGGCTGTGCACGCCACACGAAAGAAGAAGTAAGCAGAGCTGTCAATAATTTCAGCATATTATACCCAGGGACTAATAACGTTAACATTAAAATTTATTTGGGAACTCAGAATGATAATGTATGTTTTCACTCCAAAGATGGAAATAGTTATCTCCACTCAACAAGTCAACACAACACTATCAGGGGAGACTTAATAGAAGGTTATAAAATTGTGAAAGTCATAGATAGGGTAGATAGTCAGAACCCATTTCCCATGGTGGAAATGTTTAACACTCGAGTGCATAGCTTTAAGGTGAAAGGGGTAAAGTTTAAAGAAGATGTGTGGGCAGGTATTTTTACACAGAGGGTGGTGGGTGCCTAAAATATGTTGCCAGGAGTAGTAGTGGAGGCATATGCAATAGTGGTGTTTAAGAGGCAATTAGGTAGGCACACGGAGATGCAGGGAATGGAGGGATGTAGATCATGTGGAGTCAGATGAGATTAGTTTATCTTGGTTCATGCTTGGCAAAGACATTGTGGGCTGAAGGGCCTGATCCTATGTTGTACTTTTCTGTGTTCTCTGATCTATGACTACTGATCATGCATTTGACTCTTTGCAATTAGGTGGGAGGGAAAGACAATCTTGGGTACTAGATGTGTAGCCCACCTCATAGAATTAGCAGCAAGGAAAGACCAGGGTCTCAGAAACACAATCCTTTGGCCATGGCAGCGAGTTGGAGGTAAGGGACAGCTATTCATGACTGGAAATTTACAGAGGTTAGAGGGAAACCGGTTGCACATCGAGAACTGAACTATTGGTCATATGCTGAGGGTGAGGCCAAACAGCTCCAGGAGATTGATATACCGTAATATGAACAACATTCAAGTGCAGAAAGCAGTAGGGAAATAGTGGTGAATGTAAAACAGTTGGCAATTCTCCAACACCAGTGGAAGTCAATGCCCAAATTGTGGTGAAGGGAAAATTTTAGTCAAACTATAGATACAATGCAAGTTAACCAATCAGCTGTGAGCCCTTTACTGATCAGTTACATTGTGAGTTTGGAAAAGGTTTGAACACATTATATACTAGAAAACCTGGTGCAAGATACTATAGAAGCCTCCTTGGAAAAAGTACTTTATCCCGTGGACTTATAGGAATACTTGGCACACTAGCTCCAAGTGAAAAATGAGCATTCAGGATGGCATTGAGAACCGCAGATGGATTCATAGGGAGCATGGAGTCTCAATTTAAAGAGAGGAAGGTGCACATCGCTTGCAAGCTACCATCCACCCCATCAAGCATTTGCTGCCTCTCCTACAGTTCCATATTCACTGCAATGTTACAAATCAGGAAGAACAGCTGAGGGAGACCACATTTGGAGCATTTTTGCAGTATCATATTTAAAGTTTGGGCCACTAAGTAAACTAAACAAACCATACCATTTACAATACGATATAACTTTATTTATCCCAGGAGGGAAATTTATCTGCCAACAGTCATAAAACCATAAAATAAATGAAACATGAAATTGAAGTGACAAGTGGAAAGGATTGAGGATGTGCAAAGATTGGGGAGGGTGGGGGGGGGGGGGGGGGGGGGAGGGGAGTCAGTCTCAGTCTACTCCACGACAGAAGGGGAGGAGTTGTAAAGTTTGATAGCCACAGGGAAGAAGGATCTCCTGTGGCGTTCTGTCCTGCACCTTGGTGGAACCAGTCTGTTGCTGAAGGTACTCCTCAGGTTGACCAGTGTGTCATAGAGGGGGTGAGCTGTTTTGTCCAGGATGCTCCGCAGTTTGAGGAGCATCCTCCCCTCCAAGACCATTGATATTGATAAATGCAGCATGGTCCAATGATATGCAGACATTGCTCATTGTTGCTGGAGTCTGCCAAATCTGCTCAAATGTCAGCCACTTTTTGCCTCGCATTAGGGCATTCTACACCACAAACTGTTTTATTCAGCACTGCAAATGTACAATTATATTGAAAGAGGAACAACATTTAGTTCAGAATTGTGTAAAGAACCAAGAAAAAGGAAGTCTGTCTTAAAGGTACACTGTAATCAGCTAGAATTAAAATGGATTTGAACAGTAAAAAACTACAATTACCTTCAACAAATTCTGCCGATACAGAAATATTAGAAATGTCAGAAACTGACTGGGGGGTAGTGCAGATGAAGGACCATTCAGCATTCACAAATATGTAAGAGATGTGGGGATGGCTGGGATGTTGCAAATCCAAATTGTCTTTTGTGTCACAATGGGCTCTGTGACGAGAACACTGTCATTCACTCTAACAATGGCACATAGTTCCAATGAATGTGGCTTGATTCATTCAATAAACAGACATGAGGTTTGTCTTCCATGCATATGCATTGAGTATATTATATCCACCTTTTTGTATCATTACCATGAAGATAAACACCAATGAAATAAGTAAAGGTGAAATATCAAGTGAAGGTATGTGCATGAATTCACAGTAAAACTATTTGATTTCTCAACAACAATTCTAGTTCCTCATCTAACTGATAATTCTGGTATTTCTGTAAGGGTATCAGTGTTTTTTGGTACAAAAGGCACACGGAGAAATCCAAGAGACTAAAAAATGACTGCCAGGCAAAAGAGAAATTACTCTTCATCTCACATTTCTCAATGTTGGTTATATGTCTTGAAAGTTTTAATGACTCTTCAGAGTTGAAAGTAATATTCTTGAACATTAATATTTCTAAATAGCTCTTGAGAACGATCTTATATAATTCAATTCTATCATGGAACTGTCACTGGTATGGCTGGTGTTAGTTATCCTGTTTCTATTTGAGTGAGTGGTAGTAAGCTACCATCTTGAACTCCTCAGTCTGTCTGTTGAAGATACCATGTGGTGACGTTCCAGGAATTTAAATTAATATTGATGATGAAACAGATATATTTCCAGATCAGGATGGTTTGTGAGAGATGTGGTTGATCTTGGAGTTCCAATGTGTTCCATTCTCCTTCTTGGTGGCAAAGCTTGTTGGTTTCCAATGTGCTGCTGATGAATCCAAAGTCAAAACAGAGACAACCTTGTTGCATTGATAGTGGAGTGAATAATTAAGCTAACAGATGAGTTAGGACCAATTAGTTTCCTTTCTTTTAAATTATCTCCTCCAATACTGAAGCACATATTAATACCTACACATAAAATAACATAGACAGCACAGAGGCATAGGCGGATAAGTGGTGTTACATCTGTGTTGCACACACCAAGTTTTGACAATCAATGGTATTACCATAACTGAGTATTCAATTTTAGCAAGCTTGGATCACAATCGACTAGGACCAAACTGGACTTAAGTAAAGTGGCTGGAAGGCCAGGTCAGATTATGAGTTTTCTACATAGTGACCCTCAGCTTCTGACTTCCCAAAGCTTTTCCATCAATTAGAGAGCACAATATGAGCGTGTGAATTCTTATCTTTCATTTCACTGACTGAATGCAGACCCAGCACCAGTACCACTCAAGGTGTTCAACCATTCAGGACAAAGCAACTTACTTGGTTGACATCTCATCCCTGAGAATTTGCTCCCTCCGCTACTGTGGTTGAAACGTGCACTATCTTCAAAATGTATTGCAACAACTACCCAACGCTTCTTTGACAGATGCACCTGCAATAATCGCATGCAATTTTGGAGCAGAAAGCCAACGGGGAACAAGTGAATGCCATCTTCTGTGAGACTGCAGCCTGTACTCTGGATCTATACTTCCAAGGGAAATTAGGAGCTGGCATTCAAAAGAGAGTTAGATGGATCTCTTAGGGCGAGCGAAATCAAGGGGTATGGGGAGAAGGCATGAACGGGGTACTGATTGTGGATGATCACATTGAATGGTGGTGCTGGCTTGAAGGGCCGAATTGCCTACTCCTGCACCTATTGTCTATGTATCTATGTAAATGATTATCTTCCCAGAGAAAAGCGAAAATTGAAGAAATGTAATTAAATTTTTTGAACATTCTGTTGTGAAATGTCTCTTCAGTTTTGTTTTTCATTGCGAGACAGGGAAACATAATTAATATTTAGCCATGTTTCATCAGGGCAGGATTTTGCCTTTATTTGGCATCTTGTCAGACCAGATTCTGAGAAATAGAAAAACACGTTTGATGGTGTTGGAAGGAGAAATAGAATGTTGGCAAGGCATCTTGGTGCCGCCAGAGGATCTCTGTTTATTACTTTAAAGACTTGTTCCCCGTGACATTACAGCACTCCCTCCACAACGCGTTGTGATATGATTTTACTTTAAATTAGCTGTAGATGTATCTAAATGTAGCGCTCTTCACACTGCATTGTTATAAGTATACATATATCAAAATACAAGGTACAATCAATCCAACATTTTCAAAATTATGGCTACAATATGTTTATTTTCTCTAAAACGACGCATTAAACATTGAAAACAAAGACTTTAAAACGCCCCTTTCTTCCCAAGTTACATTGACTAAGGCACTAGGGTAAAATGTGGACGGTTTGGTAAATTAATTCTCGGATCTGCAAGAGTGTAAACAAAATTCGCAGGAAAACAAAACGGGGGGGAACGGGGTTGCAAAGCACCGAGAAAACCCAACGGATACTGGCTGCAACGAGCAAGGGTTCGTCCGTCCGTCCCGGAGGACGGTTCACTCGCACTCGGTTCCCCGAATCCAACCCACGCCGGGCTGCCGCCGAGCCGCCTTGCATCGCGGCGGGAGGGACGGGAAACAACCGAGCCGGGAGTTCCGGATGGGCGGGGTAAGAAGCGGATGAACTCTGGACTCGAGCAAACTCGGAGTAGAGTTATAATGTAATTAAAACGACCCGCACTGGGAGTGAACGGGTGAGTAGGTTGGGGTTGGAATAGGAGCAGGACCAAGTCCAGAGCGTGGGGCAAGACCGACCCAGGATCCGGAGTGAGAAGTTAGAGCAAATCAGGAGCCAGTCCCAGCCAGAGCCGGAGCTCTCCTATGTGCCTCCAGATGTTGGGCTCTTGTGCCTTTTACGTTGGATAGTGTTGATATCCCACCGTGCTGTATCTGTCAGTGTTGCTGTGGAAGAGTCGGGGAGTGGTAGATACCCTCTCACACACCGGCGATGTGAGGTGGGATATCAGTAATCCACCCTCCTCACTTGGCTGGGCTGGTAGTCCACACTCCCCACCGATGAGAGTGGGACCCGTACTCCATGAAATCTTTGACCAAGATTTAGATCCAATCCAAGTTTTAGTTTTTACTCAACACCAGATGAGGTTTGATATTGGTGAGTTGGGATATTTTGCTCCATGGAAGGTGCTGTATAGTTGCAAGTATGTCTGGAACGTTAAAAACCAGTTTCATTTGTGTGTGCAGGAATGTGACCCATTGCTGGCGGTCTGCAACTTGCCTTTAACTTGTGCGATCATCGAGGCAGGGCATCTGCACACCCTGGCAGCAGGGAGCCGCTGTCCATGGAGGAGTTTTGGGGACTTGCATTGAAGGTGCTGTCAATGTGGCTCATCCTAGGGATCACTCTCATTATGCTGCCTGCCATGTTTGGTGTTTCATTGGGAATAACAGAAATTTATATGAAGATTCTGGTCAAGACACTTGAGGTAAGTTTTGTTCAATACAAAGTACTTTGAAGATCACTTTTAGTTTAGTGTATTGTCACATGTGCCGAGGTACAGTGAAAAACTTTTGTTTCGTGCTAATTAGTCAGTGGAAAGACAGTACATGATCATCAAAACATCGAAGGAGATTTAGTTCTTTATGCCTGCTGACCTATGACCTATCTCTATAGACCCAAATTTGCCCCATATACTTTGATGCCTTTTCATTAACAAAGTCCGTTAATTCACAAGTTCACAAGTTCACAAGGAGTAGAATTAGGCCATTCGACCCATCGAACCTTCTAATCCCATTTTCCTGCGTTCTCCCCATAACCCTTGACCCCCGTTCTAATCAAGAATTTGTCATTTTCTGCCTTAAAACTATCCAGTGACGGCCTCCACAGCCCTCTGTGGCAACGAGTTCCACAGATTAACTACTCCCTGACTAAAGAAGTTCCTCCTCACCTCTTTTCGAAAAGAGTGCCCTTTAATTCTGAGGCTATGACCACTGGTCCTAGACTCTCCCACCAGTGGAAACATCCTTTCCACATCCAATCTATCTATGCCTTTCATTGTTCTGTAAGTTTCAATGAGGTCCCCCCTCAATCTTCTAAACTCCAGCAAGTAGAGGCCCAGTGCTGTCAAACACTCATCATATGCTAACCCACTCGTTCCTGGGATCATTCTTGTAAACCTCTGAACCCTCCACAGAGCCAGCACATCCCTCCTCAGATATGGGGCCCATATCTCACCACAACTATTAATCGCACCTTTACTATTTACAATTGACTTAGCCATTTATAGAGTAGAAATATATAATTTAAAACCAAATTCCCTAATTCTGGACTCCCTAAGAAGATTTCCCCTCTGCATATTCAGTTCACTTTGATGTCCTAATCAAATGATTCCTTAGTTAAATACCAGGTGATACAATCCCAGTTTGTGTAATTATTCATAATTCAACCAAAGGTAAATTTACCCCCAAGACCAACGTGATCATTTTTGCGGTGACTTGAATAAAATGATCTGCTGTATATACTGTTTAATAAAGGTTCTGGGTAGGTGTAACATTAAAAATAAAAGGCATTTAAAAGACATTTAGAGGCATGGATATGAGAAGTTTAGAGGTATATGGGTCAAATGCAGGCAGGTGGGACTAGTATTGATGGGGCATCCTAGTTGGCAAGGACAAGTTGCACCGAAGGGCCTTTTTCCGTGCTGTATGACTGGATGAGGTTAGAGGAGGTGCACGTAAACCTCTGCCTCACCTGGAAGGACTTTGATCTGATGGGCATACTTTGCTGTTTGCAGATTTCAAGGTTGATGGCGAAAGTTCTCTTAACCGCCTTGAGTCAAAGTGTCAGTCAGTCAGGCTTCTTGCTACTGGTCAACATCTGGCCATGCATGTGGATGTTGGCTGATAACTAATCCGTGCTATGATGTTATGCCGCCCTCTTTTCAATTTGACTTGGTTATTCCTTCACTCAATATGTTAACCCTCCCACCTTCCATCACATCCTTCCTCGTACTGCTGTATTCCTTTTGATGTTTAGTGAATAGGTAGACCAAAAGAGAAGAAAAATGTGGGAAAGCATGTTGCAACAAGCTGGTTGATGTGATTCTACATTTGTCTCTTCTTGTTCCATCTGTATGGGCATTATTCCCATTTTAGTTTTTTTTTTCAATTCAATTCAATTCAATTCAACTTTAATGTCATTGCACAGATACAAGTATGGGTACAACGAAATGCAGTTTAGCATCAGTTCGTAGTAATAGCAATATATAAATAGATACAGAATGCAAACAATGTGGACAGAGAGACTGGAGAAATCTATCGGCGGGACTCCGAGTTCAGCAGTGTGATGGTGTTGTTATAGAAGCTGTTCCTCATCCTACTAGTGCGGGACCTGAGGCTCCTGTACCACCTCCCTGATGGTAGGAGGGCAAACAGTCCATGGTTAGGGTGGGAGGGGTCTTTGATGATCTTCCCGGCCCGTCTCAGACACAGTTTTCGGTGGAGGGCATCCATGGCAGGGAGCGGGGCACCGATGATGTACTGGGCTGTTTTCACCACCCGTTGTAGTGCCTTCCTGTCTGCTACGGTGCAACTGCTGTACCAGACCGTAAAGCAGGTGGTCAGGATGCTTTCAATGGTACAGCGGTAAAAGTTGGTCAGGATCTGGGGGACAGGTGGGCTTTTTTGAGCCTCCCCAGGAAGTAAAGGCGCTGCTGCGCCTTTTTGATCAGCTTGGAGGTGTTGAGGGACCAGGACAGATCCTCCGAGATGTGTACCCCGAGGAATTTGTAGTTGGAGACCCGCTCCACCTCAGTCCCGTTTATATGGATGGGGGTGTGTCTGCCCCCTCTGTTCTTTCTAAAGTCAACAATGATTTCCTTCGTCTTCTGGGAGTTGAGGACGAGGTTATTGTTGGCACACCAGGTTGTCAGGTGCTGGACCTCCTCCCTGTAGGCTGACTCGTCGTTATCGCTGATCAGTCCTACCACCGTGGTGTCGTCGGCAAATTTTATGATGGCGTTGGAGCCATGCTTAGGGATGCAGTCATGGGTGAAGAGGGAGTAGAGGAGAGGACTGAGCACACAGCCTTGTGGCACGCCAGTGTTCAGTGTTATAGTGGAGGAGGTGAGGTTGTTGACCCTAACAGACTGGGGTCTGTTAGTGAGGAAATCCAGTGTCCAATTGCAGAGGGAAGTGGAGATGCCAAGACCGCTGAGTTTGGTGATCAAGCTAGCGGGTATGACAGTGTTAAAGGCGGAGCTGAAGTCAATGAACAGCAGCCTGATGTAGGTGTTATTACTGTCCAGGTGGGTCAGGGCAGAGTGTAGGGCTGCCGATATGGCATCCTCTGTAGACCTGTTGGTCCGGTAGGCAAACTGATGGGGGTCCAGTGTGGGGGGGAGGCTGGCTTTGAGATAAGCCAAGATCAGCCGCTCGAAGCACTTGGCGATGACAGGGGTGAGTGCCACTGGCCGGAAATCGTTGAGACTCCCTGTCGCTGATTGTTTGGGCACTGGCACAATGGTAGATGTCTTGAGGCAAGTGGGGACGACACCCTGGGCCAGTGACAGATTGAAAATGTCAGTGAGGACCAGGGATAGTTGTCCAGCACATGCCCTGAGCACCCGCCTGGGGATGCCATCGGGGCCGGCAGCTTTGTGCTCATTCACCTTGCTCAGTGCATCTTGTACAGCAGAGGTGGAGAGACTGAGGGGTTGTTTATTCGGGGGTGGAGCAACTTTGATGGCTGGAGTTTTGTTGTCCCAGTCAAAGCAAACATAGAAATGGTTTAGCTCGTCGGGAAGGGAGGCATTGTCTGGGGGGGGGGGGGGGGGGGGGGGGGGGGGGGGGGATGTTGACTTTATGGTAATCGGCAATGGATTTGATTCCTTGCCACATGCGCCTGGGGTCAGAGTTGTTTCGGAAATGCTCCTCGATCCGCTGTTTGTGATTGAGTTTAGCATTCCTAATTCCCTTTTTTTAGATTGGCCCTGGATGAGCTGTATCCCTCAGCGTCGCCAGATTTAAAAGCAGCGTCGCGAGCCTTCAGCAGGAATCTGACCTCCCTGCTCATCCATGGCTTCTGGTTAGGGAAGGTCTTTATCTCTTTGTGGGTAGTGACGTTGTCCGTGCAGAATTTTATATAGTCCAGAACGGTTGAGGTATATGAGTTGATGTCCACTTGGGAGTTGAAGGTGGCCTGAGTGGCAAACAGACTCCAGTCTGTTTGCTGAAACTGTTCCTGTAAAACAGAGACAGCCCCCTCAGGCCAGACCTTCACAGTCCTCGTGGTAGGTTTCACATGTCTGATCAGAGGTGTGTATTTGGGGAGCAGGAACAGAGAGAGGTGGTCAGACCGACCCAGTTATTTTAGTTTAGAGATACAGCTCAGAAACAAGCCCACCGAGTACGCGCCGACCAGCGATCCCCGCACACTCACACTATCCTACACACACTAGCGACAATTGACAATTATACCAAGCCAATTAACCTACAAACCTTTGAAACTGGAGAAAACCCACACGGGCTAATTCTTTACAGATAAGCACCCAAAGTCAGGATCGAACCCGGTTCCCTGGCACAGTAATGGGGCTGTCCCACTATATGAGCTAATTCAAGAACTCTCCCGAGTTTAAAAAAAAATCAAACTCGTGGTAAGCACGTAGAATGTACATAGCGGGTACGTCGGAGCTCGGGACGTCTCTTAGCGGCTCGTAACGCTAATGGCAGGTACTCGGGAAACGCGGTGAGCTCGTGCAGACTCGTGAAGATTTTTCAACATGTTAAAAATGTCTACGAGTGCCCCGAGTACCTACGAACGGCTATTACCGTAATTCTCCGAGTTCGAATCAGGGGAAACTCGGGAGAACTCTTGAATTAGCTCGTACAGTGGGACAGCCCCATTAGGCAGCAACATATTCTTATTTCTATTCACTTAAAATAAAAATCTTTCCAGAGTAGCTATTTATTTCAGAGCCTCCTACAACACTGGTTGATACTGAGATATGGTTTAAGCTTTGTCTGTTGTTTTTTGTAAAATTACATTTCAATCTCTCAGATGTTTTGAATACACATGGGAAAAGGCCTTGATAAAGGCCTTTTTCTTGACATATTGGCAGCTCATTTTAAACTTTCATTGCAGGAACAGAGCTAGGGGCTGCTAAACAAAACATTTAACCACTACCTAATCACATCTAGTAGCCCCCTTTGTTATGAGAGAGCAGTAAGGAAGTGGGTTGTAATTATTTGTGATATCTGGTAATGCAATGACTCAGATTGAGATTGGCTTGTGTTAAAGTCCAATAAATGCACTGAAGTTGCAATATAGTTCATTATTTGGCACAAATTAGAACAGAATATAGAACAGTACAGCACAAGAACATGACATTTACCCTATAATATCTTTGTTGAACATGATGCCAAGATTATCTACATAATCCATATCCCTTCACTCACTACATATGCATATGCCTATCGCAAAGCCTCTTATTTTCCACTATCATATCTACAGTAACTCAACCACCAGCCCTGACAGCGGGTTCCAGCCCAGGCGCTCATCACCCTATGTGTAAAATAAAACGTTGCCTTGCACAACTCCTTTAAACATTGCCCCTCTCACCTTAAAGCTATGCCGTTTAGTGTCCGATTTTTTTTTAATTTTTTATGTTGATATTGGTACTTCAAAAGAAAGCTACAACAACATAAAAGGGCAAATTGGAGAGTGTATGGATCCTCGAACACAAGTAAACATGCCATTCCCAACTAACATTCACCATCCAAATGCAAACACCAACTCTCCTATGCGTATCAGACACAAGCAAACCTCATATATCACCTACTCCATTCCTCTCACACACCATCCATTCATTCCCATTTCTCCACACTTGTCTGCCATCAAATCACTACACCGACACGCTTCCCAACCCCTCTCAGTCACTTCCGGAACTGGTGTAAGGAAGAACATTTGTAGCCGATTAGCCTGTCGTGAAGATGTGACACAAAGTGCTAGAGTAACTGAGCGGGTCAGGGATCATGCTTAGGGAACATAGATAGGTGTCATTTTGTGTCGGATCCCTCCTTGGAGAACCTTGAAGGAGGGTCCCAACCCAAAACCTATCCATGTTCTCCAGGGACACTGCCTGATCTGCTGTTACTCCAGCACTTGGTGTGTCTCAATTTTAGTAAATTAGCATCTATAGTTCCTTGTCTCTACATTGTGAAGATGCAGTTGGGATTTGCGCTTTGGGGTGGGAATCATGCAAGCATAGTGTGGTATGGGAATGTCTTGCTGCAATCTGAGGGACTGGGGACTGATGGACTTGTTCTGATCTAAGTGCTGTTTGCATCTTTTTAGTGGGCCACTGGGAAAATCCAGAAGAAAGCCCGGGAGAAGCCAGGTCATCCCTTTTCTCCATCCAACGGTGAGTATTATTTTCACTCTTCTGAGCCTTTGATGGCGGGGTGGCAAAAAAGGACACAAAATGCAGAGTTTTAGGATAACTTTTTTTAAACCCTAATTTTCTAATAAAGTGTCCTTTATTTGACACGCATCTCTTAGTTTTACTTTTTCAATATATCCTTCAACAAGGATGAAAAGTGCATAAAACATCAATATCTTGGGTCCGTTGTATATATTTGTCAACCACCCTGTGAAAATGGCAGATTTTTTATCTTTGAATGTCCTTGGAAGGTTGAGAGGTCTGAGGAACAACCTTGGGAAGTGTCAGTTTTAAAATGAAAGACTAATATATGAGGTGGATTCATAAGGAGTGCTAGCAATGCAGCGGAGGAAGGGCGGAGGACACCAAAGGCCACACTTGGCCAGGTTGACCCTGCAAAGCCACCAGGACAGCTGCTTCTTCATGGTCAGGTCAAGAACCCTGCGCTTACACACAGGGACCTCAAAATGACGCCAAAACTGGCGAATTTGTATATTGACTCTGCATACTACTGTTATACACTTGTACTATGATGCATTATCTAGGATGAATCCAAGTACTTATGTATGGTGATACTTGTACTGAACTGTATGCAGAAATGAATTTCACCGTACCTTGGTACATGTGACTAATAAAGTATTATTGAACCATTGAAAAGTGAAGTGCATTTTGTTGTGCAATATTGCAAAGTTATCTCCATGTTCGGAATAAATCTCGGTGAATGGAAATTGTCTTTCCCTGGCCCCGTTCATATTTTTACGTGTATTTTAGACTACCGGTAGTAGCATTGAAATATATACCATGTCGGTGAGTTTGTGTTTCAGGCAGTGGATCTCTCTAGCTTTGTAGTACCACACAGGTTAGGCAATGTAGACCATACTTCGAGTTGACAAGCTGGGACCTTGATCGTCTAAAAGTACATACAATTAAATTTCCTTCTTGAGTGCCTGGTAAGTAGTTTTCAGTGTCTCCCGAGCCATTTGTGCCATCTTACTTCCAATTCAATAGTACCAGTGAAGTGATACGTCCCAGAATGCGTCCCAGGGCATCTAGAAGATGTATCTTTCACAATGGAGTCTGGCTCAGCCAGTGACACCTAGGAGTAGACTGGGTGACAACCAAGAATAGTTTGGTGACTATTGGAGAGACAGTTGACTGCACGGAAAGACGGCACCCGGGACAGGCTGGGTTAGCAACCCAGTCTGTGTCTTCCGTGAGAAAGACACCCAACAATCGCTACAGAAAGGCCTAATGAAAAATACCCCCAGGAGATCCCGAGAGGGGGGGGGGAGGATGAGATCTCCAATAGGACGGACCAAAGGTTATTGACCCTTGCAAACAAACTGACTACGATTATAAGATGCATTTGTGGAAAGCTGTGTAAGAACCACCGTGGCCTAAAAATCCATCAGGCAAGAATGAAATGCTCCGAGAAGGAGAAAGAGGTGCAGCGCACAGGCCTTGAACCTGGTGAGACGCAGGAGGAGCCCGGCCAGGACTCACCCCACAGAGCCCAGTCCCTCCACGCACTAGAGTCTCCCAACCCCTGCAGAGTAGTTCCACAGCAACGGATTGAGTGGCCCCCAGCCAGCAACCAGAAGGAATGGCTGCAGTTTGACAAAGACGTGACCAACATCATTCAAGCCAGAGCCAAAGGAGATGTAGATCGCCGACTCCAAACAACGACTGCCATCATAGTCAGTTATGCTTCGGAAAGATTCGGCCATCGCGAGAAAGGTATCACCAAGCCCACCGCCTACACCATGAACCGCAGGGCCACCAAAATACATCAACTGTGGCTGGAGCTTCGAACCCTCAAAAACCAGTACAAGAAATCTACCGAAGAAGAGCAGCAAGCCTTGGCCGAACTACGAAACATCCTAAGGAAAAGGCTTATGACCCTCCGCAGAGCAGAGTGGCACAGGAGAAGAGGAAGAGAGAGAGCTAGGAAGCGAGCTGCGTACATTTCCAATCCCTTTGTCTTTACCAGGCGATTACTTGGGGACAAGCGCAGGGGCTGCCTCATGTGCTCAACAGGTGAAGTAAATCTCCATGACACCCTGAGCGATCCAATGAGGGAACTGGAGCTCGAACCCAACAAAGCTCTCCTCAGCCCAACAACAGAGTTCAATCTGAGGGAGCAGAGGTTGAGGGGGACATCAAGGCGGCACGCTCAGCCTCTGCTTTAGGCCCTAGTGGCGTACCATACATAGTGTATAAGCGCTGCCCAGAGCTCCTTCTACACCTATGGAAGATCTTGAAGGTGGTATGGCGAAGGGGGAGAGTTGCTGCCCAGTGGAGGTGCGCTGAGGGAGTTTGGATCCCGAAAGAGGAAAACTCAAAGAACATCAATCAGTTTCGGTCAATCTCGCTGCTGTGCGTCGAAGGGAAGGTGTTTTTCAGCTTTGTCTCCCGAAGATTAACTGAGTTTCTCCTCAAAAACAGCTACATCGACCCCTCAGTGCAGAAGGGTGGGATTCCGGGAGTTCCCGGCTGCTTGGAGCACACTGGAGTAGTTACGCAGCTCATTAGAGAAGCCCATGAAAACAGAGGCGACCTAGTTGTTCTGTGGTTAGATTAGATTAGATTAGATTACCTTTATTGTCATTCAGACCTTTCGGTCTGAACGAAATTTCGCCAATGCCTACGGGTCCATACCGCACAAACTGGTTGAGCTTGCACTACACCGACACCATGTTCCCAGCAAGATCAAGGACCTGATCCTGGATTATTACCATAATTTCAGGCTGAGGGTGACTTCTGGGTCAGAAACATCAGACTGGCATCGGCTTGGAAAAGGAATAATAACGGGCTGCACCATTTCTGTTATTCTTTTTGCTCTTGCCATGAACATGGTGGCCAAGTCAGCCGAGGTGGAATGCAGAGGCCCCCTAACCAAGTCTGGTGTGCGACAGCCCCCAATAAAGCTTTTATGGACGACCTTACCATCACCACAACATCGGTCCCAGGAAGTAGGTGGATCCTACAAGGTCTTGAGAAACTTATCACCCGGGCAAGGATGAGTTTCAAGCCAACAAAGTCAAGGTCCATGGTGCTGAAGAAGGGGAAGGCGACTGACAGATTCCACTTCTTACTATCCGGAACTGCCATTCCCTCCATCACCGAGCAACCTGTCAAGAGCTTGGGGAAGGTTTTTGACGCAACTCTGAAAGACTCTGTCGCCATTCAAAAGTCCATCAAAGACCTTGAAGCCTGGCTCACCAAAGTTGACAAGTCAGGTCTGCCAGGCAGATTCAAGGCCTGGATCTATCAGAATTCCATCCTGCCCCGAGTCCTGCGGCCTCTGCTGGTTTACGCTGTTCCATTGACCACAGTTGAGTCGCTCGAAAGGAAGATCAGCGACTTTCTCCGCAGGTGGCTTGGCCTTCCCTGCAACCTCAACAGTGCTGCACTGTATGGGACCAGTAACATCTTGCAACTCCCATCCAGTGGCCTCACGGAAGAGTTTATGGTGGCGCGAACAAGAGAGGCACTGCAGTGCAGGGACTCGAGGGACCAGAAGGTGTCATCGGTTGGCATCGAGGTGGGAACAGGGAGGAAATGGAGGGCGGCGAAAGCAGTGGAGGTGGCAGAGTCACGCCTAAGGCAAAAGGCATTGGTGGGAAGTCATGGCAACTGGCAGAGCGGGTTTGGGATACATCCCTAAGACACCGGTTGGCAAGGCCTGGGGCAAGGAGAGACACCATCTAATCCAGGAAAGAGGTCCGAGCAGGTGTGGAGGAAGAGCGTGTGAGGAGGATGGTGGGGCTCAGGCAGCAGGGAGCATGGACAAGGTGGGAGAGCGTACCGCAGCACAGGATTACCTGGTCAAACATCATGCAGGCAGACTTCCAGCGTGTCCGGTTCCTTGTCCAAGCTGTCCACGATGCCCTACCAAGCCCAGCAAACCTCCACGTCTGGGGCAAGAGTGAGACACCTTACTGCCCACTTTGCTCTGGAAGAAGATCATTAGAACATCTCCTCAGCGGCTGCCCAAAGTCTCTTGGGAAAGTTCGCTATCGGTGGCGCCATGACCAGGTGCTCAAGGTGGCTGCTCAGAGCATAGCCACTGCCATCGGTAACAGCAAACACCACCACGCCCCAAAGAAATGAATCACTTTTGTCAAAAGCTGGAGAGAAGCCCCGACCACAACCAAAAACAAGGACGGGCCTCCTCTACACAGCCACCGACTGGCAGCTGCACGTCGATCTGGGCAAACAGCTGAAATTTCCACAGCACATCACAGCAACATCGCCCTGGCCAGACATGATCATCACCTCCGAAGTGACAAAACAGCTGATTATTCTGGAGCTGACAGTGCCCTGGGAAGAGTGTATTGAAGAGGCTAATGAGAGGAAACACACAAAGTACCAGGAACTGGTGGAGATATGCCAGGACAGAGTCTGGAAGACATACTATGAGCCCATAGAGATGGGCTGTAGAGGCTTTGCAGGACGCTCACTCTGCAAACTCCTCAACCAGTTGGGCATTACGGGGCTGGTAAAGAAGAGGGCCATTCAATCCACAAGCGAACCCGCAGAGAAAGCTACTAGGTGGCTTTGGATTAAGAGGGCTGATCCGTGGGCGGTTGCTGCTGGGACGCAAGTCGGGGCTTGATCAACCCCGGCTGGGTCGACGTGGGCGAGGCTGTCTGATGTTGTGAGACCCGAAACACCCGATGATCCCAGGTCACATCACTGAGGATGCGTCCCAGCGCATCTAGAAGATGTATCTTTCACACTCACAAAGTTCTCCATTGAGGTAGATGGGAGGTCAGGACTGTTCGGTTGTGTGATAACAGCTGAAAGGAAACGGTCCCAGAACCTGGAGGTGTGCATTTTCAAACCTCTGTTCCTCTTGCCTGATGAGAGAGGGGACAAGACGGAGTGGCCGAGGTGACACTCGTCCTTGATCATGCCGGCAGCCTTGTTGAGGCAGTGTGAAGTGTATATGGAGTCAATGGAAGTCAGATTGGTTTGTGTGATGATCTGGACCATGCCCACTCTCTACAATTTCTTGCAGTCTTGGATGGAGCCGTTACCAAACCATGCTGTGATGCATCCCTTTAAAATGCTGACTATGGCACCTCTGTAGAAGTTGATGAGGTGTGTTGGGAACCTGCCAAACTCCCTAAGCCTTCTAAGAACATTATTGCTCAATCATGGGAATTTTGCATTGCCAGCAAAGAGTGACCTTAAAGAGTGTATGTAGTTTTACAGAACAGCGACTAATGGGCTGATTTCTGCTCCATGTATCACACAGCAAATATTTTCAAAACCAGTCTAATTAAAAGGAAGAAGAGATAATTCTGTTCCTGTTTGCCACTGTAAAAATCTACCAAATCTCCTTGACTGGTAGTTCTTGAATAAGTATTAGAATCATAATGTGGCATCAATTTTATCTTGTGCAAGACAGCACCTTGCTAGTTAATCTATCATCCGCACTTCTTCATTCGATTATAAATAAGTGCCATCTTGATTGCATCTTTGTCTTTGTCTTCTATGTCTTTTAAGCATTTTCAGAGACGCGTTGTACATTGGTGTCCTTTCTTTCTGAGCTTGTTTGTATTTTCCTAGGAGATAGTTACAGTGTAGGAGGAACAACAGGTTCAGCCAGTTTCACAAGCAATGGATGAGCAGAGTGCAGAGACATACACAAGCCTTTAATTCAATTGAGTTGGTGCTGTGAGCTATTCTCTGAGCTGTTGCTAGTGAGGGTGCCCCATGCCCTGTGGGTATGTAAAGTGGACAAGTGACCATGAGTTCAGATTTTATCAATGCGTTTGAGAGTTTGAATGTGACAAGAAATGAGGGGCAGCCATAAAGCTAATGGACAAACCTAAAGGGCCTGTTCCACTTAGGCGACTCTTTAGGCGACTGCCAGGGACTAGTTTTAATGGAATTCACCTACGACGCCAAAATAGTCGCCACTGTCATGTTGAAAATTTTGCGTTAGTTGCCAAAAAATCGCCTATGTGGGACATGCACTTAACTGATTCACTGCTGTGCTTCAGGGAAGGAAATCTAGCCTGATCCAGCCCACACAGCGCTCCAGTTCGACAGCCTATAACTGCCACCCCAATCCCCAGATTAAGCGTCCGTTCCTCGACCACCACCTCTGGCAGCTTGTTCAAAATACTCGCCACATCTCTCTGGAAAAGTTCCCATTAAAATTTTCCCCTCTCACCTTACACCTATATCCTCTGGTTTTTGGTTGCCCTACCCTGGGCAAAAGAAACTGTCATTGAGTTTGAGAGCGTACAACATAGGCTAATACTTCATAGGTTAATACTTAAGGGTAATGCATTCTCCTCCCCTTCCCAGTGTTTGGGCAAATACATTTTGATGATGCAAATGTAACTCTTCTCTGGTGCTTCCCATTGCATTTTTTGCCTTCTCACACTTGTTCTCTTTGTTGCCTTTCCTCCCACCTCTCTTTAGTATGCAAACATATTTGACCTGGGGCTCTGATTATTTTCAATTGCATTTTATCAGAGTACAATAATATTCTTTGTTGTCTTCCAGAAATTATTGAGAAATGTGACAAAGTCTCGCTGGAGGAAGAGATCACGGAACTGAGACGATATTCAAATAGAAACCGGGCAGTTCCTGAGGGGGACTTTGACCTCTCTGATGTGTTCTACTTCTCGAAGAAGGGATTTGAGGCCATTGTGGAGGATGAAGTGACCACTCGCTTCAGCTCAGAAGAGTTAGTCTTGTGGAACCTGTTAACGAGAACCAACAAGAACTTTCAGCATATCAGCGTCCGACTGACCATACTCTGGGGTCTGGGAGTTGCGTTTCGATATGGGTTCCTCCTGCCTCTGCGGTAAGTGCAAAGGAAACTAGTCAGCAGTATGAACATTGACTTCTCCAATTTCAGGTAGTCCTTGCTTCCTCCTCCCCTTCCAAGCTCTCCCTCAGCCCACTGTCCCTGCCTCTTCCTTTCTTCTCCCCCCCCTCACATCAGTCTGAAGAAGGGTCTCGACCCGAAACGTTGCCTATTTCCTTCACTCCATAGATGTTGCCTCACCTGCTGAGTTTCTCCAGCATTTTTGTTGACCTTTGATTTTCCAGCATCTGCAGTTCCTTCTTAAACATACCCCTTATTCTTAAACTATGACCCCAAGTTCTGGACTCCCCCAACTTCAGGAACACTTTTCCTGCATCTACCCTGTTCAATCCTCTAAGAATTTTATATGTTTTTATAAAATCCCTCTCATCCTTCTAAATTCCAGCGAATGCAAGCCCAGTCGACCCATTCTTTCATCATACGTCAGTACCGCCATCCCGGGAATTAACCTGGTGAAGCTACTCTGCACTCACTCAATAGCAATAAGGTCCTTCCTCAAATTAGGAGACCAAAATTGGACACAATATTCCAGTTGCAGTCTCACTAGGGACCTGTACAACTGCAGTAGGACCTCCTTGCTCCTAAACTCAAATCCTCTCGCAATAAAGGCCAACATGCCATTAGCTTTCTTCACTGCTTGCTGTACCTGCATGCTTACTTTCAGTGACTGATGCACAAGCACGCCCAGGTCTCATTGCACCTCCCCTTCTCCTAATCTGACACCATTCAGATAATAATCTGCCTTCCTGTTCTTGCCACCAAAGTGGATAACCTCACATTTATCCACATTGTACTGCATCTGCCATGCTTCTGCCCGCTCACCCAACCTATCCAAGTCGCCCTGCAGCCTCATAGCATCCTCCTCGTAGCTCACACTGCCACAAAGTTTTGTGTCATCCGCAAATTTAGAGGATGTTACATTTAATTCCCTCATTTAAATCGTTAATGTATATTGTAAACAACTGGGGTCCCAGCACCGAGCCTTGCGGCATCCCACTAGTCACTGCCTGCCATTCTGAAAAGGACCTGTTAATTCCTACTCTTTGCTTCCTGTCTGGCAACCAGTTCTCTATCCATGTCAATACCCTACCCCCAATTCCATGTGCTCTAATTTAGCACACTAATCTCTTGTGTGGGACCTTGTCAAAGGCTTTTTGAAAGTCCAGATACACCACATCCACTGGCTCTCCCTTGTCCATTCTACTTGTTACATACTCAAAAAATTCCAAAAGATTAGTCAAGCATGATTTCCCCTTCATAAATTCATGCTGACTTTGACCGATCCCGTCACTGCTTTCCAAGTGCGCTGCTATAAGATCTTTAATAATCGACTCAAGCATCTTCCCCACTACGGATGTGAGGCTAACTGGTCTATATTTCCCTTTTCTCTCTCCCTCCTTTCTTAAAAAGTGTAGTTACATTGGCTGCCCTCCAGTCCACAGGAATTGATCCAGAGTTGAGAGAACATTGAAAAATTATCACCAATGCATCCACGATTTCTAGGGTCACCTCCGAGAGTACTCTGAGATGCAGACTATCAGTCCCTGGGGATTTGTCTGCCTCAGTCCCGACTGTTTACCTAACACCATTTTCTGACTAATGTGGATTCCCTTCAGTTCCTCCCTCCCAGTAGATCCTCGGTCCCCTCGTATTTCCAGGAGATTGTTTGCGTCTTCCTTAGTGAAGACAGAACCAAAATACTCGCTTAACTGCTCTGCCATTTCCTTCTTTTCCCAATATAAGTTTGTCTGTCTCCGACTGTAAGGGAACGACATTCGTCTTCACTAATCTGTTCCTTTTTAAATACGTTTACAGTCAGTTTTTATATTCCCGCATGCTTTCTTTCATGCTCTTTTTTTCCCCCCTCTTGATTAACCCCTTTGTCCTCCTCTGTTGAGTTCTACATTTCTCCTAGTCCTCTGGTTTGCCGCTTCTTCTGGCCAATTTATATGCCTCTTTCTTGGCTTTAACACTATCCTTGACTTCCCTCGTCAGCCATGGTTGAGCCGCCTTTCCCATTTTATTTTTTCGCCATCAGGGATGAACATTTTCTGGAGTTCATCCATGAGGTCTTTAAACCTTTGCCATTGCATCTTCTCTGTCAACCCATTAAGTATAATTTGCCAGTCTGTCCTAACCAATTCCCGTCTCATACCTTCAAAGTGTCCTTTATTCAAGTGCAGGACCCTAGTCTATGAATTAACTGTGACACTCTCCATCCTAATTCAGAATTCCACCATATTATGGTCACTGTTCCCCAAGGGGCCTTGCACAACAAGATCGCTAACTAATCCTTCCTCATTGCACAATACCCAGTCTAGGAATGGCCTGCTATCTAGTTGGTTGCTCATCCCATATACATTTCAGGAAATCTTCCTCCTCAGCACTGTTGCCAATTTGGTTGGCCCAATCTATATGTAGAATAAAATCACCAATGATAACCGCTGTACCTTTGCTACACGCATCCCTAATTTCCTGCTTGGTGCTATGCCCAACTGTTAAAGTTTGATTACTTATCACAGACAAGTCAAATACCAAGTAAGGCAAGCTTCTTTTATTCGCTAGCAGGAGTGTGCTGGAAGCTTCCCTGTCGCACACTCCCGCTAGCGAATAAAAGAATCTTGCCTTACTTCCCTACTGCTGTTTGGTGGTCTGTATACAACTCCAATAAGTGGTTTCTGCCCTTGGCTATTTCATAGTTCTACCCATATGGATTCTACAGCATTCAAGCTAATGTCTCTCCTTGCTATTGCATTAATCACCTCTTTAACCAGCAATGCCACTCCACCTCCTCTTCCTTTCTATCTATCCTTCCTGAATATCGAATACCCTTGCATGTTTAGCTCCCAGCCTTGGTCACCCTGGAGCCATGTCTCCGTAATTCCAACTATATCATATCCCTTAACTACTAACATCCTCAGATCTTCTCTGCATTCCTTCTTTCCAGCTTAATGGTATCTTTTCTATAGCATTGTGACCAAAACAGAACACAAATCTCCAAGTCCAGCCTCACCAATTTGAACAACTAACATAACGTCCCAATTTTTATCCTCAATTCCTTGACTGATGAATAGCCGTCTTCACCACCTGGAGAGATTTGTGCATGTTGTACTCCTGGATCCCTCTGCTTGGCAACACTCCTCAGGGCCCTAGCGTTCACTCCAAAGGCCCCGCCCTGGTTTGACTTCCCAAAATACAACACCTCACACTTATCTGAATTAAATTTCAGTCGGTTCAGAAAAGTAATTAAAAGGAACTACCTGTTAATGGGGTGTGTCATCAAGCTGAACAAAAATGTTTGGATTTTAATAAAAAAATTTGCAATCCAGAAATGTTGCAGGTTTTTACATTCTGCATTCTTTCTGCATTTATTGTCACATGTGCAAAACACAGTGAGATTATTTTGTGATTCGCCAGATTTAGCGCCATTTCCAAAGTCCAGTCCGAGAGCTAGGTCTTATGGAGCAGCACCGGATCCAGGCGAGCCCCAGGCTGCGCTGGGCCTCCAGCTGTCATCTTCGTCTGGATCATTTGTGATTGCATTCAGTCACATATAACTAGAGCCAGGACTTTGTCATAAATGACATGTGCCTTTTCATGCCTTTTTTAATGCTTTTACCAAGATAATGCCTTTTTCACGATCTAGTGCCTAAATCAGCCTCCTTTTGCCGTTTTGCTAAAAGCTCGTGCTATTTTCTCTAGATGTACCGTGATTACAATGACGTTTTCTATGTTAACACGTTAATATTAGTGTTATTATTAATGTGTTAACACAGTATAAATTATCACCGTCGGTCATTCATTCATTCGTGCTGCTGCCCGCTGGTTCAGTCTTCTCCAAAATTTATTTATTTCTTCCAATTTTGCAAACTTCCCACAAGCTACCACCTCCCTTGAGAAACGTGGCGAAACATTAAGTGAATAACTTGCAGGTTTTCAACAAAGTAACTGACGATATTCCTAGTTCCTGGCGATGTAGGTAAAGACAAACAAGGAAAATGTGAGAGAATGGTTTTAGCTAACAAAGATCTTGAAGAAATACAACACGTACCTAAAGTTCTCAAAGGTAGTTGTAATGCACAAGATAGTGACATGAATATAGAGTCTATAGCTTGTTTCGGGTATGCACCAGTGACCTCAGCTGAGATAGAAAGAAGTTTTTCACAACTGAAGCATATTCAGATAATTTGAAAAAAATGCTAGTAATTATGTGCAACCAGGCAACTTTGGTCATTTAATATAGTATACCCTTATATTATCATTTTAAACCATATTTTGGTGGTGGAATTACATGCCTATTTATGCCTTTTTTTGTTGTCAATAAATGCCTTTTTCGTGCCTTTTTTCTAATTTTATCATGCCTTTTTGCCTGCCTATTTCAGAGTTTTTTAGTGACTAAAAATCCTGGCTCGATATATAACACATTGGCAGTCATATTTTCTGCTTTCTGTTGATATCCATCATCAGCCTTGATTTTGCACCTTTGTCATAAATTTAAGTCATTTATTTTGCTCTTTGACTTGGGCTGTCTTGGATGTCCCTCTTGTTTAGCATATATTTCTCCTGCTTGCCTTTCACCAGTGGTGACAAGCTGATAATCACAGCTAACCTCCATAATGTCATGCCATGTTGTACGAGGACAGGAACAAAAATTGCATTCCTCTTAACTTACCCCCCCCCCCCCCCCCGATAACCTTTGACACCCTTACCAATCAAGAATCTGTCAATCTTTGTTTTATAAATACCCATTGACTTGGCATTCACAGCTGTCTGTGGCAATGGATTCCACAGATTCACTAAATAAATTCCTCCTCATCTCCTTTCTGAGGCTGTGCCCTCTGGTCCTACACTCTCCCACTAGTGAAAACATCCTCTCCACATCCACTCTATCCATGCCTTTCACTATTTGGTAAGTTTCAATGAGGTCACCCCTCATCCTTCCAAACTTCAGTAAGTTCAGGTTCAGTGCCGCCAAACGCTCATACGTTATCGTATGCTCATCATAGGTTTCATCCTATTACCTACACACTTTGTTCTGCCTCTCCCATGTTCTTCTTTCCCTCCCCCAACAATATGTTTGAACAAAGGTCTTGACCGGAAATGTCACCTATCCACATTCTCCAGAGATGCTGCTGAGTTACTCCAGTATTTGTGTCCCTTTGTGTATGAACCAGCATCTGCAGTTCTTGGTTTCCACAAAGAACTGCTTTGATTTTGTAGCACAGAATCTGGCCATTTGCCCCAGGGGTTCAGTGCAGACGTTAACTTTCCACAGGAGCAACCTTCCATCCTTTTTCCTCTCACCCTTTCACCTCATCCTTCTAATTCTTTATTTCCATTGCAGCTCTCTAACTTTGATTGAATGTACCTATTTTTAGCCGAAATATGCCTTTTGATAGCAACTCTCTCTTGAAGTTTCTCCTCAATATCCTATTATTCAATTGCTGTCCCCAAATTAGTTGTTCTAGATTGACAAATGACAATTGCCTCATTACAATCGAATAGTCCATTGTGTACAGATACAAGATAAAAGGAATAACATTTAGTGCAAGATAAAGTCCAGGAAAATACAATTAAATATACCCCGAGGGTCTCCAATGAGGTAGCTCAGGACTGCTCTCCAGTTGTTGGCAGGAAGACGCTGACCCTGAATCTGGAGGTGTGGGTTTTCACACTTCTGTACCTCATTGGCTGATGGGAGAGGGGAGAAGAGGGAGTGGCCAGGGTGTGGCCTGACACAAACATTACATGTTACAAATTGTGTATGGGGGATGGTACATAATTGCCTGCTCATCAATCGTCTGCCCAATGCTGTTGTTTCCGCAGTTTCTAGCAGAAAGTATGACTATCTGTGATAGACAGAAAATGCTGGAGTAACTATCAGTGTGTTTTTATAGAGAGAGAAAGTGACATAGGTCATTGGTGACTGACTGCAGTCCTCTAAAGCTGCAATGTTTCTTGATTGCAAACTTCATAATTCAGATCCAATTTGTTCCGGGGACAGCCACACAACCATAAACATGCTATGCTCTTTTTATGATTATTCCATAGCACTCCTGTCTGGCCTGACTGGAAATTAATTACAAACACCGAGTTCTGCCAGTAAAGCTACTAAAATAATTCTTCTGGAGTTGCCCATAAATTTCATAAAACTGTCTAGGAAAGTAGCGATCAATTTTGGGAATTATAAAAACAGGCCTGGGTGATCCAAGTGCAGAAAGGCACTAAGTTAAGTAAATGGGAGAGGTGCATTAATGTAAACATTTGATCAGAGTCCACATTGTTATCTATTTCCAATGCACCATAACATTCCAGATTTATCAGTATGTTTTGTAATGCTGTTTATGTCTGTTGAATTAATGAATGATGCCGTTAAATCTGTCAGAGTTAGAAAGTTACTGAATTCTGTACAACAGCCAGTGAGTTCTGAGATGGAATGGGAAGCTGTATGTTTGTCTCCACAGTTTTAAAGTTTTTTGAAAAAAGTTTTTTTCAAATGAGCCAATGCTTCCAAATAATTTTCAAACCACAATAGGAAAAGTGATGTAGTTTAACTGACATTATGCAAAATAATTGTTCCACCGGGTACTCATTTTTACAAAGTGCAGGAACACTGGAGTAAGACAAGACCATTCGGCCTCTTGATCCTGTTCTACCATTTTAAATGGATGAAAGGTGATCCATAACACAACTCCATGTAGCCACCTCAACTTGCATCACTATGCCTAACGTAAAAACTGATCATACAGATCATTTCAACTGATTTGAATCTTCCTCCTTTCAGGATTCAGCTCCAGATCTCCATACCCTTTATGTAGAAAAAATGCCTCTCAATTTCATTGTTAATCACACTTGTTTTTATTTCAAGATGATGCCTTTCTTGTTCTTAATTCCCTGTTAATGAGCAATAGTCAATATTCATAAAAATGATGACTCATTTCTGTATTAAATATCTTGATAGACCACTTCAGCTGTCTGCCTCAAGAAAAAAAAACTATGTTCTACAATCCATCCCAATAACTTAACCCCTTAATCGCTGAAATAGTGTCGAGGAGACGCAAGAAACTGCAGATGCTGGAATCTTGAGCAAAACACATAGCCACTCAGTGGGTCAGGTAGCATCTGTGGAGGGAATGGACAGAAGACGTTTCAGATCTGAAGTAGTGTCCTGACTCAAAATGTAATCTGTCCATTCCCTCCACAGATGCTCCCTGACGCACTGAGTTCCTCCGGCACTTTTTGCTTTGAATAATGTCCAGGTATATGGTCAATCTAGCAGTCATAAGATGATTGGATCTCTTGATTAGTTAGTGTCATCCTTGCTTGTCTGATATTGAGAATGTCCCTTGCTTTGAGAGTAAGAGTTGTGGTGTTTGTGAGGGGGTTTACTGTATTGAGATACTCTTCCTTCACTTTGTTTCTGCTTGTCTCGGATCAGTATTTGGATGAAATTCACTCCAAGTACTCATATCTGTTTTCCCCAAGGTGGTCAAAATGCTGGAGTAACTCGGGCAACATCTCTGGAGAGAAGGAATGGGTGACGCTTCGAGACGCAACCTTTCTTCAGACTGATGTCAGGGGAGTGGACGGGACAAAGATAGAATGTAGTCAGAGACAGTAAGACTGGTGGGAGAACTGGGAATGGGGAGGGGATAGAGAGGGAAAGCAAGGGCTATTTGAAGTTAAACCGCCTTTATTCAGCCATTACTTCCCAATGGACAGGAAGTGTTGCCACATTAATTGAACCATGATGCAATTCTGCAGTTTATCTTAATCTGCATTGCAGCAATTGATTCCTGATTTCAGACCAACTATAGTCTCCATGGCAGTTTTCTTGATTCGATGGTGTCATTTGAATGTATAATTTAAAGAATTTTGCATAAGAAACATTTGATCATGAGCAGAAGCTCATATGGAGTTGGAGTGTGGCGGCACCTAACGGCAGCGGCTCGACTGCAGTCCGTCTTTTTTAATTTTTTTTTTGTCTCGTTAAATGTATCTTTTTGATTCTAGTTTTAATTATTTTTTAGCTGTGTATATGTGGGGGGGTGGGGGTGGGGAAACCGTTTAATCTCATCCTTATACGGGGACCCGACTTTTTCCCTGTCGGGTCTCCGGTGTCTGTGGGCCTAACATCGTGGAGCCGGCGGTGGCCTCCAACCGGAACCAACCTGAGGGCCCCAGTCGCGGAGCCTGCGGACTCGCCATCGCGGAGCTGGCCGACTTCGGAGCGGGAAGTCCGAAGTTGGCCAGCTTGATGCTGTGGTGGCGCGCGGCTGCAACCCGACCGGAGCTTCGGAAGCTCTGTCCGCAGCCCTGGTGGACAGGAACATCGGGAGCTAGCAGGTCCCTGGTGGGAGACGGCCTTTCGGAGCTCCCGCAACGGAAACTTCTCCCGCCGGAATCGCGGGGTTTAAAGGACTCGGAACGGGGCCTAACATCGCAAGCCCCAGTCGCCTCGACGCTGCAGTTGGACTGCTGGACCGCAGGAGAAGAACAAAGGGAAGACATAAGACTTTTGCCTTCCAATAGAGTGAGGAGGTGTTGGAGATTCACTGTGATGGATGTCTGTGTAAACTGTGTTAAGTGTGGGTCTTTTTTTTTTTTTGTAATGTTAAGACTGTAGAAATGCAATTTTGTTCAAACCAAGTTGTTTGAATGACAATAAAAGGCATTCTATTCTATTCTATTATGTGTTTCTATTCACTGTATACTTCCATTCTCAGACTTTATAAACTGGTACCTAGCCACGTTCCTGCCACTATTTTCCAACTAGTTGCCAGGTGTCAGACTTATAAAATCTTACTCTTGTGATAACTAACAACAACTTACATGTATGTAATACCTTTATAATGTTGTAAAACTGTTGTAAAAGCTGATCGTGTTCATAGCACGCAGATTATATTTAACTTGTTTTCGGAACGCAGTCTGCTTATACTCTCTAATTTCCCTTCTCGGTCTAGATTGGTTTCTGATAGTCTGTCCATAATTCGTGCACATATCAAAATCTAATTGGCACGCAAATGCATTTTCAAAATGTGGTTTGTCAAGGCTGTACAGCAAAAAAGGCTGCAGTGGTTTAGTTAAAGTGATTACAGTGTCCAACCTTTATGACTCACAGTTTGTTTAAACCACTGAATGTAGAGTAAAGGGAGCACCACATACAGCCTGCAGTATAACTGCAGTCAGTGAAGGAGCTAGCTTTGATTCCCTTGATGCTTTGAGCTGATTAACATAACGCAATGTGAAGGAAGGGATCCGAACCGAAACGTCACCATTTGAAGAAGCGTTCCGACCTGAATCGTCACCTATTCCTTTTCTCCAGTTATGTTGCCTGACCTGCTGAGTTACTCCAGCATTTTGTGTCTATCTAACACGGCATAATACCTGTGCATCAGTTTAACTTTATCCCAGAAATCCACAATACTCTTCAAGTCAGTGTCAGTCTAAAACTGAACTTGCAGTGTAAGTTGTCAAATAGTGTTTTATTTCTAGAATTTTGCAAAGTACAAATTTAATCTTTAGCAGAAGCTATGCGCCTATTCATTGTTTTCTGATATGATTATATGCTGCACTGAAGTGAGTTACATCTGGTTACCTTCATTAGACGCAGCTCAACAAGACCTTCCAAACTCTTTTCTCCCACAGGATCGCTTTGGGCCTGATTGGCATCAGTTGGTTGGTGATCGGAACCAGTTTAGTGGGACAGCTGCCACATAGCAGGTAAAAAAAAAAACTGTTGTATGGCTGCATGCAATTTTGGCAGTCTTAGCTTAAAGATGTTTCTGCTGCACGTCTCTTTAGACTTTAGGGATATAACATGGAACATCGGTCCTTCGGCCCACTGAGGCCACACCCCACCAACTAGCACTATCGTACACACTAGGGACACTACAATTTTACTGAAGCCAATTAACCTATAAACCTGCACATCTTTGGAGTGTGGAGGAAACCAGAGCACCGGGGGAAACCCACGCAATCACGGGGAGAACGTGCAAACTCCGTACAGACAGCACTCAAAGCCAGGATTGAACCCTGGTTTCTGATGCTGTAAGGCAGCAACTCTACTGCTGCACCACTGTGTGGCTATATTCTACCCTACCTATCCTCACCTCACCCACTAGCTTGATGGCAGTTGCAGTATTGTAAGAGCTGCTAATTAACAATGGCGCAGCAGTAGAGTTGCTGCCTTACAGCGAATGCAGCGCCGGAGATCCGGGTTCGATCCCCACTACGGGTACTGTCTGTACGGAGTTTGTTCGTTCTCCCCTTGACCTGCGTGGGTTTTCTCCAAGATCTTCGGTTTCCTCCCACATTCCAAAGACGTACAGGTTTGTAGGTTATTTGGCTTGGTAAATGTAAAAATTGTCCCTAGTGTGTGTAGGATAGTATTAATGTGCGGGGGTCGCTGGTCGGCGAGGATCCGGAGGGCCGAAGGGCCTGTTTCCGCGCTGTATCTCTAAACTAAGCTACCAGGAGTAAGATGTATTGAACCTGAAACCTCTTTTGTGTATGACTATTTTACTAATACAAATGCTTGGAATTATCAGTGCTACCTGACTCTGTAACATAAAGTAATGTTCTCTATGTATCTCAGTCACACTCCCTTAGAGAAACTGCAGGCCCCACAGTCAGAGAAACAAAACACGAGGCATGGAATGGAAGAGATGCAAGGAACAAGTTAGTGAGATTTTGGGATATCTGGTTAAAGTTTAGCACATGAGTTTTTGCCATGTTGTAATGTCAGTTACAAGGTTCCAGACCTAATCTTTAGTCCATCTGAATAGACAATAGGTGCAGGAGTAGGCCATTCGGCCCTTTGAGCCAGCATCACCATTCAATGTGATCATGGCTGATCATCCCCAATCAGTACCCCGTTCCTGTCTTCTCCCCATATCCCCTGACTCCGCCATCTTTAAGAGCCCTATCTAGCTCTCCTTTGAAAGTATCCAGAGAATCGGCCTCCACCACCCATGAGGCAGAGAATTCCATAGACTCATAACTCATAAAGTGTTTCCTCGTCTCCGTTCTAAATGGCTTACCCCTTATTCTTGAACTGTGGCCCCTGGTTCTGGACTCCCCCAACATCGGGAACATGTTTCCTGTCTCTAGCTTGTCCAAACCCTTAACAATCTTACATGTTTCAATAAGATCCCCTCTCATACTTCTAAACTCCAGAGTAGGGTACAAGCCAAGCCGCTCCATTCTCTCAGCATGTGACAGTCCTGCCATCCCGAGAATTAACCTTGTAAACCTCCGCTGCACTCCCTCAATAGCAAGAATGTCCTTCCTCAAATTTGGAGACAATACTCCAGGTGTGGTCTCACTAGGGCCCTGTACAACTGCAGAAGGACCTCTTTGCTCCTATACTCGACGACTCTTGTTATAAAGGCTAACATGCCATTTGCTTTCTTCACTGCCTGCTGTACCTGTATGCTTATTTTCATAGACTGATGAACAAGCACCCCCAGATGCCGTTGTACTTCCCTTTTTCCCAACTTGACGCCATTTAGATAATCTGCCTTCCTGTATTTGATACCAAAGTGTATAACCTCACATTTATCCACATTAAATGGCATCTGCCCATTCCCCCAACCTGTCCAAGTCACCCTGCATTCTCATAGCATCCTCCTCACAGT
This sequence comes from Okamejei kenojei, assembly GCA_035221665.1. NCBI lineage: Eukaryota > Metazoa > Chordata > Chondrichthyes > Rajiformes > Rajidae > Okamejei > Okamejei kenojei. The sequence goes on along the minus strand of CM069131.1, from coordinate 49,810,796 downwards.
TCACACTGCCACCCAACTCTGTGTTATCTGCAAATTTGCTAATGTTACTTTGAATCCCTTCATCCAAATCATTGATGAATATTGTAAATAGCTGTGGTCCCAGTACCGAGCCTTGCGGTAGCCCACTAGTCACTGCCTGCCATTCTGTAAGGGACCCGTTAATCCCTACTCTTTGTTTCCTGTCTGCCAACCAATTTTCTATCCATGTCAGCACTCTACCCCCAATACCATGTGTCCTAATTTTGCCCACTAATCTCCTATGTGGGACCTTATCAAATGCTTCCTGAACGTCCAGGTACACTACATCCACTGGCGCTCCCTTGTCCATTTTCCTAATTACATCCTCAAAAAATTCCAGAAGATTAGTCAAGCATGATTTCCCCTTCGTAAATCCATGCTGACTCGGACCGATCCTGTTACTGCTATCCAAATGTGCCGCTATTTCATCTTTTATAATTGACCAGCATCTTCTCCACCACCGATGTCAGGCTAGCTGGTCTCTCTCCCGCCTTTCTTAAAAGGTGGGATAACATTAGCTACCCTCCAATCCACAGGAACTGACCCTGAGACTATAGAACATTGGAAAATTATCACCAATGCATCCACAATTTCTAGAGCCACTTCCCTGGGATGCAGACAATCAGGCCCTGGGGATTTATCACCCTTCAGTCCCATCAGTCTACCCAACACCACTTTCTTGCCCAATGTGGATTTCCTCCATCACCCCAGACCCTCTGGCCCCTACTATATCAGGAAAATAAGGACTGGAGATAATCTTGTGGGTTACTGTAAGAAGCGAGCACAAATTGGCTGAAGGAAACTGAGGTATTTTGACAGGGTTGGATGAAAACAGCAACTGATACAGTTTGCAGCCAACAGGCCACATTTAATGCATTTGTGTGGGAAGGAGTTATTAAAGTGGGCTGTAGTTTTTGGCTTTGATTAGCACAAGTTGCTTAGGTTCACGGACTATAACTGTGGGGCAGCACAGTGATGTGGCGGTAGGTTGTATTGATTGTACCTTGTATTTTAATACTTAGCACAATGCAGTGTGAAGAGAGTGCTATATTGAATAAAACACTTTTTTTTATTTGTCCACCATTCCTTTACATCCTAGTGCCATGTGTCCTCTGACCTTTCTGACTCATAGTAACACGTGATACATTTAATTATGACGGCAGTTACCATGGCAAGCATATTTTCACAAACTAGTTTATTGTATTGGGAATTTGTTTGATACGATCATTTGCTAAAGTAAAAAAAGCTCTTCTGCATTTGAATTAAAAGCAAGGTGTGTCTTCTGTTACTTACAGTGTGAAGATGTGGCTCAGTGAACTTGTTCACTTGATGTGCTATAGGATATGTGCGAGGGGACTGTCTGCAACAATCCATTACCACAACAAGTAAGTCTAAAGTAATCAAAAGTACAATTTTATAAATTTGTATGTATGTCTATGTGTGTGCATACAGCGTGGAAACAGGCCCATCAGCCCAACTTGCCCACACCAACCAACATGTCACATGTACACTGATCCCACCTGCCTGCATTTAGCCCATATCCCTCTAAACCTATCCTATCCATGTACCTGTCTAAATGTTTCTTAAACGTTGCGATAGTACCTGCCTCAACTACCTTACACCCACCACCTTTTGTGTAAAAACATTACCCCTCGGGTTCCTATTAAATCTTTTCCCCCTCACCTTAAACCTATATCCTCTTTAACCAATGAAAAGACTTCGAAGAGCAGAGCAGTTTTATCTCAGAAGAAATGGCCATTCAACACAGTACAAGGCAATAACGTTATGGTCAGTCATTTTGACAACAACCTCAATACAATTTCAATACAAAATTGACTTTCTAACAGGGAAACTGTCCAGAATCATTGAACAAACATGAGTTTATTTTTAAGCTCTGTGACCTGGATTTGAAGACAGACCACAAGTCCCATGGCCAACCATTTTTATGCCAAACATGATGCAAGGATAAACTAATTTCATCTGCCTGCACATGATCTACATCCCTCCATTCCATGCATGTCCAGGTACTTATCTAAAAGCCTCTTAAACGCTACTATCATAAATGCCCCCAGGCATCTACCACCTTAAGTGTATAAAATAAAACTTGCCTGCACATCTACTTTCAACTTTGCATTTCTCATCTTAAGCAATGTCCACTAGCCGTTGACATTCCACTAAGGGAAAAATGTTTTCACTATCTATATCCATGTTTAGATTTGGGAGCAAGTTAGAAATGGGAAGGTCAGACTGGGTCTCAATCTGTTGAGCTTCATCAATTCAGCGTCATGTTGGTGTAAACCACACTTCACTGATGGTGTTGCACCTTGAGGATCTTTCACCTGACTACTGATTGGATTATGCAAAATTAAAACAACTTCAACCTTCACACCTTCATATAACGTTCACACCTTCAAATAAATGTCTGACATTTCCACCCTGGCAGAAAAAAATTCTCACTGTCTACGCCAATACTGTAGTTCTCCTATTCTTACATGGTTCTCCCAGAGAGTATTTTATTCGTACATAGTTGGAAGAGGGATATTCTGGTGGATGCAAAACAGACCCGGCCTGGATAAATGGCAGTATAACTTGGCAGTATAACCTTGGACTGAACAGTGGACTGTAGGAATGGTTAAATGTGTAAAGCTTTGAGCATTAAGGGCAGCACAGTGGTAGAGTAGCTGCCAGAGTCCCACGTTCAATCCTGACTACGGGTGCTGTCTGTATGAGCTTGTACGTTCTCCCTGTGACCGCACTGGTTTTCTCTGGGTGCTCTTGTTTCCTCCTACACTCCAAAGATGTACAGGGTTGTAATTGGCTTCCATGAGTTGTAAATTCTCCCTAGTGTGCAGGATAGTGCCAGTGTACAGGGTGATCACTGGTCGGCCTGTACTCAGTGGGCCCTAGGGCCTGTTTCCACGCTGTATCTCTAAAGTCTAAATTTCAGGGATCGTTAGAAAGCATTTGAAAAAAACAATGCATTGGGGATTTAAAGCTTCATGAAGACCATATAACCATATATAACCATTTAACAATTACAGCACGGAAACTGGCCCTCTCGGCCCTTCCAGTCCGTGCCGACCTTGAAGAAGCTTGCAAGAATGATTCCAGAAATGAAGTATTTTAAGGGAAAGTTTGAAGAAGCTGAGTGGCTCTCTGTGGAGAAGAAATAATTCTAAAGGTGATAGTGATGCTCAAATTAACATTTGATTAAAGTCAGCAGAGGGGGGCACCTTGGGGACACAAGAGTCTGAAGATGTTGGAATCTTGAGCAAAACACAATGAGGTGCAGCATATCGGGTGGGAATGGACAGATGATGTTTTCAGGTGTGTACTCGGCTTGTACTCGCTGGAATTTAGAAGATTGAGGGGTGATCTCATGGAGACTTACAAAATTCTTAAGGGGTTGGACAGGCTAGATGCAGGAAGATTGTTTCCGATGTTGGGGAAGTCCAGGACAAGGGGTCACAGTTTAAGGATAAGGGGGAAGTCTTTTAGGACCGAGATGAGAAAATCGTTTTTCACACAGAGAGTGGTGAATCTGTGGAATTCTCTGCCATAGAAGGTAGTTGAGGCCAGTTCGTTGGCCATATTTAAGAGGGAGTTGGATGTGGCCCTTGTGGCTGAAGGGATCAGAGGGTATGGAGAGAAGGCAGGTACAGGATATTGAGTTGGATGATCAGCCATGATCATATTGAATGGCGGTGCGGGCTCGAAGGGCCGAATGGCCTGCTCCTGCACCTAATTTCTATGTTTCTATGTGTGGACCTTTCAGGGGGAAGCAGAGGACATGGGTAATTGGCAAAAAGAACTAAAAATGACACGAGGGCAAACATTTTTATGGAGTAAATTGTTGGTGTCTTGGATCCCTAACAAAGAAATTATGGCAATATCTGTGAAATCGGCTGAGTTTGTTTTTCTTTTCTCCCCCCAGTGGAAATGGAGGTCATGCCACACTGTCCTATCTGAGACAATCTCTCCTCCACTTTCATTGCAGTTTAGTGACCTGAAATGTTAATTCTTCCTAGTTCTTATATAGTTCATTCTTCCTAGTTCATAAATTCATAGGTCATAGGATCAGACTTAGGCCATTCATCCCATCAAGTCTACTCCACCATTCAATTATGGCAGATCTATCTTTCCCTCGCAAATCCATTCTTCTGCATTTTCCCCATAACCCCTGACACCCATACTAATCAAGAATCTTTCAATCTCCACCTTTAAAATACCCAATGCCTTGGCCCACACAGCCGTCTGTGGCAAAGAATTCTACAGATTCCCCACTCTCCGGCTAAAAAAAATTCCTCCTCATCTCCTTTCTAAAGGTACGTAATTTTATTCTGAGGCTTTACCCTCTGGTCCTAGACACTCCCACGAGTGAGTGGAAACATCCTATGGATGTGGCCTGACCTGCTAAGCATTTGCAGCAAATTCTATTTTTATTTCTGCAAATGTATAAACTTTAATGTAGAGGAGCAGTAATATAATAAATTCATGATGAATTTGCGTGATTAACAATATTGTGATGAACTAACTTTTTTTTAGATATTTTGACTATGTGTTGTGCAGTGTCAATTCTGCAAAAATATCACTTATTAAATTGAAAGATTTTGAAATGTAATTGGATGCAAAATTCAGACAAGGACCTCGGCATCAGATAGGCACAATGGCACTCTTGTTTCTCAGTACAGAGTGTGGGTTTATTCAGACTGTGTAGAATGGTGCACGTGCACTGATGTTTAGTAAATCATCACAGTAGGTGTGTACAATTTGATATTTGTCTGATTTATAAATGCTAGGAGAGAATGCAGGGATTTCCCAAAAGATCTTTTAGTGGGAATAGGTTCACGGGGATTTTTTTAAACATAATTGAGACCCAAGGAATATTCTGAGGATTCCAAAAATGGTGAAAGATATTGGAGTCATTAAGTGCTGAAAGCCCGTGTTGACTTCAGATAAGAAGACCTGAGGCTAAATTGCTAACAATTCTCTGCTTGTCCACACCATCAACCTGCAAGTGAAAATCAAAAACCGCAGATGCTGGACAGAACATGCTGGAGCACCTGTGGAATATTCCTATAGACCTATAGACATATTCCACCTGGGTAGTCTACAATTCAATGGATTTTCCATTTTCAGGTAACCTGCTCTCATTCTGTTTTTTTTTCTCTCACCTTCTGATCTACTCAGGTCCGCTCCTTCAGTTCACGATCCCCCAGTTTCTTCCCCCTTCCCCATCGATTCCATCAGCTTATCATCCACACATTCATCCCACTGGGTCCATTTTCCCCACTGTTCCCATCTGCTCATCCTGCCTCCCTTATTCGGTTCTATGCATCACTTTCCTTTCCTATCAAATTCCATTATCTCAAGCCTTTTTTTTTGCCACCACCTTCTTAACTTCTGTTGCTACTTCCATCCTCCCCTCACCCACCTTTAGTTTAGTTTAGAGATACAGAGTGGAAACAGGCCCTTCATCCCACCGAGTGCATGCCGACCATCGATCACCCGCGCACCAGTTCCATGTTATCCCACTTTTGCACCGCTCCCTACATACTTGGTGCAATTTACCAAAGCCAATTAGCCTCCAAACCTGCATGTCTTTGGAATGGGGATGAAACCGGAGCACCTGGAGAAAACCCACGTGGTGACAGGGAGAAGGTACAAACTCTGCATGGACATAACTCATAATCAAGATCGAACCAGGGTCTCTGGCGCTGTGAAGCTGTACTGCCAGGCCACTGTGCCGCACCTAACTCCAATAAACTTTGCCAATAAACTCCTCCTGGTTCTGCTCTATTCTGTCCCTTCACCTATCCACACCTACTGTCTCCCCTCTGCTCTTCAAGTCCAGATGAAGGTCCTGAGCAGAATTGTCCATTGCCCTCTACAGATGCTGCCTCACCTGCAGAGTTTCTCCAGCAACTGTTTTTTTGTAATATTCTACTCAGAAGGCCGAGAAGTATTTGCGGAAAGAGAAATATCTTTTTGTCAGAAAGGTCGTTGATCTGAAGCACTAATCACTTTTTTTCTACAGATGCTTCCCAACCTACTGAGTACTTCCAATATTTTCTGCTTCAATTTACAACTTGAACTGGTATCACATGATCAATGTTAATAAAGTGCCTCGAGGTACTTCACAGGAATTTGGCACTGAGTCACAAGATGAGTTATTAGGAGATATGACAGTAAGACTGGTCAAATATCTTTTATGTAATCTTCATCTACACTTCACACTGCCTTGGCAAGGCCACCAGCATAATCAAGGACGAGTTTCACCCCAGTCACTCCCTTTTCTTTCATCAGGGAAGGGGTTCAGAAGTGTGAAAACGCACACCTCCAGCTTTAGGGATAGTTTCTTCCCAGCTGTTATTAGGCCTCAACCATCCTATCAACAAGTAGAGAGTGGTCCTGAGCTACTATCAACCTCACTGGAGACCCTCAGACAATCTTTAATCGGACTTTACCTTGCACTAAACGTTATTCCCATTATCATGTATCTGTAGACTATGGGTGGCTCAATTGTAATCATGTATTGTCTTTCTGCTGACTCTTTAACATGCAACAAAAACTGTTCACAGTATCTCGATACATGACAATAAACTAAACTAAACCATGGAAGAAATAGACAGACATGAAAGTATGACTGCTAATTTTGAAGAAATATTGTGGGAAGGGGTAAATTTCTAAAGCTGAAGGTGTTTGCAGAGATCAGATGAGATGCAGTTATAGATGGATATGAAAAGAAGGTTGAGGATCTTTTTAAAGTTGTGGTATTGCTACAATGTGAGATGATATCGGTCAGGCATCATGGGCGAAAAACACGTGAGTTAGTTGCAGTTGGTAAGTGAACCTCTGTTGCAGATGATGATGCAATGTGTGAACTGGTCAAGGCAACATTGCAAAAGTCAAGTCCAGAGTTAACAAAGACTTGGGTGAATATTATAACAACAAATACATTGAGGAATGGGTGGACAGATTACTACTCTACTCACTCCGACCTGCACGAGATAACCACTTATGAGGTGTTTGCGCAGTAATCAACAAGACATAGTCTTGTTGTGGTGTTGAAAGAATGGCCCAGTCACTTGATATCAAATTAGCAAAGCACGTTAATATTGTACTTTAATTTTAAGTAAAATATTACTTAATATTGTACTTAATCACAACATCTGAGCTATGCTTTTACAAAATTGTATTCCCTTCGTTTTGAGTGCCAGCAGGGTTAACAGGGGAATATTTTCTTGTATTCCCCTTTCTTGCGAACGCCTATGGACTTTACGTGTTAAAACAGCGGTAAATATAGTCTTATATTCCCCTGGTCTCACATCCGGGAACTTGGCAATGTGACGCTGCGTGGGAAATTTAGAATTTGTTCTCGACAAAACAAGCAAAATGGCAGCCTCCTGCGAGAAGAGGTTCGCGACTTTTGACAGAAGATTTTCCTCTAGATGTCTGATATGGGTAATAATAACAATATTGACTGTCCTCTTTCGGGGGATACGACATATATTGCCCTCACTAGATCCATATTGCCCTCGTCTTCGACTCGGGCAATATGAATCTACTTCAGGCAATATATGTCGTATGCCCCTCAAGGCCAGTCAATATTACTTAATATTGTACTTAATCACAATATTTTATTTAAAATAAATAACAAACATGTACAATATATTGTTTTGGTTGCATGCCTGCATTGGATTGTGTTGACCTCTTTAATATAACTAGTTCAATTCCTGTTGACACACATATGGAACGTGTAAAGATTGGTATCATTTCAGTAGAGGAAGTAAGTTAACTCTTAGGTTGTCAGAAGGAAATGCTTGAGTAATATTTCCTTTCAGCTCATCTGCAAAAACTGAAATGATTTCCGTACTGGCAAAATTATATTGAAATTGAGGAAATCCGTTTGTATAAGTTATTTTACTGTCTTAGTGTTTCAAATCTAATGAATTACAATTAGTGATATATTGGCAATTGTAGTGAAATAATTGCAAATGCTGATGTACTGACTCGGAAATGAAACAATCCATAATAGGATATAATAATTTAAATTTAATACCAACATTTCAGTAATGATTCCCAGTAAATTTCTTCAGTGATTCCTGCAACTTGCCTGTTCAATTATTATACAGTTACAGAGCTCTCTGACCTCTTAGTCTTCCAATATATAATTATGGGCAAACAGTGTTGATACCTTGTGGCCAGCAGTCTTCTGCTGCACATTGCATAAAGTCAATTTTTGATAGGAATAGCCATTAATGTGGAATCTGCGCAACGGTTTTCCACTTTCCTGTAGAACCTTTGGAGTTAATGGTTAATTTGCTTTTAGAAAATATTTTGATTTAAGTATTTTTTTGTATTTTTCTTATCGTAGTAATCTAAACTTAAATTATTCATCTGCATTTATTTGAACTGGTTTGAACATTTAAAAGTCTTGGACGAGTTCATGGATAAGAAATGTTTAGAGGGATATGGGCCAAATGAGAAGCAAATGGGACTAGCTTAGATCGGGCATCTTGGATGGCATGGACAATTGGGCCAAAGGGCCTGTTTCCATGCTGTATGACTCCATGACTATGGTTTATATGTATGCACAATTTCAAATAGTATTGGGGCTGTCAGACTTCACGGGGAGTGGGAAATTCGAACATGCTACAAATATTTTGGGAAGAAATGCATCCAGAAGAACTAATATCTGGGAATTAGAAGAAATGCATCCAGAAGAACTAATATCTGGGAATTAGTTTATAATGGAAAGCAGCAACTACTGACGTTTCAAAAATATGAATGTAATGTGATGTGATATTGCGGTATGTCTTGATTTCTCTAACCTAAGTAACCTTTGCTTTCCGTCTCTCTCCGTCCCTCTCGCACCCTAGTTCTCCGACTAGTTTCACTGTCCTCCTGATTAATCTAACTGATTGTATGCCTCATTGTTAGCTTCCCCATAGCTAACAATGAATTATTCTACATTTCCTTGAACATCGTCTGCTTTGATATGTCATTTTCACACTTTACCCTTCCATATCTCTAGTCTCCCTCTCCCTTGACTCTCAATCTGAAGAAGGGTCTTGACCTGAAACATCGCCCATTCCTTCTCTCCAGTGATGCTGCCTGACCCGCTGATTTACTCTAGCATTTTATGTGTGTGGTGTAAACCAAGTTGTACCAGCTTCAAAGTCGTTTTGTTGAGTCTCATTGTCTATTCTTCTTTTCACCTAGGTCACAGCTAACAATGGCCTGTTTCCTTTATCATTGTTACGTTTTTGCATATCTTCCATTTATTGGTTCTATATCTCTTCTATATCACCGTCTATATCTCTCGTTTCTCTTTCCCCTAAATCTCAGTCTGAAAAATGTCTTGACCCGAGATGTCACATATTCCTTTTCTCCAGGGAAGCTGTCTGACCCACTGAGTTACTCAGGTTTTTGCACCCATCTGCAGTTCCTTCCTACACAAAATATGAACGTGTGTCTGCTGATTAGTTAATTGGCTAGATATCAGATATGGTTATTTAGACTAACTGGAGTTAATGCCCAGAGCAGTCTGTTTCATTACTTATTTTATGTAAGCAATTTTTGAACTGAATTACATAAAACAACAGTTATTTCATTCCATCATGATTTAATAATGTAAAATTCTTCAAATCAAGTGCTGCACATTGTGAAATGTGGGCTTAATCTGGGCTTCATTTTCCCTTTTAACTTGGTTTTCTTCACTAGTTCTGTTCAGTAGATGTGAGAAAACCTACCTTTTAAAAAATAAATCACAGATTTTTATGTGCACTGATTTACTCGTAAATTGCTGATTAGTCTGGAAGATTATTCCAGGATTTCATCATATCATTTTGGCTTGGACGTTTTTGGCCTTGTTGACTGTCTACTATGATTTCTTGGCTCTTGATGAGGTAGGAAATATCTAGTCACAATTTTGGGCAACTTGGATGGAGGGAAAATTTGATGGGCCAGCAGGTGTTTCTCTGCATGTTATTCCCAGGAGTTTGTACTTTACTTCCCAAGCTTGCTGTCAGACAGTTTAGTTTTAGATCTACAGTTTTAGTTTACGTTTTGTTGTTCAGCAGGGAAACGGGACCTCGGCCACCGAGTCCATGTTGATCATCGATTGCCTGTACACTATTTCTGACTTTCACTGTTAACTCCTTAAGGATTCATTTTTTGTTGTTTACCCCTTAAATGGTAATAATTAAATAATGATTTAATAATTTATTTAACCAATTTCATGGTGCTTTAAATTAGCACCATTAGGAGTGCTTTTAATTACTGCAGCAACTCTTGTTTAGCTTTTGTGGAACAAGTTCCTAATTCGATACTAGCTCCAGCTGTGCATCAGTGTAAAAAGATATAACCATATAACCATATAACAATTACAGCACGGAGACAGGCCCTCTCGGCCCTTCCAGTCCGTGCCGACCATTTGTTTTCCCCTAGTCCATCTACCTGCACTCAGACCATACCCCTCCATTCCCTTCACGTCCATATACCTATCCACTTTACTTTTAAATGTTAAAATCGATCCTGCCTCCACCACCTCTGCTGGAAGCTCATTCCACACAGCCACCACCCTCTGAGTAAAGAAGTTCCCCCTCACATTACCCCTAAACTTCTGTCCCTTAATTCTCATGTCATGCCTCTTGTTTGAATCTTCCCTACCCTCAATGGGAAAAGCTTATCCACGTCAACTCTGTCTATCCCTTTCATCATTTTAAAGACCTCAATCAAGTCCCCCCTTAACCTTCTGCGCTCCAAAGAATAAAGACCTAACTTGTTCAACCTTTCTCTGTAACATAGTTGCTGGAACCCTGGCAACATTCTAGTAAATCTCCTCTGTACTCTCTCTATTTTGTTGACATCCTTCCTATAACTAGGCGACCAAAATTGTACACCATACTCCAGAATTGGTCTTACCAATGCCTTGTACAATTTTAACATTACTTCCCTACTCCTATATTCAATGCTCTGATTTATAAAGGCCAGCACACCAAAGGCTTTCTTTACCACCCTATCTACATGCGATTCCACCTTCAGGGAACTATGCACAGTTATTCCTAGATCCCTCTGTTCCACAGCATTCCTCAATTCCCTACCATTTACCATGTACGTCCTATTTTGATTTGTCCTGCCAAGATGTAGCACTTCACACTTATCAGCATTAAACTCCATCTGCCATCTTTCAGCCCACTTTTCCAAATGGCCCAAATCTCTCTGTAGACTTTGAGAATCTACTTCATTATCCACAATACCACCTATCTTAGTATCATCTGCATACTTACTTATCCAATTTTCCACCCCATCATCCAGATCATTGATGTACATGACAAACAACAGTGGACCCAACACAGATCCCTGAGGCACCCCACTGGTCACCGGCTTCCAACCTGACAAACAGCCATCCACCATTACTCTCTGACATCTCCCATTCAGCCACTGTTGAATCCATCTTGCTACTCCGCCATTAACACCCAAAGATTGAACCTTCTGAACCAACCTTCCATGGGGAACCTTGTCAAAGGCCTTACTGAAATCCATATAGACAACATCCACTGCTTTACCCTCATCAATTTCCCTAGTTACCGCTTCAAAAAATTCAAGAAGGTTTGTCAAACATGACCTTCCAGGCACAAATCCATGTTGACTGTTCCTGATCAGACCCTGTTTATCCAGATGCTTATACATATTATCTCTAAGTATCCTTTCCATTAATTTGCCCACCACTGACGTCAAACTAATAGGTCTATAATTGCTAGGTTTATTCTTTGAACCCTTTTTAAACAATGGAACAACATGCGCAGTACGCCAATCCTCCGGCACTATTCCCGTTTCTAATGACATTTGAAATATTTCTGTCATAGCTCCTGCTATTTCTACACTAACTTCCCTCAATGTCCTAAGGAATATCCTGTCAGGACCTGGAGACTTATCCACCTTTATATTTTTCAAAAGTGTTAGTACTTCCTCCTCTTTGAATCTCATAGTTTCCATAGCTACTCTACTTTTTTCCCTTACCTCACAGAGTTCAATATCCTTCTCCTTGGTGAATACCGAAGAAAAGAAATTGTTCAATATCTCCCCCATCTCTTTTGGCTCTGCAGATAGCTGTCCATTCTGGTTCTCTAATGGTCCAATTTTATCCTTAAAAAGAAAGAGTAGGTTTAATACTCGTGAGTGCATGAATGAACAGTGTGGTTGTCAGCTTCTGCACATGCACCGCCACTTAGGGTTTCTTTGTCTTTCTATGGAAGATGAGCTGCTTTGCACTGTTCTGTGAAAGTGGAATAGGAAGGCAATTCATGAGGTGACATAAACTGATATGTAACCCGTTTCAAACTGGGAAGCCTGTGAGTTGAAATTACTCTGGCCAATGTGACATAACTTGTACCCGACCTGGGCAATTTTTGAAAGTCTTTATTTAATGCAAGTTTGTTGGCCTTGTTAAGGTAGGAGAAACTGATACATTGCAGGTGCTGGAGTTTTTGATTGTTAATGAAAGGAGACGTTAATACATAATTTGTAATTGCAGGGAAAACAAACCAAAGAGAGGAGGTATTTGTGTTGCAAACCACACGTCACCAATAGATGTTGTCATACTGGCCAATGATGGAGGCTATGCGATGGTGAGAAGAATAATTCTTGTAATAAGCTAATCAATTGGAATCCATTCACTCATGATTTCAAAATAAAGGTATATTGGGAAGCTTTGCACTAATAAATTACTTTTTGAAGTTACTATTAAAACACAAAGTACTTGTGCTATAACATCAGGAGAAGCGCTCAACCAAGAAAACCAAGCCAAATGCCAAAGTAGTATGTAAACTGCTTATACACACATATGCTATAGGACAATAACTAACTCCATATGCAATAGTAAACTATCTACATGTTAACAAGCACATAAAAACTGATTGTGTGGATGCCTATATCATTGAGGCATATCATTGGGGTTATCAAGTGGGCACCTCCCTTCACTGGTGTTTTGTTGAGTTAGGCCCACGACACCTCGGGAAGGCTCAACAGCTAGTTCTTTTATATTTTGTAATTGTTGATAATGATTTTCTTTCCGTGTGTTAAGATAGTAATGTTGAAAATTAATTTATGAAATATTATAGGGCAGCACGGTGGTGCAGCAGTAGATTTGATGTGTTACAGCGCCAGGGACCCTGGTTTGGTCCTGCCTACGAGTGCAATCTGTACGCAGTTTGTATGTTCTCCCTGTGACTGCGTGGGTTTTCCCTGGGTGCTCCGGTTTTCCCCGACAATCCGAAGACATACTTGTTTTTAGGTTGATTGGTTTTGGTAAAAATTGTAAATTGTCCCCAGTGTGTAGAATAGTGTCAGTGTACGGGAATCACTGGTCGGCATAGATTTGGTGGGCCGAAGGGCCTGTTTCTGCTCTGTATCTCTAAACTAAACTAAAGCTAAACTATTATATGTCACATTTCTGAACAGGTTGGGCAGGTGCATGGAGGACTCATGGGAATTATTCAGAGATCCATGGTCAAGGCCTGTCCACATATCTGGTTTGAAAGGTTGGAAATTAAAGATCGCCATCTTGTTTTGAAAAGGTCAGATATAGTCAGTGTTATCTTCAATGTTGTTTCTAATTTCCCTTTCTTTGCATTCAGCAGAGAAGTATGTGGAAAACTGGGACAATAGCAATGTTGCTTTGAAACTATTGATTAATTACTTGTTTACCAAATGTTGATCCAATGTTGCTGAATGTATGTTGGTATAAATTGTTAGTTGCAACCTTGATTTTCTAGCTCTTATGTTGCACTTTCTGCATTAGCTTTATAAGGTTACTACTTCGGGTATTGGCTATGGCCTAATGGGCTATCTTGGTCAGATGCTTGGGGTTTGAAGTCCCACCACAGAGCAAATGAAAGCTGAAATAAAAGCAGAAAATATTCAGCAAGTCAAACAGCATCCATGGAGAGAAGACTCATTGTACATGCAGCACAACATGTCTGCAAATGCTGTTGGTTGGGTATGAAAGGTTTTACAATTACCCAAATTTGTGTCAGGCTTGAATTAGTTATAGTTAGGATTTAATGTTTTGCCTGAGCTGGACTCTATATTACAGGTGGATGTACAAAATGAGGAACCTATAAAAAATATCACTCCAATCTATTGTGCCATTAAATTAAGTTATGGCTGCTCTATATCTCAACACCAAAACATGATTTGGATCAGCATCAAAAAAACTATTAATGTTTAGTTAGGCCTCGACTGTTTTTTGGGAAAAATATTCCAGATTACACTGTCTGAGAGATTGCCTAGCAACACCCCGAAATGGCCTTTATTTAATTTTGTACTCGCCCTGTCGCTCAATCCAATGATACTTTTTCTGCCCTCCCACTCTATGGCCTTAAACATCACAGCCGGGCATTCTTTAATTGTTTATTCTAAACCAGAAAGAAGCCCAGTCCCCGCTAAACCTCATGACAGAGTCTTATTAGCTTAGTTTCTGCTTTGGAAAATCCTTTTTCTGAAAACTAAGCAAGGCTTGGTGCGATGGTGTTCCTTTTCCTGTTTCTTCTATTTCATTGTCTTCCTTTTGTTCTCCATTTGGCTCTTTGTGCCTTTTCCACCTCAGAGATGATCTTGCTTACTTGCAGAACTCCCAGGCATTTCAACATGGTTGCCAAGAGCCACGATCCCCCTGGACATAGAAACATAGAAAGTAGGTGCAGGAGTAGGCCATTCGACCCTTCGTGCCAGCACCGCCATTCAATATAATCATGGCTAATCATCCATGATTGTATCTAAAATCAGCACCCTGTTCCTGCTTTTTCCCCATATCCCTTGATTCTGTTAGCCCGAAGAGCTAAATCTAACTATCTCTTGAATACATCTCTCACCTTTTCACAATACCCTATTGCAACAGGATTATTTTAGGTAATCATGAGTACACCTTCTCCCTATTGCTTCAGCATATTGTGACAGTGCCTCAACTCCTACAATTTATCGAAATAAGAAACTGCAGATGCTAGTTTACAAAAAAAGACACAAAGCTCTGGAGTAACTCAGTGGGTCAAGCAGCATCCCTAGAGAACCTGATGCTTCAGATTGAAGAAGGGTCCCAACCTGAAACCTCACCTATCCATGTTCCCCAGCAATGCTGCCTGACCCGCTGAGTTACTCCATCACTTTGTGTCTGACAAATTGTCATCCATTCAGTTATGTTCTTCACCTTCAGGAGGTATATGGAGCCTTTTATGAGTGACGATAGTGGTTGAGGAAGATGAATTGGGGTTGCTTAAAAGTCCTTGACATTCATGAATATTGGCACATTTAATCGTATGAGTGAAAGGGCATCATTTTAAAGCTTGGGTTGTTTCTGTCTCTTCAAACAGTTTCTTTAGGTTGGTGTTATCTGTTAAATTATGAGTGCTACATAAGGCAATTAGTTACATTGCACGGTAGAATCAGAATTTGTTTCCTTGAGACAATGAATAATTCAAATTCACATCTCATAAGTAGCAGAAGACCTGAATGCAGATTAGCCAAACAGTTTGATCAGTGTTACAAGCTCCCGATCCTCAAAGGACTATTGAAGATCGTCGTCCTATGTATGATGATCCTTCTCTTCCCCTCACAGACTGGGCGATCATGTTGCAGATAAAACAAAACTGCCAATTTTAATATTTCCTGAAGGTAAGGACAATTTTACCATTTGTTTCTTCTTTGCAGTCAGGGTGCTATCTAAAAATTACAATTTGCGTCATTAAAACAAAGTTTGTACAAAAGAAATGTGTGTATTCATGAATGTACTACAGAAATAGAATTACACTCTCGGTCAAATTTTGTTTTCAAAATTGTTGATGTCTGGATCAGGGAATTAGACCCATTCTTGGAGTCCAAGCGCTGATGCCACCTGAGTGATTCTGTGTTGAACTTGATTCAATATCCAAAAAATATATACATACCAATGCATTAATGAAGCAATCTGAATGCAAATACAGCTGATATTGGACATGGAAATAAAAGTAGAAAATAGTTTTTTTTAAAATCTCAGCAGGTCAAGCAGCATTTGTGGAGAGAGAAACAGAGTTGTATTTTAGATTGATAGCCTTTCAACTGAACTGTTTAATTTAATTTTTAGAGATACAGTGTGGAAACATGACCTTCTGCCCACAGACTCCACGCTGACCAATAGATCACCCGTACACTAGTTCTATCCTGCAGCCCAGGGACAATTTATTGAAGCCAATTAACCTATAGGCTTGCACGTCTTTGGAGTGTGAGAGTTAACTGGAGCACCCGAAGAAAACCCACGTGGTTCCATAGAGAACATACAAACTCCGTACAGACAGCACCCATAGTCGGGATCGAACCCAGGTCTCTGGTGCTGTGAGGCAGCAACTCTACCATTACGCCACTGTGCTGCAGAGGAAGTTAAAAAAGACGCAACGTTTAAGTTGAAGAAAAAAGGGGAGGACAAAGGACAAAGGACATTTATTATCACATACACCAAATGGTGCAGTGAAATTTGTCTTGCCAATGCAGCACACTAATAAAGATAAGACATAACATTAGACAATTTAACAACATAAAAACATCCCCCCACAATGGTTCCCACTGTGGGGGAAGGCAGCAAATTCCAGTCCCATCCCCTGTTCACCCATAGTCAGGCCTATTATGGCCTCCGCAGCCAGTCCGATGTTTTCAGGCCCTTTTGCCGGAAAGCTGGAACTCCGGCATCGGGTCAACACCCCTCAGCAGCTTGGAAATGTCTGGAGCGGCCGCCTCCTCCCCCGGAGACCGCGGCACCCGCAGGCCTCAGGCTGCGCTGGTTTGGAGCTCCGATTCTGGCGATCTCGGATCCCAGGCTCTGTGGTGTTTTTAAATCCAGCGCCGCCTGCAGCCACAGCTCCGCGATGTTGGGAGTCGGCGGCCACAGCACGCCGGAGCTTACCGCACGGCGACCCGGTAAGGCATCGCCCGCTCCCTGATGGTGTCCCAGCGCTGTGTCGCCGCCGAAGCTGCAGTCCCGGCCGGTCCCGACAGGAAACGCCGCTCCAGACCGATGGTAGGCCGCGTGGAGGGGTGCGAAGAAGCAGCTCGGAGGGAAGCCGCCTCTCCGACCAGGTAGGGACTAGGAAATAAAGGTTCCCCCTTCCCCTCCCCCACCCACCATATAAAAGACTAAAAGACCTCCACAAACAAACACTTTAACGCACTAAAAATTAAAAAAAAGGGTGAAAAGACTAACAGCTGCTGGCAGGGCAGCCATACTCGACGGCGCCCCCCCCAGGGACAGGAAGATTAACAAGCAGGATGTCTAGGCCAGAGATCAGTAGAGATTGAGTGATGCAAGTGATGAAGGAGCTGATTGAAAATGTTCTATCCTGCTTCTAATCTGATATCTGTCTATGGCCCCCTACACTTTTAGAATGAAGCTCGGTATTAGCTCAAAGAACAGCATCTCATCTTTTCACTCGGCACATTACAGCCGTCAAAATTCAACATCAAATTCAACGTTCTAAACTTTCACAGTTCTCCTATTAGTCATGAATCTGTAAGGTAAACTCTGTTTCTATCTCCATATACACATTGGTTACTTCCACCATTTTCTGTTTTTGATTTGAGTTAATGAAGTAATTTTGCATCGCTTACTTGTGTTGAGATGTTAACTTGTATTTGTAGCGATAGGATCTTGTAACATCAGGGTAATATTGGACGTTGAATGATCTGAGGCTCTACTGAAGACCGAGTTCAGTAAAGTGACCCTGGACATTCACAGCGCTGGAATACATGCTGGGTTTTAGACTGAACCAGATGTTATGATATGTACTAAGCCAATCTGGATGCTTTAATGGTTGGTAGCGATCCCATAGTATGCTTCTGTTTCTATGTAATGTCAACTTGTCGTTTGATTCTGGAATATGAAACTTATTTTCAGGTACTTGTATCAATAATACCTCTGTTATGATGTTTAAGAAGGGAAGCTTTGAGATAGAAGGCACTATCTATCCAGTTGCAATCAAGGTAAATTGAGAACGTTTTTCCCAACTCTGACTGCCTTTCATATGTTTGGTCTGAATCAGTGGAACAAGAGTGTGTTTTGTGGTAAAGTAGAGAGGAAAGGCCCAGTGCGATAAAATATAGACCTGATTTAGAGCTGTACTTAACAAGATGTGTGGAAATATCTGTTTTGTTAAATAGGCACTTAGTAGCTTCTTGCAAGTATTGCTTAGTTTATTTTTTACTTTCAGTTTTCCAGACAAGCTAAATGGTAGCACTAATGCCTCCTGTCCTTAATTCTTTGCTGATGTGTCTTATTCCAGGCAAAGGAATCTTTTCATAATACTTACACGTATCAAATCTGTGCCTCGCATGTTGAATAGTCTAATTTGCAGGCCCTGCTAAACGCTTCTGGAGCCATTGAGCAGCAGATCAGATAGAATCTATTGGGTTAATCCATTCAGTTCCTTATTTCTTTAACATAACTTAGAAGGAACTATCATTTACCCTTAATAGCCCTGCTATTGCATAACAGATAGAACAGCACAGCCCAGGAACAGGCCCTTCGGCCCTTTTATGTCAATGCCGGACATGATACCATAATGACTCATGATCCATATCCCTCCATTCACTGCATATCCATGTGCCTATATACTATAAAAGCCTCTTAAATGCCCCAATCATATCTGCTTCCACCACCATCCCTGGCAGCACGTTCCAGGCATCCACTGCTCGCTGTGTAAAACAAAAGAAAACCTTACTTCACATGTCTTCCTTATACTTTGCCCCTCTAACCTTAAAAGCCATGCTCTCCTACTCTTTGACATTTGCACCAGGTTGGAGGGAGGAGTGGGGGAGGTTCTGATTGTCTACCCAATCTATGCCACGCTATGTAATTTATGACCAGTATTCTTTGCTAAGTTACTTTTGATAGTGCTTCCATCGCAGCCACGTGCTAAGTAAAGAAAATGTTGCTTGTCCTTTGGCCAATTACTTTTAAGCTGAGTGCCCTGTGTAATGATCTTCCTTCAGATCTGTGTTAACGGTTTCTCCTCATTTATCCATTAGGAGTCCTCATGAGAAAGTAATGCCAAGTCCAATTTTCATTTACCAGCAGTGATGTAGTGAATATTCTGTTTTCAAGGTCTATGTTGCTTTCCTTGCACCGTCATCCCCTCCCCGCCCACATGTCACTGAAAGATCACTGTGTTTGTCCAAGAGCGAAAAAACAAGGATGCTTGCAAAAACAGACCAATTGTGCTGAAAGCAACATGGGAATAAGCAAAAGATCATAGTATTTGGCTGTAAGATTTTGGGGCCTTAAAACCAGGTGCTTTCACATGCCAACTTTGTACTGCTAGAGCATTGACTGTGGTATTGCGACTTGCATTGAGTGGGTGTTATTTTCCGTTGCAGTATGACCCTCAGTTTGGGGATGCCTTTTGGAACAGCAGTAAGTACGGTATGGTGACCTACCTGCTCCAGATGATGACTAGTTGGGCCATTGTCTGCAACGTGTGGTACCTGCCTCCAATGACAAGACAGGTACGTGACTGATTATCTGGCCAAGTGCTAAGCTGCACGGTGGCGCAGCGGTAGAGTTACTGCCTTACAGTGCCAGAGATCCTGGTTCAATCCTGGTTCAATCCTGGAAAGGATACTTAGAGATAATATATATAAGCATCTGGATAAACAGGGTCTGATCAGGAACAGTCAACATGGATTTGTGCCTGGAAGGTCATGTTTGACAAACCTTCTTGAATTTTTTGAAGCGGTAACTAGGGAAATTGATGAGGGTAAAGCAGTGGATGTTGTCTATATGGATTTCAGTAAGGCCTTTGACAAGGTTCCCCATGGAAGGTTGGTTCAGAAGGTTTAATCTTTGGGTGTTAATGGCGGAGTAGCAAGATGGATTCAACAGTGGCTGAATGGGAGATGTCAGAGAGTAATGGTGGATGGCTGTTTGTCAGGTTGGAAGCCGGTGACCAGTGGGGTGCCTCAGGGATCTGTGTTGGGTCCACTGTTGTTTGTCATGTACATCAATGATCTGGATGATGGGGTGGAAAATTGGATAAGTAAGTATGCAGATGATACTAAGATAGGTGGTATTGTGGATAATGAAGTAGATTCTCAAAGTCTACAGAGAGATTTGGGCCATTTGGAAAAGTGGGCTGAAAGATGGCAGATGGAGTTTAATGCTGATAAGTGTGAAGTGCTACATCTTGGCAGGACAAATCAAAATAGGACGTACATGGTAAATGGTAGGGAATTGAGGAATGCTGTGGAACAGAGGGATCTAGGAATAACTGTGCATAGTTCCCTGAAGGTGGAATCGCATGTAGATAGGGTGGTAAAGAAAGCCTTTGGTGTGCTGGCCTTTATAAATCAGAGCATTGAATATAGGAGTAGGGAAGTAATGTTAAAATTGTACAAGGCAGTGGTAAGACCAATTCTGGAGTATGGTGTACACTTTTGGTCGCCTAGTTATAGGAAGGATGTCAACAAAATAGAGAGAGTACAGAGGAGATTTACTAGAATGTTGCCAGGGTTCCAGCAACTATGTTACAGAGAAAGGTTGAACAAGTTAGGTCTTTATTCTTTGGAGCGCAGAAGGTTAAGGGGGGACTTGATTGAGGTCTTTAAAATGATGAAAGGGATAGACAGAGTTGACGTGGATAAGCTTTTCCCATTGAGGGTAGGGAAGATTCAAACAAGAAGGCATGACATGAGAATTAAGGGACAGAAGTTTAGGGGTAACGTGAGGGGGAACTTCTTTACTCAAAGGGTGGTGGCTGTGTGGAATGAGCTTCCAGCAGAGGTGGTGGAGGCAGGATCGATTTTAACATTTAAAAGTAAAGTGGATAGGTATATGGACGTGAAGGGAATGGAGGGGTATGGTCTGAGTGCAGGTAGATGGGACTAGGGGAAAACAAATGGTCGGCACGGACTGGAAGGGCCGAGAGGGCCTGTCTCCGTGCTGTAATTGTTATATGGTTATATGGTTATACTGATGCTGTCAAGTCAAGTCACGTTTTATTCGTCACTTGCACTACTGAAAGTGCAGTGAAATGAATTTGAGTCTGTACGGAGTTTGGCTGAAGTTGGGCTGAAGGGCCTGTATCCACACTCTGTGAGTCTAAGAGTGACTTACTGACCTCTGATGTGGCTTTGCAACAGCAAGGAAAACTGCGAGTCTTTCTCCTTTTATGGAACCTTTTAATAAATTGGTTCACATTCGACATGTTAATAAATAGTTCCTGTGACGATTCCAATACTTGCCACGATTTTCCTTTTCTCAGCTTTTAATTTATATCTTGCTGCTTTAGCACACTCAGAGAGTGGATCATAGGTACTCTGTGCTTACCCAGTAGTTTGATTTGTGATGTCGTCTGTCGGAAGGCGTCTGACCATCTATTCCAGAATTGCTCCTCCTAGTGTCCAACCCTAATTCTCTCATCCAGCAAAAATGAAAGGTAGTACAATTGGTGATATGAGGAACAGCATCTCGTATTTTGCTTGGGCAGCTTACAACTCAGTGGTATGAATATTGATTTCTTTAACTTCAAGTAACCCTGGCATTTCCTCATTCTTACTCCAGCTTTTTGTGTATATGCAATAGGTGACAAGTGAGTTTGGATCCTGAAGTCAGGAAGGAGGATTTTGGAGGGTACACAAAAAGCTGGAGAAACTCAGCGGGTGCAGCAGCATCTAAGGAGCGAAGGAGATAGGCGACGTTTCAGGTCGAGACCCTTCTTCAGACTGGTTAGGGATCAGGGAAACAAGAAATATAAACGGTGATGTGGAGAGATAAAGAACAATGAATGAAAGATATGCAAAAAAGTATTGATGATGAAGGAAACAGGCCATTGTAAGCTGTTTGTAGTGTGAAAATGAGAAGCTGGTGCGACTTGGGTGGGGGAAAGATAGAGAGAGAGAGAGAGGGAATGCCAGGGCCCGAGGGCTGAGGGAGAGGTGGGAAGGGGAGGAGGCAGCAAGGGTTAACAGAATTGAGAAAATTCAATGTTCAAGCCCAGAGGATGCAGACTCCTCAAGCGGAATATGAGATGCTGTTCCTCCAACTTGCGGTGTTGTTCACTCTGGCCATGGCGGAGGCCCAGGACAGAGAGGTCGGATACGGAATGGGAGGGGGAGTTGAAGTGCTGAGCCACCGGGAGGTCGGGTTGGTTATTGCAGACCGAGTGGAGGTGTTCGGCGAAACGATCGCCAAGCCTCCGCTTGGTCTCACCGATATAGATCATCTGGCATCTGGAGCATCGGATGCAGTAGATGAGGTTGGAGGTGCAGGTGAATCTCTGTCGGACCTAGAAGGTCTGCTTGGGTCCCTGAAAAGAGTGGAGGGGGGAGGTGAAGGGACAAGTGTAGCATCTCTTGCCGTTGCAAGGGAAAGTGCCCTCGGGGAAGGGGTGGAGCTCGGTCCGCAATAACCAACCCGACCTCCCGGTGGCTCAGCATTCAACTCCCCCTCCCATTCCGTATCCGACCTCTCGGTCCTGGGCCTCCTCCATGGCCAGAGTGAACAACACCGCAAGTTGGAGGAACAGCACCTCATATTCCGCTTGGGGAGCCTGCATCCTCTGGGCTTGAACATTTAATTTTCTCAATTCTGTTAACCCTTGCTGTCTCCTCCCCTTCCCACCTCTCCCTCAGCCCTCGGGCCCTGACATTCCCTCTCTCTCTATCTCTCCCCCACCCAAGTCGCACTAGCTTCTCATTTTCACACTACAAACAGCTTACAATGGCCTGTTTCCTTTATCATCGATACTTTTTTGCATATCTTTCATTCATTGTTCTTTATCTCTCCACATCACTGTCTATATCTCTCGTTTCCCTGATCCCTAACCAGTCTGAAGAAGGGTCTCGACCCGAAACATCGCCTATCTCCTTCGCTCCTTAGATGCTGCTGCACCCGCTGAGTTTCTCCAGCGTACACAAAAGGCAGTAAACACATGTTTTTAATTTGAAGCATTTATTCCAAGAGGACTAGAATATAAAATCAGGGATGCAATGCTGAGGCTTTATGAGGCACTGGTCAGATCACATTTGGAGCATTGTGAACAATTTGGGCCTCATCTGAGGAGGGATGCGCAAGGTCCAGAGGAGATTTACGAGAATGATCCCGGGGATGATTGGGCTAACATATGATGAGCATTTGATGGCACTGAGCCTGAACTCATTGGAATTTAGAAGGATGAGGGGACCTCATTGAAATTTACCAAATAGTGAAAGGTCTGGGTAGAGTGGATCTGGAGACGATGTTTCCACTAGTGAGAGAGTCTGGGACCAGACGGCACAGGATGCACCTTTAGAAAAGAGATAAGGAGGAATTTATTTAGTCAGAGGGTAGTGAATCTGGGGAATTCATCGCCACAGACGGCTGTAGTGGCTAAGTCATTGGGTATTTTTAAAGTAGAAATTGACAGATTCTTGATTAGTAAGAGTGTCAAAGGTTATGGGGGGAAGGCAGCAGAATGGGGTTGAGAGGGAAAGATAGATTGGCCATGATTGAATGGCAGCATTGACTTGATGGGCCAAAATGGCCAAATTTTGCTCCTATGACATGAACTTATGAAAGGGTCATGATCAAAACAGCTCTCAGAAACAAGGCTGCCAAGGGTGTCTTGTAAATACAAGGACACAAGAAACTGCGATTGTTGTTTTACAAAAAATGGAACAAAGTGCTGGAGTAACTCAACGTGTCAGGCAACGTCTCTGGAAAACATAGTTAAGTGACGTTTCGAATTGTGACCCACCTTCAGATGGAAATACTGTTGGTTCAATCCAGCTGCAGTGTATATGTAATTAAATGAGATCATTTGCTTGCATTAAACCAGCCAATTATCAAATTTCTGCATTAACTGCTGGAAAGGAGTTTAATCAAAACAAATCCCTCCTGAGCTCTGCTGAGATACTCTTTGACCGATTGCTCAATATATTTCCTATTTGAATATCTATCCAGAATAAAAAAATATTCATTACTCTAAAATAATTGCCAAACCCAGTCATTTGCTCCACTGTTGCTTTCCCAGAGCTAGTTGTTTTCATATCTAATTGGGAGCAGAGTAGAGGGAAGGGAATTTAATTTGTTTGGTGTTTTGCCATGTGTGATGTCGAACCAATGTCACACTTTGATTTGCGAACTCCTTTTGTCTGTAGGTGGGGCTGGAGGGGAATTGGCACATATAGTCACAGAGTGATACAGCGGTGAAACAGGCCCTTCAGCCCAACTTGTCCACACCGACCAAAATGTTCCATCTACACAAGTCCCACCTGACTGCGTTTGGCCCATATCCCGCTAAACATGTCCTATCCATTCACTTGTCCAAATGTTTCTCAAATGTAACAATGCTTGTGATTGAAGGGAGGTGAAAGTCTGGATCCAGGGAGCTGTAGTAAGTAGTAATTCTGTCAGAACTGCTTGTGTACAGGCTTTCACTAAACCCAAGTAGGCTTGGAGATTGTGAAGAGTGTCAGGAAAAGGGTACAATTATCAGGAAAAACTGAGCTGCCTGGATACATCTCCCCGTGAAAGAGAATGTGGAGGGGCAACCTAGTAAAATACTCTAAAATCATTTAGAGATTTGATGGACCAAGTGGTGGAGTCTGCAGCGTGGAGGCTGTGGGCCTGGAGCTGAGCCTGGAACTCACGTGAGGTGACGGCTATTCCTTTTCTCCAGAGATGCTGTCTGACCCGCTGTGTTACTCCAGCTTTTTTATGTCTAAGAGATTTGATGGAATACACGTTGAGATATATTGATGCAGGAAACACTCGAAGCAGTGGCTAGAACTTAGTATTGTAAGATATTCAATACTAAATTGAACAGAGGGTTCAAGCTAAATTTCATTGTAACAAGGAATGCTTATAATGTACATCCATGAAAGCAAAGCGAATGCGAGGATTTTCTTTGTGGTTTGATGCAGGGGATGAGAAGGGTGACACAGTGGTGGAGTTACAGCGTCAGAGACCTGGGTTCGATCATAACTGGGTGCTGTATTTGTACTGTGGGTGCTGATCGTACATATTCCCTGTGACTGCGTGGCTTTTCTCTGGGTGCTCCGGTTTCCTCCCACATTCCAAAGACATACAGGTTTGTAGGTTAATTGGCTCTGGTAAAATTGTAAATTGTCCCCAGTGTGTAAGATAGTGCTGGCCTGTGGGGATTGCCGGTTGGCATGGACTCGGTGGGCCGAAGGGTCTGTTTCCGTATCTCTTGACGTGAATTTGTGATCCACCCTTCTATCCCCACTCTCCACTCCCTGTCCCATGGCACCTTCCCATGCAACTTGAGGAGATGTGACACCTTCCCTTCCCACTATCCAGGGAACCAAACAATTATTCCAGGTGAAGCTGCAATTTACTTGCACATCATTTAGTATAGTGCACTGCATTTGATGCTCACAGTGTCGTCTCCTGCATATTAGACAAAGCACACACGGATATGGTGATCGATCGCTGTATGGACCATCTGTGCTCAGCCCACAGGGATGATCCCGAGTCATTTTACAGGCAGCCTTAAGTCTCAATCCCACACCCATTCTGACCTGTCTGTCACTTCCTTCACTGCTACAATGAGGCCTGGTGGAAACTAAAAAAAGAACATCTCATCCTTTGGACACTTTGGAGCCTTCTGGAATGAGCATTGACTTTTCCAATTTCAAGAGCTGCTCTCTCAAGCAAAACACTCAGTGGGTCAGGCAACATCTGTGGAGGGAATGGACAGGTAACCTCCTCAGATGCTGCCTGACTTGCTATGTTCCCCCAGCACTTTGTACTTTGCTCAATATTTCAGTATCTGCAGTATCTGCAGTCTATTGTATCTCCATTAAACCGCTCTCTCATTATTTCCCATTATCATGTCCCTTACTCATTCCGTGTCATTAAATTGTTTTGCTAGAAGTCAGTACTAATGCTCCTTATCACCTGAGTCGTTCTTAACCTATTACCATATAGGATTTTATCTCGTATCTCAATCCTTCATTCTTTTCTCTTTTCATCTCCCCCCCCCCCCCCCTGCTCTGCTTTGACAACTAAACCCTCTTCACTCCTTCGTCTCACACCACCCCCCTCCCCCCTCCATTTTCTTGCCACCCTGTTCTGAGGAAGGAGCGCTGACTTGAAATATTGACTGGTCTCTCTTTCCACAGATGCTACTTGACTGGCTGAGTTATTCAGCACTTCATATCATTCATTGATAATTTGGTCCAAAGGTCTTGCTTACAACTTGAGAATGGTTCTGAGCTATTATCTGCCACATTGAGGACCCTCGGACTATCTGTAATCAGCTTTTCACTGTACCTCAGTACAGTGCCAGAGGCCTGGGTTCGATCCTGACTACTGGTGCTGTCTGTACAGAGTTTGCATGTTCTATCTGTGGTGCTTGGGTTTTTCCCGGGTGCTCCAGTTTCCTCCCACATCACAGTGCTGTAGAGGTTTGTAGGTTAATTGGCTTCTGTAAATTGGCCCTAGTGTGTAGGATCGAAGTAATGTGTGGGGTGATCGCTGGTCACTGTGGACCTGGTGGGCTGAAGGGCCTGTTTCCATACAGGATCTTTAAAGTAAACTGTTCTCCAGTTGAAAGCTAAACTTTGTTAGTTAAAGCTAGTTTGTAAAGTGAAATTTGTTTGTTTCCTTAATGACGAATTTCCGTTTCTCTTACTCTACAGGAAGAGGAGGATGCTGTACAGTTTGCCAATCGAGTGAAAGCAGCCATAGCTCAACAAGGCGGCCTCGTGGATCTTGCCTGGTAATTCCACCTACTTGGACGGCGGGTGATGTCAAAGAGAAATCTTTAAAGAATCTTTAAAAATTTATCTTCATAATCTGACTTTCTAAAATAAATGTCTTTTCACTTTAATAAAAAGGGGAAAGTGCAGCAAATCCCTTAATAGTGTCATAGAGTCTTACAGCATGGAAACAGCCACATTGAGCTAACTTGCCCACACCGGCCACATGTCCCATCTACACCACTGCGTTTCTCCCATTTCCTGGCCCAATCTATTTCTCTCATGATTTTGTACACTAAAATCCCTCTAGTCATTGATTGGTGATTGAATTCTGTGACGTGTTTGGTGAGGTGGTTAGCAATTGCCCAACTTGCCCATACCGACCAACTAGTCCCATCTGCCAGCATTTGACCCGTATCCCTCTAAACCTGTCCTATCCATGCACCTGCCTAAATGTTTCTTAAATGTTGCGATAGTACATGCTTCAACTACCTACTCTGGCTGCTCGTTCCATACACCTACCACACTTTGTGTAAAAAAAAAAAAAAAAAGTTACCCTTCAGAGGTAGAATGACAGGTGTTGCATTTAGTGTGGGTGCATGATGTTGTGTCTTTAGATGGGGAGTGGTAGATGGGGATGGAAGAACACTCCAGGGAATCAGCAATCCCTGTGAAATGCTGAAAGCAGAGGGGAGCATGCGTCTCTTGGTGATTTTTGTTGAAGCTGATGAAGAATGTGGAGTGGAAGGTAATCACTATGGAGTGGGAGTGAAGGCAAAGGTGTGGGGAAATAGATGATATGCATAGCAAGGATCTGCAGATTCTGGTTTCTATGAAAGATAGACACAAACTGTATGGCAAATCAAATTCCTCGTATGTTGCAAAACACACTTGGCTAATAAAGTGTGATTGTAATTGTGATTGTGAAAATGCTGGAGTAACTCAGTTAGCATCAGGGCATCTCTGGAGAAAAGGAATAGGCGATGTTTCAGGTTGGAACCCTTCTTCAGACACAGTCCGCTGAGTTACTCCAGCATTTTGTGTCTATATCCGGTCTATGGCTCTGTCCACTCAATTTTATTTCCTTTCATTCTAGGGATGGAGCCCTGAAAAGAGCCAAAGTTAAAGACAGTTTCAAAGAACAGCAACAGAAAAATTACAGCAATACGATTGTTAAGAGTGAAAGCAACTGAAGATAATGAGATGTTTGTCCATCCGTCCCTTCTGATGGTCATTGTTTACATCTTCACATCACTTGGGTTAATTGAATGTAGTCTCTTTATTTTTGTAATGTGAGAAAATGTATACATTCAGTTCCAAATAGAAAATTACCTATAAATGATAATGGTTCAACTGTGCTTGAGCGTTGATTTATGAGACATTCATGTGGGTGATCAATGTATCAGTCTTGGTTATCCAACTTGTTCTGTAAAGCTGTGCGACATACATGCAAGCCTTGGTGTAGACCTTCGTTCATTGCTGTGTTTTCAAGCTTGTCTTGCTGAACCATGACATTATCCTATTCAGTCTTATGTTCCCTGTTCTTTTTTTCACCCTGAATGGCAGTGAAGAGGAGAGGCAGATGAGGGACAAGGCTGAATAACTTTGACTGTTTTTGTGCAGTCCTTGGCTTAAAGAGTCATTGTCATACAGAGTGGAAACAGGCCCATCGTCCCAACTTGCCCACTGACTAATGTTTAACATATATCCCTCTAAACCTGTCCTATTCATGTACCTGTCTAAATGTGTCTTAAACATTGCGCTAGTACCTGCCTCAACTACCTCCTCTGACAGCTTGTTACATACACCCACCACCCTTTGTGGAAAAAAAAGTTACTCCTCAGCTCCCTATTAAATCTTTCTGCCCTCACCTTACATCTATGACCTCTGGTTCTCCATTTCCCATCTCTGGGCAAGAGACTCTGCCTTGGTGACCATAGAAAACAGGTGCAGGATTAGGCCATTCGGCCCTTCGAGTGCACTGCCATTCAATATGATCATGGCTGATCATCCAAAATCAGTACCCCGTTCCGGCTTTTTCCCCATATCCCTTGATCCCCTTAGTCCTAAGAGCTAAATCTAACTCTCTCTTGAAAACATCCAGTGAATTGGCCTCCACTGCCTTCTATGGCGGAGAATTCCACAGATTCACAACTCTGGGTGAAAATGTTTTTCCTCATCTCAGTCCTAAATGGCTTACCCCTTATTTTTTTCAGGGAGTTTTCAAGAAGCTAATAGCATTAAAGAAACATAGAAACATAGAAAATAGGTGCATGAATAGGCCATTCGACCCTTCGAGCCTGCACCGCCATTCAATATGATCATGGCTGACCATCCAACTCAGTATCCTGTATGTGCCTTCTCTCCATACCGCTTGATCCCTTTAGCCACAAGGGCCACATCTAACTCCCTCTTAAATATAGCCAATGAACTGGCCTCAACTACCTTCTGTGGCAGAGAATTCCACAGACTCACCACTCTGTGTGAAAAATGATTTTCTCATCTCGGTCCTAAAAGACTTCCTCTTTATCCTTAAACTGTGACCCCTTGTTCTGGACTTCCCCAACATCGGGAACAATCTTCCTGCATCTAGCCTGTCCAACCCCTTAAGAATTTTGTAAGTTTCTATAAGATCCCCCCTCAATCTTCTAAATTCTAGCGAGTACAAGCCGAGTTTATCCAGTCTTTCTTCATATGAAAGTCCTGCAATTCATATGAAGAAAGCCCTGAAAGTCCTGTACTCCCTCTATTGCAAAAATGTCTTTCCTCAGATTAGGAGACCAAAACTGTACACAATACTCCAGGTGTGGTCTCGCCAAGACCCTGTACAACTGCAGTAGAACCTCCCTGCTCCTATACTGAAATCCATTTGCTATGAATGCTAACATATCATTCGGTTTATTCACTGCCTGTTGCACCTGCATGCCTACTTTCAACGACTGGTGTACTATGACACCCAGGTCTCGTTGTATATCCCCTTTTCCTAATCGGCCACCATTCAGATAATAGTCTACTTTCCTGTTTTTGCTACCAAAGTGGATAACCTCACATTTATGCACATTATACTGCATCTGCCATGCATTTGCCCAACCTATCCAAGTCACCTTGCATCCTCCTATCATCCTCCTCACAGTTAACACTGCCCCCTAGCTTCGTGTCATCTGCCAACTTGGAGATGTTGCATTCAATTCCCACGTCCAAATCATTAATATATATTGTAAATAGCTGGGGTCCCAGCACTGAGCCTTGCGGTACCCCACTAGTCACTGCCTGCCTTTCTGAAAAGGACCTGTTTACTCCTACTCTTTGCTTCCTGTCTGCCTGCCAGTTCTCTATCCACGTCAATACTGAACCCCCAATACCGTGTGCTTTAAGTTTGCATACTAATCTCAAGAAAGGAAATGAAAGGACAGAAAATGAAAAGAGAATGAAAGGGAACAAAATTACTATGTTTATACTGGTTTACATATTAGATGGGTTTGCTGGTTATTTCTGTGTGACGAATGGTCAATTTGTTGAAATTATCAACCTTATCTGAAGAGAAACCCTGGGATTGAAAAAACAATTTTTGGTCTCTTAAGTATCTGGTTTCAGTAAAAGATAAGTGTCAGAGTTTCCTTTCAGTAGTAATTAGTAAATTCCTAAGTTGATTAGAAAGGGTGTCAGGGATTATGGGGAGAAGAAGGCTAGAGAATGGAAAGATAGATCAACCATGATTGAATGGCGGAGTGGTCTTGATGGGCTGCATGGCCTAATTCTGCTCCTAGAACTTATGAATTTATGAACAATGGATGGATCTATATGGTCACACCTGGAGTACAGGCTGGGCATTGTCATTTTGGAAGTAATTAATATTTAGAACTATTGAATGTTTTTTTGGTCTTGAAACAGTAACAAGGGCCACAGTCTTAGAATAAAGGGGAGGTCATTTAAGACTGAGGTGAGAAAAAACTTTTTTACCCAGAGAGTTGTGAATTTATGGAATTTCTTGCCACAGAGGGCAGTGGAGGCCAAGTCACTGGATGGATTTAAGAGAGAGTTGGATAGAGCTCTAGGGGCTAGTGGAATCAAGGGATATGGGGAGGAGGCAGGCATGGGTTATTGATAGCAGATGGTCAGCCATGATCACAATGAATGGCAGTTCTGGCTCGAAGGGCCGAATGTCCTCCTCCTATTTTCTATATTTCTATGTTTCAGTAGATGAAGAAGGTGTGTGTTCTGGTTTTGACTGCCACAGCTACTGTATCACTTTTCAGAAGAAACTCATCACTTTACATTTGTTTTTATTTTTAAAGGCCACAGGTTGCTGTGAATGGCTGGAAAAACTGCTTTGGCTTACACACGTTTTAGAATAACATATATACACTCTCAAAGAGTTTTTAAACCCAACAAAATCTACTTCTGGTTATTCAATACGGGGTCGCACGGTGGCGCAGCGGTAGAGCTGCTTCCTTACGTTGCCAGAAACCCAGGGGCGATCCTGACTACAGGTGCTGTCTGTACAGAGTTTGTACATTTCCCGTGTGATTGCGTCGGTTTTTTTCCGGGCGATCCGGTTTTCTCTCACTCCAGCGACGTGCAGGTTTGTAGGTTAATTGTCTTTGGTAAAATTGTAAATTGTCTCTAGTGTGTAGGATGGTGCTCGTGTACAGGGTGATTGCTGGTTCGTGTGGTCTCTGTGGGCCGAAGGTCCTGTTTCTGTGCTGTATCTCTAAATTCTCAATGGATTAGTTTATTTATCTTAGATAATTATAATGGAATGCACAGCACAATAGCAACGCTTTATGACATGAGTTGTTCAGTCCCCAATTGTTTTAAAAACAATAAAAAGACCTGGGTTTTGAGAAATACTTTCATTGATATTAGAGTTGAGTTTGTTGAAATATTTCATGTTATCCTTCATCCTGCCCGTTTTGTGTCGAACTGATAAAGTATAATACTCTTAGGAAGATCCTGTGACATTTTCATGGACTTCCAAAGACACTTTCCAAAGACAAGTATCGAAGGATACTTTTTCAGTGGTCAGAACAATTAACAATTTGTGAAGAAACAAAGAACTGCAGATGCTGATTTATACCATAGATAGACACAAAGTGCTGGAGTAACACAGAGGGTCAGACACATCTCTGGAGACAAAGGATGCGTGATATTTCTTCCTTTGGTCCCGACTCAAAAGTCACCCATCCTTTTTCTCCAGAGATGCTGCCTGACCTGCTGAGTTAATCCAGCATTTTGTGTCTAATGATTTGTGTCACTGTGGCGGGTAATACATTCACACATAACTTAGTTATAATTTAGAGCCATCCCTGCTTTGTGTTTGCAAGTTTGTACATATAGAAAATCTTAAAAATGTGAAATTAGCAAAACCATATTAATTTCAGACGAAGCAGTATTAATAATCCATCTCAGAGGACATAGAGCAGAATGGGCCATTCAACACATTTTTACTTAACTATTATTATTTTCCTTCTGAAACCAGGGCACAAGTCTGCCACAGCTAAGGAAATGCAGTTTTGTTATCACCTTTCTCTGTGACTTACACAAGTTCTTCTCACCAGGAACATCCAACAGGAAATTAAGATCACCAATTTTAAAATGGTTAATTTCGATATTGAAATATTCTTACTTAACCTAGATCTATTTGAGGTCCTGATCATGTAAAGTTAAAGAGTAAATGCACATTTTAATGTCTTGAATTATCATGGTTATGGTGGAGGAAGGAACTGCAGATGCTGATTTACACCGAAGATAGACACAAAATGCTGGAGTCACTCTGGAGAGAAAGAATGGGTGACGTTTCGGGTCGAGGCCCTTCAGCAGGGTGGGCCTGTATAAGGTTCTTCGCATCAATATAGTTATTCAGGATTGTTCAAGAGATTTTTTTTGAAATTAATGGTAGGGTATTGATGCTTTGTGGTACCAAAGGCTTTGGTCTAGTTCCAGTTTTTATAGTTTACTATAGGTTTAAGTATTCTTGCACATTTTACATTGAGAAAGATAACTCTGTGAAATGAAATAATTGAGTGGTAACAAAAGCTAAGATTGTTTGGCTAAGCTTAAGGAAAGTGAGATTTAAGACAGAGCTACCAGTGTAGAAGGTGAATTCATCAGTGGCAGTGGATTCAGGAGGATAGAGGACATCTCTAGACAGAGGTTCATCGCTCTGTCTCAAAGTCTGCCTGGGAAGGTGAACCAAGCAATGGTGAGTGTGGTGGAAACCTGGCTAATTATACTGTATTTCATCTTTTGTGTGTTCAACAGTAGAAACCAAAGAAATAGCTGGTATTTTTTTCTGACCTCCACACGTTAATGTAAGTAGAACCAAGTTTTTGGGAGGTGTGTATAACTTGCATTTAGCATTTGTACATGTGCGAACAAACAGATGCACTCGCAACATTAGTGATACCTTTCTGCTCTAAACATTTTATTAAACAGATTGCACATCTCAAGACTGAATAGCGGCATCAAATTCTGTTAATTTCAGCGAATGATGTGCATTGTAAATTTGTAAGTCATTAATATTGCTTTGCAGGAAATAACTTGACATATTCTGTTTAAGTGCTGCCTAGTATGATTCTGTTAATAAACGATTGTTCATGACGTTGCCTTGATTTCTTATTGTTAAAGGGGCTTATGCATTCACAATGCCGCGTGTGTTTTCCAGAAGGAATGTTGAAGAGATGTTAATATTATCTGAATTGGTTGGCAAAAATGTTTTTTGCCAATTCAGTATTGGGTGGTACAGCATGGAAATGGGCTCTTCTGCCCAACTTGTCCATGCCAACCAAGTTTTATAACTGAGCGAGTCCCATTTGCCTGCATTTAGCCCATGTCCATCTAAACCTCTCCTATCCATGTGCTATCCAAGTATCTTTGAAACATTGACATTGTACATACATCAGCAGCTTTATCTGGCATCTTGCTTCATATATACACTACTCTCTGCGTAAACAAATTGCCCCCCTGTTTTCTTTTACAACTTTTCTTAAAACCTTTCATGCCTCAGGCCTGAAGAAAGGTTTCTACCGGAAACGTTTTTTCTTCGCTCCATAGATGCTGCTTCGCCCGCTGAGTTTCTCCAGCATTTTGTCATGCCTCAGGACATTCCTTCTTTCCCCTTTAATCTAGCAATTGCCTTTTTGAAGTTGCTACATAAGGAAACGTTTTTTTAGCAGACTATTCATACAAAACAAAACCCCACTATACCCAATATTTTATTAAATGTGCGGTTAGTCAATGTTCCATTGCTACTAGTCGAGGGATAAAATGTCTGTCTGGGGAATGTCGCTCCTCTTTAGATAATATCTTTGGATGTACTCGCTGGAGTTTAGAAGGATGAGGGGTTACTTCATTGAAACTTACTGAATAGTGAAAGGGCTGGAAAGAATGGATGTGGAGACGATGTTTCCACTCGTGGGAGATTCAAGAAGCAGAGGCTAGAGCCTCAGAATAAAAGGATGTACCTTTAGAAAGGAGACGAGGAGGAATTTCTTTAGTCAGAGGGTGGTGAATCTATGGCATTCATTGCCACAGACGGCTGTGGAGGCAGTGCTTCCACACCTCAACTTTTTTTTTCCTGAAAAAGAATCCCAAATTTCCTGGAATTTGATGGTATTTCCTGAAACTTTCAAAAATGCTTCCTGCGTGCTATTGTTTTTCTTTCGCGGGCACACGTTATCAACACAAAGAA
The DNA here is from genome assembly GCA_035221665.1 of Okamejei kenojei. Classification (NCBI taxonomy): domain Eukaryota; kingdom Metazoa; phylum Chordata; class Chondrichthyes; order Rajiformes; family Rajidae; genus Okamejei; species Okamejei kenojei. Next base: position 49,776,361 of record CM069131.1, on the reverse strand, counting down.
GAGCAAGGCAAAACAGATCTATGCAAATATGCTATAACTGCCTGCTTCTGTTACTCATGTACAGTGTTAAGCAAGGCATTATGCAGTGTGCAAGTATATGATGTGGTGTAGCCTGCATGGTATGCATATTTTGTGTTCAGCGCAGTGTGTGCCTGGAGTACAGTGTCACAAAGAACTCAATACAAAAAGGGGCATTGACTATGGTCACCAGTCTCTTTACTGGTCTTTGGTTCAGACACTTTATGCAACATGCAGCTACTGTACAGTACATGTACAGGGAAATTAACTTTGGATTGTCTGAAAGATGAACTGAAATTATAATACATTTCATAACTTAACAATTTACCTGCAGAACTTAGCCATTAATTTCCTGCTGTTCAGCTGCCTCTGCATTATCTGCATTAGCCTGCATGGAGTTTGAGCATGTCCTTGCAAGGATCCAACTGTGCAGCTTGCTGTTGTCCTTTCTTCTGTAATGTTAGTTTTGTTAACAGCAGTGCAAGCAAGCTCTCTTGTTTTAGATTTGTCCTGTGGTCATCCTTTATCAGTTTGAGTTGGCTGAAAACCCTTTCAACAGCAGCACTTGAGAAAGGAAATGACAGCAGCACACTGATAATTTTGCTCAAATTTGGGTGCACTTGGTTTCCAGAGGCATCTTTCTGTGTGAATACTCCTCTCCAATACTCCTGTACTGACAAACTGCCATTCAAAGTAGGGTGCATGGAGTGTGTCCTCCATTCAGTGACAACATCTTGAACTGATGCAACTTCCTTCAGGTATGGCAGTTTTTGATACAATGGTGCCAAGGATAGTATAGTCAGATTGTATGCTACTGCTGGGTCTAGACATCTCGGGAAATCCAGTTCCTGAAGATTGTTTCACACATTCCATGGGAAACTGCTTGCAGTGTTTCTGAAACAACGTAATGTCATGGTGGTCTGCCCCAACTTTGTCACTAATACATTGAACTGTGCTTGAGGCCTTTACCCCAGTGTACACTTTACATAGTGGTGCGTGATGTTCTTCATCATTCACATTGAGTTTTCAGGGGTCACACATTCTGACATGTGACAGCTCCATAAAATCTGATGAAAGACCCACCAACAACTGTGAAACTTACGAAAAGATTGCCTAGCAAGCATTACTTTTATGATTGGTATTAACACTGTCGCAGGCTACAAGAAAGTTGTGATGAGAGAGAGAAAAAACAATGCTATTTTGGCTAAGATTGTTTTGGGAACCACACCCTTTCCATTAATAAACCATTTGAAATCGAACATTAGCAGACACAAATGTAGACCTAACGAAACAAATTGTAAATGTTGGCTACACAACTGCACCTCATTTTTATTCGCCTGCTTCCAGCAATCAAACTCAGACATTGAACACAGTTGGCCTCTAATTAGCCTCAAACTAAACTACTGGGTTGTGACGGCTCCCTCCCTCTCCCCCCTCCCCTTCTCTCCCCTCCCTCCCTCACAGCGTTGGAGGACCCGAGGCGGGGGGAGACGGGGGCCCCGGCCAGAGCGGCTCCTGATGTTGGGTCACGGCTGCTGCCAGGACTGGGTTCAGAGTTAGTCGTTCCCACTCCCGCTCCCGCCCGGTGAGGGGAGAACGGTCTCCCCGGACCGCCGGCAGCGGACCCGCTCCCTGGACACCAGGCTGACTTGCGGCGAGGCTCAGACGCCATGGATGGAGGCGATGGACCGGGAGGGAAGAGACCGTAGCGGGCACTCCTTTTTTTCTCCAAATCATTCTGCGGGCCGGATTGGACCCCTTCGCGGGTAGTTTGACACCCCTGATATAAAACAAGCATGGACCCGTTGGGTCCAACTCCCCCTCCCCAATGCAATATTCCATGGCCCCACTCACCTAGACACAAGGCGATGTCGTGGAAATGGTGATCTGATCCTGCCCGGGCCCACTGCGCACGCGCAAGGGAGACGCGTCATTTTGCGTCCCTACCGCGTCACTGGCTTCATTTTCAATTGTGACGTGGCTGATGGGCCTCCTCCAACTGCACAGGCGGGATGGTCATCAATATACTTTCCCCCCCCCCCAAATCATCCTACGGGCCGGATGAGGAAATTTCCCGAAATTATTTAATTTCCCTACAATTGCCCGAAGACAACCCAAACTTCCCGAATTCCGGGTAATTTCCTTCAGAGAGTGTGGAGACCAAGTTAGTGGGTATTTTTAAGGCAGGGATTGACAGATTCTTGATTAGTATGGGTGTTGGGGGTTATGGGGAGAAGGCAGGCGAATGGGGTTGAGAGGGAAAGATACACCAGCCATGCTTGAATGGCGGAGTAGACTTGATGGACCAAATGGCCTAATTCTGCTCTGATAACTTATGAACGTATGAACACCAGGGATTTTTTACATCAAGCAGTCAAAGGGGTCCTTCATTTCACCTCTCATCGGAGTTACAGCATCACCAGCTCTTCTTAGTTGGTGGAAGTTCCATTTAAATTCAACTCAGATGAGGCAGGTGATAGTTAGTGAATTCATGGCTCCCTATTATGTGCTGTACTACAGTAAATTATATTTAATTGCAAAGAAACCACATGGCATAGTTTAAGGAACAATATTTCAAGTAGATTCCTTAATTACCCATAAATAATGGAGCATAATGGAGAGAGCATAAAAGCAAATGGGAAAATCTATGAAACATCGCCAGGCTTATTGAATGTTACAAACTAACCTGCAAACAGCTTCCCAAAACTGTTAATCATTTCTCATAAATCCCAGCAATAAATTCTGGCAGAGATTTAAAATGCACCTTGTACACAAACCTCCCCCATTTTAAACATGTGTGAGGTTTCTTAAAAATAATTTTGATCTTATTCCCTCCCACTAAGGAAATTAGGCTTGCATTCCCAACTCTGTCTGAGAATTGGGCTGATTCAGCTTAATGAATTTGAGTAGCCGGTGATTTTGGCATTTCAGTAGTTTGTTGAAATATCACAGTCCATTGCTGGGTAGCGGCATTGAATTGGCCATTATATCACTCATTTAGCAACTATACTCCCTTTCACACATGTTGTAGGGTTATTTCTTCGTAATGTACTCTTATACGTTAAATGGCATTTATTAGTAAACAGTGACACATTGACAGATGGACACAATTTTGGCAGATGGAAGATAATACATGAAAATAGCATCACTTTTTGGAGCACAAAATAGAAAGGCGGTAATTGTTTCAATGGTGATCGTTTTCCAAAAAAGAATTTCATTGTACCTTGGTACATGTGACAATAATGTACCCATTGAGCCATTGAATGAAATGTGTCAGTGTTTAGAAGGACCTTGATATCCTTGTCTATGAAATACGGGAAGTTAAATGTAGGTGCAGCAGTTAATTAGGAAGGCAAACAGCACATTGCCCTTTATTATGAGAGCATTTGAGTACAACAATAAAGGTGTCCTTCCAAAATTAGATAGGGCCCTGGGGGAAATGTAGCAGGAATTACACCATTAAGCTGGAAATAGAGCAGAAGAAATTTGCCAGGGTTTGTGGGTCTATGCTGTCGGGAGTTTTGGCTGGCTAGACCATTCTTTTGAGTGTAGGTGGCTGAGGGGTGATCATAGGTGTATAACATTATGAGGGGAATAGATAGGATAAATGCATATGTTAGGGGAATTGAGAGCCGGGGGCAGGGGGTATAGGTGTAAAGTGAGAGGGGGACGATTTAATCGGAATCTGAGAGGCAACTTTCATACACAGAGGAAGGTAGGTATGTGGAATGAGCTGTCAGAGGAAGTAGTTGAACCAGGTACAATAACAGCATTTAAAAGACTTTTGGAAAGGTACATGGATAGGAAACATTGAGAAACATTGGGCCAAATGGAAGCATATGGGATTATCTCCAATGGGACATCTTGGTCAGCATAGATGAGTTAGGCCAATGGGCCCATTTCTGTCCTGTATGAACCTATGACTCTATGACTCTATGAATGCCATGTACAGGTCTTGCCTTTCTATCATACAAGGGATAAACTTGCAACAGAGAGTGAATAAGGAATCAGATTATTTCCTGCAGTGGGAAGATTTTCCAATGAGATTAAGCAGACTTAATCCTCGAGAGTTCAGAAAAATGAAAGGGGATCACGCTGAAAGATGCATATTTTTTGCAGCTGCCCAGAGAAGATGTAGGGATAGTGTTCCCCCTGGCTGAGAGGTGTCAAGTTGAGAGTCACAATCTTAAATAAGGGACTGACCATGCTGGACAAAGATGAGCGGAAATGTCTTCACCAAGTGGGCAGTGAACCAATGGAGTTGTCAATCAAAGCAGTTTCCAACCTGGTTTGACAGAGAATGGGGATATCGATTAACGATAGAAAAGTGCTGCTGAGGTTAATGATCAGCCATGATCATCACAGTGAGGAGGTGCCTGGAGATTTACTGTGATGGATGTTTGTGTTAAATTGTGTTAATGTGTGTTTTGTTGTTTTTTACTGTCATGACTGCATGGTACGAAATTTCGTTCAAACTTGTTTGAACGACAATAAAGGAAATTCAATCTTATTGAATGAATTTTGAAGGTATGTCCTTTTATCCTGAGGCTGTGCCCTCTGGTCATAGACTCTCCCATTACTGGAAACATCCTTTACACATTCACTCTATTTAGGCCTTTCATTATCCAGTAGGTTGCAATGAGATGCCCCCCTCATCCTTCTAGCCTCCAGTGAGTACAGGGCCAGAGCCTTCAAACACTCTACATACATTAACCGAATCATTGCTGGGATCATTCTTGTAAACCTCCTCTGTTAATCTCTCCAAAGCCAGCGCATCCTTCCTCAGATATGGGGCACAGAACTGCTCATAATATTCCAAACATGGCCTCACCGGTGACCCGAAACGTCGCCCATTCCTTTTCTCCAGAGATGCTGCCTCACATGCTGAGTTACTCCAGCATTTGTGTCGACCTTCGATCTGCAGTTCTTTCTTACACACTCAGCATTACATTGTTGTTTTTATATTCTAATGCCCTCGAAATGATTGTTAACATTGCATTTGCTGACTCAAGCAGCAAATTAACCTTTTCTGAATCCTGCACCAGCATTCCCAAGTCCCTTGACGCCTCCGATTTTTAAAACCTCTCCTCATTTAGAACGTAGTCTACGCCTTTATTCCTTCTACCAAAGTGCATGACTGTACAGTTTGCTACACTGTATTCCAGATGCCACTACATTGCAAACTCTCCCAACCTGTCCAAGTCCTTCTGCAGCCTCCCTGCTTCCTCAACACTATCTGCCCCTCCACCAATCTTTGTATCATCTGCAAACCTGGCCACAAAGTTAATTCTGATAATTAACACTCAATGTGAAAAGTAGCGGACTCAACACTGCCTGCCCCCTGTCGAATACCACTTGTCACTGGCAGCTGACCAGAAAAGACCCCCAGTATCCCCACTCTTTGCCATCTGCCAGTCAGCCATTATAGAAGAATACTGAAAGAATGCATAACAATATAAAGGTAAAATAAATGGTTTAAAGATTCCCTTTTCCAGCAGGCGTGTGTGTTAAAATACAAAATCTGATTGACAGACTTATTACATATGATAGGGCAAAGAGTGATTGAAGTGTGCCTTGCTAGTCAGTCTCAACATGAGCCTTGTACATCACGGTGCAACAACGGATTTCACATGTTGTCGGCTATTTTGCCCTACAAGATGAATAAATTCATACCAGCAGTGGTTTGGCATTAGAGCTGCAAATTTGTAAGTGACAGCGTGACAGGGGCTTAAGGTATTTAAGCCTCATGACTAATATGTGAGCCTTGAGAAATAATGCTGTCTTGAAATGTTCCAACACATTACAAAATAGAACAGATCTTAGCTGCAGCATTGTGGCCATTCAATTACCTGCAGCCCTTTATCCACACAATTTTAAAATCCATCTTAAAGTTCATGTGTCTGGTTTCAAATTCTTCTCTGTCCACACCGCTCTCTATGTTTTTGAGATCCTCCAATCCTACATGGTGTTATTGATGAGGCCTATCCCTGCTTCTAATTCTTATGTTTGTATATATAATATACCAAGGTCCCAGGATTCCTCCAATTCCGACCCTTGGTTTTAGTTTTAGAGATACAGTGTGGAAATAGGCCCTTCGGCTCAGCGAGTGACCAATGATCCCCATACGCGAGTTCTATCCTACACACTAGGGGCAATGTACAGAAGTCAATTAACCTACAAACCTGTATGTCTTTGAAGTGTGGGAGGAAACCGGAGCATCCGGCAAAACCCCACACGGTCACAGGGAGAATGGATAAACTACATACAGACAGCACCTGTATTTAGGATCGAACCTGGGTCTCTGACATGTGAGGCAGCAACTCTACCACTGAGTCACTGTGCCGCCCCTGAATTAACAACTTTCAGACACTCAGCTACCAAATCCCTAAACATTGAATCCTGTTCTTAAACCTCTAGTCCTCTCTACTTTTACTTCGTACTTCAACAATCTACTTAAAACCTTTGACTAAGCTTGTAGTCATCTGTCCTTTACTTTCTCGTGTGCCTCAGCATTAATTTTGTTCTTTAATGCTGTAATATACATCAAAGGCACTGCATAAATTTAAGTTTGATGTTCGTATGCATTTCTGTTTTACCTCCATGGTTAATTGCTATAACCTTCAAATAATTTAAAAACATTCTGGCTGTTCCCCAAGATGAGATGACAACGTGATTACATCACCAATTATATCAGCCCACCACCTCTACCTTCTGGTTTTACTGGCTGGACTCCAATGCCCTTTTAAATAGCTTTCAAACGCAAAGAGATTGAGAGCCACTTCATTTGTGGGAAAGACAAAATCCTCCTGAATTTTTTTCAAGGTTTAGTTTCTCAGTCCACAGAATTTTGGTTTTCCTCAAATAAAAATGTTCAGTCTGAATCCATTCGCCGGAGATGTGTAAGATCCTCAACCTTTGCATCTCATATTAGGTCTTCTGTGTGAAAGAGTCATGCATGCAAAGACCAAGCTCACAATGCACTCATAATGATTCACCACTTTGGAGGCTTGCTCACCAGTCAACAGCAACACTAGTCCCCTATCCCACTCCCATCTGCATAAATGTTCAGTTTAGTTTATTGTCACGTGTACCAACGTATAGTGAAAAGCAGTGAATAGCATAGGTCCAAAGAGAGGCAAATGTACAGGGAAAACACCCAGATAATTGTGGAAATATTCCTCACAATGGCTTTCAATCAAATACTAACCCAGTGTTATCTGTAAGGATACTTACCGGAACATGAAATGTTCTTTAGTCCAGATGTGTAAGTCCGTAGAAACAAGGAACTGCAGATGCTGGTTTACCAAGGAAAGACACAAAATGCTGGAGTAACTTAGCTGGTCAGGCAGCATCGCTGGATTGGTGATGTTTTGGGTCGGGATGCTTCCTCCGAACCGAAACATAATCTATCTGTGATCTCCAGGGATGCTGCCTGAGCCGCTGAGTTACTCCAGAACTTTGCGTCTTTTCCTGGTGTAACTCCCCTTGAAGATAAACAGGATATCATCCCCTAGCAACCGAGTGTACTTGGCTGCAACACTGTGGTGTCTTGGAAAGGAGAGAACCCTCTCTAAAGGTTAGGATTTATGACCCTCAGGTATGTTGGAAGGGGAATACGCTCAGGAGAGATGCTCAGCATAACATCTTACAGTGAGGGAATGTTGAGAGGAAGCCTGCAACCATTGTGGCTTAAGTACCATCTCACTCGGAAGGGTTAACTTTACTGTCCATCTGATGAATCGAGTTTCTTTAGATGTTCCATAACCCTGCATGCCAACTCTACCCCTACACTTGGACCAGTGATCACATTTGGCCATCACAGTGGTAGATGCACCACCTCATAGTTCACTCAACCTGGGTAAAGTGCTGATCTCAGGTACTGTCTGCGTGGAGATTGCATGTTCTCCCTTTATTGTGTGGTTCCTTCGGATGCCCCAGTTTACTTCACATTCGAATTTCATGTTAAATGGTAGGTTAATTGACCATGTCGATTGAGCCTAGGTAAGTAGTTAAAACTGTGTTGAGTTTACTTTAGACTTAAGTATTTGAAGATACAGATTGGCAACAGGCTCTTTGGGCCACCTAGTCCATGCCGACCAGTGATCAACCTGCATACGAACATGAATACTCTTTTTCTTCTATCGTGTGGCGTGCGCAGCCTAAAGTTGTTGGACAACGTGTTCTATTTGATCTTCCGTTTGTGCACGTCGAGTTGATTGCATTAGTCGAAACAGGGCGGACCAAGTGAAGGTTGCAATCTTCCACCCCGTACATGAACACAATCCTGCACAAAAGGGACAATTTACAATTTATTTACAGAAGCCAATTAACCCGCAGAGCTGTATGTCTTTGGAGTGTAGGAGGAAACCCACAGAGTCATAGGAAGAACGTTAAAACTCCATACAGACAGCACCCGTACTTGGGATCGAACCTGGGTCTCTGGCACAGTGAGGCAGCAACTCTACCACTGTGCCACTGTGCCACCCAAATGGATGGATGTCATTTGAATGGACTATTGAGAAAATAACATGAGATTTGTCTAATGATCCCCTTTAATGGTGAGAGCAGATCCGGTGCACTGTTTTTTTTTTGCATTATATGACTCTCTGTTAACAGATTTTGTAATAAAAATGTTATGAATACTTATTTCATTACTAAAGAGTATTTCAAAAATACGATTCTCCTAATTACAACGGCTAAATTATGTTGTGCATGGGGAACTTCTTTATAATGATGACTTTGAACATTTAAAATTCTTCTCAGTTCTTGTTGGTCCTATGATAAATTTGTTTAATCTAATTTGCTTCAAATGATTTTCAGTTTAACAGCCACCATCTTCTAAATAATGGAACAGGAAGGGCTGCTGTTGAAGAAATTAGTTTCAAATTGATAAAAATGAGTGAGAATCTCAATGCAATGGAATGTGCTAAAAGCAATAGATTTTCCTCATCTTAATTACATTCATTTTGGTGATACAGGCTCCACTAGCTAGGTTATTTTTATTGTCCAAGCCTTGAGAAGGCGAAGTAAGGAAATATCAAATACTAGAGAGCATAGCTTTAATGTGAGAGGGGCAAAGTTTAAAGGACAAGTGCAGGGCAATCTTTCTGCACAGAGGATGGTAAGTGCCCTGATACTCTGATGGGTGTGGTGGTGGAAGTAGATAAAATATTGCCATTCAAGACGCATTTGGGTAAGGCCATGGATATGCAGGAAATGGATAGACATATGGATATGCAGGGAATGGAGTGATATGGATTATGTGCAGTTGGTCTTGGCATCATGTTCGGGACTGACATTGTGGACCAAAGGGCCTGTTTCAGTGTTGTAGAGTTCGATATTCTATGTTCTAAACCTGCTTCTTGAACTGCTGCACGTCTTGCAGTGAAGATGTGGCCAGATTCCTACAAGGCAGATATCACTAAGATTTTGGCCTAGCACCAATAAATAATTATGCAAAATGCAGCTAATTTATATAATTACCAACAGCTCTGCCGAACTGGGTGGTGCCAAATGGGAGCCAAAAGATTAGAAAATTACAGCCAGGTGAATTTTGATGGGGTGGAATAATTATACAGCAAAGGTAGACACAAAGTGTTGGAATAACTCAGTGGGTCAGGCAGCATATCTGGAGAAAAAGAATGGGTGATGGTTTGGGTCAGGACCTTTCTTAAGACTCAGTATTTGACCCTTCCTCACTCGGAGTTACTCTATCTTTGGTATAAACCAGCATCTGCAGTTTATTTCTATACACCAATTAAAGAGTCAAGTGATATAATTTATTTCTATCTCAGGGAAGGTACAAACACCATTCATAGCAATTGCTAATCTTGTCCAAGCCTGGAGAGTCTGGATTTTGAAAAATCAATCTTGACTGGGCATTGCTGGCAATGCCAGCATTCATTGCCCATCCCTCATGGGCCTTGGGAAGGTGGTGCTGAGTCATCTTGCACTGCTGCCTTTGTTCTGGTGACACCAGAACTGCTCATAGAGTGATACAGTGTGGAAACAGGCCCTTCGGCCCAACTTGCCCACACCGGCCAACAATGTCCCAGCTACACTAGTCCCACTTGCCTGCGCTTGGTCCATATTCCTCCAAACCTGTCTTATCCATGTACCTGTCCAACTGTTTTTTAAACAGTAGGATAGTCCCAGCCTCAACTACCTTCTCTGGCAGCTTGTTCCATACACCCACTATCCTTTGCGTGAAAAGGTTACCCCTCGGATTCCTATTAAATCTTTTCCCATTCACCTTGAACCTATGCCCTCTGGTCCTCGATTCCCCTACTCTGGGCAAGAGACTCTGTTGCTGTTGGGTATAGTTCTAGGACTTAGTGCCTGCAACAATAAGTCAGGATGGACTTGGACGGGAATCTTTAGGTAATGGTGTTCCCTCACACCTGCTTTCCTTGTCCTTAAGAAGTGCCAAGCAAAGATGAAAGAAAATGAAACCTAAGAATCTTCGAAGAAAATGATGAAACAGTTGATTATTGGACTCTTTACTTGCTGGCTGTAAGAGTAAATGCTAACAAATGTAACTACTTTCTGGGAAGATGACAGCAAGGAAGGGATGGCTAAGAGGTGCAGTGGTAGAGTTGCTGCCTTGCAGCGCCAGAGACCCGGGCTCTTACCTGACTATGGGTGCTGTCTGTATGGTGTTTGTGCGTTCTCTCCATGGCTGCGTGTGTTTTCTCCGGGTGCTCCGGTTTCCTCCCACACTCCAAAGATGTACAGATTTGTAGGTTAATTTGGCTTCAGTAAAATAAAATTGTGAATTGTCGCTAGTGTGTAGGGTAGTGCAGTGTATGGGGATCGCTGTTCGGCGTGGACTCAGTAGGCTGAAGGGTCTGTTTCCACGTGAATCTCTAAACTAAAACTAAACTAAACATTACCCATTGGCAGATAGTTGTGAAGGTAATTACAGCAACAGGTAGATCTTGGCCATTACTGTAGTATGCTGATATGTCAATAAAATGGTGGTGTTTGCACCTTTTAAGGGCCTGTCCACTTTCACGACCTAATTCACGACCTCTGCCGAGTTTGCCCTTGACTCATACTCGCAGCATGGTCATCACGAGATCGTAGGAGGTCGTAGGTAGGTCGTAGGTAAATCGTGATGCTAGCCGTAGGTGCTTGTGGCATCAAGTAGGTCGGGGCGTTTTTCTAGCCTGATGGAAAATGTCCACGAGTAAAAAAGGTCGTGAATTAGGTCGTGAAAGTGGGACAGGGCACTATTTAATACAGGTCTTAAAAGCAGCTGGTGCACTAACCCAATAACAACATAGAGCTCTTTCAATCCGTTCCAGGACAGAGTTGCACGAGGTTCTACAAGCAATTACAACTGACCTATTCATTTGATTAAATAATGTAAATGTTGAAAACCACGTTGGCAAACCTAATCTGTGCCATCAAAGTTTGAAGCATCCGTTCTAACTGGTGTAAGAGAATTTTTGAATCGGAACTTTGCAACAGATTCTAGTTGTAGAGGAACTTGGGTCTGCTCCCCTTAGTTAAAGTTTTCATTTAATCTGGAAGGAAGTTGCTTTTGATATATCTTATTCCATTGCTGTGAAAATATTGCACAAAGTTAATCTTCTCATGGATAGAATATGAATATTTCTTTAAAAAGCCTTGACAATTTATAGCCATGTACACAAATTTACTTTGTCAGCTAATATAATTTGAACCCAGTTATCAATCTAAAACAATGGAATATACTCATGATAAAATGGGAGATAAATTTAAATTGCCAACAATTGCTACCATGACGCACAAGTAAATCACAGTAAAATATAATAATTTAATTGATTTGATGACAAAGGATGAAAATTATGCTGAATTTAAAAAAATCGAAAATGCTGAAAGAGTTCGTTAACTTTATTGACTAGGTAGAACTAATGGTGTAATTTTTGCGATTGGCTTGTTAATGTGCAATGTAGAATTTTACTTCGGAGTCACGTGAGTGACTTCGTGAAGACCCCGCCAGCAGGCATGCGCGGCATATCGTCGCGCGCATCTGCAGCGGCAGCTGGGGGGGGGAGTGCGCTCTCCCCACCGGCTCCTTCACAAGACCGGCAGGTAAGTATTACCTTCCTTTACAGCATGGACAAGGGCCGCAGGACGACGCTGTCGAGGAGCTGAGCTGTGCTGCGGCCAGCCGACGGCCCTTGTCCCCGGAGCTGCACGGAACGCCGGCAGCTTTAACGCTCACAGCATGGACAAGGGCCGCAGGACGACGCTGCCGAGGAGCTGAGCTGAGCTGCGGCCAGCCGACGGCCTTTGTCCCCGGAGCTGCAAGTAACGCCCGCAGCTTAACGCAACGGTGGGGGCAGGAATGCGGAAGTCGGGCGCTCCCGCTAATACAGGGGCCGACTCACCCGAATGACCCGTTGCAAGCAACGGGTCCAGACTCCGAGCCCCCCGTCCCCCAAGAGAATAAGGGGGGATACAGGTACGTGGCAAGGGGTCTTGTTTTCTTTACAGGCAACCTCTCCCCGAGCTCCAGTAGACCCGAGGGGGCTGGGCCGGGGGACAGCCGCACGACAGGGGAGCCCTGCAAAGTGCTTTACGTACCACAGCCGGGGATATCTGCCATCGTGCAGCCCGGGCATAACACTGCTGCGTCGTGTAGGCCTGCTGGAGCAGATACCGCCGACAACACACCCCGTCAGGCTGCGGTCAAGGGCGGAGGTGGCAGCAGGAAGCGGTCGGTCAGCTCAGCGCTGCGAGCGGCCGACCATGCGCCTCCACGCCAAGTAATGGTGTAAGTGTGGAGGTAAGCCTGCACGGACTCCGGGGAGCCAGGTTCCGGGGGCCGGCGCCGAGTCAACTCACCTGCCTTCTTATCAGCCAGGTGGGCCGCCACAGTCTGGGAGAAGACAGACTAGCGGAGAGTCCGTGCGGGAGTCGTATGACCCTACTTGGGCTGTAGGTCACGACGACCTGCCATTGGACCATGGACCCTAAGGGGGTGAGGTCCGATGGTGGAAGCCCCAGTGAATTCGCAGGGCCTGGGGAAGTCGGCTTGTCCGCTGCATATCGCAGGGACGGTCGCATTGAGCGGTTGGAGCTCTTAAATGGTGCAACATCTCCAGCGGGACCGAGAACGAGAAGAACGGGACTCGGGGGGGCATCCACTAGCCGTGCAAGGACTCCGCTCAGCTCCTCATCGTCTCCAGCCAGAAGCATTAATGATTGCCCAGCTGCTGAGTTTGACGACGACCAGGGACAGCCAGTGACCGCTGAACCAGAGCATGAGGAGGATGCTGGATGTGGTGAGTGAAGTTTGCCGTTTCTACCCAAACAGGTGAACCCTGCACCACGAATTGGCGGGCACCATTGATTGCCTACGTATGCACCAACTCTGGAGTCAGATTCTCAATAATACCTTGGAGAAAGGTTCTCCACGGGCATAACGGCGTTTGCAAAACCCTGATCGGGGATAATGAGTCCAGTAAATAGCATGATGCACTGGCACTCCTATGCAACGCCCAGTATGAGATAAATTGCCTGCGTAAGAGCTCCATATAGCCCACACTAAACCCCAAATTCGCGGGGTTGTGCCGACCATTACCGCTCCACCGCCGCATCAGTTGCTTGGAGACCTGTACAAACAGGTGAAGGGACTGGACAAAGGAGGCCAAAACAGTGGGCCTCATGAAACTCCATCGGCCAGAGTTCACCCATATCACCGGCAACAGCCTAATACAACCTGTGAACCAAGGCTGCCGGATAGGGCACAAAGATTCTACCTACCTCCATCTCAATAAATACAACGACCATTTAGGGCAAGGCCAACAGCGGCCTGCATGGGAAATGCGGCCGCCGGGCCGTCAACCTCCATAACGTCCACCCGAAGCACCGTATGTATGGAACCGCCGTTCACTATGGAGGTAAGGGGGTCTGGCTCCTCTCACGCCGTAGTATCCCTCCTGTACGAATAGGTGGGCGATTGCGGGCGGCCTTGGACATATGGGGAAAACTGTAACCACAGATGAGTTTATTTTACAAAGTGTTCAAGGGTATATAATTCGTGGGAGGTAGAGATTCCCATACCCAGCATTCGCCTCGTAGGAATTTACTCTATCCCAAAAAGAGGTGGAGGCAGGGCATGCTGAAATTATATGGCGAGCAGGGAAAAGTGGTAATTGGCATAACCAAGCATGGACATATTGAGTTGAGCCTAATATGTTCACCAGCAGTAAAAAGAAGAGGAATGTCGGGTTATAATCGATTTAGCTGAGTTGAACACTTTTGTACAATATACCCATGTCAAAATGGATGCTTTTGGAACAGCTAGGTGGATGCTTTACTCAGGGTACTTTATGGCATGTATCAATTTGAAAGAAGCATGCTATACGGTGCCCATCGCTGAGGCTCACAGGGAATTCTGAAGTTGTCTGGAAGGGTGCATTGCCTAATGGAACCATCACAGCTTAGGCTGTTTACCAAGTTGGTATTTACCTGTATTGGCTCTTCTCCGACAACAAGATTATAGTGATGGCATGTTGGATGAAATCCTTATAATGGGGCAGACCCTCCAATTGGCAATTCAAGGAGTGGCTGCAACCAAGGCTCTGCTTGAGAAGCTGGGATTGTAATCCATCCAGACAAATCAAAAACTGCACCCGCTACGGGTTATGGATTTGGTGTTCACCTTAGACACTAATTTAATGAAGTTTATCATCCCCACTAATAAAGCTACTGCTATATCAGAAGAGTGCCACAATCTTGCTTGCGCCAGGGTATCGACCATGTGGCAAACAGCGAAAGTTATTGGTATTGGTAACTCTAAATTGGTAACTACATTCCCAGCTGCACGATTCGGACCGCTACACTACCGAAATTCACAAAGGTCACAAATCACAGCATTAAAAAACAAATGCTGGCTGCTTTGATCGGCCACTTCGGGTACCACCGGAAGCTAGAAACGAGCTATAATGTTGGGTAGATAATATTAAAGAATGTCATTGACCTATTATATGGAGCAACCCTGATGTTGTGCTACTAACTGACGCAAGTGCACCAGGCTGGGGAGCAACTGGTACGATGTCCAGTTGTGGTGGCAGATGGAACTCTCATGAGTCTACATTCCTGGAGTCACATGAGATAAACTATATAGAAATGCTGGGGGTATTTCATGGACTGCGGGCTTCTGTACTAATTCATGGGATTACATGTCCGCTTTCGAATAGATAATGCTACAATAATGGCTTACATCAATCATATGGGTAGTATCAGGTCGCTAGTTTGCAATGAATTGGCTAATACAATTTGGCACTGGTGCATTGAAAGAAATATTTGGATTACTGCGACCTATTTGCCTGGGAAGCTTAAGTCAGTGGCGGACACCAGGTCACGTGTCTTCAATGACAACATTGAGTGGATGTTGAACCCCCAAAAATTTTGGAGATATTATAGCTCAAATTGGGGACACCAGATATTGACCTATTTGCGTCCAGGCTGAACCATCGAATACCAACGTATGTGTTGTGGGAACCAGACCCTGGGGTTCTCCACCTGCCTACTGATGACGCCCAGCTCCGCTGCCTGCCTGGTAACTCTGTTTATCTCCCCCTCCCCGATTCCACCGCCCATCACCAGCGCAACGCGACTGCCGAACCTTGCCGTCCCCCGGGACCACCTAACGCCATCGCCGCACCGGGCCCATCCAGCATCGCCAGTGCACTGGGCCCACCGAAGACCACAGCCGCACACGCCTCACCTTGCATCGCCGCCGGACCGGGCCTACAGAGCATCGCCGCCGGACCGGGGCTCCCCGAACATGGCTGCCGCACCGCACCCCACTTATCCCGCCGCCTCACCGGTCGGACCGACCACCCGCCCACCGGGACCTACAACGCATCGCCCGCCGACCCCGACTCCACTGCCCGCAGACTCCTACCTTCGGGTCTGCCGACCCACGACTCTCCACCGCCCTCCAGCAGCCTGCGGCTGTCGCCTCACCTGCAGTGGGCCTGAAGCCTCCACGTTGCTAACTCCTCCCACCACTCTTTAACGGCACTGGGTCGTAGTGCCCGTCTCGCCAGCCCCAGTAACCTTAGTGGCTATTCCACTAGGTCTTCCCCATCCTCCCCCTACCATGTAACCCCTGCTCTTCCCCACCCACACCACAACCCCCATACCCCCCCACCCCCTGACCACCCTCCACCCCCCCCACCACACAACGCTTCGTCCTCAGTCCACTCACCTGCCTTCCTCCGGCCACAACCCCCATCCTTGCCGCGTGTTCACCATTCCCCCCGGACCTCCCCCTCTCCGACATCGAACGGTCTGTCCTCAGCAGAGGTCTCACCTTTGTCCCCCTCCGTCCCCACCTCAATGAGTTCCGCGCCCACCACGACTTGGAGCTCTTCTACCGTCGCCTCCGCCTCACAGCGTTCTTCCACGGGAAGAAGCCCTCGCCCCCCACTGACGATCCCTTTTCCTGTCTCCCACGCACTGCCTCCACTTGGACCCCCCCTCGTAGCCTTCCGGCTGTAGAACTATTTATCCAGAACTGCCGTCGGGACATCAACCGCCTCGACTTCTCCACCCCCCTGTCTCACTCCAATCTCTCCAGCCCTGAACGTACTGCCATCGACTCACTCTGTAACAGCCCAGACTGGGTTATCAAACCCGCCGACAAGGGAGGTGCCGTGGTAGTCTGGCGCGTCGATCTCTACAAAGCGGAGGCCGCGCGCCAACTCTCGGACACCTCCTCCTACTTACCCCTGGACCATGACCCCACTGACGAACACCAGGCTCATGTCGTTAGTGCCATGAGCATCACCACCTTAAGGGTGAGCTGTTTCAAATGGTAGCTCATCTATTGGTGCCCACCGCTCCCACCCTCTATCATCAGGTCAAACAGGTAGTTCTACGGTTTTCATCTTACTATTTTCAGTCATGGTTGGTTCTGTGATTCCACACCGCTGCTTTGAAGGATGCTGCGCAGGCGTGCTGGCGGGGTCTTCACGAAATCCCTCACCGCGACTCCTCGTAAAATACAGATCAACCTTCAAACTTGGTTAGTTCTCGTTTAATCTTACTATTTTGGTTAGCAATGTAGCACATTTCTGAGAGCTGTGGCCTCACAACTCCAGTGACCCGGGTTCAATCCGACCCTGGTGCCGTGGAGTTTGCACGTTACCCCTATGACCATATGGGTTTCCTCCCACATCCCAAAGACATGCCAATTTGGGAAGTTAATTGGCCATGTAAAAATTATCCATGTGGTAGAATTCAGGGAGGTGGGGAAGACAGGGGAGGAGTTGATAGGAATGAGGTGGAAATACGTTAGTCAAAATGAATGGTGGAAATGGGTTATTCTGATGGATTAAATGACTTCCTTCTATGTCATGAGGAAATAAGGAAATACATGAAAGGAGCTGCCAGAGGAAGTAGTTGAGGCAGATACAATAAAAACATTTTAAATACACTTGGACGGGTACATGGATAGGAATGGTTTACAAAGATATGGACCAAATACTGGCTTGTTGAACTAGTTTAGATGGGGCATCTTGGTAGGCATGGCCGAGTTTGGATCATAGGGTCTGTTTCTGTGCTGTATGACTCTATGACTTTGTAGTGGAAAGGTTTGTCCTGGCTCAGGTCTACCATCAGATTTCTCTGTCCATGATGCATGCACACTTACACTAACCAATTCTAGTAATAAAGGGCCCTCTCTATCTGGGGAACCTCTTGTGAGGTACAGCAGGTTCCATTTTTGAACAAGCTTTGTGGGTCAGATCCTGAGGCTCCGGCCCTGGAACTTCCTTGCAACACCCCAAGAGTCCCTAAAGCACCTGTCCCACTTTCACAACCTAATTCGCGACCTCTGACGATCTTAAACGACCTAAAAAAAAATCAAGGTTGCGGTAACCTACGACTTCCTACAACCTTCCACAACTATGTGTACGACCTCCTACAACCTCCTATGACTATGTCTACGACCTCCTACGACTATGTTGAAGACCTCCCACAACTATGAAGAAGACCTCCTTCGACCTCCTTCAACTATGTTGAAGATTGGGTTTGACCATGTGCATTTTACTGCTGTTTGCAGTAGCCCTTTTGCTTCAGCAGCCTTTTAAGAAAGGCAGAATGGGAAGAGCAAGGGTGAAGAGGAAGCACAAGAAGAGGTCTCAATGGGTGAATGGAGATGATGTGATGGACTGTTCCCAGTACACCAGATGACTTGGAAGAGAGTGGCGCTGGGCTTTGACTAAAGATGGAACTTTAAGCACAGATGTGGGGCAGTGGATGGCAAGCATGCCATTCTTGTCCCTGTCCCTGTACCCCTCATTTTCCTTTTTGTACATTCTACTGGAACCATTCCTCAATGTCCCTCTCCTGCTGCCTGGTGATCTTGTAGGCCCTAACCTTCCTCTAGCCCCCCCTCACCACCAATGTGGCAACTGCCTCTGATGCTGTGTCAGACACAGGAGAAAGGGCTGCTTTGCTGCCTTCAAATGAGGCAGTGTAGGATGGGGTGATGGTATGGACATATACTACCACCCTGGTCTCCTCCTCCAGGGGTCTCTAATGCAGGGCTACCTCCTCCTGCACTATCACCTCCTGTGGCATCACCTCCTGCCACTCCTCCTCCTGGGTGGGCAACACCTCTATGGTCGTTTTTTTTTTAGGGTTGTGCCCTCCCCCTGCGCTGCTGCCCTTTTGGTGCCATCTCTAAAACACAAGTCTTCTCTCCAAAAAACTCTCCAGCTATGAATGAACATGCCTTGGAGTGACAGAGGTGACGTTCTGCTGTTTAAATAACTTTTTTTCCCACTGACCTTTTTTTCACCCGGAGCTATTACCTTCGACTGCCTCCGACCACCTACGACTACCTACGACTAGCATCACGACCTACTACAACCTACCTACGACCTACCTACGAGTAAAATGTATCGATCTTTTCCATGCCGACCTTTTTTTTACTTGTGGACATTTTTTATCAGGCTAGAAAAAACGCCGCGAACTACTTAATGCCACAGTACCTACGACTAGCATCACGACCTACTACGACCTACCTACGACCTTCTACGACCTCCTACGACCTCGTGGTGACCATGCTGCGAGTATGAGTCAAGGGCAAACTCAGCAGAGGTCGTGAATTAGGTTGTGAAAGTGGGACAGGGACTTAACAGTTCCCCTCTCTCAAAGCCATTGACTTTGTTTGATATTTTAAAACATTGCAAATACATTTTCCAAAAACTCCTCTAAAGCATCTTAAGGTTTTAGCAAATAATTAAAAAAACAATGATAAAAAATATAGTGAATAGTAAATAAAAACAATAATAACCAACCTATCATTTTTCACAGTATTAGTGACCTCTTTGGAAAGTGTGGAATGATGCATCTTCAACCACCAATTCCTGGAGTAAAACTAGGTGATGAGATGAGAAAGGGCTTCTGGCTGTCTTCCACAGGTCACTATTCTGTTGTTGGACTCAGAAATGATGTTAAAGGGTGGGGCAGGGGCAAGAGGAGGGGATTCAACTGCTTCCCATCTGACTTCCAGCTCTCTCACGCATCAGGGTTTGGTTGATACGCATGGAAATCTAAGACAAGTAAATCTGTAGACACCAGATAGTCACTGGTTATGAAGATAAACTCAATCTGGGTCTTAAATTTGGCCAGTCCAATTTATGTGCATTATTGGCAAAGGTGCAGTTTAATTCAATGCATTATATTTCTAGGTTTAGCATTAGGTTTGGCTTTATTATTATCATGTGTACCAAGGTACAGTGAAAAGCTTTGTTTTTCCTATCTAATCAGATCAGATAATACTGCACATAAATACAATCGTCAAACTCAAGTATGATATATATAGAGCAAAGGCTAAGATATTGAATGCTTTCTATACTTACAGATGGAATAGAGATCTAAAAAAGTAGAGTGATTATATCAGATGATAGTAGATCCTTCTCTGGGAAGAGCATCCAAAGGACCACACTCTGGCACTATCTTTCTCAACCATATGTGGTTTATATTATGTGTGTTTTATATGATACACCTCCAAATGAATATTGGGAAATATTGAATACATTTGAATTTGCCGACAGGTATCTACAGGTGATGTTGCTGGTTCTCCCAAGGTTGGTATTTATTATCCATTCCTGGCTGATGATAGGCCTTCTCTTTGAACTGCGCCGTTGAGATGATCTCCTTTTTAATAATTTCATAAGGAGCAAATTAGGCCATTCAGCCCATCGAGTTTACTCCGCCATTCAATCATGGCTGATCAATCTTTCCCTCTCAACCCCAATCTCCTGCCTTCTTCTTTGCATAACTTTTGTCCCACTTACTAATCAAGAATCTGCCGAATCTCCACCTCTGATGATGGTGCTCCCATGAAACCGCTGGGCTGGGAAGTCCAGGAATATGACCAGTAATGATGAAGGAATTGCAAAAAACTGCTCATATAAATGACAAAGTTTCAATACAGCGTCTCATTTATCAAGGCAGCATTAATAAGACCCATTGTCAACTTGAACAAACGTTTAGCAACAAAGATGCGTTATATATTCACTGTTGTGTGTAATTCTTTCATCCACATGTGAATGATTTCTGTTATGCTCAAGACTCCAGAAACAAGGTAAAATAATTTACAAGTGTTTTTGGAAAAGTAACATAGATTATATTTAAAGAGAAAATTCACACGATCAACCTTATTATTTTTTACTTGAGTTTAATTTACTGTCATGTGTACCGAGGTACAGTGAAAAACCTTTGTTGTGTGCTAACCTGCTAGCAGAAAGACAAAACTTGAATACAATCAAGCCATCCACAGTGTACAGATACATGACAGACAGAATAACGTGAATTAGAAATGTTGCTGTCGGTGTAGAGATTTGAAAGAGTGGAGCGATTGTAATGAGTGATTGCAGGTCCACTTCTGTGATGAGCACACAAAGAGTCACCTGGGTTGGGCGTCAGCTTGTCCAAGTAACCAAAAATGAACAGTGTGTTGATTCCAGCTGGGATTGCCAAAACGGAGTGAAGGAGAATGAAACTCGGAGACAAGTTGTGGACTCCAGCTTAAGTATCTTGAGCCAAGGTGGCTCCTTCTGTACCAACATTCCATTATTATGGGCTGTGGACCAAAAATAACAGGGAATATTGAAAGCTGCTGCCCCCCATCTTGGTGGATTGAAGATATGCTCAGAGTAAAGTAAGAAGCACACCCTAATTACCTTTAGAAGAAACAAAGGTAAAAAATCTTATAATTATTCCTTCTCTTGTTTTTCTAACCGGGTTTATATATTTTTTTAAAAACGGGTTTATTTTTATAGCAAGTGCCGGCGATGTCATCAGAGGGGACAATGTGAGCAAACTACTTTCACATCATTACACGGACTGGTGAATTTTTCAGTCCCAGCTGCCTTTGCTGTTTCAGGATGGTTTATTTTCTGAAAGTCTGTGAATACTATAAATGTCAATTAGAAATGAAATCCAGCCTATTTTGATGGCTGTTCCAATATATTCCGAATCTTTCTGGTGTTCTCCAGGGGACGATGCTGATATATATTAATGACTTGGATTTGGCACATAAGAGCACAATTTCAAAATCTGTAGACGGTGCAATATTTAGAAATATAGTTAATAGGAGGCGTAAAATAATGGATTAAAGAGAAGGCAAACAAGGTGGTGGAATGTTCAGGGACATTGTAGATGGAATTGAATGCAGAAAGATGTGGTGATATATGTTGATATAATGAACAAGAGACAATAAGATATATAAGGAACTGCAAATGCTGGTTTACAAAAAAAAGACACAAAGTGCTGGAGTAGTTCAGAGGGTCAGGCAGCATGTCTGGACAACTAGGATAGGCACCATTTCGAGTCTGGACATCCTCAGCCAGTTACTCAGAAAATAGGGTATGTCAGGTAAAGTTGTAAAATCAGTGCAAGATTAAAAAGATCAGGGTCAGTGAAAATTTGTCAGTGATAGGGCAGTTTGAGAAAGTAGTTAAAATGAATCAGATGAAAAAAAAAAGTTGACTGGTTTTGGCACACCTGGAGTAATGCATATGCTGCAATCACATTTTTAAGCAGGAATGTCAGCAGAAAGAGGGTGTCATACAGCTAAATATAATTAAAAAGGCAAACACAAAGAAAGGAAACAAAATTGCTGGTATAATTCCGCTGAGTTACTACAGCACTGTTTTTGTTGGTTAACTAGCATCTGCGGTACATTGTGTCTGCTCTAGCCCACAATGTCCATACTGACCATCGCATACCCATCTGTACCAATCACACTTACCAGCACATGGTCCGAAGCTTTCAATGCCTTGGTAATTCAAGTGATTAGAGGCATGGAGTTATGCAACATGGAAACAGGCCCTTAAGCCCAACTTTCCACACCAACCAACATGTCCCATCGAAACTAGTCCCACTTGCCTGTGTTTGGCCCAAATGACTCTAAATCTGTCCTATCCATGTATCTGTCTAAATGCTTCTTAAACATTGTGATAGCACTCAATTATCTCTTCCGACAGCTCGTTCCATACACCCACAACACTTTATGTAAAAAAGTTACCCCTCAGGTTCCTATTAAATCTTTCCCACCCCCAACTTTAATGATTAATCAGATATTTTTTAAATGTTGTTAAAGCTCCTTTTTCTATTACCTATTCAGGCAATAAGGTCCAAATTGCAGTTATCCTTGTGTGAAACTATATTCCCCAGGTCCCCTGTAACTTTCTCACTCCTTAGTTTACATCCTTGGCTGTTAGATGTCTCTGTAAAGAGAACAAATGTCTCGCTATCCACCGTTTCTATGTACATGTTTATTCTTATGTGCCTATCCTGTTGGTTGGAATCATACGTAGCACAAAGGAAGATGCTGGTGGTGGTTGGAGATCAATTATTTCAGCCGCAGGACATCTCTGCAGATGTTGCTCAGAGCAGTGTCTCAGGTCCAACTATCTTACCGAACAGGGCGGCATGGTGTCGCAGCGGTAGAGTTGCTGCCTTACAGCGCCAGAGACTTGGGTTTGATCCTGACTATGGGTGCTGCCTATACGGGAGTTTATACGTTCTCCTCATGACCGCGTGAGTTTTCCCTGGGTGCTCCAGCTTCCTCCCACACTCAAAAGGCATACAGGTTTGTAGGTTAACTTGGCGTCAGTAAAAAAATGTAATTGTCTCTAGCGTGTAGCATTGTGCTAGTGTATGGGGATCGCTGGTCGGCACTAGTGTAGATGGGACATGGTGACTGGTGTGGGCAAGTTGGGCCAAAGGACCTGTTTCCACACTGTAAGACTCTATGATTCTATGACTCTATGTACACAATGTGGCTATAAGAGCAGTTCAGAGTCTAGGAATTCTACAGTGAATAATTTAAGTCCTAACTCTCTGTGTACCATCCACAAGGTTCATATGAATAGTGTGATGGAGTACTCTCCACTTGCCTGGTTGAGTGCAGCTTTAAAAACACTCAAGAAGCTCAACATTATGCAAGACAAAGGGTAATTAGAGATGACCAATTAAATGGTGGCTCAGCCTGCCAGATCTACATCCCATATAGTACATAGAGCATAGAAAATACAGCACAAAACAGGCTCTTCATCCCACAATGTCCGTGCTGAAAGTGATGCTAAATTAATCCAAATCCCTCCATTCCCTGCATATCCAAGCGCCTCTTAAATGCAACTATCGTATTCATCTTCTCCATCACCTCTGGCAGGTACTCTCTATATTCTGCCACACACATGATGCCCTTATTACCTTAAAGCTATTTCCTCTTGTCCTTGACATTTTCACCCTGGGAAAAGGGTTCTGACTATCTACCCAATCTCATAATTTTACATACTTCTATCAAGTCTCTCCTCCAACTGATGTTCCAACCTCTCCTCATTGGTAATGTCCTCTAATCAGGCAGCATTCTGATTAACCTCTTCTGCACTGCCTCCAAAGCCTCCATATTCTTCCCGTAATGGGGCGACCATAATTGCACACATTACTCCATGAATGGCCTAACCAAAGTCCTATTAATCTGCAGCATGATTTTGTAACTCTTATGCTCAATGCCCCGACTGATGAAGGAAAGCAGACCATATTACTTCTTTACCACTCTATCCACTTGTGTTGCCACTTTTAAGAAATTATGAACTTGGACCCTAAATCCCACAGTACATCACTGGTATTAGGGGTCTTCTCATCAACTGTAAACTTGCCACTTACACTCGATCTTGAAATAAAACAAGTCCCAATCAGCCTCCTCTGCCTCTAGGACAACTTGTCCAGTCCATCAAGTCTCTAGGCATGACAGAAGTAATCCATCCCAGGCAACATCTCAGCATCCTCCTCCATAGCAGCAGGTCCTTCCTATGGTGGTGCAGTGAAGATTTACTCGAATAGTTCCAAGAGTGAGGAGATACAGTACAAAGAAAGCCTGGGAAATCTAAACATGATTTTGGAGCAGGGAAGATTGTGAAGCGATGTGATAGGCATGTTTTGGACTTTAGAGATGAAGTGTTTTTAGAGACTTCGGCCCACCGAGTCCCCGCCGAACAGTGATCACCCCGTTCACTAACACTATCCAGTACAAACTACGGACCATGATCACTCATCCATGATCACATTGAATGGCGGTGCTGGCTCGAAGGGCTGAATGGCCTGCTCCTGCACCTATTGTCTATTGTCTATTGTCTATAAGGATAATTTTACAATTTTTACAGAAGCCAATTAATCTACAAACCTGTACGTCTTTGGAGTGTGGGTGGAAATCGGAGCACCCTGAGAAAACACACGCGGTTCCAGGGAGAACGTACAAACTCCATACACACAGCACCCATAGTCAGGATCGAACCCATGTCTCCGTTGCTGTAAGGCAGCAAATCTATCGCTGTGCCACTGTGCTGCCCAAAATAAGTTTAACTTAATGTCTCAGGCCCATTAACAAGTAATTGGCCTGAGACATGAAGTCTGTTTCAGATACTGGCAGATTACCTGAGTGGCATAAGAAGACACAATGGACTGCAGATGCTGGAATATTGAGCAAAATACAAATTGCGGGAGGAACTCAATGGGCCAGGCAGCACCTGGGGAGATAGACACAAGAAACTGCAGATCTGTGGATGGAAATGGACAGACGATGTTCCAGGTCAGGAACCTCCCTCAGACTGTTGAAGGGTCCCGACCAGAAACCTCGTCTCTCCCTATTTCCCTCCAGAGATGTCATCTTGCCCGCTGAGTTCCTCAAGCAGTTTGTTTCATAAGCTTATGATGTTGTTTCATTTATTGAATCCTCAATATTTTTCTTTTGCGTTATTATTCATGTTAAATGTTATTTAGTTGGAAGGAAATTAATTCCATTGGAAGAAGGGTTGAGAACCAGAGAACACAGGGTTATGGTGAAAGAAAGGAAAGTGGTTCAAGAGATGACGTTAAGCTGGAAAGAGTGCAGAGAATATTTGTGAAGATGTTGCCAGGACTTGAGAGCCTAAGCAAAAGGGAGATGTTGGGAAGACTAGGACTTTATTCCTTGAGTGCAGTAGGATGAAGGGTGATCTTATGGAGGTTTATAAGATGATGAGGGGAAAAGATAGGGTGGATGCACAGAGTTGTTTACTCAGCATAGGGGAGTCAAGGAGCAGAGGACAGAGGTTTAAGGTGAGAGGGACACGATTTAATAGACATCTGAGGGGCATCCTTTTCACACACAGAGTGATGGATATATGGAATGAGCTGCCAGAGGAGATCAATGAGGCAGATACTATAACTACATTTAAAACATTTGGTCAGGTACATGGACAGGAAAGGTTTAAAGGGATATAGGGCAAATGCAGGCAGGTGAGATATGGGGCATCTTGGTCAGCACAGGCAAGTTGGGTCAAGGGGCCTGTTTTCATGCTGTATGACTATGACTAAGAAAATCTCTTTTTAACACACCAAAATGTTAGCCCCGTCGATTATATTACAAGAGGGGCTGACAAAGGTAAATTCAATCACGGCTTTGAAAAGAATATCTGATGGAATTTTTAAGAAAAGAAAGTGAAAGGCAATGGGGAAAAGAAAGGGGAGGGGAGGGAGCTACCGCAGACTTGAAGGGCAGAATGGTCTCCTATTTATGCTGTTAGCATTCCATAATTCTATAATCTTGGAATGAGTATGGCACTAATGGTACAGTTGAACACGTTAACAGTAAAGAATATATTGTTTGAAATTGCAATAAAATTAAATTAAATGTGCCTATTATTCAAAGGCAAAGTTACAGTAAATTTAATGGGATGAGAGTTTTGTTGCTCAATAAATGATATCTACATTTTGCAGCCGTTTTGATGAGTAAGAATAAAATACTGTTTTCATCATCAAGGTTGTTTCTTTACGGAGAAAATAGAGATAAAGAGCAACACTCTCTGTGTTCTTTTGTTTGTTTCTGTTGCACATCTGTTTTGGCAAATTTTTGACTTAACTAGTAACTGAGGAGATTATATCATGTTCTGACTCTCGGGAGTTACCAAGGCGATGGTGTGAAGCAGACGAATTAACCGACAATGCAGGAGCCAACACACTAATGGGATTTAATAATTTATACCTTGACTCATATTAATTCTCTCTGCCTCACACCACCAGATATAGTAACTTTTCTAAAGCAGCAGCTCAGTAAAATCATCCACACAAACATGATTTGAACCACAATAATAAAATTGAAAAGCAGATGATAGACTGAGTGCAAATTGTCTGTAATTGATGACTGTCTGTCTTTTCTGTCCTCTTGGAGTTTGCACCTTTTCTGAAGGTGGTAGCTCAGAATGAAATAAATCACTCAGCTGCCTCTACATGGTCACAGTTACAATCATTCACATGCAATACTGTATGGAGAGAGTTGACAAGATGATAGAAAAGGAAGGGGCATCACAACCCCATTCTTAAGGGATCTCCACATAACCAGATCCTTCAACGGGCATTTCTGCGAAGCACGATTACTTTCACATTCCACTGTAGAGTGGTCCATTACTAAGGACAATGCCAACACAGTAAAGAAACGTTTGAGAGAAACATAACAAGGGTGGGGGGGGGGGGGGGGGGGGGGGGGGAGGGTGGTGGGGGGGGCGGGGGGGGGTGGGTGAATATGGTCGATGGGATGTGCATGAAGTCACAGGAAGGTTTTGATAAGATAACATACTATCGCAACGTTTAAGAAACATTTAGAAAGGTACATGGATAGGATATGGGCCATATGCGGGCTGGTGGGACGAGTGTAGGTGGGACATGTTGATCGGTGAGGGCAAGTTGGACCGAGGGACCTGTTTCCACACTGTATCACTATGACTCTACTACAACGCAAGCAATTATTGTTGAAGACTAAAGAATGTGCAGAGGGTTATTAATTTTGATTATATTAACTGAAATTGAGAAAACTGAGAATAAGGCTATTAGGCTGTGTTATAATTGAAGCTGACACCATCTAAACATTAAAACTAAATTAGACAGTCCATTGATGTTGTAAAGGATAAATGGAATTTGAACTAGAAATTCAAAAGTAAGACACAAAATGCTGGAGTAACCTCATTGGATCAGGTAGCATCCCAGGAGAAAATGTTGTGTCTTGCCTTGGTAAACTAGCATCCGTCGTTCCTTGTTTCTACATTCTGCCTGCTCTCCTGAGTTACTCTAGCATTTTGTATCTTTCCTTGATAATCAACCAGCTGCTGTTTCATGTTTCTAAATTTAAAAGTGTATTTTTTTAACCGTAGGAAGTCCCAAAGTGTTTCACAGGTATGAAAAACTTTTTATTTGTGGTCCCTTAGTAACTACAGTAGGCAATTTGGAAACTTAAAAAACAAAATGGATAAAGGGCCATTTACAAGATGACGCCAGATGGAGGAGAGGATCGGTGCCACCAGAACCACTGGCCTTTAAAGCCAACATAAGACTGCACTCTTAAGAACTTTGAGACTGTTGGCACCAGCAATGTGGCGATGTTTTGTGTACTGTCTCGGTGAAGTCTACTATTAGACTACAATCATTGCACCTTTGTACTTATCTATGAATGTGCTTATCTATCGTATGATTTTCACTGTGCCTAGATTCATAGGTACATATGACAATAAAATACCATCACCATCATCAGCAGGCCCACCTACTGATGCTAGTTTACCGAGGCAAGACACAACATTTTCCCCTAGAATGCTACGTGATCCGATGAGTTGCTCCAGCATTTTGTGTCTCACTTTTGAATTTCTAGGTTTAATTCCATTTATCCTTTACAACAGTAGGCCAACCTACTGACTTGCGGCGGAGAGGCATGGACCGCGGACGATGTCCGCAGAGGCACAGATGTGGCACAGATGTGGCGATGGCAGAACGTCGTCTGACACACGAGGGAACGAACCGTCTTCAACATCAAAAAAATGAGATAAACGATCAATTCATGCGATTTTCACTTGATGTTTATTGACTAAAAAGTATGGACAACACCCTTATACTCTTCTTTTCCATGGTCTTTTTGATTATATCCATCCATGTTTATGCAAGAAATTAACTTTGTATGTTGCTCGTATATTGCAACTTGTGCCATCTCTTTGTGCCGCTACTGTGCCTCGTGAACTAAACACTGAGAACGAACCTGCATCTCGCACTGTGCTGTTCCACTGAAAGCCACTGAGTAGGGAGTGATCAATACTGCAATAAAATGCTTCAAAGACATCAATTAAAAATAGAGGATTAAGTTGTAAATCATTGTCAGAATATTAAAGTCCATGTATTACACAACCTTTGGAGATTAACTACCTACTGTTTTCCAGTACATGTGCTTTTCTAACTCTATACAGATTCTGTAATCTACTCCCTAAAATCCAAGTAGTCCATTGGGAATAGATTTAAAAAAAAACATGGGAACTGATTTTAGTCAGGGAAGCTGACAAGTTGCATTGATCAGCTACTTAATCACAAAACACTTTAGTCTTACATCAATCAATTATTTATTAAATTTCTTACCCTCGTAGTGTCTTAATAATAAATAACAGGCATCCAGGAATGAAAGTCAATGGTACCCAGCCCTGGCTTGGTGGCTTGGTTATTGGGTTTACAGTGGAGACCATCCAGGGTTAATGATAGGTTATGTGGCAATGACAGCACAGGTTACAGTTGAACTCTGACAACGCTTTGTCCGCGGGAGCAAGAAATCTTTGCAGAGCATGTTAGCAGCATTATAACATTGAAAGCCTGCTTTATGATTGTTAAAAAATCACTTAATTACATAGTTTCTTGAAAACAAAAAGAGAACCAATTTTAAACGACGCTAGAAATGTTATGTGCAGTCTGGTCAGCTGATCATAGGAAAGGTGTGATTGTACGGGGGAGGGTGTACTGGAGATTCACCTGGATGTCTGAAGAAGGATCCTGATCCGAAATGTCGCCTGTCCATTCCCTCCACTGACGCTGCCACGGAGTTCCTCCAGCACTTTCTGTTTTTCTTAAGATGCCAGCATCTTCAGTTCCTTGTGTTGTCACCAGGATATCACTTGGGATATGAGGACTTTAGCTATGTGGAGAAATTGGAAAGGCTAGATTTATTTTCTCTGGCGTGAAGGAGGCTGAGGGTGGTATATACAATTACGAAAGGCATAAATAGGGTAAAAAGTCAGAATCCCTATCCATGATAAGGGTATTCAAAAGCAAGAGGGCTTAGGTTTCAGGTGAGAGGAAGGATTTTTAAAGGGCATCTGAGGGGTACGTTTTTCACAGTGTTTGATATCTGGAATATGCTGCAAATGCAGCTGGTGGAATTAGATAAGATTAAAACAGGTTTAAGAGACAATTAGACAGACATTTAAATAGGCAAGGTATCGAAGGATATGTTTCTAATTCCGTCAAATGAGATTAGTGCAGATGGACAAAAAGGTCAACACTGGATGTGGTTGGCCAAAGGCCAAAAGTCCTGTCTCTGTGCTGTACAATGACTATTATAATTGTATGGGTCTTTAACAATGAAAGCATTTTTGCAAGTTAAATGGAAGTGTAGTAAAATTTTAGTGAGCTGGGAATGATTAGTAATGCCATTACATGAATTGGACATTACTAATACAATTCAGTTCTATTTAATTGATTGATGTCAAGCATTTCATAAAAGATAAATGGTAACAAAAATCTTTGGTTTGTTGTGAAATATAACAACCAGAGAGCAATCGCTAACAATCAGACTAAATACAAGAGTTGATGAAAGATGAGAACAGTTGCTGGATATTTAAGACATCTGAAGAAGGGGCCTGTCCCAAAATGTAACCTATCGATGTTTTCCAGGGATACAGGCTGACCTACTTAGTTACACAGCACTTTGCGTCTGTTTTTGTTAACCAGTTTCTACTGCTACATATTCACAACTGGTTAGTCAGTTACTGAGGAAAAAGTTATGGGTGACAATAGACAATAGACAATAGGTGTAGGAGTAGGCCATTCGGCCCTTCGAGCCAGCACCGCCATTCAATGTGATCATGGCTGATCATCCCCAATCAGTACCCCGTTCCTGCCTTCTCCCCATATCCCCTGACCCTGCTATTTTTAAGAGTCCTACCTAGCTCTCTCTTGAAAGCCTCCAGAGAACCCGCCTCCACTGCCCTCTGAGGCAGAGAATTCCACGGACTCACCACTCTCTGTGATATCTTCATTGGAATCTAATAGCCCATGGAATACCTGGGAGTTTACCTGGACAGCAAACTGGACTGGTCCAGGAATGCTGAGGCCCTGTACAAGAAGGAACAGAGCCGGCTGCACTTTTTGAGAATGCTATGCTCCTTCAACGTCTGCAGTGAGATGCTGCAGATGTTCTACCAATTGGTGGTAGCCAGTGCCGTCTTCTTTGCTGACATGTGCTGGGGCAGCAGGGTGAAGGCTGCGGGCGCCAACAGGATTAACAAGCTCATCAGGAAGGCTGGCTCCATCCTGGGGGCGGAGTTGGATTCATGGGGGGTGGTCTTGGAGGGGAGGATGCTCCTCAAACTGCGGTGCATCTTGGACAAAACAGCTCACCCACTCCATGACACACTGCTCAACCTGAGGAGAACCTTCAGCAAGAGTCTGGTTCCACCAAGATGCAGTACAGAACGCCACAGGAGATCCTTTTACCGTGTGGCTATCAAACTTTACAACTCCTTCCCCTTGCGTCGTGGGATAGACTGAGACTTAGACTGACCCCCCCGCCCCCTCCCCATCGTATCATAATACATTAACCTACATTTTTCACTTAAAGACGATTGTGTGTTTATCGTAATATGAAGCTACTGTACACACACAAATGTCTAACAATCTCTTTGGGTCCTTTCATGTGCTAACTGGCCTCAGAACCATCTGATAAAGTAGGCAGTAAACCAGACCTGCTGCGCCCATTATATTGGTAAAGGCTGAATGTAATTGGTGTGACGTGCCCATGTTTACAGCAGGCACTATAGGCAAACAATCAGCTTAATGCCTACTTCATATCTGGACATGGAGGCCTGACTGAGGCTTTTCACCTCAAGGCCAGTTTCCTCAAAGATAGTCAACCCTGGCTGCACTCAATAAAATCAGAAAGGATTGCTGGTGTCCTCTACCAAAAGGGGAAAGATTCATAAATAAAGAGTGCAGAACTCGAAGGACCAAGAATGTTCTGTTCAACACCTAATTCCTTAAACGTGGCTGGCATCCAGCCATCTTTCCAGCATCTTTCTGATCAAATACAGCCCTGTTTCTACTTTAGACTTTAGTCTTTAGGCTTTAGACTTTAGAGATGCAGTGCACACCGACCTGCGATCATCCCAAGCACTAACACTAATCTATACACTGGAGACAATTTTACACCTTACCAAAACCAATTAACCAACAAAGCTGCACGTCTTTGGAGTGTTGAAGGAAACCGGAGCACCCCGGAAAAAACAACGAGGTCACGGGGACAATATACAAACACCGTACAGACAGCACGCATTGTCAGGCTCGAACCCGGGTCTCTAGCGCCGTAAGGAAGCAACTCTATCGCTGCTCCACTGTGCCGCACCAAAGTGCTATCTTTCCTAAGGTAGTACTGCCTCCACTGCTCTCCTGCCCCAAAGTCTGCTAATCAACTCTCCTGCCTGCATCTTCCTGCCAAATACCATGCCATTCGCCTTCTTCCTGACCTAACCAACTACTCCCACATTGCAATTCAGACCCAACATTGAACGCTGTGGTTGATTAATTAAACACTTTTTCATTGGAGGTGAATTTTTTCAGGACATTATGTGGTGTGTCTGTTATTGCCATTGACTGAAGTTGAAACAAGGAACTGCAGATGCTGGTTTACCAAGAAAAGACATAAAATGCTGGAGCAACTCAGTGGGTCAGACGCATCACTAGAGAACATGGCAAAGTGACATTGTGGGTTGGGACCCTTCATCAGACCTCACAGAACTCCTATCAAAGATCTCATAGACCTCCCATTGCCTCGGTCTTATTGCATCTATCCGTAGAGCATGAAACAGTACAGCATAGGAATTTACCCTTTGGCCCACAATGTCTTTGCTGATGCCAAGTTAAACTAATCTCTGCTGCCTGAATGTGATCCACACCCCTGCATTTCCTGCATATCCATGTACCTATCTGGAGTATTGTGTACAGTTTTGGTCTCCTAATTTGAGGAAGGACATCCTTGTGATTGAGGCAGTGCAGCCTAGGTTCACGAGATTGATCCCTGAGATGGCGGGACTGTCATATGAGTAAAGATTGAAAAGACTAGGCTTGTATTCACTGGAGTTTAGAAGGATGAGGGGGGATCTTATAGAAACATATAAAATTATAAAAGGACTGGACAAGCTAGATGCAGGAAAAATGTTCCCAATGTTGGGCGAGTCCAGAACCAGGGGCCACAGTCTTAGAATAAAGGGGAGGTCATTTAAGACTGAGGTGAGAAAAAACTTTTTCACCCAGAGAGTTGTGAATTTATGGAATTCCCTGCCACAGAGGGCAGTGGAGGCCAAATCATTGGATGAATTTAAGAAAGAGTTGGATAGAACTCTAGGGGCTAGTGGAGTCAAGGGATATGGGGAGAAGGCAGGCACGGGTTATTGATAGCGGACGATTAGCCATGATCACAATGAATGGCGGTGCTGGCTCGAAGGGCCGAATGGCCTCCTCCTGCACCTATTTTATTTGTTTCTATGTTTCTATGTTTCTATCTAAAAGCCTCTTTTATATCTGCTTCATCTGCCACTATTCCAGCTACTACCTCCATCACCACCCCTCTCAGAGCATTCTAAGCACCCACAACCCTCTTTGGTGAAAACGTACCCCGCACATCTCCTTTACATTTGCCCTTCTGACTGTAAAGGTATGCCTTTGACATTTCCCCCCCTCCCGGGGAAAAGGTTCTGACTGTTCACTCTAGTATGCTTCTCATAAGTTTATATATTTCTATTGGGTCGCCCACTAGTGTTGGATGTTCCAGAGAAAGCAATCCAAGTCTGTCCAACCCCTCCTTACAGCTAATACCTTCTAATCTAGGCAGTAACCTGATCAACCTTGTCTGCATCTTATCGAAAACCTCCACATCCCTCCTGCAATGGAGTGATGGAGCTATGGACTGTTTCACTCACTTAGGAGTTGCAAATAGAATTGAAACATCAGAAACGCCCCATTTCTGACTTTATGTTGGAGATAAGATCATTGACTGAGTGCATTCCATTTGTGTACGTCTTTGATACGTGAAGATAAAAAATGGATATCACTGCTGAGAATACATTTTGGGCAAGGTTGTAAGGCTGTGTTTAAAGATGGAGACAATGATGGTGTTTGAGTGATATGTTTGGACTATAGTATAGGATTTCATTGTGTGGGCCTAAGATAATGTTAACACATTTATTTAGTTCGGAGCAAAGGAAGATGGATCATTTTAGCTTTAAAGTTAAGCATTTAATTTGGGTAAGTGTCTATAATTTTTCAAGACATTTTTCTGATCAATATAGAAACAGACACTGAAAGGTAATTCAAGTATGCATGATTAACATATTGAAAGATATCATAAAATTAAAGCTTCAAGAAATTAGCTGCACATCGTTCTAATTTTATTGCAGTAGTCCTGCACTAATGTGTAGAGTTGGTACATGCAAGGTTGAAATGCTCCTACATGAACTCAAGATTGAAATTCTGATTGTTTTCTATATTTCCAGTGGCTGGTGTAAACAGCAGAGTGACCTGGCTGACTGCGAATAGAAACTCTGTGACTATTTTCACTCAAAAAAATGGAAATTACTGTTTTATAAAAGAGAAATCTTCGACACATATCATTGGATGGCAGTATATTCTATGAATCTTAATGCATGGTTCATTAAAATAAAATTACATTACAATTATGATTAATTAGATTAAACTTATGAAACTGTGTATTAGTTGCCTCAGAAAAAAAGGAATGATGGATGACGAAGCCTGGTGATAAGTGAAGAAAGCGACCAAACTAAATTGAATGTGTATTCATCCGTTCTCTCTTCATAAGTAATGATAAATTGAGCATGTCACATTTAACAATGGATGTCTGGTTTTAAATACAATCTCCACTTCTGGTTGTTAATGCACAGTGGCAGGGATCACAGTGTATGTCTCCGGCCAAGTTTAAAATTTGCCCTTGCTTCCTTGTTTATGTATCCGTACAAAATTGTATTAAAGTGAAAGAATTTAGCTGCAGACAATGTGTAAGACTGGAACTGCCAAGAACAAATAAAAAAATGCTAACTTAATACATTGACATGAATTGAACATGTACCTGGTTTAAATGTGCTATGAACTGTGGTGAAATTTAAAATATATTACCTGATCTCTCATGACGTTGGTCAGTTGTTCTTCATGATCCATTAATTGATCTATCAATTTTGAGAATAATTTAGAATAAAAAGGGATATACAACTATCCATGGGTCACATGTACAAAGAGGATAGGCAGCTAATTATAATTGTTCCACATTACATTTGTGGAGCTCAACTATCCTACTATTAGTCCAGGCTGCTTAATCTTCTCAAGGGCATCCTTGCTGAAAAAAAGGCAAACCATTTGGATTCTGTATATGTGTGGTGTGAACCAGAAGGCAAAAAGTTGATATGTTTCATTAAAATAATTAGCCTGCAACAGGCTTGGTCTTTTTTCTGTGTAGCTGCTGTTCAAAGTAGAAATTTGATTGTGGATAGGTGAAAAAGACATCCTGGTATAAATAAGTGGGACATGGTTGGTCCTGATGTAAATAATGGCTGCGTTTTGGACTAACTGTGGCCACTTGGTGGAGACAGGGATGAGCAGAGTGGCTCTGCTGTTTTCTGTATGCTCACAATATGAATGACTGCACAGTAAATCCAATCTACAATGAGCCATATTTCTATTTGTCATGTTTAATGGATAATAAAAAAATATTCAGGATATTTTATGTCACCAGAATGCAGAGCATACAATGAATGTTTACAAATTAATTAAGCACAAAGTAAATTTTAATTTTGGGGTCTGTACATGTTTGTGTGATTAATGATAGACGATGGTAAAATCCCATCCATAGCTTCTTCCGAAGGCGGTATAAGTCGATGAACAGCAGAGAGACAGAGGAGCGAGAAGGATTTGATGAAGTTGACCAGGTTTTATCGCTTAAAGTCTGCTTCATTGTTTCAGGACTGTAGTGTGTGTGATAGTCCATGGTGCATGTTAAAATCAAGTGACAACAATCTTACAGTGAGCTCCATGTAACGGATACTTGGAATTAAACGCTACAACAAAGATTTCTGACTGGCTCTGTATCTTACATTTGTCTGCATCTAATGTTTTATTTGTGGTTTTATTTAATGCTTCCCTAAAACAGGAATATATTTTGTTGGCCATTAATAAAATGGACACCTGCTGGTAAATTGTGTTTGACAATGTACCCCTAGTCACTGAAATGACTCACTGTATCATCACCCACTAGAAGCTATGATTGCTGAATTACAGTACTTCAGGTGGTTTTAGTGTAAAATCCATTGCACCGCTGTTTTAAATCTTGCACAGCGGTCATTTATTCACCCTGCACATTCATCTGTCCTCTGCAGGTCTCTGGGGACAAGTTTGAAAAAGCGATTCTTTTCTTCCAGATGGCTAATAGACCCATCTTCCAATGACCGTGGTCTAGCTTCATGAAAAGTGCTCCTTAATGGTGGAGATGAACTTCAGTAATGCCACGCAGGCCACTTTTCAAGTAACATTTCACAGTATTGATTCGAGTTTAGTCCATAAATAGAGGCAAGGTAACCATTCTAGAAATTCTACGCCTGTGGGAGATGTGCCTTCCACAGGCTGAGTTGATGGTTAAGTAAATGCTTGCTTCACCTCTCTCTAAATAAAAGGACATTTAATTGATAATTTATTCATTTCAGTTCACCGGCAAGTGATAAAACGAAAACAAAGCCTCAGCTCCTTTCTCGCTTTCAACCCTGCCCATAGCAAGTAGGAAAGCAAGCAACATGTCTGAAGAAGGGTCTCGATCCAAAATATCACCTACTTGTTTTCTCCAGAGATGCTGCATGATTGGTGAGTTACTCTAGCTTTTTGCTCCATTAACACGTTATTCCCTATTGCAAGAGAGTTGGATTGTGAAGAGTCAGGAAACAATGGCACAACTCAATGGGAAAGGGGGTAAAATAAAATTGGCTGTGTGTAGGATTAATTCAAACGGGTGCCTGGTGGTTGATGTGAACCCAATAGGCCGAGGGGCCAGTATTTGCACTGCATGGCTCTATGGCTTTGTCTGCAAGGAAGTTGTTGAAAACACCTCTGGGTTATTGCATGCAACGTTGCTCTCAACTTCGCTATGTGCTCTAGTTCTTGACTCTCCTACCCTGGGAAAAAAGACTATGACCATTCACATTTTATATGTACCTCCCTAAGGTCGCCCCTCAGCGTCCTATGCTTCTGGGATAAAAGCTTCAGCCTACCCAGTCTCTCCTTTTAACTCAAGCCCTCCAGTCCTGATAATAACCCAGTGAATCATTTCTGAAATCTTTTCTGCTCAATAACATCCTTCCCATAGCTTAAGAAAGAACTGCAGATGCTGGAAAAATCGAAGGTAGACAAAAATGCTGCAGAAACTCAGCGGGTGAGGCAGCATCAATGGAGAGAAGGAATAGGCGATGTTTCGGGTCGAGACACTTCTTCAGTCTATTCACCTATTCCTTCCTATAGCTAGTTGACCAGTAATGCACACAATACTCCAATTGCATTCTTACCAGTGTCCTGTACATTTGTAACATGACACCCTAATTCTTGCACTCGATGATCCCATCAATAAAGCCACACCATGTACCTTCTTCACCAACCTGTCTACCTGTGTCACCACTTTCAGAGAACAACATATGTCTACCCCAAGGTCTCTGTTCTACCTCACTCTCCACGGCTCTCTGTCTAGAATTTCTGTGTTCCAAAGGCAATGTGTCTAGTATGGTGGCTAATGAGGAAATATTGAAGGAGAATAATTTAAGACGTTGTTGAATATTGGACAATGGCAGATATATACAGGGAATTTAGTCAAGGGAATTTAGTCAAGTATCAAGAGCGTTTTATTGTCATTTGTATCGAAACAGAACAATAACATTCTTCCTTGCAGCAGCACTAATTTATAAACTCAATTTTCAATAGATAATGTAATAAACAGACAAAGAAAGTTCAATTAATCAAAAAAAAATATAATGCTAAAATAAAACAAACCTTGAAGTCCCTAGTTTGAACACAGTTTGTAGTTCAACGTTTAGCTAAACTTCGTAATGTTCAATAGCTGGATGGTTGTTGGGAAGAAGCTGTTCCTGAAACTGAACGTCACCGTTTTCAGACTCGTATCCTTTCTCCCCAATGGCAGGAGTGAAATGAAGCGTAGCTAAGGTGATATGGGTCTTTGATGTTGCTGGCTGCATTTTTGAGGCAGCGTCTCCTATAGATCCCTCCGATGATGGTCATTATGGTCTCCACTGTATGCCTGCATATGTTAAAAGGAGGACATTCTCAGTCTTGATTGTTGCCACCCTGTGGAATGTGGATGTTTGATTATTTTTCTTTACAAGTGCACATTCAATGTGTAATGGGACAATGGAAATCTATTCAGAAAATCATGAAATGTGGACAGATTTAATGGCTGAGGACTGGGTATTGACTTGGAAGCAGGAAGGGGCAGGGTGGGGATTTGCTTTAAATCAGCTGATTGGGATATTACAGTTTTCTTCTCGTTTATTTATTTCTTGTCTTACCTACTGACAAGCTGATTGACCAGACGGAGAAGAAAGGTACCGGCTCAATGTGTCACCTATCCATTCTCTGCAGAGATGCTGCTTGACCTCCTGAGTTTTTCCAACACTTTGTGTTTAGATTGATGAGATGACTGATCGTTGGCTGGGAAATAAGCAACACACCAGGTCATAGGGTGAGTGAGGGCAACTGATTAGGCTGTGGGGTGGGAAGAAATATGGAGATTGGTTTAGTTTACTTTAGTTTAGAGATGCGGTGTGGAAACAGGCCTTCCGACCCATTGAGTCCATGCCGACCAATGATCACATGTACACCAGTTCTATGCTATCCCAGTTCTGCTTCCTACGCACTACAGGCAATTTACAGAAGCCAATTAAGCTACAAACCTGCATGTCTTTGAAATGTGGGTGGAAACCGGAGCACCCGGAGAAAACTCACGCGGTCATTGTGGGAGAATGTGCAAACTCTGCATAGATAGCACGCACAGACTAGATTGAACCCGGGTCTTTGGTGCTGTAAGGCAGCAAGGATAGCATAGAACTGGTGTACATGTGATCATTGGTCGGCATGGACTCAATGGGACGAAAGGCCTGTTTCCAGGCCGTATCTCTAAACTAAAGTAAACTAAACCAATCTCCATATTGGGGGTTCAGTATTGATGTGGATAGAGAACTGGCTGGCAGACAGGAAACAAAGAGTAGGAGTAAACGGGTCATTTTCAGAATGGCAGGCAGTGACTAGTGGGGTACCGCAAGGCTCAGTGCTGGGACCCCAGCTATTTACAATATATATTAATGATCTGGATGAGGGAATTGAATGCAACATCTCCAAGTTTGCGGATGACACAAAGCTGGGGGGCAGTGTTAGCTGTGAGGAGGATGCTAGGAGGCTGCAAGGTGACTTGGATAGGTTGGGTGAATGGGCAAATGCATGGCAGATGCAGTATAATGTGGATAAATGTGAGGTTATCCACTTTGGCGGCAAAAACAGGAGGGTAGATTATTATCTGAATGGTGGCCGATTAGGAAAAGGGGAGATGCAATGAGACCTGGGTGTCATGGTACACCAGTCATTGAAAGTAGGCATGCAGGTGCAGCAGGCTGTGAAGAAAGCAAATGGTATGTTGGCATTCATAGCAAAAGGATTTGAGTACAAGAGCAGGGAGGGTCTATTGCAGTTGTACAGGGTCTTGGTGAGGCCACACCTGGAGTATTGCGTACAGTTTTGGTCTGAGGAAAGACATTCTTGCCATAGAGGGAGTACAGAAAAGGTTCACCAGACTGATTCCTGGGATGGCAGGACTTCCATATGAAGAAAGACTGGATAGACTCGGCTTGTACTCGCTGGAATTTAGGAGATTGAGGGGGGATCTTATAGAGGCTTACAAAATTCTTAAGAGGTTGGACAGGCTAGATGCAGGAAGATTGTTCCCGATGTTGGGGAAGTCCAGGACAAGGGGTCACAGTTTAAGGATAAGAGGGAAGTCTTTTAGGACCGAGATGAGAAGATCTTTTTTTCACACAGAGTGGTGAGTCCGTGGAATTCAGAAGGTAGTTGAGGCCAGTTCACTGGCTATTTTTAAGAGGGAGTTAGATGTAGCCCTTGTGGCTAAAGGGATCAGGGGGTATGGAGAGAAGGCAGGTACAGGGTACTGAGTTGGATGATCAGCCATGATCATATTGAATGGCGGTGCAGGCTCGAAGGGCCAAATGGCCTACTCTTGCACCTATTTTCTATGATTCTGTGATTCTAAGTCTATCACTGCACCATTGGTGCTTGTGAATGGAGTCTAATTGTTCGATCATATGGCTATTCCAAATTTTGAGGTGGAGCTCCAATTTTGAGTAGATAGATGTTAGTGGTGGAGGTGAACTGATACCCTTGCAAAGGATAAGAGATACTCGTTGAATGGGAGGAATTCAATCTAGGAATGTCATGGAGTCATACAGTGCGGAAACAGGCCCTTCGGTCCAACTTACCCACACCTACCAACATGTCCCATCTACACTAGTCCCACCTGCCTGGATTTGGCCCTTATCCCTCTAAACCTGTCATATCCATGTACCTGTCCAAATGTTTCTTAAACGTTGCGATAGTACCTGCCTCAACTACCTCCTCTGGCAGCTCGTTCCATACACCTACCACCCTTTGTGTAAAAAAGTTACTGCTCAGATTCCTGTTAAATCTTTCTCCCTCACGTGAAAAAAATGGAGACATGATAAATTCCAAGGTTTATTGGGCGGTTTGCTTCTCCTGGCTGGCAAGCAGATTGTAAATGCATGCCTTTCACATGCTGCCTTTCATGCCTTCCACGTGCTGCCAGGCTCCCCGTGGCTTGCTCAAACTGATTGTGCAACCTCATTAAAATATTCAAATCACAACCCTCCTTCATTTGGTTATTTAAATATTTTACTTTGGCTGTCTGCTGCTAAGCCTCTGTTAAGGTTCTTATTTTCACTCTCTACAATACCATCCACTTATGTGTCATCTGCAAATGTGCTAATCTTGTCATGTACGTTCTCATCCAAATCATTGATATAGTTGACAAACAGCAATGGGCCCAGTACCGAAGCCTGAAGCACACCACTTGTCACAGGCCTCCAGTCCAAGAAACAACCTTCAATTTCAAGTTCAAGTTAGCGTTTATTGTAACTTAAGCAATTAAGGTTCAGTGAAGTTTGAGTTACACTCTGCTTCCTTCCATGGAGCCAATTTTCTATCCAATCATCTAATACTCCTTGTCTCCCATGCACTCTAACCTTCCAGA
Source organism: Okamejei kenojei (assembly GCA_035221665.1). Lineage (NCBI taxonomy): Eukaryota > Metazoa > Chordata > Chondrichthyes > Rajiformes > Rajidae > Okamejei > Okamejei kenojei. Next base: position 49,735,374 of record CM069131.1, on the reverse strand, counting down.
GCAGCTTACCATGCAAAACCTTGTTGAATGCCTTGCTGCAATCCATCTAATATCTACACCTCTGCCCTCATCAATATTTTTGATCACATCATCAAAATACTCAATCCGATTTGTGAGACACGACTTCTCAAGTACAAAACCATGCTGACCACCCCTATTTCAGCCCTTGTCTATCTCAATGCATATTTTAAGGTACTGTGGACTATGGGTTATTCTCACCCATCCCCAAATCTCTGATGTCTTTTCCTCTGACAAGAGACTCTGTGCTCACAGCTTCTGACCTGTTCTGTGGGACACCTCCATTTGTTGCCATCAACATAACTGTGTTGGGAGCAACAAAAGGCATATGCACTGGCTCTCTTTATGAACAGAGGTCCGAGGAACTTGATGTTAATTTTATCCCATCATGTTCAGAAATACACACATCAAGAGACACGACTGCCATCACAAGAACATGAAAGCGTAAAGATGATTGTTAAAAACAACTCTATCCACATGTAATGAGACTACCAATTATTTAATCTGCATAAACAATTACGCCAATTCAGAATGCAGAGTCTTGCAACTGCATATAGTCTTTTACCAGAGTAGCGGAATCAAGAACCAGAGGGCATAGGTTTAAGGTGAGAGGGGAAAGATTTAATAGGATTTTTAAAAGGCAACGTTTTCCACACTGATTATGGTGGGTATATGGAATGAGCTGCCAGAGGAGGTAGTAGAGCCAGGTACCATAAAAACATTTTGAAGTCATTTGGATAGGAAAGATTTAGAAGGAATTGGGCCAAACGCGGGCAGGTGGGACAAATGAAGTTGGAGCATCTCGGTTAGCATGGGCAAATTTGGCCAAAGAGCCTGTTTCAATGCTGAATGACTCTATGACACTGTGTAAAAGGAGTCTAACAGGAATGTAGTAGACCCAAAGGATAGTGTTGCAGAATTTGCAAAGAACTGCCAAAATCTCTTTGTAGTGGGGCACCAGATTTAACACTCCTATGTAGATCGGCAAACAAGTAATTCCTGAAAGGTTGACTACTCTTCATGAGTCTTCTCTCAATTATGCTTTGTCTATAGGTAGTTCGTGAAGTTGAGTGGTTGGGTGGAATGTCGTAACTGGTGGGTCAACTTGAAGAATCTGTGCCAAATTTAATCTGACCCAGGTCCCGAAGAAGTTCACTATTCATTTGAATGCAGAGGGATGACTGCCAGAGACCAAGCTAAGTAACTTTCAAGGGTACACAAAAGGCTGGAGAAGCTTAAGTAACTTTCAATTTTTGATTTATTTGAAGTTAATTAAAACCTTTCTAGCTTTTGTTTATTTTAAATGTTTTTTTTTAAATTATTAAAAAATATATATATTTAAAATGTTGCTCCTGTTAAATAATTGGATCTTAAACACCGCAGGTAGGACTTTCATTTACACAACCTTAATTTTCATGAACTGATAATTTAAATTACACCATTAAACAGAGCATAGCTTTGTGATCTGTTGAAGTAAGATCTGGAGGGATACGGGTTATGTGCATGTAGGTAAGTGATGGTCTTGGCATGATGTTCAGCACTGGCACTGTGGGGTGTAGGGTCTATCCTTGTGCTGAACTGTTCTATGTTCTAAGATGATAGTTGGCCAATATGCAGGAAGGTGGTTTGTTATGGGATTTCTGACTTTCTCATAATCATTACCAGTTTTGTGACTGAGTGTCCGAGGTTCTTTTTGAGCCTCTCTTATGTAGTTTAGTGTAGAGATACAACGAGGAAACAGGCCATTCGGCCCACTGAGTCCGCGCTGACCAGCAATGCTACCCCGTACACTAACACTACCCTACACACGAGGAGCAATTTACAATTTTACCAAGCCAATTAGCCTACAAACCTGTACTGTATGTCTTTGGAATGTGGGAGGAAACCGGAGCACCCAGAGAAAACCCACGCGGTCACAGGGAGAACGTGCAAACTCTATACAGACAGCATCCGTAGTCAGGTTCGAACGCGGGTCTCTGGCGTTGTAAGGCAGCAACTCTACTGCTGCGCCACCATGAGACCCTCTCTGCTCACCTGGGACATCTGCAGCAAAACCTTTTTATGCTCTTTCAGGATGTACATAATTTTGCTGAAATTCTGGAGCAGAATCCTTGTGAACTTTACTCGCAATCTTGTCAGACAAAGCAGACAGTAAAATCCATACCCTTGTGCACGAGCCCTCAGTGATGTCGCTTCCCAGTACAACATATCACAGCACTAAAGGATGCTGCCACTGTGCCTTGCATTTCAACCACTATTCTCTTTATCAATCTTTTATGAAGCGAATTGCAGTGAATAGTATGATGCAGCTCTTGAATTTTTCACAAGATAAATACAAATCGTTTGAAATCAGTTCTTCGACCTTCGATATTAGAAACAATGATTTGAGTTGATGTGTATCTGCTTTGGGTATTATTAATGAGCTCCAGGTCGTGTCTTTTCAAGATGATAAACATGGACACACATATGGAAAGCTGTATTTATCATCGGCATTGCTCTCTTCCGAGCAAAAACACAAATCACCAGTAATATAAAATGAGTATTGTGGAAAACTGAGGTTTATAGGTGAAAATGAGTTGATGGAAAATTCAATTTAAGTTATTTTAAACTTTATGCGCTCTCTCTCCCCCTCTCTCTCTATCGATCTCAAAGCAGAATGGGCCGGATTTTTAAGACATTCTGCCATCAGTTAATGTTACACTGCGTCTGGCATTCAATACAACTGAGTCTTGAGCGTGTTGAATTGTCATATGTGCTAACAAGGGAACCATGAAATTCTTATTTACACCAGCTTAACAAGACTGTCAATGGACAATATATTTTTAAAATTGGTATATTAATAACTGTACAAATTGGTGCAATCTCCCCCCCCCTCCCAAACCCCACCCCCCAAGTATTTAGTGCAACCAAAGAGAGCCCATAGAGTTCATGGTTGCTGAGGCTAGTGTTGTGTGGGGTCCAAGAGCAATTGATGGGGAATTTTGCCCTTCTATCCCATACCTTTGCAATAAGATATGATCTTATTGTCGGAATAAGATGAGAACTGGTCTCTTGGCTAAGAGCAATGAAGCCAAGAGGTCGCTTGACAATTAAGTCCAGAATATAAACCACAAATTTCCTGTCAAGTTCAGCACTGTGTACATCAAGGCATTACACAGACTTAAAATCCAATTTGCGATGCAATAAAGATGAAATTTCGAATGGTCATTTCAACTGTCACAATGCACAGATTTGAGTTCTATCAAATACCAGCACCCTTGCACTGAGACTAATATTTGCTTTTAACATTTTCCCCTCAGAAAAAGAATGATCGGAATATCGTAGCCATTGTTTGATATAAACTCCTTGTCACAATTTTGCTCTTGCTAAGTTTTTGATTCAATACCTTCTGTTTCCACTGAGAATCCATATTCTCACTGCCACAGACGACTGTGGAGGTCGAGTCAATGGATATTTGTAAAGTGGAGATATCAGGGGTTATGGGAGGAAGGCAGGAGAATAGGTTTGAGAGGGAAATATAGACCAGCTATGATTGAGTGGCGGAGTAGACTTGATGGGCCAAATGGCCTAATTCCGCTCCTAGAGGTTCTGTCCATTTTGTTCTAGACCTTCAATTAGATTAAAAATATATATTTATTTACTTACAGCAACTCGGAAGGAGGCCATTTGGCCCATTGAGTCCATGCTGACTCCCAGTAGAACAATCTTAGAAGTCTGAAGAAGTGTCCCAACCTGTAACGTTGTCTTTCCATGTCCTCCTGACCTGCTGGGTTACCCCAGCCCTTTGTGCTTTACTCAAGATTCCAGCATCTGCAGTTCCTTGTCTCAATCTAATCATCCATTCTCCCTGTTTCCCTGATGCGCTGCATCAAACCTTCTGCAATCAAATCCCATTTTGAAAATGTTCAATATCATTTGCCTTTTAAAAAAACTGTTAATAAATAATAATCATCTGGGTTGTGCAAAAATGACACTGAAATGAAAAAAGTAGGTGTACTGAGTTTCATCAGGCAAGGATTTTGATTAAGTATTTTCAAGCAATGAATACATTATAATAAAACAACATGCTGTAATTGGGATGCCATGACTGTGAGTTGCTATATTTAATTGCCAGCTTCATTGCACTCTCTAACCTTTTTTATAAGATGCAGCCACTCCCAGAGTGCTGAATGCCATCTCACTGTGAACATCGCAAGTTCTTGTTAAAATGAATGCTTTCTTTTAATTTCTTCAAATGATATTGGCTCAGCACTGGGACAATTCTGATGGATGATGTTTTAATGCAGCTGAATGTTATTCCACTGAACCGGAGAAACTATAAATTTTGCTTCATTGGCAATGATCACACTATGCATAAAGTACAGCCGCTCGCTCCTATTGCCTTTGAATAATCACCTCTCGCAGCAGATGTTGCTGCAGAAACCAATTCTTTGGTGAAGAATTGTGGAAGATTAATTGTCTACAGCTGTTTCATGGCCCAAGGCAATCTTGATACATTTATGATAAGTTTAAGAGCTCACCAGAGGCAACACAAATTCCCTGGTGTGTGGAAGTCTTTATTCTAACACCTGGATTCATATGTCGTGTCTGTTTCATTACAATCCTTCTACAAGTCTAATAGCTCAAGTTTTAAATGACTGTGCAAGGTGCAGTGTCAGCCCGAAAAAGAGGGAGGATTATTCAAATTTGTGCAAATGAATTTGTTCCGTTCTCTTCCTCTGCTGAAATTGAAAGTCACCTGCTGTGACCTTGCTTTGTATAAAGCATGGGCAATTCAAATGGTTGCAATTTGGAACAGCATTGTCAGAGGAGCAGACTGCCTCTCAACAACAGAATGCAGCTCGATATGTATTTATAAATGATTTCCAAGAAAAAGATGGTGCCTTGACCTGTTGAAGTCCACAATCTCAATTTATTTGCTTTACGTATGGATTGTCCCTGCGGTGTAATGGACTCAGAAATTTGGCAGAAGCCTTGGTGGGATAGCTTACGGACGTATTCACAAGGTTAAAGACCTAGGCCAAGAATTTTGAATGGATTCCTAAGATCACACTATAGTTATTTAGACCTTAGACAGTAGAAATACAGCGTGGAAACGGTCCCTTCGGCCCTCCGAGTCCGTGCTGACCAGCGATCACTAGCACTATCCTACACACTAGGGAAATGTTTCAATTTTTCTCCAAAGCCAATTAACCTACAAACCTGGATGTCGTTGGAATGTGGCAGGAAACCGGAGCACCCAGACAAAACCCACCCAGCCACAAGGAGAACGTACAAACTCCATACAAACAGCACCAGTAATCGGGATCGATCCCGGGTCTCTGGTGCTGTAAGGCGGCAATTCTAACGCTACGCCACTGTGCTGCCCCCAATTGCTCTATAACATTCTAACAACTGAAAAATTGTTTATACACCCTGAAGTGCTGTTGCTCATAATCAATCATTTATCCCACATTTACATTTGCAGACATTAATCACTGTGTACAGCTGCTGCCCTATGATGCCATGCATTGGATTTAGTTAAAATAACTTGCATTTTCACTTTCACAAGGTGAGGGATTGCCTCCTGATATCAGCTAGATTACAAGAGAGTCTGGCACTTGGTATCAAGCTAGTGTTCCACAATATGTTGGTGCATGGTGCATAGAGAGAGAGACTGGCACTGTGGGTTAGAGTCAAAACATCATGTAGCATTGAAATGGGCCGTTCGGCCCACGTGTTCATGCTGACCGAGGTGTCCCATCCAAACGAGTCCCATTTGCCCATGGCTTGCTCACATTCCTCTAAACCTTTCTATCCAGGTATCTGTCTGTGTGTGTTTTCAATGTTGGGTATTGCACCTGTCTCAACTACTTCATCTGGCAGCTCAGTCCATATACCCACCGCACACTGAGTGGAAAACGTTGCCCCTCAGGTTCCTATTAAGTCTTGCTTCTCCCACTTTAAACCTATGTCCTCTGGTTTTTCATTCACCTACCCTAGTTAAAATTCTATAGATATGGTGCATTCAACAGGAAGGCTTTAGAAGGTTATGGGCCAATTGCAGGCAAATGGGACTAGATCAGTGCCAACTTGGTCAGCATGGACAAGCTGGGCTGAACAGTGTGATTCTGTGCTATACAGCTCTATGGCTGCATATTACACAGGTAATCTTCCTCTTGATTTATTTTTATCTTCCCCTCTACCAATTTTGGACCAATTTTGCAGTTTAGATCCCTTGTGAATGAAAGCAAGTGGTCAAACAGTTCACTATGATCAGAACAGTTTACTAAGGGAGCCAATAGACAATGGCTTGGAAATAGGTGCTGATTTTGCTGTGCTTTTTTTTGCCCAATGAATAACATTATTTTGAAATCCATATGATCTGTTTATCGCTTTCAAGATCTGGAGATAAAGGGAGCTTCTATCAATTTTTTCCCAACGTTATTTTCAAAACAATTTATTGTAATCACAGTTTGCATTGCTGAAGATTTGCTCATAGATTTGAAGAAACCAATCTGAATTTTGAAGAATGGTTCCTGGATTTTTGACTTCACCGAGAGAATTTCATCACAAAACGTAACCCCAAAGAGATATAAAGTGCAAATATCAGTTGTCAAAAATGATCGACTCTTGCCTGTAGAGGTGAATGAGAGAAGCCAAGTTGGAAAGTGTGCAGAATAGCACAGCTGGTGGATCGCCAGAGACTTGGGTTCGATCCTGACCTTGCCTACTGTCTGTGTGAAGTTTGCACAAGTTTGACCCTGTGACCCTGTGGTTTTCCTCCGGGTGCTCCAATTTCCTTCAACATACCAAAGAACTGAGGATTTCTAGGTTAATTGGACCTCTGTAAATTGCTCCGAGCGTGTAAGAAAACTACCGTGAATAGTTTCTCCAGGGCAGCACGGTGGAGCAGCAGTAGAGTTGCTGCCTTACAGCAACAGAGACCTGGGTTCGATCAAGTCTATGGGTGCTGTCTGTATGGAGTTCGTACATTCTCCCCGTGACCTGCGCGGGTTTTCCATGGGTGGTCCCGTATCCCACACACTAAAGACATACAGGTTAGGCTAATTGGCATGGGTTAAAAAAAAATTAAATTGCCCCAATTGTGTGTAGGATGGTGTTAGTGTGCAAGGATCGCTGGTCGGCGTGGACACGGTGGGCCAAAGGGCCTGTTTCCGTGCTGTATCTCTAAACTAAACTAAAACGTTATAGATGGTGAGCGTGGCCTTGGTGGGCCCATCTGCCTCAGAAAGGCATGAGTTTAATCAGACTGCTCTTGAGTATCAGATTAAGGGCAGTGACCTGACTCTGATAAAGTTAATCCCAGCAAACAATACCTAGGACTGGGTGGGGCATGGAATAGAAACAACAATCCTGTTGATCCTGGTAGCATCAGGGAGAATGAGAACTTGCCAAGTGAGAGGCAGGAATCTGGACTGTGTCCATTTCATGTTCTGTACATTAAGTGCAATCCTCATGCATTCTCAATTAATTTCCTGACTGATAGGAAATGTATAGGTGTGTAGATTTAATCGCCACTTTACTGGGCAGCACAATGGCACTAGGTCTGCCTCCCTAGTCTAGCAATTCTGGTTCAATCCTAACCTCGGGTGTTGTCTGTGTGGAGTTTGCGTGTTCACCCCGTAACCACATGGCTTTTCACCAAGTGCACTAATTTCCTCCCACTTCCCAAAGACATGCAGATTGGTAGGTTAATTGGCCTCAGTAAATTCAAGAGAATCAAAAGTGTCTTATTGTCATATGTACCAAAACTGAACAATGACATTCTTACTTGCAGCAGCAAAACATGTTCGTATGTAATACGTCGGCAAGCAGTAGAACGTGGGAGGAGTATATAACAATGTGGGTTAATGGGTATGAATGGGTGATTGATGGTTGGTGGGCTGAAAGGCCCACTTCCAAGTTATATTTCTGTTGACTCTATTAATGCAACAGTCGTGGAGACATGGAGTCTCTGATCTGCAGACAAACAAGAACTTAAAAGCTACAACCTAAACTCGACCTGCATTATCAGCTGTGATGACACAAATGGTCATTACCAAGGTTTTGTATCTTTTCATGCCTCTAGTTTCCCTCTCCCCTAACTCTCATTCTGAAGAAGGGTCTCGACCCGAAACATCGCCTATTCCTTTTCTCCAGAGATGCTGCCTGACCCGTTGAGTTACCCCAGCATTTTGTATCTATCTATGGTTATCAGTGGGATGACTTCTGGCAGCTATGACGATTCTTTAAAATGCACTTGCAGTTTCTTATTCAGTTCAGATCCTGAGTGATAGGATAAACAGGAGAGACTGAATGGCCTTTTCTCGGTCATATATTTTAGTTGCTATTTTCACAAATTCCCATTGAACATGTGAACCCTAACTCTTCATCACAGAGACTGTCCATCACCTGTTTCATTGGGTTTATCCCTGAGCTCTGCAGTTGTTCATATAGAGTTTGCACTTCCTTCCTGAGACCACATGGGTTTCTTCCATTTGCTCCAGTTTCCACCAACATCCCAAAGATGCACAGACTGGGAGGTTAACTGGCCATTGTATATTGCCACTTGTGAGTGAATGCTATGGAGGGTCAAGGATGGGAATGCAGGGAGAATAAATAATCAATATTACTGTAAATGTGCACAGCGCAGGCATTGTGGGCACAGACATTGAAAGCCCTGATTCTGTGCAGTATCACTCATCCATGTCAACCTCATAGACTGATCTCCTCCTTCTAGTGCTTCTGACTACCAACTCCTGCCTGCACCGTTCATTCTATATCAGCTGCGTTTAGTCTATCAGGCATGCACCCACTCACTGCCTCTGTTCTCGCTGACTTCCACCATCCTCAGAGACAACCTCAGAGGAAAGCTTGGGGCGGCTCGGTGGCACAGCGTTAGAGTTTCTGCCTTACAGTGCCAGAGACCCTGGTTCGATCCTGACTATGGGCGCTGTATGTATGGAGCTCCCTGTGACCGCGTGGGTTTTCTCTGGGTGTTCCGGTTTCCTCCACACTTCAAAGATGTGCAGGTTTATAGGCTAATTGGCTTCGGTAAAATTGTAAATTGTCCCTAATGTGTAGGATAGTGCTAGTGTACGGGGTGATCTCTGGTTGGCACGGACTCAGTGGGCCGAAGGGACTATTTCCACGCTGTATCTCTAAACTCTGTCCCTCCACGAGTGCAGATCACACACACTCGCATTACTCAGTGAGACTCCCATTGACAACCTCCAGTTAAACATTGCAATTGTGTAATTGGAAAATTATTTAATCTGCAAATTCCCAATTACAATGTGCAATTACGCCATATTTCAATCAGGGGCACATTTCCATACGATAAAATTAATTTTATGCTGAAACTTGATCAAAGGGGGAACAATTAGAAAAGTCATGCAGTATTATGTTGCTTTACAGACTGTGTGATTTTTGCTTTTATGAAGAGGGAGTTTCACTCTATAAAAATGGTTATTAGTTTCACTCTTGGTGCATATTTCAGAGACAGTCACATCCTTCCCATCTGGCAAGTTAGCAGAAAGTGATTGAGGTTGATGAGACAATTAGATTGCAAAAGGCAAAGAGGGAATTTCAGTACAACAGTCCCTGCTACAAGAGTAACGTGGTGATGCTGTAATGCAACTTGAATCTGTGGCCATTTTATGAACTAATAGACTTACTGTTCTGGCCACCTCATTACAGGAGGGATGAGGAGACTGAGCAGGGGTGTGGAAGAGGCGTACCAGAATAATGCTTAGATTCGAGGGTATTAGCTACAAGGAGAGTTAGACAGACTTGAATTGTTTTATCTGGAATGCCGGAGGTTGAAGGAAGACCAGGTAGAAGCGTATACATTTATGAGAAGCTTAGATAGAGTAGACAGTCAGAACCTTTTTCCCAGGGAGGAAATATCAAAGAATAGAGGGCTTAGATTTAAGGTGAAAGGGGCAGGTTTTAACGAGATGTGTGGGGCAAGTTATCTTCACACAGAGGGTGGTGGGTTTCAGGAACGAGCTACCAGGGGTGGTAGGGGAGGCGGTCACGATAGGGGATTTGAGGCTTTAGGACAGGCGCATGGATGTGCAGGGAATGGAGACATATGGATCATGTGCAGACAGATGAGATTAGTTTATCTTGGATAGAGACAAAATACTGGAATAACTCATTGGGTCAGGCAGCATCTCTGGAGAGAAGGATTAGGTGTTCTTCAAACACTTGGCATCATTTTCAGCACAGGCATTGTGGACTGAAGGGTCTGTTCCTGAGCTGTACTGTTCTATGCTCTATGTTATTGATCTGAGGTGTGCAAGATTATAGTTACTTTAAGCTTTTCTTGTCCAATTCCACGAAACAGATCTTGTTGCTTCCTAGTGGAATGTTTCGCAACGCATAGCCATTGGAGAGAGAGAGAGAGTGATAGAAAGCCACAAATAGATGTGGTGGAGGGAGGAAGAGGTCAATGGGTTGTGTGTTGCAGACTGGCACGTAAAGGATACCCGTAAGGAAAGGCCATTCAGCCCTACCAGCGTAGCCTGTCATACAGAATCTCAGTGCAATTTCCCTTTTCCCCTATACCCTGGCACCAAGCTCCCAGGAATAATTGTTTCATAATAGCAGCTCATCATTTATACATCACATTACTACCTGTGGTTGATGTAGTGTGTAATTTTTTTCTTCTTCCTTGAATGAGCTTCGAGCAATCTCTTTTTGGATATGTGTCAACAATATCAATGCACCAGTCCAAGCACTTCAGTGTGTGGCTGGAAAACTGACTGCAATGTCAGAGGTTGTGTTTCACAGTCACTGGTGACAAAGGTGGTGACCCAGTTTGGTGTCTGACCGTACGGTTATAAAGATGAAATGAACAACCTTACCAAAGAGGTTAAGGAGTTTCAGGGGAGATAACTGCAGCTGGCAGCATGATGATGGAAGCTGATTATCTCTCAGTCATTTGCAGCTGATATCTTCTCAGCCTTTCCAACTGTATCTTTTCCCAGTGATCAAGTCTGCCGCTGCCATTCTGGCAAAGCTCTTATTTAATTTCCACATTGTCCATTTGGAAGAAGGATCCCTTCAGATTAGGGAACACCAACTATCCTAAATGCAATAAAGAAAATGATGAAGAGCGATCAGAACTGGCACTTTTTACTGCTGGCATTGTAAATGCACACTAAAGCAGACTTGGGGCGTGAGGTGATCGCTGGTCGGCGCGGACTCAGTGGACCGAAGGGCCTGCTTCCACACGGTGCCTCCAAAGTAAAGTCTAAAGTCTGAAGACTCCTGATCTTGTGCAGTAATTGGGGAACCATCTATGTAATTTAGTTTATTTGGAGTTTAGAGATACAGCGTAGAACAGGCCCTTCGGTCCACCGAGCCCACGCTGACAATCGATCACCAGTACATTAATTCTGCGTTATCCCACTTTCACATCCTACACACTAGGGCCAATTTACCAAAGCCAATTAATCGACAATGTACTGCTACAGGACTATTACTGGGAAACAAAGAGGTGAAAACTGGAGTTCCTTCACAACAGGATGGCGCAGCGGTCGAGTTGCTGCCTCACAGCGCCAGAGACCCAGGTTCGATCTTGACTATCTCGGTGCTGCTATCATTATAGAACATAAAACAGTACAGTACAGGAACAGGCCCTTCGGCCTACCATGTCCATGCCGAACATTATACTAACTTAATCTCCTCTGTCTGCACATGATTCATACCCCTGCATTCACTGCATATCAATAGACAATAGACAATAGATAACAGGCAATAGGTGCTGGAGTAGGCCATTTGGCCCTTCGAGCCAGCACCGCCATTCAATGTGATCACGGCTGATCATCCCCAATCAGTACCCCGTTCCTGCCTTCTTCCCATTTCCCCTGACTCCGCTATCTTCAAGAGCCGTATCTAGCTCTCTCTTGAAAGTATCCAGAGAACCGGCCTCCACCGCCCTCTGAGGCAGAGAATTCCACAGACTCACAACTCTCTGTGAGAAAAAGTGTTTCCTCGTCTCCGTTCTAAATGGCTTACCCCTTATTCTTAAACTGTGGCCCCTGGTTCTGGACACCCCCAACATCGGGAACATGTTTCCAGCCTCTAGCGTGTCCAAACCCTTAATAATCTTATATGTTTCAATAAGATCCCCTCTCATCCTTCAAAACTCCAGAGTATACAAGCCCAGCCGCTCCTTTCTCTCAGCATATGACAGTCCCGCCATCCCGGGATTTAACCTTGTAAACCTACGCTGCACTCCTTCAATAGCAAGAATATCCATCTGCCTATCTAAAAACCACCACCCCTGGCAGCATGTTCCAAGCATCCACCACACTCTGTGCAAAAAATGCACATTTCTCCCAAACTTTGCCTCTTTCACCTTAAAGCTATGCTCTTTAGTCCTTGAAATTTCCACCCTAGGAAAAAATGGTTCTGACTGTCTCTCTTGATCTGACATATTTATAACAGGTCTCCCCTCAACTTTCGATACTCCAGAGAAAACAATCCAAGTCTGTTAAATCTCTCCCTTCAGATAATATCTATTGCTCAAGTATTGAGGAAAACAATGATTCGTACAATTATTATCATATGGTCTGTGGGAAGAAACAGACTAGGGTTGCATGATGCTGATTGGTAATGTTGCAATAATATTATAAATTTTCAGTATGTTTCCTTTATGACAACATTCAAAGACATTTGAGCTTTGGTTAGTCATAAGAACATGAGAAATAGGAATAAGAGGAGGTCATTTGTCCCCTCATGCCTATTCTGTCATTCAATGAGATCGTGACTGATCTGCACTTTGCCTCAATGCCACTTTCCTGCATTCACCCAACAAACCTTGATACAACTTTTAATATCAGCCTTGAAATTGCTTAATGCCTCAACCTCCAAAGCAGAGAGAATTTTAAGAGCACACAACCCAATGAGAGAAGAAAATTCTCCATCATAGTGGCCCCTTATCCCAGACTAACCCGTAGTCCAATGGTTTAATGGTGCTTTTAGTGTCACACGTGTGAAGTGCAAATCCACAGTGAAATTATTTTCTTACAAACACTCCAGTAGGGTATTGCCATGTCCAATACATCTCAGATTACCAAGTGTACAGAAATGGTTCACTGATTCAGCAAGCAAGAGGTGCCATTTTTTGGCACCATTTTCAAAGTCCAGTCCGCCCTCTAGTTGTTATGCGTGCCCGTTCCAGGCAAGTCCCAGGCTGCTACAGGGCCTCCAGCCATCGCCATCCTTGGACATCTAGATCGACCAGCAATCTGACGTTGCCCTTCTCGCCCATCCATATTTGTTCCCCAGGGGGCGCTTGCTGCAGCCAACCTCGAAGGCACAGTAGGTGAGACCAGGTTCCCTTTCCTCTCCTCTCCTCTCCTCTTCTCTTACTTCCTCTCCTCTCCTCTCCTCTCCTCTCCTCTCCTCCCGGCCTTGCTCCTCACCATTCGCATCCATAATCATCGCTGGCTCTCTCCTCCTGTTCTCTGGTCATCAGGAGCCGGCTAGGCAGGCTCCCCCCGTCATGGACATGTTATGTGCAAGGAACTGCCTCGGCAGCAACCCTCCTTCCAGGGCACAGTCCACCAGGTCCAGTTCCGTCTGTCAACCTCATTGCAAGAACCATGTCAACTCTGACATGAGTTTAGCTAAATTTACCTGAATGTGTATTGTAAATCCCATAATCAGGCACGTACTACACGATGTGTGAAAGAAAAATAACAAGCTGGATGGAATTGCCGTTTGCATTTTGCCCTTTTTGATCTTTTGAACCGTACATAATGTCCAACGCAATAGGGAAGGAATATTACAAGTAAACATATTCAGAACAATATTTTGCAACGCTGCATTTAGATGGTAGATTAAAACTCAATATTTATGAATATAAAACTTATTGCAATTTTGAGTAATAATGTGATATTCGGGTATGTTTGTTTCTTAAGTTGCAATCATAAATGGATTTTGAAATGTTATTGTGTTTTGAGTTTCTATTCAAATGAGGCTCTTTTACAAATGATGCTGCGTAGGAATGATAAAGAGGTACCAGGAAGGAAATAAGTAAAGTATCATCTAACACTTTGTGACACACAATGATATCTACTTGCAGAATTACAATTTTCATGTGCCTAGAGCAAATGAATGATTGAAATTAATCTCAGCCTCTGAGTTCGCTGCTGGGTTTCGAAATTGCTATAAAAACTTGTACCAAGGAATCCATTACTGAGGGAAATTAAACTGCCTCGATGGACAGATGCTCCAAGATCGAGCGCATCAAACTCACCGTAAAGAGCATCAGTTGCTTCAATGTCTGCAGGTGGATGTTGGAGATGGGAAGAACCACTCTCCAAGGTATTCGGGAAAGCTTGCACTTTAACTACAAGTGCCCCCCCCCCCCCCCATCCCTTTCAAAGTGCCAAACTCAATCCAACATCCCAAACTTTCCATGTAGCTCTGAAGAAGCCCCCCACTCTGTCTTTTGAGGTACAACGTGGAAACCGGCCCTTCTACCCACCGAGTCCATGCCGACCAGCGATCACCCTGTACACTAGCACTATCCAACACACTAGGGACAATTTACCATTATGCCCTAGTGATGCTAGAAATTCATTTCTATTCTGTATGGAGTTTGTAAGTTCTCCCTGTGACCACGTGGGTTCTATTTGGGTGCTCCGGTTTCCTCCCACTCTTTAAAGACGTGCTGGTTTGTAGGTTAATTGGCTTCTGCAAATGTTCCCTAGTGCATAGGATAGAACAAGTGTATGGGTGGTTGCTGGTCGGCATGGACTTGATGGGCCGAAGGGTCTGTTTCCACGCTGTATCTCTGAACTAAACTAAACTGATTATAGTTCATTATAGTTGAGCATTTGCTACACTTGCAACTGGCAATGTAGACTATACATGCAGTTGAGTACAGGAGGTCTGTCTCATTCTTAACTGTGAAAACAAAATGGTACCCCATTCATTTCAATCCTGCTCTAGGACCCAAGAAACTGTTCCCATCTGGTCTAAATCTGTCTTTCGGTTCAGGCTTTGCTCCCAGTGCTTTCCTGGAAGTTGATCTGGGAGCTTGCACAAATGAACTGGCAATGATTGTTGTTACTTGTTTAGTCTGTGCCCTCACTGGGGTCGGGTTGAATGCTGATGTGAACAGATGGCCCAGTAAAGAGTTGGCAGCGGGAAGTGCTCTGCTAATTAATAATGAGGTGTTAGTGTGTTGTTTAAGTGCTTAGTAGCTGCGAAATACAGAGGAAGAAAAGCCTTGTGTAAGAAGGAACTGCAGATACTGGTTTAAACCAAAGATAGACACAAAATGCTGGAGTAACTCAGTGGAAAAAAGAAGTATCTCTGGAGAGAAGGAATGGGTGACGTTTCGCTTCTTCAGAAGAAGGGTCTCGACCTGAAAGTCTCTCCAGCGATGCTGCTTCTCCCGATGAGTTACTCCAGCGTTTTGTGTCTATCTTCAGAAGAAAAGCCTTGTTTGCTTTTGTAAATTAGTGGATTATTTCAGTTTAGGTTGAATTTAAAAAAAAAGTTGAAACCTTTCTTTTGTGAAGGCAGGATTGATTCATGGCTACATTACTTCTGTGAGTGTCAGAGGATGTAATTGAAACTGATCACAAGTTTGCCGTATGGATGAAATTGATTGAGCTTTTCCATTGACCTGGACAAACACCTGGAGGTTGACTTCAGTCTCCAGTACATAGCAATCGCCGGAGATGGTTCTATTTATTTATTTATTTATTTATTTAATCTATTTATTTATTTATTTATTTATTTTAAATTTTTGTTAGAAGCAATTGTACAAAAAAAATGATCGACATAGCATAGAAACATAGAAACATAGAAAATAGGTGCAGGAGTTGGCCATTCGGCCCTTCGAGCCTGCTGACCATATGATCATAGCTGATCATCCAACTCAGTATCCTGTACCTGCCTTCTCTCCATACCCCTTGATCCCTCTAGTCACAAGGGCCACATCTAACTCCCTCTTAAATATAGCCAATGAACTGGCCTCAACTACTTTCTGTGGCAGAGAATTCCACAGATTTACCACTCTCTGTGTGAAAAAGAAATTCTCATCTCTGTCCTAAAAGACTTCCCCCTTATCCTTAAACTGTGACCCCTTGTTCTGAACTTCCCCAACATCGGGAACAATCTTCTTGCATCTAGCCTGTCCAACCCCTTAAGAGTTTTGTAAGTTTCTATAAGATCCCCCCTCAATCTTCTAAATTCTAGCGAGTACAAGCCGAGTATCCAGTCTTTCTTTATATGAAAGTCCTGCCATCCCAGGAATCAGTCTGGTGAACCTTCTCTGTACTCCCTCTAGGCAAGAATGTCTTTCCTCAGATTAGGAGACCAAAACTGTATGCAATACTCCAGGTGTGGTCTCACCAAGGCCCTGTACAACTGCAGTAGATCCTCCCTGCTCCTATACTCAAATTATTTTGCTATGAATGCTAACATACCATTCGCTTTCTTCACTGCCTGCTGCACCTGCATGCCTACTTTCAATGACTGGTGTACCATGACAACCAGGTCTCGTTGCATCTCCCCTTTTCCTAATCGGCCACGATTCAGATAATAGTCTACTTTCCTGTTCTTGCCACCAAAGTGGATAGCCTCACATTTATCCACATTATACTGCATCTGCCATGCATTTGCCCACTCACCCAACCTATCCAAGTCACCTTGCAGCCTGCTAGCATCCTCCTCACAGCTAACACTGCCCCCCAGCTTTGTGTCATCCGCAAACTTGGAGATGTTGCATTCAATTCCCTCGTCCAAATCATTAATATATATTGTAAATAGCTGGGGCGCCAGCACTGAGCCTTGCGGTACCCCACTAGTCACTGCCTGCCATTCTGAAAAGGACCCGTTTACTCCTACTCTTTGCTTCCTGTGTGCCAGCCAGTTCTATATCCACATCAATACTGAACCCCCAATACCGTGTGCTTTAAGTTTGCATACTAATCTCTTATGTGGCACCTTGTTGAAAGCCTTCTGAAAGTCCAGATATAACACATCCACAGGTTCTCCCTTATCCACTCTACTAGTTACATCCTCGTAAAATTCTATAAGATTTGTCAGACATGATTTCCCTTTCATAAATCCATGCTGACTTTGTCCAATGATTTCACCACTTTCCAAATGTGCTGCTATCTCATCTTTAATAACTGACTCTAGCATTTTCCCCACTACCGATGTTGGACTAACTGGTCTGTAATTCCCCGTTTTCTCTCTCCCTCCCATTTTAAAAAGTGGGGTTACATTAGCAAAAGTTGGGTTACATAGCAGTTATACAATTTTCGTACAGCTTCAGTTTTAACATTTTATAAACTATTAACTAGATAGGAAAGGAAAAGTGGTGGGGAGAAACATTATGACCAAGCAGAGCCTCAGAGGATTGGATTCCATAAATGGTAGGGCCATAATCTGAACATATAAGGAGACAAAGATAGACAAAATGTTCTGGAGTTAATCAGCAGGTCAGGCAGCATCGTAGTTTTAGTTCAGTTTAGAGATACAGTGTGAACACAGACCCTTCTGCCCACCAAATCCACGCTGACCACCGATCTCCGCACACTAACGCTCTCCTAAACACACTGGGGATAATTTATAATGTTACCAACCTACAAACCTCTACGTCTTTTGAGTGTAGGTGGAAACTGGAGATCCCGGAGAAAGCCCACGCAGGTCACTGGGATAACGAACAAACTCTGTACAGACAGCACCCGTGGTCAGAATTGGAAAGAGTATGGCACAACTGCAAACCTACCAAGACATGGCCGTCCACCTGAACTGACAGGCCGGGCAAGGGGAGCATAGATCAGAGAAGCAGCCAAGAGGCCCATGGTAACTCTGGAGGAGCTGCAGAGATCCACAGCTCAGGTGGGAGAATCTGTCCACAGGACAACTATTAGTCGTGCACTCCACAAATCGGGCCTTTATGGAAGAGTGGCAAGAAGAAACCCATTGTTGAAACAAAGCCATAAGAAGTCCTGTTTGCAGTTTGCCACAAGCCATGTGGGGGACACAGCAGACATGTGGAGGAAGGTGCTCTGGTCTGATGAGACCAAAATTGAAGTTTTTGGCCTAAATGCAAAACATTATGTGTGGCAGAAAACTAACACTGCACATCACCCTGAACATACCATCCCCACTGTGAAACATGGTGGTGGCAACATCATGCTGTGGGGATGCTTTTGTTCAGCAGGGACATGGAAGCTGGTCAGAGTTGATGGGAAGATGGATGGAGCCAAATACAGGGCAATCTTGGAAGAAAACCTGTTAGTGTCTGCAAAAGACTTGAGACTGGGGTGGAGGTTCACCTTCCAGTAGGACAATGACCCTAAACATACAGCCAGAGCTACAATGGAATGGTTTAGATCAAAGCATATTAATGTGTTAGAATGGCCCAGTCAAAGTCCAGACCTAAATCCAATTGAGAATCTCTGGCAAGACTTGAAAATTGCTGTTCACAGACGCTCTCCATCCAATCTGACTGAGCTTGAGCTATTTTGCAAAGAAGAATGGGCAAAAATTTCAGTCTCTAAATGTGCAAAGCTGGTAGAGACATACCAAAAAAGACTTGCAGCTGTAATTGCAGCGAAAGGTTGTTCTACAAAGTATTGACTCAGGGGGGCTGAATACTTTTGCACGCCACACTTTTCAGTTTTTTTATTTGTGATAAAATTTGGAAACCATGTATAATTTTCCTTCCACTTCACAATTATGCGCCACTTTGTGTTGGTCTATCACATAAAATCCCAATAAAATACATTTACGTTTGTGGTTGTAGCGTGACAAAATGTGGAAAGGTTCAAGGGGTATGAAAACTTTTGCAAGCCACTGTAGGTCTGAAGAAGGGCCCCATTTATTCTATCCAAAGATGCTGCCCATTCTGCTGAGTTACTCCAGCATTTTGTGTCGATCTACAAGAAAGGAGGAGCAGGCCCTTATGGTTGCAAGCCCTTTTCTCTGCCAGAGGATATAGTCAAGCATGAGAGGGATTGAATGAATAGTATTGGGCACCAGACAGGAAAGGGGAGTTGAAGCTAAGATCAGATCAACCATGATCTTATTTAATGGTGGAACAAGCTCAAGAGGGCTGAGAGAAGTGGTAATACCAATCCACATGGGGAAGATTTACAGAAATCTTACAAGGTCTCAAAAAGTAACTTGGGGTTGATTTTGAAGTTGTAGCACTTTTGGGAATGCAGAAGAAAATATAGTCAGTATATCCTGATTTTTACAATGGCCTGAACCATTATTTATATTCTTTATTATTAATCGAGTTATGGAAATACTGATGATTTTATTTGTGGAAGAAAAGATTTTGCAAGGGAAACATCGAGGAGTGCAAATGGCTGTTGGATTATATTAGGAAGTTTTGCATCAACCAGCATTGTAACGCCATATTATGTGACATTGTGCGAATGTATCAAAATAGATGTAGTATTAGATAGTAAGAGGATTTATTCCCATTTTAGCTTTCAAGGTGCAATTAATTTAGCTACATATTAATGTCATAGAGAGATACAGCATGGAAGCAGGCCCTTTGGCCCACAAAGTTTATGCCAACTGTCAATCACACATTTGCACTGAACCTACATTGATTACATTATTCTATTCTCCCCACATACTCAACTATACCCCGACTTTACCATTCACCTACACACGTAGGGCATTTTAGAGATCAGTTAACCTGCCGACCCACATGCTCTTGGATGTTGAAGGAATCTGGGGCATCCGGGGAAATACTCGTGGTCACAGGGAGAATGTGCAAACTCCACACAGGCAGCACCCAAGGCTAGCATTGAATCTGGGTCTCTGGCGCTGTGAGTCAGCAGCTCTACTTGCTGCACCGTTATGCAGACCATGTTGAATCAGACCATTCTCCATTTTTCCAGAGAAACCCATGTCTGTTGCTCCATACCTCATAGTTATCTCTTTTATCATATTACCCAACTTTTGGAAAATGGAATTTCAAACATCTTCATTCAAAAGCAAAATACGATGGAATTCAGAAATAAAATACAAGTGTGGAATATACTGCACATGCCTGGGTGCTTCTGTGGAGAGGGGAATGTGAATTAGGTTCCTGGGTTCTTTGATCAGATTATCAAATTACTGCGTGAGTTACCATACACTAATTTCACAATCTGAAGTAATCAAGCATGATATCAGCTGTGGGAACTATTCTTTGGGTTGACAGGATATTGTCAACCAGCACATTGAATGAATGAGCAAACTTGAGTGAAATGAAGTGTGTGGAAAGGAACTACAGATGCCTCTCCCTACCTTCTACTTCCAGTCTGAAGAAGGGACCCGATCTGAAATGTCATCCATTCTTTCTCTCCAGAGTTGCTGCCTGACCCACTGAGTCACTCCAGCACTTTGTGTCTATCTTTGAGAGAAATTACGCTTTTTAAAAATTCTGCAGCGCGTAAAGGAAATCCTACCAATAAAGGGAAAAATCTTTCAGCAATAACAAATAATGGGCGGCACAGTGGCACAGCGGCTGAGTTGCTGCCTTAGAGCGCCAGAGACCTGGGTTCGATCCTGACTACGGGTGTGCTGTCTGTATGGAGTTTGTACATTCTCCCGGTGACCTGCATAGGTTTTCTCCGGGATCTCCAGTTTCATCCCATAGTCCAAAGATATACAGGTTTGTAGATTAATTGGTTTCAGTAAGATTGTAAGTTGTTGCTAGTGTGTGTAGGATAGTGTTAGTGTACGGGGATCGCTGGTCGGTGCGGACTTGGTGGGCCTAGGGGCCTTATTCTGCCCTGGATCTCTAAACTAAACTAAACAAACCATAACATGGTGGAGACAACACGTAGCAGTCATCAGCGTTTCCAATGGAAAAGAGTTTAATATTCCCGATAAGCTTCTGGCTTCAGCTCCCAAGTGGAATTGGAAAACAAACATTGGAATTCTGTTTAAGTAAATCCTTAAAACTAAATAGTGAATGATTGAGGTGAATGGGATTGAGAAGGGCCAGTGATGACCTTCTCTGGACATACATTTTGAGTTATTTTAAAACTGGTGAAGTGAGACCCAGTTCTTCAACCATTTGACAGATGGCAGCCTCTGAACTCCATGAAGTGGAAACCCAGGGAAAATAATTTTACTTTCTGTTACACCAAGGCTCAGTAGCTGCACTTCTTACAGCCACTGGCATGTTTTCACACACTCAATCAATTAATTGCTCCCTTGGTATTTATTCTTCTTGACCTCTGTGACATAACCTTGCAGAAATTAGATGTGGAGCCTGCATAGTGCAAAGAGAGAGTGAGGAGAGGTTTCCCATGTACTTCTACGGGTTCATATTGTAGCTGCTTTGACTTTCTTTCCATCCTGGGGAGACTAGTCAAGAATGTTTTATTGTCATATGTCCAAAAACAGAACAATAAAATTCTTACTTCCAGCAGAACAACAGATATATAAACATAGTACTCTGTAAACACATAATAAAAACCACAAAACACTTCAGTATATATATATATATATTTTAAAAACCACACAAATAAATAGGCAATAATTGTCCAAACTAACACCTCCAAGACTATATAGTTTGGAGCCTATTTGGAGGTTGTAGTGTTTAATAAATAGCCTGTTGGCTGTAGGGAAGAAGCTGCTCCTGAATCTGGACATTAGAGTTTTTAGGCCCTTCTTGAAATTATTACATTTATCACCTGCTCCCAAGCCTACTCAGACTATGTAGTATTTCCAGAATGTGGATTTCCAATAAAAAATACAGAAAGTTCATCGAGGTTTTTTCTTGTGTACAAAATGCTTTTCACACCTCAGAGTATGTTGTTTAACGTGCATTGATGTTTACTGGGCACTAGGGGGGAGGAGAGAGCACAAATCCAAGGATCTGACTGTTGTCTTCAAACACTGGGAGCTGAGGCAGTTGTATTTTGTGCTGCCGCACTTGCAGTTTTGCAGGCTTTATTGATGGTCCTAAAAAGGCAAGGCACATGTTTTAGAATGTTATGGCAGGTACTTTCTTGCAGCAGAAACAATGCAGGCTACTTATAAGTGAAATAGAGATGAAAAAAAAAAGATAAACAGGGAGGATAACCAAACTTGTGAAGTAAAAGACACAAAGTGCTGGGGTAACAGCATAAGAACATGGCAACGTTTCGGGTCAGGGCCCACCTTCGGACTTCAGATATTGTGTTTTTTTTTGTAAAGCAGCATCTGAACACCATTCGTGAAGTTGTTTGCTGTTGAAAGCAAATTATATTTGTAAAGATGTGTTTTAAATGATTATGCATCATTTTTTTATTCAGTTTGCATTGGGAATTAAATGTTCAGAATGCAGAATCACATTCTTCTCAGCTGGAGGTAGACACAAAAAGCTGGAGTAATTCGGCGGGTCAGGCAGCATCTCTGGAGAGAAGGAATGGGTGACGTTTCGGGTCAAGACCAGACTTCTCAGCTGGAGTAAGTTTTCTGTGTAAAACTGATAATGTTGTAAATATTTATCAGGCCAGACAGTATTCATGGAGAAAGAAACATAGCCAACGTTTCCAATGGATGACCTTTCATAAGTTGTAGAAGCAGAATTAGGCCATTTGGCCCCTCATGTCTACTCCGCCATTCAATCATGGCTGATCTATCTTTCCCTCTCAACCCCATTCTCCTGCCTTCTCTCCATAACCCCTGACACCCGTACTAATCATGAATGTCAATCAGAAACCATCTGTTTTCATGACTTCATTGCTATTTATTAGCACAACGCGCAGATGGTGACAGGGACTGTTGCCTGAGGTACGTCCGCCACACAAGGAACTGCAGGAGCTGATTTACGCAAAAAACACAAAGTGGTGGAATAACACAGCGGGTCTGGCAACATCCCTGGGGAACATTGATAGGCGATGTTTTGGGTCAGGACCAGCCTTCAAAATGTCGCCTATCCATATCTTCCACTGATGCTGCCTGACCTGCTGCGTTACTCCAGTGCTTTGCGTGTTTTGTGTTAACCTGACAGCAAATTGTGTGATGGTTTAAAGGAACGACAGATATTTCTGAGGAAGGTCTTCTTTGGTGTGGGCTTGTTGAGCTCTGGTCATAAATTAGATCACTAGGTTAGGATAAGGCACCATTCTTCAGAAAGAACTCTGGTCCTGAAAACGCTGGCTGCACTTCTTATCATTGCTTTAATAGCTTGTAATATTGTAGCAGGATATTTTTGTCACGGCAAACCTGATTGATGGTCTCGGCTATAAGACATTACAACTACACAGTAAATTGACCAAACACCTAAACATACAAATTATTAAAAGGGGGCAGCTTGCAGTCTCCCGAGACCCAAGAAGGCTTTAGTTAAGATGATCCCATTTCTAAGTGCAATTTATAGTCTATTGACTTGTGGCAGTGTCTTTCTAGCGGTTAGGAAATTGTCATACATTGCAAATGAGAGCTGTTTTGACATCAGCCAGTGTGTGTGGTGCAGGATGGAAATGATATCAGTGTCTGAACCATTAAGGTTAAATTAAACCACATCGTTGCTTGCAGTGAGGGGGCATTCATTTCCTCTTTGTGCCTGCTGTGAGTACAATTATACTGATTAAGATGAGTTATAGTATGTTTCTGACACCTATTGTGCTGATGTGTACTGAGATTTTCCACTCAACTGTCATTAGTCATTACCTGAAATCATTGAGGCTTATACCGACCTGGTTCGTAAACTTCAAACTGAGCTGCGCTGTTATAGATAAGTATATAAATGCCAAATGTGCTCACTCCTCTTTTTTTTATGGAGTAATGGAAATGAAATAAAAAAAACAGGGCACGATAGAGATGCTGCCATGTAGTGCCAGAGTCCTGGGTTTGATCCTGATCTCAGGTGCTGTCTGTGTGGAGTTTGCACGTTCTCCCTGTGAAGGCATGGGTTTCCTCCGGATGCTTCTGTTTTCTCCCACATCCCAAAGACGTGCGGGTTAATAGGTCAAATAGCTCTCTGTAAATGTCTTCCCACGGGTTGATGATTGGTGTGAACTCATTAGACTGAAGGGCCTGTTTCCATGCAGCATCTTTCAATTCAATTCAATTCAAAATGGAATGAGGACGAGTGTAAAATAAATGCCATGCTGTAAAATGATCATTTTCTCACATAGATGTTCTCACTTTCCTTCTCTGACTTTCCCTCCAATGGGCCAATGTCAGTATGAGTCTTGTCAGGAGGAGGCAGTATTAAGGCAATGTGTCAATTTATTTGCTCCTATACAAAAGCTATTGCTTGTCTGTTTGCTAAAAAGCGTTTTACCTGGCAAGCTTCCGGAGAACTGTTTGATCCCACTAGTTGGGGTTTCTCACCAGTCCATTGCCCTTCCCATCTGACCAGACATTCTTTTTCTCATCTAGCCCACCAACACGCAGACACAAACACACGTACAAACAGCTTCTTTCGTTATTCCCTTATCACGTATCTATACACTGTAAATGGATCAATTGTAATTGTGTATTGTCTTTCGGCTGACTGGTTAGCACACAACCAAAGCTTTTCACTGTACCTCCGTACACGTGACAATAAACTAAACTATATGTCTTTTCCTTGCCTTCTGAAGTGGGCGGATGTGCGCATACGTGGGGTTCTTCTAGGGTGTGCGCATGTGCAGGACTTTTCTGGAGTGTGCGCATATGTGAAGTATTTCGGGCGGGAAAGGCCTGCGGAATCAACCATGTTTGCCAGACGTTTCTGAGTTTATGTGTTAAAGAAATAAGTTGCTTAAAGCTTAAATAAAGTTAAGTAAATTACGAGTAGTGAAAAGTTTCATTTGCCTCACAACACCTTCCTTCTGCATGATCATTGGAATCGCAGATCATTGGAATCGCAGATAACTCTCTCCATTTTAGATATCAGGTATGGGGGCCGGATCTAGTTCAGTTGTGGTGAATGATGCTATCTCTGTTAAATATAGAATCTGATATATACTCAAAGTACACCCAGTAACAGGTTACAGAGCAGCGCTTAGACATAACCTCATTCCAGTGACTACTTGAATGCCCTCTTGAAAAGATATTTCATTTTCTTTGGAAAGATTTCAAGTCATGTTGCCCCAATTTAATTAATTTGACAATCACTTATTTTATCAAATCACACTGAATTATCCATTTTGTACTATTAATTTACAAAATATTCTGCTTGAGCATATATTTAATTCATTTGAATAACCTGTTAAATTGAATTGATTGAATTTGATGCTTAAAACTTGCAGTGCGTTCTGTAACATGATTATTTTCTGATGGAATTTAACACTATCTGGGCTGAAGCAAATAATTCATGATGGGGTATCCTTTAAGATGAAGTGATATAGAGTCTTTCATATCATCGGGATTTATCAGAGAATCATAGTTACTGTTCTGATTTAGGGAAATGCAGCATCCGATTCACACACAAGAAAATCCCATAACATAACCCAAGTAAATAGAGTGGTAAACATATAGTATGCTTGCCTTCATCAGTCGGGGGATTGTGTATAAGAGTCTGTTGCATCTTTACAGGACTTTAGTTAGGCTGCATTTGGAGTATTCTGTGCAGTTTTGGTTGCCCCATTACAGGAAGAACGTGGAGGGCATTGGAAAGGATGCTGAAAAGGTTTACCAGTTTACTGCTTGGATTAGAGGAGAGGCTTGGATTGTTTTCTCTGGTGCAGCAGAGGGTGCGGGGAGACCTAATAGAAATATGAAATTCTGAGAGGCACAGACAGAGTAGACAGTCAGAACAATAGACAATAGGTGCAGGAGTAGGCCTTCGGCCTTTCAAGCCAGCACTGCCATTCAATGTGACCATGGCTGATCATCCACAATCAGAACCCCATTCCTGCCTTCTCCCCATATCCCCTGACTCCGCTATCTTCAAGAGCCCTATCTAGCTCTCTCTTGAAAGTATCCAGAGAACCGGCCTCCACCACCGTCTGAGGCAGAGAATTCCACAGACTCACAAATCTGTGTGTGAAAAAGTGTTTCCTCATCTCCGTTCTAAATGGTTTACCACTTAATCTTAAACTGTGGCCCCTGGTTCTGGACTCCCCCAACATCGGGAACATGTTTCCTGCCTCTAGCGTGTTCAAACTATTAATAATCTTATATATTTCAATAAGCTCCCCTCACATCCTTCTAAATTCCAGAATATACAAGCCCAAACCATTTTCCTAGGGTGGGAAATGATAAAGTCGAGACTACTTAGGCCCCTCTCGGTCATGGCTGGCCATGGATATCACCAAGGTTGGAGGACGCCTGTGCGTAACGTGGGGAGACTGGTGCACAGACAGCCACCCCATGGTCCTTGACAGATCTAGGTCAGGATCCAGTGGCATGGAGTCCGGAGACCCTTTTCTGCTGCAGCCTTCATCCGCCTTCCCAGCCGTTATGATGCTCCACTAAGGTCAGCCATCATCCTCCGCCTGTTCCACTGCTGAGGTCTTGGTTGGATTGCTCTTTGTCAGAGTCCTCCCCCTCCACCTTACCACCATGGGTGGCCCTACCAGGAGCATAGCTCCAGACGGCATCGCTCTCTGGCTCTCAGGACTGCTCAAGCTTCTCCACCACGACAAGGTGGCAATCCACGGAGAAGTAAAGTAAAGTCGAGAAGACATTGTTTTAAAGTGAGAGGGGTGCAGTTTAAAGGAGATGTGCAGTGCTAGAATTTATACATGAAACGGTCCATCTGTATTGAATTGAAATTTTAGTCCAGAACCTAGAGCTGAATTTTCGACTTTAGAGAAACAGCGTGAAAACAGGCCCTTTGGCCCACCTAGCCCTTGCTGGCCAATGATCATCCTGTACACTAAAACTATCCTACACACTAGAGACAATTTACAATTTTTACTGAAGCCAATCTTTGGAGTGTGGGGGGAAACCAGAGCCCTGGAGAAAACCCACACAGTCGCAGGGAGAACGTGCAAACTACTTACAGACAGCACCGTAGTCAGGATCAAACCCTGCTCTCTAGCGCTGCAATGCAGCAGCTCTACCACTTTGCTATTGTGGTAACCTTTGTTTTATTTATTCCGTTTTTGGTATCTGGGTGTTCATAGAAAAATAGAAAATAGATGCAGGAGGAGGCCATTCGGCCCTTCGAGCCAGCACCGCCATTCATTGTGATCATGGCTGATCATCCGCTATCAATAACCCGTGCCTGCCTTCTCCCCATATCCCTTGACTCCACTAGCCCCTAGAGCTCTATCCAACTCTCTCTTAAATCCATGCAGTGACTTGGCCTCCACTGCCCTCTATGGCAGGGAATTCCATAAATTCACTACTCTCTGGGTGAAAAAGTTTTTTTCTCACCTCAGTCTTAAATGTCCTCCCCTTTATTCTAAGAGGACATTTAAGCCTGCGGTGATTACAAGGTCAGCATAGTAATCCTTGTGAAAGTGATGGGTGGCCTCTTTCTGAACTGTTGCACTGAAGGTATTGTACAGTGTTGCTGGGGAGGGGGAAATTTCGGCATTTAGACCCAGCAATCAACTGATATACTTCCAAGGATGGATGAGGGAAATCTGTAGGCAGTGGTGTTATAGACCCATTGACATACACATGGCAGAGAAACAGGCCCGTTGGTTCATCATCCCCATGTTATCTGCTCCATTCCTATTTGCTTGCATGAAGACCATATCCTTCCCATGCATCAGCTGGCCATGTCCCTCTTGGTGGCAGAGGCCCCAGATTTAGGAGAGGCTCTTAGAGCAGCTTGGTGGGATGCGACAAGCTGGTTGGTGTGGATGCTGTTGATCTTCATTGAGAATTGTTGGAGCTACATTCATCCAGGCAAGTGCAGAGTATCCCGTCATGCTCCTGATCCGTGCCTTGTAGATGGTGGATGGGCTTTAGGGAGACGGGAGGTGACTTGGCCAGTGAATATCCAACCTCGGACCTGCTTGTGAGACCTTGGTATTTATATGTCAGGTTTAGTTTAAGTCAATAATGATCCCTAGAATCTTAGTGGCGACAGATATTTTGATGACAATGCCATTGGGCATCAAGGGTAGACTCTCACTTGTTGGTGATAGATATTGCCTGACAATTTTGCAGTGCAGATATTACTTGTCACTTTTTACTCAGAGATAAAACGATTTACATTTGAGACAAGTTGCCTGTTATTCACCGAGTTGGTGTGAATCTCTGCCAACACAGTTCCCTTCTGTCGTCTCCTGAAACAAATAAAATCAGTCGAGAGTCAAGAGTGTTTTATTGTCATATGTCCCAGATAGGACAATTCAATTCCTACTCGCTGCAGCACGACAGAATATGTCACACTGGACACCACAGTTGCATGGACATAAGGGACAAGAATTCTGGTATTCTTCACTAAACCCTCCTCAAAATGCATGATCGGCTTGATGCAGCTTTTCATCATCATAATCGTAGGATCACAGGCCTTTCGGCCCAACTTGTCCATGCCGACCAAGATGCTCCATCTACGCTAATCCCACCTGCTCGCATTTGGGCCATGTCACCTCGAAACGTTTCCCATTCACATACCTGTCCAAGTGTTGTGATATTATCCGTCTCAACCACCTCATCTGGCAGCTCGTTCAATTAAGAGGTATTGAATCGTTAAAATCTCTGTGTTCTGTATCAGTCAATAAAAGATCTGATTTCTAGAAGCCAACTAAAATTATATTTAATTTGTAACATTTAACGTTGACAAAAATAGAACCTTGTAGACGCAGCCACTGGGGAAAATGAGATGGCATGAACCCACATTCCCCAATCCCTCTCGCTCCTCACTTTAAAGTCTATCTAATATTGAAGAGGCAATCACACATCTTGATTTGAAATGCACACAGGAGTATCTGGAAAAGAGTTTTGAGAATGAATAGTTGTAAAATGAACAATGGAGATGACGGTAATCGGCACAATCCTCCAAGGAATACTGCAATCTTTAGAAAACTTCATTCTATTCCCCCAGTTATTATGTGAAAGAAAGTGAGTGAGGTACCCTTAGTGCCTCTCACAGTTGGACGGATGCTAACACTAACAATGTATTGTCTAATAATGCCGATACATGAGAATTTGATCCATGCCTTGCATCATCTGGCAGAGGCCTTCACGATGTGCCATGGCCATGGAACCGCGAAACCGTCTGGAGGACCTGAAGACTCGGTGGACCGTAGTACCGGGAGGGAACCGCTGGACACGAGGAGCAAGGGATGGTAGGAGGGGGACCCGGGGGTAATGCCTCCAGCGCCTTCAAGGTCAACTTCAGAATGTGCCCCTGGGACACAAAGATGGCTGGGCAAGGAGAGGGACTTTGAGGGCCACAGAGGAAGGCCTGGTGTTTGCCTGGATCGGGAGCTGCTCCATTAGACTGAGCGTGTGGGTGAACTGGAAGTTGGAGTTTGGAAATGGAGCCAAAATATGTGTAAACATGCAAAAAAAAATTCCCTGTGCAGTCGCACATGTGACTAATAAAGCACCATTGAATTGAACCATTAAAAAGATGTTGGCATTATTGGTTTATTGAAAGGTTGGCTTTATTTCTCTGCTTTTGTTGTGAAGGATCTGAAACATTCCTCTGCACACCATTGCTTAGTGGCCAAGGACAGTCTGATTCAGGAGATAGAGCTTCATTTACCATTCATGGTCACCAACCCTGCATTTCCAAAGAGCACTGAATGTACCATTGATGGCAAGCACAATTACATTTACACTCATCAACCAAAAAGTTATAGTGATTTGAAATATTGTAACGCTTCTTCATTTAGTTTTACATCTCGAAACGTTCTCACTTATACTACAGGTCCGCCACAGATCTTTCCGGCACACTTGGTTCCAGAGCCTTTCTGGATTATCTGTTTTGCCGGACCAACAGAGGTCAAGGCTTTGGGGGACGAAATACAGGCCCACAAAGTCAGCCATGGAAGTTAGCTATGAGAATGGATCTACCAGTTCTGGCCGGGTCCGATTTCCAGAGCCTTGGCCACAGGGCACGGAGGTCCTGATGAGGTTGAGATCGGCTGCCACTCCTGGATTAGGTGCCGCATTTTTGGGGGGAATTCCGCGTGGGGGGGGGGAGGGAAATTTTGCTGGAAAATCGGTGGTGGATCTGTTTTGTAATTTGGATCACTCCTTGTGGGCAGAGATGCTTCTTGTTCCCCATTCATGATGGATAGTGCTGCTTGCAAGGCACAGTTTAAAGTGCGATCTACATAACTTATGCAAACCTAAAGACTATAGGGCCTGTCCCACCAGCATGCGATTGCATGCATCTAGCGCGACCAAACGTGGTCGCTTGAGGCGTATGGCCGCATGGGGCTGGTCCCAATTCGAACCGCGGAGGCGTATGGAGTTGTGCGGGGCTGGTCCCGACATCATACTTACCAATCAGCTGGGCAGGAGGCGGGCCGACTGAATTTGGACGTCGCATGGCGTCGGGCGGTGACGTCATCACGCAACGGTACGCCAGGCGGTGACGTCATCGCACAACGCCACGCGCTAGGCATATGCTGCAGACACGCTGCATATGACGTCAAGACACTGCGTACGATGTCAAGACGCTGCGTATGCCCGTCGAGACGCTGCGTACGCCCTAAATGCGCCTGCGGGCCGACAGGTCGTTGGCGCGCGGGGTTTTCGGACAGTGCAAAATTTTTGGAGCCCCGCGCGATGTCGGGATCAGCCCCGCACAACTCCGTACGCCTCCGCCGATCGAAGTGGGAGCGGCCCCGCGAGGCCGTAAGCCTCAAGCGACCACATTTGGTTGCGCTAGACGCATGCAATCGCCTGCCAGGCCCACCAGCATAACAGATCTTGTGTTAAAGAGGTCATTTGCACGGGCTGTGGAGTTATTTTGTATCATTGAGGCCCAACAGCCCTGACTTATGTTCAAAGGCTGCTATCTGAAGGCTGATATATTAAACAGCTTGTTCAAAATATTAAATGAGATCAATAAAAACATAGTTGCACAACGCATAGTACTGGAGAAACTCAGGGCGGCAGGGTGGCACAGTGGTGCAGTTGCTGCCTTACAGCCTCACAGACCTGGGTCCGATCCTGACTCCAGCTCCTGTATCAAGGATGAAGGTAGACACAAAATGCTGGAGTAACTCAGCAGGTCAGGTCTCTGAAGGACATGGATAGGCGATGTTTCTGAAATGAAAGCCAGCATCTGCAGTTCCTTGTGTCTCTCATGAACAGAGCAGCTGGAATTAAATCACTGTCGAAAGATCTAGATAGAGACAAAGAAGAATCTTTAGGTGTATGAAGGAACTGCAGAGGCTAGTTTAAACCGGTTAGACACAAAATGCTGGAGGAACTCAGCGGGAAAGGCGGCATCTCTGGAGAGAAGGAATGGGTGATGTTTCGGGTCGAGACCCTTCAGACTGAATCAGGGGAGAGGGAGATACAGAAATAAGGAAATGTAAGGTGTGAAAACGAGACAAGGGCAATGCAGATGAAGGAAAATATGGAATAGATCATTGTTAGCAAGGTGAAGGTAACAACAAAACAAATAGAGCTAAAATGTAAACGAGGACTGTCAGACTAGTTGGAGAACTGGGAAGGGGGAGGGATGACTGGTAGGGGCATTATGGGGCAACTGGTACTATCTGCTCCAGGCAAGGTGACTTTGGAGAATTCGTCCAATCGAAAATTGGGTCGTCCATTTCTCAGCTGTTGCTGATGTTTATCTAAATTTGAGGTGGTGTCCTATAAGTAAATGTGGGGTTCAAAATGTTTTAAGATCCTCTCACAGTAAATAATTTGGAATGAGCAGATTACGCAGCGGACGGGCATGGCAAGCTCAGGTTTCCTCTTACATAATAGTCATGGCTTATTGTCATCATGGTCATCTCTGGTCAGAAGGTCCTGGGTTTGTCCAAATCTAGGGTCTTAAACTGGCTGACTTTAAGTGCTGCACTGAGCGAATGCTGTTCAGTTGTAGCTGTGGTGTCTTGGATAAGTACTTCAGATGTCTGTACTCATAAGTGAAGCAACACATCTCACAGCACTATTTTAAGGTACAGAAATAAATAGATTTTATAGTCATAGCGTGATACTGGATGGAAACAGGCTCTTCGGCCAAATTTGCCCTCACTGGCCAACATGTCTCAGCTACACTAGTCCAACCAGCCTGTGTCTGGTTCATATCCGTCCAAACCTATCCTATCCATGTACCTGTCTGTTTCTTAAATGTTCGGAGAGTCCCTGCCTCAACTACCTCCTCTGGCAGCTTGTTCCATACACCCACCACTTTTTGCATGAAAACGTTATTCCTCAGATTCCTATTTAATCTTTTCCACCACCTTAAACATCTGGTCCTCAATTCACCTTCTCTGGGCAAGAGACTCAGTGACTTTAGTTCAAATCCACTGTGACTGCAAAGTATATCCTAGGTTCTATATAAATGCAAAATGTTCTCTCTTCATGATGATCGGTATTGGCCCTATTGGTTATCAATTGCCCAAAGAACATCTTAGCTGTGAGATACACTTCTTTGGTTATAGGATTGCCTAATCTTCGAAACTAGTTCAACTCCCAGACACTGAAGGGGACACAAAGAGGTCATGGAAGCAAAATAAAACTAGGCATGAAAGTGTACTCGTTAACATTGAGCAGTTTAACTGGAATGTTTGGTCATAAAACAGGAAAGTGTATAAAGGATGTACATAGACACAAAATGCTGGAGTAACTCAGCAGGAAAGGCTGCATCTGCAGAGAGAAAGAATGGGTAATGTTTCAGGTCGAGACCCTTCTTCAGACTACATTTCGTCTGTTACACAAGGTATAAAGGTATTATCTACCAATGATCCCATTCCCAAAATTCCGACTGGAGCCAGCTCTGATGAATACAGTCACATTATATTGGTCTGATATCGGTAGAGCTGCTATCACTGGGGTCTTTTTTACCTTATTATACATTGTTATACATGGTCTGTGTCAAATACGTTAATGCTGTCTCGTGTGTCAAAGAAAGCTATGCAAATTGCAGACTTCCCACTATACTTCATGCTGCCTCAGAAACGCAGCCAACATAATGAAAGATTTGTCCCAACCCGGTCATTCCTTCTTATCCCTGTTCCCATCCAGCAGAAGGTACAGAAGCTTGAAAGTGCACACCACCAGACACAGGAACAACTTATTTCCCCTATGTAATCATGCCTCTGAACGGTCGTTCCATAAGCTAGGGTACTGGCCGATTCACCACACCCCCCCCCCCCCCCCCCCCCCCCCCCCCGCCCCAAACCCATTGTGGACATTAGACTTTGTCTCTGGAACTTATGTGCGACAATGTAGAAACAAAGAACTGCAGATGCTGGTTAATACACAAAAGGACACAAAGTGCTGGAGTAACTCAGCAGGTCAGGCAGCAAAGATAGACACCAAAGGCTTAACTCAGCGGCAGCAACTCTGGAGAGAATGGGTGATGTTTCGGGTCGAGAGTCAGGGGAGCGGGAAACTAGATATAAGGAAGTGTAAGGTGTGCATCAGTATAATATTCTCGAGTGATGCTGCTTGACCTGCTGAGTTACTCCAGCACTTTGTGTTCTTTTATACGCTACAATTCCGAGAACTAGATTGCGTTCTGTATCTTCCCCTTTGGTCTATTGTACTTGAGTGTGACTTGATTGTATTTATACATAGTATATCTGATCTGTTTGGATAGCATACAAAATAAAGCTTTTCACTGTACCTCGGTACACATGTCAATAATAAACCTAAATCTAACATCTAAAATGTAAGTTTTTGTACACCATGGGTTCCCTACAGTATGTGAAGGGATGAAACTGGAGTAAGTCTGTGGTGGATCTGACAGGCTGGCGAGAGTTTTGCGGGCTGAAAAGGGACACTGCTTTTCTGAATATTATCGGTTTTCCTGATGCACGGATTCTTGTCCTGAATTCTTCTGCATCAGAGGAGGGGAAATGTCTAGCAGAGCACTGGAGGAGAGGAGAGAGTTTGCTTTTGATGTAAAGCACAAGCCGTAATAAGTTGCAAAGAAGACTTTCTGCTCCGTCATTCGCACAAGCTGCCTCTCTCTGCTGGCGGCTGTCAGAAGTTGCTAGTTATTTTGCTCTTTCATTAGCTGCCCGTTTTTCAATTTCTGCCCCTGGAAGTTACACTGCTTTGAACAAGTCCCTGCAGTAATTGAATTTGCTGCAGAAATAGAATGGTGGAAAATTTCATTTTCTTCCTGTGTGCAGCCAGAGAGCCCGCTTCCCTTCATGCATTCCCATCCACTAATGGAGCCCTTTGCAAAGCCTCCCTAAAATAATATCTGAGTGCATCAGCTTGTCACTTTGTAATTTTCCCCTAAATAATGCCTTCTACAAATAATGGTTTTCAAAATGAGCATTAACAGGCTTGATTACATGAAATTGTCCTTTTAATTTACACCAGGATTCTATTGATCACACAAGTGCAGATTAAAGTGTTCAATGAAGCCAGTGATGAGGTATTAACCACCTAAGGGTCCTCCAGGGGCTAGCAGGGAGCCCAGGAATATGCTATAAGTGTACAGTTATTTCACCATAATGAAGTGCTACTATGCGGAGGCATGAATCTCCAGCAGCAAGAATAGATTGGAGATGATGAGCTCTTCAAGTCATTTCTTGGTTACTCATTCAGCATCATGCCCAGATTCTCTTGCAAATCTTCTGCATTATCTCTCATGAAATGCCAGGATTTACTTAGCCAGCAAATGCAATTTTTATGACCTTATTGCTTTTTTCCATGGTAATAGTTTTGAATCAATTTATCAATCCAGCCAGTACCATCAGACACTTTGCCCTGAAGATCAAGTCCAGGTCATTTCATCAATTCACTCTGGTAGAAGCACAGAAAAAACTGCAGCTTGTGTGGGCTTTCAGCTGATGGTTACTCAGTAAACATGCTGGCATTGAATTAACCCATTGAGTACTGAATTTTTTACAGGTCTCACTGATCCAGATTACATTTTTATCTACCTTTTCATCTTGTTAATGTTTATGCATGATCCACCTCTGCATTCCAGCCTCTACATTAAATTTAGATTCGTTAAAATAAGGGAAGATGATTGTTGTAATTTTTTGTACCTAACATGGCGTCCAATTCATAAGGTATCAAAAAATTACAAGGAGAAATGTCTTTAAAATTCAAGTACAAGCTCAAACCGACAACAAATACTATTTAAGAAGTAAGAATTGTTGATTAATAATTTCTGTTTGGATTTTTTTAGCATGGCAATTTAAATGTAAGACAATGACGAGGGAAATTAAATGTACTTTAAATGATAGTCCTTTGTCCAAAGTTGACATTTATCAGTCATATTGATGACATTGTTCAAATAGCTGAGATTTATTTTCCTTCCTTAACATCCACGTTCATAGTGTCTATCCCTCCCCATGGACATTACTCCACAGAGGATAAACGCAGACAATCAGGTGTGTGAATCACAGCGCATACCTGAGATCACCAGGATTTGAACTGGGGAAAAATCCTACAGAATCCAATACCACACAGGGTTTATATCCACGACTACCGTGCATTATGTATGACACTCATTTCTTAATGCTGCAATTTCCCTCCCCCCCCATTTTCTTGTCTCTATGCAGTTTCATCTGACAACAGGACTGCATTTCTGTTCTCTCTGTAGACATCATTATATGACCTGTACGACTGGACAAAGTCAACCTTCACAGTTTCCTCCCCCTCTCCTGCAGGATGAAGCCCTTCTGTGAAAATATTACTATATGTGCATATAAACAAAAGCAATGGAAAATATTAAGCGGCCAGCTCAAGATACATGCATTTAAAGTGGTGGAGATGGGGGATTTAGCAAAGGGTGTCAATTATTGTTGGCATGATCCACACAAGGTTAGTATGCAGCTGGAGTGTGTAATTAGCAAAAACTAACAGAAGGTTATTGTTTATTGCGAGGGGAATGGAATACTAAAGTTGGAAGGATTTGCACGAGGCACCGCTGAGGCCACATCTGTAATACTGTGCACAGCTATTTCCCTTATTTAAGGAAGGTTATTAATGCATTGGAAGCAGTTCAAGAAAAGTTTACTCGACTGGCACCTGGGGTGGTAGGTGGGCTTATGAGGAAAGATTGCATAGGCTCTGCTGCTATCAGCTGGAGTTTAGAAGAATGAGAGAGGGGGATTTGATTGAAACAAATAGGATCTAGAGAGGCTTGACAGGATGAGTCTTGAAATGGAGGTCATTGTATAAAAGTAAAGGATCATCTATTTAAGACAAGGACAAAACAACATTTTCTCTTGGAAGGTTGTGAGTCTTTGGAATGATCATTGCCAGAGAAGCAGAGTTTCTGAATATTTTTGATGGTGGATTCTCGATAAGCATGGGGGTGAAAAGTTATGTGTGATTGTGGATTTGAAGTTATTGTCAGCCATGAGTTCATAAGTTCATAAGTCATAGGATGTAGAATTAGGCCATTCGGCCCTTTGAGTACTATGCCATTTAATCATGGCTGATCTATCTTTCCTCCTGCACCCCATTCTCCTACAAGTTCAGGACCTTTCTAATGGGCCGTTCAATCTCGAGGGGCTGACTCCTGCTCCTAACTCATGTTTGCATGTTAGCTTGGATTTAATTCAGGAAGCTGGAGTGCATCATTCCTCCTTCTGTTGTGGAGGACCTACATGAAATGTTCCTTGCCATTCCCGACCAGCTTTTGTGAGCAACATTTTACTGCATCGATAGAAATGAGACATCTTGCTCAATGGTCAGTTAATTGACACCATCTTTAGTTATGGTGTTCATGGTGTTCTGCTGTTACAATTAGAAGAGTGTGGAGGGAGAACTGAGAATGCCACAGAAGGCTGCGGAGGCCAAGTCATTGGGTATTTTTAAAGCTTGAGATTGACAGATTCTTGATTAAACAGTGTTGGGGGTTATGGGGAGAAGGCCGAATACTGGGGTTGCGAATGAAAGATAGATCCGCCATGATTGAACGGAGGAGTAGTCTTGGTGGGCCGAATGGCCTAATTCTGCTCCCATAACTTAAGAACTTATCAATGGCCAGCACTTGCTAAGTGATGAGCATTAATTCCTGATTTGTCACCTTGATGGATCTGAAACAAAGTATTAATGAGACAGAAGATAGTCACAAAATGCTGGAAAAACTCAGCAGGTCAGGCAGATGCGGCCTGACCCTTTGAGTTACTCACACAATCTGTGTCTATCTTTGGTATAAACCAGCATTTGCAGTTCCTTTTTATTACATATCAACGCGGCAGGTTTCTTCTGAATGTCCCTAAACAAACAAACAAGGGAAGCACGGCAGCATTACTGGTGGTGCTGCTGCCTCACAGAGCTAGGGACCGGGCTTCGGTCCTGACCCTTGTGTGCTGTCGGTGTGGAGTTTGCACATTTTCCTGTGACTGCGTGGGTTTTGTCCGGGTGCTCCAGTTTCCTCCCACAACCCAAAAGCATGCAGGTTTCTAAGTTAATTGTAAAAAAAAAAATAATTGCCAATGATGTGCAGGGAGTGGATGAGAAAGTGAGGTAGTATTGATCGCATTTTTGTTGATATCTGTTCAGGATCAACAGTTAGAATCATTGAATCATAGAGCACAGAACGTTCTTCGATCCTTGATGCCTGCACTGAAAATGTTATCCCATTCGTTCACACACCCACTCTTACCCATTTACATGATTATTTTCACCCAGATAACGTCCAAAAGAGAATTGTATTATTGGATCTGCTCTTGGGTAATGTGTTCTGTGTTTAAACAAAATCTCATCTTATT
Source organism: Okamejei kenojei (assembly GCA_035221665.1). Taxonomy (NCBI): domain Eukaryota; kingdom Metazoa; phylum Chordata; class Chondrichthyes; order Rajiformes; family Rajidae; genus Okamejei; species Okamejei kenojei. The sequence continues at coordinate 49,697,665 of CM069131.1, read as the reverse complement.
CCTAGATCTTTCGATCTTAAAACTGTATCCACTGCTTACCAAACAATTTTCTTGTACAAAAGATGTGGATTTAAAGTCTGGCAGCTCATGCCTTGTTGTTTAGAACACAGCACATAGTATTCACAGAGGAAATTGTTCATCCAATTATTTGCAAATCTATCATTTTGCCTTTTTTAAATGTGACATACTAAAGCTGCATTGAGTCTGGCTTCTATACTTATGATATAGTTGGTTACTGGTTTGCCTTTGAATGATTTTTAAGCATCTACATTCCAGATATTTATTCATTGTTGATTATTGACACATAAGCGGATCAAAAATGGCGAGGCTGTTGTTTTCTGAAGCTAAAATATAACACTTGAACTGATCCCATTTTGATGCAATGATTCAGTTGACTGATCTTGCACATTCTACAGATAAAACCAGTCCGTGACAGTCCGTAAAATCATGTGTGAATTATGCAAACTGCATTACTGAAAAATTGTTTCATCGTTTTTGTTTCTTTTTCTTTACAATGACTTAGAACATTAATGCATGAAAATTTAAAATAGAAAATTAATTTACATGAAACAGAAAATGTGAGTCTGAAAGAAAAAGGAACCCTCATTTTTCACATGGCAATTGATTTCTCATTTGCAGGACAGCTGTTGTTCTTCAAGTTTATACATGTAGAAACCTGTTGTTAATGTTGACATGAAACTGAAATTAATTTAAAGAAGAAGTGCTGGATGGTAATGAATAAATACCAAATCTCTAATAGATTAATATTCCTGGTGGTGCTGCTGCCTCCTGCCAACAACTTATTATGAATTACTGTGTTCATGCTTCTGATGGAACTAGCCTGGGTAAATAATATATTGTTACCTCAGCTTTGTTCACTAGTTAAAAATAAAGACAATTGATAACATATTATCCTTTGAAGAGAATGAGTTGTGTTTCCATTATCTCAATTCATATTGCGACAAGTACAAAAACCAATCCCCAAACTGTTATGAAGGCAATGAATTTTAATTAATCACAAAGAGAGTAATTGAACATTGATCTAATGGGACCTGTCTATCAATTTTGCTTTTCTCTGAAATTATCTCTCATTAATGGATCCAGACTCTTGTCAGTTGTAGTTCCATTTCTAACCATTGCTTCAGGATGGTGCTCTCTACCTATTAGTAATGATTCCCTGCTCCTTCAAGAGGACTGCCAGCAGATCAGACTCTCCAGCAAATATCATGGAATTAAAGCATGCAAACTCTTCTCAAAATATTTACTTCAATGTAGCTTCTTAATAATGTTTACTGAATGATAATTATCTGCAGCTTCGCAACCACATTGTCGGATTTGAAGCCAATGGTGTTTGGCCCTCAGAAGCTGTTCTTAATGATGCATTTATCGGGACTTCTCTCCCCTCAATCGGGGATTTTGCAACCAAACGTTGCGTGTCTAAGGCCAGCAGTATTATAAAAGACCCCACACATCTCCATCATGGACTGTTCACTCTGCTGCCCTCGGGCAAAAGATATCGTAGCATAAGGAGCAGAACGTCAAGGTTCTGCAACAGCTTCTTCCCACGAGCCATCAGACTTTTGAATGCTATGTAATGGGCTGCCACCATTATCTATTTTATCTTTTTATCCATTTTATCTTTTGATCCATTTTATCCATTATATCCCGTTATTTTTGTGTTGCATGGGGAGCCAGATGCAACAAAATTTCGTTGAGAATTGCATTTACTGATGTATTTCTGAATGCTAATAAAGTTTTGATTGATTGATTGATTTGATTTTGTTTGTAAGGAAAGGCAACACATCAATACTCATCATAGCCTCAGATTTAAAGGATGTTCCTTTAGGAAGGAAATGAGGAGACATTTCTTTAGTCAGAGGGTGGTGAATCAGTGGATTTCATTGCCACAGAAGGCTATGGAAGCCAAGTCAATGGATATTTTTAAGGCAGAGATGGATTGTTTATTGATTAGTACGGGTGTCAGAGGTAATGGGGAGAAGACAGGATAATGGGGTTAGGAGGGAGAGATAGATCAGCCATGATTGAATGGTGGAGTAGGCTTGATGGGCCAAATGGCCTAATTCTGCTCCTATCACTTATGACTTTATTTATGAACTTGTCGACTGTCGAATGTTCACAATAAGGAGAGTCCGCAAATGCCCCCGTACTCAACAATGGCTCATCCAGCATGTGGGAACAGAAAATGGGGCTTTCAATTTTTATGGACCCAAAATGAAAAGTTTTTTTTTTTAGCAAAGATGGCGCCCAAGCCAAGCGACTCTCTGCGTGCTGGTCCCAGATCAGCAATCTGCAATCACTCATTGCAATCGCTCCACTCTTTTAAGCCTCTTGTCCAACAGCAGACTTCCTTTACGCTCTGTCTGTAATCATGTACAGTCTTTCCACTGACTGGATAGTACGCAACAAAAAAGCTTTTCACTTTACCTTGGTACACGTGACAAAAAAAACAACATTAAACCAAATTAAACCAAACAATACTAAACTAAACCTATCCGTGTTCTCCAGAGATTCTGCTTGACCTGCTGACTAACTCCAGCACTTTGTGCCTTTCTTGCAATTTTTAAGCTATTTTAATCCATGTCGAGTAAAGATCAGATTTCCAAGTGAACTGTCACGTAGTTATTTTATTTGACAATGGATTCTACAAATGGCAAGCTGAAATAGTAGTTTTGGTGTTGAGTAGAGCTGTGTTCACACTCTGTTTGTGATAAATTCTTTTTAAAAACAATTTTCAGATGGTTACAGGCGAAGGTTCGTGTGCAACCATCAGTGCTACAAGTGAGATTCTTCCAGGGAAGAGATCTCTTTGACATTAAAGGGCCTGTCCCACGGGCATTATTTGCACGTCATTTACGACGCGCACATGGCGAGCATTATGTGCGTGTGACGCGTGGCGAAGCATGGTGGCGTAGGCTGTGACCTGCGGTCGCATGCGGTGCCCCAGGATTTTGGGATTCACAAAATCTTCGCGCGCCACCTGCGTGATGCGCAAATGACGCCCAAGTGGGACAGGCCCTTTAAGGAGCAAACATTGCTGCTTAAAGACACTTCCTTTCTGCTCTTTTGTTTTCACACTGTGATTCCCTTTGGAAGAAGGAACATTGGCTTCCTGGTGAGAACATATCCATGGGATGAGCAGTGAAAAAGGCAACATCTGCTGCAGAAATTGCCATCCAACCTGAAGCCTGGTTACCCACTCTGGTCCAATGGAATCAGGCTACATATGTCAAATTGGATGGGGTTGGGTAGGGTCAATAGGTACAGGAGTAGGCCATTCGGCCCTTCGAGCCAGCATTGTCATTCAATGTGATCATGGCTGATCATTCCCAATCAGCATCCCGTTCCTGCCTTCTCCCCATATCCCCTGACTCCGCTACTTTTAAGAGCCCTATTTAGCTCTCTCTTGAAAGCATCCAGAGAACCTGCCTCCACCGCCCTCTGAGGCAGAGAATTCCACAGACTCACCACTCACTGTGAGAAAAAGTGTTTCCTCGTCTCCGTTCTAACTGGCTTACTCCTTATTCTTAAACTGCGGTCCCTGGTTCTGGACTCCCCCAACATTGGTAACATGTTTCCTGCCTCAAGCGTGTCCAAGCCCATAACAATCTTATATGTTTCAATGAGATCCCTTCTCATTCTTCTAAATTCCAGAGTGTACAAGCCCAGCTGCTCCATTCTCTCAGCATATGACAGTCCCGCCACCCCTGGAATTAACCTTGTAAACCTACGCTGCACTCCCTCAATAGCAAGTAGGGTTGTCAAGTTGGGTGAACCTTGCTTTAGGTAAATTTGAGTCAGGCCATTTTGGCCCAACTTGGTATTTTACCACGAGACACAAATACTGCAGAGGCTGATATCTTGAGCAAAACACAAGATGCTGGAGGAACTCACCGGGTCAGGCAGCATCTGGGAAGGGAATGGACAGCTCATGTTTCTGGTACATTCCTTCCCTGGATGCTGCCTGACCCGCTGAGTTTCTCCAAAGCTTTGGTACTTTATCAGGACTGTTTGGTGAATGTTATTGCAATTAGGCTGTGGGCCGAGGAGTTTTTTCGTTCAAGTTTGTGACCTAACTCACGAAACTACCTGAATTTTTAACATATTGTGTAAAAATATTATATAAATCATAGCTGACACTCGTCAAGACCAAAACCTGCACATTCTTTTGAATTATGGGAAACACTTCCAATTTTCCGAGTAGTAATTGTCCAACCAATGCACGTTTGACATTGAGGTCGGATGCAAATTGACCAATTCCGCGTTTTGTTTTATAGTGGCTAGGCAGCGAGGACCCTGGGATCATGGCTGCCTCCTAATTACATCAAAACAATAACAAGGTTTCCAAGGAATAAAGGTAATGTTAACCTTGCTGATCATTTTGTTTTTCAATTGATTTATCTTTATAAAGTTATGATGTGAAATGTTAAATAAAAATGATAAATAACAAATGTAGAGCGAGGGTTAGGATTAGGATTAGGGTTAGGGTCAGGGTTAGGGTCAGGTTCAGTTGGTCGGTCGATCTGTCGGTCGGGCTTGTCGGTAGGCCTATGGATGCTGTGGAGGATCGGTTTGGCCCTCGGGCCGCTGGTGGATTGTGAGAGTGGCCGGGCCGCTGGTGGGTGCTGCAAGTGGTCGGACAGCCGGTGGATGCTGCGAGGGGTCAATCGGGCTGTTGGTAGGCCGTTGGATGCTGTGAAGGGTCGGTCGGGCTGTCGGTAGGCCGATGGATGCTGTGAAGGGTCGGTCGGGCTGTCGGTAGGCCGATGGATGCTGTGAAGGGTCGGTCGGGCTGTCGGTAGGCCGATGGATGCTGTGAAGGGTCGGTCGGGCTGTCGGTAGGCCGGTGGATGCTGCGAAGGGATGGTCTGGCTGTAGGTAGTCCGGTGAGTGCTGCGAAAGGGTCGGTCGGGTTGTTGGTAGGCCAGGATGCTGTAAAGAGTCGGTCGGGTTGTCGGTAGGCCGGGATGCTGTGAAGGATTGGTCGGGCTGTCAGTAGGCCGGTGGATGCTGTGAAGGGTCGGTCCGGCTGTCGGTAGGCCAGTGGATGTTGTGAAGGGTCAGTCGGGCTGTCGGTAGGCCGGTGGATGCTGTGAAGGGTCGGTCGGGCTGTCCTTATCATGATTCAATGTACCTAGGTACAGTAAAATTCTTTGTTTTGTGTACAATACACAAAGTATGCAGAGAGTCGCCACGTACAGCGCACTGAAAAAGCTAAAAAGTATTAATTATAATCCCGATGGTCCCTCTTTGTCCTTGGCAGCCCGTCCTCGAACGACTGCTGGCACCCACTCAGCCCTGTCCTCCACCGGCTTCCGGCACTCATGCGAGCCAGTCCTCGGCCGCCCACCTCCAACACCTGCGCTGGCCCGTCCTCGACTGCCCACCTCTAGGTCCTCTCTTGGACAGCTTCGCAGCGCTCATCGGAATCTTTCCCACTGTGCCACCGCCCATTTCCAGCAATCGGCTTGAGCGTGGTCACACAATGGAACTAGTATTCTCAAACCCCATTGAGCAGGCAGGAGTTCATGCTTAACATTATGCCTTCCTGACTTTTCCCTTGAATGTGTACTTAATGAGTTCTTAACCTCAAATGAAGTCCATTGCAGACAAATTCATGCGACAGAAGTTCAAACAGCATGTGTCTACTTCTTTCCCACAGAATTACAGATGCAACATCATAGATCATAAATTATCTCATACCTACTTACCTTTACAGTATAGTCCTACCGCTCCCACTCATATGCCTTATCTATGAATATATTTCAATCCAAGCACTGCAGTTTAATAACAAGATTTACAGTCAACTATCGCTCGGTCAAATGATTTAATTTTGCAGGAACTCCTCAGTATGATAATGTTCTCATTATATTCCTACCAAGAAGATAGTTATCATTTTAGTTTTAGAGGTACAGCAGGGAAATAATGTAATATATTTTTTAATAATATATTTATATTGAACTCCAGCAAGTAGTAAGTTCCCTGAAGCCAAACGTTATTAGACTGCAGATTAGACTCCTTGTTATCTTTTTAGTTTTGTTTAGGTTAAAGATACAGCGTGGAAACTGGCCCTTTAGCCCATTGAGTCCATGCTAACCAACAAACACCTGTACACTAGTTCTATCGCACACACTAGGGATAATTTTTTTTTATAGACGTTAATTAACCTACAAATCTGCATGTCTTTGGAATGTGGGAGGAAACTGGAGCACCTGGATAAAGCCCATGCGGTCACAGGGAGAGCGTGCAAACGCTGTACGGACAGCACCCATAGTCAGGATCGAACCCACGTCTCTGGCGCTGAAGGCAGCAACTCTTCCACTTCGCCACTGTGTCGCCTCTTCTCTTTAAAGTCTTTCCTGTAACTCTTTTTGTAGCATTGGCATATAAGTGTGATGTTACTGACTGATGTACATATGTTACATTGGTAGTAAGATTATTGGATGTAGTGATTGACTCTATACTCACATGGCGGTGGAATGAGAGTCGCAAATTACAATTAGCCACGGTAGACCCAAGCTCCAACCAGACTTGAAACAATGGGGCGATTGTTCAGCCATGAGAAAGGAGAACCAAAGAAAAGAAGGTAACAGATCAGCCTTGCAGCGGAGATGATGATAGTGGCAGCTCAGATCCAAACTTGTCATATCATAAACCTGGGTATTTATGCTCAAGTACATGAACCCTCTGGATCTTATATAGAATAAATAGAAGTACTCTTTCAGATATATACCATTATTAAAATTGAGGATAGGGGTGAAATTGTGCTTGTTCAGTTCAATCCAGCAAGAGTTAAGAAAGGCAGAAACTGCACCTGCGATTCCTCGTTTTTACATTTTACTGCTCTGTTGCAAAATCTTGTCAAGATATGCCTACTTTGAAGAAGTTCTCCTTCTTTCTCTGTCGGGGGGTTCAGTGAGACTTGCTTCATCACACAATCAGTATAAAGAAGGTCCTCAACCCAAAATGTCATCTATTCATGTTCTCCTGAGATACTGCTCGTCCTGCTACTCCAGCACTTTGTGTTTTATTCAGTTAAGAAAGCAATCTTACTAATAGACAGTGGCTCAGATGTGTACACCAAGTTAGTACGGCACACAGGCATAGCGGTAGAGCTTCTGCTTTACAACGCCAGAGGCACGGGTTCAATCTGATCACGGTTGCTGTCTATACGGAGTTTGTACATTTTCCCTGTGACCATGTGGGTTGTCACCGGGTGCTCCAGTTTCCTCCCACACTCCAAAGACATATAGATTTGTAGGTTAATTGGCTTTTGTAAAAAATATAAATTGTCCCTAGTTGTAGGGTAGTATTAGTGTATGGGGTGATCACTGGTTGGCATTGACTCGGTTGGCCGAATGGCCGGTTTCGTGCTGTATCTCTAAAGTCAAGATTCAAGATTCAAGATTCAAGAGAGTTTATTGTCATGTGTCCCAGATAGGACAAATAAATTCTTGCTTTGCTTCAGCACAACAGAATATAGAAGGTATGAATACAATAGAAATCAGTGTGTCCATATACCATTGTATAAATATATACACACATGAATAAATAAAACAGATAAAGTGCAAATAAACAGATAATGAGCTATTAATGTTCAGAGTTTTGTTTGAGTTGAGTTTAATAGCCTGATGGCTGTGGGGAAGAAGTTATTTCTGAACATGGACGTTGCAGTCCTCAGGCTCCTGTACCTTCTACCTGAAGGTAGCGGGGAGATGAGTGTGTGGCCAGGATGGTGTGGGTCCTTGATGATGCTGCCAGCCTTTTTGAGGCAGCGACTGCGCTAGATCCCCTGCGATGGTAGGGAGGTCAGAGCCGATGATGGACTGGGCAGTGTTTACTACTTTTTGTAGTAAAGTTAGCAGACATCCCAGCACTACACCAGACAAAGAATAAGGTAATAGAGAGATTGCATAATCACCTTTGGAGATTAGAGAAAGCTATCCATGAAGAAACCAAAGATCAGGCAATTCCATTGGGGAATATGTAGTCGTGTTGAAGAATCCATCTCGACACTGTAATGTTGACATCTTACTGAGTTGAACAGTCTGTGACAAATTAGGTCCAATTGAAAAACTGCAGTCCACGACAAAGCAATGGCCAAGAAATCACACCAATGCCTCTACTTCCTCAGGAGACTTTCTACGGCGCACCTGTAGAAGTTACCGAAGGCTGTGGAAACCGGAGCACCCGGAGAAAACCCAGCACCTGCAGTTCTTTATTTCTACCAGAAAATAGGTGTTCATTTCCAACGGGGGTGAATTTATTTCCCTTGGTTTTCATTGGTTGCAAAGTACATATAGTATAGAAGCACTGTGATTGTTAAAGGCATCATGAGAACACACATTTTTACAAAGCCCTAACCTTTATGCTAAACCTTATTATACAAGAATTAACTTTTAGTCAATCAACATGCTTAATATAATCAGCTGACAGACCTTAAACCTTATTATGTGATGTCACTGGATTTATGACAATTGAACCGTCCATTTGCTGAACAGAATCATAAATACTCGTTAATAAATAAAACTATCACAAATCCCAAACATAAAAAATAGACCAGTTTGTTCACATACATCAACCATCAGAGCAAAGAAAAAATTGCTCCACTAATACTGCAACAACAGGGTAATAAATTTTAACTGCCGCTAAATATTTTGGTATTGTTAAAGATTATATTCTCAGAGGATGCTATAAAGTTTTATATCAGCATCATTTGGAGCTCAGGATGTTACTTGACATGAAATGGCTCCCATGGCAATGCTCAGTGCAGAGTTGTTAAGCATTGAACTCCTCTCAGATGTGTAACAAGATAAAAAACTCTAAACCTTGCTTCAGCCTATCCATATTCATAGAGATAATCTATCAATATTTACGCTAACAATATATTTTAGAATTCAGGGACTCATTCAGCATTAAACAGCGCCCGTATGCTAAGCACAAACCTTAGACTGCACTCTTTAAGCTGCTTCAACATGCTGGAGTTATTTACCGTCTCTCCCCTTATGAATTTTGAAGCATATTCTGCAGCTACTTTACCCCAAAGAGAAGCACTAAGGTAGATATACATCCTCTAGATATATAACAGCTGTGTATGATGTTCTACCGCTGAAATTCAGTCTTATTGATTTTGGGAGAGTAGTGTGCAAAGCAAGGCCATCATTAAATTACTGAAGTGCTTGTTTAGCAGAAATGAACAGATTTCTATCTACAGGTCTAAAAATAATAATGCACCCATTGGGTGCTCTTAGTGGTATTTTATTGAGGTACTAATAATCCTCTCAGCCGTGGGGCCATTGTTGTAGATATCAGGAGTTCAGGAGCTTCAAAACAGGCATTTCGGTTTTCCATAAGGAAAAATATGCCCTTGATCCAAGGACAGCTCCAGGTGGCTATAGAGGTGGTACGTTGGGAAAGGAAGGCTGGTCTTTAGGGGATGGACGTTAGGTCATTAAAGGAGATAAGTGGCCAAGAGGAGTTGGGGTATATTTTAACATTGATCAGGGCTAACGATTGCCTATAAGATTGGCGACTGGTTGCTGGGAGTAGAGGCAGAATTTGGGGACTCGGTGATAGGTGTTGGGATTTGGGGATTGGCAGTTGCTAACAGGTATGTGGCAATGCTGATTCGAGGAAGGGGATAGCGCTGAAGATTAGGCTCTACTGAAGGAGCCACTGTGAATGTGCCTCACACTTAGCAATTGGGGCTTCAGTGGATTAGTGGCTGAGGTGCATTTGGGGATTGGAAGATGAAGAAATTGGGGGCACCCAGGAAATGGTGGGTTAGGACAATTGAGAAGAGTGGGATAATGGGGGGGGGGGGTTGGAAATCAGGCCCTATCAGTGAATGTGCGTGTGCTTGTACGTGAATGAGCATGTGTGTGTGCGTGCATGTGTATGGAGGGAGCGTAGAATCCATAAGGATTAAAGGGACATAAAAGTGACTTATCTATCAGGGGTTCTAATCTACTACATTTTTAAACATTGCTTTTTTGGTAACTCAATAAGGACGTTTCCACCTTCCTGAGGTTATTTATTGTTCACCCTGATTTGTTCTGGCCTTTTCTCACCTCTATTCCCGCCCTCCCCCACTTTTAATTTTAGTCAGAAGAAGGGTTCCCACCCGAAACATCACCTATTCCTTTTCTCCACAGATGCTGAGTTACACCAACATTTTGTGTCTATGTGTGGTATAATCCAGATCCAGTGTTCCTTCCTAGACTAACTCATTGGTCACCTGCCCTTAAGTGTCTTGTAATTTTTGGTTGCTGTTACACCTGGGAATTATTTTAAAATAATGTACTGTTTTAGGAACACTACTTGTTGTGATCATACATCTCAGGATGTCTCGACGAGGCATCACTGTGGCCTCGGAGTTATTGCCCATCAAGGTTGGAGCAATTGTGTCCCTTGAATCACCAGTTCTTGAGAATTAGTGAAGTACGAGTGTGATTATGATGCCATTCTGGTATTTTCCATTGATTCTTTCACCCTCTGTTAAACGAGGAGCACAGGCCACACCCATTTCTTATGAAACTGAGAGCAAGCTTTAGCAAAGTTTAAAGTAAAGGGGAAGAACAGTTAAGAGGCTGTCCCACAGCGGCGACCTAATTGCCGAATTTAAAAGAGTTTAGGAGAGTTTGAAAAAATGTCATGTTGAAGTACTCCTTCGACTATGTAGAAGATCTCCTTCGACCTCGCTTTGACTATGATGAAGACGATCTACGACTACCTTTGACTACCTTCAACTACCCTCGATTACCTATGACTAACATGCCGACCTACTACAACCTACTATGACCTACTATGACCTACCTCGACTAAACCTACGAGTAAAAAAAGTATTGATTTTTTCCATGGTGACCGTTTTTTACTTGCGGGCATTTTTCAACAAATACGCTGCAACCTAGCTGAGGCCTCGAGTACACGGGGACTACTCTCGAGCATGAAGGAGAGTTACAAAGACCTTGTGTCGACCACGCTGCAAGTATGAGTCGAGGGCAAACTCGCCAGAACTCGCGGATTAGGTCGCCCAAGTGGGACAGCCCCTTTAGAGTCAAAGAATCATACAGCATGGAAACAGGCCCTTCAGTCCAACTTGTCCATGCTGACCAAGATGTCCATGCTGACCAACTTGTCCATGCTGACCAAGATGTTCCAACTAAACTAAACTAATTTGCCTACATTTGATCTATATCCCTCTAAACCTTTCCTATCCATGAACCTGTCCAAGGGTCTTGTAAATTAATTAAAGATTAAAAGTATGGATTGGAGTTAAAAGACTCGATTGGTCTTTTATTTCTGTAAGTAATGCTCCTTTCAGTTCTTGACATTTGTGAAGACAAATTGACTCAAAGAAATGATTTAGATTTTTTTTTTGTCTTGATGGTAAATCACTGAACAAAGATTTCACTTTGCAGTGGATGGATGGCAGTTCACCCACTTACAGTGCTCCATGGCTGACCTTGATTACAAAGTTTAAGTATAGCTTCACTTAGTTGACTCCTAGGGAATACACTCAAATGCCAAGGAATGAAGGAGATTATAGAAAGTTGTAGACCCTGCACCATCCATTACAAGTACTCCCCTCCACCATACAAGGGATCTATAGTAGGCACTACCTCTAAAAGGCAGCCTAATATCAGCAAAGACCCACTTCATCCTTGCCACGCACTTATTGGTGAGACCAATTCTGGAGTATGGTGTACACATTTGGTCGCCAAATTATAGGAAAAATGTCAACTAAATAGAGAGAGTACAGAGGAGATTTACTAGAATGTTGCCTGGGTTTCAGCACCTAAGTTATAGAGAAAGGCTGAACAACATATGTCTTTATTCTTTGGAGCGCAGAAGGTTAAGGGGAGACTTGATAGAGGTCTTTAAAATTATGAGAGGGATCGAAAGAGTTGACGTGGATAAGCTTTTTCCATTGAGAGTAGGGAAGAGTCAAACAAGAGGACATGATTTGAGAATTAAGGACAAAAGTTTAGGGGTAACATGAGGGGGGACTTCTTTACTCAGAGAGTGGTAGCTGTGTGGAATGAGCTTCCAGTGGAAGTGGTGGAGGCAGGTTCGATTTTGTTATTTAAAAATAAATTGGATAGGTATATGGACGGGAAAGGAATGGAGGGTTATGGTCTGAGTGCAGGTAGATGGGACTAGGTGAGAGTAAGTGTTCGGCACGGACTAGAAGGGCGGAGATGGCCTGTTTCCTTGCTGTAATTGTTATATGGTTATATGGTTATCCTTTGGCAAGAACGTATAGGAACTGAAAACCATGGCCAGGTTTAAGAATAGCTTCATCTCAACAACCACCAGGCATTTGAACACTACACAATGCTAACGTCAACTATGAACTTCTATGGTATGTCTTTGGGATTATATTTGCACTAGTATTGTGGTGATTAGATTATTGATTTTGATTTTTGTATATTATCTACTTTTATTGCATTTACAGGTCTGTTACCACTGCTGCACATAAGAAATTAATTGTTCCATTGTCAGTACAAACACTTTTATCTCACTTGACATTTGAACACTTTATCGGGAATACATTCTGTAAGGAGTGGGATAACAATTTGTAGGGAGTGGGAATACGTTTTTTGGGGCTAGGAATACAGTCTGTAGGGACTGGGAGTACATTCTGTAGGGACTGGGAATACATTCTGTTAGGAGTGGGAATACATTCTGTAGGGGCTAGGAATACATTCTGTTGGGAGTGGGAATACATTCTGTTTGGACAAAGAATACATTCCATAAGTGCTGAGTTGGACAAGAACAGGTCACAAAACAGACGGAGGCACAACATGCGCAGATTGTACCACAAGCCTGACATTTGATTGCAGTGAATTCAAGGTACTAAATTTTAGATGCACATGCGACAGATAGCTGATGACAATTTCACTTGCTTTGCCACATTCATCCTTGTACCTATATGCGACTTGCAATGAACATTTCCTCTGGGCGTCGCACTCCATTTGCAATGGAAGCGGTTCTTGTACGTAGAGGATTCAAGGTCAAAAGAAAGGTTGTGGGATGCAACTGCGTCAGAATAAAGAAGCTTGCACTCAACCCCAGGCTGGCAGCAGCAATCAGCACCACTTCTTGCTGTGAAATATGTATCTGGGCCACGTGATTCTTCCAACTGTAGGAACGATATGCCTGGTTACATCCTGGGACTTGTCTCATGTGTGACCTACACAGTTTTAAAAGAAGAGCTGTTAGCATTTTATTGGCAGAACTATTACTGGCTCAGATTCCCTATCTTGCACTCTCTGGAGGTCAGCTTCAGAAACACCATTAGGGAAATGGCTAATGGAATTAAGGATATAATAATATAGGGATATAGTGAGAAAATTGTATTAACAAGAAATAAATCATGTTGAGTGTAAGGTAAGTGTTTTTTAATTGATTGATGGAAAGAACTTAGTGTAGGCTTTTCAAAACCTACAGCCTTTTCCATTGCCCATCTATGGGACTAGGCAAAAATGGATAAGGGAATTATGCTGCAAAGATTGAATTAAATAAATTATTCAGAGAAGCTATTCATTTAGTGCTGACATTACTAATGTGAAGGAGCATTTAATCTTTCGTGGTAACAACATTCCTGCAGAGCACAATGCTTTATGAAGATGAGCATTTCAGTTTCATAGAAATCGTTTCAGTTCAGACTTGAAATTTTGAGATCATCAAAAATTTAATATCAGTGGGATTTTGCATCAATGCCATCGATTTACTTTAGGGTGTCTGAATTTGGCTGTGTTGCTTCCAAGTTATGGGGTTAGAAATGACACAACGCTGATGTGATTAATGTCGAGGGAGACACTAACCAATTTGTTCAGGCGCTGGGGCCAATGTTAAATTTGACATGAACTTGTTTCTACGCCTGCCTTAATTGTGCACACCACAGCGTGTCAGTATTGAAACAAGGTCCTTAGCCTATTTCTAATTCTTAAAATGCACAGCTGGAAGGCATGGATGAAGCCTGAAATTTAGCTGTTATAGATTTTTGTAGCTTACGCCTAATGCCAAGCTTCTTCAGACTGAAGAAGGGTTTTGACCTGAAACGTCACCTGACCACCCCTCCCCAGAGGCTGCTTGACCTGTTGAGCTCCTCCAGCACTTTGTGATTTACTCAAGATTCCAGCATTTGCGGTCTCTTGTGTTTCCGTCTTAATGCTCCACTACAACATCTCCTCAAAGAATAGCTACTTTGAAGAAAATCTCCTCCTCTCTCTGTTGGAAATTCTGTGAGATTCTCTCTTTGCTACACCTCTGTGATTCCTGCTGCTCTCCTGCTATTTGTCCATGTTCTGACCCAGGCTTGCTAATGCAGCCACATGTATATCAGACTGAAAAGGGCCAGACCCAAAATGTCCATTCCCTCTCCAGATGTTGCCTGACCTGCTGAGTTCCGACAAAGCACATTGTGTTTTGCTTATGATTCCAGCATCTGCAGTCTCATGTATCTCCATGGCGACGCTTACTGATCTAGGCATCACATTCTTGCCTCCATTCCTCTTAAGTCTGCTCCAGATCCAAATATAAGACTGCTAACTTCAGAGCAAGTCAAACTTAATCAGCTTCCAACAGACAATGTGATTGTACCAGTAGTTTATCATGGACTAGCCCCAGAACCAGCCACTTAGAATTCCATACATGAGAATCCCACACCATCTTGTCCATGCTTTCTTCTCACTTTTCCCTTTGGGAAGGAGGTACATAAGCCTGAGAACCATTGTCTCCAGATTCACCCCATCCATCATTAGATTCACGAATCGTCCTCCACAACTCCAACCACAAAATCCACCTCAGCACCAAACAACTACGGAACCTGTACTACTATAGTTGCTCTACATACTTTGAGTTTTGCACTATCATGGTCTAATTTACTTAGAGTCATAGAGTAATTCAGTGTGGAGACAGGCCCTTCAGCCCAGCTTGCCCATGCCGACTAATATGCCCCATCAACATTAGTCCCACCTGGCCCATATCCCTCTAAACCTATTCTATCCATGCATCTGTCCAAATGTTTTTTAAACGTTGTGATGGTAACTGCCTCTACTACGTCCTCTGGCAGTCGGTTCCATATACCTATCACTCTTTTTAAAAAGGTTGCCCCTCGGGTTCTTAAATCTTTCCCCCCTCATCTTAAACCTATGTCCTCTGGTTCTTGATTCCCCTACTCTGGGTAAAAGACTGTGCATTTACCCTATCTATTCCTCTCATGATCTTATATGACTCTATAAGATCACCCCTCAACTTTTTGCGCTCCAAGGAATAAAGTCCTAGCCTGCTCCATCTCTCCTTATAGTTCAGGCCCTCATGTCCTGAGGCTTAGAATAACATAACATTTATTGTATATTCATTGTTGTGTCTGATGTGCCAAGTAAGGATTTCATTGTTGCGGATCATATCCGCCACATAAAACACATAGACATTCTTGACTCTTCGTAAGGACTTGGAGCTTTTCTCTTGTCACTTCTATTTCAGAGAAGAAGCTGCAAGCAAAGTCCTGGCCAATGTGCGATAGTCCACACATTAAAAAAGTTACATTGATTTTCCTAGTTATTCTTTGTTGGGCAAGTTGACTCCGATTAGTTTCTTTTTAGTTTAATTTAGAGAAACAGCGGCCCACCTTTGGTCCGCCGAGTCTGCTCCGACCAGTGATCCCCATACACCAAAGCTATCCTATACATTGGGGACAATTTACAATATTTACCAAAGCCAATTAACCTACAAACCTGTACATTTTTGGAATGTGGGACGAAACTGGAGCACCCAGGGAAAACCCACGGGGAGAACGTACAAACTCCGTACAGACAGCACCCGTAGTCAGGATCGAACCAAGGTCTCTGGCGCTATAAAGCAGCAACTCTACCACTGCACCACTGTCCAGTTTTATCGGACTAGTCCCAATCTCAGTGGATTAACATGCCCTTATTTCAATCTCCCTAAATTGATTTTAACTCAATGGGATAATGATTCATTCTGTTGATTGGAAAATATGTGTATGATGTTAGCCTTGTCAGGTTGATCTCTTTGGAAAGGTGATCAACTGTGAATGAAGCCATGAACAACTGACATTGTGATTCAGAGACACCATTGCTGGGAAGACAGAAAATATCATAGAGATATCAGCAGTGTTCGGTGCCTGGAACGTGCTGCCAGGGATAGTGGTGGAGGCAGACGCAATAGTGGCATTTAAGAGGCTTTTCAGATCACGCAGAGAATGGAAGGGTTTGGATCATGTGCAGGCAGGTGAGATTAGTTTATCTTGGCATCATGTTCAGCACTGACGTTGTGGGCCGAAGGGCCTGGTCCTGTACTCTACTGCTCTATGTTGTATGTTCATCGTTGGACTTGCCCTCTTCTGGGATTGAGGAGGTGAGGCACACTGTTGAATGGAGGAAAGGCCACTATACAAGCAAAAATGTACTCAGCATTGCTTGATGTCTTACTGGGGTGCACAATAGTGTAGGCAGGGACCACAGATGCTGTTAAATACTGAAGATAGAGATTGGAGAAAAAGAATGGGTGATGTTTTGGGTTGGGACCCTTCTTCAGACTGAATGTAGAGGGGAGGGAAATGGAGGTGCACAATAGTACAGATAAAGCAAAATAGTAAGCAAGGGAACTTGAGCATAATTGGTCAAAGCCTAAAGTCACACGTTCTAGTTTTGGAGAAGCAATGCTTCGGTTGTTCTGAGACAATAACCTTTCAGGATGTCAGGCTATTGTGATATATTGAAGCCTCAATGATCTGTTTTCCCCACAGAGATAATTGTAAACCATGATAATCATGATTAATGGAGAGTGAAAGTGGCTGAGGTCAGACCTTTATGACAGACAGTTATGCCTGGACTAGGTAGGAATTTAAACAACTTTAAAATGCAATGGGGCCAATATAATTGATGTGTCTCGCCGCTTATTTTTTGTCAATGGAAAGCACCTTTTTGCTCAGTTTGTAGCCTTAATTAGATCAAAAATAGCTATTACTATCCAGTTAGCTCTGCCATTTTTATAGTGTAGCAATTAGACTAATTCTGGCTCAAAGATTGAATAGGCCAGTGGCTTTGGGGTAGAAGAAATGAAGGTGAATAGAACAACATTCCACAACAGTAATTTGTATGAATGTTTTGAATTAACAGCAACATTAAAGTGTTGAGTAACTCAACAAGTCAGGCAGTATCTCTGGAGGACAAGGATAGGTTATGTTTTGGGATGGGACCTTTCTTCAGACTGGTTCTAATATCAATGAAGATAATGTTTAACTCAAAATGCCACTATAGCACATTCCTTTGTCTCTTGTATAAAACTGTATAAATTTTGGAATGAAATTTTTGGAATTTTTACAAAACTATTTAACACAAAATTGAACCCCAATACAGAACTGATTATCTTTGGATCAATGGAAGAGGGAAGTAAACTAACTATATTCCAAGAAGCTATTCTTAATTACGGTCTAATAACAGCAAAAAAACTTATACCCAATTTATGGAAAAACGCTACCATGCCAACATTCAAAATGTGGATCTCAAACATGTCTGAAATGCTACACCTTGAAGAAATGAGATTCCTCCTACTAGGCAAAGTAGACCTATTCTTAAAGACTTGGTCTTCTTTTATCAACTTTTTACAAGCAGATTGTGCAACATAAGAAATTAAATGGTTTAGAACCGGGTGACGGATGGGCAAAAATATGAAATAGGTAGATCTCTCCTAATCTCTCTTTCCTTTACTTTCTCCTTTTCTTTCAATCTTTTTAGCTTCTTATCTCGGTCCTGTATTTCTTTGGCTATCTGTTTCTACTCGCTTGTCTATCTATTCCGACACTCTTTATTTCTTTTTTCTCTCACTGTTCTTTTATCATTAAATCAAAAGTACAAAGTTGTACAAGAATGGAAATATGTATGTATGTATTAGGTACTTAAGTACCACACTACTGTACTTACTTCTAACAAAAATAAACAAAAAAACCCCCAAAAAAACATTGATTTGAATGTGCTTCCCATTAATGAAGGAGAGTAGCATATGATTGCTTCCATTATTCAAAATTTTAGGATTCTGTACAACTGCGGGATGGGATTAGATGATGAGGGATGCAGACGGGGATTTGGGTGGGGCTTTTTTTCTGGCAGAGAAGATACTTTTACCATGCATCAGGCATGTTCCAAAGAATTTGAGACATGCAAATATGCCAAGGAGATTGATCAATATTTTCCAACTTCATTGCCTATTGGGCCTGCTATATGTTTCATATACAATATCCAGGGAGAGGTAGCTAACTGGATACAGAATTGGCTTAATGGTAGGAAGCATAATATGGCAGTGGAAGGTGGTTTATCAGACTGGAAGCCTGTGACTAGTGGGGTGCTCCAGAATCAGTGCTGGACCCATTCCTGTATGTCATCAAAATTAATGATTTAGAACAAGGCATGATTATTGAGTTTGCAGATGGCACTAGTCTGGTAAGCAGTGAAGATGGTTATCAAGAATTACAGTGGGATCTTGATAAGCCGAGCAAATAGAGTTTAATTCAGATAAGTGTGAGGTCTTGCAATATGGGAAGTCAAACCAGGGCAAGACCTTCACAGTAACAGGGTCCTGGGGAATATGGGAGAGCAAAGGGATCTGGAAGCGCAAGTACATAATTCCCTGAAAGTGACAGTGCTGATGGTATTCTGGCATTCATTAGTCATGGAATTGAGAAGAGAAGTTGGGGTATTATGTTACAGCCGTACAAGACGTTAGTAACGCCGCTCAGGCAAATGGGACTTGGACAAAGCATGTGGGTTGGCTTGGACAAGTTCAGCCGTAGGGGCTGTTTCTCTGCAGAATATGATATTTGAGAATAAAGTTTTATGCTTGCATTATGCAAAACATCTTGCAGCAATTTGAAATACTTTAACATTCCAAGAGTATACAGCAAGATCTCACAAAACAACAATGTGACGATGAGCCATTCAAGTATTCTGACGGTAAGCTACAGGAACAAATTGTTTTATTTCAATATGGTTTTGGGAACATATTAAGAATAACATTATTTTTCTATAATTATGTCCAATAGACATGATTAATATAAACACTGCTCTGTCAATTTTAAATAATACAGACTTATTGATCTGGGACTCTATCACAAAACATTAACTGGAAAGTTCCTTTGAGCTCTCCACAGTCTCCTTCTCCATTGCAGGCTATCCCATGAGATCAAGGATGACATCTTCCAGCATAGTTCTATGGTTCTGAAGTGACCAATGATGGCAGAATGTACAGATTCTACTGAATGTGTGGCAGAAATGCTTGAATCAATGGGTAATTTAGTGAATGCAGAATTTATCCTGCTCCCAACTCATAGATCCAATGTTTTCCATACTCCTTTTCCACTTTGAGTGGTCATTGGGACACCAACCCCAGTGGGATGTTGCTTCTCTTCATTGAGGTTTTGATAACTTCTTTGAATATTTCCTAAATTTCCTTCAAATTCCTGGGCGTGCATATTTCCGAAGATCTTTCCTGGACCCAACACGCTGATGCAATTATAAATAAAGCACTCAATGCCTCTACTTCCTGAGAGGATTACGGAGATTCAGTATGTCAGAGAGGATTTGCTTAAACTTCTACAGGTGCACAATAGAGAGCATGCTGACTGGTTGCATCGTGGCCTGGTTCGGCAACTTGAATGCCCAGGAGCAGAAAAGATTGCAAAAAGTTGTGAGCACTGCCCAGTCCATCACCGGCTCTGACCTGCCCACCATCAAAGGCTTTTCAAAGGCAAAAAGGCAGCCAACATCATCAGATTCCAACACCATCCTGGCCACACACTTATTCCACCACTGCCATCGGGAAGAAGGTACAGGAGCCTGAGAACCATAACGTCCAGGTTCAGGAACAGCTTGTAATGAGGAAGGAGTAATTAGCCGTCTTGTTGTACGTGCCCCCTTGGGCAAGAGTGACCATAATATGGTTGAGTTCTTCATTAGGATGGAGAGTGACATTGTTAATTCAGAAACAATGGTTCTGAACTTAAAGAAAGGTAACTTTGAGGGTATGAGACGTGAATTGGCCAAGATTGACTGGCAATTAATTCTAAAAGGGTTGACGGTGGATATACAATGGAAGACATTTAAAGACTGCATGGATGAACTACAAAAATTGTTCATCCCAGTTTGGCAAAAGAATAAATTGGGGAAGGTAGTGCATCCGTGGATAACAAGCGAAATCAGGGATAGTATCAAAGCAAAGGATGATGCGTACAAAGTAGCCAGAAAAAGCAGCATACCAGAGGACTGGGAGAAATTCAGAGACCAGCAGAGGAGGACAAAGGGCTTAATTAGGAAAGGAAAAATAGATTATGAAAGGAAACTGGCAGGGAACATAAAAACTGACTGCAAAAGTTTTTATAGATATGTGAAGAGAAAGAGGTTAGTTAAAACAAATGTAGGTCCCTTGCAGTCAGAAACAGGTGAGTTGATCATGGGGAACAAGGATATGGCGGACCAATTGAATAACTACTTTGGTTCCGTCTTCACTAAGGAAGACATAAATAATCTGCCTGAAATAGCAGGGGACTGTGTGTCAAAGGAGGAATTGAGTGAAATCCAGGTCAGTCGGGAAGTGGTGTTGGGTAAATTGAATAGATTAAAGGCCGATAAATCCCCAGGGCCAGATAGGCTGCATCCCAGAGTACTTAAGGAAGTAGCTCAGGAAATAGTGGATGCATTAGTGATAATCTTTCAAAACTCTTTAGATTCTGGAGTAGTTCCTGAGGATTGGCGGGTAGCAAATGTAACCCCTCTTTTTAAGAAGGGAGGGAGAGAGAAAACGGGGAATTACAGACCAGTTAGTCTAACATCGGTAGTGGGGAAACTGCTAGAGTCAGTTATTAAAGATGGGATAGCAGCACATTAGGAAAGTGGTGAAATCATTGGACAAAGTCAGCATGAATTTACGAAAGGTAAATCATGTCTGACGAATCTTGTGGAATTTTTCGAGGATGTAACTAGTAGCGTGGATAAGGGAGAACCAGTGGATGTGGTATATCTGGACTTCCAGGAGGCTTTCGACAAGGTCCCACATAAGAGATTAGTATACAAACTTAAAGCATACGGTATTAGGGGTTCAGTATTGATGTGGATAGAGAACTGGCTGGCAAACAGGAAGCAAAGAGTAGGAGTAAACGGGTCCTTTTCACAATGGCAGGCAGTAACTAGTGGGGTACCGCAGGGCTCAGTGCTGGGACCCCAGCTATTTACAATATATATTAATGATCTGGATGAGGGAATTGAAGGCAATATCTCCAAGTTTGCGGATGACACTAAGCTGGGGGGCAGTGTTCGCTGTGAGGAGGATGCTAGGAGACTGCAAGGTGACTTGGATAGGCTGGGTGAGTGGGCAAATGTTTGGCAGATGCAGTATAATGTGGATAAATGTGAGGTTATCCACTTTGGTGGCAAAAACAGGAAAGCAGACTATTATTTAAATGGTGGCCGATTAGGAAAAGGGGAGATGCAGCGAGACCTGGGTGTCATGGTACACCATTCATTGAAAGTAGGCATGCAGGTGCAGCAGGCAGTGAAAAAAGCAAATGGTATGTTAGCTTTCATAGCAAAAGGATTTGAGTACAGGAGCAGGGAGGTTCTACTTCAGTTGTACAGGGTCTTGGTGAGACCACACCTGGAGTATTGCGTACAGTTTTGGTCTCCAAATCTGAGGAAGGACATTATTGCCATAGAGGGAGTGCAGAGAAGGTTCACCAGACTGATTCCTGGGATGTCAGGACTGTTTTATGAAGAAAGACTGGATAGACTCGGTTTATACTCTCTGGAATTTAGGAGATTGAGAGGGGATCTTATAGAAACTTACAAAATTCTTAAGGGGTTGGACAGGCTAGATGCAGGAAGATTGTTCCCGATGTTGGGGAAGTCCAGGACAAGGGGTCACAGCTTAAGGATAAGGGGGAAATCCTTTAAGACCGAGATGAGAAAGACTTTTTTCACACAGAGAGTGGTGAGTCTCTGGAACTCTCTGCCACAGAGGGTAGTTGAGGCCAGTTCATTGGCTATATTTAAGAGTGAGTTGGATGTGGCCCTTGTGGCTAAGGGGATCAGAGGGTATGGAGAGAAGGCAGGTACGGGATACTGAGTTGGATGATCAGACATGATCATATTGAATGGCGGTGCAGGCTCGAAGGGCTGAATGGCCTACTCCTGCACCTAATTTCTATGTTTCTATGTTTCTATGTTTCCTCCCTACAGCCATCAGGCTATTAAACATTACAACCTCAAATAAGCTCCAAACTTCAATAGACTATTATTATTATTATTATTATTATTATTATTATTATTATTATTATTCTACTATTGTTTGATTTTTGAGTACGTGTGTGTACGTATATACAGTATATACTTGTGGGTATGTTATTATATACACATTGAACTTTTTTTTCTCTCATGTTTATCATATTGTTTACAGTGTACTAGGTTTACATATTCTGTACTTCTTCTTACGTATGGCGTGCACAGCCTAAAGTTGTAGGACAATGTCTATTTGATCTTATTTGACTGTACACGCCAGGTTGATTGCATTCGTTGAAACAGGGCAGACCACGTGAAGGATGCGATCTCCCACCCCACATATTCTGTTGTGCTGCAGCTAGTAAGAATTTCATTGTTCTATCTGAGACAATAAAACACTCTTGACTCTTGAATTATAGAAGTGTGAAAATGCACACCTCCAGATTCTGAGACAGTTTCTTCCCAGCGGTTACATCCTACCAACACTAAGAGAGTGGTCCTGAGCTACTATCTACGTCATTGGAGACCCTCGGACTATCTTGAATCGGACTTTATCTTGCACTAAATGTTATAGCCGTTATCGTGTATCCGGGCACTGTGGACGGCTCGATTGTAATCATGTACAGTCTTTTAACTAACTGGTTAGCACGCAACAAAAAGCATTTCACTGTACCTTGGTACTTGTGACAATAACCTGAACGCAACTAAACTAAACCAAACTAAACTCCCCATGACGGAGCTCAGGAAAGGGTGCCTGTTTGTGTACACAAAAAGCTGGAGAAACTCAGCGGGTGCAGCAGCATCTAAGGAGCGAAGGAGATAGGCGACGTTTCGGGTCGAGACCCTTCTTCAGACTGGTCAGGGATCAGGGAAACGAGAGATATAGACGGTGATGTGGAGAGATAAGGAACAATGAGTGAAAGATATGCAAAAAAGTATCAGTGATAAAGGGAACAAGCCATTGTAAGCTGTTTGTGGTGTGAAAATGAGAAGCTGGTGCGACTGGGTGGGGGAGGGAGATAGAGATAGAGGGAATGCCAGGGCCCGAGGGCTGAGGGAGAGGTGGGAGGGGGAGGAGACAGCAAGGGTTAACAGAATTGAGAAAATTCA
Source organism: Okamejei kenojei (assembly GCA_035221665.1). Lineage (NCBI taxonomy): Eukaryota > Metazoa > Chordata > Chondrichthyes > Rajiformes > Rajidae > Okamejei > Okamejei kenojei. The sequence goes on along the minus strand of CM069131.1, from coordinate 49,674,242 downwards.
ATATTCAAGCCCAAAGGATGCAGACTCCCCAAGCGGAATATGAGGTGCTGTTCCTCCAGCTTGCGGTGTTGCTCACTCTGGCCGTGGAGGAGGCCCAGGACCGAGAGGTCGGATGTGGAATGGGAGGGGGAGTTGAAGTGCTGAGCCACCGGGAGGTCGGGTTGGTTATTGCGGACCGAGCGGAGGTGTTCGGCGAAGCGATCGCCAAGCCGCCGCTTGGTCTCACCGATATAGATCATCTGGCATCTGGAGCAGCGGATGCAGTAGATGAGGTTGGAGGAGGTGCAGGTGAACCTCTGTCAGACCTGGAAGGACTGCTTGGGTCCCTGAAAGGAGTTGAGGGGGGAGGTGAAGGGACAAGTGTTGCATTTCTTGCGGTTGCAAGGGAAAGTGCCCGGGGAAGGGGTAGAGTGGGAGGGGAGGGAAGAATGGACAAGGGAGTTGCGGAGGGAGCGGTCTTTTGCGGAAGGCAGACAGGGGGGGAGATGGGAAGATGTGGAGGGTGGAGGGGTCACGTTGGAGGTGGCGAAACTGGCGGAGGACTATATGTTGTATTTGCCGGCTGGTGGGGTGAAAGGTGAGGACCAGGGGGACTCTGCCCTGTTTGCGAGTGGGGGAATGGGGAGCGAGGGCAGTGTTGCGGGGTATGGAGGAGACCCTGGTGCGAGCCTCATCAATAGTGGGGGAGGGGAATCCACGTTCTCTGAAGAATGAGGCCATTTGTGATGACCTGGTGTGAAACACCTCATCCTGGGAGCAGATGCGGCGTAGACGGAGGAATTGGGAATAGGGGATGGAGTCCTTACAGGAAGCAGGGTGGGAGGAAGAGTAGTCCAGGTAGCTGTGGGAGTCAGTGGGTTTGTAGTGGATGTCGGTCAGGAGCGTATCACCTGCAATAGAGATGGTGAGGTCAAGGAATGGTAGGGAAGTGTCGGAAATGGTCCAAGTGTATTTGAGTGCCGGATGGAAGTTGGTGGTGAAATGAATGAAGTCAGTCAGTTGTGTGTTGGTGCAGGAGGTGACACCAAAGCAGTCGTCGATGTAACGGAGGTAGAGGTCGGGGATGGGGCCCTGGTACGTCGAGAACAAGGATTGTTCGACGTACCCAACAAAGAGGCAAGCGTAGCTGGGGCCCATGCGTGTGCCCATAGCTACGCCTTGTGTTTGGAGGAAATGGGAGGAATCAAAAGAGAAGTTATTGAGGGTGAGGACCAACTCTGCTAGGCGGAGGAGGGTGTCAGTAGACGGGTATGGGTTGCTCCTCTGGTCGAGGAAGAACCGGAGGGCTTTGAGACTGTCCTGGTGGGGGATGGAGGTGTAGAGTGACTGGACGTCCATGGTAAAGATGAGAGGATGGGGGCCTGGAGAATGGAATGCACGGAGCCGACGGAGAGTGTCTGAGGTGTCTTGAACATAGGTGGGGAGGGATTTAACAAAGGGGGATAGGATGGCGTCAAGGTATGTGGAAATGTGTTCGGTGGGGCACGAACAGGCAGAGACAATGGGTCTGCCAGGGCAGTCGGGTTTGTGGATTGATTCATTTCACCACCAACTTCCATCCGGCACTCAAATACACTTGGACCATTTCCGACACTTCCCTACCATTCCTTGACCTCACCATCTCTATTGCAGGTGATACGCTCCTGACCGACATCCACTACAAACCCACTGACTCCCACAGCTACCTGGACTACTCTTCCTCCCACCCTGCTTCCTGTAAGGACTCCATCCCCTATTCCCAATTCCTCCGTCTACGCCGCATCTGCTCCCAGGATGAGGTGTTTCACACCAGGTCATCACAAATGGCCTCATTCTTCAGAGAACGTGGATTCCCCTCCCCCACTATTGATGAGGCTCGCACCAGGGTCTCCTCCATACCCCGCAACACTGCCCTCGCTCCCCATTTCCCCACTCGCAAACAGGGCAGAGTCCCCCTGGTCCTCACCTTTCACCCACCAGCCGGCAAATACAACATATAGTCCTCCGCCAGTTTCGCCACCTCCAACGTGACCCCTCCACCCGCCACATCTTCCCATCTCCCCCCCTGCCTTCCGCAAAGACCGCTCCCTCCGCAACTCCCTTGTCCATTCTTCCCTCCCCTCCCACTCTACCCCTTCCCCGGGCACTTTCCCTTGCAACCGCAAGAAATGCAACACTTGTCCCTTCACCTCCCCCCTCAACTCCTTTCAGGGACCCAAGCAGTCCTTCCAGGTCCGACAGAGGTTCACCTGCACCTCCTCCAACCTCATCTACTGCATCCGCTGCTCCAGATGCCAGATGATCTATATCGGTGAGACCAAGCGGAGGCTTGGCGATCGCTTCGCCGAACACCTCCGCTCGGTCCGCAATAACCAACCCGACCTCCCGGTGGCTCAGCACTTCAACTCCCCCTCCCATTCCACATCCGACCTCTCGGTCCTGGGCCTCCTCCACGGCCAGAGTGAGCAACACCGCAAGCTGGAGGAACAGCACCTCATATTCCGCTTGGGGAGTCTGCATCCTTTGGGCTTGAATATTGAATGTTCTCAATTCTGTTTCCCCTTGCTGTCTCCTCCCCCTCCCACCTCTCCCTCATCCCTCGGGCCCTGGCATTCCCTCTATCTCTATCTCCCTCCCCCACCCCAGTCGCACCAGCTTCTCATTTTCACACCACAAACAGCTTACAATGGCTTGTTCCCTTTATCACTGATACTTTTTTGCATATCTTTCACTCATTGTTCCTTATCTCTCCACATCACCGTCTATATCTCTCGTTTCCCTGATCCCTGACCAGTCTGAAGAAGGGTCTCGACCCGAAACGTCGCCTATCTCCTTCGCTCCTTAGATGCTGCTGCACCCGCTGAGTTTCTCCAGCTTTTTGTGTACCCTCGATTCTCCAGCATCTGCAGTTCCTTCTTTAAAAGCTCAGGAAAGGGTGTCTGTTTGTGTAGTCAGTCTAACCAATGTGCCATGACACAATGCTGGGGAAGTCGGCCTGGGAGAGGACATTGACTGATTGAATATACTGAAGGATACAGCCTTGAAACAGGCCCTCCGGCCCACCAAGTCGACACCATTTCACTAGTTGGCAATTTACAGAGGCTAAATAGCCTACAAACCTGCACATCTTTGAAATGTGGGAAGAAACTGAGACACTGGAAGGAAACCCACACGGTTACAGGGAGAATATGCAAACTCCACACAGGTATCACCAGAGGTCAGGATCGAACCTGGGTCTCTGGCATTATGAGGCAGCAGCTCTATCAGTTGTGCCAAGCATTGATGTTGGTTTTCATATTCAGCCAATGGATTTGTTGAAGTTTTGAGAGGTTTTCAGATACACTATTGGTGGCACCTCTTTGTCCAACTCTGAGAAGCATGCGGAAGGGCAGGGATCACTGTTGCCTTGTTCACCATGAGGTTTCAGCTGAGTTGGTAGGCCCACATTTGGAGTACTGTATACAGTTCAGGTTGCCCTGCTCTGGGATGGGTATCACAAAACTGGAAAGGATGCAAAGAGGATTTGCAAGGATGTTAGTCGGCCTGGAAGGTTAGAATTGTATGCAGAGGCAGAACAGGCTAGGACATTTTCCCTGGAGTGTAGAAAGCTGAAGGAGTAACCTTATAGATGTTTCATGAGTTGTACAGATATACGGTGAATAACCAAGGTATTTTCCTGAGGGTAGAAGAGGGCATAGGTTTAAATTGAGATGGGAAAGAGTTAGAAAGGTCATAAGAGGCAATGTTTTCACACAGAGGATGATATCTATATAGACCGAGCTGCCAGAACGAGTGGTAGAGGTGCATCCAGTTGTGATATTTAAAATATATTTGAACAGGTACATGGATAGGAAAGATTTATACGTAGCTTTTGGGGTTGGGAGATGTAAGTGATGATGAATGTTGTATGTTGGCTCTATGTTAGAGGGAGCTAGAGAGTCACCAGACATCCACTAATTCCATTGAGAAGTCACATCTAATTAATCCCACCCCATGAGGACAAATAACCCTCCCTGGTTTGCCCCGTGTTCTTGAGCTGGGTGGTGCAGTGGTGGAGTTGCTGCCTTGCGGTGCCAGAGACCCGGGTTCGATCCTGACTGCAGGTGCTGTCTGTATGGAGTTTGTACGTTCTCCTCGTGATTAGTGTGGGTTTTCTCCGGATGCTCGGGTTTCCTCCCACACTCTAAAGATGTACAGGTTTGTACAGTCATAGTGGCCTGGATGAGGTCAGGAAAAGGCCAGATGCCACGCCACTAAGTTGGTTAATTGACGGTATAAAAGTAAATTATCCCTTGTGAGTGCAGGATAGTGCTAGTATGTGAGGATCGCTGGTCGGCGCGGACCCGGTGGGCCGAAGGGCTTGTTTACCCCCGGTATTTCTAAACTAAACTAAACTAAACTCCTGCTCTTCTGACTCACTCAGGGCGGTAGTGTCAATGATAAAGCATCCGAGTTCTCCAACTAAAATAGCTGAGCGATGTTTAGGTTGGTTGCTGCTGGAGCCATTCATATGGTTTATGATGTTCCAAGTCCTGAAATTGATAGTGAGGGACATTAGCTGCTTGTGTTTGAACATGGGGAAGCCATTACAGTCGGCTACTAGACGGTGTTGACAGAGCGAGATGTTAGTCCAGTGGCAAAGGGACCCGAGATGACCGGAGACCAGACTATACTGCAATCGAAACATGCAGAAAGTTACAGCTTCCCATTCAGAAAATCATCTTTAACTAGAATACATTAATCAGATGTAATTAACAGAAGTAACATCTGAGACATGAAGGTGCCTTTGTGTGGTTGAACCAAATTAAATTAAATTTGCATTAACCGAAGAGATGAATTGTTGCAACGTAAAGACTGCATACATAATCACCGCACATAGTGAACTCCTCTAATCTGCTGCATTTTGGGTCAAAGACAAGCATTTCTTATAGTCAGATTTATACATAATATCATTAGCCTTGCTGTCATCTTCTGATGCATCATCATATGGCAGCATTTGGATAATTGGACTTTAAAGGGAATTATGTGCAAGAGTTTTTGTAATCATGATTGAAACAAATAGAAGTTGTGTTTAAGTAGATTGGTTGTATTACTTGGATGTGGAACACTGCATGTGGTAGTATGCTGAGAGATGGGTGACCTTGCCTTGTGCCCTACACTTTGGAAATGTTTGACCAGCCGGATCTTTCCAAGGCCGACCTAATTATTTGAGTGATGTGGTCCTCCAAAGATAAATGTACTTGCGACTGAAGTTTGGTCTGGAGGTAGTCCTCAGTGGGTGGGACCTCGAGTCTGCCCCCAGGACTGCCCCCGAAAGCCTTTGATGGCTCATGTTGATAACGAGGTATTTTTCATTGTGTCCAAATGTCTCAGATGTCCAGAGATGTACAGGTTATATATATATATATATATATATATATATATATATATATATATATAGAAGAATCAGGACTAATAATGAAAAACCAACAATAATCAGAAACTGTGGAAGTGTATTTAATTTCAAAGAAGTAAATGTTAAAAGAAAAATAAGCAATGTTGAACTACTGCAAATTAATTAAAACATAATTAGGATTGATTTACTGATTGAAAGATACAGCATGAAAACAAGCCCTTCAGGCAACCGAGTCTACGCTGAAAATCGATCAACTATTCATACTAGTTCTATTCTGAGGTTAGGATCAAACCTGGGTCTCTGACGCTGTGAGGCTGCAGCCCCGCCTGTAAAATTAAGTAACATAAACGGAAAATGTAAGCTTTTTAATATTGATATTTAACAAATCTCTTCTGTGAAGTAATGTTTTTTTCAAGATTTTTCCTACTGATCCACAGAAAGCTGACCTGAGAGTTTAGTTTAGTTTGGCGATACAGCATCGAAACAGGCCCTTCAGCCCGAGTCCATGCTAACCTTCGATCATCCATTCACACTAGGTCTATGTTATCCCAGTTTCCCAATCTCTCCTTTCTGATTAGGGGCAATTGGACAGAGTCCAATTAACTCGCATGACTTTGGGAAGTAGGAGGAAGCCGGGATACCTGGAGAAACACCCATGTGGCCACAGAACATGCAAACTCCATACAGACATCAACTGAGGTCAGGATCAAATCCAGGTCTCTGGCACTGTGAGGCAGCAGCTCTACCAGTAGCGCAGTCCTTCACTATCATGTTAAAAATTCCAACATAGATTAAACGTTCAGATTAAACGTTCAGAGTGGATCTTAATCTCATGATAAGAGTTGTACGTGAGAAAATTAAATACCTTGAGTATTTATTTGGGTGCAGGATGTCTGAGTTTCCAACTAGACAGCATTTTTTTTAAACGGACCTGGATGGGTGAAAGCCCAGACTTATTTTTAGTTTAGTTCAGTTGAGAGATACAGCATGGCGACAGGCCCTTCAGCCCACCGAGTCTGCACCGATCAGCGATCCACGCACACCAACACTATCGTACACACTAGGGACAATTTACAATTTTACCAAAGCCAGTTCACCTACAAACCTGCACGTCTTTGGAGTGTGGGAGGAAACCGGAGCACCGGAGGAAACTCACGTGGTACATACAAACTGTATAGGAAGCACCCGTAGTCAGGATCAAACCCAGGTCTCTGGCGCTGCACGGGAGTAACTCTACTGCTGTGCTACCGCGTCGCCCTTTAATTGGAAAGATTTTACTAACCTGAGAACCCTGGATTTCTTTCTGAATTGCCTACTGTAGTAACTGCCTATTGTAGTAAATGCCTACTATGTTCTGTGTGCCGAAGCAAAGCAAGAATGTCATTGTCCTATCAGGGACACATGACAATAAACTCACTTGAACTTGAACTTGAACTTGAATTTTATACACAGAAAGAAACACCGTTTCATGGGTGCTCTTGCCATGGTGTGTTTACCTATGCATCATTCCTAATACTGATGGGGTGCTCCACCTTGTTGCTAGGCTGAGAACTTACAAAACTCATTACATATATTGGTCAGTGCGCCGAGATCTCAACCGCAATTGTAAATGTAATCCATCACTGGACCAGGAGAAACTCAACACAACGAGAAGACATTGAACCTTCAGAGAACTCCTTATTAACTTAAAACTTTCATATATTGGATTTCTGTCCCCTCTGAGAATTGTTTGTATCTTTCAAATTATATTATTAATACTGTGCTTATACAAAGCCACTCATTTGGGTTTTGATTCTGTGGTGAGCAAAAAAGGTAAAAGGTTGCAAAAAGACAAACAAAATAAATGAATAATGGCACAGATAGGGGCATGCAAAATAAATGACTTTATAAGTACTATAAGTACTATACTTTTGATTTGACTTGGGAATTATCGTGTATTTTACTCCAAAGGAAACAAGTGGCAGAAGATGGTGCCTTTTAGCTAAGGATGAAGCTAGCTGCCTGTGCATCTTGCAGCCCTGCTTCATGATGCATCTCTCTGCCTTATCCTCGGTATAAATCAGCATCTGCAATTCCTTAATACTCAGCTCTATAGGACTTTGGCTATGCCGCTTTTGGAGTATTGCATGCAGTTCTAATCGCCCCATTACAGGAAAGATGTGGAGGCCTTGGAGAGCGTGTAGAGGGGGTTCACCAGAATGCTGCCTGTATTAGAGGGAGAGCTGCAGGGAGCGGTTGGAAAGATTTGGATTCCTTTCTCTGGAACATTGGCGGTTCATGGGAGACTTGATAGAAGTATGTAAAATTATAAGAGGCATGGTTGGGAAGACAGTCAGAACCTTTTTCCTAGGGAGGAAATATCCAACACTAGAGGGCATAGCTGTAAGGTGAGAGGGGGAAGGTTTAATGGAGATGTGTGGGGCAAATATTTTACAGGCAGGAGTGGCGTGCTGAAATGCATTGCCAGGGATGGTTGTGGAAGCAGATACGATAGTGGTGTTTAAGAAGCTTTTAGATAGGAACATGGAAGTGCAGGACATATGAGGGATATGACTCATGTACAGATAGATGAGATAAGTTTAATTTGGGATCAAGTTCAGCACAAACATTGTGGGTCAAAGGGACTGTTCCTGTGCTGTACAGTTCTATGTTCTGCAGGGGATTTACTCGCTGTTCATCCCACCCACATGGATTGAGTTGATGAAAATAGTGTCTGTTTTTGTACAGTAAATGTCAGGACCCTTAGGAGCATTGATCTTTCGAGAGAGCTTGTGTTCCAACTCAACGGATCCCTGAAAGGTTCAACATAAATACATGGGGTGGTAAAGAAGGCATACATCATACTTGCTCAGTTGATCAGTGTTGAGTATAAAAGTCAGGAACTCATGTTGCAGGTATATAAAACTTTAGTTAGCCACATTTAACCATATAACCATATAACAATTACAGCACTGAAACAGGCCCTCTCGGCCCTTCCAGTCAGTGCCGACCATTTATTTTCCCCTAGTCCCATCTACCTGCATTCAGACCATACCCCTCCATTCCCTTCCCGTCCATATACCTATCCACTTTACTTTTAAATGTTAAAATCAATCATGCCTCCACCACTTCTGCTGGAAGCTCATTCCACACAGCCACCACTCTCTGAGTAAAGAAGTTCCCCCTCATGTTACCCCTAAACTTCTGTCCCTTAATTCTCATGTCATGCCCTCTTGTTTGAATCTTCCCTACCCTCAATGGGAAAAGCTTATCACCACGTCAACTCTGTCTATTCCTTTCATCATTTTAAAGATCTCAATCAAGTCCCCCCTTAACCTTTTGCGCTCCAAAGAATAAAGACCTAACTTGTTCAACCTTTCTCTGTAACTTAGTTGCTGGAACCCAGGCAACATTCTAGTAAATCTCCTCTGTACTCTCCCTATTTTGTTGACATCCTTCCTATAATTAGGCGACCAAATCAGCTAAATCATCTGTTTCAGCTACCAAACTCATGTTTGAGAGATTGGGGTTTCTAATCCATCCATTTGTCAAAATTGACTCCAACCAGGGTAATTGATTACCTGGGGTTCACAATTAACTCAATTCAAATGTCGGTGACACTGCCAAGTGGCAAGCAATCAGAGTTAATGGAAGCCTGCAATAAGCTACTTGTAAAACAGCAGCCAACAATCAGACAAGCAGCAAGCGTAATTGGCAAGCTTGTGGCAGCTGTTCCATCTGTACGCTTCGGACCTTTGCACTGCCAACATTTACAACGTGCAAAGGAACATGCACTCAAATCCCATGCAGGCCAATTTGGAAGACCCATGCAATTGACACCAGAAGCCATTGCTGAATTAATCTCACAAACTGATGGAAGTGGCCTGGGCTGGGGAGCAACAGATACCATCTCCAGCTGCGGAGGTAGATGGAATGTGCAGGAGTCCTCAATTCTTCAGCAACATAGTATTAACTACTTAGAGTTGTTGTGAGCATTCTATGGGCTAAAGGCTTAATGCAGCAATATGCATCATGTGCATGTTCAACTACAGATTGACAACACCATGGCAGTGGCGTATGTCAATCACATGGGTGGAATAAAGTCTGTATCTTGTGACAAATTGGCAAACCTTCTTTGGCATTGGTGTATTGCAAGGAACATTTGGGTCACAGCAATCTACCTACCAGGTAGATACAACATGGTGGCAGACACTAGATCATGGAAATTCAATGATAACACAGAATGGATGTTGAATCATGACGTGTTTAACGACATTGTCGCCCGATATGGCATGCCGGATATTGACTTGTTTGCATCCAGATTGAATCACCAGCTACCCAAATATGTGTCATGGGAGCCAGACCTAGGGGCAGTGGCAGTAGATGCATTCACACTGCATTGGGGAGGAATTTTCTTGTACGCTTTTCCTCCATTTTGCCTCATCAGCCGATGCTTGGTAAAAATAAAGCAAGACAATGCCACAGGCATTTTGGTAGTGCCAGACTGGCCTCCGCAATCCTGGTTCCCACTAGTCCTGGGAATAATGACACAGCCTCTCATGGCTGTCCCTCAAAGCAGGGATCTGCTGGTACACCCAGTAACGGGGGGCAACCACCCACTACATGGCCGAATCAATTTATTTATGTGCAGATTCTGAGGAGACCATACCTGGGACTCAGACTGGCTGACCGGACAGTGGATGTCATAACAGCGACCTGGAGGGACAGTACACAAAGGCAGTACGTCTCTCACATCAAGAAGTGGGAGATGTACTGTCATGTCTCCAACATATCATATGATACAGTGTGCATCACGGATGTTCTGGAGTTCCTATCTACTTTATACTATGAGCATAAATTAGGCTACAGTGCCATCAACAATGCCAGGAGTGCACTATCTTCATATTTAGTGCTGGGAACGGGGCATCATCCGGTAGGAACACACCCCTTAATTACCAGGTTTATGAAGGGAATATACAACTCAATGCCACCCAGGCCACGGTATAGGGACATTTGGGATGTGAGCATGGTGCTAACATTGCTTCGCCAGTGGGCACAAGCCACCTCCTTATCCTTAGCCCAGCTCACCCTCAAGGTGGTCATGCTGATGGCATGCTGGTAATGGCGCATCGAGTCCAGACCTTGCACAAACTACGACTGGACAACATGACCACCAATGTAAATACCATAACCTTCATCATCAACGACTTAATCAAACAGCGCATGCCGGGGGTAGCAGGGCCCAAGCTTGAGTTCCTGGCATACCCCGAGGATCCACGATTATGTGTAGTTTCTCACTTGCACCAGTACATTAAATTCACGAGGAGCCTCAGAGGCTCTGAGTTAGCTGTCCTAATCTGCCACAAGAAACCACACCACAGGGTATCAGCACAAACCATCTCCAGATGGTTAAAGGAGGTACTGGCGGGTGCAGGAGTGAATACTGACACTTACAAATCTCACTCCACCAGGGCTGCTTCAATGTTGGCAGCGAGGGCTATGGACGTTGCCCTCGACAACATCCTAGCGGCTACAGGATGGGCCAATGAACGGATGTTCCACAGGTTTTATAACAAAGCAATTGCCGGACCGGGAGTGTTTGCACGTGCCATTTTAGATTCTGTTTTATAGTTTCCCCCCAGGATGGGCGGGGTCACTATTATTTTGTTTTTCACATTAAAGCATCAGTATTGTTACCTAACTATATTATGTCTGAATGCATGAATCTTTTCTCACTCATCCATGGTCAATCCATTCAGTGTGTGACGCCTGGACCCGAACCGTCGTGAAATCACAGAGCTTTGAAATCTTCACGTAGTCACTCACGTGATTCCGAAGTAAAATAGTAAGATTAATCGAGAACTTACCAGTTTGAAGTTTGATCTTGATTTTATGAGGAGGTACGATGAGCGATTACGTGCCCACTGCTCCCAACCTCATATTATCAGGTCATCTGGTAGTTCTAGTTCTCCAAATCGTACTATCTACAGGTCAACCTCTCTTATCTGTGATTTCACAAGGCTGCTTTGAAGATTGACGCGCAAGCGGACTGACGGCCTTCACGTAATCGCTCATCGTAACTCCTCATAAAATCAAGATCAAACTTCAAACTGGTAAGTGCTCATTTAAGCTTACTATTTAAACCAGCATCTGCAGTCCTTTCCTACACACTATGACTCAAAGTACATGGGACAATTTCCTGATGGACAAAATTCACCTGGAAATAATATCAAGCATAATCTGAACAGCAATAAATTAATTTTGCATGATTTCCAATTTTATAACCATATAACCATATATAACCATATAACAATTACAGCACGGAAACAGACCCTCTCGGCCCTTCCAGTCCGTGCCGACCATTTGTTTTCCCCTAGTCCCATCTACCTGCACTCAGACCATACCCCTCCATTCCCTTCACGTCCATATACCTATCCACTTTACTTTTAAATGTTAAAATCGATCCAGCCCCCACCACTTCTGCTGGAAGCTCATTCCACACAGCCACCACCCTCTGAGTAAAGAAGTTCCCCCTCACGTTACCCCTAAACTTCTGTCCCTTAATTCTCATGTCATGCCCTCTTGTTTGAATCTTCCCTACCCTCAATGGGAAAAACGTATCCACGTCAACTCTGTCTATCCCTTTCATCATTTTAAAGACCTCAATCAAGTCCCCCCTTAACCTTCTGTGCTCCAAAGAATAAAGACCTAACTTGTTCAACCTTTCTCTGTAACATAGTTGCTGGAACCCTGGCAACATTCTAGTAAATCTCCTCTGTACTCTCTCTGGAAGCTGGAAGCACGGAGGCATGGAAGCATGCAGGCAGCATGGAAGCCCATGAGCTAAGACTCCATTAAGCAGCAGCTTGGGAATTTCCTGGTTATGGTTATAACCTGTGGAGATCTGTCATGGAGCTCAGCAGAAGATTTACCCCAAAGTTCCAGCGGTGCCTAAAAGGACACCATGGAGAATGATAGAACTTACTAGCTCTATCATTGTTGGAAGTGATAGGTGTGATTAAGGTGGTCAGCCTCCACCATAACAAGAAACAAGAGATTATTAAGTTATTTTATAGGACTGGAAAACACAAAGAGAAAAAAAAAGGTCAAATCAAGAATCCATTATGTGAATTACTTTCACAACACATTCGTGGATTTATTAGACTGTGATGAGAAGGTCTAGTGATCGAGAGCTTATACTTAAGACATTCATCTGCTTTAGCTCTTACAGCTGTTGATACGCCATTTGAGTACTCCTAGAATTTGAAGGCTGGTCTTCATACTTGTTTCCTGATAAAAAGAGCATATTTATTTGTTTTGCTTTAAACTTGCTGCATGTTTGCTTGTTCAGAAAATCAGCAGACATTTTTATGGGGAAGTAATAAATTCTTATTTTCTTTTGATAGGTAATATAAGGCTCTGGCTGTCGACAGCAGACCTGCACCAGTGAAAGAATAAAGTGAACAAAAATGGTACAAGACCTTAACGTGTTCTTGAGATCTCAAGCAAAACCAAAGAAATAACTATAAATGCATGAAATATAAAATCATCTTGCAAATGTTTGTTTGGTGTAAATATGCTATGCCTGAGTTCTATTGAGACATCTGCTCCATACCAGTGTTGGTTAAACGCATACAGTCATAGAATGATAGCGAATGCAAACAGACCATTTAGCCCAACTCATGCATGCTGACCAAGATGCCTAACTCCATTGGTCCCATTTCCCCACATTTGACCCATATCCCTCTAAATGTTTCCTATCTGGGACTTGTCCCGCCGCATTAATTCAATCCTCTCCCTGCTCCCTTCCAGTAGAGATTACAGAAGCTTGAAAGTGTGCACTATTAGACTCAGAGACAGCTTCTTCCCCGCTGAAATCAAACTTCTGAATGACCCTTCCATAATCTAGGGTCGGTTCTGATTAATCTCTACTCTATTGTAGACATTGGACTTCATCTGTATAGAAATGATGTGCTGTAAAGCTGAGAACTATATTCTGCATTCTGCATGTTTCCCTTTGGTCTATCAATTTAGTTGAGTTTAACTTGCTTGCATTAATGTATGGTGTATCTGTTCTGATTGAATAACAAGCAAAACTCTATCTTGATAAATGTGATGATAATAAGTCTATAACTAGCTACATATCAGTCAAAATGCCCCTTATATATTGTTGCATATTCCACTGGCAGAGTATTTCATATACGTACCACCTTCTATGTAAAAACCCTAAAAGGCTTCAATTATTTTTTTTCCCTTTCACTTACACCAATGCCATCTAATTCTTGATTTCCCAATCCCAGTTCTCTGTGTAGTTCTTCTCCCATTCTTTTTTGATCAAGCTCAGTGGGGCAGCTGGTAGAGCCACTGCCATCCAGCGCCAGAGATTCAGGTTCAATCCTGACCTCGAATGCTCTCTGTGTGGAGTATGCATGTTCTCCCTCCCATGTCCTCCAAATACAAGGCATAGCTATGGGCACGCGCATGGGCCCTAGCTATGCCTGCCTCTTTGTTGGGTACGTCGAACAATCCTTGTTCGAGGCATACCGTGGCCCTATCCCCAAACTATACCTCAGCTACATCGATGTCTGCATTGGTGCTGCCTCCTGCACCCATGCAGAACTCACTGACTTCATCCATTTCACCACTAACTTCCATCCGGCACTCAAATACACCTGGACCATTTCCGACATTTCCCTACCATTTCTTGACCTCACTATCTCCATCGCAGGTGATAGACTACTGACTGACATCCACTAGAAACCCACTGACTCCCATGGCTATCGGGCCTACACTTCTTCCCACCCTACTTCCTGTAAGGCCTCCATCCCCTACTCCCAATTCCTCCGTCTACGCCGCATCTGCATCCAGGATGAGGTGTTCCACACCAGGGAATCAGAGATGTCCTCATTCTTCAGGGAACAGGGGTTCCACTCTTCTACTATAGATGAGGCTTTCACCAGAGTCTCTTCTATACCCCGTGACCCTGCTCTCACTCCCCATCCCCCCACTCGTAACAAGGGCAGAGTCCACCTTGCCCTCACCTTCCACCCTACCAGCCGTCACATACTCAAATTATCCTCCGACATTTTTGCCACCTCCAACGTGACCCCGCCACTTGCCACATCTTCCCATCTCCTCCCGCAGAGACTGCTCCCTCCGGAACTCCCTGGTTAATTCATCCCTTCTCACCTGAACCACCCCCTCTCCAGGCACTTTCTCTTGCAACCGCAAGAAATGCTACACTTGTCGCTTTACCTCCCCCCTTGATTCCATTCAAGGACCCAAGCAGTCGTTCCAAGTGCGACAGGTTCACCTGCACCTCCTACAACCTCATCTATTGCATCCGCTGCTCTAGATGTCAGCTGCTCTACATCAGTGAGACCAAGCTTAGGCTTGGCGATCGCTTCGCCGAACATCTCCGCTCGGTTCGCAACAACCAACCTGATCTCCCCCGCTAAATTTACGGTGATGTGTGACCTTCCCACTAACCACATCTTAGAGCGTTTCAAACTGTTCTCCCGACGCCAAAACCCTTGGGAATCTATTGACAATTTTGTGGCCACGCTGCGCCAACTGGCTCGCCGATGTGACCTGCATGTCCTGACCCCTGATACTTTGACGATGATAAGCTGCGCTCTGAGCTGCTGCATAAGCCTGATCTGACATTCAATGAGGCGTTGCATGCCTCTCGTTTAGCTGAGGCTGTCTCCTCCGCTGTACCTGACCCTGTGGTCCATGCAGCCAGTCTTGCTGGTCGCCAGTACAATGCTCCCCGGCGACAGAGGGCAAGCCCTCTGCCGGGCTTCAGACCGCCTCAACGATGTCCGAATTGTAACTTTGTTTCACACCGTTCTAATGTGTGCCCGGCGTTGGGGAAAACCTGTAATTTCTGCAACAAGCCCAACCACTTCTCGGCAGCATGCCGTTCCCGTGGGAACCCTGCACAGCCACAGCAGAAACCGTCTCGCTACCTGACACGTGATGATACTGCGTCTGGTTCCCATCTCCAGCATGATGAACTCCCCCCATCTGACTCTTCTCAGAGCGAGCTGAGTGTGTTTTCCTTGCAAGATGCAGCTGCTCTGATAACGGACCCGACCGTCCGAGTCACGGTGAATGGCATGGCCTTCTCTGCTAAGGTGGATACGGGGGCTGCTGCTAATGTTATGTCAACAAGCCTGTTCAGGAAGATAAGAAATAATGAGGCCGTTTCCACAGACAGTGCTGTTTTGCGTGCCTATGGGGGTGGCGTACTTGTTCCTGTGGGGAGGGCCACTCTCCACTGCAAGGTGCTGAAGACCTCTCGCCCCTCTCTTTTTTCTTCCTGCTAGACGGTAAATGTGACCCCCTGCTCGGCGTGGAGGCCTGCCAGGACCTCGGATTGGTGAGCTTCCACAGCAATGTCCACCTGGTAGAGGCACCCCTGAATCCGCTGGCCGAATTCCTGGACCGGTTCGACTCGAAGCTGGGGAAGTTGTACCCTGCAGCTACAAGATTGCCCTAAATCCTGACATCACGCCGGTCATCCGTCCTCTGCACCGTGTGTCCTTCGCCATGAGGGGCAGGGTCGAGTCTGCTCTTTGCGAGATGGTGGCCACGGGCATCCTGAAGCCAGCAACGGACTCCACCCGGTGGGTTTTTACTATGGTTGTCGCTGCGAAGAAAGACAAGAGCGAAATACAGATCTGCATCAACCCTAAGGACTTGAACCTGGCCATCAGGCGCCCGTACTATCCCATGCGGACGGTGGAGGATGTTGCTGCACGTCGGCCCTGCCACCGTGTTCTCGGTTCTTGATGCCAAGAGTTCGTTCTGGCAGATACCTCTAGACGAGCGATCCTCGCACCTGACGATCTTCAGCACGCCCTTCGGCAGGTATCGCTTCCTCCGCATGCTGTTTGGGATCAACTCTGCCAGCGAGGTATTCCAAAGGACCATGGAACAACTGTTTGCTGGACTTCCATGTGCCATCATTGTCGACGACATCCTGGTTTATGGGAAGAATGTCGCTGAGCATGACCACCACCTTCGCCAGGTGCTGCAGCGGGCCCGGGAGGTCAACCTGAAGCTCAACCCGAAGAAGTGCCGATTCCGGGTCCCTGAGGTCACCTACGTGGGGCATGTCTTCACTGCATCGGGGCTGAAGCCCGACCCGCAGAAGACGGCCGCGATATCCGAGATGCCTGCACCTGCGGACGTGCCTGGCCTGCAGCGCTTCTTGGGCATGGTCAACTACCTGGGAAAGTTCATCCCCGACCTGAGTGAACTGAGTGCCCCTCTGCGGGATCTGGTGAAAAAGGACACTGCCTGGGCCTGGTTCCCGCAACACCAGCGTGCATTTGACACCCTCAAATCTAAGCTGATCAGCATGCCAACGCTGAAGTACTTTGACCTCCAGCGCCCCATCGTTCTCACATGTGATGCATCTAGGTTTGGCCTCGGGGCCGCCTGCCTGCAGATCCATGACGGGGTGCAACTGCCTGTATCCTATGCATCCCGCACAATGACGACCGCTGAACAACACTATGCCCAGATTGAAAAGGAGCTGCTGGTTGTTGTCTTTGCCTGCTCCAAATTCAAGGACTATATCCTGGCCAACTGCTTCACTGTCGAGACGGACCACCAGCCTCTGGTCACCATCCTCAACAAGCCGATACACATGGCCTCCTCCCGGCTCCAGCGCATGATGCTCCAGCTACAACGCTTCACTTTCACAGTGGTTTATCGCAAGGGCAAGGACATGGTTGTTGCTGACACGCTGTCTCGGGCGCCTCTCTCATCCACAACCCGACATCCGTACGAGGCGTCCAATCTGATAGTCCTAAACGTTAATTTCGTGCCCTCCAGTCAGTTGAAGTCCCTGGCCAAGCACACGGCGGCTGATGCTTCGCTACAACAGCTGGCCGCGATCATCAAGCAGGGCTGGCCAGACCGCCGTTCTTCCCTGCCGGCCGCAGCAGTGCGATGAGTTGGTGCTGCGTGATGGTGTGATTGTGAAGGGGCACAAGGTGGTGGTGCCCGCAGCACTACGAGAACAATACTTCGAAACCGCTCATCGTGGCCATCCCGGGGCCGAAGCGACCCTTTCCATCGCTCAGAGCCAGTTTTTCTGGCCCGACATGCCTCGCTACTTCCGGGATAGGGTCTCCGCGTGCCCTACCTGCAACAGCCTCGCTCCACAGCAACAGCGGCAGCCGCTCCTGCAGCAGCCAGCTGCTGACCTGCCCTGGTCTGTGCTAGCAACCGACATCTTCGAGTGGCACGGAAAGCACTTCCTGGTGCTTGTCGACTCTTACTCCAGCTGGTTTGAAGTTGACCAGCTCCACTCCCTCTCTTCCTCCGCGGTCATCGAGAAGTTGCGCCGCCACTTTGCCTCCTTCTGGTCACTGGCCAGCCTGCAGTCGGACAACGGCAGCCAGTTCACCAGTGCCGAGTTCCGATTTTGCCGAACGATGGAACTTTCGTCATTACACCAGCAGCCCGGAATACCGCAGAGCAACGGACTGGCCAAGTGCTGGGTCCGCAGTGCTAAAGGATTGTTGGAACGTTGTCCGCCTATCCCGCTCCGACATCTACCTGGCCCTGCTGAACCTCCGCAACATCTCCCGCGACTATGACCTGGGCTCCCCGGCTCAGCGACTCATGTCCCGAGTCAAGAGGCCCACGGTCCCGGTGGCATCTCAAGCAGTCCCTGTCCCCCTCCGTCTTTAAACCTGCTTTGGTCCGGAAACGCATTGCCCAAAAACACGGTATACAGAAGCGTTCCCACGACAGGTCCTGCCGTGTCCTCTGCCCTCTTCTCCCCGGCCAGGTCGTCCGTATGAGGTCCACTTCTGGCCGTTCCAAGCTGGCCATGTGGTCGTCGGTTCTGCCGGTTCCCCTCGATCGTACCTTGTCAACCACGACGGAAGATTGTGCCGCCGGTCCCGCCAGCATCTCCGGCTCGTGAACGAGCCTCCTCCCTCCCCGCGGCTCCGTATGCCCCCCCCCCCCCGCTGCCACTGTGGCGGCCCTGTGCTTTGCCCGTTCCTCTGGGGTCACCCCCCCCCCCCGTCCTCCTCCTGTCCGCCTCCCAGGCTGCGGTCCCGCTTTCTCCGGCTTCCTCGCCATTCTCTTCGCCGTCCCCCCCCCCCCGATGCCTTTGTTGCCCAGGGGTTCTCCTGTCCGTAGCCCCCACCATGCCCCATCGTCCCCGCTTGTTCCAGGGGAAGGTGATGGCGAGGTGCGGACCCGGTCTGGTCGCCTGGTCCAGGCCGCCGGTCCGTTACGGCGATTACGTGTGATTCTGTATTCCCGTGCTTTACTGTTTGCATTTACCCTAGCGCATGAGACGTGGTCGCCCTGTCACTCACTGTTTGTTTTGGTAGAGGAAGGATGTAGATGATATGTGTATACACCTTTAATTGATAGTGACGATGTCCATGCTAACCCCCCCAGCAGTACCCACACTCCCCTAATCAAACTCAGCTAGGGCTTCTAGTGAAGACATCTTCTTTCGCCCCCAGGCCCCCACCATCAATGTGCTTATCCTTAGCTCCAATTGCTCCACTTTTCTCCAAGTCAGTTGAGAGGGTGCTGTGGTGTAGCAAGTGCTTGCATTTCATATAAGGTATTAAACAGAGCACCTACCTGCCGTCTGAAGTGGATAGACACTATTTTAAAGAGGTCAGGCTGCCTTAACTAATAGGTTCTGGGCTTTCCAGCATCATCCCACAACCCATGATTAAATAAAGTAGAGCCATTTTAGTTTGTTACCACTATATTTCTGTGTTGCGAGCGCTTGCAACTAGGGTAGTTGAATGGCCATTTTGTGATGATCATCTCAGTCACTCCATGGGGTTGTATGTCTATGGTTCCAATCTATCCAAATGTTGATACAGTTTAGTTTATTGTCACATGTGCCAGTGTACAATGAAAAACCTTTGTTTTGCACCATCCAGTCAGAGAAAAGACCATACACGATTACAATCAATGTGTAAGAAAGAATGGGCAACGTTTCAGGTCTAGACCCATCTTCAGACTGATTACAATCAAGCTGTGCCCAGTGCACAGATAAAGGATAATGGGTACAACATTTAGTGTAAGATAAAGACCAATTGAAGATAGTTTAAAGGTCCTCAATGAGGTAGTTGGGAGGTTAGGACTGCACTTTAATTGGCGAGAGGACAGTTCAGTTGCCTGATAACAGCTGGGAAGAAACCGTTCCTGAATTTTTTTTCAAACTTCTGTACCTCCTGCCTGACGAGAGAGGGGAGCACCTGGTCCTTGACAGGCCCTGAGCTGCGCTCACAACTCTGATTCCTTGCTGCCTTGGATGGAGCTGTTCCCAATCCAGCCTGTGATGCATCCTGATAAATGCACAGTAGAAATTGGTGAGGTTGTTGAGGACCCGGAAGTAAAGGTGTGGTGTGCTTTCCCACAGGGCAAATTTCCCAAGGAACCTGAAGCTTTTCGACGATGTCTACTTCGGCGCCATAATCTTTAGAGTGGCTGTGAGTAATGGTGACTTTCAAATTTCCATACAAAGATTCCAAATATTATCATGTATTTGATCACCCAGCTGTAGGAAATATGCCTTTAGGCTGGAAAGAGTGTGCTTTCTGAGGATGTTGCCAGTACTCAGTGACTGCGTTGGAACTTTATTCACAGTCATACAGTATGGAAACAGGCCCTTCCGCCCATCGAGTCCATGCCGGCCATTGAACACCCACCCGTTCACACTTGTTCTATGTTATCCCACTTTCTTATTCACTCCCTACACTCCAGACGCAATTTACAGCCGCCAATTAACCTACAAACCCACATGTCTTTTGGATATGGGAGGAAACCAGAGTACCCGGAGGAAGCCCATGTGGTCACAGGGAGACTGTACAACATGTAAACTCCACACAGACAGCATCCGAGTTCAGGATCGATCCCGGGTCTTGGGCATTGAGAGGCAGCGGCTCTACCAGCTGCCATCCGTGGAACATTGGAGACTGAAGGGTGAAGTTATAGAAGTGTATAAAACAGATAGGGTGAATGCACACAGTCTTTTTTCCCTCAAGATTGGGAAATCAAGAACTTGGGACAGAGGTTTGTGGTGTGACAGGAAGGATTTAATAGGAACCTATTGGGCTAGTTTTTCATACAGAGGATGGTATGTATATGGAAGGATCTCTGGAGGATATGGTTGAGGCAGGTACAATAACACCTTTCAATGTACATGGAAAGGAAATGGATCAGATGCGAGTAAATGGGACTACTGAAGATGGGCACTTTGGCTGGCATGGTCTAGTTGGGCTGAAGGGTCTTTTTCGATGCTTTATGTCTCTGTGTGCTAAGTGGATATTTATTGCCTCTTGCACTGTTGAAGCATGTTGTCACCGACACAAACTTTTAGTTTTATCATCATTTTTAAATATATATGTGATTATTGTGTTTCATTTGCGATATGGGCCAGGTAAGATTTCAAATACATTGGGGAAGAATGTACTTTACAATTATGCCCAGCAATCGGTGCTGCTAAAAAAGGAACCATTAATCCTCACCTATACCCAGCAAAGGTGGCAATTATTGTTCGCGCTGTTGCCCTTGGCACCTGAACAGAATGTGCTTCGAAGTTTGTATCCAGGGTGAGGGAAGGCTACAAAAACTACCACCCAGCTTTGCAGTTTTCAAAAGCGAGTGAGAAAAGAACTGTCTGTTTAATGAGGACAATCAGTCACCCAGTAATCTCCTTTCATGTTTATGGCAGTCTGCTGCAGTTATTTCAAAAGCTGACATTGATGGACAGCTTCTATTAAAGGCTATCCAGAGCAGCTGGGTTTAACAGATATATTAAATAAAAACAGTTATTGCTTTTCATAAAAAATCACCGCTAAATAGGTTCTGCCATCAGATGCAGTTGGGTACAAGGTTTTAATTTGAGGGACTGCTTTATAACACTGCACAATTGACACCAGCCTTTGTTTCCTTACAATAATGATTTTGTACATCTTGGGGAGAATTGATGGGCTGTCTTGGTGCTGTTGTGCTTTGTTGTTCTTTTGAACACGGTGCGCTTGTCAGTGAGGTGCAGCAGAGGTAGGGATAATGTCACGCCAGGCCCTTATCGCAGGATGCTGTAATGGGGCTGCTGTAAACCCATGCTTGGTGCACAGATAAGAGTAACCTTACAAGCAGAGGCCCAGGAGACAACAATGGCAGGGCTGTCAGGCACATATTACAGCTCTTTTTTTTGCGCTAAGGGAGATATATGCACAGTGAGTGGTGAATTACAAGCGTGAAATAGGCCCTGAATGTTCATCTAATAATGATGTATTTTTAACAGGATTATGCTGTCCAATGATATTCTTTATCTAAGCAGTAAATGAAGGGGCAGCTGCAGACTGCAAGTATTGTGTCATGTCTCCCTTTGTGCACTGCATATTAAAACCTTTATGGAAGTAATTAAATGTGTGCCTAATGGCAATGAGCTAGCAGAATGAATGTAAAATTGAATTAATAGTTTTGATGGGGCACCATTACAAGATGAACTAAATGCAATTACTGCAAGCATCTTTTTCCAAGTCAAATCTGGCTACATGACATGACTTAATTACAGGTTGTCAAATGCATTTGCCTTGTGATCTAATTGTCTAATATTTGGCTTTTTAGTTTCAGTCAGAGCTCTGGAGACCAGGAACTGATCCAATATTATGCAACGTTCCCCCAGTGACACAGGATGCCGCTGCGAAATAAGCATCGGTGTAAATATAATTAGCATACAATTGAAAGAAACATTCAACTGTTGATAACAACGTTGTAAAATGGCATCTTTAGAGAAAATCAGTTTCTTCTCCCCTGTGACTAATCTTGCTTTGTCACCGCTGGTATTTTGTGAATTTAGAAAACTTCCGAAGGAAGCAAAATTGCGTTCCTTCTGTAGCTGAAAGTGTAGTTCACCATTAATGAGTGAAGTGATGAGCAAAGAGTGACAAAGTTTGAGACATAGAGTCATGTAGCACACCATCAGCCCGACATCCATGGCAAAGATGCCCCCATCTACACTAGTCCCATTTACCCATATTTGGAACATACCCCTCTAAATCTCTCCTATCCCATGTACTTGTCCAATTGTCTTTTAAATTTAGTTTCCTTGTTTGACAGCGCGGAAACAGGCCCTTCGGCCCACCGAGTCCACGGTGTCCAGCAATCCCCGTACATTAACACTATCCTACACGCACTAGGGGCAATTCTTTATTCATACACCAAGCCAATTAACCTACAAACCTGTACATCTTTGGAGTGTGTGAGGAAACCTAAGATCTCGGCGAGAACGTACAAACTCTGTACAGACAGCACCCAAGGTTGGGATCGAACCCGGATCTCCGGCGCTGTAAGCGCTGTAAGGCAGCAACTCTACCTCTGCACCACCGTGCCGCCTGTTGTTATACCTGCCTCAAATGTTGTTGTTATATCGGCCTCAACTACCTCCTTTGGCATGTCATTCTATATACCCAACACCCTCTGAGTGAAAACATTGCCCCTCAGGTTCCTATTAAATCTGGTTTAATATGTTTAGAAGAACAGGAAATAAGATTAATTCATCAATAATTGGCCATAATTACTCAGAAGATATTTCATACAATTATATTCTGTCCACAAATTATCTTGGAGACCACTAGAATGTAGAAAATAAAAAAGTACAGCACAGGAACATGCCCGTTGACCCACAATATATGTGCTAAACATGAAACTAATCTCGTCAGTCTGCATATGTCCAAGTTCAAGCTACATTTATTGTCACATGCACCAATTGGTACAGTGAGATTTGAGTTACCATACAGCCATACAAATAAAAGAACACAATACACGATAGAATTTAACATAAACTTCCCCCACAGTAAAATCAACGTTTCCCTCTGTGAGGGAAGGCATTAAAGTTCAGTCATCTTCCTCTTTGTTCACCCGTGGTCGGGACCTTTGAACCCTCCGCAGACGCCGTTACGGATGGCCCGATGTTCAGGCCCTCTTGCCGGGATGATCGGAGCTCCGGCGTCGGAACGGATCGGAACACACTCAGCGGCCTACCGGAGACCGCGGCTTCCGAAGCGCACAGGCCGAACTGGGCGGAGCTCCAACACTGGCGACCCCCGGCAAGGGGTCCCAGCTCTCCGCGATGTAAAAATCAGCACCGCCCGTGGCTGGAAGCTCCGCAAACCACAGCTCCATGGTGTTAAAGTCAGCAGGCCCAACACTCCGGAGCTCCAACACAGACGATCCCCGGTAAGGCATCGCCCACTCCGCGATGGTAATTCAGTGCTGCGCCGCTGGTGAAGCTCTGGGCCGGTCTCCGGTAGGAAAGTTCGCGCCAATCCAGTTGGCAGGCCGCAAGGCGGGGGCGACTCGGAGAAAAGATGCATCTCCGTCAGGTAAGTGACTGGGGAAACATTTTCCCCCTATTCCCTCCACCACCTCCCACATATAAAAGACAAATAAACCTTTAGAATATACTTTTAGACACACTAAAAATAACAAAAAGTGTGAAAGGACGAACAGCTGCTGGCGAGGCTGCCACTACGATGTCGCCACCCGATGATCCATATCCCATCCTTCCCATCCCTGCATATTCATGTGCACATCTAAAAGCCTCTTAAATACCACTATCATATCTGCCTCTACCACCACCTCTACTAACGCGTTCCAGGCACCCACCACCCTCTCTATAAAAAAACCCTTAAAGCTATGCCCTCTAGTCTTTGACATTCGCACCCTGAGAAAATGGTCCAGCCTATCTATGCCACTCATAATTGTATTTACTCCTATCTAGTCTTCCCTTTGTTATTCTAGAAAAAACAATTCAAATTTGTCCAACCTCTCCTTATAGCTGAATACCCCCTAATCCCTGCAACATTCTGGTAAACCGCTGAACCCATTCCAAAGGCTCCACATCTATCCTGTAATGGGGGGTACCAAGAATTACATGTCATACTCCATCTGCGGCTAACCAAAGTCTTATAGTTCAGCCTCATGACATTTTAACTCTTATTCTAAATGGCTCAACAAGCCAACAAGTTCTCAATTGATTGATCCATGGAGAAAGGGATTCAAAGAGAACATACGCAAACAGAACTTCTGCTCATCATTATTGATTTTGAATTTGAGTATAACAGGGCGGCACGATGGCGCATTGGTAGGGTTGCTGCCTTACAGCGATGCAGCGCCGGAGACCTGGGTTCGATCCCGACTATGGGTGCTGTCTGTACAGAGTTTGTACGTTCTCCCCGTGACCATGTTGGTTTTCTCCAGG
Organism: Okamejei kenojei; assembly: GCA_035221665.1. Taxonomy (NCBI): domain Eukaryota; kingdom Metazoa; phylum Chordata; class Chondrichthyes; order Rajiformes; family Rajidae; genus Okamejei; species Okamejei kenojei. Next base: position 49,649,616 of record CM069131.1, on the reverse strand, counting down.
ATCTTCAGTTTTCTCCCACACTCCAAAGACGTACAAAATGGTGGTGGCCCGTCAGTAACGACGATGGCGGGTTGTGCAGTCACAATTCTGGTGAGTTCTGACAGCTCAGTTCTGAGTCCAACTTGTGAACTGCACACTCGAGGGCAGTGGGGGCAGATGAATGTCATCACTGACGGGTTTTGGGCGGCAGCCTTTCTCCTCTCCCTGGCTTTGGTAAATCGCTCTTCGGCAATGCTTCTCGATGCTGCTGCCTGCTGTTCACACCGCTGCTTGGGCACAAGACCACAATAATGGATGATGGGGTGGAAAATTGGATAAGTAAGTATGCAGTTGATACTAAGATAGGTGGTGTTGTGGATAATGAAGTAGATTTTCAAAGTCTACAGAGAGATTTGGGCCATTTGGAAAAGTGGGCTGAAAGATGGCAGATGGAATTTAATGCTGATAAGTGTGAAGTGCTACATCTTGGCAGGACAAATCAAAATAGGACGTACATGGTAAATGGTAGGGAATTGAGGAATGCTGTGAAACAGAGGGATCTAGGAATAACTGTGCATAGTTCCCTGACGGTGGAATCGCATGTAGATAGGGTGGTAAAGAAAGCCTTTGGTGTGCTGGCCTTTATAAATCAGAGCATTGAATATAGGAGTAGGGAAGTAATGTTAAAATTGTACAAGGCATTGGTAAGACCAATTCTGGAGTATGGTGTACAATTTTGGTCGCCTAGTTATAGGAAGGATGTCAACAAAATAGAGAGAGTACAGAGGAGATTTACTAGAATGTTGCCAGGGTTCCAGCAACTATGTTACAGAGAAAGGTTGAACAATTTAGGTCTTTATTCTTTGGAGCGCAGAAGGTTAAGGGGGGACTTGATTGAGGTCTTTAAAATGATGAAAGGGATAGACAGAGTTGACATGGATACGTTTTTCCCATTGAGGGTAGGGAAGTTTCAAACAAGAGGGCATGACATGAGAATTAAGGGACAGAGGTTTCGGGGTAATGTGAGGGGGAACTTCTTTACTCAGAGGGTGGTGGCTGTGTGGAATCAGCTTCCAGCAGAAGTGGTGGAGGCAGGATCGATTTTAACATTTAAGAGTAAAGTGGATAGGTATATGGACGTGAAGGGAATGGAGGGGTATGGTCTGAGTGCAGGTAGATGGGACTAGGGGAAAACAAATGGTCGGCACGGACTGGAAGGGCCGAGAGGGCCTGTTTCCGTGCTGTAATTGTTATATGGTTATATGGTTATAATGGAGAAGGTCCTTGACACAATCTATGTATCGCTTCCTGGGACGCCCACAGTTCCTTTGTCCCTGGGAGAGCACGCTGTAGAAGACCTGTCGAGGCATGCGGGTTTCATCCATCCTGATGACGTGCCCAGTCCTTCAGAGTTGTGCTTTGATGATCATTGCCTCGATGCTTGTGAAGCTGGATCTGTCCAATACTTCCAGGTTGGCCTCTGTGTCTTGCCAGCAAATGCCCATGAATGCCAAGACGTACAGGCATGTAGGTAAATTGGCTTGGTAAATGTAAAAATTGTCTCTAGTGTGTATAGGATGGTGTTGATATGTGGGGATTGCTGGCCGCGCAGACTCTGTGGACTGAACTAAAACTAAAACATAAAGCAGATAGTGCAGCTCTAACAAATGTAAAATATATTTCTCAATTCTGGTAAATTTAATTATATGATATAGTTTGTGAATTAAAACACTAACAGAAATGTGGCACACTATGTGGAAATCACTATGCAAATATTTCCTTTAAAAATGTTGGTGTTAACGGCCATTTTGTAAGATGATACATTAATAAGTCGATAAGACATATTGATGGAGGAGACTTATTTGCCACCAACATAACCATGATGGACCGAATAGCCTGTTTCTGAGCTATAACATTCTATATGGGAATGTTCTTGTAATGCCAGTAGTTGGCACTGCAATGGAAAACTTCATTAAGTGAGTGGGGGCGCCATCGAGTATGGCTGCCCAGCCTGCAGTTGTCCGTCCTTTCGCTCTTTTTTGTTGTTGTTGTTTTTTTGTTTTTTAGTGCATTAAAAGTTTTGTTTTGGAGGTCTAATCTTTTTATGTGGGGGGGGGGGGGGTGGGGTGGGAAAGGGGGAAACTGTTTTTTCTCAGTCCCTACCTGGTTGGAGATGTGGCTTTACTCCGAGCCTCATCTTCGCCCCTTCCTCGCGGCCTACGATCGGGACTGGAGCGGCGTTTCCTGCCGGGGCTGGGCAGAACATCAGCTTCGGCGGCGGTGCAGCGCTGTAGTACCATCACGGAGCGGGCGATGCCTTACTGAGGGTCGCCGTGTGGTAAGCTCCGGAGTGCTGTGACTGCCGACTCCAACATTGCGGAGCTGTCGTTGTGGAGTGTCCAGCCGCGGGCGGTGCTGAGTTTAAACACTGCGGAGCCTGGGATCTCTCGCCGAGATCGGCAGTGTTGGAGCTCCGACCAGCGCGACCTGTGGACTTCGGGAGCCACGGTCTCTGGCAGCAAGCGGCCGTTCCAGACACTCCAAGCTGCTGAAAAGTGCTCTCCCAATGCCGGAGCTCCATCATCAGGCGAGTGGGCCTAATAAATCGGGCCGCTGTTGCGGCAACTGCGGAGGCCTCAAATAGGCCCCGAGCACGGGGTGAACAAGAGGATGAGGGCTGGACTTTGATGCCTTCCCTCAGAGTGGGAACCATTGTGGGGGGATGTTTTTATGTTTGGTGTTAAATTCTTCTTTGGTGTTGAGTCTTATTTTTATTGGTGTGCTGCAAATGAGAAATTGAGAAAATGGCTGCCGGAATTGAGAGTGAACACTGGCGCGACTAGCTGCCGCTGCTCTCTCTCCGAATTCTGTAATTTGTTGTAAACTTGTAATTTGTCTGTAAACTTGTTTTAACTGTAAGGTGTCCTTGAGTGTCCTGAAAAGCACCCATAAATAAAATGCATTATTATTACTATTGTTATTAAACTCTGATAGTCATAGAGTCATATGACAAGGAAACTGGCCCTTCAGCCCAACTTGCCCATGCGAACAAGATGCCTCATCTACAATAGTCCCACCTGCCCATGTTTGGCTCATATCCCTCTAAATGTTTCCTATCATTGAACCTGTCCAAATGTCTTTTAAATGTCGTTATAGTACCTGCCCCAATTCAACAAGGTACTGCATGGTAGGCTGCTCTAGAAGGTTAGAGAACATGGGATTGAAGGAGATATAGCTGAATGAATGAAAAATTGGCTTCATGGAAGGAATCAGAGAATGATGGTGGAAGGTTGCTTTTCGGTCTGGAGGTCTGTAACTAGTTGTGTGATTCAAGATTCGGTGCTGGGCCCATTGTTGTTTGTCATCTATATCGATTTAAATGAGAATGTACATGGCATGATTAGCAAGTTTGCAGATGACACAAACGTGCGTGGTATTGTAGATAGTGAAGAAGGTTATCAGAAATTGCGGCAGGATCTTGGTTATTTCAGCAGGTGGGCTGAGGAATGGTTGATGGAATTTAATAAAGAGAAATACGAGATGTTGCATTTTGGGAAGTCTAACATGGGCAGGACCTATACAGTGAATGGTAGGGCTCTGGGGAGTGTTGTAGAGCAGAGTGATCTAGGACTACAGGTCCTTAGTTCCTTGAAAGAGACATCATAGGCAGATATGGTGGTCAAAAAGGCTTTTGGCACATTGGCCTTCATCAGTCAGAGTACTGAGTATAGAAGTTACGAGGTCGTGTTACAGTTGAATAAGACATTGGTGAGGCCACATTTCGAGTATTGTGTTCAATTTTGGTCACCATGTTATAGGGAAGGGGTTGTCAAACTGGAAAGGGTACAGAGAAGATTTACGAGAGATGTTGCCTTGCCCTCTAAGATGTTGCCTGGACTCAAGGGCCAGATCTATAGGGAGAGGTTGAGTAGGCTAGGGCTCTATTCCTTGGAGCGTAGGAGGATGGGGGGGGGGGGGAACCTATAGAGGTGTACAAATGATGAGAGGAATAGATTGGGTAAACAATCAGAGTCTCCCAGAGTTGGGGGGGGGGGGGGGGGTCAAGAACCATAGGACATAGGTTTAAGGTGAAGGGGAAAAGATTTAATAGGATCCTGTGGGGTAACGCTTTTTACACAAAGGTTGGTGGGTGTAAGGAATGAGCTGTTGGAGGAGGTGGCTGTGGCAGGTACTATCACAACATTTGAAGAATATTTGGACAGGCACATGGGTAGGATAGGTTTAGTGGGATATGGCCCAAACACAGGCAGGTGGGATTATGTGCAGAGGGGACATGTCGGTCGGTGCGGGCAAATAGTGCCAAAGGGCCCGTTCCATGCTGCATCACTCTATGACTCAATGACTCTATACTCCTCTGGCAGCTTGTTCCATACACCCACCATCCCCTGTGTGAAAACGTTGCCCCTCAGGTTCCTATGAAATCCTTCCCCTCTTATCTTAAACCTATGCCCTCTAGTTCATGATTCCCCAACTCTGGATAAAAGACTGCATTTACCCTATCTTTTCACCTCATGATCTTATGCACCTCTATAAGATTACCCCTCATCCTCCTGCACTCCAAGGAATAAAGTCTTAGCCTGCCCAACCTCTCCCTAAAGCAGGGGTCGGCAACCTTGTTCTGCATAGGCGACAGGACGCATGCCTGTGAGCGGATGGCAGCCCACATCAACCACATGGATCCCGCCCCGGATGGCTGGCATCAAATCATGTGTTCACAGAAGGTAGACAAAAATGCTGGAGAAACTCAGCGGGTGAGGCAGCCTCATGTCTCACCCGCTGAGCTTCTCCAGCATTTTTGTCGACCTTCGATTTTTCCAGCATCTGCAGTTCTTTCTTAAACGTGTTCACAGAAGGTGCGAGGCCGGGCCAGCGGCTTTGCGCAGAATGCGGTACAGCCAGAGCTCGGCCGTGCTAGGGGCGCTCAGGGCGCTCGGGGGGGGTGGTATTGGCGCCCGGCGGGTTGGATGATTACGGGAAAAAAAATCCGCCTGCGGGCCGGATGATTTTGGGTTATGGGACGATTTCGGCCCTGGGAGCCGTAGGTTGTCGACCCCTGCCCTAAAGGTTAGGCCCTCAGGGCAACATCCTCATAAATCTTCTCTAGCTTAACAACATCCTTCCTACAGCACGGTGACCAAAAGTAAACACAATACACCAAATGTGGCCTCACCAATGTCTTGTACAACTGTAACATAACAACCAACTTCTAAATTCAAAACCCTGAGTACTGAAAGCCTTGTGGACCAACCTGTCACAACCTCTTGTAACATCAGCACACAATGCTAAATTGTCCACTAATCAAAATAATTGCTTTCCTCGCTTTTCTACAAAAATAGTACATTTATACAGGTGTTAAATAGTATATTTAACACCTCGCTCAGCCAGGCAGTAGTGCCCAACTGTCTTAAGAGTGCCACCATCGTTCCTGTCCCGAAGAAACCAAACCCAGTCTGCCATAATGACTTTCGACCAGTGGCTCTAACACCCATAGTAATGAAGTGTTTTGAACGACTGGTTATGCAGCATATCAAAAATAGCCTACCTGCCGACCTAGACCCACTGCAGTTCACCTACAGAGTCAACCAATCCACAGAGGACGCAGTCTCAACAACACTGAACCTCGTACTGCCACACCTTGATTGGAAAAATACTTATGCCAGGATCCTCTTCATAGACTTCAGCTCTGCTTTTAACACAATCATTCCGCAGCAGCTGGTGGAGAAGTTGGAGTTATTGGGGGTTGATGCTGGCACATGTAACTGGGTCCTGAACTTTCTATCGCAACGGCAGCAGACAGTCAGGGTGGGCAGTAGGACATCAAAAACCATAGCTGTGAGCACTGGCATGCCCCAAGGCTGTCCTAAGCCCCCTGCTTTTAGTCTGCTTACACACGACTGTACTGCTAGACTCAACAACAACTTCATCAACAAGTTCGCTGATGACACAACAGTGGTGGGTCTCATCAGTGACAATGATGAGTCGGCGTATAGGATGGAGGTGGAGCTGCTCACAGGATGGTGCAAATCCCACAACCTCATTCTCAACGTGGGAAAAATGAAGGAGATGGTGGTTGACTTCAGGAGGGCGGGAAAACAACGCCATACACCTCTGCACATCGATGGAGCTGATGTGGAAAGGGTCAGCAGTGTGAAGTTCCTAGGACTCCACCTGTCAGATGACCTGACATCCACGACCAACACCACAGCACTGGTCAAGAGAGCCCAGCAGCGACTACACCCTCTCCAAAGACTACGGAAAGCAGGTCTCCCCACTGCACACCTACAAACTTTTTATAGGGGACAATCGAGAGCATCACTTCCTGGTTCGGGAGCTGAAAGGCGTACGAACGGCACCAACTGGACAGGATTGTGAAGACCGCCAGCAGGATTATTAGTGCTCCACTCCCTTTCCTGCTGGACATATACAGGAAGAGATGTATCAGCAGAGCCATCTCTATCATCAAAGACCCCTACCATCCATCGCATCACATATTCTCCATCCTGCCATCTGGGAAGAGGTACAGGAGCATCAGCTGCGAAACCAGCAGGATGCTCCTCAGCTTCTTCCCGCAGGCTATAAGACAGATAAACGGACTTTGCCCCCTGCCAAAGTATCGCGCACCAACCACCAACCTGGACACACTGAAGCAGAGCCATTGTCGTGCCGCTGCCGATTGGAACTCATGATATATTTATTTTTATTTTTATTTCTATTTATTTTTTACCGCACACTGAATGGACACTGGTTGAGCAACGTTTTTTCGTTTCCTCTGGGTCTGTAAGTACTCAGGAAAAATGATAATAAAGATATACAATACAATTTTAGTTTTAATATAGTATTTTAAAAAATATATAAAAAAATTAAACAAGTTATCTAAATCAAACTAACGTAAATTATAATCTATGTCCTATGGACTGAGTCATTACTTAACCTGTAGTTAATTACCATTCCCTTTTGGAGAAGCAAAAAATGCAGATGCTGGTTAAAGCTGGGAAGCATTGTGAGAGTCATGTTTTTTGACTTCTCCAGTGCTTTTAACACCATCCGGCCTGCACTCCTAGGGAGCAAACTGACGAAGATGCAGGTGGGTGCTCCATTGGTGTCCTGGATCACCAACTACCTGACTGGACGACCACAATATGTCAGGCTACAGCACTGTGTCTCGGACATGGTAGTGAGCAACACAGGGGCCCCACAGGCAACGGTCCTCTCTCCCTTCCTGTTCACCATCTACACCTCCGACTTCAGCTACAACTCGGACTCCTGCCACCTGCAGATGTTTTCGGATGACTCTGCAATTGTGGGCTGCATCAGTGAGGGGAGGGAAGCTGAATACGGAGGTGTAGTCAATGACTTTGTTGAGCGGTGTGGGCTGAATAACCTGCAGCTCAACACCGACACGACTAAGTAGTTAGTGGTCCATCCGCGAGTCACGGCGCCAGGCGGAAGAGGGCTCTGCTGCCTGCCTGCCTGCCCCTTTACCAGGGGTACGTCCGCACCCGGGTGGGGTTAAAAAGGGACTACGCCCTGTCCACGGGCACCCTGGGGGATTTCCGGGACCGCTGGGCACCGCAGGGTGTTGAATGCATCCTCAATAAGGATTGTAAACATAGTTGTATATTAGTTTATTTAGGATATTTGTTTGTATAGTAGCATGGTGGTGGGTTCTGGTTTGTTTTATTGTCGTGTAAATATTATTTTTAAATAATTGAATACATTTTTTGATAAATTTAAAAAAAGGAGTGGACTTCAGGAGAGCAACTCCCCTGTCCCCTTTTTTCTTTTTTCCCCGTGGCTATCAAACTCCTCCCCCTTCTATCATGGGGTAGACTAACTCCCCTCCCCACCCCACCCACTTCCCAATCTTTACACATCCCCAATCCTGGATTTTCCACATCACTTGGGATAAATAAAGTTATATCGTATCGTATCGTATCGTATCGTATTACACACATAGACACAAAGTGCTGGAGTAACTCAGCAGGTCAGGCAGCATCTCAGGAGACCATGTAAAGGTAATGTTTCAGGTCAAGACCCTTCAGACAATGTCTGAGTGGACAATCAGACCATAGTTTCTCTAGCTTTCCCTACATTTCTTTACATGAAGTCCCCTTTGGATATTTATTGTCATCTATTGTAAGGGTTACCATTGAAGCTTGCCCTTTAGGATGGAAATTTCCATATCAAAACTAATTTCTTCAAATGTACCACAAGTTCTGATTCTTTTGTCAGTTGCATTAAATTGGATACTTTAGACTTTAGGAACACAGCATGTAAACAGGCCCTTTGGCAACACTCACCCTGTACACTAGCTCTATCCTATACACTAGGGACAATTTACATTAACAATGATGTTTCGGGTCGAGACCCTTCTTCAGACTAGACGAGTTACCTTGGGCGGGGATGGGGATGGTGATTCTGACTTACACATAATCTGACTTACGTAAGGGTTCACAGAACATAACCCTTATGTAAGGGTCTGAAGAAGGGTCTCGACCCGAAACATCGCCTATCTCCTTCGCTCCTTAGATGCTGCTGCACCCGCTGAGTTTCTCCAGCTTTTTGTGTACCCATAACCCTTATGTAAGTTGGGGGTGCCTGTATCAAGGCATCATGGTGCTGCTGTGAGGTTTGTACGATCTCCTTTGTTAGGCTGAGGTATCTATCCATGGTTTATTCAACACTGGAGGGAGAATGGAAAATATACGATGCATATTCAAATTGTTGAACACATCATGAACAAATAACATTGTACACAATTATATCAGTACATTGAGGATATGTAAATGAAGCAACTTCCATGTGGAAAAGAATACTGATACTCTTCTAAATCATGCCTTAGTTCAAATATTTTAATGTTTTTGAATGTCACTGACAGAAGCGTGGGGGAAATGCTGCTTCTGGGAGCAACTTCTATGTTGTTAAGAATAAGGCAACACTTACTTTATGCAGAATATTTTTTATGTGTCTAGTGAATATTTATAAAGATTAGTTTCAGGCTGTAAAGCTCTAGACTGAGATTGATTATTTCGTAATTCTTCCTCCAAATAATTTTGCTCAAAAATGAATAAGTAGTAGAAGGTTTAATTTGTATTCAACTGAAAGAAGATTTGGTTGATTGGTTGGTGTAGTATTGTCACGTGTAGTGAAAAGGTTTAACAGAATCATAGAAATTAGAGCACACAAAGAGACCATTGAGCCCATCACTTGGTGTTAAGGGCCTGTCCCACTTGGACGACCTAATCCGCGAGTTCTGGCGAGTTTGCCCTCGACTCACACTCACAGCTTGGTCGACACAAGGTCGTTGGAGGTCTTTGTAACTCTCCTTCATGCTCGAAAGTAGTCCCCGTGTACTCGAGGCCTCAGCTAGGTCGTGGTGTATATTTCAACAAGTTGAAAAATGCCCGTGAGTGAAAAAAGGTCACCATGGAAAAAATCGCTACTTTTTTTACTCGTAGGTTTAGTCGTAGTAGGTCGTAGTAGGTCGGCATGTTAGTTGTTGGTAATCCAGGGTAGTCGAAGGTGGTCGAAGGTACTCTCCTAAACTCTTCTAAACTCGTCAATTAGCTCGCCCAAGTGGGACAGCCCCTTTAGCTCTACAACTGCAATTGTCTGCTTTAAGCTTATCTTCTTGTCCACTTGTGTAATCATTTACATACATCCCTTTACTACAATGATTCTCCGGAGCTCCCGCAACAACAGCTTCGTCCGCTGGACTGGAGGGTGGCAGCTTCGTCCGCCCTGGGCCGCGGCGTTTGAACCGGCCTGTTCGCGGAGCTCGGATTCGGCCGCGGGACTTACCATCACCCAGTGGGGGGGGGGGGGCAACATTGAAAGCCTGGATCGCCTCAGCGCAGAGGGAGAACAAGGAAGGAAGAGACAAGGACTTTAAGACTTTTGCCTTCCATCACAGCGAGGAGGTGCCTGGTAGACTCGCTGTGGTGGATGTTAAACTGTGTTCATTGTGTGTTCTGTTATTTTGTTCTCTCTCATGACTGCAAGGTGTGTCTGAAGTAACTCGAAAGAGCCGCCCATCTCCTGGAAAATTGGTTTCAGTATTGATGTGGGCACGCTATCTGGTGGGTGAGAATAATACCTGGAGAGTAATCAAAAGGACTATGCTATGATCAACAAAAGTGTTCTTTCTTGTTCTATGTTAGAATTCTGGAACCCAAGGATGTCCACTGGGTAAGCAGGGTCTCGACCTGAAACATCACCCATTTCTTCTCTCCAGAGAAGCTGCCAGCTTCTCCCAGCTTTTTGTGGCTATTCACTACGTAATGATGCCATGCAAGTCAACAAGTCAATGTACACTCTTCCACACTATCCAATCGAGTTGGTTGAACAAACTCTGCACCTTTAGTTCCATCGACCCCTTTAAACCCATTTCTCTTTCTGAATCTGGATGCATTGCCTGATTACAACCCTAATCTCACTCTCACATGTAAGGGTATGTGGAAGTGCATGGCAGAAATCATGCCAGATTTGGTTAGCTCACCATCAGACCTTATTCTTATCTACCCACACTTTTGACTAGTTGATCACCGTAAGCATTTTCCCCCCCCCCCCCCCCTCTGTTAAACTGTCTCGTCCACATCTCCACGTCCCTTACCATTAGCAAAATGTGACAAGTTTATAGGGATAATCCAATCTGGAATACCGTCACTAACTATTTACACCTTGCTACCTTCCTTTCCTCCTTTACAATGGTTCACACTCTTCCCCAGCACGCTAATGCAAACTTGCTGTGAAACTTACACCAAATCACTTTTTTTTAACTTCTCTCCCATCTGTTCACATATCATCTCCGACCCATCTTATTTGCCACAGTACTGAAATGATTCTTTTCTAAGACATTCATAACATGCCCCCTGTTTCAAAAGTAATAGAACATTGCCCTACTGCCATTTGCCTGATTAAAAAATATATATATATATTTTTATTAGAAGCGTAAACACTTAATAGCAACACGGTTTGTTTATCAATTACATTCATACAAAGCTTCTGTTCTTTTTATAGATTTTTTAAGAGATAGAACTGAAAAGAAAGATCTATAAACTAATAGAAAGGAAGGGATAAAGGAGAAAAAAAAAAAAGAATACCAATTACAGTTTTGGAGATAGGTCCGCAGATTATAAGGCGTCGTTATTCATCCAATCCTGAGCTTGTGTTTCAGTCCAGCTTCTGTGTTGAACCAATTTACTCTTTAAAAAATCAATAAATGGAGATAGTTTAACAAATAATTCTGGTTTGTCAATTAAGACAAATGTATTTTTTTCCAAATGTTAGGTCTCAGACATTTCTGTAATCCACATTTTGATTGTGGGGGTTGTTGGAAATTTCCAAAATCTCAGTTTTAGTTTTTTCCCAGTAATCATACTGTAATCAAGAAAATGTCTTTGATTTGTTGTAAGTTTTATACTTTGTTCTGATATTCCCAATATTATTAATTTTAGATCAGGATCCAATTGAATATTAACAACTTCAGAAATAATTTAAAAAATTTACCAAGGTATGAGTTAAGTTGGCTTCTAGGTATTGACATTTATCACAGATGGGTGAGATATTTGTAAAAATTCTGTTTAATTTTGTTTTGGAGTAATATAATCTATGTAATACTTTAAATTGTATTAAAGAGTGTCTGGCGTTTAACGATCAGTAGTGTATATGTTGTAAGCTTTCATCCCATATATCCTTTGTTATGGATTGAGCCAATTCATTTTCCCATGCTTGTCTGCGTGGTTCCGTTGACGGAACCTCAGTATCTAACTGGATATTATAAATGTAGGTTATTAATTTATCTGGGTTAGGATGTTTATTCAAACATTCATCAAGGATTTCTGGGTCCTTAGTTCTGTACACTTGTCTGTGTGATTTTATATCATCTCTAAGTTGCAAGTATCTAAAAAAAATATTTTGATGCAGTCCATAATTCTGTTGTAGCTCCTGGAATGATAGAAGGATACCCTTTCGATAACGATGTCCCACTTTTGTAATTCCATAGTTTTTCCATTTTGCAAATCCTTTATCTAACACGGACAGTTTAAATGAGGGGTTATTTAAGATAGGAAGAAGAAGTGATAAATTATCCAATTTTAAAGTCTTTTTTAATTGTTTCCAGATTCGCATACTACTATGTATTATCGGGTTTCCACTATAAGTTGTTTTAATCAATTTTGTAGATGTTAACAAAATCACGCCAATTTCAAAAGGTAGGCAGTCTTCTTTTTCCATCTTTAACCAATCTGGTTGTAGATCCATATCCTCCAACCAGAAGTTCATATTTTTGATATTAACTGCACAAAAATAAAATAGAATATTTGGTAAAACTAATCCTCCATTCATCTTAGATTTATACAGGTGTTTTTTACTTATTCTATGGTTCATGTAGTCCCAAATAAAACTTGTAACAATAAAGTCAAGTTTAAAAAATTTTTTTTTTGGAAGATAGATCGGGATTGATTGAAATAAGTACAGTAATTGTGGAAGGAAAATCATTTTTATCGCATTAATTCTACCAAACATTGAAATGGGGAGTGTTTTCCAATATTGAATATTTTACGTAGTTTATTGAGTAGGGGAGGAAAGTTTGATTTAAATAAAGACGTATATTTCTTAGTCACATAAATTCCAAGGTATTTAAACTTTTCGTAGACTATTTTAAAAGGAAATTGTTGCAATATATATGGGTTTGGTTCCGTTACTGGCATAATTTCACTTTTATTCCAATTAATTCTATATCCCGAGAATGAGCCAAATTGCGTTATAAGGTTTAATAAATTTGGAATACTAGTTCTGAATTTGTGATGTATAATAATACATCATCTGCATAGAAAGAAAATGTATTAACTGTATCTTTAGTATTGTACCCATAGATTTCTGGATGAGCTCTGATACTTTCTGCAAGTGGTTCAATAGCTAATGCAAATAGTAACGGAGATAGTGGGCATCCTTGTCTACAACCTCTAGATACATTGAATTTGGGTGATAACATTTGATTTGTAAATATTCTAGCTGATGGATTAGTATATAGGAGATTAACCCATGTACAAAACTTTTCACCCAATTGAAAATTTTCCATCACAGAAAAGAGATAGTGCCATTCTACCTGATCAAATGCTTTTTCAGCATCTAACAAGATTACTGCTAAATCTACATTAGCTATTCTATTTGAGCATATTATATTAAACAGTCGTCAAATCATGGAATGAATTGCATTTTTGGATAAAACGTGTTTGATCGGGGTGTATTAATTTATGAATTGCTAAACAATCTGTGGATTAATAAGATTTTTGTTAATATCTTCTGATTGGTATTTAAAAGAGCTATTGCTCTATATGAGCCAGGGTCATCAAGATCTTTATCAGTTTTTGGTATAAATGTTATTGTTGATTCATTTAAAGTTTCTGGCTGTACCTGCTGTGCGAAAACATAATTATATAATGTCTGTAGGCGTGGGGAGATCAAATCATAATTTTTTTAAATAAAATTCAGAACTTAGACCATCGGGGCCCACGGCCTTTCCATTTTCCAAGGATCTAATGGACTCTTCAATATCTTTCATTGAAATTTCAGCACCAAATAATTCTCCCTTTCTCAGATCTAATCCTGAAAGATTACATTTCTTTAAGAATGTTTCAGTTCTCAAGGTACATTCTGTTTTTTTTGGCTGAATAAAGTGTCTGATAATATTTAAAAAATCTGTCATTGATGTCCTTAGGCAATAGTGTTTCTCCCGTATCTGATCTGATTTTATGAATTGTTTTTTCCTGATCTAACTTGCGAAGTTGACGAGCTAGCATTTTTTGTGGTTTATCACCAAATTCAAATTGTAATTGTTTAGTATGTTGATAAAGTCTTATAATTTGGTCTGAATATATGTGATTTAACATATTTAAGTGCAGCAATTTTGTTGTGTTTTATCATAGAGGGAGCTGTCGCGTTTTCAATATCTAGTTGCCTTATTTCCATTCCTAGTTCATATTGATTAGCTCAGCTCTTTTTATTATGAAAGGCTTGAGAGGAGATAAGCGCTCCTTGTACAAATGATTTAAATGTTTCCCACAGAAGGGAGACAGGGGTTTCTGGGAGATCGTTTGTCTGAAAGAACATATTAATCTGTGTTGTGAGGTATTTGCAGCACGCTTTATCATTTAGAATTTGAGGATTAAGTCTCCAGTGTACCTGCTTCTCATCTATACCTTTTTAATTTAACCATGAATGTTAAAGGTGCATGATCCGAAATTATAATATTATGATATTTTGAATTGTATGTATATTGGATATGTTTGGAGTCCACTAAAAAATAGTTGTTTCTTGAATAGTATGTATTGGTGAGTAAAATGAATATTCTCGTCCAGTAGGGTTTTCTATTCTCCAGACATCTTTGATATTGGTAGTATTAATATATGAATTTAATAATTCACTTGCCTTGGATTTTATTTTCCTTTGCCTTGATGATCTATCTAAATAAGGGTCTAACGTGCAATTTAAGTCTCCACCAATTATAAGCTTGTGTTGTGTAAGTTCCGGAATAGTGTTGAGTGTTTTTTTAAAAAACAGTGGGTTATCAAAATTTGGACCATAAACGTTAAGGAAGATTACTTTTTCTGAATATAATTCAACCACCAATATAATATACTGACCATCACCATCCGCAATAGTTGACACATGTTTAAAAGGTATACACTTACGGATTAAAATTGCAACCCCTCTAGGCTTATGCGAGAATATGTTTTAGCAATCCATTTTGCTTTCAGTCTATGTTGTGTTTCATTTGCCTGATTTCATCTTTTCCTATCCAAAATTACAGCATTGGTTTCTTTCTCTGCACCAAATGGCGGCACAGTGGTGCAGCGGTAGAGCTGCTACCTTACAGCGCTCGAAAACCCAGGTTAAGTTCTGACGACTGATGCCGTCTGTATAGAGTTTGTACATTTTCTAAACTAGTGCATTCTCCAAGATGTAGCTCGAAACAAAACTAAGCTAAAATCAGTGGAATATGGGTTTAAGAGGTAGGAGCTTTAACAGTGGATGCACTGTTTGTGATCTTACAGTATACAACAGATTCTGGAAAGGTTCCAATGCTTTTGAAAACAGCAAATATTCAAAAAAAGCAGTTCAGAAAAGGGGGGAGAGAGAAAGGGGATCAGTTAGGAAACCTCAGGTCAGAAAAAATAGTAGAATCACCAATGAAATGCTCTCAGAGCACTCAAAGAGTATATGATTAGACAGAATCAATATGGTTTTATGAAAAGCAAATTTATTTAACAAAGTTATTGGAGTTCCTTGAGGACATATCTGGCAGAAAAGATAAAGGACAGCCAGTAGATGTAGTGGGTTTAGATATCCAAAAGGCATTTAAAAAGGTGCTATATAAAAAGGTTACAATACTAGATGGAGCAGTACATGAGCATGGATTCATGCTTGGTTAACAGACAGGAAACTGAGAATAGACATAAATAGATCATTTTCAGCTTGGATTTATTAGTGGGTGCCTCAAAGGATCAATGCTAGTGCAACAATTTTTTACATTATATGTTAGTGCCTTAGGTTTTCTGAATGAATGTATTGTATCCAAGACTGCTGCTGATGCAATGCTAGTAGGGAATATAAATTATGAAGAAATCACAAAGGTCGAGAAATATAAACGTATAATGATTTTTCAAAAATCAACCTTATTTCCAGAGTAAGGCTTGATTATACAGTAATTATTTCCAGGTTGAATCATGCCACTTCAGAAATTTGACCTGGATTTTAAGCAGGAGAAAGCATAAAACATAGACAATAGCCAATAGGTGCAGGAGTAGCCAGCAGCACAAGAATCGGGCCCTTTGCCCATGATGTCTGTATAGAACATAATGCAAACTTAGACCAACCTGTTCTAACAGCATATGATCCATATCTCTCCATTCTCTTCATATCCATGTGCCTATCGAAAAGCTTCTTAAATGCCATGATCCTATCTGCTTTCGCCACAACCTTGACAGTGTGTTCCAGACAACCTCGCTGCGTGTAAAAAAACGTACTCTACAATACCTCCTTTATTCAATTATACTCCCTCTCACCTTAAAGCTATACCCTCTAGTCTTTAACATGACCATTAACTGAAGGTTCTGAGTGTTTTTCCTATCTATGTCTCTCAGAATTTTATAAAGTTCTAGGTGGCCTCATCTCACCCTCTGGCACTACAGAGAAAATAATCCAAGTCTGACCAACCTCTCCTTATAGCTAACACACTCGAATTAGGGCAGCATTCTGGTCAAACTCTTCTGCACCCTCTCCAGATCCTACACATCCTCCTCACATATTTTTAATATGTATTTATATAGCTGACAGTGTTTACAGCAAAAAAAAAAGAATTTTCAATAAGCATTTAGTGAACATTTTTGCATAACCCCTGAAGATTTTGTTTGTGTAAAGTGTGTGCTTGGAATTCAGTTGAGTGCTGAACTCAAACACCAGATGGCATGGTTACTGCGGTCAAACAGAGAAGCCAGGGACTCTTGCCCAAATTAGCCGCTTCAAGAGCAAATTGCTTAAGTTTGTGAATTGTGATGTTTCATTCAAATAGTAGACTGTTTGCCAGCCAGACGTCATGCTTGAGTGATAGAAATACTTTCATATGCAATTATGTTGTTTTAATTTTGCTGTAACCCCAATATATTGCAAAATCCTGTGCTGGTACTATAGGTTGATGGTATCACCAGTGGACTGAAGGTATCAGGTATGATTCCTGTACAATTGGATATAAAACAGAAACTGATCTCTTGTTCCAACCAGTCTGTGTCAGTGTTTACACTCTGGGTGGGTCAGATGTCCAGGAAGTTAAATCACAGAAGACTAATGGGTGGGGTAGCAGATCGAAGGGAATTAAATGGCAGGGAATGGGTTGATGACAACTTTACATGTGAGCAGGTCAAATGGCAGGGCACTAGATGCCAGTGCACCAGATCATAAAAAGTTGTTAGATGTTTGGGGAATTGTTGGTGGCTCGATAACAGGATTACATTGCAGAGTTTCAGTTTAGTTTAGAGATACAGCATGGAAACAGGCCCTTCGGGAGACCGCACTGACCAACGATCACCCATATGCTAATTCTATCCTTCATACTAGAAACAAATTACAGAAGACAATTAACCTACAAATCTACACATCTTTGGAATGTGGGAGGAAACCGGAGCACCTGGGGAAAAGCCACGTGGTCACAGGAAGAATACACAATCTCCATACAGATAGCTCCCTTAGTCAGGTCTCAAACCCGGGTGTCAGGCACTGTAAGGCAGCAACTCTACTGCTGTGCCACTGTGCTATACCTTATTAATGAATGAATGGATGAATAAGTTTATTGGCCAAGTATTCACATACAAGGAATTTGCCTTGGTGCTCTGCCCGCAAGCAACAACATGACATACAGTGACAGTTAGGAATAACACAAAAATCTAAATGGCGTCAAGTTGGGAAATGGGGAAGTACAACGGGATCTGGGGGTCCTTGTACATCAGTCTATGCAGTGCAGGCAGTGAAGAAAGCAAATGGTATGTTGGCCTTTATAACAAGAGCAATCGAATATAGGACCAAAGAGGTCCTTCTGCAGTTGTACAGAGCCCTAGTGAGACCACACCTGGAGTATTGTGTGCAGTTTTGGTCCCCTAATTTGAGGAAGGACATTCTTGCAATTGAAGGAGTGCAGCGCAGGTTTACAAGGTTAATTCCCGGGATGGCGGGACTGCCATATGCTGAGAGAATGGAGCAGCTGGGCTTGTACACTCTGGAGTTTAGAAGGATGAGAGGGAATCTCATTGAGACATATAAGATTGTTAAAGGCTTGGACACGCTAGAGGCAGGAAACATGTTCCCGATGTTGGGGGAGTCCAGAACCAGGGGCCACAGTTTAAGAATAAGGAGTAAGCCATTTAGAACGGAAACAAGGAAACACTTTTTCTCACAGAGAGTGGTGGAATTCTGTGCCTCAGAGGGCGGTGGAGGCAGTTCTCTGGATGCTTCGAAGAGAGAGCTAGATAGGGCTCTTAAAAATTGCAGTCAGGGGATATGGGGAGAAGGCAGGAACGGGGTACTGATTGGGGATGATCAGCCATGATTATATTGAATGGCGGTGCTGGCCCGAAGGGCCAAATGGCCTACTCCTACACCTATTGTCTATAAACATTAAACATTAATAATAAAACAGTATTGATTAAACATTGATTAAGGTATCAGATGAAGATGCGATTAGATCGCAGAATTTTAGAAAGTTTCAGTGGATGGAATAAGGTGGTTAGATAACAAAGGGATTGACGACATGGTTTATATAATGTGACAAATACCTGTGCTGATAAATGGTGGAGGGGGAAAGGTTGGATGACGGGAATGTTCTTGTCCATATGTATCTGTGAGTGTCTCCCTGTCACCCTCCCTGCGTATTGTGGAGGTTGCAGATGGACTATATGGAAAGCAGTCAAGAGACTCAAGAGTCACGAAAGTTTAATTGTCATATGTACCAATAACAAAACAATGAAATTCTTACTTGTAGAAGAAGCACACGCCCGTAAAGCAGGCATGTGTAAGTAACTGTTTGATGAGTTAACCAAAGTTTTGGGTGTTTGGTGGTGCTGTACAGTTTGCTCAGGCTCAATCTCCTGTTGCATCCCCTCTCCTCCTTGTCCTCTCAGGATGGTTCAATAAGACCTTCCATGTCTGCAAACCCTGATGGGTGGGGAAGAGATACTTTCAGTGACTTTCTTCCTTTGTCGCCTGTCTGGGTCCAGAATTAAACATGCCAGTGGGTAAATAAGCACACGTGCTCTAGTTCAAATCCCAAATGATGAAAAGTAGGAAAGGGTTGTAATCTAACTGATTGATGAAGTAGGTGGTGGATGTTGTAGAGATGGATTTTAGCAGGGCATTTGATAACGTCCCTCATGGGAGGCTGATCCAGAAGGTTAATTTGTATGGGATTCATGATGATTTGTTTGCATGGATTCAGAACTGGTTTATTCATAGAAAAAAGAGTGTTGTGGTGGAAGGTGGATAGGTGGCTGGGGAACTGTGACCAGTGGTGTTCTGCGCTGGAAGCTCTACTGTTTGTGATAAATATAAATGACCTAGATGTAAATGGTCTTCAACTTCATCGTTCCCTGCACGGCCCAATTTTACCTTCTCCCCAAAATCCACAAATCTGACTATCCTGGCAGACCCATTGTTTCTGCCTGTTCTTGTCCCACCTAACTTATTTCCACATACCTCGACTCCACCCTATCCCCCCTGGTCAAATCCCTCCATACCTACGTCCAAGACATCGCACATGTTCTTCGTCTCCTCCATGATTTCCGTTTTCCAGGCCCCCATTCCCTCATCTTCACCATGAATGTCCAGTCACTCTACACCTCCATCCCCCACCAGGGGGGTCTTAAAATCATCAGTTTCTTCCGTGACCGACCAACCCCCATCTACCAATACTCTCCTCTGCCTAGCGGAGCTGGTCCTTGCCCTCAACAACTTTTACCTTGACTCCTCCCATTTCCTCGAAATCCAAGGCGTAGCTATGGGCACGCGCATGGGCCCCAGCTATGTCTGCCTTTTTGTAGGGTACATCGAACGATCGTTGTTCGAGGCGTACCGTGGCCCTATCCCTGAACTCTATCTCTTCTACATTGACAACCAGCTCTCCCACAACCTACTGTCTCCTTCCCACCCAAACCACCCCCTCCCCTGGTACTTTCCCTTGCAACCGCAGGAAATGCTACAATTGTCGCTTTGCCTCCCCACTCGACTCCATCCAAGGACCCAAGCAGTCTTTCCAGGTGGGGAAGAGGTTCACTTGCACCTCCTCCAACCTCATCTATTGCATCCGTTGTTCTAGGTGTCAACTGCTCTACATCGGTGAGACCAAGCGCAGGCTTGGCGATCGCTTCGCCCAACATCTCTGCTCAGTTCGTATTAACCAACCTGATCTCCCGATAGCTCAGCACTTCAACTCCCCCTCCCATTCCGAATCCGACCTTTCTGTCCTGGGCCTCCTCCATGGCCAGAGTGAGTCCCACCGCAAATTGGAGGAGCAGCACCTCATATTTCGCTTGAGTAGTTTACACCCCAGTGGTATGAACATTGACTTCTCCAATTTCAGGTAGTCCTTGCTTTCTCCCTCCTTCCCCTCCCCTTTGCAGCTCTCCCACAACCTACTGTCTCTGCCTCTTCCTTTCTTCTTCCTGCTCCCCCACCCCCACATTAATCTGAAGAAGGGTTTCGCCCCTAAACGTCACCTATTCCTTCGCTCCGTACATGCTGCCTCACATGCTGATTTTCTCCAGCGTTTTTGTCTACTTTGGATGTAAATGGTGATGAGCTGGTTAGCAAGTTCGCTCTCAGCACCAAAATTGGAGGAGTTGCATACAGTGAGGAATGCTGTCAGAAGATACAGTGGGATATAGACTGCCTGCAGAAATGGGTGGAGAAATGGCAGACAGAGTTTAACCTGAGCAAGTGCAAGGTGTACCACTTTGGGAGGTTGAATGTAAAGAGAGAGTATGCAGTTAATGGCAAGAACCTTAACAGCATCGATGTGCAGAGGGATCTTGGAGTCCAAGTCCAAGTCCAAGTGAAGGTGGCAGCACAGGTAGATATGGTGGTAAAGGAGGTGTATGGTATGCTGCCTTCATTGTTAGGGGCATTGAATATAAGAGTCAGAAAGTTATGTTGCAGCTCTATAGGACTTTGGCTAGGGCACATTTGAATGTTTTGTGCTGTTCTGGTCACCCAATACAGGAAAGATTAGGTTTATAACCTCGTGCCTACCTAGGTATCTATCCGAAGGGTCCCAAACCGAGATGTCTCCTTTCCCTTCCCTTCATAGATGCTACCTGGCCCGCTGAGTTTCTCCAGAACTTTGTGTTTTCCTCAAGATTTCCGCACCTGCAGTCTCTTATGTTTCTCTAAGTAACTGTCCAAATCCTTTGAAAATGTTTTAATTGCGTTGTTCCAGATATTCACTACCCTCTATGTGAAAACCCCCCAACTCCGCAGATCTTCCCTTAAATTTCCCCCTTCTCACCTTAAACACGTGCCTTCCAGTTCTAAGGTCCCTGTTATGGGACAAACTATTCTAAATTCTGGTATTATTCTTTTTGCTCTACCGTTGTACTGGAATATGGCTTGAGTATACACTCATGTATAGTATGATTTAAAAATAGACACAAAAAGCTGGAGTAACTCAGCGGGATAGGCAGCATCTCTGGAGAGAAGGAATGGGTGACGTTTCAGGTCAAGACTCCTCTTCAGATGATTCTTCAGATGATTCAGACCTTTCTTCAGTATGATATGACTGGAGAGCACGCAAAGAAAACATTTGACTGTGTGTTGGTAGACATGACAATAATAAACTACCAATAAACCAACTCCAGACCACCCTCCGCCACTTTACTTAATTCCTTCCTATCCAAATCCCTCTTTACTTCTTTTACCCTCATCAGCTTATCCATTATTGTGGGAGAAAATTTAATGATCACACTACTCTCTTTGATATTATCCAGTTATAGAATTTCATCTACTGCAAAAATATGTTTTTGGATGGTCTTCGGAACTTAAAAGGAAAGTTAGGATTCCTTTAGACATTCGTCTATTTTCTAAGGACAGTACTTGTGGTGAGAAAGGCTGTCAAAATATATAGTGGAATAAAGATTAGTTACAGAAATGGGCAAATAAATGGCAGATGCCGTTTAATCTAAACATGTGTAAGGTGAACATGCCACTTAACAGCATTGATATGCAGAGCAATCTTGGAGTCCAAATCCAGAACATTCTGAAAGTGGTAACACAAGTCGAAAGAGTGGTAAATAAGGCATATGGTATGCTTGTCTTCATTGATTTGGACATTGAGTATAAGAGTCAGGAAGTAATGATGCAGCTGTATAAGACTTTGGTTGTTTGTTTGTTGTTTGTTTGTTTTTTTGATTATGTGTGTGTATATATATATATACCTCGGCAGCCCTCGGGAACTCTCTGGACCTCTCTGGACCTCGCGGGACCTCTGAAGCCCTTGCTGAGTACGAGTCGACTCCGAGTCGGGGGGGGGGTTTAACGCAGCTCGTGGAAAACAGTGCCCAGCAGGCTGCGCGTTGAAAACTCTGCGCAGCTGGCCGCGACAAGCAGCACCATTGTGACGCCATCAGCTCGTGTCCCCCTATATATACATATATGTGGGTATGTGTGTATGTATACACACTTAACTTTTTTTTCTCTCTCTCGTTTATCATATTGTTTACAGTGTACTATGTTACATGTTCTGTTGTGCTGCAGCAAGTAAGAATGTCATTTTTCTATCTGGGACATATGAAACACTCTTGACTCTTGACTCTTGGTTAGGCTGCATCTAGAGTATTGCATGCAGATTTGGTTGCGCCATTACAGGGAGGATGTGGAAGCTTTGGAAAGTGCAATGGAGGTTTACCAGAATGCGGCCTAGATTAGGAGATGTTAGATATAGGGAAAGTTTGGACAGACTTGGAAATACTAGAGGACTTCGCTTTAAAGTGAGAGAGATAAAGTTTAAAGGACAGGTGCAGGGAAAGTTTTTTACTCAGAGGATGATGAGTGCCTGGAACACACAGCCATGAGTGGTGGCTGCAGGTATGATAATGCAATTTAAGAGACTTTTGAATAGGTACATGGATATGCAGGGGGTATAGAGGGATATGAATTATGTTCAGGCAGATAAGTGTTGGATTCGACAGACATTGAGGGCTGAAGGGCTTGTACCAGTGCTGTACTTTTCTATGTTCTATGCTTGCTTTGGAAAGTAAATGTCAAGGGAAATGGGGAAGGCACACCTTTAAATGTTACCATTGCAGATAATTACTGATCACATCTTAATGAATAAAAATTGTTACAAGGTGCATGATATGACAGAAAAGATATCAAATAAAAATTAATACTGAATTGTTAAAGGAGTTTATTGGAGATAAATACAAGGTATTGCATTTGTGAAGTCGAACCTGGGCAGGACCTTCACAATGAATCGTAGACCCGTGTTTTGGAGCAGAAGGATCTAGAAGTACAGGTAGATAGTTCTCTGAAAATGGCATCACGGATAGATAGGCTGGTAAAGAAGACTTTTGGCACATTAGCTTTCATCGGCCACAATAATAGTAATTAAGATATTATGTTGCAGTTGTACATGACGTGGGTGAGGCTGTGTTTGGAGTATTGTGTTCATAGAAACATAGAAAGATAGAAACTAGGTGCAGGAGTAGGTCATTCGGCCAGCACTGCCATTCAATATGATCATGGCTGATCATCCAAAATCAGTACCCCGTTCCTGCTTTTCCCCCAAATCCCTTGGTTCCGTTCACCCGAAGAATTAAATCTAACTTGCTCTTGAAAACATACTTATGGTCACCCTGGTTTAGGAGATGGAGCTGGAAAGAATGCAGAGATGATTTACAAGGATATTGCCAAGACTCGAAGCGAAAAAGGTCGGGCATGCGAGGACATTATTCCTTGGATATGTCTTATAAAGTGTATAAAATCATGAGGGCAATAGATGGGGTAAGTGCAAAGAGCTTTTTCCCCATAGTGGGGGAAACTAGTAAGATTAAATGAGAACTTACCAATTTGAAGTTTGATCTTGATTTTATGAGGAGTTACATTGGTGATTACGTGAAGAAGGCCCGCCAGGCCGCATGCGCACCAAACTTCAAAGCAGCGGTATGAAATCACAAATAAACAACACCGAAGTACATAGTAAGATCAGTGACTCGAGAACTACCGTATGATCCTTTTATGAGAGGGAGTTGGGCGTGGGGGGGACGTAATCACCAACGTAACTCCTCATAAAATCAAGATCAAACTTCAAACTGGTAAGTTCTCGTTTAATCTTACTATTTTACTTCGGAGTCACGTGAGTGATTCCGTGAAGAGTTCAAAGCATTGTGATTTCATGCCGCAGATTACAAATCTCGGCATCCCACTGCATTGATTAACTCGAAAGAGAAATAAATGCATTAGTAGTAACATTGCATTCAATGTAGAAATAGGGTTTATTTAACAATGTAAACAAACGACAGTACCCCTTAAATTTAGGTACTTAAAATGGCATAGGCAAACAGTCCTGGATTGACAATCAGCCGATGATAAATATTCTGAAATATCAGCTCATTTGCCCATCTGGCGGCCGCCAAAATATGGTCGAAGGGCACGTTCCTCGCCTTGGCCGCCGACGTAGCTGCTGCCCGAGTGGAATGAGATGTAAACACACTATCTAAATGATACGCTGACGTTGATACTGACCTGGTGGAATAAGATATACAATCGTCAGTGTTAATATCTGTATAACCCAGAACCTGCTGCAGCCACCATGAAAAAGTTTGAACCGACCTTCCTTTGTGTAGTTGTTTGTTAACTAATAAACAATGCTGATTCCATACTTCTTAGGATTCTGGTGCCCTAGATAACATAGAAGTGAGACCATGGGGTGTTCAAATGATCTTCAATCATGCTACCCCTAGTCTACTCTGCTTGTGTAGACCAGAATGTAAATGTAATGGCACCTGCAGCCAATTCCATCCTATCCAGCCACAACGTTTGCAATGTTTGCCGTTGTTGTGCTGATATAAATGTCATAACTAAGGATGGAGCTGGAACCCTTTGGTGAAGTAATGTTCACACATTTTCCAATAACCAACTTCATAATCTTGTAGTGGGAGATCTTGTGTCAAGATCTTTTAACAACTCGACATCCGGGTTGGACCCGAGAGCGTAGTTCCCTTATGTTGCAGATGTAGTGTCTCTATAACTGAATTACTGTCAATACCATTTAAAATGAGCTGGAAATGTCAGTAATCTGTACCATATTAAATGTAACATTAACATTTAACAAAACACTTCTGATTCCCTCAATAGGAATGTACTGCTTTTTTGGGTGCTATCCCTGCACACTGCAGTGAGCACCTTCATGGCTTGATTTGACAACCTGAGGAAAAAGTCAATCCATTCAAAATGTGTAGGTCAATCATTATTTTACTGTGCAAAAGCCGGTCTCCTGAACCACAGTTTGAACAGCAATTATGGCACTACGGTATTCGGTTATGTTTTTTGGCATAACCGAATACCGTTGTGCCATAATGCCTGATGAAGCAGGCAACATGGCCAGACCGACAGTACGAACCCAAGTGAGGTCTTGCAGACTATTTTAAGACCCGGCTAATAACCATATAACCATATAACAATTACAGCACGGAGACAGGCCCTCTCGGCCCTTCCAGTCCGTGCCGACCATTTGTTTTCCCCTAGTCCCATCTACCTGCACTCAGACCATAACCCCTCCATTCCCTTCACGTCCATATACCTATCCACTTTACTTTTAAATGTTAAAATCGATCCTGCCTCCACCACCTCTGCTGGAAGCTCATTCCACACAGCCACCACCCTCTGAGTAAAGAAGTTCCCCCTCACGTTACCCCTAAACTTCTGTCCCTTAATTCTCATGTCATGCCCTCTTGTTTGAATCTTCCCTACCCTCAATGGGAAAAGCTTATCCACGTCAACTCTGTCTATCCCTTTCATCATTTTAAAGACCTCAATCAAGTCCCCCCTTAACCTTCTGCGCTCCCAAAGAATAAAGACCTAACTTGTTCAACCTTTCTCTGTAACATAGTTGCTGGAAACCCTGGCAACATTCTAGTAAATCTCCTCTGTACTCTCTCTATTTTGTTGACATCCGTCCTATAACTAGGCGACCAAAATTGTACACCATACTCCAGAATTGGTCTTACCAATGCCTTGTACAATTTTAACATTACTTCCCTACTCCTATATTCAATGCTTTGATTTATAAAGGCCAGCACACCAAAGGCTTTCTTTACCACCCCTATCTACATGCGATTCCACCTTCAGGGAACTATGCACAGTTATTTCCTAGATCCCTCTGTTCCACAGCATTCCTCAATTCCCCTACCATTTACCATGTACGTCCTATTTTGATTTTGTCCTGCCAAGATGTATGCACTTCACACTTATCAGCATTAAACTCCATCTGCCATCTTTCAGCCCACTTTTCCAAATGGCCCAAATCTCTCTGTAGACTTTGAAAATCTACTTCATTATCCACAACACCACCTATCTTAATCATCTGCATACTTACTTATCCAATTTTCCACCCCATCATCCAGATCATTGATGTACATGACAAACAACAGTGGACCCAACACAGATCCCTGAGGCACCCCACTGGTCACCGGCTTTCCAACCTGACAAACAGCCATCCACCATTACTCTCTGACATCTCCCATTCAGCCACTGTTGAATCCATCTTGCTACTCCGCCATTAACACCCAAAGATTGAACCTTCTGAACCAACCTTCCATGGGGAACCTTGTCAAAGGCCTTACTGAAATCCATATAGACAACATCCACTGCTTTACCCTCATCAATTTCCCTAGTTAACCGCTTCAAGAAATTCAAGAAGGTTTGTCAAACATGACCTTCCAGGCACAAATCCATGTTGACTGTTCCTGATCAGACCCTGTTTATCCAGATGCTTATATATATTATCTCTAAGTATCCTTTCCATTAATTTCCCACCACTGACGTATTTGCTATTAATATAGCTGTAGAAACCCTTTGGATTTACTTTCACCTTTCTTGCCAAAGCAACCTCATATCTTTTTTTAGCCTTCCTAATTTCTTTCTTAAGATTCTTTTTACATTCTTTATACTCCTCTAGCACCTCATTTACTCCATGCCTCCTATAATTATTGTAGATATCTCTCTTTTTTTTCGAAACAAGTGTCTAATTTCTCTTGAAAACCATGGCTCTTTCCAATTTTTACTATTTCCTTTCAACCTAACAGGGACATAAAGATTCTGTACTCTTACAATTTCCCCTTACAATTTTGTACTCTTACAATTTCCCCTTTAAAAAGAGGCAAAAAATGAGGAAGACATAAAGACCATTCCTCCTATTGAAGCGAGAAGTATTTCTCCGCACTGTTGTGCCACATATTTTTTGCAATGAATGAAAAACATGCATTAACATGATGAATATTCGATGAAGTATTGAACCATGCTTTCATCATACTTCGAGATCCAACACTTATTCTGTGTTATCATCGATCTGAACTGGGTGATACACCAGTGGCAAGGAGATTAATTACAGGATATTTTTCCCTTGATTATCATGTGACTAACATATGTCACCATCGTAGAGTAGCAACTTGAATTTGAGCATGTAGAATATGTATATTCGCTCACCCTTACTCATGGGTGCATTTAGTGTACATATTTTGTTGATACCAACAACTGAAGAATTGGTAACTCATGCAATCTCTACTACCTTTGAGTAGGTGATGGTATTTGGAACTACTCATCTTAGAGTTCTAAACATCAGTTCATAATAACTGAATTCAACCAACCACACTACTGTAGCAAGTTTCAAGTTCAAGTTCAATGAGGTATTGTCATGTTCAGCAATGCTGAATACTGTTACTTCATCATTGTGGCTGAAGTAGCCTCAGTTGACAATAGCACAATATCAGTTCCTTGATTTGCTCAACTGCAACACAGCTGCTATATTGCCAATTACTCTTAATGAAAATAATTCAGTTTTGTAACAGATTGCTATAAGCCCAATCTCTTGCCACAAGGCGGAGACAAGGCTAATAATAATTAAAGGTAAATCCCAATGACCAACAAACAGTTTATCCCATACTGCAAAGCTTTACTGTTATAGTACAGTTATATTGTCTTTGATATCCTTTGTAATGGAATTATATAACATGTATCTCTTACCTTATGAATCTGTTGTAGTCAGGAATAAGTTTTTTCATTTGGAAAGTTCATATGCCCGATACTCTCCATTCTTCATAATAACATGCCAATCCTGCCTTATTGCATGGGTGATTTGCATGAGAACTTTTGCCCAATTTCCAAACCCTGGCCATGATCCAAACTTACTTGGAATGCTCCGGCTGTGCCTCAACCAAATATTTTTACCCTTTGTGTGTTGTACAAACAAATGTACATATTACAACTTGTGAACGGTGCACTACCCATATTTTGGAAGTGCTAGACCCATTCAGTGGAGCATGATTGGAAGGTGCATGGAATTTCTGAGCTATCATGCTGCCCCCAGCTCCAGTGAACCGTTACTGCCGATGAGCACCTGGGGTGCGTTCTGAATGATGACTTTTGCCCGTCGTTGGCTGAATTAATTAGTCTGTCAGGCTTCTTCCCCTGTAGAATAGACCTACCTGAATAATCGATTCAGCGGCTGGCTCTCACATCCCCCTTTTGCCGTTATTCACTGCCGGCACAAATGTGCTTGAGTATGTTCTATTGACATCTTTAGAGCCGGGAGTCATCTTGACCTTTTGCTCTTCCCTCCTCAGAGAGGGTGATTCGTAGGCAACTCTAACAGGCACTGCCATAGGCCGTAGGATACAAATACTGATACAAACCCATTGGCCTTAACCCAATAGAATATTTTACTGGGATGGCAACTTTATTGTCAGGAAAGGTACCTCTGACACGTGCCCTTCATCCCTTTGGGTATGCCCCACGGCCATACCCTGAGACTCAGTGTCAGCAGGATACTGACCCATCTTGGTCTCTGCCTCCGAGAGGGGAGACCTTTGCAGCACTGTATACAACAGTTGCTGTATTTAGGATAGTTGTTTCAATGCACTATCCAGCCCTGGTGAGGAATTCATCTCCCGACTCCGTGGGCCTTGCTCTCTAGCCCCGGTGGAGAATCATCTCCCGACTCTGTGGGCGAGCAGATATGTGTGAATTTGGGCAACCCTGTCCCAGGCGTTGCTGGCGCCACCTTTCATAAAGGCCGGCGCTTTTTGACATGAACAGCCCTGCATCAGGCGCTGCTGGCACGGCTCTCCCGTAGGCCGGCACTTCGCACATGAAGCAGCCCTGTCAGGCGCTGCTGGCACGGCTCTTCCGTAGGCCGGTAATGTCACAAATGAAACAGCCCTGTATTAGGTGCTGCTGGCACGGCTCTCCCGTAGGCCGGCACTTTCATACATGAAGCAGCCCTGTCAGGCGCTGCTGGCGCGGCCTGTCCCATAGGCCCGCACATTTTACACATGAAGCAGCCCTGTCAGGCGCTGCTGGCGCGGCCTGTCCCGAAAGCCCGCGCTATTGCTGTGTAAGCTCACTAAATCAACATTTTTAGTGTACAGCTTTACTTGTGAAGGGTAAAAATAATTCATAGCGACCTGTGCTTGAACAATTATAACATTGTCAGAACATATAACAATAACTTTTTACTTTGCCTTTAGCTTTTACTTAAAGAAAAAACACTATAAAATACATACTTTTTATTATAAGGAGAAACCCTTTATAGCCCGACTCACCTGAGTCCAAATAGGGCTGAATGAGTCCCAGCAATTTCCAGACTGGGGACCAACGTCTGTGAGCCACTGACCCCACTGTCAGTGGCTCCAGCGTAGCTTCCTTGCTGTTCAAACGGCATCCCAGAGGCTGGGAGCCGCTGACCCCCCTGTCAGCGACTCTGCTTAAATATCTTGCCGTTTTTACGGCATTTCTGCAGGCTGGGAGCTGCTGACCTTCCCTGTCAGCGACACTGCTTAAATTTCCTGTCGTTTTTACGGCATCCCTGCAGGCTGGGGAGCCGCTAACTGCACTGTTAGCGGCTCCTTATTTCACAACCCGATCAATTTTGCCGGTTTATCCGCATTTGCGGTCAGACTGGAATTCCCCCACAGTCCATAACCGGCAACTTGTTGGGCTGCGAAACTGGCAGGAAAACCTCTGCAAAAAGAGGCTCCTGCCTAAAAACCCCTGGTAAGTAAAAAACCAAACTTCCCTTTTAAGTTTAACTTACCACCGGCAGGAGCTGTGTCCTGCCAGACTGGTGCTTGCGCCAATGCGGCTGTCGTAATTTTGTGCATGCGGCCTGGCGGGCCTTCTTCACGGAATCACTCACGTGACTCCGAAGTAAAACAATAACCCAAGGATATAGGTTGAAAGTAAGAGGGGAAAGATTTAATAGGAACCCGAGTTGCAAGATTATCACTCAGAGGGTGGTGGGTATAGGGATTGAGCTGCCAAAAAAGGTAGTTAATGCAGGTACTGTAACGAGATCTAAAAGGACTTGGGCAGGTAAATGGATAGCAAAGGTTTAGAGGGATATGGAACTATAACGGGCAAATAGGACCAGATTAGATGGGGCATTTTATTCAACCTGGATGAGTTGGGCTCATTCCCATGGTATATGACTCTTTGTCTCTATTCCATGGAGCACAGGAGGATGAGGGAAGATCTTATAGAGCAGGGGTTCCCAACCCTTTTCATCCCATTTACCCCTGGCAACTTTTAATAGCACATAACAATGTTATTTCACTTATTTATGAACAACTAATGATGAACAGATATACCAGAACCAAACACAATCAGTCAATGAGAAAAAATATGTACAAATCCAGAATCACCAAATTTACCCCTGGGTAGGTGATATTTACCCCCTGTGGGTAAATTTACCCCAGGTTGGGAACCCTTGTTATAGAGGTATACAAAATCATGAGAGGAATAGATTGGGTAGATGCACAGAGTCTTTTGCCCAGAGTGGGGGAATCAAGGACTGGAGGACATAGGTTCAAGGTGAAAGGGAAAAGATTTAAAAGGAATCCAAGGGGTATGGACCAAACGCAGGCAAGTAAGTAAGTAAGTAAGTAAGTAAGTAAGTAAGTTTATTGGCCAAGTATTCATATACATGGAATTTGCCTTGGTGCTCCGCCCACAAGTAACAACATGACATACCACACCATCCTGGCCACACACACATCTCCTTGTTACCTTCAGGTTGAAGGTACAGAAGCCTGAAGACTGCAACGACCATGTTCAGGAATAGCTACTTCCCCACAGCCATCAGGCTATTAAACCTGGTTCAGACAAAACTCTGAACATTAATAACCCATTATCTGTTATTTGCACTTTATCAGTTTATTTATTCACGTGTGTATATATTTATATAATGGTATATGGACACACTGATCTGTTTTGTAGTCAATGCCTGCTATGTTCTGTTGTGCTGAAGCAAAGCAAGAATTTCATTGTCCTATCAGGGACACATGACAATAAACTCACTTGAACTTGAACTTGAACATACAGTGACAGAGTTACGAATGACTCAGAAAATACTAAACATTAATAATAATAAAACGTTAATGATGAAACACCATTGATCAAGCAACAAAATACCAGATCAAAGGGCAGCTACAGATTTTTGGCTATTGAGTAGAGCAACTACTCGTGGATAAAAACTATTTTTATGTCTGGCTGTGGCAGCTTTGACAGTCCGGAGTCGCTTTCCAGAAGGAAGTGATTCAAAGAGCTTGTGGCCAGGGTGAGAGGGGTCAGAGATGATCTTGCCCACTCACTTCCTGGCCGTTGCAGTGTACAGTTCATCAATTGAGGGAAGGTTGCAGCCAATAACCTTCTCTGCCGATCGGACGATTCGCTGCAGCCTCCAGGTGTCGTGTTTGGTGGCTGAACCAAACCAGACCATGATGGAGAAGGTGAGAACAGACTCTACGATGGCCGTGTAGAATTGGACCATCATTGCCTGTGGCAGATTGTGCTTCCTCAACTGCCGTAGGAAGTACATCCTCTGTTGTGCCTTTTTGACTGTGGAGTCGATGGTAGCCCCCCACTTAAGATGATGGTTCCCAGGAACTTAAAAGACTCCACAGATGTGACTGTGGTGTTGTTAATGGTGAGTGGAGTGAGGGGAGGGGGAGCTCTCCTAAAGTCTACAATCAAGTCTTAAGAGCATTGTCTTAAGAGCATTGAGCTCTAGGTTGTTGTGACGGCACCAGGACACCAACTGTGACACTTCCAGTCTGTAGGCAGATTCCTCCCCATCCTGGATCAGTCCAATCAGGGTTGTGTCGTCCACAAACTTGAGAAGCTTGACAGAGGTGTCTGTGGAGGTGCAGTCGTTGGTGTAGAGAGAGGGGAGAGGAGAGAGTACGCAGCCTTGCGGTGCTCCTATACTGAGCGTTTGCGGGTCCGAGATGTGCTTTCCCAGCCTCACATGCTGCTTCCTGTCTGTCAGGAAGCTGGTGATCCACCGGCAGAGGGGTTCAGGCACAGTCAACTCAGAAAGTTTGGAGTGTAATAGCTCTGGCACAATGGTGTTGAATGCAGAGTTAAAATCAGCTAACAGAATCCTCACCAAATTCCACTGGCGGTCTAGGTGCTGTAGGATGAAGTGCAGGCCCAGATTGACTGCATCATCCACAGATCTATTGGCCCAATATGCAAACTGCAGAGGGTCCAGCAGGGGGTTTGTGATAGTTTTCAGCTTGGCCAACACAAGCCTTTTGAGTGTCTTCATGACTACAGAGTAAAGTGCGACAGGCCTGTCTGTAGTCATTAAGACAAGTAATCCTTGCCTTTTTGGGTACGGGGACAATAGTGGAGACTTTGAAGCAGGCAGGGACAGTACATGTTTGCAGGGACTGGTTAAAAATGTCTGTATAGACTGGTGCCAGTTGTTTGGCACAGAGCTTAAGAGTAGAGGGGGAAACATTGTCAGGGCCTGGAGATTTCCGGCTTTATTGTTGATATTGGATAAGTGATGTTGTGCAGCACAGAGGGTGTGGGTGATTGGGTGTGAAGTGGTGATTGGAGGTGGGTGGGCGTAGAAAGGCCCAGTCTTTGCAGACTGAGGTCAGGCTGTGAGTGGTTGTGAAGTATAGGTTGGGGTGGGAAATGGTCCAGTCTTTTCATACTGGAGTCTTGCCTTAAGTAGGTATGAAGTGATGAATGGGAAGGAGAGGGTGCAGGGTCCATTCTTTGTAGACTGGGGTCTGGCTGTGTGAGTTTTACTGGCAGGGTTACATTTCTGATTTTCAAACCTGCAGTAAAACTCATTCAGGTCGTTGGTCAGCTGACGATTGTCCAAAGAGTGGGGGGCTTTCCTGTTTAGCTGGTAATTTCTTGCAAGCCCTTCCAAACTGAAGAAGAGTCACTAGCTGAGAACTTGTTCCTCAACTGCTCAGAGTACTTTTCTTTGGCAGCTCTGATTCCTCTTCTCAGCTTGTACTTGGCCTGCCTGTAGAGGTCTGCAGATGGGACTAGTGTAGCAAGGACATTGTTGGTGGGTGTGGGCAAGTTGGGCCGAAGGGCCTGTTTCCGCATTGTATCACTCTATGACTATGTTCTATGACTCTGAACCATTCATTAGGGAAAATTACCAAAAGGTTACTCAAAAGGATTGGATAGAGTGGATGTGGAGCGGATGTTTTCACTAGTGGGGATTCTAGGATTAGAGGTCAGAGCCTCAGAATTAAAGGACTTTCCTTTAGGAAGGAGATGAGGTGGGATTTCTTTAGTCAGAAGGTGGTGAATCTGTGGAGTTCTTTGCCACAGAAGGTTGTGGAGGCCAAGTCAATAGATATTTTTAAGGCAGAGATAGATAGATTCTTGATTAGTACAGGTGTCAGGGGTTATGGAGAGAAGAAAGGAAAATGGGGTTAGGAGAGAGAGATAGATCAGCCATGATTGAAAGGCAGAGTCGACTTTAAGGGCCGAATGCCCTAATTCTGCTCCTATCATTTATCTTATTACTTATGAAAACATAGTATGACTGCCATAAATAAGCAAGTCATGGTTTAAAGTAGGTACAGATGTGGTGAGGTTTAGAGAAATTATCCAAATGTTAAGACATTGGTTAATAAAGGTGCAGCCAATAAAGAAAGGGTAATTGAACTCAAGGAAAACTGAGATATCAGATGATCAAAGATGCAAGAGGAAGTTGGGATTTGGAAGTTGTGTTCTAATGGGCCTTTCCCACTTTGGCGATATTTTGGGCGACTACAGGTGACTGGCGGCGACATTTTTTGCTGTTGTAGGTTGCTGTACGTTGTCGTAGGTTGGCATAGGTGTAGGTGGTCGCCAGATGCTGTAGGTGAATTCCATTAAAACTAGTCCTTGGCAGTCGCCTAAAGAGTCGCCTAAGTGGGACAGGTCCATTACAATACTTAACTGAACAACACAAAATACTGGAAACACTCAGCAGCTCAGGCAACATCTGTGTGGAAGGAAATTGAGTGGACATTTCAAGCCAATGGTGCTTCAACAAAGGTTTTATTGCACAGGTAAACAACACAGTGAATGGAAGGGTAGAACTGGATCTGAAAGTGAAATGGCAGTGAAATTAAGTCTATCTGCAAAGCAAAATGTAATAATAATCATAAATAAATGCAGATGTTTATTGGAAGATTGCCAAACTGAGATGCCAGCTCTGCTTTTCTCTCTCCACCATTGTTGCCTGCATATTTCAGTATTTTCATCTTTTACATGAGATTGTAAGCCTCTGCAATGTTTTGTGTCTGCATGGGTGCCTATTAATCCTGTTGTGCCAACTCCTTCCACTACTGATATGACGGAGGGACTGACAGTTTTATCAGAGACTAAAGTTTCATCCTTCTCCTGAAAGCTTTCACAGTGGCTCAATTATTCTGTTATTTCTACTTATTCACACCCAAATTCTGGCAACAGTTCTTGGCCAAGAGAATAGTCCAGCCAGCATCATTAATTCATTAATTGTCGTGGTTGCTATGCTGCCATTCGCAGGAACTGTTAACAATGTTCCCTTCTCAAAACTGAAAGAGACAAACTATTGTAATTGAGTTTTTTTTTTGTTAAAGTCCCCTGTTTTCAAATCTTGAGGTTGAATGCAAGCGAATACCGCTTGGGAACAGGTTTGAGTCATTAATGACTATTTGTCCCATCTTTCTGTCATCAAGTAACTGCTAATCGCAAGCTACTTCACTCAGAAACAGCCATCTTCTCAGACTCACCGCATCTCTGTGATTTAGTGTTCATGTGGCCTTTTGTCCTGTAGCTAGCGTCATTAATCATCAATCCACGACCTCCAGTCATGCAAGGAAAGCATTAGGGTTTCTTAATTGCCTATTTTTAACAGTGAGGAAACGATGGTGGGTTATTATCTTCAAACCGTATGTGGTAACAGGGCTTTATCAACTCTTGGAATCGGGAACAATTCATGACACAGAATCCCTTTCAACCCATTGTGTCCATGTCGGAAGAAATGGAAACTTATAAAAGGCAGATTTCCATGCCAAAGTTAAGGCAGGTGAAATGTTTTGATAAGGACACAAGGTACTGCAGTTGCTGGAATCTTGATCAAAACTCAAAGTGTTGGAGTAACAAAGGGTAAGGCTGCATCTCAGGAAGGAATGAATAGGCGACATTTCAGCTGAGGATCCTGCTTCAGTCTGATTGCTGTAAATGGGAAAAAACTGGAGTAGAACTTGGAGCAGGAACATCACCTGGCAAGTGATAGATGGAGTGTTCAAGAAGGAACTGCAGATGCTGGAAAATTGAAGCAAAGGGTTTATAGGGATATGGGCCAATGGACAAGGTGGCCCGATGAGCCTGTTTCCATGTTCTCCGACTCGTGGGTGGGTGGGCGGCGCGACTCATGTCGCAGCGGCCTCTGCAGTCCGTCTGTCTTTTTTAATTTTTTTGTCTCGTTTGAGTGTAGTTATAGTGTTTTTTTTAGCTGGGTATGTGTGGTGGGGGGTGGGGGAAACTTTTAAAATATTTTCTCCGTATGGAGGACCAGACCTTTTCTCTGTCGGGTCTCCGTTGTCGTTGGGGTCTAGTACCGTGGAGCGGCCTCCAACCGGAACGACCTGGGGCTCCAGTCGCGGAGCTGTGGACTTACTTACCATCGTGGGGCTGGCCGGCTTCGGAGCATGGAGAGCTGTGGTGGCGCGCTGCTGCGGCCCGACCCCGGAGATTCGGAGGCTCCAGCCACGGGTCCGGTGGACGGTGACATCGGAAGCTCGCGGGGTCCCTGGTGGGAAACAGCTTTTCGGAGCTCCTGCGGCGGCAACTTCTCCCGCCCGAGTTGCGGGGTTCAAAATGACCTGGAGCGGGGCCTTACATCGACCGGCGCGGCTTTAATGGCCGCGGGACATGTTAGCGCCCGCCGGGGGCTCCAACATCAAGACCCGTGGCGCGGCCTTGCATCGCCCGGCGCAGCAATAATGGCCGCGGGACTTATTTACCATCGCCTGCCGGGGGCTTTGACTCTGACATCGGGAGGAGAATGGGGAGTGCAGGGGAAGGATAAGACTTTGCCTTCCATCACAGTGAGGAGGAGATTAATTGTTGGATGTTTGTGTAAATTGTGTTGTGTCGGTTCTTTTTCTTGTTTGTTTGCCTGCAGAAACCAAATTTTGTTTGAACCTCAATGAGGTTCTAAGTTATGTTTAGTGCCTAAGATTACAATTTAGACATTGAAAGGTTTGGTCTGTGAGCTTGGCCAGATTCCAGGGTTAATGATGTCTAAAATGGGACTATCAGTTAAGCCATTCTTTTATTTGCTGCATTGTCAATGTCAGTTCTCCATCTTGAGGGTTTTGTGCCAGTGATCAAACGAGCATGTTCCTTCTTTATGATGAAAAAGTCTTATCTTTGCATTGTTCAATTGAATATCTTGTGCACCTGTTCTTTACTGCTTTCAACAATCTTTTAATCTCTTCTCCAAAATCATCTTGAGTTGGGTTATGGAGTCATAGAGTTGTACAGCATGGAAACAGGGCATTTGGCCCAACTTTTCCTTGCCAGATAAGATGCCCCATCTAAGCTAGTCCTATTTGCTCATGTTTGGCCCATGTCACTCTAAATCATATCTATCCATATAACCATATAACCATATAACAATTACAGCACGGAAACAGGCCCTCTCGGCCCTTCCAGTCCGTGCCGACCATTTGTTTTCCCCTAGTCCCATCTACCTACACTCAGATCATACCCCTCCATTCCCTTCACGTCCATTTATGTATCCATGTCTTTTCTCTTTTATGTGTCCAAATGGCTGTTATAGCACCCGCCTCAACTACCTTATCTTGCAGCTTGTTCTATATACCCTCTGAGCGAAAAGGTTTGCTTTTGAAATTTCACAACTGTCTGAAATGAGGATTTACTATCAATATTGTTCAGTCGAGAGGAGCAATAACATTGTAATGCATCCCGTGTCAGAAATTAGTACTGATGAACTTTAATTAATTCCACATGGACTGGATCCCAATCAGTTCTCAGCATTCACCATTTCATTTTTCTCCCTTTGCTACCTATAACCTTCTTGTCTATTAGTGTGACTTTTTCAGTTCCGACTTTGTCAGTCTGAAACATTAACTCAGTTTATCGATCCACTGAAGCAGCCCGACCTGCTGAGTGTTTCTTGCACTTTCTGATTTTATTTGATAAAGTCCAAGACTCTACACCCATCTCCTAACCTATAGATTTGGACTAAGATGCGGATAATGGGACTTTTTTGTGGGTTCAGGTCTTCAAAAAGCTGACCATAAAAATTTAGGTTGACCTTCACTTCTGTGGCAATAGAGTGCTATTTTGTTAGAACTTGCCATCTTTCCAGTGGTATCATTGAACTGAACCCACGTCTGTTTTATGAGGGACATAACACACCCTGAGGTGTATTTTGGAACAAAACAAAGTTATACCAATATTCTTACCTCAATTAAAACAAATTATGACATCTTATCATTTTTTTATTTGGTGGTTGTCGCATTTCCTAAAGTCTGTAATAATTAGACTGAAAAACTCAAAGTCCCTTGGAGTAACTTAGCAAGTCAGGCAACATCTCTGGAGAACATATTTTCTAGAGATGCTGCCAGACCCCCTGAGTTAATCCAGCATTTTGTGTCCTTATCTGTAAACCAGTACCTACAGTTCCTTGTTTATAATAATTAGATTTTATAATTAATTCATTAGCAGTAATGTTTATTGGTAGGCACCGAGTTAAGAAAAGATGCTCTATCAATGGAACTTAGTTCCTTTCCGAAAGATTAATTATCATTGTAGTTGACAACACACCTTGGCACCGAATACACTCATGCCAGTTGCTAAAAGACTCAACTACATGTTTCAATCTCTCCTTTGCTGTTCCACTACCTTCCTTTTTTACCCCTTTGCATTCTACCATGATGACTACAATAAAACT
Source organism: Okamejei kenojei (assembly GCA_035221665.1). Classification (NCBI taxonomy): domain Eukaryota; kingdom Metazoa; phylum Chordata; class Chondrichthyes; order Rajiformes; family Rajidae; genus Okamejei; species Okamejei kenojei. The sequence continues at coordinate 49,611,590 of CM069131.1, read as the reverse complement.
AAACTAAACTAGACTAAACTATGCTCCCTAAAACACTTTGGTCACATACCCTAATGTCTTAATCTTTCACTCCATGCCAGTTTGTGAACGTAATTCTCCCCTGAAGTTCTTGAGTTTGATTTGATGTACCTGCTCATGTCTTCTGATAGCACATCAATCCAGATTGCCATGCACTTCAGCAGAAAATCAATAATCACATAGAGACACGAGACAGAAGAAGGGGCAGCACGGTGGCATAGCGGTAGAGCTTCTGCCTTATAGCACCAGAAACCTGGGTTTGATCCTGACAATGAGTGTTGTCTGTAAGAAGTTTGTATATACTCCCCGTGACCGTGTGGGTTTTCCCCGGGTGCTCCAGTTTCCTCCTACATTCCAAAGACGTACAGGTTTGTTGGTTAATTAGCTTCTGTAAAGATTGTAAATTGTCCCAAGTGAGTAGGATAGTGCTAGTGTACGGAGATCGCTGGTTGACGCAGACTCGGTGGGCTGAAGGGTCTGTTTCCACACTGTATCTCATAACTAAACTAAATGCTGGAATCTTGAGTAAAAACCAAACTGTTGGAAAATGCAATGGCTGGGGCAGCATCTGTGTATGGAAATGGACAGATGACATTTCGGGTTGGAACCCTGCTTTGGACTGAGTCAATCAGAGGCTTTAGGCAGTCAGTGAGAAATAGCTGAATGTAGCAGTGAATGTATGCATAAAGGGGCTGTCCCACTGCGGCGACCTAATCTGTGAGTTTAGAAGAGTTTGCTCTTGAGTCAAACTCACAGTATGGTTGACATGACGTCCTAGGAGGTCCTATGAGGTCACTGGAACGGTCCTTCATGCTCGAGGGAGGGAAGTTCCCGAATACTCGTGGCCTCAGCGAAAACATTTCAGCATGTTGAAAAATTTTCCGCGAGTAAAATGTTGTCGGCATGGTTCTTTTTGACTCGTAGTGCAGTGGAGTGGGGTTGCTATTTAGTTACAGGCAGTCGAGGGCAGCCGTAGGCAATCTCCTTCACTGACCGGGCATTTTGAATGGCTCATTGGAGTTTTCAGGACTAGGGAAAATCGACCAGAAGGTAAAATGCCCGCTAAACTTTATTACACTTCCTAAAAGTGTCTCCACTCTTTCTCCCCCCCTTCTCCCCTCTTCTCTCGCCTTTTTCTCCCATTCTCTCCCCTTCACTCCCCTTCTCTCTCCTTCTCTCTCCCCCTCTCTCCCCTTCTCTTCCTCCCCCCCCCCCCCCCGCGCTCTCTAAAGGACTTACCTTACACTGTGGCAGCCGTTTACCTTCCTCTTCATCGTGGGTGTGAATTTTGAGACCATGTTCCCCCGCTTTCCCGGCCCCCGCCTTTGCAATGTGTTTGTGTGTGTGTGCGTGTGTGTGCGGTGGGTCGATCCATCTCGAGGTTTTCCAGGCGAGTGTCCTCGAGCTTGAAGGTCGAAGGCACTCTTCTTAACTCGCGGATTAGGTCGCGGCAGTGGGCAGCCCCTTAACCAAATCCAGAATTAATCCTTTTGTACCCCCTTTGGGCTTGCTTTGGCTCTATAATAGCCTTCTGAGATGGTGTCCCCAGGAGATAATTAATTATCACTGAGGAAGGGAGAATGGAAGGACATTTCTGACATAAAGTTACACTTGGCCCATTGGTGTTCCCTGGCGCACACAATTACAGGAAAATTGCTAAAGTATTTTGAGAAAATCAATATATTTTTGTGCTGCCTGGACAAACAAATTTGATGCTAAAGAAGGAACTGCAGATGCTGGAAAATTGAGGGTACACAAAATGCTGGAGTAACTCTTCTTCAGTCCTTCAACATTAACGTTGCCTATCTCCTTCACTCCATAGGTGCTGCTGTACCCGCTGAGTTTCTCCAGCATTTTGTGTACCCCCAAACAAATTTGATGATGAGGGATAAGTATTGTCAAGAGTATTCTCAGCTTTCAGCTGTAATCATGAGAAATGTTTTTATTTTGTTGTATTTTGAACTCAACACATTGTTGATGGTTCTTACTGTAGTTACTTCCTGCTATAAAGATACTTCAGAGCCTTTCCATTGTATCCCCTGTGGAGATTGTGTCTGGTGTTACATCTAAGAATAAATACAGTGTACAAAAGATCACAGTTTGATTGTCAATTTAAATACCGACTGGTAATATGATGCTTTTATTATCGAGGTTCATTGTTAATGTTGCAATAATTTCCAGATGTTCTGTCAATGACTTCTGCCCAACATTGCATCAGAAATCATCATAATCATAATCATAATCATAATCATATTTTATTAGCCAAGTACGTTTTGCAACATATGTAGAATTTGATTTGCCATACAGTCATACCAATAAAAAGCAACAGAACACATAAAATACATTTTAACATTAACATCCACCACAGCGAATCCTCCGCATTCCTCACTGTGATGGAAGTAAAAAAAAAGTTAAATCTCTCCCTTCTTTGTCCTCCAGCGGTCGGGGGCCTCTAACCTTCCATTGATGGGACGATATTACTCCCTTAGCCGACGGCGGGCCTTCCTACTCAGGTCGATCAAGCTCCTGCATCCGGGGAGGTGGGGGGGGGGGGAATCTCAGCTCCCCAATGCCGGGCGATCTACCGGCATAGTCGAACGTCCTGCGGCTTTTGCAGCTTCCCGACGTCGGTCACTACCCGAAGACTGTGAGCTCCTCGATGGTGAAATCCGCAGGCCGCGGTTGGAGCGTCCATCCCAGGCAAGGGATCGGCTCCGATAGCAAGTCCATGTCCCCATGGTGGGGCTCAAAGTCAGTCCTGAGCAAGGCCGCCAGCTCCATGATGTTAGGCTGCAGAGTAACCAGAGATACGATTCGGAAAACAATCGCATCTCCGGCAAGGAAGAGATTGAAAAAATGTTTCCCCCGATCCTCCCACCCACCACTGACATAACACAAACCAGTGAACATTAACACATACTTATAAACACACACTAAAAATAACAAATATAAGATGACAAGGGCAGACTCTAGGTGAGGCTGCTATCGAAGTGCCACTCGGTGGAATATTGATGATTGAAATGTTGATGTTTCATATTATTTGGACCCATTTGCAACTCATTAGATGATAAAGCAATCCCGCAACACGCAGCAAGGTCTGCATAATATTCAGGATCGGTGTGATAATTGGCCAGCATCAAGGGACCCACACAAGTGCTAGGCAATAGAAGAGAGGCAAACTCCCTTCCTTTGGCATTCAATCCCATTATGATTGCTAAATCATGGTCACCATTGATCAGAGCTTAACCGGACCAGCCAATTCTGCAGTGAGTTATTCAACTTTTGACCCCCCCCCCACCCACGACCCCCTCTCACAGACATACGCATCCACACACACACACAAAGCCTTTCTATCAATTTCAAGCCACTAATCAGGTGAGTGAAGCAACACTATACACTTGTGTAGGAAGGAACTGTAGATGCTGGTTTACATATGGAAGATAAACACAAAATGCTAGAGTAACCAGCGGGTCAGGCAGCATCTCTGGAGCAAAGGAATAGGTGACGTGTCAGCTGGCTGCTGACAAGTCAAAGGATACTCAAGACGCCGGGTACAATCCAGGGCAAGGCAGCTTGTCTTCCAGGTGAAGGGCAGGAGGCACTTGAGGCCCTTCCAAGTCCCCACAATATTGCCATACCATCACCGTCAGTTGGTTAAAACCTTATACTCATGACTTAACAACAGAATGATAACAGCTTCATCACATAAATTGCAGCGATCTAAGAGGCTATTGGAGAGCAGTGAAGGATTTGGATGCTGGTCTTGTCAGTCGTGCCATGTACTTAATAATAAGAAATGGTCTGTTTCATTGACCAGAACCAACACCATAAGCATTCACTGCCATTGCCACTGACACACCATGTCTATCTAAAGTCTGCTGCATAATTTATTACCCACACGTACTATAGGACCATATGAGCATAAGGGGCGGCACAGTGATGCAGCGGTAGAGTTGCTGCCTTACAGCACTAGAGAGCTGGGTTCAATCCTGCCTATGGGTGCTGTCTGGACGGAGTTTGTACGTTCTCCCGTGACTGCATGGGTTTTCTCCTGGTGCTCCGGTTTCCTCCCACATTCCAAAGAAATGCAGGTTTGTAGGTTAATCAGGCTCTGTAAATTGTGAAGGAAAGATACGGGGATCGCTGTTAAACTAAACTAAACTAATATGACTATGAAACATAGGAGTAAATGTAGGCCATTCAGCCCATTGAGTCTACTCCGCCATTTAATCTTGGCTGATCTATTTTTCTCTCTCAAACTGAGTGTGGATGGGGTTTGTCGGCATGGGTAGGCTGGGCAGAAGGGCCTGTTTCTATGCTGTATTACTATGATTCTATCATTGTATGACTCAAACTCCATTTTCCTGCCCTTCCCCCCGTAACCTTTGACACACCCTTCCTAATCAAGAACTGTCAATTTCCACTTAAAAAATACACAAAAACTTGGCCTCCACAGCCATCTGTGGAAATGAATTCTAAATTCACCACACAGGCTAAAGAAATTCCATCTCCTCAGTCCTATGCCCTTTTATTTTGAGGTTGTGCCCTCTCTTCTTACACTCTCCCATTACTGGAAACATCTTTTCTATGTCTATACAATTGGGACTTCATTGATATTGGGACAAAATCCTGGCATTCCCTTTCTAAGCGCAGCAGAGGGCGGCACAGTGGTAGAGCAAAGGGTGCTGTCTGTACGGAGTTTGTACGTTCTCCCTGTCACCACGTGGGTGTTTGGTAATGCTTGCGTATGAGGGTATTCGCTGGTCAGCGTGGTCATGATGGGCCAAAGGGTCTGATTCCGTGCTGTGTCTCTATAGTAAAGTCTAAAGTTCTAATGCATGTTGCGATATCTTCACCACTCAGATTGCAGCAGTTTAAGAAGTGGGTGAGTCATGTTCAAAAGGTGGCAGTCACAGTAGTGCAGCGGTAGAGTTGCTGCCTTACAGCAAAATGCAGCACCGGAGACCCGGGATCGATCCCGACTACGGGCACTGTTAGTACGGACTTTGTACATTCTCCCCGTGACCTGCATGGGTTTTCTCCCAGATCTTCGGTTTCCTCCCACATTTCAAAGACGTGCAGGTTTGTAGGTTAATTGGCTAGATTAATTGGCTTGATATATGTTAATATTGTCCAGTATAAAATTGTCCAACTTCCAATATAGGCCCTGGTGGACTCTTCGGAAGATACAAGGTACAAGGTACAAGGATTTTGGAAATGACTATTCCTGTTGTGAGAACAAGTTTGTAAAGGTGGCATTCCAAAGTTACGTGTAAAATGTCAATGCAACAACGCGCATGTGAAGTTGACAAGTATGAGCAGCACTACACAAACATTCGTATAATGTTGCCATCTTTCCCTGTGTGACTGAGGCTGAGAGGCTGAAGTCCATTGCTTCCATTGTCCATTATCACTCTACTGAGGCACCGGGAGGTTCCAATAACCTTGGATAAGAGTTGTATCATTTGCACGGCAGGGTTACTGTTAATGGGGTCTGTCATCATTGGAGACAAGCATGTCGTATTAAAGGGGCATTACTGAGGACTCATTTTGCAGGAGAGTGTGTTTGTCTCCTGGAGTTAAGAGAATTAAGAACCTTTCAGTGCCACAGCAGGGGGGAATTGATTAGAGGTGTTTCAAAGAGCTGAAAACTCAACCTCTGGCAATTTTGTCCTTTCCTTCCATTTTGCTTGCTTTTAAAAACCTTTTGCCCCATGATTTATTGAGCAGTGCAATTAACGAGGTGAGTTAAGAGCAATGTAATTGCTCCCATCAGGCTATTACAACCATCACCCATCAGGTAGAGGCGGTGAACAAGAGGTTCCGGAGAAAAAAGGTTCTCTCGGAAAATATGGGGTTATACTAATGGTTCTGCTCCTAAACATTACTCTTCTATTTCTGGAGAGCAGTGTTTGTGTTGTGATGTCCGAACACACAGTTCCTGAATAGAAACTTCTTGGAACTCATGAATGTTGGTAAAAAAAACTAGACACATAGAAAGGTGAATGTTTGTATCAAGGTAGAAGTCCATTTGGGCATCCTTGCTGGTGCCAGAGCAATCTACAGACACAAGATGTTGGTATCTTAAGCAAAACACAATTGGCTGGAGTAACTCAGGCAGCATCTGTGGAGGGAATGGACAGGCAACGTTTTGGGTCAGGACCCTTCTTCAGACTCAGAAGAAAAGTCGTGACCCAAAATGTCACCAGGCCATTCTCTCCAGAGATGCTGCCTGACCCGCTAAATTACTCCTGCACTTTGTACTTTGTTTAAAGTTATTCCTGTTATGTTTTTTTTTAATCGCTATCATTTCTGAATAAATTACATATCAATCTGTCTCTCTCAATCCACAGTCATGTTTCAGACATTTTTCCTATTAAAACCTCCTGTTGAAACCATACCACTGGCAAAATATTCTGTGCTTCATTAAGCCTCAGTGTAAAGAATTTTCTTATAACCTGTCTCAGCACCAGCTTAAAATTGACACAAAACTCAAAGATCAAATGCAGTAATGGTAACTCTCACTGCGATATTTGTGGCATTGAGAACACCCAGAGACCTAACACAGACTCGGGAAAATCTCTTTTGTGATTTTTCTTTAGTTGATCCCATAATGTTCCACACATGCCGGAAAACCACTGCACCACAATCCATCATAACCCCAGCTGGCCTTTTGAGGGTTTGCTGGGTAGAAGTTCAGTTCTGAGTTTAGTCGTGAAAAAGTAGGGTGGCCTTCCTTGGAACTAAGAAGATTGAGAGCTATTTTCATAGAGATTACAATATCCAGACAGGCTCGGTTATGTTAATATTACCCCTCGCCTCTCAACTCATGCCCACTGAACGCAGCCAGGGACTGGGAAATGGGTGTTGACCTAGGCCAGAGGCTTTTGTTCCCAGTTGAAATCGCAGTTACTAACCTGGGACCAGACCTCGTTCTCTGGTCCAACTCTTGTCGGCGTGTTTTCATAATTGAGCTGATGGTCCCATGGGAGGAGGCTGTGGACGAGGCTTATGAAAGGAAAAAGCTTAGATATTCAAACCTTGCAGCAGAGGAGAGAGGTTGGAGGGTAAGGATGTGTCCAGTGGAGGTGGGGCGCAGGGGCTTTGTAGCCAGTTCCACCGCAAGGCTCCTGAGGGAGGTAGGAGTCAAAGGGCAGGCAGAAAGCAGGGCAATAAAAGAACTTGCCAGTGCCGCCGAACGGAGCAGTCACTGGCTGTGGCTGAAGAGGAAAGATGCTGTCTGGGCTGCCACGTGACCATCTAGAGGCTAGTAATAAGACACACACCCAGGTCTGATCAACCTGTGGTGGGCCTGCCTCGACTGAGGGTGTCTTGTGATAAAAGTCCGAAACCCAGTGACGTTGAGGTACGCAACTGAAGATGTGTCTGATTGTTAGCAAAGTTCACCTGGTGGTAAATGTCAATTGTAGTGAAATCTTAGGGATTGTAACATCCAGTCCTACTAATCAAACTCATTAGCACATAGCCCATAAACCAAAAGACTTAGATATAAAATTCTGGTTGGAGGATACAAGGGGTTTGCCTGTCGTCTGAAGCAACATTTTTAACACAGGGAGTCATAATCTTTTGTTTAGTTTAGAGATACTGTGTGGAAACAGGCCCTTCAGCCCACCAAGTATGCACCGACCAGTAATCCCCGTACACTAGTACTATCCTACAGATTAGGGACAATTTACAATTTTTACCGTAGCCAAATTAACCTACAAACCTGCACATCTTTGGAGTGTGGGAGGAAACCAGAGCACCCGGGGAAAACCCACGAGGTCACTGGGAGAATGTACAAACTCTGTACTGACAGCACCTAAAGTCAGAATCGAACCTGGGTCTCTGGCACTATAAGGCGGCACCTCTACCACTGTGCTACTGTGCCACCTCCTGGAGCTCACTTCCTGTTGGAGTGCAGGAAACAGAATCAATCAAGAAGCTGAAAAGACGTTAGAGAGACAGAGAGCAATTTAGATGGAGAGTAACAGGGGAATGGGATTGATATCGTTGCTCTATTGAGAGCTGCCATAGTCAATGGGCCAAATGACCTCCTTTTCTGCCATAACAATTCTCTAATTTCATTAAATGATATGGAATAAGAAATAGAAAAAGACTAACAAAATTTAAGAGACCTGTTCTGAAATTCTGAAGAAAACACAAGGCCATTCAAGAAAGAATAGATAAAATATGCGTTTCCTTTACAAACTTCTTACTTACTACTTCCTCAAGACAGTAATCTGGATATATTTCCTCCTGTTCATCTCCAAAAACTAATATCCTTCACAACACCATCTATCAGACTCATACAGATGTGTAGGAAGGAACTGCAGATGCTAGTTAATACCAAAGATAGACACAAAGTGCTGGAGTAACTCAGTGGGTCAGGCAGCATCTCTGGAGAAAAAGGATAGGTGACGTTTCATGATGGGACCATTCTTCTTCAGAAAGTGGTATGAATAAGGGTCCCATTTCGAAATATCACCTATCCTTTTTCTCCAGAGATGGTGTCTGACCTGCTGAGTTACCCCAGCACTTTGTGTCTATCTTTCAGACAGATCTGCATGTCTCTCACAAGAGTAGAATCCAGAAGCGAAACATGGTTAGGGGTGGTCATTTCAAATAATCTTATACCCTATCATCCCTGTAATTATTCTTTAAGCGAACTCTATGAAATTGCAGTTGGTGATAGTGGGAGCCCAGCTTACAGCTTGGCTGGTGACTGGTGCCCAAGTCTGGCATCAGGGGAAAGGGTTCCCAGCCTGATATTACAAGGGACCCAGACCCGACGTCAAGAGATATCGGATGGCCTGGGCTGACATCAGGATGTCGTGGGCTTGACATCAACTGGACACCAGACTCCAGGAAGAACAAACGGGAAGTTGCATGCTTACTTTGAGTAAGCATCCTCTATTTGTGCTCCTCTTGGTCACTGTGTGGCTTCAGTGTAAACTGAGGGGGTGGTGTCACTCTTTTCAAGGGATTATGGCTGAAGATTCCCACCTCCATCCGCCTACCTTCTACCCAAGTCATCCCACATCAATGTCATTTGGGACAGGTCGGCACAAAGTGCAGGAGTAACTCAATGGGTCGGGCAGCATCTCTGGAGAAAGAAATAGATGACCTTTCGGGTCAAGACCAACCATCAGAAAAGGAATAGGTGATGTTTACGTTCAAGATCCTTCATCAGGCTCTGATAAGCTGATGAAGGGTTTTGGCCCAAAACAAAACCTTCTCCTTTACCCCAGAGATGCTGCCTGACCCATTGAATTACTCCAGCCTTTTCTGTCACTTTGGTGAAAACCAGCATTTGCAGCTCCTTCCTGCTCATATGGGACAGGCACTATATGTGAAGTCCCATCCAACTCAATTATAAAAAACACTGACAGCCCTACCTTTGAGTGACCCTTGTTAACACATGAAGTAAAGGCATCACAGAAATCAGCTGACATACATCTTGAAAATACCTTTGCTGGAGAGTGTGAAGGGGAGAGCAAGATTCGTGTGTACACTACATGTGCAGTGCTTGGTACTGACATGGGAAATGTCATGATGTGCACTACTGCACCCTAGTTAGGAGCCTCGAACAATTTACTGGAACTGTCAATTTGGCATAATGACATTCGAACTCTAAATCAGCTCCGCCGACTTAGTAGCTTTTAGAGCCATATAGATTTCAAATAAATTGAATGTTTTAGAAAGAGACTCAGTAAATTATAAATATGGCACCTGCTACATTAAGCTTTAATACATCTTAATTACTGGCATGTTGCCTAAAACCTTCAAGGTTGAAGTGAAAATCTATCAGACTGAACAGTCATGCAGTGGCCTATGAGCCCATACTATTAAAAGGTTATTATTATAGGGGCTAAATAAATTAAAGATTAGTTTTTCATTGTTGCACGCTTCAAATTATTGAGTTTGCTTTTACTAATTCCACAAAAGGAATTAGCTCCATGCTTTTAAAGTCAAACCTGGACTGGAGAAACTGATTAACTTGGTGGAAATGAAAGGCTGACTTGATTATTAGGCATCATTTGATTGCATTAATTGAAGCCAGATTTTGCCATTTCCTTTGAAAAGAGAACTGGTGATCTAACAGGTCTAAAGTTGTTTACTATTGCTGTTTAGTTTCCACCAAGTGATGCGAAAATTCTGAAGTTGTTCACAGTAATGGACCCAGTCTGATGTTGATGCCAGGAAATCCATTCCTGGTTGGTCATGCAAAATGCGCAACATCATGATGTCAGTGAATTATATGCCATTTTAACAAATTCCACTCTCCTTCGTGGAATGCACTTCAGAGGCAGAGTACAATGCAACAATACTACACAGTAAAATTATGATAATCTACTCTCTGATAATTTGTAAATGGTCCGGCATCTGGCACAGTAGTACAGCGATAGAGTTGCTGCCCTCACAGTGCCAGAGACCCGGGTTCTATCCTAACCTCGGGTGCTATCTGTACGGAGATAGTACGTTCTCTCCCTGACCGCGTGGGTTTTCCCCGGGTGCTCCGGATTCCTCGTACATTCAAAAATCGTACAGGCTTGCAGGTTAATTGGCTTTGGTAAAAATTGTAAATTGTCCCTAGTGTGTCGGATAGTACTAGTGTACGGGGATTGCTGGTTGGCGTGGACTCGGTAAACCATTGGGCCTGTTTCCACGCTGTATCTCGAAACTAAACAATTCTAGATCTGGCTAAACGGTCTAATGTTTCCAATCAATCAATCAATCAATCAATCAATCTTTCAATCAATTTATTCATCACAAACACAATAAAGTGCAGTGAATTTTTTTTTCCAGCACTCCCCTTGAACTAATGGGGGCCCTTCAGACTCATAGGGCAGTGTTTCTAGGCTTCCTTTAAACTCACTAGGCCTCATTTTCCCCACTCCCTTAAAGCTCATTGAGGCCCCATTTGCAATGCTTCCTTGAAACTCACTGGCCCCGTATTTCATGCTCCTATTAAACTTGCCAGGTTCACTGCATGGCTTATTATGCCACGAAAATTGTGAATTAAAATTGTGCTGAGGGATTAATACAAATAATGTCCAATAGTTTGGAAAATCTGCTAGCTAGCACCACCAGAGCCCTGAGTTTAATTTAGTTCAGTTTAGAGATACACCATGGAAACAGGCCTTTCGGCCCACTGAGACCGCACCAACCCACGGTCACCCATACTCTAGTTCTATCCTAACACGAGGGCCAATTTACAAAAACCTATTAACCTACAAATCTGCACATCTTGGAGCACCTAGAGGAAACCTACGTGGTCACAGGAAGAACGTACAAACTCCATATAGATAGCACCGATAGTCAGGATCAAACCCTGGCCTCTGATACTGTAAGGCAGCAACTCTACCACTGTGCCACTCCTGATGCTACTGTGCTGGATTGAAAGAGTTTTACTTAAAATAGTATATCTAGAATTAATCTCTAGGCATAAAGTCTAAGCTCTTGAGAAATCCTGAAATTGATTATTATTTGGGATACTAATTATAGTGAAGGTTCCCAGCTTTTATTTTCATTACGGATGTTTGTATAATGCACAACATCGAATCAAGCAGGTTTTATTTGCTTAATGAGTCATCTTCCCACCATCTCACCCTTTCAATAAATCTTTATATTCCTTTCTCTCCTACCTATATTCACCCTGGATACTGTTCTGATAGTTTTAGGGGGAAATATTGGAAATTAGTAACTGTCTTGAGCTCTGTGGAACTTGTGGTTGGAAGTTGCATTTACGTTCTTTGATGAGCCAGAGGCTTTAGAAAATAAAAAAAAGTTCCTGATATTTAGTCCTAGACGTATATATGTAAATATAAGGAAGTTCAGCATGTCCCCAACAACCCTCACCAACTTCCACACAAATGCACCATAAATAAAACATTTTATCGGGATGCATCACAGCATGGGAACAGCCCCACCCTAGACCGCAAGAAATTGCAGAGAGTTGTATAGAAGATTCAAAACACCACACCTCCAGATTCAGGGACAGTTTCTTCCCAGCTGTTATCAGGCAACTGAACTGTCCTCTCATCAGCTAGAATCCTGATCTCTGATCTACCTCATTGGAGACCTTTGAACTATCTTGAATCAGACTTCATTGGTCTTTATCTTGCACTAAACGTAGTACCCTTCATCCTTTACCTGTGTACTTGGGACAACCTGATTGTAATCATGTATAATCTTTACTTTGACTGCATATCACACAATAAATGCTTTTTTCACTGTATCTTCATAGGGTCTTACCCCGAAGTACTGATTATCTCTTTGTCTCTCCAGATGCGATTTGACCCACTGAGCTCCTCCAGCAGTTTGGTTTTTTTGCCCCAGATACCAGGATCTGCTCTTGTGCCTTCAGTGATGTACCTGTTGAGTTTTAATGAAAACCCAGTAGCTGCACAATCACTTTTGCTAATTTCAAAATAAATCTTGACTGAATTCAAATTTCTATGAAATGGTTCAAACACAATTCCAGCACCACTGTTCAGTTTAGTTTATTGTCACTTGTGTCGAGGTACAGCAAAAAGCTTTTGTTGCGTCCTAACCAGTCAGCGGAAAGACAATACATGTTTACAATCGAGCAACCCACAGTGTACAGATACATGATACGGGAATATCGTTTGGTGCAGGGGCCTGCAACCTACAGCCCACGGGCCATAACCCAAAATTATCCGACCCGCAGGCTTTTTTTTCAATTATTTTTCACGACCTGGGAACTGCAGCCAGTCCCCGGACACCAGTGATCTGGGAACTGCAGAAGACAAATTGAAAAACAAGTGAAAACTAATGCGAAAAACAACACCAAGTGTCACACCAGTTAGTATGTATTATTAGTATGTATTATCACTAATTTATGTGTAATTAGTATGTATTATTACTAATTACTAATTTAGTTAGTATGTATTATTATTACCTCCATTAATTAACTATGGTGATAGATGTGGCCCGCCATCCGCTCACAGACGTGGATCCTGGCCCCTATGCTGAACAAGGTTGCCGACCACTGGTTTAGTGGAATGTAAAGCCAGTAAAGTCCAATCAAACTGTCTCCACTGTCTCTTCATCTCTCATTCAGATTTGCTATGCTAAAATATTATGTTAAAATGAAGATTCCACTCTCAGTTCAATTGCTCCCATCTTTAGAAAAAAGAGATTTTGGTATACTTAATATCACTTAACTCACAATCTTTTTGTATTTCCACAAAAATGCTTCCTTTGATCAATCTTTTACTATTTCTGCACTTTAGGCTATTTAAAACAGAGGCATTCCTTCCAGTAACGATTGGGTTTCAACATATGTTCCCAGGGAAGATGTGAAATTGAACAATACCATGGGTTTAAAGGGCAGATATTCTGAAAACAAATAATGTTCCATTCAGTTTTATTCTCAGTTTTCTCTGTCAAATGGTAGTTCTTGTGGTGACAGATGTACAGGTTGGAAATATTCACACAATAAAACTTAAAGATATTGACACAGAATGCATCAAGATGGGGACTTTCATGGTTCCATCTACGATAGCAAGGCCGTGTTATGGTGGGGGGGGGGGGGGGTTTAGCCCCCAGCAGAGTGCGTACCAACATAGGAAGAAGCAATAGAAACATAGAAACAAAGCCGCCACCCAACACCAGAGTCAGGCATCGCAGGGAAGCGGTTTGGGATCAGGAGCATGGGGGGCAGGTAGACTACTGGGGAATTGGTGGGGATTCAGAGGCTGTTGGCCTGATGTTGGTGGAAAGATGATGAATCAGAGGCCAGTACATCACCTCAGGTGCAGGGAAGGAAGGTTGATGGGGAAGCCTCAGGTTGTTAGATTGTTGAGGTAGGTTTGGACTGAGACCTGAAGGTAGGGTGGCAAGATTGGATGGGGGCATGTGGATTTTTTTTCCAAAAATAGACTTTATTCAGAATAAAAAAAATCTACAAAACTAAAATCGTAAACAACTCTTCATACATTCTTAGTGTCTATATATTCAATAGTGTCATACTGAGTAGTGTTCGCATTTGTGTTTATATAAAACACTCTTGCCACTCATGTGGCCTCCTGGGATGATATCCCTTCCCTTGCTTGAATGGTCATAAGCTCCTAAGTGATTGGAGTAGAATTAGGGCATTTGGCCCTTCAAGTCTACTCTGCCATTCAATCATGGCTGATCTATCGCCCTCCTAACCCCATTCTCCTGCCTTCTCCCCATAACCTCTGACACCTGTACTAACCATCAATCTATCTATCTCTACCTTGAAAATATCCACCGACTGCCTCTACAGCCTACTGTGGCAAAGAATTCCACAGATGCACCACCCTCTGACTAAAGAAAATGTTTCTTATCTCCTTCCTAAAAGAACACCCTTTAATTCTAAGGCAATGACCACTAGCCCTAGACTTTCCCACTTTTGGAAACATCATCTCCACATCCACTCTATCCAAGCTTTTCACTATTCTGAATGTTTCAATGAGGTCCCCCCTCATTCTTCTAAACTCCTGCGAGTAGAGGCCCAGTGCCGACAAACGTTCATTGTAGGTTAACCTATTCATTCCTGGGATCGTTCTTGTAAACTTCCTCTGGACCCTCTCCAGAGCCAGCACATCCTTCCTCAGATATGGTGCCCAAAATTGCCAAATGCGGCCTGACCAGCGCCTTATTGAGCTCAGCATTACATCCCTGTTTTTGTATGCAAGCTCTCTTGAAATAAATGCTAGCATTGACTTTGCTTTCTTTACTACCGATTCAACTTGCAGATTAACTCATTGGGAATCCTGCACCAGCATTCCCAAGTCCCTTTGCGACTCCGATTTAGATAATCTATGCCTTTATTCCTACTACCAATGCATGACTCCACACTTTGCTACACTATAATCCATCTGCCACATCTCTGCCCTCTCTCCTAACCTGTCCCAAGTCCTTCTGCAGAGTCCCTGCTTTCTCCACACTATCTGCCCTTCCATCTATTTTCATATCATCTGCAAACTTGGCCACAAAGCCTTCAATCCCCTTGTCCAAATTATTAATGTACAAAGTGAAGATTAGCGACCCCAGCACTGACCCCTGCGGAACTCCACTAGTCACTGGCAGCCAACCAGAAAATTCCTCCTTTATTGCCATTCTTTGTCTTCTGCCGTCCAGCCAACCTGCTTTCCATGCTAGTATCTTCCCTTTGATCTCATCTTCCTTAGCAGCCTCACGTGTGGCACCTTATCAAAGGCTGTCTGAAAATCTAAGTAAACAACTTCTGCCCTAAGTAAACAACATTTACTGACTCTCTTTTGTCTGTCCTGCTATATATTTCTTCAAAGAATTCCAGCAAATTTGTCAAGCAAGACCTCCCCTTCACAAAGCTGTACTGACTTTGGCCTATTTTATCGTGAACATCTAAGTACTCCGTAACCTACTGGACACAGCCCTTCAACATTTGGTAGTAGAAGGATGATAGGCTGTGGTCCTCCCCCACAGAGCATTTGAGTTGGCTGCACAAGCTTCATTGCATTCCTCGCATGTACTCCTGCAGTCTGCAATGGGCCAGTTGGCCACGTTCTCTGATGGACATCTCACTGTACTTGGAGACCAACAGGTTTCAGACACACCAAAGAGCGTCTTTCGCTGCGTTGTTGATCTTCAAGCATTACCTGATGTCCGTCTTCAATTGTGTTCCTGAGACCAGCCTGTAGATCAGAGAGTCTTTTGTACAGCTCTTCGGGGTTAACTGTGACAGGAACCCTTGCATCCTTCTGCAGACCCACTTCAAAAAAACACACACTGTGAAGAGGTGGGCAATCATCTCCTTTCCAGAGTAGCCATCTCTAGGGCAGTGTGGATTGGGAGAGGGGAGGATGGCTGTGCCGGGGAGTACAGAAATGTTGGTCGGGAGGTGGAGGTGGGTTGTTGTATTCCTTCTATTGTGAGGAGGTGGGTAAATAATTGGCGTATCCTTGATAGGCCTCCCATACCAGTGCTGGCTTGAGTTTGAGTTTAGTTGAGTTCAGTTTATAGTCACGCGTACTGAGGTGCAGTGAAAAGCTTTTGTTGCGTGCTAACCAGTCAGCGAGTACAATCAAGCCATCCACAGTGTACAGATGCATCGTAAAGGGAATAACATGAATAACGTCTAGTGCAAGATAACTAGAGAGATATCTACAATAATTATAGGAGGCATGGAGTAAATGAGGTGCTAGAGGAGTATAAAGAATGTAAAAAGAATCTTAAGAAAGTAATTAGGAAGGCTAAAAGAAGATATGAGGTTGCTTTGGCAAGAAAGGTGAAAGTAAACCCAAAGGATTTCTACAGCTATATTAATAGCAAAAGGATAACGAGGGATAAAATTGGACCATTAGAGAACCAGAATGGACAGCTATCTGCAGAGCCAAAAGAGATGGGGGAGATATTGAACAATTTTTTTTCTTCGGTATTCACCAAGGAGAAGGATATTGAACTCTGTGAGTTAAGACCAAAAAGTAGAGTAGCTATGGAAACTATGAGATTCAAAGAGGAGGAAGTACTGACACTTTTGAAAAATATAAAAGTGGATAAGTCTCCAGGTCCTGACAGGATATTCCCTAGGACATTGAGGGAAGTTAGTGTAGAAATAGCAGGAGCTATGACAGAAATATTTCCAATGTCATTAGAAACGGGAATAGTGCCGGAGGATTGGCGTACTGCGCATGTTGTTCCATTGTTTAAAAAGGGTTCAAAGAATAAACCTAGCAATTATAGACCTATTAGTTTGACGTCAGTGGTGGTGGAAAGGATACTTATATAATATATTTAAGCATCTGGATAAACAGGGTCTGATCTGGAACAGTCAACATGGATTTGTGCCTGGAAGGTCATGTTTGACAAACCTTCTTAAATTTTTTGAAGCGGTAACTAGGGAAATTGATGAGGGTAAAGCAGTGGATGTTGTCTATATGGATTTCAGTAAGGCCTTTGACAAGGTTCCCCATGGAAGGTTGGTTAAGAAGGTTCAATCTTTGGGTGTTAATGGCGGAGTAGCAAGATGGATTCAACAGTGGCTGAATGGGAGATGTCAGAGAGTAATGGTGGATGGCTGTTTGTCAGGTTGGAAGCCGGTGACCAGTGGGGTGCCTCAGGATCTGTGTTGGGTCCACTGTGGTTTGTCATGTACATCAATGATCTGGATGATGGGGTGGAAAATTGGATAAGTAAGTATGCAGATGATACTAAGATAGGTGGTGTTGTGGATAATGAAGTAGATTTTCAAAGTCTACAGAGAGATTTGGGCCATTTGGAAAAGTGGGCTGAAAGATGGCAGATGGAGTTTAATGCTGTTAAGTGTGAAGTGCTACATCTTGGCAGGACAAATCAAAATAGGATGTACATGGTAAATGGTAGGGAATTGAGGAATGCTGTGGAACAGAGGGATCTAGGAATAACTGTGCATAATTCCCTGAAGGTGGAATCGCATGTAGATGGGATGGTAAAGAAAGCCTTTGGTGTGCTGGCCTTTATAAATCAGAGCATCGAATATAGGAGTAGGGAAGTAATGTTAAAATTGTACAAGGCATTGGTAAGACCAATTCTGGAGTATGGTGTACAATTTTGGTTGCCTAATTATAGGAAGGATGTCAACAAAATAGAGAGAGTACAGAGGAGATTTACTAGAATGTTGCCAGGGTTCCAGCAACTATATTACAGAGAAAGGTTGAACAAGTTAGGTCTTTATTCTTTGGAGCGGCAGAAGGTTAAGGGGGGACTTGATTAAGGTCTTTAAAATGATGAAAGGGATAGACAGAGTTGACGTGGATACGTTTTTCCCATTGAGGGTAGGGAAGATTCAAACAAGAGGGCATGACATGAGAATTAAGGGACAGAAGTTTAGGGGTAACGTGAGGGGGAACTTCTTTACTCAGAGGGTGGTGGCTGTGTGGAATGAGCTTCCAGCAGAAGTGGTGGAGGCAGGATCGATTTAACATTTAAAAGTAAAGTGGATAGGTATATGGACGTGAAGGGAATGGAGGGGTATGGTCTGAGTGCAGGTAGATGGGACTAGGGAAAAACAAATGGTCGGCACGGACTGGAAGGGCCGAGAGGGCCTGTTTCCGTGCTGTAATTGTTATATGGTTATATGGTTATAACGTCCAGAGAAGTCCAATCAAAGATAGTCCGAGGGTCTCCATTGAGGTAGATGGTAGCTCAGGATTCTCTCTAGTTGTTGGTATGATGGTTCAGTTGCCTGACAACAGCTGGGAAAAAAACTGTCCCTGAATCTGGAGGTGTGCGTGTTCACACTTCTATACCTCTTGCCTGATGGGAGAGGGGAGAAGAGGGCTGTGACTCATCCTTGATTATACCAGTGGCCTTGCCGAGGCAGCGTGAGATGTAAATGGAGTCAATGGAAGGGAGGTTGTGGGAGGGAGGATGGGAGGAGTGATACGATTGGAATATCCCAGGAGTTTCCAATGAGACATGATAGTTCAAGTGGAGCATTGAACAGGGAAATGACTTAATCTTATGTGGAGCCAATGCAGAAATCACGGTGTGTTTGCAAATGTGGCTGATGAAAGAGAGTGGCCAGTCAAAATTTCCGAGTGATGCTTAATGACCTGGAAATCAATTTCTAATTGGACTAAACTAAAAAAATAGCTTTTTTTACAATTGGATTTCCAGGCAATAGATTTTCGGACCTTTTACAAAAAAGACCTGGTGCTTGCTGGATTTTGTTGCCAACATCTGTCACTGTTAAATTCTCTCCTGCAGTGATTCTTTTTTTTTTTGCCTCTGGTTCCTTCCTGAGTTCCCGCAGAAGAACAGGCACAAATTAGTGTGATGGACAGTAAAAATGGTAGACAGATGAATTGGCATTCAGATTTGCATCTCTCGGTGACTTTCAACATTTTCTAGACTATCAGATCAGTAAGAATATTGGACAATAGCAGACTATTACAGTGAATGGTAGAGCTCCGGGGAGTGTTGTGTGGGCAGAGGGATCTAGGAGTGCAGGTGCATAGTTCCTTGAAAGTGGCATCACAGGTGGATAGGATGGTCAAGAAGGCTTTCATCAGTCAGCGTATTGAGTAAAGAAGATGGGATGTTATATTAGTTATTTAGGATGTTGGAGAGGCCACATTTGGAGTATTGTGTTCAATTTTGGTCAGCATGTTATTGGAAAGATGTTGTCAAGCTTGAAAAGGCTCAGAGCAGATTTACTTGGATGTTACCAGGACTCAAGGGGCTGAGCTAGAGGGGGAAGTTGAGCAGGTTAGGTCTTTATTTCTCGGAGTGCAGGAGGATGAGGGATGTTCTTATAGAAATCATGAACAGAATTATGAGAAGGATAGACTGGGTAAACACACAGAATATTTTGCCCAGAGTAGGGGCATTGAGAACCAAAGGACATAGGTTTAAGGTGAGGGGGGAAAGATTTAATGGGAGCCTGGGTTTTTCACACAAAGGGGGGTGGGTGTATGGGACAATCTGTCAGCAGAGGCAGGTACTATCACAGCTTTTAAGAAACATTTAGAAGTATAGGGTTGTTTTAAAGGGATATGAGCCAAAAACAGGCAGGTGGGACTAGTGCAGATGGGCTCGTTGGTCTGCATGGACAAGTTGGACCGAAGGTCCTATTTCCACACTGTTATGACTCTATTACAATTTATCACTGAGCCATTGGATTATAACTACAGCCTGAGGCTCATTTAGCCTGCACCCAATTAATTGCAACAAATTTCAGACTTATGGTCCACCAAATGACCCTTTAACCAACCTGCTATGCTTCTTTTTTCCAGCACGAATCAGAACTATTGCAGCAATATCCACACTGTATCAGATGGTGGAATGCATTGGATATGAATAGGCTTTGACAGCCTGTTAATAAATCCTGCAGAGTACACCAGTCTGTGCTTACATTATCTGAAATATATGGAGTTCAGCATGTTTTTTTGATTAATATCGCAAGCTGCATCCAGCGGCTGAGTGCGAGATGACTGATCAATAAGTGTCTTTGTATTTGTGACAAGGATGGCAGGACTAATGGTGAGAAGAAACATGAGGCAGTCGCTTCCAGGTGTGCTATTAAGAGGTCATAAACCTGCCTATTTATCTGAGGAATGATGTGTTGAAGCTGGCATAGTACATACATTTATCAATTGCTTGTGATTTCTAAGCACTGATAAGTGGTAGATAAGGCAGTAGCTTTATTTACTTGTCTAAGTTTGGACAGTGCACCCGAATAGAGCCACTTATCAATTTGCATGAACTCCATCAAGTTGAAAGAGGTTGTGAAGAGTGTATTAACCACAGAGAAATGACTGGTGAACATTGTGGATCAGGAGGGGAACAGAGCCATCAATTACCCCCGTCACACGATGCCCAGGATGCTATTGTGTATTCTTGTTTTCAGTCTACCCAGTGTTATGACATAGAGTTCAGGGGAGACGTAAACTGCCTTGACTCGTAAATAACAGGCTTTGGAATCACTGACACAAACCTGTATCTGTCATTTGAAGACTGATCCATGCACTGTACTGCAGAAAGTAGATTAATCTGAAATCTTAATGGAGCTTGAGTTTGAGTTTAGTTTATTGTCACGTACAGTGAAAAGCTTTTGTTACGTGCTAACCAGTCAGCAGAAAGACATACATGATTGCAATTGGGCCACCCCCTGTGTACAAATACATGATAAAGGAGTTCAAAAGCATGAGCTGAAGACTTGAATTTGGATCGCATAACCCATGTTTTCTTTTAGGTGCTAATCAAATAAAATTTAATTTTATGCAGTGTAGGTTAAACTTATGAACAATTCTGGGTGAAATCAGGCCATGCTATTAATTCAGACAAGAACCTCCTCGCACGACCCATGTTAGCATTGCCTGCACTTTCCCTGTGTCTGGCGTACATCTAATGACAAAAAGTACCACACATCTGCAACATGAATCAGAGATGGAGAGCCCACTTGTATCTGCCATGGAACAGATGGTGGATTGGGACCACATTATGCTACTTCGCTGCTTTTCTCTCTTTTTGAAGGAAAACTGCGAGAACTAACAACACCTTCAGGTCTGCCGATTGCTCATTTACCTCTCAAAGTCTGCAAAGTGTTCTAGATCTAATAGGCAATATTTTCTCCAGTATTTGGCTAATGAAATAATCATGCAATAGGGATCTTACAAGGGACACTGCTGGATGTATTCCTTCACTGTAGATTTTGTGATAGCTATGGTTATGGCCATTGAATGCGGGTAGAGGATCTCGGTGTTTGAGGCAAAGACAAACCCCAAATGGTTGTGTTTTAGTGCTAATTTCTGTGTGTAAACTATTCTAATTCATATTTGATTTTGGCAACGGTTATAATTTTATAATTTATAATTGCGAGGGCCTCAACATTGTTTAAGCATTCCAAAAAACAGGTACAATGTATTAGCAATATTGACTTGTGTCGGATTGGATTTATAAAACTACGCACACTAACAATTCACTAATTAACTGTTAGCTCTCAAATTAATATTATTTGTACCAACAGCAAAACTGGTAATTTGCCACATTCAGAACTTTGGTGATATTGTACGGGCAGATTTTCCAGACTATTGAATTCACCAAAACCCCTTTTTTTTTCAATGTTACACCGTTTTATAATATATTTTCCAGTAAACCTGGTAAGGTCACAAACCAGCACCCCTCCCCTTCACCCCCTACCTCTCCGCATCCAATCCATCTATACCTCACGCTGCCTCAGAAAGAGGTCAACACCCACCAAAGACATAAATACAATCAAGTCAAACTCAAGTACAATCGACAGGGCAAAGGGGAAGATACGGAGTGCAGAATTCATCTGGGATTTATCTGGATGAAACATCTGTAAAAATGCACCATATTTCCAGATTAGACTTTGGAAAAAAGATTCATCAAGGCACATAGAAAGGAATTGTTTAGTGGAATTTGTCAATGTAATCTTTCTTGTGTCTTCCAACGGTCTGTGAAGAAGGGATCAACAAGGGACACAGATTCCTCCCCTGCCGCTCACCTGACATCATTTAAGCACATTGTGTGAGGCAATGGGTGTGTGTGTGAGTGTGTATGTTTGTGTGTTTGTGTGTTTGTGAGTGTGTGTGTGTGTCTGTGTGTGTGAGTGTGTCTGTGAGTGAGTGTGAGTGTGTGTGTGTATTATTCCCCTGATGTTAGGGGCATGTGCACATGAGTTGGCAAAGTTAAATCCTTGTGTATGCCTCTGCCCACAAGCCCCTCAATAAAGAGTTGTGATGTTTACTTCTGCTGATACATTCTTTTTTTTACAAAAAAAAGAATGTGTATTTTAAAACATGAGTCTAAATAAGAGGAAAATGCAAAATATACAACACATTGCAGCAAAGAGGTGACTTCCATCAGCTTGATTTGCTGTACCTGCTGTAATAATCATTTGACTATTTGTACGTGCCATCGAACAAACATTAATAAAATTATTGTCAGCCTGATACGACATATTCAATTCAGCCTTTTACTTTTAATGGAATCAAACCGAGACCAAATCGTAGGATGTCTTAACCAAATAATGCCTTCCCTATTTTTGCTGTCGTAGCTATTTAATAGCCAGTTATTTTTGTTTGCATAGTCCATCCATCAGTGCACATTGACCCTAGCACACTGTAATTCCAGCTTGATTAAGTTTGAGATTTCTGAAAAAGTTGGCTGCAAATCTAATGAACAGCCCACTCTCACTTTTAAAACATTGATTTTATTCACTGAAATGAATGTAAATTAAAAGCTGCTTTGACTTTAAGTAGATTTACAATATGTTGCCTGCTGTGCACCAGATGCAATTTTAAATCAGGGTGGGGATTTCATCTTTTCTCTTTGATGATGGCACTCTTTCGAAGGAGAGCAAGGCTACTCCCGCAAGTGTCCTGACCAATATTTATTCCTCAGCAAAAATCAGTAAGACAAGCTGGGCCATTTCACATTGCTGTTGGCAGCATTGATCAGTGTGTACGTGGGTGGCACGGTGGTGCAGCGGTAGAGTTGCTGCCTTACAGAGACTGAGACCCAGGTTCGATCCTGACTACAGCTGCTGTCTGCGTGGAGTTTATACTTTCTCTGCATGTCTGCATGGGTTTTTTCCAGGTGTTCTTGTTTCCTCCCATTCTCCAAAGACTTACAGGTTTGTAGGTTAATTTGGCTTTGATAAAAATTGTAAATTGCCCCTAGTGTGTAGGATAGTGCTTGTGGTGGGGATACATAGATACATAGAAAATAGGTGCAGGAGTAGGCCATTCGGCCATTCGAGCCAGCACCGCCATTCAATGTGATTATGGTTGATCATCCACAATCAGTACCCCGTTCCTGCCTTCTTCTCATATCCCTTCTTTTCGCTAGCTCTAAGAGCTCATCTCAGTTGTAAATGGCCTAACCCTTACTCTTAAATTGTGACCCCTAGTTCTGGACTACCCCAACATCGAGAACGTTTCCCGCATCTAGCTTGTCCAATCCCTTAATAATCTTATATGTTTCTATAAGATATCCTCTCATCCTTCTAAATTCCAGAGTATACAAGCCCAGCCTCTCCATTCTTTCAGCATATGACAGTCCCGCCATCCCGGGAATAAACCTTGTGAACCTACGCTGCACTCCTTCAATAGCAAGAATGTCCTTCCTCAAATTAGGAGACCAAAACTGCACACAATACTCCAGGTGTGGTCTCACTAGGGCCCTATACAACTGTAGAAGGCCCTCTTTGCTTCTATACTTAACTCCGCTCTTTATGAAGGCCAACATGCCATTAGCTTTCTACACTGCCTGCTGTACCTGTTGTATCGCTGATCGTTGCGGACTCGGTGGGTGGAAAAGCCTATTTCAACGTTGTAGCTCTGAACTAAACTAAACTGAAAAAAAAAACATTCCACTAATGGCCCCATATTGCCGTGATCATATGGTTGTTCATAGGTCACAACGAATTCGCAATATCCTAAAGCCACGAACATGTAACTACTAGTGTGTTTTTCCTTTTATTTGATGTAAAAGCACTGCAAGATTAAAATATGTTCACTGTCAGAGATCTTGAGAGATGCTGGATAGTCTGTAAATTATTATTATTTCGCTTCAGCTCAGTTTTGTCAAAAGAAGCAGAATTTTGCTGCACAAATAAATCAAAATCAATAGACACCTCATTAATCTCCAATGTTTCAGCTCATCAATATATATGTGGTAAAAATAAGATTCTGAAAAAATAAAGTTCTTGTAGTATCAAAGGGATTAATGTCCATTGCTGAGAGTTAGGAAACCAAATAATTGAACAGACAAGTTAACCTGAGGTATATAATTGGGTACTTGTCCAGGGAAGAAAGAAGATAGTAAGAGTAGATACTGAGAAAAGACACATGTTGAGTTGAGTTAATTGTCATGTGTACCGAGGTACACTGAAAAGCTTTTGTTGCATGCTAACAAGATGACACAAAGCTGCGTGACAGTGTGAACTGTGAGGAGAATGCTATGAGAATGCAGGGTGACTTGGCAGGTTGGTGAGTGGGCAGATGCATGGAAGATTAATGTGGATCAATTTGAGGTTATCCACTTTGGTAGCCAAAACAAGAAGGCAGATTATTATCTAAATTGTCAAGTTGGGAAAAGGGGAAGTACAACGGGATCTGGGGGTCCTTGTTCATCAGTCAATGCATAAGCACGCAGGTACAGAAGGCAGTGAAGAAAGCAAATGGCATGTTGGCCTTCACAACAAGAGGAGTTGAGTATAGGAGCAAAGAGGTACTTCTGCAGTTGTATAGGGCCCTAGTGAGACCACACCTGGAGTATTGTGTGCAGTTTTGGTCCCCTAATTTGACGAAGGACATTCTTGCTATTGAGGGAGTGCAGCATAGGTTACAAGGTTAATTCCCGGGATGGCGGGACTGCCATATGCTGAGAGAATGGAACGGCTGGACTTGTATACTCTGGAATTTAGAAGGATGAGAGGAGATCTTATTGAAATACATTAGATTATTAAGGGTTTGGACACACTACAGGCAGGAAACATGTTCCTGATGTTGGGGGAGTCCAGAACCAGGGGCCACAGTTTAAGAATAAGGGGTAAGCCATTTAGAACGGAGACGAGGAAGCACTTCTTCACACAGACAGTTGTGAGTCTGTGGAATTCTCTGCATCAGAGGGCGGTGGAGGCCGGTTCACTGAATACTTTCAAGAGAGAGCTAGATAGAGCTCTTAAAGGTAGCGGAGTCAGGGGATATGGGGAGAAGGCAGGAACGGGGTACTGATTAGGGATGATCAGCCATGATCACATTAAATGGCGGTGCTGGCTCGAAGAGCTGAATGGCCTACTCCTGCACCTATTGTCTATTGTCTATTGTCTAACCAGTACAATAAAAGACGCAAAGTGCTGGAGTAACTCCGCGGGTCAGTCAGCATCGCTGGAGAACAATTGTATTCATGTATATTTTTTCTGTGACTGGATTGCATATGTGACAATCATAAATAAACAAAACTAAACTAAACTAAACTAACTAAACTAAATCTAGGGTACACAAAAAGCTGGAGAAACTCAGCGGGTGCAGCAGCATCTAAGGAGCGAAGGAGATAGGCGACGTTTCGGGTCGAGACCCTTCTTCAGACTGGTCAGGGATCAGGGAGACGAGAGATATAGACGGTGATGTGGAGAGATAAGGAACAATGAGTGAAAGATATGCAAAGAAGTATCGGTGATAAAGGGAACAAGCCATTGTAAGCTGTTTGTGGTGTGAAAATGAGAAGCTGGTGCGACTGGGGTGGGGGAGGGAGATAGAGATAGAGGGAATGCCAGGGCCCGAGGGCTGAGGGAGAGGTGGGAAGGGGAGGAGACAGCAAGGGTTAACAGAATTGAGAAAATTCAATATTCAAGCCCAAAGGATGCAGACTCCCCAAGCGGAATATGAGGTGCTGTTCCTCCAGCTTGCGGTGTTGCTCACTCTGGCCGTGGAGGAGGCCCAGGACCGAGAGGTCGGATGTGGAATGGGAGGGGGAGTTGAAGTGCTGAGCCACCGGGAGGTCGGGTTGGTTATTGCGGACCGAGCGGAGGTGTTCGGCGAAGCGATCGCCAAGCCTCCGCTTGGTTTCACCGATATAGATCATCTGGCATCTGGAGCAGCGGATGCAGTAGATGAGGTTGGAGGAGGTGCAGGTGAACCTCTGTCGGACCTGGAAGGACTGCTTGGGTCCCTGAAAGGAGTGGAGGGGGGAGGTGAAGGGACAAGTGTTGCATTTCTTGCGGTTGCAAGGGAAAGTGCCCGGGGAAGGGGTAGAGTGGGAGGGGAGGGAAGAATGGACAAGGGAGTTGCGGAGGGAGCGGTCTTTGCGGAAGGCAGACAGGGGGGGAGATGGGAAGATGTGGCGGGTGGAGGGGTCACGTTGGAGGTGGCGAAACTGGCGGAGGACTATATGTTGTATTTGCCGGCTGGTGGGGTGAAAGGTGAGGACCAGGGGGACTCTGCCCTGTTTGCGAGTGGGGGAATGGGGAGCGAGGGCAGTGTTGCGGGGTATGGAGGAGACCCTGGTGCGAGCCTCATCAATAGTGGGGGAGGGGAATCCCCGTTCTCTGAAGAATGAGGCCATTTGTGATGACCTGGTGTGGAACACCTCATCCTGGGAGCAGATGCGGCGTAGACGGAGGAATTGGGAATAGGGGATGGAGTCCTTACAGGGAGCAGGGTGGGAGGAAGAGTAGTCCAGGTAGCTGTGGGAGTCAGTGGGTTTGTAGTGGATGTCGGTCAGGAGCGTATCACCTGCAATAGAGATGGTGAGGTCAAGGAATGGTAGGGAAGTGTCGGAAATGGTCCAAGTGTATTTGAGTGCCGGATGGAAGTTGGTGGTGAAATGAATGAAGTCAGTCTAAATTAAATCTATCCTATCCAGTGCACCAGGGATGCTGCCTGACCTGCTGAGTTACTCCAATACTTTGTGTCTGTTTTTGTAAGCTAGCATCTGCAGTTCCTTGTTTCTACTAGTAGTCACTGAGAATTTGGTTCAACAGCATACCATGCTAACCCGAATTAGTATGGGCAAAAGTATGGAACATGAATAACCAGAAACACTGGAGATTGCGATAGAGTTTGGGAGATGATAGTCTCTTTTGGAGCTTGGATCTGATGGGAAAGGAAGGTGAAGCATAGACATGCAGGAGGTAGGGTAGGTACAGGTGATACCAACAGTGGAGGTGATACCAACAAGTCATCAATATTAATCTCGGTCATTGCAGCAATGTAGTTGCCTAGCTTGATTATTTGAAGAAGGGACTCGACCCGAAACGTCATCCATTCCTTCCCTATAGAGATGCTGCCTGACCCGCTGAGTTACTCCAGCATTTTGTGTCTGCCAAGCTTGATTGACAGGGGAATTACATAATCAGCTCCACTCTGGCCAGCTCCAGCATTATTACTTATTTTGTTCAACGACATGAAAAGCCTCACACAGCGACGTTCAGTCTGTCAATGGCTGTTTGACATGCCAAGCGGAGAAACGAGAGTTCTGCTTCAATAGGAGGTATTGAATGTGATGTGTTCCATGTGTCTGGGACAAATGGTCATGGGGCATGTGGATTTGGTCTTGGGATGTCCGCTGCCTTCAAATGAGCGTGTAGCCAAGGATGTCAGCTGTGTTGAATTGGATGTGAGCCACAGTTCCCGTCCTTTGGTAAATCGGCTTGTGCCTGTGCACAAAGTTGGGCTGCAGTTAGCTTTAAGGCTTAGTGGTGATTCCTTAAAGGCTTATTTGTGGTAATTTCGCTCAGTCTCTGTGAATGTGAAGGCTGGTGCAACTCTTGTGTTTTCCCCAATTTGCAGAATGCCCCCCCATTCACCTTATCTCTGGCCCTCATGATTATATATATATCTCTCTATATAAGGTCACCCCTCCATCCCGTATCCTCGAGGGAAAAAAAATTCTCAGCCTATCCAGCCTCTCCTCACAACTCAACCCCATCTATTCCCAGTGACATAGGATCGTAGAGTCGTAGTTATACAGCATGAAAACTGGTCCTTTGGCCCAACTTGCCCATGCTGACCCTGATGCCCCATCTGCATCTCATCCCACCTGTCCGCATGTGGCCCATATCATGCTAAACCTTGCCTATCCATGTACCTGTACAAATTTATTTTAAATGTTGTTATAGTACCCGTATCAACTATCCCCTCTGGCAGCTTGTTCCATATACCCACCATCCACTGTGTGAAAAAATATCTGTCAGCTTCCTATTAAGTGTTTTCCCTCTCACCACAAATCTATGACCTCTGGTTCCCGATTCCCCTTGCCTGGCTAAATGACTTTGTGCATCTACCCTACCTATTTTTTGTGCATATCCTTGTGAATCTTTTATCCAACATTTCCAGCTTAACGACAACTTTTCTATATATTAGTGACCTGAACTGGGCACAATACTCCAAGTGTGATCTCTTCAATGAGTTGTAAGTTGTGACATGCAACCCAAATCGTGTACTCAATGGAGACACAAGGAACTGCAGATGCTGGAATGTTGTACAAACCACAAAGTGTTGGAGGAACTCAGCCGATCAGAGAACCTTTTAGGTCGAGACTCTAAATGTGAACTGTCCATTTTCCTCAACGGATGCTGCCTGTGGAGAAAATATGAACAGATGCTGCCAGTGGAGAAAAAATGAACAGATTACATTTTGAGCCTTGACCTAAAATGTTTTCTGTCCATTTCCTCCTCAGGTGCTGCTTGTCCAGCTGAGTTCTTCCAGCGCTTTATGTTCTACTGTGTTCAATGCCCTGAGCGATGAAGATAAGTGAGGAAAATACCGTATCATCATCCTGTCTACCTGTGTTACCACTTTTAGGGAACTATGTACCTTTGTTCACCCTAGGTCTCTTTGTTCTACAACAATCTCAAGGGCCTTACCTATTACTGTGTCAGTCCTACTCTTGTTTAACTTACTGAAAGGCAACATCGCACACTTGACCAAGTTAAACTCCATAGTTTTATGTGATTGGAAAAACTTTGCTATCAATGTCTGGCACTATAACACATGCATTTTCCAGCCAGTTAAACTCTACTGCTGAAGTCCACTAATGCAGTTGACTGACCAGAGTTCCTACATCTGTCACTTGCCTCACCTCCAGTAACCCTGGGCAACCTTGTCTGACAAAGGGCCCCAGATCTGAATGATTACCTATGTACCTCCTTCCACAGATGCTCCAGACCTTTTAGTTTACTTCAGTTTTGTGATATTGTGTGGAAACAGGCCCTTCGGCCCATCGAGTCCGCAGCAACCAGCAATCGCTGTATGCTAGCCGTATCCTACACACAAAGGAAAATTATTACTGAAGCCAATTAACCTACAAATCTGTACGTCTTTGGAGTGTGGAAGGAAACTGGAGCACACGGGAAAAACCAATCCGGTCACGGGGAGAACATACAAACCCCATTCAGGCAGCACCCGTAGTCACTCTACCGCTGCATCACTGTGCCACCCCTGAAGAGTTTTGCCAGCATTTTCTGATTCATTTTATATTTCTAGCATCTGCACTCTCTTCTCATTTCTGTGACCAAAAGAGTTATGAAAGTTGCTGGCAGTCACCTGAAAAACCGGCAACTGGAACGGCGACTGTCAGAGTGGAAGACAAACACATGTGCATCGCAGGCGGGGGCCAGGGCAAGCGGGGGAGCACTGTCTGAAATTCACAAGGTGCAAAGCCAAGGTGTTACAGACACACACCTTGATGAACAGGAAGGTTGCCGCTGTAATTAAGACGGCCAAAGCACAGTGTACGATAAGTCCTTTAAAAGGGGGGGGGGGGGGAAGGGGGGGGGGGGGGAGAGGGGGGAGAAGGGGGGAGAAGGAGGGAGAAGGAGTGGAAATAACCTTTAAGAAGCCAGACAACTTTTAAGAAGCCAGAGATACGCGGCTGTGAAGCTCGGCAGACATTTAACATTACCAGTCGGTTATCCTTGGCTCTGAAAACTACTGGTTACGTTTTAGTTCCCCAATGAGCCAATGAAATTCACCGGTCAGCACTGGCTACGTCCTACAAGAACCTACGAGAACCTTCGACCACCTGGCAACCCACTAGGACCTCCTGGCAAGCCACCTACAGCACGAGAATTCTCGCTACTCTCCATGGCGGCGACTAGAATGTTGAAAGATTCCCGGCAACCATAATGAGGCCGCGACTAGTTCCCAGAATGCGGGAACTCCTCACGACCATGAAGGCGACTCCCTGGCAACCACCCACGAACATGTGGCGACCATTTGGTGACTGCATAGTCTCCTGCAATCGCCTAAAATGTCGCCTAAGTGGGACAGGCCCATTAATCGTTGAAGAGGCTTACTGTTGGCGAGAAGACCTTGATCATTCTTAACGAGAAGGCTGATGCCTTTGTATTGCAACAAAAACTTCATTTATATAGTACCTTTTACATTTTAAAACATCCTATAACACGCTATACATTTTATAAACTGTCAAAATGTTTTCAAATATTTCATGGTCATTTGGTCCGGATAGTTTGTGGCCACTTAACTAAGTTAATGTGCCATTATTACCTGCATTAGAAAATATCAGTAATAATGTAATTGTGGAGTTCCATTACACTACCCTGCAATGCTCATTGCACCAGTCAGAATTCTCAATCAATCAATGAATCTGATGCTTTGAGCAGAGGAATAGGAAATAGCTGAGAACAGGACATAATAATTAAGTGGAGAGAACGGTGAGTAATGCAGGGAAAGCAATGACCTCATCAGTGAGGTTTAATTCTGTTTCATATTCTTTCCAGCATCACCCTGGTCCACTTTATAAATTGTCATTGTATTGCATGCATAGTTTCTCAAGTGATTCATATATTTTTGGAGAGATGCACACATGACATCTCTCCTCAACAACAACCAACCTTCTGGTGACAGAGTGCTGCAAGGTTTGGCAATTGGATTTCAGTGATGGGATCAGCATATTTTAAATTGTGTTTATAATATGAGCTTTTATATAGAACGTAGAACAGCACAGCATTGGAACAGGCACTTTGGCCCACATTGTCCATGCCAAGATAAACTAATTTCACCTACCTGGACATGATCCATATCCTTCCATTCCCTGCACATCCATGTGCCTGTCTAAAAGCCTCTTAAACAACACTATTGTATCTGTCTCCACCCACGTCTCTGGCAGCATGTTCCAGACACCCACCAACCTCCACCACCAAAGAAATTGTCCTGTGCTTCTCTGTTAAACTTTGCTGTTCTCACCTGAAAGCCAGAGCTAGAACTCCTCATCATTGATCGAGCTGTTACCACTCTGGAACACACATTTAGTTTAGTTTAGAGATTAGTTTAGTTTAGAGGTGCAGTGTGGAAACGGGCCCTTCGGCCCACCGAGTCCGCACTGACCGGCAATCCCTGGACACTAACACTATCCTACACACCAGGGGCAATTTACAATCTTTACTGAAGCCAATTAACCTACAAACCTGTATGTCTTTGCAGCGTGGGAGGAAACCGGAGCACCCGGAGAAAACCCACGCGGTCATGGGGAGAACATACAAAGCCTGTACAGACATCACCCATGGTCAGGATCGAACCTGGGTCTCTGGCGCAATAAAGCAAAAAACTCTCCCGCTGAGCCAACGTGCCGCCCATTTCTTTTCAATATTTTATGGTAAAGTAAAGCCTTCTGTTATGGTTATGGGGGCTTGTGTATGAATTGATTGGTTGCAAGTAGGTGGTGCAGAGGCAGAGTTGTTGCCTTAAAGTGCTTGCAGCACCAGAGACCCGGGTTTGATCTTGTTTGACTATGGGCGCGGTATGTACGTGAGTTTGTACGTTCTCCCTGTGACCGCGTGGGTTTTCTCCGAGACCTTCGGTTTCCTCCCACACTCCAAAGACGTGCAGGTACTGTCTGTAGGTTAATTGGCTTGTGTATGTGTAAATTTTCCCGAGCGTGTGTAGGATAGTGTTAGTGTGCGGGAATCGCTGGTCGGCGCGGACCCGATGGGTCGAAGGGCCTGTTTCCGTGCTAAACTAATCTCTAAACTAAACTAAAAGTCTCTATAAATTGCCCTTAATGGATAGGTGAGTGATAGAATCTGTACAGTTAATATTAATGTGGGGAGAATAAAATGGATTAAGGTAAGATTAGAATTTTAAATGATTTGATAGTCTGAATTACCCTTTCCTGTGCTTTGTCTCCATATGCCTCATGATTCTTTCCATTTTGTTCTCATTCAGCACCATAAAGATCTCATGATTCAGTTTCCCCTGTGATTAGTGTAGTTTAGTTTAGAGATACAGCATGGAAACAGGCCCTTCGGCCCACTGATTCCAGGCTGACCATCGATCATCTGTATACTAGTTCTATGTTATCTGAGTTTCGGATTCTACACACTTGGACAATTTAGAGAAGCTAATCAACCTACAAACCTGTGTGTTTTGGGAATGTGGGAGGAAACCCAGGCGGTCACAGGGAGAACGTACAAGCTCTGTACAGCCAGCACCCGTAGTCAGGATCACTGTGCTGCTCTTGGCTATGCAGTCACATATGTTGAGGCTCTCTGTCATCCACTGTGTGTGAGGATGTTTCTTGGATAATATAAGAATTAGTGGCAAGAACATCTCCTATCATGTTGTTATGGTTAATCATTACTGCAAAAAAAAGTAGACATGGGCTGGAAATTTGTCTTCTCTCATGAATCGTGAAGTTGGGTTCAACTGATTTCAATGGGTCAAAATACAAAAATACATTTTTAAAGTCATACTTCATTACGTTGCTTAGTTGGCTATTATTCCCACACATAAACCATCCTGCTTGTACATTGCAGAATGCCACTGCTGTTAAAATGAAAACATTTTTGAACCTGAGCATTAAAGGGTTAAGAGAGAATTTATTGCTCACCAAGTACTTACTTCAAAACATGGCAGTGTTTTCATTCATGGTCCCCACATGTCTTTAATTGGAATCAAAATGCTCGAAACTGCACATCAAAGTTGTTCAAATAATATGAGTAATACTTTGGTTATGTTCATAAACTGGAGAACACCCATGCATATGAAAAGAAAACAGCATGTTTAAATATCTCACAGTTTCCCCTCGCAGAGATTTGACGCAGAGGATTTTATTTTCATTCCCACTGTTGATGTTGGGGCCTTTCCTGCTCTGCTGTACGAGCCAGCGAAGGTTGGCATCGCCGCTGTGATGGTCCCAGCAACTCATCTGCGATGTATTTATTTGTGCACAGCATGTACAGGCCTTGCAGGATTCCAGCCCTTCTCTGCATCTGAGTTGAAATATGTCAGAAAACTGCAGCGCTCTTAGCACTTGTGGTACAGTACAGACCTTCTCATTACCAGACACAGGCAGCCTGCGGAGCTTGTCACATACAGCAGACAGTAAATACACGACACAAATAGGCAGCCGCCTTGCCTCTATTACTACGGTGACTACACTTCAAACGTACTTCATTCACTGTAGAGCACTGTGGGATGACCTGAGGCCATGAAAGGTGCCTTTAGTTTTTCTTCTTAACTGGACAACGAGTAGAAACAAGTCCAGGAAAATGGAGGGAGGAATCTCTGCCACGGGAGGTCAGTGGAAGACTGCAAGAAAGACAGGATCATAATTCAGTGGAAGAGTTTGATTGATTGAAAGTTACAGCATAGGAACAGGCTCCTTGGTCCACCGAGGCCACGCCAAGCATCGATCTCCCATTCGCACAAGTCATTAGTTTAGTTTATTGTCATGCGTGCCCAGCGAGGGACAGAGAAAAGCTTTCTATGTTATTCCACTTTCTACAAACTCGGGGCAATTTACAGAGATCAATTAACCTACAAACATGCATATCCTTGGGATGTGGGTGGAAACCGGAGCGCCCGGAGGAAACCCACACAGTCACAGGGAGAGTGTACAAATTCTGTACAGCCAGCACCCGTGGTCAGGATCGAACCTGCATCATTGTGCTGCCCCTGGCTGTGCAGTCACATCTGGTGAGGCTCTCTGTTATCTTCTGTGTGTGAGGATGTTACTTGGATTAAAGAGGGAATTAGTGACAACAGAATCTTCTACCACGTACTAATGGTTAACCATTATTGCATACAAAGTAGACCGGGGCTAGAGGTTTATCTGCTCTCATGTACTTTGGAGTTGGATCCAATTGACTTCAATATGATTAAAATACAGAAATAAATTTCTAAAGTTCATACTGAAGAGGTTCACATGTCGCATAAACACTCAGTTTAATCTTTAAATCATACAGCTCAGCGATTAATACAAAAGGGCAAGGTGTGTGTTAGCGTGTTGACTGTGCAGTGAAGACTAGCTCCGTAGTCCGCTGCGCCCCGCCAGCTGACCACCCAAGTTGGCATTGATTGGTCGGCCCAGATCACGCCAGCTCCACACGAGTGCTCAAGCTGGAGTGGTTCGAGACCAATGTTTCTCGGCCCACCACAATACTTTATTATGTTGCATATTTGACTATTATTTTCACACACAAAACGTTCTGCTTGTTTGGTCTCTGGCAATGTGAGGCAGGAACTCTACTAGCTGTGCCACTGTGACACCCAATTAATTGCATTATATGTTTGTCTTTATATGTTACCTTTCACGTTGTTGGGATAGTGCAAAGTTCTCTCTCTCACTAGGAACAATTTTGACACGTGTTGTTATTTAGAAGGTATGCCAGGGCAAGGATGGCATTTCAAACTACTCTTTAAGGATACAGCTTTCCCCTTGTCCCTTCACACTTCTTTAAATACATCCCAAATAAATCCAAAAATAGAAACAAAATGCTGGAGTAACTCAGCGGGCCAGGCAGCATCTCTGGATAGCAGGAATGGGTGACATTTCGGGTCGTGTCCCTTCTTCAGTCCACTCTAGGAGAATTGCAGGATTGCAAATCCACTCAATCCATTCTAGATGCACTGCATTATGTGCTGGATTATTTCACCTTAAAACTAGATGGGGCGGCAAAGTGGCACAGCAGTAGAGTTGCTGCCTCACAACACCAGAACCCCGGGTTCAATCCTGACTACAGGTGAAGTCCTTACGGAGTTAGTAAATTCTCCCTATAACATGTGGGTTTTTCCCATTTGAGAAATGTCTCCATTTTATCCATGTACCTGTCCAAATTACCTTTACGCATTGAAATTGTATTTGTCTCTACCGCATTTTCTGGCAGATCATTCTATATACTCACCACACTGTGTGAAAAAATTGTCCCATTTAAATCTCGCCCCATCACCTTTTATCTAGATTAGATTAGATTAAAAACACAGCATGGAAAGAGGCCCTTCAACACACGCTGACCAATTATCACACGTACACTAGTTCTATCCTACACCCAAGGGACAATTTACGGAAGCCAAATGACCTTCAAACGTGCACGTCTTTGAAACATGAGAGGAAACCAGAGCAGCCAGAGAAAACCCACGTATTCTCAGGGAGAACATACAAACTCTGTATGGAGAGCATCCATAGTCAAGATTGAACCTGGGTCTCTGGCATTGTAAGGCAGCAACTCTACCTCTGCGCCATTATGCCGCCCAAGCTACTGTGCCACTCCATTTCTGGAAGTATTCACTTAAAAAAAAAACATTTGGGGGGGGGCCTTTGGTCATTCCAAGCTAATGCTGATTTACTTTCAGGATCCTGGAAAGTAGATAGAAGTGTTCACACCTGAAACATCTCCTATCCATTTCCTCCAGAGCTGCTGCCTGAGCCGCTGAGTCACTCCAGCACTTTGTATTCTATGCAAGATTCTAGCACCTGCAGTTCAAAGTGGCTCCTGAAAATTGTGCTGTATAATGTTCACATTGGGACTCGAAGTAGAGGTAGACCTTTGGGCAGATTTCAGGATGCTTGGCAGATAATTTTATGTTTTGGAGAGTCTGTAGATGTTTGAGAAAGGAGTGCAGAATACTGCCCTGGTTAGTGGAGTCAGCACACAGGTGGGACAAGGGATTGCAAAAGGAACTGGATCACAAGGGATTGCAGATGCTGGAATTCAGCAGGTCAGGCAGCATCTCTGGAGGGAGACACAAAAAGCTGGTGTAACTCAGCAGAACAGACAACATTTCAGGTCGAGACCCAAAACGTCACACATTCCTTCTCTCCAGAGATGCTGTCTGTCCCGCTGAGTTACTTCAGCTTTTTATATCTATCTTTGGTTTAAACCAGCATCTGCAGTTTCTTTCTACACATAAGCATCTCTGGAGAGAATGGACGGCCGACATTTAAGGTTGGGACCTTTCTCCAGAGTAGCCATTGTTAGAGGAGGAAACAATCTGCTGCTTGGATACAGAGAATTACTGATGGATGAGAATGAATGCCATATTCCGTAGCCATCAAGAAATGTATTGGTAATTGCACTATTTGTCTGTAAAGGGTGATAACACTGTTAATACATACACTCACGTATACAGGCAAATTAATATTGAATCCACCACCCCGGGTCGCGGAGCTTGAACCGGCCCGTTCGCGGAGCTCGGATTCAGCCGCGGGACTTACTTACTTACCCGGCAGGGTCACAACATCGGAAGCCTGGATCGCCTCAGCACAGAGGGAGAGCAAGAAGGGAAGAGACAAGAACTTTAAGACTTTTGCCTTCCATCACAGTGAGGAGGTGCCTGGTGGAATCACTGTGGTGGATGTTAAACTGTGTTGAGTGTATGTTTTGTTATTTTATTCTATGTTATGACTGCAAGGTTCACAATTTCGTTCAGACTGAAATGTCTGAATGGCAATAAAGGATACTTTCATACTTTCATACTTTGAGTAACTCAACGGGTCAGACAGCATCTCTGGAGAACATGGATCGGTGACGTTTCAGGTCGATCCACTAAGTTACTCACCAGCACTTTGTGTCTTTTTTTTTTCTCTTATCTAAATTCACATATTTTTATCCTTTGAAGGCAGCGTGCTGAAGCTCACAAGCATCATTCCAAATTTCTCCTCAGGGATGGCTTTTGTATATTACAGGAATCAAAGGATATGGGGTTAGTCTGAGTAAGTGACATTGAATCCAAAGATCAGCTGTAAGTTTACTGACAGCACAGTAATCCCAATAGTCAACTCCTGCATCTATTTTTGTTATTAAGTTCATGAATATATATTAATATTTTGAATTACAATGACATGCTATTGAGCTTCATTTTAGTACATGATCAATTTAGTTGACCATTGCCGCAGATTAATTGAATAATTTCAGTAATATTTAGCAAAATATTTTTAAATCCATTTCCTAATTTACTATACATTCATATTTCATGTTTATTTAATTACTATGATTCACTTGCTCTTAAATGCACTTGCCATTCCTCAGCTCATTTAATTAAGATAAGCAATCAGTCTCTCATTACACAACTCATCTTTACTGTATAGCATGGTGTCTTTATGAAGTGTACTGGCTTTCATTGGAAGCATCCTCTCCTGTACAACTGATGACAAAGCCAATCTTCTTTCATAGAACTGAGATCATAGAATAGTACAGCACAGGCCTAGCTCTTTAACCCACTATGTTTATGCCGAGCATGATGCCTAGTTGCACTGATATCATTTACCTGCACATGATCCATATCCCTCTATTCCCTGCACTTCCATGTGCCATCAGAAAACCTCTCAAACACCACTATCATAGCTGCCTCCATCACCACCCATGGCAATACATTTCAGGCCCCCAACCACCCTCTGTGTAAAAAACTCGCCCCGTACATCTCAATTAAGCGATCCTCCTCTCACCTTATTGGACCTTAAGCGTCTTATTGGACACATCCATCCCTATCTATGCCTCTCATAATTATACTTACTTCTATCAAGTCTCCCCTCAACCTCCGATATTCCAGAGAAAACTGTGCAAGTCCATCCCTGTAGCTGAAACCCTAATCCACTTGAAACTCTAATCTAGGCAGTATTGGACCTAGTTAACTTTAAATTAGTTAACATGCAAAACTGGTGATTGCAGTGAGAACGTTTGCCTTATCAACAGTAATAGTGCCATGGGTTAAACAAATTGCCGCTACTCCAATTTTGGGGAGTATTTCTTGAAATGATAGTTATTCAACAACGAAACAGACTGTTTGGCCCTTCGAGTCCATGCTGACCATTAAGCATTAATTTACACGAATTTACACTCAAATCCCATTTTCACTAATCCTGCACTAATCCGTGTAAACAAGAGAAATACAATAATCTCCTCAATAAATTCTGACTATTTATGAAATCTAATTCATTTCTTTGAAAACCACGCTAATTACGCCTGGCCCTTTCTTCAAGTGTTGGTAGAATTCCTTAAAATGTTTTGGTATTTTGCTCCCCAAGAGGCTGATTCATTCAATGATGCACAGGTCTTTTTTGTGCATTTTGGGATTTCCTTGCAAACCTCTAGTTCCATGTTTAGTTTAGTTTATAAATACAATATGGAAGCAGGCCATTCGGCCCACCGAGTTCACACTAGTTCTATATTATCCCACTTTCTGAAGCTCTCCCTATACACTAGGGACAACTTTACAGAGTGCAAATTAACCTACAAACCCACACCTCTCTGGGATGTGGGAGGAAACTGGAACATATGGAGGAAACCCATATGATCATAGGGACAACATGCAAACTCCACATAGACAGCACCCAAATTCAGGATCAAGCGTATGTATCTGGTTCTGTGAGGCAGCAGGTGCACATCTGCGCCACTCCCAATGTTCCTTTGTTGGGTATTGGTGCTGGGTGTCGTGTGGATACTAATATCTGGCTTAATGTTGTCCACAAAAATAGTAAGATTAAACGAGAACTTAACCAGTTTGAAGTTTGATCTTTATTTTATGAGTTACGATGAGCGATTACGTGAAGAAGGCCGTCAGCCCACATGCACGTCAATCTCCAAAGCAACGGTGTGAAATCACAGATAACAGTTGTTGAACTGAACATAGTAAGATTAGAGAGGACTAGAACTACCAGATGACCTTTATGATACGAGGGTTGGGAGCGGAGGGCACGTAATCGCTCATCGTAACTCCTCATAAAATAAAGATCAAACTTCAAACTGGTAAGTTCCCATTTAATCTTACTATTTTACTTCGGAGTCACGTGAGTGACTACGTGAAATTTTAAAGCTCTGTGATTTCATGCCGTGGATACGAGTCCATGCGTCACACACTGCATCAGTTGACCATGGATGAGTGAAATATAAATAAAGCATTCAGACATGACATAAATTTAAACATGCTGATGCTTTCATGAGT
Organism: Okamejei kenojei; assembly: GCA_035221665.1. NCBI lineage: Eukaryota > Metazoa > Chordata > Chondrichthyes > Rajiformes > Rajidae > Okamejei > Okamejei kenojei. The sequence goes on along the minus strand of CM069131.1, from coordinate 49,572,405 downwards.
AAATTAACATAATAGTGACCCCTCTCATCCAGGGGGAAACTATAAAACAGAATCTAAAACAGAGTTGGCAAATACCCCCGGTATGGCCATGGGTTATTATAAAATGTTTGGAAAGTATGTTTGTTTGACCATCCTGCAGCCGCTAGGATGTGGTCCAGTGGAACATACATAAACCTTGCTGCTGATGTAGTAGCAGCCCTGGTGGAGTGAGAGTTGAAAATATTAGTATCTACTTCTGCATAAGCCAAAACCCCTTTTTAACCACCTGGAGATGGTCTGAACCAATACCTTCTTATGAGGTTTTTTGTAACTAACAAACATTGCTAGTTTAGAGCCTCTAAGGCTCTTGGTGACCTTGACGTATTGTTGTAAATGTGTGACCACACAAAACCGAAGGTCCATGGGGTATGCCATGAAAACTAGTTTGAGACCTGACGCCCCTGATTTGCTCTGCTTAACAAAATCATAAACATAAAATTTGATATTATTTGCAGATGTAACATCCTGTCCAGTCGCAATTTATGTAGTGACTGGACCCGTTGTGCTGAGACCAGCGCCATGAGGATAACTACCTTATGAGAGCCAGGCTAAAGCTAAGGATGTAACTGGAGCCCCCTGGTGAAGTAGTGTTAACACAACGTCAATATCCCATACTTCTGTGCACCTGGGCCTGGGAGAACTTGTGTTAAAGATATCCTTTATAAATCGGGATATCAGAGGGTGAGACCCGACAGAGTGGGTCCCACTCGCTGCAGCAAATATGATGAGAAGGCACGTTGGGCACAGTTAATGGCACTATAACTTAATTTATTGTCAAAGATCAATTTGAAAATGAACTCCAAGATGTCAGTTATATGTAACATGAGCATTTAAACAAAAACGCTTCCCATCTCCAAAGAGGAAATGTACTGCTTTTTTGGTGCTATCCCTGCATTCTGCAGTGAGCACATACATGGATCGGTCTGACAACCCGAGCCGCAGGAACAGTCTTCTCAGAGTCTGCAAGTCAATGAATTGATTTTATCATGCAGAGGCTGATTTCGCGAGTCACAGCCTGAACCAGCAAGTTTTATGTTTAGAATAACCATATAAGGTTCTATTATTATTCCCAACATTAGCTTGGGAACCAAGGCTGCATAGGCCAGTCAGGCAGTACGAAAAGCCTGAAGCTGGATTTATTGCAAGACCCGACTGATGAGGCAAAATGGAGGAAAGACATAAAAGAATATATCCTCCCCAGTGTAGCGAGAATGTAGCTCTCGCCACTGTTATACCACATATTTTTGCAACTGGTGAATGAGCCTGGATGCAAACATATTGATATTCGGTGTTCCATCGAGCCACAATGTCATTAAATACTTTGTGATCCAACATCCATTCTGTGTTGTCATTGATTTTACGTGATGATACAACAGCGCCAAATGAGGTTAGGTAAATTATCACAGGATACTTTGACTTAATTGCACCCATGTGACTAACATGCCACCACCATAGTGTATCAACTTGGAGTTGAGCATGCAGATTATGCATATTCGCACAATAGCCTTTAACCTATAGAATGCACCTAATGTTTATAGGTAGTTGATATCAATAACTGAAGAATTGATAACTCATGCAAAATGCAACCACCTCCGTAACTAGAGATGGCATTCGTAATTTTCCATCTTTGAGCACTAGCATCAGTTTGTAATATAACTGAAGATTTACAGACCAAAAAATTACTGGAGCAATGCTGAATACTGTTCGTCCACCATTGTGACCTTGGTAGCTTCAGCTGGTAATAGCATAGGTCTGTTAATAATTACCTATATGGTACTTGAGAGGGTACTCCTTTGCACGTTGTAAGTTCTGATAATGCAAAGGCCCAAATTGCACAGCTACTGTATTGCCAATTACACTTGATGAATAGAAGGCTTCTTTATAACAACAAGGTTGTTACCGGCTTCTATTAATTCCAATCTCTTGCACCAGAGTGGAGTCACAGACAAATTAGTAGTTAAAGGTAAATTAGTAGTTAAAGGTAAACGCCAATTTCTCAAATATAGTTTGCGGCTGAAACAGTTAATTTTAGCAAAATACAGAGTTTAGAATATCATCCAGATAGGCCATAACAAGTGTTTTGAGCTCTGAGCAGCTCAAGCACCAGTTTTAGTAATTTGGTAAATAACCTGGGAGCTCAAGTTAGCCCATTTTGCAACGCTTTAACTGTTATCATTGCCCCATCCCGATAAATTTCAAATATCTCCGGTGATCCATGTGAATGGGAACTGAATAGTATGCATCTTTGAGATCGATGCATGCCATAAAGATCCTATGGAAATCAGTTGTTAGACAGTAACGAAGTTTCCTATTCTGAAATGTCTATACTGCACATGCGAGTTAAATCAAGTATGAACCGACATCCTCCATCTTTCACAATGAACAGGCCACACCTGCCATAATTCCAAGCCTGCCTCGAACGACAACTCTGGCCAGATTTCTGAGCCTGCCTCGAAAGGCAATCCTGGCCATAATACTGAGCCTGCCTCGAAAGACAACTCTGCCACAATTCCAAGCCTGCTTGGAACCCTTGTATACTGTGCAGTATAAACCAATCTCATGTTTATCATTTAGTGTAATTTGTACAAAAACAAGTGTAAATATTACCAACTTGTAAATGGTCCACATACCCCATGTTTCGGAAAGAAGCAGACCCACCTACCTCCATGGTTACCGGTGGTGTTATGGTAAGCCCAAAGGCCCCTGATGCAGGTTCTATTTATAACCATATAACCATATAACCATATAACAATTACAGCACGGAAACAGGCCCTCTCGGCCCTTCCAGTCCGTGCCGACCATTTGTTTTCCCCTAGTCCCATCTACCTGCACTCAGACCATACCTCTCCATTCCCTTCACGTCCATATACCTATCCACTTTACTTTTAAATGTTAAAATCGATCCTGCCTCCACCACTTCTGCTGGAAGCTCATTCCACACAGCCACCACCCTCTGAGTAAAGAAGTTCCCCCTCACGTTACCCCTAAACTTCTGTCCCTTAATTCTCATGTCATGCCCTCTTGTTTGAATCTTCCCTACCCTCAATGGGAAAAACATATCCACGTCAACTCTGTCTATCCCTTTCATCATTTTAAAGACCTCAATCAAGTCCCCCCTTAACCTTCTGTGCTCCAAGGAATAAAGACCTAACTTGTTCAACCTTTCTCTGTAACATAGTTGCTGGAACCATGGCAACATTCTAGTAAATCTCCTCTGTACTCTCTCTATTTTGTTGACATCCTTCCTATAACTAGGCGACCAAAATTGTACACCATACTCCAGAATTGGTCTAACCAATGCCTTGTACAATTTTAACATTACTTCCCTACTCCTATATTCAATGCTCTGATTTATAAAGGCCAGCACACCAAAGGCTTTCTTTACCACCCTATCTACATGCGATTCCACCTTCAGGGAACTATGCACAGTTATTCCTAGATCCCTCTGTTCCACAGCATTCCTCAATCCCCTACCATTTACCATGTACGTCCTATTTTGATTTGTCCTGCCAAGATGTAGCACTTCACACTTATCAGCATTAAAACTCCATCTGCCATCTTTCAGCCCACTTTTCCAAATGGCCCAAATCTCTCTGTAGACTTTGAAAATCTACTTCATTATCCACAACACCACCTATCTTAGTATCATCTGCATACTTACTTATCCAATTTTCCACCCCATCATCCAGATCATTGATGTACATGACAAACAACAGTGGACCCAACACAGATCCCTGAGGCACCACACTGGTCACCGGCTTCCAACCTGACAAACAGCCATCCACCATTACTCTCTGGCATCTCCCATTTAGCCACTGTTGAATCCATCTTGCTACTCCGCCATTAACACCCAAAGATTGAACCTTCTTAACCAACCTTCCATGGGGAACCTTGTCAAAGGCCTTACTGAAATCCATATAGACAACATTCACTGCTTTACCCTCATCAATTTCCCTAGTTACCGCTTCAAAAAATTCAAGAAGGTTTGTCAAACATGACCTTCCAGGCACAAATCCATGTTGACTGTTCCTGATCAGACCCTGTTTATCCAGATGCTTATATATATTATCTCTAAGTATCCTTTCCATTAATTTGCCCACCACTGACGTCAAACTAATAGGTCTATAATTGCTAGGTTTATTCTTTGAACCCTTTTTAAACAATGGAACAACATGCGCAGTACGCCAATCCTCCGGCACTATTCCCGTTTCTAATGACATTTGAAATATTTCTGTCATAGCTCCTGCTATTTCTACACTAACTTCCCTCAATGTCCTAGGGAATATCCTGTCAGGACCTGGAGACTTATCCACTTTTATATTTTTCAAAAGTGTCAGTACTTCCTCCTCTTTGAATCTCATAGTTTCCATAGCTACTCTACTTTTTCCCCTTAACTCACCGAGTTCAATATCCTTCTCCTTGGTGAATACCGAAGAAAATAAATTGTTCAATATCTCCCCCATCTCTTTTGGCTCTGCAGATAGCTGTCCATTCTGGTTCTCTAATGGTCCAATTTTATCCCTCGTTATCCTTTTGCTATTAATATAGCTGTAGAAACCCTTTGGGTTTACTTTCACCTTTCTTGCCAAAGCAACCTCATATCTTCTTTTAGCCTTCCTAATTTCTTTCTTAAGATTCTTTTTTACATTCTTTATACTCCTCTAGCACCTCATTTACTCCATGCCTCCTATAATTATTGTAGATATCTCTCTTTTTTCGAAACAAGTGTCCAATTTCCCTTGAAAACCATGGCTCTTTCCAATTTTTACTATTTCCATTCAACCTAACAGGGACATAAAGATTCTGTACTCTTACAATTTCCCCTTTAAATGTCCTCCATTTCTCTTCTACATCCTTCCCATGAAACAAAGTGTCCCAATTCACTCCTTTAAAAATCCTTACGCATTCCCTCAAAGTTAGCCTTTCTCCAATCAAAAAAGCTCCACCCTAGGTCCAGTTCTGACTCTCTCCATAATTATATTGAAACTAATGGTATTGTGATCACTGGTCCGAAGTGCTCACCAACGCATACCTCCGTCACCTGACCTGCCTCATTTCCTAACAGGAGGTCCAGCACTGCCCCTTCTCTGGTCGATACCTCTATGTACTGCTGCAAAAAACTATCCTGCACACATTTTACAAACTCCAAACCATCCAGCCCATTTACAGAATGTGTTTCCCAGTCTATTTTTGGAAAAATTGAAATCTCCCACAATCACTACCTTGTGCTTACTACTAATATCTGCTATCTCCTTACATATTTGCTCTTCCAATTCATGCTCCCCATTTGGCGGTCTATAATACACCCCTAAAAGTGTTGCTACACCGTTCCCACTTCTCAGTTCCACCCAAATAGCCTCCCTAGACGAGCCCTCTAATCTATCCTGCCAAAGCACTGCTGTAATATCTTCTCTGACAAGCAATGCAACACCTCCCCCTCTGGTCCCTCCAATTCTATCACACCTGAAGCAACGAAATCCTGGAATATTTAGTTTCCAATCACAGCCCTCCTGCAACCATGTTTCACTGATTGCCACAACATCATATTTCCAGGTGTCAATCCAGGCTCTAAGTTTGTCCACCTTACTTACAATGCTCCTCGCATTAAAATATACACATTTTAGAAACCCACCATCCCTTATTCTCGGTCTATTATCTTTTTCATCTTTCTCGCCTACATTTTGGATCCGAGTGCTTCCCTTCTCTGCCCCACACCCTGACCCCTAGCCCCCTCTACCCGAGTCCCCCCCCCCAGCCTTTCTAGTTTAAAGTCTCCCCAGTAGCCTTTGCTAGGGGAGACTTTCGCAACTTTTAAGAAAAATTTAGACAGGTACATGGATAGGATAGGTTTAGAGAGGGATATGGACTAAACACGCGTAGGTGCGACTAGTGTAGATGGGACATTTTTGTCGGCATGGGCAAGTTGGGCCGAAGGACACGTTTCCACGCTGTATGGGTCTATAACTGTGATTCTATAGATGTTGGCCGAATTATTTTATACAGAGAGGAATGATTTGGTGCACACTGTGGATAGTAGAATTGGAAATAGAATCAATCAGGCTTTCAAATGGGAAAATGGAAGGAGTTTCAAATGAAAATAATTTGTTGAGCTATGGAGAAAGAGGGTGGGAATAGGACTGATTAGTGCTTCTTCCTGGAGCCAGCACAGAATCAATGGGCTGAATGGCTTCCTTCTGCATCCTAACAATTCCACGATTCAATCAATGCTTTTATGATAAAGGAGAGAAGGGAATAAAGGAAAAGGTCCGAGAAATATTTGAAATCAAGCCTGAAAGTTTAAAACTGAAATGCTACTGGTCTGGGTACCAGCTTAAGCACAAGCTGTTTATTAAACCCCACTTTAATTTTGCAACCAAATCCAGGCTACAGTGTAGTTTCAGCCAAATTGTCTTTTTGCTAAATTTAGAACCTGTGATTTAACTGACGGAAATGTAACCACACCTGTTGCTGCTAAGTGGTTTCAGATGGCTAACCCTGCAGTACAGCAAAGGAGAGTGAGGCATGAAAAAAAAAAATGCTGGTTGTATGAGACTGGTCTGGCAGCATTTTAAAACATGGAACATCGAACATGGAACAGTACAGCACAGGAACAGACCATTCAGCCCACAATGTCTGTGACGAACATGATGCCAAGTTAAACTAATATCCTATGTCTGCTTGTGATTCATATCCCTCCATTCCCTGCATATCCCTGTGCCTTTCTAAAAGTGTCTTAAATGCCACTGTTATATCTACTTCCACCAACACTCCTGGCAGCACATTCCAGGCACCCACCACTCTCGTCTCCCTCCTCCCGCCAGGCAAAAGATACAAAAGCCTGAAAGCATGCACCACCAGACTCAGGAACAGATTCTTTCCCTCTGTTATCAGGCTTCTGAACAGTCTTTCCATAAGCTATGGTGCTCTTCGATTCACCCCTACCCCTACCTATCAGTCTGAAGAAGGGTCTCGACCCGAAACGTCACCTATTCCTTTTCTCCAGAGCTGCCAGCTGACCCGCTGAGTTACTCCAGCATTTTGTGTCTAACTCCTGATTTTCAAATTCATTAACTTCAATGGACTTCAGAAGTAAGCATGTCACGATAGAAAAATCTCCCCTACACATCAAAACCCTGCACAAATGGGTTGTCAATGCTGGGGCCATTATTTCAAAGGGTGAGAAACTCAGGGGAGTAAGAGAGGGAGAGCATCGCCATCATGCTGCTCAAATTCTACAGCAAACTGGTTATTGAAAACCTCCGGGGAGGGGGGGGGGGGGCAATTACACTCTTCTCCCATGTGACTTTACTGGTTGGAACAATTTAGACTGTTTTTTCGCTGTTGCCATAACAACTCTCTGCCCTGTCCCAGCAGGAAAACATGGCCCTTTAATCAGACCTTGTTTTTCTTCAGCTTTCCATATGCACAGGAGTAAGGTATTTCCTTTACATTTAAAATGAAAACATCCAGACAAACAAATCCCCAATTTTTCTTTTATTCCGACTTCATGTATTAATATAACTGGTTGATTTAGCAGCGGCACTAGAGATGGCAGTTTTCACAGGGGTTTTTTTTTCAACATTCCTGCCGGTGATTGATCCATTAGCACCTGCTAGGGGAACAGGCTACATAAGAACAGCAGCCAAGCTCAGACCATATGCTTTGGTTTTTATCCACAGTCTTTTCCTCTGCTAAGATGTGCCCATGCTGTTCCTAAGCCCAGCAGACTGTTTCCGTCAGAACCACTGCGGTAGGTCGCTGGAGTTCCCGCTAACCATGTCTGCCGCCCACGCTTTGACGTACGGCTATTTAGTTGAGGGGAGTGTAGGCCCGGTGAAAACCTTCATCATATATCAGTACACCGTGGACGGCTCGATTGTAAGCGTGTATTGTCTTTCTGCTGACTGGCTAGCACACAACAAAAGCTTTTCACTGTACCTCAGTATACATGACAATAAACTAAACTGAAAATAAAACTGAAACAAAGTTGTACAAGACATCAGTGAGGTCGCCATTAGAGTACCGTGTTCAGGTTTGGTCAGCCTACTATAGGAGGGATGTCATTAAGCCGGAAAAAGTGCAGAGAAAATGTACGTGATTGTGGCCAAGACTCAAGGTCCTGTCATATAGGGAGAAGATGGGCAGGGTAGGACTTTATTCCTTGGAGAGCAGGAGGCTGAAGGGTAATCCCTCAGAGGTGTATAAAATCATGAGGGGAATAGATAGATAGGATGAGTGCACAGAATCTTTTACCAACCGTAGGGGACATAGATCTGAAGAAGGGTCCTGACTCGAAATCCACCGATCCATTTTCTCTAAAGGTGCTACTTGACCCGCTGAATTAATCTGGCATTTTTTGTTTATCTGAAAAGGGAAACATTTGATAAGAACTTGAGGTGCAACTTTATCAAACAGAGTATATGGAATGTATTGCCAGGGGAGGGGAGGTGGATACTGTAACAGCATTTAAAATACACTTGGACAGGTACATGGAAAGGTAAGGTTTAGAAGGATAAGGGTCAAATTAAAGTAATCTAGATGAGGTATATTGGTCGGCATAGACGTGTTTAGTTTAGTTTGGTTTGCGACACAGAAACAGGTCCTTCGGCCCACCAAATTCGCACCGACCAGTGATCCCCGCACATTAACACCATCCTACACACATGAGGGACTTTTTTCACACATATCAAGCCAATTAACCTACAAACCTGTATGTCTTTGGAATGTGGGAGGAAACTGAAGATCTCGGAAAAAATCCATGGGGTCAGAGGGAGAACGTACAAACTCCATACAGACAGCAGGCATTGCCGGGATCGCTGTGCCACTGTGCCGTTGGGCTGAAGGATCTGTTTCCGTGCTGTATGACTCACACACACACACACATAAACGAGTTTGACTTGTAGAGTGGCCTTGAGAGGTTCCTATGAAATAACCTTTATCCTCTACCACTCTGCAAAACACGGGTTTGGATTCAGCTATTCCCTTCATGCGCAGACAAACTGTTGCAGTAACTCTTTATTGAAGCTAGGATTGTATTACACAGTATTACAAGTGTATCTTTTGCAGTCAGGCAGTTTCCATTGATGTTGCAGCTACAACAAATTCATCCTTTGTGCTAATACAATTGACTTGTCACATAGTTCACAGCTAATTAGCTCTTTAGTAGATGAGGCAAATGTCAGGGGTCAGCTGATAACTGATGTTGTTAAATTGACCGTAAATATACCCTGCAGTTCTGTGTAATCACATCCCACAGTAACATTACCATTCAATTAATGACTGGATGATTGGTCTATTTATGGTGCATGTTTGAGAAGCAGTTTGTGCTTTCACTGAGTTTGCACGAGGGTGATTTTGAACCTTTAAGCACATTATACATTGTTAAAAGCAATAATATGGTTCCACTATGTTAGGTCTGGTGATCTCAGGGTAAACATTACCCTGTTGGGACTGTTAATGTATAAACGCGTTATTTTGTTATTTCCTGTCTACACCACCGAGAAGGAGGCCATAACCCACATTAAATAAACCAATTAACAATGACACGAAAATAGCAGAGACTGATTTTTATGCTTTGCTCTTGCTCAATAAAGCAGATTGAAGGTGATTAGAAAAAGAATAGCAAGTGTGATCTGTAATTCATTGGCTTTTAAAGGCAGTTGAACAGGTGCATAGATAGGAAAGTTTTAGAGGGATATGAGCCAAACATAAACAAATGTTACTTGCATAGATAAGCAAAAAAAAAAACCAAAGTGCTGGAGTAACTCAGTGAGTCAGGCAGCATTTCTAGAAACATGGATAGGTGACATTTCGGATCGAGACCCTTCTACAGTTTGAAAAAGGTTCCCGACCCGAAATGTTGCCTATACATGTCCTCCAGAGATGCTGTCTGACCCGCTGAGTTACTCCAGCACTTTGTACTCCACCCCCCCCCCTTTTTATGCCTTTTCTCAATCGCTTACACTAAGGGGAGAATATCCATAGACCATTAATAACCTATTTGTATACCTGCTAGATTTTAGATTTTCACTTACTGTAACTGCAGGAAAAATGTTCCCGATGTTGGGGGAGTTCAGAACCAGGGGTCACAGTTTAAGAATAAAGGGGGGGGGGCAGTTAGGACTGAGATGAGGACAAACTTTCTTCACACAGAGAGTTGTGAATCTGTGGAATTCTCTGCCACAGAAGGCAGTGCAGGCCAATTCACTAGATGTTTTCAAGAGAGTTACATTTAGCTCACAAAATCAAGGGATATGGGAAAAAAAAGGAAAGAGGTACTGATTCTAGATGAATAGCCATGATCATATTGAATAGCAGTGCTGGCTCGAAGGGCCGATGGCCTATTCCTGCACCTATTTTCTATGTTTCTATGCTTGAGTATATGGCAATAAAACTCGATCACTTAATTTTGAAGCATTCATGCATGGTGGAGGTATAATGTGGTCATAGAGTGATACAGTGTGTAAACTGGCCCTTCAGCGCAACTTGCCCACACCCGCCAACATGTCCCAGCTACGCTACCTGCTTTTGGTCCATACCTCCAAACCTGTCCCATCCATGTATCAGTCTAACTGTTTCTTAAATGTTGGGATGGTCCCAGCCTCAGCTACCTCCTCTGGCAGCTTGTTCCAAACACCCACCACCCTTTGTGTGGATAAAGTTACCCCTTAAAAAGTTACCTCTTAAAAATGCTTCAGACAAAAAACATTGAAATCATACTTCTACAATGCACCAAAACATGATTTTAATACATCAAATTTCAAAAAGTTCCTACCCTGGGAGGGGGGACACCGTTCTTCCACACCCTCTCCCCACTCGGTTGCTCCACTCCCTCACCGGGTACCCCCAAGGCCAGTGATCAGTGATCGCTCAGCCTCCCCACTTTCAAAAATGCTCCACGGCCCCTGGTACAGATGGAGAACACTGCCAGATGCGAGCAGGGAACTGAGGCCAGTTGTCCATGATGTTTGGATCCCAATGCTCAGCGCTTCATGTTTTGGAGTTGACTAATGTCATTGATTTGTAATTAGCCTGATGACTTCAGCTCCCTGAGGCTTGGTCTCGCAAATTCTCACTCCCAACTCTCACCCAATGTTGGCAGCCCTGGCGTAGGTTCACGAGATTGATACCTGGGATGGCGGGTCTGTCATATGAGGAAAGATTGAAAAAACTAGGCTTATATTCACTGGAGTTTAGAAGGATGAGGGGGAATCTCATAGAAACATATAAAATTATAAAAGGACTGGACAAGCTAGATGCAGGAAAAATGTTCCCATTGTTGGGTGAGTCTGGAACCAGGGGCCACAGTCTTAGAATAAAGGGGAGGTCATTTAAGACTGAGGTGAGAAAAAACTTTTTCACCCAGAGAGTTGTGAATTTATGGAATTCCCTGCCACAGAGGGCAGTGGAGGCCAAGTCACTGGATGGATTTAAGAGAGAGTTAGATAGAGCTCTAGGGGCTAGTGGAGTCAAGGGATATGGGGAGAAGGCAGGCACGGGTTATTGATAGCGGACGATCAGCCATGGTCACAATGAATGGCGGTGCTGGCTCGAAGGGCCGAATGGCCTCCTTCTGCACCTATTTTCTATGTTTCTATGTTTCTAAAACATCTTTGAGATGTGAGAGGGAGGTGGAGTGCCCAGCAGAAAGACGCAGAATCAGGAGGAGGATGTGCAAGCTTCATACTGGTAGTTCACATAGTCAGGAATAAACCCGGCTGTCTGGAGCCGTGAGGTAGCAGCATTTAATGCAAAGCTACTGAACCACCTAATTATTTACTAGGTAAAGGGGCAGTTTGATTTACTAGTGAGACAGATAAAACAGAACGTTTGATTTCCAGTCTCTCAACAAGTGCAGTGTAGTCATCTGAAAATGGAGAAATCTTCCAATATTTCTGATTGCCATTTGGTAATTTTTTTTTAGAAATGAGGCATGAAGGGATTAAGATAAATGTGATGTTAACATCCCTTTATTATTGTTTACTGTGGCGATGCAGTAATGATCACCCATCTTTATATAGAAATTGCTGTAGAACAGTTATGCACAGAAACATGCCCTCCAATCCACAATATCTGAACCAATCATGATGCCAAGACCACATTGTATCTGCCTGAACATAATCCATATCTCCCCATTCCCTGCATATCCATGTGCCTATCAGTCTGAAGAAAGGTCTCGACCCAAAACATCACCCATTCCTTCTCTCCAGAGATGCTGCCTGTCCTGCTGAGTTTTTCCAGCATTATGTGTCTATCTGCGCCTATCCAGGTCTCTTAAATGCCACTATTGTATCTGCCTCACCCACCACACCTGGCAGCAAGTTCCAGATACTCACCACCCTCTGTGTAAAAAACTTGCCCTTTGTCTGAAGAAGGGTCTCGACCCGAAACGTCGCCTATCTCCTTCGCTCCTTAGATGCTGCTGCACCCGCTGAGTTTCTCCAGCTTTTTGTGTACCCTTGCCCTTTGTACAACTCCTTTAAACATTTCCCCTCTCACCTTAAAGCTGTGCCCTCTAGCAGTTGATTTTTCCTTCCTTGGGAAAAGGTTCTGACTATCTACCCAATCTATGCCTCTCACAATTTTACAGATCTATAAGGTCGCCACACAACCTCCTGTATTCCAGAGTCCAAGTTCGCCCTGTAGCTAATACCCTCTAATCCAAGAATCATTTTGGTAAACCTCCTCTGCACCCTTTACAAAGCATCTACATCCCTCTTGGAATGGGATTGTCACGCTGCAAGGATGTTGCTGGATCTATTGCAAATATCAAATTGTTGGAGGAACTCAGCAGGTCAGGATGTATCTGTGTAGAGAAATGCACTGGCGATGTTTAGCATTGGGATTCTTCTTCAAACAAATGGAGGGGAGATCGCTGATAGAAAGATATGAGGGGAAAGGGTGGTTCAAGACCTGGCAAGTGATAAGAGGATTCAGAAAGTGAGAGATTGATTGGCAGATGACAGGAGAAGGGTGGAGATATTTACCAAGGCAGGAGGTGATAAGTGAAAAAGATAAGAGGGTACAAATAGTGGGAACAGATAAAAATCAGATTCTATTCTTCCATGCAAGTGAGAGAAATGACGAACCAGAGAGAGGCATGGTGGGTAGAAGGGAATAGATGGGAGAGGATGGAAGGAAAATGGAAGATCTGAAATAGGGAGGAGTTGGTGATGAGAGGGTGAGTGTGTGATTTCTGGACCAATTGTGGCATCATTGTAGCAGTCACGGTGGCACAGTGGTAGATTTGCAGCCTTACAGCAAAATGCAGCGCCAGAGACCCGGGTTCGATCCCGACTACGGGTGCTGTCTGTGTGGTGTTTGTACGTTCTCCCCGTGATCTGCATGGGTTTTCTCCAAGATCTTCGGTTCCCTACCACACTCCAAAGACATACAGGTTTGTAGGTTAATTGGCTTGATAAAATGTAAAAAAAATGTCTCATATAAAATTGTCCAGTGCTGAGTGATGCTCTACCTAGAGCTTTTCAGTGTACTACATCCAGATCCAGATCCAGATCCAGACTCTTGACATCATGGTTGGTGCAAGCCTGGATGGAGATAGGACTGTTACCCACTTTCTGTTGGAATGACCATCTGCATGAAAAGTATAAGACAACTTGACAAGAGACAAGAACTGATGGGTCTCTTGCCGGACGCTGAAGACCTAGTGGGCCATGGCCTGTAGGGGGTAACACCCCTACGCTTCCTCCAAAGACCAGAGAGGAGTGAGCCATTGACGGCGGACACGAGGAGCAAGACTGGTAGGAATGTGAATCGGAGTCTCGCCTTCCGCGCCCTCAAGGTCGGCTGTGGGAGTCTCCCTTAGGCACAAGGTGGGTGGGCGAGGTGACAGAAGTTGGTTAGCTGGACGATCAGACAAAGGAGCTGGCTAGAGGCCCACAGCAGCCTGGGGCCCACTTGGATTGGGCTCTGCTTCATAAGGCCTAGAGCACAGACCAGACATTGAAATGGCGCCAGATCCCTGGGCCTCTTGCATGCAGTCACAGTGGCCTACTTCTCTACGCTTTGCTCATCGGGAATTGTGTTTCGGTATGGCAATACTTTATTGGAATATATGCAAAGAAGACTTTTCTTGTGCATTTGTACATGTTACAATAAAGCACCATTGAACCATTGATGCATTGAACCAAGAAAGCACTCCAACGCCTCAACTTCCTTAGAAGGCATAGGAAGTTTGGGCTGTCCCCAACAACTCTCCCCAGCTTCTACAGATGTGCCGTAGAAAGCATTTTATCGTGATGCATCACAACATGGTTTTGGGAACAACTCCATCCAAGACTGCAAGAAATTGCAGAGAAATGTGAACACAGCCCAGACCATCACACAAACCAACCGCCCTTCCATTGAGTCAATTTACACCTCACGCTGCCTCGGCAAGTCCGCCAGAAAAATCAAGGATGAGTCAAATCTCGGCCACTCCCTCTTCCCCTCTCTTCCATTGGGCAATTCCCAGCTGTTATTAGACAACAGAACCATCCTACCAACAACTAGAGAGCAGTCCTAAACTACTACCTACTTCCTTGGAGACTTTCAGACTATCTTTGATCGGACTTTACTGACTTTGTCTTGCACTAAATGTTATTCATGTTATTCCCTTTATCATGTATCTGTGCACTGTGGATGACTCGATTGTAATCATGTATTATCTTTCCGCTGACTGGTTAGCACGCAACAAAAGCTTTTCACTGTACCTCGGTACACGTGACAATAAACAAAACTCAACTTAAGATCAACTTAACTTGATATCTGTTGAAGATTGTCCTCAATGGTCAATAGAATGTGCTCTATGAATTGTTGCCTGGGACTTAATTTCCTTCCTTTCCCTCCCCTCCATTCCCTTCCACCCACCATTCCTCCCTCTGGTTCTTCATTTCTGTCCCCAACTTACATTCTTATCAGATCCAACCATTTGGCCCTCTTGTCTTCTCCACTTATCATCTCCACCGTTGTTTTGTATCTCTACTCTTCTCTTGGGATGTAGATGGTAGAGTGATGTGAACTTCTGCCAAATGTAAATTCCTCATGTCTGCCCAGTCTAATTTGTTGCAATTTAATTCAATATTTAATTTAGTTCTGTATGGTATTTTGAATTATATTGCAACAAATCAGATTGGTCAGACAGAAGTCAGAAATTTACAGATCCAGTAGAAACATAGAAAATAGGTGCAGGAGTAGGTTATTCGGCTCTCGAGCCAGCACTGCCATTCAAAATTATCATGGCTGATCATCCAAAATCAGAATCCCGTTCCTGCTTTTTCCCAGTATCCCTTGATTCCATTAGCCCTAAGAGCTAAATCTAACTCTCTCTTGAAAATATACAGTGTATTGGCCTCCACTGCCTTCTGTGGCAGAGAATTCCACAGATTCACAACTCTCTGGGTGAAACGTTTTTCCTCATCTCAGTTCTAAATGGCCTACCCCTAAGTCTTAAATTGTGACCCCTGATTCTGGACTCCCCCAACACCGGGAACATTTTTCCTGCATCTAGCCTGTCCAGAATTTTATATGTTTCTATAAGATCAAAGGTTTCAAAGGTTTCAAAGGTTTTTTATTGTCACATGTACCAATTAAGGTACAGTGATATGCGAATTACCATACAGTCATATGATAAAAAAAGCAACAAGACGCACATCTACATAAAAGCTAACATAGACATCCACCACAGCGGATTCCCCACATTCCTCACTGTGATGGAAGGCAAAAAAGTCCAATCTT
The DNA here is from genome assembly GCA_035221665.1 of Okamejei kenojei. Taxonomy (NCBI): domain Eukaryota; kingdom Metazoa; phylum Chordata; class Chondrichthyes; order Rajiformes; family Rajidae; genus Okamejei; species Okamejei kenojei. The sequence goes on along the minus strand of CM069131.1, from coordinate 49,556,631 downwards.
CTTCCTCTTCATCCCCTCTCATCCTTCTAAATTCCTGTGAATACAAGCCCGGTCAACCCATTCTTTCATCATATGTCAGTGCTGCCATCTTGGGAATTACCCTGGTGAACCTACACTGCACTCCTTCAATAGCAAGAACGACCTTCCTCAAATTAGGAGACCAAACTGCACACAAAACACCAGGTGTGTATTCACCAGGGACCTGTACAACTGCAGTACGACCTCCATGCTCCTATACTCAAATCCTCTAGCTACGAAGGCCAACATGCCATTTGCTTTCTTCACTGCCTTCTGTACCTGCATGCTTACTGTCAGTGACTGATGTACAAGGACACCCAGGCTGTTAAGGAAAAATCGTTGGACAAGTTATCCAATATGCAGTGAATCAGGGGCAAGGACTCATACGTAAGTGGGTGCAGTGACGTAGTGGTTCAGATGCTGGACCAACAGTCAGGGTTATGAACTGTTCATTCACAAACGCAAGGCATGGCATCTTGGAAATTGTATTTCAAGTAATTGAATAAATCTATTATTAAAAAAATCTATCCCCAATAATTGTTGTTAAAAACTCAACTATCTCACTCAGGATCTTGAGAGAAAGAACTTTGCTGTCCTTATCTGGTCTGGCCTATTGGTGACTCCAGACCCATTGATGTGGTTCACTCTTAACATCCTCCTCAGCTGAGTTGCAGTTAGGCATGGACAATAGTGACATCAACATCCCACAAATAAATTTAAAAAGGGCCAAATGTTCTTCATGTCTGTAAGTGCAATAGTATCGTAAAATTAAAAAAATTTGGGTTTGGGCGAAAAATGATTAAGAATATAAAAAAACATCGACTTGTGGCATGGGAGAATCTCCTTTCTGCTTCACTTTCTCACTTATTTCTTTCTTTACACCACACTCACTAGACTATCCTTTACTCTTCACTACTTCTTTCTTTCTCATTTCTTTCTAAAAAAAAAGGAAAGGTTGTACAAAGAACGTTTTAATAATTCTGGGAACCTGCAAAAAGGTACCATCAAAATGTAATGTACCTACTTCTAATAAAAAATAAAAAAATAAAAAACAATGTCTGTAATTGTGACTCAATTGAAGCACATTTATTTCTGAGGAAAGTGTTAGAGGGATATGAGCCAAACATAAACAACTTGCATAGATAACGAAAAAAAACTAAAATGCTGGAGTAACTCAGCGGGTCAGGCAGCATCCTTGGAGAACACGAATAGGTGACGTTTTGGGTTGGGACCCTTTTTCAGACTGCTCCGGGTCGGGACACTTTTTCTGACATACAAATATAATGTGATACCAATTGCGTTTGCTTCACTCCTTGGACCAGTAGGTGACAGTTGACATTTTGAGTCGGGTCTCTTCTTCAGTATCAGAAAAACCTTGGTAAACCAGCATCCTTGGTAAACCAGCATCTGCAGTTCCTCATTTCCACACAACATGGTGAAGGGCAGGAGAGTTGAATGATGACAAATAGCTTCTGAGTGGGCCCTGTCAGCAGGGATGTGAGATGGCTGGCCTGCTCTAAGTGCTGCATTGGTTATTGCCAGGATGACCTCCACAAAGGTTTGACATCCACCACTGTACAAACCTACTAACAGAAACCAAATTGAAAATTCATGTTGTTTAGCCAATTTTGTAAATACTGAATTGATGGAAGCTCTGCTTGAATTGATGGTCGATTAATGTAAAAAGATCCAGTAATATCTTGATTAAAATGCTGCTCCTTAATTCAATGTCTGTTATGCTGCGTCTCTCCCTCTATTTATCCACCTGTCTGTCTCTGTCGATCTATAATGTAGACAAAATCTATAAGTAACATCCAGTTCAGACAGTGCAATGTCCCTGGGAGTGGCAGCTACTGCATTAGCTGGTTTGATTGCACCACACATTATCAGCCAGCCTTCCAATTCAGTTAACGGTGTGATTACATTGGCCGCTTATGAGTTTTGGCTTTACCAGATTCTGTGATGAAGAAGCATTCTTGCTTAATTAAGTGCTGGTAGCATAGTCAGGACACACAATCAACACTGAAGCTTAAAGGTCCACCAGGGGATAAGAAGCTGCACACGTTGGTAACCTCTCAGATTAATTGTCTAGGTTAATTGTCTACAAAAGGATCCAAGATTCAGCTAAACTGAAGTACTGGAGTAATTCATTGAAACTGAAGCTCCACCAGGGACCCAGAGGTGCCTAGGGTAAAGGAACTTCTATCGGTTTTCAACAGGCTCTGGCGGCTTTGATTTGGTTGCCAGTTAAAATGCAGATTTGTTGTCCAGTGTATGAACATTATCCATCTTAAAGCAAATGTTTGTTGCCAGAGCTTTGCTGACTTAATATTGCCTGTGACAGGCAGCGTTCTCGTTTGAGTTTACTGGACATTTCAGCTTTGTCAGCAAGGGTATCCTTGGTACTCAGCTAATGGGTGAGTCAAGCATCTTATTTCTTTGCTGAATAAAGGAACTAAGCAGTGGAAAGTGGGATTTGTCTACAGGTTCTCAAACAGGCATGGTACTGTTGGACATATGTACCTTAAATAAGAACCACGGTGGTGCATGTAACAAATGTAAATTAAACAACAATGTGGGCTTTAATCTACAGAAAAACTAGATAAAACAAATTAGCAAAAACAGTGCAGAGGATGAATTCATAGAGTGTATTGGAGATAGACTTCTAGATCAATATGTTGAGGATACAAAAGAGTCATAGAGGCATTCAGCATGGAAGCAGGCCATTCAGCCCAACTTATCTATGCCTATCAAGATGCCTCATGGGAAAAATATTCTGCATCCACCCTATCTATTGCCTTCGTGATTTTACATGCCTCTATAAGAACATCTCTTAGTCTCCTGCGCTTTAAGGTATAAAGTCCTAGCCTGCCCAGCCTCACCCTTACAGCTAAGGCTCTCAAGTCCTGGTAACCACGTACATCTCTCCATTCTTTCCAGCTAAATGGGAGAGGCTATGTCACAATCTTCTAGTTAAGAGATCATAAAGAAAGAGTGGTCATAATATGCTGATTTTACATCGGAGTCACATGAGTGATAGCATAGCGCACCGACGGCCTGGAGAGCGCAGCTCCACCAGCGGTAAGTTATAAACCAGCAGGTTAGTGATTTAAAAAACTTTCTGCGGTTTACTTAGCTCCATAAGGCTGGTTACAAGAGCCAGCAGGAGAAACCTAAAAATGGAGAAAATAACTAAAAAGGCTGCTGCCGTTAAAAGAAAGAAACATACCCGCGGTTAGCGAGCGTAGGTTGGCTGCGGAAAAACCGGCTTCGGAAATGCCGGCTCCAGAGACGCCGACTACAGAGCCGCCGGCAGTTCAGCAAATAGCAGCAACTCCGGTGCTTCAGGGCACTGTGGCCACTCCTGTCGGGAGGAAGGCCAAGAGAAAAACGGCCAGGCCTGTCGACTCGGATGAGTCAGGCCAGGAAGACTTCCCTCCTTCAAATAAAAAGGTTTGGGGATGTTTTAACAAAATGGAACACCTAATAGAGCAAATGCTCAATCATGAGGTGTTCCAGTCGGGCTTGCATTCCCCCAGGGTTCCCCAACAGCTCTCAGGAGCAACCTCAAGCAGAGGTCCGTTCGGCGAGGAGCAGTACCAACAATATGCCTACGAATATGAATGGGAACCCCCAACAGCAGCGCCTTTTCAAGGGCTGCGTGATACCTCCCTTGAGCATGACTCGGGGGAGCCAGGGCAGTATGAATCTGAAGTTGGTGTCACTGCAGAAGAGCATACACCAAAGCACATGAGCTATGCTCCAGGTGTGCCGGATATGGCCAGCAATTTTGCCATACCGGCGGGAACTGGTGAAGCCATGGATGACAATCTGGCCAGCAAATTTATAATATTAATTGTCTGAAGAAGGGTCTCGACCCGAAACGTCGCCTATCTCCTTCGCTCCTTAGATGCTGCTGCACCCGCTGAGTTTCTCCAGCTTTTTGTGTACCCAGCAATATTAATTATATGGCCTCTCACCAGCTCCAGGACTCCATAATGGAGGAGACTTATTTACGTTATCAAACACCTGTTAACTGTGCGTCGCTCAAGGTGCTCACCGTGAACTCGGCCATCTGGGGGCAAATGAGCGCATCCATGAGGGGGCAGAAGTTGAGATTTCAGAAAGTCCTCAAATTAGTGGGTGAAGGAATAACAGCATTTGGGCGAATGGTCCAAGGAACACCGCTGTCACGTACACAGCAGGACATGCTAGCCCCGCTGTGCAATGCTCATTTCGAGCTTAATTGCATCCGGAAAATAGCCGTAAAACCAACCCTCAATCCACCCTTTGCGGCATTATGCAAGTCTTCAAATGTCCAGGCACCCAGCTTGCTATTTGGGGAGGATCTGGCAAAGCAAGTAAAAGAACTGGATGAGGAGGCGAATACCATTGGCCTCATAAAAACGTATACACCCGGGGGCAGGATGCCGCCTCGCAAGCTATTCCCCTTCCACGAGCTACAGATGCTGGAGCAGGTCAAGGACCGAGCCGGGGGTTTCCAGCTACACACCACTGGCATGCACAACTGCACACCCCCAACATGGCCAGGAGACTGAGGAATCCAAGAGCAACCATGGAGGTACGAGTAACTTGTTCAGTCCAGGATATATCCTCTGGGGAGCAGCCACCGGTCGGTGGTAGGTTGCAATTGTTCTATGATGAATGGTGCTGCATAACATCAGATTTATTCATACTGGTCAGTATCCGGGGGTCTCAAATCGAGTTTATGTCAGAAATACATCCACCCGCACAAAATACTCCTAGTCGGGTATTGTTTTTTTCAAGACCAGAAACTCTACAGGTGAATGATGAAATTGGGGTTTAATTCCAAAAAGGGGTAATTGAAAGGACGGCATATCAGCCTCAACAATTTGTGTCCAATATATTCCCCAGGTAGAAGAAGGATGGTGGTTGTCGAGTCATTCTGGACCTAACCCACTAAACTCTTATGTCCAGTATAAACATTTTAAAATGGAAACTTTCAGTACTGCTAAGCAACTGGTATTAAAAGGTTGTTATATGGCAACAATAGATCTGAAAGATGCATATTATTCAGTACCAATTCATCACCAGTACCGTAGAAACTTGAAATTTAGGGCTATTCCGCGCCCATACCTGGATGATGTTCTGATTATAGGCAACACTCAGGAGGCAGCTGAGGAATCGGTTTCAGTGACCAAACACCTGATTGAGAGGTTAGGTTTCCTCATCCATCCAACTAAATCCAAATTAGTACCATCGAGAATGATTGACTATTTGGGGTTCGTCATTGATTCAACTAATATGTCAGTGACATTGCCAATGGCCAAAACTGTGGAAATTATGGAGGCCTGTAGCAATCTGGTAGAAGAACAACAACCCTCCATCCAGCAATTAGCCAGTGTTATTGGTAAATTAGTGTCGGCTTTCCCTGGAGTGCAGTTTGGACCTCTGCACTATCAGAATGTGCAACGAGCTAAAGAACCAGCACTGAAAGAACATGCAGGTCATTTTGATAGACCAATGCAGTTGCTAGCCAAAGCTATCGCCGAGTTGCAATGGTGGATGAATGGTGGATGAATGTCTCACGAAGTACTAAAAACATTTCGACTCAACAACCTTCAGTTATTTTACAAACAGATATCAGTGCTTTGGGATGGGGAGCCACTGATACCAAGTCCAGCTGTGGTGGCAGATGGAGTGTGCAGGAGGCATTAATCCTGCAGAGGCATGGGATAAACTACTTAGAATTGCTGGGTGCATTCTTTGGCCTAAAAGCATATAGTTCGACAATTAATGATTTACATGTTCAGCTCCAGATTGACAATACCACAGCTGTTGCATATATCAATCACATGGGAGGAATTAGGTCAGTATCATGTGATAATCTTGATAACCTCATTTGGAACTGGTGCATTACGAGAAACCAGGTAGAGATAATATGGTGGCAGACACCAGGTCACGTAAATTTAATGACAACACAGAATGGATGCTGAATCCAAAAGTTTTCAAAATGATTGTCAGCCAGTATGGATTGCCAGATATAGATCTATTTGCATCCAGGCTAAATCACCAGTTACCTAGATACGCCTCATGGGAGCCGGATCTAGGAACAGTAGCGGTGGATGCATTCTTGCCACATTGGGGAAGTACGTTCTTTTACGTTTTTCCCCCATTCTGCCTCATCAGTCAACGTCTCACCAAAATAGAGCAGGACTCCGCATCAGGCGTTTTGGTAGTTCCTGACTGGCCTACACAGCCATGGTTCCCATTAGTCCCGAGACTGATGACACATCCATTTATGACTATTCCCAAATGCAACAACTTGTTGGTTCACCCTGTGACAGGAGAGAGTCACCCTTTACATGATCGTATTAATCTGTTGATTTGCAGATTCAGACCAGACCGCTCCAGGGGCTCGGACTCTCGAGTAGGACCGTTGATGTGATTACTGCGGCCTGGAGAGATAGTACTAAAAAGCAATATGTATCTCATATTAAGAAATGGGAGATGTTTTGTTTACAGTCGGATATATCTTATCATACTGCAGGCATACCGGATGTATTGGAGTTTCTTGCTATATTGCATTTTGACGAGCAATTGAGCTATAGTGCCATTAATAGTGCTCGGAGTGCTTTGTCCTCCTATTTAGGGCAAGTGTCGGGACAACATTCAATCGGATCTCATCCATTAGTGTTCCGATTCATGAGAGGTATTTTTTAATAAAAACCCTCCCAAGCCTAGATATACGGAAATCTGGGATGTGAGCATAGTTCTCACACTGCTTTGGCAATGGACTCCAATTACATCTCTGCTTTTTAGAAGTTAACACTTAAAGTGTTCATGCTAATGGCGCTAGTTATACACCTGAGAATATATCGAGGTAACCAAGAGTCTCAGAGGCTCTGAAACAGCGATGCTCATCAGCCACAAAAAGCCTCATAAAAAGGTGTCAGTACAAACTATTTCTAGGTGTTTGAAACAGGTTTTGGATTGTGCTGGAGTAGACACTGATGTGTTTAAATCTCACTCCACCAGGGCGGCGTCAACATCTGCAGCGAAGGCACAGGATGTGCCTTTAGACCAAATCCTCGGGGCCGCAGGATGGTCTAGTGAAGGAACTTTTTCAAGATTCTATGACAAACAGTGGAAGAGTTTGGGCATGCTGTTTTGGGTTCTGTTTGATTTTCATTTTTAATTTCCCCCTGGGAGAGAAGGGTTATTACTGTTCTTTTTATTATTAATATGTTCATTGTATAATTTAAGCAATGTTCAATACATGATTTGTTTATCCTGTGCAAACTGAAGCAGTTTGCCGTATGGAACTGATCTATGGCATGAAATCACTGAGCTTTGAAATCTTCATGGAATCACTCACGTGACTCCAAAGTAAAATAGTAAGATTAAAGGAGAACTTACCAGTTTGAAGTTTGATCTTTATTTTATGAGGAGTTATGGTGAGCGAATATGTGCCCTCCATTCCCGGCCCTCATAATCGCAAAGATCATCTGGTAGTTATAGTCTTCTGAGTCTTACTATATCACTTCGACTGTAGTGACTGTGATTTCACGCCACTGCTTTGAAGAATAACGCGCATGCGCCTGGCGGGGCTTCTTCACGTAATCGCTCTCTGTAACTCCTCATAAAATAAAGATCAAACTTCAAACCGGTAAGTTCTCGTTTAATCTTACTATTTTATATAAAGATTGCAATTTAAAACCAATATACATAGACACATACTGTAGATACATAGACAATAGGTGCAGGAGTACGCCATTTGGCCGTTCAAGCCAGCACCGCCATTCAATGTGATTATGGCTGATCAACCACAATCAGTACCCCTTTCCTACCTTCTCGCCATATCCCTTGATTCCGCTATCTTCATGAGCTCTATCTAACTCTCTTTTGAATGCATCCAGTGAATCGGCCTCCACTGCCTTCTGAGGCAGAGAATTCCATAAATTCACAACTCTCTGGTTGAAAAAGTTTTTCCTCATCTCAGTTCTAAATGGCCTACCCCTTATTCTTAAACTGTGGATACTGGTTCTGGACTCCCTCAACATCTGGAACATGTTTCCTGCATCTAGCGTGTCCAATCCCTTAATAATTTTATATGTTTCTATAGTGTAGCGTAGCATGTTAGAAGGATTATCAGGTGTAAAACCTGATAGGGACCGCGACGTGAATGCTCCTTCTTTGTTTCTATAAGATCCCCTCTCATCCTTCTACATTCCAGTGAATACAAGCCCAGTCACTCCATTCTTTCATCGTATGACAGTCCCGCCTTCCCGAGAATTAACCTTGTGAACCTACGTTGCACTCCCTCAATATCAAGAATGTCCTTCCTCAAATTAGGAGACCAAAACTGCACACAATACTCCGGGTGTATCTTAAATATCTTAAACTAAGCAAACATCAGAGGTATGAGCCAAGAGAGATCTAAGGTAGATTTGGAAACCATGTAGGAAGATCTGATAGCAAACATCTAATAGCTAACATTTAAAGAATTAGTTGAAATAGGTCAAGAGTGACTGATGAACTAAAATAAATTAGTGTCACTTAAAATAAATTATTGGTGGAATTATTGGAACTGAAGGCTGACAGATTCCTAAATCCTGATGACTTGTAGCATTGTGCTTGGAAGGAAATGACAGTGGAGAAAATTGATACTTCAGTTATCATCTTCCAAGATTCTTTCCTTTTCAAAGCAATTCCCACCGGTTGGATGGTGACAAACATAACTCCACAATTTTAGAGAGAGAGGGAAGGGAGAACTATAGGGAAGACAAATGTTGGACTCAAGCATTAAGCGAGTTATAAAAGAGCATTCAGAAAGTAATAATATTCATGATTGATGAAAGGAACACCATGGTTGACAATTCTATGAAATTATTTTGAGTTGTAAGAAGCAGAATAGGTACGAGAAGAGCAGCAACTTCTCAAAAGGCCTTTGAGAGGGTTCCACACAATGGTTCAATGGTTTAATAGTCCTTTATTGTCAAATGTACCCAGGTACAGTGAAATTCTTAGTTTTGGATACAATCTGGTAAAATCATACCATAGATAAGCACAATGATAAATATGTACAAATGGCAACGATTGTAGTGTAAGAACAATAGGCTTCACCGAGGCAGCACACAAAGAGTTACCAGGTTTCCCACACCAACTTGTGCCCTTCAGTCTTCATGTTGTTAAAAGTACAGACGCTGTCTGAAGAAGGGTTTCAACCCGAAATGTAACCCATCCATTTTCTCCAGAGATGCTGCCTGACCCGCTGAGTTACTCCAGCATTTTGTGTCTCTCTTGGAATTTACAGTTGGGAATACCTGGCTGCATTTACAACTGTACTTTGTATGTTCTTTCCCACTGATCAACTTATCAGCGTTATTACTTCAAAAATAAATCAAGCTTTGTGCTTCTCCTTGGGATCAACCTTCAAGGTGCCAGTTTCCTAATGAATCAATGCTACACCATGACAAGCTACTACACCAGCCAATATAATGAACTCAGACCTCAACACGCTCATCTACCAAAACCCTGCCTCCCTAAATGGCCTGATTCAACTGGATTTCACCACAAACCCCTCAATCTCCTTCTCATCATTCTACTATGTTGCGTGACAAATCTTTAGGGCATCTTTTAAGGTATACAATTTGCAGGTTGCATCCTCCACAGTTAGTATCTTTCCTAATGTTAATGGACCATTCACAAACTACGCAGATTCCGGATCATGCAAGTGAAGCACAGGAGGCTGTGCGAGGATAGGGCGAGTCTTGCTGTGTCCTGGAAAATGTCTTAAGGATTACTATATTTCATATTTCACCATGTTTAAGTAATTTTGCAAGAATTTGTAATGGTTCTATCACATACAAAGTCGACAGGCACGGGGTCCTTTAACAAAGTAAAATGGTTTGACTGACATTCTAGTCTTGGGTTGAGGCAGACTGAAGGACCCAAAATTTAATTAAAAAGTCAAAGGCCAGAAAATCAATAATTTAGTTGTTGCTTTCCTGAAAAAAAAGATCGAGACAGCAAATCAACCAATGCGATAAAACAAGCAAAAGAAAAATCAAATAGATTTGACTGTACCTGCAAGGAATGCTTTTTTTTATAGTTAAAATTTAATTTAGCAGAGCTACTGTAAGATGATTTTTGATGGAATGGGCTATTTACCCTTTAGATAGTCTAGGGTTTGCTGTCTGTGGATATAAACAGCATCAAGTCAAAACTTCACCCTGATGGGTTTGAAGGTTCATTAATTAGATTATACTCTGTAGACCATTTTACATTTGCACCACTCGTTGTGCAAAATATAACTATTATATTGACTCTAAAGAAATTTGGAATAATCCAGTTTGAGAATGATAGCATATGACACAAAATCTTTCTTTAGTATTTGTAGGGGGGTTCAAGGTCTATTTGGGTGTGGACAATAAATGTTACCTATGCTAGCCACACCTGCATCATAAAGAATAAAATTAAAATCAAACCATTATATTACATTTCAGTAGATATGAAACAGAAATTATGTGATTATTTGCTTATTAACAACTCCTCTAAGCCAATATTTCATTTATTTATCTCCTATTCACATCTCTTTTTGTCTTGTAATATTTTCCTTTTTATCATTTTATTTTCACCGCCTCCTACCCAATCTTTAACTTTTCCCATTTCTTATGAAAGATTATTGACTTGAAATACTAACCCTTTTTCTCTCACTAGCCAATTAACCTATAAACCTGCACGTCTTTGGAATGTGGGTAGGAAACCGGAGCACCCAGAGAAAACCCACTCGGTCGCAGGGAAGACAGAAACTCGGCACAGACAGCATCTGTGCTCAGGATTGAACCTGGGTCTCTGGCGCTGTGAGGCAGCAGCTCTATCACTTCGTCACTGTGCTGCCCTTAGTCAGTGGGAAGCTTTGTTGCTTCAACTGACTTCAAATTCTTTGCAGATGCTTCTTTGTGGAATGGCTCCTATGCATAAAAATAACAATAGTAGCATTTATTATTATTATTTATTTTGTTAAATATTTTTATTATAGAAACATATTTATGAAAATTACAATGTTTTACATAAACGAAAATACATCATTATATATTTTCATAATATTAATAATATTGATATTATTACTAATATTGAAATTTAGGACTGTATGCTTCTATACGCTTTTTTAATTATTTTTTATAAAGTGGGAAAAGATAGAGATAAATAATGAAGAAAATATGAAAGCGAATGGAGTATTAATCATTAATCCGTCATTGGAGATATAGGCATGATTTATTATATATATTTCTTCATCCATTCTAATATTCAGGCCTCAGTCAAGCCCTCGTACCGAGCCGTTATGACTCTGCAAAATATTCAATATATGGAGACCATATCCCTCTGAAGAGATCTAACCTGTCCATTAGGACAAGCCTCAATCTCTCCAGATAAAGAGTCTCCGACATTTCTGTATTCCACATTTTGATTGTAGGGGATGTAGGGCCTTTCCAAAATTTTAATATTAATTTTTTCCCAATTATTAACCCATAATCAATAAAAATTATTTGATTTGTTGTTACTAATTGTTCTGTTTCCAGTATTCCTAGTATTATTAGCTTTGAATCAGGTATCAAAGTTATATTAACAACATTCAAAATTATCCTAAATATTTCAATCCAGAATTTTGTAATTTTTATACAGTGTGTAAATGAATGTGACAAATTGGCTTCTAAATGTTGACATTTATCACATATAGGAGATACTTTTGGGAACATATTATGTAATTTGGATTTTGAATAATATTGTCTATGTAATATTTTAAACTATATAAGAGAGTGTTTAGCATTTAGCGAACAATGATGTATATGTTGTAAACTATCATCCCATACTTCTGGTCTAATAGAATTCATTTTCCCAAGATTGTCTATGTATTTCTGTTGATGGAGCATCATCTTCCAATAAGATGTTATATATATATGAAATCATTTTTTCTATATTTGGATGTTTATTCAAACATTCATCTAATATTTCTATCTTTCTATTTCTGAGTTCTTGCGTATTTGCTTTAACATAATCTCTAATTTGTAAATATCTAAAGTAATCTTTAGAGTGTAGTCCATAAATTTGTTGTGCGTCTTGAAATGAAAGGAAGGAGTTTTCCCTATAGAGATCACCGATCTTAATAATTCCATTATTTTTCCATTGTAAAAAAGCTTTATCCATCATTGAAGGTTTAAACGTAACATTATTTACAATGCTAAGAGATAGTGGTATAGATTTTAGTTTTAATGTTTTCTTTATTTGTTTCCAAATACGTATTCCACTTCCTATTATTGGGTTATCACTATAAGTTTTCTTAGCTAGATTAATATTAGCGAATATTATAGAACTAATTTCAAAAGGAGAACAATCTTCTTTTTCTATATTTAACCAAGTTGGTTGGTTATCTATTTCTTCTAACCAAAAATTCATATTTTTAATGTTAACTGCCCAATAATAAAACATAAAATTTGATAGAGCGAGACCTCCGTTTATTTTTGATTTACATAAATGTTTTTTATTTATTTTATGGCACTTATAATCCCAAATGAAGTTAGTGACTATGGAGTCCACCTTTTTAAAGAAATTTGTTAGGGAGATATATCGGGATTGATTGGAAAAGGTATAATAATTGTGGAAGAAACACCATTTTTATTATATTAATTTTGCCTATCATTGAAATAGGTAATGTTTTCCAATATAAAATATTCTTATTTAATTTGTTCAATAATAATGGGAAATTAGCTTTAAATAATGAGTCAAATCTTTTTGTTACGAAAATTCCAAGATATTTAATTTTTTCATTTGTTATCTTAAAAGGGAATTGTTGTAATATGTGTAAATTGTTTACCGTTATTGGCATGTTCACTTTTATTCCAGTTAATACTATATCCTGAATAGGATCCAAATTCAGTTATTCATTTTAACAAATTACGAATACTAGTTTCTGGTTTTGTGATGTAAAGTAGCACATCATCCGCATATAAAGAAATTTTATTTTTAGTGTCTCTAGTATCGTATCCATATATTTCCGGATGTGATCTCACCCTCAGAGCTAGCGGTTCTATTGCCAGTGCAAACAATAAAGGGGATAAAGGGCAGCCTTGTCTACAACCTCGAGATAAATTGAATTTAGGTGATAACATTTGGTTTGTTATTATTTTAGCTGTCGGATTTATAGCAATTTGATCCAGGTAATAAACTTTTCTCCCAATTTAAAAGCTTCCATAACCGAGAACAAATAAGGCCATTCTACTTGATCAAAGGCTTTCTCTGCATCTAACAAAATAACTACTAGATCTTTATTAATATCTCTTTTCGAGTATATATAATATTGAATAACCGTCTCGAATTATATGAAGAGTATCATTTTGGTATAAATCCTGTTTGATCAGGGTGAACTAATTTATTAACAACTGAACTTAACCTTTGTGCTAATATTTTAGTTAATATCTTTTGATCAGTATTTAGAAGAGCTGTTGCTCTAAATGACCCTGGTTCATCCAAGTCTTTGTTTGTTTTAGGTAAAAGTGTTATAGTAGATTCATTTAATGTTTCTGGTAGTTTTTGCTGTATATATATATATGTTCATATAATAATTTCAAACGTGGTACAATCTGACATAAATTATTTTATACAAATTCCGAGCCAATGCCCGTCTGGTCCCGGTGTTTTTACCCTTTTGTAATGATCTGATAGATTCTTGGATTTCTTTTATCGTGATATCAGCATTCAGTAACTCTATATTTTGTGAATCCAACCCTTTCAGGTTACATTTTTTTAAGAATGCTTCAATTCCTATTTTATTATCTGTTGTTTTCACAGTATAAGTTTTTATAATATTGCATAAATCTTTCATTAATATCTTTAGGCTGTGTTAACAATTCGCCATTATGTGATTTAATCCTATGGATTATTTTTTCAGCTTCCATTTTCCTTAGTTGACGAGCCAATAATATTTGAGGTTTATCACCGAATTCAAACTGTAATTGTTTAGTATGTTGATAAAGTTTAACGACTTGGTCTGTAAATATTTTATTTAATTTATATTTCAATGCTGCAATTTTATTATGTAATATAGTAGTTGGATTCATTGCATTCTGTATATCTAATTGTTTAATCTCCTTTTCCAAATCTTGCTGATCCTTACGATTCTTTTTATTATAAAATGCTTGAGAGGAAATCATGATTCCCCGGAGGTATGCTTTAAATGTTTCCCATAATAAGGATCAGGATATTTCCGGTTTATCATTTATTTCGAAAAAAAATCTTAATTTGTTCTGTGATATATTCCTGAGTAATTTTATTTTCTAATATTTGTGGGTTAAATCTCCACTGTTCTGATTTTTGTAGTTTACCATTTATTTTGATCTTGAATGTTAATGGTGCATGATCTGAAATTATAATATTATGACAATTGGATTTATAAGTAAGTGAGATAAGATTAGCGTCCACCAAAAAATAATCTATTCTTGAGTAAGTTTTATGTACTGACGAGTAAAAAGAGTATTCTCGTCCAGTAGGGTTTTCAATTCTCCAAACATCTTTGATATTAGTAGTTTCCATATATGCATTTAATAAATCACTAGAATGTGATTTAGTTTTCCTTTGCCTTGTAGATCTATCTAAGTATGGATCTAGTGTACAATTAAAGTCTCCTCCAATTATTAGATTGTGTTGTGTTAATTCCGGGATATTATTAAATACCTTCTTAAAAAACAATGGGCTATCGAAATTTGGTCCATATACATTAACAAAAATCATTTTTTGTGTATTTAATTCTCCTATGACGATAATGTATCTTCCATCTTTATCAGTTATAGTTGATGTATGTTTAAATAAAATACCTTTACGAAATAATATTGCTACGCCTCTTGATTTATGCGTAAAAGAAGAGTGATACATTTTATCTATCCATTTAGCTTTCAATCTATGTTCAGCATCTTTTTTTAGATGGGTTTCTTGAATAAAAATTACATCAGCTTTATTTGCCTTTAAATGTGCAAAAACTTTTCCTCTCTTAATCGGTTCATTAATACCTTTAACATTCCAACTACAAAACGTTATTCCCTCATTCCCTATATTTATTTTTGAGTCTTGCATCTTTTGACTATGGAGGTCTGCAATAGTCTATGGTTCAGCACATCAGACCCGACCTTACACCCGAACATCGAATAGATGAATTTTAAGTCTCGTGCATGTCTCTCACGTATATATCTCCATTGATCCAATATATAACTCCATTCAAATTGAAAAAAACCATAATAGATTATATGAGAAAAGAACAAAGGATAGATTAAGAGGTTAGTAATGTGCAAAAAGAGAGGAAAAACTACATCTAGAGTTGTTGCAGTTAGTGCTAGCCATACTAGCATGGCTAACCATCTACCGACTTCCGTCGTTGATGTTGGTAACTTAACCAGCTCCCAGGTTTTTGGAATTGTTATTCCATAAAAATATTGTTGCATTAGAAAAAAAAAGGAAAGGGAAAAAAGAGGGGTAAAAATAAAGACTTATTTAGTAAAGGCATATTTAAATTATAACAATTAAAGGTATAGAAATACAATTATTTAAGACTTATTTAAACATCGAATTATTATAAACAAGAGGAACAAAAAAAAGAAGATATCAAAATACATATTTTGAACTTAATTAAAAATCTAACAATTTTAAACAGAAAGAACACAAAAAAGGGATAAAAAGAAAAAAGAAAAAATCCATCCAACAAAAAGAAAACAGAAATTAAGAATGAGAATGAAAAATTGCTGTCAAAAAAGAAAAATCTCCAAATGAAATCAATCCCTAATTTTAACTCTATTCATTCCAACATAGAAAATCATTAATTATTAGTAATAGTGATTAATATTAATTAGTAAAAATGGTGTTAGTAAAAATACCGCGGTGTGCCTGTAATATGTGTTAGTTATTTATATTAGTAGTGTAATGATGTTAGTTATTAGTATCCAAGTGAAGTTTTCCGATCCACTTCTTTCTCCGACTTCCATCCAACGTTGCCCAGTTCAGTCCAGTCCTGCATTGTTTTGTGGAGTCTTGCGAAGTCTTGGAGATTCTTGTAGCATTCTTAAGAGTCAATATATTTGAAAGTAGCTGCTTCTCAGGTCTGGATCTGGCGAGCAAAGTCCATTGCTGCTGCTGGGTTGGAAAAGAAATGCTCCTCGTTTTTGAAGGTAACTCTTAGAGTAGCTGGATAATTCAGGCCGTTTTTCAAGTGTGCCACTCCTCTCATAAGACTTTTAGCCTCGTTGAATGCTTTCCGTTTCCTGGAAACTTCTGCAGGATAATCTCGGTAGATACTGATCCTGTGACCTTCAAATTCCAGGTTTCTATTTCTCGAGGATTTCCGCATTATCTCATCCAAGACAAAGTCGTATTGTAGCTTTATAATCATTTGTCTTGGAGGGGCATTTGCTCTTGTCTGACGTCTTCTGACTGTGAGCACGGGTAATAAAGGCTTTTGTTCCAGAGATAAAACATTGTAATAAGTTTGCAGTAAATTCTCGAGGATCTTCATCTTTCTCTCGTCCTTCAGGAATACCTGCAATTCTTAGGTTTTGTCTTCTCTGGCGACCTTCTAGCTCAGTACATTTCTCAGATATTTTAGTCAGTAAGTTCGTTAGACATTCGTTTTCTGTAATCAGCTTTGTTGTAGTCATAGCACTGGTAGCAGCTAGTTCTTCAAGGCCTTTTATACCGACCGTCTGTTGTTCCAGTACCTCTTCCATAGGATTCAGCCTTTTTTCAAAGTCATTTTTGACCTTTTCAATTTTATTATCCATCTCCTTTCTCATTTCGTTCATCATTTCTGTAATTTCCTTCTTCAAATCTTCCGATATTTTCTTGGTCTTATTATTAATATTTGAATTTGTTTCCTATTGAAATTCTTTCATTTGAGTATTCATCTGGTTCATTTGAGTATTCATCTGGTTTATTTCTTCCCTTAAACCAGCAATCTCACGAGAAATGAAAGATTTCAATTCTTCACTTTCCGTTTTTTTCCCTGTTCTTTTCGATACATCTTCCTGGGATGAGGCCCTACTTGAGTCCGAGGCTTCAGTTGGGCCTTTTGCCAGTCTCTGCCTAGTTGGTCGACTTTTCTGTTTATCGGTAGGGCTGCGTGTTGTAGACATAACTAGTCGCGCGCCTGATGACGTCACTCACAACAATCGGTGCAGAAACGGCAGGCAGCAAGCAGCAGGCAGCAGGTAGGTCCGTTAATCCCCCGTTTTTTCCCGTTTTTTTCACGGAGCTGGCTGGCGTTGTCCTCTAGCCCTCCATAGCGCCACCGGAAGTCAATAGTAGCATTTAAAAAGCTTTTAGTTCAGCACATGGATATGCGGGGAATGGAGGGATATGGATGACACGCAGGTAGAAGAGAGTGGTTTAACTTGGCATCATGTTCGGTATGGACATTGTGGGCTGAAGGTCCTATACCTGTGCTGTTCTATGTTCTATGTTCGATTTTGTGTGTTCTTAAACCAATTAAATTCCATTGGTTTGAAGAAAAGGATGTTTGTCTATAATTTACAGGAGCACCTTATTCTTTGGATCTAGATTGTGAAAATTAAATGAAAATTAAAAACATGTTGGCTTCATAAATGATTGAAAGTACCAAAAGTATTGAAAAGTCCAATGAAGATGTAAGCCATTCCAAATGCTAGTTGTTGGCTGCAAATCAAATCTTGCTGGCCCAGTTCCCTCACTTCCTTCCCCTCCAGTCCTGTCCCTTCCCCGCACCACATTTATCTTGTTCGGATGCAGTGGGCCAAGTTTTATTCTCCACATTCAACGGTCCAGGAATGGACAACTAGTCCTCCAGCAGGGCAGTTAGGAGGCACCTTCTCCTAAATGTCAGTGTTTGATATCTCACAAAGCAGATGCCAGCCTAGCCAGGTGTAACAACTGCAGTTTATTTTATATTCGATTTTATATGTTTCTGATTGTCGAGGCATTCGTAATTATTTAAAACGAATGCAATATTATGTGAATAACTGAAAATAATTAAGAACTGTTACTTTAAAAAATAAACTAAGTTAACTACAGACCTCTCAAAATTATTATAAATGAAACTTCTACAGGTGCATCATAGAAAGCATATAATTGGGTTGCATCACATCTTGGTATGGGAACAACTCTGCCCAAGACCACAAAAAATCGCAGAATATTGTGGCTGTAGCCAGGTCCATCACAAAGACCAGACCTCCCATCATTGACTCCATCTACACTTCACAATAAATTTAACAAAGTTTGGGGTTTATTGCAGCTTTTGCGGCTGAATGCAAGCTGTTCCACTGAGTTCTGAAACACCAACATCAAAATTGCAGGTTTGAACCTTGAAGATCTTCAAGGTTATTTTATGTGAATTGTTGAAAATAAATGTGTGAATCGTGACATTGACCTTTAAAGAAACAAGTTTGTTGCTGCTAACCCAACCGACCCTGGTCTGGACCTGGAGCTGAACAGAATAAGAATGTACTGACTCCAACCACTGGACCAAGTCTATTGTCCCAATAAACCTTGTGTTTCGCCAGATCACTAATGCAATTTTTTTTTATCAGAAGCAAGGAAGTAAGAAAAATACCCTGTTCACTGATCTTGTTTATTTTCTATCAGAGCGCTTGTCAGAACGAACCGTCATGCTTTTAAATGTTGGTCATACATCACATGCTGTGTGAGTAATGGAAGATGTGTACAGTTTGCTCTGCATCTTCCTATCATTCTGTTTTCAAGTCAACTAATAAGAAATCAACAAGGAGTGCTTCTTAAAGATTCATGTACCTGCTGCATTAAATCAAATGGAAAATTGAAATGTCAAGCGCAATTTATAATCACACCTGAGGAGAATATATTAACATCTTATGTTAGTCAATATGTTAAAGCCCTTGCTTCTGCTCACTATGCTAGGGTGCCAGGATTATGTACTATATACTGAGATGCTACATTACTGCATGGAATAAAATGAGAATATGCTGCAGATAAACTGCAGTTCAAACAGCAGCTGTGCTGAAGGAAACAGATGAAGAGTCATCAACCTGAAACATTAACTGTTTCCCTCTCCATTGATGCTGCCAGGTATCCCTGGAATTTTCTATTTTATTACATAATTCTCTATTCTGTTTTTTGCTTTTCAATGTACTGCAACATACTGTTTACCTGTTAGCTTTAGTTGCATAACTTAAGTCAGCTGTGTGACCTTCGCTTCCCCTCTCCCCCCACCCCCCTCATCCTCTCCCCACCTAGGGTACTTTTTGTTTTTCTGTGGTTTTTAACTATTTTGATGGCTATAATTCTTCACGTGATCATGGAGAGCCAGCATTTATTGTGTGTCCAAACTTGACCTGTATAACAGTTTCACACACTGGCCCAATTTGCAGTCATTCATCGATCAGAGTGATGTGGAGTCTGGAAGAACAGTATTGGGTGACAGAGACACAATGCTGAAATCTTGGGGGATAACACAAAGTGCTGGAGGATGTAAATGGGGCAGGTAGCATCTGTGGAGGGAATGGACAGGTGACGTTTCGGGTCAGGACCCTTCTGGTTCTCCTGTTATAGACAACAGGGTTCCTTCCCTAATTAACAGCAATGACTCTGTGTATTTAATGACTTGATAGCTTCATGGTAACTGATAATTATCTGAATTCAAATACAGGCTCACCACAGATTTGTTGGCAAATCTGGGTCTTCAGAGAACTGGGTCTGCGCATCCTTCTGCAATTGGATCCTCGACTTCCTCATCCACAGACCCACAGTCTGTTCGAATTGGCAGAAATACTTCATCCTCAGTAACAATCAGTACAGGAGCACCTCAAAGTTGCGTGCTCAGCCCCCTACTTTACTCACTCTATGCCCATGACTGTGTAGCCGGACATAGTGCGAACTCCATCATCAAGTTCGCCGATGACACCACTGTTGTTGGACGAATTACAGATGGTGATGAGCCAGAGTATAGAAGTGAGATCGACCGATTGACCACATGGTGCCAGCACAACAACCTGGCTCTCAACATCAGCAAAACCAAGGAACTGATTGTGGACTTTGGAAGGGGAAGGATGAGGACCCATAATCCTGTTTATATCAATGGGACGATGGTGGAGAGGGTCAAAACTTCAAATTCCTGGGTGTGCATATTTCCGACGGTCTTTCCTGGACCCAGTACACTGATGCAATTATAAAGAAGGCACATCAGCACCTCTACTTCCTGGGAAGACTATTGAGATTTGGTATGTCAAAGAGGATTCTCTTGAACTTCTACAGGTGCACAGTAGAGAGCATACTGACTGGTTGCATCGTGCCCTGGTTCGGCAACTTGAACGCCCAGGAGCAGATAAGGCTGCAAAAAGTTGTGAGCAGATAAGGCTGCAAAAAGCCAGTCCATCACCGGCTCTGACCTCCCCAACATCAAAGGGATCTATCGAAGTCGCTGCCCCAAAAAGGCAGCCAACATCACCAAAGACCCACACCATCCTGGCCACACACTCATTTCACCACTGCCATCGGGAATTAGGTACAGGAGCCTGAAAACTGTAACATCCAGCTTCAGGAACAGCTTATTCCCTACAGCCATCAGGCTATTAAACATGACAACAAATAAGCTCTGAACTACAACAGACTATTATTATTATTGCACTATATTTGTTTATTTATTGAGTATATGTGCATGTGTATATATACACACTGAACTTTTTTTTCCCCCATTATGTACTATGTTTACATATTCTGTTGTGCTGCAGCAAGCATGAATTTCATTGTTCTATCTGGGACATATGACAATAAAACACTCTTGACTTGACTCGACTCTTGATCCTTGATCCCAGAGCCTTGCCGGATTATACCAACAGAGGTCATGTAATAATAACATGATAATACATGAAAAGGTACACCAGCATCGGCAGTTCCTTGCTTCTCTGTTTGATTTGGAGTCTGGTTATTGTCCCAAACCTGACTGACTACGTGTCGGAAACAACTCTTTGGGCATGGAATTAAATTCTACTTTCCGAGAGACTCTTCAAGCTCTGCCTGAACTGATGATTAATCACAGCTTCTTGCTTTACGGCAGCATTCAGCACTCAGGCTCCTCCCACCCATTTCAGGCAATACGTGGCCAGGGTTTACCGGCAAAATTCAAAGGCGTCCGACTGCCTCGATTTGATCTCAGTGCTCTACAGCATGTCCCCAGAGGCAGCGAGGAGCCAAGGATGCGGTGCCGGGCATTCCCAGGCAAAAATTAGGGAATATTAAGCACCCATCCCCTCTTCCTAGTGATATCCTCTAAGTTAAATAGTCAATGAAAGAATAAGCTGGAAATAAGCAGCATTTAATGTGGAGATCTGCCAGAGTAAAAAACATCCACAGTACGCTCTCATAATTTTGTCCAGATTAAAGGAGGTGCCGGACCATCAGTTACTGAAATATTACTGGTGGACCTGCACTTACATATGGAATCTGACCATGTGCTGTCTGTATCAGTATGCCAAGTTTGAACTACAAATTGCCTTGATTGCACTTGGGACTTCAGGTTTTGCACTATTTATATTTTTATGTATTTTGCACTATTTACATTTATTTTTTTAGGGCAGACACGGTGACTCAACGATAGAGTTGCTGCCTTTCAGCACCAGAGACACAGGTTTGATCCTGATTGCGGTTGCTGTCTGTACGGAGTTCATATGTTCTCCCTGTGACCGCTTGGGTTTTCTCTGGGTGCTCCTGTTTCCTCCCACACTCCGAAGACATAAAGGTTTGTAAGTTAATTGGCTTCAGTAAAAATAGTCTCCAGTGTGTAGGATAGTGCTAGCGACGGGGTATCGGTGGGCCAATGGGCTTGTTTCCATGCTGTATCTCTAAACCAAACTATAACTAAACTAAACCATTGAATGTATTGAACTTTGTTTTGTTGTTTATTAAGGTATCCATTGAGTACTATGTTTACAAACCAATTGTGCTGCTGCAAGTAAGAATTTCATTGTTCTGTCTCGGGACATCTATCTATGTACTATTAAAAGTCTCATCTTATATGTGTGTGTGTGTTTCTGCATGTGACTTCAAGACTGCAAGTCTTCAACAGACTTCAAGAGAGTTTATTGTCATATGTCCCAGATAGTACAATGAAATTCTTGCTTTGTATCAGCACAACGGAATATAGTAGGCACAAATACAGAACATATCATATTAGTGAGTCCATATACCATTATATAAATATATACACACACATCAATAAATAAGCAGATAAAGTGCAAATAAACAGATGGTCTATTAGTGTTCAGAGATTAGTTTCAGTTGAGTTTAATAGCCTGATGGCTGTGGGGAAGCAGCTATTTCTAAACCTGGATGTTGCAGTCTTCAGGCTCCTGTACCTTCTACTTGAAGGTAGCGGGGAGATGAGTTTGTGGCCAGGATGGTGTGAGCCCTTGATGATGCTGCCAGCCTTTTTGAGGCAGTGACTGCGATTGACCTCCCTACCATCGAGGGGATCGGAGTCGATGATGGACTGGGCAATGTTTACTACTTTTTGTAGTCTTTTCCACTCCTGGGTGCTCAAGTTGCCAAACCAAGCCATGATGCAACCGGTCAGCATGCTCTCTACTGTGCACCTGTAGAAGTTAGAGAGAGTCCTCCTTGACAAACCGACTCTCCGTATTCTTCTCAGAAGTAGAGTTGCTGATGTGCTTTCTTAATAATTGCATCAGTGTTTGTTTCCAAAGTCCTTCCAATCAGTTCCAACCCCTTCCAAAGTCCACAATCAGTTCCTTGGTTTTGATGGTGTTGAGGGCCAGATTATTGTGCTGACACCATTTGGTCAGTCGGTCGATCTCACTTCTATACTCTGACTCATTCCCATAACAGTGGTGTCGTCAGCAAACTTGATGATGGAGTTCGCACTATAACCGGCTACACAGCGATGGGTATAGAGCGAGTACAGCAGGGGGCTGAGCACACAGCCTTGAGGTGCTCCCGTGCTGATTGTTATCGAGGCTGACACATTTCACCCCAGACTTGTCAGCTTTGCGTGTGGGGCTTTAAACAAAGTACTGTCGGCTGCGCAATATGGTTTTAAATATAGCGCTACCAGCCACAGTGCTATGAACGTTAAACATAGTGCTATGGGTCGCAGAATGTTCTGGCAAAATTCTCGTATAACGCCTTGTTGGCTGTACGTCTTAATATTTCACCACATTTGCCTACTGAGTAATTTATACACAATGAAGTAAGAATACGGTAAAAATAAACGGTGACTGGAATTTGTATTAAGGTAGACTTGTCTCCTCATTACACCTTATGGATCTCAGGTTAATTTGAAATTCATGTATAGGCTAAAAGATTTAATGGAGTAAACATGATTTAACAAGGATTCAATATACCCTTAGCTTCAGTTAAATGTATTTATTTACAATGACTGCGCATACATGTATTGACTGAAAATGGGACAAGAATTGAGATGAATTCATCTGTGTGGGTCAAAAAGGACAGTGTTGCTGTCGTCCTTGATAGAGCTGGCTTTCTGCTGACTTTGCGGAAAAAAATAGCCCATTCCATGCCATCCATTTTCACTATTTCCTGAACAATTGATTTATTCCACATTATTAATGAACTTTGCAGCAGTTCCACTTGTCAGGCCTACTCTGCAAGGGTCAATAATGAGGGGAAACCTGATGTTAGTGGATCCAACTAAGTGATTCTGTCAAGCTAGCGATTCAATATATCAGGACAAATGTCAGCCACTTCCAATATGTTAATTCCTGTTACCATTTGCATAAACTGCAGTCAATGAAGTTCAAATTGCTCTTTGAAGAACAAAGGATGTTATATGATGACGAACAGTCATATTCTATCCGTCTTGTTGTTTAAAAATTACATGGCCTAATATCTGCCTTCTCTTTTCCCCTCCTACTAAACTAGCAAGAATGCAAAATCCAATGAGAACACATTTCTTTCGTAACATCAGCAAAAAGTGCATTTGAACAAGTGGTCCTAGGAGTGAAGCGAATGGTATTGGTATCCAGACCAGTGTCTTTTTTTTTTTGAGGACCAGCATCTGCAGATCCTTGTATCCATATTTGTATGCGAGGCTGGGTTTAGTTTAGTTTAGTTTATTGTCACATGTACCGAGGTACAATGAAAAGCATTTGTCTGCATGTTAGATGTCGAAACTTCAATGATATATGAATCTGTTGCAGATGTTTTGCGAAGAAAATCATAGCTAGTTTATCAAATCAATGTTAATTTTCCCTTGATATCAAATGTTTCTGGAGCAGATTCTATGTGTTCGGCCCACTACGTCCACGCCGACCAATGATCACCCCTTACACCAGCACAATCCTACACACTAGGGACAATTTACAATTTACAGAAGCCATTTAACCGACAAATCTGCTTGTCCTCGGAGTGAGAGAGGAAACTAGAGCACCCGGAGAAAATCCAATTGGTCATGGGGAAAACGTACAAACTCCATACATTCAGCACCCGTAGTCAGGATTGAACCCAGGTCTCTGGTGCTGTAAGGAAGAAACTCTGCTGCTGTGCCACTGTGCCACCCAGGTGTAATGATAAATGCAAATATAAACAAGACCTCAGACTGGAGAAGGGTCTCGACCAGAAACGTCATCCATCCTTTACCTGCAGAATACTGCCTGACCTGCTGAGCTACTCCAGTACTTTGTGTCTATCTGTGGAGAGGATGTTGCCTCGTAGGGTTCCTCCAGCACTTTGCTTTTTGCTCAAGAATCTAGCACATGCAGTTTCTTGTGTCTCAATCAGATTGCAAGGGCAATTACACGTATCTCATATCTCAACTTCTAGTCTTTTGTCTATGTATAGAGAAAAACTTCTAGACTTTAGTCTATGCATAGACCACGTGTCTGGAGGCATATGGTCCACATTTGAGAGGAAAATTTGGCCATTTTGAGGAATTAAAATTGCACAAAGTGCTGGAGTAACTCAGCGGGTCAGGCAACATCTCCGGAGAACATAGACAGGCGACCTTTTGGGTTGGCACTCTTCAGCATGAGAGCCTCATCAGGGTCAGTAACATCAGAGTGGCACAGACTGGAGTTTGGGATCATCACAGGCTGCACCATCTCTGTGATCCCTTTGCCTTGGTGATGAACATGATCGTCAAGTCTGCTGAGCCAGAGTGCCGGGGCCCTCGGACCGAGTCAGGAATGTGCCAACCACCAATCAGAGCCTTCACGGACTGTCACCACTGAGTCAATGCCAGGAGGCAGGTGGATCCTGCAGGGGTTGGAGAAACTGATTGGATGGGCAAGGATGAGGTTTAAACCAGGAAAATCAAGGTCACTGGTGCGAAAGAAGGGCAAAGTCATGGACAGGTTCCGCTTCAGCATCGAAGGGACACCAATCCCAACTGTCTCCGAAAGGCCAGTGAAGAGTCCTGGCAAGGTGTTTAACAGCAGCCTGAAGGATACAGCATCAGTCCAGGCAACTTGTCAGGAGATGGAGAGCTGGTTGAGAGCAGTGGACCGGTTCAGGCTTCCCGCAAGTTCAAGGCATGGATTTACCAGCATAGTATCCTGCCAAGGATACTTTGGCCACTGCTTGTCTACAAAGTCCCAATATCCATTGTAGAGAGATTGGAGAGGAAAGTCCGAGATACATCTGAAGTTCCCACAGCACATTGCCACAACCACCCTGAGGCCAGACATCCTTCTGGTCTCAGAGGCGACCAAAAGCATCATCTTGTTGGAACTGACAGTACCGTGGGAGGACCGTCTGGAGGAGGCCCACGAGAGGAAGATGACCAAGTACGAAGAACTGGTCATAGACTGCCGTAAGCAGGGCTGGAAGGCAAGGTGTATGCCCATCGAGGTTGGCTGCAGATGTTTTGCAGGGAAATCGCTCTACAAAACCTTAAGTGCACTGGGCATCAACGGAATGGAGAGAAGAGCCATCAAGAACACCACAGAGGCAATGGAGAAGGCCTTGAGATGGCTCTGGATCAGTAGAGGAGGTCCATGGGGAGGAGCGAATGCCACTTGAACATCAGTCGAGGTCTGATCAACCATGGCTGGGTCACCTGGGTGAGGGCGTCTGATGTTGAAAGACCCAAAACACACAATGACCCCACGTTACATCACTGATGATGTGTTCAGGAGCATTAATAGATGTTTTTTTTTAATCAAAACCTTCAGACTGATTGTGGGATGGTCGGACTTAGGCCAGAGATGAAAATAAGGAGCTAAGGGGAGAAGAGGGAAGTTAGAAGAAGGAATATAGATGGAGTTAGAAGAAGGAATATAGGTGGAAATGTATGGGGGGAATGGGCAAGGGAGAAATGGGTGTGCATTCAGATGGGATCCAGGGAAAAGAAGGGGAGAAAGGAGAAGGAGTGTATGTAGGTTAGTTACCTAAAATTGGAGAATTCATTGTTCATACCATTGAGTTGCAAGCTACCCGATTGGAATATGAGGAGTTGTTCCTCCAATTTGCATGTTGGCAATGGAGGAGGCCCATGATAGAAAGGTCAGTGTAGGAATGGGAAGAAAGGTCAGTGATGGAATGGGAAGGGGAGTTAAAATAATTAGCAAAAGAGAGATCCAGCAGGCCTTGGTGGACCAAATGCAAATGGTTACCTTGTCTACGCTTGGTCTCGCCGATGTAAAGGAGGCCACATTTGGAGCACCAAATAAAATAACCTCTGTTTCACTACAAAGGACTGCTGGGGTCCCTGGATGGATGCGAGGGAGGTGATGTAGGGACTGCTGTTACACCTCTTGTGGTTGCAGGGAAAGTACCTGAGGAGGGGATGGTTTGGGTGGGAAAGGATAAATGAACCAAGGTGTTGCAGATGGAGTGGTCTCTGTGGAAAGTGAAAGGGGTGGGGATGGGAAGATGTCATTTGTGGTCGGATCACGTTGAAGGTTTTCGGAAATGTCAGAGAATGACATGTTTGATGTTGAAGCTGGTCTGGTGAAAGGTATGGATTAGGGGGATCTCTATCCTTGTTCCATCTGTGGAGAGGGCGAGTGAGAGCAAAACTACAGGACACAGATGAGAAACAGGAGAGGGATCCACCTATGACAGCGGGGGGGGGGAGGGGGGGGGGACGGACGGACGGACGGACGGACCACATTTACAAATGAAGGAGGACATCTCAGAATGGAAAGCCTCGTCTTGGGAGTGGATGTCGCAGAGATGGAGAAATTGAGAGGAGGGAATGGCATCTTTACAAGAGCCAAATGGGAGGAAGGTAGAAGACATATGGGCTGCATATGTCAGCAAAAAAAGCGGTATAGTTGGTATTTCCTGTTGATATGTTAATCCAGATTATTTAAAAAAGATCTGGGGCTAAGCATTGCTTTCATATTTATCAAGAGGCACAGAGTCGCAGCTGTCTTACTGTGTCAGAGACCCTGACTTAGGGTTCTCCCTGCGACCTAGTGAATTTACTCTAGGTGCTCTGGTTCCCTTGCACATTCAGGTTTGCAGGTAAATTGTTTTTTGTAAATTCCTCCTAGTGTGTAGGAAGAGAAACTGGGATAACACAGAACTAGTGTATGGATGATCACTGGTCAGCGCGGACTCGATGTACTGTATTTCCACACTGTATCTCTGGACTAAACTAAAATAAGCTATAGATATAGGATAAGGGATTGGGCAATTAGAAAGATCGGTAGTTTTTTCATTTCATGGTTCAGAATCTGTGAAACCTTTTTGCTGCAAAGAGATGTGGCTGCACAAATCATTGAATTTATCTATGCATGGAAGTGGTTGTGAAATAGGATTAGCCATTAACTTGTTGAATCACAACACATTCAAGAGACAATTTAACTTATTCCTGTTCTTATTTTTATAAATGTTGTGCTTTTCCTACTGTTGACTTTGGGCCAGTGGTTCTGAGGAACTCCAATGGGGTTCTGTGTTGGATTGATTGAGTCAGTTTAGCTGGAATTCAAGATTTTTTTCCAGAATGTAGCACTGAGGTTACCTAATGTAAAATAAAACAGAATGTAAGAATGAAGGGAAATTAAACCTGCATCAAAATTCTGGTCATCTCACCATCCATAGTATGTTAATTTACAATATATGCAGCTATTTACAATATACATCAATGATTTGGATGAAGGGAATCAAAGTAACATTAGCAAATTTGCAGATGACACAAAGCTGGGCGGCAGTGTGAACTGTGAGGAGGATGCTATGAGAATGCAGGGTGACTTGGACAGGTTGGGGGAGTGTGAAGATGCATGGCAGATGAAGTTTAATGCAGATAAATGTGAGGTTATCTACTTTGGTAGCAAAAACAGGATGGCAGATTACTATCTAAATGGCGTCAAGTTAGGAAAAGGGGAAGTACAATGGGATCTGGGGGTCCTAGTACATCAGTCTATGAAAGTAAGCATGCAGGTAGAGCAGGCAGTGAAGAAAACGAATGGCATGTTGGCCTTTATAACAAGAGGAATCAAAATAGGAGCAAAGAAGTCCTTCTGCAGTTGTACAGAGCCCTAGTGAGACCACACCTGGAGTATTGTGTGCAGTTTTTGTCCCCTATTTTGAGGAAGGCCACTCTTACTCGAGGGAGTGCAGCGTAGGTTTACAAGGTTAATTCCCAGGATGACGGGACTGTCATATGCTGAGAGAATGGAGCAGCTGGGCTTGTACACTCTGGAGTTTAGAAGGATGAGAGGGTATCTCATTGAAACATATAAGATTGTTAAGGGCTTGGACACACTAGAGGTAGGAAACATGTTCCCGATGTTGGGGGAGTCCAGAACCAGGGGCCACAGTTTAAGAATAAGGAGTAAACCATTTAGAACGGAGACGAGAAAACACTGTTTCTCACAGAGAGTGGTGAGTCTGTGGAATTCTCTGCCTCAGAGGGCAGTGGAGGCAGGTTCTCTGGATGCTTTCAAGAGAGAGCTAGATAGGGCTCTTATAAATAGCGGAATCAGGTGATATGGGGAGAAGGCAGGAACGGGGTACTGATTAGGGATGATCAGCCATGATCACATTGAATGGCGGTGCTGGCTCGAAGGGCCAAATGGATTACTCCTGAACCTATTGTCTATTGTTAAATTGCAGACAATTTCTATCTGCCAGAAAGGATGTACTGAGGATTGACAGCACTGTCAATTTTTGTCCATGTTTTTATTATTTTCCTTCTGACCTCTTCATCATCTCTCTGCGTCTGAAAGAAGTAGGGAGCGGTGGTTTTCATCCTGAAGTTAAGAAAAGAAAAATAAAGTATTAAAAATCTGGAAGTACCAGCCACATGCACTAACCAAAGCCAGCAATAAATACATAAGCAGAAGTGAAGGATAAATAGCTGTGAGCTTTTATTCTTGGAGCTCTCTTCAGGGTCACAGCAGATGCTGATGGGAGCTTCTGGCCAACTCAGCCTAAAATGGATGAAAATTCCAGAGACTTTTCCTTTAAATCAATTACAATACATAAATCATGCCAAAGTTCCTCTCCAGGGAGACTACTTCAATGTATTACAGCATGAACATTGGCTCCTAGACTAGCATCTACAGGCCGGTCTTGTTAATCCAGAACTGTTAGGTCAAATCCCACTATGGAGACCAAGCAGTCAATTATTCGTTCAGTAAGTAAACAGGCCCTTTAGCCCACTGCAAATCTGCTGACCAGCAAGTATCCCTTTACACTAATCGTACATTAATCCCATTTTACTTTCCCAACAACTATCCCCTCTCCCCAGATTCTACCACTCACCATCAAGGGAAAATTTACAGTGGCCAATTATTTTACCAACTTATACATGATCGGGATGTGGTAGGAAGCTGGAGCACCTGAATTTGAGCTCCCATGAGAGCATGTGGAAGCTCAACACAGCTAGGCCCAGAGAACAGAATTTAACCATGGTTGTTGAAGCAGAGAGGCAGTGGTTCTACTAGCTGCACCACTGTGCTCATCCCCAGGGATGTCTGGAATTAATTAAAGCTCTGATGTATTAAGAAGTGACTTCGACTTTCCAGACATGCTACTTTCAACATGCTGCGTGGATCTCGGCCAGTCCAAAATTATGACATATTCAACATCTAGCTCAACAATAGGGGCTTGCATATAATTTTAATAAAGTCCAAATTTTAGTACAGTGTGGAAACATGTCCTTCGGCCCACCGAGTCCACGCCGACCAGCGATCCCCATACACTAGTTTATCTTACTGATGAGGGACAAGTTACAGAAGTCAATTAACCTAAAAACCTGCACGTCTTTGGAATGTGGGAGGAAACCGGAGCACTCAGAGAAAACCCATGCTGTCACAGAGAGAACGTAAAATCTCCATACAGACAGGAACTGTAGTCATGATTGAACACAGGTCTCTGGTGCTGTCTGTGCCACTGTACTGCCCATAGTTAGTAGCATCAACGAACAATTTAAAAATATATATTTAAAATCTCAAAATGTGATGTAATCTAAGCATTTAAACCCATGAAATCAAAAATTAAATCTAAAAATGCAAATTAGCTTTGATTTATTCTTATTTCTCAAAGCTATCCATCCTCATTCAAATGAATCGTCTTAACATCCCTACACCAGGTTCAACGGGGAGACTTACAATGTGACTGGAGGAGAATTGAAGCAGGTCTGTACTCGGCCGCAGGGCTCCTGTAAGAAGAAGGCTCTCATATCAGAGTGCAGCTGAGAGTCAACGGGGGGCTCAGTGACCAAGTTTGGACCTTCAGAGTTTGTGCGAGATTTCCAATCTTGTTGCACTTATAGTCATAAAAACATAGTCTTTCATGCAACATGGAAACAGGCCCTTCGGCACAACGGGTCCATGCCGACTATGACAGACCATCCCAGACTAAGCTAATACCATTTGCCTGCATTGGACACAATCCTTCTAAACCTTTCTTACCCATGTACCTGTCCAAGTGTCTTTCAAATGCTGATATAGTACCTGACTTAACAACATTCTCTGGCAACTCGTTCCATATACTCGCCACCCTCTGGGTGAAAATGTACACCACAGGCTCCTATTAAATCTTTCCTCTCCCATCATAAACATATGTCCTCTGATTCTCTTGTTCTTGATTCCCTTGCTCTGGGACAAAGACTGTGCATTCACTATATCCATTCCCTTCATAATCTTCTTTCGCAAAAAGCCTTCTTTACTACTCTACCTATGTTATGCTGAGATATTCCAGCATTTGCTGGAAGTACAGGTCCATAGTTCCCCGAGAGTGGTGAGTTAGGTGTACAGTATGGTGAAAAAGACCTTTGGCATATTTGCCTTCATTAGGAAGAGTACCGAGTACAGAAGTTGGGATGCCATGATGGAGCTGTACAAGTCATAGGCAAGATCCCCCTTGGAATACCGCAAGCAGTTCTGTTTGCCCAGCTGCAGGAAATATGTCATTATATTGGAAAGGGTGCAGAAATATTCGCCAGGATGTTACCTGGGTTTACAGGCTTGTGTTACGGGAGGTTGGATAGGCTGGGACCTTTTTATTTGGAACATAGGAGGCTGAGGTGTGAAATTGTTATGGTGTATAAGACCTTAAAGTGACTGATCAAAATCTTTTTCCCAGGGAGGAGGACTAAAACTAGAGGACACAGGCTCAAAGGGCATTTGTTTCACTTGAAATTCAGCCCCTGTGGAGTCAGTATGGATAGAACTAAGAAATTGTAAGGGTAAAAATACCCTAATTGGAGTTATCTACAGGCCTCCAAACTATAGCCTGGATATTGGATGCAAGTTGAATCAAGAGTTAAAATTGGCATGTTGTAAAGGTAATGCTACGGTTGTTATGGGAGATTTCAACATGCAGGTAGACTGGGAAAATAAGGTTGGTACTGGACCCCAAGAAATTGAGTTTGTGGAGTGCCTCTGTGATGGATTCTTAGAGCAGCTTGTACTGGAGCCTACCAGGGAGAAGGCAATTCTGGATTTAGTGTTTAGTAATGAACCTGATTTGATAAGGGAACTTGAGGTTAAGGAGCCATTAGTAGGTAGTGACCATAATATGGTACGTTTTAATCTACAATTGGAGAGGGAGATGGGTAAATCGGAGGTGTCAGTGTTACAGTTGAACAAAGAGGACTCTGGAGCCATGAGGGAGGAGCTGGCCAAAGTTGACTGGAAAGATACCCTAGCAGGGATGACAGTGGAAAAACAATGGCAGGTATTTCTGGGAATAATACAGAAGGTGCAGGATCAGTTCATTCCAAAGATGAAGAAAGATTCCAAGGGGAGCAAGGGGCGACCGTGGCTGACAAAGGAAGTCAGGGATAGTATAAAAATAAAAGAGAAGAATACAACATAGCAAAGATGAGCGGGAAGCAAGAGGATTGGGTAATGTTTAAAGAGCAACTGAAGATAACTAAAAAGACAATATGGGGAGAAAAGATGAGGTATGAAGGTAAGCTAGCCAAGAATATAAAGGAGGATAGTAAAAGCTACTTTAGGTATGTGAAGAGGAAAAAAATAGTTAAGACCAAAGTTGGACCCTTGAAGACTGAACATTTATTATGGGGAACAAGGAAATGGCAGATGCGTTGAACAGGTACCTTGGATCCGTCTTCACTAAGGAAGACACAAACACTCTTCCTGATGTACTAGTGGCCAGAGGATCTGGAGTGACGGAGGAACTGCAGGAAATCCACATTAGGCAGGATGTTGGGTAGACTGATGGGACTGAAGGCTGATAAATCCCCAGGGCCTGATGGTCTGCATCCCAGGGTACTTGAGGAGGTGGCTCTATAAATCGTGGACGCATTGGTGATCATTTTCCAATGTTCTATAGATGCAGAATCAGTTCCTGTGGATTGGAGGGTAGCTAATGTTATCCCACTTTTTAAGAAAGACGGGAGAGAGAAAACAGGGAATTATAGACCAGATAGCCTGACATCGGTGGTGGGGAAGATGCTGGAGTCAATCATAAAAGATGAAATAGCGGCACATTTGGATAGCAATAACAGGATCGGTCCGAGTCAGCATGGATTTACAAAGGGAAAATCATGCTTGACTAATCTTCTGGAATTTTTTGAGGATCATAGAATCATAGAAAATAGGTGCAGGAGCAGGCCATTCGGCCCTTCGAGCCTGCACCGCCATTCGATATGATCATGGCTGATCTTCCAACTCAGTATCTTGTACCTGCCTTCTCTCCATACCCCCTGATCCCTTTAGCCACAAGGGCCACATCTAACTCCAATGAACTGGCCTCAACTACCTTCTGTGGCAGAGAATTCCACAGACTCACCACTCTCTGTGTGAAAAAAGATCTTCTCATCTCGGTCCTAAAAGACTTCCCCCTTATCCTTAAACTGTGACCCCTTGTTCTATAGTTCCCCGATATCAGGAACAATCTTCCCTAGGATGTCCTACATCCTAGGATGTAACTAGGAAAATGGACAAGGGAGAGCCAGTGGATATAGTGTACCTGGACTTTCAGAAAGCATTTGATAAGGTCCCACATAGTAGATTAGTGGGCAAAATTAGGGCACATGGTATTGGGGGTAGAGTGCTGACGGATAGAAAATTGGTTGGCAGACAGGAAACAAAGAGTAGGGATTAACGGGTCCCTTTCAGAATGGCAGGCAGTGACTAGTGGGGTACCGCAAGGCTCGGTGCTGGGACCGCAGCTATTTACAATATCCATTAATGATTTAGATGAAGGGATTCAAAGTAACATTAGCAAATTTGCAGATGACACAAAGCTGGGTGGCAGTGTGAACTGTGAGGAGGATGCTATGAGAATGCAGGGTGACTTGGACAGGTTGGGTGAGTGGGCAGATGCATGGCAGATGCAGTTTTAATGTGGATAATTGTGAGGTTATCCACTTTGGTAGCAAGTTGGGAAAAGGGGAAGTACAACGGGATCTGGGGGTCCTTGTTCATCGGTCAATGAAAGTAAGCATGCAGGTACAGCAGGCAGTGAAGCAAGCGAATGGCATGTTGGCCTTCATAACAAGAGGAGTTGAGTATAGGAGCAAAGAGGTCCTTCTGCAGTTGTACAGGGCCCTAGTGAGACCACACCTGGAGTATTGTGTGCAATTCTGTTCCTCTAATTTGAGGAAGGACATTCTTGCTATTGAGGGAGTGCAGCATAGGTTTACAAGGTTAATTCCCAGGATGGCGGGACTGCCATATGCTGAGAGAATGGAGCGGCTGGGCTTGTACACTCTGGAATTTAGAAGAATGAGAGGGGATCTTATTGAAACATATAAGATTATTAAGGGTTTGGACACGCTAGAGGCAGGAAACATGTTCCCGATGTTGGGGGAGTCCAGAACCAGGGGCCACAGTTTAAGAATAAGGGGAAGCCATTTAGAACAGAGATGAGGAAACACATTTTCACACAGAGTTGTGAGTCTGTGGAATTCTCTGCCTCAGAGGGTGGTGGAGGCCGGTTCTCTGGATACTTTCAGGGGAGAGCTAGATAGGGCTCTTAAAGTTAGTGGTCAGGGGATATGGGGAGAAGGCAGGAATGGGGTACTGATTGTGGATGATCAGCCATGATCACATTGAATGGTGGTGCTGGCTCAAAGGGCCAAATGGCCTACGCCTGCACCTATTGTCTATTGACTGAATGAGCTTCCAGAGGGAGCAAATAAAATTGTGACTTTTATAAGGAATGTGGACAGATACGAAGAACTTGGAGAGCTATGGGTCAATGCAGGCAAATAGAACTACCCTATTTGGCCATCTTGGTTGGCATGGACAAGGTGGACCAGAGGGACTGATTCTACTGAAAATCTCTATGGCTCTATGATTTTATGAGTTCCAAAGTGAAGTGGGGCTATTACCAGCAACTACGGAACTACTAACTCAAGAATTTCTCCATTAATGCTTGCCTTCCCAAATTTCCACAGACTACAGCTCATCCAAAGCCTTCTGGCCATTTGCCTAGCTAAGCTTCATTGACCAGCAATGCCCCAGTGAATTAAATTTAAGATCACTTCACTTACTGTTACATTCTTCCATGAGCTTTGCTCCATTGGTTCTCATTAATCACTTTCAATTCTTGCCCCCGTTCTACATTCCTTACCTATTAATGCATCTCAAAATTTGGGCGGATGAAGTTGCAATGCCTGACTCACACTTTGGAGTCACCTCTACATTAATGTTAATGGATGAAGTGGTACAGAGAAGTTCAAAGCTATTCCTTATTTTATAAATAAATCTTTGGAAAAGGAGCCAGGTTAATTGAACTGGGAAATATTTCAAGGCTGCAGCTTAAGCATGATTTTCATAGGGTTCAAATGATTTCCAGCACTACTTTAATATTAGATCACTTGGCAAATGTGGATCCTGTCCACTTTCAATTGAAATGTTCCTCTCTCCTATGCTGAGTGGGAGTATTTCTGGATGAATAATTTTTGGATGTTGCAAGCAAGTAGTGTGAACTTGCTCATTCATTGTTCCAGATAACACTGCCAGTGATTAATAGTGGGGTGTTTCCCATTGGCTATGCAGCGGGAAACATTTTGGTACTCTGTTACATTCCATTCAGAAAATGGCAAGATTCTTGTGATCCATTCTATTGCATTCATCCACAACCCATCATTCTGTAAGAACTTCATTCAATCACCTTCCAGTTCATAAGCTCATAAGATCATAAGTGATAGGTGCAGAATTAGGCCATCCAGCCCATCAAATCTGTGCCATTTAGTCATGGCTGATCGATCGCTCCCTCCTAATCCCATTCTCCAGCCTTCTCCCCATAACCTCTGACACCCGTACTAATCAAGAATCTACTAATCAAGAAACTATAGTTCTAGCATTGCCCACTCTTTGTGCAAAGAACAACATTCCAAATGCTCCTAAAGTTTTCACTCACTCCCCACCTTAACTTCACAGGCTAATTTAGAGTGATATTACAGGTTAACTCCTTTCATACCATATGTAATCTTACACCCATTAATAATCACTTTGCAGATGCCTCTTCCCCACTATGAAAAGGCAGTCTCTCTGATCTTTCTAACTGTGACTAAGACTAATTGTAAATGAGACCTGCACTCAGAAATTGGCCTCATGACTCTTCTCTGCATTGTCACCAATGGTGGAAGCTGTCTTTTAGCAATCAGACCAGACAATATAGAGACGGTTTGGTGGTGCAGCAGTAGAGTTGCTGCCTTACAGTGCCAGAGACCCGGGTTCGATCCTGCCAATGGATTCAAGAGAGTTTATTGTCATGTGTCCCTGATAGGACAATGAAATTCTTGCTTTGCTTCAGCACAACAGAACATAGTAGGCATGACAAGAGAACAGATCAGCGTGTCCACATGCCATTATATGGGTGCTGTCAGTATGGAGATCTACTCCCCGTGACCACGTGGGATTTCTTTGGGTGCTCCGGTTTCCACCCACACGACAAAGATGTACAGTTTTGTAGGTTAATTGGCTTCGGTAAAATTATAAATTGTCTCTAGTGTGCAGGACAGTGTTAGTGTATGGGTTGGTTAGCATGGGCTTGGTGGGCCGAAGGGCCCGTTTCTGTGCTGTATCTCTAAAGTTTAAAATGTAAAGTTTAAATATATCACGGTTTACCCTCATCATTGCCTTGAATGGCTTGTCCACAACTTTCTCTGAATTACATTCCTTTTAAAGGTGAAACAACATCATTAATTGATATTGCAACTATAGCACAGATTCTCTTAATATCAAATCATAATCAAAACACAAAATGTTGGAGGAACTCAATGGATCAGGCAGCATCTGCAAAGGGAATGAACAGGCGATATTTGGGTTGGGATCTATCTCCAGACTGATAGGATTAGGTGGGAAAAATTAGAAATGGGTAAGATACCAGTAGATGCACATCTTAAGTTGGTGAGTATTTATTGTCTGGGTCATTTGCTATTTTCAGAGTTTTATATCAACAACTATTGAGGATTTAGACCTCATTCTTTTTATTCTTGGGCAATTCTTTGGGATTGAGTATGTTACACATTCTAGTTAGTTTAGTAATTCAGAGATACAGCGTGGAAACAGGCCCACCAAGTCCACGTTGACTATTGATCACCCAGACACTAGTTCTACGAAATAGTAAGATTAAACGAGAACTTACCAGTTTGAAGTTTGATCTTTATTTTATGAGGAGTTATGATGAGCGATTACGTGAAGAAGCCCCGCCAATCCACATGCGCGTCAATCTTCAAAGCAGCGGTGTGAAATCCCAGATAACAGTAGTCGAAGTAACATAGTAAGACTTAGAGAAGACTAGAACTACCAGATGACCTTTGCGATATGAGGGTTGGGAGCAGTGGGCATGTAATCGCTCATTGTACTGCCTCATAAAATAAATATCAAACTTCAAACTGGTAAGTTCTCATTTAATCTTACTATTTTACTTTGGAGTCGTGCGAGTGATTCCGTGAAGATTTCAAAGTCCACACAGCCACAACTGCCTTAATTGATTGATGAGGGAAACATTCATAATGAATAAATAATAATAATAGTAACTCCTCTCATCCGGGAGTAAACTTAACCACTGAACCTAAAATAGAGCTGGCAAATAACCCTGGTCTGGCAATAGGTTATTATGAAATGTTCAGAAGGTTCGTCCGTTCGACCATCCTGCGGCCACTAGGATGTGGTCCAGCGGGAACGTACATAACCTTTGCTGCTGATGTTGTAGCAGCCCTGGTGGAGTGAGATTTGAAAATATCAGTATCTACTCCTGTATGAGCCAAAACCCGTTTTAACTACCCAGAGATGGTCTGAAACAATACCTTCTTATAAAGTTTTTGTAATTAACAAACATTACTAGTTCCGAACCTCTAAGGCTCTTGGTGACCTTGACGTAGTGTTGTATATATGTGACCATACATAACCGAAAGGTCCATGGGGTATGCCATGAAACTAGCTTGAGACCTCACGTCTGCTCTGCTTAACTAAACATTAAAATATAATATTATTTGCTGATGTAACCATCCTGTCCAGTCACAACATGTAGTGGCTGAACCTGTTGCGCTAACCAGCGCCATGAGGATAACTACGTTATGAGAGCTGAGCCAAAGCTAAGGATGTAGCTGGAGCCCCCTGGTGAAATGGTGTTAATACTTGTCAATATCCCATACTGCCCTGTGCTTGTCCTGGGAGAACTTGTGTGAAAGATATTATTTATAAACTCAGTATCAGAGGGTTAAACCCGACAGAGTGGGTCCTGTTCGCTGCGGCAAATATGATGGGAAGACACGTTGGCACAGTTAATGGTCCTATAACTTAATTTATTGTCAAAGACCCATTTGAAACAAACTCCAAGACGTCAGTTACCTGTACCGTATTAGATGTAACATTAGCATTCAAACAAAACGCTTCCCATCTCCTGAAGAGGAAATGTAATGCTTTTCTTTTTTGGTTCTATCTCTGCACTCTGCAGTGAGCACATACATGGATCGGTCTGACAACCTGAGCCGTAGGAGTAGTCTACTCAGAATCTAAAAGTTAATAAATTGATTTTATCATTCAGAGGCTGGTTTCCCGTGCTACAGGCTGAACCAGCAAGTTTTACATTTAGAATAACCATAAAAGGTTGTATTATTATTCCCAACAAAAACAGGAAGCATGGCTGCATAGGCCAGTCAGACAGAACGACAAACTAAAGCGGGATTTGCTGACCTTATTGCAAGACCTGACTGATGAGGCAAAATAGAGGGAGACAAAATAACTTCCTTCTCCTTGTAGCGAGAATGTATCTTTCGCCCCTGTTATGCCACATATTTTGCAACCGGTAAATGAGCCTGGAAACAAACTTATCAATATTCGGTGTTCCATTGTGATGTTATTCCAACACAAAATGAGATTAGGTAAATTATTAGAGGATATTCTGACTTGATTGCACCCATGTGACTAACATATGCCACCACCATAGTGTATCAACTCAATGGTGAGCATGCAGATTATGCATATTCACACAAAACCCTTTAACCTATAGAATGCACCTAGTGTCCATAGGTAGTTGATACCAATAACTGAATAATTGGTAACTCATGCAAACTTCCTCCGCCTCCAAACTAGAGATGGCATTCATAATTTTTCACCTTAGAGCCCCATCAGTCTATAATGAGAAAATCGATTTTTTCACACAGAGAGTGGTGAATCTGTGGAATTCTCTGCCACAGAAGGTAGTTGAGGCCAGTTCGTTGGCCATATTTAAGAGGGAGTTGGATGTGGCCCTTGTGGCTAAAGGGATCAGGGGGTATGGAGAGAAGGCAGGTACAGGATACTGAGTTGGATGATCAGCCATGATCATATTGAATGGCAGTGCAGGCTCGAAAGGGCCGAATGGCCTGCTCCTGCACCTAATTTCTATGTTTCTATAATATAACTGAAATTTTACTAACCAGACTATTGGGGCAATGCTGAATACTGTTCATCCACCATTATGACTTTGGTAGCTTCAGCTGGTAATAGCATAAGGTCTATCACAAAGACCTACATGGCACTTGAAAGATTTACTTTGCACAATGTAAGCTTCCCCCACTTGCACAGCTGAATCACAGCTACTATATTGCAATTAGACTTGATGAATAGAAGGCTGCTTATCACAACAAGATTGTTACAAGCTCCTATTAATTCCAATCTCTTATCCCAGGGCGGAGTCACAGGCTAATTAATAGTTAAAGATGAATCCCAATGATCAACAAGTCTAGTTGGTATCACCTTAATTTTTCTTAAATATAGTTTGAGGCTGAAACAGTTGATTTTACCAACATGCAGCGTTAGAATATTCTCCAGACAAGACATAACAAATGTTTTTGAGCTCTGACCAGTTCAAGCATCGGATTTGGTAAATAACCTAGGAACTGAAGTTAACCCATTTTGCAATGTTTTTTATCATTGCCCTATCCAGATAAATTTCAAATGTCTCCGGTGATCCCTGTAAATGGGGACATCCTATGGAAATCAGATGCGAAGTTTCCTATTTTCAGAAAAATGTATACTGCACATGCGAGTTAAACAACATTCTGCATCTTTCACAATGAACAGGCCACGCCAATTCTGTACCTGCCCTAGCAACAACTTTGGCCCGATTTCCGAGCTTGTCTTGAAAACCAATCCTGGCCATAATACTGAGCATGCCTCGAAAGACAACTCTGGCCATAACTCTGAGCCTGCCTCGAATGATAATTCTGGCCGCAATTCCGTGCTTGGAACCGCAGTATTGTGCAGTTTTACATGGTTAGATGCCACAACGATTTGTGTGTTGTAAGGCCACTAGGGCCCCTTCCATCCTTACCAAGGGAATTCTGCTTTCATACAACACATAAACTAAACACATGTTATCATTATCATTTGTACAAAAAACAAGTGTAAATATGACCGACATCCACTATAAACCCACTGACTCCCAAGGCTACCTGGATTACTCTTCCTCTCACCCTGCTTCCTGTAAGGGCTCCATCCCCTATTCCCAATTCCTCCGTCTATTCCGCATCTGCTCCCAGGATGAAGTGTTCCACACCAGGGCATCACAAATGTCCTCATTCTTCAGAGAACGGGGATTCCCCTCCCCCACTATAGATGAGGCTCGCACCAGGGTCTCCTCCGTACCCCATAACACTGCCTTCTCTCCCCCCCCCCCCCCACTCGCAACAATGGCAGAGTCCCCCTGGTCTTCACCTTTCACCCCACCAGCCGGCACATACAACACATAGTCCTCCGCCAGTTCGCCACCTCCAACGTGACCCCACCACTCGCCACATCTTCCCATCTCCCCCTGTCTGCCTTCCATAAAGACTGCTCCCTCCGCAACTCCCTTGTCAATTCTTCCCTTCCCTCCCGCTCCACCCCTTCCCCCGGGCACTTTCCCTTGCAACCGCAAGAGATGCTACACTTGTTGCTTTACGTACCCCCTCCACTCCCTTCAAGGACCCAAGCAGTCGTTCCAGGTCCGACAGAGGTTCACCTGCACCTCCTCCAACCTCATCTATTGCATCCGCTGCTCTAGATGTCAACTGATCTATATTGGTGAGACCCAGCGTAGGCTTGGCGATCGTTTCGCCGAACACCTCCGCTCGGTCCGCAATAACCAACCCGACCTCCCAGTGGCTCAGCACTTCAACTCCCCCTCCCATTCCGCATCCGACCTCTCTGTCCTGGGCCTCCTCCACGGCCAGAGTGAGCAACACCGCAAATTGGAGGAACAGCACCTCATATTCCGCTTGGGGAGTCTGCATCCTCTTGGCATGAACATTGAATTCTCTCAATTCTGTTAACCCTTGCTGTCTCCTCCCCTTCCCACCTCTCCCTCGGCCCCTCCTCCTTTTTCCTTTCTTGCCCCCGCCTCCCCCCAACCCCCATCAGTCTGAAAAAGGGGTTCGGCCCGAAACGTCGTCTATCTCCTTTGCTCCATAGATGCTGCTGCACCCGCTGAGTTTCTCCAGCATTTTGTGTACCCTGTAAATATTACCAACTTGTAGATGGTCCCATATTTTTCCATAGACAGACTTGGGCCTCGGCTTGAAGACCTCTGTCCCGCTTTCATGCTGCCACCAACTTCAATGAACTGCTTGCTGCCAATGGAGGCGTCGGGTGTGTTGTCGCTGCAACGATGATGCTTTGCTCGTCGTTGGTACCTTGATTGGTCCTATATTAGCTTTTAACCATATAACCATATAACCATATAACAATTACAGCACGGAAACAAGCCCTTTCGGCCCTTCCAGTCCGTGGCGACTATTTGTTTTCCCCTAGTCCCATCTACCTGCACTCAGACCATACCCCTCCATTCCTTTCACGTCCATATACCTATCCACTTTACTCTTAAATGTTAAAATCGATCCTGCCTCCACCACTTCTGCTGGAAGCTGATTCCACACAGCCACCACCCTCTGAGTAAAGAAGTTCCCCCTCACGTTACCCCGAAACCTCTGTCCCTTAATTCTCATGTCATGCCCTCTTGTTTGAATCTTCCCTACCCTCAATGGGAAAAACGTATCCACGTCAACTCTGTCTATCCCTTTCATCATTTTAAAGACCTCAATCAAGTCCCCCCTTAACCTTCTGCGCTCCAAAGAATAAAGACCTAACTTGTTCAACCTTTCTCTGTAACATAGTTGCCGGAACCCTGGCAACATTCTAGTAAATCTCCTCTGTACTCTCTCTATTTTGTTGACATCCTTCCTATAACTAGGCGACCAAAATTGTACACCATACTCTAAAATTGGTCTTACCAATGCCTTGTACAATTTTAACATTACTTCCCTACTCCTATATTCAATGCTCTGATTTATAAAGGCCAGCACACCAAAGGCTTTCTTTACCACCCTATCTACATGCGATTCCACCTTCAGGGAACTATGCACAGTTATTCCTAGATCCCTCTGTTCCACAGCATTCCTCAATTCCCTACCATTTACCATGTACGTCCTATTTTGATTTGTCCTGCCAAGATGTAGCACTTCACACTTATCAGCATTAAACTCCATCTGCCATCTTTCAGCCCACTTTTCCAAATGGCCCAAATCTCTCTGTAGACTTTGAAAATCTACTTC
The DNA here is from genome assembly GCA_035221665.1 of Okamejei kenojei. Taxonomy (NCBI): domain Eukaryota; kingdom Metazoa; phylum Chordata; class Chondrichthyes; order Rajiformes; family Rajidae; genus Okamejei; species Okamejei kenojei. The sequence goes on along the minus strand of CM069131.1, from coordinate 49,514,159 downwards.
ATTATCCACAACACCACCTATCTTAGTATCATCTGCATACTTACTTATCCAATTTTCCACCCCATCATCCAGATCATTGATGTACATGACAAACAACAGTGGACCCAACACAGATCCCTGAGGCACCCCACTGGTCACCGGCTTCCAACCTGACAAACAGCCATCCACCATTACTCTCTGACATCTCCCATTCAGCCACTGTTGAATCCATCTTGCATATTTTAGACTTTGAAGTCAGTTACTGATACTCGCACTCCCCTCCACATAGAGAGAGATTCGTAGGCAGCCCTGAACAGGTGCTGCCGCAGGCATTCGTGGTATGCTCATCAGCTATAACTCTGATCTTGGAGTCAGAACAAAACTGACTCCGTGTGCTCACCTCCTCCAAGAGGGAGACATCATGCAGCCCTTCTACAGGTGCTTCCCGTGGATATAAAGCTCCTCTTGCTGGAGCATATCGCGATGGAGCATCCTCTCCATCAGGAGCTTTTCCCAGACAGCCCTTCAACAGGTGCTGCTGCCACGGACTCCCGAGGAGACCCGGGCTGATAGCTCCCTCCTTTGGAGCGTATCATTGTGGAGCCACAGCGTATCAATTTCCCACGGCCCATAACCGGTTTCCCACGGCCTGTCCGGACTTCGCCCCGACATATCTAGCTGGAAAAACTCTTATAAAAGAGATTCCTGCAAGAAAAACACAACCTGGTAAAAAATATAAAACTTACCTGCAGGTTTAAGCTTACCGTTGTCAGGAGCGATGCGCCTACCTGTCCGGTGCGTCGCCATGCGAACGAGGTAATGACGCACATGCGGACTGGCGGGGCTTCTTCACGGAATCACTCACGTGACTCCGAAGTAAAATCCCACTTTTGCATCCTGCACACCAGGGGCAATTTACGGAAGCCGATTCACCTACAAACCTGCACACCTTTGAAATGTGTGTGGAAACGGGAGCACCCGAGAAAACACGTGCAGTCACAGGAAGAACATACAAACTCGGCACAGATCGAACCTAGGTCTCTGGCGCTGTGAGACAGCAACTCTACCACCGCATTTCTGTGAGTTCAGAGGTGGCTGACTCAAGTAATAATTTAATCATTCTGTTGTCGGTACATATGTCAAGTAACCACTCTTGACTCTCTCTCATAACTCTTGACTGATGCAGTTGACGCTGACCTTGAGGGAGGTGGCTTGTGTCGATGCGAGTGCTCCCACTGTTTGGAGTTGGCCTACATGTGTTCACTGAAGAGAGACTTCAAGTGCCCAGTGCTTTATTGAGTGCTTCTCTACCAGTTTGAGCGTTCTTCCCATGAATTGTCGAGGACGTTACAATTTTTGAAGAGGGCTTTGAGGACGTCCTTGGAGAAATGAGATTCCACAACCCGTTAGCTGGCAAGGAACACTTCAGCCAGCTACGTCTGTTGTCCAACTAATGCAAAGGCACATTTATGTCTCATGGCAAGCCATTAGCAGATATAAAGGAAAACTGCAGACACAACATTGTTGGTTTAACATGAAAGAAGATACAAGGATAAATGATTAACACTGTAAGCTCAGGCCAGGAACCCAAGGTTAGGTTGAAACACACCTTGTAAACAGCAAACATTTGGTTTTAATTAACTCTTGTTGTTTTTAAATGCTAACTACTTTGCTCATTCAAAATTAACTGTTCAAAATGTCACACTGTGGCACACTAATGATCACCTTTTCGTTTGTTTAGCACATGGATGCTAACATACTTTTGCTGTCCATTCAATACAGTGTTCCCTCGTTATTAAGGACCTCTTGATAATGGGTTTTGATTTTAGTGGACGGAGTGTCTCCACAGTTATCAGACAACAATGTCTCTTTAAGAACACGGGCTGCCAATCTATTTCACTTAAATTATTTTTGCCATTAATCTCCACTTAAGGATAATTTAATGAAAGGCTAAACATCCTGTTTTTAGTCTGCCTTCCTATTGATTACTCCAGAAGGTATTATTGCAACTTTTAAGAAACAATTTAGACAGGTACATGGATAGGACAGGTTTAGAGGGACATGGGCTAAATGCAGGCAGGTGGGACTAGTGTAGAGAGGACATGTTGCTCGGTGTGGGCAAGTTGAGCTGAAAGGCCTGTTTCCACCCTGTATGACTCTCTGACTCTAAATATTTTATCTGATCACATTCTCCACGTGATCACAAAGGTTCCTGCTGGTGTATAATTTATGTGCAATCTATTTATAACTTATGTTTTAAACGTCTTTTGTGTTTATGTGCCTGTGACGCTGTTGCAAGCAAGATTTTTATTGTACCTCACGGTATTTGTGCATATGACAATAAACTCAACTTGATATGCCTTTGTTTTCCTTCCATATCTCTAAGTTATGCCAGTGGGTCAATTGCCCATTGTAAATTAACACTTAAAGTAGATACCTGGAAAAAATGAATCAAGGGAGGGGTGATTGTCACATGAGAGAGAGTAAGTTTCAGGGCTCCAGGGAAATAAGGAAAGCGGGAATGGGACTGATGGGATTTCTGCTGGGAGTCGGTATGGACCAGATAAGTAATAAAAAGGTAAGCAGTGGCTTGGAACAGTTATTGAACGCAATCATCTGGTAAAATTGAATTAAAAATATTAAATTAATGACTTAGCAACTAATGTTGTTTTAAATCCTTGCTGGGCTCAGGGACTTCATTCCCGTATGATATCAATTTCACTCAGATTCAATGAAAAGCTTCAGCGGGTCTTTTTGAAAGGTATTTTCAGACCAAAGCAAATAATTGAATACTTTGGTTTTAAATGGGAGAAAAGATGGTGCCCTATTAATTGTAGTGACCACAGACTTTCATCATAGAAACCTGCTGGATACATTTCTATGGCCGGTCTTATTTTAGAGAAGGCAGTACCAAATCATCAATGATAATATAATTCATTAATTACAGTAAAATTGCCATGATCTGCCATTCAGCTACTCGGAAATCCCAATGGTTTTGACATTCGGCTCATCAGGTAATGTTTGCTGCACTTCCTTTCCACTCACCTGGACACTATAACCTGAAGAAGGATCCAACCTTTTTCCCATCTTATTTCGCCAGAGATGCAACCTGATCCATTGAGATACTCCAGCACTTTGTGTCAATCTTTGGTATAAACCACCATTTGTAGTTCTTTGTTTTTCCATTTTCCTGGCTACCCATGCTCCTTTAAACTATCAGGGTTCACTCAAATATTTATTATTATACTTTATTATTATATTTATTATAAATTTTGTGTAATATCTTACCACAACTGAATTTTGGGTGTATTCAGACATCAATACAAATAGTATCCAGTTATATGGATAATTTGCTGTTCTATCATCACCAAGGTCCTGAGCATATCGGGTTATCGAAGTTATATCGTATCTGATAATAACATCACGAAAACCCTCAAACTGGACCAAAGTAGTTCTGGAGAGAGGAAAATCTACTACAAATTAATTTTGTAGGACAAGTTGTATTTTTATTGCTTTAAATATCAACAATGGAAACAGTGGATGTTAAGCATTACTAATAGGATCTTTATTTGGGAAAATAAATTGAGCCACATTTAGAATATTGTGTTTCGTTCTGGGCACCATGGGGAGGATGTTGTTGTTGGAAAGGGTCAGGGAAGATTTACGAGGATGTTGCCAGGACTCAAGGGTCTGAGCTACAGGGAGAGGTTGAGCAGGCTGGGACTCCATGCCCTGGAGCGCAGGAAGATGAGGGGTGATCTTATAGAGGTGTATAAAATCATGACAGCAATAGATCAGGTAGACGCACAGAGTCTCTAGCCCAGAGTGGTGGGATCGAGAACTAGAGAGAATTAGAAACAGTGTAGATGGGGCAAAGGGTCTGTTTCCACGCTGTATGACTTCATGACTATGCCTCATTAAGTATGTTTCAAAGAGGGAGAGGGAGGATCATGAAGTGGTCTCTCCTTGCAAGGGAATCGCAGACATCATTATCTCCTCTGATCATCTTAACATGGCATTTTGCAGAGAATGTATTGGTTTAATTGAGTAATGCTTGCTTTATAGTTAAAGTCGATACCATGCAGCAGCAGTGAGGTTTTCCTCAGCTTTTTGAGCTGTGTTCCTGGGGAATAGAAAGGGCTTTGTTGTCGAGGTCTGAGGTGACTAACCAGCTGCTGGTTGCTGTCCTTAGCTGATGAAATCACTCTGATAGATCTCCTAGCAGAGATTTAGTTGCATATGGCAGAGGTCAGTGTATTGTGTATTCTATGTAGTCAATAATAAAGTCAGGACTTATGCTGACTGAATGGTAATGAGGGGTTGCAAGGACCTTGGAAAGTCATTTCCCTGTGGTCATTTCTTTGGTAATATTCTTTCAAACAAATATTAAAGTGCAAGCTAGACATTTCTAATGAGCCAAGTAACCTGTACTGTTTGGAAGATTTAAACCCACTATTATTAATTAAATGTGACAACTGGTGATATTCAACAAATAAATTAAAATACAATAAACACCTTACTTCAGACCTTAGCTTGAATGTGGAGAGTGCAAGAAAAATGAATTTCCAGTTTGGAGCTACAATTGTTTGAGTATTTGGAGAGCATTCTTCTCACTAAATCTCAACAGCTTCTATTAAATGATTCCTGGTCACAGATTGCAGTATTTACAGTGATCCTCTTGACATATAAAGCCCAATTGACTGGCTGTGACTAACAGTCCCAATGGGACTCCCCAGCATTTATGGTCATCGAGTCATGGTCATAGAGCCATACAGAATGGAAACCGGCCCTTCAGCCCTACTGAGTCCATACCCACCGTCAAGCAATTATTTACAATGATGTGGGGGGCTGCCGAGAGAACACAGAGGAACCCAGTGTGGGGAGGCTGTTGAGAACAAAGAGGGACTATTGGGACTACATTGAACTCTTTGTATGCCTACTATATTCTGTTGCGCTGAAGCAAAGTAAGAATTTCATTGTCCTATCTGGGACACATGACAATAAACTCTCTTGAATCTTGTAACTTTGTCGGCGCTCTATACGTGGCGACTCTTTGCATACCTTGTACATGGTGTGCAAAACAAAGAATTTCACTGTGGCGTATCTCATGTGATAATAAAGTATCAATTAATCAAGCATTCATTCTTTCTTTCTTTCATTCATTTATTCATTCATTCGTCCATTCTTTCTTTCATTCATTCAAGCGACATAAATCCCATTTTGTATTGTCCCCATCAACTCAACCTAGATTCTACCAATAGACAATTTACGACAGCCAATTAACATACCCAGCCCAGGGATATGGCAGTAAGTTGGAGCGCCCAGGAGAAATCCACGTGATGAAAGGGAGAAAGTGCAAACTCCACACGGGATTGAATCTTCGTGCTGGAACTGGTAATCCAACAACTCTACCAGCTGCACCTCTGTGCCATTAGGTGCTGATCCCAGGTCAGTGGTGTCCCAGGCATCTTTTGAGTCGCTGGCAATCTGTCTTTCCCATCCTTGGTCATCCAGACCTGGGATAAGTGGTGTTGCCTTGTTGATTTAAATTGAGATTCTCTGGCCTTTAGATGGTAAATGGTCAGGCATCAAAGAAGTCAAGAGTGTGAATTGCGAAGCCAGAGATCATATGTTATGAAACAGAACAACTAAATTCTTACTTGCAGCAACACAATAGGTTTGTAAACATAGCACTCAGTAGGTAACATAATAAAGACATGTTCAATACATAATAAAACCTAATATTAGTGCAAAAGCAAAACAAAAGTTCAAATTCCCAAAGGCAACCAAGGCAGGTTATAGTTCGAAGTTTAGTTGGAGTTTACGTTGTTCAAAAGCCTGATGGCTGTTGGGATGAAGCTGTTCCTTAATCTGGTAATTGTTCTATTACTTAAAAAAAAAACCTATTTTACTTTACTTTATTGTTTTAATTATTTCATGCTTTAAGTGGTAACACAGTGGTTGTCTGATTTCTGACAATCTTTCCCAAATGGCTTGCTAATTTTGGAGTGGTTTTGTGGTGGTGATTTTGCCCTCCAAAGGATTAAACTGCTTAGTTTATTTTTGAATCTTAGTTTTAGAGGTACAACTTTGAAACAGGCCCTTCAGTCCACACAGCCATCGATCACCCATTCACACTAGCTCTATGCTAGCCCACTTTCCCATTCACTCTCTGCACAGAGGCCAAATAACCTAAAAAGCCCCACGTCTTTGGGAAGTGGGAGGAAATTGGAGCACCTGGAGGAAACTCACATGGTCGCAGGGAGAATGTGCAAACTCCACAGTGATAGCACCCGAGGCCAGAATTGAACCCGGGTCTCCGGCACTGTGAGGCAGCAGCTCTACCAGCTGCACCACTGTCATTTCACAGTTGGTTGAAAAAATTACCTTTGGATGCATGCGTTAATACCTTTGAGATTAGCAGCACAACTCGCATCTATATATTTGATTTAATTTTAAGTAATTGTTTGGATTTGAGTACAACTTGGTGGTGGAATTTATATCTGTCTATGAAGAGTCATCGAACACATTTTTAAAAATGCACACCTGGAAGGCAAACAGTGATAAGCACATTTAATTAAATACACAAGCATAGTTTTTAACATCTATATTTTAGATTTGTTTGTTGAGCTTTACTTGAGAAAGATTAGGTTTGGAAACGCAACAGTGACCAAACAAAATTACTTTTGTAATTTGTAAAATTGCTTTTATAATTTTGTGGTAATTATTCATAAAACCAAAGCAAAATTACTTACAGTAAATGCTTGTAATTTTGTGGGCATTATTCACAAGACTGCAGGAGTTCATTAACATGTTTTAGCTCTCTCTTCTTGACCTCTCTTCTATATGATGAAAGTATTAGGTAGCTTCTATTGATGAGAGTCATCACAATCAGCTCGAGTTAATGCAGATACTGGAACCGGTGCCAGCCATATGATACTCATTCTCCACTTTTATTCAGCGTGATCTTTGCAAAATAAAGGATTCAATAATGATCTTATTAATTCATCAATAATTATTTCAGCTGGAGTCAATTAAATCATTTTGATCGGTTATTCATTCTAGTATCTTACAAGGCCAAAAAGCCTCGAAAATGAAAGCACTTTGTAGAACTACTTAATTTACATTGAATGTTTTTTCTGCCATTTACATTGCAGAGTCCAGTGTAATGGAAGGATATTTGCATTACAAATTTCACTAGGTAATATCAGATGCATTATTAAAGCCAGGAAGATGGGGCATAAAATAATGGGAAACAGAGATGTGGAATTGACAACTGGATCATTATTTATCATGGTTCTGGGTCAGCCCATTACAACAAATTATTAGTTTGGCTTCATATGTAAAAGGAAAGCAGCTGGTTCAGAAGTAGCAAGATGTCTCCCCCCTCTCCTCCCCTGTCTCCCCTTCCCCCTTCTCTGCCATATTCCCCACCTGGATTTGGACCAATTTCTCCCCTTACCACCCCCCCCCCCCCCCCCGACCTCACATTAGAACAATGTCTCAAATACACAGTAAAGTCTGAATAAGGGTCTCGACCTGAAATGACACCCATTCTTTCTCTCCACAGATGCTGCCTGCCCCATTGAGTTACTCCAGCATTTTGTGTCTATCTTTGGTTTAAATCAGCATCTGCAGTTCGTTCCTACACAGTCTCTTATGTGGTGCTGTTGACGTGCCTTTTCTTGAAGTATGCAAGTCATAGAACAATACTTGGCTCATTGAGAGTCCACCAATTCTCAATTCTACCAGAGTGTTAGCTGTGTGGAACACATTGCCAGATGTGGTGGTGGAAGCTGATAAGACAGTGGTGTTCAAGAGGTTTTTAGATAAGCCGATGGACATGCAAGGAATTGGAGGGATATGGATCACATGTAGGCAGAGAAGATTGATTTAACTTGGCACCAGTTCTGGCGCAGTCATTGTGGGCTGAAAGGCCTGTCCCTGTGCTATACTATTCTATATTCTATACCCTTCCAAAGGGCAATCCAGTTACTCCCATTCCCCTCTCCCAGTTTATTGAATGGCGTAATTGCTGTGTGTTCCTCCAATGTTCTCAAGTTGACCAATACAACTAACATTCCAACTGCAATAGCAATGTTATCTTTATCCCCTATAAACAAAAAATGGTGCAGAGAAGATTTATAAAGATGTTGGAAGGACTTGCGGGCCTGAGCTAGAGGAAGAAGTTGGGCAAGCTAGGACTTTACTCCTTGGAGCGCTGGAGGATGAGGGATGATCTTATAGAGATGTATAATGTCACAAAGGGAATACTTCTTCAGTCTGAAGAACGGTCTCGACCCGAAACATCACCCATTCCTTCTCTCCAGAGATGCTGCCTGTCCCACTGAGTTACTCCAGCATTTTGTGCCTGTCTTCGAAGAACCTGTGTGCCCTGTTGCTGTTTGGAAGCTTGGTCGAGGTGAGGTCCCATGAGCTCATGTAACAGGCTGTGTAACAGCAATTTTAATACCAAAACCCCCCTGCTTCCACACTACACTACGTCTATGCCTACGCTAATCTAAGAACAACAGTTGAAACTATGTTTTAAAACTAGTTACTATCATTAGTGTGGAGATATTTGATGCAACAGGTGCTGAGCTAGTCTCAGATGGCTCTGAGAAGGTGAATCAGGGAACGTACAGGTGGCCTCATGCTGTACTGGTTCTTCTAAGTTACCCAACACACTTTCACAAACATCTAGTTGTTTTTTTCCTAAACTAGTCTGCTTACTTTACATGTGGTGCCGTTAATTTACTGAAAAGCATGCTGATGGCTATTTTTTATTTTTTTTAATTTTTTTAATTTTTTTTTTGTTAGAAGTAAGTACAGTAGTGTGGTACCGAAGTACCTAATCCATACATAAGATTACCATTCTTGTACAACTTCTTATTTTTAATTTAATAATTAAAGAGCAGTGAAAGAAAAAGGGAAATAAAGGGCGTCAAGATAGATAGACAAGCGCGTATAAACAGATAGCGAAAGAGACAGAGAGCAGAGATAAGAAGCTAAGGAGATTGAAAGAAAAAGAGAAAGTAGAGAGAAAAGAAATTAGGAGAGATATACCAATCGTATCTTTACCCATCCGTCACCCGGTTCTGAACCATTTAATTTCTAAGGTTATGTTATGCTGCACCATATGCTTGTAAGAAGTCGATAAAAGGAGACTTAATCTTTAAGAATTGGTTTACTTTGCCTAGTAGGAGGAATCTCATTTCTTCAAGATGTAGCGTTTCCGACATATTTGAAATCCACATTTTGAACATTGGCGTGATTGCGTTTTTCCAGAATTGAAGTATGTTTTTTTGCTGTTATTAAACCATAATTAAAGAGAGCTTCTTGGAACGTAGTTAATTTACGTCCCTCTTCCATTGATCCAAAGATAATCAGTTCTGTATTGGGGTTCAAGTTTGCGTTGAATAGTTTTGTAAAAATTCCAAAGATTTCATTCCAAAATTTATGAAGTTTTGTACAAGAGACAAAGGAATGTGCTATAGTGGCATTTTGAGTTAGACATTTATCACAAATGGGGGAGACATTTGGAAATATTTTATTCAATCTGTTTTTCGAGTAATATAATCTGTGCAATTCTTTTAATTGAATTACGTTATGCCTTACATTAATCGAACATTTATGTACATATAATAGATTTTTTCCCCAACTGTCGTTCAGAATTTTAATCAATAACTCTTGTTCCCAGTCTGTTCTAATTGCCTCTGTCATTGGTATTTCTATATTTAAAATTATATTATATAAATATGATATTAAATTGCCTTTCTATTCATTCCTTCCTCTAATAAATCTGAGGTTAGAGTTTGATATCCTTGTATATATTTTTTCAAATTATCTTGAATTTGAAGATATTTGAAATATTGGTTACTTTTCAGATTATATTTTAGTTGTAATTGTTGGAATGATAAAAGTTTTCCCATTTCATACATATCTCCAATCATTTTAATTCCTAATCTTTCCCAATGGATAAATGTTTTATCAATAATAGATGGTTTGAATGAGGGATTGTTAGCTATTGGGGAAAGAAGTGATACATTTCTTAATTTTAAAGTTAATTTTACTTGTTTCCAAATTCGTATTATACTGTGAATAATTGGATTCTTCTTATATATTATATTGTTCAGTTTCATCGGGGAAAGAAGAATCACTCCTATATTATAAGGGGAACAATCCGCTTTCTCCATTCTGATGGCTATTAACTGACAACTCCACTTTAGGCAACACAGTCTGTTTAACCCTTACACTACACCACCTCACAAATGACTAACTATCTCATCAAGCACCTACTGCCTCATAGTCATAAGAAGATGTCAAAGGAGAAGTATTAGGTATTCGATCATGGTATCTCTATTTTCACTCTCAATCCCATTCTCCTGCCTTCTCCCCATAACCTTTGACGCCCTTATTAATCCAGAACAATACAAGCCCCACTTTTAGTACCTACATTGACCTCGTCAGTACCAAAAGTACACACAGACAATAGGTAATAGGTGCAGGAGTACGCCATTCGGCCTTTCGAGCCAGCACCGCCATTCAATGTGATCATGGCTGATCATCCACAATCAGAACCCCGTTCCTGCCTTCTCCCCGTATCCCTTGACTCCACTATCTTTAAGAACTCTATCTAACTTTCTCTTGAAAGTATCCAGAGAACTGACCTCCACTGCCCTCGGAGGCAGAGAATTCCACAGACTCACAACTCTCTGTGTGAAAAAGTGTTTCCTCATCTCCGTTCTAAATGGCTTACCCCTTTTTCTTAAACTGTGGCCCGTGGTTCTGAACTCCCCCAACATTGGGAACATGTTTCCCGCCTCTAACGTAGCCAAACCCTTAATAATCTTATATGTTTCAATAAGATCCCCTCTCATTCTTCTAAATTCCAGAGTATACAATACCAACCGCTCCATTCTATCAACATATGACAGTCCCGCCATCCCGGGAATTAACCTTGAGATATAACCTTCAATAGCAAGAATGTCCTTCCTCAATTTTGGAGACCAAAACTGCACACAATTCTCCAGGTGTGGTCTCACTGGGGCCCTGTACAACTACGGAAGGACCTCTTTGCTCTTATACTTAACTCCTCTTGTTATGAAGGCCAACATGCCATTCACTTTCTTCACTGCCTGCTGTACGACATATCAATCTGGAACTAAGACATGTTTGATCCTCAGAGACAGCTGAGAGAAAGATAAACCATTACAGATTTAGTGTAGAGTAATTTCCTGTAAGCTGAAATCACATAGGAGGGGGTCCTAGCTCCACCTATGATAACACTACATTGAATGAAAAAAATTTTTTAGAGAGATTTTAAAGAGACACAGCATAGAAACAGGCCCTTCAGCCCACTGAGTCCACAGTGATCAACGATCAACCATTCACATTTGTTCTATGCTGTCCCACTTATGCATCCATTCCCTACACACTAGGGGAATTTTTCAGATGCCACTGAACCAACAAAACCCGCACATCTTTGGGATGTGGGAGGCAACCACAGCACCCGGAGGAAACCCACACAGTCGCAAGGAGAACATGCAAACTCTACACAGAGACAGCACCCGAGATCAGGATCAAACCCAGGTCTCTGGTGCTGTGAGGCAGCAGCTCTACCAGCTGCACCACTGTGACATACTCTAAAAAGTTTAATTTTTCCAATTTTTACTTCTGTTTCTTTGTTGATTAGAAAGCCCTGTGGAGATCAGATGAACAAGTTACTCTTTTCTTCCCTTGAGCACTTTCTCTCAGCGTACAGCATCCCCTGTGATGACTGGTAAAACTCATGCTCAGCACAGACCCGTGGGCTTAAGTGAGCCTAACACAAACAGGGAGTTAAACACAAGAGATGTTTCATTCTCATTTTCCAATAACTCTGGGATTAATGAGTTCTCTTGCTCTCTACACAATGTCAACTCCAGACAGCAGGGAAAAAAAGTTTCTGTCCAGATTAAATTTTATATTATAGGCAGCGCTGAAACACTACATCAATCAAAGTGTCTTCAATCTAAGGCTGCATACTGCTGTTCCATGCAAATATAAACCATGTCTTAGCCAATATTCAGTAAAAGAACAATAGCCTGGGGCAATTTAAAATAAAAATAGCAGTGCTTGCAATTCTGTGTAGAGTAAAAGCAAAAGGCTCAATGGCAAAGATCAAACATATAGTCTGCAAGGAAAAATTGGGTCCAGATACTCTGCAAGGAAAAGTTGGGTTAATTAAGAAATTATTTGATCAAATTGATGCTAATAGTTTAACTCACAATTCTTCAAATATGGGTTATCTTTAAATAATGATAATGAATGTCTTTGTAAATATTGAAGATTAAAACCATCTTTCCACCTTGAATGTAATAAATTATTTGGTCTAGCCTACCATTACAATCTTCTGTAAATGAAAACTTTACAAGCTCTTAAGTGTACAACATATTTTAATGATAGCACTGGGTGTTACATACACCTTCAAGCACCGGCTACATTTTTCTACTGAGGGGAAGGCGTTATGATTGATGTTAACTGGGCGGGGTTAATGGGAGTGAGGTAACTATATTATTGGTTGCATATAGACCATCTACATCCTTCCCCTTAGAAATCAAAAAAACAGATTGTTGTCACGACAACCGAATTAAACAGCAGAATTAAACGAAATCGCCGTAGCGAACAGGCGGCTTACTGATCCTGCCCGAGCGCGTACGGATGTCTCCCCCTCCCCCCGAAAGAGCAGAAGAAGCAGGAGGACGCAAGGCAGCCGGGGAACCAGGGAAGGGCATTGGGGTGGGAGAAACAGGAGAGGGAGAACCGCGATCGGCAACAGGGGACCCGCGCAGAGGGGAACCAGGCGCCCGCGACGGGGACCGAGGCATGCAGGGAACACCAGCCGGGGCGGCAGCCGGCTGCTGATAGGAGAGTGGAGGGGCATAGGGCCCAGGGGGCTGCGGCTGTGGCTCATTAACCGCAAGCAGGTGTTGTCGGCTTCTTCGGTAGATGGTACCCTCACAGTCGACCAGATACGAACGAGGTGAGTCGGCCACCCCAACCACGGTGGCCAGACGGGAGTGACCACTGGCGGTCTGCAATCGAACAACCTGTCCGGGCAACAGAGGATCGAGTGGTCTGCACGACCGATCGTGGGAACGCCGCTGGCTGTCATGTTTCTCTTGAATTCGCCTCTGCACGGAGGCGGGCTCCAGCACCCGAGGTTTCAGCTGGCGCTGGGCAATCGGGACGGTGGATCTGGTAGTTCTGGACATCAGACGCTGAGCAGGGGACCCCATGGCCGGATCCCTGGAAACATTCCTGAGGTTCAGGAGATCCAAATACAAATCAGAATTGGATAGTCGCGCCTGTTCCATCAGAAGCTTGGCGCTGCGGACGGCCCGTTCTGCTAGGCCGTTGCTCTGTGGGTACTCTGGGCTGCTGGTGAAATGCACGAAGTTCCACTTGTCGGCAAAGCTTTTGAATTCTCGGCTTGTAAACTGCCTGCCGTTGTCAGTCTGCAGCCTGACCGGGGTCCCAAAAGTGGAGAAGTGTTTCCGCAGCTTGCGGATCACCATCTCCGACGTGAGGGATGTCAGCAAATCCACTTCGAACCAGTTGGAGTACGAGTCGACCAGGACAAGGTAGTGGTTACCACGCCACTCGAATATGTCGGCAGCCAGCGAGGACCAGGCCAAAGCAGGGGCGGGCTGTTGCAGCAGGGGCTGTCGCTGCTGGTGTGGCGCAAGACTGTTGCACGTGGAGCAGGCAGAAACTCGGTCTCGGATATATTTGGCCATTCCAGGCCAATAGAATTGGCACTGAGCGTGGGCGAGTGTTGCATCGACCCCAGGGTGCCCGCTATGGGCTGCACAAAAGTAAAAGTCAAACAGGGAGGACGGGACCACAACTTTATGTCCCTTGACGATAACGCCATCCTGGAGCACCAGTTCGTCGCGGACCAGGAAGAAAGGCTGTGCTTCAGATGGCGCGGCGGAGCGCTTTGTTGGCCACCCTGCTTTAATCACCGATGCAAGCTGCTGCAAGGCCGGATCGGCAGCGGTGTGCTCGGCTAAAACCTGTAGCTGCTTGGTGGGAATAAAGTTAACGCCCAGTACGAGCAAGTCCTCTGTTTCGTAGGGGTGGCGAGCGCAGGAGGTACGCGGGGCTCGCGACAGGGTGTCCGCAATGTGCATCTCGGTGCCCTTCTTGTAGATTATGTCAAAGTCGAAGCGCTGGAGCTGCAGCATCATACGCTGCAGCCTGGCAGGGGCAGCGTGAATCGGCTTGTTCAGGATTGTCACCAGTGGCTGGTGGTCGGTTTCGACCGTAAATCTGCTGCCGAACAGGAAGTCTCTGAACTTGGAGCAGGCGAACACCACCGCGAGCAGCTCTTTCTCGATCTGAGCGTACCGCTGCTCGGTGTCCGTCATGGTGCGGGAGGCATAGGAGACGGGATGCAGCGATCCATCGACAGACTGAAGGCAGGCCGCACCCAGACCGAACTTGGAAGCGTCACAGGTGACGGTGATGGGGCGACCCACGTCGAAGAACCGCAACGTCGGAGTGCTAATCAGTTTCGACTTGAGGCGGTCAAAAGCCTGCTGGTGATATGGGAGCCAGGCCCAGGCGATATCCTTTTTTGTCAGCTGCCGCAGGGGAGCACTCAGCTCACTGAGGTTTGGTATAAACTTGCCAAGGTAGTTCACCATGCCCAAGAATCGTTGCAGACCTGGCACGTCGGTGGGGGCTGCCATTTCGGAGATGGCAGCGGCCTTCAAGGGGTCGGGTTTTAGTCCGTTAGAGGTGAAAACATGTCCAACATACGTGACCTCTGAGACACGAAACCGGCACTTCTTGGGATTCAGCTTCAGGTTCGCCTGTCGCGCGCGATCCAGGACGCGGCGGAGGTTCAGGTCGTGCTCGGCAAGGTCCTTCCCGTAAACCAGAATATCATCCACGATGATGGCACATGGCAGGTGCGCGAATAATTGCTCCATCGTCTGCTGGAACACCTCGCTAGCAGAATTGATGCCGAATGGCATTCGCAGGAACTTGAATCTGCCGAACGGTGTGGCGAAGGTCGTCAGGTCAGAAGACGCTTTGTCCAACGGGATCTGCCAAAACGAGTTCTTAGCGTCTAGGACCGAAAAGATGGTGGCTTGCCCGACCTTTGCCGCCACATCCTCAACAGACCGCATGGGGTAATGTGGTCGTCTGATGGCAAGGTTTAAGTCCTTCGGGTTGATACACACGCGTATTTCGTTCTTGTCTTTCTTAATCGTGGCAACCATGGTGGAGACCCAATCGGTGGGCTCGCTAACTGCTACTAGCACCCCCTTTTCGACCATCTGGTTGAGCATCGCCTCGACCTTGTCCTTCATGGCGTGAGACACCCTGTGAGGTGCGCGGACCACGGGTTGTATATTTGGGTCAATGGAAATATGGTATGACACTGGTAACTTCCCCAGGTCATCGTCGAACAGGTCCTGGTATTCAGCAACCGGGTCAAACGAAAGTTGCACTTTGTGGACCGTGCGGTCAAAGGAGACCAGGCCAAGATCCTGGCACGCACGGTTGCCCAACAGGGTTACACAGTCAGAGTTCAAAACATAGAAAACCAGGTTTCTTGTGGCCTTTTGCAGCACGCAAGTTAAAGTGGCCCTCCCCGCAGGCCTTAGAATCTCTCCACCATAGGCGTGCAGGGTAGCATCGTCAACAACCAGAGGCTCATTACTCCTTATCTTGTTGAAAAGATTCATGGACAAAACATTGACTCTCGCGCCAGTATCTAATTTGGCAGAGAAGGTTACGCCATTGACAGTCACAGGTACGGAGGGATCATTGCGGTGGGCGGGTGTCTGTAGGAGGGTAAACACATGAGAGTCCTCGGCAGAATTAATTGGCTCCGCACCATTGCACTCAACTAAATTGGGCTGTGAGTCGAAACAGAGATCAGATTGGGCCAGCATGTTTAGACTGGGACTGGAAGCTTGTGCCTGGCTCCCACGGGAACGGAGTAAGCGACAGGAGGCTGAGAAATGGTTCAGCTTTTTACAAAAGTTACAGGTTTTACCAGAGGCGGGACACGTCGACAGTCTATGGTGCATGTAGTTACAGTTCGGGCATCTATTTCGGGGCACATCGCCAGGTCCAGGGCGGGCACGCGGCAGAAAAACATTGTTTCCCACCCGAGGCTGTGGGCTCCTAAACCCAGCCAGGTTGACAGATTTATTGCCCAAATCCCGGTGGTCCTCTTGCAAAACAACGACCTCAGACAATCTGCAGGCATGCATAGCCTTGTCCAACGTTAGATCCGGATCCCTCAAAAGCTCACATCGCAGCTTCTGGTCACGCATGCCAGTTACTAAAATGTCTCTAGTGAGCTGGTCTGTCATGTCGCCAAAACGGCACCGCTGGGCGAGATAACGCAAATCAGCAATAAAACATTCAACAGGTTCATCAGGCAACTGTCTCCTCGTAAAGAACCGTGCCCTCTCTAGAATGCGGTTCGAGGGCAGGTCACAAATCTCCCTGAACTTACGTAGCAGGCAAGCGGGGTCGTCAGCAGACTCTGCAGGAGTAATCACCGCACCATCGACGCCCAGGACCGCTGGAGCGTAGGTGAAAGTTCTGGCTCTCTTCATGGCATCAGGTCCGACAAGGTTGAGGAGGAGGGAAGCTTTAAGGGAGTCAGGATCAGCGCGGTGTGCGACGTTGACAAAGTGTGTGAAATCAAATTCAAACGTGGCCCAGCGCTCAGAGATGTCAGCATCAAAGACAAGCTGCTCGGGCTTTCTGCAAGAGGACGCCATGGCCAAAGAGATCAAAGCACAAAAAACACAAATCAAAAAAAGAAATAAAAACCGATAAACAGGAGACGCAAGTATCTTCCAGCTTCGACACCATGTAAATGAAAACTTTACAAGCTCTTAAGTGTACAACATATTTTAATGATAGCACTGGGTGTTACATACACCTTCAAGCACCGGCTACATTTTTCTACTGAGGGGAAGGCGTTATGATTGATGTTAACTGGGCGGGGTTAATGGGAGTGAGGTAACTATATTATTGGTTGCATATAGACGATCTAGCCTACCATTACAATCTTCTGTCCAAAATTATGGAACTGTGTTTAATCGATGTTGTGAAAATGTTTCCATTGGTATGAGGATTAGAAATAGATTTTAAAATGTTGCTAAAGTCCAAGATGTGGCATTATTGGACATTTTATTAATGCAAGAATAGTTGTTGTGAGCGGCAATGAACTATCTGAAGGACTGATGGTAAAAGACTCGATAAAATCAATTTATCTGACTTTATTTCCCCATACATGTGATTTTTTTAATCCACTTTAAATGTATAACCTATTCAAATGAAAATTGATGATGCATGAGAGATAAAATTCCAGAGTACGATAAAAAGGATAGAGAAGTAAAACTAATCTGATTGTTTGATAGCCCTTTGACTCTGTAATTACAGTGACCACCCAATCCATTCAGGTACAGTAGAACCCAATTATGCAATTATTTGGTGGAGAAGGAGAAAATCTGTAGTGAAGAAATTAAGGATAGAGGAATGACCACAAAGTGTATTCTGTTACTTTGAAAAGAGTCACGGAGTCATAGTCATACAGCACGGAAACATGCTTATCGAGATCCTCGAACTACACTAGCCCCGCTTGCCCTTGTTTGGCTCATGCCTCTAAACCTTTCCTATCCATGCACCTGCCCAAATGTTGTTTAAATGTTGCCCCTCAGGTTCCTATTAAATCTTTCCCCTCTCACATCAAACCTATGTCCCCTGGCTCTTGATTCCCCTACTCTGGGTAAATGACTATGCATTCACCCTTTTGATTCCTTTCCTGATCTTATACACCTCTATAAGATCACTCCTCTTCCTCTAGTGCTCCAATGTTTAAAGTCCGAGCCTGCCCAACCTCTCCTTATAGCTCAGGCCCTCAAGTCCAGGCAACATACTTGTAAATCTTCTTTGCACTGTAGTCAATAATACCTCTATAATACTAAAACACTTTGTCTTATAAGAATAAGGGGTAATGCATTTAGAAGATGAGGAAACACTTTTTCACACAGAGAGTTGTGAGTCAATGGAATTCTCTGCCTCAGAGAGCGGTGGAGGCCGGTTCTCTAAATACTTTCAAGAGAGAGCTAGATAGGGATCTTAAAGATAGCGGAGTCAGGGGATATGGGGAGAAGGCAGGAACGGGGTACTGATGGTGGATGATCATCCATGGTCACATTTAATGGCAGTGCTGGCTCAAAGGGCCGAATGGCGTACTTCTGCGTCTATTGTCGTGTGTGTGTGTGTGTGTGTGTGTGTGTGTGTGTGTGTGTGTGTGTGTGTGTGTGTGTGTGTGTGTGTGTGTGTGTGTGTGTGTGTGTGTGTGTGTGTGTGTGTTTGTGTGTGTGTGTGTGTGTGTGTGTGTGTGTGTGTGTGTGTGTGTGTGTGTGTGTGTGTGTGTGTGTGTGTGTGTGTGTGTGTGTGTGTGTGTGTGTGTGTGTTTGTGTGTGTGTGTGTTTGTGTGAATATCTGGTTAATTCCTATTTTCTTCCAAATGCTAGGCCACAGCCTTCCCATTTTCACACATCCTACTCACATTTTTCCGGTTAAGGCGATAAACATCTTCCCATCGCATTCCCACCTATATTTCCGAAGTTTTTAATCGTTTAAAGTTATGAAAACAGCCCGAAAATGCAACCATTTCGGAAAAAAAATCCCAAGTGACGTCTCAGTGCACTCGCAAGGCAGGAGGACCCTCCAGGAGGGAGGGGCACTCCAGCACCCGCGGTGAACGAGGAGTGGCAGCAGCTGCTGGCATCCGACTCCCGCTGGGGAGGGTGGTGCTGGAGCTGGAGTGAGGGCCGAGCCCGGGGCTTGGGATGGGGCCGTGACGGCGGCCGAGAAAGAAGCCGCCAATGGAACCAAGGACGAGCCTGGGTCTGGTGCCAGGGATGAGCCCGGCAATGAAGTCGGGGCCTGCAGTGGTGGCTGAGCTGATGGCTGGAGTCTACAGCCAGGGCCGGGCCGAGTACAAGAACCAGGCCAAGTTCCAGGCCCAGGCGCTGCTCT
Organism: Okamejei kenojei; assembly: GCA_035221665.1. NCBI lineage: Eukaryota > Metazoa > Chordata > Chondrichthyes > Rajiformes > Rajidae > Okamejei > Okamejei kenojei. The sequence goes on along the minus strand of CM069131.1, from coordinate 49,495,109 downwards.
GCGACGTGGGTGGGTCCTGTGGCAGGGGAATGGGAGTGAGGGGAGGAGGATGAGGGAAATGAGGAGGGGGTAGATGGGGGCGGAGGGGGGGGGGTGTGGGGGAGGGAGATGGGGATGGGTGGAGGAGGGTGATATGCACTCCTCCCTATCTACCCGCACTCCCACCCTCTCTACACCCTCTCTCTCCCTCCCTTGCCCCTTCCCTCTCTACCCTCCGCCACCCCCGCTCTACCACCCTTCCTCTCCCTCTATCCCCTCCCTCTCTCTCTCTACCCACTCCCTCTCTGCCCCTCTCCCCCTCTATTCCCCGCCACCTCCCTCTACCCTCCCTCTCTATGCCCCTCCAATCACTCTCCCTCTCTACCCCCCTCCCTCTCTACCACACATCCCTCTTGACCCCCCCTCCCTCTCGACCCCCCTCCCTCTCTAGGGATTGAAGAGGGAGGGTGAAGAGGAAGAGGAGGGAGTGCTGGGGGAAGTGGAGAAATGAGCCGTGCCTGCGCATTTGGGTGCTATGCGTGAGTGGTGCAATATTGCATTGCGGGTACGGCTTTCATTGGGAGAATGGGTGAGTGGTGGAATCTTGCGTTGGGGGAGCAGACCACTTGGTCTAGTTTATGATAAAACTCAGACAAATAATGACACAGTTCAGTGAACTAAATGGTGTCTAACTTGCAAGAGAATATGTCCACCACCCACATCTGCCAGAGAAGATAAGTGTTGAGTTAAAGCATCTCATAAAACCCTCTAAAATAGAAAATCATTTTGCTGGCTTTCTGTTTTCATTTGATTCATATTTTAATGATACCAAAGAATTTGCTAGCAGTAGTAGTTATTCTTAATGATTAAGTATAGAATCCTGCTGGAGACATGATTTACTGGCACGATTAAAATGTTTTAAAAGTTCTGATTACACAAATCATGGGTTATTTAAAGTAAATATTGCTAGGTTAATCTACTTCCAGGGTATTTTGGGAAGGGGCTACAGGGAGTGTGGGATGAAGATGTACACAATGGTGCAGCTGGCTGCTTCATAGCTCCAATGGTCGGATTTAGTCCTGAATCCTAAAGCTCTGCCTGTGCAGTTCTCATGTTCTCTCTGTGATGACGTGGGTTCTTGCCTAAGAATTCCAGTTTCCTCTCACATTCTAAAATCGTGCAGGATGATTGGTTTGTTAGCCACTGTGAAGGTGAGTGATAGAGTATGGACAGTGTTGGAAGGAATGTGGAAATAAAAATGCACTGCAAATTGTTGTTGTGGTGGTAACGGCTTTGAAATGCTGCACTGCAAATGGTTGTTGGTGGTGGTAACTGCTTTGAAATGCTGCACTGCAAATGGTTGTTGGTGGTGGTAACTGCTTTGAAATGCTGCACTGCAAATGGTTGTTGGTGGTGGTAACTGCTTTGAAATGCTGCACTGCAAATGGTTGTTGGTGGTGGTAACTGCTTTGAAATGCTGCACTACAAATGGTTGTTGGTGGTGGTAACTGCTTTGAAATGCTGCACCGCAAATGGTTGTTGGTGGTGGTTACTGCACAACTTCCTGTTTGCACTGTATATTGATTTTAGATAAAATGCTACCACATATGGCTGTTATTTTTGGGCCATCTTACTCAGTCCCCCAGGTGCAGAGGATTCTTCCCATCAATGAAAAATAAAAGTGTTATTAGTGTTTAAAAAATGTTGAGAATATCTCTCCTGTCAATCACACCACAAAGTCACGCCCCTTCCAGAGGGAGGGGGGAAGGATTAAAAAACCCGGAAGCGTGGGTGTGGCTCAGTCTCTGCAAGATGGGGGAGGGAGAGGTCATGATTCTGTCTGAGCTGTGAATCAACTGAACACACTGAATGTCTACTGAACTGTTAGTGTGGTGTTTATGTGGTGTTTTATGTGATTTTATGGTGGTTTCACCCTGCTTGAAATGGTATGAAACTGCATTTGAATGTGGTGGCCTTGCACCCTGCATGAAATGATATGAAATTGCATTTGAATTTCGTGGCCTTGCACCCTGCATGAAATGGTATGAAACTGCACTTGAATTTGGTGGCCTTGCACCCTGCTTGAAATGGTATGAAACTGCACTTCAATTTGGTTGTCTTGCACCCTGCTTGAAGTGGTATGAAACTGCACTTGAATTTGGTGGCCTTGCACCCTGCTTGAAATGGTATTAAACAGCACTAGCATTTGGTGGCCTTGCACCCTGCTTGAAGTAGTAGGAAACTGCACTTGAATTTGGTGGCCTTGCACCCTGCTTGAAATGGTATTAAACAGCACTAGCATTTGGTGGCCTTGCACCCTGCTTGAAGTAGTAGGAAACTGCACTTGAGTTTGGTGGCCCTGCACCCTGATTGAAGTGGTAGGAAACTGCACGAGTTTGGTGGCCCTGCACCCTGCTTGAAGTGGTGTGAAACTGCACTTGAATTCGGTGGCCTTGCACCCTGCTTGAAGTGGTGTGAAACTGCACTTGAATTTGGTGGCCTTGCACCTTGCTTGAAGTGGTAGGAAAGTGCACTTGAATTAATTGGCCTTGCACCCTGCTTGAAGTGGTAGGAAACTGCACCTGAAGTTGGTGACCTTGCACCCTGCTTGAAGTGGTACGAAACTGCACTTGAATTTGGTGGCCTTGCACCCTGCTTGAAATGGTAGGAATCTGCATTTGAATCTGGTGGCCTTGCACCCTGATTGAAATGGAATTTCAAGGAATAGCCGTGAGTCAACTGCTCGCCCACCTGCCGTGAGTGAGCTGCCAGCACATCAGGCTTGAGTGACTGAGCTGTCACCCTAATAATCCATTTGGCCCACTAGACTAGCCCTCTGGAAACTAGTCCGTTCAACCCACAATACCCATACCAGTGCTTTAGAAAGCACCCCCCCCCCCTCAAACTGGCCACCAATATTGGAATTGGTGGAGAGGTGGAATATTGCATTGGTGGACCAGTCCTCCCATGTGAACATGGGACCCAACGGGTCCCACCTAGTCTAGTATATTACTAAAACTCCCATCTTGTTTGTTTCTATGTCTGTCTGTGTGTGTATCTGTGATGTCCTGAAATTATGCCAAAATGGTAGACAATAGAGCTACAGTTTTTGGCCCACCTTACTCACCATTTTCCTGTGGGGTGTTGTATCAAGTTTCGTTCAGATTGATGGTATATTTTAAGTTATTCTCATTTTTAAACTTTATAACAACCACTTTGACAAAAATCTCTTCCATCTGCACTGGGCGTTAGCAGCGTATGATGTCACAATAGGATCTAATTTACATAAACTGCCCATCAGCAGTGTTTCAGCCCACAATGGCATCACAATGGGATCTCATTTACATTTAAAAAAACTCTGTTTTGAAAATTACAGCAGCTTCCACCTCACAATGACTTCAAGGGGGGAGGGGTTATGGAGTGGGGGAGGGAGTGACTGATGGTAGGGGAAAGAGGGTAGGTGAGGGAGAGAGTGGGGATGGGAGGAGGAGAGGGGAAAGAAGAGGGAGGGTGAATAGGTAGGAAGAGGAATTGCGAGGTAATGGAGGAGGGGAGGGGGAAGAGAGAGGATTTTAACTCTAACTTAATTTCTGCTGATGGTGCGGGCCCGGCAGTCGAGCATGCGCAATAGGGGGCTATGGGTCAGTGGTGGAATATTGCATTGGGGAACCAGATCTCCCATGTGACAGGGACCCAACGGGTCCCACTTGGTCTAGTACTTTATTAAATTTCACCTGAACCAAAGTTGTGAAACATAAGAATGCATATAAGAATAAGATTTCAATACTTGAAATAATTTTTTATCGTTATAGATGGAGAGAAGTGGAATTGAGTTAAAGTAAAGGATAATGCTCTTTTTGAAAAGGTGGATGCAACTTATACTCTGTTGCAACTTAAACACTGTATAACATACTGGAAGAGGACCTTAGGCATTCTTTCATCGGGGCTTGTGCGATGCATTTTGTTTCACTGTCAGGAATGGAGATTTCATCTGGGCAGTTTACTAGAGTGTTGTTCTATCTCCAGCCTTAATTTGTGCCAAAGTGCTTACAGGAATTGCAAAACTCTTTCTGCGCTGATATATCAAGTCTATAAAGATTGCGCAAACGATATTGCAGATACCTCAATAGTGTGTAATAATTGTCCTTGAGTTAGTCCTGCCATAGCTCGGGGCTGCCAACATTAGGTGAGAGTTGGAAGTGAGAAATTGCGAGAGACCAAGTCTGAGGGAGCGTAGCGACCGGGGGGGGGGGGGGGGGGGGGGGGGGGGCGGGGTATGGTAGCGGGGTATGGGAAAGGGATGTCCCCGCTCCCATTGGTACAGAGCTTTTGCATTTTTCAGCTTGAAATTGTGCAATCTGGTGCATACTGTAGCGAGTCTTTTGACTTGCACTTGAATGCAATATTTATGCTTTCAATTGGATTAGCTATGAATAAGTTTAGGCTAAATTACATTCCTATTACATTCCATAGTAGAGCCAGGATCTGATCAACAGGTGCAGCACATGAATGATCTTAACATATTCATGTATGGAAATCAAATTATATTCAAACACTTAGCCCATGTTGACCAACCTGGGTCTCACTGCACACCTAGTACTACTCCTGGCCCTGACTCCAGTTGCATACCTTCTCTCATTCCTGATTCTGAGTCCAGCCTTACATCTGGCCCCCTATTCTACCCTGATCATAGCTGCATACCTGCTTAGGTTCCCAGCGCTGAACACTCCCATTGTCCCAGCTTTGACTGCACACCTAGTACTATTCCAGACCTTGACTCTGGATGCACACTTGGCCTTGCTCCTAGCCCCTCTGCACTGACAATGTATCTGGTCCACAAATAAAGCCCCATATCTGACCCCTTTTTGTATAACAAAATTTGCCACATCGATTGGCTTCCTTGTTATCTAACATGCTAGTTACTTTGTCAAAGAAGTTATCAATTGGTTGAACACAATTTCTCATCCATAAAATTATACTCACTCAGCTCTATAAGTATTCTGTTGCCATTTCCTTCATTTTCCTAACAAACTCTCCTGAAGTCATTTTCACCCCCAATATTTTCAGTATTTTGCCGTCTTCCTCTCAGCTGGGACTTTTCCGAAATGCAAAGTCCAATAACTATATATTTAAGCAATATTATTCTATTAAATGTGATCTTGAGAGTACATAATATTTTCTGTGGTATTCATTACACAACAATGATAAAAAGATCTTTGTTTTGATTGCACCTACCAACATGCATACATTATTATATTACAATTAATATGTACCGAGGGCAAATTTTTGTTCCAATGCTCCCCATTCCCTATTATTTTTACATTGAAGTTCCCCGCTCACATCTGGCAGTGTTCTCTGTCTGAACCAGGTGCCACATAGCATTTTTGAAAGTGGGGAGGCTGAGCGATCACTGATCACTGGCCTTGGGGGTACCCGGCGAGGGAGTGGAGCAACTAAGTGGGGGGAGGGTGTGCGAGGGGGTGTTCCCCCTCCAACGGTAGGGACGTTTTGAAATTTGATGTATTAAATTCATGTTTTAGTGCATTGTAGAAATATGATTTCAATGTTTTTTGTTTGAAGTATTTTTAAGAGGTAACTTTTTAAGGGGTAACTTTTTCCACACAAAGGGTGGTGGGTGTATGGACCAAGCTGCCAGAGGAGGTAGTTGAGGCAGGGACTATCCCAACATTTAAGAAACAGTTTGACTGATACATGGATAGAACAAGTTTGGAGAGATATGGACCAAAAGCAAGAAGTGTAGCTGGGACTTGTTGGCGGGTGTGGGCAGGTTGCGCTGAAGGGCCTGTTTTCACACTGTATCACTCTATGACCACATTATATCTCCACCATGCATGAATGCTTCAAAATTAAGTGATCGAGTTTTATTACCATATACTCAAGCATAGAAACATAGAAAATGTGTACAGGAATAGGCCATTCAGCCCTTTGAGCCAGTACTGCCATTCAATATGATCATGGCTGTTCATCTAAAATCAGTACCTCTTTCCTGTTTTTTCCCCATATCCCTTGACTTTGCCAGCCCCAAGAGCTAAATGTAACTCTTTATTGAAAACATCCAGTGAATTGGCCTCCACTGCCATCTGTGGCAGAGAATTCCACAGATTCACAACTTTCTGCGTGAAGAAAGTTTGTCCTCATCTCAGTCCTAACTGGCCTACCCTTTATTTTTAAACTGTGACTCCTGGTTCTGAACTCCCCCAACATCAGAAACATTTTTCCTGCAGTTACATTAAGTGAAATTCTAGCAGGCAAGCAGGATGCTTTCTCCAACCACCCCCTGTCTTCCAGTGCTTGGTACTTACTTCTGGTTGTCCTCCAGGATGCACCGAGCCGCAGCCTGATCCATGCCGGTCACCTGGGTGAATTCAGCACAGAGACTCACACGGCAGCGGTGCAATGTTTCCGACGCCTCCGACGGCCCTGAGGCTTGCACAGAGGCTGCTCCATGGCCAGAGTGTAAGTCTCCGACAGCCCTGAGGCTTGCACTGAGGTTGCTTCATGGCCGGAGCTGCAGCGAGCTACTCGCCAGCCTGGCTAACACTCGCCAGCTCCGGCTCCCCGTTCGCATCTGTTCCCACCGTTACTTCTGCTCCTGCTTCCATCCCTCCCCCCTCCCTGGCTCTCCAACACCCGCGGTCCTTGCAGTTTTGACATTTTCGTTGATCACAGCATTTCTCACGACAGAGTGTGAGAAATTTGTGATCAGTGTGAGAGTGTGAGAATTTGGCCAAATGCGTGATTCTCACGCTCAATGCGTGAGAGTTGGCAGCCCTGCATAGCTATATTCAGAGCAGTATTAGAGCAGTGGTGCAGCTGGTAGAACTGCTGCCTCACAGCACCAGAGACCCAGGACCGCTCCTGACCTTGGATGCTGTCTCTGCGGGGTTTGCACATTCTCCCAGCAACAGTGCTCCCCAGTGCTCCCCAGTTTCCTCCCACGTCCTAAAGATATATGGGTTTTTAAGTTAATTGTCTTATGTCCTGTATAAAATTATCCCTGATGTGTAGGGAGTGGATGTGAAAATGGGATAACACAGAACTAGTGTGAACGGGTGATCGATGGTCAACGTGGACTTGGTGGGTCAAAGGGCCTGTTTCCATGCTGTGTCTCTAAACTAACTTAAACTAAACCGCAATAACTGCACGTTTGCACATCTGTGATCAGAATGATTGTAAGCTATTTTAACAATAGCGCGATCATTGTATTGATAATTCTATATTTTTCTACATCTGCCCAAATCTATTGGGCTAAATAGAAGACTAGTTTGCGCCATGGTGCACCAGGCTTAGAAATCACTTAATCCACAAATGTAACAAAATGAAAGAAATAACATTCAGCACAGTGTTGGAGAGACCAACCAGTGAGGTACATTGTTGAAAGTTTGCTTGAATTACATTTGCTTGATTCCGAGGTAGAAGATTTTGCTTTAAGCTCACTACCTAGATTGCAGAACCAAAGGTGAGCTGGCATCTAATGGATTAAAAAATAAATTAATGACCTTCAGCTGAGATGTTGAATGGAGCTCCTCAGGGGTATTTTGTTGCCAAATTGGAGAATGTGGCAACAAATGAGACTTCCATTCAAAAAACAGTTAAGAATTTTTCTGCCCCTTAGCCTGCCAAATTATTAAAACCCTGCCTAACTTAAGGTATGAATTTCAGAAAATGATGGCTGGTTTGTGGACGACAGAGAAAAATACAAAATATTATTAAATATCAATGTTTATAAGTTCCTGTTCATAACTTATAGGAGCAGAATTAGGCCATTCGTCCCATCATGTTTACCCCACCATTCAATCATGGCTGTTCTATCTTTCCTTCTTAGCCCCATTAACCCGCCTTCTCCCCATAACCCCCGGCATCCTTACTAATCAAGAATCTATCAATCTCAGTCTTAAAAATATCCATTGACAACCTCCATAACTGTGTGTGGCAATGAATTCCACAGATTCACCACTCTCTGATGAAAGAAATTCCTGTGCATCTCCTTTCTAAAAGAATGTCCTTTTATTCTGAGGCTATGACCTCTGGTCCTGGACTCTCCCACTTGTGGATGCTCAATGTGTTTGTATTTGTGGTGGGAAAGGGCTTAAGCCACATAAACACTTTAATATGTTTAAATTAAGTCATTACATTATGTCTAAGAAGTGTTTTACCTCAGTAACATCTTTTTAATATACATTTTAGTATCTGCACTGCAGTTTATTGTCCCTGTCTGGAGATATAATTGCTATTGGTATTGGTTTACTTATTGTCAAGTGCAGAGACATGCTGTGAAAACCTTGCTTTGCATGCTATCAAGACAATTTAAGGGCCTGTCCCACTTAGGCGACTTTTTAGGCGACTGCCAGGGGCTAGTTTTAATGGAATTCACCTACGACACCTGGCGACAACCTACGACAACACCTACGTCAACTTACGACAACCTACAACAGCCTACGACAGCAAAAATTGTCGCCACTGTTGCCGAAAATTGTTCAACATGTTGAAAATGTTGTGGCAGTTGCCTGTAGTTGCCCCAAAAAATTGCCTACGGGGGCAGGCCCTTTAATCATACACAAATACAACAAAGAAGACACAAAGTGCTGGAGTAAAGGACCTGTCCCACTTAGGCGATTTTTTAGGCAACTGTGGCGACAGTCACTGTTGCGGCGTGATGCCGGAAAAGCACCCAGCCCACGACAATGTCCACGGCAAGCTACCACATAGTCGACGTCAAGTTATGACAAGCTACGTCAACCGGCGACACAATTCCTCCGCGACTCGGGATGTTCACCTACGACCACACCTACGACACCCTTCGACCACACAGGTGACAACCTACGACACCCGAAGTCAACCTACCTCCACCAGCGACAAGCTACCTCAAGCTACGACCCTGTCGGCGGCAAATGAAGACAACTGAATACTTCTCTTGATGCTGGTACTGAAGCCGGTCAACATAGGATGACGCAGGTTGTCGCCAATGGAATTCACAGAGGTCATGACCCGGCGACAACAAACGTCACCTGGTGGCATCCTGGCAACAATCTACGACAACCTACGACAGCACCTCCCACAGGAGAAGACAGGCAACGTCAAGCCCGCTGTCGCCGAGAGGTTTTGAACATTTCAAAATCCAGAGGTGACAAGAAATAAGTAACGACACTTGAGGAGACCGCTCACGACAATACAGGCGTCACCCCGAGTTATGCCGCGATCATGTGGCAACAGCCTATTTATCGGCTGTTGCTGAAAAATCGCCTAAGCGGGACAGGCCCTTAACTTTGTGTCTTTTTTTGTAAATCAACATTTGCAGTTCCTGTATCCACAAGTACAACAGGTAGTGCAAAATGTGAAAGGAAACAGATTGTAGAATGTAGTGGTACAGCTACAGAGAAAATGCTGCTAAAAGAAGTGCAAGGTCGAAAGAAGGTAGATTGGGAGACGAGGAATACATCCTTACCTTAGAAGAGGTTTATCCGATGATGATGATCCTTTATTGTCACATGTTCCTAGGTACAGTGAAATGCTTTGTTTTACATACAATCCGGTAAAATTCAAAAGTGTGATAAGAGTGGGGAAGGAGCTGTTCCTGATCTGTTGTCAGGTTCAAAGTTTCAGGTTGGTCCCAACATAAGATTCACAACTGTTCTGGGAGTGGATAGTTCACCAAATGTTGCAGCATATTCCTGAATCATTATTAATAATAATAATAATAATAATAATAATAATAATAATAATAATAATAATAATAATAATAATAATAATAATAATAGAAAGTTAATTCAGTTAGAAAGTTAACAAAAATGTAAAAAACTAGCAGAGTGGCGACACAGTACCAGTAAATGGCACAGTAGCGCAGCTGGTAGAGCTGCTGCCTCACAGTGCCAGAGACTCGGGTTCAATCCTGACCTTGGGTGTTGTCTGTGTGGAGTTTGCACGTTCTCCTTCTGCCTACATGGGTTTCCTCCAGGTGCTCAGGTTTCCTCCCACATCTCAAGGACTTGTGGGTTTGTTAATTGGCCTCCGTAAATTACCCCGAGTGTGTAGGGAGTGGAGTGGAAAATGGGATAAGATGGAACTAGTAAGAACAGGTGATCGATGGTTGGGGCAGACTCGGTGGGCCGAAGGGCCTCTTTACATGCTGTAACTCTAAACTCAATAAACTATGAAATCACACACTCCTCATTAGGGCCCCAAGTACATGAATGGTAACAGTCCCCAAGAATATCCAGGACAGCCCATTGGAAGGAACAGTCTGCGGCATTATGGGGTATCTATATAACTGAGAGTGAACCAGGAACACTTACATTCAGAGATGTGGGGAACCCACTGCTCCACCATTCTTTGGAATTGACTTCTCAGCAGACCTTATGTAATCTGCATGGTTGTGCTCTCAATGCAGTCCAGATGGTAACTGCTAGATATTGACAGCGGAAAGCAGGAATGTGTAGCTGTCAGAAGTAAAGCGTACTGCAAGGATAGCTGATGAAAGTGGGACTGCCGCAGGACCACACAGGAGAGATCAGCATATCCTTTGAAAACTTTGGTGGGATTGTGCTGTCCAAATGACACTTCATTATTCATGTCATAGTGAGCCTCAGTGTACACATGTATCCAATATATACACGTTCCAGTGGTTGGGCAGTCGATCCAGGAATTATTCCAGGGTTATATAAATCTCTGAAAACGGACTATCATGGTGTCACATGATGTGGAATGAAAACCTAAAATAAACAAAGGTGTATAACATGCTACATTTGGAATCGGTACGTTTCAAAAACGTTCTCAATACTGCCATTAAAAAAAAAACTTTAATGCAGAATATGGCTGAAATGTTAATTTAAACACTATTTGTTCAACTGGAATAATAAATGAAGCCCAAAAATGTTATTTCTGGTGTGATGCCAAATTATGGACAAAATACAATCTATATCCTGCAGAGAGTTTCAAAATTGAAATTCAATAAATCAGATGAATCTGGTGACACTTTGTTGTTTGATAGATGCCCTGGATTTTGTCTGCAAGACCTCAACCCAAATCCAATGCAAAGTGATGGAAGGAAATGGTCTGATCTTTAAAAAGCTTGGATTTCTACTTATGGCAACTTCCCAAACAACTTAATCAATCATTTACCTCTGAATTACATTGTTTTACAATGAGGCAAATTAGCTAACCTATACCCAAGAAGTTCAAGTCAAGAGACAAGTGTGTTTTATTGTGATATGTTCCAAAACAGAACAATCAAATTATAGAGGACAGCACAGTGGCGTAAATGGTAGAATTGCTGCCTCACAGCATCAGAGACTCGGGTTCGATCTTGACCTCGGGTGCTGTCTGTGTGGAGTTTGTACATTCTCCTCATAACTGTGTGGATTTCCTCCAGGTGCTCTGGTTTCCTCCTACGTCCCAAAGGCGCGCGGGTCTGTAGACTTAGTTTAGTTTTAGTTTAGTTTAGTATATTGTCACATGTACCGAGGTACAGTGAAAAGCTTTTTGTTGCGTGCTAACCAATCAGCGAAAGACTATACAATTGAGCTGTCCACAGTGTACTAGATAAAGAGAATAATGTTTAGTGTAAGATAAAGTCCAGTAAATTCCGATTAAATATAGCCCTAGGGTCTCCAATGAGGTAGATGGTGTCTCATGACTGCTCTCTAGTTGTTGATTGAGTGGTTCGTTGCCTGATAACAGAGCAGCACTGCCTCACTACAGCATTGGCCATTTTGTACTTTAGTCATATCTTCCACTGAGGAAAAGAGATGAGAAGATTCTCGGCCATACATTTAAAAGTCCGTAGCAGTAATAAGCAGACAAATTATTTCCAATATCCTTAGTGCTTAATAATGGGCAAAATAATGATCGGCTAAAGTGATGCTTTCCATTTTCCCTGTTAAAGCACGGAAACTGCAGTACTAATCTAATCGTCTTCAGTTTTGCTCATCTTTGAGTTACTTAGTGCGTGCAATATTAGCAGCGTTACTGGGATGCATTGCCAGACCCTTTCGAGAGGACACTGATAGGAATTAATGTCATCTCCTCTTGTCTGCAACCTTCCAAATATGTGGTGAACTGATGAAGTATTATGAACCCAGATTACACAGCATTCTGCATTAATTAGCTAATAGCAATCAAACTGTACATTAATGCATTTTGTCCTTTACATGTAAGGAACAGGGATAAAAATAAACTCTGAATGCTTTGATTTCTTGCCCACTTAAGGATTTGGCCATTGGTATTCCAGGACGAGCAAGTGTACTGTAATTTGAAATTGGTTTGCAGTCCCATTAGGCATCCGCAGATCAATAACAAGTGAATTAGAGTTTCAGTGATCTGATTAACTCCCCATTATTTTCTACACCAACTGATTTAGAATGCACAATGAGATAATATCCTAGCCCCACTGCCTTATTCCAGTTCAAATGAGATATAGACTTCCTCATGAAACAGGGTCTGTGCATTTGATTTCAGGTCGGTGAAAATAGAGTTGAACTGGCAGGAGTTCATTGGCACGTGGGGAGGGGCGAATGGAAACAAGTTCCAGCTTTCTGGCAGAATCTGCCAATGTAGCCTCTCATAAAATAGTTCATGTTAGTTCACCTTGCTTCACAGCAGTTTAATGGTTGTTTTTTTTTCTCTCTATCCAGATTGGCAATTCCACAGCCATTATTTTGCATGTGAGAGAATAAGTAGGGAATAATAGAAGCCTGGGAGTTGATTGTAAGGCAGGAGGATGCTGGATGGGTTTATAAACAGTGTTGGTAAATGCTGATAATAGATTGTTGAAATCATTATTATTTTCTTTGGGCAAACTGGTTTAATTTGATGTCAGGGTGTTTATTTTGGGTTCCTTAGTGGCCCACTGCTGACAGTACTGTACTAAACATGTGTCACTGCCTCTCATAGAGCAAGTATAATCACCAACATCTTGACTGTGAACTTAATCAAAATGATTTTCATTTATTTGCTCCCTAATTGTAGTATTAAGGACACTATCCCCATAGCATCCAGCTGCCTAGTTCTCTTTTTCACCTTTCTTTCACTTACTACTATCAGTCTGAAGGAGCGCCCAAGCCCAAGATGTTGTCTGTCCATTCCCTCCACAGATGCTGCCTGAGCTGCTGAGTTCTTCCAGCAGTTTGTATTTTGGTCAAGATTCCAACATCTGCAGATGCTGTGTCTCCATATCCCTTTATATCTTTCCATGTGCCAATTATTTTAGCTGTTTCGCACTATTTTGTTTGAATGCTTCCCCCCACTCTATCCCTATGTCCTCTTCCATCTGGGCAATACAGTTGCACAGAAACAGGCTTTTGCTCCACAAATCCATGACAATCTCTTTGCCCATTTACACTAATGCCATATGACTGCATTAGCTCTGTATCCATCTATACCTTTCTTATTCAAGTGCTGTCTAAATGTCCCGTAAATGTGGCGATTAATCTGACCACCATCTCCTTTGTAATCACTTTACAGATTTTAACCATTGTTAAAGTTAACCATTCTGTAAAAAAACGTCCCCATCAGATCCTCTTTAAACCTTATGTAGAACCAAGGAATTGCAGTTGCTGGTTTATACCAAAGATAGACACAAAGTGCTGGAGTAACTCAAGGGGTCAGGCAGCATCTCTGGAGAAAAAGGATGGGTGATGTTTTGGGTCAGGACCCTTCCTCCGATTGAAAGTAGGGGGTGGTGGTGCGGGGGGGGGGGGGGGGGTGGAGGGATTGGGGGGGGGATGAAGAGATGGATGCAAGAAAAGACCAGTACTAATCCGGGCCAGCCACAAATGACCTCAGGTAGTGCCTGGTAAGCCATTGTTGGCTAGGGAAGCTGTAGAACTGGTAAAAGGACTAGGGTGGAGGAAGGGAGCAAGGGGGCGGGGGGGGGGGGGGGGGGGGCAGGGAGCAATCCCACCCCACCAAACAGACACGCATCCCATTTCATAGATCATAGTCATAGAGAGATACTGCATGGAAACATCTATTTCAGCAATTCGATCATCACCACTAATCTTACATTAATTCAATTTTTTATTTGCTCCATATTCTTATCAACTCCCCTCTTGTTCTACCCTTTATCTACTCGGTAGAGAAACTACTGTCTGAAGAAGGGTCTCGACCAGAAATGTCACCCATTCCTTCTCCCCAGAGAGGCTGCCTGTCCCGCTGAATTACTCCAGCTTTTTGTGTCTATCTTCAGTTTAAACCAACATCTGCAGTTCCTTCCTGCACATAAACACTATCCTACATATCTTTAGGCTAATGAGCCTAAGTGGGACAGGCCCATTAGACAGGTGCATGGATAGGATAGGTTTAGAGGGATTTGGACCAAGCGCAGGCAAGTGGGACTAGTGTAGCTTGGACATTGTTGGCTGGTGTGGGCGAGTTGGACCAAAGGGCCTGTTTAAACACTGTATCACTCTATGACTCTATCAGTCTATTGTAACAACCATAAGCTAGGTAAATGTCCAATTCACCACTCCCCCAATGTGGACATTCATCAATGGAACTGATGTGCTACAATACTGAGAATTTTACTTCAGAGTCACTTGAGTGACTACGTGAAGGAGACCCCGTCAGGCCGCATGCGCGTCATTAACGTCAGACGCACTGGCGCAGCGACCGGTTAGGAGGAACAGCGTTCCTCCAGTGGTAAGTTTAAAAACCCCAAGGTAAGTGAAAGCTTTGTTGGAGGTTGCTTTTTGTTGCAGGCTTGTGTTTCAGGTGCAAGTTTATACTAAAAAAATGCAGAAAGCGACAAAGGTGAAGGCGAGGCATGGCGCTAGAAAGATGACAGACCACGGGAGTGCGGGTAGCGGGCGCCCGCTCAGTTCACCTAGTCCGTCAGTGGCAGGGAGGCCACCGACTGCAGACCCGTTGCCTTTGAGCACCGTGGCCACGCCGTTGGGGCGTAAGTCTACTAGAAAGACTGCAAGGCCCATTGACTCCGAGGAGTCGGGCCAGGAGGGTTCCCCTCCGGAAAAGGATGCCGTTCTTACACGGTTATCCAAAGCAGAGCTCCTGTTGGAGAGGATGCTCCATCAGGATACACACCCGGAGGAGGGGTGGTATCCGTGCCGGCCTACAGGAGAGCCCGCGCCAGCAGCGCCTGGAATAGGGCTGCTCAATCGCTCCCTCCTGGAGGAGGAAAGCTTGACGCCGAATCTGTGGGAGAACAGAACCCACGGGATGAAAGGCATGAGCCCCTAATACCATGTCTAGCAGCAAGATCTTCTGTCCCCAGAGAGGCTGGGGAGCCATTGGATGAGGAGTTGGCAACAATTATAAATTATTTGCTCTCCCATCAGCTGCAAGAGCTGACCATGGACAAGACGGCGAAAAAATATGAGACCCCGGTTAATTGTCAACTGCTGAAAATACCGGCGGTTAACCATGTGATATGGGGCCATATGGGCATTGGTATTCGTTCACAAGAAATGAAGCTCCAGCGGGAGCTGAAGTTGCTCGCTGCAGGCATTATGGTGTTCGCCAGATCGGTGGACGAGGGGCCATCTGTATTACAGCAGGATGCCTTAGCCTTTCTGTGCAGTGCCCACTTGGAAATAAAATGTTTGCGCAAAAGTGCAATACGCCCCACGATACACCCTAAATTTGCGGCACTCTGCAAGCCAAGTGATATTCAACCGCCAAATTTGTTATTTGGGGATGACCTCGCTAAGTGAGTGAAAGAGCTCGATGATGAGGCAAAGACGGTGGGGTTAATTAAAGCCCCGATGACCAGCAGAATGGTTCGGCGCCAGCACCCCTACCGATGGGCTGCAGAGACCGGGGCCGGTCAAGGGACCAGCCGGGCATTTACAAATGTGCGCAGTTGGCGCACTGCTACTGGGGCACGAGCAAACGTGACTCCTCCCACCAGGAACTGGGGACAACTAATTCCACCAGTAACCATGGAGGTAGGTGGGTCTGGTCCTGTTAGGAACATATTAAGTGAAAGACACCTACAAGTCAGGGGGAGATTACACTGGTTCCTAAAAGAATGGTCTGAGATAACATCAGATCCGTTTATGCTGTGCAGCATAAAAGGTTTTCGAATTGAATTTTATCCCAATTTGAGTCCACCCACTCAGCATCTTCCAAGCTAGACACTCATTTTCTCACAGAAAGAGAAAACGGAGATACAGGCAGAACTTGAAAAATCATGCAAAAGAGGGGTAATTGAGAAATCGGTTCGCCAACTCCACCAATTTGTGTCAAATATTTTTCCTCTGTCAAAAAAGGATGGAGGATGTAGAATCATCCTCGACCTGACAAGCCTTAACCCCTTTGTACAGTATAAACATTTCAAAATGGAAATTTTTACTACTACTAAACACCTGCTTTCCAGACAATGTTATACGGCAAGCAGTGACCTTAAAGATGCATATTACTTAGTGTCTGTTCACTATGAAGATAGGAGATATTTGAAATTTAGCTGGATGAGTCAATTATGGCAATTCAAAGCACTGCCTAATGGATTAACCTCAGCTGTGAGATTGTTCACCAAATTGTTAAAACCAATACTAGGGCTACTTCGAGCTCAGGGTCATATTTTAATGGCCTATTTGGACAATATTTTTATTGTAGGTAAGACTCGGGACACAGCTGAATCATCCATTTCAGTTGTTAAGCTCACTTTTGAGAAATTGGGGTTTATCATTCATCCAGATGTCCAAATTAACACCAGTCAGAGTTATTGATTATTTGGGTTTCACTATTAACTCAGATCACATGTCAGTGACTCTGTCCAGGGACAAAAGGCTTCAGCTAATTGAAGGCTGTATTAAGCTCATTGAAGCACAACAACCTTCAATTAGACAGGTGGCCAGCTAGATTGGCAAATTAGTGGCTTTGTTTCCAGCTGTGCAGTTTGGATCTCTGCATTACCAGCAATTACAATGAGTGAAGGAACAGGCACTGATGGTGCATTATGACGGGCCCATGCAATTACCAGCTGCGGCCATTGCTGAAGTACAATGGTGGATTATGAATGTCTCAAGTTCTTCCAGCCAAATTCTGGTTGAACCACCTTCTATTGTCTTACAGACTGATGTCAGTGTTCTAGGTTGGGGCGCTACTGATACTATTTCCAGCTGTGGAGGCAGATGGAATATGCATGAGGCACCTCTTCTGCAATCAAGAGGAATTAATTATTTAGAGCCTTTGGAAACATTTTATGGGCTTAAAGCTTTTTGTTCTACTAAATGTCACTTGCATGTTCAAGTTCAGATTGACAACATAGAAACATAGAAATTAGGTGCAGGAGTAGGCCATTCAGCCCTTCGAGCCTGCACCGCCATTCAATATGATCATGGCTGATCATCCAACTCAGTATCCCGTACCTGCCTTCTCTCCATACCTCTGATCCCCTTAGCCACAAGGGCCACATCCAACTCACTCTTAAATATAGCCAATGAACTGGCCTCAACTACCCTCTGTGGCAGAGAGTTCCAGAGACTCACCACTCTCTGTGTGAAGAAAGTCTTTCTCATCTCGGTCTTAAAGGATTTCCCCCTTATCCTTAAGCTGTGACCCGTCCTGGACTTCCCCAACATCGGGAAACAATCTTCCTGCATCTAGCCTGTCCAACCCCTTAAGAATTTTGTAAGTTTCTATAAGATCCCCTCTTAATCTCCTAAATTCCAGAGAGTATAAACCGAGTCTATCCAGTCTTTCTTCATAAGACAGTCCTGACATCCCAGGAATCAGTCTGGTGAACCTTCTCTGCACTCCCTCTATGGCATAATGTCCTTCCTCAGATTTGGAGACCAAAACTGCACGCAATACTCCAGGTGTGGTCTCACCAAGACCCTGTACAACTGAAGTAGAACCTCCCTGCTCCTGTACTCAAATCCTTTTGCTATGAAAGCTAACATACCATTCGCTTTTTTCACTGCCTGCTGCACCTGCATGCCTACTTTCAATGACTGGTGTACCATGACACCCAGGTCTCGCTGCATCTCCCCTTTTCCTAATCGGCCACCATTTAAATAATAGTCTGCTTTCCTGTTTTTGCCACCAAAGTGGATAACCTCACATTTATCCACATTATACTGCATCTGCCAAACATTTGCCCACTCACCCAGCCTATCCAAGTCACCTTGCAGTCTCCTAGCATCCTCCTCACAGCGAACACTGCCTCCCAGCTTAGTGTCATCCGCAAACTTGGAGATATTGCCTTCAATTCCCTCATCCAGATCATTAATATATATTGTAAATAGCTGGGGTCCCAGCACTGAGCCCTGCGGTACCCACTAGTTACTGCCTGCCATTGTGAAAAGGACCCGTTTACTCCTACTCTTTGCTTCCTGTTTGCCAGCCAGTTCTCTATCCACATCAATACTGAACCCTAATACCGTATGCTTTAAGTTTGTATACTAATCTCTTATGTGGGACCTTGTCGAAAGCCTTCTGGAAGTCCAGATATACCACATCCACTGGTTCTCCCTTATCCACGCTACTAGTTAATCCTCGAAAAATTCCACAAGATTCGTCAGACATGATTTACCTTTTGTAAATCCATGCTGACTTTGTCCAATGATTTCACCACTGTGCTGCTATCCCATCTTTAATAACTGACTCTAGCAGTTTCCCCACTACCGATGTTAGACTAACTGTCTGTAATTCCCCGTTTTCTCTCTCCCTCCCTTCTTAAAAAGGGGTTACATTTGCTACCCGCCAATCCTCAGGAATACTCCAGAATCTAAAGAGTTTTGAAAGATTATCACTAATGCATCCACTATTTCCTGAGCTACTCCTTAAGTACTCTGGGATGCAGCCTATCTGGCCCTGGGGATTTATCGGCCTTTAATCTATTCAATTTACCCAACACCACTTCCCGACTGACAACACTACGGCATCTTGTGAGAGATTGGCAAATCTGATTTGGAACTGGTGCATTTCCAGAGACATTTGGCTTTCAGCTATCTACCTACCAGGTAGATAAAACATCATGGCAGACACAAGGACTCGCAAATTCAATGACAACACAGAATGGATGTTGAATCATGACATAATTAACAATGTTGTTGCTCGGTATGGGATGCCAAATATCGATTTGTTTGCATCTAGACTAAACCACCAGTTGCCTAAATATGTTTCATGGGAACAATATCCTGGTGCAGCAGCGGTAGATGAATTCTCGCTGCATTGGGGTGGAATGTTTGTGTATGCGTTTCCTCCTTTCTGCCTCATCAGCCGGTGTCTGCAAAAAATTAAGCAGGACTCCGCCTCAGGAGTATTGGTGGTACCCGACTGGCCTACTCAGCCATTGTTCCCTCTCGTTTTGCAGATAAACATACAGCCACTTACGACTGTTCCCAAACTTCGAAACCTACTGGTACACCCTGTAACTGGTGGTCAACACCCTTTATATGATCGTATCAATCTGTTGATTTGCAGATTCTAAGAAGGCCATACCTGGGGAGAGAACTATCCGATCGCACTGTGGATGTTCTTACTGCAGCTGGAGGGATAGTACCCAGAAGCAGTACATCTCTTATATAAGGAAATGGGAAGGTGTTCTGCTTCCGGCAAAATATTTCATATTACACAGCAGGCATCTCCGATGTACTAGAGTTCCTGTCAACCCTCTTTTTCGATCAACGATTAAGCTATAGCGCGATCAACACGGCCAGAAGTGCCCTGTCTTCATATTTATGGATGGGATCAGAACGATATTCTGTGGGGTCACACCCTCTCATCTCTAGATTTATGAAGTGAATTTTTAATTCCAATCCTCCTAGGCCCAGGTGTTCGACAATCTGGGATGTTAGCAAAGTACTTACGCTCCTTCGTCAATGGACTCCTAGCACAGCCCTGTCTTTGGCCAAACTATCCATGAAGGTAGTCATGCTCATGGCTTTGGTTTCGGCGCAACGGGTGCAGACATTGCAGAAACTGCGACTCGACAGGATGGAAGTATCTGCAGATGCCATTAAGTTTTCCATCTACGATCTACTCAGAGCAGACCGGGGGTGACAGGGTTTAGGATTACTTTCTTGGCATACCCTACGGATTCACACCTATGTGTGGTGTCACACTTATTATGTTACAACAAGGCCACCAGCACCCTAAGAGGTGCGGAATCAGCATTATTGGTTAGCCACAGAAAACCACATAGTAGGGTGTCGGTTCAGACTATTTCAAGGTGGCTTCTGGTTTATGCAGGTATTGACACTGACATTTTAAAATCTCATTCCACCAGGGCGGCATCAACATCAGCGGCCAGAGCAATGGATGTCCCCATAGACCATATCCTTGCGGCCGCAGGGTGGTCAAGTGAGCGGATGTTTCAGCAATATTATCATAAACCACTTGCTGAACCAGGGGTATTTGCCCGTTCTGTTTTAAATTCAGTCTTATAGCTTCCCCCTGGGACAGAGGGGTTGCTATTGTTTTCTTAAAAAAAATAAACCATTATTACATTTAAAATCAATGTCATGGTTTAATGCATTATTGATTCTTTCCTCATTCTGAGTCAATCGATGCAGTGAGACTCCTGGATTTGAATCTACGGCATGAAATCACAGAACTTTGAAATCTTCATGTAGTCACTCACGTGACTCTGAAGTAAAATAGTAAGATTAAACTGGTAAGTAAAGTAGTAAGATTAAACTGGTAAGAGAACTTACCAGTTTGAAGTTTGATCTTTATTTTATGAGGAGTTACGTTGGTGATTATGTGCCCTCCACGCCCAACCCTCTCTCACAAAGGTCATCTGGTAGTTCTAGGTTTCTGCTCTTACTATTATACTTAAATTACTGTTACCTGTGATTTCATATCGCTGCTTTGAAGATTGACGCGCATGCGGCCTGACGGGGTCTTCTTCACGTAATCACCAACGTAACTCCTCATAAAATAAAGATCAAACTTCAAACTGGTAAGTTCTCATTTAATCTTACTATTATATCCTGCTCTCTGTTTCTTCCGCTTCGCTCTAACTGTAGTACTTGAGTTTGATGATTGTATGGATGTATACAATAGTATTATCTTACTTCTTGGATAGCATGCAAAACAAAGCTTTTCACTGTGTCTTTGTACACAAGACGAAAATAAATCTAAACCTAGTGCTAAACATAAAGATATCTTTAATATCAACAGAGAGAATTCAAATAGAATAATATGCCAAACTGGTTATTCATAACATCCATAATGTATACATTTACAATGACATTTTTCTGACTATTTGGAAGAAGATGCTAATAAAAGGAAGAAGATTAGATTGAATGATCACGTTCAGGAGAGAGATGTTCAAATTTGACAAAATGGTAAGTGGGGATAAAATGTTTATTCTCGGACCAGCCAGAACCCTAATTCTAAACCTTTCTGTGTTGAATTGTTATTTTAACTAGGCTCATCAAGCAAAGTAATTCATAATGTTTCTAAGAATGACTACTTCGGTTAATTATATAATTAAATATTCAGTGTTGATCCCACAACATTGAGAGTATTTGGATATTGTATCATTCTCTGTAAATTTATTTTTGGATATTTCATGTGCATTTTAAATTTGCAATTTGTCTTGTGCATGGCAAGTCATTTATCACACACTGTCAGTGAGAACATTGTTTTTAAACATGCTCTTCATGTTGTTTGAAATAAATGAATTCTACTGTAACAGTTATCATGCAGGGTTGTTCAGAATGCTGACTTTCTGATTACATTACAACATGTATATTAATGGACGCCGTCTTCCTCTGCGCAGTTTGTGAATCTTCTGTTAGTTTTCCTGTAGTTGTACGAGCAATAGCAGTAAACAAACCTGGAAGTAGGAAATGGAGCCTGAATACAAGTAATGTGTCACATCGCAATATCCAAATGTAGTTTGATAAATGGGAGGGTGTAGGTGCTGTTGTATAACGTGAGTGTTCAGAGTGTTGCCTTGCTTGACAATGAAGGACATTGTCTCCAGTATGTCTGGCATGTATGGTAGAGATAGCATTCTGAATCAATATGGTTTAAACTTCATGCAAAATCTGGGATCAGATATGGACTATGGAAGAAGACACGTTGTAACTCAGGAAGCACAGGAGCCAACTCCTGCAAAGAGCAATATGCTAATTAGCAGAGAATAGATCAGAATGTGTCACCAATGCTGACCTAGGTGGTAAGTACGCACTTAACCTTTTGCCGACCCATCATTGTTGCCTTGCTTCGGACAATTGCTCTAATTCTCAGTGGTCACGTCCTGTGTGAGCAACTTAATTTGCCGTATCTATTTGATACTTGCCTGTGCAACTGCAATATAACGTGAAGAATCTTTAGCAATGCTCTATCTGCAATGTGCAAACTGTTAGGTTCACTATAGTCAGATGTACCAAAGTACAGTGGACTGCTTTGTTTATCATGCTATCCAAACAAATCAGATACAATCAGTTCAAACTCATGCACAATAGATAGAGCTAAAGGGAAGATACAGAGGGAAGCATTTTGTTCTCAGCATTGTAGCGTATCAGTTCATTAGACAAAGTCCAATGTTTTCAATGGGGTAGAG
The DNA here is from genome assembly GCA_035221665.1 of Okamejei kenojei. NCBI lineage: Eukaryota > Metazoa > Chordata > Chondrichthyes > Rajiformes > Rajidae > Okamejei > Okamejei kenojei. Next base: position 49,472,632 of record CM069131.1, on the reverse strand, counting down.
GTGAATTGAACAGTATCCTAGCTCACAGAAGGACCATTCACAAGTATGATAATGGAGGGGAAGAATCTGTTCCTGAATCTGGTGGTGTGTGCTTCTGTGCCTTTTGCCAGATGGAAGCAGGGAGAAGAAGGAATGGCCAAGGTTGGATAAGTCTTTCATTTGATTGGCAGCTATTAGTTAAGTGGCCTACTAGATTTAGTATTGAACTTGACATGAAGAAAATGCTGTGTATAGATTTTGGGACATAGCATCAGTTTGTTTTATATCAATGCATTTCCACAGTTTTGCTTAACTTTTTAGTGTAAATTAATGGTGTCCAATAAACCTACATTGACAATACTCCTGATGATCACACAATTGATCATGGACTTGATAAGAGGCATCTTATAAAGGCAGTACAAATAATAATGGCTTAGTTTGCCATCAGCATGCTACCGTCTGGTATGCAGTAAAGCTAATGGTGAGTTTAGATTCATGAAGAGACACCACGCTATTAAGACAAGAAGGACTGGCCACTACATGTTACAATTACCTCAGGTCTTGAAATCAAGGACCATAAATGATTAAATTGCACCGTGGGAGTGTGGAGCATTTGCAGTGAGTCCTCCTCAATGAGAGTAGGCAAATGATGGTGCAAAGTTATAGGATCAATCAGTCAGAAGAACTGCAATTGCAATATCACTTTATGAGCTTTGTGCAGGTGAACTGACTCATGCCTGACTAAAGAGATTACAAACACAGAATTTAATCTGCACAAAAAGTTACTCTGTTACAGTTTAGTAATGAAAAGTCACCTTTTCAGTTCATACCACAGGGATGGACACTTTTGATTTCATGAAAACCAGCTAAATCATTTTGGACAGGTGCCATATGTATGGACTCTGCTTGAGATCAGAGTTGTTCAATTTTGTCAATTTAATAAAAGGAATAAAATAGGACACCTTTTAACTTTGATGCTATAAATTTTGATGGTTCCTTTTAGCTTTTTTATTTAATTACATTACAATAAATCTTTGCCATCTGGTTTAAGCATTGATATATTTATGTGGCACTGAGAAATGAAAAAAAAAACAACTCTAAAAGATGCGGTTGAAAAATACTTTATTTAGTATTTTCCTTTATTTCACACTCTTAGATTGCTTTTACGTCTGCCTCTTTTAAGGTGAGCCATTTGAGAGGCCAGTCTAATACACTTTTAGAAGGCTAAGAGTTAGCTACAGTCACTGAGTAATTGCTGAGTACTCAATGTCTGGTGCACAGCCCTGGTGGATTAAGACAAGCAATGGGTAAGACAGCGAGTGATGAGGTGATGAAGCAGCTTCAGTTCACCACTGGTGTCTCGTTGCCATTTGATTGGCATTGTCTTCTGCTGAAGTTGATGCTGACACCAATCCTCAAAGGGTAAATCTGATAGAGAGAGAGGGAAAGAGAGAGGGAGAGAGAAAGGTAGAGAGAGGGGAGGGAAGGAAGAGGATGAGGAAGGGAGAGAGAGAGGGAGAGTGAGAGAGAGAGAGGTGCAATAGAAGTTTGAAAGGCCAGATGTGCCATATGTCTGCAATTTCTACATCCTGTGCAAATGAAACACCTGGAAATCACAAACATGAGATGAGAATAATGCAAGTTTATAAAGATCCTTTACTACATCAGAGTCACTCTCTCATTTGGACATTTTGGAAACCAACCTATTATTTTGTCATAAAATCTCCTTTACAACTTTCGATTCTATTAAAACTATTCAGTTCACCTGAGACAGCTTAAGAAAAGGTAGCATATATTGTCTAAATAATGATATCTTCCATAGGTTGGGAGTCAGGCTTAGGATTGGGGTCTCGACCCGAAACGTTACCCATTACTTCTCTCCAGAGATGCTGGAGAAACGTCACCCATTCCTTCTCTCCAGATATGCTGCCAGTCCCGCTGAGTTACTCCATCTTTTTGTGTCTATCTTAGGATTTTCACAATCTACCAAGACCTGACATTGTGTCAAATACCTCACCCATCCAATAAATTGAATCCTTCAATGTACTTTGTCTCTTGGTGATTTAAAAAGCCAGAAATGTCTTCACTGTTTATTTATGTATTCTAATCGTTGCCTCAAACTTTCTCTTTTAATGTTGCACTTTATGTTGTTTGTGTGCCTCAGTAAGGTTCTACAATGATTCAGCATTAACACGTTGTTCTTAAAGTCATTGGTTGAGCTTATCAGAGTACATTTTTTGTTGTGACATCACAATGTTGCTTTCCATATTTGTTCAGCTATTATACTTTTACACATATTCTTATTTAGGTCGGTAAGGGCAGTACAATGGCGCAGCGGTAGAAGCTGCTGCCTTACAGCACCAGAGACCCGGGTTCGATCCCGACTCCGGGTGCTGTCTGCACGGAGTTTGTACATTCTCCCTGTGACCGCATGGATTTTCTCTGGGTGTTCCGGTTTTTTCCCTCAGATTTGTGGGCTAATTAGCAACTGTAAATTGTAAGTTGGCCCTAGTGTGTAGGATAGTGCTAGTGCACAGGGTGATCGCTAGTCGACGCAGACTAGGCAGACTGAGGGCCGGTTTCCACACAGTACCTCTAAAGTAAAGTCTAAAGTTCGTCCATTCGTCCAAGTATAGTACTTTATCCAGATCTATATTAATGACTATCAACTGATAAATATTTTTGGATTCAATTCAAACTCTTTGATATGATTAATACTTACATATTTTCAGTTCAGCACATGGTGGATGCCCTTTGGCAGCATGGAATCATAGCATTTGTTCTTTATTATGCAATTAAAAATGTATTTTTTGTCAAAATGAATTGTGATGATGACTATTTCTGGGCCATGATGTGTCTTGAACTTGAACTGGGCACTTCTGCATATGAGTCATCATTGTGTGTCTGATGTACGTTTTACACTGGGGCACATGGGATGAAGTCATCCGACATGATCCTAGTCCTCCTTTTGGATCATTGTTTTGTCCTCCAATAACTACACTCCCAATAGTGAACTACTCCAAAGACAAACACAAAATGCTGGAGTAACTCTGTGGGGCAGGCAGCATCTCTGGAGAGAAAGAATGGGTGACGTTTTGGGTCGAGATCCTTTGTCAGGGGAGAGAGAAAAGGGATATGGAAGGGTCCAAAGGGAATGTAAGGTGTGAAAACATCAGAACAAAGCAGATGACGATCAAGGAAATTTAGAATGGTTCATTGTTGGCTGAGGGAAAGGACAACGAGACATACAAACAGTAAAATTAATCAGGACAGTGAAACTAGTCGGAGAACTAGGGTGGGGAAGGGATGGAGAGGGAGGGAAAGAAAGGGATACTTGAAGTTAGAGAAATCAATACTCAGACCACTGGGTTGTAAGCTGATGAAGCAAAATATGAGGTTCTATTCCTCCAATTTGAGTATTGCCTCAATAGACAATAGACAATAGGTGCCAGAGTAGGCCATTAGGCCCTTCGAGCCAGCACTGCCATTCAATGTGATCATGGCTGATCATCCCCAATCAGTACCCTGTTCCTGCCTTCTCCCCATATCCCCTGACTCCGTTAATTTTAAGAGCCCTATCTAGCTCTCTCTTGAAAGCATCCAGATAACCTTCCTCCACCGCCCTCTGAGGCAGAGAATTCCACAGACTCACCACTCTCTGTGAATAAAAGTGTTTCCTTGTCTCCGTTCTAAATGGCTTACTCCTTATTCTTAAACTGTGGCCCCTGGTTCTGGACACCCCCAACATCGGGAACATGTTTCCTGCCTCTAACGTGTCCAAACCCTTAACAATCTTATATGTTTCAATGAGATACCCTCTCATCCTTCTAAACTCCAGCGTGTATAAGCCCAGCTGCTCCATTCTCTCAGCGTATGACAGCGCCGCCATCCCGGGAATTAACCATTAACTTTAACAGTGGAGGAGGCTCAGGACAGAGCCTGCACTTGGTCATGCCGATGTATAAGAGCTCACACCTGGAACAGTGGATACAGCAGATGAGGTTAGAGGAAGTGCAACACCACCTCCTCTGTCACACCTGAAAGGACTGTGTCTTTGGACAGAGTCGAAGGGGGAGGTATAGGGGCAGGTGTTGCAACTCCTGCAGGGGAAAGTACGTGGGGAGGGGTTGGTTTGGGTGGGAAGGGATGAGTCAACCAGGGAGTTGTGGAGGGAATGGGCTCTGCGGAAAGCGGAAAGGGGTGGAGATGGGAAGATGTGGCTGGTGGTGGGATCCCATTGGTGGTGACAAAACTATTCTGCTTCTCCCAGATTGTACCAACGCTCTCTCTCCATCCAATCTTCATCCAATTCCTGGGCATCCATACTTGACTTGATTGATTCCCTATCAACCTTGAAAATGTCACTCCCAGATCAGTACCAACCTTACCTCTTCTGGCCAGCTAGACCGCTGCTCTCCATAAAATCCCTTCAACTACCCTGGTCTACTGGGTCTGGCTACTAACCTGGTCTCCTGGAGGGACATCAGGCAATATATAGAACATAGGTTGATTACAGGATTAGCCCCTTCAGCCCACATGTCATTTCCATCCATTATGCCAATCCAAACTATTCATATCTGCCTGCACATGGTCTTTATTCCTCTATTCCCTGCCTCATCATGTATCGATTTCATGCTCCTAAACGTTGCTATGTTTTCAACTTCCACCACATCTCCTGCTAGTGCGATCCTGTCTCTGGAAAAAAAAATCACCTCATAATGCCTCCTCAAAATTGTCCTAATTTCACTGTAAAGTAATGTCCTTTAGTATTTGACATTTCTGCCCTCAGTGTAAGACTCTGATTACTTACCCGATCCAAGTATCCCATACTTTTGACTGGACAGTTATGCCCCAGGCTATCGATGCAATTGAATTCTTCAATGGATGGCCAACAGCCTGAACACTCCATTCCTGCACCCGTTTAGCACATCCCTGATGGTGCGCCAAATGTTTTAGATTACAACACTAATGGCCTCAAGTTTAGAGTTTAGAGATACAACATGGAAACAGGTCTTTCAGCCCACCGAGTCCATGTTAACTATCGGTCACCTGTTCACACTAGTTCTATGTTGTCCCACTTTTGCATCCATTCCCTATACATAAGGGGCAATTTACAGTGGCCAATTAACTTACAAACCCCACACGTCTTGTGGGGCTGTCCCACTGTACGAGCTAATTCAAGAGTTCTCCCAAGTTTCCCCTGATTCGAACTCGGAGAATTACGGTAATAGCCATTTTCAACATGTTGAAAAATCTTCACGAGTCTTCCCGAGCTTACCGCGTTTCCCGAGTACCTGCCGTTAGCGTTACAAGCCACCCAAAGACGTACAGAGCTCCGACGCACCCGCTACGTACATTCTACGTGCTTACCAGGAGTTTGATTTTTTTTTTAAACTCAGGAGAGCTCTTGAATTAGCTCATACAGTGGGACAGCCCCTTTAAGAATGTGAGCGGAGACTGGAGCACCCACGGGAAACCCATGCACACAGAGGGAATGTGGAAACTCCACACAGTCAGCACCCAAGTTTAGAATTGAACCCAGGTCTCTGGTGCTCTGAAATCAAGTCTGGGCAGCCAGTGATAATCCTCAGCCTTTACTCCTGACCTATGTTTGCCAGATCCACCAACCCTGGGGCCCTATTAATGTCTGTATACTTGCAGGAACTGCATTAATGAACTCTCTGAGTTTAGTGTTGGGAAGAAACCTGATCTTAAAAGTAGCTCTGTAGAATGATTCTACAATTCAAAAGAAGTTCCTTGTGGATGTAGACCCAGGGATGAGTGAATTCAGAAATAAACAGATAGAAAGTAACAGCGCCACTTTTGTGAAGCGGGAAGCTAGTAAAGAACTTAAAAGTGGAAAAGAAACCCAATGAAGCCTAGCTGTATCCTGGATCACACACTGAAAATTCTGTCTCACATGGGAGACTAAAATTTCCTGCCCATGGATTTTATTCCCAGCACGACTATTCATTGGAGAAGTTTATTTTGTTGTGTACAAGCTGAATGTTGTGTAACAAGTAACACATTTTGGATGTTGTGCAGTGATCAAATGGTCCTTTGTTTTTCTGACACTACCTGTCTGAAAAATGACCCAACCAGTAATTCAATGAAGCCAAAAAAAAAAAAAGAAATGTGAAGGAACTGGTGTCTTAATTTCGGAGTCTGATGTACATCAGTCTGTAGCCAACTTCACATTAGAGAAAATAAAATGTATTCAATCTCAAACAATTTCTAGAATTATAATTAAGTGGCACAGCAGTAACAAGGGCAATTGTGCACAGTTGGATCCCACAAACTGTAAATCCAGTGAGGAATAGAAGTTGGTGAAAAATAATTGGCTCTTTCTCATGCTCTCCGCCCGCATTTCATTTTAAACTTTTCATTCAATTCAACTCAATTCAATTCAATTCAATCACTGACTAGTGTAGCTGGGACATGTTGGCCAGTGTGGGCAACTTGGAATGAAGGGCCTGTTTCCACACTGTATCACTCTATGACTCTAACCCAACTAGAGCCTCAGTATCAAGTTGCGGCACTCAGGTGGTTTTGAAATGGGAACTGAACCATCAACATCCGAGTGTAAAATGAAACTCTGGATGAATGTGGAGGTGTTGAGAGGCAATTGGATGAGTGTTGGAGAAACAACTGAAATAGAAAGGAAGAAGGTTTCTTTGTAGAATCTTGAGGCCTTTCTTTGGACTGCGATCAACCATCTACAAACCATTCCGATCCAGACTAGTTGCCATTGAGTTCAGGGGAATATCGCTGTGTCTTCCCTGGGCAATGAGTGTTTCGTGCCGGGCCATTGAAATCAGGTGTTATCACACAACTTTATGCAAGAAAGAAGCCGTCTCAGCTTGCTACCTGGGAGAAGGAAGATGCACATCCCAGGCTGATGTCTGCGCATAACGTCTGAAGAAGGGTCTAAGCCCGAAACGTTGTCCCATCCATGACCTCCAGAGATGCTGCCTGACCTGCTGAGTTACTCCAGCACTTTGTGCTTATCGCAATATTCCAGCATCTGCAATTCCTTGTGTCTACTTTTATGTCTGCTCTTGTCTGATCCAGAAATGAGGCATGGAAAGATGTCGCCTGGTGGACTCTCAAAGCTGATAGATATCAAGGAAGTGAATCTCTCGCCAAGTCTACACCACCGCTGAAAGATCAAAACTTGGATCAAATGACACGTTCCAATGGAACCAGGGGAGAACAGTGTGTTCTTTCACTCTGACAGAGTGTGCTCCACTGTATGCCAGCCTTTACCGTAAAGCTGAAATAGATACAGTGTACAACAGGAAAAGATCAAACCTCTGGAATCGCTTAAATGGATATATTCCTCCTGGGTGCAAGCATCCAATCAGATTTTCAGCCTTGCATCAACTTTACTACTGTAATGTTATGTAATGAGTCTTTAAATAGTAATTTCTTTAATTACAATACACTTTATAAATAATTCATGAAGTTGATGCTCTTTTCAATTAAACTCTTTACCTCTATTAAAACATTTCAGGGTGTTATAGACAGATCCTAAGATCCTTCTGTATATCTACACTATTAAGGCCCTTGTATAGGAATGTTGCAACATTTTGAGATTTTTGAAATCAAGCCTGTAATTTATCCCATCAGATAAAGCATAAAAAGAACTTTAATTTGATACCTAATTCACTTTCATATTTTCAGTATTAAAAAAGTTATGGCCATTTTCATACCCGGAAATTAGCATCTTGTTCCCTATGCTTTTCCATTGACTTAACACAAAAGCTGTGATCGAGGACAGTCAAAAGCCCATAACTTTCTTAAAAATTAAGAGAACTGAATGAAATGTTCAGTTATTGTAGATTGAAGCATTCTGAAACAAATATAAAACATCTTACTTGGATGACCTGAAATTAAAGCATATAATTAGTTAGTTACCTAATCGTAGCTAATTACAAAATTGACCGTTGTGACGGAAATAGTAATAAAGACCCAGACTGCCTTGAAAATTCAAAGATGTGTTATTCTCAAGATCACAACTTTAATATTATTGTATTGTATGCTGTGTCTGTAACAGATAGGTAAATAAATTACAATTTCTAGCAAAAGACCAAGTCTTTATGGAGATCAGTTGCTAGCTGGTACATTGCCATATCATAATCAGTAACAACATCATACTCCTCAGATTGTAACCAATAAGCAACTGTATACCTTGTTTTTCCTCAACTTTTCAATTTTGGCATTGTAAATTACAGGTTTTTGCTTTTCAAACCACGCATGACATGCCTTTCTGCCCACTACTACCCATTAAGAATGTCCTGTAGATCATCACATTTGAAGTAGTCCAAATTCGGATAATCTCTGCGAATGCTGTCTAAATCAGTCTCTTTTGCTGGGCATTTGGATTGACAATTTTGCATTTCTTCTGTGGAGACATCTGTTTAAAATGTAAAGGAAAAAAATACACTGAACAGCATTAACAGAAACAAGTTATTATTTGCAGTTTTAGAAAAAAGGTAGAAATGATAAAATTAAATGCGAAAACAAATATTAAATTCCCAACAAAAAATTCATATTCATCAGTTTCATCAAAATCAATTAAATTCATCTAATCAATTAAATTCATCTAAATTCAATTACTAGATCTAAACATCTATCCATTTCTTAAGAAATGGCTACATTTTTTAAATAGCCTAAAGCCCTGTCCCACTGTACGAGTTCATTCAAGAGTTCTCCCGAGTTTGTCCTGATTCGAACTCGGAGATTTACGGTAATGGCCGCTCGTAGGTACTCGGGGCTCTCGTGGACATTTTTCAACGTTGAAAAATCTTTACGAGTCTTCCCGAGCTTACCGCGTTTTCCGAGTACCTGCCGTTAGCGTTATGAGCCACTTAGAGGCGTCCCCGTGCTCCAACGTACCCGCTACGTACATTCTATGTGCTTACCACGAGTTTGATTTTTTTTTACACTCGGGAGAGCTCTTGAATGAACTCGTACAGTGGGACAGGGCTTTAAGTATCCAAATAACAAATTGATCCCATTCACACAAGAAAGCACAATATAACATGCTTTTTAAATCTCACTGTCATGCCAAATGGAAGGAATTTAATGTTTAATTCCCATAAATTAATCCAGAAACATCCACTCTCAATATAATCAAAATTATTATTTTTTGCACAATACATGTGACTAAAACTGTTGTGGATATTTAGTATAAAAATATTGTTCATGGATATACAATAACATAAAGTATAGATGATTTAGATGCTCTTATGACTTGATTGTCCAAGGATTTAAATCATCTTGAGAGTGGGTGTTTCTGGAATGTGATCGATTGGAACGTTGATTTTAAGCCCGTATCGGCAGGCAAGACACAGCCGATTCGTATGGGGCCTAAATAACATTTTCACATCATAAGATTGGACTAAAGCCACCACAAGAAGCAAGATTATATGTGAAATAAACGACATACCTTTTGTTTTGTCCTGATATTGCGATCCGTGACGTTGAAGGCGTTGAGGGTGTTAGAAGTCGCTTTTTACTTTAATCCAGCGATTAAATTGTCCAGCAATATAAAGAAAAAAAAAAAACGGGCACGGAAGTCCGATCGATTTTTCTTCATCAGCTAGCAGCCCGAGGAAATCCCTCTCTGACAAGCAATACAAATCTACATTTTAATCCTGCCCCCCTCACTCTCAAAGGCTCCAGTCGCAAACACAGCCAGTGGAAGATCTGGAGCGCCACTGATGGTAGGTTTTGTAACATCGCTACCTTGTATACTTTTCCTTTACATTTGACTTCCAAAAGTGCAAATTCTCACACTTACTTGGATTAAACTTCTTCTGCCATTTGTGAACTGGACAACCTTCCACACTGTAAGCAACTTCAGCAATTTTGATCTACATTCAAGTCACCTATATTAATGGTCCAATGTTACTTCACTGTCAAATATATCTAAGTACAGTGACGATCATTTTTAACCTTTCAGAAGTTCATAAGTTCATAGGAGCAGAATTAGGCCATTCGGCCTATCATGTCTACTCCGCCATTCAATCATGACTGATCTATATTTCTCTCTCAACCCCATTGTCCTGCCTTCTCCCCATAACCCCTGACACCCTCATTAATCAAGACTCTGTTAATGTACTTCTTAAAAATATCACTTGCCGTCCTCCAAAGCCTTTAGTGGCAATTAATTCCACAGATTCACCACCCTCTGACTAAATCAATTGTTCCTCATCTCCTTCCTAAAGGTACGTTCTTTTATTCTGAAGGCTATGACCTCTGGTCCTAGACTCTCCCACTAGAGGAAACATTCTCTCCACATTCACTCTATCCAGGTCTTTCACTATTTGGTAAGCTTCAATGAGGTGCCCCATCATCCTTCTATATATAAGTTCCTACTATACATAATAAATTATGATTAACTATATTACAAACAACATCCTCTTGCTAAACCATCTCTTCCCCAATTCCACTGCAGGACAAGTAATTAGCAGTTTGAACGTTGTCTTCATGAATGGGAATTTTGTAGGAGATTTTGACTTTTTGGGGGCTTCCAAGAAACGACCTCCCTCCAGTTGCTCATTCATAAGCAGAAGTACAGATGTTACTGATGCTAAATGAGTATTTTTTGTTCAATTCATTCACAGATGAGGACATCTCTGGGAAGGCCAGCATTCATTGGCTAACCCCAATTATCGTTGACATGAGTGCTTTCTGCATAACCCAGAGGAGAAGTTGATCATAAGTTGCATTACATTGGTTCCGAGCCACCAACAAGAATGGCAGGTTTCCTACCGTATGGGTCCTGAGCAAACTAGGTAAATTAATGCTGATTCATATCTCACATTTCTGCGGCATAGTAAACTTTATCACATGAGTAATTTCCATTTTATTACAAATTGTACTGAAATTATAGCAAACTCATTCTGCAGCATTCATGAAGTGTGACACAGAAAATGACAAAAAATCATTGCTTTACATCATCTGGCAAAGTAGGCTTCGGTGAAATATTAAAAATCAATGCACTCAAAGGAAGACTTAAAATAAAATTGATTCATTTGATGACATCTAATGACCAGTGTGATGGTCACAAGAAATAGAATGTGTTGTGACCATCCCAAACTGACATATCATTACTCGTTGCCCAGGATAGCAACTTAACTCAAGCCAACCATGAACTGTGAAATAAACATAAATCCGTCAATTTTCCATGTAAATATTGAAGATGGTAGCTCTATCCAGCAGACATTTCTTTCCGCTTCAGATGAATCCTCTTTACCTACTTCCCCTGTTATCGCCACCATTAGCATGACTTGCTCTGGTGCAATAATGTTACTGTGTTCTGGTGCCCCAAGACTGTCTATATGCACCAGGATAATGCATCCCAGGGCATTGATTCTTCTCCAAAACAGTTTCCTTGTTCAGTCTCCTGAGCCCAAGACAGAAATCCCAGAAAGAGTTTTCCGAACAGCCTTTTCCCATATCTTTTATTCACCTGGCTGAATTTGCGTATAAAATCATGAGAGGAATAGATCGGGTAGATGCACAGAGTCTCTTGCTCAGAGTAGGTGAATTGAGGACCAGAGGACATAGGTTTAAGGTGAAATGGAAGAGAATAGGTATCTGAGGGGTAACTTCTTCACAGAAAGGGTGGTGGGTGTATGGAACAAGCTACCAGAGGATGTAGTTGAGGCTGGGACTATCTCAACATTTAAGAAACAGTTAGACAGGTACATGGATAGGACAGGTTTGGAAGGATATGGATCAAACGGGGGGAGGTGGGACTAGTGTAGTTGGGACAAGTTGGCCAGTGTGGGCAAGTTAGGGAAAAGGGCCCGTTTCCATCTTGTATGACTCTTAACACATTACTGCAATTAAGGAGGGTATGATGGAAATGAATGAATAAGGGATAAATAACAAATCTTCTACAGTCAGGTTATTACAAAGGACGAGGATAGAAAGACTGACTCTCTGAAAGAAAAAGGATAGGTCATCCCAGATGAATCTAATAGCTTCAGCGAGGTTGTCAACAATATTCAGTAGACAGGGCAACATCTATGAAAATAAAAGGCATATGCTAGAACTAAATCTGAACTGAGACAGAAAGTGCTACAAGGACCAGGAATATGGGGAGAAAGCAGGAACAGGGTACTGATTATGGATGATCATCCATGATCATATTGAATGGCAGTGCTGGCAAGAAGGGCTGAATGGCCTACTCCTGCATCTATTTTCTATGTTTCTATAAATACTCATCTGTGGGAAGAACAACAGAATTAATATTTTAGGTCAAACATCCTACATAAAAAAAGAGAAATAAGAAGAAAAGCAATTTAGATTTTAAGTTGCAGACAAGTATGAGGGATGGTCAGGACAAAGGGAATATCTATGATAGTTGATACATAAGCTCCCGGGAAGCCGCCGAGATCCCCGTGGCAGTCTGGGGTTTACCTGGATCGGGTGTCACTTTGGAATTTTTGTAAATGGCGGGAAAATCTGGCGACTCGTGCATGTGTGATCTGTACAAAGAGAATTTCACCGTGCAGTGCTCACATGACAATAAGCACCATTGAACCATTGTAGATCGGCACATCGCTTACAGAGAGAATGGAGGGATATAGATCAATGCAGGCAGAGGAGATTAGTTTAACTTCACCATGTTCAACATGGGCATTGTGGGACAGGGAGCCTGTTCCTGTGCTGTACTGTTCCATGTTCTATGAAAGAGGGATAATGGGATGGTACTACAAGTGTCTGTGTGAGGCTAACAGTCTACTGTAAGGGTCTGTTTTGAAGCCGCAACATATTATGCATGTTTTAGATGATGAGAAAGCCACATTTCCAAAACTATCAATGGTAAAAGTAGAAAGCATTATTTGTAAACACAATGGTTGAAAACCTAAAATTATGAAGCTATATTTAAAGTTTATGTGTTGCAAATAGAGTTCAGGGTAGGGAAAGTTGCCAGGGAATCCACTTTGGACCAAAATAAAACATGCTTTTCATTAACTATTTTGTGGTGAAAAGAGTGAAAGAAATCTAGATCTGTCTCTCCACTATACTACGACGTCTCTTAACCACCTACAGTTGATTAGGTTAGAAGTTGATTGATCTTTCTTAGAATGGTAGGGTTAAGAAACTAAGGCTGTTAAATGGAGGTCATGATCTAATTGAAAGGGGAATAGGCAGAGGAACGGAATGGTTGACTCCTATTCATTTACAAGGTTTATTTCGAAAGGTGGGCTTCCCATAATCCAGCCAATTAGATGGGACATTGGAGTTATTATCAGCCTGTGATAACACGGTGATACAGGCGAGTGGACCAGGAGTTCATTGAAGCCTTGCTGAAAATGCTGCCTGGGTCAGGCCTAGGTCATATTAAGGGCTATTAGTGAAGATAAGGTGATATATAGCTTTGTGTTTAGTGCATGTGGTTCTTGGATGTGCACTAGTTGAACCTGTCAGATCAGTTGATCTACATTTCTATTCTGTGCAAGGTTGGTACATAACAGGAACGGCAGCCGACTCCATTTGTTCAGCAGCAGCAGCAGGAACAGCTGCTTCATTGATACAACATAAATAATGGATAATTAAAGCTGGCCAAGTTAATGGGAGACCAAGTGGTAAAAGAACATCAGTTACAATATTTTTATTATCCTTTGGAGACAATTACAGGGCATACGCTCATCAACTACCCTAACTGAAAGCCATTAAAAATTGCCCAGATGGGAAACGTCTTAGCAGCTCATATAGAGTGCAGCTGCTGAGACGGTGGATTTCTGAGGAACTGACCATTAAAATATCATATGTTTAAGTAATAAATGTGTCTTAACTAGATCTGTCCCATTTATTCGATGTCTGTGAGGATTATTTCCATTCTGCAGCAAACCATTTCATGCCAGCGAGGATGAGAATGATATTCCGCAAGTGTGAAATGACTGCATGGTTAGCTTGGTGCTGAATTAAATCCAGAATTAAAACGTTTTGTTGTTATATTCCCAATTTTACACTGGTAAATGTTAGTAATTCATGGTGCCAAGTGTCTGATCAAATGAGTAGATGTTTGTGGTTGCACACTGCTGACGTGAAGAACTCCCAGCAGTGCATACCCAAGGAGAGCCCAGCTGTGTGTCTTAAATATCATCTTGGAGGTTCGTCCACTAACTGCTCTAGTTCATCATTTAAAGTCCCCACTTTTCTCATTCCACTGACTGCTTTGAATGAAGTTTCCAATCAAATGGCTCCTGAATCAAATTAAGTGCCGGCCGTTTGAAACTTGAGGCTATCAGTAGTTGAATGGATAATGCCTCAATATTTGAATAGGAGAAGTAGAAACAAGGAATTGCAGATGCTGCTTTACAAAAAAAGACACAAAGTTCAGGAGTCAGTCTGAAAATGGCACCTTTTAATGTTCTCAAAGGATGCTGCCTGACCCATACACTTTAAGTATTTTTTAAAGCTACAAGATGGTTTTCCATCCAACTGTCTCAGCTGTTATTGCTGCAAAGCAGGAAAGGCATTTACCCATATTTAATAAAATAATTATACAAAATATGAAATTATTAAGGGATTATTAAGAGATTGGACACGCTAGATGCAGGAAACATGTTCCCGATGTTGGGAGAGTCCAGAACCAGGGGCCACAATTTAAGAATAAGGGGCAGGCCATTTAGAACGGAGATGAGGAAAAACTTTTTCACACAGAGAATTGTGAATTTGTGGAATTCTCTGCCTCAGAAGGCAGTGGAGGCCAATTCACTGGATGCATTCAAAAGAGCGTTAGATAGAGCACTTAGGGTTAACGGAATCAAGGGATATGGGGAGAAGGCAGGAATGGGTACTGATTGTGGATGATCAGACTTGAATGGTGATGCTTGCTCAAAGGGCTGAATGGCCTACTCCTGCACCTATTTTCTATGTATCTATGCACATCAACAAAAAGAGTAACATCACTTGCCCGTTGCTCTTTGAGAGGGGGCTGTGAGATGTCTTCTTGAATCCACACTGCCCATGTGGTGAAGGTCATAAATGATAGGACTAGATTTAGGCCATTCAGCCCATCAAGTCTATTCTGCCATTCAATCATGGCTGATCTATCTCTGCCTCCTAATCCCATTCTCCTGGGATTACACCAAGATGCTGCAGAATAAGGAACGTCAGGCTACGGGCCCAACAACAAGGAATCATAGGTAGAGCTGCTGCCTTACAGCACCTGACGTCTGGGTTCGATCCTGACCCTGGATGCTCCCTTCCGTGGAGTTCACACATTTTTAAATTTTTATTTTCAGCCATTTCTCTTTCACACAAAAAATCAAATATGTTTTCCTGTCATATGTCCCAAAACGGAACAATGAAATTCTTACTTGCAGCAGAGCGAACAGATAATGTAAACATAGTACTCTGTAAACACCATTAAAAAAACAAAAAGAATCTGTGGAATTTTGATTTTAGACTTCGACTTACTTCCTCCCACACTGTTGAGTTTATTGGGCAGCAAGCTTTCACCATTCTGTTCGGTTATGTGCGACGTCTTCGATACCCTCGATAGGTTAAGCCCCTTTCCCACTTTCCCGAGTTACTCACGAATTCTCCCGAGTTTTCCCCTTGATTCAAACTCGGAGAATTACGGTATTAGCCAGCCGTAGGTACTCGGGGCTATTTTTTACTACTCGTGGACATTTTTCAACATGCTGAAAAAACGTCCCAACTTACCTGGTGCCCAGAGTACCTACGGCTGGCAATACGAGCCACTACGAAATATCTACAGACTCACTACGGACATTCTCCGAGTTTGAATCAAGGGGAAAACTCGGGAGAATTTGTGAGTAACTCAGGAAAGTGGGACAGGGGCTTTAGACTTGTAGAGGGCGAGCTCCATCTCTCGTGCTGATTTCCAGTATAGTTTATGCTTGCTGTTTCTGCAGCGGGTTAGGGTTTTACGGGGTAGGGGTGCTAGCTCTACGCCCAACACTTCTCTTTTGTCTGGGCTTGGGACCAGCACTGGCTTTCCAACCTGTCAAAGACAAATAAACCTTCAGTGAGCCTGCATTATATCTCTTATGTTATTTTATACAACTACATTTAAATAGGCAAGGCATAGAAGGATATGGTCCTAATGCAGGCAAATGGGAAAGTGTAGAAGGGCAATAAAGTTGGCATGAATGTGAAGGGCCGAAGGGCCTATGTCTATACTGTGTGAGTTATAAATCTGTGACTCTGTGACTAGATCAAGTTGGAATATAAACTTTATCAGTCTCCATGAGCTTATATCCAAGCACAGGCAGGTGATTAAATATTCAACTTGATTACCACTGTCCTAACCACTACCACTGTAGAAAATCATTAACATTGGTCCTTTCTCCCATCATAGCCCTCACTACTCCCACGACATTCACACAAAGCAACACCTATGTGGCTGGACAAATACAGGGGACATTCATGATTTACAGCACAGGTCCAGACGTGGTGGAGAAAGAAAAAGAGTTAGGTGTTGTGCACAGATCATTCAAGGCCAATGCAGTGAAGCCCTGGCCAAAGTAAACATGGGGCCAAGTTGGATGAATAGAACCATTTAATAGTCGAAGAACATCATTCTGCTCTTATTTGGCTACATACTGTAACATAGCTCAATACAGTCCAAGCACTGCATTTAATTTTGTCTATCAAGTGGGGATTGATAGAAAGACCTTTTTAAAGAGTTTAACAAGGAACCACAACAATTATTACCAGCACAAACATCCGTAACCGTCCACACAGGCAAAACTCAGAGTTTATTTATTCCAGTCGACTATACACTAATATACCTTGACCAAATCATATTGAAAATAATGCAAAGACTACTCACTGAAAATTGTTTCAGTATGACATCTCACAGTGGAACATGAATCACATATTTCAGTTACGCTTTGGTAGGAACTGGCTGGATTTTAGCAATATCGTGATTTTAGCTTTCTGACTTTCCAAGAAAATAAATATTTGCAATAAATTACTGTTAGGTGCAGTATCTTCTGACATTCTCGTACACTTCTGAATGAGAGATGCACCAATCCTTGTCTCGATGAGTATAATTCCCAAGAATTTGTTTTACTACATTTTAACAGCATTAAAACACCACTGTGTGTCATCTTAACACTTATGTTAAAACTCCGTAAACACAGCAATCTTTCATTTGAGATTGTCGCACAGACATTGTTGGGTTTTCCCACTGCACCGTGTCACTTTCGTTGATGCTGCTCTATTCTCCAGCATGGTCTTGCAGCTGCCACCACTTGGCCTCACAGCTACAACCTCAGTGGCCAGCCCTTAAAGGGACACACACATTGTAAAAGTAGCATTCGTACAGCAACTGGAGAGTGATGCTGCTTCGTGAATGGATGCTGCAGGAGTGGAAGGAAGGGAGGATTCTCCAAGGGGTCAAGTGGCCTGAACTGACTGGTGAAGAACCGTAACCACTAGGGCCATGTTCCTGGTTTCCTTGTTCTAAAGGGGCTACACAGACCCTCCAAAGCCTCAGCCAAGCATTTCTGGCAGGTTGCAAGGGAGATCTATATAAGGGCTATTAGCACTTGAGTGAACTCTATGAATACTCACACTCTGCGAAAGCATGCAATGAAGGCAGTTCTTGTGCCCGTTCTGCCTGCTCATGTGGAATGAAAGAAAAATACGTGACGTCCTCATACCTTGAATATTGAGTTTGTGTGGACTTCCTAATGCAGCAGTGGGGCAGACTTGAGCATTCCTGAGGCTGAAAGTGACTGAGATCCTGACCAGCACAGTCAACGGAGCCCAAACCTAGATTTAGATTAGACCTTTATTGTCATTCAGACCTTTCGGACTGAACGAAATTGTTTACCATACAGTCATAACATATAGTAAAAAAACAAAACACACAATAAACACATATCCAACATCCACCACAATGAGTTCACCAGGCACCTCCTCACTGTGGTGGAAGGCAAAAGTCTTCATCCCTCCTAGTTCTCCCTCTGCGCTGAGGCGATCCAGGCCTCCCACGCCGCTGGAGCACCGCAGCTCTGAGGTGGGCCACCGCCATTGGTGCACCGCAGCTCTAAGCCAACACGAATTGGAGGACAAAATAATTGTCCTGAAATGTTATCCCTTTAAATAGCACCTATTCCAGCATAAGCTGTCTCTCCTGTGAGTGAATAAGACCAGGTTTGTTTTCAGCCCAGGAGGTTGAAGAGCACACCGAAACAGAATGTTGGGCATTGTATAACTATTGACATAATTTGGGAAGAGAATTTTACATCAGACATATGTAAAGCTAATGAAAATCATGCCCAAAGTTCGAGATTGAATTCCCTCTGGTAAGCTGGAAACCTCTTGAAAGAGGGGAAAATCCAAAAAAATTACTTGCCTTGGCATTTGGACGAGTCTAAATACTTGTCCAAAGTATTGGGCGATACGTTGCCCAATAATTATCTGTGCTCTGATGAATCTATATTCAAATACATTGCAACCAGTTTGAGTATAAAGAGGTGTATATATCTTCAACTTCCCAGTTTGCATGACCATGGTCACTGTAATAATCGGGATGGTTTCCATTTGCCAAGTTTCCCAGAGACGAATGTTCCAGATTTTGTTTCTCCTTCCACACCTCTCCCTCACCCCTATGGCCCACCCCAATGGGTTTATTCTTCTGGAAATTGCTTCTCCCCTTGGAAAATCTTCGCTAGAATGAGTCCAGTGCAGTAACTTGAGTACAGTGCAGGCTTAATGCACCAACTGATCTAATCATGCCCATCATTTAGTTGATTTATATATTTACCCGTATATGCAATGCCATAATTATTGAGGAACTCACTATCCACTAAAATTAAACCAATTATGGAGAGCAGACTGGAGATAAGAGGTAAAGGACTCTTGAGATGAACACAGAAACCTGACTGGAAGAAGCGATGAGGACACATTTCAATCTGTTGAGTGATCAAAAATAAGGAAGATGCATCTGAGTTGAAGAACCTTTGTGTTAGACCTAGTTAGTAGACCTAGGTGTATTCAGTGAATTGTTCACTGCATCCACATTTGAGATGCAGGGGTTATTAAGAAAAGTTGGAAAAATACCTACCTCAAAAGTGGTGTAGAGTTGGCATGTCAGATGTGTAAAGGACCATGTCTATTTGAGAAGACAATTTGGATCTTAGGGTGTGTTTTCCACTGGAGCAATACAACTGAGATTCCAGCCCTCCATGGAACAGACCCAGACAAGCATGTTGATGGTTGGAAACACCTCAAGGTGTATAAATTTAAGAGTTCCCGCTCTCCAGTTAGCAGTTGTGGAGTTGCTGCCTTACAGGACCAGAGTCCTGGACTCGATCCTGACTAAGGGGGCTGTTTGTTCTCCCTGCGGGTTTTCACCAGGTGCTCCAATTTCCTCCCATATTCCAAAGACGTACAGGATTGTAGGTTATTGACTTCTGTAAAATTGCCCCCAGCGTGTAGGATGCAAAACAGGGATAAGAGAACTAGTGTGCGAGTGATTGTTGGTCGGCGTGGACCTGCTGGGCTGAAGGGCCTGTTTCCACACTGAATCTCTAAAACTAAAACGAGAAGAGAGTTACCACCATGACAGTAAAATCCAGTTCCAAAGAGAAAGGTGAAATTGGCTTAAACTGGTTGAAACAGTTCATCCTTGTTCGTTGTTATTACTGTGTGACAAACAGCCAATAATTGTATTGATTATTTGGCAAATAATTGATGCTTTCGCTTAATGAATTGGACCTTATCAGTCACTGAAACCCAGGCATTGCCCAATACAAAACAAGACCTTCAAACTCTGTGTCTGCCCTGTAGCCTCTCACACAGTTCATGAAATTATCAGCGGCCCTTATTCTGAAAGAAAATGCAATATGTACATTTTCTCTTATCAATCCCGATGCTGCATAGTAGATTGGTTTATTGGCTCATTGCTTGTGGCAGGGCGTCTCCAGACACCATAAGAAAAATATACAAACTCATATGCCTATGTTGCAAATCAATTCTGTGGTAAAGTGGAAATGACCCTGGTACCAATAAGCAGAGGAGCGATGGAAAAAAAAAACCCTGAATACTGCTCTCACGTAAAAGAGAAGCTATCAATCATGAGGACGTTACGGGCGGGTGTGTCTGCACTCTAGCAGGCGAGGAGATTGTACTGGACTACCATGTAACCTCTTTACAGAACACAAACACGTAAAACCCGGATAAAACATGTGCATTTGCAAAGTTTACCGCCACGCCAACCAATTAATCACGCTGCAAACAACAATTAATCATTCTGCAAAGTACAATTAATCATACATTAATGAGGGAGGTCTCTACAGTTCGTTAAATACAGTTTCTTTGGTTCCCCGCTGTCCTTGGAGCCCGGGGCAAGCCCGAAACACGCAGAGCTCGATTAATCTTGGACCATCGCCGGCGGCCGAAATCTGTTTAAATGCTGGGACTTTTTTTTTAACCGGGGAACTTCGCAAACAATGCAGGATGCAGCCCAAAAATAAAGTGGATGGGTGAAAGTTTTTTAGAATGCAATTGTCAGCAATGCTAAAGTTTCCCCTCTGCTTGGCGGCTGCAGAATAAATGCGTGTTGCAAAATATTAATTCAGACTCGGAGAATTATTCGAGCTGGTATCTCGGTGCCCGCGACTTGTTTTCATTAACTCGGCCATTAACAGTCCAAATCCTCGGTGTGATTGAAATGTGCCGTGAAATTGCAGTGTGGCAGCCAATTTTGAAACCCGACACCTTCAGGAAGTGTCCTGCGATATTGTTTCTGATTGTGTGGAATAAAATATGGTCTCGATTTGACAAGGAGAGATTAAAGTGTGACAATCCTCTGCCGCTCTACCTGCGAGGATGCAAACAAACACGCTCCGGCCGTGCAGAAGTTGTTATGGGAGAATGTATGAGTATGACCTTTGCTAACCTGTTGAATTATATCTCCTCCAACAGTGCCTTTGATTTAGAAACATCCATCTCTTTCATGATGATTCCTATCTGAAACATTGAGATGAGTTCATTGCACCTTAGTGGGATGTAAAAAGCACTCGCCTGCAGTTTGGATAGCTGGTATTTAACAAGAGTTGTGGATTTAAAGTTGTACTGCCTTCTATTTGCAGAAGGATTCAGTAAAGTCACTGCTACCTGTGATTGAAAGCTATTTTGCACAAATCAAGTTCAAACACCAGGGCTATTTTATTTTTTTAAAAAGGTGCTCATAAACCCAATTTGCTTCCTCTGAGGCAGTTCCTCTTGACGGGGGATCGCATGTTTGCCCTGTGTGCTTCTGTGGTGGCCAGTGGAGGAGACAGATGGGGCAGGTAATAGGTAGTTGTTGAGGTGATGTGACCCTTCGGCAGCTGGCTCAGGGGTTGTGTGTGCCCCCCCGTCTCCTCGGTGCCATCCTGAATGCTTCACCGCTTCCGGCAATGGTGGACCGGGGTTCCCATGCGTTGGTGGGTCACAGAGCTACACATGGAGAGAAAGCAAGTGCTGGAGGAAGTCAGCAGGCCAGGCAGCATCCGGGGAGGGAAATGGATATTTCAGATCGGGAAAGACAGTCTGAAGAGAGTCAAAGACTCATACACCAAGGAAACAGATCCATCGGCCCAAATTTCTCACACCGACCAACATGCCCCATAGACACTAATCCCACCTGCCTGCATTTGGCCAATATCCTTCCAAAAGTCAAAGTCTGGAGAAAGGTTCCGACCCAAAATGTCATCTATCCATGTTCTCCAGGGATGTTACCTGAACTGCAAAGTTACTCTGGCATGTTGTGCCTTTCCTTGGTAAACCAGTATCTGCAGTTACTATACTTGTTCCTACATTTCAGATCGGGGCCCTTCTTCATAGCTATGCAGCTGGAAGCAGGGCTCTCGACCCAACTCATCATGCGGATCATGTTCCCTAAGCCAACTAGTCCCACCGGTCTGTGCCTGACCCACATCCCTCCAAACCTTTCCTATCCATTGGATCATGGCCATAACATTCTTCACACCATCCCAAGTGCTTGCTCTCTCGCTCTCTCTCTGTCTCTCTCTCTGTCTCTCTCTGTCTCTCTCTCTCTGTCTCTCTCTCTGTCTCTCTCTCTCTCTTTGATCCATCCTGGATCCTTTGTGAGTAGGTAAGTGGAAAAATCTGGCAGGAGTGACGTAAATGTCGGGAATATAAAATGGGATTGCTATGAATGGGTATTTGATGTCTGTGGAATCCGTTGGGCCAACAGGCCTGTTTCCATACTGTATGACTCTATAATAGCTTTTTAACCACATTCTCAATTTTACCCTGCCACTTTCAACAAACTCTGCTCATTCATCCTTGATCTCTTTGTTCTTTTATTTCTTTTGGAATTGTGCCCATTGAGTATTTTGGAATTCATGTATTTCCTCGTCTCCAGCATGTAACATTCACGTTTCTTAACCTTACTTTTTTTTCTGTCACCAATTCACCCATTGCACCATCCTGTCCATATGTCATTGAAACCTTCCCTGATTCTCCTCACGTTTCACTATACCTCCAGATTTACTTCATCTGCAATTTTGGAAATTGCACCTGAACATCTGTCCGAATCTTTAACATTTTTAAAGAAAATGCTTTCCCGCTATAGAACCCTGGAGAACTGCACACCGTACTTCTCTCCAGTCCAGGAATGCTACCTTTCACCATTACCCTTTGTATCTTGTTAACCAATTTTCCACCATTTATTCATTACCTTCAATCTTCATAACAAACCTCATAGGAGCAAGGAAATTACTAGAGTAAGCCCCCCCCCCCCCCCCCCCCCCCCCCCCCCCCCCCGTTGCCTGCACCCCACTGGGTTCTCACCTGTTTCTCTACTGCTCCTCTTCCCCCCCCCACCCTCTGACATGGATAGAGGATTGGTTGGCAGACAGGAAACAAAGAGTAGGAATAAACGGGTCCCTGTCAGAATGGCAGGCAGTGGCGAGTGGAGTGCCGCAAGGCTGGGTGCTGGGGCCGCAGCTATTTACAATATATATTAATGATTTAGATGATGGGATTAAAAGTAACACAAGCAAATTTGCAGATGACACAAAGCTGGGTGGCAGTGTGAATTGTGAAGAGGATGCTAGGAGGTTGCATGGTGACTTGGACAGGTTGAGTGAGTGGGCAGATACATGGCAGATGCAGTATAATATAGATAAATGTGAAGTTATCCACTTTGACGGCAAGAACAAGGAGGCAGATTATTATCTGAATGGTGGCAGATTAAGAAAAAGGGAGGTGCAGCGAGACCTGGGCGTCCTTGTACACCAGTCACTGAAGGTAAACATGCAGGTACAGCAGACTGAAGAAAGCTAGTGGCATGTTGGCCTTCATAACGAGGGGATTTGAGTATAGGAGTAAAGAGGTCCTTCTGCAGTGGTCCCTGTTGAGACCACATCTGAAGTAGTGTGTGCAGTTTTGGTCTCCTAATTTGAGGACATCCTTGCTATTGAGGCAGTGCAGCATAGGTTCGCCAGGTTAATTCCCAGGATGGAGGGACTGTCATATGAGGAAAGATTGGAAAGAGTGGGCTTGTATTCACTGGAGTTTAGATGAGAGGGAATCTTATAGAAATGCATACAATTATAAAAGGATTGGACAAGCTAGATGCAGGAAAAATGTTCCCATTGAAGGAGGAGTCCAGAACCATGGGCCATAGTCTAAGAATGAAGGGGAGGCCATTTCAAACTGAGATGAATACAATCTTTTTCAGCCAGAGAGTTGTGAATTTTTGGAATTCTCTGCCACAGAGGGCAGTGGAGGCCAAATCACTGGATGAATTTAAAATAGTTACATAAAGCTCTAGGGACTAGCGGAATCAAGGGATATGTGGAGAAGGCAGGCACGGGTTACTGATTGTGGATGATCAGCCATGATCACATGAATGCTGGTGCAGGCTCAAAGGGCCAAAAGGCCCCCTCCTGCACCTATTTTCTATGTTTCTATGTTTCCTCTTGCTACATACCTTCTTCTGGCTTCCCAATTTATAACTCTTTCTGGGCCTGTCCCATTTAGGCAATTTTATAGGCGACTGCAGGTGACTACCGAACAATTTTCAACATGTTGAAAAATTTTCGGTGATAGTGGCGACAATTTGATCTATCGTAGGTTGTCGTAGGTGCTGTCATAGGTTGTCGCCAGGTTAACGTAGGTTGTCGCCAGGTGACGTAGGTTGTCGCCGGTGCTGACCGGTGAATTCCATTGTCCTAGTCGCTGGCAGTCAACTAAAAAATCGCCTAAGTGGGACAGGCCCATTTATCTCTCTGTCCCACACCTTCTGCTCTAATCTCCAGCCTTTGCTCTAAGCATCTAACCATGTGCCTATCAAACGCCCCCTTGCCTGTGTCCACCTATTAACTGCCACGCGTTGTCCTGCCTCGCATCTTTCTAATCCCCTCCACATTCATCACTTTCCCAAGTTCTCCAGAGATGCTGCCTGACCCGTTTAGTTACACCAGAACTTTGTGCCCTTTGGTGTAAACCAGCATCTGCTTCTCCATCTCAGCATTTCCCTTCCTTCTACACTCTGAAAATGGTCCTTGATTATGTTGATTGCTTTCCCAAGGCAGCTAGAAGTGTAGATGAAGCCAATCATGGACAGTGTGGTATGTGTGATGGACAGGACCACATCCACAACTCTCTGCAATTCCTTGTGGTCTTAGGCAGAGTTGTTGCTAAACCTAGCCATGATGCATCCTGACAGGATGTTTTCCATGGTGCATCTGCAGAAATTGGTAAAAGTAATTGGCGATGAGCAGAATTTCCATAACCTTCTGGGAAGTGGAGGTGCTGGTGTGGTTTCTTGACTGCAATGTCAAT
Source organism: Okamejei kenojei (assembly GCA_035221665.1). Taxonomy (NCBI): domain Eukaryota; kingdom Metazoa; phylum Chordata; class Chondrichthyes; order Rajiformes; family Rajidae; genus Okamejei; species Okamejei kenojei. The sequence goes on along the minus strand of CM069131.1, from coordinate 49,447,846 downwards.
GTAGTTTGCCCCAGGCAATTTGATTTTATAATTATTATTTTATTATGACTGTTGCATGCATCGTCATGCCAATAACCTTGGTGAATATTTCAAACAGAAGATCTTCTCTTTGCATTGTTTTCTCTCCCCTATTGCTGTCCTTCCTGTTTCCAATAGAGGGCCCAGTAGGTTGCCAGCTCATATTCCCAAGCATTTGCTGAAAGCCTTACCTCTAAGCATCTACAAAGGAGTAGTCAAGAGCGACCTGCTGATGTCATTCTCCATGCGTAATGGAGTTGATCGCTGCTCATTGTCACCCCAGAATGAATGGTCAAGATCAGGTGACAAATCACAGGCGTAAATTTCCATCCACCAACACACGAGCTTTTGAAATAAAAGATTAGAAATCTCCTGTGTGAAATATCACCATTCTATACTTCTCCCCTCAAGTGGAGTTGCTACAGTTTTATTGCAATGCTGTTGATATGTGACAAAATAATTCTTCTCAGGGGATCATTTTTTTTTAGAATATACTTGGAAACTAATCTGAAACAGCAGCCAAGCAATTATCCTATTCAAATGCTCTTACAGTGTTAAATCAAAACAACAAAACAGAGTGCAATTCATTTACTGGCAAAATGCTGAAAACGCAAACAGCCAAGCATGCTGAATCAGTGTGCAACGCACACATTCTTGACTTCATTTTTCTGTTACCTGAAGTGATTTGTGTCAGAACTGATGACTTTATGTTCTGTGAAGTATTGTTGTAAAGGTCGCTGTGCGGAGTAGATAAGGGACGAGCAATGTTTGACATATCCTTTGGGACCTGCATTAATAGCCATATGGTTTAATGCATTGTTACAGATGAGCTGTTAGAATGAAACAACTAATAAAGATTAGAACAGCCATGTGATAAGAGAGAGCTGAGTCATTACAATCAAAATATCCGACATAGGCCCATCTACAAGCTCACTGCCATTTGACGCTGTAGCTATCTAGAAAACCAATTTAACAAATGTAACAAAATAAAGCCAAAATAAAGTAACATTCCTGCTTACAAAGATCGCAGTACCTTCAGGTTTCCATTCATTTCTCAAATGCTGTTCTTGATCAATGGTTCAATGGTAGTTTATTGTCACATGTACTTAGGTACAGTGACATTCCTTTTATGCATACAGTTCAGTAAAAACCTTACTATACATTTGCACAATCAGATTAAAGTATAAGAAATAATAGATTACATCGAGACAGTACACAAAAGTCACCGTGTTTCAGTCGCCATTTTGTTTCCTGATGAATTTAAATAACTTGCACATCTGGATGCATTCTGAATATGACCCAGAATCTCTGATAATTCATGGAAATAATGGAGTCAGAGGATATCAGACAAAGCTCCAGGCCTCTGCAGATGGAAGGCTCTACCTCAGTAAGGGTGTCAATGGTTACAAGGAGAAGACAGGAGAATGGGGTTGAGAGCGAAAGATAAATCACCAATGATTCAATGGCAAAGCACACTTGATGGGCTGAATGATCTAATTCTACTCCCATGACTTATGGCATGTGTGCCTGACATGTTGAGGATGTGCATTCCCAGATGAAGTGCATGACCTAACGCCTGACTTCAGGGCATGGATGCATACAAAATTACATCCAGATTTATTCGTTTCAATGTGTGCGCAGTTGGCATCAAGACTAGAAGCTTCCCATACTTTGTGGAATGTGCAAATTCCTATTGTAAGGAAAAACAAGAGCCAGAATGTTATTTAAATAATTATTAAGCCTCTAACTATAGATATTGGCTTAGATGATCAAGCTGTAAAATCAATTTGGCTGAAGATAATAAAACTGGAAGGGTAAGACGTCGCTGGTAGAGAGTAAGCCTCCTCACAGTTGTTAAGCTCTGTAGTATACATGAAGAAATATTGGGATTTATAAGAAATCTACAGCAATAATCATGGGTGATTATCATCAGCATATGGATTCGATAGTACAAATTGGCAAGGACTGCTTTGAGTGTGTTCATAGAGTATGTTTCAGATGGTTTTACTTCGAGGAATAGTAAGATTAAATGAGAACTTACCAGTTTGAAGTTTGATCTTGATTTTATGAGGAGTTACATTGGTGATTACATGAAGAAGACCCGAAAGGCCACATGCGCACCAATCTTCAAAGCAGCGGCGTAAAATCACAAATAACAACACCAAAGTGACATATAAGATGCGTGACTCGAGAACTACCAGATGATCCTTTATGAGAGAGGGTTGGGCGTGGCGGGCACGTAATCACCAACGTAACTCCTCATAAAATCAAGATCAAACTTCAAACTGGTAAGTTCTCGTTTAATCTTACTATTTTACTTCGGAGTCACGTGAGTGATTCCGTGAAGAGTTCAAAGCTTTGTGATTTCATGCCACAGATTACAAATCTCGGCATCCCACTGCATTGATTGACTCGAATGAGAAATTAATGCATTAGTAGTAACATTGCATTTAATGCAGTAATAAAGTTTATTAAAAAATATAACAAACAACAGTACCCCTCTATCCCAGGGCACTTTAAACTTAAAATAGCATTGACAAACAGCCCCGGATCGGCAATCGGCCGATGATAGAAATTCTGAAACATCAGCTCATTTGCCCATCCAGCGGCCGCGAAAATATGGTCGACGGGCACGTCCCTCACCTTGGCCGCCGACGTAGCTGCTGCCCTAGTGGAATGAGATGTAAACACACTATCTAAATGATACGCTGACGTTGATGCTGACCTGGTGGAATTAGATATACAATCGTCAGTGTTAATACCTGTATAACCCAGAACCTGCTGCAGCCACCTTGAAATAGTCTGAACTGACCTTCCTTTGTGTAGTTGTTTGTTGACTAATAAACAATGCTGATTCCATACTTCTTAGGATTCTGGTGGCCTTGATAACATAAACGTGAGACAGCGGGGTATCCGAAAATGATCTTAAATCATGCCACCCCTAGTCTACTCTGCTTGTGTGGACCAGAATGTAAATGTAATGGCACCTGCAGCCAATTCCATCCTATCTAGCCACAGCGTTTGCAATGTTTGCCGTTGTTGTGCTGCTATAAGTGTCATAACTAAGGATGTAGCTGGAACCCCTTAGTGAAGTTATGTTCACACATTTTCAATAACCAACTGCATAATCTTGTAGTGGGAGAACTTGTGTCAAGATCTTTTAACAACTCGATATCCGGGTTGAACCCGACAGCGTAGTTCCCTTATATTGCAGCTATAGAGTCTCTATAACTGAATTATTGTCAAATTCCATTTAAAATGAACTGGAAAATGTCAGTAATCTGTACCGTATTAATTGTAATATTAACATTTAACAAAAACACTTCTGATCCCCTCAATAGGAATGTACTGCTTTTTTTGGGTGCTATCCTTGCACACTGCAGTGAGCACCTTCATGGCTTGATGTGACAACCTGAGGCATAAGTCAATCCATTCAAAAATGCGTAAGTCAATAATTGTTTTACTGTCCAAAGGCCGGTCTCCTGAACCACAGTTTGAAACAGCAAGTTCTTGTTTTTTGGAATAACCGTATACCGTTGTGCCATAATGCCTGATGAAGCAGGCAACATGAACGCTTGGCCAGTCTGACAGTACGAACCCAAGTGAGGTCTTGCTGACTGTTTTAAGACCGGCTAATGAGGCAAAAATGAGGAAGACATAAAAGCCCATTCCTCCTATTGAAGCGAGAATGTACTTCTCCGCACTGTTGTGCCACATATTTTTGCAATCAGTGAATAAACATGCACCAACATGTCGATATTCGATGTAGTATAGAACCATACTTTCATCATACTTTGAAATCCAACACTTATTCTGTGTTATCATCGATCTGAACTGGATGAGACACCAGTGGCAAAGGAGATTTAGGTAATTATTACAGGATACTTTTACTTGATTACCATGTGACTAACATATGTCACCATCGTAGAGCAGCAACTTGAATTTGAGCATGTAGAATATGTATATTCGCTCAATAGCCCCTTACCATGGGGTGCATCTAGTGTATATATTTAGTTAATACCAACAATTGAAGAATTGGCAACTCATGCAATCTCCAATACCTCCAAGTAGGTGATGGTATTCGGAAATTCTCATCTTAGAGTCCTAGCTTCAGTTTGTAATAACTGAATTCGACTGACCACGCTACTGTAGCGAGTTTCAAGTTCAAGTTCAATGAGTTATTGTCATGTTCAGCAATGCTGAATACTGTTACTTCATCATTGTGACTGAGGTAGCTTCAGCTGACAATACCATAAGGTTGTTAACAATGGTCTAATTGCTACTTACACAATATCAGTTCCTTGATTTGCTCGGCTGAAACACAGCTGCTATATTGCCAATTACTCTTGATGAAAATAAAACTCAGTTTTATAACAGATTGCTATAACTCCAATCTCTTTTGTTGGTCATTGGGATTTACCTTTAATTATTATTAGTTAAGGCTAATAATAATTAAACGTAAATCACAATGACCAACAAACAGTTTATCCTATACCCCAAAGCTTTACTGTTATAGTACAGTTATATTGTCTTTGATAACCTCTGTAAAGGGATTTGCATAGCATGGATTTCTGACCCTTATGAATCTTTTGTTAGTCAGGAAAAATAAGTTTTCATATTTGGAAAGTTCATATGCCCGACACGCTCCATTCTTCATAATAACGTCACTCCTGCCTTATTCCACGGGTGGTTTGCATGAGAACTTTTGTCCAATTTCCGAACCTTAATTATTATTTTTTTAATAACCCTGGCCATAATCCAAACTTGCTTGGAATGCTCCGACTGTGCCTCAACCAAATATTTTTACCCTTTGTGTGTTATACAAAACAAATGTAAATAATACAACTAGCCATATTTTGGAAGTGCTAGACTCATTTTGTTGAGTAGGATTGGTAAGGTGCATTTTATTATAAGGAGAAACCCTTTGTAGCCCGACTCACCTGAGTCCAAATAGGGCTGAATTAGTCCCATTTAATTCCTTGCCTGGGGACCAACATCTGTGAGCCACTGACCCCACTGTCAGTGACTAGCGTTACTTCCTTGCCATTCAAACAGCATCCCTGCAGGCTGGGAGCCGCTGACTGCACTGTTCTCTTTAATTAATTGCAGTCTTAAACAGAGCTCTTGCGAAAGCAAGCTGTGAGATATCCTGACAGAATGCTTTCTACAGTGCACCTATAGAAGTTGGTAAGTTGTTGAGGACATGCTGAACTTTGTTAGTCTTTTGAGGAAGTAGGGACATTGAACTGCTTTCTTGTTCATAGCTTCAATGTGGTTAGACCAGGACAAATTGTCGTGATATTAATGCTGAGGAACTTGAAGCTCTTGATCAGCTCCACTTAAGGCATTATTAATGTTGATTAGGGTATATACTCCACTATGTTCCTCGACTTACTGACTTCGATGGAGAGGTTGTTGTCTTGTCACCATATTACTCTCCTTCTTGTACACCATCTCCTTCCTGTACTCTGTCTCCTCATTGTTCAAGATCCTGTCCACCGCAGTGGTGTCATTCACAAATTTGCAAATGGATTTGTCCGCACAGTCATGAGTGTACAGGGAGTATTGTAAGTGGCTAACACATCCCTGTGGAGAATGGGGGTGTGAATGAGGTGATTGGTAATCGATAATAGGAAATAGGCAAATGTTCTAAATAATTATTTTGAGTTGGTCTACATAGTAGAAAACATTAAAAACATCCTATGAATAATAGATTATCAAAGAGCTATAGGGAGGGATAAAGTGAAGCTAATTATTACTACACTAATAGAGCCAAAGGCTGACAAGTCTCCTGAAGCTAATGATCAGTATCCTCAGATCTTGAAGGAAGTGGCTTGAAGGAAGGGATAGTGTACGCTTGGTTTGTAATCTACCAGTTTGGCTCAGGAGATGTCCCAGTGGGTTGGAAATCCATTATTGTTCAGAAAAAGATAGGAAACTATAAGCGAGCCTGAAATTTGTCATTAGGAAAATTCGTCATTGAGGAAGGTGGAGGAAGATCATTAAAGAAGCAATATCTGGAAATTTAGAAAACCATATGATAATTAAACAAAACCAACATGAAAGGAATGTTTAAGAAAGAACTGCAGCTGCTGGAAAAATCGAAGATAGACAAAAATTCTGGCGAAACTCAGCGGGCGAGGCAGACTGATCAGTCTGAAAAAGGGTCTCAACCCGAAACGTCACCTTTTCCTTCGCTCCATAGATACTGCCTCACCCGCTGAGTTTTTCCAGCATTCTTGTCTACCTTCAACATGAAAGGAAAATCATGATTGACAGATTTGCTAGGGTATTTAGAGAATGTAATAAACATGTAAATCGGTGTGAAGTGAGGAAATTCCTCTCAGAAATGCAAATTCTTTAAGTTCTCCATCTTGTCGAAATGTTGAAGTGACTTCATAGTTGATGTTGAAGGAGGAGAGTGAGCAAAGTTTGAATTACAAGAGTGTCATGACAAGTGGGGAGAGGGTGGGAAAGTAGTTTTAAGACTGAGATTGGATTAGTCATGTTCTTGAATGGCGGAACTCAGTAGGGCAGTTCGGTGGTGCAGTAATGGGGTTGCTGTCTTACAGTGCCAGAGACCTGGATTCAATCCTAACTATGGGTGCTCTGCTGTATGAAGTTCGTATGTTCTTCCTGTGACTGCGTGGGTTTTCTCCGGGTGCTCAGGTTTCCTCCCACACTCCAAAGACTTACAGGTTTGTAGGTTAATTGGCTTTGGTAATATTGTTAAATTGTCCCTACTGCGTACGATAGAGTACGGGATGGTCGCTGATCGGCGTGGACTCGGTGGGCCAAAGGGCCTGTATCCTTGCTATATCTCTAAAGTCTAAAGTCTAAAGCTGGTTTAAAGGTTTGATTAGCTTATTATTGATAGACACAATATGCTGGAGTAACCCAGCGAGACAGTCAGCATCTCTGGAGAAAAGGATTGGGTGAAGTTTCGGGTCAAGACAGTTCTTCAGCCTACTATTGTTCCTGTTTCATATATTTAAACCAACCATGTTTTTCATCACCTCCCCTAATCTTTCCTTATCTGGCTCTGTGCTGTTTCTCTGATTTAGGCTGCTGTGAAGCACATTAGCATATTTTATGGTGCTACTGATGTCGCAGAGAAGCTGCCTTATCCGCTAAGATACTCCAGCACTTTGTGTTCTAATGCCCCTGTCCCACTTAGGAAACCAGAACGGAAACCTCTGGAGGCTTTGTGCCCCACCCAAGGTTTCCATGCGGTTCCCGGAGGTTTTTATCAGTCTCCCTAATGGTCGAAAGTGGTTTCCACTTCTTCTATGTTCCGGCGATTATTTAAAAAAATTCAAAACTGGCCGCGACTTAAAATAGGTTGCCGTTTTAAAAATCGGTAATTTTTCAGCCAGTTGCGATGCTAGTTGAAGACCTCCCTGGTGGAATAAACCTGGGTGAAAAAAAGGTCTTACCTTCCACTACCTGCAACCTCCGGCAACCACCTTCAACTAGCATCGCAACCGGCTTCGACTAAAAAATTACCGATTTTTAAAACGGCAACCTATTTTCAGTCGCAGCCGGTTTTGAATTTTTTGAAATAATCGCTGGAATATAGAAGAAGCAGAAATCATTTTCGACCATTAGGGAGACTGACAAAAACCTCCGGGAACCGCACGGAAACCTTGGGTGGGGCGCAAAGTCTCCAGAGGTTCACATTCAGGTTTCATAAGTGGGACAGGGGCATTAGTGTTCCAGCATCTACAGTTCCAGCATCTGCAGTTCCTTGTGTCTCCAAACAACATTAGGATGGAGAAAGAAGGAATAACAAAACCATGGGTCAGGAGGAGGTGTCACAATAAACAGCAGATACACAGCTAGCACATTTATCGAAGGAAGGTGTGACATTTTGAACTGTATGGTGAAACTTTGGATTTTAGTGAATTAAAAATATAATTTGTACTTATTTATTTAGTGAATTCCATAATTCTGCACAAAAACTGAGGAAATAAGGCAGTTTCTTTCTACTGCTTCAGATATTGAGGATTACATGAATATAGCAGGTAGGGAGAGATCAGACAGGTACTACATAAATTCCAGAGCTATAGACCAAAACAGATACCAATCAGTTTATAAATTTTGATCAAATTTGTCTTGATTTTGACGTCACTCTTCAAATTATTCACTTGCAACACAATTCAATTGCCCTCTATTATTGATTTTCAATTTCTCCCAAGCCTGTGTTTGTCACATCACTGCACTCCTGAGACAGCCAATAGACCTGCTGTTGAGATATCCGAGTCCTTTTTAACATTGTCATTGGGAAAAATTATTAACTAATGATTAAGGGCCAGTGTCACTCTTTGTTGGTCCATCTGGACAAAAATTCAAACTTGTAACTCAGTAGAGATATTTTCTCAATAACCCTGTCTGCAACAATCAAATCAGACCGTCCTTTTTGTGTTTAAATGTCAAATGTAGTTTTCTCTCCAAATGAGCTAATAATTTTGTTACTGATTCAGTGGCATGCGCTCTCAGTTACACTTGTCGCTTTACCTCCCCCCTTGGTACATCCAAGGACCCAAGCAGTCTTTCCAGGTGCGGCAGAGGTTCGCCTGCACCTCCTCCAACCTCATCTATTGCATCCGCTGCTCTAGGTGTCAGCTGCTCTACATCAGTGAGACCAAGCGTAGGCTTGGCGATCGCTTCGCCCAACACCTCCGCTCGGTTCACAATAACCAACCCGATCTCCCGGTGGCCCAGCACTTCAACTCCCCGTCCCATTCTGAATCCGACCTTACTGTCCTGGGCCACCTCCATGGCCAGAGTGAGGCCCACCGTAAATTGGAGGAGCAGCCCCTCATATTTCACTTGGGTAGTTTACACCCCAGCGGTATGAACATTGACTTCTCCAATTTCAGGTAGTCCCTGCTTTCTCCCTCTTTCCCCTCCCCTTCGCAGCTCTCCCACAGCCCACTGTCTCTGTCTTCCTTTCAGACAGGCAAATTCTTGAGTGCCCGTCGACCCCCCCCCCCCCCACCCCCACATCAGTCTGAAGAAGGGTCTCGCCTGAAATGTCGCCTATTTCCTTCGCTGAATAGATGTTGCCTCACCCGCTGAGTTTCTCCAGCATTTTTGGCAACCTATCCTTTTAAGCTCATCATTTAGCTCCAATAGAGTGGCTTTAACCTGTAAGCAGTGCTGAATTTCAATGCAGAGTAAGGAAGGATTGACTTGCCATCTTGAAGGGACAGGTCCACCACCGACTTTCCGGCAACTGGTGGTCCGACACCTCCTTTAATTGGACAAAATTACGAGAGCGCGTCTGATATCCCCCAAGATGCCCCCCCCCCCCCCCAAAATGTGGCACAGAGGGACCCCACACAGACATTGGGACTTCCACTCCGATTGGTGGGTCGAATTTGCCCACTGCGGCCTGGGCTTTGAAACTCTGGCAATGCCACAGCCGGCAGGTCCGTTCCCATAGCCAGACGTTGCGGGACAGTATCTCGGAAGCCTAGGCAGACTGTTCATGTACCATTGGACCCCTCTCGGAGACTATGACCTCTGTTGGTCCAGTAAAACTGATAATCCAGAAAGGCCATAGAACTAAAGATGCTGGAAAATCATTGGTGATGTTATGTTTGATTATTTTTACCCTTATGGTACAGGAGGGGGAGACTTTGCCCCATCAAATCTGTGCAGATTTACAAAAGAATTTCTGTTCTCTCAGTAATTTTCCCTGTAATATATTCTCCCCACATTCTCATTAACCTAACCCAAATTAGAGGGCATCACGGTGACACAGCGGTAGAGTTGCTGCCTTACAGCGCTTGCAGCGCCGAAGACCCGGGTTCGATCCTGAATACGGATGCTGTCTGTACGGAGTTTGTACGTTCTCCCCATGACTCTGTAGGTTTTCTCCGAGAGCTTTGGTTTCCTCCCACACTCCAAAGACATACAGGTTAATTGGCTTGGTGTATGTGTAAATTGTTCCTTGTGTGTGCAGGATAATGTGACTGTGCGGGGATCACTGGTCGGTGCAGACTTGGTGGTCTGAAGGGCCAGTTTCCATGCTGTATCTCTAAATTAAACTGAAAAAACTAAACAGATTTGACCATTTACCTGCAGAACAGGGGCACTTTACAGAGGCCAGTTAACCTACCAACCTGCATATCTTTGGGTTGAGGATGGAAACAAGAAAACCGCGATGAAACCCATGCTGTCATAGAGAGAACGTGCAAACTCCACACAGACATTAGCAGAAGTAAGGACTGAACCTGGGTCCTTTGGGTGTTTTGGTGTCATGAAGCAGCGTCTCTTTAATATATGCAACTGAGCCGCCCTAAAAGATAATTTGACATAATGCATAGGTAAGTAGGAAAGAGCTTTCTATTTTCTGGCTAACATTTATTCCCTAACTAACATTATCAATATATCAGCATTTCTCTGCTATTTGTGGTACCTTGCAGTGCAGATACTGTACACTCTGCTATATCTTAATCTTATAACAGTACCTAATCTTCCATGGTAGCTGATTACCCAATGTCAAAGATATGAAAAGCTGCATACAAATGCAGACTTTACTAGACTAAGTGGGACCCATTGGGTCCCAACATCACACAGGAGGGCTGGTACCCCAATGCAATATTCCACCTCCCCACCAATTCCAATATTGGTGGCCAGTTGGGGGGGGGGGCTTTCTGGAGCGCTAGTATGGGTGTTGTGGGCTGAAGGGACTGGTTTCCAGAGGGCTAGTATGGACATTGTGGGCCGAATGGATTCTTTGGCTGGCGCCTCAGTCACTCAAGCCTGTTGTGCTGGCAGCTCACTCACTCACGGCTGGTGGGCTGGCAGTTGACTCACGGCTATTCCTTGAAATTCCATTTCAAGCAGGGTGCAAGGCCACCAAATTCCAGTGCAGTTTCTCACCACTTCAAGCAGGGTGTAAGGCCACTAAAGACAGCGAGTCGTGACATCTCCCTCCTCCATCTTGCAGAGACTGAGCCACGCCCACAGTTCTGGGTTTTATAGTCCCTCCCCCGCTCCCACCAGAATGGGAGTGGCTTTCATGGCATGATTGACAGGAGAGAGAATCTCAACATTTTTTAAACACTATTAACTCTTTTATTTTTGCATCGATGGGATCCTCGGCACCTGATCAGCGGAGGGAGATTCTGAGTAAGATGGCTAAAAATCACAGCCGTATGTGGTAGCGTTTTTTCTAAAATCAATATAAAGCGCAAACAGGAAGTGGTCAAGATTAGACTTTTAATTATATAGAAGGCAAAGCAACTTTAATTAGGCAAGGCAACTTTAATTAGGCAAGGCAACTTTAATTAGGCAACTCAGCTTTAGTATTTACAAACCAAAGGCAACACAGCTTTAGCATTTCCAAACCAAAGGCATCACAGCTTTAGCATTTCTAAACCAAAGGCAACACAGCTTTAGCATTTCCAAACTATATTTTCAAATCACATTAGGGGCACTGACAGGTCAGTAAAACCACTCACAGTTTAGTAGACATGTGTTCAGTGTTATTCACAGCTCAGACTGAGAGATGTGATCCTCTCACTCCCCCATCTTGCAGAGACTGACTGAGGCACTCAACACTTCCGGGTTCTATAGTCCCTCCGGAAGGGGCGTGACCTTCAGGAGAGAGAATCTCATCATTTTTTAAACACTAATAACTCTTTTATTTTTCATCGATGGGAACAATCGTCTTGTCCTACTCAGTGGAGGAGGACTCTGAGTAAGAACAAAAATGGCCACAATCACAGCCGTAAGTGGCAGAATTTTTTCTAAAATCAATATACAGAACAACAGGAAGTGGTCAAGATCAGGCTTTTAGTAATATAGATTTGTATAATTGCTTGTAAAAGTCACTGTCATAGTCAGAGTAGCTCAACATTGTAACAGGCCCCTCTGCCCACCGTATCAACGGCGACCATCATGCCTATATATTACTAATCCCAATACCTGCATCAATTCCATATCACTCTATGCCACACATTCAAGTACCTGTCCAGATACCTCTTAAATACTTCCACTGACAGCTCAATCCAGATACCAACTACTCCTTGTATAAAACATGTGCCCATTAGATGTGCCCACTATATTCCCCTTAAATTCCCAATATAAACAACATTTATATTTCAATTGTGTGGGTGATTTTTAAAAATTAATAACTCGACGGTCAATAGATTAATTTGATATTAAGCATATCAAGGAACATGGACGGAGTCAGTGTAGGGCATAGAATGGTACTAAAATGAAATCAGCTATGATCTTATTAACTTGCGAAGCAATTATCATTATTGCTAAATATTTTATTTGCCAGTCATTACATCCAACTTAAAATACATTTAATTGACATTGTAGTTTAGATTGGCATCTTGATGGGCACAGGCATCATGGATGTTTCCTCTATACAAGCACCTCACAGGAGCCATCTTGCAATATTATATTGAAGGATGGGAAATAGGGTGTTTCATACACTTTCTGTGTCAGTGAGAATGCCATAAACAATGTGTATCAGGGGTGATGGTGTGTTAGGAATTGTCACAGTGAAGCGTTGGAGATGAAATGCCCCACTGAAGTAATATTTAATCAATCATCATAAGGCTGGAGATTCAGAGAGTAACCTCAGAGTCCACGAAAAGAGGCTGAAGAGTTTAATGATCCACCACAAATAATGTGGTTACAATTTACAACAACATAAATTCTTCCTAAAATCAGCATAGCTGATTTTGAAAAATTAAATGTGTCAGTGGACCTACTGGCTGCGAATTTCTCAATTGGCCACATTTGACATTCTAGGGGCAAATGGTATTCCCAAGCTGCAATGCTAGGAATTTTAAAAATATAATTTAGAGATACAGCGCAGAAACAGGCCTTTCTGACCACCAAATCCGCACCGACCGTTGATCACTTCATACACTAACACTATCCTACACACTAGGGATAATTTACAATGCTACTGAAGCCAATCACCCAACAAACCTGTATGTCTAGTTTAGATGAGTTTATTGTCATGTGTACCGAGGGGCCTGTCTTGTTGCATGCTAACCAGTCAGTGGAAACACATGATTACTATTGAGCCATCCACAGTGTACAGATACATGATACATGAGTTTGGAGTGTGGGAGGAAACCGAAGCACCCGGAGGAAACCAATGCGGTCACAAGGAGAACATCTAAACTCCATACAGACAGCACCCTAAAGGGCCTGTCCCACTTGAGCGTCATTTACGCAACATCCTAAAAATTGGTTGGCGTGTCATGATGCGCGCATGGCGCGTGGTGAGGCATGGTGGCGTATGCAGTGACGCGCGGTAACGCACGGCGCCCCAGAATTTTGCAGTGCTCAAAATCCTTGCGCGCCACATGCGTGACGTATCCCTTGCACATGCTGCCATACTGATGGCGTACGCTGACGTACTGACGGCATACGTGTAGCACATGGTGACGCATGGTTACGCACGGCGATGCACGAACATTGCCTATGCTAATTTATTATACATCACCGTGCATCAACGTCCGTAACCTTGCACCACCCGTACGCCGTCGGCATGCCATTTGCGCGCCATTAGAGCGCCGCACCACATGACCACCTGGGTATAAAGCACGTGTAGTTTTGAAAATTTTTCACTGGGAACATTCTTGCCACGAAGATCGGACTAAGTACGAACGACATCACAAATGACTCCCGAAAGAAGCAGGGCCCTGAAGAGCACTTGGCGCACAACTGTCTTACTGCTAGACGATTTTTACGCGACAGTCACTACTGGCCTGTCGTGTAAATGATGCGCAAATGATGCCCAAGTGGGACAGGCCTTTTAGTCAGAATTGAACCCAGGACTCTGGCGTTCTAAGGCAGCAACTCTACTGCTGTGCCACTATGCTGCCCGATTATTCAAAGAGTACTTTCAACTTATTGCTCAAATACACATGGATTACAAAGACAAAACTAAATCTCAAACAAGTTCAGTTGATCAATTTTAAAATTTAGCATTACAAATATTTAATGGTTTATGAAAAATGATAACCATTCAAAGATTTGTTTAAGTAAAATAGTGTAAATGCTGGAATTGGAACATGGATATGCAGGGAATGGTAGGATTTGGATCACGTGCAGGCAGAGGAGATTAGCTTAACCTAGCATCATGCTCGGCATGGACATTGTGGGCCGAAGGGGCTGTTCCTTTACTGTGCTGTTCTGTGTTCTATTTCTGGAATATTCAGGTTAATAGGATGGGCAGTCATGCTAGATACTATTTAGCACGAAGATTTATGAGATAGTCCATTTTGAATAGAAAATCAAGGAATGGGAACAACTTTGAAGCTTGTAAATATGCAGAAAGAATGGGGCTAACTGGTAGATAAGGCGGCACAATGGTACATTGGCTGAGCTGCTGCCTCACACAACCAGAGACCCAGGTTCGATCCTGACGACAGGTGCTGGAGTTTGCACATTCTCCCTGTGACCACAGGTGTTTCCTCCGGGTGCTTTGGTTTCCTCCCTTATTCCAAACATGTGTGGGGGTGTAGGTTAATTGGCTTCTGTAAATTGCCCCCAGTGTGTAAGATGTGAAAGTGGGATAACATAGAATTAGTGTACGTTGATGGTTGGCATGGAATTAGTGGGCCAAAGGGCGTGTTTCTACGCTGCAACTAAGCTAAAAATAAAACCATGATACCCATTGAAATTCTACACTTTGTGAATATGGGCAGAGATTGCACAAATAATGAGAATTATAAACCTATGTGAAACATGAGGGGTTACAATTGGAGTACTATGTTTTCTATGGAAAGACTATCAAAGTCCTGGAGAATACACATAATATATTCACTGGCGTAATACTAATAACTGGTGTGAGATTACAAACCACTTGTTGTGGTCTTCCAACATTCAGTTCCATGTCTTTGGAAGGAAATGAATATCAGGAGGGGAGTAGAATGAATGGTTCATACTGAATTGTTAGTTTCTACCCCACCGTGTTGTACTCCATTAGCTGGCTGGCAGTCAGAAATGAAATGTTGTTAGCCCAACCTTGTTGCTAAGGGTGGTTAAGGGAAACTTTATTAGGTGTAGGGCTCATGAAGTGCTTTGGTAATTGGAACAGCTGTGACTGCAATCACGGTACCCTTTATGGAAAAAAACTGGGTAAATATATGAAGCAGGGAAAGGAAGAGAGCAAGGCAGGTGGATTAACTGGTTCAAAACTAATGAGCCAACTAACTTTCTTCTGTCTTTAAGGGACTCTAGCTTTGAAGTATTCTGAAGCTTCATCTCAGGCTTGATATTTTTTCCAGAGCTGTTGTTTTTACACCTGAATGGAGATGTTCCAACATAGGTTTCCACTGTGCATATCATTTCCCAGAATGTATCAACACCATTCAGTCAGTTAAATGCACCGAATATATTTTAAGGTCTTTAATAATTTCGGTTCTTGGGGCTTTCAAATTTATTTTGAGACCTGAGAAAATGTTACCTCTGAAGTTCAAGATAAAGTGGAATTTATGCGTGTGACAGAATGAAAAGTTTAGTTTAGTTTGGAGACACAGTGTGGAAACAGACCCTTCGGCCCACCGAGTCCGCACCGACCAGCAATCCCCACACGTTAACACTATCCTACCTAAACTGGGCACATTGTACACTTATACCAAGCCAATTAACCTACACATCTATACATCTTTAGGTTGTGGGAGGAAACTGAAGATCTCGGAAAAAACCCACACAGTCACGGGGAGAACGTCCAAACTCCATACAGACAGCACCCATAGTCGGGATCAAACCCGGGTCTCCGGCGCTGCAAATGCTGTAAGGCAGCAACTCTACCACTGTGCCAATGTGCCGTGAAAGAGGTTGGAGGTAGAATGAGGTTTTGCAAGTTCTGACAAAGAAACATGGTGCCTTTCTCAAGCCACACTGGGTCTTCAACTTTGAAAGTAATCCAAGTAATTAAGAAAGTAGGAGGGGAGTGAGAAAGAGATAGAAACGGATTGAGAACTTGTGTGGAGCTATTCAATGATAAAGTAGACTGGAAGCGAACTGCTGCCGTTATGTATTTGCAATATGTGGTCGGGAATGGATTTACTGGTAATTTCATCCTCTGGTCTTTGCTTGATGCCACTCTGGAGACATTGGATCAACTTGCTTCAATGCCTTCAGGCAACCCAAGAGGGTATTTATGTAATTGAATCCACTTATTTAATTATGTTATCTCCAGGGCAGGGGTTGAAGCTCTTGCAACTAACTCATTATTATTTATCTATCTATCCATATCTCCATCTATCTATTAATCTATCTATTCATCAATCAATCAATGAATTCATTCATTAATATATTTTTTTCTTTCATTCATTTGTTTGTGTATTTATTAATTTTATTATTGGACATACATCATGGAAAAAGGCTGTTCGGCCTACCAAGTCAACGCCAACCATCGATTACCCATTCGCACTAGTTCTGTGTTATCCCACTTTTGCATCCACTCCCGACACACTTGGGGCAATTTACAGCAACCAATTAATCTATAATCCTGCACATCTTTGGGATGTAGGAAGAAACGGAGAATCTGGAGGAAACCCACGCAGTCGGAGGGAGTATGTGCAAACTCCACATAGACAGGACCGGAGATCAGGATCAACCCTGGATTTCTGGTGCTGTGCGACAGCAACTCCATCAGCTATGCCACTGTGCCCTCCTTGATCCTCAAAGCTGCATCACTCACAGGCCTTCTTTGAGAAACATCCTGACATGTACTTGAATCACCAAGGCATAGACTGCGAGTAAATAGGATGAATTTAGATAGGTATAGTGGGTGCCACGGACATGTTGGGCCACAAGACCTGTTTCAGAGCTCTCGACGTACCAGGGCCTCATCCCCGACCTCTACCTCCGTTACATCGACGACTGCTTTGGTGTCACCTCCTGCACCCACACACAACTGACTGACTTCATTCATTTCACCACCAACTTCATCCGGCACTCAAATACACTTGGACCATTTCCGACACTTCCCTACCATTCCTTGACCTCACCATCTCTATTGCAGGTGATACGCTCCTGACCGACATCCACTACAAACCTACTGACTCCCACAGCTACCTGGACTACTCTTCCTCCCACCCTGCTCCCTGTAAGGACTCCATCCCCTATTCCCAATTCCTCCGTCTAATCTGCTCCCAGGATGAGGTGTTCCACACCACATCACAAATGGCTCATTCTTCAGAGAACGGGATTCCCCTCCCCACTATTGATGAGGCTCGCACCAGTCTCCTCCATACCCCGCAACCTGCCCTCGCTCCCCATTCCCCACTCGCAAACAGGGCAGTCCCCCTGGTCCTCACCTTTCACCCCACAGCCGGCAAATACACATATAGTCTCCGCCAGTTTCGCCATCTCCAACGTGACCCCTCCACCCGCCACATCTTCCCATCTCCCCCCCTGTCTGCCTTCCGCAAAGACCGCTCCTCCGCAACTCCCTTGTACTCTACCCTTCCCCGGGCACTTTCCCTTGCAACCGGAAATGCTTGTCCCTTCACCTCCCCCCTCCACTCCTTTCAGGGACCCAAAGCAGTCCTTCCAGGTCCGACAGAGGTTCACCTGCACCTCCTCCAACCTCATCTACTGCATCCGCTGCTCCAGATGCCAGATGATCTATATCGGTGAGACCAAGCGGAGGCTTGGCGATCGCTTCGCCGAACACCTCCGTCGGTCCGCAATAACCAACCCGACCTCCGGTGGCGCACTTCAACTCCCCCTCCCATTCCACTCCGACGTCTCGGTCCTGGGCCTCCTCCACGGCCAGAGTTCGCAAGCTGGAGGAACAGCACCTCATATTCAGTCTGCATCCTTTGGGCTTGAATATTGAATTTTCTCAATTCTGTTAACCCTTGACCTCTCCCTCAGCCCTCGGGCCCTGGCATTCCCTCCTTCTCCATCTCCCTCCCCCACCCCAGTCGCACCAGCTTCTCATTTTCACACCACAAACAGCTTCCAATGGCTTGTTCCCTTTATCACCGATACTTCTTTGCATATCTTTCACTCATTGTTCCTTATCTCTCCACATCACCGTCTATATCTCTCGTTCCCTGATCCCTGACCAGTCTGAAGAAGGGTCTCGACCCGAAACGTCGCCTATCATGGCTGCACTGAGTTTCTCCAGCTTTTTGTGTTACCCTCGATTCTCCAGCATCTGCAGTTCCTTCTTTAAAACTGTTTCAGAGCTGTATGTTTCCAGGACTCTATGGCACATAGGTCTTAGTTGCTACCCTTAAGGTCCTGTCCCAGTTTCACAACCTAATTCACGACCTCTGCCGAGTTTGCCCTTGACTCATACCCGCAGCATGGTCGTAGGAGGTCGTAGGTAGGCCGTGATGCTGGTCGTAGGTACTCGTGGCATCAAGTAGGTCGGGGCGTTTTTTCAACATGATGAAAAATGTCCGAGAGTAAAAAAGGTCGGGTATTAGGTCGTGAAAGTGGGACAGGCCCTTAGTGAAATAGTAGCATAACAGCATATTTGAGCTTTTTTCTAGGCACATTATTAATATGCTAGGCACATGCATGTCAAATAACCACATGCAGAACAGGAGGAGGTTGTCATCTCTCTGCAACTGCATAGTGGCATGAACCAACTTATTTGAAACAGAGGGATGGTTGAAAATGTCTTCTTCCCATATTATTCTGTGTATTTTTTCAAATGCCTGTCTGCAAGGATGCAAGTCAGAATGAGTGTCTACATATCTGCCAGTGCACGGATGTGTTCCATGTGCCGTATGATGGGAGATGGGAGTGAATTCAAGTTCCTTGCTTGTACCGTGTGTTGAATAACTTGCCCATCGAAGTGGTAAATTAAGTCTGACCCACTCACCCTCCACATGAGAGGGCTATGATCTGTGGGTATGTTGATATAGGTTTAAAAAACAGGCAATGGTTTTACAGAAAAGATTACAATGGAGATGAGATAAGACCACAAGACCATAACACATAGGAGCAGAATTAGGCCATTCGGCCCATCATGTCTACTCTGCCATTTGATCATCGCTGATCGATTTTTTCTCTCTCAACCCCATTATACTGATTTGTAACCTTTGACACTCTTACAAATCAAGAATTAAATCTCGGCTTTAAAAATACCAAATCCCATGGCCTCTACAGACTTCTGTGCTAAGAGGGTAAAGATTGTTTTATTGTCACATGTCACAGATAGGACAATAAAATTCTTGCTTGCTGCAGCACAACAGAATATGTAAACATAATACATAACGGGAGAAAAAAAGTTCAGTGCGTATATATACACATGCACACATACTCAATGACAACAAATTCCACAGATTTACACCCTCTTGCAAAATAAATTCCTTCTCATCTCCATTCTAAAGGTATGTCTTTTATTCTGAGGCTGGGCCTCTGGTCCTAGACTCTTCCATTACTGGAAACATCCTTTCCACATCCACTCTATCCAGGCCTTTTCATTCATGGGATGTTTCATTCATGTTCTTTTCTGATTTATGGTGGATTGATTAACGGATAGATTTGAAGTTCGAGTCTCCTGACTACCTGAATTTCAGGGTTACCAAATGCGAAACCCCAAATCTCATTCAAAGAAAGATCGGGGCAGTTCTGGTAGAGCTACTAGATGTGAAACCTTTAAGACGCAGTCTCTTGAATCATGTGACCCTAAGTAACGTCTTGAAGGGAGTGTCAAGGCTCAGAAACCCATCTAAAATCATTCTGATTTTTTTTCAAATGAATATTTCATCATGAAGTTGTTTTCATTTAACTATAAGCAAGTTGAATGAAAACTCTCCTCTTGCTGAAATAGAGGCTTTTATGCTTTTAAAATGCTCAAACTCCATTGTATGTGGTGTAAATGCAAAGGCTTTAAATCTATCAGCCTGCTGTCAGTGATTCTTTCTGATTAAACTTGCAGATAAATCTGAACAGTGTTGGCCAGCCCTTCACATTTAATGATTTTATGCATCGCTTACTGCTGCCTTTGTTCGTGTCCTCTACATCTCTTCCATTCTGTTGTCCCATTCTCTCACTCGTTTTTTCATTAATATGAGCACTCCACTCCTTACTCAGATCCCTGTCAGTTCGTCACACATTCACATGTAGATCGGTTTCAAATGTCTCCCTTGTCTAATTCTGCCACAACATCACAGTCTATCTCAGGAAACTTGGCATTGAGTTAAGGCCCCTTGTGACCGCTATCAATTTCTCACAGATATACTCCATTGTCACATAGTTAAAGCCATTTGATCAACTTTAGAACATTTTAAGTTGTGTGTTTTGTCAAAAAAAAGAGAATGTTTCATGGTCATTTTGCTGTTTAAAAGGGAAATGATTACCGGAAAAATAACATTTTGCCTGACAGTTGGGAGTAATTAGTTTCCCAGGGAGAAGGTGCTGGTTGTGGGGATGTCACAAAGTGAACCATTGTCGTTTTATGGATGCTCATCTGTCAACTGTCAGCGCCTTTCAAAGAGGCTCTGGCTATAATGTTTTTCCTTTGCCTCGTTCCCAGTGCAGAGCCTAAATTTGCCTGAGTAATCATCAGTCTTTCTATTTGCCTACGCTAAGCAGTTCCAATAGCTTTGTAGCTTGTGCCATCACTGCAGCTGCAAGCAATGAAAGAACATGCCATCCACAATGTGCATCAATAAAGATATCTTCATATTTCAGTGGGCTGTGCTCTTGGGTTGAAGATATGAGGACATGTGAACAGCCTTTCAATTCACTGAATTATTAACTGAGTGTTGTGGTAATGATGCAGGATATTCTGTGACCATTTGAAGGATGAAGTTTCTAGAGTTACAGAAATTGACCCTTTGGCCCAGCTTGCCAATACCAACCGTGATGCCATTCCACGCCAATCCCATCTGTCCCCACTCTTCGTCCAGTCCAAGTATCTGTCCAAATGCCTTCAAAAAATTGTAAGTGCATTCACCACTTCCTCCAGCAGTTCATACCATATAACTACCATCCTCTATGTGAAAAACATATCC
This sequence comes from Okamejei kenojei, assembly GCA_035221665.1. NCBI lineage: Eukaryota > Metazoa > Chordata > Chondrichthyes > Rajiformes > Rajidae > Okamejei > Okamejei kenojei. The sequence goes on along the minus strand of CM069131.1, from coordinate 49,426,850 downwards.
CTTAGATATCCTTCAAATTTCTTTGCTCTGCATACATTGTTTCATTCACACTAGGAAACAGATTCTATCTATCCTAGTTATGCCGCTCAATTTCATAAACCTCTACAAGGTCACCCCTTATCCTCTTATGTTCCAGTGGGAATACATTTACTCCATCTAACTTCTCCTTATAAGTAAAGCCCTTCAGTCCAGGCAACATTCTGTTGAATATCTTCTGCACCATTTCTAATGCTCTATATCCTTTCACCATAATGTGGTGACCAGAACAGTACATAATTAATGTTTTGTACAACTTCATAATGAGATCCCAATTCAATCTCAATGCCTCAATCTATGCAGGCAAGCATGCCAAATGTGTCTTCACTACCCTATCTCCATCATGGCCTGGTTTGGCTCAGCCACCAAGCACGACACCTGGAGGCTGCAGCGAATCGTCCGATCAGCAGAGAAGATTATTGGCTGCAACCTTCCCTCCATTCATGAACTGTACACTGCAAGGGCCAGGAAGCGAGTGGGCAAGATCATCTCTGACCCCTCTCACAGTGGCCACAAACTCTTTGAATCACTTCCCTCTGGACTGTGAAAGCTGCCACAGCCAGACATAAAAACAATTTTTATCCACGAGTAGTTGCTCTACTCAACAGCCAAAAATTCGTAGCCTCCCTTTGACCTGGTATTTTGTTGGTTCACATGCTTGACCAATGGTGTTTTATCATAAATGTTTTATTATTATTAATGTTTAGTGTTTTCTGAGTCATTCGTAACTGTCACTGTATGTCATGTTGTTACTTGTGGGCGGAGCACCAAGGCAAATTCCTTGTATGTGAATACTTGGCCAATAAACTTACTTACTTACTTACTTATTTACTTACTATCCACCTGTGTGGCTATTTTCTAGAAACTGTGAACTTGAACCACTGGTTCGTGTACAAGCAATTCTTACCACCCTACCATTTACTGTGGATATCCTATCCCTATTTAGTGTCCAAAATGCATTTTCCTCACTATTTTAAATTTTTTTTAAATTTAATGTTTTTTTTTTAGAAGTAATGTACAGTAGTATAAACCAAGAATAACATAATACATTTCATGTACAACTTCTTGTTTTAAACTTTAATAATAGAAAAGTAACAGAAGCAAGAAAAAGAGAGAGAGCGAAAGTGAGATAAGGTAGTGGTATTAATAGTTCGTGATAAAGTAGAAAGAGAGAGCCCATAAAGATGTAAAGCATGAGAAAGAGAAAAAAAATATATATAAAGAGAATAAAATAAAAGGAATGTACCTGCTTCATATCTTTACACACCCCTCACCCGGTTCTGAAACAGTTTATTTCCAGAGTTATGTTGCACCATATGCTTGTAATAAGTCGATAAAGGGAGACCAAATCTTTAAGAATTGGTCAGATTTGCCTGCCAGGACGAATCCCATGTTTCGAGGTGTAACGTTTCAGACATCTTTGAAATCCACATTTTAAGTGTTGGTGTGGGTGCATTTTTCCAGAATTTTAGTACAAGTTTTTTTGCCGTTATTAAGCCATGGTTAAGGAAACTCTTTTGGAACGAAGTCAGCTCAAAGCTGACTTCCATTGTTCCAAAGATAATCAGTTCTGCGTTGGGTTTCAGTTTTATTTTAAATAACTTTGTAAAAATTTCAAAATTTTCATTCCAAAATTTTTGGAATTTTATGCAAAAGACAAAGGAGTGTGCTATGGTTGCCTCTTGAGATAAGCATTTATCACAGATGGGAGAGACATTTGGAAACATTTTGTTTTCGAGTAATATAATCTATGTAAAATTTTGAATTGAATTAAGATATGTCTTGCATTGATCGAGCATTTAAATTAAGATGTCTTGCATTGATCGAGTATTTATCCGATCTCTCTTTCGAGATTATTATAGATAGTTCTTGTTCCCAATCTCTTCTAATTGTGTCAGATGATGGTATTTCTATATTTAGAATGATATTATACAAGTATGATATTAAATTAGTTGAATCCGCCTTTCTGTTCATAGCTTCATCTAATAGATCTGGAATCAGAGTTTGGTATTCTTGTGTATGTTTTTTCAAATAGTCACGGATTTGAAGGTATTTAAAATATTGATTACTTTTCAGGTTATATTTGAGTTGTAGTTGTTGGAATGATAAAAAAAATTCCCGTTTCATACATGTCTCCAAGCATTTTAATTCCTATTCTTTCCCAATGGGTAAATGTTTTATCAATAATGGATGGTTTAAACGACGGATTATTAACTATAGGAAGAGAGAAGAGATAAGTTTCTTAATTTGAGAGTTAATTTTATTTGTTTCCAAATTCTGATTGTATTATGAATAATTGGGTTTTTCTTGTATATTGTATTATTCAATTTTCTCGGTGAGAGAAGGATCGCTCCTATATTAAAAGGAGAACAATCCTCTTTCTCCATTACTATCCAATCTACCTGTTGGGCAGAATTGTCCAACAGGTGAATTACATTTTTGATATTTTGTGCCCAGTAATAGTACAAAGAATTGGGGAGTGTTAGTCCACCAAATTCTTTGGGTTTACACAAGTGTCTTCTTTGGATTCTATGGGACTTATAGTCCCATATAAAATTTGCGATATCAGAATTAAGTTTTAAAAAAAAATTTAGGTAAGTATATTGGTATTGATTGAAATAAATATATAATTTGTGGTAAAAAAATCATTTTTAAGGCATTTATTCTGCCTATTGAAGACATCGGAAATGTTTTCCAAAATTTAATCAAGGCATTTAATTTAATAAGTAAGGGCATATAGTTTGCATTGAATAAAAATTTATATTTTCTAGTAATTTCGATACCCAAATATTTAGATTTTTCTGAAGCAATTCTAAAGGGGAATTTTAAAAGGTGTACGAATCTTGAGGTTTTATCATCATAATTTCACTTTTATTCCAATTTATTCTATATCCTAAAAAGGATCCGAATTCCTCTATTAGATTTAGTATGTTTGGTATGCTGGTTTACGATTTTGTAATATATAATAGTACATCTTCTACATATAGTGATATTTTATTATTTGAATATTTTGTATTATAACCATGGATATTCGGATGCATTCTTATACTTTCTGCTAAGGGTTCTATCACAAGAGCAAATAGCAGGGGTGATAATGCACATCCCTGTCTATTTCCCCTGGATAGTTGAAATTTCGGAGACAGTATATTATTAGTTAATATTCTGGCAGTCGGCTTGTCATATAATAATTTAACCCATGAAATAAAGTTCTCTCCCATTTGAAATTTCTGCAATACTTTGAAGAGGTACTCCCATACCACTTGGTTGAATGCTTTTTCTGCGTCCAATGAAATAATTGATAGGTCTTGCTCTTCAATTTTGTATGAGTGCATTATATTAAACAAACATCTCAAATTATTGAATGAGTATCTCTTGGGTATAAACCCGTTTGATCCGCATTTATTAATTTACTAACATATTTACTCAATCTTCTTGCTAGAGTTTTGCTAATATTTTCTGATCTGTATTTAACAGTGCAATGGCTCTATATGAGCCAGGGTCTTCTAGATCTTTATCTTTTTTAGGTATGAGTGTAATCGTTGATTCCGCTAATGTTTCTGGTAATGTTTGTTCTTTGAAAGCGTATGTGTACCGTTTTTGTAGTCGTGGTGAGATTATCTCGTAAAATCTTTTATAAAATTCATTATTAAATCCATCTAGTCCTGGTGTTTTACCATTCTTCAGTGAATTTATTGTCTCTTCTATTTCCTTAATTGAGACCCGAGTTCCTAGTTTCTTCTGTTCCAGCGGATTAAGTTTTGGGAGGTTGCAGTTATCCAAAAAATGTATAACTTTGGTACTATCTGCTGATGTTTTGGATGTATATAAATTTTGATACAATTGGGCATATCTTTTATTGATATTAGGTAATGTTAACAATTCACCTTTATCCGATTTAATTTTTGAAATTGTATGATCTTTTCCCGTTTTTTCAATTGACGTGCCAAGCGTTTATGTGGTTTATCGCCAAATTCAAAGTTTTCCTGTTTTGTAATTCTGCAGATAAGATTCTGTTTAATTTAAATTTCAGTATTGTTATTTTATTGTGTTTGTCTATGGTTGGTTCTTTAGCATTATCTAGATCCAATTGTCTAATTTGTTCTTCTAGCTGCAATTGTTCGTTCTTATTCTCACTATTATATGGATTAAATTCCACCTGCCACTGCTCCACACAATTTTCCATCTGTTCTAAGTAGTTCCATATCCTGTTACAATCTTCTTCGCTATCTACTACTCTACCAACATTTGTGTCAGCAGCTACCCTCTACCTCCTGTCACCACTACTGTGTGGGATTTTGCCAAATACCTTGCTAAAGTCTATGTAGACCACAACTGTCGCCTGCCTTCATCAGTTTTCTTAGGCACCTCCTTCGGATTTGTGAGGCAGGAATTCCCGGTACAAAACAATGTTCATCCCTTCTAATTGGCCCCTATCTTTCCATGTTAACATAAATCCTATCTCTTACAATTTTTCCAATTATTTCCCTACCCTTGATAGTGTCATAGTCCTACAACGTGGAAACAGGCCCACGCTGGGCAACATGCCCCATCGACACTCGTCTCACCTGCCCTTGACCCATATCTTATCCATGTCTATCAAGATACTCCCAAATTCCCCGGTCCTCATGTCTTTTTCCACAGTAAAAAAATAGGTGAAATACTCATTGAGGACCTTGCCCATCTCCTGTTGCTCCATGCAGAGTTGGCTGCTTTGGTTCATGAGGGAACCCATTCTCTCTCTGGTTATCCTTTTTCCCTTTATGCACTTATAAAATCTCTTTGGATCATGCTTAATATTATCTGCCAGAGATGCAAGGCTCACAACTCTGTAGTTTCCTGGCTAATCCCTACTGCCCTTTCTGAATATGGGAACAGCAGCGATCCTCCAGTCTTCTGGTGCCTCATCTGTGGCTAATATAGATGTACAATTCTCCTTAACAACCATGACAACCACCATGCCTATCTCTACTAATCCCACTTGCCTGCTATAATTACATATCACTCTCTGGTTTGCTCATTTTCCTCTCTAGATGCGTTATTATCATTGTTACTGTTCTTGCCTCCACCATTCCTTGGCAGCTCATTCCAGCTACCAACTATGAAAACTTTACCCCTCACATCCCATTTAGACCTCTATTTTGTTGCTCTTCAGTTTTAGATACACCTAACGTGCAAAACAAAGACTAATTGTCTACCCTATCTATTGCTCATACAATATTATCTACCTCTATCATATCACTTCTCAGCCTCCTTCACCCCATGGAAAATAGACCTAGCCTATTGCCTATCAAACCTAGCCTAATAGAAACATAGAAACATAGAAAATAGGTGCAGGAGTAGGCCATTTGGCCCTTCGAGCCTGCACCACCATTCAATATGATCATGGCTGATCATCCAACTCAGTATCCCGTACCTGCCTTCTCTCCATAACCCCTGACTCCCTTAGCCACAAAGGCCACATCTAACTCCCTCTTAAATATGGCCAATGAAGTGGCCTCAACTACCTTCTGTGGCAGAGAATTCCAGAGATTCACCACTCTGTGTGAAAAATGTTTTTCTCATCTCAGTACCAAAAGACTTCCCCCTTATCCTTAAACTGTGATCCCTTGTTCTGGACTTCCCCAACATCGGGAACAATCTTCCTGCATCTAGCCTGTCCAACCCCTGAAGAATGTTGTAAGTTTCTATAAGATCCCCCCTCAATCTTCTAAATTCTAGTGAGTACATGCCGAGTCTATCCAGTCTTTCTTCATATGAAAGTCCTGACATCCCAGGAATCAGTCTGGTGAACCTTCTCTGTACTCCCTCTATTGCAAGAATGTCTTTCCTCAGATTAGGAGACCAAAACTGTACGCGATACTCCAGGTATGGTCTCACCAAGACCCTGTACAACTGCAGTAGAACCTTCCTGCTCCTATACTCAAATACTTTTGCTAATAACCCAAGCCCATTTACTCTCCTTCCAATATCTCCAGAGCTCCTTACCCAACTCTCCTCCATGCAAAAGTGCCTTGTTTCACTCAACGGTGGAGCAATAACTCTGCAAAAAATAGGCTTGAGTACTCATTTATGTACCCATTATGCAAAAACTCCCTGTAATGCATCCCTTCCCAAATCCAGTGCAATAAACCTCCCTCACCTAGCTTTATTCCTCCTCTGTGCAATAATTTACCACTCTCCTGTTCTGTACAATAACTCAATGTTAACATCCTTAACAGGATATCTCACAACCAGCTGGATTCAAGCGGACTCTGTACATTAATTGCACATTCCTTTACTCTATCTTAGAGCAATAACTTTGCAGTAACTGGCTTCCCTCTCCTTCTATGCAATATCAACCCTGGTAGTTTCCTTAATTTTCCATCCTTGCAATATCTTTCCCTCAATGCAACTAATTCTTAGGAAACTGGCTCCATTGTCCTTTGTGCAAGAACAACCTGCATCTGGTCTAATCTTAACCACTGTGCAAAAGGCAACAGCACCTAACTTTATATTGCCTTTGTTCAATAACCCCCAATCACAACCTGGCATAATTTCCGCTCCATGCAGTAACTCCGCGGCACATGGGTTTTCCCCGTGTTCTGAGCAATAACCTTTCACCCGGTTTCACTCTTCCTTTGACCCAACTCTCAAAACTTGGCTTAATTTTCTATGAAAGGTTTGAAGAGTGGGCAGAGAAGTGGTAGATGGAATATGGTGTAGCAAAGTGTGGAGACATGCATTTTGGTAGTAGCCATAAAGGCATAGACTACCTTCGAAATGAGTTGAGAATCCAGAAATCGTAGATGCGAAGGGACTTGGGAGTGCCGTTGCAGGATTCCCAAAAGGTCAATCTGCACGTTGAATCAGTAGTAAAGAAAACAAACTCAATGCTAGCAATTTATTTCAAGAGGGCCTGTATACAAAAACAGGGATGTAATGTTGAGGCTGTATAAGGCGCAGGTAAGGCTGCATTTGGAATATTGTGAGCAATATTGGGCACCATATCTGAGGAAGGGTCCAGAGTAGGTTTACAAGAATGATCCAGGAATGAGTAGGTTAACCCATGATGGGCATTTGTTGGCACTAGGCCTGTACTCACTGGAGTTTAGAAGAATGAGGGGGACCTCATTTTTCTATGGATGTACAGAAACAATTATTTCTTCTACGTATAGAACTTTGGTTTCAACGCGAGTTGATTTAAACGTGCTATATAAATAAAATGTACTTACTTACTTACCTCATTGAAACATACAGAATAGTGAAAGGCCAGGATAGAGTGAATGTAGAGATAATATTTTTATTAGTGGGAGAGTCATAGACTCAGAATTAAAGGACATTCTTTTAGGAAGGAGATGAAGATAAATTTCTTTACTCAGAGGGTGATGAATTTGTGGAATTCTTTGCCGCAGAAGGCTGTGGAGGTAGTCAGACGATATTTTTAAAGCAGAGATATAGATTCTTGATTAGTACATGATGTCAGAGGTTATGGGGAGAAGACCGGCGGATAGGGTTGGGAGGTAGAGATAGATTACCCATGATTGAATGGCAGAGTAGACATGCTGGTACGAATGGTCTAATTCTACCCCTATTCCTTATGACCTTATGACCTTATGAAAGCAATAGTGCTTGGTAACCTTAAGGGGCAGTCCCACAGCGGTGACCTAATCCGCGAGTTAAGAAGAGTGTCCAGCTCGAGAGCACTTGCCTGGAAACCTCGAGCAGGATCGACTGTCAGCGCGGAAACAGCGAGCTGGATCGACTGACTGCGCACACACACACACACAAACACATCGGGGGAGCACTGTCTCAAATTCACACCCGCGATGAAGAGGAAGGTAAAAGACGGCTGCACAGTGTACGGTGAGTCCTCTAGAGAGCATGGGGGGGGGGGAAGAGAAGGGGGGAGAAGGGGGGGGGGAGAAGGGGGGGGGGGAGAAGGGGTGGGGAGAAGGGGTGGGGAGAAGGGGGGGGGGAGGGGGGAAGGGGGGGGGAGAAGGGGGGGGGGAGAAGGGGGGGGGAGGGGGGGGGAGGGGGGGGGAGGGGGGGGGAGGGGAGGGGGGGAGGGGGGGGGGAGAGGGGGGGAGGGGGAGAGAGACACTTTTAAGAAGTATAATAAAGCTTAGCGGGCGTTTTACCTACTGGTCGGCTTTCCTTGGTCCTGAAAACTCCAATGAGCCAATTAAAATGCCCAGTCAGTTAAGGAAATTGCCTACGACTGCCTGTAACTAATTAGCGGCCCCACTCCACTGCGAGTTAAAAAGAACCATGCAAGAACCAACCAAATTTTACTCGCGGAAAATTTTCAACATACTGAAAAAATGTCCGCGACCTAGCTGAGGCCGCGAGTATTCGGGAACTTCCCTCGAGCATGAAGGAGAGTTTCAGTGACCTCATAGGACCTCCTAGGACCTCGTGTCGACCATTCTGCGAGTTTGAGTCGAGGGAAAACTCATCTAAACTCGCAGATTAGGTCGCCGCAGTGGGACAGGCCACTCCCCAGCATCTGATTTCACTTTCCATCTCTGCAAAATTCTACCCAATTCCCCGTTCTAATAATTATCTGGGAATTGGCTTCACTTTTTCCTCTATGCTCTAACGTTCAGCATCTAGCCTCAGTCTTTCTGAGCAACAATTCCCCAACGACTGAAAATATAAATTCTCTTTTTTTTTTTTTTTTTTAAGTATTTTTATTATAGAAACATAATAATAACAAAGTACATTATTTTGCATTGCTGAAAATACATGATATTAATGATATATTCATACTCTTAATAATATTTGTATTATCATTGATTTTAAAATTTAAGACTATATATTTTATATAATTGAAAATACATAATATTAATGATAAATTCATACTGTTAGTAATATTTGTATTATCGTTAATTTTAAAATTTAAGACTATGTATTTTATACAATTGAAAATACATAATACTAATAATACCTTCATGATATTAATGATATATTCATACTATTAATAATATTTGTATTATCATTGATTTTAAAATTTAAGACTATATATTTTATATATTTGAAAATACATGATATTAATAATAACTGCATGATATTAGTACTGCTCCATTCACCATCATACTTCTTACACTCTTTTTCTCTATCTTTTCCTACCTTTAAAAAAAATTTTAGAAAAATGTATAGGAACATATAATCTTAAATTTTTAATACTAATAAGAATATAAACAGTACTGAAAATAGAATTTCTCTGGTGTTGGTTTTGTTTTATTATTGTCACGTCTACCAAGATACAATGAAAAGCTTTTGTGTACGAACCATCCAGTCAAATCAAATTATGTTATACACGAGTACAGTCAAGCCATACATTAGTGCAACAGGTATGACACTATAAAATACAGGTTCATTTGCAGAAAGCCACCTTTGTGAGTTTACTGATGAACATGACAGAGAATGGAAAGGGAACGACTATTTTGATCAAGAATCTTGGTACTCACAGTCATCAGCTAATTTAACCTTTTTAATTAATTTCCTTGAACAATGGTCCTTACAAATGTTTGCTGACACCCAATGGCAATCAAAGGAAACTGCAGGCTATCTGGAAATCCCTTGTCTCCACTGACCATTCGTGGTTAGCTACATTCCACAAATAATGCCTTCCTTAATTCCGTGCACATTCATCTCTATGGTATAGATTTCAATATTTGTTCACATTATTCCTTACCAGCTTCGATTAGCTCCTGTTCAGATATTTATTCCATTCTTTGCTTAACTTCTTAGCACCAACTAATGATTTTGCCCGAGCTATGTTCAATGTGGACAAAGTGAAAGTAAGACTTGTACATTTTAAAGTTGTGACCTTGAGCTGTATGTTGACAGTGCACATTCAATTTGATTCTCCATTATCTCTGCCTCACTGAATTTTAAGAACCTTAATCCCCATGTCCATTGCAATGATATTCTCTTCCCGGAAAATGATTCTGTCCATTCATTGGTACTCTTCATTTAAAGCTCGTAGTCTTAAAATCATATTTTCCAATTTCTTAATCACATCTTTATCAACTGGCATCCATCATTCTGCACATGCACTTCATGCTGAATTTCAGCATTCAATTAACAAGGTCGGCAAAACTTAGCGGAACAGTGAAAATACTGAGAAATTTGCCAGGCAGTTAACGAATGGTCCCCGAACACAGCATGCTAGTTGCTTTCCTGAAGTAGAGGATGTACCGGGGTTTACCAGTCATTCGCAGCGGCTTCGATAGATGAAGGCCAGTGATTACCTATGGTCTGCCAACCATTTTGTATTGTTAGTTTTATATTTAAGTTTACATTTAGTTCAGTTTAAATTTAAAGATACAGCATGGAAACAGGACCTTCAGCCAACCGAGTACGCGCCGACCTTCCATCACCTGTTTGCATTAGATCACATTGTTCCCCAGAGATGCTGCCTTGACACATTGGGTTACTCCAGCACTTTGTGCCCCTTTTTTGTAAACCAGCATCTGCAGTTCCATAGTAATGTCCACAGTTCCATAGTAATGTCCACAGTTCCATAGTAATGTCAGAGGCCACTTAATCTACAAATCCACACATCTTTGGGATATGGAAGGAAACTGGAGCACCTGGAGGAAACACACATGGTCACACAGTCGGTGGGTGCACTGTGTGTCGGCAGCCCTGCCAGCAGCGTGTTAGTTTTTTCTACTTTTTTTGTTTTTTTAGTGTGTCTCAATGTGTGTTTTTATGGTTCTCGGTGTGTCTTGTGTGAGGGGTGGTGTGGGGGGGTAAGGGGGAAACTGCTTCAGTCGCCTCCTCCACAGAGAGGCGACTTTTTCCATGATGCCTCCCTCGTGGCATAACATAAAGGATTGGTGTGGCCTTTCCCGGAGACGCGCCCAGGGCTTAAGCTGCGGGCGCAGCATGGACTCTTTCGTCACAGAGCGGGTGAGCCCTCACTAGGATGAGCGCTCTATTCGCTGGCCCACGGCAGCCTGAAGCCGCGGTGTGTGGAGCTCCAGCTGGCGTTGCGTCCGGAGCCTGGGATCCCTCGTTGGTGACCCCGGAGGAGAAGAGCTCCGACTGCCGCCCCGCGGCCTACTTCTAACCGAGAGCGCGGCGGGGACTTCCATCCGAAGTGGGATCCCTCGCCGGGGATCCCTGGAGAGGAGCTACGACCACCGGCCCGCGGCCTACATCATCCAGAAGCCGGTGCTTCCAACTGGCGCGGTGGGGACTTACCGTCCGGAGCGGGATCTCTCGCCGGGGATCCCTGGAGAAGAGCTCTGACCGTCGGCCCTGCGGTCTGCAGTGCTTCTGGCTGCGGCGCAGCGGGGATTTTAGATCTTCGACCGACGGCCTGCGGCCTACACCATCTTGAAGCCGCAGGGGAGGCTCCTGTGGGAAGGCACCGATTCAGGACTTACCTGGACTTTTTACCTTGTCTGCACATCTGGACGCCCGCAGCGACGGCTGCGGAGGATTGAGGTCCCGATCACAAACTTTGGGGGAAATGGAGGATGACTGGCCAAACTTTGTGCCAGTAGGGGGGGCTTTCTGGAGTGCTGGTATTTCAAACTCATGCATTTTCATACCATTTCAAGCAGGCAAGGCCACCAAATGCAAGCCAAGGCAACAAAATTCAAATGCAGCTTCATACCATTTCATGCAGGGTGCAACACCATCACATTCAAATGCAGTTTCATACCATTTCATGCACGGTGCAAGGCCACCACATTCAAATGCAGTTTCATACCATTTCAAGCAGGGTGAAACCACCATAAAACCACCATAAAACCACACAAAACACCAAAGTCACAGATCAGTAGACATTCAGTGTGTTCAGTTGATTCACTCTGATGACCCCCTCCCCCATCATGCAGGGACTGAGCCACACCCACACTTCCGGGTTTTATAACCACTCCTCCTACCACCGGAAAAGGTGTGGCCTTCATGGCGTGATTGACAGGAGAGAGATTCTCAACATTTTATAAACACTAATAACACTTTTATTTTTCATTGATGGGAAGAATCCTCTGCACCTGCTGAGCAGAGGGGGACTGAGTAATCAATATACAGTGCAAACAAAAGCGCCCAAGCCACCATTTGCAGTAGTGCCTTTTAACTTGAACCCAAAGCACACAAGTCACCATTTGCAGTTGTTCCTTTTAACTTGAACCCAAAGCACCCACGCCACCATTTGCAGTTGTGCCTTTTAACTTCAACCAAATGCACCCAAGCCACCATTTGCAGTAGTGCCTTTTAACTTCAACCCAAAGCACCCAAGTCACCATTTGCAGTAGTGCCTTTTGACTTCAACCCAAATCCCCCAAACAACCATTTTCAGGCCGTGAGTTTTACTTCAAACCAATCGTATTTTCATTTTCAAACCGCAGTTGAGTAGACATGTGTTCAGTGTTATTCAGAGCTCATAGAGATGTGACCCTCTGGCTTCCTCCATCCTGCAGAGACTGAGTGAGGCACACCACTTCCTGGTTTTATAGTCCCTCCCCCTCCCACCAGCTGGAGCAGGAGAGAGAATGGCAATTAATAAAAACCCATTAAAATGTCTCTGATTTTTCATCGATGGGAAAAATCCTCTGGTCCAGGAAGACGGAGGGGAGCTCTGAGCGAGGTGGCCAAAAATGATGGACATAGGTAGTGTCGTTCTCTTGGAAATCACACCACAGTGAGCCAAAAGCGGTCAAGATCAGATTTTTAGTAATATCGATTGTGTGTTCTTCTTTTACTGTACCGCTGTCGGCAAGGTGATTGTAAATGCCACTTTTGGTAGGTCTGATGACTTATTGCTCCTTTGTTTTGACATGTATCTGATTGAACAATGATGAATTATCTTTTGAATGAATGTGATATCTTCCCTTTCTTCCAGTCTCTGGCCTCTCTATAACAGCCAAAGAGTGTGTAACTATAAGGGAATTACCAATGGTGTGTCACCATTGAGGATTATTGCTCTACTCTGAAACATGGGGTGATATTAATCATGTGTAGGCAGATGGGAATAGATTATATTGGCATCCTGTTACGCACAGACATAGTGGACTGAAGGGTCTGTTCCTGCGTTGTACTTTTCCATGTTTTATGTAAGATACTGTTGTGGATTTCAGAATTGGGTGAAATCCCATCAGGAGTTACTAGATTTCCTTTTAGATTATGTTTCTGAGTGAAAGGATTAGGACCTAGTTGAGGCAGGTACTATCCCAACGTTTAAGAAACATTTAGATAGGCACGTGGATAGGGCAGGTTTATTGGGATAGGCCCAAATGCAGGCACGTTGGACTTGTGTAGATGGGACATGTTGGTCAGTGTGGGCAAGTTGGGCGAAAGGGCATGCTTCCACTCTGTATGACTCAGTGACTTTCTGACTCTGTGACTATGAAAGCAACCAAAATGTATTTTTAAACTAGATTTTGGCCAGCTGCCCGATTGTTTTGGAGGGAAACTGGAAGGACATTCGCATTAGATGGAGCTGTCACAGCAGCTAAGGTTTAATCCATTTCCAAAGCAGGAAACTGGTTGATTAGTATCTCTTAATCAAAAGCCGCAGATGATAAAAATCGGAAATAAATAGAGCATTTGCTGGAAATACGTAGCAGGCTGGATGACACCTGGGAAGAATTTGAAACAGACTCATTTCCCACTTAGGAAACCCGAACGGAAACCTCTGGAGACTTTGCACCCCACCCAAGGTCTCCGTGTGGTTCCCGGAGGTTCTCGGATTCTATGTTCTATGTTCCGGCGATTATTTCAAAAAATTCAAAACCGGCCGCGAGTAAAAATAGGTTGCCGTTTTAAAAATCGGTAATTTTATAGTCGAAGCCGGTTGCGATGCTAGTTGCCGGAGGTTGCAGGTAGTGGAAGGTAAGACCTTTTTTTCCCCAGTTTTATTGCACCAGGGAGGTCTTACCTTCCACTACCTGCATCGCAACTGGCTTCGACTAAAAAATTACCGATTTTTAAAACGGCAACCTATTTTTAGTCGCGGCCGGTTTTTAATTTTTTGAACTAATCGCCGGAACATAGCAGAAGCGGAAACCACTTTTGACCATTAGGGAGACTGACAAAAACCTCTGGGAACCGCACGGAAACCTTGGGTGGGGCGCAAAGTCTCCAGAGGTTCCCGTTCAGGTTTCCTAAGTGGGACAGGGGCATTAATATATCGGGTTGAAAACCTCCCACACATTGTGTAGTTCTTGGCTTCCTGCTCTCTAACACAATCTCAGCACTACCATTCTAGCTGCACAGGTACCTGCTCTTCGTCCTGTGAGAAATGGGATTCAGTTTTCAGCTCCTAACCAGAGCTTGCCCAGAAATAAAGATGCAGAAACTCTTGGTATGCATCACCATCTTCCTCTGTGAGCAGCTACAGATCAAATATACTGCTATCCACATCTGAAAATATCAACTGCAAGAAATGCCCTAAAAAGACTATAAATGGGGTCAGAGAGGCATGACATTTTATCAAGACAGAAATATATGTTTTTCGATTTCCTTTCCAAATAATTGAATTTTGCAGCAATCCCACAGGTATCAGTGTCCCTTGTTATCTGTGGCAGCTAATCCCATAACCTAATTTCAGTTGGGTGTATTTTACTCGAGTTCTGATTTGATTTTGGATAATTCACAATCTAATACTGGGGATTTTGTTGAAACAGCTTGATTTTTTTAACATTTAAGTGTAAAGCATAGAAACAATTTGCTGGAGGGTTAGCTCCATTTTCAAAAACGATTTGCAAAATTTTGTGTAAATTGTAAAGCAGCCAAATTTCTTGCAATTCTTTTGGAAGAGTTTTAAAACTAAAATAATTGGAAGGAACGATGAGCAGCTGACATGTTGGAAACTATTGTTCATTTAAAAAAAAAAAAAACGCAAGATTAATAAATGCAGATGATTATTCGCAGAAATGAGATAGCTGAGCGTAATCTCTGCTAAAAGCCTGCATTTCAGAACAAATACGTTTGATTAAAATCAACGCTGATCTTGTTGTAATAGCTGGCATGTGTAATGAAAATCAAAACTGGCACTCATTACTACATTATAAGAATGAACGTTTCCATTGTACTAATGATTTGAATGAATCCTTAAGTTGTTTATATGTGGTACACAAATTCATTTAACCTACTTAAACTCTTGATTGTGCATCCTATCATAGTGCTTCCACCCTCATATGATTGTTGGTGAGAAGTATAATTAATGCTTTGAAAAAGCAATTAGGTTGTAAGTTTCCCTGGGATGCCTTTATGTATTTGATAGGAGCTGTCTCTTTTAACTGGCACAGAACTCAGCATTTAATATGAGTGGCTTAATTTCAATTGTATCAAGCCAAATAATACCAGTTCTGAATTAGTCACACGCAATCTGCCATCCCTTTACCTTCCATCATCACACTCTTCTAATAGCAGCACAAAAGTCGAGAATGCATCACCTTGAATCGAGCAAAGGTTGAGTGCTCCTTAATGTTATCGATGCCCGGTACATGTCAATCTTAGCCTTGCTTCTGTCTAACCACCACTACTGAAAGAGCAGGCGTTCTTTTATGTAGCTCCATCATAGCTTCAGAATGCCCCGAGGTCTTACACAGCCAGTGAAGTATTTTTGAAGTGTAGTCATTGTTGTAATGAGGAAAACACAACAGCCAATTTACATCTACAAACAGACAACAACCAGAACATTTTTTTGGAGAGACACAAGGACCTGCAGATGATGGAAGCATGAGTAAAACACTAAGTGCTGGAGAAACTCAGCGAGTCAGGCAGCATCTGTGAAGGCGATGGTCCTTTCGGGCCAGGATCCTTCTTTATACAAAAGATTTTATTTATTTTTGCTTTGTTGATTGAGGGAAAATATATTTGCTTGATCATCAGGGATAATTTCCCTACTCTTCTTTGATGTAATATCATAGGACCATTAAACATAGGAGCAGAATTAGGCTATGCAACCTTTGCTCCGCCATTTGACCATGGCTGATCTATTTTACCCTATCAACCCCATTCTCTTCCCTTCTCCCCATAACCTATGACACCCTAACTAATCAAGAACCTATCCATCTCCACTGTAAAAATAACCCATGTCTTGGACTCCACTGCTGAGTGTGGCAATGCATTCCACAGATTCACCACACTCTGGCTGAAGAAATCCCTCCTTATCTCCATTCTAGAGGTACGTTCCTTTATTCGGAGGCTGTGCCCTCTTGTCCTAGACTGTCCCACGACTAGAAACATCCTCTCCACATTCACTCTATCTATGTCATGGGGTTTCTTACAACGACATGAGAAAGTAGGCAAAGAGTTCAGGATAATCCCAAATGATATTGATAAAGGGGGAACGGATAACTGGAGAGAGAATGAGACCTCGCAGGAATCAAAGCGGTTAACTCTGTGGGGAGTCACTGGAGATGGACATGGTCCTTGTAAATGACTTCCAGACTCAGTACATGATTCAAACACATCTTTAATCAGTACTAAAACTTAACAGCACGAAGGATGGTTAGTTATCAACACATCCTGGCTGCTCAAACAGTCGGAGCTGAGAAATAGTATTAGTATAAGTATTACAGTGGGGTGGAGTTAGAGATGCTGGCTGGTGTGTGATTGGCTAACATGCAACATCAATCTACATCCTTCCCTCCAAAGGTTAAATGTGAAAGAGCACTCATGCCATGGGATTAAACACACTCGCCATATCTGTCTGGTGGTCAACTAACACAACCCGAGCACGTGCGGACCAAACCCTCCCCTCCCTCACTTGAAAGATGAGACGGAGAGCCTGGAGGCGAGAATGACGTGATGGAGGCCTGTGGTGACCGAAAGGGGAAACATGCAGTGGGAGAGACCCCATGGTTAGTGGGGACCGCGGGACGTGGAGGGGTGCAAGGCATGTGGGGACGGGTGGGAGACATTGCAAAAGGCAACTGGAACTGGAGCGGTGGAGCATAGGGACCAGCAGGCGGTGGTCGAGGCTCCCTCACAGCAAGCAGGTGTTGTCGACTTCTCCGGTACACCGCTCCCTCACAGTCTACAAGGTAAGACCGTGACTCGTCAGTCGGGTTGACCACAGTGCCCAGACGGGAATGTCCAGTTGAAGTTCGTAGACGGACGACCTGACCCGGAGGTAAAGGCCTGAGTGGTCTGCTGGAACTGTCATATGATCGTTTCTGAATATCGTGCTTCTCTTGTAGACGTTTTTGGATGGTGGCAGACTTCAGCACCTGAGGAACCAGTTGCTGTTGTGCGATGGGTACCGGAGGCCTCGTCAATCTCGACATCAGTCGCTGTGCTGGCGATCCCAGGGTTCCGTCCCTGGCAACGTTTCTGAGATTCAGGAGATCGAGATAAACGTCTGACCTTGAAATCTGTGCTCGCTCCAACAAGTGTTTGGCGCTTCTGACAGCGCGTTCAGCGAGACCATTACTCTGTGGATACTCGGGACCGCTCGTGACGTGCTGGAAGTTCCATCGGTCTGCGAAAAGCTTGAACATGTGGCTGGTGAACTGCCGACCGTTGTCGGTTCTCAGGCTGACGGGAGCGCCAAAGGTAGAGAAGTGTCTTTTTAGCTTCTGGACGACAGGAAAGTAGACTATTATCTGAATGGCAGCCGATTAGGAAAAGGGGAGATGCAATGTGACCTGGGAGTCATGGTACACCAGTCATTGAAAGTAGGCATGCAGGTGCAGCATGCAGTGAAGAAAGCGAATGGTATGTTAGCATTCATAGCAAAAGGATTTGAGTATAGGAGCAGGGAGGTTCTACTGCAGTTGTACAGGGCCTTGGTGAGACCACACCTGGAGTATTGCGTACAGTTTTGGTCTCCTAATCTGAGGAAAGACATTCTTGCCATAGAGGGAGTACAGAGAAGGTTCACCAGACTGATTCCTGGGATGGCAGGACTTTCATATGAAGAAAGACTGGATAGACTCGGCTTGTACTCGCTGGAATTTATAAGATTGAGGGGGGTTCTTATAGAAACTTGCAAAATTCTTAAGGGGTTGGACAGGCTAGATGTAGGAAGATTGTTCCCAATGTTGGGGAAGTCCAGAACAAGGGGTCACAATTTAAGGATAAGGGGGAAGTCTTTTAGGACTGAGATGAGAATTTTTTATTTCACACACAGAGTGGTGAATCTGTGGAATTCTCTGCCACAGAAAGTAGTTGAAGCCAGTTCATTGGCTATATTTAAGAGGGAGTTAGATGTGGCCCTTGTGGCTAAAGAGATCAGGGGGTATGGACAGAAGGCAGGTACAGGATACTGAGTTGTATGATCAACCATGATTATATTGAATTGTGGTGCAGGCTCGAAGGGCTGAATGGCCTACTCCTGCACCTATTTTCTATGTTTCTGTTTCTAAATTAGGACAACTGTGCCCAGAGAGGGGACCTTGCACATTAATGACAAAAGAAACAAACAATGTACTTGCAGGACTATTGCAACATTTAAGAAGCATTTAGACAGGTACATGGATAGGATAGGTTTAGAGGGACATGGGCCAGGTGGGAGTAGTGTAGATGGGACATGATGGTCGGCGTGGGCAAGTTGGGCCGAAGCACCTGTTTCCACACAGTATGACTCTATGACTCTAACAAAGTTGTCAAAGCAAATGAACATTGAATTCTCCAATTTTAGGTGACTAACTTACAAACCCCACACCCCCACCACCCTCCTCCAATTTCTTCACCCCCTCTTCTTTTCCCTGTGCCCCGCCTGTATGCACACCCATTTCTCCTCTCCCCCCACCTTTCCATCTATATTCCTTTCTCTGGCTTCACCATTCGCACTTCTTCTATCCAATTCTCAGACCTTGTCTTTTCATCTCTGGCCTTTGTACAAGTATCTGCCTATTAAACCACCCCCATCCCCCATCCAACCCGCCACTTGTATCCACCTATCACTTGCCAGAATTTGTACTGCTCACCTCTTGTCCAGGTTTCCCTCCCCCCATCACAATTAGTTTGAAGAATCCCGACCCGAAGAGGGATCTCTTCTGGGGTAGGGGGTGACCTGTACAAAAGGGACGGGTTACATCTTAACTGGAGGGTGACCGACATTATGGCAGGCGGGTTTGCTAGGGCTACACACGTGGGTTTAAGTTAAATAATGGGGGAAGGGATTGACAACTTGGGAGTATAAAGATGGAGTTGAAGGGGAGGTGGCTACAGGAAAAATTACAAAAGATTCTCGAATTAATGGGAAGGAAAGCTTGAGAATGGACAACAGAGGAAGGTCAGGGCCAATTGCGAGGGTGGAAGTGAATACGGAGGTCAAAGTATATATGAATGCGCAAAGTATAAGGAATAAAGTGGACGAGCTTGAAGCTCAGTTAGAAACTGGCAAGTATGATGTTGTGGGAATTACTGAGACATGGCTGCAAGAGGACCAGGGCTGGGAACTGAATATTCAAGGGTATACCTCCTATCTAAGACAGATAGGTGAGCAGAGGGGGCGGGGTTGCCTTGTTGGTGAGGAATGAAATAAAGTCCCTTGCAAGGGGTGACATTGAAACAGTAGATGTGGAGTCAGTATGGATAGAACTAAGGAATAGTAAGGGTAAAAAGACCCTAATGGGACTAATCTACAGGCCCCCATAAAGTAGCCTGGACATAGGGCGCATGTTGAATCAGGAGTTAAAATTGGCATGTAGTAAAAGTAATGTAATGCTGTGGCTGTTATGGGAGATTTCAACATGCAGGTAGGCTGGGAAAATCAGGTTGGTACTGGATCCCAAGAAAGGGATTTTGTAGAGTGCCTTTGTGATGGATTCTTTGAACAGCTTGTATTGGAGCCTACCAGGGAGAAGGCAATTCTGGATTTAGTGTTATGTAATGAACCGGATTTGATAAAGGACCTTGAGGTTAATGAGCCATTAGGAGGCAGTGACCATAACATGGTCAGGTTTAATCTACAATTGGAGAGGGAGAAGAGTAGATCGGAGGTGTCAGTGTTGCAGTTGAATAAAGGGGACTAGGGGTCCATGAGGGAGGAGCTGGCCAAAGTTGACTGGAAAGATACATTAGCAGGGATGACAGTGGAACAAAAATGGCAGGTGTTTCTAGGAATAATACAGAAGGTGCAGGATCAGTTCATTCCTCGGAGGAAGAAAGAATCCAAGGGGAGAAAGGGACGACCATGGCTGACAAGGGACATCAGGGACAGTATAAAAATTAAAGCGAAGAAGTACAATGTAGTAAAGATGAGCGGGAAGCAAGAGGATTGGGTAATGTTTAAAGAACAGAAGATAACCAAAAAGACAATACGGGGAGAAAAGATGAGGTACGAAGGTAAGCTAGCCAAGAATATAAAGCAGGACAGTAAAAGCTTATTTTTGTATGTGAAGAGGAAAAAGTTAGTTAAGACCAAAGTTGGACCCTTGAAGACCGAAAAAGGTGAATTTATTATGGGGAACAAGGAAATGGCAGATGAGTTGAACAGGTACTTTGGATCTGTCTTCACTAAGGAGGACACAAACAATCTTCCTGATATAGTAGTGGCCAGAGGATCTGGGGTGACAGAGGAACTGAAGGAAATCCACATTTGGCAAGAAATGGTGTTGGATAGACTGATGGGACTGAAGGGTGATAAATCCCCGGGGCCTGATGGCCTGCATCCCAGGGTACTTAAGGAAGTGGCTCTATAAATGGTGGATGCATTGGTTATAATTTTACAATGTTCTATAGACTCAGGATCAGTTCCTGTGGATTGGAGGGTAGCTTATGTTATCCCACTTTTTAAGAAAGGTGGGAGAGAGAAAACAGGGAATTATAAACCAGTTAGCCTGACATCGGTGATGGGGAAGATGCTGGAGTCAATTATAAAAGATGAGATAGCCGCACATTTGGATAGCAGTAACAGGATTGGTCCGAGTCAGCATGGATTTACGAAGGGGAAATCATGCTTGACTAATCTTCTGGAATTTTTTGAAGATGTAACTAGGAAAATGGACAAGGGAGAGAGGTGGATGTGGTGTACCTGGACTTCCAGAAAGCATTTGATAAGGTCCCACATAGGAGATTATTGGGCAAAATTAGGGCACATGGTATTGGGGGTAGAGTGCTGACATGGATAAAGAAGTGGCTGGCAGACAGGAACCAAAGAGTAGGGATTCA
The DNA here is from genome assembly GCA_035221665.1 of Okamejei kenojei. Taxonomy (NCBI): domain Eukaryota; kingdom Metazoa; phylum Chordata; class Chondrichthyes; order Rajiformes; family Rajidae; genus Okamejei; species Okamejei kenojei. Next base: position 49,405,748 of record CM069131.1, on the reverse strand, counting down.
CGGGTCCCTTTCAGAATGGCAGGCAGTGACTAGTGGGATACCACAAGGCTCGGTGCTGGGACTGCAGCTATTTACAATATACATCAATGATTTGGATGAAGGAATTCAAAGTAACATTAGCAAATTTGCAGAAGGCTGGGTGGCAGTGTGAACTGTGAGGAGGATGCTATGAGAATGCAGGGTGACTTGGACAGGTTGGGGGAGTGGGCAGATGCATGGCAGATGAAGTTTAATGCGGATAAATGTGAGGTTATCCACTTTGGTAGTAAAAACAGGTGGGAAAAGGAGAAGTACAAGGGGATCTGGGGGTCCTTGTACATCAGTCTATGAAAGTAAGCATGCAGGTACAGCCGGCAGTGAAGAAAGCGAATGGCATGTTGGCCTTTATAACAAGAGGAATCTAATATAGGAGCAAAGAGGTCCTTCTGCAGTTGTACAGAGCCCTAGTGAGACCACACCAGGAGTATTGTGTGCAGTTTTGGTCCCCTAATTTGAGGAAGGACATTCTTGCAATTGAGGGAGTGGCTAATTCCCAGGATGGCGGGACTGTCACATGCTGAGAGAATGGAGCAGCTGGGCTTGTACCCTCTGGAGTTTAGAAGGATGTGAGGGAATCTCATTGAAACATATAAGATTGTTATGGGCTCGGACACACTAGAGGCAGGAAACATGTTCCCGATGTTGGGGGAGTCCAGAACCAGGGGCCACAGTTTAAGAATAAGGAGTAAGCCATTTAGAACGGAGACAAGGAAACACTTTTTCTCACAGAGATTGGTGAGTCTGTGGAATTCTCTGCCTCAGAGGGCGGTGGAGGCAGGTTCTCTGGATGCTTTCAAGAGAGAGCTAGATAGGGCTCTTAAAAATAGCGGTGTCAGGGGATATGGGGAGAAGGCAAGAACGGGGTACTGATTGGGGTTAATCAGCCATGATCACATTGAATGGCGGTGCTGGCTCGAAGGGCCAAATGGCCTACTCCTGCACCTATTGTCTATTGTCTATTGTCTATCTTTGTGCTCCAGAGATGCTTACTGACCTGCTGAGGTACTCCAGCACTTTGTGTTTTTTTTTTTGTCAAAGCAAATGATAGATTTGACAGAAAATACTGCAAGGAACTGGGGACAAAAGAAAGAGAACTGCATGAAAATATATCAATAAATACTAATATAATAAGCTGCATTTGAGCCCGAATGTTGTTTTTCACACTAAATTGAGAAAATAATTGTCTACAAAATTATTTCATAAAATATGGTGGACAGTGGTGGAGTTTCTGCCCTGCAGCGCCAGAAACCCAAGTTCGATCCTGACCATAGGTGCTGTCTGTACTTTCTCCCCGCGACTGCGTGGGTTTACCCCGGGTGCTCCGGTTTCCTCCCACACTTCAAAGACATATGTAGGTTAATGGGCTTCGGTAAAAATTGTGGTTTGTCCCCAATGCGTAGGATAGTGCCAGTGTACAGGGTGATCGCTGGTCAGTGGTGTTTCGGTGGGCCAAAGGGCTGTATCTGTAAAATAATCTAAAAATACATGTCAGTCTTTTGATTCATTGACGAGATCTGGGTATCACTGACAAGACTAAAAGTTATTAACCATCCATAATTGCCCCTTGAAGCAAGTGACTTGCAAGACCATTTTGGAGAGCAGCGAAGAGACAATTACATCTCTGTGGGTCTGGAGTCATTATAGGTCAAACCACGTAAGTACAACATTTTTCTTCTGTTGCAAAAGCTTCAACCAACTGGAAACAACAGTCCAGTTGTTTCATGAACTGATGCATTTTGTTCCTGGATTAGTTAATTAATTGACTTCAAATCTCATCGCTGCCATCCAAAGTCAAATACAATAAACCATAACCTCGACAATTTAAGTTTACAAATTTCAGAGGAAATTAATGTTTGAAGATAAATTGGATGCTGTTATAGTTGACACTTGAGGACAAGAACTATTGTCAGGTTAATCTGATAGAATCCAAAGATATGAGAAAATTCTAATGTAGAGCAGGTTTAGATGAGGCTGTTAGGGATCATCAGAGGCCCGGGTAAAAGTTCACTTCTGGAATCTGACTACTGTATCCCAGCTTCCATATTTAGCACAGGTGCGCTTGGCTGGATATGCATAACTCTCTCCCATGAGGCAGGTTAGAAATTTAAATCTGTTTAAAAGTCAATTCCAGTGTATTCTAACATTCACTCAAGCGCAAAATAATCAATAACTCTTTATCGGGATGCAAAATCGGTTTCACAGTTCATGAGGATATGGAACGCACCGGATGAAGAGAATAAAGCAGGGTTGTGGGGAAAAAAAGTGGATAGCATTTAGAAGACGTGGCATAGATACAATCGACTGATTAGCATCTTGCCCACACTGTTCAACATGGTCTATCTGCACAAGTTCCACCTGCCTATGTTGGCTAATATCCCTCTAAACCGTTCCTATCCATGCATGTCCAAATGTTTCTTACATGTTGTGACAGTACCTGCTTCAGCTACCTCCTCTGGCAGCTGGTTCCCTATACATACCACCCTTTTTTGTAAAAAAGTTGCCCCTCAGATTCCTATTAAATCTTTTGCCTGTCATCTTTCAGTGAGTCACCATAAAGTCACGTTTTGTAGATTGATTGGCTCCCTTAGTAAACTGTCCTTAGTGTATAGGATGCATAACTGGGATAAAATAGAACGGGTATATGGGTGATCGATGGTCGGTCTGGACATCGGTGTGAGCCAAAGGGCCTATTTCTATTCTGTATTTCTAAACTAAACTAAACAGGTCAAGTGAATCTTGAGGTCAGAACCCCTATTATATAACCCATTTAAAATTATAAAAGGACTGGACAAGCTAGATGCAGGAAAAATGTTCCCAGTGTTGGGCGAGTCCAGAACCAGGGGTCACAGTCGTAGTTATTCTTAGTTAGGGTAGGTCATTTAAGACAGAGGTGAGAAAAAACTTTTTCACCCAGAGAGTTGTGAATTTGTGGAATTCCCTGCCACAGAGGGCAGTGGAGGCCAAGTCACTGGATGGATTTAAGAAAGAGCTAAATAGGGCTCTTAAAGATAGCGGAGTCAGGGGATATGGGGAGAAGGCAGGCACGGGTTATTGATAGGGGACGATCAGCCATGATCACAATGAATGGCTGTGCTGGCTCGAAGGACCGAATGGCCTCCACTTGCACCTATTTTCTATGTTTCTATGTTTCTATCACTCCTAGGCTTCTGTGTAATGATTCATAAATTAAATATAGCCCAGTTAACACCTGCTCAAATTCGCACATAAACCTAAATTCCTTCCAATCCCTTCCCTTGTTCAAGCTGGTTTATGAATAAAGAAAAAGTATTTCATATTAAAAGCAGTCTCCAAATGATGGAATAATTAGAAATGTTGTCCATGTAAGGCATTCTTTGCTTAAATCTCTTGAATTAAAAGCTATAATAATTATTTATTGTACTTTAATCAATTAATCTGTGAGCCCACCTGTTAACTATCTACCTGCTTGTTTGACACTTGTTTGACATCTGCACTATATTATCTAGAAGTTTCAATGGGCCTGTAAAATATGAAACTCAATTCATCGACGATTGTTGACCACAGAGGCAATTCTCTCATTTTTGTATGAACAGAGAGCTCTTAGGTTTAACAAAAAGCTTTGGAAATAAAAGTGTAGCTGTATGATATATTGAGGTTATGCTCCTGTATTGATAGGCTTTTTGTCAAAGACTGTTGCTTGTGCTTTTGAATCGAGTGGACATAATCATTCAAAAATCAGCCATGTGCCAGCAGAGATATTTCTGAGCTAAATACAAAACTCAGCAGGACAGGCAGCGTCTCTGGATAGAAGGAATTGGTGATGTTTCGGGTCGAGACCCTTCTTCAGACTGAGTCTGGGGAGAGGGAGATACAGAGATAAGGAACTGTAGCGTTTCAGACCACTCTCAGACTGGCCACTCGATCCCCTGACCTGAGTGGGGAGAGCTAGGCAAAAAGAACAAGGGGAGGCCACTGCTTGGTTCAGTCTCAATGTCTGACAGATCCCAGAAATATCTCTGCGTGGGAAAGAACTGCAGATGCCGGTTTAAACCGAAGGTAGACCCGTAATGCTGGAGTAACTCAGCGAGACAGGCAGCATCTCTGGAGAGAAGGAATGGGTGACGTTTCTAAACTCTCTGGGATCTGTCAGACATGTAGACAGGATCAAGCAGTGCCTCCCCCCCCCCCCCCCCCCCCTTTGAATCTCTTTGCCAAACACTCCCCACTCAGATCAGGGGCTCGAGTGGCCAGTCTGAGAAATGTCTGAAATGCTGAAGGTGGTAAATGTCACCACAGCTGATGGCTTCTTAGGTTGGGTTTCCAACGCTAAGCCAGTGTGTAAGACAAGGATAATTTATTTCCTTTGGGGAAATAGTGGTGAGATTAGAACACAGAACACAGTACAACACAGGAACAGGCCAAACATAATGTCAAGATGAACTAATCTCATCTGCCTGCATATGATCCATATCCTTCCATTCCCTGTACAGTCACATGCCAATCTAAAAGCCTTGTAAACACCACTAACATCCCTGCCTTCACCCACCGTCCCTGCGTTCACCCCTCCGTATAGCAAAACTTGCCCTGCACATCTTCTTTATAATTTGCCCCTCTCACCTTCTAGGCTCTAGTATAGACAATAGACAATAGGTGCAGGAGTAGGCCATTCAGCCCTTCGTGCCAGCACCGCCACTCAATGTCATCATGGCTGATCGTCCCCAATCAATTCCCCATTCCTGCCTACTCCCCATATCCCCTGAATTTAAGAGCCCTATCTAGCTCGCTCTTGAAAGTATCCAGAGACTCGGCCTCCACCGCCCTCCGAGGCAGAGAATTCCACAGACTCACAACTCTCTCTGTGAAAAAGTGTTTCCTCATCTCCGTTCTAAATGGCTTACCCCTTATTCTTAAACTGTGGCCCCTGGCTCTGGACGCCCCCAACATCCGGAACGTATTTCCTGTCTCTAGTGTGTCCAAACCCTTAATAATCTTATATGTTTCAATAAGATCCCCTCTCATCCTTCTAAATTTCAGAGTATACAAGCCCAGACATTCCATTCTCTCAGCATATGACAGTCCCGCCATCCCGGGATTTAACCTTGTAAACCTACGGTGCACTCCCTCACTAGCAAGAATGTCCTCTCTCAAATTAGGGGACCAAAACTGCAGGGGCCAAAAGTCTTTGACATTTTCACCCTGAGGAAAAGATCCTGATTGTCTATTCTATGCATGCCTCTCATAAGTTTATATACTTCTATCAAACTCCACCTCAACCTACGGGGTTTTAGAGAAAACAAGTCAACCTCTCCTTGTAGCTATTACCCACTAATCCAGGCAGCATTCTGATAAACTTCTCATGCACCCTGTCTAAAGTATCCAATCATTCCTGGAAGGATATGGAGTGACCACGACTGCACTCAAAACTGCAAATGCGGCCAAACCAAAGACCCATAGAGCTCCATCAGAAATGAGAAGAAATTAAAGTCTAGATTGACGAAGTGCAGGTGCATTAGGCAGAAAAAGGGAAATGAAAATTTAATCCAGTAGCATTTTACGCAACAGATAACAATTTTTTTAAATTTTCAGGATTATATTTCTTTTGACGACTAAGGTCTCTTGCATCCAGCTCTGTCTGCTATCGTTGCACCCGATGAACTCCCAAAAATTTGGATCTTGAATCTCAAGCATTATTCTTTATACTACTGTCAGGTAAAGTCTATTACAGTGTGGCAACTCAATCTCACCTATCGATTATTCTATACGTGCAGTACCATCAACCAATGCTTTCAAGCATAGCTTTCCTAACCAAACATGACATTGCTATTGACAGTAATTCATTGAGCTCATACAGGTTAATAGAACCCTGCCAAGGCTGTGATAAATATCTTCTTATACTACGATGGAGCTGGGGATATTGTTGCATTACCTGGTGCCCCTGCCATCAAAGGGAGTCTGATGCAATCCAGAAATATTCCCCAAACCCAACAACTACTTGTACCTTCAATCAAGTGAAATCTCGTGTCACTACAAACAAAGCTGCGCAGAATCCAGAACTAGACCTTAAAGAGGTTTGATATAGGAGAACTGTATAGGGGTTCAAAAGAAAGCTGGTCAGAGGAGGAGGAAGGCTAGTTTAGTTTAGTTTTTTAAAATATTGTCCAAGGTACATTGAAAAGCATTTCTGTCGCGTGCTATCCAGTCAGCAAAAAGACTATACATGATTACAATTGAGCTGTCCATAGTGTACAGATCCAGGAAAAAGGGAATAATGTTCAGGGCAAGGTAAAGTCCAGTAACGCCCGATTAATACTATTGGAGTAGAGGTGCAAGATAGGTAAACGGTCTTGTAAAGTCTGATAAAAGATAGTCCGATGGTCTCCAATGAGGTAGAAAGTTGCTCAGGACCTCTCTCTAGTTGTTAATAGAATGGTTCAGTTGCCTGATGACAGCTGGGAAGAAACTGTCCCTGAATATGGAGATGTGCGTGTTCCTGCTTCTTTACCTCTTGCCTGATGGAAGAGGGGAGAAGAGAGACTGGCCAGGGTGGGATTCATCCTTGATTATGCTGGTGGCCTTGCCAAGGCAGCGCGGAGTGTAGATGGAGGCAATGGAAGGGAGTTTGGTTTGCTTGACGGTCTGGTCTGTGTCCACAACTCTCTGCAATTTCTAATGGTCTCGGATGGGGCTGTTCCCAAACCATGTTGTGATGCATCCCAATAAAATGCTTTCTACGGTCCACCTGTAGAAGGCTTTTGCTTTTTTCAGGAGAAATCTATTTTAAAACCAGAAAATCTAGAAAGACCTAGCATTGCCGAAACCTTGTCTTCTATTGAGACAAACGACTACCTATATTATGTGACGATACACCCTATAGATAATCAAATGTCACCTTTTCTTCACTCTCTCCTGTGAAAGTAAATGTCTTTGAAGTCAATGTGGCCTTTCATTTTGTTGCTACATTCGGCATAGTTTCACCTGTCTGTTGCAAGTAAGAGATTTTGTTTTAATTAAATGCTTTTGATGCCAATGAGTCACAGATTTCAAATGAAGAATATGATTATTGAAAATGGTTGATTTTTGATTGTGACAGTTTTGCTTCCAATGTGTGTGTGTTCACTGAAGTGACAATCCTGCAAGAACACTAATACGCGGGTCTAGAAATGAGATCATATCAGAGTGAAGACCATATCCACTGCCGGATCTTCATGAGAACAGATGCAGGTTCAGAGGAAGCACGTCCATGAAAATCTTTCACAGGATGCTGGGGCATCTGCTATTTCCCCAATGACTGTTTGCCAATCAGAGAGATGTGCTAGGGTGTGAGGTTGAAGAGTGGTAAGAATCAGCTACGAGCCATCACCCAAAAGATCCCATAAATGTTTGGGAGGTGAGATTGATGGTAAGTTTTAATTGTAACGCTGCAAGGTAAATTCATTTCACTGCACCTTACGGTGCACGTGACAAATACATTTGAGCCTTTGAACCTTTAATTCAGAAAAGAGTAAACTATAGTCACCAAGGAACAAATCTGAAGAAGGGGCTTGAGCCGAAACGTCGCCCATTCCTTCTCTCTAGAGATGCTGCCTGTCCTGCTGAGTTACTCCAGCATTATGTGTCTACCTTCGGTTTAAACCGGCATCTGCAGTTCCTTCCCACACAGACATTTCTGGGATCTGTCAGTGTCTATCAATTACTTTAGTCAGGCAAGACAGGAGAAGTCTTGCTTTCCATGACTTCACATGGAAGTAACTTACACTTTAAAAGGAGCCTTTAAAACACCGTTGTTGACGATTGTTTTGCCTCCCAGGTTCACTGAAGTAATAACATTACAATAACACTAATGTGTGGCTCTGGAAATGGGATCATAAGAGAGTTTCTAAAAGCACAATGAAACAGGCATTGGTCAAAAATATGCATGGACATTAGTTGAAACTGATTCCACTTAGATGCCTGCTGTCCCCGTGTACTCTAATATGACAACCTGTGTGTCCTTGGTGCAGAATGGCCATTTAACTCATGGATGTTATGAATCAGACCAGCACCATTACAGCTCGATGCCATGATTACCTTTGTTCTCTCCAGTCATCTTACTCATGTCAGAGAAGAGTTTGATAGCATTGTAGTTGAGATACTAGACTTGTAGTACATGATACAAGATACATTTATTTGTCACATGTACCAATTGGCACAGTGTAATGTGTGGTCGCCATACAGCCATACAAAAGAGCACAGAACACGATAGTCTTTAACACAGACATCCACACGCAACGGGATCAAAGTTTCCCACTGTGAGGGAAGGCTCCAAAAATTGTCGTCCTCCTCTGTTGTCCTCCCGTGGTCGGGGGCTCCCGAACCCCCGCAGTCGCCACTCCGGTCGGCCCGATGTTCAGGCGCGCTCGTCATAGGGATTGGAGGACCTCCACAGCGGATTGGACATTCGAGTCGGGCACCTCCTACCGGAATCCACGGCTCCCGAAGTCCACAGGCCGCGCTGGGCGGAGATGCAACGCTGGTGGCCCTCAACAAAAGGCCCCAGGACTCCGCGATGTTATTCGGCGCCGGCTGCATTGGACGCTCTCGAAACCCGCAGCTCCATGATGTTGGAGCAGCGGCCCAATGCTCCGGATCTCCAGGTAGGCGTCGCCCACTCTGCGGTGACTCCAGCGCTGCGCCGCCGCTGTTGAAGCTCTGGTCCGGTTCCCGGCAGGAAAGGCTGCACCAATCCAGGTGGTAGGCTGCAAGGAGGGGGGCGAGGACGCGACTCGGAGAAGAGTCGCGTCCTCGCCAGGAAGTGACTGGGAAACAGTTTCTCCCTTACCCTACCCCCCTCCCCTACATAGAAAAGTTAAAGTGTTTGATTGATTGAAAGATACAGCATGGAAACACGGCCCTTCGAACCCACTGAGCCTACGCTGACCAATGATCAGCCATTCACACTAGTTCTATGTTATCCCATTTTCATATTGTCTCCATACAAGGGGCAGGCCATTTAGGACTGAGATGAAGAAAAACATTTTCACCCAGAGAGTCGTGAATCAGGGATGTGCGGTCAGGGAAGGCAGGGCTGGCAGAGCTTCACCTGTCATACTCCCAATGAAAAGAGCTGTTAAGAAAAGTAAAGAAAAATAATAATAAAATAAAATAAATATAAAGATTTTTCCACTGATCTGTTTTAATGTCATTTCTATATGAATCTAATCATTTTTTAGAGTGAAAATCACCAAATTTGCGCAGCTCCGCTACAAATACAGGGTGATTTGAGAGGTGAGGCAGCGACGAGCAGTGCCTCCCCTCTGATTACGCAACCCCTCAGAAACTGGATGGAGCGCGGGCAATAAGCGTGTGCCTGATACTATTTCTCCGTTTGTCACCAATGTAATGTTTGTAAACCCCTTCATTACATGTCCTCGCCTTCCATAGTTCAGGTAGCTTATTTCACGTATAAATATAATAAATTTAGGCTCGCTGGTCTCATCATAAAACTGCAATGAAAAAGCAGCAGGGGAGGCAGCGATCACATCTGCCTCACAGAGGGGGCCTGTCTTGAGCCCAGTGGAGAGAGAGCGAACGCCAATTACGCAGGCTCAGCCCACGTAATTGACGCTACCTCACTCTCCCTCCATGTTAGCTAGCTTCAGCAGCCGCGGCGCAGCACTGGATTCCACGCTGGCGGCGCTGACTTTCCAGCCGCTGGCGGCGCTGACTGGTAGGTTGATTCGTTGATTTGTAGCGGCCGATTCGGAGGCTCTGGGCCGCTGAGAGCTCCCAATTGGGCCCCGTACCTGGAGTAATGTACTCTTGGCTCGGGTAGATCTACCCCGGGTGAAGGGGTGAGAGAGGGGTGGAGAGTGAGTAGAGGGGTGGAGGGGGAAGCAAGGGGTAGATGGGGAATAGGGTGTGGGGGAATGGAGAAGGGCGAGAGGGGGAGGTGGGTCGTTCCCTCACGGTCCCGGTGCAATGCTACTGCCCCTCCAGTCTCTGTGCTTCACGCAAACAGCCCCGGCTCCACCCCTCTCTCTACCCGGGGAGACTCGGTGATCACTACAGGGAGGGCCGGGCCACTGATATTATCCAGTGCCTCCCCAGCCATTGGCATCACCGCATGTCACTGTGGTAAATCTGTGTGATTCTCTGCCATAGAAGGCAGTGGAGGCCAATTCACTGGATGATTTCAAGAGAGAATTAGATTTATCTCTTAGGGCTAAAAGAATGAAGGAAGGAAAAAGCAGGAAAAGGGTACTCATTTTGGATGATCAACCATGTTCATATTGAATGGCGGTGCTGGCTCGAAGGGCAGAATGGTCTACTCCTGCACCTATTTTCTGTGTTTCTATGTTCTATTACATACTAGGGACAATTTACAGAGGCCAATTAACCTACAAACGTGCACATCTTTAGAATGTGAGAGGAAACCGGAGCACCTGGAGTAAACCTACGCAGTCACAGGGAGAACGTAAAAACTCCACTCTGACAGCACCCGAGGTCAGAGTAGAACCAGGGTCTGTAGTGCTGTAGCTGCTCTTCCAGATGCACCACTGTGTCACCCTTGTGCATCTGTGCTGTTCATAAGCTTCATTTGATGATCATGTAACACTTCCAATCCCACCAAAGTAGCAAAAGTATTACTACCCAGTTAGTTAAACAAAATAAGAATTGGAAATTCTTGTCAGCAATATCGGTTTATGAAGGGAAGGCTCCAAAAATTGTCGTCCTGTGTTATTACACTCTAAAGCCTACTTATGACAACATCTCTCAGAACCAGACAGTTCAAGGGTGATCAGGTAATTCTCAACAATGCCCAATTTATTTACCTGATTTTTTTTACAACATTACCTATGTCTCAAAAATACTTTTGATTACCTTAATAATTGCACATTCTTTCTGAATGCTTAACATAAACTGTCAATTGAGTTCTAAATTCTTGCACGTGGCTTGCAATGTCATATTTCAATATAAGGAATATGATGGGCAACCTCACTAAGTTTAGTTGCTTTAACTTCATCCTCAAATGTTCTCAAATTCCTTTAACATGCCCAAAGCCCTGCACATTGCAGCTCATGATGGCATCCAGTCCAATGATTTGTTGCCCATTGACGTAGCTTGGCTGAGTATTTAGATTTTAGACTTTAGAGCTTGGAAACAGGCCCTTCGGCCGACCGAGTCCGCGCCGACCTGCGATCACCCCGTACACTAGCGTAATCCCACATGCTAGGGGCAATTTACAATTTAGAGAAGCCAATTAACCTACAACCCTGTACGTCTTTGGAGTGTGGGTGGAAAATCGGAGCATCCAGAAAAAACCCACGCGATCTCAGGGAGAACATACACACTCTATACACACAGCACCCATAGTCGGGATCGAACCTGGGTCTCTGGCACTATGCTACCCCATTCATGTGATAACTTTCACTTTATTCCAGCAGGTTTAAATCCATATATATGTTTATATATACATTTATAAATGTATATATTTAAATATATAAAACTACAATGCTGAGGACTATATTCTGCACTCTGTGTTTTTCCCTTTGCTCCACCTATTGTACTTGAGTTTGACTTGATTGCATTTATGATCTGATCTGATTGGACATCATGCAAAACAAAGCTTTTCACTGCACTTCAGTACACAGGACAACAATAAACTTAAACCTAAACCTAACAATGATTTCCTTGGTGACATTTGAATACCAAAGCCATTTTTAATTACGTTTCCCTCCAATGTGTCATTAATCATTTTTTTTTCAAATACTCATGCTTATAATTACATGATTCATCTCCCAATAAATTATACTTTTACACGTGAATATTGAACGTTGTGCAAGTAATAAGTAACTGAATATTTCGCCCTAGTTCATTTCTTTGCAGGAACAACACACGCAGCTTTCCAGAGAAGCAGTTTAGTCTGAGGTTTAAAGTAGAAATTTGTATTGAACTGGTCGATGAATTGTTCCATACCTGGGCCCCGTGGGAACAGGTATCAGCCGGTACAGACCCTGACAGAGAGGAAACTTCATCTCAGCTAGCAGGATTATGTTTGAACCCTGGCCTCCGGAGGGGAAGGACTGTGTGGTGTTGCATCATGTCACGTTCCCTTGGGATTGGCCATCATTGAATAGGTTAGTTGATACACCATCAACTCAAAAGGTGCAAGGTCACTGTAAAATGGTCATGACATTTCAGCAGTGCTAAAAAGACTGAAAGGTGTAGGGTCACTTTAACCTGTTCATCAGTAATAATGAGTAATTCCTCACTGTTTCTCTGACTGCTTCTGAATCTTTCTGCAGCAGGGATGAAATGACACCCTTCGATGGGGCGGGGGGTGGGGGGTTCTCAACGACAGGAGGTGATGACTGGCAGTTCTCTCCCCGCTGATTAAATAAAGGATCTGATTACAGCACAACACTCCTTGCACCCCTATCTCTTCAAGCTGAGGACCTGACATCAAACTCGATTAACCGAGTTGTTTGCCCTTGGATGACATGATAGAAAGGCACCACCCCTGGGTGGGAAGACAATCACACAATTGCCTGCGGCCATGGCCACTGGGATCTCAAAGACTTGCTGCTGAATCCGGGGCAACTAATCATCAAAAATGTAAGAGGGAAAGTTTTGCAGGACCTTGCAGTGGATTAATATTCTTGTGGAAGAATTTGTGGAAGATGGTATTAATAAAACCAGTATCAGTAGCTAATATTTGTGCAGCATCGTTAATATGGTAAGACATCACAAGGCGCTTCAAGGAGTAAACACAAGTTTTTGGACCGAAGGGCATTTGGGATATGGTGAGGAAAGCAGCAGTAATGGGGGTTGAGGTAGTTTACACATTGTGTCTATTTGTCTTTTCCTTGAGACCAAAATGCTTTGTTATTAATTTTGGGTTGGTAAGAGTTAATAAAGTGCCAGGTAGGACTTGCACAATTGATTCACTATAGGCAAGAAAAGAATAGATATCCAACTGAAAGTGTTCTGAGTGATTTCTCCTGAGGATCTCCAGAGGATTACAATGCAGTCAATGCCGCTTTAATTAAATCTAATGCTGTGTGAAATGCACTCCAAGAAACTTTGATGAATGACTAGAACCATTCATGCCTCCTGGCAAAGGGCAGCAGGCCCTTGCATGGGTGTCAGGCTGCAATGAATTGGTTAGTACAGGCATGTTTATAGACTGCGTACGAAACCTTGTATTTGTGTGGTAATGTCAGTGATATTGTTATGATTTACCATGATATGCTTTGATGATATGGTTAATGAGATGCCCTGGTGTGCATCCCCACAGGCTAGTTTCAGACCTCCCACTTCAAACAGCCAACCTTGCCCCTCTGAATTACATTTGTGTTGCTCAGCTGTGCTTTTCTTTCCAGCTTGAGTTTTTGAAATGCAAACATTGCTTGGAAATGACAACTTCAAATTCACGAGGGACTTAGTTGTAACATGCACAAGCAGACCCGTGCACACACGAATAGCATATGAGTTTAGAAATTATTGTTACTCATATTATCATGCAATTACTTAACATGACAACCCTTTAGTGTTTTAAGAACCTGCAGAAAGTTCAACAGTAAATACCTCCAATAAAATAATAGAAAGTGGAACGTCTCTTAATACCAACTCTGATCTCTGCGACTTATTTACTAAGGAATATTTTAAAACCTTATTCCATTTTTCATAGATGCATGGGCTTAAATATTGCATTCATATTCAATGTCTTGTGCAGCAATAAATCTTGTAACAATGTTCCAGCACTTCGTGTAATGCCACAGCACTGACCCTATGTGCTGAATTGTCCTTAGTTATTGCAAATCATGTTATGTATCATTGTTCAAACTATCTATACCAAGATTATTGTACCATATTCATCTGCAGCTAGACGGGGAAGTGCATTGGAATCAAAACCAGATAAACCACAGGATGTCTAAAATCAAGAGCATTTGTTCAGCAATTGCTAACACTATTATTTTTTCGATTTACTTGTACATAACATTATGTCATAAATATCCATTGTGGTTCACTCTTACCAACACCCTGAACTGACCTACATTATATCAGACTGACATATATACCCCATAAACTGATATCACTACTGTAACAATCACTACCAGCTTCTTGTGGCAACTGAGGATTGGCAATGAATGTGGAATTATTATTGATGCCAATATCCGAAGAATGAATTTAAAAATGAATAAATTGTGCAAAAAATGTCGATGCCTGGTAATATCACTTTTGGTATGTCTCCTTCCCAAACAAAGTAAATTATTACGAAGTTACACTGCCTAATTCTGTGCACAACTTTCTGCACTTGTGAATGAGAATTACATGGGCAGGACAGGTATTGGTGTAAGCTGTTTAATTTAATTTGCTGACATGTAGTGGATTCTTACTCCAGAGGACAACAGGTATTGTTGTCATGGAATCTATAGTGCAGAGGCAGCACATTCAAGCCAACAGATTTATGTTCAATATTTATGCCTCCTATATCTTCATCATCTCACTTAATTCTGCTTTATCAACATCAGCATCCAGGTCCCCTTAGCGTTTCAAAGATATAACCTCCAGTAATTCCAAGTGGCTGCCAATTTTACAAACTACACTCTTCTCTGAGAAAATAGGTATTTGTTTGCCAAATTCACCTTATATGGCAGGAAACATGGTGCATTAATTGCGTCATCTGACATGCATTGAATATTACCATGAACAGTGAATCTATCAATAGGACAAGAATCCTCTCATTCAAACAGAACCTGTACCTTGTACCTTCCGAAGAGTCCACCAGGGACTATACTGGAAGTTGGACAATTTTATACTGAATAACTAAAAAGCCAATTAACCTACAAACCTGCACATCTTTGGAATGTGGGAGGAAACAGAAGATCTCGGAGAAAACCCATGCAGGTCCCGGGGAGAATGTACAAACTCCATACAGACAGCGCCCGTAGTCGGGATCGAACCCGGGTCTCTGGCGCTGCATTTTGCTGTAATGCAACAACTCTCCAGCTGCGGCACTGTGACTGAGGAAATTGTTATCACTGACTTGGCATCACTTCTTGCCCAAGAAAACAAGTACGTTTTGGCCAACTGGAATTTCAGTGATGAGCATGATAACCATCATGATTGAAAATTACTAGCATTTTTAATTTCTCTGCCTGATGTTAGAATTGGAATTTGTGGTATTAACTCAAACTTATTAAGGTCAATCGAGGTATTTTCCTACTTTTTTCTCAGATAGAGACCATGACGAATCAGAATTGAGTGATCTGGGTCATTTTCAAATTGCAGTTCTGTGCACAGAGAGCTATTCATCTCTCTAATAAGGAACAGAGGCATACCAGTAGACTATTCTGCCCATTAAACCTAACCCATCACTTAGTTTGGTCATAAATGCTTTTGAACGGCATCTACCTGCATTGGTTCCATATCCTTCATTTAGTCTGCTTCATAAAATCTTATCAGTCTCAATTTTGAAATGTTCATTTGACCTAACCTCAATAGTTTTTGTGCGTTGGGGATGAGAGTTCTAGATTTACATTAAGATGTACTTCTTGACAGCACCCTGAAGAACTGATCTCTTTATATTAATATCAGTTTAGTTTATCACGTGTTCCGAGAGACAGTAAAAAGCTTTTTGTTGCGTGTTGACCAGTCAGCTGAAAGACAATATATGATTACAATCAATCCATTTACAGTGCATAGATACATGATAATGGAATAATGTTTAGTGCAAGGTAAAGCCAGCAAAGTCCGGTCAAGGATAGTCTGAGGGACAGCAGAGGTAGATAGTAGTTCAGCACTGCTCTCTGGTTGTGGTAGGATGATTCAGTTGCCTGATAACAGCTGGGAATAAACTATCCCTGAATCTGGTGAAGTGCGTTTTCACACTTCTGTACCTTTTGCCTGATGGGAGAGGGGAGAAGAGGGAGTGGCCAGGGTGCGACTCATCCTTGATTATGCTGCTGGCCTTGCCGAGGCAGTGTGAGGAACAAATGAAGTCAATAGAAGGGAAGTTGGTCTACAATTCACTACAATTTCTCACGTGTCCTGGATCGAGCTGTTCCCAAACCAAGCTGTAATGCATCCTGATAAAATGCATTCTATGCTTAATATGCCCTCTTGGTATTGGTTTGTACTGAGATGCAGTGAAAGATTTTATTTGCGTGCTATCCAATCGAATAATACTATGAGTAAAATCAAGCTGTACACAAGTACAGCGGGTGGTGCAAAGAAAAATGGACTAGAGTGCTGTGTTACTGTGCCAAGCTGTTGCAGTTCCAGAGAAACATCACGGTTGCAGAGAAAGTACAGATTTTTAAAAGAGTGCAATGTCCGCAATGAGATAGGTAGGTAGATCGGGACTACACCCTAGCTTGTGAGAGGACCGTTTAGTAGCTGTGGAAAAGAAGCTGTTCCTGAATCTGACGGTACATGCTTTCCAGCTTTTGTATCTTCTGCCCAACGGGAAAGGCTAGAAGAGGGGATCGTCAAGGCGAAAATCAGGGGAATAACTTCCTCTCACTTCCCTTTGAATATTTTTGAACACCAATTAATTCACCCTTTAGTCATCTGTGTTTAAGCCTAGTTCACGTAGCATTACCTCCAGCATACTCCTCCCATTCTATGTCAATTATTAACAATAATCCCCGTTAAATGTTTCCTATTAAAAAACAGAACCAGTACAGATGCCAAATGCTGCTTTTAATTTTGAATAATATAAATTTTTTTTTTAATTAGTAAATTAGCAAAGCACAATTATTATTTTTGAAAATATTGCATCACTGTTATTGAAAAGTAACTATTAAATGGCTACACTTGTCCTTACAAAAACAGGGAAAATATATAAGATGAAATAAATCTCAGGGCTATGAGAGCTCTCCACACATGATGGGCTCGGCATTATTGAGTTGTGTTCCAGAAAGAGTGCATGAAATGACAGTGTCTCACAATACAGAGAGTCAAAGGTCCTGCATTGACCTGTCATGCACTTGGGTCAGAACGTGATATGCTCAGGCTTCTCCCAGTAGCAAAAACATCTAATTAATCACACTTCCGAAATACATCAATGGACATGGGTGGAAGATAAAATGATGTTATAGTTTCTCAGTGTTCAAATGCCTGCAGTTCATTGTTGTCTGTTGGGTTTTTTGCACATAAATAATATCAGGTAAAATCACACAATAACTAATGTAAAACCATAGAGGTTTGCAGCACCAAAGGGCAAGCTCATTGCTCTCTTTGCAATTCAAGGCTAATGTAATTCCAGCATTTCCCTACTGAAAAATAGGGCGGCACTGTGGCGCACCGGTAGAGTTGCTGCCTTGCAGCGCCAGAGACCCAGGTTTGATCCTGACTACGGATGCTGCCTATACTGAGTTTGTATGTTCTCCTCGTGACCACATGTTTTTCCCCCAGGTGCTCCGGTTTCCTGCCACACTCCAAAGATGTACAGGTTTGTAGCTCATAATTTGACTTCAGTAAAAAAAGTTGTAAATTGTCCCCAGTGTGTAAAATAGTGCTGCCAATGTTCACTAGTGTACGAGGATCGTTGGTTGGCACGGATTCGGAGGGTCAAAGGGCCCGTTTCTGCTCTGTATCTCCAAACTAGACTAAAACTAAACAATAAATAACCAATTGCCGTTTTGGAGATGCAATATTCATTTGTTTGGCATTTGAAAAATAGCTCCTTGAAAAATTAGAGTAATTTCACACTGTGAAAACAAATGCACTGTGTGGGAGACACAAAGAACTGCAGTTGCTGTTTTACAAAAAAAGACACAAAGTTCTGGAATAACTCAGCAGGTCAGACAGCATCTCTGGACAACATGGATATCTGAAATGCCACCTATCCCTGTTCTTAAGAGATACTGCAGGACCCACTGTGTCTTTGTGCCCTTTGCAAATGAAATGAATCACTGCTGTATTTCAAGAAAAGAAGCAACAAAGTTGGACACTGCACGCTCCCACAAATAGCAATGTGATAACCATTATGAGTGGCACAGTGGTGCAGCGGTAGAGTTGCTGCCTTACAGCCAGAGACCCGGGTTCGATCCTGACTATGGGTGCTGTCTATACGGAGTTTGTACTGAGTCCGGAGTCCTTGTCCAAAACGGCATGGGTTTTCTCTAGGTGCTCCGGTTTCATAATTGCACCTAGTGTGTAGGGACAATTGCTGGTATACACTAGTGTACGGGGATCACTGGTTGGAGCTGACTCAATGGGGCAAAGGGCTTGTTTCTGTGCTGTATCTCCAAACTAAACTAAACTATGACTTGGAGCACAGGAGGATGAGGGATGATTTTATAGAGGTGTATAAAATCATGAGAGGAATAGATCGGGTAAATGCACAGAGTCTCTTGCCCAGAGCAGGGGAATCAAGGACCAGAGGACATGCGTGAAAGGTGAAGGGGGGAAAATTTAATAGGAATCTGAGGGTTAACTTTTTCACACAAAGGGTGGTGGGTGTATGGAATGAGCTGACAGAGGAGGTAGTTGAGGCAGGGATTATTGCAACGTTTAAGAAACATTTAAACAGGTAGGACAGGTTTAGAAGTATATGGGCAAACGCAGGCAGGTAGGACTAGTGCAGATGGGACATGTTGGATGGTGTGGGCAAGTTGTGCCGAAGGGCCTGTTTCCACGTTGTATGACTCTATGACTCTACTGAAGAGATCACTCAATCTCCCTTTATGTGCCATACAGTGGAAGAATCATATTTCCTGTAGACTCGTACAAAACTGCATACCCAATACTCAATTATAAATGGAACAATTCCTATTCTTTGCTTCAGCTCTTTATATTATTTCAAAAAGAGTCCTGAAGTGTTTATTGGGGTTACATTGGCTATACAGCTACTTTATGTAGTGCAGTTGCCCTCTGCTATTTCCTGATGATGAAGAGTGTGTGCTGGCCCTAAGATGGGGGAATAAAGTAAAACGACAAATGGTCCCGATTAGAGGATCATGCCTTCTCTCTATCATAAAGTTGACAGATTCTGCTGATTTCAAGATAGCTCAGGGAAAGGGAAGAGGCTCTCTTAAAGGTGCGATTGTGTTTTGAAATATATGGTTGGTTGGCCAAAACAGTAATTCATGGAGGAGATGTTTTCAAGGAGGAAATATTGCAACTAGATAAAAACATGCATCAATATCTATCGAGAGTAAGAATTGCCGTAATTAATCATAATATTTGTGTGTGCCTGCCTTAGGTTAATTTAGTTTGATGGAAGCGATTGAGTTTAAAAAAAACAACAGTATTTAAATGGCTCCTTTCACAACAGCACAAGGTACTTTAAACCAATAGATAGACATAAAAAGCTGGAGTAACTCTGTGGTTCAGGCAGCATCTCTGGAGAAAAGGAATAGGTGACGTTTTGGGTTGAGACGCTTCTTCAGCCTACTTTGAAACCAATGGTGTGCTATTGAGATATGTTCACCTTTGCAATGCTGAAAATACACCAGTCAGTTCATACTCAGTTTGCACTCCCACAAAAATAAACTGTGATAATGGCTACTCTGAGTAGCAATAGAGATGCAAAGAACAGAATGTTGAGCAAACGATGGAAAGAGGATTGAGAAGTGAAGATCAAACCTTGGACCAAACAATGTATTTGAGCAGTTCGATTGGATGAAGGGCTTATAAATCTAAGTCTTTAAATGAAAGTAGTCAAGGAACGGTACAGTGGTGCAGCTGGTAGAGTCATTGCTTCACACTGCTAGAGACCCGGATTCGATCCTGATCTCTGATGGTGTCTGTATTGAGTTTATACGTTTTCCCTCTGATCACATGGGTTTTCTCCAGGTGTTTTGGTTTCCTCTCACATCCCAAAGACATATGTGGTTTTTGGCTAATTAACCTTTGTAAAAATTACCACCAATGTGCAGGGAGTGAATAAGAAAGTATGAAAGCATAAAACTAGTGTGAATGGGTAATCGATGGTCGATATGGACTTGGGGTTCAGAAGGGCCTATTTCCATTCTTTATCTCTAAAATAAATTAAACTCCATGGGTCAAACAGTATCTGTGGAGGGAATGGACAGGCGATTTTTAGGTCGGACCCTTTCTTCAGACTAAATAGCCCCAATCCAAAACGTTACCTGTTCATTCCCTCCATAAATGCTGCCTGACCCACTGAGTTCCTCCTGCGCTTAAGATTCCAGCATCTGCATTGGAGTTCATTGAGTCTCCAACACCCTTTCGAGTTTGTTAACTGCTCTTTATCAACAGCTGACAATTTGTAATATATGTATAAACTCAATAGTAAGATTTGTAAGGTCAATCAACACAGAACACAAGAAAGTTGTGGATTTACGACTAACCGCCGGACACCCAAATGAACTTTATGATAATTAAATAATTGAAAGGGCTCACTTTTGGAAAGTGGGAATATACAAGAACCAATCTGCACTCAACAAATGTGTTGATGTAACCAGACAATCAACTTTTAAAGACATGCGTTTAATGGGTGAATATTGACCAGGTCTCCAGAGACAATTTCCATGTCAAAATAATGCTATTTATTAGATCCAAGTGAGGGAGCAGTTTAATATCTTATTTGAGAGGTAAGCACTCAGACAATGTGGTAATACTTTAGTCCTGAACCATCTGCCATGTTTTCAAGTTCAACTTTCATAACAAATAATATCATTAGCCTTTATCAAAGTCAAGGATTATATGGGTATTATAAAGTATGTGATAACAACTGCAGATGGTGGTTTATACCAAAGATGGTGGTTTATACCAAAGAAAGACACAAAATGCTGGAGTATCTCAGCAGGGGCAGGCAGCATCTCTGGAGAACATGGATAAGGCAGCATTTCGGGTCAGAACTCTTCTTCAATCTGAAGAAGGATTCCAACCTACAGTAAAATGTCACGTGTTCTCCTGGGATGCTGCCTGACCCACTGAGTTACTCCAGCATTCTGTGTCTATCTTTATAATAACATATGTTGTTTTCATTCCTATCATTCAATTCTGTCATTTAAACTGAGAGGGAATGGATATTTTATGAATCTATAACACAGCCTTGTCATAATAAAGCATTGCAGCATACATACAAAGAACATAAAACAGTAACGCATAGAAACTGTCCCTTCAGCCCACAATATCCTTACCAAACATGATGCAAGTTAAACTACTCTCCTCTGCCTGCATGTGATCCACAGCCCTCCATTCTCTACATATCCATGTTCCTTCCTAAAAGTCTCTATTGTATCTGCCTCCACACCCCCTCCTTCCCCCACCTCCCTACCGGTAGTACTTTCCACTTCCAGGAACCCACCATCCTCTTGTACAAAAATTGTCCCGCACATCACCTTTAAACCTTATCCCTCTCACTTTGAACTATGCCCTCTCGTCCTTGATTAGAGGATAAAAAACGTTTATCCTTGGGATAAAAGTTCCGGCTGTCTACCCCATCTACTGTATGCCTCTCATAATTATATCTTATAATTTTATGTATTTCAATCAGGTCTCCCCTCAACTTCCAACCTCAAAATTCCAGAGAAAAATGATTCCAGAAAAACAGTTTAGAGAGTTCATTTGTTTCAAAACCAAACTTTCCACGTTGTTTATTTTTGGATGGCCCTGCATAGATGGACGGATGTCGCAGGGTTTGATCCTACAGTTTTTAAACTCTAACCTACAGACTAACAGAAAGGACACTCTCTCATTAGAAAGTTGACACAACATAATTCCATAACCAGAGCATCAGAAAGCTTTAACTGTTAACACAGAAATGGAAATGCTTCTGTTTATTTGCCTAGGCATAAGAAAAGTACAGTATACCCATTCACGATCCTACATCAAAGCTGCCTCTCATACTGTAGCATTCTCTAAGAACAGTATGAGGTAAATCTGTTTCACAGACCCTTGGGGGTCGAAATATTCTACGTGCACCAACTGAAAAAGCTCAAATTGCATTTTGTGTCAACCCCTGCCTCAGAGGTTGGTGTCATCTATGTAAAAGTGAAATGTGTGTCAGTAAAGGCTACTTACTGTGCATTTTTGAAGAAGGGAAAACAAACTTGTAGGGTGACCTTTGATGTCAATGTTTTATTTGAGCAGAGCTGGTAGCTATTGTTCTGACATCCAGCTGATGCACAGTCTTTGGGGCCAATGAAAGCAAAACAAATCCCTAATTATCATTTTCAGAATCCATTTAGCATGGGGAATTGCTTCTGTTTATAATAGTTGGGCACTTTTTTCATGTCACAGAAGCATTTGGTTTATCCTATGCAGATAAGAAACTAATGCAAATCCATATAAATACACTTAACAAATTGCAGATCCCATTGTATTATATACAGATTTTTGTGGTTTTATACTGTATATCAGGTCAAAAAATGATGCTTCATAGGTGTGACACTCAGAGCACAAACACATTATAAAAATACTGCGTTATGCCTTAATAGTTTATTCTGACATGAACACACAACTCTCTTTTAATATTTATTTTTCAAATGTTGCCAATAACTTTCTGAAGTCTTTGAAGTTCCACATTCCTGGAAAACAGGATGATGGAACAAGAGTCCACTTGGCTTGTGGGTCAGTTGTCCATTGTGCGCATGTTGCCCACAGTGGCGCAAAACTTTGTTTTACGGATATGAAACATAGAAATGTAGAAAGTAGGTGGAGGAGGAGGCCATTCGGCCCTTCCAGCCAGCGACGCCATGCAATATGATCATGGCTCATCATCCACAATCAGTACCCTGTTTCTGCTTTTTCCCCCAATATCCCTTGATTCCATTAGCCCTAAGAGCTGTACAGTATCTAACTTTCTCTTGAAAACATCCAGTGAATTGGCCTTCACTGCCTTCTGTGGCAAAGTATTCCACAGATTCACAATTCTCTGGGTGAAAAAGTGTATCCTCATCTCTGTCCTAAAAAAATGTTTCCTCATCTCAGTTCTAATAAAGACAATGTTGAATGACTGTTTTGACTTTCGACTCAGCCAGCACATCACACAGATCTGGATAGTCAGAAAATCAAGACCAAGGTAGAAGCTAATTTAACATTGGTTTTATTGTCAATGGCCAACAGACCATTTGCCTTCTTTTTGGTTGGTTGAAGGAAGCGAAACTGAGAATGCTTAGGGATTCGATAAGACTTTCTTAAAATAGATGCAGGAAGTTCCCAGGTTCCTACAGGTAGATGCAAAGAACTGCAGATGCTGGTTTGCAAAAACAGTCAGAAAGTGCTGAACTCTAAGGGTCAGGCACCATCTGTGGAAAACATGGATATGTGATGTTTTGGGTCTGGACCCTTCCTCAGAAGATGGGTCCTGAGCCTAAGCATCATCTATCCATGTTCTCCAAAGATGCTGCCTGGCCCTCTGAGTTACTCCAGGACTTTCAGTCAGATTACAATACGGTTCCGTACCTGAGAACTGCCTGTAAGTCTGAAATGAACAACAAAATGGTGTGCTCAAGAGGATCACAGACAACCATGAGGGGAGAGCGGGCATGTGTGGAAAGAGCAGCCACCAGCCGGACTCACTGACTCATTGATATCCCCAATATCCCCATCTCTGCACGGCTCAACCCAGACCCTGATTGTTTTTGCTCGAGGGGGTGGTTGGAGTGAGAAGAGAAGGCATGTGTAAATACTCTCTTCCCACATTGCAGATGATGCCAGCTGCCCTGCAGCAGCCAGCAAATTCATCCTGTCACTCTCCCAAATGCTTGTCTGTACTTAAGGGGTGACCATCAGTCAGGGGGTCTTAACCTTGAGTAATAATGTAGCTGTGTTATCTCTACCAAAAGAAGGATATACATACCTCAGTAGGTTTACTAGATTAGTTCTTGAGATGCATGGTCACCCTGCGATGAGGGATTGTGAAATATTTCCTTTATGTACAGAAGTTCTGAAGAATGAGATGTAATCTCCTGAGAGATATCGGCATGATATAATACAAAAATGTTTCCTTCATTTTGGAAGTGTAGATTTAGGAGGAATAGGTTCAGAGTTATGAGCAGGTCATTTGGGACTGGGGTGAAGAGTGGATTGTTATACATCTCTGGAATTCTCAACTGCAATGGATTGTGAATGTTCCCTTATTAAGTATACTTAATACCTTTCTAACTATCATCTGAATCAGAAGTGAGGATTGGGAGGGAAAGTGGATGAAGAAAAGATTAGCTACATTGAATTGTAAGATGCATAGAACATAGACTAGTGCAGCACATGAATAGTGCCTCAGCTCAAAGTCTGTGCCAAACATAATGCCAAGGCGAACTCTGATCTGCTTGCGGATAATCCACATTCCCCCATTCCTTGTATATCTCCAAAAGTCTCTTAGATGCCACTATTGTATCTGCCTCACCCACCACTTCCAGCAAGCACTCACCACCTGCAAAAACAACTCAGCAAAAACATTGCCTGCAATCTACTTTAAACTTTACCCCTCTCACCCTAAAGCAATGCCCTCTATATTTGATATTTTTCCTTCCTAGGAAAAAAAGATTCTGACTGTCTACCCTATCTATGCCTCTCATAGTTTTACTTACTTCTAGCGGTTCTTACCTCAACCTCTGGCATTCCAGAGAAAACAATCCAAGCCTGTCCAACCTGCCCCTGTAGCTAACACCCCCGAATCCAGATAGGCTTGATGGAATTGTTTAATTTCTTCATGATCTTTTATTTTTGTAATTCTTCTCATTAACAGAGGACCTTTCTTCAGTTTGATCTTTCCTTTAGGATGTTTGCTGTACTGGTCCTGAACTGCAGATGAGACTGGATGCTCTGGATACACCTTGCTCCAATTTCAATGTGTGCTACTGTCTGAGGAATGTAATACATTTGGTCCTTAACTTGTAGACACTTCATTAAGAATTTAAAAGAGGTGAGACAGATTCCTTTTGTATTGTGTGACTCTTCAGGTGTGAAATACCTTTCATTAAACCAAACAAACTCTTCACCATGGTTGCACTATTGGTTGGCAGGTGGCTATAGATTTTGAATATGTGCTGGAAAGTGCATTGTCAGACTCTCAACAATGCTATTGCAGCCAAGAAATGTCCTCCTTTTGCCAAATAATTTTCAACTTTGCTTATAAATTGTACATAATTTATCCTCAATCCAAGCACCTTCCATCAGAATGGTGGAAGTTCATTTTTACTTACTCTATACAAATTTATCCCCTTCTATATCCTTCTCCACGGCCAACTTTAAGGTAATTCATGGCAGTGATCAACACTTTGAATCAAAATGATGTTCCCGAGATAGTTGCTTGGTTATCAGTTGTGGAGCCTATTGTGAAGGGTCCATTTTTATTTCATGTCTGCTTTTTATGAACTTGAGCGCTGGCTCATTCTCTGCCTCAGAGGGTGGTGGAGGCCAGTTCTCTGGATGCGTTCAAGAGAGAGCTAGATAGGGCTCTTAAAAATAGCGGAGTCAGGGGATATGGGGAGAAGGCAGGAACGGGGTACTGATTGGGGATGATCAGCCATGATCACATTGAATGACGCTGCTGGCTCGAAGGGCCGAATGACCTACTCCTGCACCTATTGTCTATTGACTCCTGTAATGAACTAAGGTGCCATGAAGTACATCAGGTTGTATTTATCCGGGGATAGAACATCATAGACAACACAGAAGAGCACAGCAGAGGAACAGGCCCTTTGACCCACGATGTTTGCGCCGAACCCGATGCCATGTTAAACTGATGTAATCTGCCTGTATATCATCCATATCCTTCTATTCCTTGCACCTGTATGTACCTATCTAAAGGCCTTTAAAATTGCACCAGTGTATCTGCCTCCACCACCACCCCTGGCAATGCATTCCATCGTGGGGAAAAAAATATTCTGACTGACTATCCTATCAATGCCTCTCATAATTTTATATACTTCTATCAACTCTCCCTTCAACCCCGAACTTTCCAGAGAAAACAATCCAAGTCTTAAGGGGTTGGACAGGCTAGATGCAGGAAGATTGTTCCCGATGTTGGGGAAGTCCAGGACAAGGGGTCACAGTTTAAGGATAAGGGGGAAGTCTTTTAGGACCGAGATGAGAAAATCATTTTTCACACAGAGAGTGGTGAATCTGTGGAATTCTCTGCCACAGAAGGTAGTTGAGGCCAGTACGTTGGCCATATTTAAGAGGGAGTTGGATGTGGCCCTTGTGGCTGAAGGGATCAGGGGGTATGGAGAGAAGGCAGGTACAGGATACTGAGTTGGATGATCAGCCATGATCATATTGAATGGCGGTGCAGGCTCGAAGGGCCGAATGGCCTGCTCCTGCACCTAATTTCTATGTTTCTATGTTTCGCCAACCTCTCGTAGTTGAAACTCTCTAATCCAGGCAGCTAAGGATCCTCGCATTAAATAACTGTTGATTAACAATGCCTACCAGGACATGTTAGACATGAGGAAAACTGCAGACAAGAGAAATAATGGCATCTTCAAAGATATTGATAGACGGAGAAAAGATAAGATGGGAGAAAGCATTTTGAATATCCAGAAACCCAGGTCAAGCTCTGATTCGCAGCAGGTTGAGTTGTTAAGTGTGCCTCTCTTGCCACTGCATCAGAATGATTTAGTGGCTCCAGCCACATCCCAGATGTTAAGGACAAAAGTTGGAGGTGGTCACCTTGAAATTAGATGTTGAACTGATACCCTGAGAAGAACAGACACTTGTTGAAGAGAAGAAAAACATTCCTAACATCATGAAGAAGTGTTTGTGGAAGCGTCCTGACCCGAAAAGTCACCTGTCCATTCCCTCCACGAATGTTGCCTAACCCACTGAGTACCTCCAGCACTTTGTGTTTTGCTCAACATTCTGTTCTTTGCATCTCTATTGCTACTCAGAGTAGCCATTATCACAGTTTATTTTTGTGGGAATGCAAACTGAGTATGAACTTACTGGTGTATTTTCAGCATTGCAAAGGTGAACATATCTCAATAGCACACCATTGGTTTCAAAGTAGGCTGAAGAAGCGTCTCAACCCAAAACGTCACCTATTCCTTTTCTCCAGAGATGCTGCGTGAACCACAGAGTTACTCCAGCTTTTTATGTCTATCTATTGGTTTAAAGTACCTTGTGCTGTTGTGAAAGGAGCCATTTAAATACTGTTGTTTTTTTTTTAAAACTCAATCGCTTCCATCAAACTAAATTAACCTAAGGCAGGCACACACAAATATTATGATTAATTACGGCAATTCTTACTCTCGATAGATTTTGATGCATGTTTTTATCTAGTTGCAATATTTCCTAATAAAAAAGATAATCTGAATTATTAGATTTGCTGCAATATCAATACTTACTTTCATAATACAGTAAAAAAGTAAAACAAGTTATTAGTTTTGATTAATAGAAAATGTACTTAGAACCTATATTAACCATAAAACATATATTTCTAGTCAATAAATGAAATATTGATACAATGACTTGAAGGGTCCTCAATCTAACACATTGTGTCATCGTGAATTATATATAGCATGGCAACAGGCCCTTTGGCCCAGTGAGTCTACATCACGTATCAGGCACTGTACCTATATCTCGTCTTCCCTGAGGTGATATGGTCCACTATATTATCCAATAACTTATGCATGAAAACAATTACCATGCAGGTACACAGTTCCCTGAAAGTAGCAACACAGATAGACAAGACGGTCAAAAAAGCTTTTGGTACATTGGCCTTCATCAGTCAGGTTATTGAGTATCAAAGTTGGGATGTTATGTTATAAGGTCATAGGTGATAGGAGTAGAATTAGACCATTCAGCCCATCAAGTCTACTCCACCATTCAATCATGGCCGACCTCTCTCCCTCCTAACCCCATTCCCTTGCCTTCTCCCCATAACCTCCAACACCTGTACTAATCAAGGATCTATCTATCTATCTCTACCTTAAAAATGATTAATTGACTTGGACTCCACAGCCTTTTGTGGCAAGGCATTTCACAGATTCACCACCTTCTGACTAAAGAAATTCCTCCTCATCTCCTTCCTAAAGGATTGTCCTCTGGTCCTAGACTCTCCCGCTAGTGGAAACATCCTCTCCACATCCACTTTATTCAAGCCTTTCACTACTCGGTAAGTTTCAATGAGGCCCCTCTCATCTTTCTAAACTCCAGCGAGTATAGGGCCAGTGCTGTCAAACGTTCATCATAGGTTAACCCACTAATTCCTGGATAGGTTGGGCAGGCTAGAACTTTATTCCTTGGAATGCAGGAGCCTGAAAGGTCATATAATAGAGGTGTATAACATCATGAGGGGAATAGATAGGGTGAATGGATAGTCTTTTACCCAGAGTTGGGGAATCAAGAACCAGAGGACTTAGGTTTAAGTTGAGGGGGGATAATTTTAACAGTAACCTAAGGGGCAACAACTTTACACAGAAGATGTTGGGCATGTGGATCGAGCTGCCAGAAGAGGTTGTTGAAGTAGATGCAATAACGACATTGAACAGGTACATGGATTATTAAGGTTTAGAGGGATATGGACCAAATGCGGCATGGGCAAGTTGGGCACCTCTTCCTTTAATCAGGATGGGATAGAAAAGGAAAAAGCCGTTACAATCTATTATTAGGTTTTATTGATTTAGATGCAGACTCAAAGCTACCAATTCTAAATGCAGAGATATTAATGATATACTGTAGGTTTACAAGGAAGAAATAATTCATAAATACCGGCATGTGCATAGTGCATTAATTAATTATAGATTAAGTGTTCGGAGTCATAGTCATTCAGCATGGAAACATGTCCTTTGGCTGACCAAGATGCCCTATCTAAGCTCGTCCCATTTGCCCGCATTTTGTCCAAATTGCTCTAAACCTTTCCTATCCATGTATCTGTCCAAGTGTCTTGTAAATGCTGTTCTTTTTTAGCATTAATTTAAGGGATGTCACCATTGTTGGCTGTTCTGCTTTTATTGCTATTCTTAAGGGCCTGTCCCACCAGCATGCGTTTGCATGCGTCTAGCGCGACCAAACGTGGTCGCTTGAGCTGCACGGCCTCGCGGGGTCGGTTCCACTTCAATCGCCGGAGGCGTATGGAGTTGTGCGGGGCTGGTCTCGACATCGCACGGGGCTCCGAAAAACTGACACGGTCCACAAATTCTGCGCGCCAAAGGCCTGTCGGCCCGCAGCCGCATTGAGGACGTACGCAGCGTCTCGACGTTGTGCGCAGCGTCTTGACGGCGTACACCTAGCGCGTGGCGTTGTACGATGACGTCACCACCCGGCATGCCGTTGCGTGGTGATGTCACCGCCCGATGCCATGCGACGTCCAAATTCAGTCGCCCCGCCTCCTGCCCAGCTGAGTATGATGTCGGGACCAGCCCCGCACAACTCCATACGCCTCCGCGGTTTGAATTGGGACTAGCCCCGCGAGGCCGTACACATCAAGCGACCACGTTTGGTCGCGCTAGACGCATGCAAACGCATGCTGATGGGACAGGCCCTTAAAGTGTTCCATGAGAAATATCGGTAAATTGCCTTTTTGAATCACTGCATTCCTTTTGCAGCCTGTGAATAGGAAGTTGCAGGATTTAGACCCCAACAATGATAAAGGAAGGTTAATATATTTCTAAATCAAGGTGGAAGACATGTGGGGGGACTTGCAGGAGAGGATGTTGCTGCATAGTGGCTGCCTTGTTTCTCTAAGTGGCACTGGTTGCCATTTTGGGAGTAGCTGCTGTAGAATCCTTGCTGACATGATGCTGTAGTTTGTAGGCAGTACATAAGGCCACGTGGTGTGCAGACGGTGGAAGCAGCAAATCCTTTGGCTTGTGAATGTGTCATGGTATCATAGTCATGTCATAGAGCACAGAAACAGGCCTTTCAGCCCAACACGTCCATGCTGGCCAAGAGGCCTCATCTAAACTAGTCCCATTTGACCACATTTGGCCCATACCCCTTTAAACCTTTCCTATCCATGTACCTGTCCAAGTGTCTGTTAGATGTTATTATACCTGCCTCAACTACCGCTGGCAGCTTATTCCATATTCCCACCACCGTCTGAATGAAAAGATTGCCCCTCAGGTTCCTGTTAATCTTGTCCCTCTCACCTTAAACCTGTTTTCTCTGGTTCATGATTTCCCCACCCTGGCTAAAATCTCAGTCCATTTACTGAAGTGTTGTTTAGAGACTACAGTGCGTTGTGACAGCATATGTAAGAAAGGCCTATGACAGGGTCAAAAATATTATTCACCAGGCCCATATGAAGCTTTTCAAAAAGGGGCATGGCATGACAGGATTACAAACATTTTATGTGAAATAAGTGCAAGCAGTGCATATCACAAGTGCAAAGCTGAAAGACCATTGCATGCTGGGGTCCTGGAAGCTCTGGGGTTTTAGATGCTTTCTGGTGCATTCCGAGCCTTATTTTGGAGCATTTATTGCACCAAATTTATGACCAGTATATCATAAATAATTTTGGTTGAGGCAAGAGTAAAGAGTGGTTGGAATGGGATGATTGGGGTTATTGTTGTATACATTTTTTTAAATCCAGAATTTAAGCTGTCCTTGTTTGAGTAACCAAGTTGTACTGTAAAATGCAAACACTGCAAATAAAATACTGTAAGTTTTTGCAGTAAATAAAACCTTTTTTTAGAAAATGTTTTGTGTGTTGATTTGAGTGCCTGTTATTGTTCAACTGTGTTAGTGTGTGCACATTAAAAATATGATGCAAAATGAAAGTCGCAAACTATGGAATTCATATTTTTCTATTGTTTATCTCTCTCTCTCTCTCCTTCTCTCCTCTCTCCTCTCTCTCCCTCTCTCTCTCTCTCTCTCCTCTCCCTCTCCCTCTCTCTCTCCCTCTCCCTCTCTCTCTCTCTCTCTCTCTCTCTCTCTCTCTCTCTCTCTCTCTCTCTCTCTCTCTCTCTCTCTCTCTCTCTCTCTCTCTCTCTCTCTCTCCCTCTCCCCTCTCCCCCTCTCCCCCTCCCCCCCCTCCCCTCTCTCCCTCCCACGCAGCGAGGCTCCGACGCCGCGCCACAGACACAGCAGCCGGTGATGCAGTAGAGACGCAAAATTACCCTGCGTACGCAGTGGGCCCGGGCGGGTTCAGATCTCCATTTGCACTCCACACAATCACCTCGATGCCTTGTGTCTACCAAAGATACTAGGTGTTTACTCTAGGTAAGTAGTGGAATATTGCGTTGCGGGAGTGCCCGTTTCTCCGGGCCGGGGGAGGACATGATGAATCTTCTCAATGCCTAAGAAAATATATAAGCAGGTGCTCTGTCTTGATCACTGCTACAGATCAAGACAGCGCACCTGTTTATATATTTTCCAAGAGATACCTGGATTCCAATCAAAATCTGAAGAAGGGTTCTGACCCGAAACGTCACCCACCCTTTTTCTCCAGAGATGCTTCCTGACCCGTTGGGTTACTCCAGCACTTTGTGTCTATCTTTGGTATAAACCAGCATCCGCATTTCCTTCCTACACATTCTAATCTACTTTTTTTGATTGGTTACTAATTGGCTGTACATTTTCTATTTGAACTCCAGGAAACATTAAAGGAAAGTATGATGCAATGTGCCAGATAGTGGCAGAATTATCTCTGAATTAAATCCTGGTATCTGAATACTTCTCACCTGATGACTGCACTCAAGTATAGACTGATAATGTTAGCCATGGGATGTTCACATACTTTCTCTTAAGTGAATTTCCAACCAAACCTTAATATATGAAAATGGACATTAGGGGCATCAATCTTTAATGTTTTACTGGCACAGTTTGCCTTTCCTGTAAGATTGGGGGAGGGGAAGTGCTCTTTTTCCAGTTGTCATTGGAGGGCACTGCTATTGATGTCTGCAGTGAGGAAGTATTGGGTTCAGGGATCCAGGAAGCAACATTAATTGAATTGTTGTGTTACAATCCTTTTTTCCCCCACTAAAAGTAACTGTGCAGTATATTTCGGTCACAAACATCATACTGTAGTTAGTACAGTACCAAAAATATCAATCTGCTCCAATTACCATGGAAATCAATGTTACGCTGCCCGTCTTTTTGCACATTAACCATTGGTGTTACTAAAAGGGAGCAAAATTATGCTGACTCTCAACTTCATCGCTACATGGTTGGTCTGCATTTCCTGGGTTGAAGAGATGGTTTCCAGGCAGCAAAACACTTTGACTCATAGAGTTATAGAATAATACTAGACTAAGTGGGACCCGTTGGGTCCCATGTTCACACGGGAGGGCTGATCCCCCGACGCAATATTCCATCTCTTCACGAATTCCAATATTGGTGGCCAGTAGGGGGGGCTTTCTGGAGTGCTGGTATGGGTTCTTAGGGTGGCAGCTCAGTCCCTCAAGCCTGATGTGCTGGCAGCTCACTCACGGCTGGTTGGCTGGCAGTTGACTCATGGCTATTCCTTGAAATTCCATTTCAAGCAAGGTGCAAGGCCACCAAATTCAAATCCATTTTCCTACCATTTCAAGCAGGGTGCAAGGCCACAACATTCAAGTGCAGTTTCTTACCACTTCGAGCAGGGTGCAAGGCCACCAAATTCAATTACAGTTTCCTACCACTTCAAGCAGGGTGCAAGGCCACTGAATTCAAGTGCATTTTCATACCACTTCAAGCAGGGGGCAAGGGCACCAAATTCAAGTGCAGTTTCTTACCACTTTGAGCAGGGTGCAAGACCACCAAATTCAAGTGCAGTTTCCTACCACTTCAAGCAGGGTGCAAGGCCACCAAATTCAAGTGCAGTTTCCTACCACTTCACGCAGGGTGCAAGGCCACCAAATTCAAATGCAGCTCCATACCATTTCATGCAGGGTACAACGCCACCACAATCAAATGCCATTTCATACCATTTCAAGCAGGGTGAAACCACAATAAACCACCATAAAACTGCACAAAACACCAAACTCACTGTTTAGTAGACATTCAGTGTTCAGTTTATTCACAGCTCAGACAGAGTCGTGACCTCTCCCTCCCCCTTCATGGAGAGACTGAGCCACACCCACACTTCCGGGTTTTATAACCCTCTCCCCCTCCCACTGGAAAAGGTGTGGCATTCATGAGAGGAGAGAGATTCTCAACATTTTTTAAACACTAATAACACTTTTATTTTTCATTTATGGGAAGAATCCTCTGCACCTACTGTGCAGAGGGGGACTGAGTAAGATGGCCAAAAATCACAGCCGCAAGTAGTAGCGTTTTATCTAAAATAAATATACAGTGCAAACAGGAATTTACCCAAAGCACGCAAGCCAGCATTTGCAGTAGTGCCTTTTCACTTCAAGCCAAAGCACCCAAGCCACCATTGGCAGTAGTGCTTTTTAACTTCAGCCCCGAGCACCCAAGCCACCATTTGCAGTAGTGCCTTTTAACATCAGCCCAAAGCAGCCAACCACCATTTGCAGTAGTGCCTTTTAACTTCAGCCCCGAGCACCCATGCCACCATTTGCAGTAGTGCCTTTTAACTTCACCCCAATGCATCCATTTGCTGGTGTGCCTTTTAACTTCAGCCCAAAACACCCAAGCCACCATTTGCAGTAGTGCTTTTTAACTTCAGCCCCAAGCCACCATTTGCAGTAGTGCTTTTTAACTTCAGCCCCAAGCCACTATTTGCAGTAGTGCCTTTTCACATCAGCCTAAAGCACCCATGCCACCATTTGCATTAGTGCCTTTTAACCAGCCCAAAGCACCCATTTGCAGTAGTGCCTTTTCACTTTAGCCCAAAGCACCCAGGCCAGCATTTGCAGCTGTTCCTTTTAACTTCAGCCCAAAGCACCCGCCACCATTTGCAGTAGTGCTTTTTAACTTCAGCCCAAAGCACCCAAGCCACCATTTGCAGCTGTGCCTTTTCACTTAAAGCCAAAGCACCCAAGCCACCATTTGCAGTAGTGCCTTTTCACGTCAGCCAAAAGCACCCAATCACCATTTACAGTTGTGCCTTTTAACTTCAGCCCAAAGCACCCAATCACCATTTGCAGCTGTGCCTTTTAACTTCAGCCCAAAGCACCCAAGCCACCATTTGCAGTAGTGCTTTTTAACTTCAGCCCCAAGCCACCATTTGCAGTAGTGCCTTTTAACTTCAGCCGAAAGCAACCACACCACCATTTGCAGTATTGCCTTTTAACTTCAGCCCAAAGCACCCAAGCCACCATTTGCAGTAGTGCCTTTTAACTTCAGCCCAAGGCACCCATTTGCAGGAGTGCCTTTTAACTTCAGCCCAAAGATCCCAAGCCACCATTTGCAGTAGTGCCTTTTAACTTCTGCCCCAAGCCACCATTTGCAGTAGTGCCTTTTAACTTCAGCCTAAAGCTCCCAAGCCACCATTTGCAGTAGTGGCTTTTAACTTCAGCCTAAAGCTCCCAAGCTACCATTTGCAGTAGTGGCTTTTAACTTCAGCCGAAAGCAACCACACCACCATTTGCAGTATTGCCTTTTAACTTCAGCCCAAAGCACCCAAGCCACCATTTGCAGTAGTGCTTTTTAACATCAGCCCAAAGCACCCGCCACCATTTGCAGTAGTGCTTTTTAACTTCAGTCCAAAGCACCCACGTCAGCATTTGCAGTAGTGCCTTTTAACTTCAGCCCAAGGCACCCATTTGCAGGAGTGCCTGTTAACTTCAGCCCAAAGCACCCAATTGCAGTAGTGCCTTTTAACTTCAGCCCAAAGATCCCAAGCCACCATTTGTAGTAGTACCTTTTAACTTCAACCCACCTCCCAAACAAACATTTGCAGGCTATGCCTTTTTACTTCAAAC
This sequence comes from Okamejei kenojei, assembly GCA_035221665.1. Taxonomy (NCBI): domain Eukaryota; kingdom Metazoa; phylum Chordata; class Chondrichthyes; order Rajiformes; family Rajidae; genus Okamejei; species Okamejei kenojei. The sequence goes on along the minus strand of CM069131.1, from coordinate 49,371,075 downwards.
CAACCATATTTTCATTTTCAAACCACATTAAGGGCACTCACAGTTGAGTAGACATTTGTTCAGTGCTATTTATAGCTCAGAGAGACATAAACCTCTGGCTTCCTCCAACTTGCAGAGACTGAGTGAGGCACACCACTTCCTGGTTTTATACTCCCTCCCCCTCCCTCGAGCAGGGGCAGCAGAGAGAAAGGCAAAAAAAAAAAAGAAACATTAATATTTCTCTGATTTTTCATCGATGGGAAAAATCCTCTGGTCCAGGAAGGCAGAGGGGAGCTCTGAGCGAGCTGGCCAAAAATTACGGCCGTAGGTGGTGGCGTTCTCTCGGAAATCACAGCACAGCGAGCCAAAAGCGGTCAAGATCAGACTTTTAGTAAAATAGACAGCATGGAAACAGGCTCTTTGGCCCAACTGATCCATGCTGACCAAATATTAAGATAGTCCCATTTGCCAATGTCTAAACCTTTCATATCCATGTACCTGTCCAAGCATCTGTTGAATGCTTTTATAATACCTGCCTCAACTACCTCTACTAGCAGCCTATTCCATTTACCCTCTATCCTCTGACTGTAAAAGTTGTTCCTCGGGTTCCTATTAAATCCCCTCTCACCGTAATCCTATGTCTTCTGCTTCTTGATTCCCCTACTCTGGGTAAAATACAGTGCATTCACCCTATCTATTCCCCTCGTGATTTTGTATACCTCTTTAAGATCATCCCTTAGCCTTCTGCACTCCAAGGAACAAAGTCCTAGCCTGTCTAACCTTTCCCTACAGCTCAGTCCCTCGTCCTCGCAACATCCTTGTCAATCTTCCCTTTGTTCTTTCCAGCTTAATGATACCTGACTCTAAGGTCACCACTGTGGTCCAGTGGGTAGCTCAGGACATTGTTTAGTTGGATGGATATTAGAATGTAGCAGTGATACAGGGAAGTGATAATTATATTGAGAAATATTTTTAACAGATCTTTTTTCAAGAACGAGAGCAAATATTGATCAGATTGCGATAGGGGTTTTCAGGATTTTCAGGATAAGAGCGGCATCGTGGTGCAGCGGTAGAGCTGCTGCCTTACAGTGCTAGAGACCCTGATTCTGATCCTGACCACGGGTGCTGGCTGTATGGAGTTTGTACATTCTCCCTGTGACTGCATGGGTTTTCTCCGGGTGCTCCAGTTTTCTCGAAAGACATACAGGTTTGTAGCGTAATTGTCATCTGTAAATTGTAAATTGTCTAGTGTGTAGGATAGTGCTAGTGTACGGGGTGATCACTGTTCGGTGCAGGCTCAACGGGACGAGGGGCCTGTTTCCACGCTGTATCTTTATAGTCTGAAGTCTAAAGATTCAAAAGAATTGTGAAGGAGCAAGTGACATATATTTGCACAGCTTGGATCTAGATTTAAGTTTATCACAACACAATACCTGAAGATACAAGTGGAATTGTGAGAAACATTTTTCATGATAATAGGTTTAGATCATAGAGCACTGGAAAGATGGAAAAGGTTTAATGGGAACCTGAGGGACAACTTTTTCACACAGAGGGTGGTGAGCATTTTGAATGAACTGCCATAGGCGGTAGTTGAGGCAGGTACAATAACAACATTGCAAGAGCACTTGTACAGGTAAATGGATCGGAAAGACTTTGAGGAAACGGGTAAATGGGATGAGCTTCGATGGGGCAGGTGTGAACAATATGGGCCAAAGAGCTTGTTTCTGTGCTGTATGACCATCACTCTAAGTGTAAAACCAATTTCAACACTTTACCAAACTAATGCACTGATACTGATTGGCAGTGGGCAACTCAATTTTTGGGAGTAAGAGTGTTTTGTAGATTACGATGAGTATTGGAGTTCTCCTGCTCAACGAACGTGCCAATGAAAAGTTAACAGTCTGTGAAATACAATGAGGAGGCAATTAAGTAGCTGAACTGGTGTGAGAAAATGAGCCAAGATGTTCAGAATGTCTTCTCTGAACAGGTCATGAACCTTTGGAATTCTCTGTCACTTGGAGCTGTAGAGGGTGAGCGACGTAATATATTCAGACCTGAAACAGTCAGAGTTTTGGAACATAGGAGGGAGAGGGTTATGGATAAGAAGCGGGAAAAGTCTAGAGCTGAAGTCTAGATCAGATAACCCAGGATATTATTGAATGGCAGGATGGTATCATGTATTTGTTAAGATTGTTAAGGGCTTGGACACACTAAAAGCAGGAAACATGTTCCCGATGTTGGGGGAGTCCAGAACCAGGGGCCACAGTTTGAGAATAAGGAGTAGGCCATTTAGAACGGAGACGAGGAAACACTTTTTCTCACAGAGAGTGGTGAGTCTGTGGAGATCTCTGCCTCAGAGGGCGGTGGAGGCAGGTTCTCTGGATGCTTTCAAGATGCTTTCGAGATAGGGCTCTTAAAGATAGCGGAGTCAGGGGATATGGGGAGAAGGCAGGAACGGGTTACTGATTGGGGATGATCAGCCATGATCACATTGAATAGCGGTGCTGGCTTGAAGGGCCAAATGGCCAACTCCTGCACCTATTGTCTATTGTCTATTTCTACTCCTTCGGGCAGCACAGTGGCATGCTGGTAGAGTTGCTGCCTCACAGCACCAGAGATCCGGGTTTAATCCTAATCTAAGGTGCTATCTGTGCAAAGTTTGCACGTCCTACAGTACCTACGATCGTGTATGTTTCCTCCGGTTATTCCCAAAGACGTGTGGTTAATTGGCCTCTGTAAATTTCCCCTGATGTGCAGGGAGAATGAGAAATTGGGAAAACATAGAACTAGTGCGAACATGTGCTGGATGGTCGGTGTTGGACGAAGGGTTTGTTATCATGCTGTATCTCTAAACTAAACTAAAGTGTCCTATAATGGTTATCTTTTCCACTTAGGTGATCAGCAAGATGGCGGCGCGCAGAGTCGCAGTGGCTCGAAGCTCTCCCTTTCGGTGCTTTTCTTGTGCGTGTTTGCTTCTTGCCTGTTGGACAATGTTATGTTTTGTCGTGCGTATCTCACCGTCAGCCGACAGGATCTTCGGATTATTGGATTATGGAGTAAACAGGCAGTTACGAGTGTTTTTCTGCACTCACGCAACATACCGGAGGAGATAGCCAGGACACTGGGCTCTCCGTGGATTGTTGTCAGCCCCAGCAAACGCCGGAGGCGGAGGAGGCACAGGAAGCAAAAGCGTGGTCGCCGTTCCGGACTGCTCGCTAGGCTAAGGCAACAACCACATAAACCACCGCTACCCAGCATCATTCTCACCAACGGTGAAAGCACGGGAAGGGTCACGTAAGTCCTTTAAAATAAGAGGGAGAGAGGATAGAAGGGGGGAGAAGGCGTGGAGACAACTTTTAAGAAGCCAGAGATACATGGCTGTGATGCTCGGCGGACATTTAACGTTACTGGTCAGTTATCCTTGTTTCTGAATATTACTGCTTACGCTTTTTTTTCCCAATGAGCCAATGGAATTCACCGGTTAGCACCGGCTACAACCTACAAGAACCGTCCACCTCCCGTCAAACCACTAGGACCTCCTGGCGACCCACCTACAGCACGAGAATTCACGCTGCACTCCATGGCGGGTTCATTCTGGCCACCACTAATTTTTCAACTTGTTGAAAAATTTGCGGCGAATATAATGAGGCCGCTACTAGTTCCCAGAATGCGGGAACACCTCACAACCATGAAGGTGACTCCCCGGCAACTACCCGCGAACATGTGGCGACTGCATAGTCTCCTGCAGTCACCTAAATAGTCGCCTAAGTGGGACAGACCCATAACACACGAGGAAGGGACCAGAAAGGTGACATGTCAATTGAGATTGGCAAAGCACAACCAAAGGGTCCCAAGAATTCCAGTAGGTCACCAGTGAAACTCTAATCAAACTTTTGTTGCAATCAACAAGGTTTATGCATTGTAGGATCAGATCACATCCTTGGAAAGAAAGGAAAGCATGATTACACCTGTATGTATAACTAGACCATCTCTGGATTGACAGAATTCTCACATCCAGATCAAGAACATTGTGAGTTCATGAACCACAGCTGGCACACCTGTATGATGTTGAGGAAGTGCCACACTGTCACAGGTGAAGGCTTAAGGGAAAATCTCAAACCAATGCCCCCTGTTTGTCCTCTGATGTGGATGTAAAAGTTCTCATTTCAAAGGGGAGCCAGGGAATTCTTGACTGGTGTTCTGGCCACATTTTTTTGCCCTCAAAATGCATCACCATCACTCAGACAAAAGATGTGGTTTGTTTGCAAATATTGTATAGGCTGTTTTTTATTCCATCTCTTCAAAAATACTCACCTGGAAAGCTCTTTTGAACATCCTGCAATTGAAACGGTGCTTTGTAAATGCAAGTTTAATTTATTGTTGATGCAATCATCCTTTTAAGTATGAGAATCAACGTTGCAGGTGCTGAAAATCTGAAGTAAAAAAAACAACAGAAAATGCTGTTTTGGAAAGCAGCTGTCGAGAGAGAAATCGCTTGTAGTCCTGTAACATGAACTGCTTCTTTATCCACATATTTTACCTGACTTGCTGAATGTTTCCAACAAGAGTCAAGAGTGTTTAATTGCCATATGTCCCAGACAGAACAATTACATTCTTACTTGCAGCAACACTACAGAATATGTAAGCATAGTGTAAGTCTGGTGAAATGTCTCAACCCGAAACATCACCTATTCCTTTTCTCCAGAGATGTTGCCTGACCCACTGAGTAACATCAGCATTTTGTGCCTATCTTCTAAGTAAACATGGCATTCTGTAAATATAATAAACAAAAAAAAAGATCAGCGTACAGTATATATGTACACTCATACTTACATATACTGTACACACACACACATATATATCTATCTACATATATATATACATACATATATACATATATACATACATATATACATAGATATATACCCTGAACTTTTATATATCTGTGTGTATATATACACTGAACTGCACTGTATACACCGAACTACACACACACACACACACACATATATATATATATATATATATATATATATATATATATACATATATATATACACTGAACACTACAGCGAACTACCGAACTATATATATATATAATGAACTTTTTTGGGGTTCATAGATACACTTAAAAACAAACAAAGAAACAATAATAGTGCAAAAAGACAACACCAATGCTCCCAAGTCTATGTAGCCTAGAGCTTATTTCGAGGTTGTACTGTTTAATAACCTGATGGTTGTAGGGAAGAAACTGTTCCTGAACCTGGATGTCACAATTTTCAGGCTCCTTTCCCTTCTTCCTGATGGAAGGAATGAAATGAGAGTGTGGCCAGGGTGGTCACATCCTTTCAAGTACTCTTTTGTCACCATGTATGGTATAGTTGACCTTAAGCCAGCAGTGGACTATATTTGGGGACCTGAACAGGAAAGTATGCACAAGCTGTTCAATGCTCAGTCACTTTAGAGCTGTGACATTCTTTGGAAGTCAGCAGAGTAAATAATATTAAATAATTGAATTATAGAGGAAGGTGGAAACGCTGTCAGTGCAGCAATTTCTCTCGATGCCTCAACAGTACCATTTATCAAGAGTTTGCAGCTACTGGGAGCAGTTATTATTTCTGCAGCCTAGTCAGTCAGTGTTGAGTTATTTAATGATTGGCAGCTTCAAATTAATATCTGAGAATGAAAACAATGGCAATTGCTGTTGAGTTAATGCATGCACTCACTAAATCAGCTGGTGGTGAGCAGTTCAGCACAGTGTGGAGCACTTATCATTTGATACCATGGAGAATTTCCTGCATCCTAACGCAAGATTTATGGGGCGCCAGGATGAATGTGTCAGCAGGTTACGCGACATTCTTCCATCAATGTAGCAGTGACTGATCAGTGAATTCCTTGCAGATGTGCCTCCATGGGGTTGTATTCTTTGTCATTGTTAACCAGAAATACTGAATTCATAAGCGATAACTTCTGTTAGAATCAGTGGAGATGGGCGGAAATGAGGATGTCTGGGAACACACTGGGTTTGACAGAGTCTCTAATAATTTTGGAAAATTACCAGCTATTTCCTATGAAATTCCTATGAAATTGTAGTCACTTGGAGTCAGGTTTGCACATGTACTCAAATGTAGAGTCATAGAGTCATGGAGTCATACAGCATGGAAACAGGCCCTCAACCCAACTTCCGCACGCCGACCAAGATGCCCCATCTAGTCCCACCTGCCTGCTTTTTGTCCATGTCTCTCTAAATATATCCTATCTATGTACCAGTCTAAATATTTCTTAATGGTTGTGATAGTACCTATTAACACAATACACAGTTCTCAGTAACACAATATTAACTCAGACTACTCAAACACCCATTTGAAATTAGTAAGATTAAATGAGAACTTACCAGTTTGAAGTTTGATCTTTATTTTACGAGGAGTTACGATGAGCGATTACATGAAGAAGCCCGCCAGTCTGCATGCGCATCAATCTTCAAAGCAGTGGTGTGAAATCACAGATAACAGTAGTTGAAGTGACATAGTAAGATTAGAGAAGACTAGAACTACCAGATGACCTTTATGATACGAGGGTTGGGAGCGGAGGGCACGTAATCGCTCATTGTAACTCCTCATAAAATAAAGATCAAACTTCAAACTGGTACGTTCTCATTTAATCTTACTATTTTACTTCGGAGTCACGTGAGTGATTCCGTGAAGATTTCAAAGCTCTATGATTTCATGTCGTGGATACGACTCAATGTGACACACTGCCTCGGTTGACCAAGGATGAGTAAATAATAAATAATGCATTCAAACATGACACAGACTTAAACACGTTGATGCTTTAATTAGCAAAAAAGAAAAAAAACAATAGCGACCCCTTTCTCCCAGGGGGAAGCTATAAAACAGAATTTAAAGTAGAGTGGGCAAATACCCTCGGTGTGACAAGAGGTTTGTTATAGAACCTTTGAAATGTCAGTTCATTTGACCATCCTGCGGCCGCGAGGATTTGGTCGAGAGGGACGTCCAGTGCCCCCACTGCGAGACGTTGATGCAACCCTGGTGGAGTGAGATTTTAAAACATCAGTGCCCACTCCCGCACAAGCCAGAACCTGTTTCAGCCACCTTGAAATGGTCTGTACTGGCACCTTCTTATGAGATGAATATTGTTAATTCGGAGCCTCTGAGGCTCTTGGTGACCTTGATATACTGCTGCAAGTGCGTAACTACACATAACCGAAGGTCTATGGAATATGCCATAAAAATAAGTTTAAGCCCTGAGGTCCCTGGCCTGCTCTGCTTAATTAAATCATAAACATAAAACGTTATGTTATTTACAGATGAAACCATCCTGTCCAGTCGCAGCTTCTGCAACGTCTGGACGTGTTGCGCTGAAACCAGCGCCATGAGCATGACCACTTTGAGAGTGAGTCTTGGCAAAGACAGGGATGTAGCTGGAGCCCACTGGTGAAGCAATGTAAGAACCACGCTCACATCCCAAATCTCCGAGTACCTGGGCCTGGGGGGATTACAGTTAAAAATACCCTTCATGAACCTGGATATTAAAGGGTGAGACCCAACAGAGTGTTGGCCCGATCCCTGCCACAAGTATGATGATAAGGCACTCCTGGCACTGTTGATGGCGCCATAGCTCAGTCGCTCGCCAAAATATAGTGTTGAAAGAAATTCCAACACATCTGGCATGCTTGCCGTGTGATATGATATGTTCGACTGCAAACAGAACACCTCCCATTTCTTGATATGAGAGACGTACTGCTTTTTAGTACTATTCCTCCAGGCCGCAGTAATCACATCCACCATACGACCTGATAGTCCGAGCCCCAGGAACGGTCTCCTCAGAATCTGGAAACCAATAGATTAATACGGCCATGTAGTGGATAGTTCTCCCCAGTCGCAGGGTGAACCAGCAGGTTACTGCGTTTGGGGACAGCCATAAGAGGCTGTGTTATTATTCTCAGAACGAGTGGGAACCATGGCTGTGTAGGCCAGCTGGGAACTACCAAAATCACTGCTTGATCTAAAGCAAGCACTGACTGATGAGGCAAAATGGGGGAAATGCATATAAAAACATTCCACCCCAGTGCAGCGAGAATGCATCTTCCCATGAAACATACTTTGGTAACTGGTGATTTAGTCTGGATGCAAACAAATCAATATCTGGTATGCCATACCGAGAGACTATATCATTAAATATTTCATGATTCAACATCCATTCTGTGTTGTCATTGAATTTTCATGACCTGGTGTCCGCCACCATGTTGAATTTACCTGGTAAGTAGATAGCTGATAGCTGATATGTTTCTTGTAATACACCAGTGCCAAATAAGGTTAGCCAATTTATCACAGGATACCGACTTGATTCCACCCATGTGATTAACGTATGCTACTGCTGTAGTGTTGTCAGTCTGAAGCTGAACATGAAAGTCATGCATACTAGTACAATACGCCTTTAGGCCATAGAATGCTCCCAACAACTCTAAATAGTTAATACCATGTGATTGAAGAATTAATGCCTCATGCATATTCCATCTGCCACCGCAGCTAGAGATGGTATCAGTAGCATCCCATCCTATAGCACTAACATCAGTTTGTAAAATAACTGAAGGACTCTCAATCAGAATTTTACTGGAGCAATGCCAAATATTCGCTATCCACCACTGTAACTCAGCAATGGCTTCAACTGGTAACCGCGTGGGTCTATTGAAGTGACCTGCATGTATTTTGAGTGCTTGCTCCTTTGCACGTTGTAAATTTTGATAATGTAAAGGCCCAAACTGTGCAGCTGGAAAAGCAGACACTAATTTGCCAATTATACTAGCTACCTGCTGAATAGAAGGTTGCTCCTCATCAACGAGATTGTTACAAGCTTCTATTAATTCTGATCTCTTGCTCCTAGGCAGAGTCACATTCATGTGAGTTGAATTAATGGTGAATCTCAAATAATCAATAACTCTAGATGGTATCAATTTGGACTTAACTGAATGGATGAGAAACCCCAACCTCTCAAACATGAGTTTGGTGGCTGAAACAGATAATTCAGCTGATTTCCGAGTCTTTCCTATGATTAGGACATCATCGAAATAGGCCATTACAATATGATTCTGAGCCCGGAGTAGGCCCAACACTGGTTTTAACAATTTTGTAAATAATCCATGGGCCGAAGTTAACCCGTTAGGCAATGCTTTAAACTGCCATAGTTTCCCAATGAGTGCCATAGTCAAGATGGTCATCCTACCCAAATTCCTGTATCTTTTCCAGCACGTCCCTATACTTATCACTAAATCTTTTTTTGATAAATTAGAAAGGAGAATATCTAAATTTTTATGGGGTAGCAAACCGGCTAGAATTCAAAAGATGATACTACAGTCTCCTAAGAGTGGTGGCGGTTTGGCACTTCCTGACTTTAGGCGATACTATTGGGCAGCTAACTTGCAAAAAATCCTGTATTGGATGAATGATGATTGCGACCACCTACCGACCTGGGTACACATGGAAAAGGCGAGTTCACATCTCCTGTTGCGGTCTGTTCTATGCTCCAAACGCCCCATTTCTACAACATCTGTCCTGACTATCACTGTCTGTTATCATTGTATGTATGCAAATTGCTGTGAAATTCAAATAAAAAGATTTAAATAAAAACTGCCATAGTTGCCTCATCCAGCTAAACTTCAAATATCTCCAGTGATCGCAATGAATGGGTACTGAATAGTATGCATCTTTAATGTCTATGCATGCCATATAACATCCTTTGGAAACCAGTTGTATAGCAGGAACAAAAGTTTCCATTTTGAAATGTTTATACTGCATAAAGGAATTAAGTCGAGTTAAATCAAGGATGATTCGACACCCACCATCCTTCTTTTGTTTGGGAAATATATTAGATACAAATTGGTGAGATTGATGAAACGACTTCTCAATTACCCCTTTTTTAGATAACATTTCAATTTCAGCTTGTACATCCAAAGACTCTTGTTGTGAAAAGACCAATGGCGGGTGTTTCGTATTTTTTGGAAGTTTCTTCCATTGTGAGGTCTTGTAGCTGGTATGAGGCCATGTAATTCATAGTCATGGCCAGGTCTTCATCCAGCGTTTCCCCAGTTTTGTTCAGGATAGCAAATTTTGATGCCATGCTTGGCATTTCTGGTTCGAACTCGGAGTCAGAACAAAACTGACCCCGAATGCTCTCCTCCTCCGAGAGGGAGATATTATGCAGCCCTGAAACAGGTGCTGCTGCCACGGGCCCCCGTGGTGATATAACTCCTCTTGTTGGAGCATATTGTGACGGAGCATCCTCTCCATCAGGAGCTCCATCCTGGACAAAGGTCCGAAGACACTATCCATTGTGGGAGGGGAACCCTCCTGGCCCAGCTCGTCCAAGTCAATGGGCGTTACAGACATCTTAGTGGCTTTCCATCCCTCCGGAGTAGCCACGGTGCTCTCAAGCGGCACCAAGTCTGAAGCCACTGGCCGTGCCGCCAGCAACTCTGAAGGTGAGATAGACAGCCGCCCGTTACCCGCAGCCTCGACTGTCATTTTCTCCATTGGTTCGAGAATTATCGACCCAAGAAAAACGACCTCAATTAAATTTTAAACACTTACCCTGATGGTTTTTTAAAACGCTGGTGGAAGCACACGCCCCGCCAGCCCGTGCGCCATGCGTCAGATGTAATGACGCGCATGCGGACTGGCGGGCTTCTTCACGGAATCACTCACGTGACTCCGAAGTAAAATTCTGTCGACATATTCATTGTCAGCAGGAGTCTTGACAGAGGATGAGACTGTCATCCAAATGGTTTCATTGTCACTTGACAGCGCATTTTCTACTGAATGGAATTGAGGAGCTATTGAGGAGAACATGTAAAGAAGATTCACCAGGGTGACACAAAGTGCTGGAGTAACTCAGCAGGTCAAGCAGCATCTCTTGAAAACATGGAAAGGCAACATTTCAGGTTGAAACCCAACTTCAGACAATTTCCGGGGGGGGCAGAAGAATGCTGGAAAAGCATAGCTGGTGATGTCATCAAAGGTCAGGAGGGTGTTTGATATGCAGATGGTTGGAACAAAGGTCAGAGATAAGAACAGAAGGTATGACCCAGGGTTGAAGAGTTGTGAATTGCAAAGCCAGAGGGAGGGAAGTAGCGGCAGGGGAGGGGAGATATCAGGATGGACTGTTCGATGTAGCTGACAAAAAGGTGTTCAAGTTCAAGTGTTAAAGAAGGTTCAAGTTCAAGTGTTCAAGTGAGTATATTGTCATGTGTCCCTGATAGGATAATGACATTCTTGCTTTGCTTCAGGACAACAGAACATAATAGGCAAAAAGGCAGGCATTGCTGGGGCCCATGGCAACACCTTTAACTTGGAGAAAGTGAAAAGAGTCAAAATAGAAGTTGTTGAGGGTGAGGGCAAGTTCTGCCAGGTGGAGGAGAGTATTAGTGGAGGGAAATGATTGGGCAGGAAATTGGGAGGGAAATGATTGAGAAGAAACAGAGGCCTTTGAGACCATCTCTAATCTCTCCAATCTTCTCTAATTTCAAGTACCCCCTATTTTCCCTATCTACCCTCTCTACCCCACCCTAGGCATCCTACCAGTACCACTGTTTGCATCTCTGTATCCCTTCGTTATCCCAACTCCCCGCTTCGAAGGGCCAAATGGCCTACTCCTGCACCTGTTGTCTATTGTCTATTGTCCACTTTCACTTTGAAGAAGGTTTCTAACCTGAAACATCACCACTCCTTTTTCTCCAGAGTTGTTGCCTGACCGCTCATTTCCTCCAGTGCTTTGTGTCTATCTTCAGGCCTTAAGACCTTCTTGGTGGGGGATGGAACAAACTTTTTTTGTTTCTACAAAAGCACCAGGATATTTCGGTTACGGGGTTGGAGATTGAATCATCTGGTTGTTTTACCTGGAGTGAAGGAGGCCTAATAAAGATATACAACATTACAAGGGACATAAATGGATTAGATAGTAGGATTTGTTTCTATCCATGGTGCATGTGTTAAAAACTAATAGGTGTATAGATAGGGTAACGGGTAAGAACTTTTGAGGGGATCTTCCACACACAAGATTATAAATTGTTCAGCCAGCGCTGAACACACTTCTCGGCATCTGCATACAACGGTGTCTGTCTTGTCACTGCTTGTGCTTCTTGTGCGTGGTGGTGGAAAGATTAGTGGAAACAGGGCCGCGACGTGAACGCTCTTTCTTGACCCCTTGAGGGGATCAAAGGAAGAATGTTTTCACTTCCTTTGGTGGTTAGAACATGGAATACATAGCCTTTGGGGGTGGTGGAGTCAGAGACTCTTATGATATTTAAAAAACATCTGGACTACCATCTGACATGCTCCACCATCTCCTTTTCCTGCTGGACCTCAAGCACATTCCCTACAGGCCACTTCCCAGTAAACATGTGCTCAAGCCAACTGCACAAGCCTTTTAATGAAAGATGGACAGTGAAACCGAATGGAAATCTTGTAGCAACATGGCTAGACCCAGCTCTTGCAATACCAATACAGATCGAACCTGTAGTGAAACATGGTGTTTCCACACTCAGGATATTGCGGCCACACACAATCGTAGCCTTCAGGAATGCGGCGCGGTGGTGCAGTAGTAGAGTTGCTGCCTTACAGCACCAGAGACCCGGGTTCGATCCTGACTACAAGTACTGTCTGTATGGAGTTTGTACGTTCAGCCTGTGACCGCGTGGGTTTTCTCCGGGAGCTCCGGTTTCCTCCCACATTCCAAAGACATACAGGTTTGTGGGTTAATTGGCTTCAGTAAGATCTGTCAATTGTCCCTAGTGTGCAGGATAATGCTATTGTACAGGGTGATCGTTAGTCGGGGTGGACTCAGTGGGCCAAAGGACCTGTTTCCGTGCTGTATTGCTAAACTTATCTAATAACATCCTTATTGTTTATATTTCCCCTCCCAATCTCTCTGGAGATTTGTACAAGGTTTTCCGTGGACATGACCCATTTGCAATATCCACAAAAGATGGTGATGTGGCTCAGGCCTGGGCTATGACCTACACCTGCTCCACATACAGCAGCACCAACAGCACTTCGCATCTGAAGCACAGGTTCTTTCAGACAAACGGAAGGTAGCAGAGCTCCAATAATCACACTTGCTGCATCATGTTGGCTGGATGGTCCACACCATTCAACCCGCCATCCGCTTTATCTTCCACTCTTCAATCATTTCCATTGAAACCAATGTGATCTCAGATCCTGCATTAGATTTGGCCTGACGAAAAATCAAAAAAAGCAAATCCCTGGCATAATCCTGCTTCATAAATCTGTCAGTAATTCTGAGATTTTCACGTTTGACAGTCCATTTATAAATGTTCTGGAGTTCTTGCACTTTAAACATTGAAAACATATAAACCAGTGAAAAGCAGCCCAGTGATTCTAAAATTAGAAAGGTTGTCAGTAGGGTGTATGGGAGATTTTGTAAGAGTGGACATTATAAAAGGTGTCTTTGATATTATCAGCCCTCAAGATAAGTTTGGAGACTTTTTTTTACTCAAAATGTGATTATATAACTGAATACTTTGTTACAGGCAGTACATGTAGCGAGCTCATTGAATTATTCCATAGGAGATTCAAGAAATGCCAGAAGCAGAAGAACATGTTGGGCCATCAGGACATAAACACATAGTGCAGGTAGTTTTGGATTGCTCCAGGAAAGAACTGGCACAGATTCAACGGCCCAATTGATTTCTTATGCATTGCAAGCTCCCACAGTTTTGAAGTCATTTATCATACTGTACTCCTGATTACAATAAAACAAAATTGTCAGAAAAAAGGAGCCCTGCTAATCAAAACTAATCTTCCCTCACAATAATAAGAATGATCTATGTATAAATTGGTCCAGTGACATTTCTTCTCACCATTTCCTCACTAAGGCAAATTCCTTGTATGTGAATATTTGGTCAATAAACCTATTCACTCACTTATGCACTTCACTCACTCAAATACCCTCAACTGCCTTTGGTAATAAGATACAAACAGCATTGTGAAATTATTTGTACTCACTCCTTCAATGTCCTTTTTTTTAGACAGTCCTTTGGGATTGAAGGTGATGTCCTCCGCCTCCAATGTTGTGCACTGTGTTGGCTGATGAGGCCAAAGTAGTAACTGCAGATCCTGCCACAGATGGGACAGGCTGTGAGGTAGTTCTGATGGGGTTTGCCCTCTCCATCATTAATAATATATTGATGGAAATTTTGAAAATCATAAGGAAGATGAGTAGGTTATAATCTGTTTAACCCTTGATCTTACGTTCTGGAGAAGTATGATGGGAAAAATGGCCGACATGGGAAACATAAAGGGGCTGTCCCACTTGGGTGACCTAATTGGCGAGTTTAGAAGAATTTGTAAAAAATGACATGTTGAAGACCTTCTTCGACCTCCTTGGACTATGTTGAAGACCAGCTTCGACTAGCTACGACTAACTTCGGGAAAATTGGACACCAAACAGTGGAGAGTGAAGGCGACCTCCTTCGACCTCCTTTCGACCTCTCTTCGACTATGATGAAGACTATCTATGACTACCCTTCGACTACCTTCGACTACCCTCGATTACCTATGACTAACATGATGACCTACTACGACCTACTACGACTAAACCTACGAGTAAAAAAGTATAAATTTTTTCCATGGCGACCTTTTTTTATTCGCAGGCATTTTTTAACATATTGATAAAACCGCCACGACCTAGCTGAGGCCTCGAGTACGCGGAGACCACTCTTGAGCATGAAGGAGAGTTACGAAGACCTCCTATGACCTTGTGTCGAGCATGCTGTGAGTATGAGTCGAGGGAAAACTCGCCAGAACTCGCGGATTAGGTCGCCCAAGTGGGACAGGCCCTTAAGGATGTCGGTTCATTGAAGGCCTTAACAGTGTTCATTGCAAAACACTTTGGGTTCTCTCAGAGTGTTTCTCAATGCACACAGTTAAAGCCTTCAATAAACTAACTTGTTCGATAGACTCACCACTGATCAACGAGTTGTTTTATTTTGTGTTTGTGCCTATCTGAGCAAAGCCAGGTACATCATATGGGTATAGCACAACATTCCCACCTAGTGACCTTTGTCCACCTGGTGAGTTCTTCCCATGACAGAGTTTGGAGTAAGGAGGTTCTTTAGGGTGTTTGATATTGAGAATACTAATGTGGCCTGTCCATGGCATCAATACAGCAGCACGCACCGAGCATATTTTTCTATGAGAACCATAGGGCATAGAAACATAAAATATAGAATTATAAAATATAGAACCATAGAACATAGAACGTAGAACCATAGAACATAGAACATAGAACCTTTGAATTATAGAACATAGAACCATGAAACATGAGATATAGTACCTGGAACATAGAACATAGAACAGTATATCTCAGGAACAGGCCCTTCATCCCACGATGTCTGTGTGAACACGATAACGATAACAAGCCCAACTCTTATCTGCCTGCACACAATTCACATTCCGCCATTCTCTGCATATTCATGTGCATATCCAAAAGTATATGAAATGGCACAATTGTATCTGCCTCCACCACCAACCTCAGCAGAGCATTCCTGGCACCTACCATCTGTAAAAAAAAACTTGGCCCGCACATCTTTAAACAGGAGGGCAGGAACTGCTGCTGTACATAAACTGTGGATTTTATTTCAGATTGAGATGTGGATCTGCAGTCATCCTTTCCCTCAGCCGGCCAAAGGCCGCACTGATGTACGGAAAGTGATAGGGAATTTCATCATCGAAGTCTGTCTTTATTGAGAGGTGTTGTCCAAATCATGGGAAATGGTCCACATTTTTTCCAGGGTATCACAGTGAACCATTTTTGCAGGAGGGAAGATTACCTTTGTTTATTGGATGTTGAGTCGAAGACCTTTCCCCTCATATGCTTCAGTGAATAATTCTACAATAACTTGGAGCTCAGCCTTCAAATATTTGCGTACAAAATCATTGGCTTCCATATGCTCCATGCTATTGAGGTTCACAAGTTAAAGGCGTAGAAGGAGGCCATTCAGCCCATTGCGTCTACTCCGCCATGCAAACATGATTGATGCCTGCCTCCTAATCCCATTTTCCTGCCTCTCCCCATAACCCATGACACCCGTTCTAATCAAGAATTTGTCTTCCTCTGCCTTTAAAATATTCACTGACCTGGCCTCCAAGGTCACCCTCCTGCAAGGTTCAGGTGACAATGGTTCTAGCATGTTGGTGCTTAAGACTGAACAGTTTCCCATTAGTTTCATTGATTAGTTCCAACACAGCTGGTAGCTGGTTGAAAGTGATGTGTAGCTTTGCCATTAAATTAAGTTTATTCCTAGCTAACTTTGTAACTTGCAGTAAATAAATATCATAAACCAACATTAACAGAAACAGGTCGATAGATAGACACTGCAAAATCATGTGATTAAACCAACACTTTACCTCAAAGTTGAGAGTAATAGTAAGGGCTTCAGTTCTTAAGAAGCCTAGGAACTTTATTGGGAAGCTATTTTTACAACTGGTGTACAATCTCAAGAAGAACATCATTGCTTCTGCCGTTGAAAATGTGTCAGAGGGGAAGGAAGAAGTCAAATTGTTTTCCGATTCACTTTGTAAATTAAATTGTTCCAAGGACAACTGTTTGGATGTTATAATATGGAAATTAAAGAGGAACAAGCTCTTCTGACAGATATATTTTGACAGATGCAATGAGAATGATTGGTATAACAACACTGGCTCTCTTGAATTTGATCTTAGCTGAGATTGGATTTGTGGAGAACCCAATTGTTAGGATTGATAATACAAGACTCAGAAGCATAAAAATGCAGGAGTTAGTCATGGTTTGGAAGCTAAGTGTAATCAGCTTCAATTCAACATTTTAATATTAGGATCTGCCAATGTAATCATTGTATTGTTTGTTATTGGAGACAGAATTTATTACATTGCTTATTAATTAAAGAAAATGGAAAGATTGTTATTTTTCTTGAGGCCAGGAATCAATAACAAATTTACTTCAATTGGGTGTATGTCCATTATTCAATTATAATGATTCATTTGGAATCATATATTTTGAATACAATCCAACATCCAGTGTGGAGAAATTTGTGAGTGGTCTTTGGATAGCTGAAATTGATTTTTGTCACTGAAGAACAGTAGATCCTTATTAAAATAAAAGCTGAAGTCTGCAATCATGGAAGACCAAGCCACAAAGGATTTATTGGAGATACAAAATATTGCAAAATATACCTTATTTTATTGTCACATACCTAGATACTGTGAAATTCCTTTTTTGCATACAGTTTAGTAGAAATCTAACTACACATAAGTATAATCATACTTAAGTACAAGAGTGTAAAAATAGTAGAAGCTTGGAACTGCAAATGCTGGTTTACAAACAGGCACAAAGTGCTGGAATAACTCAGCAGGTCAGGCAGCAGCTCAGGACTCAGCAGTCTGAAACATAGAAACATAGAAAATAGGTGCAGGAGTAGGCCATTCGGCCATTCGAGCCTGCACCGCCATTCAATATGATCATGGCTGATCATCCAACTCAGTTTCCCTTACCTGCCTTCTCTCCATACCCCCTGATCCCACTGGCCACAAGGGCCACATCTAACTCCCTCTTAAATATAGCCAATGAACTGACCTCAACTACCTTCTGTGGCAGAGAATTCCACAGATTCACCACTCTCTGTGTGAAAACTGTTTTTCTCATCTCGGTCCTAAAAGACTTCCCCCTTATCCTTAAACTGTGACCCCTTGTTCTGGAAGAAGGGTCTCGACCAGAAACGTCACATTCCTTTTCTCCAGAGATGCTGCCTAACCCGCTGAGTTACTCCAGCATTTCCAAAGTACATGGATAGGCGATGTTTCGGGTCAGGACCCTTCTTCAGACTGTAAGAATAGTAGATTACACGGCGGCAAAACACAAGAGTTACCACAGTTCAAATGCCATCTAGTACCCTTCAAGTTTAAATTTGTTAAAAATGTAAAGTGTTAACTTGACCTCATAGGCATTTAGAATCTGGAGGAAAAAAACAAACAGCTGGAGGAACTCAGCAGACCATAAAATATTGAATCATTTTTTAGAAAAATCAATCCATTTTCTGCATTTTTCACAAATTCTAAAGTTAAGAGTCAAAGTGAATGAACTGCACTTTATGCCCCCAAAAATTATCTGTCAGTACCCCTCCACACCTTAATTGTGGCTCAGTTCAGTTCAGTTTAGTTTATTGTCGCGTGTACCAAGGTACAGTGAAAAGCTTTTTCCCAAACCATGCTTAAGAAAATGGTTTCAACAGCACATCTGTAGATGTCGGTGAGAGTTGTTGGGAACATGCCAAACTTCCTAAGCCTTCTAAGGAAGGAAAGGCATTGGTGTATTTTCTTGTCCATTGCTTTGATATGACTGGTCCAGGACAAGTTGCTGGTGATATTTATTCCTAGGGACTTGAAACTTTCAATCATCTCTACTTTGGCACCATGAATGCATGCCAGGGTATGCTTGAGTCTAACTCCTGGAATTTCCCACCCAACATCACAGGATTGCACAAGAAGCTGCAGAAGCAAGAATCCTGAGGAAAATGCAAAGCACTGGATGAGCACAGCGGGCCAGGCAGCATCTGTGGAGAGAATGGGCAGACGATGTTTCACAGTACTTCACTAAAACACATCAGCAATTTTGGGTGATGGCTCATTACATCTCAAGTGCATTTAGGTTTAGGCAATGAATGTTGACTTTGCATATGATGTCCAGATCCCAAAATAAGTTTTAAAAAAAGGAAAAAGTTTTTAATGGATATTATGGAAAATAAAATATAAACTGAACATATTTTTGATGAAAGTTCGCCATGAAATACCAGAATCAAACTTTAAAATATGAAATTTAAATGTTTTCATTAAATTGTTAAAGATCAATGGAAATTGCAAATGTGCAGAAGAAATAATAAATTTTGTCTTTTTAGGGTCAAAATCATTTTAACAGTAATTTTGACTCAGTCCATGAACACAGCACTCATATAGACTTTATTTAAAAAGGCTGAACACTTCCAATGAAGTTTATGGACATAATAGTGCACATAAGTTGTGTATGTCAAGCCACTGATTCTAGGTTGGTGATATCTGCAGTGAAAGCAAGCTGATTCTGGTGGAATAATCAAGTTCCACTTTCCATTTCCCATTTTTAAGTATATGTTGTGGACTCTAAAATTAAGCTGCTGTTAGTTTTATGCAGTAATGACACTGCACTCTCAGTTTTACCATCATCACAAGGGCAAATGTGTGGCCCTTATCCAGGCATCTGGAATAAAGAGACACTTCATCACTGATGCATTCTGTTGGATAATGCTTCAAACAAATATAATTTCACACTGGGATCCATTGAATGCCATGAATAAAGAACTGTATGTTTTGGAAAGGGTTTTATTTAGTTTAGTAATAGTTTCTTGCTTCTTGAAAGAATTCTAATGTCACAAAGATTTGTGATTTGCACTGGGTGCCTTCAAAGTTTCTCATCAGCAGATAGCAAACACTTCAGAACAAAAAAAAACAGGCCCTTATATTAAAGAGTCTCTATATAAAAAAGGGAAGTTGCCTAAAGAATCCGCACTAAACTTCAGCCCAGTTCTTATTAATCCCGTTCACAGCCAAGAAATTAGAATGCAATAAAAAATATCCGTCAGCATTTATAAAAATTGTATTTGCAAATCTAAATCTCAACACTGTTTCAAATCCACTTAGTACAAAAGGGGTGAATGAGGGTGCGTGTGTGTGTGGTGCCTATAATTGCCCAGCTTTGCACATATAAAGATTAAACTATGTAAATCCAATTTACCAGTAATAACATTTAGAAGGGCGATGCTAGGCTGAGATTTGTTAAGATATTAACATACTTAGATAATGATATTACTGAAGAAACCACCGGGCCAGATCGAGCGTGTCCCGGGGAAATAACTCGCTCCACTGCCCAGGTTACCAGCTGGTGCAGTAAGGAGGTGACCTTTGTGTGGTTGACGGGCTTTGTCTACGGGCCAGGCCCGCAGATGTCGCCGCAATTCACCGGATAATGAAATTAAACACAGGCAAGACATCCAGGCAAGATTGCCCGCCCCGTTGTAAAAACCTTTAAATGAAGTGTGATTCCTGGCGACGCTGTCATGGATTAAGGTTTTGATTCAAAGCCATCTAGTGAATGGTACGTCGGCAGAGCACAAACTGGTAGCGCTTGCTGAGTGTTACCAGTCTGCGACTTTGCCCCGTGAGGACCCAGTGAACCGTAGTTTGGGTGTGGGTTGTAGATCAAAAGTCCCCTTAACGCACATCGCTTAGACATTAAGGGATGGGATTCCTAGCTGCCCTTAAAAGCGTAATCTTTCAGGCAAGGGGTGTAAATGAGTTGGGATGCGGATGGATTGCTTAACCCTTTCAACATAACCTACTCAGTGAAGTCATCAGATATTTCCTTTTTCATGAATTCATGCTTTCTCATGTATATGAATCAATACTTTAGTATTATTTCATAATATACTGTTTACTATTCATTTTGGTTCATGAATATACAAATAGTAAGTGGCTAACGTCAGACAGAAGACAAGATAAGCCCCATGCATCAGATTACAGACCACACAATGACTACCTGACCATCAGAATGAGTTCACTCTTGCGCTATCTACCTCCAATTGCATTCCCAATTCCCATTGAACTCTCCCTAGAGGTTTCATAACATGCCCTCCTCCGCCTTCTTGTTGGAGTGGACAAACTCCGGTTGCTTTTTCCAGAATGCCAGAGGTTGAGGAGGGGAGACCTTATATAATAGACAGTCAGAACCTGGGATTGAAATGTCTAAGACTGAAGGACATGGCTGTATGGTGAAAGGGGCAAAGTTTAAAGGAGGTGTGCTGGGCAGGTTGTCTAATCAGAGGGTGTTGGGTGACTGGGACATGCCACCAGGATGGGTGTTGGAGGCAGATATGATTGTGGTGTTTAAGAGGCTTTTAGACAGGCTTATGGTTATGTAGGGAATGGAGGGTTATGACCACAGGCAAGTAGATGAGAATAGGTTATCTAGGCATCATGTTTGACACAGACATCGTGGGCCAATGGGTCTTTTCCTATGTTGTAATAGTCTATCGCCAAATAATGATAATAACAAACAAAAGTGCACACACACACACATTGAAATTAAAAAAATAATAATTCAAGCCCACAAATATACTTTTTCTATTGGTATGGATTTATTCATGTCATGTTTACTGGGATACAGTGAAATAATTTGTTTTGCATGCAGTCCAGGCAAATCATGCTATACATGTGTACATCAGGTAATACAAGGAAGGAAAAGAGGCAGAATGCAGAATATAGCATTACAAAATTCAGGAATACATCATTAACTCCTGAGACATGTGTTCATGAGTCTGGTAACAGAGGGAACAAAGTAGTTCTTGAATTTAATGTTATGTGCTTTCAGACTTTTGTGGCTTCTGGCTGATGGGAGAGGGGTGTGCGTGGTCCTTGCTTATTTTAGAGTTTAGAATTAGACTGTAGAGATACAGCGCAGAAACAGGCCCTTCAGCCCAGAGTTCACGCCGACCAGCGATCACCCTGCTCATCCTACACACTAGGGACAATTTACAATTTTTACTGAAGCCAAATAAACAAAGCTCCAAATCAGTGCGTCTTTGGATTGTGGGATTAAACCAGAGCACCTAGGGAAAACCCAAGTGGTCGATCGTAGTCAGGATCGAACCCGGGTCTCTGGTCCTGTAGGTGAGCAACTCTACCGCTGCACTGCCGAGCTGCCCGGTTATGTTGGCTACTTTCTTGAGGAAAACGTGTAACCTAGCAGAGTCTTTTGGGGGAGGCTGGTTTACATGTTGGACTGGGTGTGGGCACAACTCTCTGCAATTTCTTATGGTCTTGGACAGAGCAGTTGCTACATCAAGCTGTGAAGGGACAGGATGCCTTCTCCTCTGCTTCTGTTTATATTGTAAGAGTAATTGGAGGCATGCTGAATTTCCTTAGCCTTCTGAGGAAGTTGAGACGTTGGTCTGCTTTCTCAGCTTGGGTCACTGGTTATACGGAGCAACTTGATATTTACACCTAGGATCTTGAAGTTCTTGACCATCCCGGCACCATTGACACAGACTGCATGCACCCTGCTACCTGAAGTCAATGATCAGCTCCTTCATTTTGCTTACAATGGGGGAGAGGTTGTTGTTTTTGACACCATACTCCTAAACTCCCTATCTCCTTCCTGTACTCAGGTGCTGTCTGTGTGGAGTTTGCATGTTCCCCATGTGACTGAGTGGGCATTCCTCTGGGTCCTCTGGTTGCCCCCCGCATCCAAAGATTTGTAGGTTAATTGACTTCTGCAAATTGTCCCTAGTGTGTAGGATAGAACTAGTGTACAGGGTAATCGCTGGCCGGCAAGGACTCGGTGGGCCGAAGGGCCTGTTTCCACGCTGTATCTCTAAACCAAAGGAATCCTGACCCAAGACGTTGCCTCTCATATCCCTCCCCAGATGCTGCCTGACCCACTGATTTCCTCCAGCACTTTGTGTTCAGCAGCGGGTGTGTTGTATTTGTCTCACTCTCTGTATGGGATTGAATGCCAGCACAGTATTAACCCCGACAATATTTCACCAGAGCGTGTGATTGGAAAATTCAGCCTTTTCAAGCTGACACTGGAATGTGTGAATACAAGAATTTAACAAAAGGTGGGACAGGATGAGAAATCATGCTGTGTAGGGGTGGATTTGTGGAGCCCGTTTCAGTCAAAACTACCTGTCAGAGTCCCGTTGAATTTATGGGCTTTAACAGCTGCTGGTGACTGGAGACATTCAATGATTTCATACTTGAGGCCTTAATGTGCTGGCAATCCAATGTCCTGGAGCACCGAAACACTGCCGTGCATTAGAGGGCAGGGAAAGTGCTTGTAACCATGAGACAGCAACAAAACAACAGCAGCATGCGGAAGAAATCTCATTGATTTCCTGGCTTCAAACGGTCAACGCTTCTGCCATCTCTTGTGTACAGAGCTAAGCAATTGTTAAATTGGTGCAGTGACATCTTCGTGCCATCTAACAAAGAGTCCAACGAGTTATTCAACGTGCATGAATCCATCAGATTTGTTGGTCTAAGTAACTATGCGTGAAACCTTTCAGAGTTCACAAACCATGAGACGTTAAGCTCACTGATCATCGTTAGGAGTCGATGCGATTGTTATTGAATATCAGCATTCATATGAGAAATAAAGAAGAATTTGGTGTGGGAACAGGTGAGGATGTTGTTCCACTATTATCAGGGCACAAAGACCTACAATGTGGCTTCTGACAAATCAGATTCAGCCCACCATGTTTTGTAGATACAAGGAACAGCAGATGCTGGAATCTATCAATCCACCCCCACCCCCACACACCCCAACACTCCCCTCCCTAACCTTGTGTTCACCTTCTCCTACCACTTGACACCATGCTCCTTTCACCTCCTCTGTATGCTCATATCCCATCCCCCTCTTTACTCTTCCCCGTCCCCTTCCACCCATATCCCTCCTCTCATTTTTCTTAACTAATACCCCTTTGTCTCAATTTCACCCCTATCCTTTAGTCATTTACTCCATCCATCTGCCATTCATCCCTCCATCTCCTCCTCCACACCGTCATCCACCTATCACTTGCCAGGCTTTGCCCCATTCACACTTCTCTAATCCATCTTTCTCATCTTTCTTCTCCCCTCCCACCCCCTACAACAATCAATATGAAGAAGGCCCACAAGCCAAAACATCGTCTGTCCATTCCATCAAAGATGCTGCTTGATCTGCTGACGTTCTCCAGCACTTAATCTTTTGAGCATGCTTTGTGGTTTGATTTGGTTGTTACAGGGACGCAGAGAACATCATTCCATTCTGGAGGGTGGGGACAAGGTCCTCTCAGAGCAAGAACCTCAGCATCAAGACAAAATTTAATTCTGGTTTTGCAGTTTCTGAAGTGGCTAATGGGACCATTGTGGGAATTGGAGCTTCTTCTACAAGGGGCAAGTGGTGGCTGACAAGCCAGGAGATAGTATGTGAGGCGGAGACACAAGAAACTGCAGATACTGGCTCATTTAAAAAAAACCCACAAAGTGCTAGAGTAACTTAGCTGGTCAGGTAACATCTCTAGAAAACATGAATGGGCGACACTTTGGATCGCCCAAATCCTTCTGGGTTTTGTTGAACAGACGCCTTCTTCTGGCAAAGAAAGAGTTGGGGAATGGTGGCAGTATACATTTGGAATACTGTTCAACATAACCACCAAAAAGGCAGTCATAGCTGAGTCCCAAGGTCCCTAACCAAAACATCACCTATCCAAGTCTTCTAGAGATGCTGCCTGACCCACTGAGTTACTTCAGCACTCTGTGTTTTTCTTTGTGAGGTGGAGCTCTCTTTTCACACCAATGTGGGATTTCTTTGTGCTCCCATTTTTTAATAGACAATAGATGCAGGAGGAGGCCATTCGGCCCTTCGAGTCAGCACCGCCATTCAATGTGATCATGGCTGATCGTCCGCTATCAATAACCCGTGCCTGCCTTCTCCCCATATCCCTTGACTCCACTAGCCCCTAGAGTTCTATCCAACTCTCTCATAAATCCATCCAGTGATTTGGCCTCCACTGCCCTCTGTGGCAGGTAATTCCATGAATTCACAACTCTCTGCGTGAAAATGTTTTTTCTCACCTCAGTCTTAAATGACCTCCCCTTTATTCTAAGACTGTGGCCCCTGGTTCTGGACTCACCCAACATTGGGAACATTTTTCCTGCATCTAGCTTGTCCAGTCCTTTTATAATTTTATATGTTTCTATAAGATCCCCCCTCATCCTTCTAAACTCCAGTGAATACAAGCCTAGTCTTTTCAATCTTTCCTCATATGACTGTCCCGCCATCCCAGGGATCAATCTCGTGAACCTACGCTGCACTGCCTCAATCACAAGGATGTCCTTCCTCAAATTAGGAGACCAAAACTGTGCACAATACTCCCAATGTGGTCTCACCAGAGCCTTATACAACTGCAGAAGAATCTCTTTACTCCTATACTGAAATCCTCTTGTTATGAAGGCCAACATTCCATTAGCTTTCTTCACTGCCTGCTGTACCTGCACGCCAACTTTCAGTGACCAGTGTACAAGGACACCCAGGTCTCGCTGTACCTCCCCCTTACCTAACCTAACCCCATTGAGATAATAATCTGCCCCCTTATTTTTGCCGCCAAAGTGGATAACCGCACATTTACAGTATCTATATTATACTGCATCAGCCACGCATCTGCCCACTTACTCAACCTGTCCAGGTCCCCCTGCAACCTCCTAACATCCTCTTCACAGTTCACACTGCCACCCAGCTTTGTGTCATCCGCAAACTTGCTATTGTTGCTCCTAATTCCCTCTTCCAAATCATTAATATATATGGTAAACAGTTGCGGCCCCAACACCGAGCCTTGCGGCACTCCACTCGCCACTGCCTGCCATTCTGAAAAGGACCCGTTCACTCCTACTGTTTGCTTCCGGTCTGCCAACCAATTTTCTATCCATATCAACACCCTACCCCCAATACCATGTGTTCTAATTTTAGTCACCAGTCTCCCGTGCGGGACCTTATCAAAGGCTTTCTGAAAGTCTAGATACACTACATCCACTGGCACCCCTTCATCCATTTTACTTGTTACATCCACAAAAAATTCCAGAAGATTAGTCAAGCATGATTTCTCTTTCATAAATCCATGTTGACTTGGACTAATCCTTTTACTGCTATCCAAATGCCCCATTATTACCTTTTTAATAATTGACTCCAGCATCTTTCCCACCACCGAAGTCGCTCCTTTCTTGAAAAGTGGGATAACATTAGCTATCCTCCAATCCACTGGAACTGATCCTGAATCTATTGAACATTGGAAAATGATCACCAATGCGTCCACTATTTCTAGAGCCACCTCCCTGAGGACCCCGAGATGCAGACCATCAGGCCCAGGGGATTTATCATCCTTCAGTCCCATTAGCCTACCCAATGCTATTTCTCGCCAAATGAAAATTTCTTTCAGTTTGTCTACCCCCTTAGATCCTCTGTCCTCCAGTACATCTGGGAGATTGTTTGTGTCCTCCTTAGTGAAGACAGATCTGAAGTACCTATTCAACTTTTCTGTCATTTCCTTGTTGCCCATAATAATTTCACCCGTGTCTGCCTTCAAGGGACCCACATTTGACTTTGCTACTCTTTTTCCCTTAACATCCCTAACATTTGGGTCAGTTTGTTATACTCTTCCCCAGTGGCCTCAGTACAAACAAACAACACACTGTCGCCCCACTTCTCACTTCGGAGAGGTACCAGACAGGGTTGCCCATTATCACCACTCCTGTTTGCTGTTGCAATAGAACCCTTGGCGGTTTGGTTACGCTCAGAGAACGGCTTTAAAGTTTGATACAACTCAAAAAGTCTCATTGTATGCGGATGACCTGCTTCTGTACATCTCGAATCCAGTCAGCTCTCTCCCTGTGATTATGAATATTTAGAACGGTTCGGTGCGTACTCTGGTTATAAACGTAACTACCAAAAAAGTGAGCTATTACCGATTAACGCATTGGCTAAGCAGCTCCCTCGCTCTTTAACCTCGTTTAAATGGGCGGAGGACGGGTTTCGCTACCTCGGCGTTTTTATCACAACACCTATATCTGATATGTTCCGCACAAACTTCCTGCCTCTGGTTGAGAAAGCTGAAAGAGACTTTGATCGCTGGTCAGTTTTACCATTATCCCTCGCGGCCCGGATAAATCTGGTCAAGATGGTCAACCTACCCAAATTCCTGTATCTTTTCCAGCACGTCCCTATACTTATCACTAAATCTTTTTTTGATAAATTAGAAAGGAGAATATCTAAATTTTTATGGGGTAGCAAACCGGCTAGAATTCGAAAGACGATACTACAATCTCCTAAGAGTGACGGCGGTTTGGCACTTCCTGACTTTAGGCGATACTATTGGGCAGCTAACTTGCAAAAAATCCTGTATTGGATGAATGATGATTGCGACCACCTGGGTACACATGGAAAAGGCGAGTTCACATCTCCTGTTGCGGTCTGTTCTATGCTCCAAACTCCCCATTTCTACAACATCTGTGGTGCAGGCCCAATTGCTTCCCTCTCGCTCAAGATATGGAGTCAATTCAGGAAAAACTTTGTTTTTCAAGGCCCTTCCATCTTGACCCCACTGCTTAAAAATTATATCTTTAAACCTTCAAGTACAGACTCCACATTCAAAACCTGGCATAGTAATGGTATCAGTAGTATCAAAAACCTATACAAGGATGGCATTTTTTCGTCCTTTGCGGAGCTTTCGTTCAACTACAGCCTCCCAAACTCCCACCTTTTCTGTTTTTTCCATATTGGGAATTTTGTGAAGAAGACATTCCCTCATTTCCCAAATCGCCCCCCTGAAACCCTGACCGATTCCATCCTAGCCCTAGATCCCAACCGGAAGAAATGCATTTCTTTTTTGTATAACTTGTTAGGGTCGGTAATATTGAATCCTCATACCTCATTAAAAGCTGCATGGGAGGGCGAGCTGAATATGAAACTAACAGACCGGCAATGGGACTCTGCCTTGGATCTGATCCATTTTTCCTCCATATGTGCCCGTCATGGCCTAATCCAATGCAAAGCCCTTCACAAAGTCCACTACACAAATGCAAGATTATCTAGAATATACCCGCTGTCAAGGACACCTGCAACAGATGTAATCAATCCCCTGCCAACCATAGCCATATGTTTTGGTCTTGCCGTGAGCTGGCAGCCCTTTGAAGAAGTGCTTTCGACGTGATAAGCGGAGCCTATGGCCAGACTATTCCTCCAAACCCACTGTCACCACTTTTGGTACTCCTCCCAACACCAACCTCTCTGTTGCGTTGAAGCGGGTCCTGGCTTTTACAACCTTGTTAGCCTGGAGACTGATCTTGCTTAACTGGATGCTTACCTGTCCCCTGACACACGCCCGCTGGATCAAGGAGGTGCTCTACAATTTAAAGCTTGAAAAACTTAGGTTTTCTCTCAAAGGCTCTACCAAGACATTCCTAGATACATAGAACCCTTTCCTGGAACTTGTTAACTCTCTCAACTTGTTTCCGGACTCGGAAGAGGACTGAGTGCCTTCTATCACTGCTCTGTCTTATTGCAGCTGCTCTCCCCTCAACCCCCCCCCCCCCACCCCACCCCCACACTTTTTTTCCTTCTTTTTTTTTGTATATTTTGTTTTGTTTATCTTATCGTATTTGTGTGGATGTGTACGTATGTGAGTGTTGTTTGTCCCCATTTGGTTCCGACCTGATTCGGGTGGATTGAGGGGGGGTACGGGTAAGGGCTTTGAGGGTTGCTTACATACTGTTGCACAATTATGTCCTGACTATCACTGTCTGTTATCATTGTATGTATGAAAATTGCTCTGAAATTCAAATAAAAAGATTTGAATAAATAAACATATCTAAAGAAGCTTTTACTGTCCTTCTTTATATTCCTGGCCAGCTTCAACTCGTACTTCATCTTTTCAGCCCGTATTGCCCGTTTTGTTTCCTTCTGATGTCCTATGAAAGTTTCCCAATCCTCTGGCTTCCGGCTACTCTTTGCTGTGTTATACATCTTTTCTTTTAGTTTTATTCTATCCCTAACTTCTTTTGTCAGCCATGGTTGCCTCCTACTCCCCTTAAAATCTTTCTTCCTTTTTGGAATGAAATGATTCTGCGTCTTCCGGATTATGCCCAGAAATTCCTGCCATTGCTGTTCCACCATCATTCCTGCTAGGATCCCTTTCCAGTCTACTTTGGCCAGCTCCCTTCTCATGCCTTCATCTCGTACTTCATAGTCCCCTTTGTTCAACTGCATCACTGCCACTTTCGATTTAACGTTCTCCTTCTCAAGTTTCAAAAACTAACCATTATTATGATTACTACCTCCAAGCGGTTCCTTTACCTCGAGTTTTCTTATCATATCTGGTTCATTGGACAACACTAAATCCAGAATTGCCTTTTCTCTGGTCGGCTCCATTACAAGCTGCTCTAAGAATCCATCTCGGAAGCATTCTACAAACTCTCTTTCTTAGGGTCCTGATCCAATCTGATTTTCCCAGTCTACCTGCATATTGAAATCCCCCATCACCACAGTGGCATTGCCTTTGTTACATGCCAGTTTTAACTCCTGCTGCAACTTACACCCTACATCCGGGCTACTATTTGGGGGTCTGTAAATAACACCAATTAGTGTCTTCTTGCCTTTACAATCCCTCAACTCAATCCACAGTGACTCTACCTCGTCAGTCCGTATGTCTTCCCTCGCAAGGGACTGAATTCCATCCCTCACCAGCAGAGCTACCCCCCTCCTCTGCCCACCTGCCTGTCCTTTCTATAGGATGTATAACCCTGAATATTAAGTTCCCAGGCCCGATCCTCCTGCTGCCACGTCTCAGTAATCCCCACAATGTCATATCTACCAACCTCTAACTGAGCCTTAAGCTCATCTACTTTACTTCTTATACTTTGCGCATTCATATACAATACTTTTAATTCCTTACGCATCTCACCTTTCACATCGATCCCTATTACACTTGGCCATACTCTCCTATCCCTTTGTGAGCTTCCTTTCCCGTTAATTCTGGGGTCATTAACTATCCCTTTACTCTCTTTCCCTTTACCTCCATCCTCCACTATCCCATTTGACGCCCCACCCCCCTTATTCAGTGCATGGCCTCGAGGTTCCTAATGCCATCTCAAATCTTCTCCTCCACTTTGAGCAGTCTCAGGCCAGTGATTCCCAAAGAAAAAGTGAAGATGTTGCACTTTCGTCAAGGAGCGCATCCTTGAATCCTTTTGTCTGCATGCTTTGTAATCAGCTCCCATGACAAATTTAAGAAAGGCAGCAAAGCGTATCACACAGCAACACCCCAGGGAGAATGAGCATGACTCTCTAATGCAATGCTGTGCAGGGAGTTTGAGGGAGTTTCTCACCCGTGAACCATTCGTCAGAGAGAGTGAAACTGTTATGGAGGGAAAATAAAGACATTCACTTGGGCATCTTCCGCAAAAAGTGACATTTAAAATATAAAAGGAATGGCAATCTATATAGAACCTTTATTTGCAAAGTCAGTTCTATAAAGTAAGGTTTTGTATTTTGGACAAAAGCCTACTGAAATGGATTTGTTAAATGTGCACCAATTGCACAGAGTTTTGTAGCTGTGTTTAATGTGATTTTATACACAGTTCCTTCTTCTATTGAAGAGGTTGAAATTACAGTGAATCTATATACTAAAGGATCCATACAAGAAAGGGTCCATAGGCTGAAAGATCCACACCATGAAGGATCCATATACTAAAGACCATTTTAGTAAGGTCCTTTTAGTATATGGGTTTCTAAAATAATCCATATACTAATTCATCATAGTTTTAAACTTTAGCGATGCAGTGGTGCTGGTTTTCAATGGGAACAGTGACGGACGCACCACACATCACTGACCTCCAGTTCCTGCAGACTTTCGCCGCTGGAAGTATAGGATATTGGTGTGTTTGCTTTAACAGCATTACTTACAATGCTATGAACGACAGTGATCGCAACTTCTACTGAAGTACGGATGGCCGTTAGAAGCTCATTCGCCCTTTGACAGGTCTTGTTTATGGTCCTGCTGGAGGTCCACAGCCCCCTCCTCACCAGGCAAACCAGGTGGGGGAGAAGGTTTAGTCGACTATCCAATCATGGAGCAGGCAGCACGGGATTACATGGTACCCGTGGCGGGGGGAACTCCCCCTGACCTGACCTGAAAGCATCCATATATTCAAGGATCCATATACTAAAAGGATCCATAAATGAAGGATCCATATACTAAAGGATTCATAATTTGAAGGATTCATATATTGAAGGATCCATATACTTAAGGATCCATATACTAAATGATCCATACATTAAATAATTCAAAAAAACCAAAGGATCCATATAGTGAAAGATCAATTTACAGAAATACCATACTAAAAGAGCTTACATCCCAGCACATTATTAGTGATTTTTTTCAAATTCTGACAGTGTTGGCACCAATCAATGGCAATTTCATGTATGACTAATATCTTACCAATAGCTCACTGTTGCTGCAACAATGGGTGATTTTAATTGTTGGATGACATGAGGGTGGATTTGAAATGATGTGAACCCCACGGTGTGTTCAGCATCCAGATCGAGTTGGCCGGAGAGGCAGGCAGGGGATCCGCTGGGTCCTAAGCGCAGCTGACTGACAATTTCTAGAGGATGAGGCTGGTCTGGGATGGCCTAGAAAGTGTGGGTGATAGTAGCAGACCAGGATGCTCTTTTTGGGCTTTTAGGAACATTTTGATTCTTCCAGATTTCACATAAACAAATGGTGAAAGTAGTTTGCAGGGTTGGGTGAGATGAATGGGATTAACTGGGTTGAGACATCCCCTGTTCCACTTTGATTTTGTACCATGAGAGTTTGTGCATTTAGACAATAGACAATAGACAATAGGGGCAGGAGTAGGCCATTCGCCCCTTCGAGCCAGCAACGTCATTCTATGTGATCATGGCTGATCATCCACAATCAGTAACCCGTTCCTCGCTTCTCCCCATATCCACTGACTCCCCTATCTTTAAGAGCCCTATCTAGCTCTCTCTTGAAAGTATCCAGAGAACCGGAGAACTTCCACAAACTCATAACTCTCTGTGTGAAAAAGTGTTTCCTCATCTCCATTCTAAATGGCTTACCTCTTATTCATAAACAATGGCCCCTAGTTCTGGAGTCCCCGAACAATGGGAACATGTTTCCTGCCTCTAGCATGTCCTAACCCTTAATAATCTTATATGTTTCAATAAGATCCCCTCTCATCCTGCAAAACTCCAGAGTATACAAGCCCAGCCACCCCATTTTCTCAACATATGACAGTCTCTCTCAGCATATGACAGCATAATTCCCTGGGGGAGCAGGCAACACTAATGCCTCTTACATCTCGAACAATCCAAAAACCTCCCAGCAGCAGAATATCATCCAAGCATTCAATGTACTATCAGTAAGCGGAATTCAAATCCACAACATTTTAATATGTGGCAACTGTGCGATACGTTGTTCAATAAATTTGTGTAGGAAGGAACTGCAGATGCTGGATTACACCGAAGATGAACACAAAATGCTGGAGTAACTCAGCGGGTCAGGCATCCCTGGAGAAAAGGAAGAGGTGACATTTCTGGTCAAGACCTTTCCTCAGTTTGAGTTCTCGACCTGAAACGTTACCTCTCCAGAGATGCTGCCTGACCCACTGAGTTACTCCAGCATTTTGTGTCTATGTTCAATAAATTTGACAGTCGGAAAACTGTTCATAAGTATTCACATCATTCAGCACTCTAAAATATTTTAAAATACACTTGAAAAGACCAAAACATTAAAACATTTGAACTAAATTTATCCTCCAGCACAATTTTATAACATTTGGAAAAAGTTTACTACAGATGAATCTCTGCATTTTTAGCCATGGATGATCTTATTTTGACATGAAATAATAAAGTGATTTGGGTCTCAGAATAGATTCACCCTGACACAACCCAGCTTCCCCAGTCTTGTTTTCATATGGCCATTCACTTTTATGGACTGTTTAAAACCATTAACACTGTCTGATATATATATATAGACAGAGAGCTTGCTCATGAATAAAGACCAACATTAAAACTGTGAAAAGGTAGTGTACAGAAAATAGCAGAATTAGCTGACAGAGCAAAATATGATACAAATTACATTGGTAACTGATGAGGTGTTGTGTCAGAAGAAACACTTCATTAAAATACCATGTTCAAATCCAACTTGACAAACGTTGGGAATATCCATTAAGTGATAAACTTCACCATCTCTATATTCCATTAAAGTCTACATCTAACTGTGTCTTGTAATCAAATGAAACCTGTAACAATTTCTCAGCTTTTGTTTGACAGTGGTGCTGTGCATCTCTGGGCGGCACACTGGTGCAACGGTAGAGTTGCTGCCTTACAGCGCCAGAGACCCAGGTTTGATCCTGACTATGGCCCCTGTCTGTATGGATTTTGTACGTTCTCCCTGTGACCGCGTGGGTTTTCTCCGGGTGCTCCGGTTTCCTCCCACATTTCAAAGACGTGCAGATTAGTAGGTTAATTGGTTTCGGTAAAAATTACCCCTTGTGTGTAGGACATAGAACTACTGTATGGGTGATCGAAAGTCGGCATGGACTCGGGGGGCCGAAATGGTCTTTTTCTGCGCGGTTTCTCCAAACTAAACTAAACTCAAGATTGTTGGGCTATAATCTCCAGAGAAACCTCAGAAGTTATGAATGGTACTATCAGAACTTGCTTCTGTGGCCATTGGGTGGCTTAGGATTCATGTGTATCGGGCAAATTTCAGAACTTCATTGGGGGTGCCATCAGTGAGGTGCTAACTTCCTGCAATTCCCCAGCAGTTAAGGTGGGAACTGACTGAAGAACCTACACTGGCTTAGCTCAGTTTGAACAGGTTGTGGTCGGGATATGTTCAGTAACTTAATTGATTGTAAGGCTGAGGAACAATTGCAGGGGAGAGAGATGTCAAATAATTTACATCTTTTCAATTAATTAACTTGAAAGTATTCAGTTGCTTTAGGTATTCAAGCGCTTTCAAGTTTTTTTTACATTTTTAAATGAGTTTTAGCTTTTGTTGTATGCTTATTTCTTAATATTTTTTAATGCTCTCGAATGTTGGAAATACTCATTACTCAGGAAGATATAAGGCTAATCGATCATCTCCTCCTACACACTTCGTCGGCCATCTGTTGCCGGCCCTGATTTCTTCTGGTCGTTTCCTATCTCCAGTCCCCCCCCTCCCCCCCCCCCCCCCCCCCCCCACTTTCAGTCTGAAGAAGTGTTCCAACCCGAAACCTCACATAGAAACATAGAAACATAGAAATTAGGTGCAGGAGTAGGCCATTCAGCCCTTCGAGCCTGCACCGCCATTCAATATGATCATGGCTGATCATCCAACTCAGTATCCCGTACCTGCCTTCTCTCCATACCCTCTGATCCCCTTAGCCACAAGGGCCACATCCAACTCACTCTTAAATATAGCCAATGAACTGGCCTCAACTACCCTCTGTGGCAGAGAGTTCCAGAGACTCACCACTCTCTGTGTGAAGAAAGTCTTTCTCATCTCGGTCTTAAAGGATTTCCCCCTTATCCTTAAGCTGTGACCCCTTGTCCTGGACTTCCCCAACATCGGGAACAATCTTCCTGCATCTAGCCTGTCCAACCCCTTAAGAATTTTGTAAGTTTCTATAAGATCCCCTCTTAATCTCCTAAATTCCAGAGAGTATAAACCAAGTCTATCCAGTCTTTCTTCATAAGACAGTCCTGACATCCCAGGAATCAGTCTGGTGAACCTTCTCTGCACTCCCTCTATGGCAATAATGTCCTTCCTCAGATTTGGAGACCAAAACTGCACGCAATACTCCAGGTGTGGTCTCACCAAGACCCTGTACAACTGAAGTAGAACCTCCCTGCTCCTGTACTCAAATCCTTTTGCTATGAAAGCTAACATACCATTCGCTTTTTTCACTGCCTGCTGCACCTGCATGCCTACTTTCAATGACTGGTGTACCATGACACCCAGGTCTCGCTGCATCTCCCCTTTTCCTAATCGGCCACCATTTAAATAATATTCTGCTTTCCTGTTTTTGCCACCAAAGTGGATAACCTCACATTTATCCACATTATACTGCATCTGCCAAACATTTGCCCACTCACCCAGCCTATCCAAGTCACCTTGCAGTCTCCTAGCATCCTCCTCACAGCGAACACTGCCCCCCAGCTTAGTGTCATCCGCAAACTTGGAGATATTGCCTTCAATTCCCTCATCCAGATCATTAATATATATTGTAAATAGCTGGGGTCCCCAGCACTGAGCCCTGCGGTACCCCACTAGTTACTGCCTGCCATTGTGAAAAGGACCCGTTTACTCCTACTCTTTGCTTCCTGTTTGCCAGCCAGTTCTCTATCCACATCAATACTGAACCCCTAATACCGTATGCTTTAAGTTTGTATACTAATCTCTTATGTGGAACCTTGTCGAAAGCCTTCTGGAAGTCCAGATATACCACATCCACTGGTTCTCCCCTTATCCACGCTACTAGTTACATCCTCGAAAAATTCCACAAGATTCGTCAGACATGATTTACCTTTTGTAAATCCATGCTGACTTTGTCCAATGATTTCACCACTTTCCAAATGTGCTGCTATCCCATCTTTAATAACTGACTCTAGCAGTTTCCCCACTACCGATGTTAGACTAACTGGTCTGTAATTCCCCGTTTTCTCTCTCCCTCCCTTCTTAAAAAGAGGGGTTACATTTGCTACCCGCCAATCCTCAGGAACTACTCCAGAATCTAAAGAGTTTTGAAAGATTATCACTAATG
The DNA here is from genome assembly GCA_035221665.1 of Okamejei kenojei. Taxonomy (NCBI): domain Eukaryota; kingdom Metazoa; phylum Chordata; class Chondrichthyes; order Rajiformes; family Rajidae; genus Okamejei; species Okamejei kenojei. The sequence goes on along the minus strand of CM069131.1, from coordinate 49,335,634 downwards.
CATCCACTATTTCCTGAGCTACTTCCTTAAGTACTCTGGGATGCAGCCTATCTGGCCCTGGGGATTTATCGGCCTTTAATCTATTCAATTTACCCAACACCACTTCCCGACTGACCTGGATTTCACTCAATTCCTCCTTTGACCCACAGTCCCCTGCTATTTCAGGCAGATTATTTATGTCTTCCTTAGTGAAGACGGAACCAAAGTAGTTATTCAATTGGTCCGCCATATCCTTGTTCCCCATGATCAACTCACCTGTTTCTGACTGCAAGGGACCTACATTTGATTTAACTAACCTCTTTCTCTTCACATATCTATAAAAACTTTTGCAGTCAGTTTTTATGTTCCCTGCCAGTTTTCTTTCATAATCTATTTTTCCTTTCCTAATTAAGCCCCTTTGTCCTCCTCTGCTGGTCTCTGAATTTCTCCCAGTCCTCTGGTATGCTGCTTTTTCTGGCTACTTTGTACGCATCATCCTTTGCTTTGATACTATCCCTGATTTCCCTTGTTATCCACGGATGCACTACCTTCCCCGATTTATTCTTTTGCCAAACTGGGATGAACAATTTTTGTAGTTCATCCATGCAATCTTTAAATGTCTTCCATTGTATATCCACCGTCAACCCTTTTTAGAATTAATTGCCAGTCAATCTTGGCCAATTCACGTCTCATACCCTCAAAGTTACCTTTCTTTAAGTTCAGAACCATTGTTTCTGAATTAACAATGTCACTCTCCATCCTAATGAAGAACTCAACCATATTATGGTCACTCTTGCCCAAGGGGGCACGTACAACAAGACGGCTAATTACCCCTTCCTCATTACTCAAAACCCAGTCTAAAATAGCCTGCTCTCTCGTTGGTTCCTCTACATGTTGATTTAGATAACTATCCCGCATACATTCCAAAAAATCCTCTTCCTCAGCACCCCTGCCAATTTGATTAACCCAATCTATATGTAGATTGAAGTCACCCATTATAACTGTTTTTGCCTTTGTCGCACGCACCTCACCCATCCTTTTTCTCCAGAGATACTGCCTGACTCGTTGAGTTGCTACAGCACTCTGTGTCCATCACAGATTCCATGTCGTTATCCTAATTTCACGTGGAAACATTTATAAACGTCTTGTTATGTCATTTGATAGTTGTCAGTCTAGTTGGGCTTCACACACAAATAGTAAGAGGTATCAACTCCAGTAATGAATTGTTTACACTCTGACAACAGGAGAGGTTGAGCAGAATTCTGCTGTTATAAGAATGTTACCTGCAGACTTATATATATAGTTCTTCTGTTATAAGAATGTCACCTGCAGACATATAGTTTGTGGTACATTGTCTTGTCCTCCCTGTTTTAATAGCAAGCAAAATAACATATTTTGGCAACTATATGGTGAAACATCAAACATTCATGTAACACTCCATTTCTCTTAATGGCTCACAATGGAGTAAAGTCACTTAAAATTATCACAATCAAAAGGGTTGTGATAGCCTTAAAATTGTAAATCACTTCTGCGAAACTTCAAAACATCACAGCAATGTTCCTTTCCCGAATGAATTGGATAAGCTTTTTTTTAGACTTCAGCACAGAATCTTTTCTTCTCATAAATGGCAGCCTGGATCTGTTGAATCTGCGACTTCAGCCCTTTATAGACATGGAATGTGCCAATTGATAATGTTTAAAAATACTGCCAGCAGTCTGTGCTGCAAATAAACAGCTATAGAATTATATAGGGAAATATGCAGCATAGTTATCCAGCAGAGAACACGACAACATTACCAGAGTGGTGAGGCTGATTAGTTCACTTTATCTTAAATCTGCTGGACTCCTTATATTACTGGTTCAATATGAAAACCACAATTGTACGTTTAGGTTTAGGATTGGGTTTATTATTTTCACATGTACCAAGCTACAGTGAAAAGCTTAAAGGGCCTGTCCCACTTACGTGACCTTGGCTCGCAAATTACGCGACCTCGTGGTTGCTTGAGGCGTACGGGCACCGTATGGCTGCGCGGGGCCGGTCCCACTTAGAAACGTGGATTTGTGCGGGGCTGGTCCCGACCGCGCGGGGCTCCGAAAATCTGACAGTGTGTGAAATCTTTGCACGCTAACGGCCTGTCGGCACGCAGGCGCATTGCGGTCGTATGCAGTGTCTTGATGGTGTACGCAGCGTATTGATGGCGTACACAGCGTCTTGACGGCGCAAGCCTAGTGCGTGGTGTTGCGCAATGACGTCACCACCTGGCGTAGCGTTGCATGATGACGTCACTGCCTGACGCCGTGCGACGCCGAAAATCCGGCAGCCCGCCTCCTGCCCAGCTGATTGGCAGGTATGACGCAAATGACGTCACGCGTGTACTTAACGCGTACTTAGTGCGTACTTAGCGCGAACTTCGCGTGAACTCTGCTTCTGTTTGGTCGTGCCAAACGCATGCAATCGCATGCAAATGGGACAGGCCCTTTACTTTTCAATCACAGTAGAGTTACTGCCTCACAGCACCTCGGAGCGCAGGAGGGTGAGGGGTGATCTTATCGAAGTAAAATCATGAGAGTAATAGATCGGGCAGATGTACAGAATCTATCGCCCATAGGTGAATCGAGGACCAGAGGACATAGGTTTAAGGTGAAGGAGAAAAGATTTAATAGGAATTTGAGTGGTAACTTTTGTGAAGGGGATGGGTGTAAGGAACAAGCTGCTAGAGGGCATTTGAGGCTGGGACTATCGCAACATTTAAGAAACAGTTGGATAGGACAGGTTTGGAGAGATATGGACCAACCGTGGGCAGGAAGGACTAGTGTAGCTGGGGCATGTTGGTCGGTGTGGGCAAGTTGGGCCAAAAGGCCTGTTTCCACGCCGTATCACTCTATGACTGTGGCAGCATAGACCCGGGTTTGATTCTGACTGCAGGTGCCGCTTTACTAGGTTTTACATATTGTGCCAGTGACCGTGTGGATTTTCCATGGTTGCTCTGCTTTCCTTCAAAGACGTGCAAGTTTCTAGGTCAATTAGCTTCTGTAAATTGTCCCTCGTGTGTAGGATAGAATTAGCCTATGGGTGATTGCTGGGTGGCATGTATTCATTGGGCCGAAGGGCCTGTTTCCATGCTGTATCTCTAAAGTAAAGTAAAGTAAACTAAACATCAGATATACCATACATAGATACAATCAGTTTAAACTCATCCACAACAGATAGAGAGCAAAGAGGAAAATACAGAGTGCAGAATGTAATTCTCAGCATCGTAGCGCATCAGTTCCTTGAAGAGTTGTGAATTGTGAAGAGTTGTGAATTGCTAGAGGAAGGACTGTAGGTGGTGGGGAGAGGGGTGGGGTGATATCGGTGCAAGTCTAGGAGGGGCACATGGATGAGGGGGAGAAAAGGGGGTGTCGAGGAGAAATGGGAGGGGGAGGAGGGGTTGTTAGAGGTCACCTCCAATTTTAGTTAACCTCTATCAATCCCACCTCCCTCTTTGCACCTTACAGCTGACCTTTGCATTGATGCATGAAGGAGGAATATCAGACCTCTTAAGCTCTTAACTGTAAAATCACTGCTACAGGATCATTGCTTATTTGATCCGTGCCCTTTTAAGTTTTGACTTGATGGAACAGCTGGAATTACGGTGTCAGAATATTCCCTGATCTGATGAACTTTGTTGTTGCTCCGTAGATTGATGATTCTGATGTTAAGACAAAACAGTCGGTCGCCCCTCACAGTTACTAATGGGATGCCACAACCCAAATCAAAAGTGCAGAATAATCATTAAGCATCGCATTATGCATCTTGTGGGGGAAAACTGGAGCAGGACAGGCAATAAATAACTGGAAGGCGAATAAGATTGTTAGATCCAGGATTGAATATTGACGGCCTGTGGTAAGCTTTGCATCGCTGAGTATCCTTGGCTAAAAGCAAGAGAAAACACACTCTGCACGCACGAGCATACACACACATACTCACACACGCGCACACAAACACTTTCTTCGTGCCGCCCTCCGATATGTGTTTGCGCTGAATGTGATGCCAATCTGAAGTATTGTGCACAGTTTTGGTCTCCTAATTTGAGGAAGGACATCCTTGTGATTGAGGCAGTGCGGCGTAGGTTCACGAGGTTGATCCCTGGGATGGCGGGACTGCCATATGAGGAAAGATTGAAAAGACTAGGCTTGTATTCACTGGAGTTTAGAAGGATGAGGGGGAATCTTATAGAAACATATAAAATTATAAAAGGACTGGACAAGCTAGATGCAGGAAAAATGTTCCCAATGTTGGGTGAGTCCAGAACCAGGGGCCACAGTCTTAGAATAAAGGGGAGGTCATTTAAGACTGAGTTGAGAAAAAACTTTTTTACCCAGAGAGTTGTGAATTTATGGAATTCCCTGCCACAGAGGGCAGTGGAGGCCAAATCACTGGATGGATTTAAGAGTTGGATAGAGCTCTAGGGGCTAGTGGAGTTAAGGGATATGGGGAGAAGGCAGGCACGGGTTATTGATAGCGGACGATCAGCCATGATCACAATGAATGGCGGTGCTGGCTCGTAGGGCCGATTGGCCTCCTCCTGCACCTATTTTCTATGTAAAGATGAAAGATGCATTGCATATTAAAGCCAACAACATTTTTTTTACTGGACAAGTCATACTGATGAAGGACACAGAACATAGATCAGAGAACAGTACAGCACTGCAACGGGCCCTTTGGTTTGTTAAGTTTAGAGATGCAGCATAGAAACAAGCCTTTCGGCCTACCAAGTCCAGCGATCCCCGCACCTTTACACTACCCTACACCCACTAGGGACAATTTACCCACATACCTGTACGTCTTTGGAGTGTGGGAGGAAACCGAACATCCCGGAGAAAACCCACGCGGTCCATGGGAAGATCGTACAAACTCTGTACAGGCAGCACCCGTAGTCGGGGTCAAACCCGGGTCTCTGGCACTTCAAGCGCTGTAAGGCAGCAACTCTACCGCTGCGCCACCGTGCCGCCCTCCAATATGTGTTTGTGCTGAATGTGATGCCAAGTTAAACTGCTCTCATATGTCTGTTCATGATCCATATCCGACAATTCACCACCTCCATGTGCCTAGGCAAAGGCCTCTTAAATGCCACTGTTGGTATCTGTCTCCACCACACCCCTGGCAATGTGCTCCAGGTTCTAATCTCAAAGAGTTCTATCCAATAGTTTCCCTGCCACTGACGTGAGGCTCATGGGCCTATTGTTCCCCTGGATTCTCTCTACTTCCTTGTTTAAACAAAGGAACAACATTGGCATCTCTCCATTCCTCTAGGTCCTCATCTGGCTTTCACATAGGGACATCACATTACAGCTGTATCTTCTGGGACAGGAAAAGAGTAGTTTAGCAGATTTCCCATATTTCTGAGCAGCTAACTTTATTCTCAGGTGCAAAGCTACCAAGGAGGGTGGACAACCTCATTGAAATTCTGGCCCATAATATGATATGTAACTTAGTGTGAACCTGAAAAAAGCAGTGCTTCCATTTAAAGCCAATTTCATTAAACAACGTAGTTGAATATTTGGCCAAGGACCAACCTGAATAATTGTTTGCATGTTTAACATGTTGTAAAATTTGCAAGCCCGATGTAGATTCATTCCTGATTAATTAATTTAGTTTTAGTTTTTGTTTCAGTTTAAAAGATACAGCTCATAAACAAGCCCTTTGACCCATCGATCCCCATACACTAGCACTATCCTACACACTAGGAACAATTTACAATTTTTACTGAAGCCAACTAACTTACAAACTTGTACGTGTTTGGAATGTGGGAGGAAACTGGAGCAACTCAGAGAAAACCCACATGGTCATGGAGAGAACGTGCAATCTCCGTACAGACAGCACCCGTAATCAGGATCGAACCTGGATCTCTAGCGCTGTAAGGCAGCAACTCTACCACTGCGCCACTACACATGTACGTGAGACAAAATACAAGGAGCTTTAAAGCAGCAGCTCAGGCAGGTCACAGTGCCGACAGTGTTGTTAAAATGATAATGTGCTTTCATCTAATAAACTTTATAGACAATAGACAATAGGTGCAGGAGTAGGCCATTCGGCTCTTCGAGACAGAATCGCCATTCATTGTGATCATGGCTGATCATCCACAATCAGTACCCCGTTTGGAGCAGAGAATAAAATTAGCAATGTGGAGAATAATCATTTGTGAAATGTTCACCGTTGGTACAGAAACCTCTGACACCAGATAAAAGCCATGCCGTAGGGAATTTCTGCACCTTCCCTCTTTGTCAACCATAACTTGGGAAACGCCTCTGAGAAATGAAACATGATCCACCAAGGCACCATTTCTCTCGTGTTCCTTCAGAGATTATGGAAGGGGATCATGGAACTCCGGTAGAGTTTGCAACTAATTCACCAAGTGTTTCTGAGGGATGACTGAACAAGTCATTTTATAATGAGCACGGGCAATGATCAAATCCAGATTGTGCCCATGGAACATAAGGAACAGGTCCTCTATCCCACAATGACAATGCTGAACATAATGCCAAGATAAACTAATCTCAGGACACAAAGTGCTGGAGTAACTCAGTGGGCCAGGCAGCATCCCCGGAGAACATGGATAGGTGTATTGGCAATAGGTGATAGGAACCTTTCTTCGTACAATTTTTCAGACTAATCTCATCTGTCAGCACATGATCCATATCTCTCCATTTCCACCTCCCAGTAATATTGGTCCAAAGCATCACACTGGGAACATTTCTGAATTGCCACCCCTGCTATTTCTATTCGACAAGCGAATTGATACACCAAAGACATTGGCTGATGGATAAATTAGATTGGTCATGCTTTGGCCAGTATGAATGGTTTAGATAAAGATTGATGGCTCACCCCCATACAATGTGGCACTACAGAACCCATCTGGTGGATTACCAGTGGGGTTCAGCATCAGTGAGCTGGGAAGAGCTTATTTCCTCATCACACCCATGATATCGCAAAAATACTTTATAAGCAGTAAAGTCCTTTTGAACCATATGTGCCATTGCAAGATATGAAAGTGCAGCTTAGATTTATAAGGTTAATTCCCGGGATGGCGAGACTGTCATTGCTGAGAGAATGGAGCGGCTGGGCTTGTATACTCTAGAGTTTAGAAGGATGAGAGGGAGATCTTATTGAAACATACAAGATTATTAAGGGTTTGGACACGCTAGAGGCAGGAAACATGTTCCCTATGTTGGGGCAGTCCAGAACCAGGGGCCACAGTTTAAGAATAAGGGGTAAATCATTTAGAACGGAGACGAGGAAACACTTTTTCTCACACAGAGTTGTGAGTCTGTGGAATTCTCTGCCTCAGAGGGTGGTGGAGGCAGGCTCTCTGGATACTTTCAAGAGAGAGCTAGATAGGGCTCTTAAAGATAGCGGACTCAGGGGATATGGGGAGAAGGCAGGAATGGGGTACAGATTGGGGATGATCAGCCATGATCACATTGAATGGATCATGGCTCGAAGGGTCGAATGGCCTACTCCTGCACCTATTGTCTGTCTATTGTCTATTGAAATGTGGCAGCCAATTTGTACAGAAGAATTTCCCACAAAAATCAATGCAATAATAACCAGGTAGTCAGATTTAGCTGTGTAGAGAGGAACTGCAGATGCTTGTTTAAACCAAAGACTGACACAAAAAGCTGGAGTAACTCAGTGGGTCAGGCAGCATCTCTGGAGAAAAGGAAGAGGTGACGTTTTGGCTTGAGACCCTTCTTCAGACAAAGTAGATCTAAAACATCGCCTATTTATTTTCTCCAGAGATGCTGCCTGACCCACTGAGTTACTCCAGCTTTTTGTGTCTGTCAGATTTAGCTGTTGGTTGAGGAATAACCTGGATTATGTGCTCGCATTTCCAGTCACGATCTAACATAGACATTCCCAGAAACTATAAATCAATTTAGAAGTCTGGTCTGAATGGAACACAAGATTCTTGTTTCAATATTCCAATTATATCTGTATTCACTTTGGGGCCATTAATAAATATTCCAACCAAACAATAAAGGTTCCATGCAAACCAGACAGACACCCTTTCCTGATCATTTGGCCCACTCAAAAACCCTTTACTTCAAAAGAGCTCCTGGAAGCATTCAATTAGCTTACGTAGAATTGTTAACCTTTCCTTCCACACGAGATAGCGACATTTAGAGTCATATAGCTTGGAATACAGGACCTTCGCCCTGACTTGTCCATGCCGACCAAGATGCCCCATCTAATATAATCCCATTTACCTGCATTTGGCCCACATTGGCCTATCACCCTTTCCCATCCATGTACCTATCCAAATGCATTTTTAATGTTGTTATTGTACCTGCGTCAACTACTTCTCAGATCATTCCAAATAACTCACCGCCATCTGTGTGAGAAATGTAAAGCTCTTGATATCATATCCCGAACAAGGTGGCACATTTAAGACTGCACTTAAGTTGCACACAGTTAGCAAAGGGCACTGAAACCACTGTTTATTATCCTTAATCTGAGACTGACCAAGTACTGACTGACTAAATGGTCGTAAATCCGGATTGTTTTGCAATTATTACCACCCAGCAAGAAGCACTTTGTAAAAACTATGGTGCAACAGTTTGAAATAAATGCAGCATCAGTATTTAAATGATGCTTCATCTCCTTATTATCAATTGTCTAATCATTGATACAGTGGTTAAATGGCAGAGCCCTTCTTTTAACTTAACTTTTAAACCTCTTTATTAGCTATTTAACATTGAACATAAAACAGTACAGCATTTTTCACAATGCCTGTGCTGAACATGATGCCAAGATAAACTAATTTGATCTGCCTGCACATAGTTTAGTTTAATTTAGTTTAGTTTAGAGATACAGCTTGGAAACAGACTATTTGGACCATAGTATCCATGCTTACCATTCGCACTAGTTCTATGTTGTTGCATTTTCACATCTACGCCCTACACACTGGCCCAATTTTATAAAACGGGACTGTAGGTTAATTCCAGCTTTAAAAATTGCCCCTGATGTGCAGGGAATGGATGAAAAAGTGGAATGATATAGAACTAAGCGTGAACAGGTGTTGGATGGTCAGCATGGAACTCGTTGGCCAAACCTGTTTCCCTGTTACACTAAACTAAACTTCTGGGCCTCAGTGTGGGAAGAATTGGTTGGTAACCTACTGCTGGCTTTTCTTGTACAAAAAATGTCACCTCTTCAATCCTCCTTTTTAGTTGTGCTTTCAGCATTCTTGTTCCAATCTTATAGAAACTTACAATATTCTTACAAAATTCTTAAGGGGTTGGACAGACTAGATGCAGGAAGATTGTTCCCAATGTTGGGGAACTCCAGAACAAGGGGTCACAGATTAAGGATAAGGGGAAAATCTTTTAGGACCAAAATGAGAAATACAATTTTCACACAGAGAGTGGTGAATCTGTGGAATTCTCTGCCACAGAAGGTAGTTGAGGCCACTTCATTGGCTATATTTAAGAGGGAGTTAGATGCAGCCCTTGTGGCTAAAGGGATCAGGGGGTATGGAGAGAAGGCAGGCACAGGATACTGAGTTGGATGATCAGCCGTGATCATATTGAAGAGCGGTGCAGGCTCGAAGGGCCGAATGGCCTACTCCTGCACCTATTTTCTATGTTTTTATTTCTATGTTTATATCAGAAAAACACAAACAACAAATTATATATCTTCAGCACCTTTCAGGCACTCTGCACCAATGTAATTGCACACAATTTGACCCAGAATAGCATAACTAGGTGTTCGGACAGTTAAGAGCTGGGTGTTTAGAAAAGAGCTGGAGCATATGAATATGCAGAACAGAAATAATTGCCCATGGATCGTTACTTGGAATTGGAGGAAGATAGTGAGTATAGAAGTTGGAGGTTATGTTACTGAATATAGAAGTTGGGAAGTTGGAGGTTTTGTTACAATTCTATAAGATATTGGTGAGGCCACATTTGGAGTAATATGTTCATTTTTGGTCACCCTGTTATAGGATCGATTTTGTTAAGCTGGAAAGGGTGCGGTGAACATATTTTAGGATATTACCAGACCTCGACAACCTGAGCTGTAGGGATATTGAGCAGGATAGGACTTTATTCCTTGGAACATAGAAGAATGAGGGGAGATCTTATAGCTGTGTGTAAGATCATCAGAGGAATAGATAAGTGTACAGAGTCATCTACCCAGAGTAGGGAAGTCAAGAAAGTGTGTTATCGGAATACATTGCAGCATGGTTTTGGAACAACTCCATCCAAAGCTGCAAGAAATTGCAGAGAGTTCTAGATGCAGCCCAGTTCCTCGAGCAAACCAACCTCCCTTCCATTGACTCCATCTACACTTCACACTGCCTTGGCAAGGCCACCAACATAATCAAGGACGAGTTGCACCCTGCTCACTCCCTCTTCTCCCCTCTTCCATCAGGCAAGAGGTACAGATATTTAAAAATGCATAGATTCAGGGATAGTTTCCTCCAGCCGTTATCAGGCAATTGAACCATCATCTCGACAGCTAGCAAGCGGTCCTGACATCCCATCTATCTAAATGGAGACCTGCGAACTATCTTTAATCAAACTTTATTGGACTTTATCTCGCAATAAACGTTATTTCCTTTATCCTGTAACTGTAGATTGTGGATGGCTTGACTATAATCATGTAGTCTTTTCGATGACTGTATAGCACGTGACTAAAAAGCTATTCACTGTACCTCGGTACATGTGACAATAATAAACTAAATACAAATAAATTAAATAAATTAAACAGGACATAGGTTAAGGCGAGGGGGAAAGTTTTATAATAGGAGCCTGAGGGGCTAAATTTTCACACAAAGAGTGGTGGGTGTATGGAACGGGTTGCCAGAGTTGGTAGTTGAGGCAGGAACTATAACAACTTTTGGACAGGTACATGGATAGGATAAGTTTAGAAGGATATGGGCCAAACAGTCACACAGCATGGAGTCACACAGTGCAAAGCTGATGAGGGTTATGGGAAAGGAGGAGTTTACATTGATAGATACTGAAACCGCAGAACATAGAACAGTACAGCACAAGAACAGGCCTTGGCCCACAATGTAGATGCTGAACATGATGCCAAGACCAACTCTTATCAGCCTGCACATAATCAATAATCCTCATTCCCTCTTTATCATACGCCTATGCAAAAGAATCTTAAATGCCACTATCAGATCTGCCTCAACAGCCACGCCTGGCATTGCATTCCAGGTAGTCACCACCCTCTTCATAGAAAACTCGCCCCACACCTCTTCGCTAAACTTTGCCCCTTTCACCTTAAAGCTATTCCTTCTAGTATTTTGGTTTGCCATCTTGAGAAAAAAAGGTTCTGACTGTCCACCTTATCTATGCCACTGAAGGGATTGGATTGAAAGTGTAAGGATTTTATCAAAATAGATCAGAAAATGTACACTTTAGTCTGAACAGAACTCTCTGCGCCAAGTTTTCATCGGTTATTTTTGTTGAAATTCTGAAACCTGAAGCCATCAAACATTTTCTTCGCATTTAGTGCTTGTTTTCTTTGCTGTGGGACAGAAGTTCCGAGACAGTGTGGGCGCAATGGAACAAGATGAAAGTTCTTCAACACTCTGTATCCTGGCACAGTGAGTGAGTTTGTTGGCAAATGCTCTGCAATTTATTTGCCTCGATGAATGGGAATGTTTTTTTCTCAACACCTGTCACTAGCTTTTCACTCGTCAAAATCTGCAGCTAAAGAAAATATCGACCGGCGCATACCCAACGAGAAAAGGTGTGTTGAGCCTAATCTTCCACAATACAGAAAGAAATAATATATGCCTATAAATTGGGTTGCGTAAGTGGCATGTTTTTTTGTGGGCTAGGCAGTTCGATTTCAGTGAAAAATGCATCATGGAAACTGTAGGACTTGCTGCAAGTTGCATGACCCCTCATTTTCCTTCTGAGCCCTTTCTCTATCTGCAACCTGGTGCATGAAGGAGAATGGATACGAGTAGTATTGTCCAATGCATACTTTAAGGCATTATCTGGATTTTTGTCTGCATGTGCACACATATATGGACAAATATCCAGAAATGGCTGCCATGCCAATAAGCCATTTACGCAGAGAGAGGCATTGCAAAGGGAATGGTTCCAGACCATGACTCTAAAACTGTGTACCCTGGTCAGGTAGTGTTTAGGTATTGCATTTAGTTTGCACTGTCTGGGATCCCCCACTCCACCACTGCCACTATCAACACCCACACATTTCCCAGTACTAGTCCCCATCCTCGAAAGCTAACAATCCTCACCTCTCCCCTTTGGTCAACTCAATGCCCAACGCCCAATGCCTAGTCCCTCTCTCACCACCCTTCCAATCAGCAACTCTATCCAACGAGTACCAGCTCTCCCTCCTGAATAAAGATGTACTTCAATTTCATTAAAGACCGTGTTTCTCTTTCAAATGAAGAAATAACTGGAAAATAGAGTGTTTACAGCACAAAAACAGACCCTTTGTTCATCCCAACCTTTTTTGCTCATCGATACTCCTCCCTTTTGCCTATATTATGCCTGTATCCACCTACTCCTTATTTATTTGAGTTCCTCTCTGAACATAGTGATTGGGTCTGGTTCCACCCTCTCTTCTGGCATCAAGTTCCTGGTATCAACCACTCTTTGTAACATCTTTATCTCTCAGATCTCCTTTATTCCACAGGCCCTTCTCCTTTAAAACACTTTCTTCTCCATTTAAACCTTTGCTCTCTTGTTTTTGATATCTCTAATTTGTGAAAAAGATTCTGACTACCTAGTCTACCTGCCTGGATTCAGGGTCCAATTGAGAAGAACTATTCATAGCCCGAACAGTCCGCAAGTTAGAAATGTGGCCACGAACTGAGTTCTGACACAGCAGAAGATGTCGGCTGAGATGAGTTGTTCCAAAGGAAGAGATAATCTGAAAAACATTTTAAATCTCATTTCGTTACTCTTAACAATAAAGAATGTAAAGAATAATATTAATTTCAAAGATTTTACTACAAATGAGATTTTTGTTTAATTTCGTTTAGTTTCGTTTAGTTTACTTTAGTTTAGAGATACAGCATGGAAACAGGCCCTTCGGCCCACCAAGTCCATGCCAACCATTGATTGCATGTTAACCCACAATCTAATCTAATCACTATACAATTGGGGCAATATGTAGAAGGCAATTAACCAACAAACCCAGCCTGTTTTGGGATGTGGGAGGAAACCCATGAAGTCACAGGGAGAACGTGCAAGCTCCACACGGACAGCACCCGAGGTCAGGATCGAACCCGGATCTCTGGTGCTGTGAAGCATCAGCTCTTTTATTTGCCATTAATGGTTAGAATAAGATACTGCTGCTTTTTATATGCCATTAATGGTTAGAATAAGATACTGCTGCTGGACTGTGTGGCATGTGTCTTGATAGCATTCACTAAATGGACATCAGTTTGTTAATCAGAATGTTGTCTCTGATGTGGCAAAATTCTCAACAGTGTTAAGAACAGTCACCTGGATCCCTACAATGGCCAGCAAATTATCTCCGTCGGTCTCCCAAACACTTGTTTATTTGCACGGGCAGTGTCTAACTTGGACATTCATAAACGGAGGAGACTGCGCTTCTATCAGGTTCTCCCCTGAGCCTTATTCGCTCCAGGGATGGCAGGCCTAACCTGTCTAATCTTTCCCCATAGTCGAAAATCCTTCATTCCAGCCAATCTCCTCTGGTGAATCTCCTCTGTACTCTCTCCAGCACAATCACATCCTTTCGAGAGTGTGGCGATCACAACTGCCTACAATGATTCAATGTTTGGCCGCACCCACCACCCCCTTCACCCGGCACCACAGAGTTGGCCAGTTATCCTCCTAACGTGCATATGTGCCAGTTTATAACATTTCCTGATAGGAGAGTTGTCCTCAGGCACAGCAGATATAGAGGATACTCTTGTCCAGTGCAGTTCCAGCAGTGGACGAGATCTGATATTAAAAGTGGCTGCTTACTAACAGTTCTTCATTGCAGTCCCAACATGGCAGCAAAGTTTGTCAGTGTCCCTCCAATGTTTTGGTGGAACAAACTGGTTGATCAATCTCCAGGAGTCATAGTCTTACAGCGTGGAAGCAGGCCCTTTGGCCCAACTTGCCAGTGGCAACCAACTAGTCCCACCTGCCTGCATTTGCCCATATCCCTTTAAACCTAACTTAACCATGTACCTGTCTAAATGTTTCTTAAACATTGCAATAGCACGTGCCACAACCACCTCCTCTGGCAGCTTGATCCATACACCCACCACCCTTTGTGTGAAAACGTCACCTCTCAAGTTCTTATTAAATCTTTCCCCCACACCTTAAACCTGTGTCCTCTGGTTCTTGATACCCTTTAGACTTTAGACTTTAGACATACAATGCGGGAACAGGCCCTTTGGCCAACTGACTCCACACTGACCAGCGATCACCCCATACACTGGCACTATCCTACACACAAGGAACAATTTACAATTTTTTACCTAAAGCCAATTAACTTACAAACCTGTACTTCTTTGGAGTGGGAGGAAATCAGAGCACCCAGAGGAAACCCACACAGTCACAGGGAAAACGTAATAACTCCATATGGACAGTACCCGCAGTCAGAATTAAACCCCGGGCCTCTGGCTCTATAAGGCAGCAACTCTACCGCTGTGCCATCTTGCCACCTATGTGTCCTGACAGATTTTGTTCCCTCTGATATAACATCGCCTGGTCTTTATCCAATGGTGTATGCAAAGATTAGGGCGCTGCTCCTTTAATCCAACTTGCAGATCACGTCCAGCACTCAGTCTGAAACAAGGTGTCCAGCTGCATCGCATGCCTTCAACTCCAAGCGTGCTGAACCCTTTAATTTCTGGACCCTTCACTTTGTGGCATCGCCTTCTGAACATTAAATATTGCCAGAGATGATTAATTGAAAGTTAACGAAATCTATCAGTGAAACAATGGGAAGGCAATGAGCTATGTAATCATTGAAATAGTAAATGAAATGATGTAAGCTGCTTCCATTCCGCTTATTGACAGTGATTAAGGTGTGGTGTGTCTGGGCGGCTCAGCTGTGCTTTCCGACTGGTCAGTCAAAACCCACTGACTCTACCGTGATCTTTAAGCAAGGCAAAACTTTGTGTAACAGAAGGCGGCAAATTATATTGATTTTGAGCTGCATAACAGTATGGAAACAAAGCTTCTCAAACGTGTTTCACAGCAGCCATCAGCCGACCAGACAAACAACAGTGACACCCGAGATGATTGCAAATAAGATTATTCCGAGAAAGGGCTTAGCATGTAGGCAGTTGTTCCCTTAACTAGATTTCACAGATTCAGAAATGAATGGCTGTTTAGTAGTGTGAGCCTGTTACCAAGGGATCCATTAGCCCCTTTTAACCAAATTAAATGTGGACTTACTTAGAGGGGTTGCAGTTAAGCATGGGGTATGGTGGTGTGGGGAGGGGGGTGGATGATAAAGTGTGCAGCTTTATTTTTAACTCGAGTTTTGTTTCATTCCCTAGGTTTTCTCAGCCACCAAGGCCTCAGCTGGCATGTGAAAGGTGGTAAAAGTCAGGCATGTGTGAATCAACGCCTGGGCCTTGCCACAGTGAAGGCACGGCTATTCATCACCGGCTAGTGGCTGACAGTGACTGATGGGATAGGCTTGGCTCTGGCACTTCACCGGCGCAAGAATCATATGAGGCAGGCAGCAGACTGACAGCTAGAGCGCTGTGTCAAGTGGTGTAGAGACCAGAGCTATTAATAATCTGTGCCACATGATCTGCAGTGCAGGGAACAATGATTTAGACATTGGTTAGAATAAAGATTTTACATTTAGTGTCAGTGACAACCTCAGTGCTTGGTATGTAAAGGGCCTGATTAATCAAGATCCCGGGAAATGGAGGGGGTGGGGGATGGAGGGGAGACAGAATTTTCCATTGTGCGAATGTGAGTTTTTTTACAATGAATGCTCTTTCTGGTCAATACCAAAAAATTATTCAGGAGCGATATTGCAATATGATCACTCTGTTTCTTTCAAAATAAATCCAGTCTTCAAATAACAACTCCCATCTTCCAACCACTTGCATTGTTTCGTACCAATTTAACGTGACCTGTGACCACAGTTAATGATTTTTCTGAGAGCTCGGTAATCCTTAAATGCTATGAAATTGCAAATGAGCATGTCTGCAACATTGAATTATATTGGCTGGAGGGGTTAAGATATCAGAATAATTTATTAGTTGAACACAACTAAATGGCATGTTAAAGAATGCGTTTGGTATACTTGCCTTCATAGATAGGGGCATTGAGTATAAGAGTCAGGAAGTCATGCTGCAGTTTTATAGGACTTTGGCTAGGCCTACACTTTGGAGTAGTGAGTCCATTTCTGATCTCCTCATTACAGGGAGGATGTGGAGGCTTCAGAGATGATGCAGGGGAGGTTTACTAAAATGATGCCTGTAGAAGAGGCTAAGGAAACGTTGGATAAATTTGGGCAAATTTAGATTGTTTCCTCTGGAGTGATGGAGGCAGAGGAGGGCATAAATGAATGTGGGCCTGATAGGAGGGCATAAATGAATGAGGGCCTGATAGGAGGGCATAAATGAATGAGGGCCTGATAGGGCATAAATGAATGAGGGCCTGATAGGAGGGCATAAATGAATGAGGGCCTGATAGGAGGGCATAAATGAATGAGGGCCTGATAGGAGGGCATAAATTAATGAGGGTCATAGGTAGGGTAAACTGTCAGAACCTTTTTCCCAGGGTGGAAATGTGAAAGATGAGAAGGCATAGCTTCAATGTGAGAGGAGCAAGGTTTAAAGGACAGACACAAAATGCTGGAGTAACTCAGCAGGTCAGGCAGCATCTCTGTAGAACATGGATAGACAAAGTTTCTACTGTATCTGGTGTTCCACTTGTTTAATCCTGCACATCGGTAAGACCAAGCGTGGACTCGGCGACCGCTTTGCCCAACACTTACGCTCGGTCCACCAAGGCTTACTGGATTCTCCTAGATGCTAACCATTTTAATTCCACTTCCCATTGTCATACTGACCTCTCTGTCCTGGACCTTCTCTATTGCCAGAGTGAGGCCTCACGCAAACTGGAGCAACAGCACCTCATATTCCGCTTGGATAGCTCACAACCCATCAGTATGAACATTGAATTTTCCAATTTAACCCACTAACTAACTAAGCCACAACAGCCCTTCTTTTCCCTTCCCTTCTCCTCCCCCCTCCTCTCCATTCTTCCCATCCACCTCCTTTGCAACCTGGCTGACATCACACGGGTTTCTTCCTTCCCCTCCACTTTTACCGTTTCCAATGGATACACAATTCACAACTTTTCTATCCCTGAATTTAACAATTCACAATTCTTTATCCTCTCGGGCTCACACCTTTCTCGTTGGCATGGCCTCTTTCCAACAACCTGCCTATCACCTATCTGCCTGTGTTCACCTATCACTTGCCATGCTCTGTCCTGACCCTTCTTTCTCCCAGATTTCTTTACCGCTTCCCCCCTGCAATCAGTCCAAAGAAGGGTTTCGATCCAAAAAAGTTGCCTATCCATGATTTCCCAAGTATCCTGCCCCTACCCGCTGAGTTACTCCAACATTTTGTTTCCTAGGTTTGGTATAAATCAGCATCTGCAGGTCCTTGTTTTTAAAGTTTAAAGGAGATGTGCGGGGCTTTTTTTCATGAGGGGTCTGTGTAAATGTATATCGTGCTTTCTTCCTGTCAGTAGTTACCTTTTGAAAGGGCATCACCAAGATCAGGATGCATGAAGGTTACTCCTTAATTTTTGAAAACATTTCATCTTAATTCCATCTGGTCAACTATCAGAATAGTCACCCCCTTCTTCTAACAATCTTATAGTCATAGTCAGAGAGCACAGAAATGGGTCCTTCGGCCCAACTCGTCCATGCTGACTAAGGTGTCCCATCTACATTTGTCCCATTTGCCTGCGTTTGGCCTATATCCCTCAAAACCTTTTCTATCCATTCTTCTTAGCATTTGTTCACAGTGCTGAAGTGAATCATGTATAACATCTATCCACACAAATTAACTTTAATGTTATCGCACTTACTAAATTATCATTTACATAGTACTGTCATATAGTCATAGAGTCATAAAGCATGGAAACAGGATAATTGGCCCAACATCCCCACACCGACCGACATGTTCCATCTACACTTTATGTGAAAAAGTTACCCCATTAGATTCCTGAAATCTCTCCCCCCTCACCTTAAACCTATGTCCTCTGGTTCTCGATTTCCCTACTCTGGACAAGAGACTGTGCGTTTACCAGATCTATTCCTCGCATGATTTTGTACACTTCTATCGGATCACCCTTAATCCTCCTGCGCTTCAAGGTGTCGAGCCTTAGTCTGTTCAACCATCCCAATAGCTCTGGCTCTTGACTCCTGGCAACATACTCGTAAATCTTCTCTGCACTGTTTCCAGTTTGACAACATATTTCCTATATCATTGTGTCCAAAAGTGAACACAGTACTCTAAATGTGGCCTCTTATATAACTGCAACATTATAACCCCCCCCCCCCTCCAACGTCCATACTCAATACTCTGATTGATGAAGGTCAAAGCGCAGAAAGCCTATTTGCCCACACTATTGCCCGCTGTAAAGGTTTGTGCAACTGCAAAGTTCAAGTCTCTGTGCTTAATAACTATTGTTTGTTCCACATGACCATCCAAACTTCACTCTATGGGGTGAAATAGTCAATGTAAAATTGATTATTTGACGTAGAAGATCACTGCTGCTCCCTGAAGTGATATATTGTCATTTTTATTAAAATTACAATGACGGCCACTAAATCAATAACTGGATGGTCAACATTAATTAGATGTCTTGCTTCGAGGAGCACAGTGACAATTCCTCAGCACTTCTGCACCCTTGAAAAATATTACTGACTGTGCTCATACCTCATGCTCGATATGATCATTAATCAATGAGACAAAACAATTCCCAAATATTTTCACCCCTTCTGTGTTTGAGAATGTAGTAACTAATAGACAGATAACGTCAATTCATTGTACTTGTAAAACAAATTAGACTTTTTTGATTGAAATACACAGCATTGAAACAGACCCTTGAACCCCTCCAAGTCTGTGCCAATCATTGATCACCCGTTCACACCCCTCCTTCTATGTTATCTCGTTTTCACATCTACTTCATACACACTAAAGGCAATTAAGCACATCTTTGGAATGGAGATGGGGGAGGTGGAAAATGGAGCAGCAGGAGGAAACGCATATCATGACATATTTCATGATGTGCACTGGCTTACATTCATTAATGGCATGTAATTGCAAATGGATTGTATGCTCTAGGTCTGCCGTGCTTTATTTGGTGTGGTGAAACTCCAATGTATTTAGATTAATGGATTTTAAATTGAATGGGAATTACAGAGAACAGGAAATCTGAGTCACTCGATTTCTACTCATGTGAAGCCAAACATTTTCCATGGTTACCATGGACTCCAATACCTGCAAACCTACTCACCAAACCATCTACACTAACTCACCCTAAACCTAACGGACACTTCTTATTCTAAACCAATCCCACCTCCCCATCTCCACTCTCCTCATTTACCTTATTAAATCGGTTCACCTGTAGGTCAAGTCATAATTACTCCCGTGCACCTTGTTCTTCTGAATAAACCTACCATGGGGGACTTAATTAACTGCCTTACTGAAATCCATGTAGAACATTTCCACCACCCTCCTCTCATCGATCACCTTTGGTACCTCCTCAAAAAACTCAATCAAGATAGTACGACACAACCTGCAGCATACAAAACCATGCCCTCTATACCTTATTTAAGGATTCTCTTCCAAATGGGAGTAAACCCTATCCAGAAGAATCCAAACTCCAAGAGTTAATAAGGCCATTGGAGTGGGACCTTTTGATCCCTTTAAGAATGCGTCCTGCTTTTCCCTGCTACTGCTTTTTTGTGTTGATTTACTCTCAGTTTAGCCTATTGCCAACCGTTGGTCTGTAGCCCTTGAGTTTCCAGTCCCCCTGCTTTTGCTCTGCCTCCTGCATGTCCACCTGTGGTCAGGGTCTGGAAGCCATGGCCATCCGATGTGATAGAGTGGTAAGTAGACGCATGAGGGATGCCTCAAAACCCCAAAATGACCCTGCTATCCATTAACAGTTTTTGATTGTTCGAAAGATACAGCTTGAAACCAGCCCTTTCTGCCCACTCCGCCATTCTGTCTGCTCCGCCATTTAATCATGGCTGATCTATCTTTCCCGCTCAACCCCATTCATCTGCCTTCTCCACACAACCCCTCACTAATCACAAATCTGTCAATCTCTGCCTTAAAGATATCCATTGACAGCCTCCACAGCCGTCTGTGGTAATGAATTTCACAGATTCACCACCTTCTGACTAAAGAAATTCCTCCTCATCTCCTTTCTAAGGGTACACCATTTTATCCTGATCTGGTCCTAGGCTCTCCCACTCATGAAAACACCTTCTCCACATCCACTCTATCCTGGCCTTGCACTCTTCAGTAAGTTTCAATGAGGTCCCCCTCATCCTTCTAAACTCCAGCGAGTACAGGCCGAGTGCCGTCAAGCATTCATCATACGTAACTCAATAATCCCTGTGATCAATCTCGTAAACCTCCTCTGGATCCTCTCCAATGCCCGAAATGTTGACCATTGATCACCTTTTCACACTAATTCTATGTTATCACACTTTCACATTCACTCCCTAAAAACTCAGGGCAATTTGTAGAGGCCAATTAGCCTACAAATCTGCACATCTTTGCCATATTGGAGGAAGCCTGGTGGAAGCCCAAGTTTTAACACTGAGGACGTGCAAACTCCATAGAGGCAGCACCTGAGGTCAGGTTCCAACTCGGTTTCTGGTGCCTTGAGGCAGCAGCTCTATCCACCGGCACCACTGAGCTACCCGTAAAGACTGTAGATGCTGGAATCTTGCGCAAAAAATCAGTGGGCTGCCTGAGTTCCTCCAACACTTTGCTTTGTTGCAAATCCTTGATTCAGAGACATTGAATGAAGTATTCAAATGGATTTACGTGATTAAAAAAAGAATGCTGGAGTAACTCAGTGGGTCGGACAGTATCCCTGGAGAACATGGATCGGCGACGTTTCGGTTTGGAACCCTTCTTCAGACTGATTTTATACATAGGAGAGGGGAATCTGTGATTGCGTTTCCTGCCATGGCTGACTAGGCCTATCCTTGACAGGCAGACGCCTCCCACAGCTTCCACAGTTGTAGTTGTCTCTGGCCGTTGGAGTGGGGAGTGTGTTGATGTTGCCATTGACCATTTTGTGGCATTGGCGCCTGGCTGAGAGTCCTTTAACCGCATGCTGTCATGATGTATCATACCCGCCTGGATTAGGAATTAGGAAGACACAACCACTTATCTATATTTACCTTTTGAATCAATATTGGTGACCCCGTTCAAACTTCATATGCCAGCCATCCGTGGTGTATAGCTAGCTGCAGGAGCACAGGAGGATCAGGGACTGATCTTTGGAGCACAGGAGGTTGAGGGGTGATTTTATCGAAGAGTAAAGATTGTGGGTGGAATAGATGGGGTAAATGCACTGTCTATGCCTAAGGTAGAGGAATCGAGAAGCAGAGGACATAGGTTTAAGGTGAAGGGCGAATGATTTAATAGGAACCTGAGGGGCAGCTTTATACAAAGGGTGGTGGGTGTATAGAATGAGCTGCTGGAGCAGGTAGTTGAGGCAGGTACTATCACAATGTTTAAAAAACATTTAGACAGGTACATGGATAGCATAGATTTAGAGGGATATGCGCTAAATGCAGGCAGATGGGACCGGTGTAGATGGGACGTTGGTCGGTGTGGGCAAGTTGGCCTGATGGGCATGTTTCCACACTGTATGACTCTATGACTATGAGTTGAGCAACTGGATGCAAGTTTCACCCAAACCCTTCAGCCGAGTATGTTTTTGCTCCCCCATGTTCAATTCTCCAGCCCATACCTGACTTTCACATTGCAATGCAGGTCTCAGAGGTCAGAGGGAACCTAATTCCAATCCAGCTCTGAATCAAGAGATATGTGGTTAGAGCAGGAAGCTGGTGCTGACGTAAATGATCAACCATTGGCTGTTAATGAATATTGACATTCGGTCTAAGAAGAAGGTGGACAAACTTGGATTGTTTTCTCTGGAGTGCCGGAGACTGGAAGGACACCTGATAGGAGTATGTAAAATAATGAAACAATGTACAGGGTAGAAGGTCAGAATCATTTTCCCATGATGGAAAGGTCAAATATTAGAGGGCCGTTTTAAGGTGAATGGGTGTAAGTTTAATGATTTTCAAAGCACATTTTTTTTTTCACAGAGAGTGTAAAATGCATTGCCAGAAAAGGTAGTGGAAGCAGATTCAATGGCAATGTTTAGCAGGAATTTAGTCAGTGATAGGCGGTATATAGCTCACATACATGCAGATGCCCAGCTTCAATTGACATTGTGTTTGGTCCAGACATTCAGGGACGAAGGGCTGTTCTTGTGCTATTGTTCCATGTTCTATGATATTATTAAGGCAGCGCAATGGCAAGGGACTGAAAGGGACTGAAAGGCCTAGTTCTACTTCTTATTGCTTGCTACTCTTTCAGATATCTCAGTAAAGGAGCTTGGAAAGTTTTCTTATGTAGAAAGTTATTGTTAATTTTTTCCGCGGGATCTATGCTCTGTCTGACCTCCCCAGCAGAGATCTCCCCTGTCGGCCTGTGCATCGGGTAGTAGTTAGCTGATGGGTGCGCTCTGCGATGAACACAATCTTGTGATTCTGATAATTTGATGAAACTCGTCCAAACTATGCTCTTGCAGTTGATGACATTGCCTGAACTCCTTGATTGTACACTTGCAAGGTCAGTCCATTACCAGTTTTGAGATATTATGTGCAAAATAGTAAGACAGCTTGCAATCCTGGTGCAATGTTCTATGTTTATATGTTTCAATGAATCAACTAAAATCTGTGAATTTAGCTGAAGAGAAGTGAAGCTTGACAGGACTATGATTGTATTGCAGGTCTAGTAAACACAATGTACAAGCCAGGAATTATTATTCATCTCATTCCATTTCCTTTCTTCCATAAGGTTGTACCTCCAGAATACTCTTTCAAGCTTTCATCAAAACTACTGATGGCGAGCTTTAAAAAAAAAACTTATTTATGAATTCTAAACTTTAATTAACAGGGGATATTGTCACTTAAACCAAAAGTTGATTGGAAATGTTCTTTGAGATAAAGGAGCTATCTGTAAAATTCTTGCAGCTGTTGTATTTCAGAGGACACTTTGTGCGAAGTAGTAACCTGTCACAAGTGGATTTTCTTTTTAGAGATATTGCATAATTCTTTACGTAAAAAAAAATTAGTAATGGGATGATGTCAATATTTACAGGACCCTGCTAATTGCCTTTGAGCAGCTACCTCCTTGAACCATTGAAGTTCTTCTTTGTGAAGAGCTTTTGGACGGGAAGCTCCAGGTCAGACCCAGCGATGTTGAAGGAATGGTGACAGGTGAGAATGGAGAGCGATTTTGCTGGTGGGGTTGTGTCTATGTGCTTGCTGCCCTTGCTCTCTTGTATGTACAGATTGCAGGCTTGTGATAGTAGCTTTGCTAAGTAATTGCAGTCAATTCTGTAGACAGCACGCATGTAATCAGGGTGGGCCTGCGGTGGAAGGATTGTATTTTTAGGATGGTGGTTGGAGTATCGATCAGTCACTCTGACCCTCAAATAGCTTGATTACTTTATTTGGAAAGAGGTGAAGCCTTTGCCGATCAGGAGACAATTTTAACTGGCTGAGTTCTTCCAGCATTTCTGTTCTTGTTTCGGATTCCAGCAACTGCAGTTCCTTTCTTTGACCATTTGTCATTCCTCAACTTATATTCACTCTAAAAAGGAAGAATAGTGTGTCATTTTTTCTATTCATTACAGTCACCTGTAGTGGTATTTAAAGTTTTTATAAGGTTATTTGCAAGATAACATCCTGATTATGTTTGAATAGCCTGTGTTTGTGCATGTAAGATGTGTACATACGTTTTTTTTTATCAAGGTCCATTTGTGTGTGTGTGTTGTTTGTGAACAAGCTGCAGTGGATACAGTACCCTGATTGTTCAGGGTTGAAGAGGAATAAGGCAGAATCATCAGAATACGCATGTCAAAGGTTGAGATTGGAAAGAGGGATAGGCCAGAAAAAAGTAGAGGAGAAAAACAATGCTGACATTCATGAATATCCGTGTTAAAGATGGAACTGCAGATGCTGGAGAATCGAGGGTACACAAAAGGCTGGAGAAACTCAGCGGGTGCAGCAGCATCTAAGGAGCGAAGGAGATAGGCGACGTTTTGGGTCGAGACCCTTCTTCAGACTGGACTTTATTCATGAATATCCAAGAGTTCTCGGAGTTTGTGATCGGTTCATAGCTGAAAATGCCCTGAATGTGAAAGGTGAAGTGGAATTGTAGACCAGGACAGTTGTGAGATAAAGTGATGTAGTGCGGCCTCAGGGAAAGGTGGAGAATGGAAAGCCAATGACCAGAAATATTAACTCTGATTCTCCCTCTGTACACACTCTCTGATCTGCTGAGTATTTCTGACGTTTCAGGTTTTATTTGGGCAGATCACACCTATGGTAGAACATGTCCGATTTTCATCTCACTGAAATCAATGCAGTCCTTAGATTATTTAACACAGGGCAGACCAGAGATTGAATGTAACAAGAACAGAATGCAAGGTTAAATGGATAAAGGACTCCAGTGTAAAACAGTTAAATGAATAATGATTTTCCAGTTAATTTTATTCACTTAATCATTTTACCCTTTCATTTATTTTAACTGCTGTATCAAATTTGGCAAGAATCTAACAGAGGGAAGCAAGTTCCAATTGTATTGTGGTAAGGAGTCTTACATGGTCATGTTAGATAACAAAGTGGAGTTAATTCATTTGTTTAGGTTTGGATTATATAATACATTCATTACTGTAGTATACCAACAATTTAAATGTAGTGCCTTTTAAATAGTAAACTGCCATACCATAGTTCTGAGGGACTAACTTTAGTTTAGTTTCGAGATACAATGCTACCCTACGGCCTACCAAGTCGGCACCGACCAGCGCTCCCTGTGCACTAGCACTATCCTACACACAAGGAACAGTTAACAATTATCCCATTAGCCTACAAACCTGCCTCAACTACCTCCTCCTGCAGCTTGTTCCATATACCTCCCACCCGTTGTATAAAAAGGTTGCCCCTCAGGCCTATTAAATCAATTAAGCCTTTTTTTTAAACTAAATTGTCCCTGGTGTGTAGGATAGGACTATTGTATGGATGATTGATGGTGGGCATGGATTCGGTGGGCCAAATTACCAGTTTCCACGCTTTATCTGTAAACTAAACTAAACATGGATATGCAGGGAAGGGAGGGATATGGGTCTCATGCATTGAGAATAGTTTATATTGGCATCATGTTCTGTGTGGACATAGTGGGCTGAGTGGGCCTATTTCTGTACTGTACTGTCCTGCGATCTATGCTCATACTAATATCATTGTTCTGGCTCATCATTCATGGCTGCTCTTCCTCTGCATCAGGTGTGGATTCAATTTCAGAGGTTAAGCATCACTATTGAGGCAGACTGCTGCTGAAAAGATGCTTCCATGTCAGAAATCCCTTCATTTAGATGAGATGTAAAATCTTGCCAGGCTCTCTCCATTGGATATGTAGAATGCCAGAATCATTTTGAAAGAAAAGCGATGTATTCCTACATTTATCTTTCAATCAAGGTCTCAAAAATTGTTTCAGGTCGGTAAGGGTCCGGCCCTAAACACCACTTATTCATGTTCTCCAGAACATGACTGCCTGACCCGCTGAGTTACTCCAGTACTTTGTGTCTTTTTCAGTTCCTTGTATGTCCTTTCAAAAGTTGTTGTTGTAAATACTTGATGTGCAAAAATGACTGCAGTATTTTAGGGCAGCACGGATTCACAGTGGTAGAGTTGCTGCTTTACAGTGTCAGATACCCGGGTTCGATTCTGACCATGGATGCTGTCTGTACATTATCTCTGTAACCTGCGTGGGTTTTCTCTGGGTGTTCCAGTTTCCTCCCACACTTCAAAGACGTCCAGGTTTGTAGCTTAATTGGCTTTGGTAAAATTGTAAATTGTCCCTAGTGTGTGTAGGATAGTGCTAGCTTACGGGGATCGCTGGTCGGCCCTGACTTGGTAGGCCGAAGGGCATGTTTCCACGCTGTATCTCTAAACTAAACTAAAATTGAAAACTATCTATTTTCATCAATGAACACATTTGAATGGAAATGTGGAAAAATAGATAAGCATTAGCCTTCTCAAGCCTATTTAATCCATGTTTCTGATGTATATTCCAGAACTTCATATTAATGAACACCTCTGAGTGCAAATCAGATGATGATATCCTTTTTGGGAACCTTTGGGAATGCAGGAGCTTTGGAATTTTTACATTGGAACATATATGTACATATTTCACTGTGTCCTGATAACTACCCCAATGCATAGTTTAGTTTAGTTTAGTGATACAACGTGGAAGCAGGCCCTTCGGTCCACTGAGTCCACACCAACCAATGATTACCCGTACACTAGTTTAGTTTAGTTTAATTTAGTTTAGTTTAGTGAAATAGCTTAGAAAGAGGCCCTTCGGCCCACCGA
This sequence comes from Okamejei kenojei, assembly GCA_035221665.1. Lineage (NCBI taxonomy): Eukaryota > Metazoa > Chordata > Chondrichthyes > Rajiformes > Rajidae > Okamejei > Okamejei kenojei. The sequence goes on along the minus strand of CM069131.1, from coordinate 49,308,970 downwards.
GTCCATGCCGACCATCGATTACCCATACCCTGTTCTATCCTACACACAAGGGACAATTTACAAAGCCAATTAACCCTTTAGAGCATGGGGGGAAACCGGAGAACCCAGGGAAATCCCATGGGTCACGGGAAGAACATACAAACTCCACAGTGAGAGCACCAGCAGTCAGGATCAAACCCGGATCTCTGGTGCTGTAAGGCAGCGACTACTGCTGCACCACTGAGCTCCCCACTGCTATTAGTAAAGCATTTAGGATCATGAAACTCTGAGCGGTAAATGGGTTAAAATATATTGAATGTAAAGATGTAGCTTAATAATGTTTATTTCTGGAAAGAGACAGTCTTGTAATGCAAAAAACTGAAATTGGATTGAAGGGGCAGTAATATAAATACTTGTGTATCTCAAGCGATTACAATTAAAAACAAGTAACTGAAACACAGGCTGACCTTTATCAAACGGCCACAAAACCACTTAACCTGCTGGATTGTCCCTCTAAGGACACCTGCTGAAGCAGGCTAAACAAATAGCAATTCTTAACTGAAGAACACTTGGTTTCTTTAGCCAAGCTCCCATCTGGTGACACCCTTTTGTCTGAACTGTGTTCAGCTGCAGCAGCAGTAGGGCTTTGCTTTTTGCTGCCTTTTTTGTGAAGTCCTCTTTAGCATATTCCTCCTTTTTTTAATGCCCTGATTTATTCATTGGTTTCGCCCCTTCTCCCCTCCCCCCCAATGCTTTTGAAGTGCCTTCTTGTCTCCAGTACTCTGAGGGTCATGTCTTTTCAGTCACTTGGACAATACCTGGTGCCTGCATCTGTTTCCAGATCAAATCAGGCATATTGTGATCACATCCTGCCTGAGAATTGTTCCCCCTTTTGCTAGGCATTGTTGCCAATTTCATGCCATGTATCGCTCCATGTTTTGTGCTTCATGAAGCTGTCATGGGTATAAAAGTTGCCTGACCAGGGTCGTAGTCAAAGGGGTGGGAATGAAACATCAGCGAAATGTTTATCCGGCCACCCACATTACACTCCAGGAATTAATTGTAGCCAGCAGCTTCATTGTGCTGCCTTTAGGAGTCAACAGTTTTACAATCCCAATAAAGCTTCTTCTACACAGAAGAGCTGCCTTTCAGTTGGCCATTTAACGCTCCAGTTCCATCGTCACCTCTCGATCACAAATCTGAGGTTTCAGATTAAGCCTGATATTCATTAAACCAGCGTCCCTTAAACCCCATGCAGTTGGAATAGATTATTAGCAGTTTGGCTGGGGTTGTGTTGGGGGAGGGTGGTATGGGATTAGATCCCAGCAGGAAGCCATTGACTGACATGGGACAGCTTTGTCCAGTGTATGTTAAACAATTTCATGGACATCTGTCACACATAGTTAACTTTGCATTGCTGCATTTCAGCTGGCAGACTTATACCGGTCCTCACTGATATAGTAGCTGGCGCTCAGCAAAAGTGCATAATAGCGAGGCAAGAATTATAAAACATAGTGCTGTGCAGCAATATCCAAGTTCATTCAGTGCAATGAAACCATGCGGAGAAGCTTTATTCATGGGTAATTATCTGGAAAGCCATAAGACAATAAAGCATCTGGTGGTCTTTCTTCCATGTTTCAATTTTTCTCAATATTGTGACAGGGATAAGCATTGTATTTTTCCCTGGGTGGCTAGTGCAGGCAGGGAATAAAAGCAAGGGTCAGAAAAGAGCAAATAAATGAATTTATATCTTTCTCTTTTTTTTGGTTAATTCCACCATTATTGTTCGGGGGGACTTCTTCACTAGTTTTCCAGATTGTGATTCTCACTGTGATCTCCTGAATAAATCTTTGTCCTCTCTTCTACTCCTCCTCCCAGATAAATGGACTGTTTTTTTTTCCCGTAAAGGTTATCTTTAATGATTCGAGGCTGTTTGCATGGAGGACACAAGTAAAATATGGTATCTTTCAGAGCTCTTTGGTGACTTTACAGCAATGAACTCCAATGCCTTTAACTGTATTACCTCAATTAGCAGCAACTTCTTTGCATTAGTGCGCATGTAGGTTCTACTTAATTCCTTTATAAATGTACAGCAGAGATTTCATTCTCCGTGCCTTCATGAGGAGTGCACAAAAAGCAGATGTAGAAAGAGAAAAAATATTAATATTGGGAATGGCTGGTATGTCTCTGTGAGTGAGAGAACCGTGTGTTATGTCAAGTTTTGTTTAGTTTAGAAATACAGCATGGAAACAGGCCCTTCAGCCCACCGAGGCCACGCTGATCAGCAATCATCATCCCGTATACTAGCACTATCCTACACACAAGGGACAATTTACAATTTTTACCGAAGCTAATGACCCTACAAACCTGTGCGTCTTTGGAGCATGGGAGGAAACCAAAGCATCCGGAGGAATCCCACACAGTCACAGGGAAAAAGTACAAACTCCACACAGCCAGCACCCATAGCCAGGATCAAACCCAGGTCTCTGTAAGGCAGCAACTATACTGTGTCTGCAGCAGCCAGTGTGCCACCCTGGTGGTAAAAGGTGTGTAAATAGATCAGACATGGATTCAGCCTTCAAGATATTTCTATTATCTTTTTTTTGCAGAGTTTTGGCATTTTTCAGGGAAAAAGTTAGCTGCTTTTAATATATGGGCAAAACACAAAGTGCTGGATGGACTCAGAGGGTCAGGCAGTATTTGTGGTGCAAATGGATGGGCAACATTTATGTCAGGACCCTTCTTCAGACTCAGGGAATGGTGTTCACATATGAAATGGCACCAAGGACCTTGTTGAACTTGCAAATAAAATGGAGAATTACAGATGGAAAGACAAAATATTTATTAGTACACTGGACTTTGTATCATTAAACTTTTAAGAAGAATAATGATGAGAAATTGCACTGAAATATCTGGTGGTGATCCTATTATTCTTTTGGCAGTTCTTTCGTATATTAGCCTTAATATCTGTACACTGTATCTGTACACTGTGGGTGGCTTGATTGTAATCATGTATAGTCTTTCCAGTGGCTGAATAGCAGGGAACAAAGCTTTTCACTGTACCTCGGCAAATTTGACAATAAACTAAACTGAACTAAACTAATCAAAATTAGTAATTTTCATGTTTATGAATGCACCAATTAAAATAAAATTGCTTATAAATTTCATTTGAACATTTAGTGGTCAGGTAACATCATCATATCACATACATAATAATAAATAACTCTGAGAATCAATATAATAAACAGTAACAAAAAAACATAAAAAATCTTGAATTGTTTACAGATCCTATACAAAAATAATCTGACAGCTATTTAATATGGTAATAAATGTAAGGATCTTGGGATTATGCCATTCTATACCAGGAGCAGAATAATAAATACAGCGTATCTATTTGAAATGAGTCAATGCCTCCACAACGAACTGAAAAAAAATAATGTTTGGCAATCAACTGAAGGGAACCGTATCCTAAGAGTTCCAACCAAGACACACAATTTTGTTTGTCAGGGGACACCCTATTCTAACCAGCAGTCAGTATTTACACAGATCCCGTTTGTTAGTAGCTTCCTGATAAGTGTGCAAGGAGATCTGTAATTATAACATAACCTTAGTAGTTGCTGAAGAAATCTGCATCTAATGCTAAAATGACCAATCAAACTCTGGAATATAAATGAGACAATTCATTATCACCCATATTCATTCTATAAAATCACTCTACTTTATTATTATAAAATCAAGAGAGGAATAGCGAAAAAACCTGAGAGGAGCCGGGACATATTAGCCGGTGTTGGCAAGTTGGGCCAAAGGGCCTGTTTCTACACTGTATCACTCTATGCCTCTATGACTCTAACTAAAGAGTAATTTCACCTTCTTTATCCCAAAACCTCATGAAAAGCCTGTACCTTGTTTTGATGTCATTCTATTTAGAGCAAACAACTTACAATATTTTTGTGCTTCAACAATGTATGATTTGAGAGAATTTTCTTGCTAATCCAAATTGGAATTCAGGAGTACACATCCCAGTTATTAAAAGTTATTGTAACAAAAACAGAAATAATAATCTGCATTAAAATATAATAATTTGTCAAAGTGCATTTAAACAAACTACTTTGAAGGAGGCACTGATCCATGCAAGTAGGCATAACCTGCATAGATAGCTGTCTCTTTCTTCAATAATGTTCATGAATATAATATAATGTTAATTCTTGAAGTTTCCTACCTTTCTAATTCATGTGCAACATGATGCATAAGAAGGCGACAGTTTTATTGGTGAAATTATGTAGTCCGTTATCCTGAAGTAAAATTGGAAGGTCAAAAATTGGCAATGTTAGAATTCATCTTAATGGGGGCACATCTTGTGTAAACTTTGATATAAATTTGGTTAGATCTCACATGGAATATTGTGTGCAGTTCTGGTCACCACATGATAGAAAGAATGTGGTAACGCATGTATGAGTGCAGAAGAGATTCACCAGGATGTTGCTTAGGGCTGAAGGCTTTAAGGGCCTGTCCCACTTGGGTGTCATTTGCGCGTCACGCAGCTGGTGCGCTACGATTTTGTGAATCCCAAAATCCTGGGGCGCCACGCGCGACCGTGTGTCACTGCCTACGCCACCACGTCTCAACATGCGCTCATAATGCATGCCATGCGCGCGTCACGATGCGTGCCTGATGCATAAATGAAGTTGTGTCATGCATCGTGATGCGTAAATGATGTAGCGTAAATAGCGCGCAAATAACGCCCAAATGGGACAGGCCCTTTAGCTACAAGGCATTGCCTAGGCTGGGTTTATTCTCACTGGAGTGCAATATGCTAAGAAGTGTCTTTATAAACATCCATAAAATTATGAAAGGCACAGTTTATCTAGTCACAGCCTTTTTCCAATGGTAGGCGAGTCTGAAACTAGAGGATACAGGTTTAAGGTGAGAAGGGAAATATTTAAAGGAGATCTGAGGGGTTCTGGGATTCTCAAACGGAGGGTGGAGGATATATTAAATGAGCTGCCTGAAGAGGCGACAGTGGTAGGTTCAGTCACAGTATTTAAAATGCCTTTGGATGGGTAAAAACTGGTATTCCTCCTCTCTCGCCCCTCCCCTCTTCTCTTTATACAGACTATCTGCCCTCCCTGTAAGTCCTGATGCAGGTCTCGACCCAAAGCATTAACAATTCCTCTCCCCCCCACAGATGCTGCTCGACCCACTGAGTTCCTCCAGCAGTTTGTTCTTTTCGCCAGATTCCAGCATGTGCAGGTTTTATGTCTCTGTCAGATAGGAAAGGAATACAGTAGAGTTAAGCCAAATGCATCTCAGCGAGTAAGAAGGAGTGGGACTGAAAGGCTTCCATGCTGTACGACTTTATGACTTTATGAAACAGGAACCTGGGAACTGAATATTTTACGATACGATACAATAGAACTTTATTTATCCCAGGAGGGAAATTGATCTGCCAACAGTCATAAAAAACACAAAATACATGATGAGTGGAAAGGCTTGTGGGGGAGGGGGGGGGGGTAGTCTGGCTCAGCCTCAGTCTACCTCAGTTGTAAAGTTTGGTAGCTAAAGGGAAGAAGGATCTCCTGATGGCTGGGTCAGATGGAATATGGCAGGAAATGGGCTGAACGACTCATTTCTGTTCTGTAAACTTGATGTGCTTCCATACATTTGAATTTTAACCCCACTGTAACTGGAATATAACATCACGTGATTCTAATGATTTTTGTTGCAATAACAGCATACAGGACAACTTGATCAAGGGAATGTACCATGCTGTGTTACAGAAGTTGAATCTGACATAATTAGTGATACTATAATACAAATTGGAAGCTGGATTTTGTGCAAATCTCAGGGTTTTTTTTACAATTCAGAAAGTAACCGGTTGCAGAGATGGGTTTATGGTTAATGAAGGAAAGTGAAAACGTTTTGACTTTCTTGGTTTTTCTTGCCTGTAAATTCTTGCCATTGATAAGCCAACAGCAAGATACTAGTTTTCCAAAGCATTCAACCGTTCACAAGGTGCTGTGGATTATGAGTTACTTTCTGTTTAGTGCCAGAGTTTCGGAGGGCTTCCACCTAAATTACCGCACCAATAAATTCTGCTCCAGGCAGTAGCCGGAGCCCCCACAAACTGTCCGATAAAAGGTAATTGTGTTGGTGTCTTTCAATGGCTTTTGAGTCATCCAGTAAATTTGAGTTTATCTTGCACTCACGTAATAGAGAAAGCAGCAAAATGAGATGAAGCCTGGGTGTTTGAATGGAAGCCCTTAATCAGATGCATCTTCTTAGTTTTTCAAGTGCCTATCATATCACACAACTGCTCTTGAAGAGCCCTCCATTTACCCTCTCCCCTAATTAAATGTGCACTTTATTAATGTAAATTGGGGGTTTAATGCTCTTGTTGAAATTCTGAAGAAAGTGCTGTAGGCTTGCAAAATGCTTGAGCATCATTGCAAATTAGATTAGGGACCGAGAAAGGCAGTAAAATTAGAATGATAATGGCTGATAGGGCTTCTGACAGACATGACTATTCAGAGATCAGTGGAAAGGAGAGCAGCTCCAAAAGCCCAAGAAAGACAGGGACTAACGTCAGCCTACAGATGTTGCATTTGGAAGCACTTTAAATTAGTTCAATTTGTTAAATTGTGGAGATTTAAAAGACATTAGCTGGCTGGATAAAAGACAGGAATACGTTTAATCTTTTTTTATTGAAACCCAAATGGATTGGACAAATGCACAGTCTAAACCGGAGCAAATAGCTTTAATTTATAAGTTAGTTGCAGAGAAATGGAACCAAATGAAACATGCTGCTGTTTTACTGGTTTAAAAGCAAATTAACTGTGCGGTGCTACTAACACTGAAAATGAGTGAGGTTTTAAAATATCGATCCATTTACACTATTGACTCATTTCAATAACTGTTAATAATTCACAATGGAGCTATGGCAGCATTGCACTTTGCGAAACTGCAGCCTTTCCGTGCTTCATTGGTTAGGCTGGTTGCCTATAGATCGCCATCACTTATTCAGCCTATAAAGTAGCTTAAGCACATAAGAACATTAACGTTTGGGTTCCAATACCACATTGACCCTTATTCATAAAGTGCAAATGGTTGGAAGTAGAACAGATTGGTTGCTAGCGATTCCCTTTTATGTGCAGCTCAGTGTCCTTGATTTCTCCCCTTTCTTCCCTTAATCTGACATCAGTGGCTTAATAAGTTTGCACTCTGAGTAAACAGGCCAGTGCAGGCCCTTTTTATCATGGAGTCAAGGGAAAGGGCGACATTAAAAGGTTTGCTCTGAGAATTAAACAACTTAAGAATGAATGAACACATTGGCCCTGAATGGTGTTGTGTGCCAGCCATTTTACATAACATCTGTACTTTCTGCATTACTTTCTGTGCTCAAACATTACACATGTTGCACCTGTATATAATAGTGAAGAAAGCAAAGATTTATTCTCTCTTTGAAGTTGTTTCAATTAAAAGTAAAAGTTTAAAGGGCACACATGCTGTGTAAATTTTACACTCTTGAGTTTAAAAGAAATAATTCCAGGACATACAAGCCAAGAATAAGACTGATTTATATGGGGATTTTTTAAACTGTACTCATTCTACTTCATGGTTAAAAATATTGCTAATATCCCAAGTTACTTTTTAAATATGTTACAGAGGAAAATGACGATCAGGATGTAAACTTTTTCACTCAGTCATTTTTATAAATGTTAGGTGTGAAATGAATGAAAATGTCTCAGTGGCATATTTGGAAAGAGTTGCAGTACAAACACATCTGGTAACAGCCATGAAGTCTGGATGTATCCTATACCTTCAGAGTAGCATCCACCCATCCCCAGTGAGAGCAGGTAGAGCCCGACAGACTTGTGTTGGCACTTCCTACTTGATGTGTAACCATATATTACAAAGTGAGAGCTGGAGGCCCAAATTAACTATGGTCAACAAATGTTGCCCATTCATTGCTGTCATCTTTTCCTTTCTTCACAAGTACGAGCCACATCACCTTCATCCAGCAGTGATTTATGACCCCTGCTTTGACAAGAGCCGGAGAAAGTACGTTACCACTGTGCAATGCCAGAGGTGGAGGGAGGAAGCAAAATACAGGCCACTCAATGAAAATGAAGTGCGTCGAAATGTATTTTTTGCAGAGATGAGGGAATCTGGCAATCATTGTATAAAGTACTATTGACACTGAGTCATTAAACTTCATCATAAGTACTTTAATAAGGATACATGCAGACCATATACATAGGTACTGTAGACTCGAAGTCGTAGATTAAACTGAAAGCATGGCATGGTGGAAACCCCACATGGATTACGGATCGGGTCAGCAATAGTAAAACCAGACATGGATCAAATCAGTAATAGTGATTGATCTACATCCTCCTTCATTTATCGATCAATCTATACATACCTAAAACTCTGATCTTGTTCTCTTCTGGCTTGCGCGTTTTACATATTTGCGCAAAAACGGTATGTGAAAGTGCTATGATTCTTCGCCAGCTCACTCACCGTACCCCTGTGCTGCGAGTGCACCAAGTTTCGTTCCGATCGGTGGCATAATGTAAAAGTTAGCAAGGTTTAAAAATCTTTAAAACCGAATGATCCCCTCTCCTGCCAGTCAGCGACGCACAAATTAGTCTCTTCTCCTGTCACTCCCCTTCCTACACCAGCACGTCTTTACTGGAGCTGAGGGACGCTGTTTGTGGCCGGCGGAGGTCTTGAACAATTTTCGGACGGACCGGAAGCGGCCCAGCATGGCCCAACCCGGCCCGGCCCGGCACGGGGCAGAGTCGGAGATGCCGCTGAAGTCACCAAACGGAAAGCAGAGACTGATCTCAGCGGAGTTGATTGACCAGCAACCAGCGCCCAGCTGTGAGTCCCCATCGCAATGCCTGCTGCAGCCCCTTCCCCTGGTCCCCCTTGCTGGCTCCTGCCCCCTCCCCCATGATACCCCCATCTCCCCCATGGCTCCTCCCCATCTATGGGTGAGTTGTGGAATATTGCTTTGGAGGAATGAGTTGAGTTGGGGGATCGGGTGAGTGGTGGAATATTCCATTGGAGAATGGGTTGCATTGGGGGACCAGGCCTCCCGTGTGACTGGGACCCAACGGGTCCCACTTAGTCTAATAATATATAAGTATATAAAGTTAACTATCATCTACAGTGAAGCGGAGGATCCAATATGAGTAATGTCAGTTATAGTTAGTTAGAGTCCAAGATCTGCCTCTAGACAAAGTCCTTGTATCTTATCACAGGCTTGCAGACCCGTCCTGCATGTGTTCGGTACAGCCCCTCAGCAGTACTCTTTGCTGCAGGTGATGCCACCATAGGTACAACCTTCACAGAGAGCTTCTTAGCAGACGATGACTCAACCAGCACAGGTTTCACAAGGAACTTCTCCACAGGCCTTACAGGAGCTTTTACCATCAGCACCGGCCCCACTGGCTGTCACTTGTCATTCGTTTAAACAATCGTATCCATAGCGATCATATCATCTGGGTCATCCGCACAATTGTATGGAACTTGCTGCGATGACACTGGCTCATTCACCGGTAAAATATGTCTTTGGTTACTTCTACGGAGACCTCCATCCGATTGAATCAAATAGGACCTCGTTTCCAGGCACACCTCTTTGACTGTGCACATGTGGTCATATCCTTTCTGGTTCTGTAGTTGGACAGTCTGTCCCTCCATCAGCGGTTGGAGTGGACGACTGGAACGGTCGTAATATGCCTTTTGCGTCAGTCTTTTATGTTGCAACTATGCCTGAACTACCTGAGGCTCATAGACTTGTGGCTGAAGCAGGTGCCTTCAGACAGGAAGTGTGGTTCGTGTCTGTCTGGACATTAGTTGCTGAGCCGGCGAACCGAGTGAGGGATCGCATGGAATATTGCAGAGATTAAGAAGATCTAAAAATGTCAGACCTGGCTCTGCTGGACTTCTCCATGACCTCATTAGCACTGCGGACAGCCCGTTAAGCCAGTCCATTCGACTGGGGATACTCCAGACTGCTGACGATGTGTTTTTCCCATTTTCTTACAAAGTCCTTAAAACGCTGGCTCATGAATTGTCCACCGTTATCGGACAAGAGGGAGCGAGGCGCCCCATGGACCTCGTCTTGCAAGTTTCTTGATGACGGCCGCAGAAGAGGTTGTGCGGAGCAAGTCGATCTCGAACCACCCGGAGTAAGAGTCTACCAGGACCAAGGATTGATTGCCGCGCCAGTCAAAAATGTTAGTAGCCACGGTGTACCATGGTAGGTCAGGAACAGGGTGCTGCAAAAGAGGTTCATTCTGTTGATGCGGCATCATGCTGTTGCACACAGCACAAGACTGCACCCCCTGGCGTATGTTATCCGACATAACAGGCCAGAAAAACAAGCTCTTTGCTCATTGTATGGTTGCCTCAGAACCAGGATGTCCTCTGTGTATGGCATTAAAGTACTCCTGTTGGAGCGAAGCCAGGATCACTGCCTTTTGGCCCTTCTTGATGACTCCATTTTCAATGGCAAGTTCGTCTTGGACGGGAAATGCCGCTTGCTAGGCTGCCCGTGATTGAAGACTGAGGTGAGTATCTGCAGTGTGGCATCCTCTGCCGTGCGAGCCACCAAAGTATCCAGACAGGAAGGATGAATACTGGAGGCGGGGGTTCGAGTCCCACTTCTGATACCATGTATAAGTATTTTTGGCACTGAGTCATAAAACTTCATCATAAGTAATTTAATAAGGGTACATACAGGAACCATATACATAGGTACTGTAGACTCAAAGTCGTAGATTAAACTGAAAGCATGGCTGCTCGCATTCCACAAGATGGCATGGTGGAAACCTGACATGGATTACGGATCGGATCAGCCAATAGCAAAACCAGACATGGATCAAATCAGTACTAGTGATTGATCTACAATTACTACCCCAGAGAGCTGTGGAAGCTACAGTAGGTCATTAGAACTAATTATGGTGGAGATAGACAGATCGGGGAATTGACATCCGTGGGGAACTTGTGCAAAAGAAGAGTTGAGGCCAATGTGGATCAACCATGAGCACATTGATCGGTGGGACAGATTGAGCGGCCAGCTGACCTACTCCAGTACCTATTTTCTTGTGTTCTTGTGTAATGGTGCGAAGATAAATTTATTGATATTGGTTTATTATTGTCATGTGTACCAAGATACAGTGCACACTTTGCATGCTATCCAGTCAAATCATACTATGCATGAGTAAAATCAAGCAGTATGCAAGTACAATAGAATTAAAAGGAAGCACAGAGGTGCAGTGGAAGAGTTACTGCCTTACAGCGCCAGGGGCTTGGGTTTGATCCTAACTACATGTGCTGTCTGTATGAAGTTTGTACGTTCTCCCTGTGATCACGTGGGTTATCTCCAGATGGTCTGGTTTCCCCCCACATTCCAATGACGTACAGGTTTGTTGGTTAATTAACTTTAGTAAAATTGTTCCTAGTGTGTAAGGAGAGTGTTAGTGTACAGAGTGATCGCTGGTCAGTGTGGACATGGTAGGCCGAACGGCTTGTTTTCTCGCTGTACCTGTAAAATCTAAAGTCTAAAATGTAATAGATTGGCAAATAAAAACATATTAGAATGCAGAATATTGTGTTACAGCCTTACAGTGTTACAGATACAGGGAAAGAGAATATTTTAAAAAGTATAAAGTTTACAATGAGGTAGGTTTGCAGACTACAGCCTTGTTTTACCGGTGAACCCTAGTTCAGTCGTTAGATAACAACAGAGAAGAATCTGTTCCTGAATCTGGGGCTAATTAGTTTCTTCAAGTTAAGATAGAGCAGGTTCACGGTGAGGTATGGAGAGATTTTTTTTCTCTCTGGTAAAAAAAGATTGCTGAAAGCTCACAATAGAGTCAATTGAATGACTTGAAGGGATTTATCGGAGTCGCTACCAGCATCATCTGAGACCCACACCATCCTGGCCACACACTCATGTCACCCCTGCCATCGAGAAGGAGGAACAGGAGGCTGAAAACTCTAACGTCCAGGTTTAGGAACAGCTTCTTCCCTACAGCCATCGGGCTATTAAACTACAACCTCAAATAAGTTCTGAACTTTAATAGACTATTATTATTAGAGCCAGGATGTTTAGACACTAAAAAACTCTGAAATAGGCAGGCAAAATGGCAAAATATTTTTTTTTAAAGGCACGAAAAAGGCATTTTTTGACAAAACAAAGGCATAAAAAGGCATTTATTTCCACCACCAAAATATGGTTAAAAATGATCATATAAAGGTATACTGATTAAATTACCAAAGTTGCCTGGTTGCACATAATTACTAGCATTTTTTTTCAAATTACCTGGCGTTAAACTATGCCGTCTGTCAGACAGAATATGCTTCAGTTGTGAAAAACGTCTTTCTATTTCAGCTGAGGTCACTGGTGCATACCCAAAACAAGCTACATGACTCTATATTCATGTCGATATCTTGTGCATTACAATTACCTTTGAGAACCTTATCTATGTTTTGTATTTCTTCAAGATCTTTGTTAGCTAAAATCATTCTCTCACATTATCCTTGTATGTCTTTACCTACATCGTCAAGAACTTTACGAATATCGTCAGTTACTTTGTTGAAAACCTGCAAGTTATTCACTAATATTTCGCCAAGTTTCTCAAGGGAAGTGGTAGCATGTGGGAAGTTTGCAAAATTGGAAGCAATAAAAACGAGGGACTTTTTTCTGCATGATTTTACTGACAATTCTGACTGCAGCAGATTCTTCTTCAAAACTGTTGATGATTTATTTTATCTTTTCAAAATTTGCAGCACAGTAGGGTACAGCAAGAGCCACGTACCCCACCTAGGTCAAAATGGGCTGAGGAGGTAGCGGTATCTCGGGAGCCATTTCCTTGAACAACTGCACTCGTGATGGTGCTTTGAGGAAGATTTTCTTGACATTGCCTAGGCGATCAACATTTGGGAACAAGCTACATTTGTGCTTGGTAATTCTATGAAGTCCTTGAGCTAAGCATGTCAATTACAACATTTTTGGGGAATAAAACTTTAAGTCACAAACAGAAGAGCATTCTTGTGTTTTATACCTTCTGGCCAAAGTTCAGCAAGTGAAGATATGAACAACTGAGCAATAGTTGAGCTGTTTGACTTCCCCAATACTTCCGATGTCAACAAATAGTCCTTTGATGGTTGACTTGCCTCCAGTTTACCAATGACCGCATTGACAACATATCTCCCCACAACATTGGTTGTCTCATCTATTGAGATCCATATTTTGTTGCATGCAACTTCATCTCTAATTTTCTGCACAATAATGTTGAAGTTGCTGTCGACATAATTTTTCCATAATGATGACTCGCTAGGTATATGTTCCTCTGTGTATTTCTCTAAAAAACCTGAGATTTGTTTCCCAATTTCCACAGTGGAATTCCAGCATCAATGAATGCCTTGCACAAATCACTAGAAAACTCAGATTTGTGACTGAAGTCAGCAGTAAATGTAGTGAGGAGACAAGCTTGGGTATTTCGCTTGGGTAGTCTACACCCCAGCGGTATCAACATTGATTTCTCAAATTGTAGATAGCCCTTGTCTTCTCCCTCTTCCCCATCCCCTACCCAGCTACTCCTTCTGGTCCTAATGTCTCCGCCTCTTACCTTTTTTTTTCCTGTGCACCCCCTCCCCCCTCCCCCACATCAGTCTGAAGAAGTCTCGACCTGAAATGTCGCCTATTCCTTCTCTCCATAGATGCTGCCTCACCCGTTGAGTTTCTCCAGCATTTTTGTCTGCCTTCGATTTTTCCAGCATCTGCAGTTCTTTCTTAAATAGATCTTGGAGAAGACTGAACCAGTGGGTAGCGGCACGAAGGAATGAACGACCGATGGTGACGCCCCCGGTTTTGCCCCGGTGGTGAAAGTTTTCTTGTATATATGTGTGTGTGTGTGTGTAGATATATGTATATATATATATATATATATATATATATATACATACAGAAAGTATTCAGACCCCTTCACTTTTTCCACATTTTGCTATATTTCAGCCTTATTCTAAAATGGATTAAATTATTTTTTTATCATCGATACACAAACAATATCCCAAAATAAAAAAAGCGAAAACAGGTGTTTAGAAATTTTTGCAAAGTAATTGAAAGAATTAGCTGAAAAATCACATTTACATAAGTATTCATACTCTTTAGTACTTTGTTGAGGCACCTTTGGCAGCGAATACAGCCTCAAGTCTTCTTGGGTATGATGCTGCAAGCCTGGCACACCTGTATTTGGGTAATTTCTCCCATTCTTCTCTGCAGATCCTCTCAAGCTCTGTCAGGTTGGATGGTTGGAGCAGGTTTTAATCAAGGATCTCTCTGTACTTTGCTCCGTTCGTCTTTCCATCGATCCTGACTAGTCTCCCAGTTCCTGCTGCTGAAAATCATCCCCACAGCATGATGCTGCCACCCCCGTGCTTCACCATAATTAGGTATTGGGCAGGTGATGAGCGGTGCCTGGTTTCTTCCAGACGTGACGCTTGGCAATCAGGTCAAAAAGTTCAATCTTCGTTTCATCAGACCAGAGAATCTTGTTGCTCACGGTCTGAGAGTCCTTTATGTGTCTTTTGGCAAACTCAAAGCAGGCTGTCAATGTGCCTTTTACTGAGGAGTGGTTTCCATCTGGCCCTTTACCATAAAAGCCTGGGTGACATTTTAGGTCGAGACCTTTCTGCAGACTTACGTTTCGGTCGAGACCCTTCTTCAGACTTCAGACCCTTCTTTCACACACATCATCTAACACATAGCTAAGCTATGGCTGCTTAGTCTAATTTAGTTTACTATCACGTGTACCAAGGTACAGTGAAAAGCTTTTATGCATGCTATCCAATCTGCGGAAAGACTATACATGATTACAATTGAGCCATCTACAGTGCACAAATACAGGACAGAAGGGAATAATGTATAGTTCAAGACACACTGCCTGAGCTACCCCTTGTAGCTTGTTTTTTGCTTGTTAGTGTTGTTTCTGCAACTTCTTCCTTGACTTGCCTTGACTTTTACATTACCTTGCATTCAGATTTCCCTGTTTCTCTCTTCTCCATTTACCCCTTTGAATCTTTGCCATAGTTCCATCCAGAGTTTTCACCTGTGTGATATGTATCTTGGACACTGCCCCCACCAGAACCTACAGTCCTGCTGTGCCTTAATTGGTAGGCTTTAATCTGAAAATCAAAAATCTGCAGGATGCCAAAAGCCATTAGGCTATCTTTGCATCTAGAAAACATAGGGTGGGGAGGAATGTGGTAGAGGACTTGGGCTAAGTAGACATTGGAACTCAGTAGCCATCTAGTGTTCATGACAGACTAGGAGTATGATTCAAAATGGAATTAAAGAAACTCAATACTTTTACAGACGTGACTTTTTTAGGATGTCAACTTTGGCTGGTAGCTCTTCATTTACTGCATCAGTTGTGGCATGTTCCTTATGCAATTGTGAATTTATGCTATATAATAATAATGTCTTTGTTGCTTATCTGGAAAGAATCATTTTAAGAAACTCAGCGGATCAGTCGGCATCTGTGGAGGGAATGGACAGACAACGTTATAAATTGGGATCTTTCTTCAGATTGACTCCAGTTAGAATTGGTTATAATATTTCTTCCATTAGTCCTCCCATCAGAGTGAAGAAGGGCCAAGACCCGAAACGTCATCTGTCCACTTCCTGGCCATTGAGTTCATCCAGCACTTTGTTTTCTGCTCAAGATTCCAGCATTTACAGTTTATTGTGTACACATTGAACTTTCTCTACTATTACCAGTGCTTCCTGCCACAGGGGAATTTTGAATTGTCAAGTACTTTCCAGGCAAACAAAATTAATATTATAACCATTCAATGAATTGCATTGGAACGATCAGCCTCCATTTTGAAACACGTTTCTTGCCTATTTCCCAATCCCAATTAAAAAAAATGTCCTTACAAAAAGATTATTCAGTAACAAACCAATAACCAGGAAATAACTTACAGCCTCTAATTGTCTTTCTCCTAACCATTATTTTTCAAAATGCTTCTTTAACTTTTGTGATTGCAGCAGTAAAAGTCAAGTTAAATAATGTATTTGCCAACAATCATTTAAATGGTGAATAGGCGAAAGGAAATTATGTTGAGGGAAACACAATTAGAGTTTGTAAATTGTTCCCAGGCATTGATTTTTTCCAAACAATTATTTTTAATCTTCGCTGCGAGAGCTTCTAAAATCAAATTCTAACAGAAAAACTAAGTGGGAAGAGAGCATGTTTAAGAGAGCAACAAAGCAAAGTTCATTCAGTATCAACTCTTCTGTGATTTATATGTAAAACTGTCTCTGGTTAATTCATATTTGAAGCACTAAATTACCACAACTGCATTACATCTTTTTATTTATGTCACACAAATGAATGACTTCGAATTACCAATCATAGAGGGTATACTGGACTTCGTAAAAATTGTTGTAATTAGACAAACACAGATGCTGTCTGGCGCATGAGATCTAAAAATGTTTGCTTTTGTGAATGAATTTTAGCTTTGCAGAATTTTCCATTTGACGCTAATCACAGTGACCAATTTTATCTCCAAAAAAAGACACAAAGTGCTGGAGTAACACGCAGGTCAGGCAACATCTCTGGAGAAATTTGGAGGAAGGAACTGCAGATGCTGGATTAAATCGAATATAGGCACAAAATGCTGGAGTAACTCAGCAGGACAGGCAGCATCTCTGGATAGAAGGAATGGATGATGTTTTGGGACAAGACCCTTCTTCTGACTGAGTCAGGGGAGAAGATACAGAGATAAGGAAGTGAAAGGCGTGAAAACAAAACAAAGGGCGTGGAGATCAAGTAAAATGCAGAACATTTGTTCACTTTATCCCTGTTTCCTTTGTTGGTACCTTCGCCTAGCTAACAATGATCTATTCTACATTTTCCTTGATCTCCATTTCCTTTGTCTCATTTTCACACCTTACACTTCCTTATCTTTGTATCTCCCTCTCCCCTGACTCAGTCTGAAGAAGGGTCTCGACCTGAAATGTCACCCATTCCTTCTATCCAGAGATGGTGTCTGTCCCGCTGAGTGACTCCAGCATTTTGTGAGCATCACTGGAGAACATGGATATGCAATGTTTCAGGTTGGAACCCTTCTTCAGAATCAGGGAAACAATCACTGATTGAACATGGCAGAGAGGCAGTTTCATATGGGATACGATGAAACATCAAGGAATAAATGTAGTTCGAGTGAATGACTCTAATCTAATGTGTTACCTACACCATTAGAAGGCCGGTTATCTTTAATGAACAACAAAGCAGGCTGGAGATACATTTTAAAGATATGTTTCTGTTGGCAACCACTGCACATGTTTAAATTCCTTGGTGGTTCACAAAGTCAGACATATGGAGAAGCTAGAAATAAAACTGCAGACTTTGGGGAACTCACAGTAAATCCCCATTTGACATGATCCTTTTTAAATTAAAATTGAATGGCATAATGCATTGCAATAGGGTAGCAATCAATGTGGTTAATTGGTCCTTCTCTCCATGTGTTATTGGTAAAGGGTAGTTATTTCTCAAAGCTGCTTGCACTATGTACTATATCATATTCGGGTCACAGAGAAAACCTTGTCAATGATGGTGACTAGGGTTTCCACCAGATCCACACTGAAGCACGAAGTGTTGGAGTAACATTAGGGTGACACAGTGGCGTAGCGGTAGAGCTGCTCCCTCAGAACGCCAGAGACCAGGTTCGATCTTGACTACGGGTGCTGTCCGTGCAGAGTTTGTACGTTCTACCTGTTTAACTATTTTCTGTACGTTCCACCTGTTTCCTCGCACATTACCATAGTTGTGAATTAATTGGCTTTTGTAGTTTGTCGCTAGTGATCAATGGTAAACACAAAATGCTGGAGTAACTCAGCGCGACAGGCAGCATCTCTGGAGAGAAGGAGTGGGTGACTTTTCCGGGTCGAGACCCTTGTTCAGACTGATCTCTCCGACGTTAGTGAGCAATGGTCGGCGTGGAACCGATGGGACGAGGGGCCTGTTTCCTCGCGGCATTTCTAAGCTAAGCTAACTCAGCAAGTGAGGCATCATCTGTGAAAGGAATTGGCATGCAATATTTCAGGTCAGGACCCTTCCACAGACTGATTGTACTAGGGGGGGGAGAAAGCTGGAAGACAGGTGGGGGCGTGACAAAGCCTGGCAAGTGATAGGGTGGCAAAAGGTGAGGAAGTGGGGTTGATTGGCAGACGGGTGAAGTAAGTGATAAAGGCTAGAGATGAAAAAGAAACAAAAGGGTGTCAGATAAGGAGAGAAGAGGAGTAAAGCCATAGGTGGAAAGGGATGCGGGGAGGTGGGGTGTACAATAGTGGAAAAATATGGGGGAGGGAGAGCACAGGAAAGAGAGAACGGGTTGAAAGGGTTATACTTAAAATTGCATGGTGGCACGGCAGTGGGGTTGCTGCCTCATGGCGCTTGCAGCACCAGAGACCCAGTTCTTTGGTTTCTTCCCACACTCCAAAGATGTACAGGTTTGTAGGTTAATTGGCTAATTGGCTTGGTAGAAATGTAAATTGTTTCTAGTGTGTGCAGTGTTAATGCGTGGCGATCGCTGGTTGGTGCGGACTTGGTGGGCCGAAGGGCCTGTTTCCGCGCTGTATCTCTAAACTAAACTAATCTTCTTGCGTATAGCATGCACAGCTAAAGTTGTAGGACAATTTGTTCTATTAGATCTAATTTGATTGTGCACGCCAGGTTGATTGCATTCATTGAAACAGGGCGGACCACGTGAAGGTTGCAATCTCCCACCCCAACTGAACTAATGATGCACAGCAAAGTTATGACAGTGAAGAACTGTGGCATTATCAATAGCAGCTTTGAAAATCTTGATAACCTATTAGTTTTCTGGATTGATAGCAGTCCACTTGGAAACACATGACATGTCAATTGTATGTTATGTGTGTGTTCTGACATGGCTGATGGGACTGATTCCTGAGCTCACTTGGACAAAGCCAGCAGACTGGAAGGATTGCTTCTACAAGAAGAACCATGTCAGATCCACTCATGGTCCACAGGCTATTCTTAAGCCAGATGGTACAGTTCTGTCACGGCTGGTTTTGTGAAGTAGCGAGAACAGATTTTCCCTGACATGGCCAATTACATGTGGAGGGGTCTATAAACACAGAGCCTCGCTTGTCATGGATAATGCCAAAAATATATCAAGCCTTGTTGTTACACCTGGGCTTCTTGGCACATTGAAAACCTCGCTTTCTCATCTCATTCATGCATGTAGTATGTTGGAAAGCTCTAAAAGAATTCCCATTCCTTGTCTCTATGTAATGAGTCACTTCAAACTCTGCAGCAACTGACATTGGACTTGAAGTATAAAGTTAGCATGAAGGTCCAGATATACTCTTAAGTAAATTGGAGTTTTATTGTTGATCTACACCTCAACATCTTAAATTAGAGCTGAGGATAATTTTCACAATATTGTACATATTCTGACAATTCTTGCGACATTTCATGATGGGAAAAAGCAATATATAAATATGTCATTTTTATAGATTCATAGATTCATATAATAGAATTATACAGCATGGAAACAGACCTTTGGCCCACTGAGACCATGCTGACTATTATTTATACTAATCATGCGTGAATACTTTTTATTCTCCCCTCATTTAGAGGTGTAAAAGATCATGAGGGAATAGATGGTAGACAAAAATGCTGGAGAAACTCAGCGGGTGAGGCAGCATTTATGGAGCTCCACCATGTTTGTCTACCTTCGATTTTCCAGCTACTGCAGTTCCTTCTTTCTGTACCGTGTGTTTTACCCTGAGTCGGGGAATCAAGAACCAGAGGACATAGATTTATGGTGAGAGGAAATATTTGATAGAAACCCGAGGAGCAACCTTTTCACACAGAGGGTGGTGGGTATATGGAACGAGCTGCCAAAAAAGGAAGTTAAGACAGATACTATAACAACATTCAAAAAAACATTTGGACAGGTACATGGATAGGAAAGATTTAGAAGGATATGGGCCAAATGCGGACAGGTGGGACCAGTGCAGATAGGGCCTCTTGTTTGGTGTGGACAAGTTGGGCTGAAGGGCCTGTTCCTGTGCTGTATGACTCTATAACTCTATTTCCATAACTGTCCTCAGATTCTATCTCTCTCCTAAACATTGGAGACAATTTACAAATTAATCTATCAACCCGTATGTCTTTGGAATGGAGGAAACTCAACATCTCAGAGAATGCACGGATTTTATACTCTTCCATTCCCAGCATATCCATGTGGCTGCCTCCAAGCCTATCATATCAGCCTCCACCACCACCATGGGCAAATGTATTCCAGGCACCTACCACACTCTGTGTGAAAGACTTGCCCGGAAAATCTCCTTTAAGCTTCTCCTCTCTCACCTTAAAGCTGTGGCCTCTCATCTTGAATATTTTCATCCTGGGTTAAAGGTTTTGACTGTTTCCATTACCTATACCTCTCATAATTGTATATACTTCTATCAGGTCTTCTCTCAGCTTCTGGTGTTACCAGAAAAAAGCAGTGCATGTTTCTCCATTCTCTCCTTGTAGCTTATCCTCTAATCCAGGCATAATTCTGGTAAACCTCATCTGCATCCTTCCTGCATTGGGGCAACAGACCATAATTCCTAACTCGTATACTCAATCCCCCAACCAATCAAGGCAAGCCTACCATTCACCTTCTTCACCACTCTATCTACTTATGCTGCCACTTTCAGGGAGCAAAGTACCTGGATTCCAAGATTTTCTGCATATCAATGCTGTTAACCGTACACATTACCCTTTCATTCGATCTCCCAAAGCATGACACCTCACACGTACTCGGACTAAACTCCACCTGCCATTTCCCTGCCCATTTCTGTAGCTGATTTATATCCCACTGTATAGTTTGAAAATATTTAATCATCCAAAGTACCTCCCACGTTATACTTCTGCCTGACCAAAAAACATGATTAAAGAGGTAGGTTTTAAAAATGACCTTAAATTTGTAAAATATAAACAGAAAGTGTTGGAAACACTCAGAAGGTTGCGCAGGATCTTGGGAAAGAGAGAAATAGAGTTAATATATCTGATGTTGAATTGAAAGTTAAATTATTTCATCTGGAGTGTTGGAGACTGAGGCGAAACCAGAGAGAAGTTTATAAAATTATGATAGACAGTCAGGGTATGGCTTTGTCAGAAGAGAAAAATTAAAAGGAGGTGTGTGGGCAAGTCTTTTTACACAGAGGGTGGCAGGAGCCTGAAATGGGCTGCCAGGGGTGGTGGTGTAGGCAGATATGACAGAGGCGTTTGAGAGAGATTTAGTTAGGCGCATGAATATGCAGGAAATGGATGGTTCTGGATTATATCCAGATTGAAGGGATTAGTATGGAAACAGACATCGTGGACTGTTTCCTGTTCCTGTACTACACTGTTCCTATTTTGAGTGATGACTCTTCATCAGAAGTGGGAAGGTCAGAAAATATTTATTTCAAATTGTAGAAAGGGTGGGGTGATGCAGGATTATCTATTTGATAGAATAAAGTGCTTACATCTGACGGTGTGAGGTTAAGATTGCCCAGATGATTCCAATGTTTACGGAGCTGATAAATGATGCAGCCTTAAAGTGTTGGCTGATTCCAATAAGGTCAATAGTGGGGAATACTGTTCTCATCAGTGGATGGCTTGAGGCCAAGAGGATTGAAAGTTAAAATTTGGGTCAGAAGATACCAGGGGATTAGTGGGTGGGGGAGATGTCAAGAAAATATGACAGTTCACTTTGGCTAGAAAAATTATAAAGAAGATTATCTAAGTGGCAGGAGATTACAGAATGATTGCATGACTCACAATAGTTGGAAATGGAGGTAATGTAAATCATTAGGAATGATTAATTATCATTGTAGGGGAATTGAATATGGAATAAGTAATTTATGCTTTAATTATATGGAGAATTGATGAACCCATATGAGGAGTAATGTGTGGAGTATTGGTCTCCTTATTTAAGGAAGGTTGTCAATGCATTTGACAGAGTGGAGAGAAGCTTAACCAAATGAGTACCTAGATTGGGTGGGTTATCTTATTGTTGTCCGATGAGCTCATATCTACTAAAGTTTAGAAAAGTGAATGGGACGTGGATGAAAGATATAAAATTGATCGAATTGATTTACAAATTGAAACATACAGCATGGAAACGGGCCCTTCAGCCCATTGAGCCAATGCCAACCATCAATCACCCATTCACACCAGTTCTATGTTTTCCCAATTTGCATCCACTCCCTTCTACACACCAGGGGCAATTTTACAAAGGCCAATCAACCGACAAACCCGCAAGTCTTTGGGATGTGGGAAATGGTCCTGAGCTATTATCTACCTCATAGGAGAGCCTTGGACTACCTTTAATCAGACTTTCCAGGAAAACATGACAAAAATTGTTCCATCAACAGGAACGAGGACCATGAATCTGAGACCACTATGGAGCGTATGAAATCTATGTTAAATTAAGTTAATTCCAAGCGATCAAACCATCCTATCAACAACTAGAGAGCGACCCTGAACTGCTATCTACTTCAATGGTGGCCCTTGGACTATCTTAAACCAGAGAGACGTTTATAAAATTATGATAGACAGTCAGGGTATGGCTTTGTCAGAAGAGAAAAATTAAAAGGTGTGTGGGGCAAGTCTTTTTACACAGAGGGTGGCAGGAGCCTGAAATGGGCTGCCAGGGGTGGTGGTGTAGGCAGATATGACAGAGGCGTTTGAGAGAGATTTAGTTAGGCGCATGAATATGCAGGAAATGGATGGTTCTGGATTATATCCAGATTGAAGGGATTAGTATGGAAACAGACATCGTGGACTGTTTCCTGTTCCTGTACTACACTGTTCCTATTTTGAGTGATGACTCTTCATCAGAAGTGGGAAGGTCAGAAAATATTTATTTCAAATTCTAGAAAGGGTGGGGTGATGCAGGATTATCTATTTGATAGAATAAAGTGCTTACATCTGACGGTGTGAGGTTAAGATTGCCCAGGTGATTCCAATGTTTACGGAGCTGATAAATGATGCAGCCTTAAAGTGTTGGCTGATTCCAATAAGGTCAATAGTGGGGAATACTGTTCTCATCAGTGGATGGCTTGAGGCCAAGAGGATTGAAAGTTAAAATTTGGGTCAGAAGATACCAGGGGATTAGTGGGTGGGGGAGATGTCAAGAAAATATGACAGTTCACTTTGGCTAGAAAAATTATAAAGAAGATTATCTAAGTAGCAGGAGATTACAGAATGATTGCATGACTCACAATAGTTGGAAATGGAGGTAATGTAAATCATTAGGAATGATTAATTATCATTGTAGGGGAATTGAATATGGAATAAGTAATTTATGCTTTAATTATATGGAGAATTGATGAACCCACATGTGGAGTAATGTGTGGAGTATTGGTCTCCTTATTTAAGGAAGGTTGTCAATGCATTTGACAGAGTGGAGAGAAGCTTAACCAAATGAGTACCTAGATTGGGTGGGTTATCTTATTGTTGGTCCGATGAGCCTCATATCTACTAAAGTTTAGAAAAGTGAATGGGACGTGGATGAAAGATATAAAATTGATCGAATTGATTTACAAATTGAAACATACAGCATGGAAACGGGCCCTTCAGCCCATTGAGCCAATGCCAACCATCAATCACCCATTCACACCAGTTCTATGTTTTCCCAATTTGCATCCACTCCCTTCTACACACCAGGGGCAATTTTACAAAGGCCAATCAACCGACAAACCCGCAAGTCTTTGGGATGTGGGAAATGGTCCTGAGCTATTATCTACCTCATAGGAGAGCCTTGGACTACCTTTAATCAGACTTTCCAGGAAAACATGACAAAAATTGTTCCATCAACAGGAACGAGGACCATGAATCTGAGACCACTATGGAGCGTATGAAATCTATGTTAAATTAAGTTAATTCCAAGCGATCAAACCATCCTATCAACAACTAGAGAGCGACCCTGAACTGCTATCTACTTCAATGGTGGCCCTTGGACTATCTTAAATCAGACTTTACTGGGCTTTATATTGCATTTTACTTCGGAGTCACGTGAGTGACTTCGTGAAGACCCCGCCAGCACGCATGCGCGACATATCGTCGCGCGCATTTGCCTCGACAAGCTGGGGGGGGGAGTGCGCTCTCTCCACCAGCTCCTTCAAAAGGACCGTCAGGTAAGTTACCAACCTTACTCCTACAGGATGGACAAAGGCAAACGGAAGGCGATGCTCTTCAGGAGCCGCGGGGCATCGACCAGCCAGCAGCCTTTGTTACTGGAGCTGCAAGCATCACCGGCAGCTTCGGGACGGTCGGAGGTAAGAATGCGGAAGTCGGGCGCTCCCGTTACACCAGCGCCCAACTCATCACCTGAATGGTTTACCACACCGGAGCTGGAGCCTGCTGACCCAGACTTCGAGCCCCCATCCCCCAGGAAGAGGGGGGGCAAACAGGTACGTGGGAAGGAGCCTCGCTCGTAAACCAGCGACCTCACCCTGAGTTCCAGCAGACCCACGGGTACTGGGCCGGGGGACAGCTGCACTGCAGCTGCACTCCGCCACGTACAACTGCCAGGGATATCTGTCGTAGGGCAGTCTGGCAGAACTACTGCTGCGTCGAGCAGGCCTGCAGGAGCAGGTGCTGCCGGCAAAACACCTCGTCAGCTGCGGTCAAGGGCGTTGGTGGCAGCAGTAGACAGTCGGTCAGCTTAGCTCTGGGAGATGCCGACCATGCGCCTCCACGCCGATTATTGGGCGACAGTGGAGGTAAGCCTGCACGGACTCCGGGGAGCCAGGTTCCGGGGAGCCAGGTTCCAGGGAGCCAGGTTCCGGGGAGCCAGGTTCTGGGGGCCGGAGCTGATCCAACTCACCTGCCTTCGTACCAGACAGGTGGGCCGCCACAGTCTGCGAGAAGACAGACTAGCAGAGAGTCCGTGCGGGAGTCGTATGAGCCTACTCGGGCGGTAGGCCACGACGACCTGCCATCGGGCCCTAGTCTGCACCTTACGGAGGTGTGGTCCGATGGTGGAAGCCCCAGTGAAATCGCAGGGCCTGGGGAAGTCGGCTTGTCCGCTGCAAATAGCAGGGACGGTCGCATTGAGCGGTTGGAGCTCTTAGTGGAGCAACTCCTCCAGCGGGACAGGGACCGGGATGAACGGGACTCGCGGGCCTCTACAAGCCACGCCAGGAGTCCACTCAGCCTCTCGTCTTGACCAGCCAGAACAGCAGTTGCCCGGCCGCTGTTTTCGAAGACGACCCGGGACTGCCGGAGACCGCAGAGCCAGAGCACGAGGAGGACATGCTGGACGTGGTGGGCAAGTTTGCCACGGCAACACAAACTGGGGAACCTCTGCACCACAAACTGGCGGGCACCATTGATTACCTGACCACTCACCAACTTCAGGGTCAGGTGCTCAATGAGACAATGGAGAAAATAAAACCACCTGAGAACTGCATCAACCTCAGTGTTCCCCTGGTCAATGCTCAGATCTGGGGACATTTGAGCACGGCCACCAGGATGCAGGATGTCCGTCTCCAGTGTATCCTGAAGCTCCTCTCGACGGGCATAATGGCGTATGCTAGGACCCTCGATGGGGACAATGTGTCCAGCGAGCAACAGGATGCTCTGGCACTCTTATGCAACGCCCAGTACGAAATCAACTGCCTGCGCAAGAGCTCCATAAAGCCCACTCTCAACCCCAAATTTGCGGGATTGTGCCGTCCATCTACCGCTCCAGCACCTCATCAACTGTTTGGAACAGATCTTTCCAAACAAGTGAAGGAACTAGATGAGGAGGCCCGCTGTAATCCAAATATTTATCTCCTTCACTTGTTTGGAACAGATCTTTCCAAACAAGTGAAGGAACTAGATGAGGAGGCCAAAACAGCGGGCCTTATGAAACCTCCTCCGACTAGACCCCACCCATATCACCGGAACAACCATACACCAACTGGAAACCGCGTCAGCCAGATAGGATGCCATGGACCTATCCCCCTCCACTTCCCCAACCTCAGTGGCCTTTTTTCGGCCAAGGCCAACAGCGGCCTGCATGGAAGATGCGGCCACCATCCCGACAACCTCCGCAACGTCCACCCAAAACGCCATACGCCAGGACCCATGGAGGTAAGGGGGCCTGATTCCTCTCAGACAGTAGCATCCCTTCCTGCACAAATTGGTGGACGATTGCGGGCCTTTTGGGGAATTTGGGACACTATCACCACTGACAAATTTATTTTACAAAGTGTTCAAGGTTATGTCATAGAATTCATTGATGGTCAAAATCCCCCTACCCAGCATTCGCCTCATCGAAAATTTACACTCTCTCAAAAAAGAGGTTGAAGCAGGACATGCCGAAATTTTACGGCTTGCAGCAAAAGGGGTGATTGGGAAAACAACGCATGAACCCCTTGAGTTTGTGTCCAACAACTTCACCAAAACCAAAAAAGATGGGGGGTGTCAAATTATTATAGACCCAACTGAGCTGAACACTTTTGTACAATATACCCACTTTAAAATGGATACCTTTGAAACAGCCAAGCAGATGCTTTACCCGGGGTACTTTATGGCCTGCTACGATTTAAAAGATGCATACTATACAGTGCCCATCACTGAATTTCACAGAAAGTTTCTGAAATTTGTCTGGAAGGAACAGTTGTGGGAATACAAAGCATTGCCCAATGGTCTCACCACAGCCCGCAGACTATTTACTAAATTAGTGAAACCTATATTGGCCCTCCTCCGACAACAAAATTACATTGTCATGGCATATTTAGATGATATCCTTATTGTGGGTCAGACCCTCCAATTGGCTATACGGGCAGTTACAGTGACTAAATCTTTATTCGAGAAACTAGGATTTGTAATCCATCCAGACAAGTCTAAACTGCACCCCTCTCCAATTATGGATTATCTGGGGTTCACCCTAGACACAACCTTAATGATGATCACCATCCCAACCAACAAAGCTATCGCTATACAAGAAGCGTGCCACAGCCTTGCTTGCGCCTGGGTACCGACCATCCGGCAAACGGCAAAAGTAATAGGGAAGCTGGTAGCTACATTCTCAGCTGCGCAATTCGGCCCATTACATTACCAAAATTTACAAAGAACAAAGATCAAAGCATTAAAAGCAAATGCTGGGCACTTTGATCGACCAATCCGATTACCACCAAAGGCTAGAGCCGAGCTACAATGGTGGATTGACAATATTAGTGAGTGTCACAGGCCCATCATAGTAAGCAACCCATCCATCGTGCTACAGACTGACGCAAGCGCACAAGGCTGGGGTGCAACTGACACCATGTCCAGTTATGGTGGCAGATGGGTCTCTCATGAGTCTACCCTCCTTCAGTCACACGGGATAAATTATATTGAGATGGTAGGGGGTTTCCATGGACTGCGGGCTTACCGTACTAACTCATGAGACTTACATGTCCGCCTCCAAATAGATAACACAACAGTGGTGGCTTATATCAATCATATGGGTGGTATCAGGTCGCTATCTTGTGATGAATTGGCAAACACAATTTGGCACTGGTGCATCGAGATAAATATTTGGATTACAGCGACCTATTTGCCAGGGAAGCTTAATACAGTGGCGGACACCAGGTCACGAGTATTCAATGACAACATCGAGGGAATGTTGAACCCCCAAATTTTTGGAGACATTATAGCTCACTATGGGACACCAGATATTGACCTCTTTGCATCCAGGTTGAACCATCAGATACCAACGTATGTGTCTTGGGAACCAGACCCTGGGGCAATAGCAATGGATGCGTTTTCTATCCATTGGGGTAAATGGTTTTGCTACGCATTTCCCCCATTTTGCCTCATCAGTCGGGTATTGCAGAAAATTAAACTGGACTCTGCAACTGGCATATTGATCATTCCCGACTGGCCTACACAGCCATGGTACCCGATGGTCCTTAATATTTTGAAACGGCCATGGCTTCCGATTGGGGAACACCCCAAATTAATTACACACCCCATTATGGGGGACAGTCACCCATGCCATGGTCACCTAAACTTATGGGCCTGCAAGTTCTAAAAAGACCGCTCGTCAAGGCGGGCATCTCACCACGAGCCACGGAACTCATCTCAGCATCATGCCGAGAATCAACCCGGAGGCAGTACCTCATACAGATCAGGTAGTGGGAGGCATTCTGCTCTCGTACCAACACGACTACCAACATGGCAACAATCCCTGATGTCCTGGAATTCCTAGCTGGCCTCCATTTCGATGCTGGCCTTAGCTACAGTGCCATCAACAGCGCCAGGAGTGCACTATCCTCAAACCTGGACATAGGTATAGGCTCAAACCACCTGGTGTCTAAATTCATGAGGGGGGTGTTTAACACCAACCCTCCACGGCCCAGATACACTTTCACCTGGGATGTAGGGATCGTTCTGACCCTACTAAGGAGCTGGTCTCCAATGACCGAGTTACCACTCAAACAGCTCATCCTCAAAGTGGTGATGCTGATGGCACTGACTACAGCTCAACGAGTCCAGGCATTACAAAAGCTGCGGCTGGGTAGCATGGTCTCCACCCCTACACAGGTGAATTTCTTTGTCCAGGACTTATTGAAACAGCACAGGCCTGGGCCTCATGGGCTGCAGTTGGAGTTTCGGGCATACCCTACTGATGCCACCCTCTGCATAGTCAGTCATCTCCACCACTACATCCGAATTACAAGAACCATCAGGAAGAAGGAGCAGGTGCTCCTCATCAGCCACAAACCTCCGCATCACCGGGTGACTGTACAGACTATCGCCAGGTGGCTCAGGGCGGTGTTGGGTGCAGCAGGAGTCGCTACTAACATTTTTAAATCACATTCCTCTAGGGCTGCATCCACATCAACGGCGAGGGCCATGGAGGTGCTCATGGACCACATCCTCGCCACAGCGGGCTGGGCCAGTGAAGCAACCTTCCAAAGGTTCTACAATAAACCACTGGTCGCCCCCGCGACGTTCGCAGAAGCTGTGCTGGGAGCCGCTCAGTGAATATTTGTCCCCGGGTTCGGGGTTATTTGTTTATTATTATTTAGGTTAATAAATATGCATTATTTTTCAGCCTGTTTTGACTGAACTGCATTAACAGCCTTCCTCCATCAGGATTGTGGCAGTGTGATAGCATGGACGTTGTCCAGGGCGTGAAATCACAGAGCTTTGAAATCTTCACAAAGTCACTCACTTGACTCCGAAGGTAAATAGTAAAATTAAATGAGAACTTACCAAGTTCGAAGGTTGATCTTTAGTTTATGAGGAGTTGCGGTGAGGGATTTTGTGCCCCCTGCTCCCACCCTCTATCATAAGGTCAACTGGGAAGTTCTACGTTCTTCATCTTACTATTTTCAGTCATGGTGCGATCTGTGAATCCACACCGCTGCTTTGAAGGATGTCGCACGGTCTTCACGAAATCCCTCACCGCAACTCCTCATAAAATAAAGATCAACCTTCGAACTTGGTAAGTTCCCGTTTAATCTTACTATTAAATGTTATTCATTTTGTCATGTAATTGTACACTGTAGATGGCTCGATTGTAATCGTGTATAGACTTTCCACTGACTGGTTAGCATGCAACAAAAGCTTTTCACTGTACCTCGGTACACATGACAATAAACTAAACTAAAATAAGAAATCAGAGTACCCAGAGAAAACCCATACAGGCACAGGAAGAATAGGCAGCACCTGAGATCAGGATAGAACCCGAGTCTCTGGTGCTGTGAGGCAGCAGCTCTACTTGTTGCATCACTGAATCACCCTGAGGTCTTGATATAGCAGTTGTGGAGAGGATGTTTAATCTAGAACTAGGCTGTCTACATATAACTATATAAGGAGCTATCCATACAAAACACAGATGGCATTGAGTTGTGATTCTCTTCTTCAAAAGGCAGTGAAAACAGTCCGTGAATATTTTTAAGTGAGAGATGAATGAATAATTGATAAGCAAAAAATTGAAAGATTACCATAAATGGACAGAATTGCAGGGTTGAGATTACAATAAGTGCAGCCTTGATCTCTTAATCTTATTAAACGGTGAGCACTTGTGTGGTGAGTGGCCACATATTTTACATATTTATAGAAAAAAACGTGTTCAAAAGATTCCATTGATTGGAACTCAGGTCCAGATTCTTTCCCAGCTCTTCCTTTCTTGTTCTTCCTCTTCCTCTGCGCTGAGGCGATCCAGGCCTCCGATGTTGTGACCGCACCGGGTGATGTAAATAAGTCCCGCGGCTGAACCGCGCTCCGCGAGCGGACCAGTTCAACTCCGCGGCACGGGGCGGTCGAAGCTGCCGAAGCTGCCGCCCTCCAGTCCAGCGGACGCAGCTGTTGCCGCGGGAGCTCCAGAAAACAGGTCACCAACCTGTGACCTGCGAGCTCCAGACAATGTCGTCCACTGGGCCCGCGGCCGAACCTCTGAAGCCGCCGCCACCGCCACCGGAAAGCTGCCACAGCTCCGAGTCGGGCCCCCGGAACGCCGGAACCCGCCACAGCCCCGAAGTCGGCCAGCCCCGCGCTGGTAAGTCCTGGCTTTCTCTGCCTCCGGAGCCTTGGGTCGGTCACAGTTAGAGTTGGAGGCCGCCAGCTCTGCAGACGGAAGGCCTTTGAACCATCTTTAAACGGACTTTATCAGAATTCACTGTTATATCTCTTTGCACTAAATGTTGTACACTTTATCCTTTATCTGACAGATATAAGCATGTATAGTGGACATTATTCATGTATATTCCTTTCTCTGACTGGAATGCACGCAAACAAATTATTTTTCACTATAACTCGGTACATGTGACAATAATAAATTAAATTAAACTAAACTAAACTAAAGGTGCTAGAAACAGAATCCATCAGACAAGATGGAATAGAACAGGAGCTTTGAGGTGGCACAGTAGCTTCAATGGTTCAATGGTGCTTTATTGTTAGTGGTAGAGTTGCTGCCTTACAGCGCTAGAGACCCGGGTTCGATCCTGACTTCAGGTGCTGTCTGTACAAAGTTTGTACGTTCTCCCTAGGATAAAGTCGGTTTTCGCAAGGTGCTCCAGTTTTCTCACACATCCCAAAGGCGTGCATGTTTGTGGCTTCTCTACATTGTTCCCAATGTGTAGGATAGAACTAGTGGACAGGTGGTGGTTGGTCAGCATGGATTTGGTGGGGTGAAGCGCCTGTTTCCATTCTGTATCTCTAAAAACTAAAAAAAAACGAAGGAACCT
This sequence comes from Okamejei kenojei, assembly GCA_035221665.1. NCBI lineage: Eukaryota > Metazoa > Chordata > Chondrichthyes > Rajiformes > Rajidae > Okamejei > Okamejei kenojei. The sequence goes on along the minus strand of CM069131.1, from coordinate 49,277,736 downwards.
GGGGAAGAGAAATCTACGGGACCATGGGACAAGAGGAAGGGAATGGCATTGATGAGATTGTCCTACTAGGCATTAGCACAGATCTGATGGGCTGAATTTCCTCTTTCTGTGCTACAATCATGAAGGACAGGAATTTAAAGAGGCCAATGGGCCTATAGTAGAAATCTGGAGTCAGGGCTTGGAAGCTGAAGGCATGCTAACTATTGGTGGAGCAATTGGATTTATCAGTGTAGAAGAAGCAAGAAAATGGGGTAAGTACAGAGATCTCTGAAGTCTTCGCTCATCATATATTGAAGGTGGTATCATTAGGAAGGGGTGGAATGATGCTCGCACCTGATAACAGCAATGAGAGATCAGTCTTCCTGTTGTCCCAATATGCTATTTGCAGCTTCTGACTGCATAAAATACAAATCCTCTGGGCAATTGGTTGTTGCAAAATGACGTTTCAATGCTAATGTCCAAAAGATAGAGAGATTGATGCCATGCTGATCCTCTGGGGTCTGTACATCACTAAAGTAGTTAATGCATTGCCTGCTCCAGGGTATGATGCTATATTGACCTAAAAAAAAGGCAGAGGAATTAGTTCACGGATGAACAATGCGTCTTTATGATACTGCATGCTCAAAACGGTCATGTGATTTATAACTCGCAATATTCTTTGAAAACTGACTCCGTCTTTAATGGAGAGACGAATACCTCGTCAGTGCATTGATTTAAACTGGCTCTGCATTTGACAGCTCGACGCTTTAACGCTCAGGTGCATGAGAGAAAGTATAGACATCCGGAAGAGCACTTCATCCAACTTTTCCTTTTTATAGATCACTTAGTTTACTATAATTCTACTCACATGGCAGGAATAGATGTCCCGCACAGCAAAGAATCAATTGTAAAAAGTGAAATTAGTCATTCTAAATCATTTGGTTGTGGTCGAAAGGAGCTCTTCTAAAAATCATTAAACAATCATGTATTCTTATTGATTTATTCAAAATACATTGAAGGAAAGCAGATTAAAAACAAGGCAAAAGGAAGCTAATGCAAATTAAATGGATGAAAGATGGGCTGGTAGCTCCCTCGGTAGGGTTTTGTACTAATGAGAGGAAAATTATATGTACACCATGATGAGGATAAAAGGGTCTATCACAGGTCTTTCACTTGACATATTTATGTATTTAAACTACAAATTTGTGTAGTAAATTAAGATTACTAATAAAACATATTATTTATGTTGCCATGACTATATTGCCATTGTGCAAGATTAAGTACAGGCAGTTCTCTGCACATACACAATCTGGGGATTTTATGACCGGATAATGTCATCTGATCACAGCAAACAGACCCCAAGCTTGCAAATGCAGATGACACAACCACACGTTCTTGTCAGAGCAAGAAAGACATGAGTCGGTCTGGCCCTGTTGGAGGATCTGCCCATTCCAGCCAAACCTGGACATTTCATTTACCCCTGTATTAATCTAACTCTATCGGCCACAACATGATGTATACGTTTCAATAACATTTTAGAGTCCCCAAACAGCGCTCCAAATGTGGCTTAACCAAAGTCCAATAAAGCCGCATCATGACTTCCTGACTCTTATACTCAATGCCCCAATCAATGAGGCAAGCATGTCATATACCGTTATTCCCCATCCTTTAAACTTTATACTTTAACCTTACAGATACATTGTGGTAACAGGCTGTTCAGCCCACCGAGTACGTGCCGACCAGCGATCATCCAGTACACCAGCATTATCCTTCCTACACACTAGGGACAATTTACAATTTACAGAAGCCAATTAACTTACAAACTTGAACGTCTTTGGAGTGTGGGAGGAAAGCAAAGCACCCGGAGAAAACCCACATGGTCACAGGGAGAACGTACAAACTCCGTACAGAGAGCACCCGTGGTCAGATCAAGCCCGGGTCTCTGATGCTACTAAGCAGCAGTTCTACTGCGCCACCACTGTGCTGCCCTAATATGCCTTTCTAAAAGTCTCTTCAATACCACTGTTTGGCAGTAACTTTACCATTTCACCACTGTGCTGCCCAATTTACCACCCTATCTACTTGTGTTGCCACTTTCAGGGAATAATGGACTTGGACATCAAGATGCCTCTGTACATCAATGCTGTTAAAGGTCTTGCCATTAATTATATATTTTTCCCTTTTGGAGGCTGCAGCGAATCGTCCGATCAGCAGAGAAGGGTATTGGCTGCAACCTTCCTTCCAATGACAAACTGTACACTGCAAGCAAGGGCCAGGAAGCGAGCGGGTAAGATCATCTCTGACCCATCTCATCCTGGCCACAAACGCTTTGCATCACTTCCCTCTGGAAGGCGACTCTGGACTGTCAAACAGCCAGACATAAAAACAGCTTTTTTCCAAGAATAGTAGCTCAATAACCAAAAATCTGTAGCCTCCTGTTGCTCTGGTATTTTATTTAATTCACATGTTTAATCAGTAATGTTTTATTATTAATGTTTAATGTTTTATGTGTCATTCCTAACTGTCATTGTATGTCATGTTGTCGCTTGCAGGCAGAGCACCAAGGCAAATTCCTTGTATGTGAATACTTGGCCGATAAATGTATTCATTCATTCATATTTGACCTCGCAAATTGCAACAACTCACACTTGCTCAGATTAAACCATCTGCCATTTGTCCACCCAATTTAGGAGCTGATCTATATCCCGTTCTAAACTCTGACAGCCTTCCTCACTGTCCACGACACCAGCAATCTTGCTGTGATCTGCAAACTTATTAACCAACCCATCATCTACGTATTTGTCCAAGTCATTAACAGAGGAAAGAAGGAAACTACTTACTAAGCTGGGCAATTACCAACTGCAAGGTTTGACAGGGAATTGCTAGTGTGAGAGGACATTACGAGGAACAATTACAGGAAACATTGTGCTACCTTTCACATTACTACACCATGAGTCAATTACATCTTTAGTACAGCACAAAGTAAAATCAAATGCAAAGCCCTTGGTTGATATCGCCACTGGCCATATCAGTCCTCAGTGTTGCGCTGGGCTACACTCAGGAAGGGACATGGTCCCATTCCTGTCCTGCTCTGAGTTAGTTGATTTAACCTGGTATGATCCTCGGCTGCACAAAATAGTAATAACTTAGATTTAATCGAAGGCCTACCACAAGCTGCCCAATCCTTGTCATGGTGTTATTATTCTTGGATTAGCAAGTAGAAAATTCGACAAGGCTTCCCATTTAGCTGCTTCCCTGTGACCTTCCTGGAAAATGTGCAGGTTAGACTGATGTCGTGAGAGCAGAATGGTTGTTTTTTTGCTTATTTATACTTGCTGCAGAGAAATATAACTGGGGATTGGCCACGGATGGAATGACCCTATTTCTGGCATCTATGCAGTCTAACAGCTAAATACTGGACTATGGTGAAAGAAGGCACATAGCAGTAACAGGATCGGTCCAAGTCAGCATGGATTTATGAAGGAGAAATCATGCTTGAAAAATCTTCTGGAATTTTTTGAGAATGTAACAAGTAAAATGGACTTTCAGAAAGTGTTTGATAATGTCCAATAGAGGAGATTAGTGGGCAAATTTAGAGCACATGATATTGGGGGTAGGGTATTGACATGGATAGAAAATTGGTTGGCAGACAGGAAACAAAGAGTAGGGATTAACAGGTCCCTTTCAGAATGGCAGGCAGCGACTAGTGGGGTGCTGCATGGCTCGGTGCTGGGACCGCAGCTATTTACAATATACATAAATGATTTAGATGAAGGAATTAAAAATAACATTAGCAAATTTGCAGATGATACAAAGCTGGGTGGCAATGTGAAATGTGAAGAGGATGCTGTGAGAATGCAGGGTGACTTGGACAGGTTGGGTGAGTGGGCAGATGCAGTATAATGTGGATACATGTGAGGTTATCCTCTTTGGCAGCAAGAACGAGAAGGCAGATTATTATCTGAATGGTGTCAGATTAGAAAAAGGGGAAGTACAACAAAACCTGGGTGTCCTTGTACATCAGTCACTGAAAGTATATATGCAGGTACAGCAGGCAGTGAAGAAAGCTAATGGCATGTTGGGCTTCATAGCGAGAGACGTTGAGAATAGGAGCAAAGAGGTCCTTCTGTAATTGTACAGGGCCCTGTTGAGACCACACCCGGAGTATTGTGTGCCGTTTTGGTCTCCTAATTTGAGGAAGGACATTCTTGCTATTGAGGCAGTACAGTGTAGGTTCACCAGGTTAATTCCCAGAATGGCGGGACTGTCATGTGATGAAAGAATAGAGCGACTGGGCTTGTATTCACTGGAATTTAGAAGGATGAGAGGCAATCTTATAGAAACATATAAAATTATTAAGGGATTAGACACGCAAGATGCAGGAAACATGTTCCCGATGTTGGGGGAGTCCAGAAGCAGGGCCACAGTTTAAGAATAAGGGGTAGGCCATTTAGAACTGAGATGAGGAAAAACTTTTCCACACAAAGAGTCGTGAATTTGTGGAATTCTCTGCCACAGAAGGCAGTGGAGGCCGATTCACTGGATGCATTCAAAATAGAGTTAGATAGAGCTCTTAGGGCTAACGGAATCAAGGGGTATGTAAGTGTTGGGAGAAGGCAGGAACAGGGTACTGATTATGGATGATCAGCCAAGATCACATTGAATGGCGGTGCTGGCTTGAAGGGCCGAATGGCCTACTCCTGCAACTATTGTCTATGTATTTATGTATCTATGTATTCTAAAAAAAAAACATTTATTCAGGATTTACTGATCACAAATACTGTTTTGCACCGGAAGTTCTCTCCTCCTATTAATTTGAGACAATCATTCTAATACTAATTTAGAGGTGCACAGTGGCGCAGTCGTAGAGTTGCTGCCTTACAGCGCCAGAGACCGGGGTTTGATCCTGACTACGGGTTCTCTCTGTACAGAGTTTGTATGTTAGCATGAGTTTTCTCCGGGTGCTCCAGTTTCCTCCCACGCTCCAAACACGTACAGGTTTGTAGATTAATTGGCTTCTGTAAGTTGTAAAATTATCCCTAGTATGTGGACAGGTTTGTAGGTTAATTGACTTTGTGAGAGAAAATTGTAAGATAGTGTTGGATAGTGCTAGTGCACGGGGTGATCACTGGTCGGCACGGACCCGTGAGCCGAAGGGCCTGTACCACACTGTATCTCTAAAGTCTAAAGTAAAGTCTAATTGGCCTTCAGTAGTGTCAAGACAGAAGTGAACCTTCCATTACTCATTAGAGCTTGCAGTGAGCATTGGTTTACTATTACACCATACGACAGCAACAGCCAGCCTCGTTCACCCCAGCCTCTTACACGCATTTTCCACCAAGGTTCAGATAATAATGAAGGCCAGTGGAACTAAGTTGCTTTTCACTCTGTCAGCTACAGTGAAACATTAGCAACCAAAGTTGTATCAATGTGAATCATACTACAGTGCACCTTTGGTCCTCCGGATGAAATAATCTTGGCAAAAAACTGAGGTAAAATACTGATTTAGGTTTAATTTCATCCATATGGATCCTGTTGGCATGTCCTCCTCAATCCTTGTTTTTGGTTTTTCCACTCCATCTTTATTAAGAGTAAACAGTTTTGTATTTATTTTGTACATTTTCTCTGTAATTTTGATATATTTCTGCCTTTACTATTGAATTCATCGTAACTAGCTGCAATTTTTTCATATTGTACGTCCATTTTCCCTCTATACAAGTTACTTGATAAGTGCTTTAATCTTAGTACAATTATATTGGGTAAGACACAAAATGCTGGAGTAACTCAGTGGGCCAGGCAGCATCTCTGGAGAACATGATTAGGTGACATTTTGGTCAGGATCCGTTTTCAGACCTAAAGAAATCAGATTCTAAAGATGGATCCCAGCCCGAAACGTCGCCTGTCCGTGTTCTCCATAGATGTTGCCTGGCCCACTGAGTTACTCCAGCACTTTGTGTCTTTTTTTGGTAAGCCAGCATCTGCAATTCCTTATCCCTCCAGTTATACAGAGTAATGACAGCACTGATTACAAACTCCTTAGAAAATGCAAACATACAGCAATTGGCCAGCACTGGGGAACTGGCTGGGAAACACAAGGTGTCTTCAATTACTTGAATAGAAAGGAGTGGCCGCATTGGACCAAGGTAAGTATTGATTCACTTACATTTTTCGAAATAGTTAGGTTTATATTATCTTTTTTTACTATTTATGTATTGGTAAGCAATTTTTAAGAGGTTTACTTTTCATTAATTTGTTTTATTCAATTTATAATTGTTTGAATTCTGAAATAGCTTTCAAGATTTTGACATTTGACCAAGCAGGAATATAGCTTCTCCATGTTGTTGGTGGGATATGCACTGGCCCCTCTCTACCACTCCAACTACCCTGAAGTGACAGTTCTATATTGCGGGAGGTCATCTCAGCTTGCAGGGATGAGGAAATATATCCAGGAAGTTCCTCCTGGGAAACCCATGGAAGGAAAATGCAGCAGTTGCACATTGACCTGAAATGACTAGTGTCACAGTGGTGCAGAAGTAGAGTTGCTGCCTCACAGTGCCAGAGACCCAGGTTCGATCCTGACTATGGGTGCTGTCTGTGCAGAGTTTGTATGTTCTCCCTGTGACTGCGTGGGTTTCTCTTGGTGCTCCGGTTTCCTCTCACATTCCAAAGACGTGCAGGATTGTAGGTTAATTTGCTTCTGTAAATTGCCCCTACTGTGTAGGATAGAACTAACATACGGGTGGTCATTGAATGGCATAGACTCGGTGGGCTGAAGGGCCTGTTTCCACGCTGTATTTCTAAACTAATCTAAACTAGACTGGATAGCGCAGTGCAATTTAATTCAACACAATCTGTTGGTAGAAATAAGTGAGGAGTGTAGATTTTGCACATTTTCCCTGCGACCACGTAGGTTTCCTCCGGGTGCTCCGGTTTCATCCCACATCCCAAAGACGTGTGGGTTTGCAGGTTAATCGGCCTCTGTAAAGTGCCTGTGGTATGTAGGGAGTAAATGCGCAAGTGGGATAACGGAACTGGAATGAACGAGTGATCGATGGTCGGTGTGGACTTGGAAGGCCAAAGACCCCTTATCCACACTGTGTATTTCAATTAATCAATCAATGTGATCTGTGAAATATATATGAAGTCTGGCCCCATTTGTGCAAATGCCTGCTTACCAAGACCCCACTAATAGCAATGTGATAATAAGCAGGTCATCTATTTTAATAATGTTTGTTGAGCGATTCATCTGGACGGGAAGAATATGGTACATTATAATCATTTGTTGTTAAATATAAAAGTAATATTAACATCCGCACAGAGCAAACACTTTGCTTCATTCATTAGTTGAACACTACAACTGTCACCATTTGCATGATAGAGAAAGATTTCAAAAACCGGGTAGGTTTTCTACCAAACCGCCACCACTCAAACCCCTCACCCCAGATGTTTTTTCGAGGAAGCGCACAGGCAGAGTATTAGTTGGCAGGGCTGAAGTGCAGAGCAGAGGATTTATACAGAAACAAACTGAACATATAACAGAGGCCTGCACTGTTTGCCAGGGTCTTACCATGATATTTCATTTCATTCTGTGGTAATACTCTATTGCTGACAAAAGTAAATTGATGAAGGTCAGGAGGGAAACATTTGCAGGGAAAATTCTGTTGGCCATTCTCAGACTGAAGTTACCACTAAGCAGGATACCAACAGTTGTAGACAAGATAGATTATTGTAATGACCAGCAGAATGGCCTTTAGTCATGCTTAAATGGCAATAAATTTAACGGGAAGAGGACCATTTAACCACTTACGGGGAGAGAGAATCTCTTTGATTTGTGCTGTAACAAAGTACAGTTCATTAAGAGACACATATTACATTGCTAGCTCCTTGCTGGGGCTGTGATTGTTAATATTTAATTTGATTTTTCCTGGCTTGTTTGACATTCCTTGTGCACAGAAAGCTAATGACACAAACACAGCCCCTGACAGCAGATAGAAATGAAGCTGACAGCTTCATCCTCTGAGGGATGGACACTGATCTGAAGATATAGCAAACACTCAATAATGCTATGTAAATGAAGTGGCTCATGCCCACAAGTGAGTGCTATTGCCTTTACTAAGAATAAATATTAGTTGCTCCCTCTGTAAAATGTCCACTTTTTCTTCATGTAAATTAGGCACTTCTTATGTCAGGGACAGACACAAAGTGCTTGAGTACCTCAGCGGGTCAGGCAGGAATAGGATGGGTGGTGTTTTGGGTCAGAATCCTTCCTCAGACTGCTCACCTGCCCGACCCCATCCCTCACCCTTGTCGTGTTTTCACCATCCCCCCTGACCTCTTTCTTTCTGACTTGTGAGTCTTCACAAGTGACTTCAGAGAGTTGTGAGTCTGTGGAATTCTCTGCCTCAGAGGGCGGTGGAGGTCGGTTCTCTGGATACTTTCAAGAGAGAGCTAGATAGGGCTCTTAATGATAGCGGAGTCAGGGGATATGGGGAGAAGGCAGAAACGTGGTACTGATTGGGGATGATCAGCTGTGATCACATTGAATGGCGGTGCTGGCTGAAGGACCAAATGGCTACTTCTGCACCTATTGTCTATTGTCTATTGTCTATTGACATAGAATGATCTCCTCAATAGACCCTTCTGTCCCAACCTCAACAAGTTCTGGGCCCCTCCATGGTGTAGAGCTTTTCTTCCATCGTCTATGCCTCCGTTTTTTATGTGAAAGAATCCTCACCACCCAGTCCATTCCCAACCGTCCTCCTCCTGCTGGAATCCCCAGTGCAGCCTTCTACCCTCTTTAGATCTTTTCATTTCTAACTGCAGGCAGGATATCAACTGTCTTAACTTTTCTACTCCCCTCGCATACTCTGACCTCACCCCCTCCAACCATACTGCCCTCCGCTCACTTTGTACAATCTTGACATTATCATCTAACTCGTCGACAAGGGAGGTGCTGTGGCAGTCTGGCAGGCTGACCTCTACCGGGCTGAGGCCAGGCTCTGGCAGTCTGCAGAGGAGTTCCGAACCGAAACGTCACCATCCTTTTTTCTCCAGAGCCGCTGCCTGACCCGCTGAGTTACTCCAGCACTCTTTGTCTATCTTCGGTACAAACCAGCATCTGCAGTTCCTTCCAGCACTTCTTGTGTCAGATTCCTACTAGCATATTTGTAGCTTAGTTTAATTTACGGCATGGAAACATTCCTATTGGCCCTCCGAGTCCATGCTGGACATCAATCATCCGTTTCACACTAGTTTTATGTTATTGCATGTTCTCATCCACTCCCTGCGCACTAGAACCAACTTTTACAGAGGCCAATTAACCTACAAAACCACACGACGTTGGGATATGGGAGGAAACCCATGCAATCACAGGGAAAACATGCAAACTCCACACAGATGGTACCCAAGGTCAAGATCGACCCTAGGTCTCTGGCACTGTGAGGCAGCAGCACTACTAGCTGCACCACTCTGCCACCCTAGACAAGTCCCTTCAATTTTCTTTTCTTCCATCCAAAAAGATGTAAATGTTCACTAGAAGGAAAAAATAAAGAGTTCTACAATAATAACAATCACTGACTGAATTATGGACTAGCCGATTGGGAAAGTGTGCAATATTTAGGAGGAAAAACAATAACCAATTTTTCTCCTTCAGTCCCATGGATATGTAAGGATTGGAGGGATATGGATCACATGAAGGCAGGTGAGATTAGTTTCTCTTGACAATATATTCAGCACGGACGTTGTGGGCTGAAGAGATGGTTCCTTTGATATACTATTCTATGTTTTATTTATTGGACTACATGTGCCCTAAGCAATGGATAATCCCCCCCACCCCCCCCCCCCCCCCAGACAGTCAGTCTGAAGAAGGGTCTCGACCCGAAACGTCGCCTACTCCTTTCCTCCATAGATGCTGCCTCACGCGCTGAGTTTCTCCAGCATTTTTTGTCTGCTACATCAATATTATATTTACAGTTCTGATGCAAATATATTTAATTTTAAAGTTAAAAAAGCAATAGGTGCTTTGGATTCATACTATTGTTAACAGCGTTGTGAGGTTCAAATCTTGAGTAAACAGTACTATTGTTCCAATTTCGGTACAATAAACATCACCTGTTCCTTTTCTCCAGAGAAGCTGTCTGACCCGCTGAGTTAAGGGCCAGTCCCACTTGGGCGTCATTTGCGCGTCACGCAGGTGTCGCGCGAGGATTTTGAGAATGCCAAAATCCTGGGGCGCCGCTCACTACCGCACGTCACTGCCTACGCCACCACGTCTCACCACACGCCATGCGAGCGTAATGCACGCCATGCGCGCGTCACAACGAGCACGTCGTGCGTCGTGTCGCATAAATGATGTCGCGTGAATGACACGCAAATAATGCCCAAGTGGAACAGGCCCTTTACTCCAGATTTTTGTGTCTATCTTCAGTGTAATATGGTACGCAGTAAAAATGTTACCATGCCTATAACCAGAACATTTTGTTTCTTAGTTGTTGTAATTTTAATATGGAAAATCAGTAAAATGTACGGTGTTAATCACCACAACACATTTAATCGCACGTGCTGAATCCTGTCCAAGCCACTTGCAGTACCAGGGGACAATTTGAGAGACGAGAATTAAGAAGAGGTGCATTAATTGAGAGATAAACGTATCCAGTAAGCGATCTGTGTACTTGGGAAAGTGAAGCATCGTTCGTATGGAGCAGTCCATATTGATTAACATTTTAATTTGCTATATAATCCTGATGCTTAAAGATAATGTAACCAGTTAAATCCATTGTTCCTTGTTTGCTGGCTTTTGTATGTCCATGTTTCTCTCCGATCGCTTATTGTCTTTGCAGTGATCCATGCAATGTCTTCATTATCAATTCAGCATTAAGAAATTTGGTGCCATTGAACTCAGAGGCATTTCCATCACACTGTGGCACTGTGACAGAAGATTAATTCAATTCAGCTGCTGAAAATAATTATTGCATTATGGGAGCAGTAATCATTATTTAGAACATGATTAAATATGTCTGCATCTATTGACTCAACCCATGATTTATGTATTTGTTTAGTCAATAGTCTAATGTAAATTATGTAATTAATTATAGATGTTGGTGTCAGGTCATTGGTGAAAACAATCTGATGAGAACAAGGACTCTGTTTCATGACAGATGTGAGACTGTGTTTGGGGAATTCCTGGGAAAGATTTCTCATATGTGAATGGAGCTTGGCTCTCAATCTGCTCGCTGCATCACTTGATCAGCATAGCGTTTAAAAAAAAAGAAATAACTTGTTAAGCAAGGAAGGGGATGCACGTAAGTGCAAAAAGACACTTGGGATATCCGATGAAACAGAGCTAAAAAGCCAGCTGCTCTGACAATAGAGAGAGTGCCTCCATCATTTATTGCTTCATAAAATTCACCCGACTTAATGGATTCTGAAATGAGAATGAGCGGTGTGTGATTCGCAGCAAGCCGATCTATAACAACAGCTCTCTCAATAAATACTGGGCTCGTTGGGCTTTGAAATTCGTAGGGGGAAATAAAAGGCGTTGCTTTCAATCAAGGCCAAAGTTAAAATATACAACGGTGAGTCTTGATCAAGGCTTCTGCTTTCCCCTGCTGGGAGCATTTTTCAACAAAAAAAAAATGATAATTCGGTCAGCCACGTTGAACTGACGATGCAAAGGTCACGGCAGCCCTGTCAGGCCTTGCTGAAGACATTTCCATTTTAATGTCAGACCTCTAATCTATCATAGATTTGATGTACCAGATACAATGGGTTTAAGTGGTCTTCATATATCACCAGTGTCTTGCCTTCACCCAGGTAATAGTTTGAATTACTCTCCCCACTTCACAATCTGTCACCTCAGTGAAGAAACATTGCCACATGTGTACAAATGGCAGGTTTCTCAACACCAAGTTTATTGACACAGCCGCTGTGCATTTGAAGGAAAAGTAGAGCGAGAGGAGGTGATGGTAGTTTTCGCCCATGTCATCACTATTTTATACAGACCTCCCGACATCAGAAATAAAGCAGTCAGCTCCCGCCAGTCAGTACTGGTAACTGGCAGAGCAGCTTGTAGCTGCAGGTGTAACTAAAGAGCCCCAGGCTGGGATCTTTCAATTAGGCACGCAGTTTATCATGTAACATGTAACGTTGGGTTGTGCCAGTGCAGAGTTGTACACTGTCACCATGTCAGCTTGCCACTGTAAAATGGACACCACAACCGCTGGCTAGCAACTGTGCATGTTCCTTGCCTTTACCTGTACAATGAAGACCCAACAATATGTGCCCAGGAAGCGAATGCCCATGAGATGTAAATTGCCATTTAGCTTTGCCAAAATGTGAGCTCTCATTGCAGGTGTCAAGGAATACATTATTCTACCAGATTCATTTAGAGATCTTATTTCATGCCATACACACTTTGTTATCAGACAGACGCTGTTATCAGGCAACTGAACCGTCGTTCCAACAACTAGAGAGCGGTCCTGAGCTACTATTTATATCATTGGAGTCCCTCGGACTATCTTTGATCAGACCTTACTGGATTTTATCTTACACTAAACTTTATTCATGTTATTCACTTTGTCATGTATCTGTACACTACTGGCTCGATTGTAAACATGTATTGTCTTTCCACGGACAGGTTAGCATGCAACATAAGCTCCTCACTGCATCTCAGCACACATGACGATAAACTTAAACTCCAAACTTTGGTGGTTTTTCATATGAAATTTAACAGTGGATTTTAACAGAAAGGGGGTGTGTTTTATTACTGGAGGTGCCAAATGATTCCCAAATGTTTTAAACATACCAAAAGAGCTTAAACATTTTGGGTCTGTATTCCTTGGAGTTTAGAAGAAGTGTAATCCTATTTAAATATATAAGATTGTAAGGAGGCATAGAATATAGAACATAGAACAGATAGCACAGGAATAGGCCCTTCGGCCCACAATGACCATGCCGAAACATGATGCCAAGTTAAACTAACCTGCTCTGCCTGCAAGTGATCCTGATCCCTCGTCCCTACATATCCATGTGCCTATTTTAAAGTATCTTAAATGCCACTGTCATATCTGCCTCCACCACCATCCCTGGCAGAACATTTCAGGCCCCCATCACTCTGTGTAAAAACCGTGCCTGCACATTTCCTTTAAACTTATCCTCTCTCACCTAAAAGCTATGCACTCTAGTCCTTGACAGGTCTACTCTGTGAGAAAGGCTTGACTGTCCTAATTTTATACCACAGACACCAATCCAAGTTCCGGAGGTTGGAAGCTGAAATGTTTTCACTAGTGGAACATAGTGACAAAAATATGGGGCCAATCATGTAAAACTGAGAGAGAAATATTTCTCTCTCAGAGGATAGCAAATCTCTGGAAAGTCTTATCCAGAAAATGACGGATACCAGATTATTAGATATAATTGAGGTGAAGATAATTTGAAACATTGAAGAATTGGGGTTATAGGGAACTGGCACAGTGTTCTACAGCACCAGATACCCAGGTTCCATCCTGACTACAGGTGCTGTCTGTACAGAGTTTGCACGGTCTCCCTGTGACTGCGTGGGTTTTCTCTGAGTGCTCTGGTTTCCTTCCACTTTCCAAAGACGTGCAAGTTTGTAGGTTAAATGGCTTCTGTAAATTGTCCCTAATGGTTAGAGTATTTTGTCACTATGTTCCACTAGTGAAAACATTTCAGCTTCCAACCTCCGGAACTTGGATTGGTGTCTGTGGTATAAAATTAGGACAGTCAAGCCTTTCTCACAGAGTAGACCTGTCAAGGACTAGAGTGCATAGCTTTTAGGTGAGAGAGGATAAGTTTAAAGGAAATGTACAGGCACGGTTTTTACACAGAGTGATGGGGGCCTGAAATGTTCTGCCAGGGATGGTGGTGGAGGCAGATATGACAGTGGCATTGTCCCTAGAGTAGGGGTGAATGTTGGTTGGCACAGACTCGGTGCGCCGAAGGGCCTGTTTCCACACTGTATCTCTAAACTCTAAACTAAAACTAAATATAGTTGAGGCCAGCACAGATTAGCCATGATGATAATGAATGGCGGGGCAGGCTTGAAGAAGCTTACTCCTGCTCTATTTTCTTGAGTTCCTGTGTCTTTTTTTCTTACATTTTCTCCCTCTCCCTTATCTCTGTTTTTAAGCCATATAATTTTATCTGTAATTGTGATAAATATAATTCGACACAAATCGTCCTTACAATGGTGCTTATTTTAATATTAGTAACCTCACCAAAATTGGTGATAATTATGGGAATTCTGATATTGAACCATATGCATTGAAACTCAATACAATTACCTTCCATCAAAAGATGATAGTATTAAAAAAATGTCCATTGAATCTATCACCTTTGACATTGAGATAGGTACAATGACAGTTTAAACCCTACAAATCATTTAAGTGCTTACACTTTGGTTTTGCGATCAAACATCTTTCAAACTTTATTTCAGAACATTGATCAACTTAATTGGTGGTGAATAAGATGGAAAGGCCAATTTATAACTGTAAATTACAGGTCCAGACAAGACAATTGACACATATGTAAAGCAAGGCAATGAGCTGCTCACTCTTATGTGGGATAAATCATTCTTAATATTACATTAGTTAAATTGCTTATTTAAAATAAACCCCTTCACCCTCTTTCCTGTGTGCCCATTAGCGTGTTTAACCAAACTTTCACACAAATTGACACTAGTCATAATATCTGATCCAATACACAACTCATTCACTTTTGCTATTAACAAGAGCTACTTGTTCATCGCACAAAAACTTCTCCCACCTGACTCTGCAGTAGGAGCCATTCCTGCCCCCAAGTCATAACATGAAAGATCAGTTCTGAACCACAAAGACAATATTTTTTTGTCTATCTTCTGATCAGATCACATTAAAATCAGAATGTGCAAAAATCTAACCCGATCTGCTTCAAATGTTTGAGTTGAGTTTAGTTTATTGTCACATGTACCGAGGCACCATTTTTGTTGCGTGTAACCAGTCAGAGAAAAGACAGTACATGATTACAATCAAGTCATCGACAGTGCATAGATACATGATAAAGGGAATAACGTGAATAATGTTTAGTGCAAGATAAAGCCAGTAAAGTCCGAACCAAGATAGTCCAATGTGAAAACCACACAGCCCCTAATCGAACTATGAAATTTTCAGGAATAAAATAGTAGACTGGGTTTCTCTTCTCTCATGAGAATAAATGACTGGGGTGAGAGCAAGGAGGGGCTAATAATCAAACTTAATTAATTGATGCAGAAAAAATGTAGGGAATGGGGGAAGACCAGGGGGCGCGGACCGAGTACCCGTCTGGATGGCCCAGCTCGCCTGCCCAAAATGGAAGGAGTCGGAGGGAGGACTGGAAGATTGGCAGTGGAAGGGAGTGCATTGCAACAGCCTGGGGCTCGGCTGGACAAGGCACTGCTCCAAGAGGCTGAGCATGTGGACCGTGCATGGCCTACAGTAGTAGAGCAGTGGCGGATAACACCACGGTTATGCTTGACCAGGCCGAACCTGCAACGGGCCTTCATGGTCAAGAACCCCGCACTCACAACAACCGGGACTTGAAAATGGTGCCAAAACTGTCGACTCTGTATACTGACTCAGTGTGCTACTGCCATTCACTTGAACTGTATCTGTGATGCTTATCTAAGATGTACCTAAGTGCTTATGTATAGTGATACTTGTGCTGAACTGTATACAAAAATGAAATGAATTTCACTGTACCTCGGTACATGTGACAAATAAAATATCATTGAAACCATTGATTATGGCTTATGTGCAGGCAGATTGGATCAGTTTATCTCACCTGTGCCTTCACTATAAAACAGTCACCATGAAATCCTGTGGGAAATTCGGAAGAAATATCTTTACCCAAGGAGTGATGAGAATGTGAACATCATTCCAACATGGAGTGCTTGAAGTGAGCAGTATAGGTACATTTGAAGGGATACCAAGAAGACATATGAAGACTGACTCCCCTCTCACCCCCACCCCCCTCCCCAATCTTGACACATCCCCATTCCTTTCCACTCATCACTTTAATTTCATGTTTCACGTATTTTGTGTTTTATGGCTGTTGGCAGATCAATTTCCATCCTGGGATAAATAAAGTTGTATCGTATCGTATCGTATCGTACATAAATACCATCAACTTAAACTCAAGTACCATAGATAGAGCAAAGGGGAAGGTACAAAGTGCAGAATATAGTTTTTCAGTATTGTAGTGCAATGGTTCCGTGGACAAGGTCCAATGCCCAGAGGTGAAATGAACAAAACACTAGCTTATGGAAGTCCTCTTCAGAAGTCTGATCACAGAGGGGAAGAAGCTATTTCTGAGTTTGAAAATAGAGGGGAAGAAGCTGTTCCTCAACTGTTCCGGACTCCAACATGGAGTGGTTAGGATAAATTTCTATATGCCATCCTATATAATCTTATAGATAACTTCCACTCACATGTAGCAAAATTCCAGCACTGACTGAGGAATTTGGATTTCTGAATCTTTCAGTTTTCCAACAGGGATCAATTCTCCATGGCAGCAGCCATTGCCTGGGGCAAGACTTCCTGATTCCACAAACAATCCACTTCGAATAAGCAAGTTCTACTAATCTGCAAAACTGCAAATAACCATTTAATTAATAGTCTTAGCTTAATTACGAAAGTATTTGCAATTCTCTCTGTGGGACAACAATCAGTAACTGAACGGTTTTACTTTGAGGCAGGTTGTAATATGTCTTCAATGTATTTAATCCATTCTCCATGGTCCCATTTGGTGTCTTTATGTTATGTTACAATTTTCTCCCCTCGTGGCCAATGAGATATAATGTCATCGTTATTTTTGACTGCTCTGGTTTATCTTGCATAATCAGCTCAATTTATAATGTGAAGTCTTCTTTCTATTGTCTTCACAGGTTACTTGCCGTGAAATCCATCAAAAAGGGAAATGTTATTTATTGCGTGGTGCAGGGTCTCACCTGAATCTCACAGTCTGCTGTCCCTCAGTGCACATTCATATATATTCTTAATTTTCACGTGCTGGTTGAAATTTGTGGAAAGAGAAACAAAGCTATCATTCCAGGTGAAAACGGGTTTGGCCCAAGTCGAAAATGTCGCCTATCCATGTCCTTCAGAGATGCTGCCCAGGGTAGCGGAACCAAAAACCAGAGGACATAAGTTTAAAGTGAGAGGGCAAGATTTAATAGGAACCTGATGGGCAATATCTTGCAAACCAGCAACTACAATTCCATGTGTCTACATGTCCTCCACAGAAGCTGCCTGAGCCACTGTGTTACTGCAGCATTTTGTGCTCCATTAATTGAATCATTCATTGTGAGATTTCAATGTTCCCTCTTTCTTTTAAAGATAGTGCAAAAGATAGTAGAACAGCAAAATCTTGTCACTTTTACTAGGAAACAAGTCAAACCAAGGGAGCCGGTGTGGATCTATGGCGGTATTTTTAAGGGGTATTGCCTGTCAGTGTTACCCATCACCAGTCCTGGATCCCTGGCATGAAGTGTTTATACTTCATAAACAAGATGATCTATTTAACAGTCAGAGCAATGGGAGTTCGAGCTAATGCGTTTTCCAATGTGTGCCACAGATTATTAATGTGCTCCAGTTGCTGTTAATTTCACTTTGGAGGAATGATTTATGGGGAGGTAAGGGAGTGAGATGTGATCTAATTGCAATCTGAATTACGGCTTGTGGTCGTACCAGGAGAGGGATGAGTAACAAACAAGCAAACACCAGAAAATACTTTGACAATTCCACTCATGGGGAAGGGAAAACCTTGGGGGAAATGTTATTCAAAGCAAGTTTGGTCAAAGTAGTAGAGCGAGGATAAAACACTGAGTATAATCACACTGAAGTGGTGCAAATGAAATAAACTCTGCCATCCAGTTCCCTCCATCGCCTCAGCAATGCATTGTGATCTGGAAGGAAAGCTGCTAATAGCCTGGGTTTTACAGTAAAGTCTGTGACAATTAATAGATGCTGGGTTAATGAGAACATCCATTTAAAGGTAATATTTACGCAGACGACAATTAATTCTCCATGCATTCTAATGAAAATGCTGATGGGTTAAAGAAACGATTTAGACTGAAGTTGTTGATGTGTAGCAGACATTGGAACTAATCCATTATTGTATTTTAAAGTATAAATAAAAGCATTGGTCAGAAATTTATTCTCTTGCAGTTAATCACATAACCACTATGTGTTAAATGGTGATTAGTCTTTATTTAATGAATTGAGATTGTTTAACTCATAGGATTAATGGATGAATTGTACATAACCTCTTGTAATTGTTCTGAAACCAGATAGGTAGGAAAAGCTCCATATGAACTATTTCCACCATCAGGGAAAGATTTTATTCTGGATTTTGTTTCAGCACCATGTAGTGCATAGCAGATGTTTCCAGCGTATAGTAAGTACTACTTAGGCTGAAAACCTACATGCTCTCCTTCGGAAGCCATTTTGCTGCTAATTCAAGGTAAATAATAAACCACCTAAGAATGGATAGATAGATCGGAAGCAATGGGAAAAGAATAGTGGAGATGGCAGACTCTAACCACTGCAGATCTGAATCATGCCTGATGTCTTTCTCCATATTACATACAACATATAACAGCACAAGAACAGGCCCTTCAATCTTTTGAACATGATGCCAGACCAATTCTTATTTGCCTGCACACAATCCATATCCCGGTCCCATAGCAGAAGTGTCCATGTCGTGGGGCTGGAAACTGGAAGTATCCTGAGCTACCACCATCATCCATTGCAACAAGTGATGGCTCCCACTGATTGTCGGAAGCTTACGTCCTTTTCAGGACGGATGAAGACAGCAATGTCAACATTTGAAACATGGAAGATGGACATGAATGAAGAAGATCTATACCCCTTCATTCCTCACATATCCATGTGCCTATCCAAAAGTGTCTTAAAAGCCACTACCATATTTACCTCAACCACCACCTCCCCCAGCACATACCAGGCCCTCACCACCCTCTGTGTAAAAAACTTGCCCCACTTATCTCCTTTAAACTTTGCCCCTCTCACTTTAAAGCTATGCCATCTAGTATTTGATTTTTCAGTTCTGGACAACAGTTGAATACGCGGAGTCTTGTACCCAGGGTCATGGAACCGTAACCCAGAGGACACAGTTTTAAGTGAGAGGGGCAAGATTTAGTAGGAACCTGAGGGGCAACCTTTCACTCAGAAGGCCTATGTATCAAGCTGCCAGAGGAGGTAGTTGAGGCAGGTACTATTAAAGCATTTAAAAGACATGCGAACGGGTACATGGATAGGAAAGGTTTTGATGGATACAGGCTAGATGCGGCCAAATAGAAGTAGCTGAGAAGGTGCAACTGGGTCGTCATGGACAAGTTAGGTCGAGCGGCCTGTTTTCATGCCATATGACTCTGCTTTTTGACTCTATAACATCCTGTCTGCATTCAGCAGCACCAAACTTCAATGAAATAACCATTTATCTCGTTGGTGTTGGTGGGACATTGTTGGAGAAATGTAGTTGCCACATCACACAGCTTTGGAGAGGAGCAGACATGGTCAGAAAGGAAAGAAAGTGAAAGATATAGCAGCCATCGGTGGGGCAGTGGTGGAGAGAACAGGCAGTTTGATAAACCTGGGTGTTAAAATCTCTACTGATCTGAAATGGGCAAAATACAGAGATGTATTCACAAAGAAGGTGCAACAGCAACTCAACTTTCTTAGATGTTTAAGGAGATACAGCCTGTCACCGAATATTCTAACAAACGTCCACAGATGTGCAGTAGAAAGTATCCTGATGGTCGCAGCCTTCGGCCCACTGAGTCCATGCTGGCCAGCAATCCCTGTACACTAGCACCATCCTACACTTTAGGGACAATTTATAACTTTTACCAAAACCAATTAACCGACAAACCTGGGAGTGTGGGAGGAAATTGGAGCACCCGGAGAACATACAAACTCCATACAGACAGCACCCGCAGTCAGGATCAAACCCGGGACTCTGGCGCTGTAAGGCAGCAACTCTACCACTGCGCCACCATGCCACCCCATTTGTCTACAACCAAAAGTATTGAAGTAAACCATGCAGTGATAACTACTGAAATTGCAATCATTACCTATTGTTATCTTTGATTTTAAGAGTGCAGTCAAGATCTATCCCAGATCAAGATTGTGCCTCTAAACTGCATTTTGGACCTCTACCAAGCACATTTGACACTGGTGCCATCAACAAGGAACATTGTGGCAATGGCTATCCTGCTGTGAAAAACATGATGGGACAGTTAATTGATTTTCAGGGACAGATATAGAAAGAATGATCCTCTTGGCTTCATAGATTTTTTTAGGGCTGTGCAATTGCTCAACCACAAATTTTCTCACACCCCTGACGTAAAGCCCATATGATCACAATCCATCGTGTCCATCTCTTTGTTGAGCCAGATTGAACCAGACTGTTACAGTTTAGTTTAGTTAAAGATACAGCATGGAAACAGGCCATTTGGCCCACCGAGTCTACCACAACCATCGATCACCAGTTCACACTGGTTCTATGTTATACCGCTTTTTTATCCAATCCCTACACACTAGAGGCAATTTACAGAGTTTAATTAACCTACAAACGCACATGTCTTTGAGATGTGGGAAGAAACCAGAGCATGGATGAAACCTAGGTGGTCACAGAGTGAATATGAAACTCCACATAGACAGAAGCCAAGGTCAAGATCAAACCCATCTCTAGTGCTGTCTTCTTCTTTCGTGTCCATCTTCCATGTTTCAAATGTTGACATCGCTGTCATCATCCGTCCTGAAAAGGACACAAGCTTCCAGCGACAATCAGTGGGAGCCACCACTTGTTGCAATAATGATGGTGGTAGCAGAATTAGCTCAGGATCCTTCCAGCTTCCAGTCCCGCGATGTGGACGCTTCTGCTATGGGGCCTCTGGTGCTGTGATGCAATGGCTTTACTAGCTGACCATTGTGTCATCCTATTTTCAGGAAGCAGGCAGATGATGGGGTTGAGAGGAAAAAATAGATCAGTTAAGATCGAATGACAGGGCGGACTCAATTGGCTGAATGCCATTATTCTGCTCCTATGTCTTATAATCTGATGAATATATGATTTTCCCTAAACTTTAACCTCCATATTTCCATTGACATGGAGATGGGTGATATAGAGATATAATAAGAGCATCCATCCTTATGTTTTCTACAATCCATTTATTACTGACTCCCTCATCTGGGCATTCATAACCTCCATCTGATCCTGCATTTTAATGATAAAGTGTGTTTTAATGATATAGTGTTTGTTAATGATTTGGATAATGATTGAAGGCTTTGTGGCCAAGTGTGCAGATGATGCTAAAAAAGGTGGAGGGGCAGGCAGTGTAGAGGAAGCAAGGGCTCTGCAGAAGGACTTGGACAGGTTAGGACAGTGGGCAGAGAAGTGGCAGATTAAATTCCAATTTTAAGGTGAAGATAGACAAATTCTTGATTAGAACGGGTGTCAAGGGTTTTGGGGAGAAGGCAGGAAAATGGGATTAGGAGGCAGAGCAGCTTTGATTGAATGGCGGAGTGGACTAGATGTGTCGAATGGTCTAATTCTATTCCTATAATTTGTGAACTTGTGAATCTCCCAACCAGCCTTCCATCTTCCATACCACAAAATCTGTTCAATCACGAAGTCGTATAAAATTCTGGCATCCGAATCCTAGTCTCTAAAACAGTGGGAAGCATTAAGTAGGACATCAAGGTCTTGAGAGTTTACAGGGTGGTGTAGTAGGACCATGCCACGCCCTTAGTAATGTGGAGAGATATCAAATGCTGTTCCTTGAAATTGATTAATGGCATGTCTTAGGAGGGACTTAGGTGAAAGAACGTGAGTAAAAATATTTCCATTGGAAAATGGCTCAGTAATTGAAAGTTTGAAGGTTTAAGATAATGGACAAAAGAATGAGAGAAGAAACATGAAAAATGATTAGGAACTGAAATGAACTATGTGACTGCACAGAGCCTTTCTCCCAGGGTAGGGGAATCGAGAACTCAAAGGCATCGGTTTAAAGGGGAGAGGGGAAAGATTTAATTGGAACCTAAGCTGCCAGAAGAAGTAATTGAGGCAGGTGCAATAATAGCATTTAAAAGATACTTGGACAGGAACATGGATAGGAAAGGTTTATGGGTAAACGGCAAATGGGCAAAGGGGGATATGGGCAACCAGGGGGAAGGGACTAACTTAGATGAGGCATGGACAAGTTGGGATAAAGGGCCTGTTCACGTGCTCTGTGATTCTATAACATCATGAAAGGAAAATGGAATCAGATTCTACTGGACATTTCAAAGAGGAGCAGGAGGTGTAGATGAAGGCCCGGTACTAATCAAATACAATAAAATGGTAAGTAGTTATTATATGTATATCTAACAATATATATGCGTAACTATATGTATTTATAGAGAGACTCAATGGCTATAAGAACAGGTCAGAGGTGAGGATACCTGGGGCGAGTATTCATCCCCCAGCTCCCCGTACCCGCACCACCATCTACAAGGCTTAAGTCAGGAAGATGATGGAATACTATTCACTTGCCTGGAGTCCTGCATGGAGCTTCAAGAAGATCACCGCCATACAGGACACAGCACACCACCTAATAGCACCCCATCCACCACCATTGCACATTAGAGGCACTTTGTACCATTTAGTTTAGTTTATTTAGTTGAATTTATTATCGGCATTTACAGCAAGGTACAGTGAAAAGCTTTTTTGTTGCATGCTATCCAATCAACGAGAAGACGGTACACGATTACAATCAAGCCACCCACCGTGTACAGGTACTGGATGAAGAGAGACACTACATGCTGGAGTAACTCAGCGGGACGGGCAGCATCTCTGGAGAGAAGGAATGGGTGACGTTTCGGGTCGAGACCCTTCTTCAGACTGATGTCAGGGGAGTGGGTGGTACAGAGATAAAATGTGGTCGGAGACAGTAAGACTGGTAGGAAAACTGGGATGGGAAGGGGATGGAGAGAGAGGGAAAGCAAGCGCTACCTGTAGTTAGAGAAGTCAATGTTCATACCGCTGGGGTGTAAGCTACCCAAGCGAAATATGAGGTGCTGTTCCACCAATTTATATTGGGCCTCACTCTATCAATGGAGGAGGCCCAGGACATAGAAACATAGAAACATAGAAATTAGGTGCAGGAGTAGGCCATTCAGCCCTTCGAGCCTGCACCGCCATTCAATATGATCATGGCTGATCATCCAACTCAGTATCCCGTACCTGCCTTCTCTCCATACCCTCTGATCCCCTTAGCCACAAGGGCCACATCCAACTCACTCTTAAATATAGCCAATGAACTGGCCTCAACTACCCTCTGTGGCAGAGAGTTCCAGAGACTCACCACTCTCAGTGTGGAAATGGGATGGGGAGTTAAAGTGTTGAGCAACCGGGAGATCAGATAGGTTTAGGCGGACTGCGCGGAGTTGTTTAGCGAAATGATCGCCGAGCCTGCGTTTGGTCACGCCGACATACAGGAGTCCACACCTAGAACAGCGGATATAGTAGATGTGGTTGGAGTAGGTGCAAGTGAACCTCTGCCTCACTTGAAAAGACTGAATGAAAGGTATATTATTTAGTGCAAGATAAAGTTTGATAAAGTCTGATTAAATATAGTTCAAAGGTCTCCAATGAGGTCTCTAATTGATAGGGGGTGATGATGGGCAGGTAGAAGGCAAGTGGAGAGGGTGAAGCTGAGAGAAGATTTAAACTGTTGATATTTCATGGCTGGTGAATTTGGAAATTATGAAAACAAGCAAGGGAACTGGATTTACCTCCTGGCTTTGAAAGTCCTCCTCAGTGCTTTATGCTCCTCAGATTTAGTTTAGAGATGTTGCGTGGAAACAGGCCCTTCGGCCCACCGAGTCCGCACCGACGAACAATCACCCCTAATACACTAGGCCTATCCTACACACCAGCGACAATTTACAGAAGTCAATTAACCTACAAACCTGCACATGTTTGTGGGAGGAAACCAGAGCACCCAGAGAAAACCCACAGGGTCACAGGGATAAGGTACAAACTCCATACAGACAGCACCTGTAGTCAGGATGTGTATCTGGCACTGTAAGGTATCTGGTGCTTAAGGCAGCAGCTCTACCACTGCACCTTCTATGCCAGTTCCCTATAACTACAATTCTTCAATATTTCAAATATTAATCAATCTTCACCTCAATTATATCTAATAGTCTGGCATCCATCATTTTCTGGATAAAGACAGCATGACAAACCAGACCGGCAAACAATTACCCCGTACACTAGCTCCATCCTACATGCAAGCGACAATTTACAGAAGCCAATTATCCTACAAACCTGCACATCTTTGGGATGTGGGAGGAAACCGGAGCGCCAGGAGGAAACCCACGAGCGAACTCCGTACAGACTGCACCCGTGGTCAGGATCGAACCCAGGTCTCTGGTGCCGTAAGGCAACAACTCTACACTGTGCCACTGTGCCTCCCTTAGTTAAATGATGTCAAAGAAACAACACATCATTCAGGACTCCTGTTGGTGGACGCAAAGGGGATTATCCATTCTTCCTGAATATAGAGTTTCCTGCTGCTTCTATATTTCTATCCTGCTCTTCTTACAACGTTGCCGTCTGAATAAACTTTAGTTTAGTTTAATATAATGTCACATGTACTGAGGTGCAGTAAAAAAGCTTTGGTTGCATGCAAACCAGTCAGCAGAAAGACTATACACGATTACAATCTAGCCGTTCACACTATACAGATACATGATAAAGGGAATAGTGCAAGATAAAGCCAGTAAATTCCGGTCAAAGATAGTCCGAGGGTCTCAAATGAGGTAGATAGTAGTTCAGGACTGCTCTCTAGTTGTGTCCTAGATGTGCATTGTGGTCCTCATAAAACCAATGAAACTATTTTCTTCCTACTGACCTTTGATCTTTGCTGCCACTTAACTTCTGACCGCCCTTTCAAAGTTCAACACTCATGGTCACTAGAAGGTTATGCACTGCAGAAGGAGTGGGGACAAATATCTTGTTTGCTTGGACAAATATCTTGCTTGCTTGCAATTTATTTCTCTCTATTTATAGTAGAAGTTCATGTGTGCCTATGACCCGAGAAAGTTCATATGTATGGTCAAAAAGCGTCATGTTCATGCTTAATGGCAAGAAGAAAATTATTTCATAAGGAGTTACTTGTATTTAAGTGCAGTATCAGGGTATTTGCTTGTAGGAAGAGAATAGTTCTCGAGCACTGAATGCAAAGTAATAGATGCGATAAGGTTGAATGTTTTGTTTTAAAGAATAAAACTGTTTATACTAAAATATTTGAAATATAGAAACATAGAAAATAGGTGCAGGACTAGGCTATTCTGCCCTTCGAGCCAGCATGGCTGATCATCCAAAATCATGACCCTGCTCCTGCTTTTTCCCCATACAGTATGTCTTGATTCCATTAGCCCAAAGAGCTAAATCTAACCCTCCAGGAAACATCCAGTAAATCGGCCTCCTCTACTTCTGTGGCAGAAAATTCCACAGATTCACAACTCTCTTGGTGAAAAAGTATTTCTTCTTCTCGGTCCTAAATGGCCTACCCCTTATTCTTAAATATTGAACCCTGGCTCTGGAACCCCGACCCCCCGCTCCCCCCCCCCCCAATATCAGGAACATTTTTCCTGCATCGAGCCTGCCCAATCCCTTAAGAATTTTATACGCTTCTATATGCCAAAAAGTAAACAAAATAGGTGGTGTAGGAATGGATATATACATAAACACATATATATATATATACATATGTTTATGGACAACTTCTTATAGAGAATGGTGAATCTCTGGAATTGTTTGTCCCAGAGGGTTTTGGAGGTTAACTTGCATAGTGGTAGATGGTAGATCTGTTGCCTCACAGCGCCAGAGAGCCGGGTTCAATCCTGACAGCAGGTTGTGTCTATGTGGAATTAGTACGTTCACCCTGTGACCATGTGTGACCGCTGGTATTCTCCGGCATCCCGAAGACGTGCAGATTTGAACGTTAATTGATGTCTGCAAATTGCCGCTAGTGTGTAAGGAGTGGATGAGAAAATGGGATAACATAGAACTAGTGTAAGGGTCAGCGTGGACTCGGTGGGCCGAAGAGCCTAGTTCAATGCTGTTTCTCTAAAATGTAACCAAACTAATTGAGGACAATGGAATATGATAAAGAGAAGAAATATGGAGGAAGTGATCACTATGGTGGGATTATTTTATAATCTTTCCTTGGGGTCGGACAGTGGCATAGAGGTAGAGTTGCTGTCTTACAGCACCAGAGACTGGGGGTTGATCCTGACAACGGGTGCTGTCTGTACGGAGTTTGCACGTTATCCCTGTGACTGGGTATTTTTTCTCCGGGAGCTTGGTTTCCTCCCACACTCCAAAGATGTGCAAGTTTGTAAGTTAAATGTTTTTTTGTAAATTGCCCAAAGTGTGCAGGATGCAAAACTGGTCTAATGTGAACTAGTTTACTGGTCAGCATGGACTTGGTGGGCTACAGGGGCCATTTTTCACGCTACATCTCTAAATTAAACTAATGCTCAGCATGATTTAGAGGAGCACATATTTAGAGAAATCACAGATGGATGTAGGAATAATAGGGCTGTAATTGTGGGAGATTTTAACTCCCTTAATATTGACTGGGACTGTGGTGCGCCATAGGGATTGTCACCAGGTCAGTGGTTGCTTGTTATATATATATTAGTGATTTGGATGTGAACATCAGAGGCATGATTAGTAATTTTGCAAATAATATCAAAATTGATGACATATTGGACAATGGATAAGGTTGTCTAAGGTTACAACAGGATCTAGATAATTTGGGAAAATGGCCAAGGGAATGTAATTTAACTTAGACAAATGCGAAATTATGCATTTTGGGCAAATTATAGTCACGGACTCATAGAATCATACAACATGGAAACAGGTCCTTTACCCTACTTGCCTGCTTTTGGCCCATATCTCTAAAAACCTATCCTATCCATGTACCTGACTCTATCTATCTACAGTGGCTTGCAAAAGTATTCATACCCCTTGAACTTTTCCACATTTTGTCACGTTACAACCACAAACGTAAATGTACTTTATTGGAATTGTATGTGATACACCAACACAAAGTGGCGCATAATTGTGAAGTGGAAGGGAAATGATGCATGATTTTCAAATCCTTTTGCAAATAAAAAACTGAAAAGTGTGGCGTGCAAAAGTATTCAGCCCCCTTTACTCTGATACCCCTAAATAAAATCCAGTGCAACCAATTGCCTTCAGAAGTCACCTAATTAGTAAATAAAGTCCACTTGGGTGTAATCTAATCTCAGTATAAATACAGCTGTTCTGTGAAGGCCTCAGAGGTTTGTTAGAGAACATTAGTGAACAAACAGCATCATGAAGCCCGAGGAACACACCAGACAGGTCATGGATAAAGTTGTGGAGAAGTTAAATGCAGGGTTAGGTTATAAAAAAATATCCCAAGCTTTGAACATCTCACGGAGCACTGTTCAATCCATCATCCGAAAATGGAAAGAGTATGGCACAACTGTAAACCTACCAAGACATGGCCGTTCACCTAAACTGACAGGCCGGGCAAGGAGAGCATTGATCAGAGAAGCAGCCAAGAGGTCCATGGTAACTCTGGTGGAGTTGCAGAGATCCACAACTCAGGTGGGAGAATCTGTCCACAGGACAACTATTAGTCGTGCACTCCACAAATCGGGCATTTATGGAAGAGTGGCAAGAAGAAAGCCATTGTTGAAACAAAGCCATAAGAAGTCCCATTTGCAATTTGCCACAAGCCATGTGGGGGTCACAGCAAACATGTGGAGGAAGGTGCTCTGGTCTGATGAGACCAACATTGAAGTTTTTGGCCTAAATGCAAAACACTATGTGTGGCAGAAAACTAACACTGCACATCACCCTGAACACACCATCCCCACTGTGAAACATGGTGGTGGCAGCATCATGCTGTTGGGATGCTTTTCTTCAGCAGGGACAGTGAAGCTGGTCAGAGTTGATGGGAAGATGGATGGAACCAAATACAGAGCATTCTTGGAAGAAAACCTGTTAGAGTCTGCAAAAGACTTGAGACTGGGGCGGAGGCTCACCTTCCAGCAGGACAACGACCCTAAACATACAGCCAGAGCTACAATGGAATGGTTTAAATCAAAGCATATTCATGTGTTAGAATGGCCCAGTCAAAGTCCAGACCTCAATCCAATTGAGAATCTCTGGCAAGACTTGAAAATTGCTGTTCACAGACGCGCTCCATCCAATCTGACTGAGCTTGAGCTTTTTTGCAAAGAAGAATGGGCAAAAAGGTCAGTCTCTAGATGTGCAAAGCTGGTAGAGACATACCCCAAAAGAGTTGCAGCTGTAATTGCAGCAAAAGGTGTTTCTACAAAGTATTGACTCAGGGGGGCTGAATACTTTTGCACGCCACAATTTTCAATTTTTTATTTGTAATAAAATTTGGAATCCATGTATCATTTTCCTTCAACTTCACAATTATGCACCACTTTGCGTTCGTCTGTCACATAAAATCCCAATAAAATACATTTACGTTTGTGGTTGTAACGTGACAAAATGTGGAAAAGTTCAAGGGGTATGAATACTTTTGCAAGCCACTGCATCTATCTATCTATCTATCTATCTATCTATCTATCTATCTATCTATCTATCTATCTATCTATCTATCTATCTATCTATCTATCTATCTATCTATCATCTATCTATCATCTATCATCTATCTATCTATCTATCTATCTATCTATCTATCTATCTATCTATCTATCTATCTATCTATCTATCTATCTATCTATCTATCTATCTATCTATCTATCTATCTATCTATCTGTCTGTCTGTCTGTCTGTCTGTCTATCTGTCTGTCTGTCTGTCTGTCTGTCTGTCTGTCTGTCTGTCTATCTATCTCTAAAACTGATCTTGTTATCCGGTTTGCGCCTTTTTTCTATTTGTGCAAAAACAGTACCCGATCGCGCTACAATTTTTCGCCAGCTCACTTACCGTTCTCCTGTGCTGCGAGTGCACCAAATTTTGTTCTGGTCAGTGGCATAATGTAAAAGTTAGAGAGGATTAAAAATCTTAAAAACCGCGCTTGCGCAGATCGATCTCCTCTTCTGCCAGTCAGCACCTTGTGGATTAGTCTCTTCTCCTGTCACTCCGCCCCTTCTTGCACCATCGAGTCTTTACAGGAGCTGAGGGACGCTATGGATGGCTGGCGGAGGTCTCCAAAAGGACACAAGTTTCGAAGGGACTGGAAGCGGCCTGGCCCTGCGCAGCCCAGCCCAAACCGGTCCGGCCCGGCCCAGTGGGGCACGGAGTCGGAGATGTTGCAATGTCGCCAATCGGAAAGCGGAGACTCTGATCCTGGTGGAGGAGAACGGCCAGCGACCAACGAACAGCGTCTGCTGTGAGTCCCCATCGCACTGCCAGCTCCAGCCCCTTCCCCTCTGGTACCCCTCGCTGGCTCCTGCCCACCTGCTCCATGGCTCACATGGCTCTTTCCACATCTTTTTTCTGAGCTCTCTCCCCCCTTCCCCCTGCCCACACACACCCTCCCCCACAAATAGATTATGAAACAAAACTGGCAGGGAACATAAAAACTGACTGCAAACATGTTTATAGATATGTGAAGAGAAAAAGGTTAGTTAAAACAATGTAGGTCCCTTGCAGTCAGAAACTGGTGAATTGATCATGGGGAACAAGGACATGGCAGACCATTTGAATAACTACTTTGGTTCTGTCTTCACTAAGGAAGACATAAATAATCTGCTGGAAATAGCAGGGGTCCGGGGGTCAAATGAGATGGAGGAACTGAGTGAAATCCAGGTTAGCCGGGACGTGGTGTTAGGTAAATTGAATGGATTAAAGGCCGATAAATCCCCAGGGCCAGATAGGCTGCATTCCAGAGTACTTAAGGAAGTAGCCCCAGAAATAGTGATAATTATTCAAAACTCTTTAGATTCCGGGGTAGTTCCAGGGGATTGGAGAGTAGCTAATGTAACCCCACTTTTTAAAAAGGGAGGGAGAGAGAAAACGGGGAATTACAGACCAGTTAGTCTAACATCGGTAGTGGGGAAAATGCTAGAGTCAGTTATTAAAGATGGGATAGCAGCACATTTGGAAAATGGTGAAACCATTGCACAAAGTCAGCATGAATTTATGAAAGGTAAATCATGTCTGACGAATCTTATAGAATATCGAGGATGTAACTAGTAGAGTGGATAAGGGAGAACCTGTGGATGCGTTATATCTGGACTTTCAGAAGGCTTTCGACAAGGTCTCACATAAGAGATTAGTATACAAACTTAAAGCACACAGTATCGGGGGTTCAGTATTGATGTGGATAGAGAACTGGCTGGCAGACAGGGAGCAAAGAGTAGGAGCAAACGGGTCATTTTCAGAATGGCAGGCAGTGACTAGTGGGGTACCGCAGGACTCAGTGCTGGGACCCCAGCTATTTACAATATATATTAATGATCGGGATGAGGAAATTGAATGCAACATCTCCAAGTTTACGGATGACACGAAGCTGGGGGGCAGTGTTAGCTGTGAAGAGGATGCTAGGAGGCTGCAAAGTGACTTGGATAGGTTGGGTGAGTGGGCAAATGCATAGCAGATGCAGTATAATGTGGATAAATGTGAGGTTATCCACTTTTGTGGCAAAAACAGGAAAGTAGACTATTATGTGAATGGTGATGATTAGGAAAAGGGGAAATGCAACGAGACCTGGGTGTCATGGTACACCAGTCATTGAAAGTAGGCATGCAGGTGCAGCAGGCAGTGAAGATAGCAAATGGTATGTTAGCATTCATAGAAAAGTGATTTGAGTACAAGAGCAGGGAGGTTCTACTGCAGTTGTACAGGGTCTTGGTGAGGCCACACCTGGAGTATTGCATACATTTTTGGTCTACTAATCTGAGGAAAGACATTCTTGCCATAGAGGGAGTACAGAGAAGGTTCACCAGACTGATTCCTGGGATGGCAGGACTTCCAAATGAAGAAAGACTGGATAGACTCGGCTTGTACTAGCTGGAATTTAGAAGATTGAGGGGGGATCTTATAGAGACTTACAAAATTCTTAAGCTGTTGGACAGTCTAGATGCAGGAAGATTGTTCCCGATGTTGGGGAACTCCAGAACAAGGGGTCACAGTTTAAGGATAAGGGGGAAGTATTTTAGGACCGAGATGAGTAAATCAATTTTCACACAGAGAGTGGTGAATCTGTGGAATTCTCTTCCACAGAAGGTAGTTGAGGCCAGTTCATTGGCTATATTTAAGAGGGAGTTAGATGTGGCCTTTGTGGCTAAAGGGATCAGGGGGTATGGAGACAGGATACTGAGTTGGATGATCAGCCATGATCATATTGAATGGCTCGAAGGGCCGAATGGCCTACTCCTGCACCTATTTTCTATGTTTCTATGTTTCTATGTAAACACCCCTGCCCACACACACCCTTCCCCCACAACCCCCCCCTGCCCACACACACCCTCCCCCCACAACCCCACGTCCACACCGCCCCTTCCTACGACCCCCCGCACCCACACACCCCTCCCCGCCCACACAACCCCCCGCCCACACACCCCTCCCCCACCCACACACCCCTCCCCCCCCCACTGGCCCCTCCCCCCACCCACACAGACCCACTGCCCCACACACCCCACTATGGGTGAGTAGTGGAAAATTGCATTGGGGGAACGGGTTGCGTTGGGGGAAAGGGTGAGTGGTGGAATATTGCGTTGGGGAATGGGATGCATTGGGGGACCAGGCATCCCGTGTGACTGGGACACAACGGGTCCCACTTAGTCTCCTTATTCTTAAATGTTGTAATAGTACCTGTCTCAAATACAGGAACCTCCTTCGACAGCTCCATAATCTTACCACTCTTAGTGTAACAGAAAGTTGCTCCACAGGTTCCTATTAAACTTTTCCCCTCTCATCTTAAAGTTAAACCAGGCCACAACTTAGGAAGTGAGTGTAGGGCCCAGGGGAATGTTATTGTATAGAGAGACCTTGGGATACATGTGCTTTGTTTCAAGCAAGTCCCATTGCTTTTATTTATTGCATTGAATACTTTAACAATTAACATTGAATGTACAGTATTTCACACCCAGATCAATGTTAAAGATGATATTTGTTTAGTGTGCTCTCTATGATGTGATGCTTTTGAGCACAAGCACATTATGTGCATTATTCATTGACTACATTTGTCAGGACATGCATGAGTATCAGGAGCTAATGATCCATATTACATTTATGGTGCTATAAAGGAGAAAAATACCCCTCCCCCTCAACAACAATGTCAGAAACTAAACTATTTTGATAGAAGGGCAAAGAATAAAACCTAATAAGATGAAGGATAGTAAAGTGTGAGAAATCTAAACATTGTGAATAAAAGCTGCATGTGTTAACTTTAATAAGGCATGCTTTGACAGCCATTGAACAGGCACACTGCGAGTGTCTAGAAAGTCAAGACCTTCAGTATAACACATTGATTAAATGACTGTGTAATAGTCTCTTTAAACAAATCTTGCGTAACAAGTTAATAGATCTGATCCATTATCATACTGCAAGAATCAGGTGATAATCGTAAGCATTCATCACCTTGATAAAAATATCACTATCAACTGTTTAGCTTTATATTTTAATTCAAATATTAACTTTGCATTATCACGGAGAGCCAGGTACCAAACAGAATACTGAGTATCAGTTCAGGAAGGTTATACTAGTCTAGATAGACAGTCACTCTGGACAGTGTGGATCAATCAAATCCTATGCATTTACCTTTAAACATAATATTACCTGATATTAGTTTGGAAAACAGTTCACTTTGACAGTGGCAACATTGTAACTGTGGATGAATGATTTGCCTGCCCTGGTGACTAAATTCTTCCAATAAAATATTGATATATTACCTTTAACCTTGTAAGATAAAGTGGATATTTCTTAATTATTTCTATTGCCATTTTAAACCACTCTTTTATTGCCAGCCAGAATGCAAAAGACAGGCCAGGGATAGATCCATTGAAACTGGTCCAGGGGATTTTTACAGTTCTCATCCACCTTGCAACTAAATCCAACTAAATATGTTCCCACGTCTGCCTAAATATGGTACCAATTCAAATTCCATTTCACTCTGAAAGTCAAACCTTTCACTGCTGACCTGAAATCAAATATTCCATCACCAGTAGCTGGACTGCACTCCACAACATCAAATCAAACATTTAACGATATAACTTTATAGCACAATACAGCTTTGATTTTCCACTGTTCTTGAAATGCTAGAAATTTAAAACATGAGGATTTGCTTCACTTGTACTAAATTGTACATGAAATTAAATCTTCCAGAATTTTAATTATGTGAACATTATTTAACAGCGCAGAAAGGTATTATCACAGATATCTGCAGGGAATCCTGGTATCTGCTTCTCTCGCATCCCAGCCCCCACATCCCCACCCCACAATCCCCCTATGCCAAAGCATTCTGTGTAATTACTTTTCATGCACATCAATCATTTATTGCACTTGTAGCAGTTTAGAAAGTGGATCCCCTCTGCACGACTGGTGATGCCAAGCTGCACAGGAGACAGGCGATGGAGGTGGGGGAGGGGAGGGAGGTGGTGGGCAGGGTTGTCGTCGGGTGTGGGTGGTGTGGGAAGGGGATGGGCAGTGGCGAGATAGGATACTGGGTCTTCCTAGCTTGCATGCGGTGCATTAACCCCTGGCCAGTTTGTCTGCTCCTCAAGATTTGCCTTCTTTGAAGAGGTTCTTCTCCTCTCTCCAACAAGAGTTCAGCAACACCCTCTCTCGCTGCACCCCCTCTGTGATTCCTCCTGTTCTCCAGCTCCTTGATCATGCTTGCTGGCTTCGATTTGTCCTTTTGTATACTTTTCATTCACTTGTTCTTTGTACCACTTTGTATATTTAATTTCCCTTTCCCCTGACTGTCTGAAGAAGGGTCTCAACCCAAAACATCACCTATTCCTTTTCTCCAGAGATGTTGCTTGACCCACTGAGTTACTCCAGCATTCTGTGTCTACCTTCTGTTAAAGAACCCAGCAGTCCTTCCAGCTAAAAACAGACAGCAGCGGCATTAAATGTACGGGGTCAAAAAGAGAGACAAAGACATTACAGTGAAGGTGGGCGCCCTCTCTGTGTAAATATTGGGCAATCTTTCACCTGTGAGAAACGAATGTGGGGATCAGATAGGTCCTGTCTAATACGAAATCAGTGACATTAATTTTAGCTATAGATCTCAGTAAGCTAAGCGAGCTCATCCGATCTATGTCAGCTCCTCAGCAGTTAGGATAAGATTATTTTGTTGATCACTTTTACAGGTAGCACTGGCTGGCTCACTGTAACATTGGCCATGCACAGTGCCGACACCATTGGGAAAAAAAACCAAATGTCATCTCATAAATGTCAGGCAGAAGGTAAAGAAGCTTGAAAGCGTACACTGCCAGACTTAAGAACAGCTTCTTCCCCTCTGTTGTCAGGCTTCAGAACAGTCCTTCCCATTGCGATCTATAGCTAAAATTACTGTCACTGATTTTGTATTAGACAGGAGCTATCTGATCCCCACATTTGTTTCTCACAGTCCTTCCATAAGTTGGAGTACAGACCAATTTCCCTCTACCTCATTGTATTTTTGTCTCTGGAACTGTTACGTTACAGTGCTGAGAACTATATTCTGCGCTCTGAATCTTTCCTTTTGCTCTGCCTATTGTACTTGAGTTTGGCCTGATCATATTTATGGAGAGCATTACCTGATTTGGAGAAACAAGGAACTGCAGGTGCTGGAATCTTGAGCAAAACACAGGGTGATGGAGTAACTCAGCGGATCAGGCAGCATCTCTGGTGGATGTGGATAGGTGAGGTTTCGGGTTAGCACCTTTGTCCAGACTGATTCTGGTATGATTGGAGAACATGCAAAACAAAGCATTTCACTGTACATCAGTACGCATAGTCAGAGAGTCACATAGGGTGGAACCATGCCCCTGGGCCAAACTTGCTCACGCCGACTAACATGCCCCATCTACACTAGTCCCACTTGCCTGCTTTTGGCCCATATTCCTCTAATATTCTCATATTCATGACAATAATAACCCTAAACCTAGACCTAAATTCAAAGCAGAAATAATACGATGTCTCTTGGAATCAAAGAATGGTTACAGCCAGAAGGGAGCCACTCAGTACTTCATGTCCATACTGGCTCTCTATCAGAACAACTCTCTTGTTCCAGCATAGACCTACCCTCACTGGTCTCATCTCTGTAGCCATGTAAATGTTTCTCCACTACCTTCTTGCAGCCCACACTGGAACCTGTCCCATCACATTTGCAGACTTCATTTATGCCACTGAAGAGGTTCACGTGCTGTATAAACACTCAGTTTAATATTAAACGATACAGCTCAACAATTAGTTCAAAACGGCAAGGCGTGTGTTAACGTGCTGACTGTGCAGTGACGACTAGCTCCGTCGTCCGCTGCACCCCGCCAGCTGACCGCCCAAGACCGCGTTGATTGGTCGGCCCAGATCACGCCACGTCCACACGCGTGCTCAAGCTCGACGAACGACGGTTCGAGACCAAAGTGGCTCGGCCCGCCACACCACTCTTAATTCTCTTCCCTGTCACTTTACACCTATGACCTCCAATCTCTGACCCTTCCACCAACAGAAACAGTCTCCCATTATCTGCTTGATTCAGACCCTAATAATGAGATAAACTTCTGTTAAATCTCCCCCTTTGCCTTCTCTTCTTCAAAGAAAACAGAATAGTTCTTTAATCTGTCTGGTCTCTCTTCCCAAGAACCATTCTCATACCAGTCTGAAGAAGGGTCTCGACCCAAAACGTCACCCATTTCCTTCTCTCCAGAGATAGAAACATAGAAACATAGAAAATAGACGCAGGAGGAGGCCATTCGGCCCTTCGAGCCAGCACCGCCATTCAATATGATCATGGCTGATCGTCCCCTATCAATAACCCGTGCCTGCTTTCTCCCCATATCTCTCGAGTCCACTAGCCCCTAGAGCTCTATCCAACTCTCTCTTAAATCCATGCTGCCTGTCCCGCTGAGTTACCCCGGCATTTTGTGTCCACCGTTGATTTAAACCAGCATCTGCAGTTCTTTCCCAACCATTCTCATATATATTTGGAGTCTCTCTTATGCCTTTAAATCCTTCCTGTGACATGCTGACTAGAATCTAAATCAATGCTCCAGCAAGACGTAACCAAGATGGTGCTGAAGCCAGGCGACTCTCAGGGTGCTGGTCCCAGTAGTGGATCTGCAATCATTCATTACAATCGCCCCACACTTTTAAACCTCTACTCCAACAGCATTAATCGGGCGTTACTGGACTTTACCTTGCACTGAACGTTATTCCCTTTATCCTATATCTGTACAATGTGGACAGCTTGATTGTAATCACGTATAGTCTTTCCGCTGACTGGATAGCAGGCTACAAAACAGCTTTTCACTGTACCTCGGTACACGTGACAATAAACTAAACTAAACTAAAGTAAAATAATCTAAACTACGGTGAATCTGGATTGTAAAGGTTCAGCATGATGTTCATGTTGTGAAGCTAGAGGGAGGAAAGTCGCAGGAGGGGAGTGGGGGCTTGGGAGAAATACATAGGTGTCTATGGGCACTGGGAAAGAGAGGGGGAGGGGAGAAAGTGGAGGGGGGGAGGAGGAAAGGGTTTGTGTATTTTTGTGTATAAACCAGCATCTGCAGAACTTTATTTCTACAGGTACTAATACTGGAATGAAGGAAACATCTTGTGCAAGAATCAAAGAAATAGAGTTTTAGAGAGGCTTAAAGTGCTGAATGAGGAAGAAACACTGGACAAACCAGAAATTTAAGAGGTTAAGGACTCAGTCGGGTTCTGGATACATGTACTTCACTGTACCTGAGCATATGACAATAAACTCAACCTGACTTTCTTTCAGTACTGCACTGCACTGTTGAAAATGTCAATGTCCCCAAGAGGCATTAAACCAAACTCCTTCATGGCTTCTGGGGTGTATATTAAAGGTTACAAACTTCTGAATGACTTTTGTACAATAATTTAACATCACTGATTATCCAATGATGATCAGAGTCCCATTTGTAGCCATTTGCAATATGTAAACTATACAGAGTAGGTCCAACAGCAACTACTGAACGTCAGAGGTAATTATTAGACTATTTAGGTCTCCTGAGGTATTAAAGTTGTACTGCAAGTAGAAAAATGATGGAAATGGTTAAAATATTTTTCAGTGAGATGAGAGGAAATGTCTTCATTTACAGAATGTGCTTTCTCATCAAGGGTAGTTTATAGAAGGATAGATTAAGGTAAGAATGTGAAAAGCATCGAGCAAACATAGAATACTCAGCAAGTGGGAATCAGGTAGAAATGGAAACTAAGACAGTTTTGAGATTGAGTTAAAACGTGGGGAGAAAGGTTGGCTCATCAAACGGGCATTCATTCTGCAATTCACTCTCGTTGTTTCTTAGATTTAATTAGTTAAAGGTTGATTTCCTTGGTGGTTGTGTTTTAAGAATAGTTGCAGTAGTTTTGATAAAGTAACAAACTCTTTGATATTTTCTGAAAATTAATGACAACAATCACCAGAAATATTGGACCTGATTCTGCGGGGAGGGACTTGACGTTTCACACTTAAGTGGAGTCACACTCTCAAGTTGAGGACTTGCATGTTCGTCTGTGTACATGGAAACCTCAAACTTCCTGGCAGTTGTTGAGACTGCACTTTGCATTGGACTGTTCATGGAAACCAGTCACAGAGTACAAGGTGCTACAATTACTCAGCATACATGGGGGAATCCACTGAAACAATCATACGATATTTCAAAATGTGTTAACATGCAATGAATTTTTAAAATTATTTTGAAAATTCTATTACTTGTTTTCTGGTTCCAAATGATTTGATTAATTTCAAATAACTATGGAATTTTTATTTTGTATATGTTTCCAAATGCCAGAATCATTCCGAAATGCACAAAGCTTTTGCAGATTTGACAGTTTGCTAGGGGTATGTTTAGCCAACCATCAGAACGTTTTCAGCCATTCTATTTCCAACTCCCACTCCTCACTATTGGGATTTGAATTGTTTTATTATTGAAGCAAGCCAGCAATGGCAGTGATGCTTACCCAGAAGACCGCACACTGCAGAACGTGCCCCGAATGTGCCCCGAGTGGCCACTGAGACAATTAATATTCTCAGTGAATTATTTTGGACAGGGGATGGGGGAAGGCTATTCTGATCTAGGTAAAATCTGACTTACATAAGGGTTCACGGCACATAACCCTTAGGTAAGTCAGGCAGTGCCTATAACACCATGCATTTAAGAGAACCCGTTTCTTTAGAGCGGAGGCTGCTACATTAGTTGATTTTGTTAAACTAACCTGCTGCCTTCAAACATAGATGCTGATCAGCCCTCATCCCAGTATCTGAAATCATGTGGTCAAGATATTCATGTGAATGATTTTTGTGAGTGATGGCCTGGTCTGAACGCAGTTACATGTACAGACAGCTCTATGTAATATAGCTTTGATTCACATGACACCCCATACGTACAAATGCACTGAAAGAAAATCTATTACCCAACTGCCATTTTGTTAAGTGTTTGCTCCCTATTGCGACCCTGCCACTTTGGCTGTTGATTTTTATTTTCTGAGTGCACAACGCCCATATGTTACTCTAATAGTTGCTATAATTCTTGGGCAATAGGGTTGATATTTTATTGTGACAAATTAAAAAGAATGCACTTTAATAAAAACAATCCTAGCAATACACAAATGGCTTGGTGCTGAACTATTTTCATAAAGATGAAATATGACGACTTGCTTGATACGAATTTATAACATGATTGAATACGTTATTATAGGGATATACCTTTGTGTGAGTTAACTTGTTATTATAAAGCAAGCTGTTCTAATAAAATTGTGTTTGTCTATTGCTGAAAATTTCAGAGTTAGCTTACAAATGTGTTCTATTACAGTATAAATGGCATTTAGTAATCTAGTTTGTTGGATGCTGTATATTCATGAATGATTTCATTTAAAAAATGTCTTCTGATTATCCTATGTGTATCTCTGAAGTGATGGGGAGGCTATTCTGAATTATATAAATTAAAAATAAGGGGGACACAAGAATTTGCAGATGATGGAATTTTAATTAAAAACATATTGCCAGGGGAACTCAACAAGTCAAGTAGCATTGGTGGAGTATTATGTTAGGGGCTAGTGGAGTAAAGGGATATGTGGAGATGGCAGTCACGGGTTATTGATAGCGGACGATCAGCCATGATCACAATGAATGGCGGTGCTGGCTCGAAGGGCCGAATGGCCTCCTCCTGCACCTATTTTCTATGTTTCTATGTTTCTATGTTCAATTTTGGTCACCCTGTTACACGAAGGATAGAGAAACTGGAAAGAGTGCAGAGAAGATTTACAAGGATGTTGCCAGGACACCAGAGCCGGAGCTATAGGCAGAGGTTGAGCAGGCTAGGACTATATTCTCTGGAGAGCTCCAGAAGCTGAGGGATCTTATAGAGTTCTATAAAATTAGATAGGATGAATGCACAGAGTCTTTTACCCAGGGCAGAGGAATCAAGCAGCAGAGAACATAGGTTTAAGGTGAGAGGAACATGAGGGGCACTTTTTTTCACATGGAGGATGGTTGGTATATGGAACAGGCTGCCATAGAAGGTGGTTGAGGATGGTACTATTAAAATACTTAAAATACATTTGGACAAGTACATGGATAGAA
This sequence comes from Okamejei kenojei, assembly GCA_035221665.1. NCBI lineage: Eukaryota > Metazoa > Chordata > Chondrichthyes > Rajiformes > Rajidae > Okamejei > Okamejei kenojei. Next base: position 49,237,927 of record CM069131.1, on the reverse strand, counting down.
AAGGTTTCGAATTATATAAATCAAACATGGGCAGGTGGGACTAGTGTAGATGGGCCATTTTGGTTGGCATGGGCAAGTTGCGCCGAAGGACCTGTTCCCGTGCTCGACGACTCTATGATTGTCATTGTACTATTAGCGAGCAAGTAAAAACAGAAAGAACAGGGAGGTGCTTTTTTGAATTCTTGCAGTAGAATATTGTACAGTATGTGGAGCTCCATGTGTATCTTTATGGAGTTATCAGTTTAAATTCAGCTCCACCATCATTGTCTTCAGCTAACCTTGCCACAAACTGTAATTTCCTCCTGAAACCCTTCAAGGTCTCTGTCACGCTACTCTTGCAAGATGCTCCTTAAAACCTATCCTTTTAACCAATTTGCAGTTACCTGTTAAAGTTCTCTTATTTGGTGAAATTGCATTTGATAATTCCCCTGTTACAACATTGAAGATATTGCGTGAACATAAATACTTATCCTTCCACTATGTGACACAAGACAAGTCAGTGATGATAAACACCTTCACTCCATAAACAAGGTAGTCACTGAACTACTTGTGGAGGTTCCAGAAGGCAAATCCAATTGGAAATACAAAGAAAGGAAAATCCCCGTTGTTTAAACTGCGCCTGGCATTTAGTCAAAATGAGAAAACATATGACAGAAGGCAAGTGATAAAGAGGCAACATGAAGTTTGAGTTATTATTGGTTTCATTTACTTTCCCAAGTTGGCTGATATACTTTTTCAGAGAACATGCAAATTCAACAGCACAATTGTGTTTGCGTATTATGTGTAAAAAACACTTTAGCACGTCCTTCACACATTTAGGATTTTGTTGTGCACGTTATGTGAAGGATTAAAGATACCATGTTTAAAGCCATTTTAATTTTGCTTTTCATTCAGCATATTCCCAGTATGCTGTTGTATATTAGTGATATACATGTATGCTATATGCCTTCCACCTGACCATATTACCATCCACATCTCACCTTTATCAATAGACAATAGACAATAGATAATAGCCAATAGGTGCAGGAGTAGGCCATTCGGCCCTTTGAGCCAGCACCGTCATTCAATGTGATCATGGCTGATCATCCACAATCAGTGTCCCGTTCCTGCCTTCTCCCCATATCCCTTGACTCCGCTATCTTTAAGAGCTCTATCTAACTCTCTCTTGAAAGAGAACTGGCCTCCACTGCCCTCCAGGCAGAGATTTCCACAGATTCACAATCTCTGTGTGAAAATGTTTTCCCTCATCTCCTTTCTAAATGGCCTACCCCTTATTCTTAAACTGTGGCCCCTGGTTCTGGACTCCCGCAACATCGGGAACATGTTTCCTACGTCTAGCGTGTCCAAACCCTTAATAATTTTATATGTTTCAATAAGATCCTCTCTCATCCGTCTAAATTCAAGAGTATACAAGCCCAGCCTCTCCATTCTATCAACATATGACAGTCCCTCAATCCCGGGAATTAACCTCGTGAACCTACGCTGCACTCCCTCAATAGCCAGAATGTCCTTTCTCAAATGTGGAGACCAAAACTGCACACAGTACTCCAGGTGTGGTCTCACTAGGGCCCTGTACAATTGCAGAAGGACTCTTTGCTCCTATTCTCAACTCCTCTTGTTATGAAGGCCAACATGCCATTCACTTTCTTCTCTGCCTGCTGTACCTGCATGCTTACTTTCAGTGACTAATGAACAAGAACCCTCAGATCCCGTTGTGCTTCCCCTTTTCCCAACTTGACACCATTTAGATAATAATCTGCCTTCCTGTTTTTGCCACCAAAGTAGATAACCTCACATTTATCCACATTAAACGGCATCTGTCATGCATCTTCCCACTCACGCAACCTGTCCAAGTCACCCTGCATTCTCATAGCATCCTCCTTACAGTTCACACTGCCACCCAGCTAATGTTATTTTTAAATCAGTATTGCATATTCTAGTCCACATGAGTTACTGAATAAGATAATATGGTTATTTGACAATGCATTTAAGGTTTGGCAGCCACCTTGAGGGAAGAGAGCACAATTCACATCGTTGCTTGAGGCACTACCAAACTTCTTCTTCTTGCGTGTGGCGTGCACAGCCTAAAGTTGTAGGACAACTTGTTCTATTTGATCTTATTTGATTGTGCACGCCAGGTCGATTGCATTTGTTGAAACAGGGCGGACCACGTGAAGGTTGCAATCTCACACCCCACTAACAAACTTAAACTAACAGACATTATAAGATTGCCAAACTGAGCCTGAACATTTATGGATTAGTGTTAGTATAAAGGTATGCTTCTTCCGTTTACAATCATTCTATTATTCAAGTCGTCGAGTTTATTGTCATTTGTGTACGTCCGTTGAGCCTTGGTGCAATGAATATTCTCTGAGGCTGAGGAGACTCTAGTCAAAATAACTACTGAGGATATCTGAGAACAAACAAATTGGCAGGAATCGGAAACCACTTTACTCGGTTGCTTCTGCAAGGGATCCTTTCAAATTTCTTCCCAGGCTATCTGAGAACATATTAAAGAGGCGCAGAAGCTTTGTTCAATGGATATCAAAACAAATTGTGAGGAGGTAATGTTGCCTTAGCCTTCAAACCAATGCAAGGCTACATCCCATGAATACATCGCCACTGACCTGGCATTCCCCATTTGCCAAATATTTGCTTCTGTGCTCAGACAGTGCAATAACAGAATGAATGAATGGAGACTCTGTGTCCAAACCTCCATCAATGGGTTCAAGTGAAACATCTTTTCAAGTTGAAAATAGACTTATAAAGTCAAAATAGTTCAAAACCATCTTGCAGCAAGCTCATAGGACAATGTAAATAAAGCACCCATCCTTCTTTGCACATCAAACAGGAATCCCAATGAGTGATTATGTTCTGCCTTTGTACGAGCCCCAAAATGACTGTTTAATTGTTCAATTAGCATGTAATGCTTTTTCAAATGATAGTATTGACCATTTAAACACTTGGTATTCTTTACACAATGTAATATATAAAGCTCCAAGTGCATTAAAATCTCAGCCTTCCCTCAAGAATTTGAATGCATTCCCTATATAAAACGGTTCAGACAGAGGCTTGTTGGGGTGGCACGGTGGCGCAGCGGTAGAGTTGCTGCCTTAGAGCGCTTGCATCGCCGGAGGCCCGGGTTCGAACCCGACTACAAGTGCTGTCTGTACAGAGTTCGTACGTTCTCCCCATGACCGCGTGGGATTTCTCCGAGATCTTCGGTTTCCACCCGCGCTCCAAAGACGTACAGGTTTGCAGGTTAATTGGCTTGGCGTAAGTGTAAATTGTCCCTAGTGTGTGTAGGATAGTGTTAGTGTGCGAGGACGCTGGTCATTGCTGACTCAGTGGGCCAAAAGGCCTGTTTTCGCGCTGTGTCTTTAAACTAAACTAAACTAAACTGTCAAAGAAGGTGAAAACTGGTGTATTACCAAGTGACAGTGCATTTAGTGAAGCCGCACACATCTTCTGCACATTAACACCATTGTTACTCACACATATATTTTCTTTGGCCGTGATTAGTTCCTGAGAATCAAGATCCTCCTAGTTTGACTGTTCCGAGTCCCAGAGGCTTTTCACACACAGCATCTATTAGGGAACAGCTGTTCCCGTCCTCCAGGAGATATTTAACCGCTGTTTGACACAGCTGTTATCTGCTGCCTCCGCAGCTACATGAATATCTGAGTTCATATTATGTCAAAATAGTGACAGCCAACTACATAATAAAACAGGTATTTGAGAAATTATTCCACACCAAATGAAAGGTAAATACCTTTTCAAAAGAAATTCCCTGAAAGCCATGTTACCCATCTCCGGTCAATGATTTGCCAAGAGATAATTAAATGAAATGCACATTCCCTGGCAAAAATAGAAAGTTACCTGTGGTAACTGGCTGGAACTGGCTGGCTGGTCTGAAGAAGGGTCTCGACCCGAAACGTCGCCTATCTCCTTCGCTCCTTAGATGCTGCTGCACCCGCTGAGTTTCTCCAGCTTTTTGTGTACCCTACCTGTGGTAACTATTGGCAGGGAAGTGTTAATCCAGCTGAATGCATTCTGGTGTCTGTGTCAGGGGCTTGCATGTTTGTGCTGTTTTTGCACTGATATAACTCTGGTTCATCCTGAACAAGTTATAGATGCACCAGAGGTAAGATTAAGCAGACTGAGGGAAGCACCGTCGACAGCAAAGAGCAAGGCAGGGTTCAGAAAACCTGAAGGACAATTTTAGAGTTATTGAGTCATCCATGCTATCCAAGATGCCCCATCTAAGCTAGTCCTATTTGCCTGCATTTGGCTCGTACCCCTCTAAACCTTTCCTATCCATGTGCCTGTCCATGTTTCTTTGAAAGATGTCATGGTTTCTGCCTCAAATACCTCCTCTGGCAGCTCATTCCAAATACCCACCTCACTCTGAGCAAAAACGTTGCTCCCCAAGTTTGTATTAAATCTTAATACAAGATTTTAAATATTAAATCTTAAACCCCTCTCACTTTAAACATATTCTTGTTTTAGATTCCCCTAACCTGGGTAAAAGACTCTGTGCATTCATCTTATCTATTCCCCTCATGACTTTATACACCTCTATAAGATCACCACTCAGCCTCCTGCACCCCAAGGAATAAAGTCTTAGCCTGCCCTAACTCTCCCTATAGCTCAGGTCCTCGTGAGGCCTCGGATGGCAACATCCTCGAAAATAATCTTTGCACTGTTTCCAACAATATTTTCCATTGTCTGCAAATAGTAATTCAAATGCTGCAGAATCCAGTTAAAACCCCAAAAATATAAATTTAAGCTTAAAATTGAATTGAGCTAATAGCATGTGGAAATATCACTTTGAATTACTAATTGATGGTTTATAATGATATAATAGGTTATCTGGTCTCTTTAAAAAACCCAAGAAAACTCCTCCTTCCTGATGCATTATCATGACAAGCTTTTATGAAGAGAGAGGGTAGTCACAGGGTAGTTAATCTGTGGAACTCATTGCCACAGAGGGCTGTGGAGGTCAAATCAGTGGATATTTTAAAGGCAGAGATAGACAAATCCTTGATTAGAACGGGTGTCAAGGGTTAAGGGGAGAAGGCTGTAAAATGGGATTAGGAGGCAGAGATCAGGCATGATTGAATGGCGGAGTAGACTCGATGGGCCCAATGACCGAATTCTACTCCTATAACTTGTGAACTTGTGAAGACATATCTTTTTCAATGATTTCAGTTATGAAGCAAACCCACAAGTAATGAGTCTGATCAACTTCCTGCAGTTCTGCTCTATCCAGTCTTGTAGGTTGATGGTAAATTAAACATCTAATGGGAGAAGAAGGGGGGGTTACACAAAATGCTGGAGAAACTCAGCGGGTGCAGCAGCATCTAAGGAGCGAAGGAGATAGGCGACGTTTCGGGTCGAGACCCTTCTTCAGACTGGGTCTGAAGAAGGGTCTCGACCCGAAACGTCGCCTATCTCCTTCGCTCCTTAGATGCTGCTGCACCCGCTGAGTTTCTCCAGCATTTTGTGTAACCCTCGATTCTCCAGCATCTGCAGTTTCTTCGTTAACATAATGGGAGAAGAATGTCCTTTCTCAGCGTAGGCAGAGCCAAGCAGAATTTTCGGGCAGAAAGTGGAAAATTCAAGTGCTGATGTCCCCATGTGGACAGAAAACAATCAATCCTTTCCAAACATTTCAAGAATTGGCATCGTGCATTGCTACAGGGCCAGACAATATCTGGACTTTACTGCCAAAACAAGTTGCACTACTATTCAGACTTTTCTGTTAACATTACAGGACCAGCAGGATAGAGAATAGAGGATTGACCAGATCACAGAAAGCAGAACAAATCTAAACTGGGCAATCAATACCTCCTCAGTGTAATCAGCAAAGACTTGGAAGGTGTCACTGATATCAAATGGTATTTACTCCCCCTTAGCATACTCACTGATGCTCAGTTTTAGCTTAGAGGTACAGCACGGAAATAGGCTCTCCAGCCCACCGAGTCCATGCCAGCCAGTGATCACCTTGTACAATAGCACTATCCTACACACTATGGACAATTTTATAATCTTTACCAAAGCCAATAAACCTACAAACCTCTATGTCCTTGGGGTGTGGAACGAAACCAGAGCAACGGGGAAAACCCACACGGTCACGGGGAGAACGGGTCATGTACAGACCCCCTACAGACAGCACCCATAGTCAGGATCAAACCCAGGTCTCTTGCGCTATAAGGCAGCAACTCTACTACTGTGCCACCGTGTGGCCCCTAATCTCAGTAAGAGAATACTCAGCTTCAGACCCCAAGCCGGGACTGCAGATGTAAGTCCAAATGCCCTTTACATCAAGGCAATATTTAATTGTGTGTGTTATCAAAGAATCCTGATAATACTGAAGTCCTTGTGTAATCGAGGTGAACTGATGTCACACCAAACACAAAACTCATTCACTAGGCATCACTGCAGCAGTGTGTCAGGCCAGTGGCATGGGTGATCATCTTCAGATGCTTCATCGATGATCTCCATGTTAGGTCAGAGTGAGGAAGTGGATTGACATTTGGATATTTGGATATCCACGTTGTTTCTCTTGAGATCACATCTTCCCTAGCCAACAACAGACCTATCTGCCAATGCCCTGCCTGAGGTCATTTGTGGCTGGCCATGATTGGTTCTGGTCTTTTCTCTCCTCCAGATCTTCACCTCCTCCCCTACTCACCCCCCACCTCCCCCCACCCCACCTCTCCTCGACCCCCTACTTTCAGTCTAAAGAAGGATCCCGACCCGAAACGTTACGCATCCTTTTTCTCCAGAGATACTGCCTGACCCACTGAGTTACTCCAGCACTGTGTGCCTGTCTTTGGATATTGCTCAGTTCCATTTGTAATGCCTCAGGCTATCAATGAGCCATAGCAGCTAATTGTAGCTGCAAACATGCAGGTAAACCATCCATTGAACCAATGTGCTGGGATATGAAACTACCAGTTCTCTCATCATATACTACCATCATGGGCCTGCTACATCATATACTACAATCATGGGCCTGCCAGGACTACAGGGGACAGGCAGGCAATTCATCCAGGCAATGCATTCAATCTGTTCCAGGTTTCAGGGAAACACATGTATGAGAAGACATCGAACATCCTGAACATGTCCCAGGCTTTGTTACTGCTCTGCAAATATTGCTGACATTTCCAAAATTTAGCCCAAAAAGAGCCAAAATAAAGGTGACATCTCGTTCAGTTCAATATAACTCTCCCCACATGCCCTGCTACTGCCCTCACATACCACAACTCACCTTTACCTTAGGAACAATTTAAAGCAGCCAATTAACCTATTAACCGATCGTTTCGCCGAGCACCTCCACTCGGTCCGCAAAAACTAACCCGACCTCCCGGTGGCTCAGCACTTCAACTCCCCCTCCCATTCCGTATCCGACCTCTCGGTCCTGGGCCTCCTCCACGGCCAGAGTGAGCAACACCGCAAGTTGGAGGAACAGCACCTCATATTCCGCTTGGGGAGTCTGCATCCTTTGGGCTTGAACATTGAATTTTCTCAATTCTGTTAATCCTTGCTGTCTCCTCCCCTTCCCACCTTTCCCTCAGCCCTCGGGCCCTGGCATTCCCTCTATCTCTATCTCCCTCCCCCACCCTAGTCGCACTAGCTTCTCATTTTCACACCACAAACAGCTTACAATGGCTTGTTCCCTTTATCATCGAAACCTTTTTGCATATCTTTCATTCATTGTTCGTTATCTCTCCACATCACCGTCTATATCTCTCGTTTCCTTGATCCCTGACCAGTCTGAAGAAGGGTCTCGACCCGAAACGTCGCCTATCTCCTTCGCTCCTTAGATGCTGCTGCACCCGCTGAGTTTCTCCAGCTTTTTGTGTAACCTATGGACCTGTACAGCTTTGGATACAGAAGGAAATTGGAGAACCCAGAGGAAACTCATGCGGTCACAGGGAGAACATGCAAACCCCACAGGGACAGCACTGGAGGTCAGTATTGAAACTGGGGTGCTGGAGCTGTAAGGCTGCAACATGACAATCTGTATCATCAATACCAAGGGAATTGGTATTGGATAAATTGGACATGGGCACAAATGTATTATCTAAAGTGCAACAGCAAACACAAACTTTTATTCCCAAATCATCCGGACAAATCAGAATCCTTCTGCAAACAACAGCAAAACAGGGGACGCATGGGCAGGTCAGGGGCAGAGTGGTGGAGTTGCTGTCTAACAACACCAGAGTCCTGGGTTCAATCCTAACTACGGCCGGGTATTGTCTGTACGGAGTTGTTACGCTCTCACTGTGACCGCGTGGGTTTTCTCTGGGTGCTCTGGTTCCCTCCCACACTCCAAAGACATACAGGTTTGCAGGTTTATTGCCTTCCGTAAAATTGTAAATTGTCCCTAGTGTGTAGGATAGCTCTAGTTTGTGGGATGATCACTGGTCGACGCATTGATGGGCCGAAGGGCCTGTTTCCATGCTGTATCCCTAAAGACTAAAGTCTGAGGGTAAACTAGGGTACTTTAATAAAGAAAAAGGAATCATTTTATGTCTGAGGGGCAGCATCCTTGCGGTAAGTTATTTGCACACAAGTAGTCCAGTTCTGGCCATTTCTATGCTGAAACATCTATAGCAAAATGCAAGAGCAGTTTGTCACATGCTAGAAGTCTTCAAGGGGAACACTCCTAACATTACAAGCCTCCACATGTTACAGAAGGTATGCCCCGAAAATCCCCATTCAATGGGAAAGGCAGTACTGCAGTATCTGCACCAACAAGCTCCAAAAAACCCTCTCGCTCTGAAGCCACTTCTGAATTCTTATTCCATACCTCCTGCCCAGGTGAATGGTTTTACTTTAGTGAATATCAGGCACAGTGTTATGGCAAACACCAATGCAGGCTTCTGGAGACAGTGCAGCTGCAAATTCTCCGACAGAAACCCTGTGCAGTGTTTTCTCTATCTAATGAGTTGTTTTAAATGTCTGTTATCAATCTGCATCAGAGTATGGCCTATCAGCGAGTATTCTGTGCCGTCTGCACAATTTGGTATTTATGGTTTTAATTTATGGTCCAAAAACGTTACTTAATGCCGGTTAATAAAATAACATGTAGTATATTTAAGGCAATTCCACTATCACCTTTCTCCATCAATCCTCACTTTTATGGTCCTCTCCCTACTAACTGAAGCCTGCAGCCCATGTATCTCGGTGCTGCAACAGTGACAGTTCTTAAGAGTCCAGAGGGGAACTGTTACCATAAGCAGTACCAGAATTAAAAGGGCAGGCTCATCAATAACTCAATATCACAAAGCTCAGCATCCCCGTCTAGAAATTAATTTGTCTTGCACACCCACTCAGTTGACAAGTGCTTGTGTGAAGCTGCTGATCCGTATTCAGACCCTTTGAAGAACGAACCAGATTTAACCTAAGCACTGCTGTGTTATTATCGAAGTCATGCTCATGGATTTCATCCTGAATGGGGACTTGTTACCTTGGACAACAACCCAGCAGATACTCCCGTACTGGGGGAATTCTGCACGGTTAAACAAGGAGCTGCAGATGCTGGTTTGCAAAAGAAGACACAGGTTACTGTAGTAGCTCAATGGAACAGGCACCAACTCAGGGGAAACCTGGATAGGTGACGTTTTTTTCAGATCTCAACCTACCCATGTTATCCCGAGATGCTGCCTGATCCGCTGAGCTTCTCAAACACTCTGTGTCTCCATTCCTGCTAAGACCTGTGTTAGTGTGAGTGACCACACCATTTAGATGGCTTAAATGCATAAAATATTTTTGTATAAGAGATGTTCAGATTGAAACTTTATTATCATTGTGCAGTGTACAAGTACAGAGACAACAAAATGCAGTTAGCATCTCACCCAGATGCGCGAACACAGAATAACGGAACAGTAATATATATATATGTATATACAGTAGCAGTAGTGCAATTTTTTTGGGGGGAAATCAGCCACTGGGGGAAGGAGTGTCGGGGGGGGGGGGGGGGGGGGTTGACTGGCAATCACCAAGGTGCAGAGTTAAGTAGGGTAACAGCCGCAGGGAAGAAGCTGTTCCTGAACTTGCTGGTCCGGCAACGGAGAGGCCTGTAGCACCTCCCAGATGGGAGGAGGGTAAACAGTCTGTGGCTGGGGTGAGACCAGTCCTTGACGATGCTGCGCGCCCTTCGCAGACATCGCTTTCTCTGGACAGACTCAATGGAGGGGAGTGAGGAACCGGTGATGCGTTGGGCAGTTTTCACCACCCTCTGCAGTGCGTTCCGGTCGGAGACAGAGCAGTTGCCATACCATACTGTGATACAGTTGGTAAGGGTGCTCTCGATGGTGCAGCGGTAGAAGTTCACCAGAATCTGAGGAGACAGATGGACTATCTTTAGTCTCCTCAGGAAGAAGAGATGCTGGTGAGCCTTCTTGACCAGTGTTGAGGTATTGTGGGTCCAAGAGAGGTCATCAGAGATGTTGACCCCTCCAGAAACCTGAATCTGGAAACACGCTCCATCTCTATGGATGGGGGTGTGCGTGCCACCCCTAGACTTTCTGTAGTCCACAATGAGCTCCTTGGTCTTCTTGGTGTTAAGGTCCAGGTTGTTGTCAGCGCTAGGAGCTGGACCTCCTCCCTATAGGCTGACTTATCGTTGTCGCTGATGAGGCCAATCACCATTGTATCATCTGCATATTTGATGATAGAGTTCGTACCATGTACAGGTGTGCAGTCGTAGGTGAAGAGGGAGTAGAGGAGAGGGCTCAGCACACAGCCCTGTGGAACGCCGGTGTTCAGGGTGAGGGCTGAAGAGGTGTGGTTGTCTAACCTAACAGACTGGCTAGAAAGTCCAGTATTCAGTTGCAGAGGGAGGGGTCGATGCCCAGGTCGATGAGTTTGGTGATCAGTTTGGAGGGAATAATGGTGTTAAATGCTGAGATAAAGTCGATGAACAGCATTCTCACGTAGGTGTCTCTGTTGTCGAGGTGGGAGAGGGCGGAGTGAAGTGCCGTGGAGATGGCATCCTCCATACTCCTGTTCTTGCGGTAGGCAAACTGATAGTGGTCCAGTGTGGGAGGTAGGCAGCCTTTGAGGTGTGCCAGGACCAGCCTCTCGAAGCTCTTAGTGATGATGGGAGTAAGTGCAACTCGTTGAGGCTCGCCGCAGTGGAGTGTTTTGGCACCAGCACGATGGAGGTGGTTTTAAGGCATGTGGGGACAACTGCTTGGGTGACAGGTTGAAGATGTCAGTCCAGACGTCTGTCAGCTGCGCAGCACAGGCCCTGAGGACGCGCCCGGGGATGCCGTCAGGGCCAGCAGCCTTTCGTGCATTAATCCTGATCAGTGCTGCATACACGTCGATGGGGGTGAGTGTGAGGGGCTGGTGATCAGCAGGGAGCACAGCCTTGATGGCCATCTCTTGATTGTCCATGTCAAAGCGGCCATAAAAGTGGTTACGCTCCTCAAGGAAGGAGGCTTTGCTGGATGTGGGGGTGGTGTTGGTGGGTTTATAGTTCGTGATGGCCTGGATTCCTTGCCACATGCATCAGGGGTCGGAGTTGTTCTTGAAGTGCTCCTCGATCCTTAGCTTGTAGCTGTGCTTGGCCTTCTTGATGCTCCTCTTCAGGTTAGCCCTGGATGAACTGCAGCATGTGCAGCGTGTGGTTTGAGTAAGAACATGGTCAGCAGCCTCCATGTGTTTGCTCACCGTGGACATTGTAGCTCACAGTCCAATTTCCAGTGCGATGCTTTATACACGCAAAGGGAGAAGACTCATTCAGCAATGGGAACTGAGATTAAATTCAAGTGAACTGAGACCCAATATAATTATGGAGAGAGTCAGAACTGGACCTAGGGTTGAGATTTTTGATTGGAGAAAGGCTAACTGAGGGAATGCGTAAGGATTTAAAAGGAGTGAATTGGGATATTTTGTTTTATGGGAAGGACGTAGAAGAGAAATGGAGGACATTTAAAGGGGAAATTGTAAGAGTACAGAATCTTTATGTCCCTATTCGGTTGAAAGGAAATAGTAAAAATTGGAAAGAACCATGGTTTTCAAGGGAAATTGGACACTTGGTTCGAAAAAAGAGAGATATCTACAATAATTATAGAGGGCATGGAGTAAATGAGGTGCTAGAGTGTAAAGAGCTATAAAGAGTGTAAAAAGAATCTTAAGAAAGAAATTAGAAAAGCTAAAAGATATGAGGTTGCTTTGGCAAGAAAGGTGAAAGTAAATCCAAAGGGTTTCTACAGCTATATTAATAGCAAAAGGATAACGAGGGATAACATTGGACCATTAGAGAGCCAGAATGGACAGCTATCTGCAGAGCCAAAAGAGATGGGGGAGATATTGAACAATTTCTTTTCTTCGGTATTCACCAAGGAGAAGGATATTGAACTCTGTGAGGTAAGGGAAAAAAGTAGAGTAGCTATGGAAACTATGAGATTCAAAGAGGAGGAAATACTGACACTTTTGAAAAATATAAAAGTGGATAAGTCTCCAGGTCCTGACAGGATATTCCCTAGGACATTGAGGGAAGTTAGTGTAGAAATAGCAGGCGCTATGACAGAAATATTTCAAATGTCATTAGAAACGGGAATAGTGCCGGAGGATTGGCGTACTGCGCATGTTGATCCATTGTTTAAAAAGGGTTCAAAGAATAAACCTAGCAATTATAGACCTGTTAGTTTGACATCAGTGGTGGGCAATTTAATGGAAAGGATACTTAGAGATAATATATATAAGCATCTGGATAAACAGGGTCTGATCAGGAACAGTCAACATGGATTTGTGCCTGGAAGGTCATGTTTGACAAACCTTCTTGAATTTTTTGAAGAGGTTACTAGGGAAATTGATGAGGGTAAAGCAGTGGATGTTGTCTATATGAATTTCAGTAAGGCCTTTGACAAGGTTCCCCATGGAAGGTTGGTTAAGAAGGTTCAATCTTTGGGTGTTAATGGCGGAGTAGCAAGATGGATTCAACAGTGGCTGAATGGGAGATGCCAGAGAGTAATGGTGGATGGCTGTTTGTCAGGTTGGAAGCCGGTGACCGGTGGGGTGCCTCAGGGATCTGTGTTGGGCCCACTGTTGTTTGTCATGTACATCAATGGTCTGGATGATGGGGTGGAAAATTGGATAAGTATGCAGATGATACTAAGATAGGTGGTGTTGTGGATAATGAAGTAGATTTTCAACGTCTACAGAGAGATTTGGGACATTTGGAAGAGTGGGCTGAAAGATGGCAGATGGAGTTTAATTCTGATAAGTGTGAGGTGCTACATCTTGGCAGAACAAATCATAATAGGTCGTACATGGTAAATGGTAGGGAACAGAGGGATCTAGGAATAACTGTGCATAGTTCCCTGATGGAATCGCATGTAGATAGGGTGGTGAAGAAAGCTTTTGGTGTGCTGGGCTTTATAAATCAGAGCATGGAATATAGGAGTAGGGAAGTAATGTTAAAATTATACAAGGCATTGATGAGACCAATTCTGGAGTATGGTGTACAATTTTGGTCGCCTAAAGGAAGGATATCAACAAAATAGAGAGAGTACAGAGGAGATTTACTAGAATGTTGCCTGGGTTCCAGCAACTAAGTTACAGAGAAAGGTTGAACAAGTTAGGTCTTTATTCTTTGGAGCGCAGAAGGTTAAGGGAGGACTTGATTGAGATCTTTAAAATGATGAAAGGGATAGACAGAGTTGACGTGGATAAGCTTTTCCCATTGAGGGTAGGGAAGATTCAAACAAGAGGGCATGAATTAAGGGACAGAAGTTTAGGGATAACATGAGGGGGAACTTCTTTACCCGGAGAGTGGTGGCTGTGTGGAATGAGCTTCCAGCAGAAGTGGTGGAGGCAGGATCGATTTTAACATTTAAAAGTAAAATGGATAGGTATATGGATGGGAGGGGAATGGAGGGGTATGGTCTGAGTGCAGGTAGATGGGACTAGGGGAAGATAAATGTTCGGCACGGACTGGAAGGGCCGAGAGGGCCTGTTTCCGTGTTGTAATTGTTATATTGTTATATGGATATAGTTTAGTTTAATTTAGTTTAGTTCATTGTCATGTGTACTGAGGTACAGTGAAAAACTTTTTCTTGCGTGCTAACCAGTCAGCGGAAAGACTATACATGATTACAATCGAGCCATTCACAGTGTATGGATACATGATACAGGGAACAACGTTTAGGGCAAGATAAAGTCCAGTAATGTCCGATAAACGCAGTCCAAGGGCCTCCAATGAGATAGGTAATAGCTCAGGTCCACTCTCTAGTTGTTGATAGGATGGCTCAGTTGCCTAACAATAGCTGGGAATAAACTGTCCCTGAATCTGTAGGTGTTGTTTTCACACTTCTATACCCCTTACCTGATGGGAGAGGGGAGAGGGGAGAAGAGGGAGTGACCGGGGTGAGACTCGTCCTTAATTATGCTGGTGGCTTTGCCAACGAAGTGTGAGGTGTAAATGAAGTCAATGGAAGGGAGGTTGGTTTGGGTGATGATCTGGGCTGCGTCCACAATTCTCTGCAGTTTCTTGTGGCCTCAGATGGAGCTGTTCCCAAACTATGCTGTGATGCATCCCGATAAAATGCTTTCCTCAGCGCATCTGTAGAAGTTGGTAAGAAGTTGGTAACTTGCCAAGAGAGGCAGGTTCTGTCCTGAACGGCATTGAGCTTCCTGTTGTTACTGTGGAGTATGCGACATCACACTCTGGCACACCTTGCAGATGTAGAAAGTCTTTGGCATGTTGGGATGTGAGACTACGCTGTAGTCTACCCAGCCTCTGCTGGAACAGGGACATGATTCTGACAATGAATTAATTTGATTTACACTCCCAACCCAGTCCTTGAACTGTTAATTTTGCAATCTCTCAATCCCGTTGGTAAAGACTATGAATGTTTAAGTTGGTGAAGGGAGCATAATAAACTTAAAAAGGTGGTAAAGTAGCCACTTTTATTTAATGTTTGTCATTAGAGTGGAGAGAGGGGATGTGAAAAAAGTTAATCGCTCTTGAGGCATGCGGCTGAAGTGGTTCGGCCCTCTGGTTAAGGGAATTGCCTGTTCATTCAGACCTGTTGTTACCTTCTGAGATCATACTCTCAGTAAGCTGCCCAGCTAATCTAAACTACATGATACACCAGCACGCGCAAATGGAACTAAAGAACACAGCAATAGGTACACATCGAAAGCAAATTACAGCGTTTATTTTCTCCGTTTGTGCCAGAACTTAGTGAGTTCCGTTTCTCTGCCTCATACATATTGTGAAACATTGCTCTTCTTCAAGAGAACAGGAAGACTTTCTGAGCTTTGGACTTTGGTTGGGTCAGGTGGTTATCAAATACAGAATTACAGAAGGCATTAAACAATTGATGATATTTGTCTAATAAAGGTTATGAGTTGTAAAATAGCTCAAATCCCAATCAATATAAATATGAACAAATGCCAACTCTCTGCAAATTACTTTATTAATAAATGTTCTTGCGTCACACAATAAGCACTGAAAGAAACCCCTTGCATTAGGAGTCCACATCAAGAGAGCATGGCGTTAAAGTTACAACCAAGCCATTTAAGTGAGATGTCAGAATGCTCTTCTTCACCCAAGCTGTTGAGTAAATCCCCAAAACAACCGCTGAACCTGGACTAATTACATTTTAAAACTGAAGTTGGCAGGTTTTGGTTGGGCAAGGGTGGACAGATAGATAGAACTGAGATACAGATGAGCCAAGATCGAATTTAATGGTCGAATTATCACAAGGGTTCATTAGCTTTTTCATATTCCCACATTCCTAAGTCAAGTGACGTGCCGTAACCTCATGAGATTTCTCCTCCCACCCAACCCCATTGAAGTGTGAGACTTTAGAGATATAGCAGGGAAACAGGCTCTTCAGCCCAGCGAGTCTGCACTGACTAGTGATCACCCCATACACCAGCACTACCCTACACACCAGGGATAATTTGCAATTTACAGAAGCCAAGTAACCTGCAAACCTGTATGTCTTTTGAGTGTGGAAGCACCCAGAGAAAACTCAGTCACAGGGAGAATGTACAAACTCTTTACAGATAGCACTCGTGGTCAGGGTTGAACCTGGGTCTGATGCTGTAATGCAGCAACCCCACTGCTGTGCCACTGTTCTGCCCGTTATTGAACTGACTCAGAAAAACAGAATCATCACTGAAATGGAATAGCAAATTTTGCCAGACATCCAGCAGGGATTCCTAAGTGAGTGAAGCCTGTAAATATTGTCACAGCTTTTGAATAGATTCCTACATGCTGGACCCCTTGTAATGATCTCTCATGCTGCTATACACTGAGTTTGCTAACTGGGGTTACAAAATATTGTGCATTTTAAATGGTCTAAACAATAACTGACATGCTCAAACGCAACATAATTCTAGGAACCAGTTTAGAGCTTTACAGGGATAAACATTGTAGTGTCCTAATTCTAGGATACAGGAGGTTAGCCAATAACCTATACTAACAAATATAGTTTATTTCCCGAGATAGACACAAAATGCTGGAGTAACTCAGCGGGTCAAGCAGCATCTCTGGAGAAAAAGGATGGATGACGTTTCAAGTCAGAACCCTTCTTCGGACTGAAAGTAAATTGTAGGAGAACGTGCAAACTCCACACAGTGGAGGGTGGTTGAACTGGAGGTGGGAAAGGCCAGAACAAATCAGGGCCGGCAATAGATGACCAAGGAAGGGTGGAACCCATAATGGCCCACTGTTGGTGGGGAAGAGGTGATAATGAAGGGATGCAGGAATGCAAACAGTCTAGTTTATTTCCAAATGAACTTACATTGTGCAAGCCAGAAATTCCTACATTGGCTTTTCATCTGGGAATTTCTACAATGGAAATTGAAGCAACATCTGATCATTTAAATGGTACCGGGCAATGTTACATATGGAAGAACAAGAACGTCAAATAAAATCACCTGAATCAATCTTTCACTTCCAGTCTTGGGGTTGAAGTGTAAATTATCCCAGTTGTAAAAAGTCACAAGGGCAGCAGAGTGAAGCAGCTGGTAGAGCTACTGCCTTGCAGCACCAGAAACCCAGGTTTGATCCTGACCATAGGTACTGGCTGTGTGGAGTTTGCACGTTCTCCTACAATTTGCGGTTTTCTAGGTTAATTGGTCACCATAAAATTGTCCCTGTTTGTAGTGGACACAAAAGTGGGACAATATAGTACTAATGTGAATGGGTGATGCATAATTGGTGTAGATTCGGTCTGCTGAAGAGCCTGTTTCCATGCTGTATCTCTAAACATAAACACATTTAATGTCTGATTATTCAATATTATGTTTTTATTCAAAATATGACGTCTCTCAGTTTCACCTTTTTACCCGAGATTTTGTTTTGAGTGATGAGGGGCTTTTAATTGAAGGATCTGGGGCAGAGTAAAACCACGTGATGTTCTCAAAATTCTGTTGCTTGGGGTCAGGACAGGTTGATTCACTGGACAGAATTATGGTCTGTTGGCATTTCGGGCAGAGATTGAGTAAGTCTGGCTGACACTCACTGAGACTCCTGCGAAGGATTAAATGACGAGATGCTGAGAAGCTACTTCCTTGGGCTGAAGAGCCTGGAACGAAGGTCAATAGGCTCAGAGTGATCTATGTGTTACGCCAGACCAATGTGGGTGACATTTAACCAAACTGGGAAGTGACTGACAAAGTCATTCAGTTCAAAGGCAATTAGGGATGTGAAACACATACTTGCTTGCGATCAACTTGTATATCCTGAAATTGAATTTTTAAAAATCAAGGGAGGCACGGTGACACAGTGGTAGATTTTCTCCCTTACAGTGCCAGAGCCGGCCCGGTGGCACTGTGGTAGAGTTGCTCCCTTACAGTGCCAGAGACCCGGGTTCAATCCTGATTATGGGTGCTGTCTGTATGAAGTTTGTAGATTCTCCCAGTAACTGCGTGGGGTTTTCTCAGCGTGCTCCGTTTTTTCCCACACTCCAAAGACATACAGGTTTGTAGGTTAATTGGCTTTGGTAAAAATTGTAAATTATTCCAATTGCGTAGGATGGTGCTAGTGTACAGGGATTGCTGGTGGGTGCTGTATCTCTAAGATAAATTATACTAAATTACTGTGGGTGCATAATATCAATAGCAAAACCTGTGTTCTTCTAACAAAATTTTGCACTGTCTAGTTTTGTGCCAAGCTATTAGTCTGCCGGTACTTGTCAGTACAGAGGGTAGACCTAAGTAGAATTATATACACTGGTCCTTCTTTATGGTAATGCATCATTCGGATTTTTTGTTGGAAATAAATACTGACCTCAATTTATATCACGCTGAATCGCACTGCTTGTTTTTATATATATTAAAAAGAAGAAGGCTGTGAATGTAATGTAAGCTTTTAAGGAAAGGATGATAGAAATGAGAAGTGGAGAAGAGGAATTAGAAAACAAGCCACTGAGAAGCACAAGTGACAGAAATAATTGACCTTGAGGTAGCTTGATGCTGGTTATATTGCAGAGCTATCACTTCTCAGAGCATTACATGATGCTATCTCATAATGTTCCCATCTCAGACGGTAACATTAATACAGTCTCGAGCAGCACTCCATGCGATGAAAATATTGTGACCATTCATTCCTGCAGTTTTTGTTATGGGGAAAATATACCTCTCCCCCTCCAACACCACCACCCCTGAACAACTCATCCCCTCACCTTAGAAGTGCAGCAATTTCCAAATGACCTTCCGTTCAATGAACAGCTGAGTCTTTTGGCTTCTTCAAAAGCAATTATTTAAAACATCTTCCTGTGTTACCAAAAGCACATATGCAGGGCCATAAACTGGTATTAACCGCATCACTGGGTTATTTCTAACAACGTAGAAACACAGAGCACTCTGTTGGGAAACCAGCTTGACCTTAAAATGATGTTACCATGACGTCGCAAGTAAAATGTAAATCAATTAAGTTATTCAACTTTAGTGAAGTGAAATATTACTTGCTTGCCCCATGGGTAGCAATATTCATACATTCAGAATATGAATGGAAGAAAACGAGAGAAATATGCTCCCTATTAAATGAAAATATATGACCCTTGACTGTGATTCATTTGTGACTCTTATACAAGTGAGAATAAAACAATAACTTTCAACAGCAAAGGAAATGACAGAAGGTAATGATAGTTTCAGTTTTGCCATTAACATACCTCATTGCTCAGCTGTGTTTAAACACATTATCAGCTGAACGAAGAGGAGCTATAAATCATATTAGATAACCCATCATCACCGATCCTCCATGACATGACCCATCATTCACTGTGATAACTTTGGAATCAGTTTGATTATAAAGTATCTCGTCTGAGTTCAACAAGCAAGTTTCAACATCTAACCAAAACTACCCAGAAGAAAATGATGTACCTAAAATTAGTTTGAAAGGGCGCCTTAATCTTTGCTGGTACAAGAGATTTGAAGATTACCAATATATTTGGGACAGCACGGTGGCGCAGTGATAGAGTCGCTGCGTTACAGCGCCAGAGACCAGGGTTCAACCTGAGCATGGGTGCTGTCTGTACGGAGTTTGTACGTTCTCCACTTGACTTGCATGAGTTTTTTTCTGGATGCTCCCACACTCTAAAGACATACACGTTTCTAGGATAATTGGCTTTGGTAAAATTTAAATTGTCCCTGGTATGTGTAGAATAGTGTTTGTGTGCGGGGAATGTTGGTCGGCGCAGACTTTCCGCTCTGTATTCACACTGTATCTCGAAACTAAACTAAATAGTACCGCACAGGGACAGGCCCTTTGGCCTATAATGTCAATGCTGGACATGATGCCAAGATAAATTAATCTCCACTGACTGCACATTATCCATAAACTTCCATTCCCTACCTTTGAAATAAACCCATTGTGTGCCAGAATATGCTTTGCCACCATCAATACAAATTAAGCTGAGCAAACAGTTGAGTTACAGATCTGTAAATAGAGACAGGTGAGTTATATTAGTAGACAGATACTTTAAGGTTAGTTTACATAGTGCATTGCCTCTGTGGAATTGAACATGGAGGAATGACTTGATGTATGTCTGAACTATGGTACTTAAGAAGTGATTATCCAGCAAGTAAACTTTTCAGCATTTTATGTGAAATAGAACTAATATTTGATGCTGTGTATTAAATTTGTATAACACCTTTATATAAATTATCTAAAATGCCTTTGTGTCAAATAATGAAACATCTACATGAGGCAATGACCGAGGGTGTTATTTATGTACATGTGTGCTTTGAGTCTTTTTTGTTTTAGAGATACAGCTTCGGCCGACCGAGACTGCACCAACCAGCGATCATTCCTTACACCAGCACTATCCTACACACTGGGGACAATTTACAATTTTTACTGAAGCCAATTAACCTCCAAACCAGCACGTCTTTGGAATGTGGGAGGAAACCAGAGCACCCGGAGAAAATCCACGGGGTCACAGGGAGAACATATGCGTACGTTGTTGACCCTGCGTGTGTTTATGTGTGTTTGTAAGTGGATGTACATGCATTTATTTATGGCTTATGTGATGTATATGTGCCACTCTTTCTCCTTTTTTTGTGAAAAAATGCAAGAAGGCTGATCCTTTCTGAAGCAATGGATGTGTTGCGGGTTTTACCTGTGTACTGCCAGGTGGCCGCCCTTTCACCTCAGAAAAAACGCACAGAATCTTCTTGTGTCTCGAGTGGCACCTGATCTGCTTGGTTCCTTTCCTTCAGCCTCATCTTCATTATGAGGCAAGTTTCTGTCCCCCTATCACATTGCTGAGTTTGGGAAAGCGGGAAGACACAATCCGTTATTGAGTGTCCCAGTTCCAGCACTAAACATTGTCCCTTTCCCCCTTTAGTATTAATTATTAAAATCATTTACTTCCTTTGATGTTATTCAGGACTCTGGTTTCATCGTTTCTGTTACGTTGTTCGTAATCCACCTCTTAAATCGTGGTCTTCATGGAGTGGACCTCAGGTAATCAGTTGCCAGGGAATGGTTGCCAGGTGAGAAGAGGGGCGTCGGGGAGCTGAACGATCCAGGGGCTTACCTGGATTTTTTTTTTTTTTTTGATTAACCAGATTTGGTGGCATTTCCAAACTCCAGTCCGTGGGCTAGCTCTGTGGAGCGGTCCCCGATCAAAGACTCACCCAGATCGTATGCTGCTCCATAAGACCTAGCGCATGGACTGGACTTTGGAAATGGTGCCAAATCTGGCGGCTCGGATAGGAATTTCATTGTGTTTTGCACATGTGACATTAAAGCACTATTGAGCTATTGAGGTGTATGTTTTGTGCACCTGTGTGCCATTCTGCATGATATTTTATCCATACGTGAATTGAAGCTTTCAGATGCTTATAAATATTTTTGTCCCAATTGAAAGTTGAAGGTCAAAACTGTTGGCATTGGCACAAACCCCTGATAGATGTTTGTTCTGGATTTCATAATTGCCTTTGGAACAGTGTGCCAATTATTATACTCTTAAATATATCAGTCAGATTACTGTCATGAAAGAAGTATTGGATTCAAATTCACCTACCCTGGCATAAGAAGTATTTCCTTTAATTAGCATGAAAATAGAAGCCAAGAAATAGTTATTAGAACTTAATCTGTGGAGAAGGCACTTTCTTTATTGAGGCATTGTGTTCCTGTTTCAACAGGAATCTAATGTATCATTTACGCATGAAGTTGCATTGTTCCTTATCCCCACTCTACCATTTTTCTCCCACCCTGCTAGCCCTGAAGACCCTGACTCCCAATTCGACGTGTTTCAATGTGAGCCTATTGCTGAATGTCAGGTGGCTATTCCATAGTGAATTGTCCCCACTAGTTTCCATCAGAGAACATTAGGTACTAATCAAAATGGGGATATCACCCTGAGTTCAGGGAATAAACATGAGGACACAATGGTTCAAATGAGCTTTGTTCATCACATGTGCAACTGCACGGTGAAATTCTTTGCGCATGTTTATACGTGTAAGCGCCCCCATATGTTGCCGCCATTCTCAAAGTCCAAAGACCGATCCGCCCTCTCGCTCGATGTACTGGAGCAGGTCCTGATCCCGGTAAGCCCCAGGCTCCTTCGACTAGATCGACCCGCGAACCGACGTCCCTCTTGTCGCCTGGCCATATGTGTGTCCCGTGGGGAGCGTCTGCTGCAGCCGACCTTGAAGGCGCTGGAGGCATTATCACGGATCACCCTCCTGCCACCCTTGCTCCTTGCATCCGACGTCTCCAAAGACCCCCCTCCTGGTACCGCAGTCCACCGAGGCTTCGGGTCCTCCGGGTGGGTCCCGGTTCCGCAGCCGCGGCACCTCAGGAATGTCTCTGCCGTGGAGCTTTTCAGGAAGGCATACAGGTAGCTGAGGTCAGATTAACCCAAACCAGCTTGCAACCAATTCATTTTCTAAGTGCTTGGTTACTCAATATGATGTTTTCATTGGCAGATAACCAGCGCAGTAGACATTATATTTTTCCCATTATTAAAGCGGCACTTATGATATGAAATCTTTTCAATGTAGATATCGTCTTAAGGATTTAAAAAAAAAACCTAGTACATTTTCCTGTCATTTATTTGCCTGTTTGTTTCCGAGATTGTCTCATGATTAGTAAGAGCATTAAATGTTAAAGGGGGAAGGTAAGAGAATCAGGCTGAGAGGAAAAAAATACATCAGCCATGATCGAATGGCGGAGCTGACTTGATGGGCTGAATAGACTAATTCTGCTCCTATATCTTATGAACTTATAAACCATATAACAATTACAGCACGGAAACAGGCCCTCTCGGCCCTTCCAGTCCGTGCCGACCATTTGTTTTCCCTAGTCCCATCTACCTGCACTCAGACCATACCCCTCCATTCCCTTCACGTCCATATTACCTATCCACTTTACTCTTAAATGTTAAAATCGATCCTGCCTCCAACCACTTCTGCTGGAAGCTCATTCCACACAGCCACCACCCTCTGAGTAAAGAAGTTTCCCCCTCACGTTACCCCGAAACCTCTGTCCCTTAATTCTCATGTCATGCCCTCTTGTTTGAAAACTTCCCTACCCTCAATGGGAAAAACGTATCCACGTCAACTATGTCTATCCCTTTCATCATTTTAAAGACCTCAATATCTTATGGTCTTATAGATGTTATCTCATTTAAAATAAACTAACAAATGCTTGACATACATTACTGTAACAAGAGCAATATCATGCAGTCCGAAGAAGGGTCTCAAACCAACACGTCATTATTCCCTTTCTCCAGAGGCGCTGCCTGACCTGCCGAGTTACTCCAAGATTTTGTGTCAATATCATACAAATATACAACTACCAATATCTTCAACAAAAATATACATTCAACATATCCAGACGTAAAGATCAATAAGATCAAAGATTTAAAGAATCATTGTTATTTTGCAAATTTCAAGATGATGATTTTCATATCTAGCCTACAATGAATGTGCAAATCAGTTTCCCATTATGGAAATTATCTAGTTTTCACTTCATTAAATGAAAAAGGCAGGAGGTTTGAAAATTCTATTGGACAATTAGGAAACCCTAATTTTACACCCAATTGGAACAGTGGAATTCTATCCTCATAGGTTTACCATTTAATAATCAATTCAGGTTTGCTAGCTATCAATGTCACCAGAGGTATTCTGTGTATCATTTCAAAAACCAGGAACATTAAATCTAGCACTGAAAATTAATACTCTCAGTAAGCTTCATTCACTCCAGAAATAACAAGCCAGAAGATTTTACCTGATCAGCCATGATCATATTGAATGGCAGTGCTGACTCATTGGGCTGAATGGCCTCCTCCTGCACCTGGCTTTTTCTATGTTCAATGTTCTATGTTCTATGTTGTAAGATGCTAATTTTTAGTCGACGGTCCCCTGGTGAACTGTCACCCAGCTGTGATTCACAGACTTTAGACTTTAGAGATACAGCTTGGAAACAGGCCCTTCAGCCTATTGAGTCCGCACTGACCAGCAATTGCCCCGTATTCTAGCACTATCTTACACTGGGACAATTTACAATTTTTACCAAAGCCAATTACCATACAAACCTGTACGTCTTTGGAGTGTGGGTGGAACCCGGAGCACCCTGAGAAAACGCATGTGGTCACAGGGAGAACATACATACTCCGTACAGACAACACCCGTACAGGTGTAGATTGGTTAGTGCATGTGCACCAATCAGAGTAATGTGCTAACACTAGCTCCACCTTACTGTACACTTTATATTAACACTCACTTCCCATATTAGGTAGTTACTCCGGTGGCAGAGATTAACTAACAACGTAATGTACTGCAGCACCATGACTGATGATTAAAGCTGACTTTGAACACCAGACTGTGTCTGTACAGTTGTTTACAGTCGGGATCAAATCTGGGTCACTGGTCCTGTAAGGCAGTCACTCTACCAATGTTCCATTGTGCCACCGCCCCACAGGTCACTTCATTCCTAACTTCTGCAGTATGCCTGCACAATGCAATGTGGAAATCAAATACCAGCTAATCCAAGTCCCCTCTGCTGGTGAACTCAAACCTGGGCTCAAGGGCAGAACTCACTCACACTGAGCTGAACAACTGAATTCACTTCACATCTGGCCCCTCAGCTTTTGGCATGAAATTACAGGTATATGTAGTGCAACAATGATTGAAAATGTAAGTGCATGTGACAGGCTTCATTTTACTTTACTTTCATTTTACATTTCATCTTAATGATTTTAATGATTTTAATTAATGTCTTGGATTTAAATGTGTTGTAAGGATCTTTTTGTTATATATCTGATCTGATTGAATTGCATGCAAAACAAAGCTTTTCACTGTACCTCAGTACGCATGACAATAATAAATCGAAGCCTAAACCTAAACTATATGATTCCCATCTATAAGAACCTCTATGAGTCCCATCTAGCTTGATATTATTATCATTATTTTTTTAACCTGTCCAATGATCTTTTCATTCCACACCTTTAGAGCAGATTTCTCCTTCGCCTGAACAGAAAGATGATTAATGGGCCTGTCCCACTTGGCGGTTTTCTAGGCAACTGCCGGTGACTGTCATGGTCGCAGCAGGTTGCCGAAAAAACGGCGACAACCTACGGCAGCACCTACGTCAGGAGAAGTCAAGCTACGCTCATTGGCGTCAGACCCACTGTTGCTGAAAATATTTCAACGTTGAAAATTTAGTGGCGACCAGAAAGACGCGATGACCTTTTGTGCGACTGAGGAGACTACACCCGGCGACCACCGGCGAACATGTGGCGACAAATTAGTCGCCTGTAGTTGCCTAAAAGCCTAAGTGGGACAGGCCCATAAAGGAATGGAAAAAGGCTATGGTTGAAGGTGAGTTAACAATGATCAAGTTGTAGCCTGTGGGTTTTATTGCAGCAAAGAACTTTCCTGAATGTATGACAGTGAAAACCTGTTCAACTTCACCCAATGCAGAAATATATACAGAACACTCAAGAGACTGTGACCAGGGAGGCTACTATATACTGACTGAAACCTACTGACCTCAGAATCTTTTTAGATTCCCAGTAAATCACATTAGATCCAAGGACCCCAGGCTTACTATCTATGGTGTAGAATTCAGCAATGCATTCCCAAATATCATTTAAAATTTATTAAAGAACATGATTGGAAATAGCTCATTATAAACCCTAATACTAGACATTGATATGTTCACCATTCAACTTAAAAGGTTCACTTTTATGTACTTATTTTTGATGGCTTGGGAATAGTTTCTTTTGTTTATTGTTGTGTAACTATTGGTCTATAAAAAGAATTCAACGAACCAAAAGTATTAAGATCAAGTCCAGAAATTCAGTCACAATGCATATAAATATTTTGCTTGGGAATGAACTGTGAGATAAAATGCATCATTAAATGTGATTGAATCCTTCAAAAACTATAGCGGATGTTGAAAATTTGGATTACGCACTTGCAATGCGAATTCGTACGTTGGGTACTGAGTAGTGAGGTTCATCAATGGTGAAATTATGCTATTGCTGTATAGAATAATGTGGGGCATGTGCAGCAAAACCCAGCAGAAAGATATAGGCCTACTATTTTTTTATTCTTAAATGAATGCCTACAAATCTATTGAGGAGTCTGTTGCAGAAGACATCAATGAGATCATCACTGCTGCAGTGATATATTATGTTTTTGCGCACGGTTTAGGCAAAGTCTTCACCATTGCCTGAGCTCTAAAAATCCCTTTACTCTGCCACCTCTATTTCCAGTTATTAGAATAGAAATGACTGCTCCAATTGATGCCAAACTGTTCTACAATTCCAATTGAGCATCAAACAATTTACATTATTGAAGCACAAACATATTTATATTTTGCTTTCTGTTTTGAGCATGGAAGTCCCAATATTTATTTAACACTGCATAATATTTAAAATGTTAAAAAATATATGCATTTTCCTCCTTATATGTAGTCAGTAATAATTCATTAATTTGATGACAAACACATTGATGTGCAACTCCCCCCTACATGTGTGTGAAAGGTCACAAATGCTGAAACAAGAAACTGCAGATGCTGGTTTAAATGCTGGAGTAACTCAGTGGTTCAAGCAGCATCTCTGGAGAACATGATATTTCCGGTCAGGCCATTTCTTCAGATTGGAGAAGCACCTCGACCTGAAACGTCACCTATCCAGGTTCTCCAGAGATGCTGCCTGACCCGCTGAGTTACTTCAGCATTCTCTGTCTTGCCAACACCAATTATGTCACTTCCACCCATGAAACCTGACATGGATATGGATAGAAACCATTCATCAACAGTAGCAGAATGTACTGACACCAATTTTATCTCAGGTAGCAAAGGCTGAATTTCTGGGCCCAAAGATCCTTCACAAAATACAAAATGTTTAAGGGCCTGTCCCACTTTCACAACCTTTTTTACTCGTGGACATTTTTCATCATGCTAGAAAAACGCCCTGACCTACTTGATGCCACGAGTATCTACAACTAGCATCACGGCCTCCTATGACCTACCTACGATCTCCTACGACCTCGTGACAACCATGCTGCGAGTATGAGTCAAGGACAAACTCGGCAGAGGTCGTGAATTAGGTCGTGAAAGTGGAACAGGCCCTTTAGTTTAGTTTAGTTTAGTTTAGAGTTACAGCATGGAAACAGGCCGTTCAGCCTGCTGAATCCGCACCGACCAACAATCACCCATTCACACTATGTAGAAACAAAGAACTGCAGATGCTGGTTTATGCAATATCTCTGGAGAAAAAGGAAGGGTCCCGAAGTGTGTGAAGAGGGGCCCCAACCCAAAACGTCACTCGTCCTTTTTCTCCAGAGAGGCTGCCTGATCCGCTGAGTTACTCCAGCACTTTGTGTCTGTCTAACCTCTTCACATTAGTTCTATACTACACACTGGGGACAATTTACAGAAGCCAATTAACCTACACACCTACACATCTTTGGAATGTGGGAAGAAACTGGAGCACCCGGAGTAAACCCACGCGGTCCAGGGAGAATGTGCAAACTCTGTACAGACAGCACTTTAAAGACACAATCAGGATAGAATCCAGATGTCTGGCGCTGTTAGGCAGCAACTATACTGCCGCACCACTGTTCTACCCCTCAATGCTTGAAACCGCTTGGAAAAATTTTGCTGCAATGCTGAGGATCAGCTAGACCATTGTTTGTGTTCTATGTTGAAGCAACTCACTCGTTATTAACCTTGAAGAAACTTCTGAAAGAACTCCATCGAACTCCATGCAAGAGGCTTCCTTTCACTGACAGGCACCTGTTACTGGTCAGTTTATTGGGATCCTTAGTATCCATCAGCTGTGAAGTCATCGAGCTTTGAGATGTGTTAAGGCATGATTAGCTTGTACCTAATTTAAATTTGTGTTAGTTTATGTGAATAATCTTGTTGTAGGCACAAGGAACTGCAGATGCTGGTTTATGGAGAGAAAAAACACAAAGTGCTGGAGTAACTCAGCGGATCAGACAGCGTCTGGAAGACAGGACTAGGTGATTCTTCAGTATGAAGAACTGTCCCGATCTGAAACGTCAACAATCCACGTCTATCAGAGATGCTGCCTGACCCACTGAGTTACTCCAGCACTTTGTGCTTTTTGATTAGTTATGATTCTATGGAGAAGGTTGCAAACAGCTCATAATTTGTAGGTGAGCACACTCACCAGCAATGACTTTGCGTTATCTAGCTTAAGATATTTGCACACAGAAATCCCAAATTTACCATTAATTTTGCACCAAATGCTGATAGTGTTGCTGTTATCGCAATGATAAAATTGGGATAATATATTTTATTCTATTTCAGAATATGTGTCTAACCATATGCTGATAACATCAGTGGTCTGCAGAAGGTTGAAACCTTGTGCAAAACTGTAGAAGAGAGTTCCAAATGTTTCTGCTCTTGCTCTCCAGAACTCTGTCCCTAAATCATTCTGCCTCTCCATCCCTTTCTTCATCTTTAAAACCTTATTCATTTTCTTTAGCTAGAATTGCAGTCATTTCTAATCTCTCCCTCCTGACCTTGGTGCCTATTGCTATTGTGAAGCAACCTTGAACATGTTTTGTATAAAGGGCCCAATATAAATGCAATTGAGGTTCTGGTGTGGAAATTGGTTCTGAGCTGATACATGGAAGATAAATATATTTGGATGTTCTCTCTTTTTCTCCTCCATTTTACCCTTTATTTATGAGGATGAAAATGACATTAAAATATCAAGAACCCAGATATGACTTTATGCATCATTATGTTATTACTTTAGGTCTTCCATTGTTGCATTCAATTGTATCTTTAATATTCCTAAAGGTCTGCACTTATTTTCTTCCCAGCAAGTTTTATCAAAACGTTGGCTCTTATTTAAATAAAGAAGCACATTCTGATATCATTGATAAATTTGACTTACTTTTGTCTAAGTTATCAAATATCTGATATAAATCAATAAGAATGTTCTATGTGGATCCTTTCATATTGTAATGACATCTGCAATTGTCCTGTTTTGCACTCACAGTCATGTGAGCTTTTCCTATTGGAAATGTCGTATTCTGACCAATGCATTGTAAACCTCTCGTGGTCTGGAAAGTTTTATCCATTACGTCTGGTTAATGAGGTGTAACCTCAAACCCTGTGATGTAGGTTCTAATCCATGGCATAATATAGGTTGATGCTTCACTGCAGTGGTGAAGAAATACTGGAATGTCAGAGATGCATTTTTTTCAAAAGAAACATTCACCCAACATTGGCCAGAGATACACAAGGAACTGCAGATGCTGGAATCTTGAGCGAAATACAAAGTGTTGGAATAACTCAGTGAGTCCGGCAGCATCTGTGGAAGGAATGGACAGAGGGCGTTTTTGTCCTCTTCAGTCTGAAGAACGATCCTGACCCAAAAGCTCACCCATCCATTCCCTCCACAGATGCTGTCTGACCCACAAGTTATTCAAGCACTTTGTGTTTTGCACTTCATCACCCATTCATCACCCATAAAGGATCAAATGGCAATATTTAAGTCAGGGTGTTCTAAGAAAGGTCTCGACCGGAAACGTTACCCATTCCTTCTCTCCAGTGATGCTGTCTGTGCCGCTGAGTTACTCCAGCAATTTGCGTTCTCCCTGGTTCACTGCCTTGGTGAATATCTTTCCCTCAACCAACATTACTAATCAAAGATGATTGGGTCATTATTTTTGCTGTTTGTGGAACCTCTCTGTTCTCATGATAGCCCACAGTCCAACCATGACTACATTGCCACACAAAGCACTTCAATGGCTAAAGGCCAATGGGACTGTTGTGTGGTTGTGTGAAGGACCACATGAATGCAATTTCTCTCTTTACTCGACTTCATTCCACGTTTGTTTTTAATTGCTTTGCCGGATTATACAGCCTGTTAAAATAATCAACTAACCACCAACCTCCTTTTCTAATCTTCCTGGTCATTTTGCCTCCTTGATTGCAAACTCACGCAGCCTTTTATAAACAACTAGCTTTGTTTTACATTTAAATTTAACGTATGATTGTGTTCTCTCAACTGGTCGCAAAACTTACAGAACTGGTTTTGTTCCTTCTGGGAATATTTAACTCCTTTATCTCAACTGACCTTTGTACCCTGGTATCATGGGCAAACTAATAACTTTAAATTTGGCCCTGATAGTCATGGTTTTAATCTAGGTTATGAACAACAACATCCATTTATCAAATCCAATGAATCTCCAATTCATACTCTCACCCGGCCACCTTTCAACCTTTGATTTTCTCAAAGATACTCTGCTGTTTAAATCAACTTCTTAGCATGTCCTGTATTCAACCAGAGCTGCTTGTCTTTTTATATACAAACGTTTCATTTAAGAAAGTTTGTCATTGGAAGTTTCTGTACCTATTTTATCTGTATCACTCTCAAATTCTAAATAGTGGGGGAATATTATAATGCAACATTATTGTAATCTTTTTGTTGCTGTATTTACTGTATTTTTAATATCTACAAATATATTGCAGATGAGAACATCAGTCATTAAATGAGGAAGCTCTTTCTAATATAATTGATAAATTTACTTAACACTAATTTACATTTTAAACTCTGGTATCATTTTTGCCTAAGAGGTATTACACCACGGTGGTTAAATTACTGAACTATTGATCTAGAGACACGAGTTCAAATCCCACCTAGGCCGCTGGGAAATTCAAATTCAGATAATTAAATAAATGTGGAATGGATGCCAGTAGCAATAAAATATGATTTAAAGTGTGTTTTTTGGGGTTTTTTTAAATCACATCTCGTTCTTTAATGTACTGAAGGGAAGGAAAGTGTCCCTGTTTATCTGACCTGTTCCTGACTCCAGATGAAGGAACCAATGTGCTTGACTGTCAGCTGCCCTTTGAAATTACTTTCGGGCTCTATAGTTCGTGGGGAGGTGGGGATGAGCTGCACATGCAGGACTTGTCACTGCCGTCCACTTCCCGTTAACCAACGTAAAAGACCGGTAGCTGTCTGGGTCGTGTTTGGTATTTCAGTTTAAGAGATCTTCAACAGCTCTCCGTGATTCCTTCTGATCGTAGCCACTGCCCAGAGCTGTTTACCAAGTCTTCACCGGAGCTGTTATCACCGGAGGCTCATTAATGCGAACTCACATGGAATAATAAATGAAAGTAATAGATGTCGATCGCAATAGTCCAGTGCTAGGTTTGAACTTAGCTTAAGTGACGAAATAACCCAAATTAGAATCAATTCAAAGTAGTTTGTCGACGTGTATATTGGTCCATAAATTGCGGGAGAATTCACCGAGGAAGGAGTCCGCTTTGTTCCGTCCCTGAAAACTGCAAAACTTTTCTGTGGCCTTTTACAAACTTGTGACTGGTTCAAACGCAAGGGACCCGTTAAACTCTAGAACCTTTCATGAGTCCGAGAAATCAGGTTAAGGAGTAAGGAGAAAAGTAACCGAACGAACAGCGTTAGTTAGTTTTTTTTTGTTGCTTTTGTGAAAAGAAATTGGATCGAGATATTGTGAAAACGTAGAAGAAAGGACGTTCGGATTAACGTCAATATTTTATATTGACCAGTTGAGAGAACACAATCGCACGTTATTTGTTAGTGGCAAATATGAAATAAATTCTGAATATTCGATTGAACAATGTTAGCTACTAAAGAAACTGCGATTTAGAACCAATTTTATTTAATTAGAGAATCCGCCGCTAATTTCACTGGTGAACTGATTTTTATATTTATTTGTTCTCGAGGATCAGATCATCCGGGAACCGTCCCGTGGTTTAGTGTTCAATGTCTCTCACTGTTACCGAGCTGCACGTTTGTGGAAACAGATTGTTTTATTAGTCTTTGCTGTGCTCAGCATAAGACCACACACGAACTCTTGCCTTTTGAACCAAATTAGCATGTAATGAACATGGTTATTGGGAAACGATCGAACCAATCCGGACCTTCATCTTAATCAATACAAAGCTGTCGACTTGTGCAGTTACCGCCTGCAAAGCAGGTTTTAAAGCCCCTGGAACATCAATAACAAATAGCATCCTCTGGTGGTATCTGATCTCTCCTTCAATGCAGTGAATGGCGGTGGTGTGGAACTCAGTGGGAAATTGTCTGGCCCTTTGTGAAATATCCGTGTCTCCCGAGTCTGCGAACCTTGGCAAAACGCTGCTCACAAGGAATCACACTCACAAGAATGCGGACTGTCCTTTGAGACCGAAGGCACTTGTTGCACGACTTGGAGAGAGGCACTGGGAATTTTTGTTTAAAGTCTTAACGGTGTTCATAAAGGATTTGTTTTATATGATAACATTATATATATATAATATAATGAATATATATATATAATTTTATCATATAAAACAAATATGTTATGAACACCGTTAAGACTTTAAAAAAAGAATATATATATATATATATATATATATGAATATAATTTTCCTGACTTAGCCCGATTGTGCAATTAAGCAAATCCTAAACCAACCATCTTTGTAACATATTGCAAGCACTTTTCTCAGCTAAGTGTTTCATCTATCGGTCCTTCTGTTGACACGAACTGTCCTGACTTCACGCTCAACGGCGGTTTCCCGTGCGCCTTACACTCCACTCCTTCCGCTCAGCCAGCAGAGTTGGAAAATCAAAAGTATCTTGCAAACCATCGCTTATTAAAACAGGACGTTTGAAGTTACGTCAGAGATAGTTCGATACATTGTATTGCCCGCGTGGTGACATCACGCAAAGGACTTTGCTAGTAAATCCATTATTAATGCCTTAATTTCATTGTATACAAATTAAGTGACCTAAATTAGGAAATACTGAACGACTTCAGAATTTTCTCTCTGCCCAAAACAAAAATCAAAAGCAGCTGGAAACCAAATAAGCAAGCCAGGGCGTGATATTTTGCTTTGAGGTAATTATAGCCACTTATAAAACGAAATTCGTTCTCAACATTCTTTACAACTAAATGATAAAAAAATAACGACGTCGCCAGAAATAGTAAATATTATTCCTGCACAGAAAAAAAATGCTGGTGCCTCTCGCTTTCAGTTGAGAATTAATCCTATACAGTAATCGAACAAGACATTTCTCAAAGATACCAGGAATTGCAGGTGTTGATTTATTAATAAAAACACAGCGAGCTAGGCAGCATCTCTGGGGGACGTGGCTAGGTAACGTTTAGGATCTGGACCCTTCTTCAGACGTTCCTTCGAACATCCTGCCAGAGAACCGATAGTATCACACCATTAATACTGAAATGCATCTAAAGCAGCAGCGCGAAATTAAGTAGAACTTTACAACGCATAACAAGAGCAGCCAACGTAATTGGTACATTTTTTTCACATAGAAGAACAAATAGACTGGTACCAACTAATCATTGATATATAAATGTCTAGGCGCACAGGTAAATCTACATCAAATTTGCACAGGGGCGCTGAAGGAAATTGCTTACACCACAGGTTTCAATCATCCTTCGAGTGACGTTTACTTTGTAACAAATTATTGTTGATTTCTGCGGGTGAAATTTGTGAGAATCTGGGGGATAACATACTGTCACAGCTTACTTTCACTGTTTACGTCATTCTGTTGTTATTATGGTTTGTAATCCCACTAAAAGAAAAATACGCAAAGTGCTGGTGCAGTAACTCAGCGGGCCAGGCACAGTGTCTTTTTGTCGTGTAAAACAGCATCTGCAGTTCTTTCTTTCTACTTGTTATCCCACTGTTGCGATGTCTCGCGGACATTTATTTCGTACGTGTCCTGGATGCTCTTTCCCCGCCGACCCAATTGAGAAAAAAAGATTCAACTGCATCTCTGGAACGGGCCTCTGTATCAAGAATTACTGCCTCGAATCTTGCAGTCCTGGGATGGGTTCTACCTGCGCCAGCTGTTGTCCTCTGACCCATCATGTGATACCCCGCCCGTCCCTTGAGATTATATGCTGATTTTGATTAGGTCTTCCCCCTTTGCAGCAAACAATATCGTACTTTTATAAAAAAGACAATGCAATAAAACAATTAAATGTCAAAGTGGATTGGATCGTTTTGGCTAGACTTCGAGATGATGCAACCAACATACTCCACCTTTTGTACTTCCTTCGCCGTATTAAACTCTGACCTGAACACCAGTTCAGATTTACAAGTTGTGTTAATTCGCCTCCCTGTCTGTAGAGCTACATTAAAACCAAGTTCCCACCCCCTTTTAAAAAACGAACGCCGGTCGGTTTTAATTCACCATGCAATTGACGCTAGAGTCCTCCACCCAAACAGTAATTTTCTTCTCCGAGGCCCGCAGTGTCATGAATGGGTGTCTGCAATTGCCTTCGATATTCCCATTAAAGCTACACGCCATTTCAACTCACGGCTTGAGTACAAAAGTCCTGTTAGTTCTCATGGTAATCGATCAGTTTGCTGTGGTAAAGTAAAGGCGATATACTTAAAGAAGATGTCCCCGTGATGACGGTAAATGACAATCTAATGTCCCCCTAATCACTCTTGATGCCACTTCGTCACACTGAACAGCTTTCCAGTTTAATTCGGCGGATTCCTTCAAATCTGGAGCAGATGTTATTTTTCCCCGCAAATCTTTCACTTAAATATTTGAATTTCCGAATTAAACCGAAAGTGCCTCTTTATCCAGCTGCCCGAATTATATAAATCCAGCGCAATCAAGCGTGGAGGGCCCAGACTGAATAATATGCTTACTTAACCAGAAAGGAACCGCTCAAAATGTTAATGACCCCCCCCCCCCCCCCCCCAACCCCCCCCCAATACTTTGTTCTTAAGGTTTAGCACTTGAATTTCCAATCCCTAGAAATACCAGACGAGTTCCATCAGCCAAATCTCCTAATGACACTTCAATTCAGTACAAAAGGTGTGATTTCATGAACAGTTATTTGGTGACTGAATTTAGATCCCTGAGTAATCGTAGGATGGATACCGTTGTAAATTTAGTGCCTTTCGATGTGGAATTACACTTTTTTAATTTTAAGTATCCAAATTTCACGTCCAACGGAGGGAATAGAGGGTGCAAATCGACGCGATTTCAGCACCGTTAAAATTAAGTGCCAGAGGTTACTGGCTAGCTGAGAGCGTGCAGTTGGTGCAGACTGCAAACGCCAAGGAGATAAATAGGCTACGGAGCAAGTGTTAATACCCCGGGCGAGGCAAAAAGGTCACAACGTCCCAATTGTAAAGACTCTCCGAAAGCTGCCGGAATGTAAACTTATTCGAATTATAATATTTATTAAACGCTAACGAATTAAAAATATCTTACTTTTTTTTAATCCACAAACACAAATCCTGGCAACACTTGCATTCTGACTTCACAGGATTCCAAACACGAAAATCGAAACGAAATCTATACATTAAAAAGTAAGCGCTAATTTAAACCGATATTTCCTTATACAAAATGTATTTTACACATAAATATTCACAGTTATTTTCTTCTGTTCGATATTTAATACACGAGTTATTTACAAGACGTGGAGCCCCGAATACTTCCCCTCTCCACCCCACAGCTGACCGTCCCAGACCCTCACCTGAATATATTACTATACACATATCTCGGTATAAAAACGTTCCGCCAACCAGAATGCCCGTTGGAGATCAAACGCGCCCTGTCCTTGTGAGTAGAGCCATGGGAATTAGTGCTGGGGCTTCTAACAGATCTTCCCATAACTTATATAGACTATAAAAATATATACATCTCTGAAAATGTACAGAGAGAGTGGTGTAGATAGAGAGAGGGGGGAAGAGAGATGGGGGGGGTAAAGAGAAGGAGAGAGAGAGAGAGAAGGGGGGGGGGAGAAAGTGAGAGAGAAAGGGGGTTTAGTGCTAAATTCGGTGGAATCAAGAATTATAAAGTCTTCCGCCTCTTATGAGCTCTCGTTTTCACTCGTGTGGATGTGCAAAGTGGTGGGTTTGTGTTTCTTTAGCAACTGGGAGATCTTTTCATCGTCGGAATTGGGATCCAGCGGCTTGTTGTATTCATCGTCCTCGTCGTCGTTCTCCGAGGTACCCTTTAATCTCTCAGTCTCCGAGTCCTGCTTCTTCTTCGCCGTGGCCATCTCTGCCGCGTGCTTCTTTCTCCACTTTGTCCGTCTGTTCTGGAACCAAACC
Organism: Okamejei kenojei; assembly: GCA_035221665.1. NCBI lineage: Eukaryota > Metazoa > Chordata > Chondrichthyes > Rajiformes > Rajidae > Okamejei > Okamejei kenojei. Next base: position 49,201,866 of record CM069131.1, on the reverse strand, counting down.
TAAATGGAAAAGAAGACCGGTTCCCCGGATAGTCAGCGACTAAAGGAATGCATGGTTGAGTTAGTTTTATATATAATAAAATAAAACTTTGTTTTAAATCACCCACCATTATTCACTTTCACGCCTTGCTCATTGAAATCAGCCGGCAGGGAAAGCGGGCGCCTCCAGTAACACAACCCCTGTCAGAAATATTTACCACTTTCGCTTACATTCTAAGATTAAGGTCGGCAATTTTGACATCTGCAGCGAATGACGAGAGCTGAATTTACTCTGGTGTAATTTGAGAAACGAGAGGCAGAAGCCAGATGAAGTATCTTGCAGCCTCAAGCTGCCCGGCGTTGCATGGTTTTCGAATTTATCCTGTCACTTGTGTGTTGCTAAACACACAAACGCCCCCCCTCCTCCTCCTCTCGCAGTAGCGCCATCGTATTAATTCAACACCCACTTTGCAGAGTTTACATGTTTTTGTGTAGATTTAATCATGTAGCTGCATATGTAAATATGACACATTTAGTAATTGTATTTATGAGTGGTTATGAATATTAGTCGCCCTCAATTCTCGCCCTCTTTGGAGGAACCATTTGCCGCAAACTGTGTGTAGTTAGTGGGAGGAAAATTAAACACCGCACCGTTTAGTCTTATTTCGCTATATACGCCTTAAAATAACAATTTATATCCCAGCGATAAACCACGCAGAGGAATTTGCCAATTCTTTAACAGGGAATGGGTTAGAATTTGTAACATCATAAACGCACGGCCGTTTTCGATATGCATGCGTTTAGTGATGCTGTCGCTAACTTTAGTTTAAATGCTGAGATGATGCAAACTCTTTCTCAAAGAAAAATATGTAAACGGCAATTTTTGGGAGCAAAAAGACAGAGTGAAACGATTCCGCCACAAGTTCGCAAACAAATGATTTTGAATAAGAGCAGCGGCGCATTTACAAAGCCGTGGCGGCTGGCATGAGAAAGAAACGAAATCATTCGCCACACTCAAGGAATAAAACACTACACATTCCAGAAACGACTGGCAAAATTATATGTCTAAACTGAGCGAAAGTGACAGAGTATATATTAGCTGCTGGTTTTGCTATAATTTTAAACAATAATTTGTTATGGACCAATAGATACTAAATGAAGATATATCTATGCTTTTTAAACAGTGATGAATGGCCATGAAAATAAACCAGTCCCTATGATCTCGTACATCGGAATGCGATGAACGCTTAAATATATATTTTTAATTTCCATATTTTAAGTGTATATTTTCCTAACCTATTAGGGTTAGGGTTAGGTGCAGATACTTTTTTAAATGCATTTCATTGCTCATTAAAATAAACGTTTTGACGCGGCAGTTAGAGATTTCTTAAACTTTACTGTATTTTAATCCGGTACATGAGCACCATTTAAGGTTTGTCAAGCCAATCTTACCTTGACTTGACTCTCCGTCATTCCTAGTGAATACGCCAATCTCGCCCTTTCAGGCCCTGCTAAATATTTAGTTTGTTCAAAAGTTTTTTCCAATGCAAAAATTTGTTGCCCGGAGAATGTAGGCCTGGTGTGTTTCCTTTTTCCGTCTTTGTCAATCAGCATGGCGCCCTGATCTGAAATTAGATAGCACTGGAAATGTTAAAGAAGCAGCATTATTTGTTCGCTAGTTATCGGTAAAATACAATGAAAATGATTGCAGCTACCACATGCAAATGTACAGAGGTTGAACTGAAATGTGATATGTTTGCATATGTAATAATGCCAAAATAGAAACACAAACATGTTTCTGATCAAAAGGTGGCGATTACACAAAACAACACTTATTTTTGGCACACCATTCTTTACAATATATATATATTTTTAAATTCTATCGAATAGCTTAATGGTATATTCGAGGCAATAAATATGTTTAGGCAGTTTTAATTTGACAAGACATTAATTCTATGCTTACCAATTGGATTTTTATCTAATCTAGAAAAAGCTATTAGTTCGACCAGATAACGTGTCTGTTAAATTAACAGAAATATAACTGGAATATAAAGTTTGACTTCAATGGGAAATTAATTTGAATAAAAACGTTGTTGTTTACAAAACTGCTTATTAGAATGAACGGAATGCAAATTAGAACGAAATAATTGAGAAATTACCGTCAAGTTGTCTAATAATATTAATAAGGTTTTCTAGATGACTGCAATAAAGAGAGGGAGGCAGAAAAGAGAATACTTACGGGGTGAGCATCCCAGCCTGGCTTCCCTCCACGGCGGACTTTGCATTACTCCAGGCCAGAAGATGGGCGTCCTACCTGGCAAGTCAGCCAGCGGTTTAGGGTAACGAGCCACTGCTGCCGCCGCCGCTGCCGCCGCCGCCGCCGCCGGGCTGAAGTACATACCGGGTGGCGGGGGACTCAGGCTGGTGTTAAATCGCGGGATTCCCGAGAGCAAAGTAGAAGCGACCCCTCCTCCTCCTCCACCGCCGCCGCCGCCTCCTCCTGGAACTCCCCCGCCCATTAGCATCAGCGGACGGTTCAGGATGTCGTTGATGCCGTGAGGAGTGGCGGAGGCCAGTTGCTGTGTCATGAAAGCGGGCAGGCTGGACGTGCACTTGAGCCCCGCCGCCGTCGCCGCCGCGGTGGTAACTGCACTGATAATACCTGGCGGACTCGGGGAGGATGAAGTGGAGGAAACCCCGGCCCCCGTCCCAGCTCCGGGCTGCATGCAGTAAGGGTACAAGGGATTCTTCATCTCAGTCATTGAGTGCAGGGCTGCTAACGGCGGGCTGCTTAGCACGAACGCGCTCTGCCGGCTCCCGTCCATCTGCCCAACGGCTAACATTACCGAAAAGTGGTCAGATTCAGTTCCAACTTCTCACAAGAAAAGGAAGAGGCAAGAGAGGAGAACAACGGCAGCTTTGCTTCACTTCTATTTCGCTCAGTCCTCCAAACAAAATGTCCAGATTATTTTTCCTCTGATCCTGTTTTATACCTGGAAGGGGGAGGGGAGGGGTTAAATATTTGTGTTTTGTTCAAAAACAAAAAGGTCAACAGAATCATTAAAGCAACGGCAACTAGTGTTGGATTATGTCTTGCCCTGAGAATTTTGGATGCATGATTTTAGATTTTGTTTTTCAGAACGACGGGCTGTAAAGACTTATTGAGCTGTCGCCTTGCCGTCCCAGCATGAGGCAATAAAAGGCTCTCATCACTTCAGGCGCTTTCTAGCCGCGCTGTCGGCAGAGAGAGTGCAAAAAAACTTTCCGGCGGTCAATCAAAGTGGACGGGGCGAAGCAAGGCACGCCTCGGCCGATTGGTCCAGATCGCCGTGACGCAACAAACACTGGCCCAGGCACCCTCCCCCAATTGGCTGACGGACAATGCATATATTTGCATACATTTGCATATTCAAGTGACATCCACAAGCGGAATAAAGGTTTCAAACTACAATAGCATTTTACAGAAGGTCTAAAGTCCAAGAGAGCCTTTATTTGGACCTTTTGGAGAGAGGAAAAAAAAAAATCTGCCAAAACATCTGACTTGGTTTGTTAAACTAATCCAAGGATTGAACTTTTTATAAGAATTGCATTGACGAGAGATATCCCCTTGAAAGCCGACTAACGGTGTTTGCGTTAAGATTGTTAATTGGGTAACATGCGCTTTTCCAGGGGATATGCGAATTAAATTATTTTAACTAAACAAAAGGTAAATGCAGAAAAATCACACACACTTGCGACAGATGCCGAACGCGTGTCAGGGTCCAACCAGTCATTGGTAAATGCTTCTGATAAGGTCAAATAATCTGTGAAGTTTATTTTAACATAATTACTGGAGTCAACACACCTGCTTTGAATTAACCCTTGGTTCGTTTAAATCTTTCATTTTTATTTATCATTACTTCTACCGATTTTTTAATTTTGATGCATAAAATCAGCCGTGAATTAATGCAATGGTTTTATATGCTTGGACTGACTTTTTTTATCCCAAAGCCCGTTTAGTCAGAAGCAGTCGTTTATAGAGAATTGTCAATACTCATTTTTTTCTCCTTTATGACAGCGGTGTGTCCAGGATGACAGCAGTGAAGTCGCCTTCCTACCCGTTACCGTTAGCAATGGAGTTTCCAGAATTACAAAGGGCAGCGTAAATGCTACTGTGATTAACTGCTGCTAATGCCATGTGAAATCTATGTCGATAATATCATTATTCGCTGGCTGTGGAACACAAATTGTGAAAATGAACTGAATATATTCATATCCCAGCCCCCTCCCAACTCACCCGAGGAACATCGACAGTTCAGTGCAGGAGATCATTTATCGATTCTTTGAGATCGTTTGTTTTATCAATGACAATGGAATTGGTAAAGGATAAATCAGTATTTCCACTTGGTTAAGCAGAACAAACGCTATATGCCGACAGACAAAACAAAATACATCACGTTTGGAACATTATGGTTTACTTTTCACGGCCTTTTATATATTTTAAATGCAATTGGCGATCTATTTTTTTTACTGGAGATTGGCGTTAGTGAAATCCTATTCAATGGATAATTAATACAATTCGGTTATGCATGCAATATGTTTGCCGTGAAGCCAATAGGTAGGCGAAAAACACACTTACGTAAACTTGTGAAGTTCTTGTAATTTATTTGCACGAAACTACTAAATAAATGTTCGCGCGTGTAAAAATGATCTGTCCTGGTACTATTTGCCTTTCACAAAATTCCAAGGGATTCTGGCGGGCAAATTTGGCGACTGGCAACTCTTGTTTACGGAAGGAATTTCATTGCTTTATTTAAATAATGTCCTTTAAAACGAACTACACAATGTAGAAGAATATAGTCCACGTTCAACATAGCTCAGCAATCCCTCCATAATTTTATATACTTGTATTTCATAGATGTGTGCAGAAAAGATACCTTGTGGATGGAGACATTATAACAAATTACTGCATAACACTTTGGCCCAGATTAAAACCAAACTAAGAAAAAGGGTTCCAATTCCGAAACATCGCCCATTCCTTTTCTCCAGAGATGCTGCCTGGTCCGCTGAGTTACTCCATCATTTTGTGTCTACCTTCGGTTTAAACCAATCTAAGAAGCATTTATGTAATATATATTTCCGAATAATATTTTTGGATGTTTTCATTGTTTCCGATGACAAAAGGATGACATTTTACTACAATTGTATTTTTCGTAAGAGTGTTTCACTCACGTGCTTAATATGCAGCTATGATTTGAACCGAAACTTCTCACTTCTCAACTCGTGTCCTACACCCACGGTGGAGATTCTGGATCATGTCGTAGGGGCTCTTATTTCAAAGACAGTGAACTGAATTGTAGTCAGTGGTCCTGAACTATAGGACCACTGTAGTATCACAACACCCAGTTCCACACAGCAGACGTGCGCTTGCAATAAAGTAAAAACAGATTTCTGTATCGAAATAACTAAAAAATCTAAAAGTTAGAAACCTACCACCGTTCGGTTGTAACTCTTCAGAGGAAGAAGCTTCACGAAAGAAAAGAGGTGCGTGGAGTCATGTGAACTGCACACGTATACTGCCACATGCAACAGCGCGTCCCTGTGTGACTAATAGACTCGGTATTAAATTACTGTCACCTTTGGGAAATGTGTGCCATGTTTCAATATAATGTACAAAAATGGAAGTGTTTGAAACAAATCGAGAAAAGGTGCTATTCAAACAGCACTGCTATTCAAATATTCAAGTATTTCAACTGGTTACTTTTATGTGTAGGATTTCTGTAGGTCCCTTGGACCCACTTCGCTGGTTCAGCGGCGCTGAGTCGCTCAGAGCGCGACACCTGCTGGAGAAACCCAACAGCGCAGCCCAGAGCGCATCAGACACTTGCGAGGTCTTAAATCACCGTGTCCGTGCTAGATCCCGGAGAAACGAATAATGACACAATGTATGTTTTGTTTTTACCATCAGTTGAGAGTCGGGAGATGTTGGGTTCTTTTGACTAGGTTTGAATTGAGAAACACTTGACAGTTGCTGCAATCTGGTTTAGTAGAAAATGCACTGTGTATCTCACTGGTTTTTGGGGGATAATTCTAAATTATCCATTTATCAACTAACGGCCTCTATTTCGCCGAAACAATTTAATATGAGCCCCCTCCCTATTTTTAAATGTCGTAATAGTTTGCATCCACATTGTGACGAATTCTTTGCAGCAGCGAGGTTTTGTCTCATTCGCGGATTCTGGTTGCATTGAAGTCTGTGAAAAGTTGTTATTTGTACCGAGCAGCATAACGTGGAACATAACAAGACAGAAAGCCAATAACATCACACCTCCCAACACAAAAAAAAGGATCATCTATTTCTGTGGGAGACGCAGACTCATTGCAGTCGGAGGCGAAGTTTGCGGACTGGAGGTGTGTTTCCGCTAATGATTACTTAATTATTAACCGCAATAATCTGTTATTCACTGCTTGGAAAAGTGAACAGCCTTTAGTTTTCCTACTGGAGTCAATAAGGTCAGATCGGTCTGACGAGGAGTCTATTGCAACATTGTGACCAGGGAGCTAATCTGGAATCCGGATCGCTTAATCGATGTGGCGCCGCACAAATGCCAAAAGAAACAACAGCAACGAAATAAAGCAATTCAGTAAAGGTGCGAGCGGTAGCCAGGCAGGTAGCGAGTCAACGGGTTTGAAAATACGAGCAAGACTTTAAGATTTCTTGTCAATATTTCTTTTTTTTCCCCTCTGACAGTTAGCGGCGCGTCTACGGAAGCGGGAGGTAGCTAATCATTTAAACTCTTACTATTTATATTAGTTATTCATTACACCTGGAGACAGGGTCGCCACAAGTGAAAAGCATATCTATTTTTTTCACGGAAACTACTTCACGTAGGCGGAGTATCTCGCCGGTTTCATTATATGAGCATCTGAAAATGTTGTATTCCGGAAATAATGCTGCTTTAAATGATTCTAATCTCTGCCTTCGTTTAGAGTGCAAGACGTTCGGAACAAGTGCGAATTAATGATCCAAAATATGTTCCTCCGACCTCCAGCCTTTGTATGTTTCTACCCGCCGGCCATCTGCACGGGAATACGGGCATCGCGATTCACACTGGGTTATACGCTCCTTTCTTTATTGCATTCAATTGTTTTGGTTATATTGTTCAGGCTGTATTTACGTTCCATTGGTCTCTTTTAATGAATGTACTTTTAAGCAGCAGGCCGTTCTTTTTGAGAGCATGCAGTCCGTTTATTATCCACGGGAATGCACGAACTCCCCTCAATTTCAAAGCGTGGATTAAAATGTTTGTTTTACACTTCCAGATCTGTTCGCCAGATTCGCTCTCTCGATTTATGCTCGACATAATATTATTCGCGTAGCTTTGAAAATCTACCGCCCAAAGTTCGGTGCCACTGTATGTATATTTTGACAGCACAATTTTGAATATACAATTCGTCTTTAAATTGCTATTATTAATTTAGTATGACTTTGCAGGAAAGAGAGACGGAGTTGTAACGGTATCGGGTTTGGCCTTACAAATTCCAAACTGCGAATTGTCAATGGTCCCATTTCGATTTGTCTTTTTCATATTATTTAATGACACGGACGCTGATTTATGCTCGCGATTCAAGTTCTGCTGATTTATCCCCCCCCCCCCCCCCCCCCCCCGCCCCCCCCCCTCCCCTCGCCCATTGACAATAATGCGAGGGTTATTGGACAGTCTCCTGGAACACCTTTTTAAAAGGCAATTTAAAAAAAGGGCGTTCCGGCAACATAACGCACACGGCTTAGCTCGATTGTTTATTATTGAGTAATTGCACTGAACTGTACATGGGGACGGTGCCATCTTGAAGAAGAGTTGAATGGGAACATGGTGTTAGTCTCCAAGGAAAGAGGTTGATAAACAATGAACGAACGCATGATAAGAAGTTAGAAGGAACTTGAATAGTAAAGACGGAGATGCCATCTTACCATATTGTATGGAACTGAAAATAAAGACAATATTTCCGTATGCTGGTATAAATATTATTTGAAAGTGGTTTGATGCAAACCATTTCTGCTAATACCGGCCCAATAAATAAAGTTAGGTCTTCAAGAAAACTACGTTTGACTCGCAATGGAACCAATCTTGTTCTGAAGATTTAGCCGGGGGTTGTGTATCTCCATGTTGACTGTCTGATAATTGCTCTAACATAAATGTCAGTTCGCAAAGTTTTATTTCACCCGGCACTTTCGGGAGCAATTGTCATAAAACCTATGGGTTTAAAGTAATAACAATAGTGGTGTTCAGTTTTCATACAGTATCCGTATGATGGTTTTCTTAAAGAAACGTGCTGGAGCTTTCTTCAGCACAGATTGTCTCCAGAAGATGGATATGGAGAAGGGTTTCGGCCCGAAACGTCGCCTATTTCCTTCGCTCCATAGATGCTGCCTCACCCGCTGAGTTTCTCCAGCATTTTTGTCTACTTTCGATTTGCCAGCATCTGCAGTTCCTTTCTAAACATGGATATGGAGTGCGTTCACACGGGATTTGATTTAACTCAGATCAAACCAAATAGCAGTATTTAGTAAAAAATAGACGCAAAATGCCAGAGTAACTCACCGGGTCACGCAGCATCCCTGGAGGAAATGGACAGGTAACTGATTGTATGTGTGGGGCGGATGGAAGTAAGAAATACATTTTTAAGAAACATTTTCTCTCTGCGTACCCAACTGAGAAAAAATAATTATAAAGTCAACCATGAATTGTGTTTCATCGTGAACGTTTTTTAAAATCTAGATACGGAAAACTTCCACTTCAGAGGACAACACAAAGCACAAAAGCATAGAGTCTGAATTAGTTTCTCAACATCTAACACTATCGGTTTCCACTAATATAGTTCCCCCGGCGCGATCTCTCCCCTATCTAAGGTAAAGACCGCGTTGTCATCATAAAATGCAGAGATCATAAAATCACTCGCGACTTACATAAAACGCATTGAGTAGATCGATTGGCACTAATGGTGCAGTCTGCGGAAAGGGAAAAGCGTCTCCTAATGGGAAGAATTAAATATAACACAGAGGTGAAACTAAGAGAAAATCCAAAGTGACGCGAGCACACAGAAAACGTGTAAAATTACCAATCACGAATCGGTCGCTTTCTGGCACCTGGCATGGATATCTACTATTCTTGATAAATCAAACGTGACATTCGCCGTTTCAAAAGCATTAGCGAAATGTTTAATTGCGAATTAAGTACCGCGGTAGCAATAACACGCACAATGCAGTAACTATCTTAGGTGATAATGCGCTATAGGGAGGTTTCACGGCAGTCGGGACACGACCCATGACCCGTACTGTTGTTACGCTACGCCAACTGGAGTACACGCGATGAACTGCAGGTAAGCACTGACCATTGCTTCCAGCGTAGCGGCCCGTTAAAACCCACCGAAATTGTCCATTTTTGCGCTGTAAATAATTATGGAAATCGGGATAAGCATGAGAGACATTTAGCCTACTTCAGAATTCCAAAAGTGAGAAGAAATGACGGTAGGTAGAAGCGAAATCTGAAGGGACAACAACAGCCAAAGTGCTTGGTGAACATTAGCCGTTTGCTCACTGCATTTCATCAACTAAGGCATTATTTGTGTTTTTCTTGATTCCTTTGGCATCTAAAAAGTTTCCGAAGTGATAAATCTGGCTGTAAATATTTTAAATCGCCCATGGTTCTCAAATGGTTTTTTACATACAAAAAGAAAACGGCTCTGAAGCAAAATTTACAGCCAGATTTATCAATTCTGAGACTTTTTAAATACCAAAGGAATCAAGAAAAACCACAAAAAATGCCTCACTGTTGATGAAATGCAGTGAGCAAACACGATAATTCCCAATATTTTCAATTCCGATATCTGCACGGCCAATGTTCGCCAAGCTCTTTAGCTGTTGTTGTGCCTTCAGCTCTCGCTTCTCTTTACCTTCATTTCGCTTCACTTTTGGAATTCTGAAGTTGGGTACATGTCTCTCAAGCTTACACCGACTTCCACAACATTTTGGTGGTTTTTAACAGGTAGGAAAGTACGCGTTTCTTGCATTAACAACATATACCGGAAGTTACATATGTCCTCCAGATGGATTGAGCGACTCCGTGCATCAAGCCCTATGACCCTGTGACCTTATCTGCAAACCCCCTATAAATGCATGCCCTTCTGCAAACCCCCTATAAGTGCATGCCCTATGAACCTGTGACCCTATCTGCAAACCCCCTATAAATGCATGCCCTTCTGGAGGTATAACTCCCAAATTTTAAAAGACCTGCAAGGGAGTATATATCTAAGACAGCAAATGGATCTTTTTTTCGAAATAAATGATACGCCTGACACACCACCTACATTATTATGGGAATCTTTCAAAGCTTTTATTAGAGGTGTTATAATCTCATACCAAGCCTTTCAGAATAAAAAAAATAAGAATGAACAACGGCAGCTAGAGGAACAAATTAGACAATTGGATATAGATAATGCTAAAGACCCGTCCATGGATAAACACAATAAAATATTAATACTAAAATTCAAATTAAATAAATTACTTTCAGAGAAAGTTATAAGATTATTCCAAATGACAAGACAGGAACAGTTTGAATTTGGGGAGAAGCCTCATAAACTTCTCGCACGCCAATTAAAAAAACGAGGAAAGGAACACACGATTTCAAAAATTAAATCAGACAAAGGGGAAGTATTAACATTACCAAATGAAATTAATAAAAGATTTGTGTAATTTTATGAGAATTTGTATACATCCAAAACGACAACGGACACCAACACAATCACTGAGTTTCTGGATAATTGCAATCTTCCCAAACTAGAATTGCAGGAACAAGAGGAATTGGGAGTACAAATCTCAAATAAGGAAATAGAAGAAACAATATTCTCATTAAAAAATGGAAAAACACCAGGTCCTGATGGATTTAGTAAAATGAATTCTAAAAATGTTTTTACGATATATTTAGTCCTCATCTACAGAAAATGTACACACATGCTTTCAGAGAACAAATATTACCTGATACACTAGCAAAATCTACGATTACATTAATACTTAAGAAAGATAAAGATGAGGAAGAACCTGGATCCTATAGAACTATCGCGTTGTTAAATACAGATAAAAAATATTAGCAAGAAGATTAAGTAGGTACACCATTAAACTAATACATCCAGATCAAATGGGGTTTATCCCTAAGAGACATTCATTTAATAATTTGAGACGTCTGCTTAATATAATGCACTCACACCAAACTAAAGATCCAAATCTCGCAATTATTTCGCTGGGTGCAGAGAAAGCATTTGATCATGTTTAATGGAAGTATATGGTTAAGGTATTGCAAAAATTTCAACTGGGAGAGAATTTCATTCAATTGATTAAATTAATATATAATAAGCCAATGGCCAGAATATTAACTAATAATATTTTATCCACGAAATTTCAACTGTCAGACAAGGTTGTTCATTATCACCATTATTATTTGCTCTCATAATTGAACCACTAGCGGAAAGTATTAGAACTCATCCGAATATCCAAAGATATAAGACAAAATATTCAAACAATAAAATATCTTTATACGCTGATGATGTACTTTTGTACATCACAAAGCCTCATATCACAATACCCAATATTTTAAATTTAATTGAGGATTTCGGTTCATTTTCAGGTTACAGAATAAGCTGGAATAAAAGTGAAATCATGTCAATAAAACTGAAAGATCATATACATCTCGTACAATTTCCTTTTAAAATAGCTGGGGAAAATTTTAAATACTTGGGCATTGAAATTCCTAGAAGATATCAAGACATGTTTAAAGCAAACTATAACCCTGTACTTAAGAAATTACATAATTTAATTAAATTCTGGAAAACACTCCCGATGTCCTTAATAGGTCGAATAAATGCCATAAAAATGATTTTTCTACCACAAATTCTATACTTGTTCCAATCAATCCCACTATATCTACCCAAAAAGTTTTTTAAAAAATTGGACAGATATTACAAATTTTATTTGGGATTATAAGACCCATAAAATACAAAGACCACACCTGAATAAACCCAAAGTAGTAGGAGGATTAGCACTCCCTAATTTTATGTATTATTATTAGTCGGTAAATATTAGAAATATGATTCAATTGTTGGATAATGCTCTTCATCAACCGAATGGATCATTATGGAAAAAGAGGATTGCTCCCCCTTTAATATTGGCGCAATCCTTCTTTCACCAATGACGGTGAACAATACAAACTACAACAAAAACCCAATTATACATAGTACAATCAGAATTTGGAAACAAATAAAATACAATTTAAAATTAAGGAACTTATCTCTCCTATCTCCTATTGCTAAAAACCCACTGTTTAAACCCTCGATTATAGACAACGCAATCAACAATGGGAAAGAGCAGGAATTAAAACTTTGGGAGATTTGTATGATACGGGAAAACTATTATCATTTAAACAATTACAACTAAAATACAATCTGGGTAACAATCAGTATTTTAAATATTTCCAAATATGTGATTATTTGAAGAAAAATGCACATGAATTTCACACAATGCCATTAGACTTACTAGATGAAGTAATGAATACAAAGGCGGAATCACCAAATTTAATTTCACATATATATAATATTATACTAAATGCAGTAATAACAACAAAGGAAGGTATTAGAGGTGAGTGGGAAAACGAACTAAGCATACAAATTTCCAATGAAAGGTGGGAAGAATACTTACTAAATGTGCACAAATGCTCAATTAATGCAAGACACACTTTAATACAATTTAAAATTATACGTAGATTATACTATTCAAAAACTAAATTAAATACATGTTTCCCTTCCTCCACGTTAGTAAAACTCCCTGCCTGAATAATTAACATAGAAAATAGGTGCATGGAGGAGGCCATTCGGCCCTTTGAGCCAGCACCGCCATTCATTGTGATCATGGCTGATCGTCCCCTATCAATAACCTGTGCCTGCCTTCTCCCCATATCCCTTGACTCCACTAGCCCCTAGAGCTCTATCAAACTCTCTCCAGTGACTTGGCCTCCACTGCCTTCTGTGGCAGGGAATTCCATAAATTCACAACTCTCTGGGTGAAAACGTTTTTTCTCACTTAAATGACCTCCCCTTTATTCTAAGACTGTGGCCCCTGGTTCTGGACTTGCCCAACATTGGGAACATTTTTCCTGCATCTAGCTTGACCAGTCCTTTTATGATTTTATATGTTTCTATAATATCCCCCTCATCTTTCTAAACTCCAGTGAATACAAGCCTAGTCTTTTCAATATTTCCTCATATGACAGTCCCGCCATCCCAGGGATCAATCTTGTGAACCTACGCTGCGCTGCCTCAATCACAAGGATGTCCTTCCCCAAATTAGGAGACCAAAACTGTACACAATACTCCAGATGTGGTCTCACCAGAGCCCTATACAACTGCAGAAGAACCTCTTTAGTCCTATACTGAACCCCTCTTGTTATGAAGGCCAACATTCCATTAGCTTTCTTCAATGCCTGCTGTACCTGTAAGCCAACTTTCAGTGACCGGTGTACTTGGACGCCCAGGTCTCGCTGCACCTCCCCCTTACCTAACCTAACCCCATTGAGATAATAATCTGCCCCCATGGTTTTGCTGCCAAAGTGGATAACCTCACATTTATCTATATTATACTGCATCTTCCACGCATCTGCCCACTCACTCAACCTGTCCAGGTCACCCTGCAACCTCCTAACATCCTCTTCACAGTTCACACTGCCATCCAGCTTTGTGTCATCCGCAAACTTGCTAGTGTTGCTCCTAATTCCCTCTTCCAAATCATTAATATATATGGTAAACAGTTGTGGCCGCAACACCGAGTCTTGCGGCACTCCACTCGCCACTGCCTGCCATTCTGAAAAGGACCCGTTCACTCCTACTCTTTGCTTCCCGTCTGCCAACCAATTTTCTATCCATGTCAACACCCTACCCCCAATACCATGTGCTCTAATTTTAGTCACCAGTTTCCTGTGCAGGACCTTATCAAAGGCTTTCTGAAAGTCTAGATACACTACATCCACTGGCACCCCTTCATCCATTTTACTTGTCACATCCTCAAAAAATTCCAGAAGATTAGTCAAGCATGATTGCCCTTTCATAAATCCATGTTGACTTGCACTAATCCTTTTACTGCTATCCAAATGCCACATTATTACCTCTTTAATAATTGACTCCAGCATCTTTCCCACCACCGAAGTCAGGCTAACTGGTCTGTAATTCCCCGTTTTCTCTCTCGCTCCTTTCTTGAAAAGTGGGATAACATTAGCTATCCTCAAATCGACAGGAAGTGATCCTGAATCTATTGAACATTGGAAAATGATCACCAATGCGTCCACTATTTCTAGAGCCACCTCCCTGAGGACCCTGGGATGCAGACCATCAGGCCCAGGGGATTTATCATCCTTCAGTCCCATTAGCCTACCCAATACTATTTCTCGCCTAATGAAAATGTATTTCAATTCCTCTACCCCCTTAGATCCTCTGTCCTCCAGTACATCTGGGAGATTGTTTGTGTCTTCCTTAGTGATCTGAAGTACCTATTCAACTCTTCTGCCATTTCCTTGTTGCCCATAATAATTTCACCCGTGTCTGCCTTCAAGGGACCCACATTTGACTTTGCTACTCTTTTTCCCTTGACATATCTAAAGAAGCTTTTACTGTTCTTCTTTATATTTCTGGCCAGTTTCCCTTCGTACTTCATCTTTTCAGCCCGTATTGCCCGTTTTGTTTCCTTCTGTTGTCCTATGACAGTTTCCCAATCCTCTGGCTTTCAGCTACTCTTTGCTGTGTTATACATCTTTTCTTTTAGTTTTATTCTATCCCAAACTTCTCTTGTCAGCCACGGTTGCCTCCCACTCCTTTTTGGAATGAAATGATCCTGCGTCTTCCGGATTATGCCCAGAAATTCCTGCTATTGCTGTTCCACCGTCATTCCTGCTAGGATCCCTTTCCAGTCTACTTTGGCCAGCTCCCCTCTCATGCCTTCAAAGTCCCCTTTGTTCAACTGCATCACTGGCACTTCCGATTTAACGTTCTCCTTCTCAAATTGAAGATTAAAACTAATCATATTATGATCACTACCTCCAAGCAGTTCCTTCGAGTTCTCTTATCATATCTGGTTCATTGGACAACACTAAATCAAGAATTGCCTTTTCTCTGGTCGGCTCCATTACAAGCTGCTCTAAGAATCCATCTCGGAGGCATTCTACAAACTCTCTTTCTTGGGGTCCTGAACCAACCTGATTTTCCCAGTCTACCTGCATAGTGAAATCCCCCATCACCACAGTGGCATTACCTTTGTTACATGCCAGTTTTAACTCCTGCTGCAACTTACACCCTACATCCGGACTACTATTTGGGGGGGTGTAAATAACACCAATTGGTGTCTTCTTGCCTTTACAATACCTCAACTCAATCCACAGTGACTCTACCTCATCAGTTCCTATGTCTTCCCTTGCAAGGGACTGAATTCCATCCCTCACCAGCAGAGCTACCCCCCCCCCCCCCCCCCTCCTCTGCCTACCTGCCTGTCCTTTCTATAGGATATATAATCCTGAATATTAAGTTCCCAGGTCCGATCCTCCTGCAGCCACGTCTCAGTAATACCCACAATCTCATATCTACCAACCTCTAACTGAGCCTCAAGCTCATCTACTTTACTTCTTATACTTTGTGTATTCATATACAATACTTTTAATTCCTTACGCATCTCACCTTTCACATCGATCCCTATTACACTTGGCCATACTCTCCTAACCCTTTGTGAGCTTCCTTTCCCATTAATTCTGGGGTCATTAACCATCCTTTTACTCACTTTCCCTTTAACTCCGTCCTCGACTATCCCATTTGACACCCCAACCCCCCTATTCAGTTTAAAACCACCCGTGTAGCAGTGGCGAACCTGCCTGCCAGAATTCTGGTCCCCCACCTGTTAAGGTGGAATCCGTCCCTTTTGTGCAGTTCCCCCTAACTCCAAAACACATCCCAGTGATCTAAGAATTTAAATCCCTGCCCTCTGCACCAGTTCCTCAGCCACACATTCAGGTTCCGGATCTCGCCAGCACGAGAAACTGGAAGGAAACCGGAGATACCAGGAAGGCAGCACACCATCCTCGAATCCCGTCTGCAGAAATTCCTGCAGAAACCCCTGTCCGTACCTTTCACAATGGAGTCTCCAACTACAATGGCGTTGCCTGACTTTGGCCTCTTTGGTTTTGGCTCAACAGCCCTTTTGGCTTCGCAAGTCAGTCCGCCGCTCAGTGTGATAACGTCTTCTGTCCCGACAGCTTCTAAGTGGGTGAACTTGTTCACAAGAGGTACAACACCCGGGGACATTTGCATTCCATGTTTCCCTCCCTTTCTCACCGTCACCCACCTTCTCTCTTCCAGTACCTTAGGTGGAACAATCTTACTGTAGGACTTGTTGAGGAATGACTCAGTTTCTCGGACGAACCTGAGGTCATCCACTTGCTTCTCCAGTTCCCCAACACGGTCCTTCAGGAGCTGTACCTGGATGCACTTCTCTCATTTGTGGCAGCCAGAGGCACCAGCGGTGTCCTTGACCTCCCACATACTGCAAGCATCACACTGAATCAGCTTGCTTGACATCTCCTTCTTTCGTCTCTCCCTCTCCAGCGTTTTGCGTAGCCTCCTCTCCTCAGCCTCCTCGCCGAAGACTCTCGAGCCAAAGACTCGCACTTTTCTCACAGGGCATTTCCCTCACTGCCGCCCCCTAAGAGCCGTCCTGCTTATATTGACGGATAAATTGCCTAATTTACCAATTTACAATTCCTCAGTTTTAAACAGTTTTCCCCCTCTGACTCACTGCAAACTCTCCTCCCACTCGGGCTAGAGCCAATCAGTGGCAGGTGATAGCGCTGTCTTTTAAAATGTGGTTTGATATTTCTTATATCTTGCTGACATGTTTTGTTTTCTCACGTCATATATATCTAAGTAGCTTCACGGTTTGTTTCCCCTATCCCATCCCCGCTGAGTACATTTTCAAGCAAGTGCATCATGATTGAAATTGGGTGAATGGTAAAAAATAATGCATGTTAATTTTTGCCCGAACAGCTGGATTCTGTGCGCACCCTGGCTTTTAGAAGAAGCGGAGATGCGGCTCGCTGGGCAAAGCCCAGGGTTTTTAAGGATGATTGAATGTGAGTTGCTGTGACCCAGAAGCAAAATAAATGAATCCAGCGGTCTAGCAGAGAATGGGAGAAGCAAGAGAGACACAAGGAACTGCAGATGCTGGAATTTTGAGTAAAATACAAAGTGCTAGAGTAATTCAGCGGATCAGGCAGCATCCCTGGAGAACATGGATAGGTGACGTTGCGGGTCGAGACCCTTCTTCAGACTATGGACTCCCATCTTCTTCCTCATACATACCCTTTGTCCATGACGCCACTGTTAAAACAATGGACCTCAGGCAAAAGATGCTTGACCCTCCAAGACACTACAGCACTTTGTGTTTACTGGAAGAAGCAATAGTCTACCCACCTTGCCTCATCCAATTGATTCATACACTGTAGTCATTCTTGGTACTTTAGCAGACTGGATGTGTGTGTGTGACTGCGAATGTATGGGTGTGTGTGTATGTTTGTATGGGTGTGTGTGTATGTTTGTATGGGTGTGTGTGTGTCTGTGTGTATATGTATGTGTCTGTGTGTGTGTCCGTTTGTGTGTGTTGGGCAAGATGGTCAAGGGGTCAAATGAAAAGTGCTCTATAAATGAGGATTATTTTTCAATTTTACAAATATCTTTGTGGGAAATGTGTTGGCAGAGGAATGGCCCTTCCCTAAAATAATTAAAATCCAACACTCTCTTGCCCATGTCAAGAAAATGGCTTTTAAATTTTCATTTTTCATTGTTGCAATTAATTTACACAAAATGTTATTTGCATTTTTTTAAACTATGGCAACATCATAACTGAAATCTCCGAAGATATATAACTAAATTTCAATTCCTATCATGCAACGTAACTGGAGACAAAATAAATACTTTTTTAAAAAAGTACTTACGGTAGTAGGGTCATAAAATGGAGAGACAATAGACAATTAAGTCTCTTCAAGGCATCCTAACTTTGAAGACGTTTTTGAGGGGATTTATGTGCTTCCCTCTCTTACTGCTCCCTCTTAGTGGTTTCTTCTGCTCTCCTATTCTTCATCCTTGTGCTTACTAAGGAACACCCTTGGTCCACCTTCACCTACCTGCCTCTGCCTCACCCGTCCCCTCTCCCTTTACACCGTTATCCCTCCTTTCCCAGTGCCTGTCTTGCAGAGTCTCAACGCACAACATTGACAATTCATTTACCCGCACAAATGCTACCCATCCCTTTGAATTCCTCCAGCAGTTTCTATTTTGCTTTAGATCCCAGCATCTGTAGTCTCTTATGTCTCGAAGTCATTCTTATATTCAGCTTTCTTTTTCAGTGCTATTTTTGCTATAACGTGTGTATGGTGTATTGATGTTGTGTATCATATTCTCTTGCTTTACATATATTTTAGAATAAGCATTTGAAATAACTAAAATTTGAAGCAAACTGTATCCCTATGACTGGTCAATGTGAAAAGTTTTTTAAATGAGAAATGTATGTTTGTCACTAATATCATCCATGCAATCTAGCAGTAACCTGTTTCATGGAAATAGAAGCAAAAAATAGGGCATGACATGAGAATTAAGGGACAGAAGTTTAGGGGTAACGTGAGGGGGAACTTCTTTACTCAGAGGGTGGTGGCTGTGTGGAATGAGCTTCCAGCAGAGGTGGTGGAGGCAGGATCGATTTTAACATTTAAAAGTAAAGTGGATAGGTATATGGACGTGAAGGGAATGGAGGGGTATGGTCTGAGTGCAGGTAGATGGGACTAGGGGAAAACAAATGGTCGGCACGGACTGGAAGGGCCGAGAGGGCCTGTCTCCGTGCTGTAATTGTTAATTGTTATATGGTTATAGAAGCAAAAATTGTGACCACAATTCTGAGTCTAACATTTGTTGGAGGAATTGTCTGCAATGGCAATCTTCAGCTCCCCAGTAGCAAGTCATTCCCTCAGACATTCTGTGGTGGTTTCTTCCACTACCAAGGGGAGGTCAAGCATATTCCATCTGCATAGTCTACAACGCAATGGTATAAAGTAGAATTTTCCAATTTAAAGTTAACCTCCCTTGTTCCTTTCTCTCTCCTTCTTATACACTCAGGTTCTTCACCCTCTTTTCTCCAACCATCCCCTTTACCGAGTTTCATTCTCTTCTCAACTGATTCCATTTGTCTCTCACCCACTTATTTAACCTACTGGATCCCTCATTCCAATGTCTGTGCCGTACATGATGCCAATACCAACTCTTATCTGCCTGCACATAATCCATATCCATCCATTCCCTGCATATCCACATGCTTATCCAAAGTCACATATGTTACTATTGTTTCTGTCCATCTCACCCCATCCAGCAGCATGTTGCAAGCACTCACAAACCTCTGTGGAAAAAACATACCCCATACATCGGCTTTAAAGGCCCTTAAAGGTTCTGACCATATCCATGCCACCAATAATTTTAAGTACCTCTATCAGGTCTCCCCACAAACTCCAGTGTTCCAGTGAAAAAAATGCAAGCCTGTCCGATCTTTCCCTGTGGCTAATATCCCCTAATCCAGGCATCATGATCTCATAACATCATAAAAGATTTTGCAGTCAGTGAAGTCCTTGGAATAGTTTGATTTGGAGATGACATGCAGCTAATTTTGTGCATTACTAAGTCTTAAAAAGAGCACATTTATCCTTGGTGCTTCACAGGAGGTTAATGTCGACACTGAGCTGTAGAAACATTATGAAAGGTGGCTAAATGCTTGGAGCATCTTGAGAAAGGTAGGAAAGGTGAAGAGTCAAACAGATTTAGAGAGAAAATGCAGGTGACGTATTTGCTGTTGACATAATGAGCAGATAATCTATTTTAGCAATATGTTATAATGGGTCATGAGAAGCCAGCTATTTTGTCAAAACCAACATTAACTTATACCGCCCAGCTCCACTTTGAGTACCTCAGGGAACAGTACCAGAGATAAAGAGGTTGATAAGCAGGCAATGAACCATTTAAAGGATGTCAAGCTAAAATTGAAGAACCATTAAAGAAGTAGCTTCAAGGAAGAAGACAAGCAAGAGTAGGCAAATGGAACATGCAATCTAATACATAGTTAGAGGATTAGGCAATTGGGTCAGACCAATATGGGATTAAATTTTCAAAGGTAAATTAAATAACAACCTTCTAATCTTTTTTCCGGTCATTGGCCTACCTGTGGAAGTATGCAATTAAGATGAGGAAAATGATTATTATGAACTGTCAAGCAATTTCTGACAGATAATGACTGGTCAGAGTTGATTCTATGTTCTAATAACTTATCATAAATGAAGTAGGAAGTACAAAAAACAAAATAAAATAAATCAGTGATAGACCAAATAAATTGGTTCATGCTTAAAAAGTCTTTCAGTAATTCTTAAAATGGAGAACAATCGCTTGCACTGTAATCTAATATAATTAGAAGGTTCATAATGCAAAAAATTCAAGATGCAATTCCCTAGAAAAATATAGTAATCAATATCCCTGGAGAATCCTGTATTCATGTCTGACTAAACAAACCGAGCAAAGTCACGATCATGTCAAATACTGTTCAAAATTAATTCAGTATCTACAACAATGCAAAAAAAGTATCTGAAATTAAGCAGAACAATGCTATTCTCTTCTTTTGACAGTTAATGGAAAATAATATTTATGATTATCCAAGCAAACAGTGAAAAATTCCTGCATTAGGTTTATCGTACCTCTATTTTATTAAGGAATTTCAACCCTACATTTAATATATAACATCTACTAATGCAAAATGCTGGAGTGACTCAGTGGGACAGGCAGCATCTCTGGAGAGAACGTATGGGTGACGTTTTGGGTTGAGATCCTTCTTCAGACTGAAGACCGAGTCTGAAGAAGGGTCTCAACCCAAAACGCACTAATTCCTTCTCTCCAGAGATGCTGCCTGTCTCGCTGAGTTACTCCAGCATTTTGTGTCTATCTTCGGTGTAAACCATCATCTGCAGTTCACTTCCTACACATCTACGAGTGCAAACCATGTTCTGTTATCATTGTGCCATTGAATAATAAGTAAAACAATGGATTCCATTGTAGAATTTCCCAACAGTAGGCTGTAATATAAGATTAGATGTTGAATGAGATTTGTTCAACAATAATTATCAGGCACCATATTCTAAGATGCTTCTTTGGGTTGTGGTTTATAGTTGACTTACTCAATGTGCAAATGGTTACTTAGCACTAGTGAACATCATGCCAACAGCACAAATCTTCCATTTCTTTGCATGTTCCCTTTAGTAGTACCATATTTATTTGAATTAAAAGCATATTAAAGGTACCACATGGGCAGTGGAATAGAGTCATAGAGTGATACAGTGTGGAAACAAGTCCTTCAGCCCAACTTGCTCACAACGGCCAACATGTCCCAGCTACTCTAGACCCACCTGTCCGCGTTTAGTCCGTGTCCCTCCAAACCTGCCCTATTCATGTACCTGTCTAACTATTTCTTAAATGTTGGGATAGTCCCATCCTCAATTACCTCCTCTGGCAGCTTGTTTCATAACACCCGCCACCCTTGGTGTGAAAACGTTACCCCTCAGATTCCTATTAAATCTTTTCCCATTCACCTTAAACCTATGTCCTCTGGTCCCCGATTCACCTGCTCCAGGCAAGAGATTCTGTGCATCTACCTGATCTTTTCCTCTCATGGTTTTATACAACTCAATAAGATCACCCCTCATCCTCCTGCACTCCAGGGAATAGAATCGCAGCCTAGTCAACCTCTCCATATAGCTCACACCCTCTAGCTCTGGCAACATCCTTGTAAATCCTCTCTGTGCCCTTTCCAACGACAACATATTTTCTATAACATGATGCCCAGAACTGAACACAATACTCTAAATGGGGCCTCACTAACATCTTATACAACTGCAACGTGACCTCCGAACCTCCCAATAGGAAAATGATTAACACTATGGGAGTTTCAAAATAACATGGGACAGAGGTATATATGATTTACTTTATATGCATGATCATTGTAACACCATCAACCTTTTAAGAAATGATTTATTCTCTCACCAACATTTTTGTGTTACGATATGTATGTTAAAATATCCAACTTGCATATATGCATCTAAATATTTTAGCAAATCTCCATTCACTATGGCAATATTGTTGGGGAGTGGAACAGATGTTATTATCATACTATTGAAAAGACCTCTTATAAACTAACAAGATAATTCTGATCTCTTTATCTCTTCGCAGACCTTGTACTTTAAAAACATATTTCTGTCGCTGTAACACTATGTTCTTCATGGCTTATTTTTTGTTTGCAGTACCTGATGTACCCATGTATGGTATGAGTTACATGGATAGCATGCAAAAACAACATGTTTTCACAGTATCTCAGTACACAAGAGAATAATAAACCCAAAGTATATTTCCCACTTTTACCTTCATTCAATGACATGGAAACTCAGGTCAATATTAAATTAAAAACTGATCCTGTGGTTCTCAGATGAGAGCCACCCACAGGACCAAGTTGGGGATCTAACCATTATGTAATGTCTCTAGCTCCTGTTTTTTTAAAGAACCCAGCATGTAGACACGAGTTGGATGATCTCCAATGCAGGAAGGCTGGACAGGGAAGTACGATTATGCCAGATACTCCTAAGTGTTTCTATGTGTGTAGGCAGGAATTACAGATGCTGGTTTAAACCGAAGATAGACACAAAATGTTGGAGTAACACAGTTTGACAGGCAACAGAAGAAAGGTCTCAACGTGAAAAGTCACCCATTCCTTCTCTCCAGTGATGCTGCCTGTCCTGATGAGTTACTCCAGCATTTTGTGTCTTAAAGCGTTTCTATACATCTTTTAAATAGCACAGAGCAAAGAAGGGCGTGCTTCACTCTACAAGTGGATGAAAAAACTCTGGTCTAAGTGAAGAGAAGCTGCACAGAGGTGGCTGTGGAAATGATTAGTAGGTGTGAGGGATCTGGAAAATCAGAGTAGGAAATATTTCAATGGCTTTGCTAGTTCAATTCAAGTGCTTCTGTATCGTATCTGTGTTATTACTCTTCACCCTGCACCTTCACTCTTTACTATCACTCTCAATGGTACAATGTACCACAACTAGATGTTCACCTGCCACTGCCACTTTTTACAGCTGTGAATAAAGTGAATGTAAGAAATGGCAGATGTTGGTTTACAATGAATAACGTCAGCTTCATCTGACCCGTTTGACCTGCACCTCTCCTTAAACCTCCAGTGTTCTCAGTGCAGACATGTTTTACAGATGCACAGCAACACTGCCTCATCTACCCCATTCCTACTTTGAATGGAAAAGAAGCACATGTCCTTTGTGGTCATTCATAACACAGAACAGAAGAGAGAGAGGACTGTGGAGATCCAACAGAGTTATGGAAGTGATCCTGATGAATGAAGCATTGGAAAGAAGAGGTTCCCCTCATACCCTAAGCATCGGTAAAAGCAAAATTAGAAGATCCTCTGAGCTGAGACATAATTAAATCTACTCTCCTTTATTATCTGCCAGTATGTGAGCAAGTATGACCAAGTGCTTCAGTGCATATTAAGTATCATTCAAGTACAATCAGTGTTTGTGACTCTGATGAGAAGACAAAGTTCAACGATGGTTGATAGCAAATGAGCTGTAAAGAGGATGCAAAGAATCTGCAAAATAAAATCCAGTCAGGTTAGATGGGTGAGCGCGAAGATGATAAATGGAGTGTGAAAATAGAAAAACCATGTACTTTGGTAGGAAGGATAGAGGAACAATGTAAATTATAGGAGGGACACAAGCTAACATACAACACATGAAATGCAGATTTGGAACGCAATCAGAATGTCAGCTTTCATTGCAAGGAGTTTGGAATACAAGATTAAGGAAGTCCTTAAATTAAGGAAATCCTTTGTGGTTACACGAGGAGCATTCTGTGCAACTTCGGTTCTCCTACCTAAGGAAGGATACAGTGTTTTTAACATAATCCAGTACAGATTCATTCAACGAATTTCTGGGGAAGAGAATATTATGGTTATCTTTTCTTCAGGTGAGTTCAGAAAATAAAACAAGCATTGATCTTCCATTACACATGACATACACGATTCTAGAAGAGATTGAGAGAGTTGATGGTGACAGCTTGTTTTCCCTCATGAGTAATCTTGAAATAAGGAGATAGATAGGATGATGGATCAGTCTATTAAGTCTAAGAAGAAGATTGCAAACCTTTTGATTCTTTCCATTCCATTGGGGTATTCTTCATGGACATCTTTCTAATGTCAAAGACCACTTCCAATAGTTACAAGGTGGTGCCACCTTGCAAATTTGAGCAAAACTGTCAAATTGTGCTACACATCTCACAGGGTTCACCAGAAACTGGTTTTAAAATATGATATCCAGACAGAGAACATCAAACTGAGAACCAAGTTGGTTTGAGAATATCAACATTAGAACCGAGTTTACATTGTACTGTGAAAACTTAACTGCTATGGGAATTTATACCCTTCCATAACAATTACAGCACGGAAACAGGCCCTCTCGGCCCTTCCATTTAAAACTATAAGTTAACATGACACAATACAATGGAAATATATTACAGGGTAATCATTCTAGTCATATACCAAATCTTTCTATAAGATTTGATTGATCTAGACCTCTGGCTGAAATCTCTGGCCTGAGGTGACTGCATTTAGAGGACAATTTCACAGCAGAGAATGCAACCACTTGTTGCTGAAAGAGAGTTAGCCACAACCATATCCACTGTTGGCAATAGCCATTCAATTACTTTATGAAACAGTATCATACTTATTAATATAGTGTGATCAATGTACTTTTCCATACATTAAACTTCTTGGCCAGTAAGAATACTCTTAGAGAATTTAAAATTACATTAATTTTTTATCACTTACACATATGATATCTCCAGGCTGTCCAGGATATTATATATAGGATGGATTACCAAAGACTATTTTGTAAGAATGGGAGATGACATTTGGCCCCCAATTGAGATAAAAATCAGAACGTTGAGGTTTATTAATGATAGTAGAATAATTTGTTTTAATGTCTGCTGTTTGGAAATGACCAGATTAGGTAATGTGATGGCAATTTTTTTTAATTTCTTCTCACTTCATGTGTGCTGAATGGTTCTTTTCCCTGTTGATATTCTTTGCCAAAATGGGGTTGAACAGTTCTACCCTTGTTTGCACCTCTGGGTGTAATTCCACCACATCCCGAGTGTGACAAATGGCCAATGTACAAGGTGGAGATATTTTAACTGATGAATTAGAACTGTTATCCTAATGCTGACCTTTAAGCATGGTATAGTCATGCTAGATCTTGGAAGTTTTACTGTGCACTCGCTCAGGACCAAAGGTTCTATTTTCAGACAACTTAGATATCCAACAACAAATGGCAATCTAAGTGCAACTTTTTTATATTAAGTTTATGATCATAGCTCGAAAGAGTTATGGCATCCAACGTTACCCGAGTGTCATAACTTAGCATGCAGCATATGATACCACAAGATCCATGTGCAAAGCAAGTTATTGAGCAATAACTTTGCCCATTATGGAGATAGCACTGCAAAATTGACTGGGATACATTATATGCTGAACTCAATAGAGCCACTTTACACAATTTTTCAGCACAACATCTGTGATGATTACAGCATTTTTTACAACCATAAACTGGGTGCACGTTGGAAAAAGTGTTTCTTGGCCAATTTACATTCATAGCCATTGCGTTTGAACCAATGCCATTGATCTCATTCAATTTGCCAGATTTTACCCTCTGAGTTGCCGGGATGGAAGTACATGGACTCACCTTACTTCAACACTAAACTATGACTGATGTCAAACTACTATGACTGACGGCAAATGCAAAACTGGTATTTCTCAAATTGGACTGTTGGTTGTTAATTAACAGTAAAACAAGGCCGAAATGATATACTTAAACTATATTCGCTACTAGTTTTGATCAAACACTAACTTATTATTGTAGTACACTTCTGGAGGTCCAATTTAACAGCCCAATATGTAAAGGGGTGACTTTACTGTGCCACCTTGAGTGTTGCAATCTTGGGTAAGTATCTGAGACAGATCTTTGTCATGGTGGGTAACCATTTATCTTATGAAAAATGGGGCCCATCACTGTTTGTTGGACCCAATGCAGCTTTCTTCTACCCATGGGTACCACGTGCTGCTTGTGGGCAGTATGCAGGCAAATTCATTTTCCATCCCTTTACAACTGAGCAAGGTGACTGCTTGATGTCAGCCTACTGTCCAGCTCAATTCAAAATCAGGCCTAATGTTACTACTGGCGTTAGTAATGTATATGAGTTTTGTTAAAACAATAATAGAACCAGCAACCAATGTTTGCAGCAATTATATCTGCTTCTTTTATTATATCTGGTCTAGTTACTGCCTTTCTTCCAATAGAATACGTCTGAATTTTTCTACTGAGCCTCCTGCGGTAGACTTTATTGGAACTCTTGAAACCATTGATTCTTTGCAGCTACTTAATTGTATTTATTTATCTAGTCAGTCACTTCTTTAAAGCAATTTCCTTTAACAAATCGTTGTCACTGTTCTTGATTAACAAATGCATTTTTAAAGCGTCTAAACAAAATCTTTAATTATGGATCTGATGAATTTGCCTGCAACTGACATGAGACTAACTGGTCTGTAGTTACTTGATTTATTCTTCTTCCCATTCCTTTAATCTAGAGCTTTGACGTGAAATCGTTGATAGCATAATTTCAATTATATTTCTTTTTTACTGACCATATTTTAGAAGAATGTCAAATGTACTGTTGCAGCTTTTATTAGCACACATGATATTGTAGGAGCGACCAATTGGGCACACTAAGAGAGTCAACTATTTATACGTGATAGAGGATGAAGATTGATTAAAGATCTCCCATGAAATAACCTGGTGTTTATTGACACAGTCCTGGCATTGCATCAAGATTTTCCCAATATTGATGTACTCACTACTTCTTTCCAAATTATAAGGGATTAATAAAAACAGCAGATTACATAATACATTCAGTCCAAGCTGGTGTACATTGGCTTATGACTGCATATTTCTGATCCATTGCCAAGGACAATGACTCCTCCAAGACAAATCCTCCCAGTGATCTGGTGAGTCATTAGGATTTAGACAGCCAGATGGATATATGTAGAAACAAGGAACTGCATGCAGATGCCTGTTTACAAAATAAAGACACAAAGAGCTGGAGTAACTCAGCGGTCAGACAGTATCTCTGGAAAAAAAGAATACGTGACATTTCAGGACAGGACCCTTCTTCAGATTGATATAGGTACAGATAGATAGAAAGCCAGAAGAAGAAAGTTGACAGGAGCAGTCTAGATAGATCAGCAAGAATCTGCAGATGTGGAATCTTGAGTATAAACTCCAAAGCGATGGAGGAACTCGATGGGTCAGGCAGCATCTCTGGAGGACATGGATATATGATGTTTTGGGTTGGGATCCTTCTTCAGTAGATCAGCTGGTAAGTGGGGAAAAATGTAAACATTGTGAGGGATACGTTGATGACAGAAACTTCTATTATTGGCAGGTTTATTATCGGCACGCGTACCACGGTACAGAGTAAAGCATTGTTTTGCATGCTATTAAATCAACTGAGAAAATACTATTCTTATGTACAATCAAGTCAAACTCAAGTACAATGGGTTGAGCAAAGCAGAAGATACAGAGTGCAGAATATCATTCTCAGAATTGTAGTACCCCTGGTTCCTTTTACTAACTCCAATGTCTGCAATGCGGTAGAGGTGAATCATACAGTACCTACTCTCCGACAGATCTTTCATAAGCCACTAGCTTATGGAAGGACCATTCCATAACAACCTGATAACAGAGGAGAAGAAGCTGGCCCCGAGTCTGGTCAGAGATTTTCAGTTCTCAAGGGAAATCCACATTAAAGCAAAATTTTAAACAAGACCCTACCATCCACTGCTATTGACACTAAAAAATACAGTAGATGGGGATCTATTTTTGATGGGAGGGATAAAGGCTCTCTGAAGTGGTGATGATTTAAGGGCCTCCCTCATCTTTGGTGGCAAGTTGTATTAGCAAAGTCACCTTCCTCCACTTATTACTTGTATTTATTGGTGTCACTTTCAGGAAGATTGATGTTTTGTTGATGAAGTCATCCTGAATTCCCAGAGTCCTGCAAAATAATTGTAAATCACAAGCATGTGAGGCCACAGAGGTTAGCTTTTAGTAAGGCTGGAAGAGTTCAACAAATCTACTGCACATCATTTTATAAACTTCAATCAAATCACCCCTAAGTCTAGGCATCCACAATGTCGAGGCCCAAAGCTTGCCGCTTTTGTTTGGTAGCTAAAACACTTTAAACTGGGAATTAATTTAATGACCCTCCTCTGCATTATTTTCAAAGTGCAATTATCATTTACTATATTTTTTTAAGCCATGGTTATAGAGTCCTACCGCACGGAAGCAGGCCTTTCGGCCCAACTTGCCCATGCCAACTAAGTTGCCTAACAGCTAGTCCCACTTGCCTGTGCCTGGCCTATATCCCTCCAAACCTTTCCTATCCATGTACCTACCCAAGTGTCTTATAAATGTAAATATACCCACCTCTACCAGTTACTTTGGCAGTTTGTTTCATAACCCTCGGATTATCTTTGATCGGACTTTATTGGCTTTATCTTGCACTAAACGTTATTCCCTTTATCATGTATCTGTATATGTACACTGTGGCTGGCTCGATTGTAATCATGTATTGTCTTTCCGCTGACTGGTTTGCATGCAACAAAAGCATTTCACTGTACCTCGGTACACATGACAATAAATTAAACTCAACTCAACTTAAATGCACCACTGTCTGTGTGTGAAAATTTTGCCTGTCAAGTCCCTTTTAAATCTTTCCCCTCTCACTTTTAATCTTCTGTATATCCTCTAGTTTTAGACTTCCCGACTCTGGGGGAAAAACTGTAGCTATTCAACTTATCTATGTCCCTCTTGATTGTATAAACCTCCATGAGGTCACTCCTCAGCCTCCGGCACTCCAGGGAAACATCTCCTAGCCTGCCCAGCCTCTCGTCATAACTTAAACCTTCCTGACCCAGTAACATCCTCATAAATATTTGTTGCACCTTTTTTTAGCTTAATGACATTATTTCCATTGCTGGGCAACCAGAATTATACACAATACTCCAAAATGTGCCTCGTACAGCTGTAACATGACATCCCAACATCTGGAGTATTGTGAACCGCTTTGTGCCCCAAATCTGAGGAGGGGTGTGCTGGTGTTAGAGAGAGTCCAGAGGAGGTTTATAAGAATGATCCTTGGGATGATTGGGTTGATATATGAGAAGCATTTGAAGGCTCTGGACATGTACTTGCTGGAGTTTAGAAGGATGAGGGGGATCTCATTACAACATACCAGATAACAAGCCTGGGTATAGTGGAAAAGGAGAAGACTAAGGTCAGGATTGAAGTGGATCTCTGGATTTAGTATAGTTTAGTTTAGTTTACTTTAGAGATACATCAGAGTCTGCACCGACCAGTTTTCACCTGTATACTAGTTCTATTCTAGACACTAGGGACAATTTTTACAGAACCTTCAAATGTGCATGTCTTTGGAATGTAGGAGGAAACCGGATCACTCAGAGGAAATCCCCGCGGTCACAGGGAGAACGTACAAACTTCGTACAGACGGCATCCATAGTCGGGATCGAACCCGGGTCTCTGTTGCTGTAAGGCAGCAACTCTTCCGCTGCGCCACTGTGCCGCACTTCTTAGTTTCTATTTTGTATTGATGTCTCCTGGTTAAGAGCTATCCAACAAGTTTTAGCATTCTCATTGTGTCCTGTTCATCAAACCTTTCATATTTTTAAAGACTTCCATTAGTTAACTCCTTGTCGTTTTCCTATCAAGGGAGAAGAGGCCCAGTCTCTTTGAACATCTGGGTGTACAATTTCCAGCAGATTTTCACAGTAATTTCTTTACAATATATGATCATTGATAAGGCTTAACCCTCTTTTTAATGGTCACACCCCTTAGAATAATGAACATAGAACAGTACAGTGTAGCAGCAGGCCCTTCAGCCCACGATACCTATTAACCAAAGTTAATGCCAAAATAAACTAATCTCATCTGGCTGCCTATGATGCATATCCTTCAATAGTCCCTTGGGTGATATGATCAACTATGCCTAAATTCCCCTATGATTCCATCAAGCATCTTTCCAATTGCTAATGTCAAGCGAATGGACTTCTAGTTTACCAAATTGATCTTATCTATCCTTTTATAGATTGGAAGTACATTAGGCTCCTTCCAGTCTCGGGGACTGGTTTCAGCATCCAACAGGCTGTTAGCAACGTAGCACTGCACCTGTCCTACCTCCTCATCACAAACAGATATCGTTGGAACCAGCTACCCTATTGATCTTGAGGTTCTCATTTCCATTGCATAAAATGGTCTAGAGTTTAGTGCAGTTTGAGCTTTGACCTTTGAAGTCATCTAAAGTCAAGCAAACTAGCTCAAAATCTTTACTGCTCCAGTAGACCAGGTGCACGGGAGACCGGACCTTGTGGAAATGGTGACAAAACACGGTGGCACCTGCATGTGCAAATATGCAAAGGGAATTTCACTGTGCCTTGCAAATAAAGGCACACAATGTAACAAATAAAGCACCATTGAATCATTGAACCTGATGGAATTATCACTTTTGAGTGATGTTTTCCAACATGGGCCTTTGAGGGGACTCTTTGAATTATGCATTGTTTTTTGATGAAATAACTCCATATGAGTCCAAAAGTTTGGATTCTTTTAATTAGTTTCTGAGAGAAGTTATGAAGAACCAAAGTGGTCATTAAATTAATTTGTTTTATATAATACCAGAACAATCAAAAGCTGGACTAGACTTCAGCAATAACAATGCTTATTTTTGTGATAGTCCCTATTTCCTTAATAGTTTCTTAATCAATCTGCCGCATGTTTTGAAATTTTGTCCACCTTGGTAAAATCTTACATTCAGCAATATGCAAATAACATGACAGAAACCTGGGCAGAAAAAAAAATGCATCTGATAGCTGCCATAAATTTCAGCAAAATTTGCCCTTTTGCAGCTAAATGGAAGCTTCGTTTTTAAGCTGTACCTATGATAATTTTCCCAAAAGCATTCTTCTTTGTACTGCTCACTGTCTGCATCTGCCTCTTTATAAAAATAGATTAGGATCTATTGTTACATTTAAGATTCTACATAATTGACTTCTAGCAGGTCCACGGAATGTCCGGCCAACTTTCAAGTTTTCCTTGGCTCAATGTTATAATGAAAACATGTCATTATTATGCCATAAAGCAATATCAGTGCCAGCAGGTTTTTTGTATTAATTAACTACAAAATGCACTTAAAACACACTGGTGCATAAAATGGATGAGCCTTGCCTGCCCCTTCCATTCATTCTGCAGAATATTTAGTCTGCTGTTTCTACATATCAGTACAAGTTCAATTTACCTTTATTCCAAGCTGGCCAAATGCATTTTAAAAAGAGGCAACTTGATTTATTCATTTCAACAAGGCATACCATAGCCTCTGCTTCCTCAGGAGACTGAGGAAATTCAGCATTTCTCCAATGATTCTTAACATCTTCTACAGACGACCATAGAAATCATATTGTTGGGTTGCATCACACCTTGGTTTGGGATGCCACCTGACTATGCCCTCGACTGCAAGAAATTGCAGAATGTTGTGCGGTGTAGCTCAGTCTATCAGACAGATTAGACTCCTCACCATTGACTCCAGCTACACCATTGACTCCATCTATCAAAGATTATGCCCATCCCAGTCATTCTTTATTCTCCCTGTTCCCGTCAGGCAAAAGGTACAGAAGCTTGAAGCGTACACCACCAGACTGGGAACGGCTTCTTTCCCTCTGTCTCCCTGGGGTACAATCCGATTCATATCTACCCTATTGTGGACATTGAACTTTGTCACTGGAACTGGTGCTCTACAATTCTGGAAGCTATATTCTGTGCCCTTTATCTTTCACTTTGCTTACCTATTGTACGTGAGTTTGGCTTAATTGTATTAATGTATAGTATTATCTGATTTGATTGTACAGCATATGAAACAAAGCTTTTCACTATACCTCAGTACATGCGACAATAGTAAACCTAAATCTAAGGGAAGAATGTAGTAGAAAATATTGATGATCAGAATACATGTGGAAGTGAGAATTAAGGTTTGCAATTGTTGTTTGTGGTTCAGAGGTAGCTTATTTTTTCCATTAATTATTGCTTCCTTCTCATCTAAAGTTGCATTTTCAGGAAATCTGTTACTGGGATATAGATCCACAAGTTCCAGAACCCCAAAGTGGTTAGCGTTTCTGCATGAGCAAAATATTGGATCACGATAAGGACATTTATCTTAGAAGATGCCTTTAATGAGCATTGTGCTACTGTTATCCAATAAGTATGTTTTCTCAAGTAATTGGGAAAATTGACTACTTTATCTTAGTTTTGATCCTGGGTTCCTGAGTGAAACTGTTGAATTCAAGCTGATCATGTCAGCCATGACTCAGTTAATTGCTCTCTTAGTCATGAGTAAGTAGGATGTGAGTTCCATTCTGACTCCAGAGACGAGTGGCAAATGTCGATCTACTGTAATACTGAAGGAATGCTGATCTGATGAAGTTGCTACCTATCTCAGTGTCTTCCATATAAATTCCCTAAGAAATTGGAAAGAGACAGTCATTTAAACCATTAATAAAGATACTTTATTAATGAAAAATTTGACAGTGCAAGTCGGCATTGTTACCGTGGCATTCTGCCAGTCAGAATGCCCCTAGAACTTTATATACACATTATTGCAGCCTCGGCTGCAGTTAATCACAGGATACAGGCCTTAATGGGATAAAAGTATTTTAGCCGCTAGCGTGGTTCACAGAGTAATACTGCATATAGCACATCGGTTGTATCCTTTTTTAAATATAAAAGACAAAAAGGGGGATAAAAAGCAATATCTAAAATAATTTTACACTTTATTGTACTTCTAACTCGAGCAGCCGATTTGATGTTCACAGTCGAATGTTGTCAGTATTAGTTTGATGATTCAAAAGTCACTGCAGACGAATATTCTTGTCTCTTGCGTTGGGCCATTGCAGAGGGTTCGCCTGCTCAGCTAGGAATCTGACTGATTCGATCCGATCTTTCCTCATCGGTGCTTGGTCATCTTCACCGTGTTCTCTGCTTTTCCATCTGTCTGTCACTCTGACCAAACGTTAGCCGAGGGTCAGGAGGGACTTGGTGACAGTGAAAGATTGGCGTATTTCTGGAGATCTACAGGTCACGTATGTCTGCACATAGTCCCTGATCTCCTCCAGTTGGTAATGTCTTTGCACACTTTGTGGAGGCGATCATTCACTCCCAAGTTTGAGGAGTGACCAGGTCTGAATATGTCATTCCGTTGAACATTTGAGCAATACACTTTCATCTCTATAGGCCAGGTCATGGTGAATGATCAGTTGATGTCTCAATTTCATCTGAAAACAGATTTGACCTGTCTGGTTCATTCATTTCAGGTGTTGCGGCATATATGATGGTCTACACAATCTCCTGCATCAAAATCTGAGGTATCAGAAGATGCATTGAGGCATAGAGTTTGGAAACAGGCCCTTTGGCCTAAATTGCCCATGCCGTTCAACATGTCCCATTTACACTAGTCCCACCTGCCTGCAATTTGGCCCATATCCCCTAAACCTGTCCTATCCATGTACCTGTACAAATGTTTATTAAATTATATCACATGCCTCAACTACGTCCTCCAGCAGCTTGTTACATATACATACCACCCTTTGTGTAAAAAAGTTTCCCCCTCAGATTCCTATTAAACCTTTCCACTCTCACCTTAAACCTATGTTCCCTGGCTCTTGATTCCCCTATTCTTGGTTAAAAGACTCTCTGCATTTTCACTAACTTTCCTCTCATGGTCTTATACACCTCTATGAGATCACCCTCATCCTCCTGCACTATAAGGAATAAAGTCCTAGCCTGCACAACTCGAGGCCTCTCTGCACCCTTTCCAGCTTAATAATGTCTTTCCTATGACAGTGTGACAAAAACTGAATGTAATACTAAATGTGGCCTGACAAATGTCTTGGACAACTGTAACATGACCTCCCAACATCAATACTCATAACTCTGACTGATGAAGGCCAATGTGTCGAAAGCTGAATATGCAGAATATGTTGATTATCTCAAGGTCCTTATTCTAGTGTTTTAATTTTAGAGATACAACGTGAAAGCAGACCCTTTGGTCCACCATGCCGACCAGCAATTGCCCGTACACCAGCACTATCCTAATTCTAGTCACTCCAACTTGGTTTTATAGCTTCTCCATTAGAGTCAATGGAACATCTCTCGATATGTACTTTATAATTTGCACCATGTCATCTATGGCTTGATGGCATTCTAGTTGAACTATTCCATGAAATACATCGACATATTCATCTTTGAGTTGTGCCTTAATTTTAGGCAAGACACCAATTATTAAACAATAATTATTTTCTAAGAGCTAAGATGCATATTACATATGTCACATATATTGCACTACGTTTAAGATATGACATTAAGCTAAGGTTCAGATTGTCCCTTCAGATAGCTGTAATCAGTTCTCCTGCATTATTTGAAGAAGAACAGCAACATTTTTGCCTGCTGTTCCACATAATTTATCTCCGAAATGAAGCTGCATAAGAACCTTTAATTCTACAGTCCTTATCTCATTGCCTATGCCTTATAACATTAGCTCCACATTAACAAATCATACAGTATACTGGTTGAAAATTGTATTCGGGTTTCCTATGAAAAGCACCATAAAGAGGCTTTTTTATTATTTTAATGCTTGGATTCATATTGCACCTTACACTATCTCAAAGAATACATTGAAATGCATTGACTGTCATTATGCAAATAATTGCAGCAGCCACAGCATGAGTGAAATTAATTAGCAGCCAAACTGATTTTTGATGATATTGATCGGGGCCTAAGACACTTGCTCACTCAGCAGAGTGTATTCAAACTTGGACCCTTTTACTGAACATGCTTTAGCACCAAAATCAAACAAGGTGCCTACCTGCAAAGTTAGATGGCCGAATTTCACTTAATCAGAAATGTCTGGTTTTAACAAAGATTGATATTAAAAATTGATCATAAGATGATTTGTACCATTTTGGTAGCCAAAACGTTTTACAAAAGAAGAGCATAATCCATAAGCATTACAGTATAGATCTTGCAGCAAGGATATAACATACACAAGGGTGGCACGGTGGTGCAGCGGTAGAGTTGCTGCCTCACAGCGCCAGAGACCCGAGTTTGATCCTGACTATGGGTGCTGTCCGTACAGAGCTTGTACCTTTTTCCTGTGAGCGTATGGGTTTTCTCCGTGAGCTCTGTATTCCCCCCACTCTCCAAGATGTACAGGTTTGAAGGTTAATTGTCTTTGGTAAAAGATTGTAAACTGTCCCTAGTGTGTATGGTAGTGCTAGTGTACGGGGATCGCTGGGCATCGGGCCGAAGGGCCTGTTTCCGCACTGTATCTCTAAACTAAACTAAACAGGGGTATACTAAGAATAGGTATGTTACAAAACTTACCTTTAGCGGTGCTGCAGTTCTGTCACAGGCCGTGTGCGCGACTTTGGCACCTTTGAGGGGGGAGGGGGGGGGGGAGCGGGGTTAAAATGCAGGTTTCCCTTGCCATCCGGAGCTTTATTTTCTCGGAGTGCGAGATTTTTCTAAAGATTCGTTCCGACTGCTGGTAAGTTAAAAAAAAAATTTTAATCGCCCGATTATTTCATCGCTGCAGTAAAATCAAAATTAGCTCCTAATGCCGTGAACGCCGACAGCGGGGACAGATTTTACGTAGGGGACAGGTAAGTGAAAGCTGTTCATTTTTTCATATAAACCTGCTTTTTTAGATGACCTTAATCAAACTTTAACGTTGCGAAACGGTGATTTATTCCCCATACGAACCGGCAGAATTTTTGCTGCCGATATGGGGTTTAAATTCACCGCAACCGCAACGTTCCAATACATCGTGTTCCAGAAAATCCCACTCGCAAGCTGATTAAAATGCCCATTAATTTACAGGCATTAAACACAAAATTCCTTCAATTTGGCCTATTGACAATTAGATTTTAAAATCATGTCATATTGTGAATTCTTGTGTGAATGTTATTTGGACACTTAGGCTTTAATTGCTATAATTGGGTAACTAGCTAATTATATGCTTTAATTTCAGGTCATCCAAGTAAGATTGTTTCATATATGTTTCAGAATGCTTCAATCTATAATAACTGAACATTTCTTTCAGTTCTCTTAACGTTTAAGAAAGTTATGGGCTTTTGACTGTCCTCGATCACAACTTTTGTGTTAAGTCAATAGAAAAGCAGTAGGAAACAAGTTGCTAATTTCCGAGTATGAAAATGGCGATAACCTTTTTAATACTGAAGATATGAAAGTGAATTAGGTGTCAAATTAAACTTCTTTTTATGCTTTTTATCAGATGGGATAAATTGCAGACTTGATTTTTAAAATCTCAACATTTTGTAACATTGCTACTAAGAATTATTGTCAAACAAACCAAGTCACTGTCCCACAATCAAAGACAGCAGGAGGAAAGTCTATTTCCAAAGATCAAATAGTTATGACTTTGTTGGATCCTTTAATTAACTTTGTCCAACATTCTGCCTATCAAATAATCCTCTCACCTGTGTTCACCTTTTACGGGCCACGCACTGTCCTGCCCCTCCTTTTTTCTTGCGTTTCTAGGATAAGATCTTGACTACGGGTGCTTTTTGTATGGAGTTTGTACATTCTCCCTGCGACCGCAAGGATTTTCAATGCCTGTAATTTCCTCCCACACTCCAAAGACGTACAGGTTTGTAGGATAATTGGCTTCTGTAAATTGTAAATTGTTCCTCGTGTGTATGATAGTGCTGGTCAGCGCGGAATCGATGGGCTAAAGGGCCTGTTTCCACACTGTATCCATAAAGTTTAAAGTAAAGTCTAAAGTCAGTATAAAATTCAAGGAAGAATGGGTAAAAGCTAAATGGAGCCACATGCCTAAATGCCAAATGGTTGAAAATAAAAATAAATATCACTTTTCGTAAATCTGTGGCCCAAGTTTGCCATGGCAATGATGGCAGAACTGCTAGCATTTGCAGTCATCTCAACATGGAACTGACAGCAGATGCTTGTGTTTAATCTGCTATCTGTGGTTCCACGAGGAGCGTTATTTCACGGTCTTCTCCAGCACAAATTTCAGAAATTGTTTATCTGAAACCTTGTAGCAAAACTAATTCTGTCAGTGTGGTCAGCCCTCCCATTGGCATTAACAATGCTAAAGTAGAAATCAATCAGCGACTAACTTGGTGTTGGCTGAAACACCGAGGTCCAGTTTGAGTCTTAGACTAAGAGACATGCAAATGACAGTAATAGGCCCTTGTATTTTGCTTGGGTAGTTTACACCCCAGCAGTATGAACATTGACTTCTCTAACTTCAGATAGCCCTTGCTTTCTTGGGAACTTGGCATAGAGAGGCAGTGGTGCAGTGTCACTGTGCTACCCTGTGCCTTTTGCTAAAATTAGTGTCAACTTTGCATGTTGGTTGGTTTCACAATCTCTCTGCTCCACAAGCACCTCCTGGCACCAGCACTACAAGTGCTAATGTATTTCCCAGGGTGGAAATATCCAACGTTTGTAGAAGAGTCTTGATCCAAAATGTCACCTATCGATATTCTCCAGGCGTGCTGCCCAATACATCGAGTTACTCCAACACTTTGTGTCCTTATATGTATTAACCAGCATCTCCAGTTCTTTATTTCTACTCTTTATCCCAGGGGTGGAAATGTCATACTCTAGAAGGGCCTAGCTGTAAGGAGAGAGGGAGAAAATGTAATGGAGCCATGCGGGGCAAGGTTTTTTACACATAGAGTGGTGGGGGCCTGGAACACACTGCCAGGGGTGGTGGTGGAAACAGACACTTCTAGATAGGCACATGGAAGTGCAAAGAATAGAAGGATATTGATCATGCACAGGCAGATGAGATCAGTTTAATTAGTTGCGCTACTCAACAGCCAAAAATCTGTAGCCTCCCTTTGATCTGGTATTTTGTTGGTTCACATGCTTGATCAATGGTGTTTTATCATTAATGTTTTATTATTATTAATGCTTAGTGTTTTCTGAGTCATTCGTAACTGTCACTGTATGTCATGTTGTTACTTGTGGGCGGAGCACCAAGGCAAATTCCTTGTATGTGAATACTTGGCCAATAAACTTACTTACTTACTTTATCATGGCATCTTGCTTGGCACAAACATTATGGGCCAAAGGAATCATTCCAGTGCTGTGCAGGTACTGTCTATGTTCTTTGTATCTGAAAAGTCCTGGTTGAACAAAATGCAAAAAATATACAAAATAAATGAGAGTACAAAATGAGAATTAAAAAAAAAATATGTCCACCATCGACTTTCCAGCAACTGATGGTCCGGCACCTCCACTAATCCAGACAAAATTACGAGAGGGCACTTGAAATCCCCACCGGAAGTTGTCGTTCCCCCCCTCCCCCACCCCCCGAAAATGTAGTGTCTAGGCTGGGTGAGGCGGCCGATCTTGACCTCATTGGGATTTCCACACTGACAGGCGGGTAGGTTAATTGGTCTCTGTAAATTGCCCCTTGTATGTACGGAGTGGATAAGAAAGTGGGGTAACATAGAACTAATGTGAACAGGTGATCGACGGTTGACACAGACTCGGTGGGCCAAAGGGCCTTTTCCATGTTGTATCTCTAAACTAAACTAAACATCATAAGAATCATCACTGAATGAAGACAAATTAATGAGGTCAGGTCAACACACTGACTACGGCTGGGTTATTTGTCTCCTCAATGCCTCTGTTTCATCAGTAATGTAACAGCAAGGTTTGCAGTAAAATCTTATTGTTCCGTTTTGGGACATGGGACAATAAAACACTCTTGATTCTTGACATCCCCACTTGCCTGAATGGGCCAAGTCGCCATGGCCAATCCCATCCAGGACAGAAAAGTTAATTAATGTGGAACTTCATCTCATTACCAACCCATCCCGGATTGCTGCAGTGTGGCTTCAGCGGGGGACATTGTGGCAACATTCAGTAGTCATGTGTCTTCCTGCTGCAGCGACCTGAGTTTGATCCTGATCTCCGCTGCCGTCTATGTGAGTCCATGCATTCTCCCAGTCATGGAGTCATACAGCACGGAAACAGGCCCTTCGGCCCAACTTGCTCACGCTGACCAAGATGCCCCATGTACACTAGTGCCACCTGCCCTCATTTTGTCCATATCACTCTAAACCTGTCCTATCCCTTTACCTGTCCAAACCTGTCCACCTGACCTTAGAATATTGTTATAGTACAGTAATGTTGTTATAGCACATATTATAAATGCTGTTATTGTACCTTAAATATTGATATAGTATCGGCAATCATGTTAGTTTCCCCTAAATGCTCTGGTTTTCTCCCACATTCCAAAGCCACACTGAGTGGTTAATTGATTCATGTAAATAGCCATAGTGTAGGTAAATGATAGAGAATCAGGATGGACTAATGAGCACGAGAAAAAAAGAGGTTAGAGGGAAATGTCTCAACGAATGATACTGATGAGATTGTTGTGAGAGCTGGCATAGACTTGAGGGTCTATGTTATAAAATATGAAACAATGGTGGAATCCAGTGCCACAACTCACATAGGTTACATAAAATAGCCTTTCAGTCTTTCAATAACCTCACAGCACAAAATGGATGAGAGTACTGCTGTCATCCAAAAGGGAAAACATAATTTTAATGAGGCTTTTTATTTCAATGATTCCAGTGTTTATACTAGATGGTGCCAAGTCTATTACAAGGGAAAATGCTGTGTGGCTTGTTGGAAGTCAAGCACTGCCTTGTGATAGACAGTTTTATGGCACACAGTAAATACAAACATAAATAGTAAAGCATTTAAGGATTATATTTAATGAACTTAGATCTAAAGCAAAGGGCTGAAGTATTTTACATGCTCATTTGAAGAGCTTTCAAACATATTTATTGTCAAGATATCCTGCTTGGATCAATTTGTTTCTATAAAAGCTGAATTGATGATTCGTATAACCTGGTTAATGTGGAACATTAAACTCTCAATGATTGATTGCTTCAAATTGCATCACCAAGAGCAAAGTATTATATTTGTTGACAGAAGAAATGTAATGCACATGGAAGGAAGTCCATTTTGGCATGAAGGTTGAATTGTCCAAATTCATGTAATCCTTACATCCTGTGTTCCTCTCGCTCTCTCCTACCAATCCCCCTATCCAGTCCAAGCATTTTGTCTGAAGAATGGTCCCAACCTAAAACGTAATTTGTCCATTTCCCTCACAGAAACTGCCTGTTCCTTTGAGTTGTTCCAACGGTTTGTTTTCTGCGCAGGATCCCTGCATCTGCCTTCTCTAGTTTTTTTTCTTTTTTTCCTTTTTGTTTCCTTTTCCATATCCCACCAACCCCCTCCAACCCCCCATCACCCATTTTCATCCCCCTCCACCTCCTGGTTCCAACCATCTACTACCCACATTCCAACATTATTCTCTACCGTGTGGTTTCATTTGCCTTCATCTATGAATGAATGACATTTATACCTTCTTAACTTGATCATAGTATTTGTACAATCTACAAATTGAACTGCAGATGCTGGAATCTTGTGTATAGACAAAGCACTCAAGTAACTGAATGGATCAGGCAGCATCTGTGCTGGGAATGGATCAGTGACGTTTTGGGTCGGGACCCTTCTTCAGACATTGCAGTAGGGGGCAGAAAGCTGGAAGAGAGAGAGGTGAGAGTGGGACAAAGCCTGGCAATTAATAAGTGGTTATATGTGAAGAGGCTTTGATGGGCAGATGGATGGACAAAAGGCAGAGATGAAAGGGAGACAAAAGGCGAGAAGAGTGAAATGTAAAATTGGGCTGCACAGCGGCGCAGTGGTAGAGTTGTTGCCTCACAGTGCCAGAGACCACAGTTTGAGCCTGACTATGGGTGCTGTCTGTATGGAGTGTGTGCATTATCCCCGTGATTGCATGGGTTTTGTCCAGGTGCTCCGGTTTCCACCCACACTCCAAACATGTGCAGGTTTGTAGATTAATTGGCTTCAGTAAAAATTTAAGTTGTCCCCAGTGTGTAGTGTACGGGGTGATCGCTGCTCGGCATGGACTCAGTGGGCCGAAGAGAATATTTCCCTGCTGTGTCTCCAAAGTCTAAAAGTGTAAAGAAGGATATAGGTGGAAGGGGATGGGAGGTTGGGGGAGGGAAGTGGGTGGGTGGGGGGGGGGAAGCAGGATAGTGGGTGAAATGGGACCACACAGTGGTGGGTAATGTGCAAAGGAGAGAGGGAACGTGTTACTTAGAATTGGCTCTTAAATATTGATACCCCACCTTCTGAGATGTATAGATGAGCAAGGGAGGACGGGTTGGGTTTATCTATTTCAAAAGATATATGGGAGGAAAGCCTACTATACATAGATTACTGCTCTTTAGATGTCAGGTATTCCCTGATACAATTCAAAATATTGCATAGGCTATACTATTCAAAGACTAAACTGAATAAGATAGAAACATAGAAACATA
Organism: Okamejei kenojei; assembly: GCA_035221665.1. Lineage (NCBI taxonomy): Eukaryota > Metazoa > Chordata > Chondrichthyes > Rajiformes > Rajidae > Okamejei > Okamejei kenojei. The sequence continues at coordinate 49,160,100 of CM069131.1, read as the reverse complement.
GACAATAGGTGCAGGAGCAGGCCATTCGGCCCTTCGAGCCTGCACCGCCATTCAATATGATCATGGCTGATCTTCCAACTCAGTATCCTGTACCTGCCTTCTCTCCATACCCCCTGATCCCTTTAGCCACAAGGGCCACATCTAACTCCCTCTTAAATAAAGCCAATGAATTGGCCTCAACTACCTTCTGTGGCAGAGAATTCCAGAGACTCACCACTCTCTGTGTGAAAAATGTTTTCCTCATCTCGGTCCTAAAGGAATTTCCCCTTATCCTTAGACTGTGACCCCTTGTTCTGGACCTCCCCAACATCGGGAACAATCTTCCTGCATCTAGCCTATCCAACCACTTAAGAATTTTGTAAGTTTCTATAAGATCCCCCCTCAGTCTTCTAAATTCTAGCGAGTACAAACCAAGTCTATCCAGTCTTTCCTCATATGAAAGTCCTGACATCCCAGGAATCAGTCTGGTGAACCTTCTCTGTACCCCCTCTATGGCAAGAATGTATTTTCTCAGATTTGGAGACCAAAACTGTACGCAATACTCCAGGTGTGGTCTCACCAAAACCCTGTACAACTGCAGTAGAACCTCCCTGCTCCTATACTCAAATCCATTCGCTATGAATGCTAACATACCATTTGCTTTCTTCACTGCCTTCTGCACCTGCATGCCTAGTTTCAATGATTGGTGTACATGACACCCAGGTCTCGTTGCATCTCCCCTCGAAAGCCTTCTGAAAGTCTTGATATAACACATCCACTGGTTCTCCCTTATCCACTCTGCTCGTTACATCCTCGAAAAATTCTATAAGATTCGTCAGACATGATTTACCTTTTGTAAATCCATGCTGACTTTGTCTAATGATTTCACCAATTTCCAAATGTACTGCTATCCCATCTTTAATAACTGACTCTAGCAGTTTCCCCCCTGCCGATGTTAGACTAACTGGTCTGTAAGTCCCCGTTTTCTCTCTCCCTCCTTTTTTTAAAAAGTGGGGTTACATTAGCTACCCCCCAATCCTCAGGAACTACTCCAGAATCTAAGGAGTTTTGAAAAATTATCACTAATGCATCCACTATTTCTGTGGCTACATCCTTGATTACTCTGGGATGCAGACTATCTGGCCCTGGGGATTTATCGGCCTTTAATCCATTCAATTTACCCAACACCACTTCCCGGCTAACCCGGATTTCACTCAGTTCCTCCACGTTATTTGACCCCCGGTACCCTGCTATTTCCGGCAGATTATTTATGTCTTCCTTAGTGAAGACAGAACCAAAGTAGTTATTCAATTGGTCTGCCATGTCCTTGTTTTCCCATGATCAATTCACCTGTTTCTGACTGCAAGGGACCTACGTTTGTTTTAACTAATCTCTTTCTCTTCACATATCTATAAAAAACGTTTGCAGTCAGTTTTTATGTTCCCTGCCAGTTTTCTTTCATAATCTATTTTCCCTTTCCTAATTAAGCCCTTTGTCCTCCTCTGCTGGACTCTCCCAGTCGTCTGGTAGGCTGCTTTTTCTGGCTAATTTGTATGCTTCATCTTTTGTTTTGATACTATCCCTGATTTCCCTTGTTATCCATGGATGCACTACCTTCCCTGATTTATTATTTTGCCAAACTGGGATGAACAATTGTTGTAGTTCATCCATGCAGTCTTTAAATACCTTCCATTGCACATCCACTATCGACCCTTTAAGAATCACTTGTCAGTCTATCTTGGATAATTCACGTCTCATACATTCAAAGTTAACTTTGTTTAAGTTCAGAAACCTTGTTTCTGACAATTATGTCACTCTCCATCCTAATGAAGAACTCAACCATATTATGGTTAATCTTGCCCAAGGGGCCACGCACAACAAGACTGGTAACTAACCCATCCTCATTACTCAATACCCAGTCTAGAATAGCCTGCTCTCTCGTTGGTTCCTCTACATGTTGGTTTAGAAAACTATCCTGCATACATTCCAAGAAATCCTCTTCCTCAGCACCCCTGCCCATTTCTATATGTAGATTGAAGTCACCCATTATAACTGTTTTGCCCTTGTTGCACGCATTTCTAATTTCCTGTTTGATGGCATCCCCAAATCCACTACTACTGTTAGGTGGTCTGTACACAACTCCCACTAGCATTTTCTGCCCTTTAGAGTTTCGCAGCTCTACCCATATTGATTCCACATCCTCCAAGCTAATGTTCTTCCTTTCTATTGCATTAATCTCCTCTCTCACCAGCAACGCTACCCACCTCCCTTTCCTTTCTGTCTATCCCTCCTGAATATTGAATATCCCTGGATGTTCAGCTCCCAGTCTTGGTCCCCCTGGAGCCATGTCTCCGTGATCCCAACTATAGCATAGTCATTAATAGCTATCTGCACATTCAACTCGTCCACCTTATTACGAATGCTCCTTGCATTGAGACACAAAGCCTTCAGGCTTGTTTTTACAACACTCTTACTCCTTATACAATTATGTTGACAAGTGGCCCCTTTTGATTTTTGCCCTGGAAACCCAGCACCCCTTATTCTCTGCTTATTATTTTTTTCTTCTTTCCCCCCTACATGTTGGGTCTGAGTGCTTCCCTTCTCTGCCTCCTGCCTCAGACCCTGTCTACTGGCTTTCTCTGTTTGAGTCCCTTCCCTCAACCATTCTACTTTAAAGTCCTCCCAGTAGCCTTTGCAAATGTCCCTGCCAGGATACTGGTCCCCCTCGGGTTCAAGTGCAACCTGTCCTTTTTATACAGGTCACTCCTTCCCCAAATGAGGTTCCATTGATCCAGAAACTTGAATCCCTGCCCTCTACACCAGTCCTTCAGCCAGGCATTTATCCTCCACCTTGCTCCATTCCTACTCTCACTGTCGCGTGGCACAGGAAGTAATCCTGCGATTGTTATCTTTGCGGTTCTTTTCCTTAACTCTCTTCCTAACTCCCTAAATTCTCCTTTCAAGATTTTCCCAACTGTCTCCCCATCTGTGATAAATGTCACCTTCAAGAAGCTACCTTAACTCATTCCTTTGCAGCCTGTATAAAGGTACAACATTTCTGGATGGGAATATTCGATATCATTTCGATATCATTTCTAAAACACTTAAAATTAAACTGGAGCCAGATGCAAGACTAATAATTTTAGGAATCTCTGAGAGCTGTTCTAAGTTAACGACACTTCAAAGATGTTTCCTTGACTACGGCTTAATATCTGCAAAAAAACTTATACTCAAATTCTGGAAAAAGTTAACAGTTCCCACAGTGAAGATGTGGACCACTGAAATGACCGAGACACATAATTTAGAAAAAATCAGGCTTGTTTTGGATGATAAAGTAGACAAATTCTCCAAAACGTGATCTCCATTCACTGAATTTCTTCACCAACAGAATGGTTGATCACAAATTTAAAACCAATGGGTGACTGGCAGGGGGGGGGGGGGGGGGGGGGGGGGGGGGTAGAAAGGACAGTGGAACATATTTCTGTTTTTTGTTTTTTTCTTCTTTTCTTCTCGTTTTTCTTTTTACTTGCACTTCTTTGGCAGTTCAGGGGTCTTTTTTTCTCTCTTTTTTGTATCTTTCTTCTTTTTCTTCATTCTTTCCTTTTTACTCTTTTTCTTGATTTATGTATCAACTTATTTTTCTTGATTTATGTATCAATTTATAAAATGTTAAAAATGAAGCTGTACGGAAATTGTATAACTGTCATGCTGATTGCTTTATTCTTGTACAATTGCTTCTAATAAAATAAACATAATATTTTTTGTTAAAGATATTGAAAACAAACAAATAAATAAATAAATAAATAACCAGATAAATAAATAAATAAATGGGATGAAAAATTTAAAAAAGATTTGGCAAATGTAATGTTTATACCCATTGGGTTGTAAACTACCCAAGCAGAATAAGAGGTGCTGTTCCTCCAGTTGGCATGGAGCGGGTGGGGAAGACAAACTGGTGGATGAAGTGTGTGGGTAGTAGGTGGATGGAACAAGGCGTTGAGTTTAGTTTATTGTCACGTGTACTGAGGTACTGTGAAAAAAATTGTTGCATGCTAACCAGTCAGCGGAAAGAAAATACATGATTACAATCGAGTCCACCGTGTGCAGGATACATGATGAAGGGAATAGCGTGAATAACACTTAGTGCAAGATAAAGTCCAGTAAAGTCCGATCAAAGATAGACCAAGGGTAGATAATAGCTCAGGACTATTCTCTAGTAGTTGGTAGGATGGTTCAGTTGCTTGATAACAGCTGAATCGAAACGGTCCCTGAATCTGGAGGTATGAATCTTGCCTGATGGGAAGGGGGAGAAGAGGGAGTGACCAGGGTGCAACTGGAAGGAAATGTAAATGGGTGATGGGGGGGATGGAGGGAGGTGGGTATGGGAAACAGAGCAAAAATTAGAGATCCAAACCAGAGGAATAGCACCTCATATTCCGCTTGGGTAGCTAACAAACCAATGGCATGAATATTGAATTCTCCAATTGTTTAATCTTTGTTGAACCATCTGCCAATCAAAACCTCTTACCTGTATTCACCTATCAAATGCATGGCTTTGTCCTGTCCCAACCTCTTTTCCATCTGTCATTTCAAATTCCACCCCAATTGCTTGAGCATAAATATCTGGTCTGAATAACTAATCCACCACCATAGGATTTTATGTCATTAAGTGTTTTTTTCTTATTAAACCCAGACCCCGCCTGCCCTTTAGGTTGGAGCTATACAAAATCCATTTACCAGTACTTCATCTTCTATGCCATGGCAATTCAAGTCCTCATCTCGATACTTCTCAAATGTGAGGTTTTTTCTCCACCGCCCTCAAAGGCCGTTTGTTCCATATTCCAATTACTTACTGGATACCATTTTTTTTTCTCTGATCCCCGCTAAGCTTTCTAACCCTTACCATATAACCATATAACCATATAACAATTACAGCACGGAAACAGGCCCACTCGGCCCTTCCAGTCCGTGCCGACCATTTGTTTTCCCCTAGTCCCATCTACCTGCACTCAGACCATACCCCTCCATTCCCTTCACGTCCATATACCTATCCACTTTACTTTTAAATGTTAAAATCGATCCTGCCTCCACCACTTCTGCTGAAAGCACATTCCACACAGCCACCACCCTCTGAGTAAAGAAGTTCCCCCTCACGTTACCCCTAAACTTCTATCCCTTAATTCTCATGTCATGCCCTCTTGTTTGAATCTTCCCTACCCTCAATGGGAAAAGCTTATCCACGTCAACTCTGTCTATCCCTTTCATCATTTTAAAGACCTCAATCAAGTCCCCCCTTAACCTTCTGCGCTCCAAAGAATAAAGACCTAACTTGTTCAACCTTTCTCTGTAACATAGTTGCTGGAACCCTGGCAACATTCTAGTAAATCTCCTCTGTACTCTCTCTCTATTTTGTTGACATCCTTCCTATAATTAGGCGACCAAAATTGTACACCATACTCCAGAATTGGTCTCACCAATGCCTTGTACAATTTTAACATTACTTCCCTACTCCTATATTCAATGCTCTGATTTATAAAGGCCAGCACACCAAAGGCTTTCTTTACCACCCTATCTACATGCGATTCCACCTTCAGGGAACTATGCACAGTTATTCCTAGATCCCTCTGTTCCACAGCATTCCTCAATTCCCTACCATTTACCATGTAAATGCCCTAAAAACATTGCCTCTAGTTTTAGATATTTAAGTTTAGATTAGTTTATTGTCACGTGAACCGAGGTACATTGAAAAGCTTTTTGTTGCATGCTAACCAGTCAGTGGACAGACTATATATACTTACAATAGAGCCTTCCATATTGTACATATACATGATAAAGGGAATAACGTTTAGTGCAAGGTAAAGTCCAGTAAAGTCTTATTAAACGTAGTCCGAGGATCTCCAATGAGGTAGATGGTAGCTCAGGACCGCTCTCTAGTTGGTGATAGGATGGCTCAGTTGCTTACTATCAGCTGGAAAGAAACTGTCCCTGAATCTAGTTTACACACTTCTGATACTTCTGCAATGGGGAGAATTTCCTACTGCGTACTCTTTCTATGCCCTTCATAACTTTGCATATCTCAATCAGCACTGACCAGCCTCCTCTGTATAAAGGAACCACAAGCCAGACTATCCAGTCTCTCTCATCAAGACTCAAGAGACTCAAGTTAAATTATCATATGTCTCAAAACAGAACAATGAAATTCTTACTAGCAGCAGCATAACAGGCATGTCAACACAGCACTTAATAAAACCAAAAAAAGCAATAAATTAAAAACACCAATATTACATCAAAAAACGCACAAATTCGTGCATGCACCCAAAGACAGATGTCCCATTTGAATTAGCAGCACAGGTTTGCACATTACAAATGTGTTTATACTTTAGAAATACTATTAGCTGTAAAATGTTTTAGGACATTTTGAGATCATGAAAGGTAACACTGTAAAAACAGGTCTTATTTTCTATCTTCTAAGTGAAGTCAAATAGATTTATTTCAGTATAAGCAATGAGAATGATATAAAATTTACTACCGGCCTATCAACATCTGATGCGAGCTCTAATTTCAGTGACAAACTCTTCACCAGGTGATTGGAATTGGTGTGTACATGTTTGGCTTAAGAATATTGGAATATAAGAAATAGCCAGTGATCCCATAGAACTTTACCCTTCTAATCCTCTTCAGATTGTTTACCTTGTCATGGTGAAGAGGCTTGCATGCCCCCTTGTTTCTGAGAGCGATGCCATTGGAACCACCAGCTTCTCATAGGGCCACCCATGATGGTAAGGTCGAGGAAGAGGGTCCAGACTAAGAGCGATCCAACCACAACAGTGGACCAGGCGGACAAAGTTATCTTGAACTCAACTGCTGTGAAGGTGGATGAAGGCTGCAACAGATCTATCAGCTCCAATCATCTTGGTTCCCTTGCCATTGGGATGAGTTGGTTGAATTGTGAAGGACCGTGTGCTTCTTGGAGTGCAACAGCAAGTACACGTTAAACAAACACACGCACAGGCGTCTTCGTTCTGTGAGCAGCCCAAACTTCTCAAGACTTTTGGCGATCGGGGAAGGGCGACGGGAGGAGGCCATGTGATGGCTGGAAGCTCCTAGTCAAGAACCGGCACAGAAGTGGTGAATACTTGATTCAATCAATCAACTTTGGATAGAAGCAGGAAAGATGTTCGGTAGCAGTATTCATGTATGAGCAGCCCTATTTCGGATCCACTCTGCTCACCCTGAACTGGGAAGGGGCTAGGAAAGGTGCCCTAAAAATAGTCTGCTTAGCCTCGTCCTGTCTGGAAAGCCGCAACCAGAAGGATCACCATCGTGCGGTCGAAAACCATCAAGAAGCAAAACTATGAAACTCGGAACTTGGAATATACGAACTCTGATGGACAACTCAGACAGACCAGAGAGAAGAACCGCCTTTGTTGCTCGGGAACTCCGAAAATTCAGCTTTGACATCGTTGCTCTGAGTGAGACCTGCAGAGCTGGACAAGGGCAACTAAAGGAAGAACAAGACAGAAGAACCAACGTCAGCGTGCTGAATGAAGCAAAAATATCTATCTTCGAAGCCTTCGTCATCAAGAACCAACTAAGATGGGTCGGTCATGTTGTTCGGATGGAAGGCGAGCGTCTACCAAAGCAAACCTTCTACTCCTAGCTTAAAGAAGGCAAACGTAAAAGAGGCGGGCAAAAGAAGAGATTCAAAGACGCCTTAAAAGCCAGCTTGAAGAAATGTGAAATCGACATCGACAATTGGGAAACCAATGCCAAACACAGGAAACTCTGGCAAACCATTCAGCAACCTTCAAAGCCAACAGATAAAGAAAAGAGAAAACGGAAAGAGAGGCAGCAACAACCAAAGCCCGATCTGCCATTTGGAATTACCTGTCCTGAATGCCGAAGAACTTTCAAAGCCAGGATTGGACTCATAAGCCACCTGAGAGTCCATAAAAACAACAGAACGTAGACCATCATCCTCGATCACGAGGGATAGCCACAACGATGACCCTTCGAATACACATACATTTGCATTTTGCCCTGGTGCTGTGCCAGCGAAGGAAAAGGGCAACATAGATGAGAACAGGAGTGGACGTGGAAAGGGAGCTCAATATGGGAAAGAGAAATAAGAAATAAGAAACAGAACAAGATGGGCAGAGAGATAATTCTGAAAAAGTGTCTCGACCCAAAACATCACCCATTCCTTCTCTCCAGAAATGCTGCCTGTCCCGCTGAGTTACTCCAGCTCCTTATAAACCATATAACCATATAAACAATTACAGCATGGAGACAGGCCCTCTCGGCCCTTCCAGTCCGTGCCGACCATTTGTTTTTCCCTAGTCCCATCTACCTGCACTCAGACCAACCCCTCCATTCCCTTCACGTCCATATACCTATCCACTTTACTTTTAAATGTTAAAATCGATCCTGCCTCCACCACCTCTGCTGGAAGCTCATTCCACACAGCCACCACCCTCTGAGTAAAGAAGTTCCCCTCACGTTACCCCTAAACTTCTGTCCCTTAATTCTCATGTCATGCCCTCTTGTTTGAATCTTCCCTACCCTCAATGGGAAAAGCTTATCCACGTCAACTCTGTCTATCCCTTTCATCATTTTAAAGACCTCAATCAAGTCCCCCCTTAACCTTCTGCGCTCCAAAGAATAAAGACCTAACTTGTTCAACCTTTCTCTGTAACATAGTTGCTGGAACCCTGGCAACATTCTAGTAAATCTCCTCTGTACTCTCTCTATTTTGTTGACATCCTTCCTATAACTAGGCGACCAAAATTGTACACCATACTCCAGAATTGGTCTTACCAATGCCTTGTACAATTTTAACATTACTTCCCTACTCCTATATTCAATGCTCTGATTTATAAAGGCCAGCACACCAAAGGCTTTCTTTACCACCCTATCTACATGCGATTCCACCTTCAGGGAACTATGCACAGTTATTCCTAGATCCTCTGTTCCACAGCATTCCTCAATTCCCTACCATTTACCATGTACGTCCTATTTTGATTTGTCCTGCCAAGATGTAGCACTTCACAACTTATCAGCATTAAACTCCATCTGCCATCTTTCAGCCCACTTTTCCAAATGGCCCAAATCTCTCTGTAGACTTTGAGAATCTACTTCATTATCCACAATACCACCTATCTTAGTATCATCTGCATACTTACTTATCCAATTATCTTCGAGATAATTCAGAATGCAGGGGAAGAAGATTGGGAGCCAGAAGGAAAGAATTGATGCTTGGAAAAGAAGGAGGCCAGGCAATCTTAAGCACAGAAAAACTAGGAACTACTGATGTTGGTTCACAATAAACGAGACAACGTCCTGGAGTAACTCAGTGGGCCGGGCAGCATCTCCTGAGAACATGGAAAACATGTTATCTTAAGAATAATGTAATTAATAAATTGAAACTCATTGTCTTCTATTCTGTCTGTCTGTCTGTCTGTCTATCTATCTATCTTCTATCTATCTATCTTCTATCTTCTATCTATCTCTTTCTCTATACATAACTAAAACTCTGATCTTGTGCTCTTCCGGTTTGCGCGTTTTTTCTATTTGCGCAACAATTTGCGCAACAACGCGATAGCACTACAATTTTTCGTCAGCTCACTCAGCATTCTCCTGTGCTGCGAGTGCAACAAGTTTTGTTCCGATCAGTAGTATATTGTAAAAGTTAGTGAGATTTTAAAATCGTAAAAACCGTGCGTGGGCAGATCGATCTCCTCTCCTGCCAGCCAGCGCCGCATGGATTGGTCTCTTCTCCTGTCACTCCCCAGGATGGCCCGCCCCTTCCTGCTCCATTGTGTCTTTACTGGAGCTGAGGGACGCTGTGGGTGGCCGGCGGAAGTTTCCAAACGGACACAATTTTCGGAGGGACCAGAAGCGGTCCGGCCGGGCTTGGAGTTGGAGGTGTCATCAAACTGAAAGCGGAAAGTCTGATCCTGGCGTAGGAGAGCGTCCAGTGCCCACTGTGATTCCCAAATGCACCGCCATCGCAACATCCCGCAGCTCCAGCCCCTTCCCGTCTGGTCCCCTCGTTGGCTCCTGCCCCCCTTCCCCATGATACCGCCATCTCCCCCATGGCTCTTTCTCTGTCTTTTCCCTGAGCTCTCCTCCCCCTCCACCACCCACACGCCGGTGAAGAGGGGGAGAGAGTGCTAGGGATGAGGGTAAATGAGCTGCGCCTATGCAGTTGGGGGCTTTGGGTGAGTGGTGGAATATTGCATTGGGGGAGCAAGCCTCCTATGTGACAGGGACCCAATGGGTCCTACTTAGTCTAGCACACCCTAAAAAGAACACTGTGGAGTCATTGTAGGCACAAACTCCAGTAATACTTTAAGCCAGTAATGCTTATTATACTCCATAGTGTTTACTACTGCATGCTTTCTTGAGCCACAAGTATCAAGTATTCTGTTGAACATTGTACCTCCATTTTAGAAGTGCGGTGTAGATTTAAGCCTGTTTTCGCTGATGCTATCAAGTCCCCTTCTACAAGCAGCCAATCAATATGATGGTTAATGCAGACTGTGTGCAGAAATAATTAACATGGGTAGATTTGCTACCTGCAATGCAACCAATGTGCACAAGCATTCAGATCCCCGCACGGTTTTGGTTACAAGCTCCTGTTCATTTGGTCATTTGCCTCCACCTAGTGGCTATATTTAGCACATCCTATTCTACTTCAAAGTTTAATCATTGAGTGCCAGTAGCTGTGAACAGTCATAATTCTGGAACTAAGTACATGTGCAATTGTTTCACAAATCTATGTCATACATTCAGAAATACATTGGTATTAAACAGGAACATTTGTGGCTTTACAGTGGTATAAAGTACATAATCAGTGAGAATAGACAACACATCTTTCATAATGGATAGTGGATAGGTATATGGACGGGAAGGGAATGGAGGAGTATGGTCTGAGTGCAGGTAGATGAGACTAGGGGAAAACAAATGGTTGGCACGGACTGGAAGGGCCGAGAGGGCCTGTTTCCGTGCTGTAATTGTTATATGGTTATATGGTTATATGGTTATAATAACTCTTAACACCAGTGTCTCGCAAGGATGTGTCTCAGCTTCCTACTAGACTTACTTCCTGTACATTCATGACTATGTGGCAAAATTCTGTTCGAACGCACAAACTCCGTACAGGCAGCACCCATAGTCAGGATCGAACTCAGCATCTCAAAAGTGCCTCTGAATGATATGAATTGGTATGTGCACATGTAGCGCAAGAGTTGAGTAAACTATTTTAATTTTGTCAATTAAGTCAGTGGGTGGAGGAGCCATAAAAACTACAAGAACTATTATTTAAAATGTGGTTTTATTCACTGTTGATGCAACGTGATAAATACAAAGATCTGAGGACTTTGGGTAAGTGTGCTTGATTTTTCATTTAGTCTTCCTTTTCTTCACCATGTGTGATGATGTAGCAGAGTGATTTATAATCCAGGTTACCCGCCGAGTCAATGGGAGAGGACTGAAACATCTGGTCAGTCTAGAGCAAGATGGAACAAAAGGAGGATAACATATTACACTGCTATTAAATGTTTAAATGTTGAAACTTTAAATGCCTGGCACCCAGTATAAATAAAACAGATGCAGACAATCTCATTAAATATATAAAAGGGGAAATTATAAAACCCAACTCAACAACCTATTTTGTGCGTAGGTACCTTATGAATACAAAGTCATCGTTCACTCAGGATTATTTTCATCTAAATCACACATCCTGACATAACTACATTACTGATACATACATTTACTAAGAGAAAAATACTTCACCTTTTATTTACTTCAGCGGTTTTTTAAATGCAAGTTATTTTTGGGAGAACAAATTATACAACTTAATCCATTATGGGAGTTGTAATATGGAGAGGTTTTCTTGTTACTCCCATTACATGGATGTAACAAGGTGTAACCCCTTGTTACACCTGAGATATATACTCTTCCATTCCTAATTGGCAAATGAGTATTGGTCAAAGAAAAGTGAACAGTTAAGTGTTTGTACAAACCTCCTCAGCTGTGAACTTGTCAGCTTGTGTCATTAACAAGCGTTTCAATCTGCAGGTGGAAAAACAGCATGAAAAACTTGTCAATAAAGACACCAAGAAACTGAAAAACAAGCACTAGCAAAGCCCAAGAAGATAAAAGAAACATGTACTCGTCTTTGTTGATGTTTCCTTTCCCATTTGGATCAAACATTTTGAAGGCATTTAGCATCACTTCTTCTGGATCAGAACCTGTGCAAAAATAAATAAATAAAGAATCAGTGAGAACAAAGTTAGGGGGGCAGGAAATGGAAACAGAAGTGGTATTATCATACCATGTAACTTTGCTCCAAACAGATTTAAAAACATGGTGAAGTTAATTGGACCAGTAGCCTCTTGCAACATGGATTCTAGTTCATCATCTTTTACGTTGAGTTTGCCTAAAAATAAAATAGAAATTAATTATATGATATTTTTGATATGAATCCCACAAGCTATCAACTCCTCCCATAATTTTGACCAAACTTTGTTTTATTATTCTTCGTGGCTGACCATCAAACATATTATATTAAATGGACCTTACATCAGGGAACTAGACCATTCAACCCTACAGAACTGTTCTTTTATGAGCATTTTTTCATCATTCTTCTCCTAATTTGGGGTGGTGCAGCAGGTGCCTTACAGCGCTGTCTGTATGGAGTTTATACATTTTCCCTGTGACCACATGGGTTTTCTCTGGGTCCTCTGGTTTCCTCCAACACTCCAAATGTGTACAGGTTTGTAGGTTAATTGGGTTCTGTAAATTGTCCCTAGTAAGCAGGATAGAACTAGTGTACGGATGATTGTTGGATGGCATGGACTCGTTGGGTGGAAGGGCTTGTTTCCACGTTGTATCTCTAAACTAATTCCTCAACATATCCTCTATTCCTTTCTCCCTGGAAATATCACGTTTTCCCTTGAAATCTGCATTTGTCAGCTAATTTATAATAATGGATCTTAGTATTCTTTGAGAACATGTATTTCCAGCTAATTCTATTTTAATTGATTTTTTATTCAATTCCATTGATGGTCCATACCCTGAGCAGGTCTCATAAGGAACTACACCATTCAACACTTTGTCTTCCCTTTTAGTTGACATTTCTCCAGTCTCAAGCTCAATACTCTCTTTTTTTTCATATACAGGGTTCCTTGGATCACAAATAACCTGATTTAAAGAAATCTGACATTACATGAATTCTCCTAAAGCATTTTCAAACATAATTATGCATAGTGTTAGGATGATTTGAGTAAGTGTATGTAGAGCAATATGATATGGATACTGTAGCTGTTGAAAAAGGACATTTCTGAGTTATGGACAAACCGGCTTATGGATAGTTTTCAGAAACAGAATCTTTACATAACCTGAGGAGTGCCTGTATTTACTGTCATAGGGATCGTACTTGCGCTTCTTCTCTTTTCATTGTGTCGTCATATTGCTTAATTCATGCTGACTAAAACTGAGCACAATATTCAGTGGTCTAACCAGTACATTGAACGGTTTGCCATTCACCAGTAATCCAGCCTTATGTGCAAGTGTCTCGCAATAGTGCAACAATTCTGACTATGGGTGCTGTCTATATGGAGTTTGTATGGTCTCTCTGTGACCATGTGGGTTTTCTCCAGATGCTCCAGTTTCCTCCCATATTCCAAAGACCATGCAGGTTTGTAGGTTAATTGGCTTCTGTAAATTGTCCCTGATGTGTCAGATAGAACTAGTGTATGGGTGATTGCTGGTCGGTGCGGACTTGGTGGGCAGAAGGGCCTGTTTCCACTGTATCCTGCTGTATCTCTAAACTAAACTAAGCTAAACTAAATTCATCTGCCTGCACATTATTCGTATACCTCCATTCCCTGCATATCCATGTGCTTACCTGAAAGCTTCTTAAACACCACCATCAAATCGGCAAACTAATTTTCCTTCTTACTAATTCTATTCCTTCTACTAATGATAGTTCAAAAGTAATTCAAAGGTGGCATAAATTTTAAAATGCTTCAAGGATGCAGCAGACACAAGTCTTTTCTTTCACCAGTGTTCAGCTGATGCTGTCTGTGGGAAGGGAACAACTGATTGTTAGCTGGTCGATGTATCTGATACTGCAGAGGGTTGAACTGAGACATCCCAGAGGCTGAATTGTGATATCCAAATATTTACGGAATATTCTAATGTTAAAGCGGAGCTGTCAAGTGACTAATAACCGTCGTAAGGGGAAATCACAAGTGCGTGTTTCTGCATTCAGCATCAGTTACACTGAGAGGGTATGAGATTTGCAAATAGCATTTACCCAAGGATGCATAAGTGTCTTTCAGATCTTCTTTGTCAATGAAGCCATCTCTGTTCTGGTCAATCAGAGTGAAAGCCTGAAAGGAGAAAAACATCAAAACCATTCAGGTTAACAGACGGCTGTGGAGGCCAAGTCAAAGGATATTTTTCAAGGTGGAGATTGACAGACTCTTGATTAGTATGGGTGTCAGGGGCTATGGTGAGAAGGCAGGAGAATGGTGTTGAGAGGGAACGAAAGATCAGCCATGACTGAACGGAGGAATAGACTTCATGGGCCGAATGACCTAATTCTGCTCCTGGAATTTATGAACTAATTAATCTCTCAGACTCAGATCATTTTATGAACATGATAACACGTAGTTACAACAGAATATCCCTGGATTTCAAATGAACATCTAGAAATACTTTCCCTGATACAGTTTCCCTGATCCCTGACCAGTCTGAAGGAAACATCGCCTATCTCCTTCGCTCCTTAGATGCTGCTGCACCAGCCTTTTGTGTACCCTCTAGAAATACTTTCGTCATTTAGCTTGTAATGCAAATGAATAAAGAGCAATATACTAACTATTTAACTTAACTGTAAAATATATCAACTTCTGTAAACTATTGCACACGTTTCTAGCCTTGACACTTTCCTGGTTTTGTGATTGTAATAATTAGGAAAAAGAAAACACAGGGGATATACTGAACAGCAATAGTTCAATTGATACAAGGAAAGGATTTATTTTTTAAACTTTGTGCTTTGATTTTATTTCAAGTTTAGATCTGTCTTTGCATTCCACTGAATATTGATGTCCCTAATCGAATATGGGAAACCAATATCAATTTAAATAGCGTAGGAAATCAAAGTGTTCCAGCAAATGGCTAATTGTAATGATTTCATTTTTCAGAATTTAATCTTTCTCATATCCCTTTATGATAAGAGAACAACCATTCTGCCCAGTGAATCTATACCACTCTTGGACAAACCCATTATAATCTTTCCTGTGGCTTTCTCACCATTCATACTATTCATGTAATTTAACACCTTCATTAATCATTCTCTCCTCCTACCCCAGTCGCCTGCCCAGCCTACCCAGTCTCTTTTCACTCTTTCCCACATACTAGTTGCATGGTTATCTCTACTCTTCTCTGCAGCTTTTCTGCAATCTTATACCCAGCATTGGGGAATCAAAAACATGAGGACATATGTTTAAGCTGAGAGCTACAAGATTTAATCGGAACCTGAGTGACAACTTTTTCACTCAGACGGTGGTGGGTGTATGGAACCAGTTGTCAAAGGAGTACATAGAACACAGAACAGTACAGCACATGAACGGGCCCTTCGGCCCACAATGTTTGTGCCGAACATGATGCTTAGTTGAGGTAGATACATTAGCAACATGTAAAAGGCACTTGGGCAAGTACATGGATAGGAAAGGTTTAGAGGGCTTTGATCCAAACGTGGGCAAATGGGACTCGCTTAGATAGGGCATCTTGGTCGGCACGGACGAGTTGAGCCGAAGGCTCCCGCGCTGAATTACTCTATTTCGTATCAAATAACAAAAAGCTATAAAACGCTTCGGGTCAACGGCAAGGCGCTACATAAATGAAATTGGTCCCAGTTCCTGACACTTACTTCCTTGAATTCCTGGATCTGGGTCTGCTCAAAGCTGGAGAAGACGTTGGAGGAAGCCCTCTGGGCTCGCTTGGCGCCGCCTTCCTTCTTTTTGGTCTTCCTGCTCGCCTGCAGAGCAAAGAAAATCAGGGAGTAACATCACAAGGAGAAGCTGGTTGGACTGGACTGGACTAGCCACGCCGCGCCGCGCCCTGCATCCACACACTCACCATGCTCGCCCGTGGCTGCGCATCGCGGCTGTGGTTTATATAGCGAGCCGGGCTGGTGCTGGACTCTACGGCTGGCGTCTTCTCAACTCCCTGAGGCACACTGCAGCCCGCACCAACTACTCCTTACAAGGAAACATTTAGCTCAACGGCAAACGTGTCCCGGGAGAATGGACGAGAGATTAAAGTTTCAGCACCCGATTGCAGATCCGTCCTGAACTTCTGGGGGGAGGAATTTTAAAGTTTCATTTACCGCCAGGAATTCGCCAAAGTTGAGGTAGCAAGGAATCCAACTGCAAAAGAAAAGAAACGCGCTTTAGAAATGCTCCCGCAATCCCATTCTGAATTTAAGCTTGCTTGTTTTAAATTAGTTTAACGATTTTCATGAACAAGCAAATCCAAAGGGAAAAGAACATGCAATTTGGAAAGTTACCTTCTTACTGGGGTAACTTTGTCAGACCTGGATTCGGGCCACACAAAGTGCTGGAGTAACTCGCCGGGACAGGCAGCATCCCTGGAGAGAAGAGATGGGTGACGTTTCGGGTCGGGATCCTTATTCATCTTTCCCCAACCCCACCTACAATCAGTTTGAAGAAGGGTCCCGAACCGAAATGTCACCCATCCACGTTCTCCAGAGATGCTGCCTGACCTGCTGAGTGAGGTACTCCAACACTTCGCGTTCTTTTGTGCAAACCAGCTTCTGCGGTTCATTGTTTCTGCACCAAGGACAGGTTCTCCCCGGGTAACAGCGATGCACGTACAGCATGTGCACACGAACAAGCGTTTGGAAGACCGGCAGGATAGATTTACAGGCTGTTGCGAGGTTGACATCCCCCCCCCCCCCCCTCCGTCCCACCCCCACCCTGGTCGTCGTACTAGTTTTGCTGTCGTCCTGTTGAGTTTCCCTGCTCGTTGTCACCTATCCCACACCCGACAAATGGCCTATTGTGTGCAACACATGTCCTTGATTATCTGTGCTTTTTACATATCTTCCATTCATTTATCCTCAGTACCGTTTACACCTCTCGTTCCCCTTTCCCCTGATTCTCAGTCTGAAGAAGGGTCTCCAACCGAAACGTCACATATTCCTTCTCTCCAGAGATGCTGCCTGACCCGCTGAGTTACAGCACTATTTCGCGTCTGTCTGCAGACATCTTCTGCCGTGCGGGGAACTTCGTTCACGTAATATCTATCAATCAATCAGATTTATAGAAACATAGAAAATAGGTGCAGGAGTAGGCCATTCGGCCCTTCGAGCCTGCACCGCCATTCAATATGATCATGGCTGATCATCCAACTCAGTATCCTGTACCTGCCTTCTCTCCATACCCCCTGATCGCTTTAGCCACAAGGGCCACATCCAACTCCCTCTTAAATATAGCCAATGAACTGGCCTCAACTACCTTCTGTGGCAGAGAATTCCAGAGACTCACCACTCTCTGTGTGAAATGTTTTTCTCATTTCCGTCCTAAAAAATTTCCCCCTTATCCTTAAACTGTGACCCCTTGTTCTGGACTTCCCCAACATCGGGAACAATCTTCCTGCATCTAGCCTGCCCAACCCCTTAAGAATTT
The DNA here is from genome assembly GCA_035221665.1 of Okamejei kenojei. Classification (NCBI taxonomy): domain Eukaryota; kingdom Metazoa; phylum Chordata; class Chondrichthyes; order Rajiformes; family Rajidae; genus Okamejei; species Okamejei kenojei. Next base: position 49,142,401 of record CM069131.1, on the reverse strand, counting down.
TGTACATTTCTATAAGATCCCCCCACAATCTTCTAAGTTGTGGCTAGACCTGTATTAGTAGCGTCTGTTAGACTCATTGTCATTAAACTGTTTGCGAATTAAACTTGGTTTAAAATCCGACTTTTGTCTACATCTGCCAAATTGGTGACCCCGACGCGTCCAGCCGAAGTTGGACGAAGAAGAATATGCAGGACAATTATTTTCCCGCCGGCGCGACCGACGCCCAGCAGAACAGTCAGTATTAAACCGCTCCAGTTTTGGCCTGATCAGCCTCGAGTGTGGTTCACACATGTTGAGGCGCAGTTCCATCTGCACCATTTTGCAGCATTACGAGGTATTTCCACGTGGTGGGAGCCCTGCCGCAGGAGTCTGCCTCCCGTCTACTGCCCTACCTCCAGGACCCGCCTGCAACAGCCAAATACGACGGCCTCAAGGCCCTTCTGCTGCATACGTTCGGACTCAGCCGACGGGACCGTGCAGCCCGCATCCTGCACATGGACAGCCTGGGAGATCGGTGTCCGTCTGCCCTGATGGCCAGGATGCTTGCGCTGATGGATGGACACTGCCCATGCCTGTTGTTCCAGCAGGCGTTCCTCGAACAAATGCCCGACGATGTTCGTCTGATGCTCGCCGGCGCGGACTTCAATGACCCCTAGCAGCTCGTGGAGCGAGCCAACGAGCTGTGAATGACCAGATGTCAAGAGGTCAAGAGGGCTGTGGTTGACCAGACGTCAAGTGGTCTGCGCCATCGGCCGAGTGTCTGCACCAGCCTCCGGCGAGGGACAGCCGCAGCGTCCCGAGATACGTGGTAGGCGCCATTGGTGCTACTACCACCTCCGTTTCGGCGCGGAAGCTCGACACTGCATCTCGCCCTGCACATTTCAGGGAAATGCCTCGGCCGATCGACCATAGAGGCGAACGTGATCGGCCAGAATGAACGCCTCTACGTCCGTGACCGCCATTCCGGCCGCCATTTTCTGGTGGATTCTGGCGCGATCATCAGCATTCTTCCCCCGACCGGCCGTGATACCCGTGCTGGTAAGAAGGGCCTTGTCCTCTCGGCCGTTAACGGGAGCGACATTCGAACATATGGTACGCGGACTCTTAACCTCACTTTCGACTCCCACTCGTACAAGTGGAAGTTTAACGTCACAAACGTCGCCCAGCTGTTCTTAGGATCCGGTTTCCTGCGTGCGTGCTCTCTCATCGTCGACTTGCGGGACGCTCGTATAGCCCCGCGATCAGACATTGGCGCTGCTGCACCACGCAGACTGCCTCCGCCCATCCTGCAGCCTGACGCAGTCACCGAAATCGAGGGCCCGTTCGCCGCCTGCTCTCCGATTTCCCCGAGTTCCTTACACCCCGTTTCAGACGGTGCCTCCCCGCCATGGGGTCGTGCACCACATCCCCACCGAGGGCCCCCGGTGCATGCTCGGGCGCGCCGCCTGCCGCCGGACAAACTGCGAATTGCCCGGGATGAGTTTCAACTGATGGAAGACATGGGCATTGTCCGGAGGTCTGACAGCTCATGGGCCTCCCCGCTCAACATGGTCCCGAAGGCATCTGGGGGGTGGAGGCCGCTTGGCGATTACAGGCACCTTAACACAGTGACCACTGCGGACCGTTACCCGGTGCCTCATATACAGGATTTCTCGGCGTACCTCGAGGGTGCCACTTTCTTCTCGAAAGTGGACCCGGATTATAACCAAATCCCCATCCACCCCGATGACATTCCTAAGACCGCCACCATCACCCCGTTCGGCCTGTTAGAATGGCTTTGTATGCCTTTCGGCCTGAAGAACGCCGCTCAGGCCCAGCGGCTCACGGATCAGGTCGGACGGGGCCTGCCTTTTGTCTTCATCTATTTGGATGACATTCTGGTGGCCAGCGCTTCGCAGGCGGAACATGTTAACCACCTTCGCCTTTTGTTCCAGCGCCAACGGGAACACGGCCTGGTAAGTAACCCCGCGAAGTGTCAGTTCGGCCTGCGTTCCATTTCATTTCTAGGACATCAGATTACCCCGCAGGGTGCTACGCCACTCCCTGCGAAGGTCGAGGCCATTCGGCAGTTTCCCCGGCCACTGACCGTCAAGGGACTGCAGGAGTTTGTCAGTTTGGTGCCATCAGCCGCTGCGGTCATGCGCCCCCTGTTCCAGAGCCTGGCGGCCAAGCCTGCACCATTTGTAATGTAGTAAAATGTCCCAGCTTCTTTAAGTGACAATCTTTGACACGAGCTATTGAAAAAGTTGACCAAAGGCTTTGCCAAAGTGGTTGGTTTTGCAAAAAACAGAAAAGAGTAAGAGAGAGTTAATGATTAAATAATGATAGGAACAACTGAAAGGATGGCCAATAATTTTGTCGGGTGTGGAGGACACGCAGTAGGGTAGAATTATGATGTAGAATTAATGTTTTAAAGGTTTTTGAGACTGGAGGAGTTTACTGAGAAAGAGGTGATGTCATGGTTTTGCACTGGAGAGATATTGTCAACAACATCTCTGCAGAGTTCTTCAAATCCTTAGACAAGATAAGTAAACCAACATTGATATACGCTCCCATGTCAACATTTCCAGCATTAAGGCCCTAATTATACATGGTCAGCTCCATTGGTCAGGTCATGTGTAGGCTGGTAGTAGCCACAGTAGAAAGATTGATTCTCACGAGGATCTTTCAGATGGGATTCCAATCTTGATTAGCATGTTCACCTAGAATTTGTTTGGAAGGATTATGCTAATAGAATCCCTTAGAAAAGTTACACATGGATGGAGGTTTACTATAGTCACATGTACTGAGACACAGTGAAAAGCTTTGACTCGCATGCTATCCAAACAAAACAGATATTCCATACACAGATCAGTTCAGACTCAAGTACAATAGATTGAATAATGGGGGAGAATAAAGTTCACAGCATTATAGCATTGTCAAGAGTCAAGAATGTTTTATTTTCATATGTCCCAGATAGGACAGTGCAATTCTTACTTGCTGTAGCGCAACAGAATATGTAAGCATAGTAAACGGGAGAAAAATAGTTCAGTGTGTATATAGACACATGCACATATACACAATAATTAAACAAATATAGTTCAATAATAATAATAGTCTGTTGTAGACAAAAATTCTTGAGAAACTCAGCGGGTGAGGCAGCATCTATGGAGTGAAGGAATAGGTGACGTTTTGGGTCGAGACCCTTCTTCGACCCGAAACGTCACCTATTCCTTCGCTCCATAGATACTACCTCACCCGCTGAGTTTCTCCAGCATTTTGGTCTACCTTCGATTTTTCCTGCATCTGCAGTTCTTTCTTAAACAATAGTCTGTTGTAGTTCAGAGCTTATTTGTTATCGTGTTTAATAGCCTGATGGCTGTAGAGAAGAAGCTGTTCCTGAACCTGGACGTTACAGTTTTCAGGCTCCTATACCTTCTTCCCGATGGCAATGGTGAGATGCGTGTGTGTCCAGGATGGTGTGGGTCTTTGATGATGTTGGCTGTCTTTTTGAGGCAGCGACTTCGATTGATCCCTTCGATCGTGGGGAGATCAGAGCCGGTGATGGACTGGGTAGTGGTCACAACTTTTTGCAGCCTTTTCTGCTCCTAGATGTTCAAGTTGCCGAACCAGGCCACTATACAACCAGTCAGTATGCTATCTACTGTGCACCTGTAGAAGTTCAAGAGAATCCTCTTTGACATACCGAATCTCCATAATCTTCTCAGGAAGTAGAGGCGCTGATGTGCCTTCTTTATAATTGCATCAGTGTGCTGGGTCCAGGAAAGATCTTCGGAAATATGCATGCCCAGGAATTTGAGGTTTTTGACCCTCTCAACCATTGTCCCATTGATATAAATAGGATTGTGGGTCCTCATCCTGCCCCTTCCAAAGTCCACAATCGTGCATCTGTTTCATTTACAAAGTCAAATGGTCCTTCAATGGGGTAGCGGTGAATCAAACAGTACCTAGTTTATAGAAAGACGGTTCAGAAGCCTGATAATGGAGGGGGGGGGCTGTACTTGAATCTGGCGGTGAGAACTTTCAAACATCTGTACCTTCAGGAGCAAGAAGAAGGAATGACTGGAGTGGAACAAGTCTTTGACTATGTTGATTGCTTTTTTCAATGCGTTGTGAAGTGTAGATGGAGGCCATAGTGGGAAGTGTGGTCTGTATGATGGACTAGGCTACATCTACAACTCTCTGCAATTTCTTGTGGCCTTTGACAGAGTTGGTCCCAAACCAAGCTGTGATACAATCTAACAGTATGCATTCTGTAGAAGTTTGTAAGAGTCGCCAGAGAGAGGCCAAATTTCCTCACACTTCTCAGGAAGTAGACGCATTTGTATGCCTTGTTGGCTGTCGCATCAATGTGGTTGGTCCACAACTGATTATTGATAATATAAACACCAAGAAACATATAGCTCACAAACCATTTCCTCTTGTGCATCATTGATACTGATTGAGGCATGTTTCCTGAAGTCAATAACTAACTCCGTCGTCTTGCTGACATTGGGGGAGAGGTTATTGGAGAAGAAGAAAAAGGATGAGCATAGTACTGTACTTTATAAAAATGTTTTGTCACATTGATAAATCAACAATATCGATTAGGTTCTACAGTTGATAAATGCCTTTCTTGCATTTTGAACACGTACGGGACAAAGCAAGGTACGCTGTTTATTTTGACATATAAACGTGCTTCTTAGGATGCCTTTAATCGAAATTTCACGTTGCGAAAAGGTGATTTAGGCCCCATACGAACCGGCAGTGATTTTCCTGCCAATATGGGGTTTAAATTCACCGCAAATGCAACGTTCCAATCGATCGCGTTCCACAAAATCTCACTCGTAAGATGATTTAAATGGCCATTAATTTACGGGAATTAAACACTAAATTCCTTCCATTTGGCATTATAAATTCATGACAATGAGATTAAAAATCATGTTATATTGTGAATTTTTGTGTGAAGGTTATTTGGACTATTTAAAAATGTTACCCTTTTCTTAAGAAATGGATAGATGTTTAGATCTAGTAATTGAATTTTGTAATTAGCTACAATTAGGAAACTAACTAATTATATGCTTTAATGTCAGGTCATCCAAGTAAGATTGTTTCATATTTGTTTCAGAATGCTTCAATCTATAATAACTGAACGGTTCATTCAGTTCTCTTAATTTTTAAGAAAGGTATGGGCTTTTGAGTGTCCTTGATCACAGCTTTTGAGTTAAGTCAATGGAAAACCAATAGGGAACAAGATGCTAATTTCCGAGTATGAAAATGGCCATAACCTTTTTAATACTGGAGATATGAAAGTGAATTAGGTGTCAAATTAAACATATTTTTATGCTTTATCTGATGGGATAAATTGCAGGCTTGATTTTTTAAATCTAAAAATTTTGTAACTTTGCCACTTAGTGTTTGTTCAGAAATTAATACCTTCAAAAATCATCTCAAGAGAGCTTAGCCATAAGACATTTAGTATTTAATAGTTAGCTTTAAATAGTTATCAAACTATGAGCTTTGGAGCCAATAAAAAGATCTCCAATTATAAAACGTATATTTATAGGTCATCTTTTGGAGAAACATTATGATTTATTTATCAAACAATAAATCATAATCCCATTAATTAACTCTACCACCACTGTTTGTTTTAATATCTTCTGATGGCATTGGAGAGTTTTATATTAGTAAGGAGGATTTCAGGATTAACTAAGCAAAACCACTTTCTTCTTATTCTCAAGAGCTATGACAAATGCACGATAAATACTGAACTTCCCAGCAATGTTTGGATCCTGACAATTTAATTTAAACTAGTAAGTTTTTAAGCCTGTTGCAATCAGATAGCTTAATATATTGACACAGAATGGAAAGAGATGAACTATTAAAGACTGGGAAGGCATGTTATCCACATAACATGTAACAATACATTTATAGAATTAGTTTGAAATGTTTCAGCTGGTTATAAGAACCTATTATGAACTTTACAACAAGTGTAGAGAGCTATAAAATATTTAAAGGTGTCACGTGTCATGCAGAAGACCCATCTCATTTAATGGTTTTATTAGAAAACCTTTATAAGCTGGCTAGACACAGGGAGTGATTGAGTATGCCACAACAAATCTAAAATAAGAGTCTGATGGTTTGACCATATCCCAGAGAGAATATCACTATGCAAAGCAATGGTAAAGTTATATTTACACACACAGCTGAGCCTCCCATTAATTCCCAACTGAGTTGATTGCAATTTTTCATCCTCATTTAGTTACAATCCTGAGATTAAAAATATACACAAAATGTAATACTTTATTGTCTATAATGAGCTTTATGCCAACAATTTAGGCAAAACATTGACATTTGCCATTCAGTCTATTTTAGTGAATCATCGACATTGTCCTATCTGGGACATATGACAATAATACACTCGCCCCCCCCCCCCCCCCCCACCTCGCACCCCCTCCCCCCCCTCCCCAACCCTCTGCAATCACCACCACCTGGACCCACTGCAGTTTATCTAACTAATCTACACCCACTGTACTGTTGGGTTCAGAGTTCCAACATTTAGCCGCAGCAATAATGCAGAAGCAGCACCTGACCGAAGCAGATGGTGTTGCCATATGGCTCCAGCAACCCGCTTTTAATCCTGATTTAGGGTGTGTTATTCACTCAGTTTGCACCTTCTCCAATGTGGCTGGATTTCCCTTGGACACTCCGATTTCTCACTCACATCCCAAAGCCAGGGTGATTGGCTACTGTGAATTGGTTACTTACTGTCAGTGGGTGAAAGTCTATGGATATGTGTAGAGAATGGGTTGCAGGGAGATAAGTGGCGATTTGACGTTTAGACTTTAGAGATACAGCGTGGAAACGAGTCCGCGCCAACCATTGGTTACCCTGCATTCTAGCACTATCCTCCACACACTAGGGAACTTTTACAATTTACAGAAGCCAATTAACCTACACCTGCACGTCTTTGGAGTGTGGGAAGAATTCGGAGCACCTGGAGTAGACTTTAGTGCATTAGTGAATTAAATGAAAATGACAAAATTCGTACAAATATCGACATGGTGGACGCAGAGAGGCTGCTTCTCCAGGCCGTGTGACCTAGAACTAGTGGTTGGAATCTCAGAAATAGGTGCAGACCGTGGGGACTGATCTAAGGAGCTACCTCTTTACACAGATAATCTCTACCCCGAGGTCTCTGCCCCAAACAACAGTGGAAGCTCAAACGCAGTATTTATTCAAAACGAAGCTCTACAGATTCGGAAGTTCTCTGGACATTAAAGTAATCAGGAGACATGAAGGGCAGTGGAGTCACAAGAAACTGCAGATGTTGGAATTGTAAGCAAAACACAAACTGCTGGAGGAACTCAGTGGGTCAGGCAGAATCTGTGGAGGGAGATGGACAGGTGACTTTTCAGGTTAGGACCGTCCTTCAGGCTGACAGGTGGACAGTGCTGGATAAAAGGCTGGAACAGGCTCGATGGGCCAGATGGCCTACTGCTCAGGTTCTGAAAGAACTTTTCACTCTTGGAAACATAGGAAAATAGGTGCAGGAGTAGGCCACTATGCCCTTCGAGCCATTCAATTTGATCATGGCTGATCATCTAAAATCAGTACCCGTTCCTGCTTTTTACCCCATATCCCTTGACTCCTTTAGCCCTAAGAGCTAAATCTAACTCTCTTGAAAATATCTAGTAAATTGGCCTCCACTGACTTCTGTGGCAGAAATGTCCAGATTCACAACTCTCTGGGTGAAGAAGTTTTTCCTCATTTCAGTCCTAAATGGGCTACCGCTTATTATTGAACTGTGACCCCAGGTTCGGGACTCCCCCACCATCGGGAACATTTTTCCTGCATCCATCCTGTCCAATCCGTTAAGAATGATATGTTTCCATAAGATCCCCTCTCACCCTTCTAAGTTAAAGTGAATACAAACCCAGTCAAGCCATTCTTTCAGATGCTGTCTGACCTGTTCAGCATTTCCTGTTTTATTTCACTTCCCCCTTCACGTCCTATTCAATCTTTGAGACAACTTTGCCAGGCTCTCCTGGAACATTTGAGATCAAGTGTTGCATTTAGTGTTGCATTTGTAGTTGTGAATGTGTTCCTCTAGGAATCTTTATGCTGGAAGTGTCTCACAAATAACAAATAACAGTTTCAAAGCTACTGTTGTATGACAAAGAGTTTCCTGAAAAAATTACCTCTGGAGGTTTAGGAAAAGCAAGGGTCTCAGAGTGATTATGGCAACAAATGTTTGCCCAGCATTTATCAAGGGAACTCTTTAGACCTTTAGACTAAAGAGAGAAGGAATGGGTTACCTTTCAGGTCGAGACCCTTCCTCCAGAGATGCTGCCTGTCCCACAGAGTTACTCCAGCACATTGTGTCTATCTGGGGTGTAAACCAGCATCTTCAGCTCCTTCCTACTTATATGGATCAGGCACCATATGTTAAGTCCCATGCAACGCAATAAAAAAACACAACACTGACAGCCCTACCATTGTTAACACATTAAGTAAAATCATCACAGAAATCAACTGACATACATTTGGAAAATACATTTGCTGGACAGTGAGAACTACAAATGTCACCTCTTCCTTTCTCTCCAGAGATGCTGCTGAGTTACTGTAGCATTTTGTATCTATCTGGGTGTAAACCAGCGTCTGCAGCAAAGATCGCTCTATCATCTTTGGTCTGCAGTTCCTTCCAAGCAAAGATCATAGGGTTAGGATGGGGTTAGGATCTGTGATCTTTGCTTTCAAGTATCTTTGGTTCCTTCCCACAGAACAGTTTCCCCCTCCTCAACGTGATGATGCAGCCACGTTCACCGCCAGCTTGGACGCGCTGACGCAATCGCGCGGTGCCGTCGGACGCCGTTCCCGGAGACGTGATGACGCGACCGCGGTGTGACGCATGGACGCGATGACGCAGTGCGCTGCCCTCCCCCCCGCCGCGGACATTTGCTTCCCGTTGCCGGCGCCGCCATGGTTCCCCCGGTGCAGGTGTCGCCCTTCATCAAGGTAGGCGGCGGCGGCTGCGGTCGTGGCGGTCGTGGTGCACTCGGGCGCGGCGGCTCACACCGACCCCTGAGGCGGCAGGGAGCTGCTCCATCGCCTCTGCCCGCACCCCGGGCGGCGGGGCCTGGTAGATAGAGCCTGAGCTAAGGTCAAACCGGGACCTTGGGGCGGGGGCACGGAGATGGAGTGTGTGTGTGTAGGGAGGAACTGCAGGTGCTGGTTCACATCGAAGATAGACACAAAATGCTGGAGTAACTCAGTGGGACAGGCAGCATTTCTGGAGATAGAGGGCAGAGGGAGAGAGGTACAGAGTGATACTGGGCAAAGGGAGAGATAGAGGACAGGAGAGGGGGAAAGGTGCAGGAGGAGGGGGAGAGACAGGCGAGGGGATACAGGAGAGAGAGGATGCAAAAGAGATGCAGGAGGACGGACGTGGTACAGGAGGGGGTAAGGTCGTGGTCATATAGAGTCATATATCATGGAAACGAGTCCATCATTGTCCATGCCAACCAAAATGCCCCATCGATATTATAGAAACATAGAAAATAGGAGCAGGACGAGGCCATTTGGCCCTTCGAGCCAGCACTGCCATTCATTGTGATCATGGCTGATTATCCCCAATCAATAACCCATGCCTGCCTTCTCCCCATATCCATTGATTCCACTAGCCCCTAGAGCTCTTTCTAAGTCTCTCTTAAATCCATTAGTCCCACTAGTGGTGGTAGATACAATAGTGTCATTTAATAGGCTGCAAGATAGGCACATTGATATACAGGGAATGGGGAGAGATGGATCACTTTGGAGGCAGAGATTAATTGTACCAGGTATTGTGTTTGGCATGGACATTAAAGGCCGAAGGGCCTGTTCCTCTACCGTTCTGTACAATGTCTACCTACGAATTATTACCGTGTTTTGTTTTCTGTTGCAGATGGCTAGATACTCAGCATTGTTCATTGGCATTATCTATGGCAAGACACGCTATGGTAAGGATCTGTGCCCTGTCTAACCTGAATGCATCATATATATTTACTGTACATTTACTGTGAGGATAGTGAGATCATTGTGGGACTATTACTGTTAGGGTAGTTTGATGTCCAGTAGGAGTTGGTGTTTGGTCTCTTGAAAAGCATTAAGATGGATAAATCTCCAATGCCTGGTGGGACGTATGCCAGGTTATTGAGAAGAAGAGAATAATGTTAAGGACCTTGAAGATCTTTATCCTCTCAAGCCGCAAGGTCCTTGGGGACTGGGGAGTAGCCAATGTTGTTCCTTTCTTTAAGAAGAGAAATCAAGATAATCCAGGGCGCTATTGGAGAGAGTTATTTGGGATAAAACCTACTTGCATCTGAAAGAATATTTGACAACTAGGGACAGTCAGCATGGCTTTGTCCATGGCAGGTCATGTCTTATGAAGTTTTTGAGGTTATGATGATGATCGATGAGGGTTGGAGGCTCTGGTGGGCAGATCAAGGGAGAGGTCCTGACCTGAAATATTACCTGTCCTTTTTCTCCAGAGATGCTGTCTGACCCGCTGAGTTACTCCAGCAGTTTGTAGCTATATTTGGTATAAATCAGCATCTGCAGTTCTTTCCAATCAAAAACATTGAAATAACCTTTTATAAAAATAACACAGTTCTATAATTCCCTTTCCCTGAACCCGGAGAATGGATAGGGTCAATGCAGAGTCTTTTACCAAGAGTAGGGGAATCAAAACCAATGGACATGGGTTTAAGGTGAGATGAGAAAGATTCATTTGGATCCTGAGGGGCAACTTTTTCACACTGGTGGATATATGGAGTGTGCCGCCAGATGAAGTAGTCGAGGCAGGTACTGTAGCAACATTTAAAAGACGTTTGGGCAGATGCAGGTTTAGAAGGATATGGACCAAACACAAGCAGGTGGGACTAATGTAGATGAGGCATGTTGGTTGGCGTGGGCAAGTTGCGCCGAAGGGCCTCTTTCCACACTATGACCAAGAGCTTCAATGTGTCAAGCTTGGAACTAATTACTCTGCTCTGGCGATTGAAGGCAGTGTGGGTACCAGGGTGCTGATGAGTGGGAAGGCAGTGTGGCAAACATTAACGATGACCCTAATGCCATTCCATTGGCATTGCCAGATCATCCGTTGATGTATTAGTAGGTTCATTGAATTTGGCTTTGAATGAATTACACTGCTGCACTTTTATTCAAAGAATTGGTCACAACTAAACAGGACAAAATTGGAAAGGGCACTAAGTGCGAGACTAACCTAGCAGGTTAGGCAACATCTACTTTGAAAAAGTTATTGTGTAAATCAGTATCTGCTGTTCCTTTTATCTACATTTTGGTGCTCCATGGCAAAATCTCATCAGCGTATGCTTACTTAGTCACTGCAGAGCTTTGTGTCCTTTTGTGTATTCCAGCGCCTGCAGTTCCGTGTTTCTACACAGGCCAATGATTGGTATCTATGGAGCGTTAGCAAGCAATTTAAAGTTCATTGTTTAAGGACCAAAATATGAAAATTAAGTCTGATCTTTAAAAGGAGATTTAATTAAGTTGATATTTTTTTTAAGATTATTTGAAGCCTGTTGCAGAAGAAGAGAGAAGAATCGAAACTGAAGAGAAAAAGAAGCGAGAGGAGCTTGAACGCATTGCAAAGCAACTGGCTGAAGGTATTTGAAAGATAGATTTAATTCCTTGCCATTCTATTTAAGTGGTTATGGTTTCATTGGAATTCCAACGTCCTTGCAGCCATTTACGGGTTGGATGCTGGGAGGATGTTCCACCATGCTGAGAAATCTACAAGTAGGAGTCGCCGTCTCTGAATAAGGGAAAGACCATTTAGGCCTGAGATGAGAAATATGTAATTAATTGGGATGGTGCATCGTTGGAATTTTCTACTCTAGAAAAGACGTGCAGACGAGAGAATCACTTGCAATCCTTGTCCACCCCCCACCATAAATCCTTCAAATTATTAGCTCCTGTGTTAGTTTATTGATAACCTCAGCATTCAGTTGGATCTTGAGCTGATCGTGCCTTGCAAAGACCATCTATTTCTGGCTTAAACATGGTGCCCTGGCAGGCAGTCCCTTCATCATGAGTTTTACCCATTGCAAATCTCCCTTATGCCATTTTCACTTTTATAAATCTGAGTTAATTCAAAACTCTTCAGTTTGTATTTTACATATCACGGACCTGCATCACCTAAACTCTCCAGCACTTTACATTGAACTTTCCCTTCCTTGTTCAAAGGTCTTCATATTATCATCCTTTCCTATCTGGAATATATTTTAAAAACTGCATTTCCAGCTTTCGCCGTTTGTAAATCCAACGCCCAATTCGCTAGAATCATGTGAATTGTGTCGACTGAGGCCAATAATTCGTAAAATGTTCTCCATTAAATTTACTACTTTGTTCAAGCGGTTTGATTTCCTAATTTCCTAGATACAAGGGGAGTGAAGAATTGAAAGTGGTCTGCCTGGCTTGACATTCCATCTTCTATTGTAATCCAGCATTTTGTAACTTCCTTCTGGGAAAACAAACTTCCTTATCTCTGTCCTAATTTTGTAATGTTTACATTTACCATTTAACACGTTCCCAGACAAGAGGTAATGCAGCCGATCTTATGTTGCCGATTCCCACAAAGCTCTTCTGTACCTGGTCAACGAGAGATGCCAATTGTCACATCCGCACACCCTTTCGTTACCTTGTTCAATTCCAATCAAAATAAGTAAGAAAGGATTTTAATATTTCCTTCCACAGTTCCCTCCTTGTTGATCTTTATAATCAACACATATTATAGTTTAATTAATTAGGTACAACAATGGAGGCATACATGTCCGATTATAAGCTGATTGGAACCACTCCTTGAACATGGACAAATTATACCCTGCTGAGGACCATTATCTTACGTCAGAAGCGTTGCTGGGGTCTCCTGAATGGTTTGGACTAATTAGCCATTCAGCAACCTCGGACTCAATAAATTGAATAGTTCACAAGGGGATAACCTCCTTCAGCATGTGTAGGGATAGGGGCACACACCCAACATCCTATTCATCCCACTCAGATAAGGAAGCCTGTTTCTCTCAGCACTGTGTTCGGTGTGAAAGTTGTTAGTTGAATTTCATACTCCAACTTCTACCTTCAACCTATTTCTCGTAACTGTCTAGATGCCTCACTTCACCCACATGTCCTCTATGTTCATTACAATGTTGGTATATCCATAGGTATTTAATACAACAAAGATAGTTAATAAGCAATATGTCTATATTTTTACCCTTTTTATCATCGCCTTATCACTACAAAATGTTACTGCTCTCACGTTTCCTTCTCGAGAGTTCCGTCTGAGTGATGCAATTTACATCTGATGGCATGTATCCGATCGGATTTTTCCTTTTACTTTTACTGCTATCCGTGTTGTTAGCAGCACCAAATATGGTCCTTTCCATCTAGGAGAGAAAAAATCTTTGTTTAATGCTCGCACATAAACCTGATCTCCTGATTTAAACGGGTGCATATTTCCTTTTGCTGAAGGGACCTGTGCCTGTTTTACTTTCTCATAGATTTTACCAACTGTTTCACACATGGCTTGAGCATATCTTAACGATTTTTAATCCTTCCATATCAGGGCTACCTTTTCAGGAGTCATCGGGGGCCGGGTTCCTGTGGTCATAGGTCGCCCCATCAATATCTCGTGAGGTGTGAGGCCCGTGTTTCTATTTTTCTGATTTCTCAGGGCCCACATCACTATGGCATGGCGTCTGGCCACAACAACCTATTTTGTTGACATACTTTGGCCAAAGTAGCTTTTATTTCCCCATTTTCTCTTTCTACCAACGCTGAGGACTGTGGTTGATATGGTATGTGTAATTTCCACTGGAACCCAAAACCCTTCAATACGTTCTGAACTAATTTACGGGTAAAGTGAGTTCCTCTATAACTGTTTATTCCCATGGGTATCCCGAATCTAGCTATTATTTATTTAATTAACATATTGACTACCATCCTTGCATCATCCCTCCTTGTGGGGTGTACTTCCACCCATCTGGAGAACATATCAACTATGACCAGAATGTACTTAAAACCCTTTGCTGCGGGCATATGTACGAAATCAATTTGCAAATTCTCAAAGGGCATTTTAGGTTGTGGTAGGTGATCAAATTTTGCAGGCGTCTTCCCTCTATTATTTTGTTGACACACCAGACATGTTCTTGCAACTTTATGACTGTTAATATCATTGATGGGGCAAGGCGTGTGACACCCCCCCCCCCCCTTTCCCCATGTGAGCCTGTTCATGGGCTAGGCGCGACAGGGACAAAAATAGGCTCCTGGGACAAACGACCCGACCATCAGGGTGGACCCAAATAATGGGGTCTTGATAACACCCTGCTTTGCTCCAGGAATTATTTTCCTGGAGTGATGCTAGGCTCTTGGAATCCCGTAACTGGGTTACATCAATGCTAACTGGAAGCTTTCTTTGCGCTGCAGACTCAATTTTAGCCACTTGAATTTGCGGGGTTTGCCGGAAGGCAACCTGTTTGGCTACACAATCAGCTGATCTGTTACCTTTGACACATCATCATCCAAAGATATATATAGGCCTCGCATTTAATAACGGATTTGCTGTGGCAATTGGATAGCATCCAGTAAATTTAAGCCCCGTTTATCATGCTTAATAGTCTTTCCCATTGATGTGATGAATACTCTATTTTTCCATAACTGTCCAAAGTCATGTACAACCCTAAATGCATAGCAAGAATGTGTGTAAATATTAGCACTTTTACCTTTTGCCAATATGCAGGCATGAGTCAGGACATACAGCTCAGCTGCCTGAGCAGACCCTCCGGATGGTAAAGCATGTGCCTACGACTTTTGGTGTGGCATGACCACCGCATATCCTGCTAATAATCTGTCATCGCTAGGTCGGTGTGAAGAGCCATCAGTAAATAGGATCAGGTCAGGATTATCAATCAGATGACTCTAAGTCCAGCCGGGGAGTCGCAGTGACTTCTACAAGCAATAGACAAGCATGGTCTCATCCTTCTGGCAGTGGTACAAAGCATGTGATAAAAGGGTAACTTCATATCCTGTTCTTCCAGTGACTGTGGGGCTGCAGAGTTCAATAATAACATCATAGCATGACACGCGGGTGATCAAGAACGATGGGGACTGATTTTTCTATCATTGTAGCCGTCGCTGCTGCAGCTTGCAGGCAGGTATGCCGTTTACTACAGCTGGTAGAGTCATGGAATAATAGGCTACCGGTCTTTTTCCCCCTCCATGTACTTGAGCCAGGACCTGGGTTGCAAACCCCTTTGATTCATTTACATGGTTGAAAGGACTTTTTATAATTTGGCAATCCCAGCGCCGGAGCAGTAACCATAGCGTTCTTTAGATCTCTAACCATCTTGGTCCCTTTCTGCAGTCCATTCTACTCTGGAGGGCTCATTCTGCAAGATGGCTGAACGCAATGCTGCTTTTAGTTCGCTGTAGTCAGGGATCCATTGTCTGAAAGTAAACATGCAGGTACAGCAGGCAGTGGGGAAAGCGAATGGCATGTTGGCCTTCATCACAAGAGGAGTTGAGTATAGGAGCAAAGAGGCCTTCTGCAGTTGTACAGGGCCTTAGTGAGACCACACCTGGAGTATTGTGTGCAGTTTTGGTCTCCACATTTGAGGAAGGACACTCTTGCTATTGAGGGAGTGCAGTGTAGATTCACGAGGTTAATTCCCAGGAGGGCAGGACTGTCATATGTTGATAGAATGGAGCGGCTGGGCTTGTATACTCTGGGGTTTTGAAGGATGAGAGGGGATCTCATTGAAAAGTATAAGATTGTTAAGGGTTTGGACACGCTAGAGGCAGGAAACATGTTCCCGATGTTCGGTGAGTCCAGAACTAGGGGCCACAGTTTAAGAATAAGGAGTAAGAACAGAGACGAGGAAATACTTCTTCTCACAGAGAGTGGTGAGTCTGTGGAATTCTCTGCCTCAGAGGGCCATGGAGGCGGGTTCTCTGGACGCTTTCAAGGGAGCTAGATAGGGCTCTTAAAAATAGAGGTGTGAGGGGATATGGGGAGAAGGCAGGAATGGGGTAATGATTGTGGATGATCAGCCATGATCACAGTGAATTGTGCTGGCTCGAAGGACCGAATGTGTATTGTCTGCAGTAACCAACCATGCCTAAGAAGGAGAGAATGTGCTTCTTTGTCTTCGGGACTGGGTAATTCTCTACTGCTTTCTCTACAGCTGGCTCGATGGGCCAAACGGCCTACTCCTGCACCTATTATCTATTGCTTTTATTCTTTTGTTTCTAAGTCTCCTGCCTTCCTGCAGCTAGAATCCCAAGTACTCTACTCCAGGCCGGCAGAACTGTACATTTTCCAGGGATACTCTTGACGTGAGTAGCCATTGAGGGTGGGCAGGGTGCCTGTGAGCCCCCCCCTCCATGGGCTTTAAACATAACGCTATGGCCATAGCACTTTGGGTCACAGACTGCTCACGAAAATTCTCGTATAACAATGAGACTTTGGAATTCTCTTTCCCAGTGCAAGTTGAGCCTTTGATTATTTTTCAGGCAGTGGTAGAATTCTGGATATGCCTATATACCTGGTGAAAAGGTACAAGTGGGCGGTGGGATTACAGTTACATTGGGATTGGCCTTTATTTTACAGAACGGTGGGTGGGCTCAAGGGGCTGAGAGGGAGGGGTGGAGAGCGGGAGAAGGAGGGAGAGAGGGAGAGGAGCGAGAGAGGGAAAAGGAGGGAGGGGGAGAGGGAAGGAATAAGACGGAGGGAGAGAGAAAAGGAAGGAGGGGGGAGAAATGGAGAGAGAGGGGGAGGGCGATGTGGGAGGGAGAGGGAGGGACAAAGAGAGGTGGTGAGTGGGAGAGCAAAATGACTCGCCGTTTAGGTTGCCCGGCGGCACTTTGGGTGGTCATTAGCACCCGGGCAACCGCTAATTTTGTGCCCTGTATTGGTATCCTGCCAACTACGCCAAAATCTGTGGAATAAATTAATTTAGAGGGAAAATTAAAGGAAAATGAAAAGTGGAGACTTTGCAGGTTTGCTTCAAGAGACTTTATTGCATGATATCATGGAGAGATGACGGCAGTTAACTGCTCACCAGTTCTCTGAAATCACAGCAAAATTAACCAACAGTTATACTGTGCAGTAAACAACTTTTGTTTTTTGTTAGATACAACTATATGAAAATATACTATCTACTCCATGGGTACCAATTATTTCAATAGTCACAGCATACTTTTTGTCTATGTTAATCTTATTCAATAACAGATGGTTAATACAAGTCAAACAGAATAATGTCAATATGCCCTTGTATTATATCTCACCTTTTAGGCGGACTTAAAGCCCCCCCATGTACTGCACCATTTCTATGCTACTAGCGGTAGGGGGCGCTGGTGGTCTACCTGGCTTGACATTCCATCTACTGTTGTAATCCAGCATTCTGTATCTTCCCTCTGGGAAAACAAGCTTCCTTATCGCTGTCCTAATTTTGTAATGTTTACATTCACCATCCACCACATTCTCAGACAAGAGGTAATGTGTCTGATCTTATTTTGCCGATTCCCACGAGCCTCTTCTGCACCTGGTCAACTAGAGATGCCAGTTGCCACATCCGCACACACTTTCGTTACCTTGTTCAATTCCGATCAAAATTAAGTAAGAAAGGATTTTAATATTTTCTTCCACAATGAGCAAGTCAATTGGTAATCTCAAGGAATTCTCAGCAAAGGTGATCACAACATTAATATTTTTATTAAATACAAAAAGCACATTAGAATCTATTTTTGAAGTAATTTGCATAGCTATAGTAAGTAAATTGGCTACGATGTATTTGAAAATAAATGAAAAGGTTTGCCAGTAGATGGGCAATGAGCATTAAAAATCTAAGTGTTTTCCAATTTATGTGTGAGTAATCTATGTAATAGTTTAAGGATTGTATTAGATTGAAAATAGGCTTGTGTCGCCTAGAATAGTAATTCATTTTGAAGATTGAGAGTGTTTTATAAACCAGAAGAGCATGAATTGATTGTGAGAGAAGATAGAATGCTGGTAAGCCAGCAAGAAATGTGTATTTCAAGATAACTACTGGGAGATGAACAATTATGACATTAAATAAGGAAATGACCGAAGCCATTGACTGTTTTGTATCTGTCTAATCAATAGAAGTCACAGTAAATGTATATCATGATATTAGCACAATTGATTATGAATAGAAAGTACTGGAGAAAGTATGATCAAATCCTTTAGAGCAGGTGCCCCACATTCTTGAGTTCCGAAAGGATTAGAAGGTAGCAAATATAATACTGTCATCCAAAAAAAGAAGCAGAAATAAAATAGAGCTTCAGTGTGGTTAGCATGAGAACATTTGTCAGGAAAATTGTGGAATCTATTGAAAGTAGTGGTAAAACAACAAATTGTTATTTGAAACAAAGATGATCAGGATTTATGAAAGGCAAATTGTATTTGATAAATTTGAGGATTTTAGCAACACAGTAACTAATGAGGGAGCCAATAGGTGTTGTAGGACCTAAATATACAAAAGGCATTAGACAAGGTTTTATACCAAAGCTTTTACATAAATTAGGGTCTAAATATAGTAAGGGAAATAAGTGTTAACATGGATGGAGGATTAGTTAAAGACAAGTAGGAATCATTCACAGACTGAGACTATTAGTTGAAGTTGGAGGATTGGGCATGAGATGAAAGTTGAGGATCTTTATCTTGCATCAGACCAGAAAGATTGTTATGCTGAGAGGAACACATTTTCCAGTCATTTATTTGGCTTTGAGCATAACGTAACCCAAACATTTAAAACAAAATTTAGTTAGTTCAGTTTCGTTTATTGTCATGTGTACTGAGGTACAGTGAAAAGCTTTTGTAAAATTGAATACAGACAATGTATGTGCATCAAACAGTAAATTTATTTCCCATTTCAGCAAATGAAGACACAATATTGAAATGATTGAACTGAACAAAAGAATGGATGAAGAATATCTGGTGTGCACTTATGGTTGATAGTATGGACGTAAATATTCAAAACTGCTTTCTGGTGCATTTTCCACCACTTCATAGTGAAAAAATAAATTTTATTTGAACAATAAGTAGTATTTTTGTTTGATTATTTCTCCCAGGTTCATTGTGGAGCATTTGACTTGTAAGAACTGCTAATATTGCTTTTGTTGTGTTTGATTTTGAATTGCAATATGCCAACAGACCACACATTATCTGTTATATGTGCAAGATGTCTAACAATTTTTTATTTTGTTTTTCCAAGCTCCTAAACATACTTTTGATTATTGACCAGTATATGCTGTCAAAACCAAACTTGTGGACAAGCATTAAAATATTCAGTGAATTATTTTCAGTTTTATTTGTTTCTGTGCATGGAAAACTATACATTCCAACTTTTAGGATCTTTTTACTGAGATTCTGTAAGACATCCGGTCTACATCTTCTTTAACTACACCCCATTTGCTTCAATTCTACTTGCCTCCTTTCATATTAGATAATCGGTGAGCTAACATATTCTGCAAAATGAGTTTTAATGTAGATACGTTTGAGATGTTGAGTTTTGGGAAGTTAAATCAGGACAGGACCTTCATGATAAATGGTTAGGGCCCTGGTAAGCGCTGTAGAGCAGAGGAATTGAGAAATACAGAATGGTGTCACAGGTAGAGTTTTGTAGCTCTTTGGATGCCTTTCTTGCAAACAGATCAGCTGTGACAGCATTGAAACATCAGTTAGCAGCAGCAAAGAAAGAGGTGCTAGCTTCCTCATGTGACTGGCGCATTAACTGGTTACATCACGGCCTGATTCAGCAACTCTAATGCCTGGAAATGAAGATTACAAAAAGTGGTTGATGCCACTGAGTCCATCACTGGTACTGACCTCCCCAACCAAAATGATCTATAGGAGGTGCTGCCGTAAAAAGGCAGCTAGCATCATCAAGGATGTGCACAACCATGGCTTTGCTCTCATTTCACTTCTATCATTGGCAAGTAAGTATGGGAATCTGAAAACTGACCTAGTTTAGGACAGCTACTTCCCAACAATCATTAGGGTCCTGAACACAAGTACTTAGGAACTGTCTTTGTTGCACTAAGATCTTTGGACGTGTTTGCACTAATACTACAGTGTTAGTTGAATTTTGGTTTGTGATGCAATTTATGAATACTGTAATTACAGGCCTGTTACACTGTTGCATGTAATAATTTCACTGTTCCATTGTTGGTACATGTGACAATTAAACATTCTTGATCCCATAGTCCTATTTCAAATGCAGGGAATGATTAAACAAATCATTAAACTAATAGCCTGTATTTATAAAGCACCTTTTCACTGCTGAATAGTGTGAGTATTTTGAAGCCTGTAAAGTATATATTACATGCATATTTTTTTTTTAAATAAGTGTTAACATGGATGGAGGATTAGTTAAAGACAAGTAGGAATCATTCACAGACTGAGACTGAGACGCAGTAAAAGTTTCAGAAACATTAACTCTTTTTCCTTTCACAATACTGCTTGATCTGAGATTTCCAGTACCTAGCATTTTGGGTGATCTTCATTTTTTTAAATAAATCTTCACACACAGTAAGACACAGTGTATGCCACACCTGGCATAAGAAAAGAGAACAATTTGAATGAACTCTTAAATGGAGATAAACAATAAGATTACATACTTGGTAGATAAACTCAGCAAGGACACCAGCGTAAACCAGCTACCAGATTATTTGCATTAGTTTAACATATTCTCGAGAAGATGGAACCTTCAATTATGTCAAACTCTGTCAGTAGCACAGTGAAGGTGGGGGTTCGATATCTCGCAAAATGCGAGAGTTGTGATAATATGTTAATTATCCTAAACAAATTACATTCATTTGAACGGAACCATAACAGAACAGATATTTTTGCCTGCTGATGTGGTCCAGTCACAAATTATACTTGAATCAGGATTTATTTGCAATGGAGAGGAAGTGAACAACAATGACAAAACCTTTACTTTGTTACTAATTAGGTCTCTTCTGTAAACTTCTCTGTGATCTCAAGCATCTATAGATAAACCCAAGAATTAGGTTAAGCAGTGCTTAAAACTGCCAAGCAGTTGGATGCATGCAGACGTAAAATATATTTCAGCAATTTACAAGATGAAGACAGTCCTTGTTCTGCAACTAGGATATTGTTTAATAAATCAAGAGATGTCAAGTGGCATTTTAACATTTTCAGACCGTGACTGTGTCGAATATATATATATTTTTTTTTTGCCTGAGAATATTTGTCTCGAAGAAACTAATGCTGGAAAGAAATAAGAGTGGAACCAGATCCAACTACTTTTACCTTTTTATACATAAGGTTACCATTCATGTGCTGTATTTATATACAGCTAACCTGCATCCATCATGCAGTAAATTAATAAGAAATATGAATTTGTAAAAATATTTACAAAAATATTCAATAGTTAAATACATAAAAATGAAATCCAAATTGACCTTGATATGCATTAATGAAATGACAGATGATTTAGGAGTGTTTGGCTGAGTGTTTCTGCCTCATAAGATTTATCAACCAATGAATTATTAATCTGTACACATTGGTGTGCATTATTATGCAATAGTGTCAGTAATCCTTGTAAGTGTGGAATTAAATGCTGTAATACTGAACAGAGAGCTGTTAAATATTGTTAATAGGGTTTCTTTTTTTAAACATGGCAGGGGCAAGCACAAAATGAAAGCATTTATTATCAATGTTCGTAATGACAATCTACAATGAATGATAACTTTAATGTTTAAGATGTACGCCACAATTCCTTGCTCGCCACATATTGTTTTTCTTTACCTTGTGCAGCCTTAACACCAAGTAAGTTCTAACAAGAATGCGATGACCAGGTCAGCTTTTCTGAAAGACACAAACTTTCTGCCACTGGAGTTTTGTATTTATATGCTATATAACCATTGTTTGGTACAACATTTGTTTCTAGTCTACTGGTGTTGACAGTCATGCTGCTTGTTCATTGAGTGATGAATCAATGTAAATCAAAATGTGGTACTCCTGTATAAAAATAGTACTGATACAATATTGGTACCAGCCATATAAATAGAAACATAGAAACATAGAAAATAGGTGCAGGGGTAGGCCATTCGGCCCTTCGAGCCTGCACCGCCATTCAATATGATCACGGCTGATCATCCAACTCGGTATCCTGTACCTGCTTCTCTCCATACCCCCGATCCCTTTAACCACAAGGGCTACATCTAACTCCCTCTTAAATATAGCCAATGAACTGGCCTCAACTACCTTCTGTGGCAGAGAATTCCAGAGACTCACCACTCTCTGTGTGAAAAATGTTTTCCTCACCTCGGTCCTAAAGGGATTCCCCCTTATCCTTAGACTGTGACCCCTTGTTCTGGATCTCCCCAACATTGGGAACATTCTTCCTGCATCTAGCCTATCCAACCCCTTAAGAATTTTGTAAGTTTCTATAAGATCCCCCCTCTGTCTTCTAAATTCTAGCGAGTACAAGCCAAGTCTATCCAATCTTTACTCATGTGAAAGTCCTGACGTTCCAGGAATCGGTCTGGTGAACCTTCTCTGTACCCCCTCTATGGCAAGAATGTCTTTTCTCAGATTTGGAGACCAAACTGTACGCAATACTCCAGGTGTGGTCTCACCAAAACCATGTACAACTGCAGTAGAACCTCCCTGCTCCTATACTCAAATCCTTTCGCTATGAATGCTAACATACCATTTGCTTTCTTCACTGTTGAACATTTATTAAATGTTGAACATGTTTACAGGTTATGATCAACTTTAGGAAATCAACTTCCTGCTCTTTGGAGTTTATTACAGACTTGGTCAGAGTACATTAAATATGTACTCTTTGCACACTCTTCTCCACTCTCAGAGAAATATATATTTTTAATTTATCTTTGTCATCTTTGTCATGAGGCTGCATAATCTGAAGACATACTATTAGGTTGTTCTTGTACAGTGGCTTGCAAAAGTTTTCATACCCCTTGAACTTTTCCACATTTTGTAACGTTA
Source organism: Okamejei kenojei (assembly GCA_035221665.1). Taxonomy (NCBI): domain Eukaryota; kingdom Metazoa; phylum Chordata; class Chondrichthyes; order Rajiformes; family Rajidae; genus Okamejei; species Okamejei kenojei. The sequence goes on along the minus strand of CM069131.1, from coordinate 49,119,369 downwards.
CAACCACAAACGTAAATGTATTTTATTGGGATTTTATGTGATAGACCAACACAAAGTGGTGCATAATTGTGAAGTGGAAGGAAAATGATACATGGTTTCCAAATTTTATTACAAAAAAAAACTGAAAAGTGTGGCGTGCAAAAGTATTCAGCCCCCCTGAGTCAATACTTTGTAGAACCACCTTTCGCTGCAATTACAGCTGCACGTCTTTTGGGGTATGTCTCTACCAGCTTTGCACATCTAGAGACTGAAATTTTTGCCCATTCTTCTTTGCAAAATAGCTCAAGCTCAGTCAGATTGGATGGAGAGCGTCTGTGAACAGCAATTTTCAAGTCTTGCCAGAGATTCTCAATTGGATTTGGGTCTGGACTTTGACTGGGCCATTCTAACACATGTATATGCTTTGATCTAAACCATTCCATTGTAGCTCTGGCTGTATGTTTAGGGTCATTGATCTGCTGGAAGGTGAACCTCCGCCCCAGTCTCAAGTCTTTTGCAGACTCTAATAGGTTTTCTTCCAAGATTGCCCTCTATTTGGCTCCATCCATCTTCCCATCAACTCTGACCAGCTTCCCTGTCCCTGCTGAACAAAAGCATCCCCACAGCATGATGTTGCCACCACCATGTTTCACAGTGGGGATGGTGTGTTCAGGGTGATGTGCAGTGTTAGTTTTCCGCCACACATAGCGTTTTGCATTTAGGCCAATAACTTCAATTTTGGTCTCATCAGACCAGAGCACCTTCCTCCACATGTTTGCTGTGTCCCCCACATGACTTGTGGCAAACTGCAAACAGGACTTCTTATGGCTTTGTTTCAACAATGGCTTTCTTCTTGCCACTCTTCCATAAAGGCCCGATTTGTGGAGTGCACGACTAATAGTTGTTTTGTGGACAGATTCTCCCACCTGAGCTGTGGATCTCTGCAGCTCCTCCAGAGTTACCATGGGCCTCTTGGCTGCTTCTCTGATCAATGCTCTCCTTGCTCTGCCTGTCAGTTTAGGTGGACGGCCATGTCTTGGTAGGTTTGCAGTTGTGCCATACTCTTTCCATTTTCGGATGATGGATTGACCAGTGCTCCGTGAGATGTTCAAAGCTTGGGATATTTGTTTATAACCTAACCCTGCTTTAAACTTCTCCACAACTTTATCCCTGACCTGTCTGGTGTGTTCCTTGGGCTTCATGATGCTGTTTGTTCACTAATGTTCTCCAACAAACCTCTGAGGCCTTCACAGAACAGCTGTATTTATACTGAGATTAGATTACACCAAGTGGACTCTATTTACTAATTAGATGACTTCTGAAGTCAATTGGTTGCACTGGATTTTATTTAGGGGTATCAGAGTAAAGGGGGCTGAATACTTTTGCACGCCACAATTTTCAGTTTTTTATTTGTAAAAAAATTTGAAAACCATGTATCATTTTCCTTCCACTTCGCAATTATGCGCCACTTTTTAAATTTTTTTATTTTATTTTATTAGAAGTACAGCAATATGGCACCAAGGTGCCTAATATATATTGACATATTACATTTTATGTACAGCTTCTTATTTTTTAATTTTTTTAATCATGAAAAAGAAAAAGAGTAGAAAATAAAAGATAGAGATATAGTGTGATATATAGTGTGTGAGAAAGAAAAAAATGAAAAAAGAAAGTTGAGAATGACAAGGAAAAAAAAAGAAGAGTAGAAAGTAAGAGATTAAGGAGATTGTTATCTATATTCTTGACCATCCCTCAACCAATCGTGAAACAATTAGCTTCTACGGTTTTGTTGCACCATATGCTTCCAAAAAATCGACAAATGGAGACCAACTCGTTAAAAATTGGTCTGATTTATCTATTAGGAGGAATCGCATTTCCTCAAGATGTGCAGTGTCCAACATGTTTGAAAACCACATTTAAAGCGTTGGTATGGTTGTATTTTTCCAAAAGTTAAGTATACAATTTTTTGCCGGTATTAACCCATAATTTAAAAATAAATTGTGAGATGAGTTCAGTTTATTCCCATCTTCCATTACTCCAAATATAATCATTTCAGTATTAGGTTCCATTTTAATCTTAAATAATTTTGTAAATATTTCAAAAATATCACTCCAGAATTCATAAAGTTTTATGCAAGAGACAAAAGAGTGTGTTATAGTTGTGTTTTGGGATAGACATTTATCACAAATGGGGGAAGTATTTGGATAGAATTTATTCAGTCTAGTTTTTGAGTAATATAATCTATGTAAAATTTTAAATTGAATTAAATTATGTCTTACATTAATTGAACATTTGTGTATATATATCAAATACTTTTCCCATGCTTCCTTATTATTTTTTATCATTAATTCTCGTTCCCACTCTTCTCTAAGTGTCTCTGTCGATGGTAAATCTATATTTAAAATACGCCACTTTGTGTTGGTCTATCACATAAAATCCCAATAAAATACATTTTCGTTTGTGGTTGTAAAGTGACAAAATGTGGAAAAGTTCAAGGAGTATGAAAACTTTTGCAAGCCGCTGTATATTATCAACCTGGTTTTTTATCGCCTTCATCACTCAATCCTCCAAGTGACATTGACAGATTTTTAAAGCCTTCCTTAGGATAACAAAGTGCAAATCTAGTTTGTATCATTTATAAATGAAAATATTGCAGGTACACAACACAAGCAAAATGGTTATATATACAATGTACTCAAACACTAATGATTAAATGTACTCGGTAAGTAGAAGTGTCTTTTCATTTGTTCCTTTTAAATCATATTTTGAGTATATATCTCAATTGAGTCTTCATTTAATGGAACTTTGTCACAGAAGATCTGATAATTGCATCTATTATATGATTCAATGGTGAACATTCTTATTTGTTTGGGTGATATATCCTGATATGCTGAAGTTAAAACTATACATTCAACAACCAATGAAAATACCGTGGTTAACCACAAATTAATTAGCATTGTATGTAGTTTTTATCACGACATATGTTTTTATTTTGCATTAAACATATGGGTGTTGCTATATGGTACTGTTCCATGAAAATATGTTTCAAATGTTACAAACATTTCACAAAATTTATAAAGACTGAACAGATCAATTTTGATTTTATATTAACACAATTTTTGGAAAATAAGTACATTTAACAACATGGACATGTGACATACTTTTGCAATTTATCACAAGAAAAAAAATTGAAATTTAAAAAGCATCTGGGTAAATGTAGAAATGTAGAAGAGCTCGACACCTGTTTCCAAAGAGGCTAAAGTTCAAAGATGGTTTCCCAATTTTCAGTTGGGTCAAAGATTACAAGGTGTGGTTAGCAACTGCATACTTTAAAGCATTTAATGGAGTAATAATGCAACAACACAATCAAGTTGGTCACGAGGCATCATTATTGCAATATCTGTACCAACTCTGTTGCATCCTGCCTTCCAGATTCACATTTGACTAAAGGAATGACATACTTAGAATCCCACGCTGCAAAGTTATAGTTCAATGATTTCATTATGATTTACAACTCCAATGTTATTTTACATGCTTGTTTGAACACTAAAGTTGAATAAATTGTTAAAAAATAATGTTGGATCAAAGCTATTTTAGCAAAAACACACTGAAAGGTGTAGTTTCTATTACATGCAGGTATTATTTGTTTATTCATCAAAAGTTTAAATGGAATTTTGTGATCGTAAGATATCCCTTCTGGATGGAAGCAGTTATTTGGGATAGCAGAGCAAATAGGACAGTAGCACATTGACCTTTTGTACTTCCTACTCAATACTTATTCTCACCGTCACCAAAGAAACAGAATATTGCTTAGAACAAAACTTATCTTGAGTTGCTGTCCATCGAGTTCCATCACCACAAAACTTGGGAAGTTTCCCATTTTTATTTGTTTCAAAATGTATTATGATGAACATAGTAGGAACTAAAGCAGAAGTGCCACACACAACAGATTTACCAATGTAATGAGTTAATCCCTGTACCGCAGGCTGGTCTCATCACCTGGTCATTCCTTGACACATTACTAGAATCCAAGCACAAGTCACTGGATAAACAGATGTCACTTCCGTACAGTTTGTGCAGTCTCATCATTGTGACTACTGAAGAGAGAGGCAGCGAGGAGCCACAAGGCTAACACACACAACAGGTTTTCGATGGAGCTTTCTCTGCGTCAGCAGCAGCAGTGGCAGCTGAAATGGGGAAAGCCAAAGCAACAATGAGCAAAGGCGTAAAATGAATATGGGAAAATAAGAAGTTTGAAAACATTTAATTGGTGCTTTATGGCACAAAATAAACTAGAGGGTTATTTTATCCCAGTATTCTCTATGTAACCAATTATTTTTTATGCTTAAGATAGACAAAAAGTGCTGGGGAAACTCAGCGGGTCAGCCAGCAAGTCTGGAGAAAAGGAACAGATGATATTTCGGGTCGGAACCCTTTCTCAGACTGAAAGTAGGAGGAAGGAGGGGAACTGGAAGTGGGAAAAACATTTCCCCAGGGATGCCGGCTCTTGCTGAGTTACTCTAACACTTTGTCTATCTTTTCTATGCTTTTTAGCCCTGACATATAGGTCCCCTATATATATTCTCTATGGTCTAATCTTCTCGATGTTCTTTTAGTATTTTCTATTGAGAATTTACTAATTTGTAAAAGCTGCACTTTTAAATGGTTTTTTAACTTGGTTGCATGAATTTATAACAATATCATTTCAACGTGTAACAAATTAACAAATATTTTAACTTTCTAGACAAATGTTTTTGCTTTTTAATAGGGCGTATCTTCAGAATTCTAGCCGCAAAAACTGGTCCAGATAGGGCCAATAGGTCATTTTCTTTGAGTTCCTTTAGTTCCTGCTCTTTCTCCGGGAGTAAAACCTTATACTGAATATCTTCCACAGTTTCTCGCTTCAGGTCGTTGTTTGTTTTTAACCTGATTCAATTTTCCTTGAACACGAACAAGTGTCATGTTCAGTGAAAGCTTTGCAGAAGACAATGCTCCTTCCCTAGCCTGACCTTTTGTCAAAAGCTATCAGGGGGTGTCAGAGCTATTGTTTTACTACTGGACCCACAGTGGAATCGGATTCCCACATCAATACCAGGTAAAAATAGTGATGAGTACGAAAGAACTGCAGATGTTGGATTATACGGAAGGTAGACACAAAATGTTGGAGTAACTCAGCGGAGACAGGCAGCTTCTCTGGAGAGAAGGAATGGGTGACGTTTCGGTTCAAGACCCTTCTTCAGACTGATGTCGGGAGAGGGAGATACATAGATAACGATGTATGGGAACTGTGGTTTTGAATTGGGATTCTGGGTAGGTCAGGGCAGTTGAAGTCAAAAACACATTGACGGGACATAAATAAAGATGATAACCACATTTGGAGGTGGTCACTCTGCTACGTGGTGAAGCTACTTTGCAAATTGATAGTGTCCTTCCACAAGGGAAAGAAGGAATAGAAGGGTAATAGATTCATGGCACAGTGTTGATGGAGACTTGGGAACTGAGCATGCTGACTTAGCAAGCAAGCTGTCAGTGGATTCTAGGTTCCTGAGCTGCAGGAAACCATGTTGGGATAGTTTTCCAAACTGAAGGATGTTGGTGTGGGTGACAGGGAGAACATGCAAACTCCTCTCTCTGTCTCTCTCTGTCTCTCTCTGTCTCTCTCTGTGTCTCTCTGTCTTCTCCTCCCCCCCCCCCCCCCCTCACTCTGGGCTTGACTGTAATGCAAGAGAAGGGCAAGAGCAATAAATCCTTCAGAATCCCCAGGGAATTGCTTATCCTAAGAACAAGTTTGAAGTTTGTAAAGTCCATAGAAGGGCAGTATTTGCCAGCCTCTGATTATTGAAAGGGGAAAAAAACCCATAGGTTTATCTCACCTTTCTTTGCTTCTAGTTCTTGTGCTTTCTGATTTTTGGCTTCCATCAGAGCTTTTACTTTAATGTCATATTCATCAGCGAGAGCTTTCCATTCTTTCCTGTTGTTGAGCAGGCCATTGAGCATTGGTGTGATGGCCTCATGAAAGCGAGAGAATTCCTGAAAGAACGCAATTGTAACTGGCAAACAGCACTGGTACCCAAGTACCTAACCACCAAATTTAACCGAGAGTTTGTTATTTCCAGAATCTGAAATGTTGAAACCTGGCTGAAGATGTTCCCATATGTGCTTCTAAAATTCATCCAGTGAACATAATTCTATCTAGCTTTGGAGAGGATGCAGAGAAAGTTTACCCGAATGCTGCTTCAATTTGAGGGTTTCAGCTGCAGAGGGAGATTATTTTCTCTGGAATGACAGAAGTTCAAGGGAGACGATAGAAGTATATAAAATTATGAAAGCCATGGATAGGGTAGACATTCAGAACTTTTTTCCCTGGGGGGGGGGGGGGGGGGGGGGGGGGGGGAAATGTCCAGTACTAGAGGGTATAGCTATAAGCTAAGAGGAGAAAGTTGAATGGAGATATGCGGGGCAAGTTTTCTACACAGAGGGTGATAGGGATCTGGAATGCATTGCCAGGGGTGGTGGTGGAGGCAGATATGATAATGGTGTTTAAAAGGATTTTAGATAGGCACATGGAAGTGTAGGGAATAGAGGGATGCGGATCGTGTGCAGACAGGCGAGATTAGTTCAGCTAGGCATCATGTTTGGCACAAACATTGTGGGCCGAAGGGCCCTTTCCTGTGCTGTACTGTTTTATGATTTAGACGATAGACAAAAGGTGCAGGAGTAGGCCATTCGGCCCTTCGAGCCAGCACCGCCATTCGATGTGATCATGGCTGATCATCCACAATCAGTACCCCGTTCCTGCCTTCTCCCCATAACCCCTGACTCCGCTTTTTTTAAGAGCCCTATCAAGCTTTCTCTTGAAAGTATCCAGAGAACCGGCCTCCACCGCCCTCTGAGGCAGAGAATTCCACAGACTCACAACTCTCTGTGTGAAAAAGTGTTTCCTCATCTCCGTTCTAAATGGTTTACCCCTTATTCTTAAACTGTGGCCCCTGGTTCTGGACTCCCCCAACATCGGGAACATGATTACTGCCTCTAGCGTGTCCAAACCCTTAATAATCTTATATGTTTCAATAAGATCCCCTCGCATCCTTCTAAATTCCAGAGTGTACAAACCCAGCTGCTCAATTCTCTCAGCATATGACAGTCCCGCCATCCCGGAATTAACCTTGTACACCTACGCAGCACTCCCTCAATAGCAAGAACCATAAAAACCGTTGTGCTTATTCTAATTGAATTTTAGAAGCACACACAGAGCTACAAACATAATAGCTTCTTTATTTCATCATTCATTGCAGGATGACTTGGATAGACTGGGTGAGGGGGCAAATGCATGGCAGATGCAGTATAATGTGGATAAATGTGAGGTTATCCACTTTGGTGGCAAAAACAGGAAGGTAGACTATTATTTGAATGGTGACCGATTAGGAAAAGGGGAGATGGAGCGAGACCTGGGTGTCATGGTACACCAGTCATTGAAAGTAGGCATGCAGGTGCAGCAGGCTGTGAAGAAAGCAAATGGTATGTTGGCATTCATAGCAAAAGGATTTGAGTACAAGAGCAGGGAGGTTCTACTGCAGTTGTACAGGGTCTTGGTGAGGCCACACCTGGAGTATTGCGTACAGTTTTGGTCTCCAAATCTGAGAAAAGACATTCTTGCCATAGAGGGGGTACAGAGAAGGTTCACCAGACTGATTCCTGGGATGTCAGGACTTTCATATGAGGAAAGACTGGATAGACTTGGCTTGTACTCGCTAGAATTTAGAAGACTGAGGATCTGATAGAAACTTACAAAATTCTGGATAGGTTAGGCTAGATGCAGGAAGATTGTTCCCGATGTTGGGGAGATCCAGACAAGGGGTCACAGTCTAAAGATAAGGGGGAATTCCTTTAGGACTGAGGTGAGGAAAACATTTTTCACACAGAGAGTGGTGAGTCTCTGGAATTCTCTGCCACAGAAGATAGTTGAGGCCAATTCATTGGCTATATTTAAGAGGGAGTTAGATGTGGCCCTTGTGGTTAAAGGGATCAGGGGGTATGGAGAGAAGGCAGGTACAGGATACCGAGTTGGATGATCAGCCATGATCATATTGAATGGCGGTGCAGGCTCGAAGGGCCGAATGGCCTGCTCCTGCACCTAATTTCTATGTTTCTATGGTAATTTCTATGTATGTTTACAATTTAATTTCTGGATTAGACAACAAGCACATTGGAGTCATACAGTATGGAAACGGGCACTTCGGCCCAATTTGCCCACACCAACCAACATATCGCATCTACACTAGTCCTACCTGCCTGCGTTTGGCCCATATCCCTCTAAACCTGTCCTATCCATGTACCTGTCCAATGTTTCTTAAACGTTGCGATAGTCCCTGCCTCATCTACCTCCTCTGGCAGCTCGTTCCATACACCCACCACCCTTTGTGTGAAAAAGTTACCCCTCAGATTCCTATTAAATCTTTCTTCCTTCACCTTCACCTATTGTGTCAACAGGGAGCTGGTGGATGGCTGGAGATACAAGCAACTGCAGATGGTGGAATCTTGAGCAAGACACAAAGTGCTACAGTAACTCAGCGTGTCAGGCAGGATCTGTGGAGGGAATGGTTAGGCAGCATTTCATGTTGGGACTCTTCTTCAGACTCCATATAAGATATTCAATAAATCTGAAGAAGGATCCTGATCCGAAACGTTGCCTGTTCATTCCTTCCACAGATGCTGCCTGACATGCTGAGCTACTCCTGCACTTTGTGTTTTACTGGTGGATGTCTATTTGATTGAAGGTGAAATAACAAGGTCATGCAGAGGCAATGTGCGATAGCCACATACAGATGTTTGCCTAATTTTCCACTTAAAGAGGGTTTGAATTTATCCCGCAGAAGACGTTCCGATGTGTTCAGCCTGCACTTGGAGCCATAGCAATGATCTTAAGGAGACCTGCCTGTTAGAAGATGGGTGTTCCAGTCTTTCCAACAGACTAGTTGCCTTTTTAATGTTGGAACATGCTTTAACTCTCCAGCTAAGGCCTGTTTCTCTGTGATTGACCCAAGCTGCTGGTAGAACTGGGAAGCACAAATGAATTTGGTTGTAATACAGTGGTTTGCATCATCTGAAGCAATATTTTCAGGAAATCATTAAGATAATATTTTTAACATGCTTAGAGGCAAACCCCTTTAGAAGTTACAAAATAAATTACATCCACATACCTTGTAGACAAATGTGCACACAAAGTCAATGAAACCAACTTGAAGCTTGGGAAGTTCATCAGATTTATTCCTGTCCATCATAGGCTAGGGATTTAAATAAATATCTGAAAAGTTAAAATCTGTGAAGTTTAAACACAGTGTAGAGTTATTCTGTTTATCTATAAAAGCCTTGTTGGTAAAATTGCTCAAGATAAAATCAATAGTTTTTTGGTCTATAAGTTCCTGCCTATAACAATGAAGACAATGAAGCTCAGTTTAGCAAAGAGATCAAGAGGTGACTTATCTGGGGTCTTTAAATCTGTAGGCAGCTTTGATAGCTTTTATTTGTAGGAGACAGCACACTCCAAAAAAAGGACTGCAAATATGAGATAGTCGTTAATAGATCCAATTATGAATTTATGAGAAACTTCTTTACCAAGAGAGCTAATAGTAATTGAAATTTATAAATATTTGGAGTGTATGAGGAGAATATTATATGGGTAGCAAGGGAAAAGGGAAGCCAAAGGTATGGAGACAAGGTGAGACCCAGTCAGAACCAATCACTTGTGGAGGCCAAACACTTGCAGAGAGCTGTGAGATTAAATAACTTTTCTTAATGCTGGAATTTCGACATGAACCTGATATATTTGCATATTGTTCCTTACTCACAATAGGATTTTGTTGCAGTACAGACCGTTCCAAGTCTCCCTGTTCCCAGAATTCCGCTGCTACTAACAGAGCCACCTATAACACAACATAAAAACAACAATTGTTGAGTTTGGCTCAGTATCCAGTTTTGTAATTCACTTCAGCATCATTTCTTCTTGTTTTGATTTTCTACTCAAGTCTGAGCCCAGAAATGAATGAAACCAGTGAGATCAGGACCAGTTAGCAATCAAGAGTGGGCCATTTGTCTGTTTCTCTGTTTCTTATTTCAGGGCAACAGAAGCCTCCTGCAATATTCCTTAAAACTTAAACCAGCTATGTAAATGTTGAAAGAGCGGCAAAAACTTTGGAAATCTGAAATAATAACAGAAGACACTGGAAACACTCAACAGGTCAGGCAGCATCTGTGGAAAGAAGGTCAATCTTTCAGGAAAAGCTTGAATCAGAACCAGGTAAGAGAGGTTAGTTCATTTTAAATTGCAAAAAGGGTGGAAGAGGGATGTCTGGAACAATAGGAAGCCAGGGAGTTACCACAAATGCCCTGGCCAATACTGTACAGAGTCCCCATACAACATTCCTAACATAGATCATCTGGTCATTATCATATTGTTGCCTGTGAGAGTTGCTGCACACTCATGTTATGCTGCCTCAGCTACTTCAGCCATAACAAGGTATCAGTCTGAGGCTTTAATGGCCATAGCTTTTCACTCTTGCCCAGGGGGCGCCGCACGATGGCTGCCTCGCCAATGGTCTGTCTTAGTCTTTTCCTTCTTTGTGTTTTTATTTTGTTGTAAAATGTATGTTTTAGTTTATCTTTAGTTTTGTATTATGTGTGGGGGGGGTGGTTGAAACTTTTTTAATCTCTTTCCTCAACGGAGATGCAACATTTTCTGTGTCATATCTCAGTCTGCACTGCGGCTTAACATCGTGTTGTTGGCGGCCTCTTGCTGGAACTTTAAAGCTCCAAAACCGTGGAGCCTGTGGACTTTAACATCTTGGAGCGGGTGATCCCTTTACCAGGGGTCGGCCTTTGGTGCTTCAACCTGCAGGTGCTGTGGAGTTTAACATCATGGAGCTCACTGTCCCTGACTAGGGACTGATTTCGGGTACTCCAAGCTGCAGGAGTTTTCGACCGCCCCGATGCGGGAGCTCGATTGCTGGCTGCGGATGGTTCGACTCCCCGACCGTGGGAGGAAAAGAGGGAAGAAGATAAGACATTATTGCCTTCCATCACAGTGGGGAATGTGGGGGAGCCACTGTGGTGGATGTTTATGTCAGTTTTTATGTAGTTGTGTGTCTTGTTGCTTTTTTGTTATGACTGTATGGCAAACCAAATTCCTCGTATGTTGCAAAACATTCTTGGCAAATAAATTATGATTATGATTATGAATATATTTGAGAATATTTTAGCCCTTACACCCCTCTCTACCCTATGCCTCATCCAGCAATAATTGACAGAAGTCAACATGCTCCCTGGTTTCCAATGAGTCCTTTTGCATCCTTGCAACTCCTGTCTGTTCGAGTCCGCTAAAGAAAACTGGTGTATCAGGAAGCAAGTAGTCTACCCTTGTTAGATTAGTTCAGCTACTACTTAATTTACAAAACCATGCTTGACTTGAATATGTTTTATGAAGTAATTTTTTGTGAATCAAAAAGGCTGAGTTATATGCATATATAGTGGAAAAATAGATTTGTAAATTGAAGATATGCAAAGGCAAATGGCATTATAACAAAAATATATAACTTGATTATTCATATATCTAGAAATATTTGTAATTTTGTGTCCTACCCATGAATAATGGCTTCAACTATAAATGGAATGTGTTTATGGCGGATGGGTGCATTGATGACTATACAGTTTTCATCTACCTGACCCTAACCTGTAGGGAGATTCTTCCACCTGATTCCATGAATATTGTGAATATTGTGGATTTTCCCATGTATCTATTTGTTATTAAACGGATAGTGTTGTAGCTTCATAGCTGGGGATTCCCTAATTGTCAATGGCCATGTTGATTCAAATGGAGCCGCCTGCCACAATTGAAACTCCATTAATTTATACTCATGATCCCCATAGTGTGTCTGAACAGAGAGACAAGATCTCTGTTATTTTGTAGCATCAGATACTGCTAGGTAGCTACAATACAACCATTGAAATATTATAATTCACACATTCAATAAATCTGCTTCAAACTATCAAGCATAAAACACATTTTCATCAAGCTAATATTTTCTGCTTATAATGCCAAAGTCAGGACAATGCCTCATTTGAAGAACAGTGGGGGAATGCCATTAAAACACTATGGGCACTCTCAACCAATACAAATGACAGATAATACACAAACATGCAAAGCACCTTGTTGCAATCAAAGAGATCAAAACAATAAACGATTTTAAGTTCAAGCATATTATGTCGCCATTTCTCCACCTTTCAATTTTTCTATGCTTATGTAGCTACTTCTATCTACAGATAATATATTAAGCATTAATTTACCACATCTCCATTGAAATGTATTAACGAATAACTGCCAATAAATTTAGTAATTTAGATTAACACCGTTCAAATTCCACACAATAGTTCATAAGATCAAAGTGATAGGAGCAGAATCAAGCCATTCGGCCCATCAAGTCTATTCCGTCATTCAATCATGGCTGATCGATCTCTCCCTCCTAACCCCATTCTCCTGCATGGGAGAGCATGCTCACCCCATAATCCCTGACTCCTGTACTAATCAAGAATCTAATTAACCAAGGTAGTTTTTTTGATCTTTATGACACTGTTGTTTATGGAAGCTTACTGTGTACAAGTTGTCTGCCAGGATGCCGAGAAATACGTGGTGGCCTTTGTCGATTCAAATGGAGCCTCCTGCCACAATTGAAACTCCATTAATTTATATTCCCCATAACCTCTGATGCCCGTATCAAGAATCTATATATCTCTGCCTTAAATATATCCACCAACTTGGCCTCCACAGTCTTCTGTACAAAGAATTCCACAGATCAAACAATAGTATAATAGTTGACATAGAATAAAGCCCCATGTCACCATAACATTTTAGTCTACACACAGGAACACTACAGGACCTTCCAAATGGCATGGGTTCATGGTGGTACAATGTGCTGCTGCATTTGAGAACTCACCTTGCTCTGAACCTCCCAGGGTTTCGTAATGGCTGACAAGTCACATGCTGTCATCATCATGGCCCTGGGTGTAGAAAGAGCAAATGTTATCACTTTTCAGTTAGTTATTCATCAAAACTTACAAGGCTTTTCACAGCCTTTGCTGCATTTTGAAAGTCTTATACTTACATTACTATTTCCTTCTTGGTATTCTCCAGAGACATATAATCCACCCACGCCTTCTCATCCTCATACGTTTTGGAGAGGTCAACAATTTTTTGAAACATTGTTCTCTTTCTGCAAGAATGGAAACAATTTAAGTCCTATGAAAGATGCACTTTTGCAGAAATTGTGCTTTTCTGGCCTTCCTGACATAAATAAGAACTCTGTGGAACAGGTTTATTTTGTGACATGTACATCTCTCCAAATTGTGTGAGACACAAAGTGCTGGAGTTACTCAGGGGGTCAGGCAGCATCTCTGGGGAAAAGGTTGGGTGATATTTCGGGTGGGGACCATTCTTAATGTCACCCATCCTTTTTCTCCAGAGATGCTGCCTGACTAGCAGAATGGGGCGGAAGATTGCAACCTTCACGTCGTCTGCCCTGCTTCGACGAATGCAATCAACCCCCCAGTGCACAATCAAGTAAGATCAAATAGAACAAGTTGTCCTGCAACTTTAGACTGTGCACGCCATACGCAAAAAGAAGAGACCAGCAGAATTATTCCAGCACTGTGTGTCTGTCCATCTTTGGTACATACCAGTGGCATCTGAAGTTCCTTGTTTCTCTGTTTCTACAAATTGAGTTCCTCTTTCTGTTACTTAATTGGAATATTGTGCCTAATAAGAAGGGTTCTCTGATTTGATTTTCCTTTCATAGATTGCTGCCGGGTAAACATCACTCCAATCTGGGAGATCAGTACCCATGAACCACAAACAAAAGTTGCCAATAAATGTAAAGACATTTAAAAAATAAAGTGAGAATTCCAAGCTAAAAGAAAAAGTACTTAAATGACCTATTGCTGCCCAATTCCTTTCAGGAGGGACTTCAAGATTCAATTTAATTGTCACATGTACCACTAAGGTACAGTGAAATTCGAGTTACCATACAGCCATACTAAGTGAGAAAAACAACAATACACAATTCACATAAAATAAAATTTAACATAAACATCCACCACAGCAGAATCCACATTCCTCACTGTGATAGAAGGCAATAAAAGTTCAGTCATCTTCCTCCTTTGTTCACCCAAGGTCGGGGCTGAACTCTCTGCACTTGCTGTTGCCAATGGTTCGCTGTTCCAGCCCTCTCGTCGAGATGATCGAAACTCCGCCGTCGGGACGGATCAGAATACTCCGCGTCATGGAGCTCCCGAGTCGGCCGCTTCTTACTGGAGACCTCTGCTTTACGGTGTTAAAGTCCACAGGGCCCACAGTCGAAGCTCCTACACTGGCAATCCTCGGCAAAAGATCCCAGGCTCCGCGCCATGCCCGCGGCTTGAAGCTCTGGGCCGGTCTCCAGGAAAAGCCGCACCACTCCACGTTGTAAGCCGCAGGGGGGAACGGAGATGCGACACGGAGAAAAATCGCAAAAATGCGACACTGGAGAAATGCTACACTGGAGAAACTCAGCGGGTGGGGCAGCATCGATGGAGCGAAGGAAATAGGCAACATTTCGGGTCAAGACCCTTATTCAGACCCTTTTTGTGAGTCACTGTGAACCAAAATGCAAGCTTTAGGTTTAAAAATGGAAATTACCACCAGATGGAGCACCCTTCATGCCTTCTGTAAACAAAGCAACATTCACTGTTTGACCCAGCCATCCTCAAAGATAAGCAGCAGAACTTTTACCTGGAGGAGTTTTATTTGTTCGGTAAGTAGTGAAATGCTTTGAAAGACAAGATTTTGAGGTACAGTTACGGCAAGAACAGTAAATATCTAGATCACATTTCATCTGACTGAAGCCATCATGTACATTTAACAATGTGTCTGAGATTTTAATATGTAAATTTTAATAATAGCATTTAAGAGACATTTGGTCAGGAACATGGATAGGAAAGGTTTAGAGGGATAAGGGTCAAACGGGCAAATGGGATTCATTTAGATGAAGCATTTGGATCAGCATAGACAAGTTTGGATGAAGGGCCTGTTTCTTGCTCCATTAATCTATGACTCCAATATCTCAACATTACAACATGTTGCATCAGTTCTGTAAATTTTAGGATTATTATTGTGCAGTATATATTGAATACACAATATATTGAATATACAATACATTGTTTATTCCAAGCAAAATTATGACTATTGCAGGTAAAAGGATTTTGGTGTTTGATTTATTTTTTTAAATGATTATTGACTGTAGTGGCATATCCAATAACTCTGTAGGAAACTATTGATAACATTTAGTCTGTGCAGATAGGTAATTTCATTCACACATATACAAACATGCACATACTTGTACATCGAATAGCTGAGCCTTTTTTTTTAAACAAAAATAGATTCTAGCTGGAGTAGATCACTTCTGGGTCGATATTTTGGGTCGGGACTCTTCCTCAGACTTTAGACAATAGACATTAGGTGCAGGAGTAGGCCATTTGGCCATTCGTGCCAGCACCGCCATTCAATATGATCATGGCTGATCATCCACAATCAGTACCCCGTTCCTGCCTTCTCCCCATATCCCCTGACTCCGCTATCTTTAAGAGCCCTATCTAGCTCTCTGTTGAAAGTATCCAGAGAACCGGTCTCCACCACCCTCCGAGGCAGAGAATTCCACAGACACGACTCTGTGTGTGAAAAAGTGCTCCCTCGTCTCCATTCTAAATGGCTTACCCCTTATTCTTAAACAGTGGCCCCTGGTTCTAGACTCCCCCAACATCGGGAACATTTTGGGTGAAGTTGTTTCTTTTTGTAAGTTGCACCATGTAAGTGTATCTGATCTGTACCAGCCTCAGACATTCATTTCATGAAGTCCTCATTCCTACTATAGCTGCAAACTCTTATTTTAGGGACATTGTTGACATCAGGAGGCCAGGCTGTGCTGAGATATGCGTGCTACTGGCTCCCTAGTAGGAACATTCTTGGCCGCACTCCAATGTCATGGAAACATAGCTATGGGCATGGCTGGCCATTCAGGGTATGTTGGGATCACAAAGAGCTCTAGGCAAACATATGTCAACTTGTACAGAATTTATGAGACATTGCATTGTGCCAGAGCTACTACACTCCAAACTCTCCCAGTTGACTGTGCCTGAACCCCTCTGACAATGGATCACCAGACAGGAAGCAGCATGTGAGGCTGGTAAAGCACATCTCGGATCAGCTGAACCACAACATAGGAACACCTCAAGGCTGCGTACTCTCCCCTCTCCTTTACTCTCTACACCAATGGCTGCACCTCCAGACACCTCTGTCAAGTTTCTCAGGTTTGCGGACGACACGACCCTGATTGGACTGATCCAAGATGGGGAGGAATCTGCCTACAGACAGGAAATGGCACAGCTGCGTCCTGGTGCCATCGCAACAACCTGGAGCTCAATGCTCTTAAGATGGTGGAATTGGTTGTAGACTTTAGGAGAGCTCCCCCTACTCACCATCAACAACACCACAGTCACATCTGGTTCCTTGGAACCATCATCTCCAGGGACCCAAAATGGGAGGCCACATTGACTCCACAGTCAAAAAGGCCCAACAGGGGATGTACTTCCTGCGGCAGCTGAGAAAACACAATCTGCCACAGGCAATGATGGTCCAATTCTATACAGCCATCACAGTCTGTCCTCACCTTCTCCATTATGGTTTGGCTCAGACACCAAGCACGACATCCGGAGGCTGCAGCAAATTGTTCGATCAGTTGAGAAGGTTGTTGGCTGCAACATTCCCCCCATCGACGAACTGTACACTGCAAGGGCTAGGAAGTGAGCGGACAAGATCATCTCTGACCACCTCTCACCCTGGCCACAAACTCTTTGAAGCATTTCCCTCTGGAAGGCGACTCAGAGCACCGCCACAGCCAGACATAAAAACAGCTTTTTTTCCACGAGCAGTAGCTCTACTCAACATACAAATGTCTCTTGCCTCCTTTTGCTCCAGTATTTTATTGCAATCTTCACATGATTAAATTATAATGTTTTATTTTCCAATTGTCTTTGGTATATCGTGTTGTTACTTGCAAGCAAAACACCAAGGCAAATTCCTTGGATGTATATTTATTTGGCTAATAAAATTTAATCAATTCCATTCAACTTGATTACGCCTGGGCTCGGTGATCGAGTCGCTGAACACCTCCGCTCAGTCCACCTAAACGTGCATGACATCCTGGTTGTTAAACACTTTAACTCCTTCTCCCACTCCCATACTGACCTTTCTGTCCTGTTCCTCTTTCACTGTCAGATTGAGGCCCAACACAAATTGGAGGAACAGCACCTCATATTTGCAACCCAGCTGTATGAATATCGACTTCCCTAAATTTGTAACCCTTGTTTTCCCTCTCTCTCTCCATCCCTCCCCCTTCTTAGTTCTCTGGCCAGTCTGACTGTCCCCTGGATTACATTTTAACTTACCTTCCCCAAGATGACAATGATCTATTCTACATTTTCCTTGAACTTCGTCCTCTTAGATGTCTCATTTTCACACCTTACTTTCTTAATCTCTGTGCCTCCCTGTCCCCTGACTCTCAGTCCAAAGAAGGGCCTTGACCTAAAAACATCACCCATTCCTTCTATTCAAAGATGCTGCCTTTCCCGCTGAGTTACTCCAGCATTTTGTGTCTATCTGCACTGGTTGGTTTCATGGCTAATTTCATGGCTATGTAGGTATGCGGCAAAAGAATCAAAGGAGAGTTGACAAACAGGTGAGACAGAAAACCTTGCAGGATTCCAGGGAAATAAGAGAGGGAATGGAACAAATAAAATTGCTCCCTTGGGAGCCAGAATGGAACGAATGGGTTGAATATCCTCATTTGTGTTGTGATATGTACGTACTTCCTCAATAGCAAAAATTCTTCTCCCTATTCCCTACATTACTTGCATATTCTTCACTGTAATCCCTCTAATCACTGTTCATTCGACATCAAACAGTTTTTCAAATGACATCTTTATATTTATGTTAATGAGCCATGCTCTAAAATCCATCGTTTTGTTTGTTTCTTTGACAGCCCAGGTATATTGTGCAGATGGTTTCAGTCCACAAACTGCCAGCACAAGAACGTTTCTTCCCAGCATCTCAACTCTGTTACTTCAGGTACATTAGAGTTTGGAGTGCAGTGGTACAGCATGGAAACAGACCCTTCAGCCCACCATGTCCATGCCAACCATCACCTGTTCACATTAGTTCTATGTTATCCTATTTTCTCATCCATTGCCTACACATTCGGGGCAATTTTACAGAGGCCAATTAACCTACAAATTTCGCGCATCTTTGGGATGTGGGAGGAAACCAGAGCTCCTGGAGGAAACCCATGCGGTCATAGGGAGAACATGCAAACTCCACACAAACAGCATCCAAGGTCAGGATCCCCTCCCCTTTCTTTCTTCAGAACTCGTGCCCCCTCTCTGACGCTGGGCCCCTGAGGGGGGATCGGAGGCTCTGCCAGATCTGTGCTCTGGAAGATTTGCCCCAAAAGAGAAGCATACGCTAAAGCCTTACCATATAACAATTACAGTTTCGGCCCTTACCTTGTAAAACCTGCAACTTGCCCAGCAGGGCCATGTGGTTGGGTTAATTATGTAATATGATCTCAAAGAGTTTGCACTTGTGAGGAAGAATTTAAACTATGTAGCAATGCATTATTTTAATCTTTTGACTTTATAACTAATTTCAATCAATCAATATCTCTTTGTGACATCAGTTCTTTGGCTGAGACACTGTAAAGCCTCATCGATCCTCTTTCTAATGTATTGTGTCTGCTAGAAGAATAACAATGCTGTTCATCAATAAAGGAGACTTACTGCCCCTTACTTAAAGTAGAGAGCCAAGTCCGTAGCAATGATAGCGATGTCCATCAGGCGTAGGACGTGTTCATACTGTCTCCTGTTCAAGTTCTGGAATATGTTCAGTGACTGGAAGAGAATAGGTGGGATAATTTTCAAATGGTTGCCCAGTGGTATCATAGGACAGTATAGAAATTGTGATTCTCTGCACTGGAAATACCAGCTCTTGGCTATGCTGTGGAACTGGGGTGTATTCAATTGAAAATACCCACAAGAATGGATGGATGAAGGACCAATAGTAAAAAATGTCCTTAGTGGCTTGTTTAGTTCAGTTTAGTTTAGAGATACAGCGCGAAAACAGGCCCTCCAGCCACAGAGTCCGCACTGAACAGTGATCCCCGTACACTAACTCTATCCTACACACTAGGGACAACTTACATTTTTTGCTGAAGCAAATTAGCCTACAAACCTGTATATCTTTGGAGTGTGGGGGGAAAACCAGAGCACCCTGGGGAAAAAACCCACGCGGTATTTCCCATTGGTTTTAATATAGAAACCTCTGGCAATATTACAAAGCTCAAGATTCTCAGTTAAAGAAATCCAAACACCTAAAAATAGATTAATAGAATTTTCTGAAAATAACAAAGTACCGTTTTACTAACAATCATGTAAAATAACACCATAAAACATATAAAATGTACATAATATATCAGGGTACATACCAAGTAAAGCTTTAGATCCTGTTGGATCTGGACAGACTCTTCTGAGAGAAACTAGAACTAGGATTCATTATTTAAAAGTATGGCATCGCCCTTTAGTAACAGAGATGCGTGATTTTCTTTCCTCTCTGATCTCAAGTATTTGGAACTCTTTTCCTCAAAGACTGGTAGTAGCAGAATCTTTTTTGAGACTCTTTTCTTATTAGTAGGGGGATGAAAGGGGGAATGGGATGCTGTAGCATCAGAAGCCTTGATCTTAAGGAATGGAGGAAACAAACTCAGAAGGCCGGGTGCTGCATCCCCACTCCTAATTCAAGATGTCAAGATGGCAGCCTAGAGGTGAGAGGTCGAGCTGTCTCGGGTTCAGGTGATGATGATGTTGATGTTCTCGAGCTAGATGGAGCTATCAACATTGAAGGGAAGGGTTGTTCCTGTGACATCCCTGAAATGCTAATGAACAGTTTAAGGAAGATGCCAGTGGGCATTTGGTCAGCTCTCCTCTTCTTCATCTGATACACCTCCTTGCAGGAAAGCACAGCATTTCCATGGTGTGGCCACATATAATGTATGGACTGTCATCATTGAAGATGACTGTTTTGTCAAAGTGGAAGATTGTCTCTGATCAGGTTTCTGGAGCTGTGTACTAGGTTATTAATTTAAAGTCCTCCATCCCATGCTGAAGAAATATTTTAACCACAAGAAGAATTCCACTGACACCATCCATCAATGGTGTTAATAACTATGGCATTAGTATCCAGATTTCTGGATTGCTGATCCACAGATGTGATCTTGAGTCCACCACGGAGTACAGGAGTGGACGTCAAATTAATGTAAGTAAACAGGAATTCTAGAACTAGTAATAATAACAAATGTAGCCACTGTTTAATTTATAATATTCAATTTGGTCTGCTCATATCCTTCAGGAAGGAAATCTGTCACCTGTACTCAGAATGGCTCTTGCTGCTCACTTAGTTTATGGGAGTTTATGGGAATTTAAGGGATAGAATACAAATTTTCAGTTTCCTTGAGTTTTTAATTGTTTTAAATTTAGAGATACAGCATGGAAACAGGCCCTTCGGCCCACTGATTCCTCCCACCTGCCCACTCCTACAGACCAGATGCACTTTACAGAGGCTATTTAACCTAGAAACCCGTACATCTTTGGAAATCGGAGCACCCAGAGGATACCCACGTGGTCACAGGGGGAACGTGCAAACTCCAGGCAGACAGTTCCCGAGGCTAGGGTCAAAACTGGGTTTCTGGTGCTGCGAGGCAGCAACTCTACCAGCTGCGCCACTGTGCAGACTTTTCTCTTGTAGTTTGAAAGTGCTGAAATTCCTCTTGAATTAAATGGAAGAACTAACGTCAACGTGTGATGAGCTATCATCCACAGACAGTGGTACCAAACAAATGATTTACACCATCCGCTCACACTTTTTCAACCACATTCTGTTCAATTCCACTCCAATGTCTGATCAGTTCAGTAAGAAGACCCCGACTAATTACGTGTCCACACGATTCCAAGACTCACCTCATCAGCAAGTAAAGTCTTGCTGAACTCCAGGTGGTGACGCTCCATGATTGAAGAACCATGGAGTTTAGCCAATGGGTGCTGGGACCTGGTAATAAATAAACAGCAATGAGAAATAGTGGGTTGCTTGTTACCATGGGCAACAGTGACTTTCCAGAGGACTATGAACAAAGGGAACAGATAAACCAAAGAGACTTGTTCAATGATTTTGAAATGTAGCCATAAGTAAAAACTAAATGAACTCATGCATTCTGGTAACCTTTTGTCTTTTCCACCTAAGTCAGTAAACTACCCTCCTATCAAGAAGTCACATTCTCTCAATCCATAAACTATCCCCCACCTCCCATCCAGTTAGTAAGTTACCCTCCATGTCGGTAACTCACCATATAATCTACCCTTTCCACGCCATTTCCATATCTGTTGAAATCTACGTGATCATAATTATCATTGTAGTATCGCGCTACTAAATGAACATCAATTCTTACATTATAGATGGCATCATCTGCCATTATAAAGAGATTGCGCTTTTTAATCTGTGTTCAACATTATCCACAAATTGAAGTGGTATTTAAGAAATGTAATAAATTGAATTTAACAAAATAAGGGTTGGTCATCTAACCTGAAACATTAACTGTTTTATTTTCTTTTAGCAGATGCTATTTGATTGACTGGGGTATATAGAAGCATAAAAAGAGTGCAACACAAGGAAAAGCCCTTTGGCCCACTATGTCGGTGCTAGCCCAAGAGGCGAAATTAAACTAATCTCATCAGGCTGCATGTGGTCCATACCCTCTTTTCCCTGCAGCTTGATATTGGTTTATTTTTGTAACGTTTACCGAGATACAGTGAAAAACTTTATGTATCTACCTAGATGCCTCTTATATGTTGCTATTGTGCCTGCATCCAACACCTCCCCAGGTAGCACATCCCAAGCATCTACCAATCCATGTCAAGCATTTTCTCAGTGAATCTACTTGAACTTTCCCCTTCACACCAGAAACCTTTGTACTCTATTATTTGACATTTCCACTCCAGGAAAAACACTCTAAACTCAATCTCTCATAATTTTATATATTTTTATCAAGTCACCTGCCAGCCTTCAACAGTTTATCCAGTCTCTCCTTATAGCTAATACACTTTAATCCAGAATTACTGATTCTGATTCTAAAACATTAATATCACATCTAACATTAAATGTCCAATTAATTTTGGAATACTATTATTTATCACATGTTAATTAATTTATCAATGTTTAATTTATCATCTGGTTATGAACACAGTTAGCACGCAACAAAAGCTTTTCACTGCACCTCGATACACATGAAAATAAGCTATTCTCAAACAACTTACTTCAGCTGGTACAAGTTGTTGGTTCCCCTGTGATCAATGTCATGGCAAAAACCCGCAGTTAACATGGCCATTCTTTCCAGGTCTGTATAATAGTTTTTCAATTTACCGGTCTGTGGAAATAAAACAACCTGTGAGATGTTGTCCAATTGATCTTCAAGGCAGGCCACAGCCCTTGCTAATGCAACTTCCAGTGGCAGGAAAATCAATCTTTACCTATATTGAATCAGTAATCAGAAATTGCAGATCCACAAAAATGTGAGCATTGAATTTATAGGGTAAAGCTATTTACATGCTGTTTACATGGATAACAGGAACACATGATGTGTCGGAAGGAACTGCAGATGTTGGTGTACACCAAAAATAGACACAAAATGCTGGAGTAAATCAGCGGGTCAGGCAGCACCTCTGGAGAAAGGAAATAGGTGAAGTTTCCTAGAACATCCTAGACTGGATGTCTCGACCCAAAACGTCACTTATTCTTTTTCTCCAGATATGCTGCCTGACCCATTGAGTTACTCCAGCATCTTGTGCCTATCTTCACAACATTTATATCTTGCATTGATATGGGCCATTAACTTCAAAATATATCTCAAAGGTGCTTTGTGAAGTAGTAATGAATGTAATGGTAGTGCTGTGGTTACGTCATGGAACTTGTACTCCAGTAGCATAGGTAAGCAGTCCAATGGTTATACGCTCACATTCTGCCTTGGCAGTTTGATTATTTCAATTAAGAAATTAAAAGCATGACATCAATTAGTAATGTCAAGCTCTCGGTTGAAAAAAGCAACCATCTTGAGAATTAAATATATTTTGGATTAATTACAATTTTTACATTTTCAGAATGAATCTTAACACATTTTAAAGGTGATATTGAAACAAAGGAGGAGAAAGCCAGAAAGGAAAGACGTCATACATTGGAATGTTAAATGGATATCTCTGTATAATTATTCATGGATACCAATGCTTTTCTTATCGAGCAAGGTGGGAAAAACAGTCTGTGTCATTAATCTGTATTTTAGAAACTTATGGTTCTTCTAAAAAGATAGAATTTTGGAAATAATCTTACCATCATAAGAGTGAACATGGTTTGCCCAACATTAAATCCATGGCGCCAATTGTGGTAGGTAATTCTTCGATATCCTTTACTTAACGAGTAAATGAATCGGACTAGCACCTATGAAATATCCATGGAATATTTTGTTAATTGAGGAAAATGAGGGAGGCTTTTCTTCAGCAGCCAGTAAAATGCATCATCTTTAACAATTTAAGGGAATTCGGGAATTATGAACTGTATGACCCATGTTACATACCTCTGAAATTATCCACTTAGATGTTATGCAATACATTTGATTTTATTACTTGTCATTCGAGCCTCAGAGAGGCTCGAACGAAACTCCGTTTCTACAAACCATACAAACAGAACAATTCATAAAAAATAAAAAATAAAAAACACACAAACAATTAAATTCACACAAACATCCATCACAGTGAATCTCCTCCTCACTGTGATGGAAGGCAAAGTTCTTCTCTCTCCCCCGCACCATTTCTCTCCTGATGTTGAAGCCCCAGGCGGGCGGTGTTAAGTCCCACGTCCATTGAGGCCGTGCTGGGTGATGTACGGCCCCGCTCCAGGCCCAAAGTCACAAAATTGGAGCCCCTGGCGGGCGCTGGAATATCCCGCAGCCATTAAAGCCGCGCCGGGTGATGTTCGGCCCCACTCCGGGTCGTTCCAACCCCGTGACACGGGCTGGAGAAGTTGTGTTGCGGAGCTCCGGAGAGCGGTCTCCCACCTGGACCCGCGAGCTCCCGATATCCCGACAGTCCACCGGCAGTAATCTGCAGCTGGAGCTGGAGCTCCGGGGTCGGGCCGCAGCTGGAGCTGGAGCTCCGGAGTCAGGCCGCAGCTGGAGCTGGAGCCCGGAGTCGGGCCGCAGCGGCGATCCACCACCGCTCCCCACGCTCCGAGGCCAGCCAGCCCCATGATGGCAAGTCCGCAACTCCGCAGGCTCCGTGACTGGAGCCCCCAGGTTGTCCCGGTCGGAGGCCGCTCCATGGCACTAGGCCCCAACGACAACGGAGACCCGACAGGGAAAAAGTCGGGTCTCCCATGATGGGAAGAGATTAAAAAAGTTTCCCCCTCTTCCCCCCCCCCCCCACCCCACCCCACCCCCCACATATACACAGTTAGAAACAATACAAAAAAAACACGAACAACTACATTTAACTGGACAAAAAAAATTTTAAAAAGACAGACAGGCTGTAGGGGCCGCTGCAACGCGAGTCGCGCCCGCCCACAAAATGTCAATAATAGAGAATCTTTAGGGTTGGATATTCCTTTTGAAGGGATGGAGGTGAAGTTGGTTGGTTAATTGGCTAATGTGAATTGCCCTTGGTGTCTCAGTAATGCTGGAATCTATGGGTAGTTGATGGGAATGTGGGAAGAATGCAATTAAATTAGTGTAGGATTAGTGTAAGTAGGGTGGCATGGACTCAGTGGGAGGAAGGGTCTGTTTTCAAGATGTTTCAAGCTCTATCCATGACTATTTGGAAAGTTATGTCCAGTTTGTTCAATAATGTTTCTGAAAGTTAAATCTAGAATCTGAATACTTCAAAGAACCCCCAGAATCTTAAATCAAAAAATTCTCTGGCCACTTCCTTTTCAGGCATTTCATCGCATAGAATTACCTACCTCACGTGGAATATGGAATTTGTTCACCACGTTTAATTCGTAGTACATCTGAATGCCACACCGCACAAGATCCATCTCAGTATGTTCAAGATCACTAAAACTGAATTCATAAATGTCAAATTCTTCTGCTGCCGGAAGTTGCGTGTCCTAGAAAATAAAACGATGTCACATTGTTTAATAGGAAAAGTTGGATAAGTGACGGTAAGTTGCAATGTTCTATTTGTGTGCTTAAGCAGTTTAAGGCTCATCATACTTGTAGTTTCATTCATTTGAAAACTGTTCCCAATACAGGCAGCACAATGGCACAGCAGTAGAGATGCTGCATAGCGCCAAAGACCCAAGTCCAATCCTGACTACGAGTGCTGCCAGTACAATGGAGGTTGAACGTTCTTTCTGTGACCATGTGTGTTTTGTGTAGGTGCTCTGGTTTCCTTCAACATTCCAAAGACGTGGAGATTTGTAGGAAAATTTGTAGGAAAATTGTAAATTGCCCCTTGTGTGTAGGATGTTGAATGTGGGATAACATAGAACTAGTAGTGATCGGCTCGATGGTCAGTGTGGACGGTGCACTGAAGGGCCTGTTTCCAAGCTGTATCTCTAAAAATTAAATTAAAATAAAAAGTTTGCAAGATCATTAAATACCTATTACACTGTTCAAAGGGTAATTCAATACTGAAAATATGAAGTGACCCCCGTGTAATAATGAAATTACCTTTGTTATTGAATCCAATTAATTTATCTACCGAACTCATCATGAAATATTGAAATGGTTCTAATGGATAGCTTAATTAACAATGCTACTAAAAATGTCATTATTAAAGAAGAACTTATTGGTGGAATAAACATGTTGTTCACCATGGCAACATTCAGCCTCAACCCAATCCCAATAAAATCTGGGTAGTAGAATTCGGAGAGAAAATGGAAGGGTAAAGTGTATATGTGGTAACCACAATCTGGCTTCGAAATTGTGAAATAAATATTAAAATATGCTGGAAACATTCAGTAGGGCAGGTCGCATCTGTGGAAAGGGAAACAGTGTGCAAGAAGGAACTGCCAATGCTGGTTTAAACCAAAGATAGACACAAAAAGCTGGAGTAACTCAGAGGGACAGGCAGCATCTCTGGAGAGAAGGAATGGGTGACTTTTTGGGTTGAGACCCTTCTTCAGACAACGGAAACTGTTATTGTTTCTGGTCTGAGAATCTTTGACAGAACTGGGAAAGAGAGAAGTCAAATAGTTTTCAGGAACACATAAGGTGGGGGAGAGATGAACAGAACAACAACAATATCTCAGCCAGGGTGTGACCAAATGAGTTAACATGACGGTTAGAATCAGGTTGTGCTTCTTTGTCTGTGTAGTGTATTACAACCAGCTTGACTGTGGGATATTCCTGGCAGGGCCTTACAACTAATAGAAAGAGAAAAACTGAACCAAAATCACAGATAGTTGACTGGCAGAAATTGCAAATTCTGATGCAGAAGGAAAGAAAGTCTGAAATAGCGAAAGTTGAAGAATTCAATATTGAGTCCAAGAGGATGGTGTATACTCAGACAAAAACTCACATTGTTCCTTAAGCTCACATTGTGCCTCATTGTAAGAATGCAAGAAACCTCAAACAGAAAGGTCAGGGTGGGAGTAGGATGGGAATTGATGTCTGAACAAAGTCAACACTTGAGGTCAAGATCCTTCATCAGATTTAAGAATTTCATAACATAAGTAACTCAAAACTAACATTGCTGAAGAACTAGTAAGTGACTTGTCCATGTACACCTGTGCATGTAGGCTGCACATGTTAGTGCTCAGGACTGATAAAAGGCAGCTTTAATATTACTTTGCCAAGACTGTCCATGTTTAGAACGCTTTGAGCAGGAGCATTCTGTCATGCCTTACCAAGATTTCTTGCAATTCTTGCTCATCACATTCGTTGGGTTCTTTTCCAAAATATTCCCTTGTTGGCTGATAACAAAGAGCAAGATTTAGTGATTGTACAACTAATTAAACCTTCAAACAAATAGAATAAATATTTGGCGTGGATCATTTACTTTAGCAAGAAGGTTATACTATATTGTTGTAGTAATTTCCTGAATATAGTTCAACCTATTTCAGCTAACAGATCTGTCACTATTTGAGTTAAAAGGTACTGTATAATATCATTCTCCATGTTATTTAGTGCAGGCAAATTATGTGATGCAGATTGAATTTAAACTATCTTGTTTATCAGCTTGATTGTAGCTTAACATTACTCTGAATTACTGCTTCAGTGGATGAGCCAACCATTATGCCCCTGTTTCTCATACTCCTCTGTTTTTTTGTTCCTCATCTATAGAGCAAACCATACCTTGAATTAGTGACAGAGTGATACAATGCGGAAACATGCGCTTCAGCCCAACTTGCCCACACCAACCACCGTGCCCCATCTACACTAGTCTACACTTGCCTATGTTTTCCACCTATCCTCTAACACTATTTTATCCATGTACCTGTCCAAATGTTTCTTAAATGTCGTGATAGTACCTGCCTCAATTACTTCCTCCTGCAGCATGTTCCATATATCTAGCACCCTTTGTGTAAAAAAAGTTGTTCCGCAAAGGGGAAAATCTCCCCTTTCAACCTACAATTGGGCCCACGCTACCCACTGCCTGCAGGCTTAAAAAAAAGAGTAAATATAGAAAGTGCTGGAAACATTCAAGGAAAAGAAACCAGATACTTCAACTCTATTTCACTTTCCATAGCTCTGCCTGATCTGACCATAATTAAGTGCTTTGAGAGATTGGTTAGGAGGCGCGTCAATTCCTGCCACAGACCTGGGCCGCACAGTGGCGCAACGGTAGAGTTGCTGCCTTACAGCGCCAGAGATCTGGGTTCAATCCTGACCACGGTTTTTGTCTGAACGGATGCTCCCTGTGACCGCGTGTGTTTTCTCTGGGTGCTCCTGTTTCCTCCCACATGTCAATAATGTTGAGGTTTGTAGGTATATTGGCTTTTGTAAATTGTTCCTAGTGCATAGGATACAATTAATGTACAGGTGATCGTTGGTCGGCACAGACACAGTTGACCAAAGGGTCTGTTTCCATGCTGTATCTCTAAACTAAATTAAAGAACAGTAACAGTATAAATGCTTTCCAGTAAAACTATTTGTCATAATCACACTGAATTGGATCATTGCCTGACAACAATGTGGCACTGTGGTAACAACATTGTTCTCACTCCCCTGTCAAATTGCTGCCACCTGCAAACATTAAAAATAACTTTTTTTAAAGAAGAAGCTCATTTGCCTTCTTCGGCAAAGACATACCAATATGTTCTGAATTTCTTCCTTGCTGCATTTCACATGATAGAGCACCATTCCTTGGGCAATGTCCTTTCGATGTTCAAGCTTGCTCATTTTATCGTATGTGTCCGTGTTGAGAACAGACCATCCCAGGAACTGGGTCAACGACTAGGGGTAGAAACAGAGCCAGAAAAAAATAAAATGCCAAGAAGGCACCTCATAGTGGACAATCGATCAGGTGAAAAGATCCAGAGTACGAGACTTACTTCCATAAGAACCTCATCCATTTCATCAAAAGGTTTCCCATCTTTCCTGTTGTAAAATGTGGCGATTCCAACAATCTCTTCCTTTTTGTTTACTATTGGCATTGAAAGGACATTTTTGATTGTCCATCCAAAATTATCCAAAGATTCAGCCTGAATGAAGGGGAAAAAAGAGAATTTATAAATGACACCAGTTTGAAATATGCTATTCTTGCCAGGAAGTAAAAAAATATCTTCTGTTATCTAAGAGCCACTCAATGTGTTTTGCTCCTTTTCCCAGTTCTGTACAAGGGCTAACTGGTCATGACCGAGAAATGCAAGTGCAACACATTTTGGAGTGACCACAACTCTGACACTTGAGGGAGAGGAATATAATCCACTAATGGCAGAATTAACAGGGAAAAAACACTTGATCCAGCAAGTACGGTGATTTCTGTTTCAGCTTTCTCACCATCTCTCTCAAACACTTTTCTAGCTGAAAGCTGAACCACTTATGATGGCTGCTGAAATGGCAATTATACTCTTATTTAATTACCATTTGACATAAAGATGTTTTTCATTTCCCTGCATGATCCTAACACTGAAAAGGAACAAAAGGGTAGTGTATGAATAGGTAAATAAAGGCACGAAGGATTAGTAAGGAAAGCAAGGGTTATAGGGAGAAAGCAGGAGAATGAGGTTGAGAGGGAACCTGCCATGATTGAATGGTGGAGTAGATTCCATAGGCCAAATGGCCTACTGCTGCCCCTATGACATAAAACAGAATAATCATCTGGGTGAGGTATAAATGCTGCAAGAAGAATCAGTAACTAAGGTATTTGTGTTGATTTTCAACATAACCATATAACAATTACAGCACGGAAACAGGCCCTCTCGGCCCTTCCAGTCTGTGCCGATCATTTGTTTTCCCCTAGTCCCATGCAGTGTCTACCTGCACTCAGACCATACCCCTCCATTCCCCTCCCGTCCATATACCTATCCACTTTACTTTTAAATGTTAAAATCGATCCTGCCTCCACCACTTCTGCTGGAAGCTCATTCCACACAGCCACCACCCTCTGAGTAAAGAAGTTCCCCCTCACGTTACCCCTAAACTTCCGTCCCTTAATTCACATGTCATGCCCTCTTGTTTGAATCTTCCCTACCCTCAATGGGAAAAGCTTATCCACGTCAACTCTTCCCTACCCTCAATGGGAAAAGCTTATCCAAGTCAACATTTATTATGAATTTTACTTGGACAATTTTAGATATTCCCTTGTGCAGAACCTCAGCCCAACTTGCCAGGTGCTCCATCTAAGCTAATCCAATTTGTCCACATTAGGTCCATATATCCCTCTTAAACCCTTCATAGAACAGAGAACAGTGAATATAGAAAAGTAATCATGGAACATAGAACAGAAAACATAGAGCATAAAACAGTAAATGTTGATTCCGCATGGATCATTCATTTCATTCCTTACTTATTACGTAACTGTTGGAACTAGATTCTGAACAGATAAGCCAACTACAGCTTAGGTTTGCTTGTTTCTGAATGACATTCTGAATGAGAGAAGTTGGGATTTGAAGGGGCTACTAAATCAGTGGTTTGTGGCTCTAGTTGTTGGTTGTTTTACCTGGAAGGTGAATGTATCTTCAGTTGCTGCATTCATGATATTGCAAATCTGTAAAGATAATAATTAACTCAATTAGTCATAGAGAATGACTGCATGGAAACAGGCTGTTTGGCCCACTGAGTCCAAGCCAACCATTAACCACACATTTACTCTAATAGTACCTTCATCCCATGTTTTATTCTCCCCGTAATCTCATCATCTCCCTCCAAGAGTCTATCACCCACTTACACTCTATGATCAACTTACAGTGGAAAATGAATCAACCAACCCACACATCTTTGAGATGTGGGAGGAAACCGGAGCACTTGGAGGAAACCCATGTGGTCACAAGAACTGTAAAATGTGTATAATTGGGTGAGAATATGAGAGTGAACTTGGAAGAAAAGCACCAACCGAAATGGAAAGATGGGCTCAAACAAGTAATCTTCTAGCTTTTATTGGTAGAGAACAAGAGGAAGGATATCTTCCCTGTCCCAGGGTACTAACTGACAAATACTGGACAGGAAAGGTTTGGAGGGATATGGACCAAGTGCAGGCAAGTGGGACTAGTGTAGCTGGGACATTATTGGCCGGTGTGGGCAAGTTGGGCCGAAGGACCTGTCCCCACACTGTATCACGCTATGACTCCATGACTGCATATAAATGAAACATTCAGCCTCCGGTTTGACTCTCTTTGTATGTTGTGCTGACAAGGATGGGCTTCCCAAATCTCAAGAAGGTTTCCATCTGAGAGCGATCTTTCGACCACTTGGTAGCTCCTGGAAATAATGGGGATTCCAGTATGTGGTTGTCCATGCAGTGGTCCATCCCTGGACTGCTGGAGATCCACGATATGGGTTGTTACATGGAACATTCACCTGAAGTACGCTAATAGGTATTTCTCAACTGCTGGTGAACCTCTTTGAGACCTGGAAGATTCTGTGTCCCATCTGTAGATGTTTCCTAAACCTCAGGAAATCCATCAGCTGATGTAAAATTAGGTGCTTTCAGGAGAAGTTTGATGCATTCACACAATTTGTGGGGAGGCTTTCCCATTTCCACCGCCACAAGGTACCTCTTTTGTCAGAGGGTAGTGAATCTGTGGAATTCATTGGCACAGGTGGCTCTGGAGGCCTTCAATGGAAAATTCTAAGGTGGAAATTGATAGATTTTTTATTAGCATGGGTGTCAGGGTTATGGGAAGAAGGCAGAAGGTGTTGACAGGAAAAGATAGAGCAGCCATGATTGAATGGTTTAGTAGACTTAATGGGTCTAATGGCCTAATTCTGCTCTTCCAACTTAAGCAGATTGCAGATTGCATCATACAAATTTCCACCTCTCTGCAACCCTGCCACCATGGTGCATCCCCCTTCCTGCATCCCCACCTCATTTGTCATGGACAGTATGCCTCCATTCGGTTTTCAGTACTAAGCCGACCTCCATGTGTGGATTTCGTCTTAAACGAAAAGCATTTGCACTGGAGCTCAAATTCCACAGGATGATGCAATCCTCAGTCCAAACATGTGCCATTGCATAACTCAAGGCAATAAACTCCAGGTTTCCATCTACATTCCATGAAGATGTTTCCCAAAACCTCAGCTGAGGTTTGGCCCCATATAGAAATCCATCTGCACAGAATGAAATGATTCACACGCAGTTTCCAAGAGATAGACCAACTTGTGAAAGGTGTGTCGCAAATAAGGTTAAAATTAAGCTGGTTTGCTCACAAGAGCAACCCATCGACTTGAGCGCCTGCATACATTGGAGTCCAGGCCTGGAATGATTTTCAATGCCTTTGATCATGGGGCAATTCTAGCACAAGCATCTCCTGTAACACGAAGCCATCACCATTAGATCCTGTAGTGAATTATCTTCAGAGTTATGCTGCTTTACTGCCCCACGTTTCAAGGCCGACACAATGGAGTTTTGCATTGCGAGTTTCTTTGTTACTGACTTTGCCCTGGCTACATGTAAATTAATCTATTCCATATTTCTCCGAGAGTTCTTTTCCAAGATATAATTGCATTACCAGACACTCCAAGCCACTGAGAGTGTTCTCCCGACGCCAGAGCTCCATCGCCCGGCGAGAGGGCCTGTAACATTGGGCTGCCGTTGCGGCGACTGCGGAGGTCTCAATAGGCCCGACCATGGGTGAACAAGAGGAAGAGGACTGGATTTTGTTGCCTTCCCTCACAGTGGGAACCATTGTGAGGGGATGTTTTTATTTTTTATGTTAAATTCTTCAATGTTGTGTTTTATTTTTATTGGTGTGCTGCAGATGGCTCGGAAAACATGGCTGCTGGAGGTGAGCGTGAACGCTGGCGCGATTGGCTGCCGCTGCTCTCTCTCCCAGTTGTGTATTGTTCCTGTACATGTTGTTTTTGTTTCATGCTTGTTTTAATTGTAAGGTGTCCTTGAGAGTCCTGAAAGGCGCCCATAAATAAAATGTATTATTATTATTATTATTATTATTATTATTACTTTACAAAATGCTTTAGTGGCAAAAAGAACAAAACTTACTAAGCCATTTTCTGCAACGTAAGTTGGCAGTCCACTAACTAAGGACCAGTGGTCAGCAGGAGGAGTCCTGCAGAAGTGAGAGAGAGAGAGAGAAAACCCCAAGTTGAACTTTTATATCATTTTACCAGCTGAAACAAATGGTCATCTGCGACATGTTTAAAACTTACGGAATGACCTTAATCTCCTCCTTCCCGTGTAGAAAGTAATCAATGATTTTGTGATAGATTATTTCCTATAAAATAATAACATTCATTAATGACAAGCAGAAATTACAATGAACCCAGCTGGAATGTGTTATAGCCTTGATCAGCTACCATCAGCCTTGCTTTGACACAAAATGGTGGATTAACTCAGCAGGTCAGGCTGCATCCCTAGAGAACATGGCTTCGTTCAGCTGGTTCAAGCCTTGGTTCATCTGATATCCCTCTTACCTCTGATCTAGAAGGTTGGGGTTCAAGTGACCTTTTAACACTGGGGTGCAAAATCTAGATTGGCACCCTGAGGATAGTACTAGCAATATTGGGCTAGAAATTCATCTTGTATTGCACTTTACTTCTGAAATTTGATTCTACTAAAATCAACAAAATCAAATGTCAAAGCAGAATAAGGGTGTTGAACGTTTAAGAGCGAACAACAGAGGGCCTAAATCTGCCTTGTCACCTTTCAAATATTTTTATTTACATCTCATCCCTAATCTAGCAAAGACATCCCAGGGCTCCTCATGTAATAATATTGTCATCTGTCCATATTGGCCCAGATGACCAAAACCTTACAGATGGAAGTTTTAACCAAGTGCCTTGAAGGAAGAAAAATAGGTGGAAAGGCAGGGAGGTATAAGGAGAGAATTCCAGAGCTTGGAAACTTGACAGAAGAAAGCATGAAACCCCATAATGTAACGATTAAATTCAGGACTGAACGACAAATCAAAATTAGAGTTGGCCTGTTATCATTTGGGTTATTGATGTGGAGGAAATACAGGGGTATGGAGAGGCAAGTGCAGGGAAGAGTTTATAACAAGGCTATGAGTATTAAAATTGAGGTACTGTTTAACAGGGAGTCACTGTGGGACAGCAAGCCCTGGAGTGATACAAGGGTGGAGGAAATGTTAAACTGAAGGCACATGTATGTTCTGAGGTCCAATTGAAGGAATCTAGAACACTTTATAAAAAAGACCCGAGAAGTTCCAGCCACTATGCATCTCCCAGCTATCGTGATTTCAATTAGATTATTGGACCCTCATTATATTATGGAACCCTGCTGTCTACAAATGAGCTGCCAACCTGTCCACAGTGTACAAGTGATGGTAATACACTGGTGACAAAACGCCAAACAAATAGTGAAGTGCACAATAAAAACCAGGATGTTTCTGTGTCAATGCAAGTCTTTCTATAACAGAGTTCTCACTTTTACAATGAATCCAATTAAAACATACTCTGCCATCAGGTGTTCTGGGACCTTTGTAGGGAGGAACTTCACCCATCTGTTCAGGCCATAGGTCAAAGAATTCCTGCAAATAGAACACAAAAGAAAGGCTGGATCTTTGTTATAAAACTGAATATTGAGATTGTTAATTTTTCAGAACATAAAGATCAACACAAGGGCTGGAGAATTTCTACCAGCTGCTAACACCATGGTTAGGTGAAACAATGGAGACAACAACAAAAACTGTTATAGGGTAACATAGACTTAACATCCTCTCCAGAAGTGGAATTGTATTTTAGAACAAAACCTCGTGTCAGACAGACGTGGCAAATGTGATGTAGGAAACGATACTCAGAAGAATTTCCCCATACAGGTATGACTTCTGTTTTGCCAGATGTAATTCTATAGTATGAATCCATCTGCACAAATGCATCCAGTGGTTTGTATTGTAGGATATTTGCCTATGACCTTTCTAATCAACCATGGCGATATTGGATGCAAAAATGACACTTTCCAGTGTACCAAAAGTGAGGAGGAACAATATTAAAATTAAAAGTCTGAATGTAAGTCCAGGCAACTTGACCAATAATTACACTGCAAACAACATAGCAAAGAAGTGATGGTTTGGTATTATAAGTAAATATTACAAAATGCCACTAATGGCAGTGAGATCAATGACCATATAACTGGACATCAAGCACTGCAAACATTCTGAGGATGCAAAAAGCATTATATATGTAAAAATTCCTGCCATTTTTTCTCATCCTTGGCAAACTTACAAATGTCATCAGATGCCCAGCAATAATTTTGACTCTTTTTGGCCAGTTGTAAGCTGGTGATCTAGTCACAAGTGAGGCAAGTTCTCACAGGTCTACATTATCCATTGCCGACTGAGTCATACTGTACAGGAATGGAGTCATAGAGTTATATAGCACAGAACAGACCCTCCGACTCAATTTTTCCATACCAATACCCGATCTAGTGCCATTTTCCCGCATTTGACCCAAATCCCTCTAAACCTTTTCTATGTACATATCTGTCAAAATAACTGTCAAGCATTTTAATTGTCCTCCCCTACCACTTCTTCTGACAGCACCTTCCATAACCCATCACCCTCAGGTCTTTAAATTTTTTCCCTCTTGCCTTAAATCTACACTCTCAAGATTTGGGCCCACCTACCCTGGCACAAAGACTGACTATTCACCTTATCTGTGCTCCTCATTGTTTTAAATATGTCTATCAGGTCTCCTGCGATTCACAGGGAGGAAAAACACCAGCTATCCCACCTCCGTTTATAAAGTCCTCCAGTTCCATTAGCATCCTTGTGAATCTTTTCTGCACCCTCTCCAGTTTGCTGATATCCTTATTATATCTCGCTGGCCAGAACTGTGCACAATTAGACTCTTAACTCAACGTTTTCAGTGCATCGGAACAGGTGTTGCAGTTTTTTTCACACAGATCATCAAACTTTGTTTTTAACAAGGTGTTATTAAATATCGATGGCAGCTTTATGAAGCTGAAACTAATTAATGATAAGTAAGCAATGGCAAGTTTGGAAATTATATGTTAAGAATTTCAAATTAATATAGATGTATTCACATTCCAGTTTGATTGCAACGTACCGTTTATTTTACTTCGGAGTCACGTGAGTGACTTCGTGAAGCCCCCGCCAGCACGCATGTGCGACATATCGTCGCTCGCATTTGCAGTCGACAGCTGGGGGGGGGGGGGGAGTGCGCTCCTCTATCGGCAGCTTCAAAAAGGCCCTCAGGTAAGTTTTTACTAACCTTGAGTTGGTTAGTTTCTGTATTTGTATTATTTACTTACAGAGACGATGGAACGGAGAACTAGAACGAAGGCTGCATCGAAGCATGCCTCCAAGGACCGCGGGACTTCGGATAGAAGTCAGCGGCCGCAATCCCCGGAGCTGTCCGCTACACCGGCAGCACTCGTACCACAGGCCGGGAAAAGAGCGCGGAAGTGGGGGAGCCCCGCTCAGTCGGCAGGACCCGACTCTCCACCACAGCAGGCCAGGGAGCAGCACACTGGGAAGAGGACAGTGCGGGAGCAGGGTAGGCAAGACCCTGACTCTCTACTGCTTCAACCCGAGCAGCACCGGGCCAGCGGTAAAAAGGTGCGTAAATCAGTGCCTGTTTCAACTGCATGTTCCACTTCCCCACTATTACAGGTCACCAGAGGGCGGACCATTGGGAAAACCGCACCGAAGTCGAGCAGCGGCCGCCACCGACTCACCACCGCTTCAGTCTGCCAGAGCACGGACCGGTGGGAAATCAACACGGAAGTCGGGTAGCCCCGCAGGAGCGGCTGGCACCGACTTTGCGTCGCATCAGTCCCGTACTTCCGGGACTGGCGGCAAGCCCGCGCGGATGGCGTGTAACCCCGCTGGAGCGGCTGGCACCAACTCATCACCGCCGCAGTCGCAACAAAAGTCCGGAAGACCACGGACAAGCGGCAAATCCGCGCGGGAGTCGTGTAGCCCCTTAGGAGCGGCAGGCACCGACTACCTACCTAGGTTCCTTAGTCAGCACCTCGACGAGATGCAGACTGATGGTAGAAGCCCCAATCGTTCATCAGAACTTGGGGAAGTCGACTTGCCGTCCGCAGATAGCAGCGACGGTCGCATGGCTCGTATGGAGCGAATGGTGGAGCAGCTGCTGGAAAGGGACCTTCTACATCAACAGCGTGTGTCTTTAGGATCCACAAGACAAACAGCAGAACTACCAAACATCTCTCCCTCTTCAATAGGGAGTGCCAGGTCAGCCATTAGCTGACTTTGAAGAGGGGTTGGTGCAAGAACCTGTGTTGCAAGAGATGCCTGAAGAGGAACTTCTGGAAGTAGTGTCGAAGTTCGCCCAACCAGCACAATCGGGGCAACCTCATCAGCCCAGGCTAGCGGCCAGCATCAATTATTTAACCACACACCAGCTGCAGGAACAGGTGCTGTCGGAGACTACCAACAAATACAATGTTCCTGAAAATTGGGTGTAGCTCAATGTCCCTACCGTCAACACACCCATCTGGGGTAACATCAGTCCTGGAATCAGGGCCCAGGAATTAAAATTACAAAAAATCCTGAATTTATTGACCACAGGCATTACATAGAAACATAGAAACATAGAAAATAGGTGCAGGAGTAGGCCATTCGGCCCTTTGAGCCTGCACCGCCATTCAATATGATCATGGCTGATCATCCAATTCAGTATCCCGTACCTGCCTTCTCTCCATAACACCCCCTGATCCCTTTAGCCACCAAGAGACCACATCAAACTCCCACTCTTGAATATATAGCGAATGAACTGGGCCTCAACGACCTCCTGTGGCAGAGAATTCCAGAGACTCACCACTCTCTGTGTAAAGAATGTTTTTTTTCCTCATCTATCTCGGTCCTAAAGGAATTCCCCCTTATCCTTAGACTGTGACCCCCCATGTTCTTGACTCCCCCATATCGGGAACAAATCTTCCAGCATCTAGCTTGTCCCAACCCTTAAGAATTTTGTAAGTTTCTAATAAGATCTTCTAAAATTTCAGTGAGGACAAGCTGAGTCTAATCCAAGTCTTTCTTCATATGAAATCCCTAGTTCCCGACAATCCTAGGAATCAGTTTGGTGAAGCCTTTGTCCCTCTGAACCCCCTCTATGGCAAGAATGTCGTTCTCAGATTTGGAGACCAAAACTGTAGTACGCAATACTCCAGGTGTGTCTCACCAAGACCTGTACAACTGCAGTAGAACCTCCCTGATTCCTATACTCAAATCCTTTCGAAGATCGCTATGAATGCTAACATACCATTGCTTTCTTCACAGCCTGCTGCACCTGCATGCCTACTTTCAATGACTGGTGTACCATGACACCCAGGTCTTGTTGCAGTCCCCCCCCGTTTTCCTAATCTGGGGCCAAACCATTCAGAGAATAAACACTAATCCCTCATGTTTTTGCCACCAAAGTGGATAACCTCACATTATCCACATTATAGTGCATCTGCCATGCATCTGCCCATTCACCCAGCCTATCCAAATCACCCTGCAGCCTCCTAGCATTCTCCTCACAGCTAAATAAGACACTAAAACCCCCCCAGCTTGGGTCATCTGCGAGAATTGGAGATGTTGCATTCAATTCCCTCGCTCAAATCATTAAATGTATATTGTAAATAGCTGGGTGTCCGCACTGAGCCTTGCGGTACCCCACTACTCACAGCCCTGCCATTCTGAAAAGGACCCGTTTACTCCTTACCCGGGGAGTTTGCTTCCTGACTGCCAGCCAGTTCTCTATTCCACATCATTATTGAAGCCACCCAATACCGTGTGCTTTAAGTTTATATACTAATCTCTTATGTGGGACTTTGTCGAAAGCCTTCTGAAAGTCCAGATAAAACACATCCACTGGTTCTCCCTTATCCACTCTACTAGTTTACATCCTCGAAAAATTCTATAAGATTCGTCAGACATGATTTACCTTTTGTAAATCCATGCTGACTTGTCTAATGATTTCAACCACTTTCCAAATGCGTGCTATCCCCTATCTTTAATAACTGACTCTAGCAGTTTCCCCTCCACTACCCATATTAGACTAACTGGTCTGTAATTCCCCGCTTTCCCTCGTGCCTCCTTTTTAAAAGTGGGGTACATTAGCTATCCTCCAATCCTCAGGAACTACTCAAGAATCAAAGGAGTTTTGAAAAATTATCACTAATGCATCCACTATTTTCCGTGGCTACCTCCTTGAGCACTCTGGGATGCAGACTCATCTGGCCCTGGGGATTTATCGGCCTTTAATCGTTCAATTTACCCAACACACTTCCGGCTAACCTGGGGATTTCACTCAGTTCCCCGCCATCATTATTTGATCTCCGGTCCCCCTGCTAATTTTCCCCGGCAGATTATTTATGTCTTCCTTAGTGAAGAAAGAACAAAGTAGTTATTCAACTTGGTCCTGCCATGTCCTTGTTCCCTCATGATCAATTCACACCTGCTTCTGACTGCAAGGGACCAACATAGTTCTAAACTAGTCTCTTTCTCTTCACAATATCTATAAAAAAAATTGCAGTCAGTTTTTATGTCCCTGCCAGTTTCCTTTCGTAATATCTATTTTTCCCTTTCCTAATTAATTCCCTTTGTCCTCCTCTGCTGGATTCTGAATTTCGCTTCTCCAGTCCTCTGGTAGGCTGCTTATATTTGGGCCAATTTGTATGCTTCATCTTAGTTTTTTATCTATCCCTGATTTTCCGCACGTTATCCACGGATGGCGACTTCACCTTCCCTGATTTATTCTTTTGCCAAACTGGTTCATCCATGCAGTCTTTAAATAATACCTTCCAGTGCACATCCACTGTCTACCCTTTAAGACTCACCTGCCAGTCTATCTTGCCAATTCAACGGCTTCATAACCTTCAAAGTTACCTTTGTTTAAGTTTCAGAACCCTTGTTTCTGACAATTATGTCACTCTCCATCCTAATGAAGAACTCAATTAAATATGGTCACGTCTTTGCCCAAGGGGCCAACGCACAACCCAAGCTGCAACTAACCCTTCCTCATTACTCAATACCCAGTCTAGATTAGCCTGCTCTCCATCGTTGGTTCCTGGCCACATGCTGGTATTAGAAAACTAATCCCGCATACATTCCAAGAAATCGTCTTTCCTCGGCACCCCTGCCCAATTTGATTCACCCCAATCTAATGCAGATTGAAGTCACTCCATTAATAACTGTGTTTACCCTTTTGCATGCAATTCTAATTTCTTGTTTGATGCCATCCCCCAACCTCCAATACTACCATTAGGTGGCCTGTACACAACTCCCACAGCGTTTTTCTGTCCCCGTTAGAGTTTCGCAGCTCTACCCATATCGATTCCAACATCCTCCACGCTACAATGTCCTTTCCTTTTCTATATGCATTAATCTCCTTTCTCACAAGCATGGCTACCCCCACCATCCTTTTTCCTTCCGTCTATCCCTCCTGAATATTGTAAATCCCTGGATGTTCAGCTCCCAGCCTTGGTCACCATGGAGCCATGTCTCCGTGATCCCAACTATAGCATAGTAATTTACAGCTATCTGCACCTTCAACTCATCCACCTTATTACGAATGCTCCTCGCATTGAGACACAAAGCCTTCAGGCTTGCTTTTACAACACTTTTATCCTTTATAAATTTGTTTGACAAGTGGCCCCTTTTGATTTTTTTCCTGCATTTGTCTGCCAGCCACTATTAATTTTCACCTTGCTACCACTTGCTTCTATTGTCTGCCTTTGCCAGGTCCATAGGCGGGACGGACATGACGGAGGAGCAGCAGGATGCACTAGCGTTGCTATGCAATACTCAATATGAGATCAACTGCTTTCGCAAGAGCTCCATCCGTCCAACACTAAACCCAAAATTTGCGGGTTTGTGCAAAGCCAATGTTATGCCACCACCGAGACAGTTGTTCGGTGACGACCTGCCTAAACAGGTAAAAGACCTGGATTGAGGAAGGCACACCGGTTTGGTTGAGAACTACCCATCCTCGAACAGACCATCATGGCTGCATCCTTTATGCAACATCAAACAGGCCTTGTTGGGTTCAACCCGATAGGCAACTAGAACCAACCCTGCGTCACGCCCTATCAACAAAAGCCTTTTTTAGGACAGGCCCACAGCGACCACCTGGAAGATGCGCCAAACCCCGACATCCCAGCAACACAATGAACCAAGAAAGCCAGAACAATCCAAGCCCCGCCGGTAACCATGATGTAAAGGGGTCAGGTTATTCCCTGGGAGTGCTGCATGTATAACCCACACAAGTAGGAGGGAGTTGCATACATTCTAGGATGCATGGGGTTCTCTAACTCTGACATTTTTTATATTACCAAAGTATTCAGGGTTAACTGAAATTGAATTCATAAATGGACACCTTCCCAGTCCAGCATGTACCAAACAGGAAATTTGCATCTTTCTCAACCAAGAAAAAGTGAAGGACATGCGGCACTAATAAGGTATACCCCAAGGGGTTATAGAAAAAAAATGACACATTAACCTCTGAGTTTATATCTAACATTCTTTATCAAAACCAAAAAAGGATTGAGTTGTCTTATCATAATTGATTTAACCCGCTAGAATACCTTTTGTTCATTATACCCATTTTCAAGATTGGAAAAATTTGAAACGCTAAGCAACTTGATTTCCAGAGGGTACTTCATGGCCTGCATCAACCCTAAAAATGCTAATTATTCATTACCTATATGGGAACATCACCTGGAAATACTTAAAATTTTGTCTGGATGGGGCAACTATGGCAATACAAAGACCATACTAATGGGCTTACAACAGCCCCTAGGTTATTTACCAAAATACTAAAACCAGTATTGGCAAAACCCATAGTCATGGCATATCTAGATGACATTTTAATTTGTGGGAAACTATGGAATTAGCTAATTAGCAGTAACAGCGACCAAATCATTATTTGAGAAACTAGTGTTTGACATCCATCCAGACAAAATCAACCCCTCTTGATTATGGACTATCTGGGATTCACAATTCACCCCATTCCAATGATAGTCACTATCGCTAACCCAGAGAGCAAAGCAACAGACATAATAAAGGCAGTAACAGCCTTGCTGCACCAGGAAAACCGACTATTAAGACATGGCTTCAAGGTGATTGGGAAAACTTGTAGCTACAT
The DNA here is from genome assembly GCA_035221665.1 of Okamejei kenojei. Taxonomy (NCBI): domain Eukaryota; kingdom Metazoa; phylum Chordata; class Chondrichthyes; order Rajiformes; family Rajidae; genus Okamejei; species Okamejei kenojei. The sequence goes on along the minus strand of CM069131.1, from coordinate 49,077,466 downwards.
TCCATCTGCCCAATTTGGCCCTTACACCAATCAAAACGTGCAAAGAGCTAAAATCTCAGCGTTAAAAAGCAATGCTGGACATTTTGACAGACCTATGCAGCTGCCAAACAAGGCAAAAATTGAGCTACAATGGTGGATTAGCAATGTTGTAATTGTTTTAATCCCATCATTATATCAAACCCATCAGTCATGTTACAAAACCGCGCAAGCGCCCAGGGCTGGGGAGCTACCGGACACCACTTCCAGTTGTGGCGGCAGATGGGATTTACACAAGTCTAACCTTCTCATCATCACAAGGTATAAACTATTTGGAAATGCTGGGAGCCATTTCACGGGCTGCAGGCTTACTGCACTATCTGCATCATACGCATGTCCGTCTTCCAAATAGATAATAACACAGTGGTGGCACCAGTGGTATTTAAAACCATATGGGTGGTATCAAGTCAATATCTTGTGATGAATTGGCAAATATAATTTGGCTTCTGGTGTATTAGAAAGCAAAATTTGGATATCAGCTACGTACCTTCCGGTACGCTCAATACGTGGCGACACCAGGTCACGAGAATTTAATGACAACACCGAGTTGGAAGATTAAACCCCCAAATCTTTTCTAACATTAAAGCCAAATCAGGAACACCAGATATCGACCTCTTTTCGTCCAGGTTGAACCCGACAATACCAAAAACATAGGACTCTTGGGGAACCAGATTCTGGGGCAGTGGCGATGGTGTGTTCTCACTACATTGGGGTAATGGTTTTTTTCCTAAATGCATTTCCCCCCATGGATGCCTCATCATCGGTAATGCAGAAAATCAACTAGATTTCTGCATCAGGTATGCTGATAATAACCTGACTGGCCCACACAACCATGGTACCCGGTGGTCCTCCAACATGAAATGAAAGAACCATGGTTAGCAGGTTACCAAATGCCTGAATTATGGTACCAATCCCATAACAGGGGAAAATCAACCATGCCATGGTCATCTGAACTCTGTTGTGCTTGCAGGTTCTGAAGAAGGCCATTGCTGGATTCGGGCTGTCTACAAGAACCATGAACATCATTACCAGCATCATGCAGAGAGTCCCACAAGAAAGCAATACCCTCCCCCCCAATAGGAAGTTGGAGGCCTTCTGTAGATCGGACCAAGACCACCATACAACTCTTGCTAACATCACCAATTGCTGGGAATTCTCGCGGGCTTCATTTTTGATGAGCCCTCATTATAGTGCCATAAACAGTGACAGGAGTGCAACTATCATCCTAGCCCTCAACATGGAGTGGGTCTCACCAGCTGTATCCAAAAACTCATGTGGGGTATATCAATTCCAACTCTCATCCGACCACCATATAATATTACCTGGGATATTGGGGTTGTGTTGTCCCTACTCAGGAGCTGGTCGCCTATTACGGATTTTACTACTGGACACACTCCACCTTCAAGTGGTGATTTTAATGGCACTAACCCCAGCTCCTACAGTCCAGACACGACAAAACTAAAACTGGACGGGAAGGTCTCGACCCCCAATAAAAGTGATTTTCTTTATAGATAAGTTAACTTTAAACAACACAGGCCTGGGATCTACAGGGCTGAAATTGGAATTCGTAGCATACCCCGTTGATGTACAACTCTCTGTATAGCCACCTATATCCGACATTAATAACAATGTCACACACACCATCAGGAAAATGGAGACGGTCTGTTTATTCAGTCATAAAAAAAAAACCCACATCACAGGGTGATGTTGCAGACTATCCCAGGTGGCTCAGAAGTGATATTGGGTGCAGCAGGTATAGACACTAACATTTTAAAATCTCATTCTACCAGGGCAGCATCCACATCAGCGGCGAGGACCATGGAGACCCATGGATCATGGCCTCGCAACAGCGGGCCTGCCAGTGAATCTACATTTCAGCATTTTTATAACAAACCTGTGGCCGCTCCCCGCAATGTTTGGCTGGAGTCAGTATTAATGCTGTTCCCATAAACGTTTGTCCCCCGAATTCAGGGGTTTTTGTTTGAATTAATAAATACGTATATATTTTCAGCTTGTTCCAAGTCTGAAATACGTTAACATACTTCCTCCATCAGTAATTACGGCAGTGTGTGAGCATGGACGTGGTCCAGGGCATGTAATCACAGAGCTTTGAATCTTCACAATCACTCACCGTGATCCCCGTAGGTAAAATAGTAAGATAAAAAGAGAAAATAATCAGTTGAAGATTGATCTTTATTTTATGAGGAGTTATGATGAGGGATTTTCGTGCCCTCCGCTCCCAACCCTCTATCATAAGGTCAACTGGTATATTAGAGTCTCTAATCTTACTAATCTTCAGACATTGTTTGTTATCTGTGATGCCACATCGCTGCTTGAGACTACGCGCATGCCATCTGCGGGGTCCTCCACGAAATCCCTCAATCGTAACTCCTCATAAAATAAGGATCAAAGAACTTCAAACTGGTAAGTTCTCATTTAATCTTACTATTTAGTTCACAATCCTTGTGAAAAAAAAAATAATTCTCGCAACCTCTCCTTTAAAATTTTGGCCCCTCTTAGGTTTTAAAGAAAAACCCTCCCTCCCTTTATTTGATTATTTCCATCCTGGGAATAAAGGTTCTGCTGTCTACCCAGCTGTGACTTTCATATTTTTTACATCATTGGTTAACAATGGTTACTTAGTCCACAAAGTATTTGTAGTACGAGCATTAGCTAATTACTATTGATAAGTAAATTGTTCCTCGCTTTTACCAGGTCCTTTCCAACAATCTTATCATCTGTGAAGTGCAGTCCCGGACACAATGACAGGCCACTCTGAATGGAATCTGAATGTTGTTTTCAGAGAATGTTTTGTAACTTTCTTATGCTAGCCCACATACCAAAGCCATAAGTATTCTAATGGAACTATCTATATGCCATCCATGTGCCAGATGATAGTTCTCTATTCATTTTTTACTCCACTAGAGGTGTCCTCTCAATTTTCTTGGCATATCTTCTAAATACAGTTGCCTTATATTTTCCCGCTGTGGGGAAAAGAGGCATTTTAATTAACAAATGAAGATCAGGCTAAGGATTTTCACATTCGTCAATCTAAGTAAGAATTCGCCTGTTTAAGTTATCGAAGAGGTCATGTTAGCAGTACATTAAGCTGACTGCAAATAAACTCAACTTGCAACTAGGTTTTATTGTTGAAGCCTAAATTCCTGTAAAATAATATTTACATGCATAACTGATTTTCATACTAGACAGGATCTGATTCAATGGTTCTTAATAATATGGCACTTAAATCAATACATGATCCAAACCTTTTCCTTGGTCATGTCCAGCAGTGCAACGGAGTATCTCTCACAGTTCAGGTAGGCTCTCACTGTGTAAAGAGCCTTGTGAAACTGTCGTTCAATATCTGTCAGCTCCTCAAACACTTTGTTAGCTGACCAGAGGAGAACCTGTGGAAATGGAAGAAACGATGAGACCAGAATAAAAGGATTCAGAGAGGACATGAAAATAAACAGGATGGATGCTGGAAATGCACAATATAACTGTAACTGCTGGAAATACTCCACAAATCAGTCAGCATGTTGGAGCCACGGTGCTAGAGGCCCTGGTTTAATCTTGATTTCAGATGATGCCTGAGTGGAGTTTGCATGGTCTTCTTGTGACTGCATGAATTTCCTCCAATCACAACGGTTTCCTCCAATCACAACATCCCAAAGATGTGCAAGAGGTTAAATGGCCACCGTGAATTGCCCCAGGTGTGTGGGTGAATGGTAGAATCTGGAGGGAGTTGGTGAAAGTGTGATGTGAATAAGTCGGGATTAATGTAGGATTAGTGCAACCGGGTGGTTGATGGTCAATGAGGTCTCGGTAGGTGGAACATCCTGTTACTGTGCTATGATTTTAGAGTTAATCTGTCTTGATATTAAACAATGTTAAAATACATGAAGTACTAATCAGTGACATTTCGACAGGAATGTAGACACAAAATGCTGGAGTAACTCAGCGAGTCAGACAGCATCTCCGGAGTAAAGGAATTTGTGACATTCTGGGTCGAGACCCTTCTTTGGACTCATTTAACTGGTTCCGTATCTGAAGAAAGGTTCCGACCGGAAATGTCACATATTCTTTTTCTCTGTGATGCTACCTGACTCACTGAGCTACTCCAGTATTTGTGTCTATCTTTGGTATAAACCAGCCCTGACAGTAACTTCCTACACTGATTCCATATCAAGTCACATACGATCCTGTCTTGGAATTATATTGCTCTAATCGTTAATTTATCTATCTCCTGGAAATCACTAGCCAAGCTTATCATCACTAGAAATGCTACAGTTCAGAAAGATGGTTTCCTGCAACCATCCTAAGTTCAGATAGACAATAAAAAAATACATTGCCCATGATCTTCATGACCCATTAATATATTGGAGTTTTTTTTTAATTGCCAAATAGTCTACTATTGCTTCTTTGGCAAATGCCTCCGTGAAGGTCTTCATTTGTTTCAAATGCACTGGTTATGAGAGGTTAGCTTACATACAGTAATGTAGATTATTTGTGCTGTTTTAATGTTATATACTCCATCCAACTAACAACCCAGGATGTTTAGGGATATAAATAAGAAGCTGTTTCTGTAGTTACACTTGCTATAAGTGAAAAGCAAACACCCAGCAGTTGTGCTTTCTAGGATGGTGGCTAGCTCCCCACTCGTAAGAAGACCATTCTTTGCATTGTAATATTATGACGACTGCAAACTAATCATAATCTATGCTCCCCTTGAGCATACCCCCCAAAATGGTCCTTGGGAACGAAGCAGTGATGACTCTAAGAAATCACAACCTAATCTCAAATAAAACCGGAACATGCAGGAAACTCGCAACAGGTCAGGTTCTGTGTATGAGAAACACAGTACAATTTTAAGGTTGAAGGCCTTTCCTAAGCCAGCCTCTTCGACCTGTTGTTGATGACCTGATGAGTGTTTCCAGTGTTTTTTGTTTTTATTTACTTGTCAGTGTTTTGCTTAATGCAGTGGAGTTTTAGTTTTTCTTTTACCTGGCCTCTTCTAGTTTCACAGTTGTGAAGATAGCTCAGATGATAGATCTTGAGGTTCAAACTGGCAAAATTTAGATATTTCAAGAAAAGCTGAAAGAAAGCAGATCACACTCCATAAATAAACCAGTATAATCATACTTGTTTTATTTTTCAACTTCTCTAACATGTACGTGGGAAGACTTACATCTTCATCATCTTCAGTGAAATAAGATCCATTTAATTTATTTGTTGCCATTATCACAGCGAGGGGGGAGGGGGGGGAGGGGGCACCGGGGGGGGGGGGGGGTGTGTGTTGTGGGGGAGGAGTTTGGGGTGTAGGGTGGGAGGCCGTGCATTGCCATTCATGATAGGGGTAATTTATTGCAGCGGTGAAGCACACCACTTTGTTTCATATTGCTTTTCATTTCGGGCGCGTATTTTGTTCTGTCAGACGGGGCGGGTTTGTCCACTTACGTTATTGGGGGGTGGGCTGCGGGCGGGGGTAAACTGGTGCGAGTTGGACTAATCCACAAGAAGCAAACAAAATATAAACAAAAAAAAATTAGGTCAGAGAGGGAGACAGAGACTTTTCACAGAATAAATTTTTCGCAGTACAGTTAGGAAAGCAGTTGGCTTAGTTTTAATGTCATGAAATAGCCTCATGTTTTCCTATTTTTATGACGAAAGCCTATAGCACAAGCACTGAGTTGATATTAATGACCAATGCCTTATAATTTTATGCATCATCCAATTTAGAGCAACATAAGTTATTTGACCTCTCAAGCCTTTCAGTCATTCCGTAACATTATGGCTCATCTGTGGTCTATTCCATCAATTTGTATTTTAGCCATATTTAATTTATATCAATCAAAATTAGCACTTTCTCTTTCATGAGAGATTCAAATGTCTACTACCCTTTATACGCCACTTTCACTACGGAAAAGCCTGGCTAATATTTAGACTTTTCCCTTTGTCCTGAACTCTCCAACCAGGGATTTTCCCCCTTAATCCCATGCAAAGTGGGGGGGATATATCTCCCCGCCCCCCCCCCCCCCCCCCTCCCCACCCCCCAGATTGAAGCCAGTGCCTTCCACGGTACATAAAATTTGACAAAAAAACTTTTAAATGTGTTATGATTTCAAGTGCTACACTGGGGTATTGTCACATGGAAGGTCCATGTGGCAATGCCCCAGAGTAAATGTTGAGAGATCTCGACAAACTGTGGAATCTGCTATGTTGGACAGTATATGCAGTTCTGTGGCAAACCAACTGGCAGATTTGGCATCCAGTAAATTGTAGATACATTTGCAGAAGTCCAAGATAAGATTCCACTTTTTTTGTTGTTTAGTTTAGAGATACAGCGTGGAAACAGGCTCGTCTTCCCACCAAGTTCGCACCGACCAGCGATCCCCTTTGCAGTAGCACACACTACATACGAGGGTAGTATGTACCTGCAAAGTATGCAGGTAAAAAAATTGTAAATTTTTTTACCTGCATACTTTGGTAAAAAAATTTACACTTTTTTTACCAAAGCTAATAAACCTACTGACCTGCACGTCTTTGAAGTGTGGGAGGAAACCGGAGCACCCGGGGAAAACCCACGTGGTCACGGGGAGAACGTACAAATTCTGTACGGACAGCGCCTAGTCAGGATCATACCCAGGTCTTTGGCGCTGTAAGACAGCAACTCTACTGCTGCCCCTTTAAGTAGAAATTGTGGGAGTTTCATATGTAACATGATATTAACCAATGAGACATAGCCCAATGGACCAATTAACAGAAATGTCAAAGACAATAATTCACATCATCCCAAGCACAACACTGCAACCAACAACAGTCCATGTCATCACACTGGTAGACACAATAACCACAATATTAAACACAATATATAACCCATCATATACTAATCGCAGGACACTCCATCATCACACCACCAACCACAATTTTCTACACCATCACATTGCCACACACAAACTCCACAACACCACACCGCCAAACATAATACAATGATCACAATATACTACACCAATGCACTACCAAATACTCCGTAATATCATACTTCTAAACTCAATGCACCAGGCCACTGTCCTGAATGCATCTTGAATCATTTTGAATGCAGTTTTTTTCCAAAAGTAGATTAAGAACAAGAGGGCACAGGTTTAAGGTGAGAGGGGAAAGAATTAATAGGAACTTGGGAGCAATGATTTTGCACAAAGGATTTTGGGTCTATGGAACGTGCTGCTAGAGGATGTAGTTGAGGCAAGTACAGTAATAACGTTTATAACACATTTGGACAGATGCGTGGATAGGAACGTTTCAGAAGGACATGGGCTATAATTGGGCAAATGGGACTAGCTTGGATGAGATCTTGATTGGCATGGATGAGTTGGGCTGAAGGGCCTATTTCCGTGCTATGTGTCTCTTTGACTCGATCCTGACAACCTACTTCCATTTTTTAAAAAAACACTTCTTACTGCTAAATACAATGTCCCACACCATTCATCTGTTTAACACATACTCCGCAACATTACAATGCCAAAGATAGTATCCAGGCAATTGCATTGCAAACTACAAGACACGGGTTGTTGTATTACAAGATACAAGGCATCCACCGTTAAACTGCTAAGCACAATGCTCTGCATTACTGCTCCGCTAAACAAGCCAGTATACTATACTAATATGATGCCAATGCAAGCACAGGACATCACATCACCTTTTGCCAAACCCAAGATATTACCTCATCAAAAAGCAATAAAAACTGCAGATACTGGAGATCTGTAACAAAAAACAGAACATGCTACAAATATTCAGATCAAAGAACTTTAAACCACTGAACACTGTACAAGTGCACAGCACAACATCCACTGCCAAACACAATGGTCCCTTATTTGTCACATGTGAAACTGCACAGTGAAATTCTTTTTGCATATTTACACATGCAGGGGCCGCCATATTTTGACACCATTTCCAAAGTCCAAAATCTGGTCCGCCCGTGTGCCCAGTCCACTGGAGCAGATCCCGTTCCTGAGAAGCCCCAGGAACTTGCAGGACCTCCCTCCGTCGTCCTCTACCAGATCGGCCCACGAACTGACATCCCTCTCCTCACCCGGCCATCTTTGAGGGGGTGCCTCCTACAGTCAACCTTTAAGGAGCTGGAGGCATTGCCCCACTTCTCTTTTCTACTGGCCCTTGCTCCTCTCGCCCAATGTCTCCAGCAGCTACCTCGGTCCACGGTCTGCCAAGCCTTTGAGCAGGTTTTGCATTTTGCCGAGCCTTCAGGTGGGTTCTGCAGTCCACCGAGCCTTCGGGTCTTCCGAGCGGGCACCATACCATCACACATTGAAAGACAAAACAATCCAGCCTCACTGTTGCCAGCCCACTACACACCATAGCAAGGCCCGTCCCATTACTGCATATGACTTACCAACACAACACATTTTCACAACAAAGCACTAGGAACACATGGACAAATACCATTAAACTGGCAAATACAATGCGCCACTCCACTGCCGAGCATAATGTATCACAACATCAGTTTCCAAGCGCAAAATATGGGTCAGTCACTTTAACCATATAACCATATAACAATATAACAATTACAGCACGGAAACAGGCCCTCTCGGCCCTTCCAGTCCGTGCCGACCATTTGTTTTCCCCTAGTCCCATCTACCTGCACTCAGACCATACCCCTCCATTCCCTTCACGTCCATATACCTATCCACTTTACTCTTAAATGTTAAAATCGATCCTGCCTCCACCACTTCTGCTGGAAGCTCATTCCACACAGCCACCACCCTCTGAGTAAAGAAGTTCCCCCTCACGTTACCCGAAATTTCTGTCCCTTAATTCTCATGTCATGCCCTCTTGTTTGAATCTTCCCTACCCTCAATGGGGAAAAACGTATCCACGTCAACTCTGTCTATCCCTTTCATCATTTTAAAGACCTCAATCAAGTCCCTCCTTAACCTTCTGCGCTCCAAAGAATAAAGACCTAACTTTGTTCAACCTTTCTCTGTAACATAGTTGCTGGAACCCTGGCAACATTCTAGTAAATCTCCTCTGTACTCTCTCTATTTTGTTGCCATCCTTCCTATAACTAGGCGACCAAAATTGTACACCATACTCCAGAATTGGTCTTACCAATGCCTTGTACAATTTTAACATTACTTCCCTACTCCTATATTCAATGTTTCTGATTTATAAAGGCCAGCACACCAAAGGCTTTCTTTACCACCCTATCTACATGCAATTCCACCTTCAGGGAACTATGCACAGTTATTCCTAGATCCCTCTGTTCCACAGCATTCCTCAATTCCCTAACCATTTACCATGTACTTCCTATTTTGATTTGTCCTGCCAAGATGTAGCACTTCACACTTAACAGCATTAAACTCCATCTGCCATCTTTCAGCCCACTTTTCCAAATGGCCCAAATCTCTCTGTAGACTTTGAAAATCTACTTCATTATCCACAACACCACCTATCTTAGTATCATCTGCATACTTACTTATCCAATTTTCCACCCCATCATCCAGATCATTGATGTACATGACAAACAACAGTGGACCCAACACAGATCCCTGAGGAACCCGACTGGTCACCGGCTTCCAACCTGACAAACAGCCATCCCCATTACTCTCTGACATCTCCCATTCAGCCACTGTTGAATCCATCTTGCTACTCCGCCATTAACACCCAAAGATTGAACCTTCTTAACCAACCTTCCATGGGGAACCTTGTCAAAGGCCTTACTGAACTTTGCCAGTTACAATACTACAGGGTGACACACACCCAGATACAACACCCTGTCAAAGCATAATCTTGCAGCCAGTGCACCTACAAACCCAAAGTACAACGCCATCATCTTGTCAATGCAATACATCACAATACCAAACTGTTAAATACAATTCATGTTACCTGTACAATACAACCCATGCTTACTTTTGCTCACACAATGCTCCACACTATCACACTGCCAGTCACAAAATCCATATTACTGAATGTCCGAACAGAGTACCCCAACCATCAACACTGCCATACGCATTACATCATCATTATGTCAAAGATAGAACATCTGGTTATTTTGTTGCTCCCCACAAACTATGACAAATTAAAGACTGCACTATGGTTTCATTAAATTCAATAGAACTTGAAGGCATGAATTGATAACCCAGCTTTGGAAATATTATTCTGGACACGGTTGGCCAAAGGGCCTGTTTCTGTGCTGTATCTGAAAACTAAACTAAACTAAACCCCACAATTACCAATGAATATTGTGTCATTTCAGTGCTAACTAATCACCACTTTGACCAAAAAACAATCCAGGCATAGATTTGCAATGTCACCAAGATCATCCCATCTCTAAATGTCAATGGTCAGCACTCGTACAGGTTCATACCATTGATATGGTTGCAGGAGCAAGGTTGAAGCTGTGTGGTATGGAAATGTTTCGCTTCCTGAGCCTGCTAAACCTCTTTATCATCTACAAGTCATTAATCAGGTCTGTAACAGAATACCCTCCTGAAAGCAGCAACATTCAAGAATAACATCACCCAAACCGGCTTGGTTAATCAGTGGCCCTATCCTTGCATCCAATTATAGGTTCTCCATGGATGCAATGTGTGCATTCTCCATTATTCACAGAAGCAACTTACTCAAACTTGGTCCTTCCTCTGTGATCTTTGCCACTGTACACAAGACCACTGATATTGTGAGATTATTAGCAATTTCTACTCACACTCTACCATTCGGTCAATTTTCCGTGATTCTTTGCCGAACAGCATTTTGGAGATTCCCATCAGGTTTAGCACTCCAACTCGAAACCTCAGATCCTTATTCTCCGGAAATACTCCAGCACTTTGGGCCTATTTTTGGTACAGGCCAGTATCTACAGTTCCCTCTTACATGTTTAGGTTTAGCTTTAGGTTTATTATTGTCAAGTGTATCGAGATACAGTAAAAAGTTTTGTTTAGTGTTCTATCCATTCAGATTTGATAATATAATACATAAATAAACACAATCAAGTCAAACTCGAGTACAATAGACAGAGCATAGGGGAAGATGCAGAATACAGATTATGGTTCTCAGACAAAGTCCAATGTCCGCAATGGGGTAGAGGTGAATCAGACAGAACCCAAGCATGTGGAAGGACGATTCAGAGTCTGATAACAGAGGGAAAGAAGTTGTTCTTGAGTCAGGTGATGCATGTTTTTAAGCTTCTGTACCTCCTACCAGACAGGGGCAGAGGACTAGGTGTGGACCACTTGTGTCAGGCCATCCAGGGATGGACAACAGAAGTAACTTTTCTAATGCTGTTCACATCTTGGAAACAAAACTCTACTAAATTTAGACACTCCAATGCCTAGATTGTTGCTTTAAATATCCAACTGTGCACAAAATGAGTTGCTGTCTTGAAAAATAGAACCAGGGACTTTACAATCTATTTATAATGGTGAAATACAAATGGCAAACAAGGATTACATCTGTTGACAACAGGAATCATTTATTGAAATAGAAGGTTCCTGCCCTACGGCTGGCTTGAAACTGACTAATTTTGCTCTGCCTTTCTAAACATTTGCTAAAGGAGGTAGTCTTTGAAAGTCTAGTATGCCACATATATGGCAGAGTTTAGTATGCTGACTATCACTACAGTTGTGGGTCATTGTGGAAAATATCAATCATGCTCAAGAAGTGGCAACAATGATAATCCATGGTCTTGGGCATGTGCATTATTCAGAATAATAGGATTTTGTGAGGAGTTCGTAAATATGATATACCATCATAAGTGGAGAACTAATAATGAACTTTATTTCTTGCTAAAGATTTTAGCATCTGCACTCTCTTGTGCCCCTGGATTGCCCAGAGGATTGTTATGCAGATTCACGGGCCTAGAACTTTGTACAACAATCCTACAATACATGATCAGTGAATCATGATTAAATATAGGAGACATTTCTTCAGGGAAATGGCTGTGAATCTTTACAATCTTTACACAGAAGGGCATTGGTGTCCTGTCATAGGATATATTGAAGACTGGTGGACTTAAGAGTATCAGAGTGCCTAGGCATGTGGGCAGTCAATGGAGCAGTGGCAGATGATCATTCATTGGCCTAATGCATGGGGAATTAGCAAGAGGAGCCAATTCCCACTTTCAATTCTTATGCTTTCACTGTAGTGTATGTGACAAGTAATGCTCAATTTAATGGACTACTCAATTGATAATCGTGAGAACATGTGCTACCAATGTAATAAAAACAAACTGCAGATGCTGGTTTATACCAAAAGTAGACACAAAACGCTGGAGTAATTCAGTGGGTTGGGCAACATGTCTGGAGAAAATGGATTGGTGAGGTTTTGGATTGGCATCCTTCTTCAGTCTGACGGTGGGAGGGCATGTTGAGATGAGAAAAGTTGGACTCTGTAACCAGATATGGATAGGATGCATAAGTGGGTGCAAACCTATCACCCACAACTTGTTTATTATAGGGTTTTCGCAGTACTATGTTTACATATCTGTTGTGCTGTTGCAAGTAAGAATTTCACTGTTCCGTTTCAGGATATATGCTAATAAAACATGACTCTTGACTTTTGAAATTGAACAGGATATAGCCGAGGCCACATCTGACATGCTGTGCACAGTTTTGGTTCTCTTATTTAAGGAAATAATATATTAGCATTAGAAGCAATCCAAACATGATTCACAAGGCTAATTCCTGGATGAGAGGGTTGTCTTGTCTGGACCATCTAATGAAGTAGGAATTTATTCTTGCTGAGTATGATGAAGCACATCATTATCCCAAAGGGTTGTGAAGCTAGCTCATTGGAGCTATTGGAGGTCATTTTTTGAAAGATTGGGGAATAGAGGGCTCTGGGACAGTGGTACAAATGAGGGGTAGATCAGCCATGATCATATCAAATGGTAGGGCACACTCTTGTTATCATTTTCTTGTTCCTTTTTTTTCTATGTATCTGCATTTTAACTTCCATCAAATAGAGTACAAGGACATAACGAAAAAATAAATTCACTTCCCAATCTTGAACCTTAGGAAAACTAATTTATTCCTTTCACTTTTTCATGTGGATGTAGGTAACTTAACATATTCCTTCACAATATCCCGACTGCTACATTCTTTCATGCATGTCCTCGCAAGGACACTGAAGACAGACACAAAATGCTGGAGTAACCTAGCGGGTCAGGCAGCATCCCTGGAGAAAAAGGATGGGTGACGTTCCGGGTCGGGACCCTGGGCTCTGTCCATCACCTGAACTGTTCATGTCGGCATTGAACAAATACAGTATGTGGGATCCCTGTGATGAGAGGGATCAGGCGTGGGAAGAGTGGCCACTACCCAGCCTCACTGACTCAGTGAGGGAGTCGAGTGAGTCTTCTCAGTGCTCCTGGTACTACTTAGCTCCGTTGTTGCACCTATGGCGTGAAAGGGGGTAGGGTGTAAGTGGATGGTGCAGAGGTCCTGTTAGAAAGAGAAGGAAATGTCTCATCCCATCCAGCAGAAGGTGCCTGCAGCCCTACACCACCCAGGGAATCCATCCTGCCAGCATCCCAACACTTGTTCGTACGCAAGGGCTGCACAAAGGTCGACTGTTCATAACACAGGGAGAATCTGTACTCATTTTGTTTTCCTGCATCTCTTTGCAATTCCTAGTTTCTCTTTACAGCTTAGTTCCCTGCCTAGGCTTGTATCATTCACATGCATAGATAGGTTACAGTTTGCTTCTCCCGTCAAGTCAATTATATAAATTACTAGACCAAGTTCAGACCCGTTGGGTCTGTTCCCCCAACGTGCGGTTGCGGGGGGGGGGGGGGGGGGGAGGGGGGGCAGGGCAGCATATCCTGAGGGTGGGGAAGGGGAAGGGGAGGGGAGAGGAGAGGGGAAGGGGAGGGAGGGGGAGAGGAGACGGGAAAGGTGGAGAGGAGAGGGGTTAGGAGAAGAGGGGAGGAAAGGAGGGGGAGGAGAGGGGGAGAGAGAGGGGGGAGGGGAGAGGTGGAGAGAGAGTGGAGGGGAGAGAGAGGAGAGGGAGAGAGTGGAAGGGAGAGAGAGAGGAGGGGGAGAGAGAGAGAAAGGGGAGGGAGAGAGGTGGAGAGGGGAAGGGATAGGGGAAGAGTGGGGATGTGAGCGGGAGTAGGGTAAGCAGGGAGTGGTGCAAGAGAGAGGGGAAGGGGTGGGGGGAAAATGGGGGTGAAGAGGGGTGGGGAGTGGGGAGAGAAGGGGAGGGGGTGGGAGGGGTGAGGAGAGGGGAGATGAAGGGGGAGAGATAGGGGAAGGGGGGAGGGGAAGAGGAGGAGGGGTGGGGAGGGGGTGAGAGGGTTCGGGGAGGGGTGAGGGAGGGATGGGGGATGGGGAGAGAGGGGTGGGAGAAGGGGAGAGGGGAGGAGGGAGGAGAGGGAGGAGGGGGAAGGGGAGAGAAGGGGGAATAGTGTGGAGAGGGGGAATAGTTGGAGAGGAGTAAGAGAGGGGTAGGGGAGAGGGGTAGGGGAGAGAGAGGGAAGAGTGTGAAGGGAGGGAGAGAGTGGTAGAGGGAGGGGGGAGGGGGAAGAGTGGGAAGGGGGGAGAGCGGAGAGAGGGCTAAGAGTGGGGAGGGAGAGGGACGGGAGGGGGAGAGAGCGGGGTGGGGAGGGAGATGGGGAGGGGTGGGGATGGGGGGAGAGAAGTGGAAGAGTGGGGAGGGAGGGAGGGAGGGAGGGAGGGAGGTGTAGGGGGAGTGGTGGGAGAAGGGGAGGGGGGAGAGGGGTGGAGGAGGGTAGGGGAAAGGGGTGGGGGGAGATAGGGAGGGGGAGGGAGAGAGGTGGGGACAGGGGTGTGAGAAGGGGGAGATATGTGGAAGAGTGGGAGGGAGGGGGAGAGGGGTAGGGGAGTGGTGGAAAATGGGAGAGAGGGGGGAGGGGGTTAAGGGGGTGGTGGAAGAGGGAGAGAGGGGTAGGAAAAAAAGGGGTGGGGAGAGATGGAAGGGGGTGGGGAGAGAGGGAAGGGGGGAGGGGGAGAGGGATGTGGGTGGGTGGAGGAGGCGGGAAGAGGAAAGGGGTGAGGAGAGGGAGATGGAAAGGGGGGAGCGAGGTGTGGGGGGAGGGGAGGAGAGAGGGGAGTGAGAGTGGGGAGGGAGAGTGAAGTGTGGGGGAGGGGGAGATGGGGTAGGGGAGAGAGGGGGAAGAGTGTGGGAGGGAGGGGGAAGAGTGGGGAGGGGAGGGGAAGGGGTGGGGAGAGGGAAGGGGGGTGGGGAGAGAGGGAAGGGGGGAGGGGGAGAGAGGGATGGGGGTGGGAGGGGGGGGGGGGGGGGGGGGGGGGGGGCGAGAGAGGGAGATGGAGAGAGGGAGTGAGAGGAGGGGTGGGGAAGGGTGAGAGGGTGTGGGGGAGGGGGGTGGGGAGGAGGGAGATGGGGTAGGGGAGGGAGGGGAAGAATGTGGAGGGAGGGAGAGAGGGGAAAGAGTGGGGTGGTAAAAAGGGAGGGGGAGGGGTAGGGGCAGTCCATCTATTCCCCTCTCCCTGTCATCCCCAATCCTCTTTCTCTATTCCCACACACGTGATCACGTGCTTCGACACAGGCTGCAGGGGGGGGGGGGGGGGGAGGGGGGCAAAGGCAGATGTAAATGAGATCCATTCCGATTGGACATCTGTGAGGGATGGCATTGTGACATCACACAATGGAACGTGCTGGAACATCAGGCGGGGGGGGGGGGGGGGGGGGGGGGGGGAAGGCTGGGGCTGGCGTAAGGGCAGATGTATACGAGATCCATTCCGATTGGACATCTGTGAGCATTTGGCATTGTGACATCTCACGATGTAATGTTTACCAACATTCTATGGGTGGGAGCAGTTTGATTTTTTTAAGATTTTGAAATATTGGGGAGGGGGGGGGAAAGAATTTTATTAAAAATGTGTACGTAAAAATGTCTAAATGTAATGAGGAGTGCATTAGTGAATGTAAAAGCGTAATCTCTAGCAAAATGGAAAAAATGGCGGCGTTTGAGGGTCTGGTTTTGGCGGACCAGGGAATCAAAGGGCGAAAATCTTATCTGAAGAAAAAAATGGAATGTGACATACACCCACAAGACACACACCCGGTCGGCAGACACACACACACGCACACACACACACGCACGCACGCACGCACGCGCGCGCGCACACACACACACACACACACACACACAAACACACACAAACACACACACACACACACACACACACACACACACACACACACAGTTTTAAAAGTATATAGATAGATAGATAGATAAATAAAGAAAAAGCACAGAGCCTTTCAATGACATATTTGTCACCAGCTGCTAACCCAGAAGTGACCCATTTAATGATTTTCTTCCCACTAACCAATTTGTTATCCATGTTACCAATTTACATGTAATTTTAAGCAGGAAATGTTAAAATTATTTATATAAAATATTTAAAATATGTTGCATCCACTGGTTTCCCCTTATCTTTCCCATTAATTGGAGGCTCAACATTTCCAAACAGATTTAGCAAACTGATATGTCTTACATAAAGTCATATTCAGGGATGGGAAACGTTTAGAGGGAAAAACAGCTGCTAGGACTAGTGTAAATGGGGCATCTCGGTCAGCATGGAGAAGTTGGGACGAAGGGCCTGTTTCCATGCTGTATGACTCTATGACATTAGATGTAAAGGGAATTTAAACTAAGGCATGATTACAACACAATAAAGCAATATTTTTGAAAATATTTTTGACTTTTGCTACTGTGCTCAAAAGTTCAGACTAATATGTCCAAACTAGACTACTATCACGCTTGATGCTTTAAAGAATAGTGAGTTTGGCTGCAATGTCTAATTGGGCAACCTGCAATGAAACCTCAGAGCTGACTAAATATTGTTGGTGTGGCTTTTACCCCTGTTTTGGCACTGCAATATTAGCTGCATAACTACTGATGGCAGCGGTATACAAATCCAGAAGCATTATTCCCACATTCACCAGGGCAGGCACAGCAATTATATATAAAGCAGCCAAGCACAGAAGATATTCACAGATGAAGATTCACCTCTGGCCCAACTCAATTTCTTCCTCCAATGATCACTTCCACACAATCATTCCAATACAATGAACGATCTTAAGCCATTGTTCTATCTGGGGCATGTGACAAAAAAACACTCTTAACTTGAGATCAGATCAATGCTCCTGGAAGCTATTAGCTTAGTTTAGTTTAATTTAGTTTAGTTTAGCTTGGTTTAGTGTCATGTGTACAAAGATAAAGTGAAAAGTTCTTGTTGCATGCTAACCAGTCAGCGGAAAGACTATTCATGATTACAATTGAGCCATCCACAGTGTACAGATACATGATAGTCCAAGTGTCCACTGAGGTAGATAATGGCTCAGGATCGCTCTCTAGTTGTTGATAGGATGATTCCGTTGCCTGGTAACAACTGGGAAGAAACTGTCCCTGAATCTGGAGATGTGCGTTTTCACACTTCTGTACCTCGTGCCTAATGTACAAGGGGAGAAGAAGCAGTGACTGGGGTAAGATGTCCTTGATTATGCTGGTGGCCTTGCCAAGGCAGCGTGAAATGGAAGGGAGGATGGTTTGTGTGTTGGTCTGTGCTACACCAACAACACTCAGCAATTTCTCGCGGTCTTGGATGGAGGTATTCCAAAACCATGCTGTGATGCATCCTGATAAAAATGAAGGACTGATCTGCTGCATAAACAGATCAACGATCAGTCAAGCAATGAAGGGTCAAAGTATCAATGACCCAGTGAGATTACTTAATTCACAAATAAATAGCAATGAACGGTCTGCTCCTTGTCTAACCCGAGTGAAAAATGCAGGAAAAGTCACAGAAGTAACACTGGTACTGAGGCAAAATATATTTCGAGTGCTCGGACTCCCTTCCAGATGGATTGAGCTTCCAATGAAAATATATGAATTGCCTTAAAAACTTATACCAACTTTTCTGTGTAGTTAATGATTAACTGGATGAAAAGAGCCCAAGTACAGGTATGTCCCTATCCACTGTATTGTAATCTAATCAACTTGCCTCCAAAATGCACAAGGCCATGAGGATGAATACCCAATTCAAGGTATTTAATTTGCTCCATTTTAGGGTTTATGTGGCAGTACTTTTTAATGTAAAGAAAAATAATTTTTCAGCTTCCATAACTTGTTCCAAAATGTATAATTGTTTATCATCGTATTTGTTTTTAAATGAGAATATTTGGATGAAGGAAGGTGAACAGTTGAGGATTGTGTTCCATGTTGGTGCCAGTGACTGTGGTAGAGGGGTGAGTTCCTGCAGACTAGTTTTAAGGTGCTTGGAACACTTTTGGAAAGCAGGACCTCGTCAGTGATCTCCAAATTCCTATTAGTCCCGCATGTAATGAGTACAGAAACAGCAGCATAATGAGCATGACTGTGGCCAAAGAGATGGTGCCAGGGGGGTTATTTTAGATATCGGGGTGGGTTCTGAGGGAAGGGCAATGTGTGTAAGTCACATGGGATGTACTACAGCAGAATGAGGTGCAATGTTTTCTGCGGCATGTTCGTCAGTTTTATGCGATTGAGTTTGAACCAATTTGTGAGGTTGATGGACCACAATGTGGACCAGGAGATGGGGTGTCAGAAGGTAAAAAATATGCTCAAAATGATTGAAAGAGGTAGATGGTCCAAAAGTAAGAAAATGAAAATAATTAGACTGGATCAGGAAGACTAAGCAAGCATAAGGTTGGTGAGCTTAAACTCATCTGGAGAAAAGGTCACAGGGAAATAAATGGAAGAAATGGGATTGATAGGAAATCTCTGAGATCTAACGTGAAGAGCTGAATTGCCTCCTTATATGACATGAGGACCTGAAAACCCCAACAAAAGATGATAAGATTGGGTAATTAAGAAGTTGTCATTCTATAATTGAACCCAGATCTTCTGAAAACATGTCAGAAATCTATTTGGAGTTATTCTAATCATGTTCTCACATTGGTTGACCAATCCAGTATTTTGCTTTTTGCTGATCACCCACTGAATGCCAAGGAGTAGAACCTTCTGCCACCTACAAAAGACAGTGCGGTTGGAGGAGTCGCTCCACCTTTCCTTAATTATCAGTGCTTTTTTCCATATCTTTCATTCATTTGTTCTAATTACCTTATATATATCCCACTTCCCTCTCCCCTGACTCAGTCTGAAGAAGGGTCTCGACCCGAAAGGTCACCTATTTATTTTCCCCGGAGGTGCTGCCTGACCCGTTGAGTTACTCCAGTTTTTTGTGTCTCTTAAGTTAAATCCAATACAGGAAGTCCCCGGGTTGTCACAGGGTTCTGTTCCTGAGAACTGTTGGTAACCAGTGTTGCCGGTGAGTGGGAAGTAAACAAAAATGGTGTGCAGGAGATAGATGCCGCTCTCCAAAACGTGTTCGTAACCCGAGGGTGGCATGTAGCTGGGGATAGACACAGAGTGCTGGAGTAACTCAGCGGGGCATCGGTATCTCTGGAGAGAAGGAATGGGTGATATTTCGGGTCGAGACCCTTCTTCGGGCTTCAGCTGGGGTATAGCTGGAAAATACACAAATCTCATCAAGCAACCGCTCTCTCGGTCATGGGAAGTCTGAGCTCGTCTATGTGTGTGATCTCAGATTTGCAGTGAGAGTATCACGCGTTTATGGGTGCCATGCAATAACTTGGGAGCGCATAATCGATCGCTAACTGCAATCGGACCTTCCTTGTGCACGTAGTGTGAGGAACACAACGCCTCGCCCATTGTTTCAAATCCACCCCAGTGCTTGAAGGGGTGGCTCTCGGTGAAAGGATTTTAAGCGTTTCTGACCCGGGTGAAAATTGGATGTTGAAGCTAGCGTTTTTCACAAATAAAGAGACATTTTTGCCCAAGACCACGCAGAAGACTTGGACCCACAAGACCCAGGCGCTCAATACAGTGGACCTTTTTTCCAGGTAAAATATCCAGTCGCATGCTAAAAAAAACGGCACTGGTACTTCACATGCAGAATGTTAGCACTGTAGAGTTAAAACGATGAAACCAACTCATCATTCGCACCCTAAAGAACAACTTGAATTCAAATGCTTTCTCCGTCGGTAGAATCGACCTTAAGTTATCCAAACTGAATAGATTTAATAAGATTTAACCTGAAATGTTAATCCCAGATATGATAACCAGGTCACTGGATTACATCAAGAGGATTTGACTCATCGACAAACACTTTTTAAAACCATCGACACAAACAGTACATTGCCCGATTAACCTCCTGCATTGAAGGGGGGCACATAGGTGGAAATTAATGATGAAGAGGCCAAAAAGATTCCCATTAAAGTTATCTTAAAATATTCACTATAAAATATTGTAACGTTGTATTTGTGTATATTGTTATTTGATTTGATCTAGAAGGATGAGAGGGAATCTTATAGAAACCTATAAAATTATTAAGGGATTGGACACGCTAGATGCAGGAAACATGTTCCCGATGCCAAGGGGATTCCAGTACCTGGGGCTACAGTTTAAGAATAATGGGTAGACCATTTAGAACTGAGATGAGGAAAAACCTTTGTGAATTGTGAATTTGTGGAATTCTCTGCCTCAGAAGACTATGGAGGCCGATTCACTGGATGCATTCAAAAGAGAGTTAGATAGAGCTCTAAGGGCTAGCGGAATCAAGGGATATGGGGAGAAGGCAGGAAATGGGGTACTGACTGTGGATGATCAGCCATTGAATGGCGGTGCTGGATCGAAGGGCCGAATGGCATACTCCTGCACCTATTGTCAATGTATCTATGTATCTATGGATAGCATACAAAACAAAGCCTTTCACTGTACACATGACAATAATAAACTAAACCTAAATATGAAAAATACACAAAGTGCTGGAGTAACTCAGCGGGTCAGGCAGCGTCCCTGGAGAACATGGATAGGTGACGTTTCGGGTCGGGACCCTTCTTCAGACCTAAATATATTTCGAATCATATACATTCTAATTGCATGCATGCACAAATTTGTGAGCACTGACATATCCCTTTCCTTTTACATCCTCAATTTGAGATTGAACACGGGTGAAGTCATGTAAGTCTTAATTCATCCTTCACGACAGAACAAGATAATCCTATTAATCACGTGGCTCAGATGAGCATAAGCAAAGTATAAACTCCCAACAGCCTTTCTTTCAGGCATTCACCTTGTTCCCATTTTCTCAGACCTACCTCCTGCACATTGCGGACGTTGACGGTTTTCTTCGTCTGCGCCACATGCCCTACAATGCCCATGTCCAGTGGAAAGACAATCTCATGTTCTGGATGAACAAAACAATCTTCCATCTCAGCATCCTTGTTGATGTTGAACAGCCTAGTGGCCAACTCCCCGATGCCATTCCTCTGCCGGTATATGAACAGACTCATTCGCTCGGCGTGGATCAGAAAACAGACCCTCCTTAAAGTTTTGAACACCACCTTTTCCATGTTGATGCTCTCCTGCATGTCGCGGATAAGATCAAAGAGAATCTCTGCCTCTTCCACTTGGCTAATTTCTTGGAAGGTTGCGATAACGGCAGCGGAGCCTTTCGTGGGCAGCATCTGAGCCACGGTTTCTAGAGGAAGCTTCTTATCGAAGTACTGCTTGGTGAATGCGGGATTGGCATCCAGAAATGTCGCCACGTCTTCCTTGTTCATCTTGGTAACTTCTGCCCGTCAGAGAACTCCGCCGGGTAAATGCAGGTAACACTGCCGCCCGTGTGCACAACCTGGTCTAAGTCATCCCGCTGCTTCTGAAAGCACAGAGGGTGCTTCAGTCATTTTTACTGCCATCAGCAAAATCTTATCCTAATGCTCTTGAAGGTGAACTGTTGCACGTGTAAACTGTCTCAGACAAAACCTGATCAGGAGTCATGTGGTACGCTCACAGCCCTTGCTCTTACGGACTTATAAGTAGGGAGCATCCTCCTTGTTAACTAATTCCTTCCGTTATGTTGGATCATTGGAGGTGCTAAAAAGACGATAAAATATCTCGACAGCCTGATGATATTCCCCTTTAAAGTCTTGGCAGTGAAACAAACTCAACAAGTGCCACAGCTGGTAGTTGAGGGGAAAATCATTTTTCACACAGACAGTGGTGAAACTGTGGAATTCTCTGCCGTAGAAGGTAGTTGAGGCCAGTTCATTGGCTATATTTAAGAGGGAGTTAGACGTGGCTAAAGGGATCGGGGGTATGGAGTACAGGGTACTGAGTTGGATGATCAGCCATGATCATATTGATTGGGGTGCAGGCTCGAAGGGCTGAATGGCCTACTCCTGCATCTATTTTTCTATGTTTCTATGGTAGAGCCGCTGCCTCACGGCGCCAGAGATCCGGGTTCAATCCTGACCTCGAGTGCTGTCTGTGGGAAGTTTGCACATTCTCCCTGTGACCACATGAGTTTCCATGAGTGCTCCATTTTCCTCCCACATTCTAAGGGCGTGAGGGTCTGTAGGTTAATTGGCCTCTGTCAGTAGTGTGTAGGGACTGGCTGAGAAATGAGAAAACGGAATAGCATAGAACGGGTGATCGATGGCTGGCTTGGACGCGGAGGGCTGAAGGGCCTCCATGCTGTATCTGTAAAAAAAAACATGTTAAACTATTGTTATTTCAACACCAGGGGATTAAAATCACAGGCCATTAACCTACAAACCTTTAGAAACAAAGAACCACAGATAGTGATTTATACAAGATAGATCAAAATACTGGAGTAACTCAGCGAGTCAGACGGCATCGCTGGAGGAAGACAAATGCCAGTGTCACGGATGGATGACTTGTACAGATAAATGAGTTCCTCCAGCAGATTTTTCATCAAATTACCTGAACTTGTAGATTTCAATATTGAGTACAACCTTGAACACTATGGCCCAGAAGGCTGCAATGTGACATCAGAGTATATGAAGCGTTGTTGCAAGGAGGCCCAATGCAACCTTGAGCCACAGTAGCTCATCATGGATGTGTATATATTGTAATGTTTTGGACTCTATTGAGTTCTCCAACTGTGGGTATCTTGACTTGTTTTTTTCTGTCTGTATCAGTCCTGTACCTGTGATTTTGGCTCAGTTTGTTTGGTTGTAGTTCCTTTTTTTAAATCCTTCTCTGGAAGTGGAGGACATGCCCATCTCGGACCAGCCAGTCATGTCTTCGTGCTCCGCATGTTGCAACTCACTGCAACTTACATTCTCGTCTCACTGTCGAACTGCTGCTACGCATTCATCAGTAACCTTGTTTGCTGCTTATCCCCATGTCACCAAAGTTTTAACCAATCGGAGGCATCTCTTCCCCTCCCCAGTTTGTTTTCTTACCTTCCAGTTCTCTCAGAGGGTGTTTGACCTGAAATGTTAACTCTCTTCTCACAGATGTGACCTGGCATTCTGAGTATCCAGCATTTTCATTTATTACTCTAATACTCGTTATCTGTTGTTTTGATTAAGTTTTCTTTCTACTAGTAATATTATTTGTTTGTTCTGTGAACATCGAATTCAAAGTTACTTGCAGGTATTATATAAAAGTAGCAGTATCTCAGTTTTAAATATTTACTAGACCAAGTGCAGACCCGTTGGGTCTGTTCCCCCAACGAGTGTTTGCTGGGGGTGCGTGAGGGGCGCCACACACACTAACACCCCCACACTAACTACCCCTTGGATATTATATTATTATTATTAATTAGCGGAGGGTGGTAGGGGGGGAGGAGGATAGGGCCAGGAGGGAGATGGGGTAAGGGGGAGAGAGGGGAAGAGGGTGGGAGGAGGGGGAGGGGTGATGGGCAGTCCATCTATTCCCCACTCCGTATCACCCCACTCTCTCCTCTATTCCCACACTCTCTTCTCATCACCTCCCCCATTCCTAAATTAATAATATTAATATAATTAAGGGGGTAGTTAGGGGGGGGGGGTGTTGGTGCGGGCAGGCTGCGGGGATATTCCAGTGGGGGGGGCGCGGCCGTGAGCGTAGTTGGGGATGGGGGTGGAGGGCCGGGCTTCGCCAAATGAGAGCAGAGATGAATGGATTGATTTGGTCGGCATGTGGGATTGTGACGCAGTAGCTCGTGAGGTCCCGTTTAGATTTAAAAATGATGTGAATGGTGAATGTGTGGAGGGGCAAAGAAATTTTAGTAAAAATGTGTTAATAAACAATGCTTAATGTAATGTGGAGTAGTTTTGCTAAGGTAAGCGAAATCGCTAGCGAATTGAAAAATATAGAGTTTTTTCGTCTGTGGTTTTTGGCAGACCAAGGAATCAAAAAGGCCAAAAATTACAAAAATTTATCTGGAAATCGAATGTGGACATACACCACAATACAACGCCCGCATGCACGCACGCGCGCCAACACAACACACACACACAACATACAACACACGCACACACGACAGTTTTAAAAGTATACTTGGGCCGAGTGCAGACCCCACCGTAGGGTTCTGTTCCCCTACGTGGCGGTTTTGAGGTGGGGGGGGGGGGCAGAATGAGGCATCACACACACACTCACTCCACCCCCGCAAATGCTAACTACCCCCCATGATATTATAATTAATATTATTAATCTTTATCCTTTCTACACCATATACCGTCCATCCATTGAGGGGGGGGGGGGGTTAGAGAATGAGGGCAGAGGAGAGTGGGGAGGGGAGAGAGCAGAGAGGGCAGAGAGGACAGAAGGCGCAAGAGGACAGAGGAGAGGGGGATGGTGGGGAGGAGGGAGGGATGGGTGTGGTGAGGGGGGGGGGAGTGTCGGTTTGAGGCGAGGGGGTGAGGGAGATGGGGAGAGAGTGGGGAGGGGGAGATGTGGGATTAGAGAGAAGGGGGAGATGGGGAGGTCGGCGGGGGAGGAGAGGTGGGGGGCAGGGCGAGAGAGGGGTGGGGAGGAGAGTGTGCGAGGGGAGGAGGAGGGTAGGGGAAGGGAGAGAGAGGGGGTTGAGGATGGGTGATGGGAAGTAGAGACGGGGAGGGTAAGGAGGAGACAGGGGTAGGGGATAGACACATGGTAGAGCGGGTGAGGGGGGAAGGGTGGAGTGAGGGGGGTAGAGAGGGAGTGGGGAAAGGGGAGGGTAGAGTGAGTAGGATAGAGGGGGGAGGTGAGGAGGAGAGGGGTGGGGGAGAAAGAACGGGTGAGAGAAAGGGAGAGGGGGAGGTGAGAGTAGAGGGGGCGGAAGAGGGGGCGGGGAGGTGAGAGCGGGAGGGGTGACGGAGAGGAGAGAGCAATAGTGGGGGGGAGAGAGGCTTGAGGGGGTGAGAGAGGAAGGGGGAGGGAGGAGGGGGAGCGAAAAGGGGATAGGGCAGAGAGGTGGGGAGGGGGAGGGAGCGGGGGAAAAGCGTGGGGAGTGAGGGGGAGAGGGGTGGTGCAGGGAGTCGGTGCGAAGAAAGAGGGGAAGGGGTTGGGGGGGAGTGAGGAGTGGGGGTGGGAGTGGAGGAGGGTGGCGTAAGGAGTGAGGGGGGGTTTTTTTTTTGAGGGGAGAGGGAGATGGAGACAGGGTGAGAGAGGGGGGAAGGGGAAGGCGGAAAGGGGGTGGTGGGGGAGGGGGGAAAGAAGGTTGGGGAGGGGTGAGAGAGTGGGTGGGTGAGGGGGAGAGAGGAGGGGGAGGAGGTGTGAGAGGGGGGAGGAGGGAGGGAGGGAGGAGGGAGACGGGGAAGGGGAGAGAGGGGAAGAGGTGTGGAGGGAGGGGGCATACGGGGAGAGGTGCGCGGGGGGGAGGGGGGGCTGGTGGGGCTTGGGGCCAAGACGGCCATATATAAATGAGATCCATTCGATTGGCATCTGTGAGGGAGGCATTTGTGACATACAAATGGAACGCGCTGCGACATCAGGCGGGGGAAGGGGGGCTGGGGAATGGCAAATGTAATTTAATCATTCCGATTGGGGAATGTGTGAGCATACGGGCATTGTGAATGGACACAATGGAACGTTCACCAATTCGCTGTGTGAGAGCAGGTTTGATTTTTTTTTTAACATTCTTGAAATATTGTGGGGGCGGGGGGGGAAGGATTTTATTAACAAATTGTGTACATAAAAATGTCTAAATGTATGATAGGAGTGCGATTTGTGAATGTAAATGTGTAATGTTAGCAAAATGGAAAAACACTATCGTGGCGTGTGTTTGAGCTTCTGGTTTTGGCGGTCAAAAATCTTATCTGAAATAGAAAAAATGGAACGTGACATTACCAGATAACCATTATCAAACATATAAAAAATTACAGCACACGGAAACAGGCCTATCGGGCCCTCCTTCCAGTATTCCGTGCCGACCAGTGTGTTTTCCCTAGTCCATTCTAACTGCACTCAGACCCAATACCCCTTCCATTCCCTCACGTACTTATACTATCCAATTTACTCTTAAATGATAAAATCGATCCTGCCTCCACCACCTATGTTGGAAAGTCATTCCACACAGCCACCACCCTCTGAGTTAAAGGTGTTCCCCCTCTCAGTTACCACGAAAACCTCTGTCCTTTAATTTCTCATGTGTCATTTGCCCTTTCCGTGTTTGAGATTTCCCTACCTCAATGGGGAAAAAACGTTCCACGTCAACGCTGTCTATCCCTTTCATCATTTTAAAGACCTCAATCAAGACCACTTAACTTTGCTTATGCGCTCACAAGATAGATAGACCTATACTCTGTTCAACTTTCTCGGTAACCATAGTTGCTGGAAACCCTGGCATATTCTAGTAAATCTCCTTGTACTCTCTCTATTTTTTGACATCTTCTTAACTAGGTCGGACCTCCAAAATTGTTACACAATACTCGAATGGTCTAACAATGCCCTTGTACAATTTTAACATTACTTCCCTAATCCTAATTCAATGCTTGATTTACTACAATGGGCAGCACACAAGGCTTTCTTTACCACCTTTCTACTGCGATTCAACTTCAGGGATAACTATGCCTCATAGTTTTTTTCCTTATCCCTTGTTCACAGCATTCATCATTTCCCTGACCATTTACATGTACGTCCTATTTTGATTTGTCTGACCAAGATGTAGCACTTCAAACTTGAATCAGCATTAAACTCCATCTTGCTCTTTCAGCCCACATCTCCATTGTACCAAATCTCTCAGTAGACTCGTTGAATCTACTTCTTATCACACAAACCACTATCTTAGTATCATTGATATTACTTCTCCTAATTTTCACGATTAATCCAGATCATTGATGTACATGACACAACAGTGGACCCAACACAGATACCTGAGGCACCCCACTGTTCCCGGCTTTCCAAACCTGAACAAACACCATCACCATTACTCTTTGACATTCCCGTTCCAGCCACTGTTGAAATCCACTCTTGCTTAACTCGCATTAAAACCCAAAGATTGATCCTTCTGTAACACAAACATTCCATGGGGCAACCTTGTCTAAAGGACTTATTGAAAATCATTTATAGACGACATCACTGCTTTACCCTCATCCAATTTCCCTAGTTACCGCTTCACAAAATCAAGAACGTTTGTGGGTCTAAACTATGACTTTCCATGGCGCACAAATCCCAATTTGTTTGGACGATTCCTGATTCAGACCCTTGCGTTTATCCAGATGCATATTTATTTTTCTATAGTTATCCTTTCCATTAATTTGCCACCATGACGTCAAACTATTAGGTCGTTAATTGCTAGGTTTATTCTTTGAACCCCTTTTTACAACAATGGAAACAACATGGAAGTACGCAAGCCTCCGGCACTATTCCGTGTTAATGACATTTGAAATATTTCTTCATAGCTCACTTGCTATTTCTATACTAAATTCCCTCAAATGTTCTAGGGAATATCTGTCTGGGACCTGGAGAATTATCCACCTTTCTATTTTTTCGAAAGTGTCAGTACTCTCCTTCACTCTTTGAATACTCATAGTTTCCAGTATGGCTACTCTACTATGTTCCCTTAACTCACGGTTAATATCTTTCTCTGGTGATTACGATGAAAGATATTGTTCAAGATCTCCCCTTCTCTTTTGGCATCTAGCAGATAGCTGTCATCACCAATTCTGGTTATTATATGGTTCCAATTTTAATCTCATGTTATCTTGTTGCTATTAATTCTTAGAACTGTAGAAACCCTTATGGGTTGATGCTTTCACCTTTCTTGCCCGCGCCAACGTAACATCATATCTTCTTGTAGACCTTCCTAATTCTTTCTTAAGATTCTTTTTACTTTCTTTATACTCCTCCTAGCACCTTCATTTACTCCATGCCTTATAATTATTGTAGATATCTTATTTTTTTCGAAAACAAAGTGTTCCAGTTCCCTTGAAATCATGATCTTTTCCAATTTATTTACTATTTCCTTTCAAACCTAACAGGGGCATAAAGATTCTGTACTCTAACAATTTCCCCTTTAAATGTCCTCATTTCTTTCTAAAATCCTTCCCATGAAACAAAGGCAGTTCCCAAGTCATCTTTAATAATACTTAGTCATTCCCTTAATGTTTGCCTTTCTCAATCATAAATCTTACCTAGGTCAAGTTCTGACTCTCTACAAATTATATTGAAACTAATGGTATTGTGACACTGGTCCCGAAGTGCTCACAACGGCTACCTCCGCACCTGACCTGCCCTCATTTCCTACAGGAGGCTCCGAGCACTGCCCCCTTCTTGCGTCGATACCTCTATGTATGCGGGCAAAAAAATATCCTGCACACATTTTACAAACTCCAAACATCAGCCATTTACAGATGTGATTTCCAGTCTATTTTTGGAAAATTGAAATCTCCACAAATACTACTTTGTGCTTACTACTAATATCTGCTATTCCTACATATTTGCTCTTCCATTCACGCTTCCCCATTTTGGCGGTCTATAATACACCCCTAAAAGTTTTAGCCACACCATTCCCAATTCTCAGCGTTCCACCCAAATAGCCTCCTAGACGAGCCCTCTTACCTAATCTATCCTCGAAAAGCACTGCAGTAATATCTCTTCTCTGACACAGCATGCAACCACCTCCCCTTCCTGTCCTCAATTCTTCACACTGAAGCAACGAAATCTGGAATCATTTTTTAGTTTCCAAATCCAGCCTCTGCAATCCATGTTTCACTGTTTGCCAACAACATCATATTTTCCAGGTGGTCAATCCAGGATCTAAGTTCGTCACCTTACTTACAATGCTCCTAGCATCTAAAATATAAATTTTAGAAAACCACATCCCTTATTCTCAGTTATTATCTTTTTTCATCTTTCTCGCCTACTACTTTTGGATCCGAGAAGTGTTTCCCTTCTATGCCCTTGCCCCACACCCTGACCCTAGCCCCCTTACCCGAGTCCCTCCCCAGCCTTTCTGTTTAAAGTCTTCCCCAGTAGCTTCTTGCAACTCTTCCTGCCTGGTTATTGGTCCCCCTCGGGCTCAAGGCAAACGTCCTTTGTGTACACATCATGCCTTCCCCATAAGAGGTCCCAGTGATCAAGAAACTTGGAATCACCTAGCCACTGGCACCAGTCCCTCAGCCACGCATTTATCCTCCACTCAATTTCATTCCTACTCCCATGTCACGCGGCACAGGCAGTTATCTGAAATCGCTTACCCTTGGTCCTTCTCCTTAACTTTCCCCCACAACTCCCTATAATTTCTCCCTTTCTAGGACTCATACACTTTTCCTGCCTATGTCATTGAGTTACCTATGTGTACACAACATCAGGTCCTCTTCCCTCCCTTATCGAATCGTTTGTCACGTTCTGACACATGCGAGACACTGGCACCAGGGAGGCAACTACCATCGGGTCTCCCGACTGCGCTCTACAGAATCGCCATTCCGACCCCCTATCTATAGAGTCCCCTTTACAATTGCCCTCTCTTTTTGCTACCCTTTCTGAGTCAGGACCGGTCCTCTGTGCCGGAGGCCCGGCTGCTGTTAGTGCCCCAGCTAGGCTGTCCCCTCCAATCGTTACTCAAATCTGAGTACTATTTTCAGGAGTTACGGTTCACAGGGGTACTCTCTAGCCAGGCCTCTGTCCCTTGAC
The DNA here is from genome assembly GCA_035221665.1 of Okamejei kenojei. Taxonomy (NCBI): domain Eukaryota; kingdom Metazoa; phylum Chordata; class Chondrichthyes; order Rajiformes; family Rajidae; genus Okamejei; species Okamejei kenojei. The sequence goes on along the minus strand of CM069131.1, from coordinate 49,047,522 downwards.
GTCGTTCCTAACCGTGGACCCACTTGTCTACTACTGTGTTCTGGGTGTGACTACCTCCCTGTGCTCTCTTATTTACTCCTCACTTCCCTGAGGAGGGACGGAGGTCTCGAGCTTTTTTGCTGCTCCAGGTTCCTAAAAAGTCATACACCCACATACACCCACAAGACAAATCACACGGCGTCACACACACACACACACACACAACACACAACACACACACACAAACACACACACACACACACACACACACACACACACACACACACACAGAGTTTTAAATAGTATACTAGATAAGTGCAGACCATTGGGTCTGTTCCCTTAACATGCGGTTGCGGCGGGGGGGGGCAGCCATGAGGCGTCACAACCTAAGGACCACCTGTACACACGCTAACTAGAGAGGAGGAAGGGGGGAGGAGGGAGGGAGCGGAGGAGAGGGAGGGGAGGGAGGGGAGGGAGGTGAGGAAGGGAGGGGGAGGGGAGGGGGGGGAAGTTTGTGGAAGGGAGGTGAGTGGTAAGGGGGGGAGTGAGGGGGAGAGAAATGGGGAAGAGAGGGAGCAAGGGAGGGGAGAGGGGGAAGAGGATGTGGGGAGTGACGAGGGAAGGGGGGGTGGGAGGGAAGAGTGGGGAAGGAGATGGGGAGGGGGTGAGGGGTATAAGAGGAGTGTGGGGAGGGTAGGGGGAGGCGTGGAGGGACAGAGAGAGGAGTGGGGGTAGGGGGGAGTGGGTGGTCTGGGTGGAGGATGGAGGGGGAGAAGGAGTGGGGAGCGGTTGAGGGAGGGGTGGATATGTGGTGGAGGGTGTGGGAGAGTAGGGTAGGTTGGAAAGGTGTGTCGTGAGGGGAGTGAGGAGGTGTAGGGGATGAGAGGGAGTGGGCTTTAGGAAGTGGGGGCAGAGAGGGAAGAGAGTGGATTGGGAAGTTTGGTGGGGGGAGGTGGGGAGGAAGTTCGGTGGTTGAGCGGTGGGGGAGTAGGGGTGAGAGGTGAGGGAGTGGTTTAGAAGAGAGGTGGGTTTGTGTGGACGAGGTGGTTGTTGAGGGGGGAGAGGGGGAGAAGAAGTGAAGAGAGGTGGGGATGGAAGTAGAAGCTATGAGGGGGTGAGGAGGTGAAGACAGTGAGGCGGGAGGGGTGATGGTAGAGGGAAGGGTGGAGTGGAGTCGGAGAGGGAGAGGGACGGAGCGGGGGGAGGGTAGGGGAGGAGTGGGGGAAGAGGGACAGAGAGGATGTTAGATGAGAGGGCGGCGTGGAAAGGGCTTTGGGATATGACTAGTGGTGAGGAGAGAGGAGGGAAGGGGATGTGTGGGGAGGCGGTGGGGAGAGAGGAAGGAGGGTGGGGGCAGGGGGGGGGAGGGGGAATGGTCTGGGAGGAGGAGAGAGGGTGAGGAACGAGGGGAGATGAGATGGAGATGGAGGAGGAGAGGCGAGAAGGGAGGAGAGAGGAGAGGTATTTCAGGTGAGAGGGGGGTGGAGGGTGGGGAGGGGGGAGGCTCCGAGAGGTGTGTGTGGGAGAAAGCATGTGGGGGTGAGGGGGGGGGGGGAGGGGGAGGGAACGACGGGGATGGGGGTAGGGCGAAGGGGGGGAATTATAGGGCCGTGAAGCGAGGGAAGGGAGAGCGGGAGGAGAAGAGTGTGGAGGGAGGGGGAGAGGAAGAGTGTGGAGGGAGAGGAAGTGGGTGGAGAGAGGGGGGGGGAGGGAGGAAGGTGGATCGAGAGGTAAGGGGGGGGGGTGAGTTTGGAGGACGGGAAGGGGTGTGGGGAGAGAGGGATGGTGGTGGGAGGAGGAGGGGGGAGGAGAGAGGGGGAGAGGGGTGAGGAGGGAGATGGAGAGGGGGTGGTGGAGAGGGAAGGAAGGGAAAAATAAAGGGTTTATTTTTTACGGGGGAGAAAGGGGGTAGGGGAAAGGTTTTAAGAAGTGGTTCAGTAGTTTTTTTTCAGTTGTTTAAGTGGGGTGTGGGGTGGTGCGTGGTGCGTGTTTTTCAGTTTGTTATAGAAAGTAGTGTTCATTTCGATCCTGACTAAAATACAGGACAGGAGTTGGTTTTTATGCGTTTTCTCCCTGTGACCACGTGGGTTTTTCTCCAGAGTGCTCCAGTTTTTGCAACACCCCCAACCAAAGATGTACAGGTTTGTAGGTTAATTGGGCGTCAGAAATAAAATTTGTAAATTTGCTCTCCGTGTGTTGGTGGGTTAGTGTGCTGATTTGGTGTGTGTGTGGAGTGATTGCCGGCTGGTGTGCTCAGTGTGCCGAATGGCCTATTTCCACACTGTATCTCTAAAGTCCAAAGTCTAAAAGTAAAATCTATTATCAGGTATTATCAGGCTTCTCAACGGTCTTTTCGTAAGCTCGGGTACTGCCTGATGGTCCTCTACCACATTGCGGACATTGCACATCATTGTACACAGAACCGTTGTGCTCCACAGCTGAGAACTATAATCTGCACTCTTGTCTTTTTTACCTTTTGCTGTATAGTTTAAGCTATTGTACTTGAGTGTGGCTTGATTGGTATTTATATATAGTACTAGACTAAGTGGGACCCGTTGGGTCCCATGTTCACACGGGAGGGCTGGTCCCCCGACGCAATATTCCATTTCTCCACCAATTCCAATGGTGGCCAGTGGGGGGGGGGGGGGGGGGGAACTGAGGCACACCACTTCCGGGTTTTATAGTCCCTCCCCCTCCCACCAGCAGGGGCAGCAGAGAGAATGGCAATAAATTAAAAAATATATATCTCTCTGATCTATCATCGATGGGAAAAATCCTCCAGTCCAGGAAGGCGGAGGGGGGCTCTGAGCGAGGTGGCCAAAAATGACGGCCGTAGGTGGCGAAATTTTCTTGGAAATCACAGCACAGCGAACCAAAAGCAGTCAAGATCAGACTTTTAGTAATATAGATTATCTGATTTGATTGGACAGCATGTAGAACTCTGTGGGCTCAGGAAGCATCTATAGGAAATGTGGATGAGTTACCTTTTGTGTTGGGACCCATCTTCAGGCATTTCTCACTTGGCAGGCAGTGAGAGGTGCCACCTCCATCAAATCCTTCCTGCAGAGCCTGAGTCTCACTCCTGCTGCGTGCTACCCCTGAGATGGCTGCAGCGTGGATGAGATGATGGCACACCGCCTCATGAACATAATCCTTGCGGAGTTTCACCCCGAACAGTGGTACAACCGAGGACTCTGCTTTAAAAGGACATCAATAATACCAGGGCCCAAGAAGAGTAAGGTGATGTCCCTCAATAACTATTGACCAGTGACACTAATGTCTATGGTGATGAAGTGCTTCGAGAGGTTGATTATGGCGCATATCAACTCCTACCAAGACAAGAACCTCGACCCACTGCAGTTCGCTTACCGCCACAACAGATCAACAGTCGATGCGATCTCACGGGCTCTCCACTCTGCTCTGGACCACTCGGACAACAAAAACTTGTATGTCAGGCTGTTGTTCATAGACTACAGCTCGGCGTTTAATACTATTATCCCCTCCAAGCTGGTTACCAAGCTCACGGATCTGGGTCTCTGTCCATCCCTCTGCAATTGGATCCTTGACTTCCTCTTCCACAGACCACACTCTGTCCGTATTGGTGGAAATGTGTCATCCTCGATAACAATCAGCATGGGAGCACCTCAAGGCTGCGTGCTCAGCCCCCAGCCCCCTATACGCACGACAGTGTAGCCGGATATAGTGCGAATTCCATCATCAAGTTCGCCGACGACACCACTGTTGTGGGACGAATCACAGATGGTGATGAGTCAGAGTATAGAAGTGAGATCGACCGATTGACCAAATGGTGCCAGCACAATAACCTGGCTCTCAACACCAGCAACACCAAGGAACTGATTGTGGACTTCGGAAGGGGAAGGATAGGGACCCACAATCCCATTTATATTAACGGGACAATGGTGGAAAGGGGCAAAAACAAAAAACCTCAAATTCCTGGGCGTGCAAAATATTTCCGAAGATCCTTTCTGGACCAGAACACTGATGCAATTATAAAGAAAGGCACATCAGCGCCTCTACTTCCTGAGAAGATTACGGAGAGTCGGTATGTCAGGGAGGACTCCCTCGAACTTCTACAGGTGCACAGTAGAGAGCATACTGACTGGCTGCATCATGGCCTGGTATGGCCACCTGAACGTCCAGGAGCGGAAAAGACTGCAGAAAGTTGTGAACACTGCCCAGTCCATCACTGGCTCTGACCTCCCACCATCGAAGGGATCTATCACAGTTGCTGCTTCAAAAAGGCTGCGAACATCATCAAAAAGACCCACACCAACCTGCCCACGCACTCATCTCTTCGTTGCCATCGGGAAGAAGGTGCAGGAGCCTGAAATCTTTAACATCCAGGTTCAGGAACAGCTTTTTCCCCACAGCCATCAGGCTATTAAACACAACAACAAATAAGCTCTGAACAATAACAGTCTATTTACACCTATTGCACTTTATCTGTTATTTATTGTGTACGTATGCCCTATGGTCTATAGATACACTGAACTTTATCTCCCGTTCTGTATTGCAGCATCTAATCTTGTTTAAGAAGGAACAGATGCTGGAAAGAAGGTAGACAATGCTCTATTAGAATCTATCTCAGACAAAACTCTAATTCAGTTGTAGGGTGGGGCGCGGAGGCGGCGCGCGAAGAAGAAAGGAAGAGGAGGAGCCAGAGGGCTGAGGGAGAGCTGAGAAGGGAAGGAGACAATAAGGGCTACCGGAAATTGGAGAAGTCAATGTTCATGCCGCTGGGGTATAAACAGCCCAAGCGAAATATGAGGTGCTGCTCCTCCAATTTCCGGTGGTGCTCACCATGGAGAAGGCCCAACACAGAAAGGACGGATTCAGAATGGGAGGTGGAGTTGAAGTGCTGAGCCACCGGGAGATCAGGTTGGTTATTGCGAACCGAGCTGAGGTGTTTGGCGAAGTGATTGCCAAGCCTACGCTTGGTCTCACCGATGTAGGTCAGCTGACATCTAGAGCTGCGGATGCAATAGATGAGGTTGGAGGAGGTGCAGGTGAACCTCTGTCGCACCTGAAATGACTGCTTGGGTCCTTGAATGGGAAGGTAAAGCGACAAGTGTAGCATTTCTTGTGGCTGCAATAGTGCCCAGGGAGTTACGGAGGGGCGAGTCCTTCTCTTGACTCTTGGTCTGGGATCTGCAGATGTTTCGCCAGGGGACACACAGTGAGACAAACATCATGCTCCTGAGGAGGAATAAAGGAGACCCTGCCCAGATCTGGTCTTTCCAGAGTAAGGAGAACTCTGCAAATGAATGCTGCTGACTGGCAAATTCCAAGATGTGGTGTAGAATGCTGATAAACACACCAAAGCCCAAAACAGCCATTGCAAAATCTCTGTGGGGAAGGGTTACCAGAAGAGCTTTGGGTTTTTTTTACACTAAATTGGGCTTTTTATTTATTCATGAATTCATAAGTCACAGGAGCAGAATTAAGCCATTCGACCCATCAAGGCTACTCTGCCCTTCAATCATGGCTGATTTATCTTTCTTTCTCAACCCCATTCTCCTGACTTCTCCGCATTGATCAAAAAACGAAATAAATATTTATTTATTTTACAAAATATGAGCATCACAAACATGAATTGCCTGTCTCTGTATTAACAATACATTTGTAATTTTTGGGGCATCACAGTGGTGGAGTTGCTGCCTTACAGCACCAGAGACCCGGGTTCAATCCTGACTACAGATGCTGTCTGCATGGAGTTTGTACGTTCTGCCCGTGACTGTGTGGGTTTTCCTTGGGTACTACAGTTTTCTCCCACCCTCCAAAGACCTACAAGTTTGTAGGTTAATTGGCTTCATTTGTAAATTGTCCCTAGTGTGTAGGATAGTGATAGTGTACGGGGATCGCTAGTCGGCACAGACCCGGTGGGTTGAAGGGCGCTGTATTTCTAAACTAAACTAAACTGAACTAAATTGTAAGATCATAATATGATAGGTGAATTGGTTAAATCAACCAAACTATTTAAAATAATAAACATATAATATTATTCTTTACATAGATCTTCTGTTGTAGGTGCTCAAGGAAACAGTAGCTAATTTTCCTTCAAAAACTTTTGAATGAGTATAGCTTCTGGAGCGGGGGTAATCCAACTCTCCAGAATGTTTTGCATTATCAATGGCAATGTGCATGATAATCCTCTTAACAAAAGTGGAGCTGCAACATCAGCAACTGCATAGTGCAAGGGGATTTTGTTGTATTTATAGTTGTATCAACAGAGTCGTTTTCCATTGTAAATGAAACTTCCACGGATCTCTCCAACAATTACAGCCATGAACCAGGGAGGAAACCTGTGTCACATTGACAGCACAGTGGCGCAGCGAGTAGTGCTGCTGCCTCCCTGGTTCCTTCTAAACCCAGGTTCAATCCCGACCGAGTGCTGTCTGTGTGGGATTTGTAAATTCCCAACTGTTACTACATTGATTTCCTCTGGGTGCTCCGTTTTTCTCCCACATCCCCAAAGACTTTTGGATTTGCTGGTTAATTGGCCTCTGTGAATTGCCCCTAGTGCATAGGGAGTGGATGAGAAAGTGGGATGACATAGAACTAGGGTATGAACGGGTGATCAATGGTGGGCATGGACGGTGGGCCTAAGAGCCTGTTTCCATGCTGTACCTCAACACTAAAACCAAATGGCCTCACACCAAGAGACTGTGGCCCACTGAAAACTGCAATCTACGACCACTCAAGAGGGGGCAGCGTTGTTCCGCCTGTAATGTACCAAACTCAATTTTATTGCTGTGCTATTATTAATACTTTTACATTATGTGATAATCACCTACTTCCTCTTTTTTTTAAAGTATTCACAAATTGCCACATTCCCATTCATGAGATATTATTGAGCAAAAATGAGCCACTATGCTTAACATTACAGTAAACACATCAGAAGCACTAAATGTTTGATTGTTTAATTATGAACATTAGACAAAAGGTTTTAAAAAAGGAAGTGAAAGCCACTATATAAATGCACACTTCCCTCTTCGGTTTTCTCTGGATACTAATATAACCAAAAACAACATTGAAAATACATTTGGACAGGTACATGGATATGAAAGTTTTAGAGGGAAAAAGGTCAAACATAGACAAACAGGACTAAGATTGGGCACAAAATGCTGGAGTAACTCAGCGGGTCAGGCATCATCTCTGAAGAGAAGGAAAAGGTGATGTTTCGAGTCGCGACCCTTCTTCAAACATCTGAATCTGAACATCCAACATCCGAAGAAGGGTCTCGATCCAATACATCACCTATTCCTTTTCTCTTGAGATGTGGCCTGACCGATTGAGTTACTCCAGCGTTCTGTGTCTATCTTTGGTATAAACCAGCATCTGCAGTTTGTCCCTACACCAAGATGGGGCATCTTGGTCTGCATAGACAAGTAGGGATGAAGGGTCTCTTTCAATGCTGTATGGTTCCAAAACTATGACTGTTCATAAAGTCTTCAGCTCCTTTAATCAAGAATAAAGTGTCACTGAGACATTAATAATTCAATAAAAGACTTGAGACACTGCAGATGCTGAACTCTTTGGCAAAATATAAAATTGCTCAAGAAACTCAGCATGACAGTCAGCATTTGTGAAAGGAGCTGTGGAACCTGAAGAAGGTTCCTGACTCAAAATAGTGTTTGTCTATTTCTAAGATAGACACATAATACTGGAGTAGTTCAGCGGGACAGGCAGCATCTCGGGGGAGAAGGAACAGGTGACGTTTCGGATCAAGACCCTTCTTCCGACTGAGCTTTTCAGTCTATTTTATTCCACTGACTGACCTGCTGAATTCTATATTCTGCGGTCAAGATGGCAGTGGCAGTGGATTAAGGGGAGGAATGGTGTCAGTGAGAAGACTGAGGATGTACCTCCCACGCCCTCAGAGGTGCTCTGGGGGTCCACAGTCCGCAGAGATGTCGGTTCATATTTCATTTACTCCCATGTGCAACATAGCTTTTTAGTATGTGGAATTTCTCAACTGTCTAAATACTAATTTCCTCAGGATCTTCATGGCATGCATCAATCTCATAGATGCATACTATTTAGGACCCATTCACAGGAGATCACCAAACACATTTCAAATTGATCTGGAGGATATTCCTTACGCTGTGTTTGCTTAAATCAACTGTTTTCAGCCATCCAGTCAAATTTAAGTTGATACCAACTGAAAGTTGTTGTTTATCGGATATACCTTTAACTATTAATTACATGTGATTCCACCCTGGGGCAACAGATTGGAATCAATTGAAGCCTGCAACAACCTTGTTATCAAGCAGTCTTCTATTTATCAAGTGTAATTGGCTATAGCAGCTGTGTTTCAGCTGTGCAATTGGGTCTTGCATTATTAGAACTTTCAACGTGCAAGTATTAACCTCTCAAGTGCCATATAGGTCATTGTCAACAGACCTATGCTATTATCAGCTGAAGCTACCAAAGTCACAATGGTGGTCGAACTATATTCAGCATTGCTCCAGTAGTTTTGGTCACATACTCGTATATTACTCACACGTGCTAGAGCTCAAAGATGGAAAATTACGAATGCCATCTCTAGTAACGAAGGCGGATGGGATTTGCATGAATCACCAATTTTTCATTTATTGGTATCAACTACCTATAAACACTAGGTGTGTACTATGGGTTAAAGGGTTATTGTGCAAATATGCAAAACCTGCATGCTTAGTTCCAAGTTGATACACTGTGGTGGTGGCATATGTTAGTCACATGGATGCAATAAAGTCAAAGTTATCCTGTCATAATTTACCCAACCTTTTTGGCTCTGGTGTATCATTATGCAAAGTCAATGACAACACAGTATGGATGTTGGATCACAAAGCATTTTAGGATCTATGGCTCGATGGCATCCAATATCGATATGTTTGCATGCAGGCTTATTCTCGCTACACAGGGGAGGAATGTTCTTTTATGTGGTTCTCCATTTTGCCTCATCAGTCGGGGCTTGCAATAATTCAGCAAGATCCCGCATTCAGGTTTCTCGTACTGTCTGACTGGCCTACGCAGCCATGGTTTCCCGCAAATGTTGGGAGTAATATAGAACCTTATTTGGGGTTCTAAACATAACATTTGCTGGTTCAGCCTGGGATTCGGGGGTCCAGCCTCTTCATGATTAATCAATTCATTGCTTTACAGAATCTGAGAAGACCGCTCCTGCGGCTGGGGCTGTCAGACTGATCCATGTATGTCTCACTGCAGAATGTAGGGATAGCACCAAAAAAGCAGTACTTTGCCTCTTCAGGAGGTGGGAAGCGTTTTTCTGTTAAATGTTATGTTACATATAGTACAGCACAGACATTGATGTCTTAGAATTCATTTCTATGGGTCTTTGACAATAAATTATGTTATAGTCCCATTAACTGTACCCAACGTGCTTCTCATCATAGTTGCTGCAGCAAGTGGGACCCGCTCTCTCAGGTTTCACCCTCTGGTGTACAGTATTTAGGATATCATTAACACAAGTTCTTCCAGACCCAGGTACACGGAAGTATGGGATATTGACATTGTGTTAACATTTATTCACCATGGGGCTCCAGCTATATCTCTAACTTTGGTTCGGCTCTCATAGGTAGGTTATTCCCTGGCGCTGCCCTCAGCGCACGGGTCCAGTCATTACATAAATTGCGAATGGACAGGATCATTAAACCTGCAATATCATAATTCATGTTTACATACCCCATGCACCTTCGGTTACATGTGGTTACACGTTTACATCATTACATCAAGTTCATCTAGAGCCTTAGAGGCTCTGATACTAGTTCAGACCATCTCCAGGTGGTTATGTGAGGTTTGGCTTATACAGGAGTAGATACTGCTTTCCAATCTCACTCCACCAGAGCTGCTATAACACCAGCAGCAAAGGTTATGTGCGGTCCTCTGGACCACATCCCATCAACTGCAGGATGGTCTAACTATCAATGTTACAACATTTGGAGATTTAAAAAATCAAGTCTGCAATTTATCCCATCAGATAAAGCATAAAAAGAAGTTTAATTTGACACCTAATTCACTTTCATATCTTCAGTATTAAAAATGTTATGGCCATTTTCATACTCGGAAATTAGCATCTTGTTCCCCATTGCCTTTCCATTGACTTAACACAAAAGCTGTGATCTAGGACAGTCAAAATCCCATAACATTCTTAAAAATTAAGAGCTCAATTAAATTTTCAGTTGTTATAGATTGAAGCATTCTAAAACAAATATGAAACAATATTATTTGATGACCTGAAATTAAAGCATATAATTAGTTAGTTACCTAATTGTAGCTAATTACAAAATTCAATTACTAGATCTAAACATCTATCCATTTCTTAAGAAAAGATAAACTTTTTTTAATTGCATAAGTGTCCAAATAACAGTCACACAATAATTCACAATATAACATGATTTTTAAATCTCATTTTCAAGAATTTATAGGCCAAATGGAAGGAATTTAGTGTTTAATTCCTGTAAATTAATGGCCATTTAAATCAACTGGCGAGTGGGTTTTAGTGGAACGCGGTGGATTAGAACGTTGCGGTTTGCGGTGAAGTCGGCATAAAAAACACTGCCGGTTCATACATTTTTTTTGTCCCCATTTCGCAACATGAAAATGTGATTAAAGGCTTCCTAAAAAACAAGTTTTAATGTAAAAATAAACTGTGTACTTTATTTTCTCCCCAACGTAAAATCCTTCCCGTTGACAGCGCTCACGGCTTTAGAAGATTATTTTTTAATTACTCTAGCTAATAAATAATCTAGCGTAATTAAAAAATACCTTCATGATTGAAATGTCGGAGCGATTTTTCTTCAGCACCGAAATCGCCTGACATGGATCGATTTGCCCCGTCTGTGGAAATACGGCACTTTAAACACGCCCCCTCTGAAAGGCGCCAAAGTCACGCACACGGGGAGTGGCAGAACTGCAGCGCTGCTCAAGGTAAGTTTTGTAACATACCTAGTCTAACTAGCGAGGTATCCATTTTAACCCATTGCCAGACCAGGGGTATTTGGCAACTCTATTTAGGTTCAATTTATTATTCCCCTCGGTTCAGAGGGTTACTGTTATTATTGTTTGTTCTTTTATCAGCATCAGCATGTTTTAAATCTATGTCATGTATGTATGCATTATGATGTTTCCCTCATCTATGGTCAACTGATGCAGTCATGCTTGTGTGGACTCGTTTTTCCATGGCATGAAATCACAGACCTTCAAAATCTTCACGTGGTCACTCACGTGACTCCGAAGTAAAATAGTAAGATTAAACGAGAACTTACCAGTTAGAAGTTTGATCGTTATTTTATGAGGAACTACAATGAGGGATTACGTGCTTTCTGCTTCCTACCCTCGTAACATAACAAAATCATCAGGTAGTTCTAGTCATCTGTAATCTTACTATGTTAGTTCAACAACTGTTATCTGTGATTTCACACCGCTGCTTTGAAGATTGATGCGCATGCGTGAGGATGGCCTTCTTCACGTAATCCCTCATCGTAACTCCTCATAAAATAATGATCAAACTTCAAACTGGTAAGTTCTCGTTTAATCTTACTATTCCGGTGCATACAAGCCCAGTCGTTCCATTCTTTCATCATATGACAGTCCCACCATCCCGACCTCTTTCTCCTATACTCAAATCCTCTCATTATGAAGGCCAATGTGCCATTAGCTTTCTCCACTGCCTGCTGTACCTGCATGCTTATTTTTAGTGACTGATGTACAAGGCCACCCGGGTGTCTTTGTACTTCCCTTTTTCCTAATCTGACACCATTCAGATAATAATCTGCCTTCCTGTTCTTGCCACCAAAGTGGATAACCTCACATTTATCCACATTATACTGCATCTGCCATGCATCTGCCCACTCACCCAACCTATCCAAGTCTCCCTGCATTCTCATAACATCCTCTTCACAGTTCACACTGACACGCAGCTTTGTGTCATCTGCAAATTTGTACTTTTAATTCCTTCATCTAAATCATTACTATATATTGTGAATTGCTGCGGTCCCAGCATCGAGTCTTGCGGCACCCCATTAGTCACTACCTGCGATTCTGAAAGGGAACCGTTAAATCCTACTCTTTGTTTCCTGTCTGCCAACCAATTTTCTATCCATGTCAATATCCTATTGCCAATACCATGTGTTCTAATTTTGCCCACTAATCTCCTGTGTGGGACCTTATCAAAGGCTTTCCGAAAGTCCAAATACACTACATCCACTGGCTCTCCCATATCCATTTTACTTGTTACATCCTCAAAAAATTCCAGAAGATTAGTCAAGCAAGATTTCCCTTTGTAAATCCTTGCTGACTTGGACACAATCCCGTTACTGCTATCCAAATACGCCGCTATTACATCTTTAATAATTGTCTCCAGCATCTTCCCCACCACCGATGTCAGACTAACTGGTCGATAATTCCCTGCTTTCTCTCCCCTTCCTTTCTTAAAAAGTGAGATAAATTTAGCTACCCTCCAATCCACAGGAACTGATCCTGAATTTATAGAACATTTGAAAATGATCACCGATGCATCCATGATTTCTAGAGCCACCTCCTTGAGTACCCTGAGATGCAGACCATCAAGCCCTGGGGATTTATCAGCCTTCAGTCCCATCAGTCTACCCAACACCGTTTCCTGAATAATGTGAATTTCCTTCAGTTCCTCCGTCACCCTACATCCTCTGTCCCCTAATATATTTGGGAGATTGTTTGTGTCTTCCTTAGTGAAGAAAACCAATGCACCTGTTCAATTCAACTGCCATTTCCTTGTTCCCCATAATAAATACACCTGTTTCTGTCTTCAAGGGACCCACATTTGTCTTAACTAATCTTTTCCTTTTCACACACCTAAAGAAACTTTTACTATAATCCTTAATATTCTTGGCTAGCTCACCTTCATACCTCATCTTTTCTCCCCGTATTGCCTTTTTAATTTCCTTCTGTTGTTCTTTAAACGTTTTCCAATCCTCTGGCTTCCCACTTATCTTTGCTATGTTATACATCTTCTCTTTTTGTTTTATACTGTCCTTGACTTCCCTTGTCAGCCACGGTTGCCTCTTACTCCCCTTAGAATCTTTCCTCTTCATTGGAATGAAATGATCTGGCATCTTCTGGATTATTCCCAGAAATTCCTGCCATTGCTGTTCCACCGTCATCCCAGCTAGGGTCGCTTTCCAGTCAACTGTGGCCAGCTCCTCCCTCATGCCTCCATAGTCCCCTTTGTTCAACTGCAATACTGACACTTCTGATTTTACCATCTCCCTCTCAAATTGCAGATTAAAACTTATCATATTACCTCCTATGGTTCCTTTACCTCGAGTTTCCTTATCAAATCCAGGTCATTACACACTAAATCTAGAATTGCCTTCTCCGTGGAGGCTCCAGTACAAGCTGCTCTAAGATCCTATCTCAGAGATACTCCACAAACCCCCTTTCTTGGGGTCCAGTACCAACCTGATTTTCCCAGTCTACCTGCAGATAGAAATCTCCCATAACCACCATAGCATTACCTTTGTTACATGCCAATTTTAACTCCTGATGTAACGTGCACCCTACATCCAGGTACTGTTTGGGGGCATGCAGATAACTCCCATTATGGTATTTTTGTCCTTACAATTTCTCAGTTCTATCCACGGATTCTTCATCTTCTGATTCTATGTCACCCCTTGCAAAGGACTGAATGTATTTCCTTACCAACAGAGCTACACTATCCTCTCTACCCACCTGTCTGTCTTTTTGATAGGACGTATAACCCTGAATATTCAGTTCCCAGCTCCGATCCTCTTGCAGCCATGTCTCTGTAATTCCCATAACATCATGCCCACCAATCTCTAACTGAGCCTCAAGCTCGTCCACTTTATTTCTTACACGTCGCGCATTTATATATGATGCCAGTTCCTATTTCACCTGATTTTACTCTCTTATCCCTTCTTGAACTTTCCATCCCATTCATTCGGGTGTCTTTTGTAACTTTACCTGTACTCTCTTTCCCTTTAACTCCATCCTTATACTTCCAATTTGTCAACCCCTCCCTCCTGCTATTTAGTTTAAACCCACTCGTGTAGCACTGGCAAACCTACCTCCCAGAATGTTGGTCCCCCTCCAGTTAAGGTGCAACCCGTCTCTTTTGTACAGGTCACCCCTACCCCAGAAGAGATCCCAGTGGTCTATAAATTGAAATCCCTTCACCCTACACCAGTTGCTCAGCCACACATTCAGATCCCCTATCTCCCTGTTCCTGCCCTCACCAACACGCGGTATTGGAAGCAAACCAGAGATAACCGCCCTAGAGATCCTGCTTTTCATCCTTCTTCCTAAATTTTTAAACTGACGTTGCGGAACCACCTTCCTCGTCTTCCCGACATCGTTTGTGCCGACATGCACAACTACTCTGCGGCTGCTCCCTTTCCCCCTCGAGGATGCTCAGCAATCGGTGCGAGACATCTTGGACACTGGCACCAGGGAGGCAACACACCATCCTCGAGTCTTGCCTGTTGCTACAGAATCTCCTGTCCGTACCTCTCACTATTGAGTCACCTACCACTACAGCGTTACCTGATGTACCTCTCCGGTTGAGCCACAGCGCCAGGATTTGGTTGAAAGAGCTGTCCACTGCTCGGACTGGAAGCGTTGTCTGCCCTGACAGCTTCCAAGAGGGTGTACCTGTTTTCACCAGGTACAGCCACCGGGGTCTCCTGCACTCCACACTCACTTCCCTTCCTCATCGTCACCCACCTTCGCTCTTCTAGTATCCTCGGTGTATCAATGTCATTGTAGGTTCTGTCCAGGAAGCTCTCATTTTCCCGAATGATCCTGAAGTCATCCAGCTGCTGCTCCAGTTTCCTAACACAGTCCTGCAGGAGCTGCACCTGGACACAATTTCCACAGATATAGTTGTATTGATGTTCTATTGACTTCCAAAAGAGGTGATGGGATCATGGAGTTTTTCCAAATATACAGACAGCATGCGGACAACTAGTTCCACAGTTTTTAAAAATTGTTTCTCTCTTGTGATCACACCTTCCCTAGCCAACAATGGGCTTACCAGGCACTGCCCTGCCCAAGGTCATTTGTCTCTAGTCTTGATTGGTCCAGGTCTTTTCTCGCTTCCGATGCTTCACCCCCCCCCCCCCCCCTCCCTCCCTCTCTCCCCACCTACTTTTAGTCTGAAGAAGGGTCCTGTCCCGAAGCGTCACCCATCCTTTTTCTCCAGAGATGCTGCCTGACCCGTTGAGTTACTCCAGCACTTGTGTCTATCCTTGGTTATAAACCAGCATCTGCAGTTCCTTGTTGCTGTATAGTGGAATGATTGTTAGCTCCACCTCTGCCACCAGCTGGCAGCTGGCGATCATAACCTGACCAGGGTAGTCAAGGAGTAACTCCCCACAACTGCACATCCTTGTGTTCGATTCACATCGGGGCACTTTACTCATTAAAATATACATACAGGCCATTCAAACAAGCTGTCTACATTGCTATTCACCCCCCAAAGCAGCAAATTATTATAACCTCAATTACCCACCTGGATCCCATTCAGCCCCTCATCCTATTCCACCCAATCCACACATTTATTCAATTCCTCTTCACTTTTTCAAACCCTTGTCATCGTGAATATTAGCAGTAAAATCTGGAATATTGGAAGCAAGTCACATCCCCAAATGCCAACTAATGTCCCCTGTCCCAAATTCAAAGTCTCACTGTTTAAGTTTCCAATCATCCTGAAACCCAAACCCAGATGTATGGGGCATAGACAGAGGGCACCAGCCTTCTTTACCATAATTTGCCCCCATACCCCCACATTAAGTCTCGCTTCCATGGGAGCTGATGTGGCAAAGGTGGAGAGAATTGTAAGCTGCAACATGGAGGAAGTGTCTGGTGTAGAAGATTTCCACAAGCCCTTTACAGTAGATTCCTATTCTAATCAAAAGCTGCAGCAAGTAAGAATGTAATTGTTTGTTTCTCCATGCATCTGGCAATTAAACACTCTTGCTTCGCAAATCAAACCAAAAAAGGACATACTGTAAAGTGTCCTTATCAAATCCAGTTCATTGCACAACTAAATCCAGAATTGCCTTCTCTGTGGGAGGCTCCAGTACAAGCAGAATCTCTGAAGAACATGAATAGGCGATGTTTCAGGTCGGATCTGAAGAAATGTCCAGACCTGAAAAGTTCCCTTTCCTTGTTCTCCAGAAATGCTGCCTGACCCACTGAGTTACTCCAGCACTTTGTGCTTTTTTTTTGCAAAACAGCACTTGCAGTTTCTTGTGCCAAAATTCAACCATTGCGCCTCGCAGCAAAATTCCAGCTCCAAGATCCATAATGACTCACTCGTTTGCTGAAGCAGACCTTGGAGCCTGAAAACAAGAGATGGGGAAGAGCAAGAACATGCATTGATCCTTAACAGAATGCACCCACTCTACTTGACGGAATGCATCCTCTCTAACACAGGCAATAAAAACTTGCTGAAGCCTTTATTCGCAGCTCACGTTTGGACTTATTCACTCACAATTGCAAAAGTAGCAAGTGCCTCATGAGCTTTATTTCCTCAAGGCAGACCTCACAGGTTCCACCACCCACAGGAAATCCCTTGCAAGTTTTGCGACCAGCTTTTTCTGAAACTTGTCAGTGGCTTAGGAATTGAAAATAGCAGATGTTTTTATTTAGACAAGAATGAAAAGTTTACAACACTTGTTTTTTTAATTATATATTACATAATGGGAGACAGGTCTCCCAGATAAATGATTTAATTGCACTTAAACCCCATAATCTCCTTGATCCAAGCGATAACATTGCAAAACAGTAATTAGCATATAATTTTAAATGATTACTTATACCAGAATGAGGCTCAGATGATTCAAAACACACTTTTAAATAAACCAAACTTAATGAGACAGCATTCTGTTCACACCCTAATCTGGGAGACACAAGCGCTGAGCGGTGGCGAAAGAGGCGGTGAAATTAGTTGAATTGTAGAACTATTCCATTTTGCTGCATCTGGCAGGTTTTTCTGTTTAGTCTTTGACAGAGGTACTCTCTGGTGGAAATCCTTCTGATTGCCTCCACTTCGCATTACGCTGCTTGAACCATAGCTAAGAGATACAAAAATAGTGACAAGGACATGGTTGTCAATTAATAACAATAATCCAATTAACAAATGGTGTGGAAGTTTAAACATGACATTTGAACTAGGCAACACAACATCTACAATGATTGCAAAACTAATCCAATCTGCACAATCAAAATTCATTGTATGCCAAATGGATTTATGAGCATATTAATATCAGGCTCCATTTCATGGAGAAGAATATTTATTATTCAAAATTAGAGAAATATATTCTGATACTATAGAATTGGATTGGGTTGTGGCTTTGGCCAGACTAAGGGCTGATTATGGTTAAACAGGAAGTAAGCAGGATGTGAAGTAGGTTGATTGTTGTGGCAAAACATAAACAAACAGTTCCTTTGTCTTACCTGTTGACAGGGAGGAGATGAAACTGGTGCAGAAAGACCTGAAGGCGAGACTGAGACAGAGCAAGGAAGATTACAGGATGAAACTGGAACGGAAATTTCAGCAGAACAACATGAGGGATGTGTGGAGCGGGATGAAGAGCATTACCGGCTACAAGAAAACCAGTGGCCTGGGGAGGGAAAGCAAACAGGACTGGGCCAATGAGTTAAACCTGTTTTTAATAGATTTGGTGTTGGAGCCTCTGCCCACCCTCCCCCCTGCTCCCCGACACTCTCTCCCCCTGGTCCACTTCCTCTGTCCTTTCTTTGTCATGTGGACCATGGAGGCTGAGCAGGTGAGGAAGGAGCTGAGCAGAATCCGTCCAGGCAAAGCAACGGGTCCCAATGGTGTCTGCCCCAGGGTACTCGAGGTGTGTGCCAGCTAGTTGTGCGGAGTAGTGTGGATGTAGGACAGAACGCCACAGGAGATCCTTCTTCCCTGTGGCTATCAAACTTTACAATTCCTCTCCCTTCTGTCATCGGGTAGGCTGAGACTGACTCCCCTCCCCCCTCCCCAATCTTTGCACATCCCTAATCCTTTCCATTCGTCACTTTAATTTCATGTTTCATGTATTTTGTGTTTTTATGACTGTTGGCAGATCAATTTCCCTCCAGGGATGAAGTTCAATCGGACCGTGTCGTATTGTAAAAGTGCACCCTGGGACACCACCAGAGCTAGTTTAAGCAAACTCCACCCAGTGAGACTTTTCTGAACATCAATTACGGCTGCCGTTCACTGCTCCAAGATTTTCAATACAACATACATCTTCCTTTGCAAATATAAAAATCCATTAGGGAGCCCTTTTTTCAACTCAGGTCTCTCAAGATGTGCATTTTGTGCACACACCCACCTTGGGGAATTTCAGGCATACAACTATTCAATCATTTTCCATCCAGAAATATAGATACTATATAGTCACACAGCATGGAAACAGGCCCTTTGGCCAATTCATCCACAGCAAGGTAAATGCTTCATCTAAGATATTTCTATTTGCCCACATCTGGCCCATATTCCACTAAACCTTTCCTAGCCATGTACCTGTACAAATGTCTTTCAAATGCAGTTGTAGTACCCGCGTCAAATGCCTCATCTGGCAGCTCATTCCATATATCTACTACTCCAAAAAGAAACCCTAATATTGACAAATGGAAAATTACAGAGCAAGTACACACTTGATCTGCTTCCCGTGACATACTCTCCCCACTGACGGAAAAATATATATTCTGCAGACACCAACAGATAATTGTGGACACAGCCCAGCCCATCACACAAACCAACCTCCCTTCCAATGAGTCCGTCTACACTTTACACTGTCTCGGCGAGTCCATCAGCATAATCAAGGAAGAGTCTCACCCCAGTCACGCCGTCTTCTCCCATCAGATGAGAGGTACAGAAATGTGAAAAGGTACACCTCCAGATACAGAGATAGTTTCTTGCCACATGTTATCAGGCAACTGAACCATCCTACCAACAACTAGCGGTCCTGATCTACTATCTAGCTCATTGAACACCCTCGGACTATCTTTAATCAGACTTTATCTAGCACTAAACAATATACCCTTTATCTTGTATCTGTACCCTGTGGACAGCTCAATTGCAATCATGTTTAGTCTTTCCACTGACTGGTTAGCACGTAACAAAAAAAGCTTAACACTATACCTTGGTACATGTTAAAATAAACTAAACTAAACTTACTGGCAAAGGAGCTACCCATCAATGAGGAAAGGGAGTACAAAAATCAAATGCCCAGCCTTTGTGAAATTGAAAAGCCACAACCAGAGAATAAGGATCAGAAATAGAATACAAAATGGTCTGAGATAGATACAAAGTGCTGGAGTAACTCAGCGGCTCAGGCAGAATCTCTGGAGAAAAGGGTCTTCTCCAGGAAATGCTGCCTGGCCCGCTGAGTTACTCCAACACTTTGTGTCTAACATTGATATCAACCAGCATCTGCAGTTCCTTTCTACTACAAAATAGATTTGTAGACCCAAAGCGAGAAATCTAGGAAAACTTGAAGCATCTTTAGAGGGTAACATCTTAGGGCACCTGAGCGGAGCATTGGAAAACAACAGCTGACATCAACCCACAAAAGGAGATTTGAGGAGACCCAAGGAACTGCAGATGCTGGAATCTTGAACAAAACACAAAGTGCTGCAGCAACACAGCGGGCCAGGCAGCATCGATGGAGGGAATGAACAGGCGATGTTCATTCACCGGGGAAAGGAGGCATAAGGGTTTAAAGGGGTGCGTTAAAATGGACAGGAAAGGTAGAAGGATTTCCAGAGCTTAGGGTCTTGACTGACAGGAGCACGGTTATCAAACGGAAGAGCAAATGTGTGCGAGGAACGGGGTCAGAATTAGCGGGCAAAGGGTATTTTGGAAAATTATAGGAACAGAGATGACAGAAATGGGATTAGAGATCAAGGTGACCGCTTTATGTTCAGAATGCCATTTAAGAGGGCGGGGAATAGGGACAATTCTCCGTGTAACCGAGTTCGATAAGTCGGCTGACCATAAATCGATGATTGATCGGTTGAACGATACAGCATGAAACAGGCCCCTCACCCACCGAGTCCACGCCAACCATCCGTTTACACCACTTTGCCATTCACTCCCTGTACATTAGGGGCAATTAACAGAGGCCAATGAACCTACAACCCCGCATGTGGGAGGTAAAAGGAGCACCGGTTAGAAACCCAAGTGGTGTCCAAAGGGAGAACATGCGAACTCCACACAGACAGCACCCAGGAGTCAGGAGCGAATCCGGGCCGCTGGCGCTGTGAGGCAGCAACTCTACCAACTGCACCAATAGGCTCTGCCTCCCGCGCCTTTAGAGATAGACACAACATTACCGGAGTAACTCAGCGGGACGGGCAGCATCTCTGGAGAGACGGGGTGTGATGTTTCGGGTCGAGACCCTTCTTCAGACTGTCCTCCGCGCCTCCAGAGACCTTCATTCCGCGTTACCCGGCCATGAGCTCGAAAGGCGAGCGCACGCTTGCCCCAGATGCAGTCACAGCTGTCTGAAGAAGGGCCTCGACACGAAACGTCACCCATTTCCTTTTTCTCCAGAGATGCTGCCTGACCCGCTGAATTGCTCCAACATGTTGTGTCCATCTGCACTTCCTTCGCACACAGTGTGAATCCCACCTACCGCTGTCGCCTCCTCCGTGAGCCCGCACTCGGCCGAGATCAACATCAGTGACGAGGCGTCAGGCTGCCTCATTCGGGCAAAATTATCTTCCAGCAGTTGTATCTGATCTGCTTTCAAAGCTGCCAGAGGGTCGCACTTGCCGATTGTTCCACGCTGCATCGCCCCGGGTTCCAGCGCTGTCGCCTGCTGGAGAGACAGAGAGAAACACAGAGAGAGAGAGAGACACACACACACACAGGCAGAGAGGGGATAGGCTGTGATGAGGCTTATTTTTTTAATGATCCTGAAACATAATGCCACCCCTTCAAATTAAAAACGCCGCCCGCTTCTGACTACACGGTCTGTGTGCTCACGATTATCGCGCACTGGTGGAATTGCCGTGAGTTGGTCCAAACACGACACCTTTTTGCACCCAAATTGCCACAGGCACGCTATAATTGCAGGTACAATCACCAAGGTTCCGCCGTTTAATTCAGCAATTACTCAAAGCGTAGTCTGGTGGCCTGCAAACGCGCACCCTGTGACAGCATGCGTCACCTCCAATGCTGTTTATACACTACATGGAAACAAGAGTAAATCGCGAGCCTTGCCCAGATCTGACATCGGGGTGACCGGCCCTCGCTGGAGGTTGCTAGGATCTATGCAAAACCGAAGCCAAGAATTGGAGCCTACGAGTTTCCCGCAGTTATTCCCAGATCTCTTTGGTTACCGAGCGCTCTCTAATGTTTCCCTGAAGAACTTCCATCCAACAACAGCGAGAGAAACAGATACCGAGGGAAAACAGTGGTGGGGGTGAACTTTGGAGCTAATGCTTATGACATATTGAATCTGGCCCAAAACAAAGGGCACAGAACAAGTGTCAGTTCACTGGAACATTATTCTGTTCTTGGAATGAAACAATGACACTCTAATCTGATAAAGACTCTCATTTCAATAGAGCCTTTCACCAGGATGTTCCCAACCACTTTCCAACCAATCAAGTACGTCTGAGGCATAGACACAGTTGCCAGTGTTAATGCTTCGTTCTCATTGTTCAGCAACAGAACGAAAATGCTTTTAAAATCTATTGACTTGCCTCATTTAAATGTCTCCTGTCACCCTCCATTTGGCCCACGCCACTCATTGCCAGCGGTCCCTGAAATTTTGGGTAAATATAGAAAATGCGAGAAACACTCAGGCAGTATTTGCCGGAAAAGACATTTTGTATATCTTCCATTAATTTCTCCTAAAGTACTGTATATCTCGCATTCCCCTCTTCCCTGACTCTCAGTCCGAAGAACGGTCTCGACCTGAAACTTTATCTATTCCTTTTCTCCAAAGATGCTGCCTGACCCTCTGAGTTACTCCAGCTTTTCGTGTCTGTCTTTGGTTTAAACCAGCATCTGCAGTTCCTGCCTACACGTTTTCAATTTCTCAATTTCGAACCCAATTTCTCTTTCCACAGTCTGAATCAGTCTGAAGAAGGGTTTCGGCCCGAAACGTTGCCTATCTCCTTCGCTCCATAGATGCTGCTGCACCCGCTGAGTTTCTCCAGCATTGTGTGTACCCCCTTCTCTTTCCACAGATCTGCTCAGGTTGATTGGTATCTATGTCAATGATTTTGATGAGAATGTTCATGGCATGATTAGCAAGTTTGCAGAAGACACAAAAGTGGGTGGTATTGCAGATAGTGCATCTGTAGAAGTATGTTGGAGTATTCGGTGATATGATACATTTCTAAGAAAGCAGGGGCATTGGCATGCCTTTGTGATGATTAAGTGTATATGCTGGGCCCAGGCCAGGTCATCAGACATGTTAATCTCCAGCAACTTGATGCTGCTAGCTTTTGCCACTCTTATCCCAGCACTGGATACTGGCATGTAGTATCTGGATTTCACCTTTCTGAAGTCAACAGAAAATTCCTTAATTTTGTTGACATTGGGTGAGAGGTTGTTGTTGTTGTGACATCACTCAACCAGATATAAACCAGCATCTGCAGTTCCTTCTTATTAAATATTTGTAAAGGTGAATTATACCTGCTATTTACTCCAACAACTTTTCAAATTGCAGGTATATGCTGTGTTGAGTTTTGATTAGATTTACATTAAATCTGTGGCAGGGCTTGCGTGCTGTTACTTTGTACAAGGGGAAATCAGGTGTCACAAGTCGTACACCGCACCACTTCCAGATGAGCTCAACGATTTTTATGCATGCTTTGAAAGAGAGAGCAATGACACACCTCCATGAGACCCCAAGGCCCTTGATGATGCTGAGTTTCAGTCTGAGACAGTCTGGCATCTTTCCAGAGGGCACACCTGACCAAGTGTTAAAGGCCTATCTGGACCAACGTCAAACTCAGCTGAGACTCAGCTGAGACAAAGTCAAACTCTCGATTGTGTGTTCTGAGGTTCCAACATGCTTCAAAGTACCATTTATCGTACTGGTGCCCTAGATGAGCATGGTGACCTGCCACAATGACTACCAGCAGGTAGCGTTTACATCCTCTATAATGGAGTACTTCAAAACGTTGATTTAGGGTACAAATCAACTCCCATCTCACAAATGACATGGATTCACTTCAATCTGCCTATCAAGACAATAGATTGTTAGCAGGTGCTATTTCATTGTTTCTCCTCTGGACCTTCTGGATAACAGGAACACATACATCCGGCTGCTGCCCACCGTAGCTGGTTCAGGATTCAACACAATCATTCCCTCCAAAAACATATCCAAGCTCCAATACCTTGTCCTCTGCAATTGGATTCATACTTCCTCATCTGCAGATCTCAATTAATGAGGTGAAAGCTGTTTTGTTGCATGCTATCCAATGATCAAAAAGACTATACATGATTACAATCTAGCCAATGCGGGATAAAGGGTATAACCTTTAGTGTAGGATAAAGTTCATTAAAATCTGAATAAAGATAGTCCAAAGGTCTCCAATGAGGTAGTAGAAAGGTGAGGACCACTCTCTAGTTGGTGAGAGGACAGTTCAGTTGCCTGACAACAGCTGAGAAGAAACTGTCCCTGAATCTATACCCATGACTCGCGTGGCTAAATCAGTCTTTAGACTTTAGACTTTGGAGAGACAGCGCAGAAACAGGCCCTTCGGTCCACCGAGTCCTTGCCGACTAGCATTCACCCCATACACTAGCACTATCCTACACACTTTACAATTTACATTTTTTACTGAAGCCAATTAACCTACAAACCTTTCCGGGCTGTATGTCTCTATGACTCTATATCCATAAATAGCAGAACGAGCAGGGCCATTTGGACAAACTAAGCAGCACCCGCCCACTACGGAAGAGAGTTCAGTTCCCAATCTGAGCTCATCATTCTCTTCAGTACTCGCTACACTGGAATGGTGTCACCTCATCTGTGATCATGGGGAACTATCTATGACCGATTTTCGCACAAAGATGCTGGAATCTAAAGAACATTCCTTGGCAATACCAGATCGTATGCTTTTCCTGAATGCAATGACAAAAATCAATGAATATTATGAAAATCTAGGTACTTACCGCTGCTAGCTTATGTCTGAAAAATGTGCTGCTTCAAATTCCACCTGGTTGGTTTGTTTCTGACCAAGCTTTTTGGTGAACGTCTGCTGCAAACAAGGAAATGCAAACACAGAACATTTACATAGATTGCTTTGTGGTAAAACAGGCTGTGCGGGGTGGGTGCGGACCATTTCACAATTATAAACAATCTTGAACACTTATCAATGTGAGAGATGTTCATACAGCTCTCAGCAGCTGGGGCAGGGTGATAATCAATGGCTGATCTGCTGCCCAACTTGTGGGGTTTATTATCTCGCTGATACCAGGGAACGTGATCAATTTAGGCACAAATGGTGCTGGTTTACCAAAAAAGTGCTGGAGTAACTCAGTGGGTCAAGCAGCATCTCTGGAGATAGACCCAAAGGGCTGGAGTAACTCAGTGGGTCAAGCAGCATCTCTGGAGATAGACCCAAAGGGCTGGAGTAACTCAGTGGGTCAGGCAGCTTCTGAAGAAAAAGGATAGGTGACGTTTTGGTTCAAGACCCTCCTTTAGACCTGTTTTGTCCAGAGAGGCTGCCTGGTCCATTGAGTTACTCCAGCAAAATTGTGTCACTTTGGTATGTCAACATCTGCAGTTCTTTGTTTCATAACCTCTGGAGAACATGGACAGGTGATATTTCTGGTCGGGACTCTTCTTCAGAATGATTGTACAGGGGAGGAGAAAGCTGGAAGAGCGGTGGGGGTGGGACAAAGCCTGGCAAGTGATAGGTGGATACAGTTGTACGTGTTGAACCAGGCAACTGTGACTTGAAGCTTGCAGCTGTATTGAAGCTCAAGGCGGAAAGCCTTCTGATTCTTTTTATTGTAGGAGTACATTGTGGTTCAATTCAGACATTTGGTGGAGAACATTTTGTCTTGCAGATGTTGGGTATAAACCCTTTTCTCAAGTATGCTTCAGTGGAAGTGTTGATAATGGCCTGGAGCTCAGTCTTTGAATGAGTTAAACACAGGCAATATTGATGCACAGGCACGTAGTAATTCCAGCTAATTTATACATAACAAATTCACCAAAACACGGACTGCACCAGCTGTTCTGTTAAGGGAAGAAAATTTGCAGTTAAAGTCCAATTCCACGTACTTGAGCGCAGAAGGATCTAACTTTCCAGAGTCAGAGTCTACAGAATGGGTATTGAACAGCCAAGCAGGACTTTAAACTGAAGCTTCCTCTATTGTCTCAGGTGCGTGTTGAAGATACTATGAT
Source organism: Okamejei kenojei (assembly GCA_035221665.1). Taxonomy (NCBI): domain Eukaryota; kingdom Metazoa; phylum Chordata; class Chondrichthyes; order Rajiformes; family Rajidae; genus Okamejei; species Okamejei kenojei. The sequence continues at coordinate 49,022,131 of CM069131.1, read as the reverse complement.
GATACAGGAGCTCCCCGACTTATGTAAGGGTTACGACCCGTGGACCCTTGCATAAGTCAAATGCTACGTAAGTCAGAAACAGAGTGCTACTATGCACATGTAAATTTAGTACATGTCACAGAGACCACGTGGGGGCTTCCACGTGAACAACCGACTGGCTTGCTGAAATGGCCGCATGTGTAGTAACGCACTGCTCCTGAAACTCGCAACTTAGAAATAAAGTGGTGGGCTTAAAAAACTGCTTATATAAGTCCAAGTTTAAGTAAGTCACCTATTACGTAAATTGGGGAGTGCCTGTATTAAGAATGGAAAGAACATCGTGTTCTCCAATGTCGACTGTCCTTTTCCTTCCACATTTGCTGCCTGGCCTGTTGAGTTCCTCCGGCAGCTCTCCTATTTTTGCACTATTTTTCCAGCATCCTCGGTCTCGGCCGAGAACAAACGGGGACCATTGGGGACTAAATGGAATACTTTGTAACTTTGTCGGCACCCTGTCTGTGGTGACTCAACTTGTGTATGTAAAACAATGAATTTCACTGTGGCATGTCACATGAGATAGTAAAGTATTATTTATTCATTCATTCATTCATTCATTCATTCATGGAATGTGTGAGACAAAGGGATTGAGGAGTTGTAAATTGTGAAGCTAGAGGAAGGAACATATGTGAAAGGAGGGGGAGATGGAGAAACAAGTGTAAGTCCAAGTGGGACATAGGGGAGAGTGGGTGGGGAGAAAGGAGAAGAACAAGTGCAAGTGTGCGGCGAAACACTTGTTACAAAGTGTTCAGCAGTCTGATGGCAGGAGTGATATTTCAGTGATACTTGCGTCCTGGCTTCTGCTGAACAATTTGTGAGGCCTTTAAAAGCTTCCTGATAGCTGCCTTTAGACTGTCTATAACACTAATACATTGTGCATCCTTTCAGAGGTGTGTCTCCTCACATGTGTTGTTCTCACATGAGGGGAATGGATGGGGTGAGTTTTCTTTCCCTAAGATAGAATCAAAAACTAGAGGGCTTAGGTTTAAAGTGGGGAAAGATCTAAGAGGTAACTTTTTCACGCAGAGGATGGTGGGTATGTTGAACAAGATCGTTGAGGTAAATAGCTGAGGCAGGTACAACAACAACATTTAAAATATATTTGGACTAGTACATGGATAGGAAAGGTTAACAGGGATATGGGCCAAACATGGCTAAATGGGACTTACTGAGATGGGGCATCTTGGTCGGTCATGGGCAAGTTGGGATGAAGGACCTGTTTCTGTGTTGTATGACTCCATGACGCTCTATTAACAATTTGGTCTTTGCACAACAAGCAATATAAGTTTGGCACACCAAAAGTGGTGGTCCAATTTTTAGGCAACTTAGCTTCATTAATGCATTTCAGGGAAGACAATTTCAGTTGAATGTGAGCCCAAGCCACACCAACAGCAATATGGTTGGCTGTAAGGTGGCCTTGCAAACCATTCACTTCAAGGGCAATATAGGATGGATACTAGTGCCAGTGACACCATTGCTAATGACTGCTATGTAAATTCCAGCTGACCATTCTGTTACCCATTATTTCCATGCAAGAATCTAGAATTTCACATCAGGGATCTGGGTGTACACATACTACATATAAGCACTGAAGATGTCAGAACGAGCCAAGTTATGACTGCAAACCTGGCTACAACACGCGCAGGCCAGGATTGGTAGCCACACAGCTCCAGTAACCAATTTTGAATCCAATGCTGTCTGTGTGGAGTTTGCATGCTCTCCCTATGACCCCGTGGGTCCCCTCAGATGTTCCAGTTTCCTCTCACATCCAAAAGACAAGTTGATTGGTAAGGTTCATTGGAGTTTGTAAATTGCCCACGGTGTAGGTGGATGAAAGGAGAATCAGAGTGGAGTTGATAGGTACGCGAGAGATAATAGTTGAAGGTATAGGATTCCTTGGTGAGCCAGCATTGAAACGATCAGCCAAATCACCTTTCTCTTTATTGTAATATGAGAAACCAGGGGAAATGGCCTCTTCTCCAATTTCTAGGCTAAGTAAAACAGTTGCTCTAATGAATGGATGAATGCATGGAGAATTCTTGGGCCTGATCCAAAGGGGCTTCTAGTTGAGAGGAACTGCAAGAATCTTTGATGGTTGACAGCAAGGTTAGTTGTGCAGATTATGCCATGGCAAGCCGCAGAAAGCTTTCTTCAGCAAGTAGATGACAGGTGCCAGACCCACCCATTGTGTCTTTGATTTATATTTTAAGGAATAATTATCATTCATAATGTTGTCTGTAAAAAGCTGTTTGACACAGCAGAAATATTTTAGCGTGTTGTTCCATATTATGCAAAATCAAAAAAACATTTAGGAAATATCTTTGAAGTGTTTAACTGACGTGTTTTGATCCTCTTGCCTCAGAGAAAAACCTTTGCTGCAGGAGACAGGGGCAATCTATTTTCATTTTTGTTTATACTTGCAAATTCCATAGAGCCCCTGTTTGACTTTGTGCAGCTGCATTTGCTAAAAACAGCAATAATCATTTTCTAAATTCTTTAAATGAATTGTGCACCCTCAATTCCCCCCCCCCCCCCATCACTTCTACAATCTCTAAGAAACAATATTACATCAGATTTATGTGGCTAATATTTTTATAGTAAGAACAGCAAGTGTTCTCCAGGGATTCTCCCAACTTTCCACCTGTAAATTAAAATTGGCTTTGGTAAAATGGTAAATAGTCCTTAGTGTGTAGGGTAGTGTACAGGTGATCGCTTGTCGACATGGACTCGATGGGCCGAAGAGCCTGTTTCCGCGCTGTATCTCTAAAAGTCTAAAACATTTCTAAAAAAGTCGGTGGAAGTTTGCTGAAACTAAAAGAGCCCAGGGCACAGGAACTTGAAACCTTTGCTTTAAGGTGGGAGGATGAAACTTAGAAGGCCATGGGGCTAAAGGGCCTGTTCCTGTGCTGTACTGTTCAATGTGTATGTCCTAAATGCATTAAGAAAGGGTGTAGGTACATCAAACAAGGCAGTTGTTGATTTGTAAGACAAACACTTAACTTATTTATGAATTGAGGCTTTAAGTCCCTACTCCAGGTTGTGTTCCAGCCAGTGTTACACCACGTGACAATTGTCCAGTAAAGGTCACAGTACAAGCAAACATATTTGTGTTTCTGATAATTTCACTCAGGCCTTTATAAAAAAGGCATTCAGCACCTCTACTTTCTTACATGTTTAAAGAGATTTGGTATATCTCCGAATACTCTAATAAACATCTACACATGTACTGTTGAAAGTACCCTGACTAGTTGCATCATGGCCTGGTACAGCAATACCAATGTAAGAGGCTGCAGAGAGTTGTGGACTCAGTCCAGTCCATCACATATATAGCCCTCCCCACCTTTGAGGCCATCTACATGGGGCACTGCCTCAAGAATCAGCATCTATCAAGGATCCCCTCCATCCATACCATGCCATCATCTCACTGCTACCATCGGGCAGGAGGTACAGAAGCCTGAATTCCCCCAGTCCAGGTTCAAGAATAGCTACTTTTCTGCAACTATAAGGTTATTAAACCTGCAAAAATCCTAATCCCACCTCAACAATGAGACATCATGGCACAACTCTCACACTGCCTGGGGCACGATTTTTTTTTAAAGTTGTGTTTTTATGCTAATATCTTGTTTTTTGCAGTCGTCTTTCCTTTGGAATTTATATCTATAGTTGACATATAAATTGTCTTTGTGTGAATGGGATGTGCCTGTGATGCTGTTGAAAGCAAGATTTTACATTGTAACTGTACCGTATGCGTACAACTTGACTCAACTTGATTTAGTTATTATCTGTCCAGTCACACTCTGACTCTTTTTATCCAATATTTTAACAATTAGGCAAAGACTACCGCAGGACTAAATTATGTTCGTTTTTGCAGAGGCACACCCTTAATGTCATTGGGCAAGTGTATGCAAGTGCGGATGCATAATCTCATATAGATTGCTGATTATCTCTGTGTCTCTGCTTGCCCACCCCTTTACTGTGAACACACCCCTCTAACTAAGTGTTGACAGCTTTTTGTTAATTCTTCTTTTAATGGCTGTAACACAGTATGCTTTGGAACAGCAACATCTAAGACCACAAGAAATAGCAGGTTGTAGTCCAATGGCCCAGTCCATCATGCAAACTGACCTCCGTTCCATTGACTCCATCTACACTTCACACGGCCTCGTCGACCACCAGCATAATCAAATACCAGTGTCACCCTGGTCATCCCCTCCCCTCATCAGGCAAGAGGTATAGAAGTGAGAAAACGCACACTTCCAGATCCAGGAACAGGTTCTTCCCAGCTGTAACCAGGCAACTAAACCATCCTCTCACCACTCGAGAGCGGTTCTGATCTTACATCTACTCTATTGGAGACCTTTGAACACTCTTTAATCAGACTTTACTGGACTACACGATGGTTTGAAGGTCTCTACTAAGGTAGATGGGTGGTCAGGACTGCTCTCTAGTTAGCAAGAGAATCTTTAGGTTACACTAATTATTATAGCCTTTATCCTTTATCTGTACACTGTGGATAGCTTGATTGTAATCATGTATAATCTTTCCCTGACTGGATAGTATGCAACAAAAAGCTTTTCACTGTACCTCAGTACATATGACACGATTAAAATAAACAAAACTAAGTTAACTTCAAATCCTGGAATCCCCAGGACAAGAGTCACGAGTCAAGTCAAGTGACATATGGCAATTAATAATAACAGTAATAATAATAATATAAAATGTTATATTTCCGCCAGGAACTTTGGTTTCATATGTACTGACAATGGAACAATTAAATTCTTATTTGCAGCAACTCGACAAGCCTATAAACCCAAAGCACATGATAACATACAATATATTTTTTTAAATCATTACCTTAATGACCATAATACTACAAAAGTGAAGTCCATAGTGCAACCAAAGAGACAATCAAAGACAATCCGGGAGGTTTGCAAAATCTTTCCTGAACAAGAATGATGGAGCCTTATTTTAATATGTACTGTACTTATATAGGCAGAATATGGATCCACACAAAATCCTTCATTGCTATCTCCACGGTTGGGAGCTCATGGTTTTCACAGCGAAATGTGTCAATGCTACTGAATTAGACTCTGAGTCAGATGTCTAGTCCTCCCCATTAAGCTGATGCTATTCATTCCTGTTGAAATATTTGGCTATTCACAGCACTGGGCTTACAGCTGGAGAGACATTAGCTACAGCTGTTGTGTGTTAGGAATCAGGATGGAGATAGAACAGTAGAACTGCAGCATTTCCAGGCTCAGGTCTGGCATCAAAATATAAGCCCAGGAAGCAATGCTTTTATAAAGCAGAGTTTGCCTGCATTTTGTAGACAAAAGGAACTGCAGATGCTGGTTTGCCAAAAAAGGCACAAAATGCTAAAGTAACTCAGCGGGCCACGCAGCATCTCTGGAAACATGGCTAAGCGACATTTCAGATGACCCATCTTCAGACTGATTGTAGTAGGGGGGGAGAAAGATGGAAGAGAAGTGAATGGGGAAACCCCAGGAAAGAATAGTCAGTATGGGAATGGGAAGAGGAGTTAGAAGCAACCAGGAGATCCTGCAGGTCTTGCGGACTGAGCGCGTATTCAATGAAATGGTCACCCAGTCTATATTTGTTCTCGCCAATGTAAAAGAGGCCACGTCAGGTGCACCTTAAGCAATAAATAAGGTATAAAAAGGTGCACATAAACGTCTGTCTCACCTGGAAGGAGTGCTGGGGTTCTTGAGTGGGACCTCCTCCGTTGTCAGAATGAGGCCACATGCAAGCTGAAGGAACAGCACCTCTTATTCTGCTTGTGTACGAAAATGATCCCAGGAATTATTTGGTTAACATATAATGAGCATTTGAAGGCACTGGGCTTGTACTCGCTGGAGTTTTAGAAGGATGAGGGGGTGACTTCATTGAAACTTACCAAGTAGTGAAAGGTCTGGATAGAGCAGATGTGGATAAAATGTTTCCACTAGTGGGAGAGTCGAGAACCAGTGCCCACAGCCTCAGAACAAAAGGACAGAGATAGATCAGCTATGATTGAATGGCGGAGTAGACTTGATGGGCCGAATAGCCCAATTCTGCTCCTTAAACTTATGAACTTATATTGAACTTGTTCAGCCACATTCTGAATCTCCACTTGTTCATTGTCCATTAACATTCCAGAAGTCAACACCCATGTTGACAAGCAGAAAACAAGAAAAACCTCTTGATATCTAAATTTTGTTTATAATTTCAGTGAAACCTTGACTTTTCCATGTCATAGAGTCATAGTGATACAGTGGGGAAACAAGCCCTTCAGCCCAACTCACCCACACTGCCGATCTTTCCTCCTCTCAGCTTTGAGTTATGCCCTCTATGGTAAAAACAGAGTTTACTATTAGAGCAAATAATTTATTGTGCTAATGGATGCTGAGTGTGCAAGTCCAAGTAGCTTTCAATGTGGACATAAGCTCACCCACCCAGGAATGTTTGAGCTGTGCATTTCTTATTACATACAGTCAATGGCTGCAGCTTCTCAGAAATAAATTCCTGAATTGTTTTGCGTCATAAATGTCTGGAACCTATTACTTCAATGTTAGAAAATTATTGCTGCACTTGCAGCTTGGTGTGGAATCTGCTTGCAATCCAATCTTTGAATTGTTTAAAACAACTTGATCTGGAATTTGCCAGCTTACTTTCACAGAGAGATAGGTTAGGAGTGAGCTACTGCACTTCTCTTTGCAAGCTCTGCCTTTTTCAACTGCATCATGACTGGCTTATTCAATGTCAAATGAACAAGAGTTTTTTAGCCACAGTATCGGAGTATATTATGGCTTGTCCGTGTCCTCTCAAATCATGGAAGTCATTGTGGACTTCCAAAAGAAGAGAATGTTTTAATTTCTGACTATCTGGCATTTTTCATGCCAAATTTTTATTTTGTGATCTGAATTCCAATTTTTATACTGTGTTCCACTGGATTATCAATAAAGGGTTGGGGATAATTAGTTGAGTAACAAGACACTATGCTACTGCTCATCATAATGTGGTTGATGCATATTACCTGGACTCGAGGGAGGGAACTGTGCATCTGTAGCAGAATGGAGAATGTAAACCTTATTGTGATGAGACCTAGGAATATCCAACTTAATATTGATTTTTCCTGGTTTCTGCAAATTAAATGTTCAGCCCCAACATGACCCTGAGAGTAACCAAAGAAAATCATGTCCAAGGACTATAGTTTAAAGGAGATGCGAGGGGCATTTCTTTTACACAGAGTGTGGTGGATGCCTGGAACACCCGTCCAGAGGTGGTGGTGGAGGCAGATACGATAGCGGTGTATAAGAGGCTTTTGGATACACACATGGATATGATCATGTGCAGGCACAGGAGGTTAGTTAATCTTGGCAACAAGTTCAGCATGTATACATAGGTTGGTGGGTATGTGGAACAAGCAACCAGAGACAATAGTATATATTATGCTATTATAATAATATATAAAAGGCATTGGGGAAGGTACATGAATAGGAAATTTAGAGGGTTATGGGCCAAATGTGGGCTGGTGGCTCTAGTGTCGATGGAGTGCCTTGGTCGGCGTGGGTAAGTTGGGCCAAAAGACCTGTTTCCATATTGTATAACTATACAACATTGTGGACTGGCGGGCTTGTTCCTGTGCTGTGTGTTCTATGTTCCTGCGTATTAATATATTCTTGCAAATACTGCTGAAGTCTTAATATTTCAGTGTATTATGATAGTACATTTCACTCTGTGGTGAGTCATGCAAATACCATATGTATATCTGGATGTGCTGTGTGTGCATGCCATGATGTATATTCCTGTACATTGTGGGTATGTCACTGGATATGAGCAAGTATATATGAAATTTATACAGTAAAATTGTATTTCTAACTTACCATTGCCAACTATATTGAGCATGAATATCACCAAATATATTTTTGTTTGCTGAAAATGAACAATCAATCAGTCAAAAAGCAGGTTATTTTGAAGTTGTGAAATCATTTTATTCACATTATTTAAACTCGTTATACAGATCATTGCTTGGCTGTAAGTACAGCAATAACATTGTGGTCAAGCAGAGATACAGAAAACAAAATATCTCAGAGGTTCCCAGAGTGTGGCAGGCATTATAAAGTGTACGGAGAACACAATAATTTCCATGTTACTGTTATTCTAAATGGATGTCTGGAGAACCTCTAAACTAAAGTATTCACCAGGTTGTAAAGCACCATACATTCAGCTTGTTTTTTTGGGTAATGCTGTGCTGAGTAATTATACTATATTCCCTTCCGGTATCCATGTCGAAGAATACATTTTGACTGCATGCCAAACATCACCAAGGCTCAGGGTTCTCCCAATATGGTCAAACAATTATCTGTTCCCGAGTATAAAGCAAAAGGGACCAGTGTTGCCAGGTTTTTGTTTCGATCTATCCAGGGATTTGTAATGGCTTTTATGGAAAGTAAGCCTCTAATTCCATTTGTGCGGAATTAAACCATATTATTGAAAGCGGGCATAAGAAACTGCAGACCCAGTCAGGAAGGGAAATGTCAGGTTTCCACTGAGGTGTAAAACACTGGTTCTTTGCTGTGAAACTAATCTCACTGCCACACTCTCTTCCTGTAACCTTGCATCAACATGAAATATTTAACCTCTCTCCACTTAAAAGTTACAGTGGACTCTCGCCTATTTCTGGTTTTAAAACATATAAACCTGCACGTCTATGCAATGTAGGAGGAAACCGGAGCGACCGGAGGAAAACCTGAAATCACAGGAAGTCACACCGCAGTTACATGCATACTCCACACAGACAATAGCCAATAGGTGCTGGAGTAGGCCATATGGCCCTTCAAGCCAGCACCGCCATTCAATGTGATTATGGCTGATCATCCACAATCAGTACCCCGTTCTTGCCTTCTCCCCATATCCCCTGACTCTGCTATCTTCAAGAGCCCTATCCAGCTCTCTCTTGAAAGTTTACAGAGAATCAGCCTCCACTGCCCTCTGAGGCAGAGAATTCCACAGACTCACATTTAGAACGGAGATGAGGAAACACTTTATCACACACAGTGATAAAGTGTTTCCTCATCTCTGTTCTAAATGGCTTACCCCTTATTCTTAAACTGTGGCCCCTGGTTCTGGACCCCAACACCGGGAACATGTTTCCTGCCTCTAGCATGTCCAAATGCTTAATAATCTTATATGTTTCAATAAGATGACCTCTAATCCTTCTAAATTCCAGGGTATACAAGCCCAGCCAGTCCATTCTCTCAGCATATGACAGTCCCGCCATCCCGGGATTTAACCTTGTGAACCTACGCTGCATTCCCTCAATAGCAAGAATGTCCTTCCTCAAATTTGGTGACCAAAACTGCACACAATACTCCAGGTGTGGTCTCACTAGGGCACTGTACAACTGCAGGACATCCTTGCTCCTATACTCAACTCCTCTTGTTATGGAGGCCAACATGCCATTCGCTTTCTTCACTGCCTGCTGTACCTGCATGCTTACTTTCATTGACTGTCGAACAAGGACCCCCAGATCCCGTTGTATTTCCCCCTTTTCCCAACTTGACACCATTTAGATAATAATCTGCCTTCCTGTTTTTGCTACCAAAGTGGATAACCTCACATTTATCCACTTTTACTTTTACGACATGCCAATTTAAATTCTTGATTCAACTTGCACCCTATATCCAGGCTACTGTTTGAGGGCCTGTAGATAAGTCCCATTAGGATCTTTGTACCCTTACAATTCCTTAGTTCTATCCATACTGACTCCACATCTCCCGTTTCAATGTCACCCCTTACAAGGGACTGAATTTCATCCCTCACCAACAGAGCTACCCACCCCCTCTGCCCACCTGCCTGTCTTTTCGATAGGAGGTAACCCTTGAATATTCAGTTCCCAGCCCTGGCCCTCTTGCAGCCATGTCTCAGTAATTCCCATTAGATAGCATTCGAGGTCGAAAGTTCTGTATGAATTTATTCTACCCCCTTTTCCTCGCTGTTGGAAAAAAAACGTAATTATCCTTTGTTATTCATTTACTGGGCAGAGGAATTAACATATTATCTTTTCCGTTTAAAAAATCTTCATGGTTTTAAAACGTTGGATAATTTCAAAACCTTGATTAATTCTCCATTAATTTCTCATGAGGATTCCAGTCTTAGTTCTCTCACTCTCTCTCTCTCTCTCTCTGAATATGACCATAGCTAACCAATCTTGGACCAGGATAGGCATCACTGGGACTTCTGGGAAGAAACTAGTTGCCCAGGTAATGTACTGGCCAGGATAAACAAATGGGCTTCTTCTCCTGCTTTGTGAGTAGTTTGGAGGCAGCACAGTGGTGCAGCTGGTAGAGCTGCTGCCTCACAGCACCAGAGAGCCAGGTTTGATTCTGACCTCGAATGCTATCTGTGTCACATTCTCCCTGTGACTGCATGGTTTCCTCCAGATGTTCCAGTTTTCCTCCCACATCCCAAAGACGTGCGGGTTTGCATGTTAATTGGCCTCTGTAAATTGCTCCTAATGAGTCGGGAGTGGATGCAAAAGTGGGATAACATAGAAGTAGTATGAATGGGTGATCCAGGTGGACCTGGTGGGCTGAAGGGCCTGTTTCCGCTGTATCTCTAAACTAAACTAAAGGTTCTTTTCCACATACGGGTCAGGGAGCATTTGACGGGAATATGGATCAGCAAAGTTGCGTGTCGGGGATCTTTCTCGGACTGACTGTATATGGGGTTGGAAAGAAAGCCAGAGGGAAGGAAAAGCACATCGAAGTCTGGCAAGTAATAGGCCGACAGAGGTGAGGACGGGTTATTTGATGGACAGATGGTTGGACGAAGGCCAGAGATGAAAATACATGCGTGAGATGAAATGAGAGAAGAGTTATGAATTGGGAAGCTGGAAAAAGGAATATAGGAATATAGGGAAGGATTGAGAAAAAATAGGTACAAATCCAGGTGGGGCACAGGGAGGGGAGGGGGGCTGGGTAGACACATGGAACTGTGGGTGCTGGTTTACAGAAGAAGACACCGGGTACTGGAGTAAAGGTCCTGTCCCACTTCCGTGTACTTGGCACACAAATTACACGACCTCATCATCGCGTTGAGGCGCACGGGCATCGTGTGGCCACGCGAGGCCGGTCCTACTGAGAAGCGCAGAGGGGTATGTAGTTGTGCGCGAAATCGCGCGGCGCTCCGAAACTTTGTAGCGAACGAAATCTTTGCGCGCCACCTTGCATAACTGACGGCCAAAGTGGGACAGGCTCAAGACCCTGGCGTGACGCAACGTCTCACCTCCAACAGCAGCAGAAACAGGCAAACGATCATCGAACTCAGCCTGGGGCTCACGGCCATCGCGGATCCGGATCTGCCCCCACTTCTACTCCCAGAGCAGGGCCAAGAAAATTGAAGATGGACACAAAATGCTGGAGTAACTCAGCGGGACCAACAGCATCTCTGGAGAGAAGGAATGGATGACGCTTCAGGTCAAGACCCTTCTTTCAGACTGAAGCAGGGTCTCGACCCGAAGCATCATCCATTGCTTCTCTCCAGAGATGCTGCCGGTCCAGCTGAGTTACTCCTGCATTTTGTGTCCATCTTCAAATGATGTCACGCGCTCCAGACGGCTGTGCAGACGCATGAAGTCGGGCGCAACCTTCGCGCCTCAACACGACCACGAGGTCGCGTAATTAGAGTGCCAAGAACACGTAAGGTGGACAGGGGCTTTACTCAGCGGGTGAGGCAGCATCTTAGTATTGTGCACGGATTCTAAAATGTCATTTTTAATTAAATAATTAGTCTGATGTTAACAGAAAAGATGATAGAGTTTTTGAAATGTTTAGAATGTCAGACTGGCCATTTAATCACTGGTGCAGGAACCAGACGTTATGAAACTTTAAATCAAGGTGTGGATTTAACACCATTGATGGAAAGGATATGTTTAGTTTACATTTTGGATCAAACACACAGATTAGTTGGAATTCAAAACAATCCAGAAAAAAAGCTTCCTCTACATTGTTGTCAAGACCTACTCTTGCTCCTACTTAATTCGAGTGTCCCACTGTATCTCATTGTCATTTAATAGAACCTGATCTGACTAAGTAAGTAAACTGCCCATGGCTTTCAGCTGTGACTCATATTCGCTAAGTCTACTTGATCTAAGTTCTTGCAAGGCAGTTCTTGCAAGGCCCTCATTAAGGCCGGAGCTCTGAAATCTTTGTCACATCAGTCTGGCCTGGATTCAACCCAAGTCCCACAGGAAGTGACAGCACCCTAAATCACGTTTCCGTTGTTTTACGAAACAATATTGATTGGGCCACATTTAGTGAACCTGCATTACCCGCGAGATATGGGTCAGACCAACGTTGCATTTGATGGATGGCTTACAGTACATCTCCAAAGGTCATTTTCTCCTCCGCAAATGGGTAGAGTCATTTTCGGACCACATAAGGTTCTGAAGCTTTTGTTCCCAATCTTCTTGCAAAATTGTCCATTTGTTTCACAACCTGGGAATCTTTCTGTGTCTGTGGGTTCAAGTGCAAGGTTGTATTGTCTGCAGATCACAACAGATTGTCAACATTATGAAATTATCAACTGGAAATCTTCAAACTACCACAAAAAATCTAAACGAAAATGACAATAACATTTAATGATTCCAATTTAACAAGAGGATTTTGTGTCAGTTCTGCTATAGTTGTGTCTACATCAGAACTTTTCAATTAATAGTAAAGCAAGTTATTAAGATTCATTAAATGGGAACATCTTTCTAATTTGAATAATGCCACTTACACTACTGATAATACTACTTCCAGGAACCACCATGCAGATGGGTTCAGGTAGCTGTGTGGCAAATGTACATTTAGTTATTCAGTTTAAAATCAAAAATGACATTTTTCTGGGGATTTTCTTTGTCGATTGCCACAAAGACAGACACAAAATGCTGAAGTAACTTAGCGGGACAGGCAGCATCTCTGGAGAGAAGGAATGGGTGATGCTTCTTCAGTCTATCTTCGGTTTAAACCAGCATCTGCAGTTCCTTCTTTAACAAGTGTGAGAATGGTTTGCAATAATCTACTAAACAAAATGAATCAAAGTACAATACAAGATATTGGTGAGGCTGCACATGGAGATTTGTGAGCATTTTTTGTCACTTGGCTATAAGAAAGATGCCATTAAGATGGAAAGAGCTCAGAAAATATTTACGAGGGTGTTGCCAAGACTCATACAACTGAGTTTTAAGGAAAGGATAGGCAGGCTGAGACTTTGTTCCTTGGAGTGCAGTAAACTGAAGGGTGATCTTAAAGAGGTGCAATAAATCATAAGGGGGACAGACAGGGTGAATGCATTCCATCTTTTACCCAGGGTTAGGGAATAAAGAACTAATGGGTATAGGTTTAAGGTGAGAGGGTAAGAATGTAATAGGAAAACGTGAGGCTACTTTTTCACACAGAGGGTGATATGTATATGGAATGGGCTGCCAAAGGAAGAAGGTTGAGGCAGGTACAATAACAACATTTAAGGGGCATTTGGACAGGTACATAGATAGGAAGATTTAGTGAGATATGGAGTAACATATGGAAGGGCATCTTGTTCAGTGTGAATAAGTTAGGCTAAAGGGCCAGTATACATGCAAAATGACTATGAATCTATGATTCTATAACAGAAATAAAGGTTTTTAAACTCCTATTTAGGTGGATGCTTTGGAGAGAATATATTTAGGGCATAAAATTAATTGGTAGAATTACAATACTAGAACAATGAGTTTCAATGGGAATGCATGAAAGGGCTTTAGCTTTAGCCACCAGGTGGCACCAGCAATGGCTGCCTTGCCAACAGTCTGTCTGTCCCTTCCTTCTTTGTTATTTTTTAGCATGTGTTAAATATATGTTTTAATGTTCTTTAGCTTGTTTTATGTGGGGTGTGGGGGAGGAAACTTTTTTTAATCTCGTACCTCGACAGAGATGCCATTTTTTTCCGAATCGTATCTCCATCCGTACTGCAGCCTAACATCGAGGAGTTGGTGGCCTTTGCTGGAGACCAACTTCGGGAACTCCAACCGAGAGCCTGTGGGACTTAACATCGTGGAGCTAGCAATCCCTTTGCCAGGGATCGACCTCGGAGCTCCAACCGCGGGAGCCTGAGGATTTTATCATCGTGGAGCTGGCGATCCCTGGTTGGAGACCGACTTCGGGAGCTCCAAGCCGCAGGAGCTTCGATCGCCCCAATGCAGGGGCTTCGATCACCCCAATGCAGGGGCTTCGATCACCCCGACTGCGGGGGCTTAGATCACCCCGACTGTGGATGGTTTGACTGCCCTGACCGCGGGAGAATTAAGGGGAAAAAGATTGGACTTTATTGCTTTCCATCACAGTGAGGAACGTGGGGAATCCGCTGTGGATGTTTATGTTAACTTTTATGTAGTTGTGTGTCTTGTTGCTTTTATTTTAGTACGGCTGTATGGTAATTCGAGTTTCACTGTACCTCAATTGGTACATGTGACGATAAACTGACCTTTCAACCTTTGAAATGTCTCAGTTTTGAAACTTTGCAATTCGGATTGAATATGATCTAGCATATTGCTATCAGATTTAGAGCTTAAATAAAGCACCAGACTAAAAAATAGAATGCAAGGTTAATGCTCAGTAACATGCATGGGTTAAATCAGCACAACAATACCTTTTGACCTTCTTACAAAGAAGATGGCGAGCACAGTGGCGTAGTGGTAGAATTTCTGCCGAATGTGGATAGAAGTTTCGGGTCGGGACCTTTTTCAGACTGACTTTAGATGGGGGTGGAAGAGACGTGTAGGTTTGTAGGTAAATTGGCTTGAGTAAATTGCCCCAAGCTTGTAGGATGCAAAACTGGGATAACATAGAACTCGGGTACCAGACGGTGGGTGGAAGGGTCTGTTTTCGCACTGTACCTCTGAACTAAACTAAAGATCTTTCATGCAGTATAGAAATGGGCTGAACGACCCACTGATTCCATGGCAAATTTTTGTGTTGAAGGAGAATGGCTATTAGAGCTTCTCGCTCTGTAAGAATCATCTCTGATCTCCATTCCCGCAGTCTACCAGCACATCCTTTTGTTCTCAACAACAAACAAAGCATTGGAAGAACACAGCGGGTCAAGCAGCATCACTGAAGGCAAAAGATATAAGTCGATGTTTCTGCATCACAGAATGGAAATGGAGCTGGGAAGATTGCCAGTGTAAAGCAGTGGAAAAGGCTCCTACGTACTGTAAACCTTTCCCATTCCTGTCCTGATGCAGGCTTGTGACCCAAAACATACACCTTTTGCCTCTGTAGATGGTGGTTGACCCACTGAGTTCTTCCAGCATTATGTGTGTTGCTCCAGATTCCAGAATCTGCCAACTTTTTTGTCTTCATAACTTTCTTTCCTCGTGTATTTCAGGTGTTTTCTAGCATGGATCTCTGCTGTTCATCTCATCCACCCGGTGTGATAACACTGGTCATATTCCAGGTGAGGGAGGAGTTAGTCACAGATCTCTGTTCAGTGAAGTGCTATAGTAGTAAAACCATTAGATTAACATCCAGAGGAATTGACTAATGGTCTATAGACTTGAGTTCAAATCCCACCAATGCAGAGTTGGTATTTAATTTTAAGTGATTTAATAACTTTGCATTTAGCATTGATTATAAAGCTATCGTTTTGATGTAGAAACCGATTTAGTTCACTGATATTGTGCAGAGAGGGAACACTGCAGGGCAGCACAGTTTCACAGCGGTAGAGTTATTGCCTTACAGCGCCATAGACCTGGGTTCAATCCTGACTCTGGGTGCTGTCTGCATGGAGTTTGTACATTCTCCCTATAACCGCGTGGACTTTCTCTGGGTGCTCCGGATTCCTCACATACTCCAAAGACGTGCAGGTTTGTAGGTTAATTGACCTGTAAATTGTAAAACTGTCCCTAGTGTGTACGATAGATCCAGTGTACAGGGTGATTGCTGGTTGGCGTGGACTCGGTGGGCCGAAGGGCCCGTTTCAATGCTGTATCTCTAAACAAAACTGTGACTGAGAGACTACAATCCCTACCAATGCAAGACTGAACTACCCTCAATAGTAATTGGGAAACAGATAACAATTCCTGGCTGATAGTGTGTCCACTTCCTTCAGACAAATAGAAGAAAGAAAAGAACTCATTGAATAACAATTACACAACCAATTTCTGCTGAATTTCTAATATATTATGACTATATATTGTAAATAGCTCACTTCATCAAACAGGATTCTCTCCATCCACACGTCCCAGCGTGAGACTGTTTAACTGAATGCGAGGCAATATTTAGATTCAAGTCACGTCTACCAATTCAGTTGGAGCACTCTTCCTGGTACCAACTACTTTACTGTGGTCACCAGCATTGTTTGATGCCAATGACCTACAATGTTGCCTTTTAGAATAATTCAACTAGGAAGTTCTGCTACAGCGTATTGTTAGGAAAATACCATGTGACAGCATTAAAATACTATACGATGAATATGCCATCAGATTCTGATTATGTGCCAATATTGATTGTCTCATTCCACTTTATAACATCAGCAAAACTTTGCTTAATTTTCATAAATTTGACAGCAGATGGAAATATTTAAACAACGTGTATTGTATTAGTCCACATTGAATGCATTGAGCTTCGCTGAGTGAGATCATCAAGTTAAAATAACAACAGCAGTCATACAAAACCCACACTGGTGGTTGCATTTCAGATAGTGTGAAGACTCTGGAGATGGGCCAAAATGGGATGAACTGAAAACATATTCACTGTAGGCAAAATGCCAACTCCCACATCCCAAATGACATTTATAGAACCATAGATCCTCTTATATTCAATGTGCATTCATTGAACAAAAGGTGAAAGAACCCTTTGTTACTTGGGGTGGGTGAAGGATGTATTCCCCCCTGCAGAGAGTTACAATCAGGAGTTACATCAGAGTGTCAATAAAGTTTGGGCTGAAATATTATTTTAAGGTTAACTGAATGTATTCTTGGAAGGGAAAAAGAACAGGAGATTAAGAACGTAGAACAGTACAGGAACAGCACAGGAACAGGCCACATGGCACGTAATGTCCTTGCCAAACCTGATGCAGAGTTAAACTAATCTCTACCTGCACATAATCTATATCCCTCCATTCCCTGCATATCCATATAAACCTCTTAACCTTTTAAATGCCCCTATTATATCTGCCTGGTTCCTGGGCTTGCATATGTCCGAAGATCTGTCCTGGGCCCAGAACATCTATGCAACTCAGAAACCCCATCAACGCCCCTACTTCCTTAGAACATTGAGGAGATCTGGTATGTTGAGAACAATCTCTTGAACTTCAATGTGTGGTAGAGAACATATTGTCTGGTTGCATCACAGCTTGGTTTGGCAACTTGAATGCCCAGGAATGAAAGAGATTACAAAAAAATAATGGACACTCCCCGGTCCATCACGGGTACTGATCTCGCCACCATTGGTGGGATCTATGGGAAGAACAGCCTCAAAAAGGCAGCCAGCATCATCACAGACCCACACTGCCCTGGCCATGCTCTTATTTCACTCCTGCCAACATGGTGGAAGCTAGGAGACCAGGTAGGAAGGAAGGGAGGCAATTATATTTTAATATAGGATTCCTGGTCAGAGACAAAGACTCTCCTTATGGGAGAGTCCTGCTCTTGTCTCTTACTGGTTGTTAGCCGCTCAACACATTACGCTTCAATCTTCAGAGCAACCTTAACTGAGGAGGGTGGTCGTAGCAGTGATCTCAAACAGTCTTTAGTTAAGAGGTTGTTGAATGCAAAAGAAGATTGTATTCGAATTCAAAACAGGGTTGGGTTTTCTGCATGACTTAGAGAGGTTACATCCGTCCCCAAAAGATGCTAGAACATGCGAATGCAGTTGAAAAATTGAGTCCCAAAACTGGCATACTCTTCTGAGTTCTGGCATGGGATGAAATTATCAGGGGAACAGCGCAAAAGATCCACAAGTTCTCACAACCTACTTTGAAAATGCCCCTCTATTTTTTTTTTTTTAATTGCAACTTTGACACTGACTGAGCAATTCTTACCCAAGACTACTTAGTAGAGAAGGAAGATGACCATTGAAGATCTTTGAGCTGTCTTTAATTGGACTTTACTGAACTTTATCTTGCACTAAACATTATTCCCTTTATCCTGTATCTGTACACTGATGGATGACTTGATAGTAATCTTGTATAGTTTTTTCGCTGACTGGATAGCACACAACGAAAAATCTTTTCACTGTACCTCGGTACACATGACAATAAACTAATCTAAGCTAAACTAAACGCGCAGAGTGATATTGAAAACCACAATTCCATGCAACGGGAATACACAGAAGTTCTGCCTAAATGTCTGGTGCGCACCACCTCACAAACCATCCGATCGTCTGCTCTGGCCACCTCCGACCCCATTTGTGGAAGAAACTGCAGATTCCACATTGTGCTCATTGGTTTCCTCAGAAGCCACAGAGCGTGTGTGAAACGGTGGATCAGCCCAAGGAAAAGGGGAGTAGATCTTTCAATAGTTCTATACATTTTTTATCCCCCCTCTGAACTATTATCGTGTGGTTTTCAAAGCTTGATAGAAATGACCTGGCCCATAAACAATTGCTACCACAATAAATTCTGCCAGCTATCAACTCTGGGTTCAAACTGTTTGCATACCTTTTCAATCTTGGCTTCAACGTTCTCATTTAATGCCAACAGTTTTGCATCCATATTTTGCAGTGATTCCCATTCCAACTTTTCCATTAACTCCTCATTTTCTTTTTTCAGGAGGTTTAATTTCAGTTGATGGGTTTTAATCTTTTTAATAGTATTCTGTCAAATAAAAAATATAAACTGGTGATATTGTGTATCTCATGTCCATGCTTCTTCAGATAATTCTAGCACAGAATGTCCCGTTGTATTGATACAGCAGGCATGCACCTTGGAAGGGAGACTGATAATCTGTGTGAAAGCTGAATTTAAGATTAATGTAGTACCAGAACTAACAAAAGAAAACTATAGATATAATGTTGAGTTGCCTTTATTGCATCTGTACTGCCATACCAGCTTCCTAAAAGTCCTTCTTAGTTCACCATGGTGATTGAAGCAGAATCCACAACCATTTCTGGCCAGAAAGTTTAAATCATGGTCAGGACTTGAGGCGTTGAACTCGGCAGCCTGTCTTCATGTCTTAAAATGGTCATATGGAGGCCACTCAAAGAAATGCCAAACTGTTCTAGGTTTTTTCTTCTGTAGAGTGGCAAGGATCAAGAATTGTCCTCTTCACCCCACAAACAGTAGTGGTCAGCTCTCAGCTCTCATAGTGTTTCCACACTTTGTCTTGGGTCTTGGCTCAGGCAGGATATCATACAATTCTGACATGTAAGCCAAAATACAAGAGCAGATTGGTGGCTGCAGATTTCCCGGTTGATTCTGCACTTTATATGCTTATTGATATGTGTATATATATATATATATTCAATGGTATATGGACACACTGATCTGTTCTGTATTATTTATGCCTGCAATATTCTGTTGTGCTGAAAGCAAAGCAAGAATTTCACTGTTCTATCTGGGACACATGACAATAAACTCTCTTGAATCTGGAATGTGGTCCTCAGATAAATATATTTGGTCCTCACTCTTTGTTCTGTTGTACAATCACAAGGATCTCACCCAGCTTGGGAAACAAAGGAATTTGGGCCCCTCTGTCTCCTATTGTTCACATGGCCCCTATGGTCTCTTTGTTGTCTCTATTTTGATCAACATGTCTTTACACTCTGCACTATGGCCTGCCAGTTATCCTTGCAAAAAGTGCAGGAATCTCTGGATTAGAAATGGATTTCACTTCAGGCTTTAGATTTTAGAGATAGTGTGGAAACATGAGTTTCCTTTGGCCCACTGAGTCCGTGCTGACCAGCAATCACCCTGTACTCTAACACTATCCTACGCACACTAGGGACAATTTTACAGAAGCCAATCAACCTACAAACCCACATGTCTTCGGTCTGTGGGAGGAAATCGGAGCACCCGGAAAAATCCCATGCGTTCTCTGGGAGAATGTACAAACACTATACAGACAGCATCTATGGAGTTTGTATGTAGTCAGGTTCGAACCGAGTCTCTGGTGCTGTAAGGCAGCATCTCAACGTCTGCGCAAGTATGCTGCCCTGCACTGTCACAGTGTTCCCTCTCTGAACAATATCGGGGAACTAAATGTGTTTTTACATCACGTCTTCGAAATGTGGGAGGAAACCAGAGCACTCGTAGAAAACCCACACAGTCACAGGGAGAATGCACAAACTCCGTACAGACAGCACCCGTAGTCAGGATTGAACCCGGGTGTCTGGCGCTGTAAGACAGCAACTCTACAGCTGCGCCACTGTACCGCCCCCAACTGGGGGGAAAGACTCCTCTGCCACAACACAAAGCAGAACCCATCGTCTATGGGACAAATTCTCACCCTCACTTTAACTTTGGCAATGATAGATAATCCATAAATTCAGATCTCCCATTGGTGAGCATGAAACTAATGGACAGTTCTCAAACCTACCTCATCCAGTAACGTCTTCCAAAGAAGGAAATCTGCTCCTCTTATGCACTCAGGCCTAATTGTGATTCTAAATCTACAGCTAAGTAGTGATTCCTAATTATCCTCTGCAATAAACTAATAAGTCAACCAGTTGTACAAACCTCACCATAATGAATTGCATAAGGACTGCAGCAGGTATAGAAGATGATTCACCTCCTCCGGGGCAATTAGGAATGTACATTAAATACAGATTTTTACAGTAATGCCTGCAACCCATTAGAGGATAAACAACCAGATTTTTAAAAACAGTTGGTTACTTTGCACACTTCATGATAACTGGTGTTCTTTTTATCACCACCATAGCAAGAAGTGTAGGGCGGCACAGTAGCGCAGCGGTAGAGTTGTTGTCTTAGTCTGCCAGAGATCAGAGTTCGATCCTGACTGTGGGTGCTGTCTGTATAGAGTTTGTACATTCTCCCTGTGACCACGTGGGTTTTCTTCGGGTGCTCTGGTTTCCTCCCACACACCAAAGATGAGCAGGTTTGTAGTTTAATTTACATCTGTAAAAAATGGTAAGATTTTCCCCAGTGTGTAGGATAGTGTTGGGTACGGGGTGATCGCTGGTCGGTGAGGACTCAGTGGGTCGTAGGGCCTCTTTCTGCACTATATCTCTAATGTCTAAAGTTTCTGTCAGCTCTTAACTGTCTGAATTACTGGGTCATCTTTGTGGAGGCAACAACATAGTTAACTGCAACTTAAGTTAGTGGGTAAAAAAAAATAATTCAAAGGTACTCATTGTTTGCACACTAATGTCACATCGTCATTTCAAAATACAAATCATTCAGAATTAATTACTTCATGTTATTGATGGTGAAGTTGAATCTGACACATCTATTTAATGTAGTTTACTGACCTTAATTAAATGTACCCGGTTGATCCAATCAGCTGATAAGATATCTTGAGGACAATCTGTGCTTTGCGAGATTGTTTGATAAGCTCTCCTCAAGTGGTGAAGTTCAATGATCAGAGCTGTGAGCTGTTGAGTAGTATAGAAAGTATCAGACTGAACTTGCTTGGCTCTCTCTCATGGGCACAACCTGCTGACACCAAACTACGACCACTTTTGACATAAATGTCTAGAAGCCACGTCCATGTTCCATGCTGGTAACCCTTACTTGCTGATTGAAGCCTTGTGCCGAAATGCCACAAAAGCCTTGATTCTAAATAGCAGCGAGCTATGGATGAGAAGACTGCCAATGGCGGCAATTTTAACTCCAAAACACCAGATAGATGTCCTTGGTCAACTGTGCATGTTGTACGGGCAAGAAATAACATCTATTTTGTGGGCAGGCATATAAGCCTGGAGAGCAGAGGGTCATTGGTGGGCAGCAGAGGGCAGTCTCTGGGGAGAGGGTAAGTCACAGTCACCGAGGAAAGTGCGTGGGGTGGAGTTGCAGGGGGACTTTAGACTTTAGAGATACAGCATGGAAATAGACCCTTTAGTCCACCGAGTCTGCTCCGATCAGCAATCACCCATACACTAGTTCTATCCTACACACTAGGGGTAATTTACAGAAGCCAATTAACCTACAAACCTGTACGTCTTTGGAGTGTGGGAGGAAACCTGACCACAGGTGGAAAACCCACGAGGTAACAAGGAGAATGTGTAAAGTCTGTACAGATAGCAATCAGGATTGACCCGGCTGTAAGGCAGCAGCTATACCACTGCACCACTGTGCCGCATGACTAGGAAGAAACATAGGGAAGTCTAAATTTTCCTTGCAAATGGCAAAGGGCCAATTCATTTTTAGTTTTGAGGTACAATATGGACCTTAGCCCACCAAGGTTACACCAACCATTAATCACATGTTCATACCCGCTCTATGTTTTCCCATTGCTCATCCACTCCTTACAGTTCAGGGGCAATTTACAGAGGCCAACTAACCTACAAACCTGCACGTCCTTGGGATGTGGGGTGGGGGGGGGGGGGGGAGGAAACCAGAGCACACAGAGGAAACCCATGCAGTCACAGAGAGAACGTGAAAACTCTACTCAGATAGCACCCGAGGACAAGATCGAACTCAGCTCTCTAGTGCTGTAAGGCAGCAGCTCTGCCAGCTGCATCATTGTGCTGCTTGTTCTAATCCCCAATATCTAACACCTCTTCAGATCCCCTCACATGTGGATCCAACGGGAATATTGTCAAGGAAGAATGACACCCGGGTCGGAAGCAAGATACTAAAATCTTGTAAGTGGCGGCGCTGCGTGGCAGCTGCGGCTCACCTGCAGTCCGTCTTTTTTTCTTTTTTTTTTCGTCCTTTCGTGTCTGTTTTTAGTTAGAATTTTGGTTTATTAGGCTGTGTTTGTGTGGGGGGGGGGGGGGGGGGGGGGGGAGAAACAAGGTTTTAGTCTCTCCCTTCGGGGGGATGCGACCTTTTCTTGTCGTGTCCCCCGTCACCGTCTCCGTCTGTGCTGAGGCCTAATGGCGGAGCTGGCGGCCTCGGAGCTGTGGCGAGCGTTCAGAGCTCCAGTGTTCCAGCGGCGGCGGCCGGCCAGCAGTTGCTGCAGCGGTGCTCCAGTAGCGGCCCGGCAAGCGGGTGCTCCAGCAGCGGCCCGGCTTCGGGGCTTCAGCGGCTCTCCAGCGGTGCTCCAGCAGCGGCCCGGCATTGGCGCTCCGGCGGCTCTCCAGCGGGTGTTCCAGCAGCGGCCCGGCAACGGCGCTCCGGCGGCTCCGGCGGCTCTCCAGCGGGTGCTCCAGCAGCGGCCCGGCTAGCGGCTCTCCAGCAGGTGCTCCAGCGGCGGCCCGGCTTCCGGCGGCTCTCCAGCGGCTCTCCAGCAGGTGCTCCAGCGGCGGCCCGGCTTCAGAGCTCCGGCGGCTCCAGCGTTCCCGTGGTCGATCCTGGCTGGGGGCTGTGGTGGTGTTCCGGCGTTCCGGCGGCGGCGGCGGTGACGGCCTGGCTTCGGAGGCTCGGCCGCGGGCCTGGTGGACGATGACATCGAAGGCCTGGATTGCCTCAGTACAGAGGGGGAACAAGTAGGGGAAAATGACAAAGACTTTAAGACTTTTGCCTTCCACCACAGTGAGGAGGTGCTTGGTGAACTCACTGTGGTGGATGTTAAATTATGTGTTTATTGTGTGTTTTGTTTTAATTTATTACATGTTATGACTGCAAGGTAACAAATTTCGTTCAGACCGAAAGGTCTGAATGACAATAAAGGAATTCAATTCAATTCAATTCAATTCAATTCAAAAGAGACAAAGGGCGTCACGGTGGCGCAGCTTTAGAGTTGCTGCCTTACAACGCCAGGGACCCGGGTTTGATCCTAGCTATGGGTGCTGTCTGTACGTAGTTTATACATTCTCCCTGTAATCGTGTGGGTTTTCTCCAGATGCTCTGGTTTCCTCCCACATTCCAAAGACGTACACGTTTGTAGGTTAATTGGCTTCGGTACAAATTGTAAATTGTTCCTAGTGTGTAGGCTGGTGCTAGTGTACGGGGATCACTGGTTGGCGCAGAAGGGCCTGGTTCAATGCTGTACAGTGTCTCTGAACTAAACTAAAAATGAAGCAAAATAATAGATATGGGTCCTCAGTGCTGGGACAGTTACAGAACCAGCACTGGTCTGGGAAGAGATTGATTGCACGTGGGAGATGAAGATGGTGCGCGTGGCAGGGTAATTAAAGTTACCGGAGCCACCTCTGGACACACTGCCGCCTCACACCAGGCCTCACTGGCAACTTCAGACTGCTGAAGAAGCCACACAATTAGGCAGTTTCTCGGTCATTGTAACATCAGGTTCAATTCCTTCGTGGAGAATATATGCCACTGCCTGAAAAAAAGCTTTCTTGCTTTTCCTTAAAATTCAATTGCATAATCTGCCTTTGCAACTTCATACAAGTAAAAGTCAATTTTGATATTTATGAATCACAAAAATGAACATTTCCAATGTGACTTGCAAAGAAAGTCAGCCTTGAATTCAAAAATCTGCATGTTGTTCCACCTTCAACACTCCTCTTGGGGGTTGTCAGTAAACCTGGACCATGTTGTCTGCCCTTTGGCACTGATGGGACAACAACGGTCTGAAGAAGGGTCTTGACCCAAAACGTCAGCCATTCCTTCTATTCAGAGATGCTGCTTGTCCCACTGAGCTACTCCAGTATTTTGTGTCTAGCTAAGGTTTTACTAGCAGAGCTTTGAGCTAGGATGCCATCCTTCATTATTTGACACGTACCTCCTACCGCTAAACACTAAATTAATTAATATTGTTCTATTACCCATTGTCCATAATTTACAACCCAATACCAAATCCCTGATCGGCACCTCTGATCCTGCAGTCCCATTATTTAATATTCCATTTGGCATTCAAGTCCCACTTCCAGTCCCTTGTAACACACCCCTGTAGTACCACCTGTCTCTTAATATTCCCTTCCTCTCCCCAACTTGATAAACTGCCAATCCCTGATCCATTGCCAAATTGAGTATAAGCAATGGGACCAAAGATAGACACAAAATCCTGGAGTAACTCAGCGAGTTAGGCAGCATCTCTGGAGGACATAGGATAGGTGACTAAAGAATGGTCCCGATCCGAATCATCACCTATCGTCCAGAGATGCTGCCTGGCCCACTGAGTTACTCCAGCATTTTGTGTTCTATGCATGTTCTCTTTGAATGAAAGACGAAGCGAGATCTTCCAAAATAAGTTAATAAGTTGATGTCATAGGAGTAGAATTAGCCCATCAAGTCTGCTTAGCCATTCAATCATGGCTGATCTATCTTTCCCTCTCAACCCCATTCTCCTGCCTTCTCCCTATGACCCTTGCTAATCAAGAATTTGTCAATCTCCACCTTAAAAATACCCAATGACGGCCTCCACAGTAGACCGTGGCAATGAATTCTACAGATTCACCATCCTCTGACTAATGTAATTCCTCCTCATCTCCTTTCTAAAGGTACATCCTTTTTTTTTTAAATGCTTGATTTGTGACTCTGAAACTGAGAAGAACATCTCACACTAAAGCCTGCTAAGCCCAATTATTTGCTTTACATGTCGGTGATGCCATACTAACCCAACACTTGGCAGCAATTGACACTCGTACCTGGTTGACCTTTATCTGATTCTCATGCCTGAGATCAATGTTCTTTCTCAGAAGATGTAGAAGTTGTTTTCTGTTCTGTTCACAGGATAGTTCAAGGCCCTAAACATAAATGAAACATAGAAACATAGAAATTAGGTGCAGGAGTAGGCCATTCAGCCCTTCGAGCCTGCACCGCCATTCAATATGATCATGGCTGATCATCCAACTCAGTATCCCGTACCTGCCTTCTCTCCATACCCTCTGATCCCCTTAGCCACAAGGGCCACATCCAACTCACTCTTAAATATAGCCAATGAACTGGCATCAACTACCCTCTGTGGCAGAGAGTTCCAGAGACTCACCACTCTCTGTGTGAAAAAAGTCTTTCTCATCTCGGTCTTAAAGGATTTCCCCCTTATCCTTAAGCTGTGACCCCTTGTCCTGGACTTCCCCAACATCGGGAACAATCTTCCTGCATCTAGCCTGTCCAACCCCTTAAGAATTTTGTAAGTTTCTATAAGATCCCCTCTCAATCTCCTAAATTCCAGAGAGTATAAACCGAGTCTATCCAGTATACATAAACAAAAAATAAAATCCAACCTGACATTCAAACATATTATATCGAGAAGCATATTTTTTTACTCTTATTTTCAACTCTAATTTTTTGGGACATATTTTTTGCACTTTGTTTGACCAGGCCATTTCAGTTACATTGAAAATAGACGGCACAGGAACAGGCCCCTTCGGCCCACAATGTTTGTGCCAAACATGATGCCAAGATAAAATTGATCTCATCTGCCTGTACATGATCCATAGCCCTCTATTCCCTGCATTTCCATGTGCCTATCTAAAAACATCAAACACCACTATCGTCTTTGCCTCCACCACCACCCCTGGTAGTGCGTTCTAGGCCCCCACCACTCTCTGTGATAAAAACTTGTCCCGTTAATGATCTCCATTAAACTTCCTCTCACCTTATAGCTATGCCCTCACATGTTGGAAATTTCTACCCTGGGAAAAAGGTTCTGACCGTCTCTTCGACATATGCCTCTCATGATTTTACATACTTGTCAAGTCTCCCCTCAATCTGACCTTTCAGAGAAAAAAGAAGTAGAAGAAGGATTTTTTGGTTCTTCACAGAATGTGGCTAAACTGGTTTAATGACTAGGCCATGCATGCTGAGCCACATCAAAGCATAAGAGTAAACTAGGTACGTAGGTGTGGGCCTGTGGTTAAATATAAACTAGACTGGGTAACAGTGGCAAATTTCCTTTCCTAAAAGATCAAATGAACCAGATGTTTTTTATGTTTTTATGACAACTCCGCCTCTACTGAAAATAGTATTTAAGTGCAGTATTTTAAAATTATCTGAATCTAAATCACTCAAATGCCATGGTGAGATATGAAGTCCCATCCCCAGGTTAACTAGTCAAAGCCAATGGATACCCGTTCAGCAACTTAACCACTCCCACATTTAACTGCACTTGATAGAATTACTTGAGCCTTCATTAAGTAAGGATATTAAAAGAATAAACTGGCCTACTAATTTTGGGGCTGCTGTATTATCTTGATGTTCAAGCTTCTCTGTAGCTCAGATTAATCCATGGTGACACATCTCCATCTTTGACTTGTACCATGGAGATTTATTTTAGACAGTAGAGATACAGTGCGGACATAGGCCATACGGCCCACCGAGTCCGTGCCGACCAGCGAAACCCCATATACTAACACAATCCTATACACGTGGGACAATTTCACAGTTTTACCAAAGCCAATTAACTTACAAATCTCTGGACTGTGGGAGGAAAACGGAGCACTCTGAGAAAACCCACATGTTCACAGGGAGAACAGAAAAACTCCATACAGACAGCACCTATAGTCAAGATCGACCCCGGGTCTCTGGTGCTGTAAGACAGCAACTCTACCACAGTGCCATTGTGCTGACCCAAGATGTTCCAAGATAGCCAGCGTGCGTTGACTAACTCCCTACTGCCGAGTCGTACCTTATGTCCAATGTGTCATCTCACCTTTGCTTCAGCTGTCTGCATTCCAAGCTGGCATAATACCTGGTCTCTCTCATTCTCCAGTTTCAAATTTAGTTTCACCAAACCTAGAAACATAAAACCAACTCAATATTTATTTTGAATAGGTCACTGTTCCAGCAGTGTTAATGAAATATCCCATTACTGCAATATTGATGTGGCAAACCCATTCCATCAATTAGAAAGCGAGAGAGATTTGATACTGTATTATGATCGTAAGGATTCATTATTGTGGCCTAGGTTTGAAAGACAGGGCTATAACAGCAACATTGTTCATGCAGAATTTTAAATATAGGAAACATCATAGCATTGTTAAAACTTCCTGTTTTACACAAAGGGTGGAACGAGTTGCCAAAGGAGGTAGTTGAGGTGGGTACTATCATTACATTTAAGAGATATTTGGATAGGTATTAGGTTAGGATGGGTTTTGAGGGTTATGGTTCAAGTGCGGGCAGGTGAGACTACTGTAGATGGGGCATGTTGGCCGGCGTGGGGTAGTTGGGCCGAAGGGTTTCTTTCCACGCTTTTAGATTCTATGACTTGGCGATAGCTGAACATATGAAAGCTTGAGAAACAAGAAGCTGCAGTTTCTGTATTCTTGGACAAGAAACAAGGAACTCAGTAAATCAGGCAGCATCTGGCAATGGATAGACAATATTTCAGGTTGGGATCTCTCTGCAGACTCGTCTGTCCACCTCCCTCCGCACATGCTGCCTGACCTACCGTCTTTGTGTTTTGCTCAAGACTCCAGCATCTGTAGTCTCTTGTGTAACCATAGTTCAACCTCGTTGCTTTATGAATTATTTTCTTGGACAATCAGATGGGATAGACAAAGCAGGCATCCAAATTACTTGTGTACATTTCATTCATTAAATCTACTTCATAAAGAGAAATAAAACTGAACAAATATTCAGAACAAAGACAGACACAAAGTTCTGGAATAACTCAACGGGTCAGGCAGCATCTCTGGAGAAAATGGACAACAGACGTTTCATGTCGGGACCCCTCTTCAGACTGGAAGAATGGTCCCAAACCCGAAACGTCACCTATTTATTTGCTCCAAAGATGTTGCCACCTGACTCACTGAGTTACTCTACTGTCTTGTGCCTATCTTTGGTATAAACCAGCATTTACAGTTCCTTCTTATTAAATATTTGTAACAGTTGATGAATTATACCTTCTATTTTCTCCAACAGCTTTTCAAATTGCAGGTTTATGTTGAGCTGAGTTTTGATGATATCTCCATTTGGCCGCTGTAACCTATTTTTTTAAGAGTGTATTTCATTAATAGAACAAAAAAATACTTTAGTAAGCAAATGTTAGTGTTTCAAGTAATTATGTAGGTGAGTTAAATCCCAAGAAGCACTGTATCAACCACTGTTCTACGGAGAAGCAAACACTACCCTTTCACCAGGAAAATGCATCTCTGTCTCAGTCTTGTTCACATGTTGGCACCCAGGGAGTCTTTGACCATCCTTCCATTCAATAATAGTGAAGGTAAATAAAATGAGAGAGTGGAAATTCATCTATTGCCTGCAAAAGAACTGGATCAATTTCAACTTAACTGTATGCTACATCACTTCTAAGCTATTTCCAAAAGGACACATTCAGTACGTCACCAAATACTCTTAATCAAACTCCCACAGGTGCATGGTTGAGAGCTTAGAGGTGTCAAGGGTGTTTTATTGTCATGTGTCCCAAAGCAGAACAATAACATTCTTACTGGCAGCAGCACAACAGGTAGGTAAACATAGTACTCAGTGGATACCATAATAAACAAAAAAAATGTTAAAAAACAACAATATAGTTCAAAAACGAAACAAAGCCCAAAGTCCTCAGTGCAATCAAGGCAGTTCATAGTTTAGTTGGAGTTTGTAGTGTTCAATAGCCTGAAGGTGGTAGGAAAGTTTTTCCTGATCCTGGACATTACAGGGTACTAATTGGGGATGATCTGCCATGATCACATTGAATGGCAGTGCTGGCTCGAAGGGCCAAATGGCCTACTCCTGCACCTATTGTCTATTGTCTCTTCTACAGTCAATAACCAGTTCCTTGGTTTTACTGACGTTGAGAGCAGGGTTCAACGTCCATCTGGCACCACTCAATCAGACGATCAATATCCTTCCTATACTCTGACTCATCATTACCTAGGATTAATGATTATTAATTTATTGTATCATTGATTATTGTACGTTTATTGGTGTGTTTTGTATTAATAGGCTTGTAAAGCTGTAGCAAGTAAGGAATTCATTGTTTCGTTGTTGCCACTACATCTGACAATTAAACACTCTTGACATTTCTGCATGGTAACATAAATAAATGTGAATTTTATTCTGAATGTGAGTCCACATGCCCCAGTGTTTTTTTTTTGTTTTTTTAAAGAATCTGACTTCAGTTAAAGCAAACTGAAAAATAGAAAAGACCAGTTCCACATCATGCAACTGTTGGCCATCATAAGAAAATATTCCCAACTGGTCTCCAAAATTGTTTAGTGACAGAAACACCCATCGTTATCTGATTTGACATGTGCAGCTTTCAGTCTCACTCTGAGACAGACTGTGGTGGCCAGGAAGCCATTTCAATACCATCCACTTCTCAAGAAAGGAAGGGATGGGTAATAGTGCTGACCTTGTCATCCCAGAAATGAACAAAACGTAATTTGAAGGTAGACAAAAATGCTGGAGGAACTCAGTGGGTGAGGCAGCATTTATGGAGAGAAGGAATAGGCGACATTTCGAGTCGGGACCCTTCTTCAGACAGATGTCGGGGGGAGTGGGAAAAATAAAGGAAGAGGCGGAGACAGTAGGCTTGTGGGAGAGCTGGGAAGGGGGAGGGGAAGGAGGGAGAAAGCAAGGACTGAGCAGCGGTGTTGGGCGAAGTGATCGCCGAGCCTGCTCTTGGTCTCGCCGATGTCGAGAATTTGACACATGGAACAGCGGATGCAATAGATGAGGTTGGAGGAGGTCAAGGTGAACCTCTGCCTCACCTGGAAAAACACCCAACACCTCCGCTCAGTTCGCACTAACCAACCTGATCTCCCAGTGGCCCAGCACTTCAACTCCCCCTCCCATTCCAAATCTGAACTTTCTGTCCTGGGCCTCCTCCATTGCCAGAGTGAGGCCCAGCACAAATTGAAGGAACAGCACCTCATACTTCGCTTAGGCAGTTTACACCCCAGCGATATGAACATTGACCTCCAATTTCAGATGGTCCTTGCTTTCTCCATCCTTGCCATCCCCTTTCCAGCTCCCCCATAAGCCTACTGTCTCTGCCTCTTCCTTTATTTTTCCCGTCCCCCCCGCCCCCCCGACATCAGTCTGAAGAAAGGTCTCGACCCGAAACGTCACTGTTCCTTTGCTTCACCCACTGAGTTCCTCCAGCAATTTTATCTACCTTCGATTTTTCCAGCATGTGCAGTTCTTTCTAAAACATAATTTGAGATTTTTTACGTGAATTATCCATCACTATCTCTGTAGATGATATGTGTATACACCTTTAATTTAACCCACACGCCCCTAGCTCTCTCTCTGGTGATCGTGACAGACCATGTACAGCTAGGGCTGTATGATGTATGATTAATAAAGTACTGAAGACCTTAAGGTGTCTGTGTACCTTCTCTACATGGCGTCAGAAGTTCTTCTTCCTGCATCTCCAGTCTATCGCGTTTTATTTTCTTAGTTCCAGTACCCCCTCCCTGTGCCATGATGGCTTCTGCCTGTCGTAAACCTGACATCCTAGTCTTTGATGCAGACATCACTCATCGCTGGAGTGTGTTCCGACGTGACTTTGAGCATTATGTTACAATCGCTCACCCTGCTGTGGCCCCCGCGGTCAAGGCTTCCCTGCTGCTTAATCTAGCTGGTCCCGAAGCGCTTGAGCGATCGGAGTCATTCATCTATGGACAGGGTGAGAGTATCCAGGACCCGGTATGTCTGCTTGCTAAATTTATGGTGATGTTTGACCTTCCCACTAACCACATCTTAGAGTGTTTCAAACTCTTCTCCCGACGCCAAAACCCTGGGGAATCTATTGACAATTTCGTGGCCGCGCTGCGCCAACTGGTTCGCCGATGTGACCTGCATGTCCTGACCCCTGATACTTTGACCCATGACATCTTGGTCTTTGGTCTACGGGATGATAAGCTGCGCTCTGAGCTGCTGCGTAAGCCTGATCTGACATTCGATGAGGCGTTGCATGCCTCTCGTTTAGCTGAGGCTGTCTCCTCCGCTGTACCTGACCCTGTGGTCCACGCAGCCTGTCTCGCTGGTCGCCAGTACAATGCTCCCCGGCGACAGAAGGCAAGCCCTCTGCCGGGCTTCAGACTGCCTCAACGATGTCCGAATTGTAACTTTGTTTCACACCGTTCTAATGTGTGCCCGGCGTTGGGGAAAACCTGTAATTTCTGCAACAAGCCCAACCACTTCTCTGCAGCATGCTGTTCCCGTGGGAACCCTGCACAGCCACAGCAGAAACCGTCACGCTACCTGACACGTGATGTTACCGTGTCTGGTTCCCATCTCCAGCATGATGAACTCCCCCCGTCTGACTCTGACTCTTCTCAGAACGAGCTGAGTGTGTTTTCCTTGCGAGGTGCAGCTGCTCTGATAACGGACCCGACCGTCCGAGTCACGGTGAATGGCATGGCCTTCTCTGCTAAGGTGGATACGGGGGCTGCTGCTAATGTTATGTCAACAAGCCTTGTTCAGGAAGATAAGAAATAATGAGCCCGTTTCCACAGACGGTGCTGTTTTGCGTGCCTATGGGGGTGGCGTACTTGTTCCTGTGGGGAGGGCCACTCTCCACTGCAAGGTGCTGAAGACCTCTCGGCCCCTCTCTTTCTTCCTGCTAGATGGTAAATGTGACCCCCTGCTCGGCATGGAGGCCCCAGGACCTCGGAATTGTGAGCTTCCACAGCGAAGTCCACCTGGTAGAGGCACCCCTGAATCCGCTGGCCGAATTCCCAGACCGGTTTGACTCGAAGCTGGGGAAGTTGCCCTGCAGCTACAAGATTGCCCTCAATCCCGACATCACGCTGGTTATCCGTCCTCCGCACCGTGTATCCTTCGCCATGAGGGGCAAGGTCGAGTCTGCTCTTCGTGAGATGGTGGCCACGGGCATCCTGAAGCCAGTAACGGACTCCACCCGGTGGGTTTCTACTATGGTTGTCGCTGCGAAGAAAGATAAGAGTGAACTACGGATCTGCATCAACCCTAAGGACCTGAACTTGGCCATCAGGCGCCCGCACTATCCCATGCGGACGGTGGAGGATGTTGCTGCACAGGTTGGCCCTGCCACCGTGTTCTCGGTTCTTGATGCCAAGAGTTCGTTCTGGCAGATACCTCTAGACGAGTGATCATCGCACCTTCAGCACGCCCTTCGGCAGGTATCAGGTAAACAGCATGCGGTTCCTCCGCATGCTGTTTGGGATCAACTCTGCCAGCGAGGTATTCCAAAGGACCATGGAACAACTGTTTGCTGGACTTCCATGTGCCATCATTGTCGACGACATCCTGGTTTATGGGAAGAATGTCGCTGAGCACGACCACCACCTTCGCCAGGTGCTGCAGCGGGCCCGGGAGGTCAACCTGAAGCTCAACCCGAAGAAGTGCCGATTACGGGTCGCTGAGGTCACCTACGTGGGGCATGTCTTCACTGCATCGGGGCTGAAGCCCGACCCGCAGAAGACGGCCGCGATATCCGAGATGCCTGCACCTGCGGACGTGCCTGGCCTGCAGCGCTTCTTGGGCATGGTCAACTACCTGGGAAAGTTCATCCCCGACCTGAGTGTACTGAGTGCCCCTCTGCGGGATCTGGTGAAAAAGGACACTGCCTGGGCCTGGTTCCCGCAACACCAGAAAGCATTTGACACCCTCAAATCTAAGCTGATCAGCATGCCAACGCTGAAGTACTTTGACCTCCAGCGCCCCATCGTTCTCACATGTGATGCATCTAAGTTTGGCCTCGGGGCCGCCTGCCTGCAGATCCATGACGGGGTGCAACTGCCTGTGTCCTATGCATCCCGCACAATGACGACCGCTGAACAACACTATGCCCAGATTGAAAAGGAGCTGCTGGCTGTTGTCTTTGCCTGCTCCAAATTCAAGGACTATATCCTGGGCAACTGCTTCACTGTCGAGACGGACCACCAGCCTCTGGTCACCATCCTCAACAAGCCGATACACATGGCCTCCTCCCGGCTCCAGCGCATGATGCTCCAGCTACAACGCTTCACTTTCACTGTGGTTTATCGCAAGGGCAAGGACATGGTGTCTCGGGCGCCTCTCTCATCCACAACCCGACATCCGTACGAGACGTCCGATCTGATAGTCCTAAACGTTAATTTTGTGCCCTCCAGTCAGTTGAAGTCCCTGGCCAAGCACACGGTGGCTGACCCTTCGCTACAGCAACTGGCCGCAATCATCAAGCAGGGCTGGCCAGACCGCCGTTCTTCCCTGCCGGCCGCAGCGGTGCCTTACTTCTTGGTTTGTGACGAGTTGGTGCTGCGTGATGGTGTGATTGTGAAGGGGCACAAGGTGGTGGTGCCCGCAGCACTACGAGAACAATACTTCAAAACCGCTCATCGTGGCCATCCCAGGGCCGAAGCGACCCTTTTTTCTGGCCTGACATGCCTCGCTACTTCCGGGATAGAGTCTCCGCGTGCCCTACCTGCAACAGCCTCGCTCCGCAGCAACAGCGGCAGCCGCTCCTGCAGCAGCCAGCTGCTGACCTGCCATGGTCTGCGCTAGCAACCGACATCTTCGAGTGGCACGGACAGCACCTCCTGGTGCTTGTCGACTCTTACTCCAGCTGGTTTGAAGTTGACCAGCTCCACTCCCTCTCTTCCTCCGCGGTCATCGAGAAGTTGCGCCGCCACTTTGCCACCTTCGGGTCCCCCGTCAGCCTGCAGTCGGACAACGGCAGCCAGTTCACCAGTGCCAAGTTCCGCGCTTTTGCCGAACGATGGAACTTTCGTCATTACACCAGCAGCCCGGAATACCCGCAGAGCAACGGACTGGCCGAGCGAGCGGTCCGCAGTGCTAAAGGATTGTTGGAACGTTGCCGCCTATCCCGCTCCGACATCTACCTGGCCCTGCTGAACCTCCGCAACATCTCCCGCGACCATGCCCTGGGCTCCCCGGCTCAGCGACTCATGTCCCAAGTCACGAGGCCCACGGTCCCGGTGTCTCAGCAGTCCTTGTCCTCCTCCGTCTTTAAACCTGCCTTGGTCCGGAAAGGCATTGCCCAAAAACACGGTATACAGAAGCGTTCCCACGACAGGTCCTGCCGTGTCCTCCGCCCTCTTCTCCACGGCCAGGTCGTCCGTATGAGGTCCACTTCTGGCCGTTCCAAGCTGGCCGTGGTCATCGGTTCTGCCGGTTCCCCTCGATCGTACCTTGTCAACCACGACGGAAGGGTGTACCACCGGTCCCGCCAGCATCTCCGGCTCGTGAACGAGCCTCTCCCTCCCCCGGCGGCTCCATATGCACTCCCCCCACCCCCCGCTGCCACTGTCATGGCCCAGTGCTTTGCCCATTCCTCTGGGGTCACCCCCCCACCCCCCGGTCCTCCTCCTGTCCGCCTCCCGGCTGCGGTCCCGCTTTCTCCTGCTTCCTCGCCCTTCTCTTCGCCGTCCCCCCCGATGCCTTCGTCGCCCAGGGGTTCTCCTGTCCGTAGCCCCCACCATGCCCCGGCGTCGTCCCCGCTTGTTCCCGTCGGGGAAGGAGGTGATGGCGAGGTGCGGACCCGGTCTGGTCGCCTGGTCAGGCCGCCAGTCCGTTACGGCGATTACGTGTGATTCTGTATTCCCGTGCTTTACTGTTTGCATTTACCCTAGCGCATGAGACGTGGTTGCCCTGTCACTCACTGTTTGTTTTGGTAGAGAAAGGATGTAGATGATATGTGTATACACCTTTAATTGATAGTGACGATGTCCATGCTAACCACCCCCCCACCAGTTAGTATAATTGTAACCCACACGCCCCTAGCTCTCTCTCTGGTGATCGTGACAGACCACATACAGCTAGGGCTATATGATGTATGATTAATAAAGTAGTGAAGACCTTAAAGTGTCTGTGTACCTTCTCTACAATCTCTAGTCGCAATCAGTCAGTTTTTCATGAGCCGGGATTTAACTTAGTTTTATTTTACTCTTGAACAATGTTGAAAGGAAATAAAAAGTATTCAGCTTACCCTTCCTCTGGATATCTTGATTCTTTCCGTGCTTTTCCATTTTCTTGTGGATCCAGGCTGAGCATCATGACTGTCTTCAGAAAGAAGTAAAATGTGACAAATGAGAACAATTGACTGGGGTAATAAGTGACCATGCATGCAAACAATGTGTAGAATATCGGCACAGTGGACCCTCACATACTCGCCTCTGGCCAGCAGTTCCACAGAGAGCTGCCAGTGACATGCTCCTCGCAAAACAGCTCTGCATTCATTCCCACGCCTCCTCATTGGAACGCAGTGGTCAGTTACCAACGCTTGATCTCCTGCTCCATCACTGTGCTCACCACCAAGTCCAGCAACAAAACAGAAATGTACCAAACTGAGGGACAGGATGCACTTCGCATCTGGCCCTTCAACTTTACACGAGCTTGGCTGATGGAAGTTATGTAACCCCATTCACAAGTTATAGGAGTAGAAATAGGCCCATCGAGTCTACTCCACCATTCAATCATGGCTGATCTCTGCTTCCTAATCCCATTTTCCTGCCTTCACCCCATAACCCTTGTCACCTGTTCTAATCAAGAATTTGTCTATCTCTGCCTTAATTCATTCATTTGATTTGAATCAATGACATTGAAAGAAAAGGTATGTGTCGGGAAATGGCTTGTTTGTTTTTCTTTATTATAATGATTTTGATTCATTTCTGGTAAATTTAAGTTGTTAACAATTTTTCAAATAATTGATAATTATTCAAGCCTATTTGAATTAGTTATCAGAGATATTTTAAAAATAGTTGAATAGGCTTCTGACATAAGCAAACTGTCAATGCACTGTCAGGGAGGTTTTGGAATAGAGTCTCAAACTTCTGGCACTAAAACCCATCACAGGTCCTGTGCAGCACTGTGCAGAACGGCATGGGGGTGGGACGAGGGAGGGGGGTGGGGGGTGGGGGAAGGTTTTAATCCTGCTCTCCATCCCAGGATTAAGTGACTATGAGGATTTCAGGGGCTCAGCCAAGGGTCAGATTCACTATCATCTTCCCCAGAGCATGGGACCTCCAGTCATAGACCCAACCATTGCTGGCTTCACAAAGGGGATGTTTTGGATCTTAATCAGGCTGAAACAGCATTTTAAATAATAATAATCCAGATTTTTGGGATGACGGCAAGAGAATTTATATCTTTGGTCAATTTTGTGTATTGCCCTCCCTATACTAGTTTGAAATTCCCCTGTTCATCAGACAGGAGCTGTTGTTTTCATGGGACCTTCTGCAGCTGAAAATGTCCTGGATTTGGAATACGGTCAGTGGTTGAATGCAGTAGTGGGCAGGTACAGCATCTCACCATGTCAATACCTCTCCATCATGTCTGTGTAATGTTTCAATTTCAGTTCTCTGCCATGACAGCTCCTACTAACAAACATCTTATTTCTGCAGAAAAGTAAAATAAGCAGATTATATAATGGGTGGTTGACTCATAAAATTGGTGAAAGCTTCCTGTCCCCACTAAGTCTGAAAATGACTTCCCAGTGTCTAAATGATGTTTTAAAGAGTATAAATATATTGAGAATTATGAACTCAGGCATTGATTTCGTAAAAAGGTTGCATTGATAATATATAACCTTGCATGAAAATCAGTGGCGCACAATTACTGACTAAATGTATACTTACTGTGCTGACCAAGCATCCTTGGTGATTCTGCTTTCTGTATTGCTAACATACCGTTTTTGGAGTTATCATGTATGATGGTACTTTACCGTATGAATATAATTGTATGTAAAAACAAAACATTTTTGGTCTATGATAATGCAAGTGCCATGATCTTTCATCACATGCATTTGCTAAAGATTTTTTCCCTACAACAGTGTTTGCTGAAATGTGACAGGCTTGCTGGTGTCTGCAAATATGTAGGTTTAATATTTTTGTTTCAACCCCTGCTGCAAACCAGAAAGAACATGTCTTCTTTTGCATTCAATTTAGTTTGGAGCTCTGATAAGGGTCCTAATTTGCTTTAGCTTTACAAAGATTCTCCTCCTCTTACCTCCTGTTGCTGCTCTGTTTCTATGTCAGTCTTCTGCAGCTCTGTTGTAGTGACCTTGTCGGTGTCAGCGACAGCACTCATGTCTTCCTTACCAATTTCCTCTTGCTCCCAACAAACAAACAGCTCCTTCTTCTTCGACCGTTCGGGTTTCCTTGGATGAAATGATTTGGAGGGGATCTCCTCACAGTCTTTTGATGGCACCCTATGGATTGAAATGTTAAATGTCATCACTGAGACATAATTAAGGGCTGGACAAGGGCTATGGATGGAACATTTCACCTGCTGGTCAAATACATTGAGATATCCTGGCATGCTTAGAACAATCCGATTATTATTCACTGGTAGTTCAGTAATTCGTGCCAATGTTACTTTAGGTATGTTTTTCGATTGGCAATAGTGCTGAAAGTTTCTTCACAACTTACATGGTAAGAACAAATTCAAATAAGACAAACAATAAGACATCATTGTGTTTGGAAATTGATTCTTAATAGGTAGCATGAAATACACTGTACATTTGTGGCTCCATGTTTTAGTCTATTTCCCAAACCCAGTGTCACTAACCCACTGTACAACTGGATGGATTGTGTGAGCTCAATCATCCCCTGACTTGGCAGGTTCCCAATAGAAGGTAACAGAGCTAATGAAATCTGCCATTTTACTTTGGAGTCGCGTGAGCGATTCCGTGAAGAAGTCCCGCCAGTCCGCATGCGCATCATTACGTCTGACGCATGGCGCACTGACGGGCTGGCAGGCGCGTAGCCCCACCAGCAGTAAGTTAAAAACCCGAGGTAAGTTTTTTAAACTTAGCTTCGATCCTTTTTGCGGTCTGTAGGTCTTGTCTACAGGAAACAAGTCAACCATGGAAAAAATGATCAAGGGAAGGTCAAGGCGGTCCGCTGCGAAAACAGCTATGGAAGACCGCGGGAGTGTGGGTAGCGGCCGTCCGTCCGTATCCCCTGCAGAGTCACTGGTGGCACGGCCGGTGGCTTCCGACTTGGTGCCAGTGGAAGGCACCATGGCTACTCCGGTGGGCCGGAAAGCCATGAAAAAGTCGGTGTGGCCCGTAGACTCTGATGAGTCGGGCCAGGAGGAAAGCCCTCCTATGATGGATGCCGTTTTTGGGCGGCTGTCCAGAATGGAGCTCCTCATGGAGAGGATGCTCCATGCCAATATGCTCGAGGAAGACGAGCCTTATATCCGTGGGTGTCCTCGGGGGCCCGTGGCAGCAGCGCCTGTAGAAGGGCTGCTTAATGTACCCCTCTTGGAGGAGGAGAGTACAAGGAGTCAGTTTTGTTCTGACTCCGAGGTCAGGAGTATAGCCAGTGAGCATACCTCCAGACAAGGAGACCAGGAATCGGGGGTGCCAAGCCTGGCATCCAAATTTGCTATTCCGGCTGGAACTGGGGGACCGTTGAACGAGGATTTGGCCAGGACCATTAATTACATGGTCTCTCATCAACTGCAAGACCTCACGATGGAAGACACCTCCAAGAAATATCAAACACCCACAAATTGTGCCTCCCTCAGAGTTCCAACGGTGAACCACCCAATCTGGGGTCACATGGGTGCGGGGATCAGAGCCCAAGAATTGAGGCTCCAAAAGGTTCTGAAGGTGCTTGCCTCAGGAATCGCAGCATTCGCCAGGTCTGTTGATGATGGGGTTCTCTCTGAGGAGCAACAGGATGCACTTGCTCTCATGTGCAATGCACATTTCAAGATCAACTGTTTAAGGAAGAGTGCAATCCGCCCCATGCTAAATCCTAAATTTGCTGCACTGTGCAAGACAAGCAATGTGCAGCCGCCGAATTTACTGTTCGGGAACGACCTGTCCAAACAGGCCCGTGAATTGGATGATGAGGCAAAAACGGTTGGCCTCATAAAAGCCCAACCGGCCAGCAAAAATCCCCCCCGGCGGCAGCACCCCTACCAACGGTTCGCTGCCATGGCTTTAGGCCAAGGACCAAGCCGGACCCATTCATCATAATCACTGGAGATATTTGAAATTTAGCTGGATGAAGCAATTATGGCAGTTTAAGGCATTGCCTAATGGATTAACTTCGGCTCCCAGGCTATTTACAAAATTGTTAAAACCAGTGTTGGGTCTACTCCGGGCTCAGAATCATATTGTCATGGCCTATTTGGATGATATACTAATCATAGGCAAGACTAAGCAGTCAGCTGAATTATCTGTTTCAGCTACCGAACTCATGTTTGAGAGATTGGAATTTCTTATCCATACAGTTAAATCCCAATTGATACCATCCAGAGCCATTGATTATTTGGGGTTCACCATTAATTCAACTCACATGTCTGTGACTCTACCTCCAGGCAAGAGGTCAGAATTAATAGAAGCTTGTAACAACCTCGTTGATGAGCAACAATCTTCTATTCGGCATGTGGCTAGTATAATTGGCAAATTAGTAGCTGCGTTTCCAGCCGCACAGTTTGAACCTTTACATTATCAAAATCTGCAACGTGCAAAGGAGCAGGCACTCATAAAGCATGCAGGTCATTTTGATAGACTTATGCCATTACCAGCTGAAGCTGTTGCTGAGTTACAATGGTGGATAACAAATATTTGGCACTGCTCCAGTACAATTCGGATTGATACACCTTCAGTAATTTTACAAACTGGTGTTAGTGCTCTAGGATGGGGAGCTACTGATACCATCTCCAGCTTTGGCGGCAGCTGGAGATCATTCAATCCCGTGGCATTAACTATTTAGAGTTGTTGGGAGCACTCTATGGTTTAAAAGCGTATTGTACTAGTATGCATGATTTGCATGTGCAGCTTCAGATTAACAGCACTACAGCAGTAGCATACGTTAATCACATGGGTGGAATCAAGTCGGTATCATGTGATAAGTTGACTAACCTTATCTGGCACTGCTGTATTACAAGAAACATCTGGATTTCAGCTACCTATATACCAGGTATATTTAACGTGGTAGCAGACACCAGATCACGAAAATTTAATGACAACACAGATTGGATGTTGAATCGTGAAATATTCAATGATATTGTCGCTCGGTATGGCGTACCAGAGATTGACTTGTTTGCATGCAGATTGAATCACCAGTTACCAAAGTATGTTTCATGAGAACCAGACCCTGGGTCAGTGGCGGTAGATGCATTCTCGCTTCACTGGGGTGGAATGTTTTTATATGCATTTCCCCCATTTTGCCTCATCAGCCGGTGCTTGACTAAGATCGAGCAGGACTCGGCCTCAGGCATTTTGGTAGTTCCTGACTGGCCTACACAGCCATGGTTTCCATTAGTTCTGAGACTAATAACACAGCCTTTTACGGCAATCCCCAAAAGCAGTAACCTGCTGGTTCATCCTGTAACTGGCGAGAATCATCCATTACATGATCGTATTAATCTATTGATTTGCAGATTCTGAGGAGACCGTTCCTGGACTATCGGGGCGTACGGTGGATGTGATTACTGCGGCCTGGAGGGATAGCACTAAAAAACAATATATTTCTCATATCAAGATATGAGAGGTGTTCTGCTTGCAGTCGAACATTTCATATCAAACGGCAAGCATACCTGACATGCTGGAATTTCTTTCCATGCTATATTTTGATGAGCGGCTTAGCTTAGTGCCATCAGTAGTGCCAGAAGTGCCTTATCATCCTACCTATGGCAAGGATGGGGACAACACTCTGTTGGGTCTCACCCTTTAATAGCTCGGTTCATGAAGGGTATTTTTAACAGTAATGCCCCCAGGCCCAGGTACACGGAAATCGGGATATGAGTGTGGTTCTCGTGTTGCTTCGTCAATGGGCCCCAGTAACATCTCTGTCATTGCCCAGACTCACTCTTAAAGTGGTTATGCTCATGGTGCTGGTTTCAGTGCAA
The DNA here is from genome assembly GCA_035221665.1 of Okamejei kenojei. Classification (NCBI taxonomy): domain Eukaryota; kingdom Metazoa; phylum Chordata; class Chondrichthyes; order Rajiformes; family Rajidae; genus Okamejei; species Okamejei kenojei. The sequence continues at coordinate 48,980,371 of CM069131.1, read as the reverse complement.
CGTGTCCAGACATTGCAGAAGCTTCGACTGGACAGGATGGTCTCATCTGTCAACAACATAACCTTTTATGTTTATGATTTACTTAAACAGAGCAGGCCAGGGACGTCAGGGCTTAAACTGGATTTTATGGCATACCCCATAGATCTGCGCCTATGTGTAGTTACGCACTTACAGCGGTATATTGAGTTCAACAAGTGCCTTAGAGGCCCCGAATTGGCGTTATTTATCAGTCACAAAAAGCCTCATAAAAAGGTGTCGGTACAGACCATCTCAAGGTGGCTGAAACAGGTTCTGGCTTCCGCCAGAGTTGACACTGATATTTTTAAATCTCACTCCACCAGGGCAGCATCAACGTCAGCAGCGAGGGCACTGGACATCCCTCTAGAATAAATCCTCGCGGCCGCAGGGTGGTCCAAAGAAATGACTTTTGAAAGGTTCTATCACAAACCTCATGCCACATCAGGGTGTATGTATGGCCATTCTATTTTGAGTTCTGTCTTGTAGCTTCCCCCTGGGAGAGAGGGGTAGCTATTGTGTTTTCTTTTGTTAAATAAAGCATCTATGTGTTTAATTCTGTATCATGTTTTAATGCATTATTTGTTATTACTCATCCTGTGTCAACCGAGGCAGTCTGTCGTATGGACTCATATCCACGGCATGAAATCACAGAGCTTTGAAGTCTTCACGGAATCACTCACGTGACTCCGAAGTAAAATAATAAGATTAAATGGGAACTTACCTGTTTGAAGTTTGATCTTTATTTTATGAGGAGTTAAGATGAGTGATTACGTGCCCACCGCTCCCAACCCTCATATCACAAAGGTCATCAGGTAGTTTCTAGGTTTCTAATCTTACGATGTTACTTCAATTACCATTATCTGTGATTTCACACCGCTGCTTTGAAGATTGACGCGCATGCGGACTGGCGGGACTTCTTCACGTAATCGCTCATCATAACTCCTCAGAAAATAAAGATTAATCTTCAAACTGGTAAGTTCTCGTTTAATCTTACTATTTTACACTACTCTAAGCAACAAGAAACTAATCAAAAATCTCCTATTTGTGAAATAGCGACATCAGCCAACTTCTTATTTCACTCGAGAGCTATATTTGATTATATGAAATTATTTGATTATTTGATTATATTTGATTATATGAAAAATCATCAGTATTGTTAGTGTTCTACAATCCATACACTGCAGGGAACCAATTGTTGTATTACAGCTAGTTCATGGCAATCTTGTCTATCCTCTCTTCAAAGTCATTAGATTGTAGAAGTGAGGAATGATGCATAGCGAACTGTATGGCAATAAAAGGCTCAATATTAATACATTGTAAGATATTAATATTGAGCCTTTATTTTTCTGAAATTGGTATGTTTAAACCAATTATTAAGAGCGGGAAAGCAGATATTTCAAATTCAGCTTTTCAGGTAGTTCCCTAATACCTTTTAAGTTAAACTCTGATTTTAAAAAAAAACATTAAAACATAGAAAATAGGTGCAGAAGGAGACCATTCGGTCCTTCGAGCCAGCATCGCCATTCATTGTGATAATGGCTAATCGTCCCCAATCAATAACCCGTGCCTGCCTTCTCCCTATATCCCTTGATTTCACTAGCCCCTAGAGCTCTATCTAACTCTCTCTTAAATCCACCCAGTGATTTGGCCTCCACTGCCCTCTGTGGCAGGGAATTCCACAAAATCACAACTCCCTGGGTGAAAAAGTTTTTTCTCACCTCAGTCTTAATTGGCCACCCCTTTATTCTAAGTGTGGACCCTGGTTCTGGACTCGCCCAACATTGGGAATTTTTTTCCTGCATTTAGCTTGTCCAGTCCTTTTATAATTTTATATGTTTCTATAAGATCCCCCCTTATCCTTCTAAACTCCAGTGAATACAAGCCTAGTCTTTTCAATCTTTCCTCATATGACAGTCCCGCCATCCCAGGGATCAATCTTGTGAACCTATGCTGCACTGCCTCAATCACAAGGATGTCCTTCCTCAAATTAGGAGACCAAAACTGTACGCAATACTCCAGATGTGGTCTTACCAGAGCCCTATACAACTGCAGAAGAACCTCTCTACTCCTATACTGAAATCCTCTTGTTATGAACATTTAGAAGCCACTTGTTAAATTATTGCTTTATTTTAAGTAAGTCTGTGGAAAATTACAGTCTTGAACTACTACCTACCTCTTTGAGACCCTCAGACTATCCTTGATCGGAGTTTGCTGGTTTTACCTTGCACTAAACGTTATTCCCTTATCATGTATCTATACACTGTAAATGGCTCGATTGTAATCATGTATTGTCTTTCTGCTGACTGGATAGCACACAACAAAAGTTTTTCACTGTACCTCAGTACACGTGACAATAAACTAAACTGTAAACTGTAAATGACTCCCATCACTCCAGTCCCTTCAATGATAATTCCGACTCTTGGTGCCATTAGTGAATCAACAAAGCACAAACAAAATTACCTGCCATCGTCTTCATTCGGTGATAAGGAATCACTGCACTTATGACATTTCATACTTTCCATTGTTTCCATCAACAGCTCTTTTTCATTGAATATCTGCTGGTGTTCAGATTCCAGAGTCTTCATTTGAGAGGATAAATTTGTCTTTTCACTCTGCAGGTTCTGAATTTGTTTTTCCAAAGCCTGCAAACTTTGTTTCAGTCCTGCTGTCTCCAACAAAAGGCTTTCATTTATCTGTTGTGTGAAAAGAAAGTGCATGTCTCCACATGTTTTTGAAACGTCAACAAAAGTGACACCATCTCACCATGGTTACTGTGAAGAGATGTCCAGTAAAATACCCATTGGCTTTCCATCAGGAAGGATATTTGTAGTTAGACTGATTTTAATAGATGCTCTGTCTGGGTATTGTTAGAAGGATTGCCAATTTAACCAAGGAATAAGACTAGCCATTTGTATAATCTACCATTGCAGGAGTCTTCTACAAAAATGGGATTCAGACCTGGGTAAGTGTTGGCAAGATCATCTAAACGTGATGGCAGATCAATAACTCATTTCACATCTGTCCCAATTTTGAGATTAATAGAAGACTTGAGCGTAACTTCTCTCAAGAAGGGCGGAAGCTCAATTTTCCGAGTGTCACTACAATTCAAAGGAATAAATTCAGCATCTTCCTAACTCACCAGATTGCAAACAACAAATGCACAAAACCACACTGGCATTAAGCATCAAGCCGCGTGGTAACATAAACCACTTTTGGATTACTCAGGTCTTTGCAATGCACCACAAGCTGCAAGGTTTTACAGTAAGGGAGAAAGACTGAAGCTGGGGATGCAGATGTGATCGAAAGGCATCATCACTGATGTACTGAACAGAATGTCAAGTTGATAACTGGGTTTTATCAGACCTGTCAATATCACACTAAATACAACAGGGTAGAACAGACTCTTTATGTAAGTGTGCCAGTACACTTTCAAAAACATCACTCAAGCTTCATGGAAGGACGGGGCACTGATTGAAAACCCATCATTCTGTGCACATTTGAAGTTCCAATGAGCCCACTATAATAGACAATGTATATGGTGAAACATATAAAGAAGGCAGGCCACTTGGTCCCCTGATCATGTACATCCCCCTATTCAATTAGAAATGCACCTTCATTCTACATCCACATTGCTTCAGTTATGACTCAGTGGCCACCATGTTACGGAGGAAACATTCTCTGATATCGAGCTGCAATTTCCCACATCATCCACACAATTTCTGTATGCCTGGTGTATTCTCTAAACAGTTCACAAGATTGTCACTAACAAGCTCCCTTCCTCCTTGCGGGAGAGAGTCAATGGAGTAAGCTGAACCACTGCCAATACTTGGATGAGACAGGGTGACTTAGGTGGGCACAGGAGTGCCAAGGCCATGGTGAGTAGTGAGTAGTGAGAGGGAGGAGGATTGCCCTGTGTTTCACACACCTCTATCCTCCCTATCCTCTCTTGCTTCTCCAACAACACTTGACAACTTTTGCCTGCCTGTCATCTTTCTTTCCTACTCTCCTTTCGCTTCCTCATATATTCCTCTTGGGTGCTGGGATGACCATCCAAACCACTGTGGACAACTTTCCTATTATTTTCTAGCTCCTCTTTCTCATGCAAAAGGGTTGGCTCAGTGAATTCCCACTGAGGCATCCAATGGGAACCATCAGTAATCACCCAGGGGATCTGCCGCAGGGTCTCATTAACGGAAAACAACCAATAAAATACATCGAACCAGCCTAGAATCACTGCAACACCCTCACCTTACATCCCTGTCCCCATTAATCTGTGACCTTAGCATATCATCCCCACAAACCTTGGGTGCTCCTGGCTTTCCACTAGGTGCTTTTACAGTTATCAACCCAATCTCTTGGTCCTTGCAAGAAAATCCTGCAAGAACGTCAGGAGGCCTCGAATGCAGGAACTAAACAGACCTGCGCAATGTTACACAATAACGTTTGACTGGGTAACAGACTACCCGACTACAGCGGACATTGGTGCAGGAACACCACTGTAAATACAAAATGTTATAAAACATCTTGCCAAGCTACTAATACTGCTGACCTCTCAACAGGAGGTCAATGGGGCCAAACAAATACTCTAAATTATTTCTGTGCACTTTAGTTGAGTCATAGAATCATAGAGTCATACAGTAGGCACACAGGCCCCTTGGCCCAAATGCCCATTCTGACCAAGATGCCCCATTCAATCTAGTCCCACCTATCCACGTTTGGTCCATATCCCTCTAAAACTTTCTTATCCATGTATCTGTCCAAATGTCTTTTAAATGCACTCTCTAATACATGTTCTCACTATTCACTCATTATTGAGCTAGGCTAGTTCCAACTGCTTCTGTAGTATGGATGACCTCCATACATCCTTACACTTCTATTGGCGGTTAATTGTGAATTGGATACGAGGCATTGCTTTTTCAGTCCATAGCTCTCACACTTAGTTTGGAATAGCCGAGTGTGCAGATCTGATACTTGATGCTCCAGTGACGCTCTCTCAGTTTCAGCCCCAACGAGGCGAGATGCAAGCTCATGGAGGTCATCTTCCTGGAAAAATCAGAAAGAAAGTACATGGGAAAAATAATTATTTTAGGTTCCATGTGGTAAAGTTCTTTGATTCTTCTTGGTGAACAACTTCTCCCCAACATAATCACTGCCAAAGATTTTTCTTCTTCTCTCAGTTCTGAAAGCATACTGTCTGGTTGTATCACAGCTTGATTTGGGAACAGCGCTGCCCAAAATCGCAAGAAATTACTGAGAGTTGTGGACATTGTCCACTCCATCACACAAACCAGACTTCCTGCCATTGACTCTATCTACACATCACGCTGCCTCGGTAAAGCAATCAGGATAATCAGACTTGTCCAAGCCTAGTCACTCCCATAAGGCAGAAGGTATAGAAGCTTGAATGCATGCACCAACAGACTCAGAAACAGCTTCTTCACCTCTGTTATCAGGCTTCAAAATAGTCCTTCTATAAGCTGGGGCACTGACTGATACACCTCTACCCCATTGCGGGCTTTGTCTATGGAACTAGTGCAATACAATGCCAAGAGCAATATTCTGCACTCTGTATCTTCCCCTTTGCTCTACCTATTGTACCTGAGTTTAGCTTGATTGTATTTACAGATACGTCTAGTATTAACAGATTTGAACGGATAGCAGCAAAACTATTTTTGTCACTGCACCTCGGTACATGTGACAATAATAAACCTAAACCTAAATCAAAACCTGAATAGCTGGCCACTTATTAAGGGATAGTGACACTAACTTCCAAACACCCTCTCCAAGGAGAAATAATCCCTACAACCTCCCTGTCAAAACTCAGTAATGATGCAGTACGTTTCCTTTATAGAAGAACAGGAGGTTCCCAGATCGCTGCTTTGGATTTAAATGTTTAATTGTGCTGTCTCTGCTGTCTGTGTAAAATTGGTAAACAAACAGCACTTTTTCTATTATTATAAATCTTGACCAATATCAAGATATCTGAGATAACACATATATTACAGAATAGTAAGAGACAGGTGGAAGACCTCAACTCCAGTTGAATTCCCAATCATCAATTCCATTCAATTCCATGAAATGAAGTAAATATTACATTGAATTCTAAAATAGATTACTCATCGCTTATATTCTATAGGGATTGCTCTGACCACCTCCCAGAACTTAGGGACAGCTTAACATCATCTCTTTGTAACAGTAGACATCTGAAGATAGATATAAAGTACTGTAGTAACTTAGTGGGTCTGGCAGCTTCTCTGGAGAAAAAGGATGGGTGATTACCCATTGTTTTTCTCCAGAGATGCTGCCTGACCCGCTGAGTTACTCCAGCACTTTGTGTCTATCTTTGGTATAAATCAGCATCTGCAGTTCTTTGTTTCTACAGTAGACATCTGAACTTCAGCTCTAATCTGCTTGAACATGAAGTAGAATTTGGAGAGCAACCCTGTATTTAGTCAGGGGCTTTGTCTCTTTCCTTGGAATGAAAACACTTAAAAAAAACATATATGTCTAATGTTTGACAGCTTCCACATTAAATTACCAGGGACTCTGATTGTACTCATGTATAGTCTTTTCTTTGACTGGATAGCACACAACAAAGAAAGCTTTTCACTGCAGAAACAAAGAATTGAAGATGCTGATTTATACCAAAGCAAGACACAAAGTGCTTGAGCAACTCAGTGGGTCAAGCAGTATCGCTGGAGAACATGGATAGGCGACATTTTGGGTCGGGCAGCTTCCGGGTCAGGAAATGTCACCTATCTTTGTTCTCCAGAGATGCTGCCTGACCCACTGAATTACTCCAGCGTGTTGTGTCTAGCTTTTCACTGTCCCTCGGTACATGTGACAATAATAAACTAAACTAGAATTGGACCTTGCTCTACTAACAGACAGTTTTAATGAGAATACTTGTTTTATATACATGTTTTAATACTTGCATGTGTGACACTGGCCAGATCACCACCTTCACTCACTTCCTCGACATTCCAGTACTCTTCATGATGTTCTAAGGAATCACTTAAAGTTTCCAACTGGTTCTGTGGCTGACTTTCAGGCTAAGATAATCAGGAAAAACAAGCTTATTGAACATCATGAGTGATAAAACATATTTTTTCACTGACTAATAGCCCTGTCCCATGGCACGAGTTCATTCCAAGAGCTCTCCTGAGTTAAAAAAAAAATCAAACTCGTGGTAAGCACAGAGAATGAACGTAGCGGGTACGTCGGAGCTCTGGGACGTCTCTTAGGCTCGTAACGCTAACGGGAGGTACTCGGGAAGACTCATTAATGGCAGGTAAGCATGGGAAGACTTGTGAAGATTTTTCAACATGTTGAAAAATGTCCACGAGAGCCCCGAGTACCGACGAGTGGCCTTTACCGTAAATTTCCGAGTTCGAATTAGGGCAAACTCGGGAGAACTCTTGGAATGAACTCGTACCGTGGGACAGGGCTTTGAATCAACAATTATTTCTATTGATTTCTTAAAATGTAATTTGATGAGTGCCTATTCCCAATGGCAAACCTATCCACCTGTAGCACATGATAGAAATTCAGTCGCATTTTCCCTGGACTTTTCACAGAAACACACAAATTGTAATAAACATAACAAGGTTTACAGCAGCCTCTAACTTCAATTCTCCATCCCACTTCACTATATTGTTCTCACTGTTCCAACAAGCTAAACGTAATCCCAGGGAACATCATTTCCATTTTGTGACTGGGCACACTGCAGCCCTTGGGAGCGAAAATTGAATGAAAACATTTCTGATCACAAATCATTCCTGTTTGTATCAGCACTGGCAAGTTCTGGTGTAAGGTCATTAAACTACAACATTAACCTCACTCTCTCCACAGTTAATGCCTGATCTGCTGAGTATTTTCAGCATTCTCTTTTGTTTCAGATTTGCAGCATCCTCTCTGTCTGTATAGTAGAATTTCAACATAATTACAGAATTGTACATCACAGAAGTGGATCCTTTTGGCCCACCACATCCATGCTAAGCATGATGTCTACTGTTGCTAATCCAATGTGAGTCCATTCGGTCAATGTATGCTCTATGACTTTCCCATCCAGGTACTTGTCCAATTCCCTTGTAAACACTGTAAGTGTATCTGTCTCTCCACCTCTTCTGGCATCTCATTCCAGCCAACCACCACCCTCTGTATGAAAAACCTATTCTTCAGTTTTCCTTTAAATTTCTCCCCTCTCACTTAAAACTATGCCAACATGTTCTTAACATCCCTGCACTGAGAAAAAAACACTGACTATCAAGGATAGTTATAACCCCTCATAAAACTCCATAAGGTCATCCATAAGGTCAACCAGACATATGTCAGAATAAACTCAGACTATCCAATCTCTACTTTGAACTACAGTCTTCCATTCCAGGCAATATCCTAATGAATCTCTTCTGTACTCTCTCTATTGCTACCATATCCATCCTGCAGTGCAGCTCATAGAGGTGAGTAAGTATATAAGATTTGTCCCAATATAACACTGCCAGAGATTCATTGCCCACTGGTTGAGATCATTTCTTCTCCTATCAGTCCCAAATGCCTGACCATTTATTTACGGAAGTTGTCACTGTTTCTAAACACCACTCCCTCACAGAAATAATCCCTACATCTGCCATGTCAAGCTCCATACAAAATGCCGCACGTTTCCTCCATTTACTGATAATTACTTTGGATGCCTGTGTTGAAGCGTGCTGGCTCTTTTGGTTGATTCACTATGTAAAATTAGGAAACAACAACACTTTTTCCATTATTATAAATCTTGAGCAATATCTAAGTAAGAGTCTGAGATAACACATATATTCTAGATGGGAGATAACTCTGGTTAAATTCTCATTCGCAAATCAGCAGCTCCATTGCAATGCCACTGACCGTATGAAATGAAGTGGATATTACCTTGAATTATAAAATAGATTACTAGATTACTCATCTCTTAGTTTCGACAGGGATTGTTCAGATCCTCTCCTAGAGCATTGTCCTTTTGTAACATAGGGACAGCCTAACACTGTCCCCTTGTAACAGTAGACATCTAAACTTCAGCTCTAATACCATTGAAAATAGCATTTGGGGAGGAACCCCATGTGTATTCAGAGGCTTTGACTCTTCCCTTGGAATGCAAACAAATATTTGACAGCTTCCACAATAAATTGCCAGGGAGCCTGCTCTAGAATTTGAACTTTTTGCATTAATAGACAGGTTTAGCGCACGAAAACTATGTTTTAATACTTGCTTCTGCGTTATTGGCCAGATCACCACCTTCATTCGCTTCCTTGACGTTCCAATATTCTTCATGATACTTGAAAGAATCACTTGAAGTTTGCAATGGGTTCTGCGACTGTTTTTCAGCCTAAGATATCAGGAAGATTAAACCCATTGAACATCACCTATATACTATTAAAACTCTGTGTGTGTGCGTCTGCCGACTGACCGGCTGGGTGTCAGATTTGCCCTTTGATTTCATGGTTCGCCAAAACCACACTTTCAAACCCCGAGATATTTTCCATTTTGCCACACATTACACTTTTACATTCACCCATTCATTCCTCATTACATTTAGACATCTTTATGTACACTTTTTAACATAAAATCCTTCACCCCCCACACACTCACTCATTTTGTGGCCTCCTGCTGGCCAGGCACCATAACTGCAGCTGCTGCAGCCCGCTCTCCTCCAAAAACGCCGCCTTTTTTTTCCCTGCGGCCGATTTTCCCTGCCGATTCGGCTCCTGATTTCACTTCCTCCATTCACCCCCCACCCCCCCCTCCTCCCCCCCCCCCCCTCCTCCCCCCTCCTCCCCCCCCCCCCCTCCTCCCCCCGCTCCTCCCCCCCGCTTCTCCCCCCCCCTCCTCCTCCCCCGTACTTAGGTACTGAAGCACGTTCGGGGACCAGACCCAACAGGTCTGCACTTGGTCTAGTAAGAGTTAAAAACATAGTTTTTTTTAAACTCTGAGAATTTTTTCTATTGATTTCTTAAAATGTAATTGTATCTGAATTCCTGTTCACATTGTGAAACCATATCCATCTACAGCACATGATAGAAGTTCAGATATCAGGAAGATTAAACTCATGAACATCATAAGAGTTAAAAACATAGTTTTTTTAAAAACTCTGATAATTTTTTTCTATTGATTTCTTAAAATGTAATTGTAATGAATTCCTGTTCCCATTGGGAAATCATATCCATCTGCAACATATGATAGAAGTTCAGTTGCATGCACCCTGGACATCCCACCGAAAAAAACCAGAAAGTTGCAATAAACGTAACTTTAATTATCATGGTGTTCCCAATGGGCAATGTTCTGCATTAGGAACAATAACATGATATTAACATTTTAATCTCAAAACAGGTTCATATTTTGAATGGTACAATGCAGAATGGTAAAGGGGGGGTGGTAATGTGGATGGGGGCTTGGAGTAATGGGGTGGAGACTGGAGAAACAATCAGCGGACCGAGTGGTGGTGCCATCCTCGCCAGCAGCTGTCATCCTTTTTTTAATTTCATCCTTTTTAAAATTTCTAGTCTGTCTAAAGTTTTGTTTTGGAGGCCTTTTAGTCTTTTTATCTGGGGGGTGGGGGAGGGGGAAACTGTTTTTCCCAGTAATCACCTGGTCGAGGATGCGTCTTTCCTCCGAGCCGCATCTTCGCCCCCTCCTCGCGGCCTACCATCTGGACTGGCGTGGCCTTTCCTGCCAGAGACCGGCCAGAGCTTCAGCTTCAGCAGCGGCACAGCACGGGATTTCATCGCGGAGTGGGCGATGCCTTACCAGGATTGCCGTGTTGGAGCTCCGAAGTGCTGGGACTGACAACTTCGGGAACCGCGGTCTCCGATAGGAAGCGGCCGATTCGGAAACTCCAAGGCGCTGAGAGTGTTCTTCTGTTAGAGGGCTAGAAATATCGGGCCGTCGTTGCGGCGACTGTGGAGGCCTCAATAGGCCCCGACCACAGGTGAACATGAGGACGAGGACTGAACTTTGTTGCCTTCCCTCACGGTGGGAAATGTTGATTCCGCTGTGGGGGGATGTTTTTATGTTTTATGGTCTATGTTAAATTCTATAGTGTTGTATATATCTTATTTGCGTGCTGCATGTTACCTCAAATTTCACTGCCCCAATTGGTGTGTGTGACAATAAATGTTCTTTGTCCTTTGTCCTTTTGATGGGCTGACTGCTTGGTAAAACACTCACATCTATCTATACATAACTAAAACTCTGATCTTGTTATCTTCCGGTTTGCGCGGTCTTTCTATTTGCGGAAAAAAACGTACGCGACTCCGCTACGATTTTTCGCCAGCTTACTAACCGTTCTCCTGTGCTGCGAGTGCACCAAGTTGAATGTTGTAAAAGTTAGCGAGGTTTAAAAATCTCAAAATCCGCTGATCAATATCTTCTCCTGCCAATCAGCTCCGCATGGATTAGTCTCTTCTCCTGTCACTCCTCGGGACGGTCGCCCCTTCCTGCGCCATCGCATCTTTACTGGAGCTGAGGGACGCTCTGGAGGCCGGCGGAGGTCTCCACAAATTTCAGAGGGACCGGACGCGGCGTGGCCCAGCCCAGCTCGCTAAACGGAAAGCGGAGACTCTGATCCCGGCGGAGGAGAATGACCAGCGACGAGAGCCTGCTGTGAGTCCCCATTGCACCTCCAGCTCCAGCCCCTACCCCTCTGGTCCCCCTCGTTGGCTCCTTCTCCCTCCCTCGTGATATCCTCCTCTCCCCCATGGCTCTTTCCCCATCTTTTCTCCGAACTTTCTCTCCCCCCACCCTCCGCCCACACACCCCTCTCCCCCACAACCTCCCTGCCCACACACCCCCTCCCCTCACAAGCACCCCCTGCCCACACCCCTCCTCCCCCACACCCCTCCCCACAACCACCCCCACGCACCCATACCCTCGCCCACACACACCCTTCCCCCCCCACAACCCCCTGCCCACACAACACTCTCCCCCACAAGCTCCCCTTCCCACACAACCCCCCCCCCCCGCCCACAGCCCCCACCGCCCATACCCCCCTCCCACACACACACACTCTCCCACACACACCCCCTCTCCCACACATATCCCACACATACCCCCCCCCACACACAAACCCCCCCGGCCACACAAACCCCCCCTGGCCACACCCCACCCCACCCCCACGCCTCACCCACCACAACGCACCCCTCCTCCCTCACAACCCCACCCCCCCCCCCGCACACACACACTCCCTCCCCCACACACCTCCCACCTCCCCCAATGGGTCCCACTTAGTCTGGTTCAGCATTTAAAAGTGACCCTGAGTTTCTAGCAGCCTGAAACTTCACTCCATTCTAGAGTTCCTTATCATCGTCTGCGTTGATTTGTCATTTTCACACCTTACCTCTCCATATCTCCAGACTCCCATTCCACTGGCTCTCAATCTGAAGAAGGGTCTCAACCCGAAATGTCACCCATTTGTCTCTTAAGAGATGCTGCCTGGCCTGCTGAGTTGCTCCAGCATTTTGTGTCTAACTTCGATTCTCCATCCCACTTGCACCCTATTCTCCTCACTGTTCCAACAATTCAATGTAAGCTCAGGGAACACCATTTCCATCTTCTGACTGGGCACATTGCAGCCCATGGGAGTGAGTATTGAATTGAATCATTTCCGATCACCAATTGTTCCTGCTTGTACAGGTCCACATCGATATTGCAGCAACTGTGGACTTCAGAGATACAGAGCTGAAACAGGCATTTTGGCCCACGAAATCCATGCCGAGCAGCAATCACCCTGTATACTACAACTACAGAGGGGGGTGTGGGCGGAGAGAGCTCGGACAACTTACAGTTTTTACTGAAGCCAATTAACCTCCAAATCTGTACGTCTTTGGAGTGTGGGAGGAAACCGGAGCACCCTTTAAATATCTCTACTCTCACTAAAAGCTATGACAACAAATTCTAGACACCCTGCCCTGGGAAAAGACACTGACGGTCTATCCTAGATATGCTTCTCGTAATTTTGTAAACCTCTATTGGATCACCCAGCTACGTTCCAATGAGAATAAACCTAGACTATCCAATCTCTCCATTGCAAGCAACATCATGATGAATCCATTCTGCACTCTCTCTCTCTCTCTCTCGCTACCGCATCCTTCCTATAGTGTGGTGACCACAACTGTACACGCCACCCAGAAATGCCATGTGACCAATATTTTGTGCAAATGGAACATGGCATTCCAATGTCGATACTCAAATTATTGAATATACATTTTTTTTTTTAAATCTAAAGGTCCATGAAACTGTACACCCTGGCCCAAAACATTTGGACGGTACATGGATAGGAAAGATTTCGAGAGATATGGGTCAAACGCAGGCAAGTGGGGCTAGTGTAGATGGGACATGTTGGTCGGTGTGGGCAAGCTGTGGTGAAGGGCCTGTTTCCACACTGTATCACACTTTTACCAGTTGCTTTATTGCCTTCCCCCACAGTGGGAAACGTTGATTCTGCTGTGTGGGGATGTTCATGTTAAATTCTATCGTGTGATGTGTTCTTTTTATTTGTATGGCTGTATGGCAACCCAAATCTCGCTGTACCAATTGGTACAGAGACAATAAATGTAAACTTGAACTTGAACTTTCAAACTGGTTGAAGCTTTCTGCTTTGCTTTGCACTAAAACCATCGATATTCTATTTCCTTCACTAAACATAATTCTTGGCCCAGATTTTAGATCAAAACAGCAAATGGAATTTGCCAAATGAAGTACAGGAACGGATTGTGTGACAAGATGAGATCATATTGGGGAAATTTAGACACATCGCTGTTGCCTCACAGGATATTTTACTTTTTCTTTTCTCTGTACCCTAATTCATCAATTAACTGGACAGCCCTGAACGTATTGTGTCACCAGGACAACACCAGACATTTCCTCTGTTTTCTCCACCCATTCCCCAGCTGCAAAACATAATTGTTTTCTCATTTTTCAGTTCTGATGAAAAGTCATTAAACTACAGAGCCTTACATCAGTGGTGGGAGAATTAATGGAGAAAATCCAAAGGAATCGGATTTATGTATAGTTAGAAAGACAGGGGCTGATCTGGAATAATAAGTATGGCTTCGTGAGAGACAAGTCCTGTCGAAAGAAGGGTCTCGACCCGAAACATCACCTATTCCTTTTCTCCAGAGATGCTGCATGTCATGAGTCAAGAGTGTTTTATTGTCATGTGTCCCAGATAGAACAATGAAATTCTTACTTGCTGCAGCACAACGGAATATGTAAACATAGTACGCAGTAAACAATGTGATGACGAGAGAAAAAAAAGCTCACATACTCACAAGTACACACACATATATATATTACATACATATGCAAAACACAAACAATAATAGTGAATAATAATAATAATAATAATAATAATAATAATAATAATAATAATAATAATAGGTCTATTGTAGTTCAGATCTTATTTGAGGTTGTAGTGTTTAATAGCCTGATGGCTGTAGGGAAGAAGCTGTTCCTGAACGTTAGAGTTTTCAGGCTCCTGTACCTTCTTCCCGATGGCAGTGGTAAAATGAGTGTGTGGCCAGGATGGTGTGGGTCTCTGATGATGCTTTTTGAGGCAGCGACTCCGATAAATCCCTTAGATGGTGGAGAGGTCAGAGCAGGTGATGGACTGGCAGTGTTCACAACTTTTTGCAGTCTTTTGCGCTCCTGGACGTTCAGGTTGCTCAACCAGGCCACGATGCAATCAGTCAATATGTTCTCTACTGTGCACCTGTAGAAGTTCAAGAGAATCCTCTTTGACATACTGGATCTCCTTAATCTTCTCAGGAAGTAGAGACACTGATGTGCTTTATTTATAGTTGCATCAGTGTGCTGGGTCCAGGAAAGATCTTCAGAAATATGCACGCCCAGGAATTTGAAGTTTTTGATTTTGAAGGATTGTGGGTCCTCATCCTTCTTCTTCCAAAGTCCACAATCAGTTCATTGGTTTTACTGATATTGAGAGCCAGTTTGTTGTGCTGGCATCATTTGGTAAATCGGTCGATCTCACTTCTATACTCTGACTCATCACCATCTGTAATTCGTCCAACAACAGTGGTGTCGTCTGCGAACTTGAAGATGGAGTTCCCGCTGAGTTATTCCAGCTTTTTGTGTCTATATCCTCTCACTAATTTGATTGAGCTTTTTCAGAAGATTAAGTCAGGACAGTAGTCTGCTGTCTAGATGGACTTGCGTACGACATTAGACTAGGTCTTACATGATAGGCTGGACGAGATGGAACAAAAGATCCAAGTCAGGCTATCTTATTGGATTAAAAACTGGCTTGGTGATAGATTGCAGATGGCAGAGGGCAGTGGTAGAAATATGCTTTTTTAATTATTAGTCTGGACCAGTGGTGTCTAGCAGGGATCTGTGCTGTGCTTATTGTGGTATGTATGGTGTAATTGAGTTTTAAAATACAGCATAGAAACATGCCCTTAGGCCCACCAAGTCCTTGCCAACCATTCTTCACACTAGTTCTATGCTATGAGAATGCAGGGTGACTTGGACAGGTTGGGTGAGTGGGCAGATGCTTGGCAGATACAGTTTAATGTGGATAAATGTGAGGTTATTCACTTTGATAGCAAAAACAGGAAGGCAGATTATTATCTAAATGGTGTCAAGTTGGGAAAAAGGGAAGTACAACGGGATCTGGGGGTCCTTGTTCATCAGTCAATGAAAGTAAGCATGCAGGTTCAGCAGGCAGTGAAGAAAGCAAATGGCATGTTGGCCTTCATAACAAGAGGAGTTGAGTATAGGAGCAAAGAGGTCCTTCTGCAGTTGTACAGGTCCACACCTGGAGTATTGTGTGCGGTTTTGGTCTCCAAATTTGAGGAAGGACATTCTTGCTATTGAGGGAGTGCAGCGTAGGTTCACAAGGTCAATTCCCGGGTTCGCAGGACTGTCATATGCTGAAGGAATGGAGCGGCTGGGCTTGTATACTCTGGAATTTAGAAGGATGAGAGGGGATCTTATTGAAACATATAAGATAAGGGCTTGTCCCACTTAGGCGACTTTCTAGGCGAGTGCAGGAGACTCTGCCCTCGCCTCATGATCGCCACATGGTCGCCACATGTTCGCTGGTGGTCTCTGGTCTCCTTCATGGTCGCGAGGAGTTCCCGCATTCTGGGAACTAGTCGCGGCCTCAGTATGGTCGCCATGTAGTTATGGGTAGTCGAGGTAGTCGTAGGTAGTTTTAGTTAATCACCTTTGCTCACCGGGCATTTTCATTGGGTTATTGGGGGGAAAAAACGTAAGCACGAGTTTTCAGAACCAAGGATAACCGACCAGTTAAATGCCCGCCAAACTTGACAGCTGTGTATCTCTGGCTTAATAAAAAAGTTGTCTGGCTTCTTAAAAGTGTGTCCACTCCTTCTCCCCCACCTTCACCCCATCCTCCCCTCTTTTGAAGGACTTCCCTACGCGCTAGCCGTTTTAACCTTCCTGTTCATTGCGGTGTGTGTCTGTATGAGCTTGGCTTTGCACAGTCAGATCTCTCTCTCTCTCTCTCTCTCACAGAGAGTGGTGAGTCTGTGGAATTCTCTGCCTCAGAGGGTGGTGGAGGCGGGTTCTCTTGATGCTTTCAAGAGAGAGCTTGATAGGGCTCATAAAGATAGCGGAGTCAGGGGATATGGGGAGAAAGCAGGAACGGGGTACTGATTGTGGATGATCAGCCATGATAATATTGAATGGCGGTGCTGGCTCGAAGGGCCAATTGGCTTCCTCCTGCACCTATTGCCTATTGTCTATTATCCCATTTTCACATGCACTCCCTACAATTACTACATTTAAGAGACAGTTAGACAGGCACTTAACTTGGCAAGGCATGGAAGGATATGGATATAATTTGTATGTTATTATACATGTAATATATTAGAGCATTTGGGCAAAAAGATCAGTATGACTGTATTGGCCCATAGAGTCTGTTTCTATAGTTTACAGCGCTAGAACTCAATGAGTCTCAAAGACTCAGTAACCTCCTTCATAGATGCTGCAACACTCCCTGCTTTTATTAAACAAATAGTAAAATATTTAAATTTGAAAAATGCCTCATGTAACTTTGCACTTTAAAGTTGTTTGTATAATGGAACTGGTTTACAAAATCTGTTGACATTAAGCTAAAATTTGTATTGCATGATGGTCAATAAATGATGCTATCTGTAAAGGATATGCTGGCATAGAATTACTGAATGTTTAAACGCTTTGGACTGTGAAGGGCAGGACACCAATTTATTCTTTGGTGTTACATTGGAAGCAGATAGAAAAGCAGTGTTAGAGCAAGGGTGGCACATTGGCGCAGTGGTAGAGTTGCTGTCTTACAGAGCTTGCAGCACTAGAGACCCGGGTTTGATCCCGACTATGGGTGCTGTTTGTACGTTCTCCCCATGCCCTACGTGGGTTTTCTCTGAGATCTTTGGTTTCCTCCCACATTCCAAAGACGTCCAGGTTTGTAGGTTAATTGGCTTGGTATAAGTGTAAATTGTCCCTAGTGTGTGTAGGATAGTGTTAATGTGCGAGGATCGTTGGTTGGTGCGGACACGGTGTGCCGAAAGGCCTGTTTGTGCGCTGTTTCTCTAAACTAAACTAAAGTAAATTAAATCTACCAAGAAGCTAACACACAATGGCCTTTGGATCAAGACAGGGAGATTGGGAGATGGGGAGAATAAAAGGTGGGTTGAGGCAATCAGAGGACCATGTTAATGGAGTAGACATATTTGTGACAGGATGCTATTTAATTAGTGTGAGAGTTCTACTCGAGCAATAGCTCAATCTGCGAGAGAATGTGCCAGAACAATAAGCGCTTTCCATACGGGAACGTTACCGACTGGCATATTATACTGCTGGAGTACGTGCTGAGGGACGCACTGAAGTTTGGCTCAAAGTGCTCTATGGGGGAGGTCCACAGCCTATGGTCCATCCGCTACTGGGCATTGGGGGGCTGGTTTCAGTGGGGACACCCTTCAAACAAGGGAAGCGATATCACCTCAGGGGGGCAAATGAGTGGCCATTGTGCTATGTGTAACGAAAAAGGGAGGTGCCAGCACTATTGGATATAGCACTAGCAATATTCAACATGGAGATACACAACGAATGTTTTCAGTTTGCAGTTTTCTCTCACTAAGAGGTTTTGCAAGGTTTTTGTTTAGCATATATATTCTTATAACAAAATATGTTTATTTTTGAAATAAAAATAGCTCAACCTGCAAAGAAATGCGGTAAATAATGAATAAAACATAAAATGTTGTTTTTAAATGCTGGGGGGTAAGATGGCTCAAGAAATTGCTAGCTAGCAGGGAATGTTGAGGGGGGGGAGCATTTAATGAAAAGGGGCCGAGTGTGTGAGTGAGTGTGTGAGTGGGTGAGTGGGTGGGTGAGTGGGTGAGTGGGTGGGTGAGTGGGTGAGTGAGTGAGTGAGTGGGTGAGTGAGTGGGTGAGTGGGTGGGTGGGTGAGTGAGTGGGTGAGTGGGTGGGCGAGTGAGTGGGCGAGTGAGTGGGTGAGTGGGTGGGTGAGTGGGTGGGTGAGTGAGTGGGCGAGTGAGTGGGTGAGTGGGTGGGTGAATGAGGGAGCGAGTGGGTGAGTGAGTGAGCGAGTGGGTGAGTGGGTGGGTGATTGGGTGGGGAGTGAGTGAGCGAGTGGGTGAGTGGGTGGGTGAGTGAGTGGGTGGGTGAGTGACTGGGTGAATGAGTGACTGGGTGTGTGAGTGAGTGAGTGGTTGAGTTGGTGGGTGAGTGGGTGAGTGAGTGAGCGAGCAAGTGGGTGAGTGAGTGTGTGAGTGACTGGGTGAGTGAGTAGGTGAGTGGGTGGGTGAGTGTGTGAGTGACTGGGTGAGTGAGTGGGTGATTGAGTGAGTGGGTGAGTGAGTGAGTGAGTGAGTGAGTGAGTGAGTGAGTGAGTGAGTGAGTGAGTGGGTGAGTGGGTGAGTGAGTGAGCGAGCGAGTGGGTGAGTGGGTGAATGAGTGAGTGACTGGGTGAGTGAGTGACTGGGTGAGTGAGTGACTGGGTGAGTGAGTGAGTGAGTGAGTGAATTAGTGAGTGAGTGACTGGGTGAGTGAGTGACTTGGTGAGTGAGTGACTGGGTGAGTGAGTGACTGGGTGAGTGAGTGACTGAGTGAGTGAGTGATAATCTCTTAGAAGTACATCAGGAAATTTTATAGAGCTGAGCCTGGATATGCTGGATCTACAAGTATAGACAGAGTTAGCAGAGTCTGAACAAACTCTCTGGGGTATCCTTTCAGCACGTGGTGGTGTTCCATGGGGTGGGTTAATCATGAGAATTGGAAGTCAGTCCATTGCCAAACATTGCCAAACATTTGTCGTACAGATGGGGATTGTGAGATTATTATTGCTCAGAATTAAGATATCAGAGTTGTGTATCAGATTGAGCTTCAGAAGTGTCAAGTGGACCAGGCAAGAGGGACAGAAGTTTGAAAACACACATCTCCAGACTCAGGGACAGTTTCTGCCCTGCTGTTATTAGGCAAATAAACCATCCTATCACCAACTAGAGAGTGGTCCTGACCTACCATCGACCTCATTGGAGACCCTCAGACAATCTTTAGACTTTACTGGATATTATCTTGCACTAAATATTATACCCTTTATCCTGTATCTATACGTTGAGGAGGGTTTGAGTATAGAAGCTGGGAGGCCATGTCGCAGTTGTATAGGATGTTGGTGAGGTTGTTTTAGAGTATTTTGTTCATTTCTGGGCATCATGTCAGAGGAAGGATGTTGTCAAGCTGGAAAGGGTTATAGAGAAGATTTATGAGGATGTTGCCAGGACCAGAGGGTCTGAGCTATAGAGAAAGGTTGAGTAGGCTGTGACTATTCCTTAGAGCACAGGAGATTGAGGATGATCTTACAAAGGTGTATAAAATCATCAAAGGGATAGATGAGAGAACGCACAGGGTATCTTGTCCAGGGTAGGCGAATAGAGGACCAGAGCACATAGGTTCAAGGAAAGGATTTAATAGGAATCGAGGGGAAACTTTTTCACACAAAGAGTAGTGGGTGCATGGAACAAGCTGCCTGAAGAGGTAGTTGAGGCAGGGACTATCCTAACATTTAAGAAACAGTTAGACAGGTACATGGATACGACAGGTTTGGAGGGATATGGACCAAATGCGGGCAGGTGGGACTAGTGTAGCTGGGACATTGTTGGCCGTTGTGGGCAAGTTGGGCCAAAGGGCCCGTTTCCACACTGTATCATTCTATGACGCTATGATTGTAATCATGTATAATCTTTCCGCTGACTGGATAGCAAGCAACAAAAAACCTTTTCACTGTACCTCGGTACACTCAACAATAAACTAAGCTAAAACTAATTAAGGTCTATGCTTAATGTGCATATAAACCCACATGTGGAGAAAAATTCATAAGGTAAGAGAAGGGAAAAGTCAGTCCATGTACGTTGCTAGTACTCTGGGTGTGATATCGGGGGAATGGAGCTGCAGATCACTGATCAAATGCAGCTGCCCCAGGAAGCTGCATAGAGACAGGTGCATTTTTTGGATCACAGTCCCAATTTATTCTTAGTTACAGGCCTGCGTGTAACAGTTAGATTCAATTCCCCACAAAACATACCGCATAGAATTGAAAGGGCACCTGCAAGAGTTTCTTTATTTGGATGATGATGACATAAAGCACATTATGTTCACTACATTTTCCTCAGAATTACGAATTACAAAGCAACCTTCTTCTTATTGTCTTTATTGTCTATGCACAAGCCTACATAATGTGATTGTTGTTAGACAATCTGCTGTAGGGATAGATGGTGTACTCTTGTGGGCTCCCCATAAAAGTCTTGCAGCATTCAGGAATTGGTTATAATATGGTACAAGGGTACTCCAGCGAAACACACTTATAAGGAAAATAATTAAGCTTCTTTTGTAAAGCATCCAAAGAATACACAGCCTTCATTGCAACTGCCTTGAGTCATCCCATTACCACACACCACAACTTGAGCTTATTTCCCACAGGACATGACATAACCAATGTCTTGACTAAAATTCAAAGTCAGTGTAGAATGAGAAACTATAAACTTAAAAGTTGCACTCGTCCATCTGTGCCATTCTGTTAAGGGGTCAGCAATGTACAGGAAGCACTGGAAATGTCAAGCAGACCAGGCAACATAAAAGACCCCAAAAGGTTGGGTCTTTCTTCCCTAGAACATAGGAGGCTGTGGGAGTGACTTTATAGAAGTTTATAAAATCACAAGGCACATAGATAAGGTGACTAGCCACAGTCTCTTCTCCAGCACAGGAGAGTATAAAACCATAGGTTTAAGCTGAGAGGAGAAAGATGTTAATGGGACCCGAGGGGCAACATTTTCATACAGACGTCGGAACGTCTATAGATCGAGCTGCCAGTGGAAGTGGTAAAAGAGGTGGAGGGGCAGGACAAAGCATGGCAGGTGGAGGTGGGTTGTGAATACAGGCGGGGTTAGGGTTGATAGGCAGATGATTGGACAAAGGCCAGAGATGAAAAAAGAGACAAAAGGATTGAAGAGTTGTGAGGCCAGAGGAAGGAATGTAGGTAGGGGGTAGGTGGAGAGGAGAAATAGGCGCATCCAGGTGGGGCACAGGGGAAGGGAGAGGAGAAGACACTGCCTGCGACACAGAGAAATATCCAGGTCTCCAGACTGTGTGCACTCTGTTGAAGTTGATCTGGCAGCCAAAGCTTGGCTCACATTGGATGATGTGTGTGGCATGATACTCGGTCACTGTGTTAGCATGCACGTGTGGATAGTTGCAAGTGAGGCAACATGCTGTGGATTTGTCAGGTGGACAATTCTCACACATGCACAGTGACTTGAGAACAGCACGTCATGAATTGGTTGGGGCCCGACAAAGAGAATATTGTTTAAACTATTACTGCCCTGGCACAAACCTGATAGGGAACATTGACCGAGTCACAACATTCAGACATTGATAACAGGTTCCCGGGAAAAATGAAGGTTAAGGCAAACCTATGTCCTCTGGTCCCGCTCAATGCTTTGTGATGATTACCTATAAGAGGGAGGCGATTGAAAAGGGGGACTGAAAAGTCTTTGTTGATTTTTGCCAATGAGGCATTATAATTTTCTCAAGCTGCATATTATTTATAGAAGTTAGCATATTACCCAGAATTGCTATACCTCCAATAGACAACAAATGCTCATTGGGGTGAGCTTTTTAATTATTATAACAAAGCAAAACTACGTCACATTAAGAATTTAGTTGAGGTCTGTTCAACCCAGCACAAATAGGCAGTCACACGGTAGGCCGTTAGAATTAACTCTTACATACAAGGGCATAGAATTACAACCCAACTCGGTATGAATATCGACTTGTCTAACTTCACTTGCTTTCCCCCACTCTCCATCCCTCCTCCCCATCCTAGTTCTCCTACCAGACTGACAGTCTTCCTGATTAAATTTTATCTGTGTGTGCTTCGATGTCACCTTCCCCAGCTAAAAATTATCTATTCTACATTTTCCTTGAACTTTGTCCCCTTTTATGACTTGTTTTCACACTTCCATATCTGTGTCTCCCTCTACCCCGACTCTAAGTCATAAGAAGGGTCTTGACCTGAAACGTTACCCATTCCTTCTATCCAGAGATGCGGCCCACTGAGTTACTCCAGCATTTTATATCTATCTTTAGGATTAAAGATCCCTGCTGGATTAGAATAACTTTATTAACACAGCTCAACGAGCACCAAACAGAATCACAAATGTGATATGAAGCAAATTGTCTGAGTAAAGAAATGGGGGTGTCCCCATGAAAGATGGTTTGAGTAGAAACAAGGAACTGCAGATGCTGGTTTACAACAAAAAAGACACAAAGTGCTGGAGTAATTCAGCAGGTCAGGCAGCATCTCTGGAGAACATGGATAGGTGACGTTTCAAGTCAGGACCGTTCATCACACTGATTCAGTGTTCGAGTAGCTGACATAAAAATGTCTCCCGCTCAAGGCAAAGATTTGCAACACGTAGCTTAAATAAATAATAATGTTTTTAACGTAAACAGTAATGTTAAAGTGTTTCTGACATGACTTAAGTTTTTTATTAAATTTTGTTCATTTAATGAAACAGTTGCGTAAAGCTTGTTAAAATTATGTTAAAGATTCTAAAGTAAATTAAAATTTGTTAACATGGCGCATGGTTAAGAAGCAAAGCATGATGGTCAAAAGAATGTGCTGGAACTGAGTGAGGTTTAAAACTAACAGACAATTTAGATTATGGTGTTATGTTAACATAGGACAGAATGAGTATATTAAATCTACCAAGGTGCCAAAGTATGGTATTTGAAACATCATTGTTGAAGCGAAGGAACAAAGGAGGGGTTGAAGCAGCCAAAAGAACCATGTCAGTGAAGCAAACATCATTTCTCATGGGATGCATCAGCCTAGTATGGCAACTGTACTGCTTTTGAATGCCTGAACCAACAGAGAATGGTGAACACAGCTCAGTCCATCACAGGTTCATCACTTCCTTCAATCCAGTCAATCTTCATGGCGCTTCGCATTACATGTCTGCCACCCTGACCATTCCCTTGTATCTCTTCTACGTAATGTAAGAAGATACAGGAGCTTGAAAGCATGAACATCCAGACTTTAGAAGTCTATCAGATTCCTGAAATAATTTCCTCATTCATTGCCCCTTTCCAAAGGTTTGGGTCATTGAGTCATATAGGGTGGCCGAACTTGCCCATGCCGACCATCTTGTCCGCTCCCATTTCTCCGCTCTCCCCCATTAGGCAAGAGGTACAGAAGTATGAAAACGCATGTCTCCAGATTCAGGGACCAGTTTCTTCCCAGTTTTTTACCAGTTTGGAGCTTCTGAATAAAAAGTTGGTTTTCAACCCCCCCCCTCAGCTGTTACTCCGTGGGATCTGTCCTAAGGCAGTGATTACAAGATCCACTTCTGTGCTGCATCAACATTTCAAATGCAATAAAAGCATTGATGAATGATTAACAACACGGCAAAGCAATCTACCAGAGACACGAGCAACAGCAGGTGCTGGAATCCTGAGCAAAACACAAAGCGCTGGAGTAGCACAACGATTCAGGGAGGGAATGGATAGGTGACGTTTCGGGTCGGGACCCTTCTTCAGACCGATAGACCTTTCAGTCTGAAGACAGGGCCTGATCTGAAAGTTTGCCAAACTGCCTGCCAAATGCAAGATGAATTTTTCCTTGGAAAACTACCACTGACCAGGAACAAAAGTGCTGGAGTAACTCAGCGGGTCAGGCAGCATCTCTGGAGAGCATGGATAGGTGACGTTTCGGGTCCAGTAACACCCAGACGGTGGAACTGCTCAGCTTCAAATCTCCTCACAGTGTTCAGGAGACATTTGGGACACACATAGGGTAACTTTCTCGCTCCCAAATAAGGTACAAAAGGTCAAAATAAGGGACAAATTCCCGACGGCAATTCGTTGACCGACTCAGCTGTGGCTGGGCGAATGATGAGTTGGCCCGGATGCTGGACTGCACACAAAGCCCAGCCGACAGGCCAGCTGAGGAGTTTTGGCTCGTGCGCCGGACTTTGAGCGCGACATCGCGTGCAAAGTCCGCCACCCCATCCAACTCGTGAACCGATGAACTGCCATGGTAGTGTCGGCAGTAAGTGAAGATCTGAAGGTCAGACAGCTGACCGGGCTGCCGACCGACGGGGCCACAGGCGAGGCTGTGCACTCCATGGGCTGCAGCAAAGGTTTATAGAGGCTGCAGTACGTCGGGACGGGTGAGGTGGGGCCGGACACGGCGCTCCAACCAGACATTCCCCTCGACCCGAGTAGTAGCAGTCAGATACGGGGCAAGGGCGGTCCCGTTTGGGACAAACCACTTTAGCCCAATATACGTGATGTCCAGGCTCATACGGGACAGTTGGCAACCATAAACACCCAAAATGATTTTTTTTCAACTCCAGGTGCAGTGAACATGGCTCATGGAGTTATTCACAAAGTCTATTTAATTTAGTTACTGTACAAATAATGATCAAACAATAAAACTGCTAATGCAATAAATGTTCAACAAATCACTGGTTTGAGGCACGATCGGCATGCTCAGGCTCGCTGTGTTTACACAAAACCTGTTTGATGAAGACCATAAGACTGAGGCCTTGTTCTCTAAACAAGATGGAGAGATCGACATTGATTAAACCACAGGCTTTTGCCCAGCAGGCAATGCCCCCTCCAGGGATCACCACTTGTTTCCAGATCCTCCCAAAGCAGGGCCTTAAAATCCAACAAGGGAGCAAAGGTGTCAGCTCAACTAATCACTGCTGGCTGAATCTAATTAATTGCAGCTATAGTTGAAATTCAAAGTAGTTTGTGGTGTGTGGTATATTAATTTCACTGCAACTGGATCTGAATATGTGGCCATTCAATAAAGTTGGTGAGCAAAACAATTTAGATTAATTATTCATGTCAATTAGCTAGACTGGAGGAATGTAATGCACTATTCTGATCTTGATTAAGAATAATTATTGTGGGAAGAAAGCTTTGCATTTGCATGCAGCAAGAACCCAGATTCTGTTCCTGGGATCAGTTCATAGCTCAAAAAAACCCAACTCCTGAGTTTAGTTTAGAGATACAGCATGGAAACAGGCCATATGACCCACAGGCTCCATGCTGACCATTTCACACTTGTTCTATGTTAATCAACTTTTGCATCCACTCCCAACGCACCAGGGGCAATTTATAGACGATAATTAACCTACAAATTAGCACATCGTTGAGATGTGGGAGAAATCCGGAGTACCTGAAGTAACCCTGGGGGTCACAGGGACAACGTGCAAACTCTAGACATACTGAACCCGAGGTCAGCATCAAACTGGTCTCTGGCAACGTGCGGCAGGTGACTCTACCAGCTGAGCCACTGTGCTGCCCTGGCAGTTCGTTCCAAGCAGAAATGTCCAGGCTAATAATCCAGTGCGGTATTGGGAATGGGCTTCAGAGTCAAAGGACAGGTGAAGTCTTAATTTAACATTTCAACCTGACAATACAATATACATTCCCTGAAGAGAATAGGCTTCCAGTGTCCTGGTCAATCTCACAGCCTTGGAGAAACAACCTGGCCATTATCATTTTGTGTTGATTGGCTATCATTTCCTGGCACTAAGACAGTGACAACAATCAAAGAGGAGTTTGTGCACTGTAAAATGATTTATGTTTTGGACATTTTCTTGGAAATCTTACACTGAAGTGGAGTAAACCAACTATTTATTTAAAGAAGGTGCAAGGAAGGCAGATTATTATCTGAATGGTGTCAGATTAGGAAAAGGGGAGGTGCAACAAGATCTGGGTGTGCTTGTACATCAGTCACTGAAAGTAAGCATGCAGGTACAGCAGGCAGTGAAGAAAGCTAATGCCATGTTGGCCATTGTGAGAGGATTTGAGTTTAGGAGCAAGGAGGTCCTACTGCAGTTGTACAGGGCCCTGGTGAGTCTGCACTGGAGTATTGTGTGCAATTTTGGTCTCCTACTTTGAGGAAGGACATTATTGCTATTGAGGGAGTGCAGCGTAGGTTCACCAGGTTAATTCCTGGGATGGCAGGACTGACATATGATGAAAGAACAGGTCAACTGGGCTTGTATTCACTGGAATTTAGAAGGATGAGATGGGATCTTATAGAAACATATAAAATTCTTAAAGGATTGGACAGGCTAGATGCAGGAAAAATGTTCCCGATGTTGGGGAGTCCAGAACCTGGAGTCACAGTTTAAGAATAAGGGGTAGGCCATTTAGGACTGAGATGAGGAAAGTTGTGAATCTGTGGAATTCTCAGCCTCAGAAGGCAGTCTTCAAGAGAGAGTTAGATTTAGCTCTTAGGGCTAAAGGAATTAAGGGATATGGGGAAAAAGCAGGAACGGGGTACTGATTTTAGATGATCAGCCATGATCATATTGAATGGCGGTGCTGGCTCGAAGGGCTGAATGGCCTACTCCTGCACCTATTTTTCTATGTTTCTGTTTCTATGAACTACAGATGCTGGAATTTTGAGTAAAATACAAAGTGCTGGAGGAAATCAGCGGGTTAGGTATCTGTGGAGGTAGTGGACAGGTGATATTTCAGGTCGGGACCCCCCCCCCCCCACCCTCTTACACTACCCCTCATACCCCCATCTCTTCTCTGTCCCCATCATCCACAGTACTTTGCCCAAAGCTCCCTCCACCCCTCTGGCCCCATCCCTCATCCCTGTTGTGTTTTTACCATCTATCCGTGACCTCCCTCTTTCAGATGCAGTATGGTCAGGCCTAAACAGAGGCCTCAACCTTGTACACTTTCGTCCCCACCTCAACAAGTTCTGGGCCCGCCATGATGTAGAACTCTTTTTTTTTAAATTATAGTCTGAAGAAGCGTCACCTATCCATGTTCGGCTCGGATGCTGCCTGACCCGCTAAGTTACTCCAACACTTTACGTTCTTCTTTGTAAAGCAGCATCTACATTTTCTTGTTTCTATAATAGTTGAGAAGTGTTTCGTGGCCAGAAGGTTGCAACCAGTGGATTCCAGCGTATCCAGCCCTTTGCTTTTAGCAATATACTTTAATGATATCAATGTAATTGTAGAGGTAAGATTAATTTATTTAATATGTACAACCACATAGTCACCTCATTGTTCTCCTGCCTCAGGTACCAGGAGACTGTGGACATCGACTGTGGACCTCTTCTGTTCAGGGCTAGTTGTCCCAATCTCTGATTAAAACGTTCTACTTCCTCTTCTAAGATGCAGATCCTGTCAATAATTAATAATTATTAACTCAATAACATTAGATAGCTTCACAATGTCTGTCAGTTTCTACCGCCAAATTAAGAATAGTCATCAAGTAGTTAAACGACTTCACGCTGTGCACTCAATGACGAACCATGCTTTCGGAAGGGTCTACCAGAAATTGGTAATTGATTATCTGACCAGGGTAAATCTTGCACCAGATGTATATTTCCTCTGAAATGCACTTTCAGAAGGAAAGATTCTCTTACTGGGGGACAGGAGCAGAGTGCAAAGATGAATTATACCATTTGGGGACATGTCCTGATATATTCTAGGACCTAATTAGTTTTAGAAAATGGTTGGAAACCAAAGCCCAAAAAAGCTGTGTGATGCAATTAGGGCAGAATTACTCTCATAGTTATTAGTTAATTTGATGTGGTCAATATGATTTTTAGCAAGGTTGTTGACAAGGTCTCACATGGTAGACTAGTCAAAATAGTAAAAGTCAATGATCCGGGAGGCAGCGGCAAATAGGATCCAAAATTGCCCCAGTGGCAGGAAGCAAAGGTTTTGTGACATTTAAGCTCGACAGAGCGCAGAGAAGATTTACAATGATGCTGCCAGGACTTATGGCCTGAGCTACATGGAGAGACTGGGCAGGCTACAACTTTATTCCTTGGGGCACAAGAGGCTGAGTTGTGATATAAAATCATGAGGGGAATTTATGTCAGATAAGGAAAGAAGATGAGTGAACCGTAAACCCAGAGGAAGGGAGGAAGGTGGAAGGGGGCAGGACGGAGGGAAAAGGGGGGGAATGAAAGGGAAAAGGATCTCAGGGTTGGGAGGAGTGGGAGATGAGTGTAAGGAGGAGGGGTAAGGAGCGAGATGATTAGGTTGATGGGAGAAATGGCGGGAGAAATGTGTGCACACCAGGACAGTGGGAATGGGAAGAGGAAAGATAAGGGGCAGGGGGTAGGTGGGGGGAGTATTACTTAAAATTAGAGAA
The DNA here is from genome assembly GCA_035221665.1 of Okamejei kenojei. Taxonomy (NCBI): domain Eukaryota; kingdom Metazoa; phylum Chordata; class Chondrichthyes; order Rajiformes; family Rajidae; genus Okamejei; species Okamejei kenojei. The sequence goes on along the minus strand of CM069131.1, from coordinate 48,951,643 downwards.
TTATATGTCCATACTGAAGCAAGGATAAAGAAAACACACCAACATCTCTACTTCCCAAGAAGGTTTAGGAAGTTTGGCATATCTCCAACAACTCTCACCAACTTCTACAGATGCGCTATAGAAAGCATTTTATCACCATGGCAGTGAAGGCTGTGTAATTGACCTGCTCTCCGGGAGGCCCTCTTCAAACCAGCCATAAGAAAGATAAATACTGTGATTTACGAGGAGAAAGGAGTGCTAACGGCTGTCTGAACATGATGGGTCGACATAAGGCGTCCGAGCACGGAGGAAAAGGAAAGAATGAAGGTCAGAAACTGACAGAGTTCCCGCAAAATGACGCCCAGTCCGACAAGGAAAGCCCGTTAATTCTCTCCGAGTTGAGAGTGTCGAGAGAAGAACACAAAGAAGCCTCAGAAGATACCAAACAGATACCAAGCAGAGATTAACGATAGTGGAGGATAAATTGAAGGATTTAATAGCTCGAATGGAAAAGCGGGAAGGAAAATTGAAGGAAATGGAGGTCAGAGTAAGCTAAACAGAAGATAAGGAAATGAGACATGAGAGAGTGATTAACTGCCTGTTACAGAGAGAAGCTAAGTTAGCAGAGAAATGTCTGGACTTGGAAAATCGAGCGAGGCGTAAAAATGTGGGGATATATGGAGTCACAGAGGGGAAAAAAAAAGGACATGTTCCAGTTTGTAAATGAACTGTTGAGGAATTCCCTAGAACTCCCGGAAGATTTAACTATTAATATAGAGAGAGCACATAGGTCCCTTGCAGCTAGACCGAGTGCAGAGCTAGCCCCACCAAGATCTACAGTGGCTTGCAAAAGTATTCATACCCCTTGAACTTTTCCACATTTTGTCACATTAAAACCACAAACGTAAATGTATTTTATTGGGATTTTATGTGATAGACCAACACAAAGTGGCGCATAATTGTGAAGTGGAAGGAAAATGATACATTGTTTTCAAATTTTTTTACAAATAAAAAACTGAAAAGTGTGGCGTGCAAAAGTATTCAGCCCCCTTTACTCTGATACCCCTAAATAAAATCCAGTGCAACCAATTGCCTTCAGAAGTCACCTAATTAGTAAATAGAGTCCACTTGTATGTAATCTAATCTCAGTATAAATACAGTTGTTCTGTGAAAGCCTCAGAGGTTTGTTAGAGAACATTAGTGAACAAACAATGTTCCTTGGGCATCATGAAGCCCAAGGAACACACCAGACAGGTCAGGGATAAAGTTGTGGAGAAGTTTAAAGCAGGGTTAGGTTATAAAAAAATATCCCAAGCTTTGAACATCTCACGGAGAGTATGGCACAACTTCAAACCTACCAAGACATGGCCGTCCACCTAAACTGACAGGCCGGGCAAGGAGAGCATTGATCAGAGAAGCAGCCAAGAGGCCCATGGTAACTCTGGGGAAGCTGCAGAGATCCACAGCTCAGGTGGGAGAATCTGTCCACAGGACAACTATTTGTCATGCACCCCACAAATCGGGCCTTTATGGAAGAGTGGCAAGAAGAAACCCATTGTTGAAACAAAGCCATAAGAAGTCTCGTTTGCAGTTTGCCACAAGCCATGTGGGGGACACAGCAAACATGTGGAGGAAGGTGCTCTGGTCTGATGAGACCAAAATTGAAGTTTTTGACCTAAATGCAAAACGTTATGTGTGGCAGAAAACTAAAACTGCACATCATCCTGAACACACCATCCCCACGGTGTAACATGGTGGTGGCAGCATCATGCTGTGGGGATGCTTTTCTTCAGCAGGGAGAGGAAAGCTGGTCAGAGTTCTTGGGAAGATGGATGGTGCCAAATACTGGGCAATCTTGGAAGAAAACCTGTTAGAGTCTGCAAAAGACTTGAGGAGGGGCGAGGTTCACCTTCCAGCAGGACAACGACCCTAAACATACAGCCAGAGCTACAATGGAATGGTTTAGATCAAAGCATATTCATGTGTTGGAATGGCCCAGTCAAAGTCCAGACCTAAATCCAATTGAGAATCTCTGGCAAGACTTGAAAATTGCTGTTCACAGACACTCTCCATCCAATCTGACTGAGCTTGAGCTATTTTGCAAAGAACAATGGGCAAAAATGTCAGTCTCTAGATGTACAAAGCTGGTAGAGACATACCCCAAAAGACTTGCAGCTGTAATTGCAGCGAAAGGTGGTTCTACAAAGTATTGACTCAGGGGGGGCTGAATACTTTTGCACGCCACACTTTTCAGTTTTTTATTTGTAATAAAATTTGGAAACCATGTATAATTTTCCTTCCACTTCACAATTATGCACCACTTTGTGTTGGTATATCACATAAAATCCCAATAAAATACATTTCCATTTGTGGTTGTAACGTGACAAAATGTGGAAAAGTTCAAGGGGTATGAATACTTTTGCAAGCCACTGTATAATAGTCAGATTTTTAGACTATTATACGAAAGATCTTGTGTTGAAACAGGCTTGGAAGCAGCAAAAGATAATATGTGATGGGGACAGAGTGTATTTTGATCAAGACTACTCGCCAGAAGTCCAGAGAAAGCGTAAAGAGGTACGACAGGTGATTAAGCAACTGCGGTAGACAAATATTAAAGCCAAGTCTCCATTCCCGGCACAGCTCAAGATCTTCCTAGATTCTGGAGTTAAATCCTTCAGGACATTGACTGAGGCAGCACCTACACTGGAGAAGATGGGGATTTACATCAGATCGGAGTCCAGAGATGTGTTGAATAGAGAACTGCTGCAAGACCAATGGTCAGGGGGGACGAATAAAGCAAGTGGCCAGAGAGGATTGGCAAATCTGTCAGAGGAAGATCTTCGCACCATACTGGGTATCATAGGAGATGGACTATAGACAGGTTTGAAATAACCACAGAAACATGGGTCATATGTGCAAATGGTAAAATGTCTGAAAGAGACCATTGAGTTAATGAAGTGGACAATTAACATCTATACGATCAGATAATAGTATAAGATGAGACAAATAAAGTCAAATAAAGATGAGTCAAAGAATTTGATATCCCATTTATTATATCAACGACTTCAAGACTATATAAAAGGAAATACTATAGAAACAAAACAGAAATGGAAATTGGAAATTAACATTATTATTATAGAGGAAATATGGGAAAGGACATGTATCTTGGGCCATAAGCTGACAAGCAGCCCCTCTTGGAGGGAGTTCGATTGGAAAATTAAAATGAGAGTATTTAGGACCCCTCTAGTGTTGGCAAGATACAGTAACATCTCAAATCTATGCTGGAGACAATGTGGGAAGATAGGTGTTCACACACCTTTTTTTGGGATTGTCCCAAATTGTACCAATACTGGAGAGACATCCAGGTAGAGATTAAATTAATTCTGGGAGTGGATCTACCTCTTGTTTTATATTAGGAGATACTCCAGCAGCGACAGATATTCAAAGTCTGAAATATTTGCTTGGGGTGATGCTGTTGATTACTAAAAAGATGATAACAATGCTATGGAGAAAGGAAATGCCACCACATGTTAAACAATGGAGGGAAAGATTGAAAAACGTATACTTGATGGAAAGTATAACTGCTAAACTCCAGTTGAGGACTGATGCCTTCAATATTATATGGAAGCCGGTACTATTACAAATGCCAAGATTGATTAAGGATATGAATGGATGAGCTTGCTCTGTTGCCTGTGAATAAGATGCTTCTATGATAGAATGTTAAGAGGATTTGATGCAATGCTAATAGAGGTTAGGTGATTTGTATTTTGTCATTTTGCGATTGTCTTTTGTGTGTCTCTTTGTTTTGTCTGTATGTGTATTTTGTTATGTCAATAAATGTTGAGTTCAAAAAAAAGAAAAAATTGGATCGTGATTGGGAACAGCTCCAACCAAGAATACAATAAATTGCAGATACACAATAAAGGGAATAACATTTAGTGCAAGATAAAGTCCAATAAAGTCCGATTAAAGATAGTCCGAAGGTCTCCAATGAGGTAGATGTGAGGTCAGGACTGTATTCCGGCTGATGAAGGACCTTTCAGTTGCCAGGTAACAGCTGGGAAGAAACTGTTCCAGAATCTGGAGGTATGTTTTTTCCAACTTCTGTACCTCTTGCCTGATAGGACAGGGAGAATAGGAAGTGACCGGGGTGAGAGCGGTCCTTGATTATAACTGGTGGCCTTGCCAAGGCAACGTGAAGTGCAGATGGAGTCAATGGAAGGGAGGTTGGATGCATGATGGCCTGGGCTACGTCCTCCACTCTCTGGGCTATGCCCACAGATGGGAGGGATGGGTGTTCATAATTAAACTTTGATTGCATTATACTTATGCCCACTTTGAGGTGGTTTACCTATTCTGGAGTTCACTGTCTCTTCGCGCTTCATCCAGTCTAACTTCATGCACAGTCTCTTCCTCTTTGTGGAGCAATCCCACTTTAGCTTCCAATAGCTGAGGAAACAGAAAACGAACATTCAACCTTCTCACTGATACTATTCCTTAGTACTTATTAATTAGATAGACTTTTTGCTTGATACTTCTAGTAATTTATCTAACAAAGCTAAGCCATAGTGTAGTGATTCCACTTTTCACTATACTTTAACATGTTTTTATCTAAGCAAGGCTGGGAATTACTCACCTGTGGTATTGAATCTGAAAACTGTTTGGGGGAGTGTGTCAAGGAAGCTAGCAGTTAATCAATGGAAATAATATGGACCATTTTGGAATTTTCCCAGACTGGTAACTTTGTACCAATGAAATAAAGGCAGATTCCTGCTCTCAAGACTGTCCAAAGCTGATTAAGCTTTAACTGATAATGCCAGTGTATTTCCAAGATGGCAGTGGTGGCAGACAGAGGAGAGGATCAATGCCAGTGAGCAGGCTGTGGGCTCAGTGGCACTCTGGGGTTCCAAGGTCAACTGGCCCGGTCCACAGAGCTGAAGCGGTGGCTGCGGTAGGCGAGGGCCCGTGCATTCACGGCTTCAATATGTGCTTTGAGTGGGCATGTGGAGGCCCTGCAGCAGCCTTGGGATCGCGTGGACCTGGCGCTGCTAGAGGCCCCATAGAGCGTGCGGAATGGACGCAACCTTCAACGGCACAGAGCGGTGGAGCAGCAGTGGAGACCATCGATGTCACAGCCAGGCCGGGCCAATCCCTACATCACCGACCCGGCGCCTCCGCCACGACAACGGGCGTTTAAGGCCATGATAAGACTTTATTTGTTAAGAACTTTGAAACTTGAAGGATACAAGATGGCGCAGGAAACGTGGTAACTCTTTATGTACTGTTTCAGTGTAATCTACTATTCTTACCATTGTTGTCCTTTTATACTCGGGTATGATTGTGCCTATGTACTGATTTTACTGAATTCTATGTAAAACATAGAATTTCACTGATTCTAGGTCCATGTGACAATAAAACATTATTAAACCATTGACTCCCTTATGTTCCTCTCCTTGTTATTTGATTAACTGTTCGCTGTGGAAACAAGAGCACTTTTTTACAGTTATCACATAAAGCTAGCATGTCTCCAGTTATAGCCACAAGCTGAGGTAAATGATTAAGCAGAAAAGCAGGCCATAGGAACGATCAAAGGTTAATGGGCTCGTGACTGCTGTTGCCTGGAGACGGAGAAGTAGAAAGACAGGTGAGCAAGGCGAGATTGGGAGAGTTGCGTGCTGTGTCAAGCCACTTATGAGGTAATGTCAGGCCTTGCAGCTTTGCTCCACCTTTCCCAGATTTGATACATATACTAATCTGCTCTTTTAGTCAGAAGGTAGTTAATCTGTGGAACTCATTGCCACAGAGGGCTGTGGAGCGCATGTTGTGGATATTTTTAAGGCAGAGATAGACAAATTCTTGATCAGAACGGGTGTCAAGGGTTATCGGGAGAAGGCAGGAAAATGGGATTAGGACACAGCGATCATCCATGATTGAATGGCAGAGTAGACTCAATGTGCTGAATGGCCTAATTCTAATTCTACTCCTATACCATTGGTACCAATGACATAGGTAAAAAAAGAGAAGAGATCCTGAAAGGAGAATTTAGGGAGTTAGGAAGAGAGTTAAGGAAAAGGACCGCAAAGATAACAATCACAGGATTACTTCCTGTGCCACGCAACAGTGAGAGTAGGAATGGAGCAAGGTGGAGGATAAATGCCTGGCTGAAGGACTGGTGCAGAGGGCAGGGATTCAAGTTTCTGGATCAGTGGAATCTCTTTTGGGGAAGGAGTAACCTGTATAAAAAGGACGGGTTGCACTTGAACCCGAGGGGGACCAGTATCCTGGCAGGGAAATTTGCAAAGGCTACTGGGGGGACATTAAACTAGAATGGTTGGTGGGAGGGACTCAAATAGAGAAAGCTAGTAGACAGGATCTGAGGCAGGAGGCAGAGAAGGGAAGGACTCAGACCCAACATGTAGGGGGGGAAAGAAGAAAAAAATAATAAACAGAGAATAAGAGGTGGTGGGTTTCCAGGGCAAAAATCAAAAGGGGCCACTTTGTATAAGGAGTAAGAGTGTTGTAAAAACAAGCCTGAAGGCTTTGTGTCTCAATGCGAGGAGCATTCGTAATAAGGTGGACGAGTTGAATGTGCAGATAGCTGTTAATGACTATGCTATAGTTGGGATCACGGAGACATGGCTCCAGCTCCAGGGGGACCAAGGCTGGGAGCTGAAAATCCAGGGATATTCAATATTCAGGAGGGATAGACAGAAAGGAAAAGGAGATGGGGTTGCGTTGCAGGTGAGAGAGGAGATTAATGCAATAGAAAGGATGGACATTAGCATGGAGGATGTGGAATCGATATGGGTAGAGCTGCGAAACTCTAAGGGGCAGAAAGCGCCAGTGGGAGTTGTGTACAGGCCACCTAACAGTAGTAGTGGAGTTGGGGATGGCATCAAACAGGAAATTAGAAATGCGTGCAACAAGGGTAAAACAGTTATAATGGGTGACTTCAATCTACATATAGATTGGGTGAATCAAATGGACAGGGGTGCTGAGGAAGAGGATTTCTTGGAATGTATGCGGGATAGTTTTCTAAACCTGCATGTAGAGGAACCAACGAGAGAGCAGGCTATTCTAGACTAGGTATTGAGTAATGAGGAAGGGTTAGTTAGCAATCTTGTTGTGCGTGGCCCCTTGGGCAAGAGTGACCAAAATATGGTTGAGTTCTTCATTAGGATGGACAGTGATATAATTAAGTCAGAAACAAGGGTTCTGAACATAAACAAAGGTAACTTTGAAGGTATGAGACGTGAATTGTCCAAGATAGACTGGCAAGTGATTCTTAAAGGGTTAACAATGGATGTGCAATGGAAGGTATTTAAAGACTGCATGGATGAATTACAACAATTGTTCATCCCAGTTTGGCAAAAGAATAAATCGGGGCAGGTAGTGCATCCATGGATAACAAGGGAAATCAGGGATAGTATAAAAACAAAAGATGAAGCATACAAATTAGCCAGAAAATGCAGCCTACCAGAGGACTGGGAGAAATTCAGAGTCCAGCAGAGGAGGACAAAGGGCTTAATTCGGAAAGGGAAAATAGATTATGAAAGAAAACTGGCAAGGAACATAAAAATGACTGCAAACGTTTTTATAGATATGTGAAGAGAAAGAGATTAGTTAAAACAAATGTAGGTCCATTGCAGTCAGAAACAGGTGATTTGATCATGGGGAACAAGGACATGGTAGACCAATTGAATAACTACTTTGGTTCTGTCTTCACTAAGGAAGACATAAATAATCTGCCGGAAATAGCAGTGGACCGGGGGACAAATAAGGTGGAGGAACTGAGTGAAGTCCAGGTTAGCCGGGAAGTGGTGTTGGGTAAATTGAATGGATTAAAGGCCGATAAATCCCCAGGGCCAGATAGTCTGCATCCCTGAGTATTCAAGGAAGTAGCCACAGAAATAGTGGATGCATTAGTGATAATTTTTCAAAACTCCTTAGATTCTGGAGTAGTTCCTGAGGATTGGAGGGTAGCTAATGTAACCCCACTTTAAAAAAAAAGGAGGGAGAGAGAAAACGGGGAATTACAGACCAGTTAGTCTAACATCGGTAGTGGGGAAACTGCTAGAGTCAGTTATTAAAGATGGGATAGAGCACATTTGGAAAGTGGTGAAATCATTGGACAAAGTCAGCATGGATTTACGAAAGATAAATCATGTCTGACGAATCTTATAGAATTTTTCGAGGATGTAACTAGTAGAGTGGATAAGGGAGAACGAGTGGATGTGTTATATCTAGATTTTCAGAAGGCTTTCGACAAGGTCCCACATAAGAGATTAGTATACAAACTTAAAGCACACAGTATTGGGGGTTCAGTATTGATGTGGATAGAGAACTGGCTGGCAGACAGGAAGCAAAGGGTAGGAGTAAACGGGTTCTTTTCAGAATGGCAGGCAGTGACTAGTGGGGTACCGCAAGGCACAGTGCTGGGACCCCAGCTATTTACAATATATATTAATGATTTGGACGAGAGAATTGAATGCAACATCTCCAGGTTTGCAGATGACACTAAGCTGGGGGGTAGTGTTAGGTGTGAGGTGGATGCTAGGAGGCTGCAAGGTGACTTGGATAGGCTGGTGAGTGGGCAAATGCATGGCAGATGCAGTATAATGTGGATAAATGTGAGGTTATCCACTGTGGTGGCAAAAACAGGAGGGTAGACTATTATCTGAATTGTGGCAAATTAGGAAAAGGGGAGATGCAACGAGACGTGGGTGCCATGGTACACCAATCATTGAAAGTAGGCATGCAGGTGCAGCAGGCAGTGAAGAAAGCAAATGGTATGTTAGCATTCATAGCGAAAGGATTTGAGCATAGGAGCAGGGAGGTTTTACTGCAGTTGTACGGGGTATTGGTGAGACCACACTTGGAGTATTGCGTACAGTTTTGGTCTCCAAATCTGAGGAAAGACATTCTTGCCATAGAGGGGGTACAGAGAAGGTTCACCAGACTGATTCCTGGGATGTCAGGACTTTCATATGAGGAAAGACTGGATAGACTTGGTTTGTATTTGCTAGAATTTAGAAGATTGAGGGGGGATCTTATAGAAACTTACAAAATTCTTAAGGGGTTGGATAGACTAGATGCAGGAAGATTGTTCCCGATGTTGGGGAGGTCCAGAACAAGGGGTCACAGTCTAAGGATAAGGGGGAATTCCTTTAGGACCGAGATGAGGAAAACATTGTTCACACAGAGAGTGGTGAGTCTCTGGAATTCTCTGCCACAGAAGGTAGTTGAGGCCAGTTCATTGGCTATATTTAAGAGGGAGTTAGACGTGGCCCTTGTGGCTAAAGGGATCAGGGGGTATGGAGAGAAGGCAGGTACACGATATTGAGTTGGATGATCAGCCATGATCATATAGAATGGTGGTGCAGGCTCAAAGGGCCGAATGGCCTACTCCTGCAACTATTTTCTATGTATCTATGTATAACTTGAAGTGAACTTGAAATGTGAGTAGTCATTAATGATAGGAAGAAGAAAGTTATTTCCCCCTTGTATGAGATTAGTTGTTTTTCTGAAAGGAATTATTGAACCTGCCATAAAACAGGACATGAGCCTGTTGATTGAAACACTTCATTAGGTAGATTCTTTAGATGCTCACACCATGAAGTGATTTGCCTGCTGCATTTTTTAATAGCATCAAGTTATTTTGGGATACAGTTTCAAATAAATTAGTTAAACTTTTAGACCATAAGACATAGGTGCAGAATTAGGCCATTTGTCCCATCGAGTCTGCTCTACCATTCGAACATGGCTGATCTATTTCTTTCCTCTGAACCTCATTCTCCTCCCTTCTCACCTTAACTTTTGATGCCATTACTAATCGCTAATCTATCAAACTCCACTTTAAAAACATCCAATGACTTGGCCTCCACGGGCGTCTGTGTCAATGAATTCCAGTTATCTCTGACATTTATTTTTCACCTAATTACCTACAGCAGAGCAAGTTATGTGGCCTGGAAGAGTTATGAAGTCTATGTTTCTCTCTCCTTGGATGCTGTCTGATGAGGATATTGAGCATTTTAAATGTTATTGCAGATTCATAGGCATCAGGACAGCACGAATCAGCAGATTGTCTGCTCGGTATCAGGAAAGAGGATCAAGGACTGTGTAAGAAGAAGAAGAACGTTGATTGTTATGTGTTACAAGGAACTGCCGATGCTGGTTAAAGGGTTACACCAGCACTTTGTGCCTTTTGTTGCTTGCTTCAATTAGAGTGCCACCTGGTGTGCAGTTGGAAATATGCAAGGGCTTATTCTTCTTAAGGTAGACAAAAATGCTGGAGAAACTCAGTGGGTGAGGCAGCATCTATGGAGCGAAGGAAATGGGCAACGTTTTGGGTCGAAGCCCTTCTGCAGACCTTTTTACAAAATGTTTACAGAAACACCAAGAGATCTGCGTGGACAGACAAACAAATCACAGGGGCACACAATCAAGCATGGTCAAGCAGACTGTTGTGTTAAAGAAGGAACTGCAGATGCTGGAGACTGGTCAAGCAAACTAATGAGTAACCTGGTAGGCAGATCTTCCCTGGTACGTGTGATTTAACTGCTCAATATCTTATCCAGTTCATTTATCTCTAGATAATGTTTTGAGCAAAACTGCCTCTTCTATCCTGCATTTTACCTTTAAGGTCCAGGAGAGTAAATAAGTTACTAAAAATGGCTGATTATGCTCTTACAGTGAGCAATTAATATTCAGTCATATTGCTGTAGTGGGGAGTTACATATATGACCATCCAGGTAGGAATTGTCAATATCCTGTCTGAGGGAACTGGGAGAGGACGTTTAAAAACACCTAGTAGTTTCATGGTGACCATGACTGAGACGAGCTTGGGACAACTACCTTCAACTAGCATCGCAACCGGCTTCGACTAAAAAAATTACCGATTTTTAAAACAAAAACCACTTTCGACCATTATGGAGACTGACGAAAACCTCCGGGAACCGCATGGAAACCTTGGGTGAGGCGCAAAGTCTCCAGAGGTGTCTTTTCAGGTTTCCTAAGTGGGACAGGGGCATAGGTTTACTTTCCCTAACTGCTCTAGGTAATTGGTTTACTAGTTCAATAAAAAATCCTTATATTCTAGCATGCCTACATTGGAGTGGCACAGTGGCGTAGCTGGTAGAGCTGCTGCCTCACAGTGCCAGAGACACAGATTCAATTCTGACCTCAGATGCTGTCTATGTGGAGTTTGCTCATTTTCCCTGTGACTGTATGGGTTTCCTCCCACATCCCCAAAACGTGCGGGTTTATAGGTTAATTAGCTGCTGTAAATTGCCCCTAGTGTGTAGGGAGTGGATGTGAAAGTGGAATAATGTAGAACTAGTGTGAACGGGTGATCAATGGTCAGCGTAGGCTTGGTGGGCCGAAAGGCCCGTTTCCGTGGTGTAACTTTCAATCAATCAATTCAATCAATCACTACACCCGTTACTAGAACAGGCTTGGCTGTTCCTGTTGCAATTTCGTTCTTACTTTCATGTATAACAACGTAAAAAGGCATATGTATTTTTTTAATATATTTAAATCAGTGTAGAGATAAAATGGGATGAGTTACTCTACCTTTTGCTTTAAGATCATGCTGTCAATTACAGCACCGTGATTGACTACTTCCATATTCTTCTTGCTTATACGTTCTCGTTGCTCTTTTAATGCACACCAGGCAGTCTGTAGACTCTCAGTAAGAGCACACCTTCTGCTCTCAGACTGCAGCAATCTTAATGTGAGCTTCCTCTCACCGTGTCTGTCATATCGATTTGCTCTACTGACGGCCTCCATGTCAACAGGCGAGAATATCTCTTTTCCCACGTCGTACATTTCAAAACTTGACGCATTGCTGCAGGAAGTAGATATTCAACAAGTTGTTGAAATATTTATAAACTTTTTATTTTGCATGAAAAAGGTAACGCACATGAAGATGACAGCAATATCAAGTACAGATCGGAATGTGAACAATAACAATTGTTTAATTTTATATTAAAAAGCAATAACGTTTAATAATGCTTGCAATGTGGGGACTGAATTATTGCTTGTGATATATGTAGGTATTATAGGGACATTGTCTGCAAAATATGGAACTCAGAAACAGTGTGTTAATAATATGTAATTATTATCAAACAAAACAAAGCAGATATTTGGACACATATCTATGACTTGCTGCTATATTGATACTTCCCATGCATTGAAAGGCTTTGGGTTATCAAATAATTTGTTTGACCAGAGTTAGAAAAATAGATTGCAGGAAGGGGAATGAGAAAGTAAGACTTTTCTAATCCTGCTTAACCCTGTTAAGCAATATACAAACAAACTACATATTCAACACTGAGGGATACATTTTTGTCATTGTGACATTTCCTTGTGTCACCACACAGCCTAAGTCCTCCTGATCTGGCACTTTACATCAACATTAAAGATATTTTCTTTAAACCAGATAACCTAGCCTATAAAACAGTTTACTATTTAACAGTACCTCAGTATTCCACTGTCTGTGTCCAATGTTTTATTGAGTGGGAATCTTGGAGAACTCCAAGATGTTGGGCTTGATGACCTCTGTGAAGAATTTAAAATATATTTAATAATGAACATTATTCTTTTTAATTGACATTGGAATTAATATAACTGAAAAGAAACATGACATTGCGTATATTGGCACAAAAATAAACACTTAAATGATATAAGAATTCAGAAATTAAATATAAAATCCTGGAAAAACACAGTAGGCCAGCAATATCTGAAGAAGAGAGTTAATATTTCATGTCAGAACTGGATTGATGCAATGTTTTATCACTACAAATGCTTATTGACCTGTTGTGTATTTCCACCGTTTGCTGCTTTAAAAAAAAAGTACATATTTTGAAGTTGCTTCACAAAACAAATACTGCAGATATGACAAAAGTGAGGAGTATATATTGCACCGAGAGCTCTGGGCTCTCGGTGCAATTATGATTGAAAATACCACCTCATTCACTTGCACTGGAGGAGCCGGGTTAACATTTCATGTTCATCAGAGGTCAATGCTTCTTCTTATATATAAGTTCACACATAAGATTAGAAGTTGTTCAGCCAGAGCTGAACACATTTCTTGGCAACTGCATATAATTGTGTCTGTCTTGTCGGTTCTTGTGCAAGGTGGTGGAAACAGGGCCGCGATGTGAACGCTCTTTCCTTGACCCCAGGTCAATGCTGAGGTATAGACTCTTTCGCATTTTAAAGATCCATAATCTGTTGAACATGCATTTAATTTGGGTGGATTTTCAAAGTAGACCAATTAGGCATTTGCTTTTATATATGCGCATTCAGCCTAGCGACTAAAGAGAGCAAGTTTAAATTCAAGTTTAAAAAAACCTTCTTGGCTAGTTGGGTGAATTTTTGAGACAAATTGACAACAATTCATGCATTTTTTATTTTTTAAATATCAGAGCACAATTATTGAAAATATTGTTCTGTCAGTTTGATCTTATTGTTATTGTGTATTAGAATTTTAAGTATTTTAGCCATATTCTCATAACATTGCGTTAGTGCCTGATGTTCTAAACTTAATATATAGTGGGGAAAAGAAAAACATCACATGCATTAGAGGTTAATCGAACTGACAGAACAATATTTTCAATAATTGTGCTCTGATATTTTAAAAAATGATCTTGGTCAGGAGAGTGATAATGTCCTGGAACCCATTTCCACAGGTTGTGGTGGAAGTAGATACGACAGTAGTGCTTAAGGCGCTTTTAGATAGGCACATGGATATGCAGTGAATGGAGGGATAAGGATCATGTAAGCAGAAGAGATTAGTTTAATTTGGAACCATATTTGGCACAGACGTGTGGGCTGAAGGACCTGTTCCTGCTGCACTACTCACTGTTCTAAATGCATCAAGACAGGGATAACATCTGTTCTATGATAACATAGGATTACTGATAGGTAAGGATTACTGGTCTTAATGTCTACAGGCGTGTTGCACTGACCCCTTGAAAGGCTTGTGCTGGCCAAGCTGAAAAATATCACAAACCCCCTGCAGGACCCTCAGTAGTTTGCATATCGGGCCAATAGATCAGCGGATGATGCAGTCAACCTGGGCCTGCACTTCGTGTTCCAGCACCAAAAACGCCAGGGGACCTTTGCGAGGATTTTGTTTGCTGATTTTAGCATTTTGGCATTCAACATCATTATGCCAGAGCTACTACACTCCAAACTTTCAGAGTTGACTGTGCCTGAACCCCTCTGTCGGTGGATCACCAGCTTCCTGACAGACAGGAAGCAGCATGTGAGGTTGGGAAAGCACATCTCAGACTCGCAAACCCTCAGCATAGGAGCACCACAGGGCTGCGTACTCTCCCCTCTCCTTTATTATCTCTACACCAATGACTGCACCTCCACTGACTCCTCTGTCAAGCTTCTCAAGTTTGCGGACGACACAACCCTGATTGGACTGATCCGGGATGGGGAGGAATCTGCCTACAGACAGGAAGTGACACAGCTGACGTCCTGGTGCCATCGCAACAACCTGGAGCTCAATGCTCTTAAGATAGTGGAATTGATGGTAGACTTTAGGAGAGCTCCCCCTCCCCTCACCCCATTCACCATCAACAACAGCACAGTCACATCTGTGGAGTCTTTTAAGTTCCTGGGAACCATCAGCTCCAAAGACATTAAGTGGGGGGGCTACCATCGACTCCACAGTCAAAAAGGCACAAGATAACTTCCTGCGGCAGCTGAAGAAGCACAATTTGCTACAGGCAATGATGGTCCAATTCTATACGGCATCGTAGAGTCTGTCCTCACCCACACCATCATGGTCTGGTTTGGCTCAGCCACCAAGCACGACACCTGGAGGCTGCAGCGAATCATCCGATCAGCTGAGAAGATGATTGGCTGCAACCTTCCCTCCATTGATGAACTGTACACTGCAAGGGCCAGGAAGCGAGCGGGTAAGATCATCTCTGACCCCTCTCACCCCGGCCACAAACTCTTTGAATCACTTCCCTCTGTAAGGCGATTCCGGACTGTCAAAGCTGCCACAGCCAGACATAAAAACAGCTTTTTTTCCACGAGTTGTAGCTCTACTTAATAATCAAAAATCTGTAACTCCTTTTGCTCTAGTATTTTATTTAATTCACATGTTTAATTGATAATGTTTTATTATTAATGTTTTATGTAGCATTCTTAACTGTCACTGTATGTCATGTTGTCACTTGCGGGCGGAGCACCAAGGCAAATTCCTTGTATGGAAATACTTGGCCAATAAACTTATTCATTCATTCATTCATTAATCTGGAAAACAGTGTGCCATATTTTCCAATGACTGGTGAGTGGTCACCTGCCCTTGGATCACATTCTTTTCCTGCAATGTTCTAGGCATAGTCTTCCATTGGTAGCCTGCCTACTAGTTGATTGATGAGGTACCGTGGGACCTCTGAGTGCTGGTGGTCAGCTTCACCAGCTTAGACAGGTGATGTGGCCCTGCCCCTCGGGTTCACCGGCTGTCAAAACTGTCAGTGAGATTGAAATGATTAAATATTTCAGTCGCTTTAAAGAATAAAAAACAATAGTGATCATATCACACTTGAAGTACATTAAGCAGTTCTGAGCGCTGCAAATTAGAAAGCCAGTATTGATTTAGGATGGTGTGGAGCATACATTTACCTGAATGATACAAAAACTCCATAGGTTAAATGAAGAAGAGATTACATAAACTATCAGTATATTCCCTGCAATCTGAACAAAGTTATTCCACAATGTTTTCTTTAATTTCCTCATTGAAAAGCCTATTCTTTGTAATAATCACTAATGGTGTGATGAAGTGCTTCTTAACGTCAATTTGAATTTACCTTTTCCACTTTGTCCCAATGTTGCACCTCAATTTGCTGATGAACCTCACAATCTTCTCCAAGAAAGACTCATTTTAGTTACATCCTTTCAAAGTTGATGAGTCTACCGTTACTTATTGCTCAGACTTCTAACAGTGGTAAGAGATTTCGTGAGGCCCGTCTACATTATTTTAAGAATATAATTAGGTCCCTCAATTCATAATTACTGGCACAGGATATGATGTTCAAGATATACAAGCAGATGCGGGTGACACACTGGTGCAGAGGTAGGGCTGCTGCCTCACGGCACCAGAACGACCTAGGTTCAATCTTAACTATAGATGCTGTCTATGTGGAGTTGATACGTTCTCCCTGTGACCGCGCGTTTTTTCTCCGGGTGCTCACACATTCCAGAGACATGCAGGTTTGTAGGTTAATTGACTTCTCTATATTGCCCCTAGTGTGTACGATGCACAAAATGGGATATCATAGAACTAGTGTATGGGTGATCGATGGTTGGTGTGGACTCGGTGGGAAAAAGGGCCTGTTTCCACCCTGTACCTCAAAAGTAAACAGTGATCAAAGCATTATGTACTTTCAGGATTGTTAGACTTAATCACTATTGACTTTACAATATCACTGACTAAACAGTTTTGTTTGTATAATTGTCGCTTTACTTTTACTAGATGGCTTCACATTTTAAGAGCCTTTCAAACCCAAATATAAGACATCTATATATTTTCATACAACTAATAACATGTTCCGATAAGTACTTTTTTTTTTCCTAAAAGATAGAAAGATTTACCAAAATCCGTTCTTGGAGATACATTCACTATCCATCAGATACAGTCAACCCCACGCCGAAACCATTATGACCCTGTAAATATTTAATGTCCTTTGAAGAGATCTAACCTATCCATAAGGACAAGTGGGAGGAAACTGGAATAGCATAAAAATTCCTTGAAGAAAAAGTATTATTAACTTTGGATCCATAGTAATATTAACACGGCCACAGGGAGAACAAATGCTTCTGAAACATTTATCACATTCAAAGGGCACCCGTAGCCAGACCTTACATTAACTAACATTGTCCAATTATCAGTGTTTGATGCCTCAGTCTCTGTCCAATTTGACTGGTTCTGCTATCTCCCAAATGTTGCCTTATCTTAAGAGTTTGCATAAAACACCTTAGCTATGAATCATATAGTATGGAGACAGAGCATCAAGTCCACACCAACCTTCAACACCCGATTATTCTAATCCAATTTTATTCTCTGCACATTCCCACCAATTCCCCATCCATAATTCGCCTACAATCTTGGGGTAATTCAATGGCAAAATGACCTACCAACTCAGATATCTTTGAGATGTGGGAGGAAAGCAGAGAACCCGAAGGAAACCCATGCACATAGAGAACGTTCAAGCTCCACATGAACAGCACAAAAGGTCAGGATCAAACCCAGACTGCTGGAGCTATGAGGCAGCAACTCTACTAGCTGTGTCATGGTGCTGCAGCTAAAGCAGAGGCAGGATGGTGAAATATTCCTCTACTGTATTTAAATATGCCATGTTCTTTATTATGAAGATGAAAAGATCAGAAAATTGATTTCACCTATTTCTGATGAGCTAAAAGGGTGCTGTTTTTAATCCTAACCTTCTTCATAGGGAGTCCCTCTGGATTGTGAATGTCATGTCTCCACTCCAGTTCTGCAGGGTCTAAGGAAACTGAAGGATCAGCTAGGTAGGAGGTCTTTGACTGGGTGTTAGTTTGGGAGTTGATGCATTCCTTCCAAATTAATCTAGATTAATTTATGGGAATTGAACATTAAATTCCTTCCATCTGGCATATAAATTCATGACAGTGAGATTTAAAAATCATGTTATATTGTGAATTCTTGTGTGAATGGGATTAGTTTGTTATTTGGATACTTAGACTATTTTTTTTTTAATTATCCTTTTCTTAAGAAATGGAATCTACAGGACATTCTTAATGGGAAACTAGTGGGCAGAAAGGCATGTCATGTGTCGTTTGAAGAGCAAATACTTGTTTTTTGGCAAATACAATGCCAAAATTGAAAAATTGATAAAAAAACAGGTGTACCAAGAGTTGCTTATTGGTTACAATCTGAGGAGTATGATGA
This sequence comes from Okamejei kenojei, assembly GCA_035221665.1. Taxonomy (NCBI): domain Eukaryota; kingdom Metazoa; phylum Chordata; class Chondrichthyes; order Rajiformes; family Rajidae; genus Okamejei; species Okamejei kenojei. The sequence continues at coordinate 48,933,711 of CM069131.1, read as the reverse complement.
TGCTACTGATTATGATATGCTAATGTACAAGCTAGCAATTGATCTTCTCCATAAAGACTTGGTCTATTGCTAAAAATAGTAATTTATTTACCTATCTGTTACGGACTTAGAAACATAGAAACATAGAAAATAGGTGCAGAAGTAGGCTATTCGGCCCTTCGAGCCTGCACAGCCATTCAATATGATCATGGCTGATCATTCAACTCAGTATCCTGTACCTTCCTTCTCTCCATACCCCCTGATCCCTTTAGTCACAAGGGCCACATCTAACTCCCTCTTAAAGATAGCCAATGAACTGGCCTCAACTACTTCTGTGGCAGAGAATTCCAGAGACTCACCACTCTCTGTGTGAGAAATGTTTTCCTCATCTCGGTCCTAAAGGAATTCCCCCTTATCCTTAAACAGTGACCCCTTGTTCTGGTCCTCCCCAACATCGGGAACAATCTTCCTGCATCTAGCCTGTCCAACCCCTTCAGAATTTTGTACATTTCTATAAGATCCCCCCTCAATCTTCTAAATTCTAGCGAGTACAAGCCGAGTCTATCCAGTCTTTCCTCATATGAAAGTCCTGACAACCCAGGAATCAGTCTGGTGAACCTTCTCTGTACCCCCTCTATGACTTACAGCATAAAAGACAATAATATTAAAGTTCTGATCTTGAGAATATCACATTTTTGAATTTTCAAGGCAGTCTGGGTGTTTATTACTATTTCCATCACATTGGTCAATTTTGTAATTAGCTACAACTAGGTAATTAACTAATTATATGCTTTAATTTCAGGTCATCCAAGTAAGATGTTTTATATTTGTTTCAGAATGCTTCAATCTATAATAACTGTATATTTCATTCAGTTCTCTTAATTTTTAAGAAAGTTATGGGCTTTTGACTGTCCTCGATGGATAAGTCAATGGAAAAGCAATAGGGAACAAGATGCTAATTTCCAAGTATGAAAATGGCCATAACTTTTTTAATACTGAAGATATGAAAGTGAATTTGGTGTCGAATTAAACTTCTTTTTATGCTTTATCTGATGGGATAAATTGCAGACTTGATTTTTAAAAGCTCAAAATGTTGCAACATTGCTACTCAATGGTGAGCAATGTTGTGGGGAGGGGTGCCATGGAGATCTGGTAAAATTCAGAAGGAGGGGTAATACGTGTCTTGTTTGTACAACATCATCAGAAGCCCAATCCCACATTCACCAGTGCCGATTGCTTCCTATGTTGCAGGTGGCTTCATGCCGCTATAAGCAGCCTTTGAAAATTACCCATCAGCAGGCAGGGATCGCAGCATGAATGGGTGCTTTGATTACATTCATTTGGCACTGAGACCCAGCAATGACGTTTGCAGTGTACACAGCAGTAAAATATCAATCAGGCAGATACATAGAGAAAATATCCCAAGAAGGCCCCTTTATTCACATGGTGCAGGATCACCTCCTTGTTCAGCTGTATATTAAAAACATTGCTGTAATTGTATTGTTGGTCTAAGCAATGAGAGTTGAGCACAGTGGTGGCATAACCACAAATGATGCCNCCGTAGAAATTGTTAGCGACAGTACAATGAATCACGCGTGAAGGTCCTGGTCCAATTCTGAAATGGATGCGAGCCCAGCCAAGTGCAGAAAGTGGATATCATATACACTTTGAGCATACAGAAGAGGAAGTGCATGCTCTATTTTTAAGGCGATGAAGTTGAACGCAGAAGCACATTTATAAAGATGAACTATTCTCTGAAATATCCTGATGTCTTCAACTTTTGATGCATTATCACTTGGCCTGTTCAACGTTGACACTACACTTGATATGGATCATGCTTTATTTGTCTATGCAACAGGAGGAGGATCAAAATGGTTAGAGAAGGAAAACTGCACCCATGCACCCCTTCAAAATGTCATGAGTACATTAAATGGTGACCTGTATGAAGTTAAAAGGAACTAATGAGTGATTTTCAAAATCTACACTACCTATAAAAATGTAGGCAACCAATATGCACAATTAGTCTCTGAAACCAAAATGTTACCTAGAGGAAAACTGTTCATGAATTATATTCAAAGGCTTGCATTCTTCACAGGGTACTGCAAAAAAAAAGGAGAGGCTTGCACTTAAGTGATACCTTTCGCACCAGCCAACAAATATTTATAGCTAATGATTTAATTCTAAGTACTGTCACTGATGCAATGTAAAAGGGTGGCACAATCCCGAGTTCGATCCTGTCTACTGGTGCTGTCTTTGTGGAGTTTGTACATTCTCCCTGTGTCTGTCAAATAAAAATTAATATGCTTCCTTAATTTAATTTTGATTGGAAATGAACAAGGTAACGAAAGGGTGTTTGGATGTGACAATCGGCATCTCTCACTTGACCAGGTGCAGAAGAGGTTCGTGGGAATTGGCAAAGTAAGATCAGACATATTACCTCTTGTCTGGGAATGTGTTGAAGGGTGGATGGTAAATGTAAACATGAAATAGTAGAGGAGATAACGAAGCTTGTTTTTCCTTTGTGACAAGTTACAGTAGACCACCCGCGCCCCCTACCTCTAATGGCATAGAAATGTTACTGTAAATGGGGGGGCTTATGATTGGCTTGGAAAGGGGATGGTGGCGTGGGCCGCCTAAAAGGTGAGATAGAATAATGTCAAGATGCCCTTGTATTGTGTTTGACTTGTATTAACCATCTGTTGTTGAATAAGATTTACATAGACAGAAAGTATGTTATGACTAATGAAATAATTGGTACCCATGTGGTTGATAGATAATACTCTATGAAAATATTCTAACAAAAGTAAACAAAAGTTGATTACTGCGCAGACTGACTGTCGACTAATTTTGCTGTGAAGTCAGAGAATTAGTGGGCAGTTTACTGCCGCCATCTCTCCATGATATCATACAATAAAGTCTCTTGAAGCAAACCAGCGAAGTCTGTTACTTTTCGTTCTCCTTTTATTTCCCTCTAAATTAATTTCTTCCACAGTGACTGTGTGGGTTTTATCCAGGTGCTCTGGTTTCCTCACACATTCCAAAGATGTGCAGGTTTTGTGAGTTAATTGACCTGCAAATTAGTTCCTAATGTCTCTGGGAGGCCTAGTGATTGTCGGCCAGTGCGGACTTGGTGGGCCGAAGAGCCTGTTTCCACGCTGTGTCTACACAAGTAAAAACTAAACTATAAACAAAAAACATGGCAGATAATTCATACACAGCAATAATCTTCTTCTTCTTGTGTATGGCATGCACAGCCGAAGGTTGTTGGACAACTTGTTCTATTTGATCTTATTTGATTGTGCACACCGGGTTGATTGCATTCGTCTAAAGGGCGGACCACGTGAAGGTTGCAATCTTCCACCCCAACAGCAATTATAACACTGGGCCTATAAATGGACCAGAGTAGCATGGATTGAGCAATGGCCAACATCAACTGTTGTGAGCATAAACAAAGGTGTTCTGCTTAAACAACAAATGCTGGCTTTTCTATTATAAAGGTGGATCTATTTTTAAGTGTTACTAGACCAAGTGGTACCTGTTGGGTCCCTGTCAAACGGGAGGACGGGTCCCCCAACGCAACCCGTTCCCCAAAGCGATATTCCACCACTCACCCATAGCCCCGCAGGAGGCCTGGTCCCTCAACGCAACCTGTTCCCCAAGGCAATATTCCACCACTCACTCGTTTCTCCAACACAACCCGTACCCCCAATGCAATATTCCAGCCCTCACCCATAGCCGACAACTGCGCAGCGGCTGCTCATTTCACCTTATTCAGCCTCCCTCATTTTTAAACTAAAAAAAATGCAATTGCACTTGCCAGCTAGCAGAACTCAGTGTACTGTGACTTTAAAAAAAATGCATTTGCACTTGCTAGGGCTAACAGGACTCAGTGTACTTGGATAGCAACAATGTTGTGAGCAGGGCTAAGCACAGAGAATAAGCGAAAAACAGTTGTTTTTTTGACGACAGTTGTTTCTAGAGATTTTTGAACATGTTGATTAATAATGAGAATAATGAGAATTAATGCATGACATTTTCAGATAAGGTGATTTTTGACTTCACGGCATAAATCTCTATCGGAATATGTAAAAATGTTACCATTAGCGCGTCCTTTTTCCGAGAAGATGTGAATCGCACATGAACATCACACACAAATAAATATACATCCAAGATCAGACTTTTAAGTTACTATACCAAGTGGGACCCGTTGGGTCCCGTCCTCTCATCACGGTTGCCGGGGGAGGGGCTGCGGCGTCACACAAACTAACCACCACACACACACACTAACTACCCCCCCCGTACGCACATGCACACACACACTAACCACCCCCCTTGATATTATATTAATATTATTAATTGGCTCCTTTTACCCCATCCCTGCCCTATCCACTGACGCATAGCCCCCAACTCGCAGACACTTCTAGAGAGCGGGGGGGTACAGAGTGATGGCAGAGAGAAAGTGGGCAGAGGCAGAGAGAGGGCAGAGAAAGAGAGAGAGGGTGGAGGGGAGGGAGGGGAGAGAAGGGGGGGAAGGGAGGGTGAGGGGAGAAGGGGGGAAGGGAGGGGTAGAGAGAGGTGGGGGGGAGAGAGGTTGGGGGGGATAGGGGGGAAGGAGATGGGGAGAGAGAGGGGGTAGAGAGAGGGGGTGGCCCAGGACAAACCAAGGGGGAGAGAGAGAGGGGGAGGGGTGGCCCGGGCTGAGCCGAGGGAGAGGAGAGAGGGGGGGGGGGGTGGGGGGGGGGAGGCCTGGGCTGAACTGAGGGGAGGGGGGGGGAGAGAGGGGAGGGGAGACCCGAGCCGAGGCGCGAGCGGGTGAGCGAGTGTCAACCAAAGGAGCGCGGGTTGGGTCGACGCAGTCTTCAGCGATGGTCTTTAGTCTTCAGTCGACAGGGCGACATTTGAACAACGGGGAAGGAGGGAGGGGTGGGAGGAGGGAGGTGGGAGGTGACGTCAGTCACAGCACGAGCAGATCCATTGTCATGTCATCAGCAAAAAAAAGAGGCGTTTGAATTCAAAGTTGGTTCGGATTTGTGAACATTTTAATTAATAACTCAAGAAATAAAGCACAACATTTTCAGGTAAGCCGATTTTTGACTCCGGGGGTAAATCTCTACCGGAATATGTAAACAATTTCCCGTTCACGCAACGTTTTTTCGAGTAGATGTGATCACACACAACAAATAAATAAATACACACACACACATCCAAGATCAGAGTTTTATAGTTATATAAGGATTATCTAATATTATTATCATAAAATACTGCTCACATAATAGATCACTGAAACATTAACTGCTTCTCCCACCACAGATACTGCCTGACTAACTGAGCATTTTCAGGTCCCATGGTTGACATAAGAACATGTTTGCAGACCACAATCAGCACAAATTGCCCACTTTCCCTTTGATAACCATCAACAGAGCTCCTTGGGGTTGTGTGCTCAGACCCCTGTGCTACTTTCTCTATACCCCATGACAATGCAGCCAGATACAGTTCCAATTCCATTTTTAAATTTGTTGACAATACCACGGTTGTTGGACGAATAATAGGTAATGACGAGGCAGAGTACAGAAGAGAAAATCTGATTGAATCGTGCCAGAACAACAATCTTGCTTTCAACGTCAGCAAACCTAAGTAGCTGAAGAGGGAGTGACGAAGGACGTGAAAACACATACCTTCACATTCAGCAACAGTTTCTTCCCAGCTGTTATCAACAACTAGTTAGCAGTCCTGAGCTACCGTCTACCTCATTGGAGCTCGGACCATGTTTAATTGGACTTTACTTTACCTTGCGCTAAATGTTATTCCCTTTATCATGTGTCTGTAGTGGGAAGGGACGAATTGACCAGGGAGTTACGGAGTAAGCGGTCCCTGCGGAACGCAGACAGGAGAGGAGATGGGTACATGTGGGAAGTGGTGGGGTCATGTTGGAGGTGGCGAAAATGACGGAGGATTATTTGTTATACGTGATGGCTGGTAGGGTGGAAGGTGAGGACAGGGGGTACTCTGCCCATGTTACGAGTGGGGGGATGGGGAGTGAGAGCACAGTCCGGGTTATAGAAGAGACCTTGGTGAAAGCCTCATCTATGGTAGAAGAGGGGAACCGCAGTTCCCTTAAGAATGAGGACATTTCCGATGCCCTGGTGTGGACGGGGATTGGTTGGTTCTCCGGTCGAGGAAGAAACGGAGGGCTTTGAGACCCTCCTGGTGGGGGATGGAGGTGTAGAGTGATTGGACATCCATGGTGAAGATGAGGGAATGGGGGCCTTGAAAATGGAAGTCCTGGAGTCAACGAAGAGCATGTGAGGTGTCTTGAACATAGGTAGGGAGGGATTTAACCAGGGGGGATAGGATGGAGTTGATGTAAATGGAAATAGGTTCTGTAGGCACAAACAGGCAGAGACAATGGGTCTACCAGGACAGTCAGGTTTTGGATTTTGGAGAGAAGGTAAAATCAAGCCGTGCGGGGCTGGGGAACGATGAGGTTGGAGGCTTGAGAGGGCAGGGAGCCGGAGATGATGAAGTCAGTGATGGTGCTAGAGATAGTGGTCTGGTGCTCGTCTGTGGGGTCATGATCCTAGGATAAGTAGGAGGAGGTGTCTGAAAGTTGGCGGGTGACCTCACCTTGTTGAGATCAGCGCTGATAGAGAGGATGTTTTTACTAGTGACGGAGACTAGGACTAGAGGTCATAGCTTCAGAATTAAATGACGTTCTTTTAGGAAGGAGAGGAGGAGAAATTTATTTAGTCAGAGGGTGGTGAATGTGAAATTATTTGCCACAGAAGGCTGTGGAGGCCGTCAGTAGATATTTCTAAGGCGAAGATAGATTCTTGATTAGTACTGGTTCATCAGGGGTTATGGGGAGAAGGCATGAGAATGGTATTAGGAGGGAGAGATATATCACCCATGATTGTTCAAGTTCAAGTTCAAGTTCAAGTGAGTTTATTGTCCTGTGTCCCTGATAGGACAATGACATTCTTGCTTTGCTTCAGCACACAGAACATAGTAGGCATTGACTACAAAACAGATCAGTGTGTCCATATATCATTATATATATACATACACACATGAATAAATAAACTGATAAAGTGCAAATAATAGATAATGGGTTATTAATGATCAGAGTTTTGTCCGAGCCAGGTTTCATAGCCTGATGGCTGTGGGGCAGTAGCTATTCCTGAACCTGGTTGTTGCAGTCTTCAGGTTCCTGTACCTTCTACCTGAAGGTAGCAGGGAGATGAGTGAAGGTAGCAGGGAGACAAGTTGCCGAACCAAGCCACAATGCAACTGGTCAGCTTGCTCTCTACTGTCCACCTGTAGAAGTTAGAGAGAGTCGTCCTTGACAAACCGACAAGTAGAGGCACTGATGTGCTTTCTTGATAATTGCATTAGTGTTCTCGGACCAGGAAAGATCTTCAGAGATGTGCACGCCCAGGAATTTGAAGCTCTTGACCCTTTCAACCAGGTTGATATAAACGGGGGTACACAAAAAACTGTGGATCCCCATCCTACTCCTTCCAAAGTCCACAATCAGTTCCTTGGTTTTGCTGGTGTTGAGGGCCAGGTTATTGTGCTGGCACCATATGGACAGTTGCTCGATCTCTCTTCTATACTCTGACTCATCCCCATCAGTGATACGTCCCACAACAGTGGTGTCGTCAGCGAACTTGATGATGATGTTCGCACTGTGACCGGCTACGCAATCATGAGTATAGAGGGAGTACAGCAGGGGGCTGAGCACGCAGTCTTGAGGTGCTCCCATGCTGATTGTTATCGAGTTTGACACATTTCCACCAATACGAACAGACTGTGGTCTGTGAATGAGGAAGTCGAGGATCCAATTGCAGAGGGATGCGCAGAGACCCAGTTCTGCGGGTTTGGTAACCAGCTTGGAGGGGATGATTGTGTTAAATGCCGAGCTGTAATCAATGAATAACAGCCTGACATATGTGTTTTTGTTGTCCAAGTGGTCCAGAGCAGAGTGGAGGGCCACCGAGATCGCATCCACCGTTGATCTGTTGTGCGGTAAGCGAACTGCAGTGGGTCTTGGTTTTTGTCGAGGTAGGAGTTGATTTTCTCCATGATCAACCTCTCAAAGCACTTCATCACCACAGGCGTTAGTTCCACTGGTCGATAGTCATTGAGGCACGTCACATTACTCTTCTTGGGCACTGGTATAATTGATGCCCTTTTAAAGCAGGTGGGGACCTCAGACCTCAGAAGTGAGAGGTTGAAAATGTCCGTAAAAACTCCAGCCTGTTGGTCCTCACAGGTTTTTAGAACACGACCGGGTATACCATCAGGTCCAGACGCTTTTCGAGGGTTCACCTCTCTGAAGGATTTCCTGACGTCGGCCTCTGTGACTGAGTATGAAATACCATCACAGTGAATGGGGGCTCGGGAAGGCACATCAGTATTCTCCCTATCAAAGCGTGCGTAAAACGCATGGAGCTCGTCAGGGAGTGATGTTTCGCCGACATTCGAGTTGCCTCCTGATTTCGCCTTGTAGGAAGTGATTGAATGATGGAGTAGACTTGATGGGCCGAATGGCCCATTTCTACTCAAAGGACAAAGACAAAGGAATTTATTGTCACATACACCAATTGGTGTAGTGAAATTTGACTTGCCATGCAGCACACAGATAAAGATAAGACACAACACTAAAGAATTTAACAATAAGCATAAAAACATCCCCCCACAATGGCTCCCACTGTGAGGGAAGGCACAAAGTCCAGTCCCATCCCCATGTCCACCCATAGTCGGGCCTATTGAGGCCTCAGCAGTCGCTGCTACGGTGGCCTGATGTTCCAGGCCCTTCTCGCCGGGCGTCGGGAGAACCCTCTCAGTGGCTTGGGATGCCTGGAACTACCGCGATCCTTACTGGAGTCCGCAGCTTCGGAAGTCGACCGGCCACGCTGGATGGAGCTCCACCACTGGGCTGGAGGCGCAATATGTAAAGTTCAGCGCTGCCGCCCACAGCTGGCCGCTCCACAGACCCGCGGCTCCGCGATGTTTTTTGTCGGCGATCTTCAGCTCACCGGAGTTCCAGCGCGGCGACCCGGGCAAGGCATCGCCCGCTCCGCGATAGCGCTCCAGCGCTGCGCCGCTGCCGAAGCCGAGGTTCTGGCTGGTCCCGTCAGGAAACGCCGCTCCAGACCCGCCGGTAGGCCGCGAGGACGGGTCGAAGATGCAGCCCGGAGAAAAGCTGCCTCTCCGACCAGGTAGGGACCAGGAAAAGCAGTTTCCCCCTTCCCCCACCCCATACATTAAAAAGAATAGACTCCAAACAAAACACTTTTTACACACTAAAAGTAAAATAAAGAAGTTAAAAGTCAGACAGCTGCAGGCTGGGCAGCCATACCCAACTGAACGGCGCCCCCTAGTCCTATTACTTATGACCTTATTTTTGTGTGTTGTATGTTCCCCCTGTGGGTCAAAACACTTTCTTCACATATCCCAAAGATGTGGAGGCTGGAGTGGTAATTCACCGCTGAAGTCTGTTCCCAATGATTAGGATCTGCTTCTTGATTAGTGCGGGTGTCAGGCCTAATGGGGAGAAGGCAGGAGAATGGGGTTGCCACGATTGAATGGCAGAGTAGACTTCATGGGCCGAATGGCCTAATTCTGCTACTATTTTATGAACAATGTCTACATCAATGTATTGTGGGATTAAAATAAGATTGGATATTTGGTGGTGTGCGTGGATTCGATGGGCTGTTTCTGCGCTGCACGTCTTTAAAACATTGAAAGGCACAAAGTGCTGGAGTTACTCAGCGGGTGGAATCGAGGCAGCATCTCTGGAGAATAGCTATGATGCCAGAGATGTTGCCTGACCCACTTCAGCATTTTGTGCCTTTTTTTTAATGTAATGCAGCATCTGAAGTTCATTGTGTCTAAAACCTTCAATCTTCTTTCAGGCGTTTCACACACAGCATTCCCACTTGCCCCTGACAATACTTGATCCTGGCATTACGCGAGTAAGATTAGCAAATAATTCCACAATCCTTTGAACAAATCTGTTTTTCCCCCCTTGTGCCTCGACCCGCAGAGATTTCTTACATTGTGCAATTAATCTCTCCCTGTTCTAGCTCCAACCCTTTGAACACCGCTGTTATGGAAACAACATGACAACAGTTGCAAGTCAAGGCTGTCGAACTTTGTGCCCTAACCCAGTCGTGTTAACCGCTTTGAAAGAACCGAAATTGCAAAAGAAACGGACTCACCGGGCTGTGGTGACGGCACCGTTTGTCCACTCCGAATACATCTCTGTGAAAGGCTTTTGTCTCCATGTTTTCCATGAGGTAGGGCGGGATCGGCGGCACCAAGGCTGTTTGCGAGTGGACCCGGCGACGCTTCCTTGCACCACTACAGGTGCTGCTGTGAGCTACAACTCTGCCATTCCCGGCAATGCGGCTCCCAGCTCCGCCCACGTTGGAAACATAGGAGAGATACACAGCAAGGACGAGTTATCATATTCCACCAACACAGCTGAGTATAGAATGGGAATCGACAGGAGCTCTCATGCCCGCCTCCAAACCGAGCCCCCCATGTACATTTAAATTCATAGGTTCTAGGAGCAGAATTAGGGCATTCGGCCCATCAAGTGTACTCTGCCATTCAATCACGGCTGATCCATTTCCCCTCTCAACTCCATTCTCTTGCCTTCGCTCCATAACCCCTGACACACTTATTAATGAAGAATCTGTCGATCTCCATCTTAAAAATATTCCTTGTCTTGGCCTCCACAGGCGTCCGTGGCAATGAATTCCACAGATTCACCACCCTCTGTCTAAATCAATTTCTTCTCATCTCTGTTCTAAAGGTACATCATTTTATTCTGAGGCTATGGCTTAGGGTCATAAATTCTCCCAATAGTGGAAGCATCTTCTCCACATTCATTCTATTCAGGCCTTTCATTTTCTGGTCCCCCTCTTTAAGACACAAAGACGCATTAACATGCAAAGTGGTGCGGTGGGCAGAGTTGCTGCTTTGCATCTCGAGGAATCCAAGTCCAATTCTGACCCCTGGTGCTGCCTGTGTGCAATTAGCATTTTCTCCCTGTGATCTGTGTAATACAGCACAGAAACGCTCTTCGGCCCAACTTGCCCACACTGACCAACTTGCCCCATTACACTACTCTCACCTGCGGTTGGCCCATATCCCTCCAAACCTGTCCTAACCATGTACTCCCTCCAAATGTTTCTTAAACATTTGTAATAGTACCTGCCTCAACTACCTCCTCCGGCAACTCGTTCCATACACCCACCACCCTTTGTGTAAACGTTATCCCTCAGTTTCCTATTAAGACTTTCTCCCCTCACCTTAAACCTATGTCCAATGGATCTAAATTCTCCGTCTTTGGATGCTCTGGTTTCACCCACGTCCTAATGACATGGTGGTTGGTAGGTTTCATTAGCTGCTGTAAATAGTCCCTCATATGTCTGAGAGGCGTAGAAACTGGGGGGAATTAATGGGTATGTTTGGAGAATGAAGGGTATGTTGGGAGAATGAAGAAAATGGGATAAATGGAGGATTTGTGTAAACGGATGGTTGATGTGGCCTCAGTGGGCTGGAGAACCTGCTTCGTGTTTTCTCTATGGCGCTGATTGGACACAATGGTCTGATGAATTCATGAATTACAAGGCCATGTTTGCATAGATATCCATTACTATCAGCAGAACCTGGAAATAGCATTTATTAAAATGCTTCACGAGTTATTGTGTCAATTTGCCCAAAGACCAGGCAAATTTCTCCGTTGTTCCATGGCTAGTTTATTGTCACCGAAGTTAAGTACAGATACACAATAAAGGGAATACAGTTTAGTGCAAGATAAAGTCCAGTGAAGTCCAATGTGCTGACAAATTGCCTTAAATTTAGTGACTTTTGGTTCAGTTTGAGGTAAGAAGTTGAGAACCCGAAATGCAATTTTATCAATAGCACAGCGAGGTACAAAGACTGGCTCTTATAACATATGGAAATAATTTCAAGTTAGAGTGAACCTCATATGCTTTAAAGTTCTTTCCAGCTAATTAGGTACCTGGGGAATACCAACAGCAAATGCATGAAATGTTAACACTCATCAATCTAAAATGTTAGTTATTTTTCCTTCCTTGCTGCTAGTCGTGTTGTGTCCAGTGTGTCCTTTATTGCAGATTTTTAGTAATGGCAGCATTTTACCTTTGTTTTAATTTGCAAAATGTAAAACAACAGAGGAGACATACAGTGCCCACCATAATGTTTGGGACAAAGACCCATCATTTATTTATTTGCCTCTGTACTCCACAATTTTGAGATTTGTAAAAGAAAAAAAATCACATGTGGTTAAAGTGCACATTGTCAGATTTTAATAAAGGCCATTTTTATACATTTTGTTTTCACCATGTAGAAATTACAGCAGTGTTTATACATAGTTGTCGTGAGGGCACCATGGCTTCACAGATTTTTGTAATTGCTCAGATAAATAATAATTGCCTCCTTAATACAGGTACAAGAGAGCTCTCAGCACCTAGTCTTTCCATCATCTTTGGAAACATTTATTGCTGTTTATCAACATGAGGACCAAAGTTGTGCCAATGATAGTCAAAGAATGGATGAATGAATGAATAAGTTAATAAGTTTATTGGCCAAGTATGTACACATACAAGGAATTTGCCGTGGTGCTCTGCTTGCAAGTAACAACACGGCATTCATAAAACAATAAAAAGAAAACATTATAGTTTAAACATGTAAATGAAATAAAATACCAGAGCAAAAGGAAGCTACAGACTTTTGGTTATTGAGTAGAGCTACTGCTCGTGGAAAAAAAGCTGTTTTTATGTCTGGCTGTGTCGCCTTCCAGAGGGAAGTGCTTTAAAGAGTTTGTGCCTAGGGTGAGATGGGTCAGAGATGATCTTACCCGCTCGCTTCCTGGCCCGTGCAGTGCACAGTTCTTCAATGGGCAGAAGGTTGCAGCCAACAACCTTCTCAGCTGATTGAATGATTCGCTGCAGCCTCTGAATGTCATGCTTGGTGGCTGTGCCAAACCAGAACATGATGGAGAAGGTGAGGACAGACTCTACAATGGAAGTATAGAATTTGACCATCATTGCCTGTGGCAGATTGTGTTTCCTCAGCTGCCGTAGGAAGTACATCCTCTGTTGGGTCTTTTTGACTGTGGAGTCGATGGTGGCCCCCAATTTAAGGTCCTTGGAGATAATGGTTCCAAGGAACTTAAAAGACTCCACCAAAGTGACTGTGGTGTTGTTGATGGTGAGTGGTAGGAAGGGGGGGGGGTGAGCTCTCCTAACATCTACTATCAATTTGACTGCCGTAAGAGCATTGAGATCTAGGTTGTTGCGATGGCACCAGGATGCCAGCTGTGTCACTTCCTGTCTGTAGGCAGATTCCGCCCCACCCTGGATTAGTCCAATCAGGGTTGTGTCATCCTCAAACTTGAGAAGCTTGAAAAGGGGGGGGGGGTCTTTGGAGGTGCAGTAATTGGTGTAGAGTGAGTAAAGAAGAGGGGAGAGTATGCAGCCTTACGATGCTCCTATGCTGAGGGTCTGCGGGTCCGAGATGTGCTTTCCCAGCCTCACATGCTGCTTCCTGTCTGTCAGGAAGTTGGTGATCCACTGACAGAGGGGTTCAGGCACAGTCAACTGGGAGGGTTTGGAGTGCAGTAGCTCTGGCACAATGGTGTTGAATGCAGAGCTAAAATCCACAAACAAAATCCTTGCATAGGTCCCCTGGCAGTCTAAGTGCTGGAGGATGAAGTGCAGGCCTGGGTTGACTGCACCATCCACTGATCTATTGGCCCGGTATGCAAACTGCAGAGGGTCCAGCAGCGAGTTTGTGATATTTTTCAGGTGGACCAGCCTGTAGCCTGCAGCTAAGTCTTTCAAGAGTCTTCATGACTACAGAGGTCAATGTAACATGCCTGTAATCATTAAGACCAGTAATTCTTGTCTTTTTGGGTACACAGACAATAGTGGAGACTTTGAAGCAGGCAGGGAGAGTACAGGTTTGCAGGGACTGGTTGAAAATGTCTGTGTAGACCGGTGCCAGTTGTTCGGCACAGAGCTTGAGGGTAGAGGGGGAAACAGTGTCCAGCCCTGGAGTTTTCCGGCTTTTCTGTCTTCTGAACAGCCTCTCCACCTCCTCTATTTTTGTTGATGATGGAGAAGTGGCCAAACTTATGTTGGGCAGCATGGAGGGGGTGGGTAGTAGACAAGGGCCCAGTCTTTGCAGACTGGAGTCAGTCTGTACATGGGTGTTAAATGGTGATTGGAGAGGGGTGGGTGGGGAAGGGCCCAGTCTTTACAGACTAGAGTCAGGCTGTGAGTAGGTGTGAAGTGGTGATTGGGCAGGCAATGTCAGGGTTGTTTGTTTATCGAACCTACGGTAGAACTCTTCAGGTCGTTGGTCAGCTGACGATTGTCCAAGAAGCAGGGAGGGGTTTCCTCTTGTAGCTGGTGATTTCTTGCAAGCCCTTCCAAACTGAAGAAGAGTCATTAGCTGAGAACTTGCTTCTCAACTTCTCAGAATACCTTTCTTTGGAAACTCTGATTCCTCTTCTCAGCTTGTACTTGGCCTGCCTGTAGAGATCTGCACCCCTGCTCCTGTAGGCCTCATCTTTAGACTGGGGGAGCTGTCTGAGTTCTGCTATAAACCAGGGCTTGTCGTTGTTGAACCAGATCCGGGTCTTAGTGGGAATGCGACTACAGGGGGGCGCCGGAGGAGGGAGATGGCAGCCCTGCCGGTAATGTTCGTTTTTTCAAGTTCAAGTGAGTTTATTGTCCTGTGTCCCTGATAGGACAATGAAATTCTTGCTTTGCTTCAGCACACAGAACATAGTAGGCATTTACTACAAAACAGATCAGTGTTTCCATATATCATTATATAAATACATACACACATGTATAAATAAACTGATAAAGTGCAAAAAAAGATAACGGGTTATTAATGATCAGAGTTTTGTCCGAGCCAGGTTTCATAGTCTGATGGCTGTGGGGAAGTAGCTATTCCTGAACCTGGGTCGTTGCAGTCTTCAGGCTCCTGTACCTTCTACCTGAAGGTAGCAGAGAGATGAGTGCGTGCCCAGGATGGTGTGGGTCCTTGACGATGCTGCCAGACTTTTTGAGGCAGGAGTTTTTTCATCCTTCCA
This sequence comes from Okamejei kenojei, assembly GCA_035221665.1. Classification (NCBI taxonomy): domain Eukaryota; kingdom Metazoa; phylum Chordata; class Chondrichthyes; order Rajiformes; family Rajidae; genus Okamejei; species Okamejei kenojei. The sequence continues at coordinate 48,918,590 of CM069131.1, read as the reverse complement.
GGATGGTGTGGGTCCTTGATGATGCTGCCAGTCTTTTTGGAGTTTTTTCATCCTTTTTGCTATTTTTAACATTTGTTTTTAAGTTTGTTTTAATGTTCATGTTTGTTTTATGTGAGGGTCGGGGGACACTTTTTTTTATCTTCAGGTTCTTGCCTTCCCGGAGAGGTGATCAAGTTTTGGATCACATTCTCCGGTCTCTGCGGCCTACCATCGATGGAGTTGAAAAGCCGCCTCAGACTGTCGTGAGCCCCACCGCGGGACGCGGACTTAACATCGGGGCGGATCCCTCGACTGGGATCGCTCCCACAGCGGCCTGCGGACTTACCATCAAGGGCTCAGTCTCAGGAGAGGCTAGTCGGGAGCTCCAACACCGCAGAAGGATCGTCCAGCCCCGACGCGAAGTTTGACCGCCCAGCGGGGGGGAGCTGACATCCCCCGATGCGGGAACTGAACACCTCGATGCGGAGGGCCCGAACGCCGCCAGCTACGGGACTCAAGACCATCCCGTCAACAGGGGGCTCGAGGCTCCTGACCAAGGTAGAACAAAAGGGGAAGGACTTGAACTTTATTTTCACCTTCCATCACAGTGAGGAATGTGTAGGAGTCACTGTGATGGATGTTTATGTTAAAATGTGTTCTTTTTTTTTTAGTTGGTTGCTTTTTTAAAATTGTATGACTGACGTGCCCAGTGAATTTCGCTACACCAATTGGTGTATGTGACAACGAGTTGTGAGGATTTAAATCCATAAATGGATTAAAATATCTCGTCTACATGTGAAAAAACTTTAAATCATTTAATTCTTGGAGAATTGCTCAAATCCTGCGCACCACATAAATAACACAAAAGACAGTTACTATCAGAACTATATAATTTTTATTTCTATAATCTGTCAGCTTCCCAAATCATATTGAATTGAGTGGTATAAAGAAAATAGGCAAACCATAATTTGATCATTCTGAACATTAAAAAACATACAATATTTAAAAATAAAAAAGTTCAAATATTACATCAAGACTCTTGGGTAAACATCACTTGTTTAAACATCCAAATAAATTGCCCATTTCCTTTCAAATTTAACACAGGAGCACAACCTTGATATTGTTTCTGTTTCATCAAGCTGTTGTCTGATCAGTTATTGTACTAATTTGATTGAGAAATCAAGTATGTTGCAGAAATAAATCATATTTGACCATCAACAGCTAGAATATTTGAACATATTCAAAAGTTGTATGTTGTTAAATATTTAAAACATGTTCTGACAAACACTTCTAACAACCAATAAGTTTGTAAAGTCATCAAACTCAGTGCATGATATTGACTTTTCCATCCAGCATTGATTTTTTCAGGCTAACGCACAGAACTTACAAATGCCTTTAATGAATCAGAAAAGGCCAAGATTCACGGTACATTCTCAGACAATTTTTTGAAGGCACGTTTCCTTTGTTCTGTGGTCATGTTTTCACAGCTTTCTAATACATTGGCTACAAGTAATGTATGTTTAATTGTTTTGGCTTTTACCCATATCCGTCCATTCATTCCAATCACTATCTCAAAGGGGTACAAATCTCCAAGATTCTTGATGACTTCACAGTTCGGAGTAAGTAACCTGAAATTCAGAATTTAACAAAATATAATCAGACAAGTAATTGATAGCGAGGTGCTCAGAATATTCACAACTTGGTAACTTACTTGCGTGCAATATTCATTGAAACCTTAAATAATAATCCATCAGGTCCAATCACTCCCATCCCATTCGATCGTCCACAGCTATCAATGCAAACCAGTTCAGGTTCCATATCTTTATTGGCCACTACAAACTGTGCAAAGACAAGATCTCCGACCTACAAGTGTAGTAAAAAAATACAATAGATAGTGAATCTGAAAACTACCATTTCCAAGTAGTTAATTTATACCATTATGTAAAATGCCAATTTTTTAAAATATACTGAGCATTCCTAGCTAGAAGCAAGTCCACTTCATTCTATATAGGCCAGCCACACACAGATGTTTCCAAAAGAATGTATGATCATTTAGTTACTGAACAAGTATTGTCAAATACACTTCCATCCAATCTGGTCAAAGTCATTAAAATTTAAGAAACTCAAAGCTTACTTGCACATTTGGTCGGTTTCGCTTTGTGGCTCCTTCAAATGCTAAATAAGATAATGAGGCTTGTTCACTTCCACCAACATCAACTTTAAATATGTCACCAGATTTTGTGGTCACAATTCCTATCACATATTCACCTTTAGTTGGTACATACTGTGGGGAAGGAAGACGAGAAGGAAGGAGAGATAAAAAGAGGAAATAACAAATCTTTTCCAAGTGGAACCTTTCCACAATACATTTGCAAATGTCATTTATTAACAAACAATACATAAGATCAAATATTATTTTGGATGCATTTTTAAAAGAGTTGTTATTAGAAAATGAATATTACTACTGCTAGAAATCTATGCTGACCAATCAACTTTGCAATAGAATATACCTGTGATTCAGCAATTCTGTTTGATGCATGCAGAAGAATAATTATGGCAGTTTGACCACAATACAGGAAGTAGGAATTCAGTCACATGTGATGCACTCCCCTAACATCCAAAGGTGATCAGTAACATAACCAATATACAAGGTACAACTTGAATAGAAAGTAGTTGGTGTGGCAATGTAAAGCAAGCGTTGGTACTGGAAGCAGATTCAATTTAATCTCCACCAGGTGGCCCTTTGATGGCAGCCCGCCTAGTCAGTCTGTTCTTTTTTTGTTATTTTTAGTGTGTTTATAAAAAGTTTGTGTTAATGTTCTCTGGTTTGTTTTATGTGGGGGGTGGGGAAGGGGGTCGGGGGAAACTTATTTTCAATCTCTTACCTTGCCGGAGATGCGATTGTTTTCCGGATCGTATCTCCAATCGCTCTATGGTCTAACATCGTGGAGCTGGAGGCCTTGTTCTGGGATGTGAGATCAGGGATCGACGCTCCAACCACGGCCCGCGGACTTTAACATCAAGCTCGCAGTCTCGGGTTGAGACCGATGTCGGGTCCCCATCCCCGATTCCCACATTTCTCTTTTATTCACCTCTTTTTCCTCCCCGTTCCCTTCCACCCATATCCCTCCCTCTAGTTTTTCATTTCACTCTTCATTCCCTATCTGACACTCAACATGTTATGTTCATCTCTAGCATGGCACTTATTCAACCAATCATCCCCCCCCCCACCTGTATATAGCCCATCACTTGCCAGGCTTTGTCAATCTCTGGATCTATTTTCCAACTTTCTCCCCCTACTAGTCTGAAGAGAAGTCCAAACCCAAACAGGCATTTGTCCATTCCCTCCAATGATTGTTGCCTGACCAACCGAGTTCTTTCAGCCTATTACTTTTTTTTTTAAAAACTTATATTTCCCGTGGCTCCAGGGTCTGAAACACTAGGTGGAGCTCGTCCTATGCTGGGTAATGGAGTTAGTTAGTTAGTTAACAAGGCTGTTAACCCTTGCTGTCTCCTCCCCTTCCTACCTCTCCCTCAGCCCTCGGGCTCCTCCTCCTCCTTTTTCCTTTCTTCCTCCCACCTCCCCCCACCCCCCATCAGTCTGAAGAAGGGTTTTGGCCCGAAACGTTGCCTATCTCTTTCGCTCCATAGATGCTGCTGCACTCGCTGAGTTTCTCCAGCATTTTGTGTACCCTTAGTTCAAACTATGTTGTGCTGCTGCACCCCCGCCCCTGCACCCCCCTGAATGTCATTGTTCTATCTGTAGGTATGTTACAAAACTTACCTTCACCGGCGCTGCAGTTCTGCCATTGCCCGTGTGCGCGACTTTGGCGCCTTTGAGAGGAGGGGGGTGGGTTTAAAATGCCATTTTTCTCCAGACAATTCAAATCGATCAATCTGAGGGGATTTAGTTGCTAAAGAGAAATCGCTCCGACATTTGTATTATGAAGCTATTTTTAAACTACGCTGGATCATTTATTAGCAAGAGTGAATTAAAAATCGTATTCTAAAGCCGTGAACGCCGACAACGGGATGGACCTTACGTAGGGGACAAAACAAGGTACACCATTTATTTTTACGTAAAAACGTGGTTCTTAGGAAGCCTTTAATCAAAATTTCATGTTGCGAAAAGGGGACAAAAAAAAACGAACCGGCAGTATTTTTCTTGCCGACTGGGGGTTAAATTCACCGCAAACCTCAACGTTCCAATCCATCGCGTTCCACAAAAACCCATTCGCAAGTTGATTTCAATGGCCATTAATTTACAGGAATTAAACACTAAATTCCGTCAATTTGGCCTCTCAATTCATGAAAATGATATTTAAAAATCGTTATATTGTGAATTCTTGTGTGAATGTTATTTGGACACTTAGGCTATTTAAAAATGTTTATCTTTTCTTAAGAAATGGATGGATGTTTAAATCTAGTAATTGAATTTTGTAATTAGCTACAATTAGGTAACTAATTATAAGCTTTCATTTGAGGTCATCCAAGTAAGATTGTTTCATATTTGTTTCAGAATGCTTCAATCTATAAATAACTGAACATTTCATTGAGTTCTCTTAATTTTTAAGAAAGTTATGGGCTTTTGACTGTCCTCGATCACAGCTTTTGAGTTAAGTCAATGGAAAAGCAATTGAACAAGATGCTAATTTCCCAGTATGAAAATGGCCACAACTTTTAACTTTCAAATTAAACTTCTTTTTATGCTTTATTTGATGGGATAAATTGCATACTTGATTTTTAAAATCTCAAAATTTTGTAACATTGCTACTATCTGGGACATATGACAATAAAACACTGTTGACATGTTGTACAACTAATTGCACCCGAGCTAACAGTGAGATAATTTGTGTAAACGAGTGGGAACAATTATATAGTGAAATCATATAGGATGTCATATGAGACAAATTATATGAATCTAGCCAGGCATGGAATGATATGTTTCTTCACAACCACTGCCGCCGGGTGGAGTCCTCGGCTTCAGCTCCCCACTCCACCCCGCTGCCCCTGCACTGCCCTGCCCCTGCACCCCCCCTGCCCCTGCACCCCCCCCCCTGCCCCTGCACCCCCCCCCAGCCCCTGCACCCCCCTCCCCCTGCCCCCCGCCCTGCCCCCCTGCACCCCCAGCCCCCGCCCTGCACCCCCTGCCCCTGCACCTCCCTGCCCCTGCACCCCCCTCCCCCTGCCCCCCGCCCCCTGCCCCCCGCCCTACCCCTGCCCCCCCAGCCCCCGCCCTGCACCCCCTGCCCCTGCACCTGCACCCCCTGCCCCTGCACCTCCCTGCCCCTGCACCCCCCTCCCCCTGCCCCCCGCCCCCTGCCCCCCGCCCTACCCCTGCCCCCCAGCCCCCGCCCTGCACCCCCTGCCCCTGCACCTGCACCCCCTGCCCCTGCACACCCTGCCCCTGCACCTCCACCCCCTGCCCCCCTTGCCCCCGCACCACTCCTCGCCCCCCCTGCACCCCCAGCCCCTGCACCATCACCACCCCCCCCCCCCCCCGCCCCTGCAACCCCCCTGCACCCCCTTCCCCTGCACCACCCCCCCCCCGCCGCCGGGTGGGAGCTTCGGCCACTCACCCGCTTCTGCTGCGAATCCACCCAGTAGACCGAGGGCTCCTTGTGCCTGAGGATCCCCGATTTGCAAGCGGCCAGACCCAGGCCGGAGCCCTGCCGCCGCAGGCCGGGTCCGCACAGCACCTTGGCACCGTGTGCGGCCGGAAACGTCAGCAGGTCGCCGGCCAGCACCGCGTCCCCCACGGCCGCGCAGCGCGCCATCTTGCCGCCGCCGCCGGACCACGTGACCGACAAGCTGCCGCCGGTGACGTCATGCCCTTCAGGCACGCGACCCGCTGCCATCAGGCCACGTGACGTCATTGTTTGAGTGACGTCACGCCTCTTGTTACCTCATTCTCCCCCTCTCTTTGAGACATGATATATGAATCTGGCCTTGCACATCCCTGGGCTCCCTCTCCCCTGACTCTCAGTCTGAAGAAGGCTCTCGACCCGAAACTTTCTCCCATTCCTTCTCTCCAGAGATGCCTGTCCCGCTGAGTTACTCCAGCATTTTGTGTCTATTTCTATGTTTTCATTCCATCTCACTGTACTCGAGTATGTGAAGAGTTTTGCACAGTGGGGTTTGTATGTATTTTTGATTCTAAATAAAGTTTAATTTTGGATACTGAAAAGTATGACACCATGTATGGATACTGAGAACGCATGATGAGTTTTTGCACAGTTTTTTATTCTGGTATATATTTTATTCTGAATAACATTTACTTTTAGAAAACAACGTATGACACTATTGAATGTATAAATACTGAGAATGTATGAAGAATTGAGGAGAATAGATCGGGTAGGCGCACATAGTCTCTTGCCCAGAGTAGGGGAAACGAGAACCAGAGGACATAAAGTGAGGGGCTAAATATTTAATAGGAACCCATGTAAATACGCTCCTAAAGCTTACCCCCCAAGTCTAGTTCAGTAAAAACAGTGACTCAAGCACTGGACCAACTAATCTTTATTTTTAGAATGAACACAAATTCCCCTATACAATACCTAACCACCACGGGTTTGATCCTTGTCTCTGCCTGGCCAAGCCCTTCAGCCTCGTGCAAGCAGACACGCTCCAAAAGGTCATGCAGTCCCAAGCGCCCTTCCAGAAGATCAACATTGATCCAAAATGGGGACTACCTTTTATAGGTCCACGAACCTTGAGGGGCCGAACTACAAAGGGGTGGTTCCCTTTTCAACCCAGACCCGAAACATCACCCATTCCTTCTCTCCAGAGATGCTGCCTCACCCGCTGAGTTACTTCAGCATTTTGTGTCTACCTGGTAGTCTCCCTTAGTAAGGTTGAGTGAAAGATAAATATTCGCCAGACATTCTGTGTTTTAAGGCAAAAGAAAAGTGAGAATGTGGATGAAACAAAGATCAGATGAACGGAGAACTCTGAAGATCCAGAGAGGCTGGTCCTTGAATCTTAGTCATACAGCAGGGATACAGGCCCTTTGACCCAACTTGACCATACTGACCAAGATGCTCCATCAACACCAGCCCTACCTGTCCACATTTGGCCCATATCCCCCAAACATTTCCTCTCCATGTACCTGACAAGAAACTTGCCTTATTAAAAATATTACATGATATTTAAAAATGCCACATGTAAAGACGGTTTCTACGTGGCAACTTTGTGCCATGTTTTTAAATCTACATTAGGTATGTGAAATGAAGAATTTGACAATGAAGAAGAAACCTTGATGAACATGCCATTATAAATAAAGCTACTATTCCCATTAAAGTTGTTATATTAGTTTATCGAGAAATCCATTGAAAAACGCAGAATTATTTTGAAAATGTAAACATTCACCAGCTTCCCAATAAGTTCAAGTTGCACAATTCCACAATCAGACTTTAAATATTGTTTTGTTAGAAATTAAATTGCTTTCTTGATTCAAGATATTGTTTTCTTTGATACTTCCATTTCAGCATCAATGTGCAATTTACTTAAGGCAGGTGGCGCTGTTAGCTAGGCAGACTAACTACAAATATTACTGAAGAAGGGTATCGGCCCGAAACGTTGCCTATCTCCTTCGCTCCTTAGATGCTGCTGCACCCGCCGAGTTTCTCCAGCCTTTTGTGTACCTACAAATATTACTTGTTGGGAAGAACTGCAGCCTAAACCAAATTCAGGCACAAAAAGCTGGAGTAACTCAGTGGGTCAGGCAGCATCTCTTTAGAAAAGGAATAGGTGATGTTTCAGGTCGAGACACTTCTCTGGTCTGAAGAAGTCTTGACCTGCAAAGTCCCTCTTCCTTTTCACCAGAAATGCTGCCTGACCCGCTGACTTACTCCAGCATTTTGTGTCTGTCTTAGATTACAAGTATACTACATCTTAGAATTCACTAGCAGCATTTAATACAACCGAGCAAATGACTGTTACTTAACAATGATTTGGGCGATTTTCACAATGATTTGAATAATTAGAGGAGATAATAAAAAAATTTAATTCTGAAGAACCTTGACAAGTTTTTCATGATTCAGTGGTCACGGCCTGAAACGTCATCTAGCCATTTCTCGCCAAAGATGCTCCCTAGCCCGTTGAGTTCCTACAGGAGTTTGTTTTTTGCTCGAAACTCTAGCTTCTGCAGTCCCTTATGTCTCCGAATTGTGTGTTTCTTTGTGTGTAGAGTGAATAAGTTGTAGAAATGCAATAATTATCATGCCATTTACTGTTGTCCAAATAAAAAAAAACTTTTCACAGCATAGCAAGTTGAAATACAGTAGATAGGAGGAAAGGCTTACATTCTTTTTGACCCACTCTTGCTTTCCTGCTAGCTCTTATTTTATTCCTGTCTTTGACTTTTCTGGTGAAAAAAAATCCCTGTTTCTGCTTGTCCAATTTTTTCCTTTTGTCATCTATAGCTCACCTTTGAGCTTGAAGATGGAGGTGTACGTCTTATAATAAGATCATAAGAGATAGGAGCGGAATTAGGCCATTCGGCCCATCAAGTCTACTCCACCATTCAAGCATGGCTGATCTATCACTCCCTCTTATCACAAGTCCTCCTGCTTTCTCCCCATAACCTCTGACACCCGTACTAATCAAGAATCTATCTCTGCCTTCAATATATCCACTTTTTGCTTGCAATGCCTTCTGTGGCAAAGAATTCCATAGATTCACCACCCTCTGACTAAAGAAATTCCTCCTCATCTCCTTCCTAAAAGAACGTGCTTTAATTCTGAGGATATGGACTATCCCACTAGAGGAAACATCTTCTCCACATCCACTCTATCCAAGCCATTCACTATTCTGTACATTTTAATGATGCCCCCACCCCCACCATTCTTCTAAACTCCAGTGAGTATAGGCCCAGTGCCGCCAAACGCTTATTCTAAAGACTTGCACATGTAGCATATGGCTGACATTCAACTGAGGCACAAAATGAAGCAATGTTATCAGATGTCCCATCTTTTTAATTCATTTTGAAACCAATATATTCTTACTTTTTAAGAAACCAAAATTGAACAAAGGGGACTATGGAGCCATGAGGGAGCTGCTGGCCAAAGTTGACTGGAAAGATACCCGAGCAAGGATGACAGTGGAACAACAATGGTAGGTATTTCTGGGAATAATTCAGAAGGTGCAGGATCAGTTCATTTCAAAGAGGAAGAAAGATTCCAAGTAGCAATGTTACAAAATTTTGAGATTTAAAAAATCAAGTCTGCAATTTATCCCATCAGATGACGCATAAAAAGAAGTTTAATTTGACACCTAATTCACTTTCATATCTTCAGTATTAAAAAAGTTATGGCCATTTTCATACTTGGAAATTAGCATCTTGTTCCCTATTGCTTTTCCATTGACTTAACACAAAAGTTGTGATCGAGGACAGTCAAAAGCCCATAACTTTCTTAAAAATTAAGAGAACTGAAAGAAATTTTCAGTTATTATAGATTGAAGCATTCTGAAACAAATATGAAACAATCTTACTTGGATGACCTGAAATTAAAGCATATAATTAGTTAGTTACCCAATTGTAGCTAATTACAAAATTCAATTACTAGATCTAAACATCTATCCATTTCTTAAGAAAATATTAACATTTTTTAAAAAGCCTAAGTGTCCAAATAACATTCACACAAGAATTCACAATATAACATGATTTTTAAATCTCATTGTCATGAATTTATAGGCCAAATTGAAGGAATTTAGTGTTTAATGCCCGTAAATTAATGGCCATTTAAATCAGCTTGCGAGTGGGATTTTATGGAACGCGATGAATTGGAACGTTGCGGTTGCGGTGAATTTAAACCCCATATCGGCAGGAAAAATACTGCCGGTTCGTATGGGGAATAAATCACCGTTTTGCAACATGAAATTTTGATTAAGGTCATCTTAACAAGTAAGTTTATATGTAAAAATAAACGGATTTCCTTTACCTGTCCCCTACGTAAAATCCGTCCCCGTTGTCGGCGTTCACGGCATTAGAAGCTAATTTTTATTTTACTCCAGCGCTGAAATTGTCGGGCGATTTAAAAACAAATTTCATATACCGGCAGTCGGAACGAATCTTCAGCAAAAGCTCGCACCCCGAGAAAATAAAACTCCGGAAGGCAGGGGAAAAACGCATTTTAACCCCCCCCCCCCTCAAAGGTGCCAAAGTCGCGCACACGGCCAGTGACAGAACTGCAGCGACGCTGAATGTAAGTTTTGTAACATACCTATTCCAAGGGGAGTAAGGGGTGACCATGGCTGACAAGGGAACAGTATAAGGATAAAAGAGAAGAAGTATAACATCGCAAAGATGAGGAAGAAGCCAGAGGATTGGGAAACTTTTAAAGAGCAACAGAAGATAACTGTAAAGGCAATACGGGGAGAATAGATGAGGTACAAAGGTAAGCTAGCCAAGAATATAAAGGAGGATAGTAAAAGCTTCTTTAGGTATGTGAAGAGGAAAAACATTAGTTGGACCCTTGAAGACTGAAACAGGCAAATTTATTATGGGGAACAAGGAAATGGCGAACAAGTTGAACAGGTACTTTGAATCCGTCTTCACCAAGGAAGACACAAACAATCTCCCTGATATACTAGTGGCCAGAGGATCTAGGGTGATGGAGGAACTGAAGGAAATTCACATTAGGCAGGAAATGGTGTTGGGTAGACTGATGGGACTGAAGGCTGATAAATCCCCAGGGCCTGCTGCTCTGCATCCCAGGGTATTTAGGGAAGTGGCTCTAGAAATCATGGACACATTGGTGATCATTTTCCAATGTTCTATAGATTCAGGATCAGTTCCTGTGGATTGGAGGGTAGCTAATGTTATCCCACTTTTTAAGAGAGGAGAGAGAGAGAAAATAGCGAAGGTTGCAGCGTAGGTTCACTAGGATAACTCCCGGGATGGTGGGACTGTCATATGTTCATAGAATGGAGTGGCTGAGCTTGTATACACTGGAATTTAGAAGGATGAGAGGGGATGTTATTGAAACAAATAAGATTATTATGGGTTTGCGGCAGGGGGAGATGCGTATCTGGGCAGTAGGGGTGTGGGAGGAGGGAGGAGGGATGTGGTGGAGGGTGTGTGGGGGAGGGTTTGTGTGTGGGAGGGGGGGTGTTTGTGGGCAGGGGTTTGTGTGTGTGGGTGGGGGTGTGTGTGCGTGCGGAGGGGTTGTGAGGGGTACGGGTGTGTGAGCAGGGGGAAAGGTGTGGGGTGGGGTGGTTGTGCGCGGTGGGGTGTGTGGCAGGGGGTGTGTGTGGGGGTGTGTATGTGGGGGCAGTGTTGGGGCAGGGGGGTGTGGGCAGGGGATGCGTGTGTGTGTGGGCGGGGGAGGAGGTGTGGCAGGGGAGCATGTGGGGGGAGGGGTGTGTGGGGGGGAGTTGTGGGGGGAGAGAGGTGTGTGGGCAGGCGGGAGTGAACTCGGAGAAAAGACGGGGAAGAGCCATGAGGGAGAGGGGGGCAACACGGGGGAGGGGAGGAGGAGCCAGCGAGGGGGACCAGAGGGGCAGTGGCTGAAATTGGCTGTGCGATGGGGACTCACAGCGGGCGCTGGTCGTTCTCCTCTGCTGGGATCAGAGTCCCCAGTTTACGTTTGACATCATTGGCGACATCTCAGACTCCGGGCTGGGCTGGGTCTCAGACTCTGGGCTAGGTCTCCGACTGGGCTGGGTCGGGTCTCCGTTACTGGGCTGCTGCTTGGACGGGATGGGGCTGCTTCGGGTCCCTCCGAAAGTCCAGTTAGAAATCTCCGGTGGCCGCCGTCAGTGTCAGTCAAGACGCGATGGCGCAGGAAGGGGCGGACCGGTCTGGCGAGTGACAGGGGAAGAGACTAATCCACGCGCGCCGACTGGCAGGAGAATAGATCGATCTGCGCACGTGCGGTTTTTAAGATTTTTAAACCTCGCTAACTTTTACGACAATCAACCGATCGGAAAGAAACTTGGTGCACTCGCAGCACGGGAGAACGGTGAGTGAACTGGCGAAAAATGGTAGCACTGTCGCGAACCGTTTTTGCGCAAATAGAAAGACCGCCAAACCGGAAGATAACAAGATCAGAGTTTTAGTTATGTATAGATATAGTTTTTATACATAGATGCTGGTTTAGAAAAAAAGTACACAAATGCTAGAGAAACTCTGCGGGTCAGGCAGTATCTCTGGGGAACGTGGATAGGTGACGTTTCGGATTGGGACCCTGCTTATGACTGATCATACTAATTTCCTTGTACTATTACCACTCATCATCTGTTCATCGTTTGTGGGAGATTGTGATGCGCAGGTCTACTGAAATATTTTCCGTGTCACCATATTGACTACATTGCAACCTTCACATGGTCCGCCCTGTTTCGACGAATGCAATCAACCTGGCGTGCACAATCCAATAAGATCAAATCGAACAAGTTGTCCTACAACTTTAGGCTGTGCACGCTATATGCAAGAAGAAGAAGAAGAACTACACTTCAAAACCAATTTGGCTCTAAAGCTGTCTTAGAATTCCAGAGTCTAAATGAACTTCATAATTACAAATTACATTTTAAGGTAGATAGACTTTATGTATTATTTTTTATGTAGTTTAATGTTTAAAAAAAAACAAAAAACGTTGCCACTTTTTATTGGGGTCCTGACAGTTGCCTTGCTCTTATGACCTTGTTCTGCCATTCATAGTAATTACTTCTAATCCGTGACACCACTTTTTACCTCACATACAAATACAAATTTTAACGTTTCTAAATTTAATACTAACAATCGATTTAGGATCAATTGCCCTTTGGGAAAGTGACTTACAATTTAACTCGGTCACTGTATGCAGAAATAATTCCTAATTTCTGCCAGGATTTTGTCTACGCTTACATTATATCCTTCAGTCATAGACTCCATAATCAGCAGGAAACTTTCCTATCTGCTTATTTTATTGAACACTTCTATTGCTGTGAAATATTCAGTCAAATTTGATCCTAAGTTTTTTTTTTGCCATTAAGTCTGGCCCATCAGACTCAGTTTGAATAAAAAGCAAAACAGCAAGATGAAATAATATTCAAGGTGGAGCGACTTCAACAGGAACCAAATAAGATGGCTTTGGCTCATTTGTCAAGTCAAGAGAGTTGATTGTCATGTGTCGCAGATAGGACAATGAAATTCTTGCTTGCTGCAGCACAACAGAGTATTGTAAGCATAAATACAGAACAGTTCAGTGAGTCATATAGACTGCCATCAGCCTATTAAACTCGCCAGCAAACAAACTCTGAACTGTAACAGCCTATTGCACTTTATCTGTTTATTTATGTGTATATATATGGTCGATGCTATATAGCCTGATGGCTGTGGGGAAGAGGCTGTTCCTGAACCTTGATGTACCAGATTTCAGGCTCCTGTACCTTCTATCTGATGGTAGCGGAGAGATGAGTGTGTGGCCAGGATGGTGTGGGTCCTTGATTATGTTGGCAGCCTTTTTAAGGCAGCGACTGCGATAGATCGCTTCGATGATGGGGAGGTCAGAGCCGATTGGGTAGTGGTCACAACTTTCTGCATTCTTTTCCACTCCTGGACGCTCAAGTTGCCAAACCAAGCCACGATGCAACCAGTCAGCATGCTCTCTACTGTGCACTTGTAGAAGTTCGAGGGAGTCCTCTTTGATATACCAACTCTCCGTAATCTTCTCAGGAAGTAGAGGCGCTAATGTGCTTTCTTTATAATTGCATCAGTGTGCTGGGACCAGGAAGGATCTTCGGAAATATGTACGCCCAGGAATTTGAAGTTCTTGCCACTTTCCACCATCATCCCGTTGATATAAATGGGATTGTGAGTCCCTATTCTGCCCCTTCCAAAGTCCACAATCAGTTCCTTGGTTTTGCTGGTGTTGAGAGCCAGGTTATTGTGCTGGCACCATTTGGTCAATCGGTCGATCTCACTTCTATACTCTGACTCGTCACCATCAATGATTCGTCCCACAACAGTGGTGTAGTCGGCGAACTTGATGATGGAGTTTGCACTATGTCCGGCTACGCAGTCATAAGTATAGAGTGAGTACAGCAGGGGGCTGAGCACGCAGCCTTGAGGTGCTCCCGTGCTGATTGTTATCGAGGTTGACACATTTCCACCAATACGGACAGACTGTGGTCTGTGGATGAGGAAGTCAAGGATCCAATTGCTGAGGGATGCGCAGAGACCCAGATCTGAGAGCTTGGTATCCAGCTTGGAGGGGATGACGGTGTTAAATGCCAAGCTGTAGTCAATGAATAACACCCTGACATATGAGTTTTTGTTGTCCAAGTGGTCCAGAGCAGAGTGGAGAGCGATCGCATCCACCGTCGATCTGTTGTGGGTCGCGATTCTTGTCAAGGTAGGAGTTGATTTGCGCCATAAACAACCTCTCAAAGCACTTCATCACCACAGACGTTTATGCCACTGGTCGATAGTCATTGAGGCACGTCACCTTGCTCTATTTGAGCACCGGTATTATTGATGCCCTTTTAAAGCAGGTGGGAACCTCAGACCTCAGAAGTGAGAGGTTGAAAATGTCCGTAAAAACTCCAGCCAGTTGGTTCACACAGTTTTTTAGAACACGACTGGCTATACCATCAGGTCCAGGCGCTTTCCGAGGGTTCACCCCCCTGAAGGATCTTCTGACGTTGGCCTCTGTGACTGAGACTGAAATACCATCACGGCGAATGGGGGCTCGAGAAGCACATCAGTGTTCTCCTGTCAAAGCGTGCGTAAAACGCATTGAGCTCGTCAGGGACTGATGCTTAGCTGACAATTGAGTTGCCTCCTGATTTCGCCTTGTAGGAGGTGATGGCATTCAAGCCCTGCCACAGTTTACCGAACATCCATCTCAACCTCCAGCTTGGCGCGGAAGTCCCTTTTGGTCTTTTGTAGACTTCTGTATCTCCAGACCTGAATGCCCCAGATCGGGACTTCAGAAGAGTGCGGATCACATGGTTCATCCAAGGCTTTTGGTTAGGAAACACTCTGAAGGTTTTTGTTGGGATGCAGTCCTCCACACATTACTTGATGAAGTCCGTGACGACTGTGGCGTATTCATTCAGGTCCGTTGCCGAGTCCCTGAACATTGTCCAGTCTACAGACTCCAAACAGTCCTGGGGTTGTTCATCTGCCCCCCCCCCCCCCCCCCCCCCCCCCGATTAGCTCTGTACTGTCCTCACCTCTGGGGGTGCATCTTCAATTGCTGCCTGTAGGCAGGAAGAAGCAGCACCACAGTATGGTCGGATTTACCGAAGTGAGGGCGAGGGATAGAGCGATAGGCATCTTTGATGGTTGTGTAGCAGTGGTCGAGGGTGTTTGGTCCTCTCGTGCTGCAGGAGACATTTTGGTGGACGTTAGGAAGTTAGGGAGCGATTTCTTCAGGTTGGCTTTGTTGAAGTCCCCGGCTATGGTGGTAAACGCCTCGGGGTAAGCCGCCAGGTGTTTGTTGACCACGGCATGCAGCTCCCCCAGTGGCAGATGGACATCAGCCTAGGGTGGGATGTAGACCGCGGTCAGGATGATGGAGGTGAATTCCCTCGGTAGGAAGAAGGGACGGCACTTCACAGCTTGGTGTTCCAGGTGCGGATCGCAGGAGTTGGATAGGACTGCCACATCTGAGCACCACGCAGAGTTGACCATGAGGCAGACGCCCCCTCCTCTCCCTTTCCCAGATGCCAGTGTACGGTCCATGCGATGGATGGAGAAACCTTCAGACTGGACTGCTGAGTCTGGGGAGCTGGGGGTGAGCCATGTCTCTGTGAAACAGAACACAGAGCATTCCCTCAGCTCCCTTTGGTAAAGCAGCCTTGCCCTTAAGTCCTCCATTTTGTTTTCAAGCGGCTGTACATTGGCCAGTGGGACGGTAGGGAGAGGGGTCGAAGTCCCCTGTGCTTCAGTCTAACCTGAAATCCTGCCCCTAGGCCACGTTTCGGGGCACAATGGAGTCATCTCCGTTGTTTCCAGGTACTGTGTTTACTGTACCTGCTGTTTCTGCGAACCTGCGCTGGAACGGGGATTCCCTTGCAGACGGCAGCTCCAGTTCCGTTGCGATAGGGGATTCTCTCACAGTCAGCAGCTCCAGCTCTGTTGCTCCTGGAAGTTCCTGCCCGTCGGCTCCGGAGGCCTTCCTGGTGTTTCCGGGTACAGTACCTGTACCTGTGATTCTCAGTCGGGTTGGGTGTTCTCCAGCTTTCGAGGGATCGTTGACAGTCGGGGGCTCCCGCAGCTGCTGGAGATCTAGTCCGTTACGGCACCGATTTCTGCCGTTTCTCCGATCTAGGTGAGTCAAGTGAAGCTATAAGTAATTCTCTTCTGTTGAGCTGCTGGCAAAATGTCACCACAGGCAGGCGCCATCTGGAGGGATCTTGGAGAAATGCTTAGCAAACATTCTGACATCCAAATGATTGGATTGCTTATCATAATATAAAGTATTCACTGAGCAAGACCAAGGTACATAAGGGCAGCACAGTGGCACCGTTGCTAGAGCTGCTGCCTCACAGTGCCAGAGACACAGGTTCAATCCTGACCTCGGGTTCTGTCTGTGTAGGTTTTGTATGTTCTCCCTATGACAACGGTTTCCTCCGGATGCTCCAGTTTCCTTCCACATCCCAATGATGAGTGGGTTTGTAAATCAATTGGCCTCTGTAAATTGCCCCGAGTGGGTTGGGAGTGGATACGAAAGTGTGATAACAGGTAACTAGTGTGAACGGTTGATGGGTGGTGGGTGTGGACTCGGTGGGCTGAAGGGCATGTTTCCGTGCTGTATCTCTAAATTAAACTCAACAAAACAAGGCAGTGGGATGAAATTACATTAAAGGTGGAGAGATTTCATTAGGGACTAAATAAGATGGCTTTGGCTTTGGAGAAATGCATGACCAAGTTGAAAAAGACCAAGATACATAAGTCTTCACCGGCAGCAAGTGCAGCAAGGATTCCTGTTTTCTAACTCTCAGCAGTCTTTTAGGGACCACTGAACCAGAAAGACATAAAGCTTAGGAATGTACCCCCAGCACAGTTTCAATTGTAACTACTCTAAACTGCAGAAAATTATAAAATAAACAATTGTATTCAGTGAGAAATGTTCAGTAAAGGTGAAGCATAGGAATACTGCCCAAAGGTTATTCCCATTCTGGTCTTTCAATGAAACGTGATGATTTCTAATGCTATAATCTTTGAACAATTCTGATGTGACCAATGGATATTTGAAAGTGCATTTTCGAAGGGAATATAAAAGTCAATTTGTGTTTTCTTTGAGGATAAATTTCTCAGGACAAATAATAAACAATAAAGGAGGGAACATCTCAAGGTGCTTCACAGAAGTATTATCAAACAACATTTGACACCCTTCTATGTGAAGGTCAAAGAGCTAGATTTTAAGGAGTACATTTAAAGACTTAATGTAGACAGGTGGAGACATTTGGAGAGGCAATTCCAACAGTGGTTGGAATGGTTAGGCTTCATGCGACTGAAGGCATGCTGACCAGTGGAATGTCAAAAAATTGTATGCATGATAGAATGAGGAAATTATTTGGGTTTGTCAAGTTGTTAGAGTTTACAAATAAGTTCTGTGATTGTAGCACAAATTCTGGGATAATTGCAATCTGCTCTTGAAAACTGACAATAACGTGCTTTTTTTAAAAACGGTTGGTTGGAGTATCTGGTAAGACATACTGTTTGGGTTTTAGTCCTTTGTTGAGATGGTTCTACAACAATGACTTTATATTTAAGATTATGGAAATATGGTGGTTAAGTTACTCTACCTGTATCAGAGACCTGGGCTATTGATCTGGAGACACAAGCTTGAATCACACTTTGTTTATTGTGGAGTTTAAATTTTGATAATTAAATAAATTGAAATAGATAGCTGGCATCAACTAATTCACTAATGTCTGTTAGGGAATTAAATTATGATCATCTGTAATTCAACCACCTACTGAGGCAGAGAACTGGGGCAGAGAATTCCACAGACTCACGACTCTCTGTGAGAAAAACTGTTTCCTCGTCTCTGTTCTAAATGGCTTATCCCTTATTCTTAAACTGTGGCCCCTGGTTCTGGACTCCCCCAACATCGGGAACATGTTTCCTACCTCTAGTGTGTCCAAACCCTTAATAATCTTATATGTTTTAATAAGATCCCCTCTCATTCTTCTAAACTCCAGAGTATACAAGCCCAGCCTCTCCATTCTTTCAACTTTCAACTTTTTGGTTATTCAACTTTTGACTACATAGATTTTAAAATCAACTTCAAAACTCTTTGTTCAACAATTCCATATTGAAGTTTGATTCAACAAATCCTTTTCAGTTCCAATATTGGCTTCTCAATATACTATACTTGTGAGAAACCCAGACAGTGTCAAAGTTGTCCTTCTGTCCCTTTCATATTTTTTAAAAAATGACCAGATCAGTCATGCAATGAGACATTAGATTTACTTAGTGACTGGGTTGTTTTTCAAACTTAATCTAATGCATTACTCATTAAAGACCTTTCAATTGCTTAGATCACATTGATCCTGAATATACATAACTGAAAAAAAAAATCAAAGGTAAGATTTACTAGATTTTGTGCTGTGAGCAAATTCCATTCTTCTAACACAGGATTGTCTACCCATTTGAAACAAAATTGGAAAGTCTCACACATTAAAGCTTTCCAGCGCTATATTCTCTCAGTAATCTCAGTGAGATTAAACCTTCCCAATGATATTAAATGAAATATTTGTCCATGATTTCTTCTTATTATTTTTAATTTATTAGACTAAAAGGAGCTTTAAATACTACACCCAAGATGAATTTTGCTTTTGTTATATTGTAAGAACGTTGACTTTGAGGGATGTAGATTCTTTGAAGAGACTGTGAATCATTAAATCGTAAATATTTTCACCGCAAAACTTGCAAAAAAGTGAATGTGTCAATCAGAGAGATTGCATGTTTCTCAGTCCAAAGGGGACGGTTAATATTAACAGTGCTTTGAACTAAAGGGTACATGGATGTGTGAAAAAGCAAAAGCAGACAGGTATCATCTTGCCCTTTGTGTTCACAGATTGTGAAGACTGTTGACATTACTCAATTACCTCTGCCTTGCTGTCTGATCTTCAAATAAAGATCTGTTATTGAAAGAGTTTTATGAGTGTAAAAATCCATTGCCTCATATATTGGTTTGGCCACAGAACTGGAATGTGACTGCCTAAGTATGTGCAAAGACAATGTTCTCTGAGGTATAAGCAGGTTATTTAATTCTGAAAGCCTTTTTTACTCCATATTTGCAAATACGTTTGAAAGATATCTGGTTGGTTTGGTTAATTCTTCATGAATTACCTTATGAATTCTTTCGAATATGGTGTTTGAGGTTGGATTTTAATATTTCACTTTTATTGCTTTCCTCAGCAAATAACTATTATGAATAAAGTTGTTTAGTTGTGTTTTTTTATTAGCTTTGTTACGTGCTTTTCTGAGGCTGATAGCAAGATGATAAGTTTTCAGCTTTTACCTCAGGAAAAAATTACATATTAATTAATTTTTTTAGATTCTTGCTCAGCTATGATTTGTTTATATAAAGAGATGTGTTGCATTATTAACAAGTAAATCAACATAATTTTTGTTTGCTATTCATACACATGTAGAACAAGTTCCTGGCATTTTTGTTTGGGATAATTCAAAATGACAAGCAATGCATTCATTTCATTTGCAAACAAACTGCAATTGTCAACAGATAAAATCATGATATTTATATTTTCAGCTCCTGAATTTCCAGAAACTGAAACTTAAAAACTGCTGTAGAAATTGCTTGGCTGAGGTAAATAGTTCAGTTTTATTCTATAATGAACTCCAGGGAATTGTCTCAAACTCAGCAGTACATTTATGCATAGACGTATGTAGGGTCTGAGAAAAATAACTTTCATAGACTACTGGAATGTGGGAAAGAGAAATTTAGCAACCGTCTGGTGCTTTCTAAGTTCTCACTCATACTTTTGTTCTGGATTAGGGGGAGTGAAGCAGACAGTATTGGTTAAACATAATCTGATGAAAGATAGTCAAGGTGAAAGATTAACGTTCTCCATCTCCAGAGAAGCTGCATGACCAGGTGAATATTTCCAAAGTTTTCTGCTTTTATTTCAGATTTCAAGCATTTGTTGTTATGTTGCTTTTCAGCACTGATTAGAAGTTAGCATGAACATATCAGGTTTGGGGGGAGATTTATGGACTTCATTTTGGGGTAGCTTGCGAAATTCTAAACACAACAGGCAGGTTAGGATGCATCATGATTATATATTAAGATTGTTCTCTGTATCAAACTATTATTATTGTTTTATCACAGTATGCGTGGACATAAAATTTGCATGTTTCTACTCCCAGTTTCCAACCACCAGAAAAGATAGCTATTCAGGAAAAAATTGTTGCCATAGCAAATCATTGAGTTAAGGCTTTAAAACACAAAGTGCTGGAAACATAGAAGTAGGTGTAGAGTAGGCCATTCAGCCCTTTGAGCCAGCACCGCCATTCAACATGGTCGTGGCTGATCTTCCAAAATCAGTACCCTGCTCCTGCTTTCTCCTAATATCCCTTGATTCTGTTAGCCGTAAGAGCAAAATCTAACTCTCTATACTCTCTGAGTCTAGAGTAACTCAACGGGTCAGACAGCATCTGTGGGCGGAATGGAGAGGTGATGTTTCAGGTCGGGACCATTTCCTTGCATCTTTGTTTTTTTCTGTTGCTTTAATTAAATGTTTTATCAATCACTTTGAATTCTCTTCAGCTCCAGGAGAGAAATTGAAATTAAACAAATGGAATCACCAAAGCAGGGGGCATATCCCATGGGGTTGGTTGACAGAGCTGATCATTTTTTAATCTTGCGCTGTGGAATCGATGGTTACTGACTATCCTCTTGAAGGTCCCCTGATAAACACAGAATATTGTGTAAATTGTCATGAGAAAATTGGAGCAGTCAGAAGAAATGAGATACAGAACTTTTTTTTAACGTGAAGCTTTCTGAATGTTTTGGTTACATTTCTATTATGAAGGTCATGTTACACTTGATGTTCCAGTTGGTTTTATAGTTCCCCAACTCATTTCCCTTTATTTGTGAATGTTATTTCCTGCAGTTGCCTCATGTTACAATATTTAACAACATGTTCATGCTTTTACCATCATTTACTTATGACAGCACGAGAGAGTACAGTGTGTAATCCAGCTATTTCATTGCCAGTGAAGCCATTGATAGAAAAAAAAACATTTAGTTTATTTAAAATCTTTTAATAGTAATAACAAAATGACACATCTTCTAACTGAGCATATCAACCAAACAATGTTCTCGATAAAATATAAATGCATTGTTCTTTAAACAAACACAAGTGCAATTTTTCATTGAAAATGTAGACATATTTATAGTTAGGCCACACATATGGTGGGAATATTTGCTGCTGTGTTCATTTATGATTTATGATTTGAATTTGAGTGCCAACCAAATAGATAGCTTACTACAAGGGCATACCTAATTCAGGTGCATTTCTATGGTTGGAAAGAAATGGCTACTGGAAAGCAAATCATCAGTAAATTAACTTTACAAGATAAAACAGTGGAAATAGATTTTTGTAATGTGAGTATCTTTCTTTTCTCATTCTTCCTCTTATTTAATATAGGGAGACTCTTTGACATAACGTCACCCTTCATGGAAGGGAAAATGTAAGGACCATTGATGGAAACCACCAGGAGATCCCTGAGTATCTTTAGTAAAACTCCAATGGGTTAAATCAAGTCGCGACCTTTAATTCAAAAATATTTCTCCACATTCCACCCATAGATAGCATATCACAGTTCTCTTTAGAGGATGGTCTCATCGTAGATAGTAAAACATTTGCTGTATTAATTTGGTACAGTTCTTGCATATGGACCACACATGGAATAGATTTAGTATTGTCGAAATTTGAAGGTACTTCAGGAAACTTGATACCCAGTCCACTTAACATTCTGATCAAATTGTGCCAGATGTCATTTTGTGTGACGTTGTAAGATGTTTATTAATGTTGTATTTACCGTATAAATTGGATGCCACCATAGTTTCTGCTTGTCCGCTGTTGTGGGACACTTTAAAAGGATCACAGGACAACAAAATTCATGAGTTGCAAACAAGCATTTGGAACTCAGTGGAAGATACAGGGAACTGCAGAAACTGGAATCTTGAGCAAAACACTGTGCTGGATTAACTCGGCAGGCCAGGCAGCATCTGTGGAAGGAATGGATAGGTGATGCTTCAAATCGGAACCCATCTTTAGACTGAAGAAGGGGCAGAACCCTAACGCCACCTATGACTTTTATTACAGTGGTCTTCCAGAGGCCCACCCTGGAAGCTTCCATCTAGTATTTAACCATTCAGAGAACACCACATGATACACTGTCTATAGGTGGAGCACCCATAAAGTAACAATATGCTTAGAAACAATCGAACATTTGCCCTATTAAAGTAGACCAAAATCTTGAAACCTGAAGACAAGGTTGGGGGATTGGCATGGGGTAAAATCAGATAGAGGAACTTTGCTTTCATACAAAACAATGTAATCTTCTGGTCACAAATGCTGGAGTAGCTCAGTGGGTCAGATAGCATCTCTGGAGAACATGGATAGATGACATTTTGGAACAGGACACCACTTCAATCTGAAGAAGGTCCTGACTCAAGGCGTCACCTATCCACGTTCTCTAGAGATACTGCCTGACTCGCTGAGTTACTCCAGAACTGTGTCCTTTTTTGGTAAACCAGCATCTGCAGTTCCTTGTTTCTACAATGCAATCTACTGAATTTGCATCTCATAGTGTTAAAACTTTGATTCCTCCATATAAGGTCCTATATAAGGGATGGAAGCAGATGGGATTAGGGGAAAAATTCTGACTTGACTGGAGAACTGGTTTGAAGATAGGAAAAAAGGGTTTTATGTTGCGTGGCAGTGACCAGTGGGATACCACCGAGATCAGTGCCAGGGCCTCAGCCATTCCTAATATTTGTTAATGACTTGCATAAAGGAATTAAATGTGATATATCCAGGTTTGCAGACAACAGACAAGATGGACGGGAGTGTAAGTTGTGAGGAGGATGTAGGGAATTCCTGGTGTGACTTTGAATCGGTTGAAGGAGTTGGTTAGTGCCTGGGAAACATTGTAATAAAACTCATTATAATGCGGTAAATGTGAGGTTGTCCATTTTCATGGTGAAAAGAAAAAGGCAGATTATTAAAGAGGTTGGTTTGTGTTTGGCCTGTGCTACACCCACAACTCTCTGTAATTTATTAAGGTCTTGGTTGGAGCTGTTCCAAATTGATTTGGATTTATATTTAATGTTGCTCAGCACTTTATCTCCCTCTCGCTTTCCCTTTCCCATACTTTCAATTCTATCTTTAATTCAATTCAATCTTTAATTGTCATTGTGCAGTGTACAATATAGAGACAACAAAATTACTGTCCTTTCTGTCCTGGGTCTCCTCCACTGTCAGAGTGAGGCGCAACACAAATTGGAGGAACATCACCTCATATTTTGTTCAGGCAGCTTACAATCCAGCAATATGATATTGACTTCTCTAACTTCAAGTAACCCTTGCTTTCCCTCACTCTCCATTCCTCCCCCATTCTAGTTCTCCGACTAGTTTGACTGTCCTGATTAAATGTTACTTTGTATGCCTCGTTGTTACCTTCCCCTAGCTAACAGTGATCTATTCTACATTTTCTTTGAACTTCGTCCCCTTTGATGCCTCATTTTAACACTTTACCCTTTCATACTGTCTCCCCTACCCCTGACTCTCAGTCTGGAGAAGGGTCCCGACCCAAAACATCACCCATTCCTTCTATCCTGATATGTTGCCTGCCCTGCTGAGTTACTCCAGCATTTTGTGTATACCTTCTTATACTCAATGCCCTGACTGATGAAGGTAAGCTAAACATATGCCTTCTTTACCACTCCATCCAAGTTCAGAGAGCTCTGGACTTGGACCCATCATTGCGATTTAGAGTATTGCCATTAACCGTATACATTCCTCTTAGATTCAATCTCCCAAAGTACAACACCTCACACTTGCTTTGATTAATGTCTGTGAAGACAAAAAGTGGTTAAAAAACTACTGCAAAACGGATCCAGAATGGTGATGTATGTAAATTCTGGGATACCTCAGTTAAGCTGTTTAAATGCTGTGGAGAAACAATTAAAATAGCTTGGAACTGGAAAAGAAAAGCTACAGATAGTGTTACAGATAAAATAACACAAAACTGACAAAACAAGGTTCTTAAAACTTGCTCAGTTTTACAAGTGCAAACACTTGACAAATACTTTCATGCTGTTTGGAACACAAGAGTGGGGGGAACGTTATAATCTCAAATGGGAAGCTTCCAAGTTTGAAGCTGAAACATATTTAAGAAACAGAAAGATAAACCTAGCTGAGTACCAAATTTCTGGCAAACAATGAAGATAATAAAAGATAAGTGAGTTTCACAATTGTCGAATAGGAAGTTAAATTAGATTTAAACGAATTTTAGAGGAAAGCAAAAGTTGAGAAAATGGATATGCAAATTAAACCCACGTCACACTACGGTCAGCACAGCTGCAACATTTTCTAGTGTATGAACTCAATGTTTCACATTGGCCTCATAACACCAATAAGCTAAGATGATATTTCTCCATGTATTCCACTGTTGTACATATTAAAACAAATGCAGGTTGATCCAGTGGTGGGGTGGGGGAAATGGGGGGGGGGGGGGGGGGGGGGGGGGGGGGGGGAGGGATGACATGTATGTCTTTGAATACTGGGGAGGGCAGATGGGGAAAGATGGTTGACAGGAGAATCCACTGGGTGCAGTGGGCAAGGTAGGTTGGGGTACCATTTGATCGTGATTGTGAACTTGAGTCATTGGGGAGGGGCTAGATTCTGCTGCTGGAAATTGATAGTTTTACCCTCTATTTGGGCTTCATGTTTTGGTCCATGATTGAGTTGAGTGGGTGGGAGAGACAGCAAAGGTGGGAGCGTTATGGCATCTGAGGAAGAGTCGCAGCATGGGATAAATTTTTAACTTATAGTGGTCCTGTCTGAGACAGGGTCCAAGGCCAAATTTGTTAGCCTGGGACATTCCCCTGTCAGTATTCCTTAATGATGAAGTTGGCGTCAGAGTGCGTTGTGGTGGCCTGCTTTTATATGTGCAACCCAGGCCATTTGTCTGCTTAAAAAAACGTGAATTTCACAGAAAACAATAAATATTTCACACACATTTGATGCCAAGTACTTACTTTTATTGGTGTATCTAGCACATAGTGAATCCATTAGAAAGTTTTGAACTGATCTTGTGTATCTTAGTTCATGATTTTCTCTACAAGACACATTCCCATTGAAATTCAATCACATGGCCTATAAATATTATGCAAACCCAGAGTTTCTAGGATGCAGATTTATGACCCTCCTTAGCCTGCAAAGGGACATGTTTAAACTATGAATATAAGACTTGTTTATTGAGATACAGATTATCATTTAGATGCATCGGTTTTCTTTGTTATCGTTCCCAAATGCAATACATGCTCCCCAATAGGATATAGGGATATGAATATTAGGAATATTAATAACAGAGATATGAATAATAGGGATATGAATAATAGGAATTTCAGGGCGATGGGCGGCTGGAATTTGGACAGGATATTTGGACAAAACAATTTCGAACTTAACGAGGCTGGTGGATGGAGGTGAGCCAGACATATATTGGCGATATTAAAACAAAGAACTGCAGATGCGTTTTAGACTTTAGACGTTATAGATACAGCACGGAAACAGGCCCTTTGTCCCACCAAGTCCACACCAACCAGCATTCACCCTGTACACTAGCACTATCCTGCACACTAGGGACAATTTACAATTTATAGAAGCGAATTAACCTACAAACCTGTACGTCTTTGCAATGTGGGAGGAAACCGGAGTACCGGGAGAAAACCCTCGCAGTCACATCGAGAAACATAGAAACATAAAAACATAGAAACATAGAAAAATAAGTGCAGGAGTAGGCCATTCGGCCCTTTGAGCCAGCACCACCATTCAATATGATCATGCCTGATCGTCGAAAATCAGTACCCCGTTCCTGCTTTTTCCCCATATCCCTTGATTCCTTTAGCCCTAAGAGCTAAATCTAACTCTCGATTGAAAACAAGCAGTAAATCAGCCTCCACTGCCTTCTGTGGCAGAGAATTCCACAGATTCACAAAGCTGGGTGAAAAAATATTTCGTCATCCCAGTCATAATTGGCCTACCCCTTATTTTTAAACTGTGAACCCTGGTTCTGGACTCCCCCCAACATCGGGAACATTTTCCATACATCTAGTCTGTCCAATCCTCTAAGAATTTTATATGTTTCTATAAAATCCCCTCTCATCCTAAATTCCAGTGAATACAAGCCCAGTCAACCCATTCTTTCAGCATATGTCAGTCCCGCCATCCCGGGAATTAACCTGGTGAACCTATGCTGCACTCCCTCAATAGCAATAACGTCCATCCTCAAATTAGGAGACCATAATTGTACACAATATTCCAGGTGCAGTCTCACCAGGGCCCTGTACAACTGCAGTAGGACCTCCTTGCTCCTAAACTCAAATCCTCTTGCAATGAAGGTCAACATGCCATTAGCTCTCTTCACTGCCTGCTGTATCTGCATGCTTACTTTCAGTGACTGATGTACAAGCACACCCATGTCTCGTTTAACCTCCCCTTACCCTAATCTGACACCAAGAAGGGTCTCAAACCGAAAAATCACCCATTCCTTCTCTCCAGAGATGCTGCCTGTCTCACTGAGTTACTCCATCTTTTTTTCTCTATTTTCGATTTAAACCAGCATCTGCAGTTCCTTCTTACACCATTCAGATAATAAGCTGCCTTCCTATTCTTGCCACCAAAGTGGATAACCTCACACTTATCCACATTATACTGCATTTGCCCACTCACCCATCCTATCCAAGTCACCCTGCAGCTTCCCAGTATCCTCATCGCAGCTCACACTGACACCCAGCTTTGTGTCATCCGCAAACTTGGAGATGTCACATTTAATTCCATCATCTAAATCATTAATATATATTGTAAATAACTGGGGTCCCAGCACCGAGCCTTGCGGCACCCCACTCGTCACTGCCTGCCATTCTGAAAAGGACCCGTTAATTCCTACTCTTTGCTTCCTATCTGTCAACCAGTTCCCTATCCATGTCAATACCCTACCCCCAATACCATGTGCTCTAATTTTGCACACTAATCTCTTGTGTGGGACCTTGTCAAAGGCTTTTTGAAAGTCCAGATACGCCACATCCACTGGCTCTCCCTTGTCCATTCTACTTGTTACATCCTCTAAAAATTCCAGAAGATTGGTCAAGCATGATTTTCCCTTCATAAATCCATGCTGACAGATTTCCAAATACGCTGCTATAACATCTTTAATAATCGACTCAAGCATCTTCCCCACTACCGATGTAAGGCTAACTGGTCTATAATTCCCCATTTTCTCTCTCCATCCTTTCTTAAAAAGTAGAGTTACATTGGCTACCCTCTAGTCAACAGTCCATAGGAACTGATCCAGATTGAGAAAACATTGGAAAATGATCACCAATGCATCCACGATTTCTAGAGCCACCTCCTTGAGTGCTCTGGGGTGCAGACCATCAGGCCCTGGGGATTTATCTGCCTTCAGTCCCAACAGTTTACCTAACACCATTTCCTGACTAATGTGGATTCCCTTCAGTTCCTCCCTCCTACTAGATCCTTGGCACAAACTCAGATTGAAGAAGGGTCCCAACTCGAAACATCACCTATCCATGTTCTCCAGAGATGCTACCTGATCTCCTGAGTTACTCCCATTCGTTGTGTCATATATTGGAGGTATATCCACCTTGAAAGGAATGTTATGTATACCAGACATTATTCGCACTCCAAAATTTACACAATGTGGAGGAAAATAACTTCCAGAAGCTGGAGTTGTGTCACAAGATTTCAAACATTAAAGGCTGATTCAATATTTCAAAGCCTCTTCACTAATGAGGAGGTTCTAATGAGGTGTGGTGAAAATCGCTCATCAATGGGTGTGGTTTCAACAAAAGCTCTCGGCCGTGGATGACAAAGGAGGCCATCTGACTGCCATCATATCCAGTGGGCCAGGCAAGTGCAGCACCATTCTGGCTGTATTGTACGCACCACATGATACATCCCAGGTACAACAATAGACCTCGCATTCTTTGAAACCATTTGGCAAGTTTGGAATGTAAGGGCAGCAAATGCATGCAAACATTTGTTGACTCCTCATTCTCCTGTAGGTCACACCTCACCTTGACCTGCATATAAATTGTGGTTTACTCATCATTCGATCAAGGTGTTGCAATTTATACCCTCTAAAAATTACAATGAAGGATGTGAAATAAATGCCAGTTTTAGTTTAGTTCAGGGATACAGCATGGGAACAGGTACTTCGGCCCACTGAGTCCGCGCAAACTATTGATCACCAGTTCATACTAGTTGTATGTCATCCACTTTCTCATCCACTCCCTACCTATGCACAGGGGTGATTTACAGAGGCCAGTTAATCTATAAACCCCTGCTTCTTTGGGAAGTCAGAGGAAACCAGAGCACCCGGAGGAAACCCACATGTTCACAGGGAGAACGTGCAAACTCCACACAGACAGCAGCACCTGAGCTCAGGATCGAACCCAAAACTCTGGCGAAGTGAGGCAGTGGCTCTGCCAGCTCTACCACTCTTCCTGTGTTAATTGCAATGAGAAAGTAACAGTTATATTTAATTTGCAGCATATTTGCTAACATGTATGGAACTAGGTTGACTTTGGATCTTAAATTGCTTCTTGAATATGGTGAGTAGTTCAAGTCATTTAAAAGTGAGAAATGTACTACGATTTTTAGATCATCATTACAGATACATTTGTGAACAAATGCCAAAATAATAAAACCGGTGGAGGAACTTTGACTGACAAGTTAGACGGTGATCTTAGATCAGACACCATGAAACCCAAATAAAAGCAGGAAAGAATCTAAAAATGCACCAGTTACTTTACTGGATCTAGTGACCACTAACAAAACATTTTCTCACAGCCTCTAAGTTAGTTTGGCAATGGAAGCTAACAATGTTGCCTGGCCGTCTGAACTTTTGCAGGCAGCAGCATCTGCTGGGGAGGTATTTCACACCCCTCCCCACAACAGCAAATTCCCAAATGTATATTAAAATGTATGTTCCCAAACATACTGATTGAGCTGAATCTTCACGGGGATTGATAGCAGAAGTCGGAACTCTCACCAACAGATTCCCACTGCTTCACTACCACAACCACATGCTGTTGCTCATTCAAACTCAGTAATTCAACCAGGGCATCCTCCTCAAGCTGACTGGCAAAGCATGAAATGATTAACACAGAAGGTTCTGCCTTCTTATTTGGCATTCGGAACCACATCTGCAATTCAGGGGATGTTTACAGAGACTAAGTGTATGTCGGGGTTATATCCACAAGATAGGTAATTTTTCCCGCTGCTGCCTACAGTTACCAACTCCTACCGACATGCATTGTGTTGTATGTATCATGGCTCTATACTGGGCGAGAGCAAAAGAAAGACACAAGGAACTGCA
Organism: Okamejei kenojei; assembly: GCA_035221665.1. Taxonomy (NCBI): domain Eukaryota; kingdom Metazoa; phylum Chordata; class Chondrichthyes; order Rajiformes; family Rajidae; genus Okamejei; species Okamejei kenojei. The sequence goes on along the minus strand of CM069131.1, from coordinate 48,889,021 downwards.
GATGTTGGATTCTTGCAAGGAACACTGAGATAGGCACAAAATACTGGAGTATTTTGGAGTGGTACAGCGGGTCAGGTAGCTTCTCTGGAGAGACAGAACATGTGATGTTTTGGGTCAAAACCCTTCTCCAGACACTAAGTGCAAGAGTAACTCACCGGGGCAGGCAGCATCTTTGGAGAACATAGATGTGCTGTTTCGGGTCGGGGCCCTTATATAGACTGATCAGACTTATTCAGAGAGCAAAAGAGAGTTGCAAATGAAATTGGTGCACTCTCTTGGGGAGAGCAATACAGAAAATTCTCCTTTTTTCTCACTCTGTCCGTTACGCCAACTCCAAAATTGCCTCCTTAAAGACATAAGAGGGCTAATAGTTCATGTTAGGTATTTACTACAAATAGATTTGCACCTGGTCTGACTGCTGCTTGAACTCAACATCAATTTTGGTCAAGCCAGGAATCAAATAGGTGTGGTGGGAGGCTGCAAGCTAGAACCCATGTAAATGGTCCCTGGTTGTCAAGGAAGCCTTGTGCACATCCTAGGGATGTGGAGAATGGGGATTACAGGTGGCTGAAGTAGGTAGATTAGTAAGGCATACGAGAAAGAGGACCTAGTTTTTATTTGAGGATCTGCTCTCTGTAGAGGCAGGAGGCCCTATAAGCTGAAAGGAGGCCATTCAACTCCTCATATCTATGCTACCTCTTAAAAGATAAGTATTTTCCCTGTCCTTTCCCCCAAACCACTTCAAAACGATTTCATTTAAAACAACTAGAAAAATAACTATTTCTTCCACGGAACAGCAGTGTGCTCCCTCGAGATAAAAGGCCACATTGAGAACAAAAACCTTGCACTCAAGCCAGTTTTAAGCACAATACCGACAAACATTCTGTATGGACCTAGATATAGAGAGGGAGTTGTTGACCATAGATGACACAAAAAGCTGATGTAACTCAGCGGGTTAGGCAGCATCTCTGGAGAAAAGGAATAGGTGATGTTTCGGTTCGAGACCCTTCTTCAGACTTAAAGTCAGGGGAAAGGGAAACGAGAGATACAGACGGTACAAATGAAGGAAAGATATGCAAAAAGCAACAATGATTAAGGAAAGGTGGAGCTCACAGTGGTCCATTGTTGGCTGTGGGTTAGGTGATAGCGAGTTATACAGACAGTGAAACTCAACAGGCCGACAGTGAAATTGGTACAACGACTAGGGTGGGGAGGGATGGAGAGAGAGAGGGTGTGAGGGTTACTTGAAGTTAGAAACATCAATTGTCATACCGCTGGGTTTTAAACAGCCCAAGCCAAATATGAGGTGCTGTTCCTCCAATTTTCATTTTGCCTCTGACGATGGTGGAGATCCAGGACAGAAAGGTCATTATGGAAACGGGAAGGGGAGTTAAAGTGTGTTCTTGTTCCAACCATGTTCTTTCCCACATGAAGGAGACATTTAATGGTGTGCTGGGCACACAGTTTTACAACATTTACGTTTAATTGCACTTCGGGGTTTTTTTTCCAAGGTTGGTCACATTGAATTAGCATTTTGCAATTTTGTGAGTTCGTTCTCCCACTGAGGGGGCTTGCTTGACTGCAGGAGGGTTGCTTGTAAACTGGCATCAGAGTTTGTTGCAACCGAATTGCAGCTGTTCCTGTTTTCTGGTAATTAATCTTAATCAGCGAAAAAGTGGGAGCGACAAGAATCAGATTTTCAGAACTCGACATCCAATGGTCTCACTAACATTCCTGTTGAGCCACACATCCCAAAGGGAACACCAGGTTGTAAAATTCAGAATTACATCAATTCTAACTTTCTTCAAAAATTGGCAAAAAGCAGCTAATATCTTGAGCGTGCATTGACAGCAGATTTCCCCATGAAAGTGGATATTGGGAAACCCAGGACAATAGACCAAGATCATCTAATGTGTCTGAGCAATAAGGAAAGCTCCTCAATGTCAAGAGTAAAACAAAATCAAATTAAAACTGAGGTGATTGAGAAGAGGAGGAGAAGAAGGGTGTCTGTAAGAAGAGCTTTGTTAAATTGTAAATGGTGAAATGATTTTTGTCCCATGGCATCAGGCATTACTAAAGAGGAGGGCATTTGTTGAAGTGGTTGAGAATAATGATCACAATGTGGTGATGCATAGAAAGAAAATTTGGGAGAACTAGTAACGTGGAATTGTAGATGCTGGTTTACAAAATAAAACACAAAGTGCTGGAGTAACTCAGCGGACCAGGCAGCATCTCTGCAGAACATGGATAGGCAACATTTTGGGATCCCTCTTCAGAAATAAGTAAATTTAGGATGTTGACCGAAAGGAACTAAATACCAAAATGTTGCAGAATCTAACTGAGCATTACAAGGAAAGCAAAAATTGTGATCCTGGGATCTTACGTCCCAGAGATTTTCAGGTGCAAAGCAAAGATTTAACACCTTAACATGCTGGGTGAATGTTAATGTTGGGCAGACACGATGGCACAGCAGTAGAGTTGCTGCCTTACAGTGATTGCAGCGCCAGAGACCTGGCTTCGATCCCGACTACGGGTGCTGTCCGTACGGAGCCTGTACGTTCTCCCCATCTTTTCTCCAAGATCTTCGGTTTCCTCCCACACTCCAAAGACGTACAGGTATGTAGGTTAATTGGCTTGGTGTATATGTAAAATTGTCCTAGTGTGTAGGGTAGTGTTAATGTGCGGGGATCGCTGGTCAGTGTGGACTCGGTGGGCTGAAGGGCCTGTTTCTGCACTGTATCTCTAAACTAAACTAAACTAAATTAGTAAAGGTAGATAAAGGGATATATCCACCTCAAAGCAATGGCAAACCTAATGTATATGCACATTAGGGCATGCCAGTAGCCATTGCAGTTAAAAAGGGAGAATGTGTTTATCTGATTAATTACAACCAAATGTCTTAACATCTATTATTTAGGAGTACATTCGTCTTCATGTAACTGATGTTTGTGGGGATTTTCTCATTCTGCATATGGTTTTTACTGGGTGCACTGGTTTCTTCCCGTGTTTTAAAACCATGCTAGTAGGTTATTTGACTTCCTTAATATTGCTAAGTGACAAAAGAATTGAAGGGATGTGAGAGAGAAGAATTTGTATGGCTATATGGAAAGCATGGAGGGGAGAGTGGAATTGTTCTTTTGAGACATAGCAAACCGCAGATGCTGGTTTACAAAACAAAGTGTCCTTTTTTAATTCTTATGGGAGTTGTGTTGAACCTGATGGGTGGACTGGTCTCCTTCATGTCATAGCAAGTAACTAAGTAAATGAAGTCATGTAAAATTGTCAGTCAATTCAGCTAATTAATGTGGAAACAGAAATTAAACGGCTGTCTTAATGTAGAAATAAAATCAGGAAATGAGTATAAAGGTGTTAATTCTGGCCAAATTAGTGATGCCAGGACACTAAAATTGAGTAAAGGCTTCTGGGCTGCTAGACTATTTGGTCAATTTAAATGTGCCTTCTGCGGAAATGGGACAAGCTGCAGAATGGTGCCAGTTTGTTTAGAGCCTAGATCAGAACATCTGCAGATTCTTACAATTAGGTGTAAATTGCATGGAACGGATTGGGTGAATGCAAACCAGACATACACATTGTAAATATTGTTGCAAAACTTTACTTTGCTAGATGTTGATTGGTTTAGGGGTTGAGCCTTGTCTGGGTTTCTTGAATATCCAGGCACATGTTGCATAATTCATCTCTGTTAAGTTGCATCTAGGAACTTCGTCAGATACATTGTATTAGTCACTGTATTATTGGGTTAGGGAAATGTCTATCATGTACTGTGTTAATCGATATGTGTTATTGGACTGTATAGAGACCACCCCCATGTGGTTCGGCCCCTCAAGGTTTGGGGACCTATAAAAGGTAGCTCCCACGAGGTCCTGTGTCGATCTTCTAGGAGAACGCTTAGGACTGCGTGACCTTCTGGAGTGTCTCTGCTTGCAGGAGGCTAGGAGGGCTTGGCCAGGCAGATAAAAGGACTAAACCCGCGGTGGTTAGGTATAGTGGTGGGGAACTGTTATTGTGTTCTTCCAAAATAAAGTTTAGATGCGCAAGTGTTTGACTCAGTATTTTATTGACTGAAACTAGACTGTGGGGAAGCTTAGAACGAGCTATTTACATTGGGGGGTCATCCGGGATCTCAACGGACCCAAAACACAAGTTTGCGATCAAGGGTGTTGAGCTGTTTCGATCGCGAATGTAGAAATCGGGCCCACTGTGCATTTTTCTCATCGATTTTTGGCACTTCGCTAGTCGGAGCAGATCGATCATTCGCAAGCTTGAGAGAGGGTCCCAACGAGATCATAGAACAGAGTCTAGCAAGCATGGAGGGGTGGATAGCACTCCTTTGGATTAGGGGCCCATAAAACAGGGCGAGAAGTGGCCCAAAAACTTGGTCGTATTTGGCAGGCTGCAGCTGCTTAACGAGTGCCTGATGCTCTTTGAGGGCGATGGGTGGCCCACTGTCCTAGATTTGGTATCCAATTGGTGGGGTATTGAAATACAAGTCTGGTTTACGTGCTAAGCGTTGAAGCATTTGACCTGTCGTTGCTGGGAGCGCTAATTGGAAAGGTGCATTCGAGTGCCAGCGCGAAGAGGCTAGGCGCTGACCCCCAGTGCCAAGCAGAGGGGTGCGTCTGTGTGAAGATATCTGAGTCCCTCCCTGAAGTGACGGACGAGGAATCTCGTAAAGGCACTGGGCTCGGTGGCTGGAGTATAGATTGGCTGGGAATACTCTAGTCCATTCAAGATTTCATTGGGCAATTTGACTTCGAGAGCCCGCGTATGTGGAGGGATACGCACCAAAACTAGTTGGTCCAAGAACGAGTCTAGATTTGCAGAATCGAATTTCCAAATATAGAATTTCACATTAACGTTCTGCCCGTATTGTAGAATTCGAATTCTGAGTAGATAGAACTTTGCAGTTTGTGCATGTTTGAGATCGATTCCGAATAGCGACTGATCAACAGTGAATAGTAACCCTCTGATCAATTGTTGATTAGTACCTGATAGCGAAGAGTAACTGAGAGATAGGAACCTGGTTAGCTTGGTGAAAAGTACCCGGATGCGATAGGTACCCCTAATTCTGTAGAACTTAGAGAGGAATGGATAGAGGTCCCCCTATAGAAGTCCAGTCTTAGCAGGGGAAAGTAACATTTAGGAGGAAAAGTAGTCCATTTAAGAAGTAGTAGAAAAACTCTTCGGTATCAGAGGGAGAGGTTCACTGATTGATAACAGCGTGATGCGGCATTGAGATCGAGTGTTTGTAAACTGTGCCCTAGCTTGTTAAATTATTATTGTAAATTGTAAAAATCCAGCATCGTCTTTTTTAGCATCTTTAGTGGATCCGAAGTATAACTACTTTGTGTATGTAAAAAGATTTAGAATGTGTTAAGATTTAGAAAGTTAAAATTTAGAGTGTGTTAAGATCGCGGACCGCTACTTGTATTGTCTGCGTGAGTGCTTAACGATTTTTGGGTGTTATATAATTGGAGTAAAAGTGTGTTTGAATTGAATATTTGTATTTGTTCAAATCGGGATTGTAGTATTGTTAGAATCTGACTCGTGGTGGTTCGATCAGGGTTTGTATTCTTTCAATCGCTGTGTCGGGGGAGGAATCGTTCCGTTGACCGAGTACGCCACGAGGAGTTTTTATTAGAATGTGATTTATCGGCATTATAAGTGAATGCTTGTAGTTTATATTGGGATGTGTCTGGGGTTACTCGTAATCGGGGAATACATTTTTGTTTGATTATAGTTTTACTGGCGTGGTTCAGATTTGTTTGTCTGTGTGAATTTAAAGTGTACTGAGTGGGAGAGATTGCTGATTTGGAGAGATTGTGATTAAGAGCCGGAGCCTTAGTTTGGGAAACCGGAGATTCTTTGTTTGAAGGCTGAGAATTGAATGAAATTATTGTGATCTGGCTGATAAGAAAGTTGAGAGAGTGATTGAATAAGAGCGATTGATTTGAATAATTGAATAGGAGCGATTGAGAGGGTGATTGACTAACGGTGGGAGAGATTGAAGGAACAATTGTGTGAGAGGTTTGAATCTGCTAGACGTTAGTCATTGTGTGGAACGATTCCAGTGACCTTGGAGTCTGATAGGAAGGAGCGAGTATTGAATAGGTGTGAGTGTTTGGGATTTTATTTGTATTGTGTCTATTGTGCAGAAAAATGGGGAATGTCTTAGAGAAGGACCTATCAAATAGACCCGAAAGCCCAATAAGAATAATTTGTGAGAAACTTCCGCATGAAGCAGAAAGATTAAGATTATCTGGGAAATTAAATAAAGTTTTGAGGAACAAACTTTGGCCGATAGGTGGACTAAAATCTGTAGTAGGAATAACCTACACAGAGACAATTGTTAGATGATATGGAAATGGTGAGGAAGGGAACGAGCTTATTGGAATATGGAGAATGTTCTTCACTAAAAGAAAAGTAAATTAAGAGATTGTTCTGCTTTCTACTTTAAGAATGGCAACGTTCAAGTTAGGGATTAGAGGGGAACAAGAGAGAACTGGTCCTTCTCTGGACATTCAGGAACAGGGGGATGAAGATAGGGGAAGCCAACAGCAGGAGCAGGAGAGAACACCAGCTTTTCAAAGAGAAATGTCTGTGATGGCTCTTAAATGGGAGGTGCCGACTAAAATCGAACTTATTAAATTTAGTAAGAGTGCGGCAGTATCTGTGGACTTCGAAGGGAGAGAAGCCCAATATATGCAAGGGTGGGCAGAATTTTTCAGAGTGGAGCCACAGCATTCACAGCACGCTCATGTTCTCAGTTCAGAGACACCATGCGCAGCTTGCAAGCAGGGCGCTCAGGTGGAGTCAGCAGTATCTTCGACTCCACCCACTAAATTCAAATCCAAAGTGGAAAAATCGGGAAAGGACTCTCTAGCTCCTATGATTGCTCCACCAGCGGAGGATAGTGTGGGGGATCAGGGAGCTAGAGGGAAGGCTCCGGCAAAGTGGGTACCAAAATTAATTAGGAAATCAAGTGGGAAAGTGAAAGAATCCTTCCTACAGTACAGAGATTCCGGTAGCAGAACTAGTAGCTTTTCTGAGGGTGAGACAGCAGGAGGATATGAAGTGACTGATCCTGACATCGATAGTATTATTAGGTCGGAGCAAATTCCCGTCGATGTGAGTATAGAGCGGATTCCCCGTAGGCAACTCCCTAGTAGGAAGCTGCCTACTCCACCTTTAAAATTAGATCCCGCAGTAGGTGTAAATGATCCCCAGGCTACAGACGTTCACATTTCAATGCAACCTGGTTCGACGGCAGCTAAATCCTTTCAGAGACCCATACTAAGAATCCAGAAACGGGAAATAACTTTGAAGGGAGATAAGGAGGAGGAGGATCTTAAAGCGTGATTAGACATGCCATTCCAAGAGCCGACTTTCCCTCGGTTTGGTTGGAGAGGGTATAGAGCTGTTAGATCTGATCAATGCTACAACTGTGGGGAATCAGGACATTGGAGCCGATCATGCCCTGTGAGGGAACACAGAGGAAGGGGGCAAAGAGGACCACGGGGTTTAAGAAATCAGTGGATCCCTAAAGGTTACAGGGACACTTGGGACCCCGAAGAATGAGGAAGAGGACACTGGCCAGGAGATCAGGGGGCAGGGACATTCTGGCAGCCAAATCCATTCTGGTAGCCCTGATACAAAGTATGAAATCTGAGAGCATCCTCACATGGCCCAAAAATAATAATAAATTATTAATAAAAAAGAACACCACCCCTTCCGAATCCCAGGAGGAGAGACACAAAGAATCTAATTGGGATTGAGAAACCTCAATAAAAGGAAGGACTATTGTGTCAAAGAGAGAATAAGGACTAAAGGAAACTGAAATGGCACTAGGGAGATAAGAAATTAACGTAGTGTGCAGGAGATACAGGAGTAGGACTATTGTACTAACTTGTTACTAAGTTGTTGTGCCTGCAGGACAGTATAATCGACAAAATACTATCTGGGGAGTGAGATAAAGAATATGTGCACCCTTGAGAATGGGCAGAAGACGCAGATCAGTTAAAGTAGCCCCCCAGAAACAGGGACCAACAACAAGGAAGAAATGATACTGTCATGTCCCTTTACAACACATCTGGGAAGGCCAACAGATAGCAAAGGCTGCTCCTCAGTATACATACTCCTTTGAAACTAACATAGAGGAAGAAGAAGATACCTACCCTGTTGCCCAACTTTAACATCATCTAACTTTTGACACCAGTGAAGGAAAAAGAAAATAACACCATCCAACCTTTTCTAAAAGATACAGACAACCTAAGATGATTATTGGGGCAAGTTCTAATTTGAATTTGAAATAGACACTCCTCTGTGGTTCGGGGCAAAACACCTACTTTGCGCCTAAACATTAATCAGTGGTAAAAGGAAACTAGATATGAGGAAGAACCCCTATGGACTGAGAGCTGAGCCAACATACTAAGGAAGAAGTACTGGAGGAGAAGTCCATTGAATTAGAAGGAGGAATAAAGAAATGGGTGTTGAGATATCAGAGTCGATGTATTTGACCGGTGGATCTAAATTGTTTAACCCTTGATAGTAATGCGGCTTCTATTATCAAGGTGGAAATACATTGTCCCTAGATTTGGCATTCTTGATTGCTTTATGATGAAATTGACAACATATGGAAATTGATTGATTAAATTTGAACAGCTGGGAATTCCACAGGAATTGGAATGGAATTGTGTTATCGACCACAAATCTGTGGAATGAGAACAGTGAGACGGACACTGAAACTTAAAATAGTAAATTGAAGGCTGAGACTGAATTTGGTTAAATTGGAATATTCTTCATGGTTTGCTTTAAATAAGAGTCACGCCTATAGGGAAATCTGGACTGAACCCAGCTGAAATTTATATGAGAAACCATCATCAGATATACATTAAGGTACATCATCAGATATACAACGTCTGAATACGGAAAAGGCTGATTAGTGTTGATCCTAGGATAGTAAAGAGTATATTACTGAACAGAATAGTAATAGGAATACAGTGATAGAGCAGAATATAGTAGAGATAGTTATAGTGAAATGGAAAAGGGATAGTATGACCAAACAGAAATACAGTGAATGTATGGGAAAGCATTAGTACATGAATTGTAACTTACTTTGTCCCAAGTTTTTCAGGAATTATAGGTTATAGGTTCGACTATGGAAAGGGATGGAAGAATGGGCAACAACACGGATGGAGGGAATCTGCGTCCACAAAAACTCAGGAGGTGAAGACTCAACAGATGGAAATTGTGAAGCTATGCCCACGAAAACCTGGGAATCTTGATAAGATTCTGAGAAGAAACATCATCATCTCGTTGTTGTTAATAGATGTAGAATGTAATAGACACACATGTGTATATCTGGTTATCTGATTATTTGGTTATCATAAATGATGGTTTATCATATATGATAAAAGGAAGGAATGTTAATTCTGGCCAAATTGGAGATGCCAGGATACTAAAATTGAGTAAAGGCTTCTGGGCTGCTTGGCCATTTGGTCAATTTAAATGTGCCTTCTGCAGAAATGGGACAAGCTGCAGAATTGTGCCAGTTTGTCTAGAGGCTAGATAAGAGTTGCAGGAAGAGAATGGAACATGTTTTAAAGAAGGAACTGCAGATGCTGGAGAATCGAGGGTACACAAAAAGCTGGAGAAACTCAGGGGTGCAGCAGCATCTAAGGAGAGGAGATAGGCGACGTTTCGGGTCGAGACCCTTCTTCAGACTGCTGCAGTCTGAAGAAGGGTCTCGACCCGAAACGTCGCCTATCTCCTTCGCTCCTTAGATGCTGCTGCACCCGCTGAGTTTCTCCAGCTTTTTGTGTACCCCAGCGAATGGAACATCTTCAGATTCTTACAATTAGGTGTAAATTGCATGGAACGGATTGGGTGAATGCAAACCAGACATACACATTATAAATATTGTTGCAGAGCTTTACTTTGCTAGATGTTGATTGGTTTAGGGGTTGAGCCTTGTCTGGGTTTCTTGACTATCCAGGCACATGTTGCATAATTCATCTCTGTTAAGTTGCATCTAGAAACTTCGTCAGATACATTGTATTAGTCACTGTATTATTGGGTTAGGGAAATGTCTATCATGTACTGTGTTAATCGATATCTGTTATTGGACTGTATAGAGACCACCTCCATGTGGTTCGGCCCCTCAAGGTTTGGGGACCTATAAAAGGCCGCTCCCACGAGGTCCTGTGTCGATCTTCTGGGAGAACACTTAGGACTGCATGACCTTCTGGAGTGTCTCTGCTTACACGAGGCTAGGAGGGCTTGGCCAGGCAGATACAAGGATTGAACTCGCGGTGGTTAGGTATAGTAGTGGGAACTGTTATTGTGTTTTTCCAAAATAAAGTTTAGATGCGCAAGTGCTTGACTCACTATTTTATTGACTGAAACTAGACTGGGTGGAAGCTTAGAACGAGCTATTTACAAAGGCATTGATAGCGGCTGTTTTATACAGATTGAGACATTAGAAATGAGTGTATTTTATTGAAGGATAAAATGATCAAATTTCTAGATAAAGAGAAAATAGATGTATAGTGGACTATGAGCTTTCGAAGATTGACAGACATACATTTCCTTTAAGATTACATAAATGGAAATGCTCTGAGTATACTACACATAGCAATTGGAAATTGTTGACAATGTAGTTGGATGTTTGTGTTAAGTAGGTTATGGGACATGGAATCAGGGAGAGCAAAGAAAACTGGATTCCAATTAGATTAAATGGAACAAAAATAATAGGACTTGGAGACAATTTTTCCAGAGAACAGGCAATTGTCTATTTAAGAAACAGGCAACAATTTGTAGAAATATGTGAACGTAACTTGATTATATTTGCTGATGATATGAATATTTTTTTGTTCCGGTGACAATTTGAAGCAGTTTTTGGAGGTCATCACATCAGAAATGAATAAATTAAAACAGTGGTTTGATGTCAACAAATTGTCTCTAAATTTAAGCAAAACAAAAATTATGCTATTTGGAAAACATAAAACAAACCCTCAAGTACAATTGAAAATAGATAACATAACTATAGAAAGAGTATATGAAAATAAATTTCTTGGTGTGATCTTTGACCACAAAATCTACTGGAAACCACATATAAACCACATCAAAGCAAAACTTGCAAAGTCTATAGCAATATTGGGAAAATCAAGACACATTCTGGACCACAAATCATTACATACTCTGTACAATACACTCATATTGCCATATCTGAGTTACGGTGTGGAGATATGGGGTAACGCCTACAAAACCAACCTACAGCCGTTATGCACATTACAAAAAAGAATTATCAATAACGTTGGATATCTTGAACATACCAATTTATTCATCTTTACACATACAGTGAAGTGCACCAATCTGGTTAAATTTAAGACTGCACAAATCATGTACAAAGCAAGAAATAATTTACTTCCGGGAAATATACAAAACCTGTTTATGGAAAGACAGGGTGGGTATAATTTGAGAGGGGAACTTAATTTAAAAAAAACTCAATGTCAGAACAACTCTTAAAAATATGTGCATAGCAATCTGTGGGGTGAATTTGTGGAATGGTTTGGAACAGGAGATAAAACTTAGCAAAAACACTTTTTTTTTAAGGATATTGGAATGAGGATAGGTGTTTTTGAGTGGGATATTTGTTATACTGATTGTATTGGGAAGGGTGATTATAGGGCGATGGCTTGTAAATATGACTAAGAGATATTGTCTTGTATATGAGGGTTGTTTATTTTTTTAATTTTCTTTTTTCTTTTTTTGTATGGCTTTGTAAATATTTGATTAGTGTATAAATGTAAATAATTTCGTGTACATATGGAAATAGGTGTTTATAGCTGCTAAATTTGTATAAGATAATTATAAGCAGTTGAATAAGGGGTGGGGATTAATAAGCTTTGGGTTCTTCCTGCTCCTTTTTGGACACATATGATTTCATTTATTTATAAATATTGTTTATGACACTTCATAAATATTCTTGTTTTGTTTTTTTTTGTTTTTTGTATGCTGTTTCACACTTGCTTTTTATTCTTTTATTCTGTTCGAAATAAAGAATTAAATAAAAAAATAAAAATAAAAAATAGAACTAGTCTATACGGTCCAATTCAGTGGCCACTTGTGTTTACCATGCCAAATAAAAATTGCAAGTAGGCCAAGTTGTACTTTGAAATGTTGCACAGATGTCTAAAATAGAGGCCCACAAATTTACAAATGTGCCATGGTTGTGGGTAACTTTTAGATTCTGGGCATGTTGATCTATCTGTACCAAAGGATAAATATCTCATACTTGCCTATGAGAAACCAGGTCTGCAAATTCCCATCTGGCCATAAACACTCAGACAATTGTTGCGCAGAACTTTTAATCATAACAGAAGTAAATGATGAAATTGGGATTGATTCATGAGCATGACCAAATCATGTTGAGACCACTTGGTTTCCACTGTTCCTAAAATTTCTAAATTGTTGAAGCGACATCTAAGTGTTCTTTAAAGCCTTAGATCTTCGTTAATGTGTGTTCTTTGTTGTCACTTGATCTCAGCTAAAAGCCACAAATCTCTTTAGCTTAAGAGCAGGAGAGCTTTTCCCTCAGCCAGCAAAAAAGTCTTAAGTTGTAAGAATTCTTAATTCCCATCTTTTTATGTCAGTTATGATATGTATTGTTAGAGCAGTGAACAACGGTTTGACTCAAACCTCTCACAACATAGATGAATTGCAATGATTGATAATAATCAGTGAACACTGAACCAAATGAAACTGAATCAACTTTTGTGTTGTGGACCAGGATAGGATGTGTTATGCTAAACAATATACCTATTATGGAAAATTTCAAAAGACTTTTATTGTACTGTACAAAGTTTATTTTGCGCATATCAATTAAACTTTTTTAACAAATGGTCAATATCAAACTGCAACAGGTTTGTCATTCTAGAAAGCCAAATTTACTCTTTAATTGCTACTTTAAATATTAGGGTAGGTATTAAAAGAATGAGAATTAATCATTTGGAAACCTGTACTTGGCTACTTGTTTTAAGCATGCATTGTAGTAGTGGCTGTGTGTTGTACTGCATTTCAAAAACACATTCCATTTACTGAAATAGAATTACGTCTCGGAGACTAAGTGCAATGTGCAGCTGCTGTTAATAATATGTTTAATACATGTGACCATGTATGAATTTGTACTTCACTGTGCCAGTACTGATGTGGTAGTAAGCATGTCAATACCTGGCACCCCTGAGTCAGCTTACAATCTGGGTGGCACCGTTCTGCAGCTGGTAAAGCTGCTGTCTCGCAGAGCCAAAGACCTGGGCGCAATCCTAACCTCAGGTGCTGTCTGTGTGCAGTTTGCACGATCCAATTTCTTGACTGCATGGGTTTCCTCTGGATGCTCTGGTTTGCTCCCACATCCCAAAGACATGCAAGTTTAACCGTTGGTTAACTGGCTTCTGTGAGTTGCCCCTAGTGTGTAGGGAATGGATGAGAAAATGTGAATACCATAGAACTAGTGTGAATTGGTGATCATGGTTGGCATGCACTCAGTGGGCCAGAGGGCCTGTTTCCATGCTCTATCTGTAAATAATCAAACTCCACTAGAGTGCTGCTTTGTAAGAAATATTATATATGGGATGAAACTAGTTTATATATTATTACATATGGGGATGCACATGCCAGATGAGATGGTATTCAATTTTTTTTTTTGCATTACTTAAAGAAGAGCAGTGAAGTTATTATTTTCCTGATCAAAATCTATCATGCAACCAATCAGACTAAAATATATAATATGGCCATTTTGTTTCAATTATGGCTACAAGGAATCTTCCATGTATAAATTGAGTCCATGTCCTTTTTTTAAAATAATAATTAAAGGTTGACTTTAATTGTACCGTACATAGCTTGTTTTGCATTTAAATTATACTTTTCAACAAATAGTCAATATAAGTGTTTGAGGTCTATATGCAGTAGCTAGGTTGAGAAGCATGACCAGTGAGATCTGCTTTAACGTGATAGTAGTCCAATTTCTTCCTCCATGGGACAAGATGTCTACTCACCAAATTGAACACCATGAACAACTAAAGGAATAATTAAGATTAGGGTTGGAAAACTAAAGTCATGGCACAATTAAAATGTTTAAATAATACAAAAGGGCATAATCGAGCTCAGATCCTGACATTTGTGGAAGAGTTAAAGAACAATAAAAGGTGACAAATGGAAAGAAAGTGGGTATGGAAAGAAACATAGAAATTTCAAAATTAACTAAATAATTACAATTTTACTAGGTAAAACAGTGTTATTAGGAACCATTCACGTGACTGAAAGAATAGAATTGAGCAACGCATTGAATAATTGAATTAGTGTTTACATTAGGGGACGGGATAGCTCTGTTCAACCTGCGGAAAGTATTATTGGGGGCAGAGTGCACCAAAAATAATGTAAGCAAAATAAATATAATGAAGAAAATAATGGAACTAAATGGGTGACAAATTCCAGTTCCAGGTGGTTTCCATCTCAGAGTTTTAAATTAAAACGTTGATGAATCACTAGCCATAATTTTCCAAGTTCTCATGATTAGAATCCATTGTTAGAATGCAAATTGCGTATGCCAGTCTGCTATTTAAGAAAAGTGATGACAAACATAGGAATTATAAACCAGTTAGCTAATATCTGTCATCAAGAAAATTACAGGAATCTAAAGTATAGATTGCAGGCTTAGAAAATCTATCACATAACATTATGATCATGTGCCTCCAACATGCGATATCTGTGGGGAAAAATGTGATAAAGAAAATTATGGACTTGCTGGATGAATGGCCCAATCTGCATGTCTAATGCTCTGTGGTATTGAGCTATCCAGATATGTGTAGGTATATCCAGTCTGAAGAAGGGTCCCGACCCAAAACGTCACCTATACATGTTCTCCAGAGATGAGTTACTCCAGCACTTTGTTACTATCTTTGGTGTAAGTCAGCATCTGTAGTAGTATCAGCAACGGCATCAATCCCTCAATTTAAGGATGAACTGTGCTATAAGTTTCCTTATTGAAACTCAGGGGATTGATTGTGGATTAAAACCTAGCTAAAGAAGTTACAGATATCTCCTAACCGATCTGCTGCCTGCTTGTAATGGAGCCTTCACTTCCTTCTTCTCACAGTATTTTCAGCTTTAAGTCAGAATAATTCTCCTCATAGTGTGCCATTACCGAATCATGGCCAAATGCTCAAGGCCAAAGGGGTAGCACAGGGTGCTGCCTGTGCTGAGTTTGTACATTCTCCCTGTGATTGCATGGGTTTTCTCCGGTGCTGCGGTTTCTTCCCACACTCCAAAGACATATGGTTTGAAGGTTAATTGGCTTCTATAAACTGTAAACTGTCCCTAATGTGTAGAATAGCGCTAGTGTACAGGGTGATCGCTGGTCAGCGCAGACTCAGTGGGCCAAAGGGCCTGTATCGATGCTGTATCTCTAGTCTTTAGGCTACATTTAATTTGTCCTTCTCAGCAACACATAGGATAAGTTTGCACAAACTAACCGTAGCTTGAGATTCTCACTCAGAAGTAAAGAGAGTAAGGTGCTCTGTTAGCCTGCCTCTGAGCCTTGTTTATGTCTCATAGCATCATACCATTGAATGATAGATCTCGGAGACAGTGGACATTTCTGCAACTTCAATAGCCACCTTTAAAAGAATAACACTATCTGAGATTCAGCACAGAATTTGGGGTCTATACTTCCATTGCAATCTGCTCAGAGATATTACAGGCTTGGATCCTGGAGTCCTTCCATAGATTCTATGGAAGGACTCCAGGATCCAAGCCTGTAATGCTTTTAACATTCATCCAATGCTCAATGGATGTAAAACCAGTTGACAACACCTCAAGAGTCTGGATAGCCATCACCAGTTATGCCTTTGGAAGATCCTTCCTGGCAAATGAGATGATGGCCAGAGTAATCCCTGCATCCTCACTGAAGCCAATGGTCCCAGCAGTGAAACAACAACTCTCATATAATGACCTATCTGGAACATTGTATGCTGATGTCAGATTCTAGACTCTACTCCCTGCTCACCCAAGATCAGAGGTTCAATGATAGTCAGCAGAAAAGCTGAAAGTGTATTTTAAGAAAATACTTTGGGGTGGCACAGTGGTAGAGCTGGTGGAGCTGCTGCCTTGCAGTGCCAGAGATCCAGGTTCAATCCTGACCTCAGGTGTTGCCTGTGTGGAGCTTGCATATTCACCGTGACGTATAAGTTCCTTCAGGTCCTCGGGTTTCCTCCCAAATGCCAAAGGTGTGCGGGATTGTAGGTTAAAATTGCCCTCTGTAAATTGCCCTAGTGTGTAGGGAGTGGATGCAAATGTGGAATAACATAGAACTAATGTAAACGGGGGAACGACGGTCAGTGTGGACTTGGTGGGCCGAAGGGATTGTTTTCATGATATGCTGTATTCCCTGTACAGGAACGGGGTACTGATTGTGGATGATCAGCCATAATAACATAGAATGGCAGTGCTGGCCCGAAGGGCCGGATGGCCTACTCCTGCACCTATTGTCTATTGTATTTCTAAACTAAAGTAAACTAAAACAGGTCATAGGCATGACAAGCTGAGGACAAATGAACATTTGGCCTTGAATCGGCAATGGCATGATATGAGGAGAATTATCCTTCATTCAATCAAAAGAAGGACTGTCAGTCAGCTGAAGAATAAGGTTATTGCAATAACACAACCACGCTGAACCCTAGTTTGAGTGAAGATTGTTTCTGTCTCCAGGCTACCATGGAGAATAGTAGCAGTCATCTGATTGTGAAGATGCCTAAGGACCTTAATCAGCATCTTGAGGGCAGCAAAAATTTCCCCATTTGAAACCTTCCACAGAACCTCATGACGGAATGGAAATGTTTTCAAACATATGAAGGCGATGTACTGTGTGCTGTTCCTGAGCTGGACCCCCACAGGTTTCTTGGACTTGTCAGGCAAAGAAGATCATGACAGTTGTCCAACAGGAAGGTCTGAAATTGTAACATTGTTTCCTTGTAAAAGGAAATATTGGTTTCAGACAATCCCGCAAGGGTTGTTCCCACTGGTGAAAGCAAGGCAATACTTAATTTATCGACTCAGTTGGGATCAAAGATCACGCATTATCTCATTGAATGGCAGAACAGATGCAAAGGCTTATATAGCAGCTTCCTGTTCTTGTTTTTCAATCTTACTCAACACCATAACCCATTGTCTGCATCCACTTAGCTCAGATTCTAAATGCATTCATTCCACAATATATTATCTGCATGTTCAAAGACATATTCTAAAATCCTCCCAGTTTCATTTCGTAATTGTTACTTAACACTGAACCGCATTCAATTAAACTTTCCCCTTAGAATCCGACTACAAAAATCTATACTCCCATGGCCAGCTGCACTCCACAATCCATACACTAAGTCCAAAGCAGGATTCTGTCACGAAATGTCACCTATTCCTTTTCTCAACAGATGCTGTCTGACCCGCTGAGTTACTCCCTCACTTTGTGACTATTTTGCGAAACAATGGTGCAGATGGTAGAGCTGCTGCCTCACAACGCCAGAGACCCAGGTTCGATTCTGACCTCGGAAGCTGTCTGTGCGGAGTTTGCAGGTTCTCCCTGTGACTGCGTGGGTATCTTCCCGGTGCTCCGTTTTCCTTCCACATCCCAAAGACGTGTGGGTTTGTAGGTTAATTGCCCTCTATAAATTGTCGCCAGTGTGTAAGGAGTGAAAAAGTGGGATAACATTGAACTAGTATGGACGGTTGATCAGCGGTCGGTGTGGATTTGTTGGGCTGATTGGCCTGTTTCCATGCTGTATCTCTAAAACTAAAACTAAATTCTAGTTTGAATAGCTGCCCATCACTTAATTGTGACACTCTTCTTACTCCTTTGTTTTTCACACCGGATACTCAGTACATTCCAGTTCCATTCAACAGTGCAATGGAAGCTGCACCGTCCACTCCACATTCCATGATCCACTTTATCCACACCCCTTACTTGTTTTCATTTTACTTCATTCCACAATGTACATTGATTTTGTGAGTTCTCATTCTTTCATCGTTAGTTGAAGCTCATACAATGTGCCCCCATTTTGTCAAGTCGTTGCCAGAATTATTTCACTTGTGCGAAACTCCAGCCCTCATTGACAACTACGGGACCCTTTGTCAAAGGCTTGGATCTTGACAGGTGAACAAATGGACTTTCTGACATCTATGCCCATTATGAATCAGTGTAAGTCCGACACATGGTAGTTAGAGGTATTTGGGAAAAGGTTGACCTTGGCAAACACGTCTATTGTGTGTTCTGTCTGACAGCTGAAATCTAGTGCAAAGAATAATGCTATTGTTTAAGGTTACCACCGTGCAAATTGTGCTGTCATCAGCTGGATTTGTTTTGTAAAGGAGATTCTGACAATCCTGCTCAATGCTCAAATGCTGAAAGATAATGTGTAAAACACAGGCATTGAAGTGTACCCAGTGATAATGAAAAGGTAAAGGAAGCTGTGTCCATATCGTATTGTGCCATTAAGACTTTTGTGAATCATTACATGAATAAAAGGATGGTGGTGTTGGGAGTTCATTTTCTGAGGGAAACAAGGACTGATTTCAGTAATGGGGAGCACTCAAACATCTATAATTATGGTGCTTAGTTATTTTGTCCTTAAAGTTATTTATGTTTTTACATGCAGATGCACTTGGGACAAAGCGCTACACAGTTGAGAATGTCACAAAGTAATTGAAAAGTTGGAATAGTAAGTAATTTTTAAATAAACCAATATCAACCTGTCCCTATCAGAAGCACACATCCTTTGGAATCTGTGTTTATATTAAGATAATGGGCACAAAACACACGCGTACATTTTCTTATCTAAAATCTTTTCAATGGCAGGAAGTGCCTGTTCAGAATGCATTGAATAAGCATTCTATTCACAATCCAGGGGATAATATTCCATGGATGTGCACTCACTGATGCTGAAGCAGATAACATTTCCTTTAATCATTTTGGTTCTGCTGTTAATATGTAATAAACTACACAATGAATCGGGTTCTATGCTACTTAAGCCTCCAAGCTTCAGAAATATGCGATTATCTTTAATTAACTTGGCAAATGACATGTAAGGTAGCAGAAATGTAATCTAGAAAGATATTTTACACTTCCAAGAGACTATTTTTAAGCATAAAAGTAAGGTTGTCATTTTAGGAAGACTTCATGATTACTGCACTTTATTTACAGAATGATAACATTTAATTTAACATTTTTCAAAGCTTGGTTGATCCAGGCCTCTAGATTAGCAGTAAAATGACTATCCCATTCTAGCATAACAAATATGATTATCAGAGATTTTGCAGTTAACTTCGAAATAAGTTTTAACCTGTTCAGTGCCACCCCCGAGTATACTCAGGTCAGAGTATACAAGTGAAACAAAATCTTGGCAGTGAGCACGTTAACTGGTTAAAAATAAATCATAAAATATCTCCAAACACTCTTCTAACATTTCACTTTACTGATCAAATTCCTTGCCAGTCAGTATTAAATGTCGACCATGCAGCTGAATATTTCCTTCATTCAATTTTCTTTATGAATGTAGATTGCCATTAGTAAAATGTTCAAATGTTACAAGACCAATCATTAGGTCCTAGAAACTGATCTCATTCATTTGTATGCACTAATAGTCAGTGTGAGACTGGCAAAAATGTCAGTAAAAATGCAGGTGGAATGGGGCAAGAAACAAAATCTGTTTGTGATTATATGAGACAAAGTGAAAATTAATCATTAAGCCAAACCTGAGCTGTTCTGTAAGTGTTGTTATTATCAATTTTGTTTTGATTTTTACATAGAGACTGAATTACTGAAATGTGTGTAAAATAGAATTTCACTGTACCTAGGTACATGTGAAAATAAAGGCCATTAACCATTGACCATTCAAAATTGATACCTTGGCTTGGATAAACTTTATTAAATAACACTGAATACTATTTTATCAACTATTGAAACCGGCAAAATATCCCAAAAGACCCCAAAACTACCCTAAAGACTGATAAATTCAAGTCTTGCTAAAGGGAGAGAGCATGGACATGTGCTTTGTATTGATAAAGGTGTCACTGAACCAGGAGTTCGTCACCTTCGAGGATTGGAATATGAGTATTCTCGTATTCAGATGCTCCCCACCCCGACTACTATCCTGTTTCTGATTTTGTCGATCATTCATTCAAATGATGCTCACTCCTCGCTACTTGATGTTCCTTCCAAAATAATTTCCCTGAAATATTAATTTGCATCTTCCTGTTTTCCTCTATGTTTAACTTTTTGACTTTTGAAACATTTGTCCATCTTATTTCTCATTCGATTTTCAACTTCATCCTCTGTTTCTTTACTCTCACCTTGAAATTCTGATTTAGATCTTAGTATGTTTGACCTTATCTATCATTCTGTCAAATTCAACATACATTGATTATTTGAGTCTTGGAGATGCAGCAATTCCTGTGTTACAAGTATTTCCAAATAACACAAAGGGCCTTGCACATCATAATCCCGGTGATATTCTGGTACTTGGAGGTCCATTCTAGTGATGAGCTGTTTTTGCCAAATAGCAACTACTTTTAGGATGCAAAAATCTCACAATCCCTTCTAACAGGACTTCAAGTACATGTCGGATTACCCATCTTGAGACATCCTTGCAACCAAAGTCATTCCTCTATAATAGAACCTATCTACCTAGGATGGGTGATAGGTGCAGTTCAGCTACTAGTTTCAGTTCAGTTTTAGTTCAGTTACTAGTTACTAGGATTATTAGCAAGTCTGCTGAGATGCTATGGCCAAATCCAACTTTCTCACAGTGGGATTTATATGTCGAAGATTTCTTGTGCTACCTAATTGATGCACTAATTGGGCGAATGGTTGGGTTTTGCCCGCTTGTATTGATTGTCCTCCTTGGATATTTTTATTTGGGAATAGGGATGACACAGGTGAGCAGCATGCAATTTTTATCATGTGATGTGACAAATCGAGGTATGTTTTGTGTCAAGTTACCTCATCATCAGTTGGAGTGTGTTCGCAATACATTAGGAGACAAATAGGGTAGGCCTGCCAAATGCTTTCCTAATGCCTGTGCCCTTTTAACAGTAATAGTGATATTTCTGGAATTGTTTTTAATATAAAACACATCAGGAACAGCAATTGCCAAGTTTTCAATAAACCTGGATAAAGAAAAAGGCATTTTACACTCTTAACCTAACATTTTTGAGCCTGTCTTCTATTATGATCAAACAAACCAATGAATTTTATTATAGCTGTAAATGTAGTCAGGGTTACAACAAAAAAAACAACAACTCTGAAGCAAATATTGGCCTTAAAACAAACCATTGTTATTTAGCCCAAGTTATGTTGGATCTAGAAAATGTGAGAATTTAGTGCTTTGCATTAAATTCTGATTATTCTGATAGTCTGATAGAAAACTGAGGTGAAACGTCATCTATCCGTTCTCCAGAGAAGCTGCCTGACCTGCTGAGCTACTCCAGCACTGTATCATTTATGATTATTTACGTTCATCTGACTTTTAAAAATGCAGTGATGGAGTTTAGATGCTTAAGTTTAGATGCTTCATTTGTTATTGAAAATTTAAATTAACCACTGTAATTTCATAATGCAGTATTTAGTAAACAGATTTTATCCAAAATAGATGTGCATTTGTGTTCATTAGTGCTATGTTTGCATCAAGTAAGTTTAGCATTAGTTATGCCTTCTATTAATTCAATAAGTTTGTTTAGATTTATTATTGTCACTTATACCGAGGTACAGTGAAAAGTTTTGTATTGCATGCTATCCAAACACATCAAATATTGCGTACATAATTACAATCAAGTAAAACTCAAGTAAAGTAGATAGAGCAAAGGTAAATATGCAGTGTAGAATATAGTTCTCAGCATTGTAGCACATCAGTTCAATAGACAAAGACCAATGTTCACAGTGGGTAGAGGTGAGTCAGACACTACCCATGCTAATGGAAGCTGGTAACAGAGAAACCTGATAAATGAGACGAAGAAGCTGTTCCCGAGTGGTGGTGTGTACTTTCAAGCTTCTGTACCTTTTGTCGGACAGGAGCAGGGAGAAGAAAGAATGACCGAGGTTGGACAAGTATTTGTTTATGTTGGCTGCATTTCCGAGGCAGCTTAAAGTGTAGATGGATTAAATAATTAGGCAGTCATAAAAAAAGATTAATGTGGTACACTAGGTTTCTCACCTTCAATTGCAATTGGTAAATCTGAAATATGGTCTTTATATATTTTTAAAAATCGGACAATTATGGAATTTGTAAATAATGTCCCAGTGTCCGCCTTTCTGCAGATCTTTTGTTTAAACATCATTACTTTCCCAGGTTTTCAATTGCGAATACTATCGGATTTTCATTCTAAGACTTCTTTTAACTACTTCCCAAGTGCTGCTGTTGATTTAAGAGTGTGCATAAAAGTTGTCGGATTAAATGACAGACTCAGCAGCATTCAGCGTTTATCTTCAACATTTCATAGTCCCGGTTGAGTGATTCACGTTTTGAGAGAGCAGTAATAGAATTGGGATTCCCTCAATAACAAGCTGTGTTTGACCAGAGGGCCTTTGGAAACCTCCCAGTTAAAGGAAAGAAATGACTTTCATATACAAAAGTACTTTTAGAACATTTCAAATACGCTTTTTAGCCAGTGAAGCATTATTATATTTGGATGTCAGGAAACACATGCACAGCAAGCTCCCAGAATAATCGGAATTTTGTTTTGATTATGTTGTATGCGTATAAATGTGGAGTCGTGACTCTTAATCAAAGTAGTGCAGTGAAGTATTTTATGTTCACCTCCGGGCTAAGACTTTAATCATTTTCAACAGGACAGCCATCCCTTAATGAGAGCATTGGAATGGGAGCCTGCATTGCACAGTCTGAGGTTGCACTTCAACTCAGAACTTTCTGAGTTGGAGTCAGGAGTGCTGAGCACATAGCCACGGCTGACACTTTATCGCATGGGCATTTTAATGAGAAGACAGACACGATAAATAACATGGCTAAATCAATCACATTGATACCAAAATATTGTGACAATGAACACAGGTGTACAAAGAAATGGCCAAACATTATTTTGTAAAAAAAAAGATTCATAGAGTTATAACATCCTAAAATGCAGGGATGTTTGAAAAATATTGAAATGACTTAAAGGGTCTTCAGGAAGGTTTGGGATGGAAATGGGATGGCAGTGGATTATAAAAGTGTAGGATTATTTGTTTGATAGGGAAAAAAATATGCTATGGTTTGCAGAGAATAATTGTTAGGAACCCTTTTATGGGACTGGAATCTTCCCCTGCCTCGTAACTTTTATGATTGTTCTTGAATTATCACCAGTTTCACTGCAGCCTTGACTAGGAATTTTAGAAAATAGCAAAAAATATATCTTCACTTTAGGTTGAGAGATGACAAAATCTTGAATGTAATAGGTGATACTATGAAAGTATTCCCTTTTTCTCTAAACCTCTGTGTTATGAGCTGAGGCACAGATGCTGCTTGACAAGTTGAGTTCCTCCAACGCTTTATGTTTAGCTCATATACTTGTGATCGTCGTGGGGTCAACCTGCTGATGACCTGATGAGGCTTGACCTTTGGTCATCCCAGCTGCAACCTCTGACTATTGATCATCCTTCAGGACATTTATTAAGGACCCTTATCTGACCACAATGCCTAAGGCTGAGAGATCTTACTCTAAAGGTAAAATAAACCTAAAATGAATACTTGATAAATGAAAGTGGTGCAAGAGTAGCCACTGGAATGGAATGCCCTTGCTGGCGACAAGTGGATAGTAAAAGTTTGTATCATATGAGGGCTGCCTTTTTGAGCTAGATCGTGAACTAGACATGACTGAAGAAAGTGATATGGACGACCATAATAAGCGATCCTGAAAGTCACTGGGGCAAGGGAAGTAATATATCACCATTATAATCACATCAGACATCACTCTGACTTTTGCAAAGGGGAATCTCAGTGCTAAAACTGTAGACATCCATTGGAGAGCTTTGAGAAGTAATGACATGTTTCAAAACCTAAGGATGTTAAAGATGAAAAATAAGATACAAAGTGCTGGAGTAACTCAGCACAGCATGTAGCATCTCTGGAGAACATGGATAGGTGACATTTTGGGTTGGGACACTTATTTCATACTGCTGAAGACTTCTTCAGACTGTTAACAATGAGTTGGATTAGTTAAGATTAAACCTGCCTCACCTGCAGTGAGAAGAAACATTTGCAATGAGCATGAGCAAATATTTTGGATGCCGTTTTAGTGTTTAGTGTGTTGTCTTTCTGTTCACAAAGTATATTCAGGAGATTACTGATTAATGAAGCACCTAGAAACATTCCATTAAATTAGATGGATTATATTAATGGAATTAGTTATGTTACCAGCTAATTATGTGATTGATAGTCACCAGTGTTTGATCTTTCTCAGCAGTGTTGTAGATTGTATTTGTTTATCTATTGTAGCTATTACCATCTTCCCTTTTGTTCTTTCCTATAAGTGCAGCACATTAACCAAAGTACCCACATAAAAACAAAAAAAGTCTAATTTAATTTCAAGCAAACTTCAAATGCGTAGAAGCTTTGCCATTTTTTACCAGATCAGCCCAATTTTTAAGTTGGCAATGAGAAGACCTTTCTAGGGTCAGGAGCAATCTTAATTGGCATTACCTACAGTAGGGCTTTTGAGAACTTCGGGCTAGGCCATTCAAAGCCAGAACAATATGTGGAGAATATTTATGCTGTCCATTACTAGCCCAATGTTGCAGTAGGTTCCTCTTTATGCCAGGACTCTGTTCAGTGTTCTACAAATAGACTACCATCTTGAACAGCAGAAGTCCTGGTTTCCAGGGCTCTGCCCCTCCTGGGCAGATAGAATTATAATCACCTCAAGATGCGACATCATTAGATTGCCGTAAATGGTTTTTAGATTTGTAAAACCAGCATCCTTTTGACGTCATTGCAATTTCTCACCATGTTATTATTTTAGACCTTCCTGCAGCTGTTACTTCACTGTCTGCAGCTGTGTCACCAAGAGGTTGACATTCCTCCAGAGATGCTGCCCCATCTGTTGAGCTACTCCAGCACTTTGTGTCGTTTTTTAAATAAACCACTTCCTTGCGTCTACAGATGGATTTAATGTCTGTTTAACTATCTGATTACAGACTGATTGTCTTTCCTCCACACAGAGCATGTGTCATACCATCTACCTTTGTCCGCAGATCTCTAGACATTTTTTTGTTGTGCGAAGAGTAGTTCTTTCTTTTTCCATAGCCTTCCCAAATTGGACAAATGGAGCAACATTCTGGTTCCCATGATATGTGCCATATTTTGTTTATGCAACAATAGAGTCATAGAGTGATACGGTGTGGAAACAGGCCCTTCGGCTCAACTTGCCCACACCGGCCAACAATGTCCCAGCTACACTAGTCCCACTAGTTTGCTGCATATACCTCCAAACCTGTCCTATCCATGTACCTGTCTAACTGTTTCTTAAACGTTGGGATAGTCCCTGCCTCAACCACCTCCTCAAGCAGCTTGTTCTATTCACCCACCACCCCTTGGTTACCCCTCAGATTCCTATTAAATCTTTTCCCCTTCACCTTAAAACCTATGTCCTTTGTGTGCCGGTGTCGGTGAATATAAAATTCTGCAGACAGGAAAGAAAATAGACAACTCGCGTGCTCCATAAACCATGTTAAAAATGTTTGGAAGTGAGACAATAATAGAGGCATACTAAATATGTCCATCCACTGCAAAGCCAGAGGGATATTTATTTAATCTCCATCTCATGATAATTCACAATTGAACTGATAGTGATTGTGAAATAATGCAAGTGGGCGAGGAGCAAGAAACAAATTGAAGCGTTGGAAGTGGTGTAGAAACAAGCTATTTGTGTAATCCTAATTGTCAAGGTTTGAATTATGAAGTACAAAGTACAAAGACTTGGATTCTGAGAAATCATCGTTGAAAGGTAGAGGTGCTGCCAAGGGAACAAGAATATCTCAGTTTAAAGTAACATTAAATTGTGGGAGTAAAACAAAAGGGAAGCACTCTCAAGCTAGCAATGTGTAAATGGAGGATTGATAGCAAGATTTTTTTTCTAAACAACCATATAGAGCATTTGCCAAAAGCACAATGAGACAATTGACTGAACTACTGCAATCTTTGTATTGAAGACACTCCATGACCAAGGAGCTCAAGTATTTAGATTCAGCACATTTAAAAAAAAGGTGGTATATTTACTAAAACAAAAGAATTTGGAGCTGGAGTAGTCCATAAAGGAAGGGCATTCTAAGCCAGAACAATATGTGGAAAACATCTGTGCCATCCATTGCTACCTCAATGTTCCAGTCAGATCCTTTTTATGCCAGGACTTCAGTGTTCTGCAGTTTTCTACATGGTTTCTCAAGCTAGCCCTGCCATGCAATAGGATCATGGTTTATCTAATCTTTCCTCCTCTTTCCTGTTTATTCTCTACAATGCTTAATTACCCCACAGAACAAAAAAGATTTCAATGGTGTCAATATGTCCACACACAGCCACATATTTCCTTATGGCAAGTGGAAATGCTGCACATGTGCTTGACAGCTAGTAGAGCTGCTACCTCACAGCACTAGAAACCTGGGTTCTACCTGTGACCATATGGGTTTCCACCAGGTGCTCTGGTTTCCTCCCACGTCCCAAAGATATGTGGGTTTGTAAGTTTATACACTTTTGTAAATTTTCCCAAGTATGTATGGGGGTGGATGGGAAAATGGGATAACATAGAAGTTGTGTGAACGTATGATCGGTGGTTAGCGTTGACTCGCTGGGCCAAAAGGCCTGTTTCCATGCTGTATCTTTCAATCAATGAAGATGTTATAAATAACTTTAAACCATTAATCTGTTTTGCACTGTTGACCTAGATAATGGGATAACTGCTATGCCTTTCAAATGGGGCAATGGAATTTTGCATGTAAAGCTGACTAGGGAGCACAAGAGGCTTCAACTTAACATTAAGTTTATATGAAATAATACAGTTTTGACAATATCCTTTCCTGAAATGTCTACCTTCATTACATGCTTTATCCTAGACATGGTTCACCCTGGGGACTCAATGGCAGGAGAATAGCTCTAAAGGGTCAACTCATGGAATGCTAAACTTTCAGGAGCCTGCAGTTCATTGAAAATCCATTCTAACTGATACGGAATGTAATGATCAATGGCAGAACTTGGAGAAAACTAAAGGAAAATGACTAGGCCTGCTTAAATCAGAAACAAGCTAAATGCAGGAGAATCTTGGCAAGATTCTGTAATGGTTACCATTTCAGGTCACCGACTTGCATATGAGCTTGTGGAATACTTTGGACTGAATTGCTACAATAGATTTTATTTCTCTTTTTTGTTGTTGTGTCTCAATGGACAAATCTGTATCAGATCTCAAATATCTGTGTTGCTTGCCCAAGGTTTATTCCAGCATGCAAATGACAGGAGACACAAGAAATTGCAGCTGCTGGAATCTTGAGCAAAACACAAAGTTCTGGAGGAAGCCAGTGGGTCAGTCAGCATCTGGGGAGGGAATAGACAGACGTTTTGGGGCGGGACCCTTTTTCAGACAGCAAATTATTAGGCAGTATTAGCGAAGTGAGGGATGTTTTGATAAACTGAATATGAAGGTTTAAGGTAAAACCCTATCCTTTGCAGACAAGAGCCCTATCAAAGGTAAATAGTTTGATGACACTAAGTATAAAACATTAGCAAATGGTTGATAAGGTTTAAGTTTAGATGTAGGTTTATTATTGTCACGTGTACCGAGGTACAGTGAAAAGTTTTATTTTGCATGCTATCCAATCAGATCAGTTAATAATATACATAGTATTAATCAAGTCAAACCTGTACAATAGGTAGAACAATGGGGAAGATACAGAGTGCAGAATATAGTTCTCAGCTACTGGAAATATAAATTTAAAAAAAGGACCTGTTTCCACGCTGTATCTCTGAACCAAACTAAACTAAACTAAATAATACACCGCCAGTAACAAGTTTTGAGGCAATCTATCGATGAGTATAATAAAACACTGTGCACTTAGAAGCAGCAATTCTGCAAAAGCTACATATGGAAGAATCTAGGCTAGAACGCTTTCAGTAATTTGCAAGAGCCAACTCTGGCAGTGTATTATTCTTAAATGGGTTACAGTAAAAGAAATGCATCCTGTCAGATAAAAAATTCCTCTGACATTTTCAACCACATAAGCAATTGTCTGGAACACTGAAACATGTTATAATAGGATGTAGTGTACCTCTGACATAAATTCAACATCACTACACTGACACATCCCTAACTCCCTGATCCCCCAGCGCCTGTGGCTCAGAGAAATTCCCTCATTGAAATTAATGATCTGGATTATCCTGGACCTGGCCCACTGCCTGGATGCACCTCCACTGCCAGTACGTTCATTCTTCAGGTGGGGAGGGTTGAACAAACTGACTGGCAAGCTGGTGCTGAAAAATCTTATCAAGCCTCTTCTGGGACCTCACCCCTGGAACACCACGGCAGTTCTTGACAGCTCCCTGGCTGTACAAGGAATTGTTTTTTTCAAACACCTTTTAAATGTCCTCACAGTTAGAAATATTTAAAAACAAACCAATTCCAATCGATTTCAACTGGTTTTTTTAAAGTATCGAAATAGTTTTTAAAAATTCCGTAAAAGTTTTGAACTCTAATGAATAATTTTGAACATCAAACTAGAGTAAAATTAAGTTCATATTTCCAGAATATAGCTGCATGTGTCTTTTCTCACAGCATTGGTAACCATTACTGATTATTCTGTAGGTTTGCCATGTCAACAGCAGCTCTCTCTGGCATAGGGCCACAGAGGTCAGATGCAGAGTGCACCAAGCCCCCTTTTCTCAGCAAGCATGAAATAAAAGCAGGCTGAGGCTTTTGTTCCCCATTGTATCAGCTCCACCATTCGGTAAAATCACAATTCAGGGCAGCACTGTGACGCAGTGGGAGAATTGCTGCCTTACACTGCCAGAAATCTGGGTTCGATCTTGACCAAGGGTGCTGTCTGTACAGAGTTTGTACGTTCTCCCCCTGACCTGGGTTTTCTCCGGGTGCTCTGGTTTCCTCCTACACTCCAAATACATACATGTTTGTAGGTTAATTGACTTTGGTAAAAATTGTAAATTGTCCCTAGTGTGTGTGTGTAGGATAATGTTATTGTGCGGGGATCGCTGGTTGGCGTGGTCTCGGTGGGCCAAAGGGCCTGTTTGTGCACTGTGTCTCTAAACTAAAATAAACAAAACTACATTGACAAAAATGTTAACTATAGAGCTAATTTGCAATGCAAACTCCATATATTTTGAAAGTCATAGAGTGCTGGAGTCACACTACGGGTCAGGCAGCATCTCTTCAAGAGGGTCCCGACCCAAAACATTGCCTATCCATGTTCTCCAGTGATGCTGCCTGCACCGCTGAATTACTCTAGCACTGTGTGTGTTTTTTTTAAATTAACCAGCATCTGCATTTCCTTGTTTCTCCATATATTTTGATTTCTGTAATATCTAAAAATGTACAGTTTTCTTGAATACACTCAGTAACCGAGCCTCCAAAGACTTTCTAGGTGGCTGAATTCCAAAGAGTCCTCATACTTTGGATTCTTCTGGTCTTTGTCCTGGATAGATGAATCCTCATTTTGAGACTCTTTGCCCCGGTTCTGTGGAAATGAACACCGCATCTTCATCTGATGAGATTACCTCTCATTATAGACAATAGATAATAGACAATAGGTGCAGAAGTAGGCCATTTGGCCCTTTGAGCCAGCACCGCCATTCAATGTGATCATGGCTGATCATCCCCACTCAGTACCCTGTTCCTACCTTCTCCCCATATCCCCTGACTCCGCTATTTTTAAGAGCCCTATCTAGCTCTCGCTTGAAAGCATCCAGAGAACCTTCCTCCACCACCCTCTGAGGCAGAGAATTCCATAGACTCACCACTCTCTGTGAGAAGAAGTGTTTCCTCGTCTCCGTTCTAAATGGCTTACTCCTTATTCTTAAAATGTGGCCCCTCGTTCTGGACTCCCCCAACATCAGGAACATGTTTCCTGCCTCTAGCATGTCCAAGCCCTTAACAATCTTATATGTTTCAATGAGATCCCCTCTCATCCTTCTAAACTCCAGAGTGTACAAGCCCAGCTGCTCCATTGTCTCAGCATATGACAGTCCCGCCATCCCAGGAATTAACCTTGTAAACCTACACTGCACTCCCTCAATAGCAAGAATGTCCTTCCTCAAATTAGGGGACCAAAACTGCACACAATACTCCAGGTGTGGTCTCACTAGGGCTTTGTACAACTGAGCATTCTTCTACCATTAACCAAATATTAGTTATTGATTAGTACGGGTGTCAGGGGTTATATTTATTCAATTTCACTGCTATTTTATGGCTCCCCATTCTAGTTTTTTCTTTCTCAGGAAACAACCCATATTGCTAATATATTGATTTGTGTATGTTTACTGAAGCTCTTGTAGATTGTCTTATTTCACCATTAGCCTACTCCAATATACAATTTTCTCTTTCCTATCAATGACTTGGTTTTCTTTTGCTAAATTCTGACGCTTTCTCAATCTTCAGACTTTTTCTTGGCAACATTATCAGTCTTTTCCTTCCGTACAACTTCTTTTGAAAATCAAGACGCGGCTAAATTTTCCCTGTGTTTTTATACGCCCTGAAAGAATGCATGTTATTTGTTTACAGATTGCAGAATGTAGAACCGTGCTGTATAGGAACAGGCCCTTTGGCCCTCAAAGAATGTGCTGACTATGATGCTAATTAAAAATAAACTAATCTGCTTGCACTTTGTCTGTATATCCCTCCATCCCCTGCCCGTTCATGTGCCTGTCTAAATGTCTCTTCAATGTTGTTATCATATCTGCTTTCACCACTTCTGCTTTCCACAGTAGGCTCTGGGCATATAGAACTCTCAGTTTAAAAAAAAGTTGCCCCGCACATCTCCTTTAAACTTTCCCCTACTCACCTTAAAGCTATGGCCTCTAGTATTTCACATTTCCATCCTGGGAAAAAGACTTTGACCGTCTACCCTATCATTGCCTCTTGTAATTTTATATACATATTAGGTCGCCGATCATTCTCAGATGCTCAAGAGAAATCAATCCAAGTTTGCCCACCTCTGCACATAGCTCCTACTCTCTAATCCAGACAACAATTTGTTGAAAAAGGCCCGGTGGTCTTGACGCGATAAGACGTTTATATAGGTTCTCTACTGATGCTGCCCAATGCACTGACTTACTCCAGCACTATGTGTCTTTTATTCTAAGCCAGTAGCTGCAGTTCCATGTGCCAATAATTTGCTGAACCTCTTTTATACACTCTGCAAAGCCTACACATCCTTCTTGTAATGCAGCACGCAGTACTCCACATGTGGCCTAACAACGTTTTTTACAGCTGCAACATGACTTTCCATCTTTTATATTCAGCGCTCCGACCAATAAAGGCAAGTTTCCTTATGCCCTATTTACCACCCTTTCTACTTGTATTGCCATTTTCAAGAAGCTATGGACTAGCACCCTAGATCCCACTGTGTATCGCCTTTGGGTCCTGCTGCTTACTGTATGCTTTCCTCTTATGTTTGACTACTCAAAGTGCAACACCTCATATTTATCCAGACTAAACTCCATTTGCCATTTCTCCACCTATATTTCCATGAACTACGTCCTGTCATACCCTATGAAAATCTTCCTCCCCAATTACAATACCACCATTTTCGTGTTATCTGAAAACTTGCTAATCATTCCATGTGCATTTATAGCCCCAGGAAGATATACGTAACTCTGGCACTGACAAGTAGCACAGCCTTCAGAACTCACATTTTCACCTGAGAATATAGCTATTCCCCCGAACCATACTCTCCCCTGTTACCACTATATTCCTCTTCACACTCCCAGATACAATTGGCCCCAAGGTGCAATAGTAATTTTGTTCATTGTCCATGCAGTCTCTGTTGTCATCTACATGGTTGCAAGAACTTCATACATGTTGCAAAAATGCAAGAGTTGTGGCTCTTGCTACCTTCAGGCTCTTACACGTGGTCTTGTTCTCCTGTCCATTTTGATTGACCAACTGCACAGAAACTGCCTCAATGAACAGAGTTCTGATACATTTTCCTCCTCCATCCTTGGCAGATCGGTGCACCAACTCTTTAACTCTGCCAGTAATATCTTCTCAGGCCACCTATGCTTAGTTTTAGTTTAGTTTAGTTTTGGTTATTGTCATATGTTCTGAGGTACAGTGAAAAGCTTTTGATGCTTACTGCAGCCATTGATCCCAGAAGGTTCCATCAACCTGCATGGGCTGCAACATAGCGCATCACCTGCCCCTGTCTCAAAATTAGTTAGTTAATTTAATCAATTTATTTAATTCTGTGACCTCTAGTGCAACGGCTGCGGCTCCTGCAACTGCCTTATTGATCCTCACTCGCATTTCTTCAAGCAGGATCTTGACAAATTCTTGAATCGCCAAGACATAGATGGACACGTACATTATGCAGTTAGATGGGATTAGTGTTGATAGGTACAATGCATGGCATGGATATGATAGGTCAAAATGCCAGTTTCAGTGTGGTACAACTCTGACTCCATGGCTCTCAATTACCATCGATAAGTCAATAGTGATGGATCAAAGAATAGGACGCACTGGCATCTGATTCTTCAGTATGTCTGGAAAATCTTATGACCATATGTTGGCAGAGGTTTGAGAGTTCCCGAGGTATGAATAGCTGATAGCTGTCAATCCCTTTCAAAGCTATTGGCCATTAGTCAGCACAATTTGTGCCATTGCACGTAGTTGCAGATACTGGCCACTTGATGTCAGCACGGAGCAGATTTATACATAGGTGATTTATTTTTCATTATAGATATATCTACGGAATTACTATTGCCTTTCGTAAAGGTGTTGCTTAAATGCATCGCCTTCTTTAGTATACTTGGGGTTGGAATTCAGACAAAGATGCCGATTGCTAAAGTCTCCTATTAATAGACATAGTCAGCTCTTCTGCAGCAGCCACCTCCTCTGACGGTTAAGAGTCAAGAGTGTTTTATTGTCATATGTCCCAGATAGAACATTGAAATTCTTACTTGCAGCAGCACAACAGAAAATATAAACATAGCACACTGTAAATAATATATTAAACGAGAGAGAAAAAAAAGTTCAATGTGTGTATATACTGTATACACATTCTCACAAATACACATATATATAGATCATATATACACGCACACATACGTACACACGAAAAAACAAACAATAATAGTTCAATAATAAAATACCAGCCACAATTGTCATCATCCCTCTCTTCCTACCTCAAAGGAGAACTCTTTGGCTGTTTTCATATTGCCTTACAAAGGGGACCCCTGTGACATTCTGCAGCACAGTGTTCTACATTAGTGACCTTCTCTCCGTCATAAGGGCAACTTTGTTGAGGATGACATAAGAGTTCCGTTCTTGGATAATGAAGCAGTTTGAAGCCACGTTCAGCAAGACCTGGACACCTCTAGGTTTAATATGATAAATCAATCAGGTAACATTCATTCTACACAAATGTCAGGCAAAACTCAGTTCCAACCAGGGAAAGTCTTGCCACCTCCTGTTGATGTGCATCATTGGCCATTGAATACCTCACCATTAATATCGTAGTGGTCATCATTAAAGATCTGACTGGATAAGAGAAATATAGTATCTTATAATAACATAGAACAAGATCATTTATCCCATCAGTTCCATGCTGGTTCCCATTCTCCTTCTCCCTCATATTCTCTGCAACTTAGATGCTCCCACACATGTCCATTACCCCGCTTTTGCTTCCTATATCAGTGTACACCGGGGATAATTTACAGCAGGCAACCTATCAGCACGTTTTGAGATGAGGGCGGTCAAGGTGCCGCAGTGGTAGAGTTGCTGCCTTACAGCGAATGCAGCGCTGAAGACCCGGATTCGATCCCGACTACGGGTTCTGTCTGTACGGAGTTTGTACGTTCTCCCCGTGACCTGCGTGGGATCTTCTCCGAGATCTTCGGTTTCCTCCCACGCTCCAAAGACGTACAGGTTTGTAGGTTAATTGGTAAATGTAAAAATTGTCCCTAGTGGGTATAGGATGGTGTTAATGTGCGCAGACCCGGTAAGCCATAGGGCCTGTTTCCGCGCTGTATCGCTAAACTAAACATAAACTAAGCACCCCGAGCAAATCCATACAGTCAGAGGCAGAATGTGCAAACTTTTGTACGTCAAACATATGAGAAGAGTTTGATGACTCTGAGCTTGAGCTTGCTACAGTTTACAAGGATAAGGGGGTTTCTACCAAATAATGAAAGACCTAGATAGATTGGGAGTGGAGAAGATGTTTCTTGTGCTTGGTCCGCCAAGGCTAAGGCCCACTGGATCTCCTGGTTGCTAATCTTCCCATTCCCAGAATGACCTTTTCAGTCATGGGCCACCCTAATTGCCAGTGTGAGGCCACATACAAACTGGAGGAACAACACCTCATGCTCCACTTGGGCCTCTTATAATCCCGTGGTATGAACACTAAATTCTTCCATTTTAGAAACCCCCCCTCAAATTGTCCTCCCTCTTCTTTGTGCCCAACCCTACGCATACTCATTTCCACCACTATGCAGCCCCCCTGCACTGTTTCCAACCCCAGCCCCTCCCATCTCCTTCCACCTATATTCCTTTCTCGGGTTTTATATTTCACACCTCTTCCCTCCTTAACTGACACCCTTTTTCTCCTTTTGATCTCTGGACTTGTCCACCAATATTCCAATAACTCCCCCCCCCCCCCCCTCACCTGTATCCACCTATCACTTGGCAGGCTTAGATCTCCCCCTCCCCCATCTATT
Source organism: Okamejei kenojei (assembly GCA_035221665.1). Taxonomy (NCBI): domain Eukaryota; kingdom Metazoa; phylum Chordata; class Chondrichthyes; order Rajiformes; family Rajidae; genus Okamejei; species Okamejei kenojei. The sequence continues at coordinate 48,854,045 of CM069131.1, read as the reverse complement.
TTCCAGGTTTGTTCCCCCTACCACAATCAGTCTGAAGAAAGGTGGATGCATCATCTATCCATGTCCTCCAGAGATCCACCTGACCCATTGATTTATTCTAGCACTTGGGGCGGCACAGTGATGCAGTGGTAGAGTTGCTGCCTTAAACCCCTGTCCCACGGTACGAGTTCATTCCAAGAGCTCTTCCGAGTTAAAAAAAAAAAATCAAACTCGTGGTAAGCACGGAGAATGAACGTATCGGGTACGTCGCAGCTCGTAACGCTAACGGCAGGTACTCGGAAAGACTCGCTACTGGCAGGTAAGCACGGGAAGACTCGTGAAGATTTTTCAACATGTTGCAAAATGTCCACGAGAGCCCCGAGTACCGACGAGTGGCCATTGCCGTAAATCTCCAAGTTCGAATCAGGGCAAACTCAGGAGAGCTCTTGGGATGAACACGTACGGTGGGATAGGGCTATTACAGAACCAGAGACTCTGGTTTGATCCTGACTATAGGTTCTGTCTGTACGGAGTTTGTACGTTCTCTTTCTAAACACATGGGTTCTCTCCGGGTGATCCGGTTTCCTCCCACACTTGAAAGACGTACACACTTGTAGATTAATTGGCTTTGGTAAAATTGTAAATTGTGCCTAATGTGTAAGGGAGTGTTAGTGTCCTACACATGACTGGGGTGATCACTGGTCGGTGAGGACTTGGTGCACCGAAGGGCCTGTTTCTGCGCTGTATCTCGAAAGTCTAAAGTAATTTTGTATGTGTGTGTCATTTTTACGGAAAGATTAGGTCTTGAGCTCCAAAGTCAGATTAACCTGTCACACAAGACACCATCTTGGTAAAGGAGCTCATGCTTGAAATAGCCCTGAGAATTGTGAAAAAGTTGCTCGACATTTAAGTTGTCTGCAAGTGCTTATTAAAGGGTCTGTGGAGTATTTTGATAGCTGGCAATTCATTTAGCAGCTTTTCTTAAGAGCAACCAGCTGAGCAAGAGTAATTTCTGAGGTTTTCCAGAGCTACCGAAAGCCATCTGCAACTTTTACTGTTCACATGTTGCTGGGGGTTTCATCCTGGATATTCTCAAGGAAGCAGCTGAAGACCTGTGGTAACTTGTTGGAAATCATATGGGACCTACAAGGATGTTTGGTCATGAAGATGATGTTTGTCACCTGGGGTACCGATTGACTTGGTAATGGAAAGGAATGAGGAGATGAAAACAGGCAGAGAAACACCAATTACTGAACAAGAGGAAGATGGGAGGGCAACGTGGGGTCCCTACACTCCTCAGGGTTCAGGGCATTCCTGGCACCCTTCCACCAGGGTTTCTGTGCCCAAGTCCTTAAATACCTTCTCCCTTGGTCCAATGCTGAACCAGTCAGTGCACTCAATGCCTTCTTTTGAAATAAGCTATGTACAGTATACTGCTCTAAGAAAATTATTTTATTTTTATCAATACCATGTGCTAAAATGCGCACTTTAGTTTAGTTTAATTTAGAGATACAGTGCAAAAACAGGCCCACCATGTCTACGCAGACCAGCGAACCTAGCACTATCCTACACACTAGGGACAATTTACAATCTTTACCGAAGCCAATTATCCTACAAACCTGCGGTCACTGGGAGAACGTATATACTCTGTACAGACAGCACCCATAGTCAGAATTGAACCCAGGTCTCTGACACTGTAAGACTGCAACTCTACTGCTGCGCTACTGTGCTGCCCCGTTTAAACACCAGGCATGTTTAAAGCCGTACAATTAGCAATTAGGTCCAATTAGAGTAATAAACTCATAGAGCTGTGCAGCACAGAAATAGGCCCTTCAGTCCACCTTACCAATGTCAAGTAAACTGGCGCATTGGGCTAGAACCATTTGCCTGCATTTGTCTCGTAGCACACCAAACCATTCCTATCTATATATCTGTCCAAATGTCTTTTGAAAGTCATGGGTGCATCCGCTGCTGTTGCTTATTCTGGCAGCATATTCCAGATACAATCCACATTCTGCATAAAAAGGTTACCCCTAAGATCCATCTTAAATTACTCTCCTCAACTTAAGTCTATGTCCCTCTAGTTTTAGAATCCGCTACCCTGAGGTAAAGACTGTGAGAATGTATTTTATGTATGTCCCTTGTGATCTTGTACACCTTAATAAGGCCACCTCTCAATTTTGAGGACTCAGTCCAAACTTTTCAACAATGTATTACGACATACCGCCTGCCCTACCCACCTCCCCAACCTGTTCCTACTGCAATTTGTCTTTGAGGGCCCAATTTTATTTCACTAAGCTGGTGAGCTGTAGATTTGCTGGCTGTCTCACCCAGAAATGGTGGCATGAGATGAAGCAAATGATAATTATTGAAATTAGCCTGTACAGGAACTGTCAATCTGGCATCCAAACTGGACAGTGGGAACAACAAAATTCTATATGTAATATGTGAATATGTGATTCTGTTCCATTCTGTTTTGTAGGTTTTTGCGTAATCTGCAAGCATTGCCATTTTTCATTTCACTGCACATCTCGTATGTGTATGTGATGAATAAACTTGACGACTTGACTTAAAATGGGTCCTGACGACCCTGAGGAAGTTCTTCCCAGAAGAGGAATTAATCACAAGGAGATACAGATGCAGGTTTGCAAAAAGAGATACAAAGTGTCGGGGTAACTCATCGGGTTAGGCAGCATCACTGAAGAAAACAAATAGGAGGCATTTCAGATCAGGACCCTACTTCAGACTGATTTTAGACTTAAGACTTTAGAGATACAGCGCAGACACAGGCCCTTTGGCCCACTGAATCTGCGCCCGCCAGTGATCACCTCGTACACTAGCACAATCCTGCACAGTAGGGACAATTTACAATTTTACCAAAGCCAATTAACCCACAACCTTTAGAGTGGGAGAGGAAACCAGAGCAGCTGGAGAAAGCCCTTGTGGTCACAGGGAAAGCGTACAAACTCCATACAGGCAGCACCCATATCCAGTATCGAACCCATGTCTGTAAGGCAGCTACCCAACCACTCAGCCACTGTGCTTCCCCAAATTGATTGGCATAATATGCTGGAGCAGGTCAGTTGGCATCTCTGAAGAGCATAGATACATAACATTTCAGGTTGGGACCTTTCTTCAGTAGAGTCCTGACCTGAAATGTTACATATTCATGTTCTCCAGAGAGACTGCCTGGCCCGCTGAGTTACTGCAAATTTGTGTGTCTTTTTTAGCAAGTAATCACAGTGGGGGGATAAGCTTTGGGCAGAGGGAAATCTGAACCATCCTAGTGTATCCTGAAGGAGCGCTTCGCTTTGCATCCCCACAATGATGATCAAAATAGTTAAAAGCTTCCCACTTGGGGTCTCTAACCATAATGTTATGGTTATGACATGAGAATTAAGGGACAGAGGTTTCGGGGTAACGTGAGGGGGAACTTCTTTACTCAGAGGGTGGTGGCTGTGTGGAATCAGCTTCCAGCAGAAGTGGTGGAGGCAGGATCGATTTTAACATTTAAGAGTAAAGTGGATAGGTATATGGACGGGAAGGGAATGGAGGGGTATGGTCTGAGTGCAGGTAGATGGGACTAGGGGAAAACAAATGGTCGGCACGGACTGGAAGGGCCGAGAGGGCCTGTTTCCGTGCTGTAATTGTTATATGGTTATATGGTTATATGTCTATAATGCCAAAAGGTTGTAATGGTCTTCCCTCAATAGCAGCTGCTGATGGCAAAAAACAGACCATAATATGTATTAACAAAGACATACAGGTTTATAGGTTGATTGGCTTTGGTAAAATTGTAAATTGGCCCTAGTGTGTAGGATAGTGCTAGTTTACGGGGTGATCGCTGGTCAGCGCAGACTTGGTGGGCCAAAGGACCTGTTTCCACACTGTATCTCTAAAGTCTGAACTGAAAACTCATATGTATATCTTTATCCCTCTTTATCTCTCAATCTCTCTCTCAATCTCTCACCTGCTTGGGGAAAGGTCCGAAATGCAGGTGATCGACTATCATGGGCTTAATAGGTGATTTCAACTGCATGTCCATCCATCCAGCTTTCCTTTCAAAGAGCCCGGATTTATTTGTTTTTGTTTCCTTCTCTTTTTTGTCTTGTTTGGTTTAAATTAAATAAACTAAAAAAACTAAAAAAAATAAAAATAAAAAAAGTGCCCGGATTTCCTGAGGCTCGGATGCTGATTGTTACTGAATGGCTGCGTTTGTGTTGGAGTTGTCTTGATTACAATCTGACTCTGAACGATGGCTACTCCTGCTCATCTTATTCGCCAGTTGGCCAGGAACACTTCCCATCCGCAATGCGATCCAGCAGGCATTTTCCAGCCAAAGTTTCATCCTGGAAGCTCTCCAGGAGTCTGCTTTTGCCCTTATAAAATAGACGAAGGTCAAGAATTGCTAGGAAAGAGAAAAAAACAACCAAACAAAAACTGAGATTAAGTGTGTGTGACAGTGTGCCAATATATTTTCATCAATTTTGCACAGAGCTGAAAATGCCTTTCACCCCTACCCTAATTGTTAAATCGGAAAGAAAATCAACCTTTCTAAACCTCCCAGGGACGATTTTTTAACCTCTTACTGCTTTTGCTGAGAAACTTAATAAGATTCAAGCAGCGGCAGATAATACAACTCATATGTTGAGCCAGGGCTGATGGCTTCTGTTCTATTTGCAAGACGTATGTATGATAACTTTAGCGGTTTATAGTAAAAACTTGAAATGCTCTTTGTGTCAGCCCATTAAAATGTTTTATGAAAGGTCCTCACAGGCTTAATTATCATTAACAACTCACCACGAGTATGGAACAGATTGCAGCTTGCATTTAACTCATTCATGATTAGCACCATACTCTTTCTCCCCTTAAATAACATGCGGAAGACTACATTATTTTACAATATTCTGAGAGTTTTCCTTTGACCACAGTTCTCCCCATGATGAACCCAAACAATTGCAAGGTGAAAACAACAAATATTGTTCATGCTAACTTGCGTTTCAATTCTTAAAAATGACAAATTGCATCTTGATCTAGGTGCCATTTTTTAAAAGAGTGACATGAAAGATGTATGTTCACAGAGGGGGTCATTAATTATATGGAAGCAAGTGGCTCATAGACTGGCATAAAGATACAGTTGAAGCAAAGGATACGGGGAGAGGGGGGTGGGCGGTGATGAAAGGAATTTCTGTGCATAGGATAATGCCCGTAGGGTATTTCTTACGGGGCTAGGAACAATCAAAGGTTTCTTTGGTCTGCTTTAAACTTGTTGTCCTTCCAACGCAGTGAGATGTCCGCCAGAGAACGTTGCCAACTGGCCCATATCAGACTGCTGGAGTTGGTGCTGAGGCACTCACTGACGCTTGGTGCAGCCAACCAAGGCTCTGTGGGGGAGGACCACAGTCTGGGGTCCTTCTGCTACTGGGTGTTGAGGGATTAAGTCTGGTTGGGACATCCTCAAACAGGGAAGATATCACCCTGGGGCATATGAGTGGCAAAGGTGCAATGGGAGGATCTAACACTACTGGGTACAACACTAGCAATACTGAATGTATAGACGGTAAGACTGTATAAGAATGTTAGTGGAGGCATGGTGGCACAGCAGTAGAGTTGTTGCCTTACAGGCCGGAGACCCGGGTTTGATCCTGACTAGGGATGCTGTCTGTACAGAGTTTGTACTTTTCCGCGTTTTCTCTGGGATCTCCGGTTTCCTCCCACCTTCCAAAGACGTACAGGTTTGTAGGTTAATTGGACTTAGTATAATTGTAAATTGTCCCTAGTGTGTGTAGGATCGTGTAAGTGTGCAGAGATCCCTGGTCGGCGGGGACTCGGTAGGCCAAAGGCCCAGTTTCCGCGCTGTATCAACTAAACTAATCTAAACTAAACTAATGTTGCATGGTTTTAGTTTTATATATGTTTTTATATACTTAATAAATTTAATTCTGAAATAGAAAAAAAACAATCAAATGGCCCTGAGTGTGGATTTTGGATGTGGAGTGGAGGATGCCTCCCAAAGAGCAATCATAAACAAAGGGTCACTATTTAAAAACATTCATTCATTTAAGACAGATCAGACAATTTTGCTACCTCAATGGGCCATGACTCATTGGAATTCTGTTGCTCGCCGAGAGATGGGAGCAGAACTTTTCAAATATTTTTAAGGAGAGAGTGGATAGGTATATGGACGTGAAGGGAATGGAGCGTATGGTCTGAGTGCAGGTAGATGGGACTAGGGGAAAACAAATGGTCGGCACGGACTGGAAGGGCCGAGAGGGCCTGTTTCCGTGCTGTAATTGTTATATATGGTTATATATATATATAGAGGTAGGTGGATATGTAATAATCAAGAGGTGAAAGATTTCTCCAGAGAAATGGGCAGTAAGGTTTTAGACTTTAGAGATACAACACAGAAACAGGCCCTTTGGCCCACCGAGTCCGCGCCGACCAGTGATCACCATGTACACTAACACTACGCTACCCACCAGGGACAATTTGCAATTGTTTTACCAAAGCCAATTAACCTACAATCCTGTACATCTTTGGAGTGTGGGAGGAAACCAGAGCACCCAGAGAAAACCCACACGATCAAAGGGAGAATGTACAAACTCCGTACAGACAGGACCCATATTCAAGAAATCCAGAACTTGAGGGATGCACAGTGGTGCAGCGGTAGAGTTGCTGCCTTATTGGCCTGTCCCACTTAGGCGACATTTTAGGCGAGTGCAGGTGACTGTGCTCGCCACATGGTAGCCACATGTTCACTGGTGGTCTCTGGTGAGTCTCCTTCATGGTCGCAAGGAGTTCCCGCATTCTGGGAATTAGTCGCGGACTCAGTATGGTCGCCGCAAATTTTTCAATGTTTAATATTTCAATTGGTCGCCATGGATAAATCGATAATCCTATAGTCATAGGTGCAGTTGTAGTGGGGTCGCCATGTAGTTATGGGTAGTTGAGGTAGTCGTAGGTAGTTTTAGTTAATCGCCTTTGCTGACTGCGCATTTTCATTGACTCATTGGGGAAAAACAAACGTAAGCAGGAGTTTTCAGAACCAAAGATGACCGACCGACCGGTAATGTTAAATGTCCGCCAAACTTCACAGTTATGTATCTCTGGCTTCTTAAAAGTTGTCTGGCTTCTTAAAAGTCCACTCCTTCTTCCCCCCCCCCCCTTTTAAAGGACCTACCATACACTGTGCTAGCCATCTTAATTACAGCGCCAACCTTCCTGTTCATCGCAGTGTGTGTCTGTATCACCTTGGCTTTGCACTGTGTGAATTTCAGACAGTGCTCCCCCCGCTTGCCCTGTCCCCCGCCTTTGCAGTGTGTGTGTGTGTGTGTGTGTGTGTGTGTGTGTGTGTGTGTGTGTGTGTGTGTGTGTGTGTGTGTGTGTTGTGTGTGTGTGTGTGTGTGTGTGTGTGTGTGTGTGTGTGTGTGTGTGTGTGTGTGTGTGTGTGTGTGTGTTCCACTCTGACAGTCGCCGTTCCAGTTCCTGGTTTTTCCGGCGACTGCCGGCAACCCGCTGAAAAATTGGCTCAGTGGGACAGGCCCATTGCACTGCCAGAGACTTGGTTCGATCCTGACTAAGGATACTGTCTGTATGGAGTTTGAACGATCTCCCTGTGACTGTGTGTGTTTTCTCTGGGCGCTCTGGTTTCCTCCTATACTACAAAGATGTACAGGTTTGTAGGTTCATTGGCTTAGCTAAATATGATAAATTGTCCCTAGTGAGTGTAGGATAGTGCTAGTGTATGGGAATCGCTGATCCGCTCGAACTCGGTAGATTGAAGGGCCTGTTTCCACGCTGTATCTCTAAACTAAATTAAACTAAACTAAATCTAAACTAAATTAAACTAAACTAGCATTTAACATAGTTTCTGAAAATAATAATAATAATAATAAGGAGCCCCGACTCAGGCTGAGCCGCTGCACGTACATGCTCCGTCATCTTGAGCAGAATGGTTATATCAACAGAGTGTTAACTATAGGCAAAGGTGTAAAGGAACTCAGGTTGCTTGTGTTATATTCACTTTGATTCACTGAATGTTTTGTCCTAAATTAATCCATTACGTTTCTAGACAGTGATATTTTAAACTAAATATTTATCGCAGTATATACATACAGTCCAAGTATTTCCCACCAACTGCTGGTGTTTGCTCTGTTGTTTGGAAATGCTCAGTGTCCTTGCTTCTTTCCTCATCTAAATGACCCAAGCGACTCTGGCTTGCCAGAACAACCCGCGATTAAGTTGTTCAAGAGGATTCTCCCAGGTTGACTTGTATTACCCGGTGTTAATGTCTGAATGTAGTGAGCGGTTTGGACTTTAGGTGCATATTATTGCTACCATTTGGTTTCCAAAGCACATTACACCAAAATGCAGATGAAGATATTATGAATTAGTTCTGAATGAAATGTCTTTATAGCTTCCAAGCCCGCATTTCTGACATGAGTCCAGAGAGCATTAAGTTCAGCATGAACAGTAATTTACAAATTCCACACAACTTTCCTTCTGGATTGTTAGTTATGGCTGATTGTATTCACTCTGCCATTAGCACCTATCTTTCAGTTGCCAAGGCTTTCGTTCTGCGATTCCATCTCCCATCCTCTCTCCCACTGTCTCTTCCCCTTTCAGATATTCTTTAAGATCATGTTTTTGGTCAACTGTCTTAATTTTGTGTAACCAATCTGAATTTTTGTTTACAATATTGTACCTTGATATAGCATTGTTGTATTGGCTGCAATGCTACTAACTCCGAAGAAGGGTCTCGACCCAAAACATCACCCATTCCTTCTCTCCAGAGATGCTGCCCATCCCGCTGAGTTACTCCAGCTTTTTGTGCCTATCTTCGGTTTAAACCAGCATCTGCAGTTCCTTCTTATACAACTAACTTTATATCTCCACATAGAACTGTAGTCACATAATGCGGAAACTTGTCCATGCGGCCCAACTTGTCCATGCCGACCAACAAGTCCCATCTATGCTAGTCCCACCTGCCCATATTTGGCCCTGATCCCTCTACATCTTTCTTATCCACATACCTGTCCAAATGCCTTTTAAATGTTGTTACTGTACCTGCTCAACTATCTCCTCTGGTAGCTCATTCCATATGCCCAAAACCCTTTCTATAAAATGTTGCCCCTCAAGTTCCTATTAAGTCTTTCCCCTCTCACCTTAAACCGATATCCTCTGGGTTCTTGATTCCCCCAACTCGGGATAAAGAACTAGGTGCATTCACTATATGATTTTAGACACCTCTATAAGATCACCTCTCGGCCACCTGGGCTCCAAGGAATAAAGACCTAGACTGCTCAATGTCTCCCTATAGCTCAGACCCTTGAGACCCGGCCACATCCTCGTAAATCTTCTCAGCGCTCATTCCGGTTTAATGATATCCCTCACATAGCTGGGTGACCAAGACTGAACACAATGCTCCAAACAGGAAAGAGAGTGAGTTTCCTCCCACACTCCAAAGACGTACAGGTTTGTAGGTTAATTGGCTTGGTATAAATGTAAAAATTGTCCCTAGTGTAGGATGGTTTTAATGTGCGGGGATAGCTGGTCGGTGGACGAAGGGCTCGAAGGGCTTGTTTCTGTGCTGTATCTCTAATCTAAACTAAAACTATCCATGTAGGACAAGCTAAGTTAAGATGGTAGATGTAATTCCCTTGATGACTTTAGTCAGCTGCATGGGTTTATATCAAGGTTGTAGGAAGGAACTGCAGATGCTGGTTTAAACCGAAGATAGACACAAAATGCTGGAGAAACTCAACGGGACGGGCAGCATCTTGATAGAAAGGATGGGTCACGTTTCAGGTCGAGGCCCTTCTCGGAAGAGCCTGTTCTGTTCTAAGCCAGCTGTTAAACAGCCCGCTGAGTTACTCCAGCATTTTGTGTCTATCTTCAGTTTTATGGCAATCCAGTTTATTGATTACTAATGGTGATAGGGTTCTGTTTTTATTCCAGATATATTTAGTTTGTTGAATTTGAATTCCCAATCTGCTTAGATGCTGTACATTTCAAGTGTCTGAATCACTAGCCCAGGCATCTGAACATAACATCAGTAGCTCCCAAACTTAGATGAGAAAGGACGAGACACAAAGTGCTGGAATAATTCAGCTGGTCAGGCAGCATCTCTGGAGAATATGGATAAGCGACGTATCAGGTCAGGATCCTTCTTCAGAGAGTAGGGGGTTTGAAGAATTGGGGAGGAAGTTTACAGAGATTCTGGGCGGGCAGTGGAACAAGGGATCTGAATATTAAAAGAGGTAAAGAAAGAAAGAAAGGAAGGGAACAGTTGACGTATAAAATCAAGGAAACTGCAAACAGTGTGGAGGGAGGGGACCTCAGGATGAATTGACCAGAGTCAGTACTTTATTAAATCACACCCAAAACTATCCAGCCTCCTGTTAATTAGTGCTGTAGTAATTTATACGAAATTATAGGGCTTATCTACATTTTGTATTGTCAATCATCGGCTTAATGGTAAATGCTAAAAAATACTGTGTTCATTCACGGGAGATTTGGGGTTATGGAAAATAGTTTTGAATTAACAGAACGGGGTTAACTATTTAAGTTATTGATATTCCCCTGAAGCCTTATTCCTGGTTTAAATCTTTTACCAAAATGAACAAAAGGACCATGGAAGATTAAAATGTCCTCTCCCCCCCCCCCCCCCCCCCCCCCCAAATAACCAAGCACTTAATCATTCAAGAACAGCTGTGTGCATTAGAGAATTCAGCTGGTGCTGAAAGGAGGGAGGATTATAGGATTTCCAGTGTTTGAAGATGGATTTTTGGCTCATATTAATATATAAAGGACAAGTCCTGGGACAACTTCTAAACCGGTCAAATCTCCCAATAAACATAGTTCGGGGATTTGTGATAACTGCTAGCCAGCAATTCATTGCCCTGGACAATATGATTTACAGAGCTGGAATTAGTCGGTCCCTGATACACACACTAAATGCCACAGTTTCAGTTCTGTTTATCAGCATGCGGTTCTAGCATCATATTTCCACCATCTGCGATCCGTGAGAGAGGGGGGGGGGGGGGGGGGGGGGGGGGGGGGGGGGGGGGGGGGGGAGAGGGGGGGGGGGGGGGGGGGGTGGGGGGGGGGGGGGGGGGGGGGGGGGGGGGGGGGGGGGGGGGGGGGGGGGGGGGGGGGGGGGGGGGGGGGGGGGGGGGGGGGAGGGGGGGGGGGGGGGGGGGGGGGGAGGGGGGGGGGGGGGGGGGGGGGGGGGGGGGGGGGGGGGGGGGGGGGGGGGGGGGCGGGGGGGGAGAACATCCTGATGTAAACCATTTCTATCAGCTCCCTGGACAGAGACTGACCTCGTGCTGCCAAACCTTGGCAAGGTTAGGATTGGTAAACCACTTGCGATTTACAATCTGTGATACCATTCATTCATTTTCACCGGTCCCGCTTGTGAACTTGTGTGTTCTTCATGGTGCTCCCATAGCTGACCTTTCCCATTCTTGTAGATCACCTTTTTCTCTCTTCCCATAGCTGGTCTTTTTCCCCTTCCTGTAGATAATCTTTTTTCATTCCTGCACACGAGCTTTCCCCCTTGAGGTAGATGACCTATTGCTTTTTCCCATTGATTACCTGTTCCCTCTTCCTGTAGTTGACCTTTCCTCCTTCCTTTAAACAAGCTTTCCCCTTTCTTTAGACAACATTTTCTCCTTTCCCATAAATGACTTTTCCCCTTTGCCACAGACGACCATTATCCTTTCCCATAGAACTTTCCCCCTTCCCCTGAATTACCTTTTTCCTTTTCCCAGAGATAACCTTCCCCTCCTCCCACTTCCCATTAACGATCGTTTCCTCTTCCTCCTTCCTGCAGACAATCGCTCCTTCCCGTAGATGACCTTTCCCCCTTCCTGTAGATGACCTTTGCTCCCTCTCATTGACGGCCTTTCCCCATCCGGTAGACGGCCTTTCTTGCCTTACACACAATCGCATCAAGATTCCCCTCATCATGTGCAGTATAGACCAGCAGAAATTAAATTTCCTCTATTCTGCATGCTTTAATGCATGCTTTAAAATACACATTTCAGAAATAAGTGATCGTAGTTGTTCCTTTCTGTGGATACAGTGGAGAAATTCTTGGTTACGTTGATCAATTCTAAATGTGAAATTCGACCTGTGTTACCATTATGGTCTGACAAAGTAGCAGGTTTACAGGAAACATTTGTAAACTGTTCATAATTTTATGGATGAACGTACCATTACAAAGATAATTCAAACCATCTTGTTGATTTGCTCGATGATACAGCAAAATTCAAGCAAAAACATTCAAGAAAAAAATTCAAAAAAAGGAGTAACTACTTGGCCCCTCAAGCCTGCCCTGGCACTCACTATGATCATGGCTGATCGACACTGGCCTTAACTCCACTTCTGTGTTAGTTCCCCATTACCCTCGATCTGTCAAATATTTATGTATCCCCATCTTAAATATATATAGTGATCCAGATTCCACCACACTAGGGAGCGGAGAATTCCAGAGCATCATTATCCTCTCAGAGCACAAACCACGGTTTTAAAATGTTGTAGGTTTAATAGTGAATTTCTTTAAATTAAATGAATATTACCAGTACAGCACCGGAACAGGCTGTTTAATCCACAGTATCCGTGGAGAATATGAACATGATGAACTAATCTCCCGTGCCTGAATGTGATCCATATTCCTCCATTCCCTGCAAGTCAATGTGCCTATCTAAAAGTCTTTTGAATGCCATCAATGCATGCCAACCAATGATTATCCATACTCTAGTTCTATCCTACATACTAAGGACAGTTTACAGAAGCCAATTACCAGCACGTCTTTGGAATATGGGAGAAAACCAGAGCACCCGGAGAAAGCCCATGTGGTCACAGGGAGAACAAACAAACTCCATACAGACAGCACCCGTAGTCAGATCCAAATCCGGGTCTTTGGCTTCTCTACCGCTGCGCTACAGTCCCCTCCCCCGCGCCACTGTGCCGCCACGTATCTGCCTCCACCACCACCCCTGGCAGCATGTTACAGGCATCCATCCAACTCTACGTAACAACAATTTGCCCCACACATCTCCTTTACACTTTGCCCCTCTCACAAAACAATGTCCTCTCGTCTTTGACATTTCCAGTGAAAACAACAATCCGTCTACATCATTAAGCAAGCCTTGGCTGCTTTCTGTGGCTTCATGTGAGATTTTTGTCTGATCATTTTCTTTTTCAGTGACTTGAGAAGTTTCATTATGTTAGAGGAGCAAATTTTGTTTTGTGCACAGCAAGATAACACAAATAATCCAGAAATAGATGAATTTAGGAACATTCGCTGCATTTTATTTGAATCTTGGTCTTGAACTTCCAGCTGAACTTCTGGATGTCAGATTAACCTAGTGGTGGAGATATTCTTTGGGGTCTCAGATTGGATTTAGAAAGAGGTGCACCATGCACCGTGCTTGTGTGCCTCCTGGCCCATTCCATGCAAAGAAACAAAAATCACATTTGTGGCTGTTGCTTGCTAGGGTACGTCCACTCAGAGCAATAACAGTTCCTTGAGATTTGGTCCCAATCACTCTTCTATGCATCCTTGGGGCTCAAGATGTTGATCTCTTAAGTTTACCCGTGTTGGCTCCTTTGGCCATCTCCATAGTCTGAAGGTCAGCACTTTGGACAATGCAGTCGTCGTTCTTTACAGGGAACTGACCATAGACAGAAAGACCTGCCTTTGCATATCGCGTACAAGTAAGGATAACTACGAAAGCCCCCGTCAGCAGCAAAGGTCACACATAAGGAGAAAGTGCCACTTACTTACAGTGCCACCACTGAGCTTCTCAATGTGTTCAAGGTGCTTTAGGCCGGTGCATTTCCATCCCCGAGCTTACTTTGCATGACATGGTTTTCAGTAAGACACAGACTCTTGGAGAATTTATATGACTTGTAGAAACCTAAGACAGTTCTTAAAATCCTTGCCAGATTTTTTTTTTTTGCAATATCCATTAAACATTAAACACAAGGCAAAATATACACTTTAGGATTGCTCATAGCTGGTTTCGTTCACGCCTAATGTATGTAAATCTGAAAATATGTGGAAAATAGATTTTCAGTCAGTGCCAATAAAATATACTGTATAGTATGTGCAGACATAGGTCTTTATTGGTTGGCTAAGAATGTAGAAATTCAAATAAAGATAATCACAATGTGATTGATCTTATATAGGTCATGAGCAAGAAAGTGAATCTTTATGTTGGAATAGGTTCCACATCTGCATTTAATGAAAGTAGTTGGTAATGACATCTTTAAAAAGACAAAAGATATTACCCTTAATTTGCTCAGGCTGTTGGGTACATGTCTGCCCGTGATGGTAAGAGGAACTGATGGGAAATTGTAGGGATGTGGAAGCTCCGTTTAGAAAGATGACAGACCTCTACTGCTGGAGCCTGGCAGACAGTTGTTTTGCATTACCGATGCGAGCTTTAACAGCAGAAGAAGCAGATCAATGGATGGTTCGTGGATCCCACAGCTCTACTACATCCATCAGGGGGGAGGTGTACCTGGGGTTTTCCGGTGCGAGCGAATCCTGGCACAAACATAGGCTCTGGACTGGATACCTCTTCTAATGTCTTGACAGGATATAAAGAGCCTGTATTCTAAAGTCAAATGTGTCATGTGCAACCACTACTCGCGACATATTGGTTTGGCCTGTCTTTGGATCAATGGGAGATCGGCTAGTATAATGGGATATTTTTTAGGGAACATGCGAGAGCAGATACCCTCTCTGTGCCTCCTCCTTCTGACGTCATCAGAATAGCCACCCTTGAAGTGAGTCGCGCGCGGCTGTCACTTTGACTCTCTTTTGCTGAGTTGTCGAGATTTATTTCCAGATGAGGGATCTTCATTGAAGCTCGGATTGCTAAACACAACTTAAAGAAACATCTCCTCACACTCCAACCCCAGCCTTAATGTCACAGATCACTGGATGAAGGAAAACGTTCAAAATGGGGATAGGCTGATGTCTTTTTATTTCACTCACTGGCTCCATCCCCTCCCGGTATTGTCAGAGGATGATCTATATCTGATCTAGAGATGGACCTTTGAGAATATGATCACGCTGATCAGCCTCAGCTGATAACAAGTCAGAAAATTCTTATACTCGCTCTTCCAACTTTTTAGTTGCTCCTTTAAAGGTGGTACTTCCTTGGCACAGAAATGGAGCCAAGAATCAAGAGTCATGAGTATTTTATTGCCATATGTCCTGAAATGAAATTCTTACTTACTGCAGCACCACAGATATGTAAACATAGTACTCTGTAAACACCATAATAAGCAACAAATGTTCAGTGTATATGTACAGTGCATTCAGAAAATATTCAGACCCCTTGACTTTTTCCATATTTTGTTACGTTACAGCCTTATTTTAAAATGGATTATTTTTTTTTTTAAATCATCAATCTACACACAATACCCCAGAATAAAGAACCAAAAACGGGTATTTAGAAATTTTTGCAAAGTAATTAAAAATAAATAACTTAAATATCACATTTACATAAGTATTCTGACTCTTTGCTATGACACTCAAAATTGAGCTTGGGTTCATCCTGTTTCCATTGATTATCCTTGAGATGCTTCCACAACTTGTTTGGAGTCCACCAGTGGTAAATTTAAAAAGTGAGCGACATGATTTGGAAAAGGCACACACTTGTCTATATAAGGTCCCACAGTTGACAGTGCATGTCAGAGCGAAAACCATGAAACATAGAATCATAGAAAATAGGTGCAGGAGTAGGCCATTCAGCCCTTCGAGCCTGCACCTCCATTCAATAATCATGGCTGATCATCCAAACGCAGTATCCCGGACCAGCTTCTCTCCATACACCCCTGATCCCCTACCACATCTAACTCCGTGGGGTTTTTTTTTTTTATCTTAAATATAGCGCCAATGAACTGGCCTCAACTACCTTCTGTGGCAGAGAATTCCAGAGATACACCACTCTCTGAAAAATGTTTTTCTCATCTCGTCCTAAAAGACTTCCAATTTTCCTTAGACCGTGACACTTGGTCTGGACTTCCCCAACATCGGGAACAATCTACCTGCCCATCCAGCCTGTCAACCCCTTATAGAATTTTGTAGTTTCTATAAGATCCCTCCCTCAATCTTCTAAATTCTAGCGGTACAAGCCGAGTACTATCCATCTTTCCTTCATATGAAATTCTGACATCCAGGAATCATGCCAGTAAACCCTTCTCTGTACTCCCTCTATGGCTAGAATGTCTTTCCTCAGACTTGGCCCAACTGTACGCAAGACTCCAGTGGTGGTCCTTCAAGATCCTGTACAACTGCAGTAGAACCTCCCTGCTG